>OY743226.1:3532004-6455715 GCA_963555765.1 Orthonevra nobilis | reverse complement strand
CACCAACTGGCTACCGCCAGCTACCCAGCAATTGGTTACCTCCAGCCAGCTACCTACTCGCCCCCACTGCAGCCAGCTACCCGACAACTGGCTACCGCCAGCTACCCAGCAATTGGTTACCTCCAGCCAGCTAGCTACTCGCCCCCACTGCAGCCAGCTACCCACCAACTGGCTACCGCCAGCTACCCAGCAATTGGTTACCTCCAGCCAGCTAGCTACACGCCCCCACTGCAGCCAGCTACCCACCAACTGGCTCCCGCCAGCTACCCAGCAATTGGTTACCTCCAGCCAGCTAGCTACTCGCCCCCACTGCAGCCAGCTACCTACCAACTGGCTACCTCCAGCCAGCTACCCAGCAATTGGTTACCTCCAGCCAGCTACCTACTCGCCCCACTGCAGCCAGCTACCCACCAACTGGCTACCTCCAGCCAGCTACCTACTCGCCCCCACTGCAGCCAGCTACCCGACAACTGGCTACCGCCAGCTACCCACCAACTGGCTACCGCCAGCTACCCAGCAATTGGTTACCTCCAGCCAGCTACCTACTCGCCCCCACTGCAGCCAGCTACCCACCAACTGGCTACCTCCAGCCAGCTACCTACTCGCCATCACTGCAGCCAGCTACCCGACAACTGGCTACCGCCAGCTACCCAGCAATTGGTTACCTCCAGCCAGCTACCTACTCGCCCCCACTGCAGCCAGCTACCCACCAACTGGCTACCGCCAGCTACCCAGCAATTGGTTACCTCCAGCCAGCTAGCAATTGGTTACCTACAGCCAGCTAGCTACTCGCCCCCACTGCAGCCAGCTACCCACCAACTGGCTACCGCCAGCTACCCAGCAATTGGTCACCTCCAGCCAGCTAGCTAATCGCTCCCACTGCAGCCAGCTACCCACCAACTGGCTTACGCCAACTACCCAGCAATTGGTTACCTCCAGCCAGCTAGCTACTCGCCCCCACTGCAGCCAGCTACCCACCTACTGGCTACTGCCAGCTACCCAGCATTTGGCTACCTCCAGCCAGCTAGCTAATCGCCCCCACTGCAGCCAGCTAGCCACCAACTGGCTACCGCCAGCTACCCACCAACTGGCTACCGCCAGCTACCCAGCAATTGATTACCTCCAGTCAGCTACCTACTCGCCCCCACTGCAGCCAGCTACCCACCAACTGGCTACCTCCAGCCAGCTACCTACTCGCCCCCACTGCAGCCAGCTACCCGACAACTGGCTACCGCCAGCTACCCACCAACTGGCTACCGCCAGCTACCCAGCAATTGATTACCTCCAGCCAGCTAGCTACTCGCCCCCACTGCAGCCAGCTACCCGACAACTGGCTACCGCCAGCTACCCACCAACTGGCTACCGCCAGCTACCCAGCAATTGGTTACCTCCAGCCAGCTACCTACTCGCCCCCACTGCAGCCAGCTACCCGACAACTGGCTACCGCCAACTACCCACCAACTGGCTACCGCCAACTACCCAATTGGTTACCTCCAGCCAGCTAGCTACTCACCCCCACTGCAGCCAGCTACCCACCAACTGGCTACCGCCAGCTACCCACCAACTGGCTACCTCCAGCCAGCTACCCAGCAATTGGTTAACTCAGCTAGCTACCTACTCGCCCCCACTGCAGCCAGCTACCCGCCAGCTACCTACTCGCCCCCACTGCAGCCAGCTACCCACCAACTGGCTACCTCCAGCCAGCTACCTACTCGCCCCACTGCAGCCAGCTACCCACCAACTGGCTACCGCCAGGTACCCACCAACTGGCTACCGCCAGCTACCCACCAACTGGTTACCTCCAGCCAGCTACCTACTCGCCCCCACTGCAACCAGCTACCCGACAACTGGCTACCGCCAACTACCCACCAACTGGCTACCGCCAAGTACCCAGCAATTGGTTACCTCCAGCCAGCTAGCTACTCACCCCACTGCAGCCAGCTACCCACCAACTGGCTACCGCCAGCTACCCACCAACTGGCTACCTCCAGCCAGCTACCCAGCAATTGGTTAACTCCAGCTAGCTACCTACTCGCCCCCACTGCAGCCAGCTACCCACCAACTGGCTACCTCCAGCCAGCTACCTACTCGCCACTGCAGCCAGCTACCCACCAACTGGCTACCTCCAGCCAGCTACCTACTCGCCCCCACTGCAGCCAGCTACCCACCAACTGGCTACCGCCAGCTACCCACCAACTGGCTACCACCAGCTACCCAGCAATTGGTTACCTCCAGCCAGCTAGCTACTCGCCCCCACTGCAGCCAGCTACCCACCAACTGGCTACCGCCAGTTGCCCAGCAATCGGTTACCTCCAGCCAGCTAGCTAATCGCCCCCACTGCAGCCAGCTAGCCACCAACTGGCTACCGCCAGCTACCCACCAACTGGCTACCGCCAGCTACCCAGCAATTGATTACCTCCAGCCAGCTAGCTACTCGCCCCCACTGCAGCCAGCTACCCGACAACTGGCTACCGCCAGCTACCCACCAACTGGCTACCGCCAGCTACCCAGCAATTGGTTACCTCCAGCCAGCTACCTACTCGCCCCCACTGCAGCCAGCTACCCGACAACTGGCTACCGCCAACTACCCACCAACTGGCTACCGCCAGGTACCCAGCAATTGGTTACCTCCAGCCAGCTAGCTACTCACCCCCACTGCAGCCAGCTACCCACCAACTGGCTACCGCCAGCTACCCAGCAATTGGTTACCTCCAGCCAGCTAGCTACTCGCCCCCACTACAGCCGGCTACCCACCAACTGGCTACGGCCAGCTACCCACCAACTGGCTACCTCCAGCCAGCTACCTACTCGCCCCCACTGCAGCCAGCTACCCGACAACTGGCTACCGCCAGCTACCCACCAACTGGCTACCGCCAGATACCCACCAACTGGCTACCTCAGCCAGCTACCTACTCGCCCCCACTGCAGCCAGCTACCCGACAACTGGCTACCGCCAGCTACCCAGCAATTGGTTACCTCCAGCCAGCAAGCTACTCGCCCCCACTGCAGCCAGCTACCCACCAACTGGCTACCGCCAGCTACCCACCAACTGGCTACCTCCAGCCAGCTACCCAGCAATTGGTTAACTCCAGCTAGCTACCTACTCGCCCCCACTGCAGCCAGCTACCCACCAACTGGCTACCTCCAGCCAGCTACCTACTCGCCCCCACTGCAGCCAGCTACCCACCAACTGGCTACCTCCAGCCAGCTACCTACTCGCCCCCACTGCAGCCAGCTACCCACCAACTGGCTACCGCCAGCTACCCAGCAATTGATAACCTCCAGTCAGCTACCTACTCGCCCCCACTGCAGCCAGCTACCCACCAACTGGCTACCTCCAGCCAGCTACCTACTCGCCCCACTGCAGCCAGCTACCCGACAACTGGCTACCGCCAGCTACCCACCAACTGGCTACCGCCAGCTACCCAGCAATTGGTTACCTCCAGCCAGCTACCTACTCGCCCCCACTGCAGCCAGCTACCCGACAACTGGCTACCGCCAACTACCCACCAACTGGCTACCGCCAGGTACCCAGCAATTGGTTACCTCCTGCCAGCTAGCTACTCGCCCCCACTGCAGCCAGCTACCCACCAACTGGCTACCGCCAGCTACCCAGCAATTGGTTACCTCCAGCCAGCTAGCTACTCGCCCCCACTACAGCCGGCTACCCACCAACTGGCTACCGCCAGCTACCCACCAACTGGCTACCTCCAGCCAGCTACCTACTCGCCCCCACTGCAGCCAGCTACCCGACAACTGGCTACCGCCAGCTACCCACCAACTGGCTACCGCCAGCTACCCGCCAACTGGCTACCTCCAGCCAGCTACCTACTCGCCCCCACTGCAGCCAGCTACCCACCAACTGGCTACCGCCAGCTACCCGACAACTGGCTACCGCCAGCTACCCACCAACTGGCTACCGCCAGCTACCCACCAACTGGCTACCGCCAGCTATCCAGCAATTGGTTACCTCCAGCCAGCTACCTACTCGCCCCCACTGCAGCTAGCTACCCAGCGATTGGTTACCTCCAGCCAGCTAGCTACTCGCCCCCACTGCAGCAAGCTACCCACCAACTGGCTACCGCCAGCTATCCACCAACTGGCTACCTCCAGCCAGCTACCTACTCGCCCCCACTGCAGCCAGCTACCCACCTACTGGCTACCGCCAGCTACCCAGCATTTGGTAACCTCCAGCCAGCTAGCTAATCGCCCCCACTGCAGCCAGCTACCCACCAACTGGCTACCTCCAGCCAGCTACCTACTCGCCCCCACTGCAGCCAGCTACCCACCAACTGGCTACCGCCAGCTACCCGACAACTGGCTACCGCCATCTACCCACCAACTGGCTACCGCCAGCTACCCAGCAATTGGTTACCTCCAGCCAGCTACCTACTCGCCCCCACTGCAGCCAGCTACCTACTCGCCCCCACTGCAGCCAGCTACCCACCAACTGGCTACCGCCAGCTACCCGACAACTGGCTACCGCCAGCTACCCACCAACTGGCTACCGCCAGCTACCCAGCAATTGGTTACCTCCAGCCAGCTACCTACTCGCCACCACTGCAGCTAGCTACCCACCAACTGGCTACCTCCAGCCAGCTACCTACTCGCCCCCACTGCAGCCAGCTACCCACCAACTGGCTACCGCTAGTTACCCAGCGATTGGTTACCTCCAGCCAGCTAGCTACTCGCCCCCACTGCAGCCAGCTACCCGACAACTGGCTACCGCCAGCTACCCACCAACTGGCTACCGCCAGCTACCCAGCAATTGGTTACCTCCAGCCAGCTACCTACTCGCCCCCACTGCAGCCAGCTACCCACCAACTGGCTACCGCCAGCTACCCAGCAATTGGTTACCTCCAGCCAGCTAGCTAATCGCCCCCACTGCAGCCAGCTACCCACCAACTGGCTACCTCCAGCCAGCTACCTACTCGCCCCAACTGCAGCCAGCTATCCGACAACTGGCTACCGCCAGCTACCCACCAACTGGCTACCGCCAGCTACCCAGCAATTGGTTACCTCCAGCCAGCTAGCTACTCGCCCCCACTGCAGCCAGCTACCCAGCAATTGGTCACCTCCAGCCAGCTAGCTACTCGCCCCCACTGCAGCCAGCTACCCACCAACTGGCTAGCTACTCGCCCCCACTGCAGCCAGCTACCCACCAACTGGCTACCGCCAACTACCCAGCAATTGGTCACCTCCAGCCAGCTAACTACTCGCCCCCACTGCAGCCAGCTACCCACCAATTGGCTACCGCCAACTTCCCAGCAATTGGTCACCTCCAGCCAGCTAGCTACTTGCCCTCACTGCAGCCAGCTACACACCAACTGGCTTCCGCCAGCTACCCACCAACTGGTTACCGCCAGCTACCCACTAACTGGCTACCGCCAGCTACCCAGCAATTGGTTACCTCCAGCCAACTACCTTCTCGCCCCCACTGCAACCAGCTACCCATCAACTGGCAACCGCCAGCTACCCACCAACTGGCTGCCGCCAGCTACCCAGCAATTGGTTACCTCCAGCCAGCTAGCTAATCGCCCCCACTGCAGCCAGCTACCCACCAACTGGCTACCGCCAGCTACCCAGCAATTGGTTACCTCCAGCCAGCTAGCTAATCGCCCCCACTGCAGCCAGCTACCCACCAACTGGCTACCTCCAGCCAGCTACCTACTCGCCCCAACTGCAGCCAGCTATCCGACAACTGGCTACCGCCAGCTACCCAGCAATTGGTTACCTCCAGCCAGCTACCTACTCGCCCCCACTGCAGCCAGCTACCCACCAACTGGCTACCGCCAGCTACCCAGCAATTGGTTACCTCCAGCCAGCTAGCTAATCGCCCCCACTGCAGCCAGCTACCCACCAACTGGCTACCTCCAGCCAGCTACCTACTCGCCCCAACTGCAGCCAGCTATCCGACAACTGGCTACCGCCAGCTACCCACCAACTGGCTACCGCCAGCTACCCAGCAATTGGTTACCTCCAGCCAGCTAGCTACTCGCCCCCACTGCAGCCAGCTACCCAGCAATTGGTCACCTCCAGCCAGCTAGCTACTCGCCCCCACTGCAGCCAGCTACCCACCAACTGGCTAGCTACTCGCCCCCACTGCAGCCAGCTACCCACCAACTGGCTACCGCCAACTACCCAGCAATTGGTCACCTCCAGCCAGCTAACTACTCGCCCCCACTGCAGCCAGCTACACACCAATTGGCTACCGCCAACTACCCAGCAATTGGTCACCTCCAGCCAGCTAGCTACTTGCCCCCACTGCAGCCAGCTACACACCAACTGGCTTCCGCCAGCTACCCACCAACTGGCTTCCGCCAGCTACCCACCAACTGGTTACCGCCAGCTACCCACTAACTGGCTACCGCCAGCTACCCAGCAATTGGTTACCTCCAGCCAACTACCTTCTCGCCCCCACTGCAACCAGCTACCCATCAACTGGCAACCGCCAGCTACCCAGCAACTGGCTACCGCCAGCTACCCAGCGATTGATTACCTCCAGCCAGCTAGCTACTCGCCCCCACTGCAGCAAGCTACCCACCAACTGGCTACCGCCAGCTACCCACCAACTGGCTACCTCCAGCCAGCTACCTACTCGCCCCCACTGCAGCCAGCTACCCATTAACTGGCTACCGCCAGCTTCCCACCAACTGGCTACCTGCAGCCAGCTACCTACTCGCCCCCACTGCAGCCAGCTACCCGACAACTGGCTACCGCCAGCTACCCACCAACTGGCTACCGCCAGCTACCCGCCAACTGGCTACCTCCAGCCAGCTACCTACTCGCCCCCACTGCAGCCAGCTACCCACCAACTGGCTACCGCCAGCTACCCAGCAATTGGTTACCTCCAGCCAGCTAGCTACACGCCCCCACTGCAGCCAGCTACCCACCAACTGGCTCCCGCCAGCTACCCAGCAATTGGTTACCTCCAGCCAGCTAGCTACTCGCCCCCACTCCAGCCAGCCACCCACCAACTGGCTACCGCCAGCTACCCACCATCTGGCTACCGCCAGCTACCCAGCAATTGGTTACCTCCAGCCAGCTAGCTACTCGCCCCCACTGCAGCCAGCTACCCACCAACTGGCTACCTCCAGCCAGCTACCCAGCAATTGGTTACCTCCAGCCAGCTACCTACTCGCCCCCACTGCAGCCAGCTACCCACCAACTGGCTACCTCCAGCCAGCTACCTACTCGCCCCCACTGCAGCCAGCTACCCGACAACTGGCTACCGCCAGCTACCCACCAACTGGCTACCGCCAGCTACCCAGCAATTGGTTACCTCCAGCCAGCTACCTACTCGCCCCCACTGCAGCCAGCTACCCACCAACTGGCTACCTCCAGCCAGCTACCTACTCGCCCCCACTGCAGCCAGCTACCCGACAACTGGCTACCGCCAGCTACCCGACAACTGGCTACCGCCAGCTACCCAGCAATTGGTTACCTCCAGCCAGCTACCTACTCGCCCCCACTGCAGCCAGCTACCCACCAACTGGCTACCGCCAGCTACCCAGCAATTGGTTACCTCCAGCCAGCTAGCTACTCGCCCCCACTGCAGCCAGCTACCCACCAACTGGCTACCGCCAGTTGCCCAGCAATCGGTTACCTCCAGCCAGCTAGCTACTCGCCCCCACTGCAGCCAGCTAACCACCAACTGGCTACCGCCAGCTACCCAGCAATTGGTTACATCCAGCCAGCTAGCTACTCGCCCCCACTCCAGCCAGCTGGCTACCGCCAGCTACCCACCATCTGGCTACCGCCAGCTACCCAGCAATTGGTTACCTACAGCCAGCTAGCTACTCGCCCCCACTGCAGCCAGCTACCCACCAACTGGCTACCGCCAGCTACCCAGCAATTGGTCACCTCCAGCCAGCTAGCTAATCGCTCCCACTGCAGCCAGCTAACCACCAACTGGCTTACGCCAACTACCCAGCAATTGGTTACCTCCAGCCAGCTAGCTACTCGCCCCCACTGCAGCCAGCTACCCACCTACTGGCTACTGCCAGCTACCCAGCATTTGGTTACCTCCAGCCAGCTAGCTAATCGCCCCCACTGCAGCCAGCTAGCCACCAACTGGCTACCGCCAGCTACCCAGCAATTGGTTACCTCCAGCCAGCTACCTACTCGCCCCCACTGTAGCCAGCTACCCGACAACTGGCTACCGCCAGCTACCCGCCAACTGGCTACCTCCAGCCAGCTACCTACTCGCCCCCACTGCAGCCAGCTAACCACCAACTGGCTACCGCCAGCTACCCAGCAATTGATTACCTCCAGTCAGCTACCTACTCGCCCCCACTGCAGCCAGCTACCCACCAACTGGCTACCTCCAGCCAGCTACCTACTCGCCCCCACTGCAGCCAGCTACCCGACAACTGGCTACCGCCAGCTACCCACCAACTGGCTACCGCCAGCTACCCAGCAATTGGTTACCTCCAGCCAGCTACCTACTCGCCCCCACTGCAGCCAGCTACCCGACAACTGGCTACCGCCAACTACCCACCAACTGGCTACCGCCAGGTACCCAGCAATTGGTTACCTCCAGCCAGCTAGCTACTCACCCCCACTGCAGCCAGCTACCCACCAACTGGCTACCGCCAGCTACCCACCAACTGGCTACCGCCAGCTACCCAGCAATTGGTTACCTCCAGCCAGCTACCTACTCGCCCCCACTGCAGCCAGTTACCCGACAACTGGCTACCGCCAGCTACCCGCCAACTGGCTACCTCCAGCCAGCTACCTACTCGCCCCCACTGCAGCCAGCTAACCACCAACTGGCTACCGCCAGCTACCCAGCAATTGATTACCTCCAGTCAGCTACCTACTCGCCCCCACTGCAGCCAGCTACCCACCAACTGGCTACCTCCAGCCAGCTACCTACTCGCCCCCACTGCAGCCAGCTACCCGACAACTGGCTACCGCCAGCTACCCACCAACTGGCTACCGCCAGCTACCCAGCAATTGGTTACCTCCAGCCAGCTAGCTACTCGCCCCCACTCCAGCCAGCTGGCTACCGCCAGCTACCCTCCATCTGGCTACCGCCAGCTACCCAGCAATTGGTTACCTACAGCCAGCTAGCTACTCGCCCCCACTGCAGCCAGCTACCCGCCAACTGGCTACCGCCAGCTACCCAGCAATTGGTTACCTCCAGCCAGCTAGCTACTCGCCCCCACTACAGCCGGCTACCCACCAACTGGCTACGGCCAGCTACCCACCAACTGGCTACCTCCAGCCAGCTACCTACTCGCCCCCACTGCAGCCAGCTACCCGAAAACTGGCTACCGCCAGCTACCCACCAACTGGCTACCGCCAGAAACCCACCAACTGGCTACCTCCAGCCAGCTACCTACTCGCCCCCACTGCAGCCAGCTACCCGACAACTGGCTACCGCCAGCTACCCAGCAATTGGTTACCTCCAGCCAGCCAGCTACTCGCCCCCACTGCAGCCAGCTACCCACCAACTGGCTACCGCCAGCTACCCACCAACTGGCTACCGCCAGCTACCCACCAACTGGCTACCTCCAGCCAGCTACCTACTCGCCCCCACTGCAGCCAGCTACCCACCAACTGGCTACCTCCAGCCAGCTACCTACTCGCCCCCACTGCAGCCAGCTACCCACCAACTGGCTACCGCCAGCTACCCACCAACTGGCTACCGCCAGCTACCCAGCAATTGATAACCTCCAGTCAGCTACCTACTCGCCCCCACTGCAGCCAGCTACCCACCAACTGGCTACCTCCAGCCAGCTACCTACTCGCCCCCACTGCAGCCAGCTACCCGACAACTGGCTACCGCCAGCTACCCACCAACTGGCTACCGCCAGCTACCCAGCAATTGGTTACCTCCAGCCAGCTACCTACTCGCCACCACTGCAGCCAGCTACCCGACAACTGGCTACCGCCAACTACCCACCAACTGGCTACCGCCAGGTACCCAGCAATTGGTTACCTCCTGCCAGCTAGCTACTCGCCCCCACTGCAGCCAGCTACCCACCAACTGGCTACCGCCAGCTACCCAGCAATTGGTTACCTCCAGCCAGCTAGCTACTCGCCCCCACTACAGCCGGCTACCCACCAACTGGCTACCGCCAGCTACCCACCAACTGGCTACCTCCAGCCAGCTACCTACTCGCCCCCACTGCAGCCAGCTACCCGACAACTGGCTACCGCCAGCTACCCACCAACTGGCTACCGCCAGCTACCCGCCAACTGGCTACCTCCAGCCAGCTACCTACTCGCCCCCACTGCAGCCAGCTACCCACCAACTGGCTACCGCCAGCTACCCACCAACTGGCTACCGCCAGCTACCCACCAACTGGCTACCGCCAGCTATCCAGCAATTGGTTACCTCCAGCCAGCTACCTACTCGCCCCCACTGCAGCTAGCTACCCAGCGATTGGTTACCTCCAGCCAGCTAGCTACTCGCCCCCACTGCAGCAAGCTACCCACCAACTGGCTACCGCCAGCTACCCACCAACTGGCTACCTCCAGCCAGCTACCTACTCGCCCCCACTGCAGCCAGCTACCCGACAACTGGCTACCGCCAGCTACCCACCAACTGGCTACCGCCAGCTACCCAGCAATTGGTTACCTCCATTCAGCTACCTACTCGCCCCCACTGCAGCCAGCTACCCACCAACTGGCTACCGCCAGCTACCCAGCAATTGGTCACCTCCAGCCAGCTAGCTAATCGCCCCCACTGCAGCCAGCTACCCACCAACTGGCTACCGCCAACTACCCAGCAATTGGTTACCTCCAGCCAGCTAGCTACTCGCCCCCACTGCAGCCAGCTACCCACCTACTGGCTACCGCCAGCTACCCAGCATTTGGTTACCTCCAGCCAGCTAGCTAATCGCCCCCACTGCAGCCAGCTACCCACCAACTGGCTACCTCCAGCCAGCTACCTACTCGCCCCCACTGCAGCCAGCTACCCACCAACTGGCTACCGCCAGCTACCCACCAACTGGCTACCGCCAGCAACCCAGCAATTGGTTACCTCCAGCCAGCTACCTACTCGCCCCCACTGCAGCCAGCTACCCACCAACTGGCTACCGCCAGCTACCCAGCAATTGGTCACCTCCAGCCAGCTAGCTAATCGCCCCCACTGCAGCCAGCTACCCACCAACTGGCTACCGCCAACTACCCAGCAATTGGTTACCTCCAGCCAGCTAGCTACTCGCCCCCACTGCAGCCAGCTACCCACCTACTGGCTACCGCCAGCTACCCAGCATTTGGTTACCTCCAGCCAGCTAGCTAATCGCCCCCACTGCAGCCGGCTACCCACCAACTGGCTACCGCCAGCTACCCACCAACTGGCTACCTCCAGCCAGCTACCTACTCGCCACCACTGCAGCTAGCTACCCACCAACTGGCTACCTCCAGCCAGCTACCTACTCGCCCCCACTGCAGCCAGCTACCCACCAACTGGCTACCGCTAGTTACCCAGCGATTGGTTACCTCCAGCCAGCTAGCTACTCGCCCCCACTGCAGCAAGCTACCCACCAAGTGGCTACCGCCAGCTACCCACCAACTGGCTACCTCTAACCAGCTACCTACTCGCCCCCACTGCAGCCAGCTACCCGACAACTGGCTACCGCCAGCTACACATCAACTGGCTACCGCCAGCTACCCAGCAATTGGTTACCTCCAGCCAGCTACCTACTCGCCCCCACTGCAGCCAGCTACCCACCAACTGGCTACCGCCAGCTACCCAGCAATTGGTTACCTCCAGCCAGCTAGCTAATCGCCCCCACTGCAGCCAGCTACCCACCAACTGGCTACCTCCAGCCAGCTACCTACTCGCCCCAACTGCAGCCAGCTACCCGACAACTGGCTACCGCCAGCTACCCACCAACTGGCTACCGCCAGCTACCCAGCAATTGGTTACCTCCAGCTACCCAGCAATTGGTTACCTCCAGCCAGCTAGCTACTCGCCCCCACTGCAGCCAGCTACCCAGCAATTGGTCACCTCCAGCCAGCTAGCTACTCGCCCCCACTGCAGCCAGCTACCCACCAACTGGCTACCGCCAACTACCCAGCAATTGGTCACCTCCAGCCAGCTAGCTACTCGCCCCCACTGCAGCCAGCTACCCACCAATTGGCTACCGCCAACTACCCAGCAATTGGTCACCTCCATCCAGCTAGCTACTTGCCCCCACTGCAGCCAGCTACACACCAACTGGCTTCCGCCAGCTACCCACCAACTGGTTACCGCCAGCTACCCACTAACTGGCTACCGCCAGCTACCCAGCAATTGGTTACCTCCAGCCAACTACCTACTCGCCCCCACTGCAACCAGCTACCCATCAACTGGCAACCGCCAGCTACCCACCAACTGGCTGCCGCCAGCTACCCAGCAATTGGTTACCTCCAGCCAGCTAGCTACTCGCCCCCACTGCAGCCAGCTACCCACCAACTGGCTACCGACAGCTACCCAGCAATTGGTTACCTCCAGCCAGCTAGCTACTCGCCCCCACTGCAGCCAGCTACCCACCAACGGGCTACCGCCAGCTACCCAGCAATTGGTTACCTCCAGCCAGCTAGCTACTCGCCCCCACTGCAGCCAGCTACCCACCAACTGGCTACCGACAGCTACCCAGCAATTGGTTACCTCCAGCCAGCTAGCTACTCGCCCCCACTGCAGCCAGCTACCCACCAACGGGCTACCGCCAGCTACCCAGCAATTGGTCACCTCCAGCAAGTCGGGGCCACATTAGAAATTTCGGATGAGCGATTCGAGGTCATGGTCATCTCACGTGGAGGTGATGTGAACTGGCCACCGAGATCGTGCGATTTGATCGCGTTAGACTTTTTCTTGTGGGGTTTTATGAAGTCACAGGTCTATGCGAATAAGCCACAAACCAGAGCGGCCCTCAAAGCCAACATAGCCCATGCCATCGGTGATTTATGCGCCAGAGTCGTGGGAAATTGGACATTTCGGATGTGCGCTTCCCAGAGAAGTCACGGCGGACACTTGATGTTGTATCGATGGGCCCATAAAAACGAATAAAAAATTTCACACACACTTTGTTTTATTTAAATTTAAAGATAGGAGGCGCTCATTGAAAGACCCTTCACAAAACGACATGGGATTCTCCGATGTAAAAAGTCATTTCGGGAATTCATACGATTATCATCATCATCACGATCCGTCATTGAAGATTTATCCTTGAATTTTCAATCCAATGAGAAGACTATAGTTTTTAGACCGTTCAATGAACTTCTTCCATATCCTGACGAGACGCCGGAGTTAACCATGGAATGTGCCCAATCCTGTTCTTGTGTTGTTGTGTTGATTCAGCCTCGATGATCCCGATACGAATCCTCGCTGACTGAAAGAGATATAATAACTCAAGCCTTTGAGGCGTCTACAAAATTGAGAGTCAGAAAACAGCTTCAAATTCACAGCATGTTCTTTATTTCATACATTTTTTAATTTCACTGTCTTCTTTTACGCACACATTAACAGAACGATAAAAGACAAGAAAAAAAATAAACAATTTAACTACCTATCTAATAATTTATTACTACAGTCTTATTGTTGTTGAGAATACTCCCCTAATCGGTAATTTGCACTTCAAAATAAGTAAACGTAAACGTTTGCTGCCGTTTAATTCTTCACAAAAACTTCTCTCATTTCAATGTCCGTCCTCGGATTGGTGGGGAACTTTCCGGTTCTAAAGTACTCCTCTATTTCCAACAGGCTCTTTCCCTTAGTCTCCGGTAAAATGTAGTAAACATAAAATACTGCTAACAAAGATACTAGACCGTAAAAAGCGAATACGTTCTCATTGCCCATCGCCTCGACCATGGTCGGATATATTTTGAGTACAAAAAAGGACATGATCAGACCGACGCACACAGTCAGCCCTGATGCTGCGCCTCTCACCTTTTGGGGAAAAACTTCTGATATCATGTAGAAAGGCAGTGTTAGGAGGCCAAGTGTGCTAAACACAAATTGCAATACAATACAGATGACTGGGAGAAATGGCGCGTTTTCGAGGATCACCGGAAACCACGTGCTAGCGGCGATCAGAAGCATACAGCTGGACATTCCGATCGCTGATATAATTCCGGCTGGACGTCGTCCCCATGTATCCAAGATGTAGCCCATGAAGCAAGTAGTTGTTATACGGCCGAGGGCGACTATAATGGCGCATAATACTGGATCGATTTTCACACCGGCTTCTATGGCGATCTGTACAGCGTAGACAACAACCACTACCACACCGGAGAACTGCTGGAATGCAAACATTCCCATCATGATAAGAATGGGCTTATACACCTCTGGCTCCTTGACTAATGACAATAAGGGTTGTTTTCCACCACTAGCAGCGATTTGTGAAGTTTTCTTTATTTGACTGAACTCCGTCTCGAACTCTTCGTAAGTACAGTTGTCTGAAAAGAAGAAAAAGGAAATTCATCAACTTATACACCAGGTCAAGTAATTTAAGCTCACATTGTGTCTCAAACAGACTCAAAAACATTACCATTTTTATCTAATCCACGAAAGAACTTCAAAGACCTTCTTGAATCCTCGCTGCGTCCCTTTTGCATCAGCCAACTGGGAGTCTCCGGCATCGGCAGCACGCACAAGAACGAAGCAATTTGATAGCACAAGGATATCGTTGAGATTAAACGCCAATTATCCTTTAATTATTCAAATGTTATTCTTACATAAAAGTTTACAGTTTAATTCGCAGGCTTACCCTGATAAAATATCCCTGAGTATACATGAACAGTATTCCAAGAGATAAGGCTATTGAGGTGCCCAGTAACAATTTCCCCCGAATCCGAGGCAGAGTTATTTCCGCTGCGTATACACCACTCGGTGAGCAAAATAGTCCAATCATCAAACCTTTAAACGGGATCCATGGAAGTCCAATCAAAAACATATTGGAGGCAAAATTTTACTGACCAGTAATACATCTGCCAATCAATAGCTGTATGTAAATAGCTTCCTTGTTATCTTGAAGCGCCGTCGCCATTAGACCCCATCCAATGATGCCCACGAGATTATTGAGAAGCATAGTTCGTTTGCGGCCGATTTTATCAAGAAGGTATCCAACCAAGATTCCACCAAACGGACATGCCATTGTATTGATAGACGCTTAAAGGACACACAATTTAGTTCAAGAAATCGAGTATCAATGCTAACGACTTACCAAACCAAGATGCCTCCGACGGATTGAGATGGAAAGGTTCGGTGGGATCTGTGAGTTGTTCCAAAGTCACCGAAGGCATTGCTACTGCCATTCCAGAACCCAAAATTCCACAATTTGCACAAATCACCATAAGCGTCTAAGTGAAAGAATAAAAGATTAAAAACAATAATGATGAAAAGGATATAAACTGCCATCCAAAAGATCCGTTAAAAATCATTGTACTACAAAAGTTTACATATACTGATCTGTGATGGTCTAAAATGAACAATATTCTTTCACATCCTGTAATGGTTCCATTTCAAAGCCATAAAAGGGTTTGAAAAAATAGGAGTGAATTAAAGGCCGATAAATCCGATAAGACCTTAATAGCCCAGGATAAAATCTATCGCGCTGAAGAATCATTCCAAAAAGAAACGGAATAGACGACTCACAGCTGCAGAAATCTATGCAGAGCTCAATCGTTCGCACTCAAGACACATAACGGGTTTTTCAACAGGGACGCTAAAAAAGTAGAGCGACAGGGACTCTTTTGACATTTCTCTTCAGTAAGGTTTGCCATTTCATGATGGAAAGATATACGAGCCAACAACGAGTCGAAATTATTAAAATTAACTACCGAAATTCGGAGTCCGTGGCCTCAACGTTAAGAGCGCTACGTCCAATTTATGGTCGTCATAATCTTCCTAGTAGATCAACAATTGAGCGTCTAGTGGAAAAATTTGAGTCCACAGGCACAGTACAGAATGTTCCGGAGCCAGTGGTGACCGTAGTGTCGAGAATATTGCTGCCGCCGAGGTTTCAGTTGCAGAAAGCCCAAATGTGTCTCTCACACGTCGTTCTCAAGCGTTGGGCATCTCTGTGACGTCGTTGCGGCGAATTTTACGAAAAGATCTTGGCCTACATCCTTACAAGATTGAATTGACGCAAAAACTGAAGCCGCTTGGGATAAAGAATTTCATTGATATCAAAAACCGTTTTTGTTTTATTTAAAAAAAACGTTTGTAGCCCGATATAAGACCGGTCCTATGAACGGAGGGAGCGGCAGGCTTAATGCTATGCTTAACTAGTGAGCGAGGATGAATGCTTTAGGATTAGTTACAGTTGTAGGCCATTTTTAAGTGCCTGGCCACACGAGAATGGGATTGAAAGGCATCATGGCCATGAATGAAGTGGCTACACACAAAAAAAATTGGGAGTAGACTTGACCATTCCATGAACTTCCCATCTCAAGACAAAAAAAAAATTAGAGGTGCTATGTTATTTTCCCCCACTAACTTCAATGGTTATTGCAACATCCTTAATTCCCTAAACTTTTTGGCTCAGTCAATGTCGCTTTACAACCCGTACCGTATAGTTCGTTTGTTGGAGCTCCTCCTCCACTCACGGTCAATGCAGGTGGGACAATAGATCCCACTTTTCGCTGAAGTTGTCTTTATCCGCATTTGAAAATGTCCATGATTCTTCACCACACGGGGATGATAGAACTGGCTTAGCTTTCTTAGCCAGAGGTATTCTTCGTTTGATCTCAGCGCTGGTCGGTGGCGACTTTGCCGACCTTAATGGAGCGGCTTGAGTTCTCCATCGTCGTCCTGCACAAAAGGTCGAGTTTGGAAGGGATGCCAAATCAAGACATGGCCTCATACATCTCGTCTCTGTGGACGAAACAGAAACCAGAACCAATCTTGCAATTGATGAAAAGATGGTGCGTGCGTTTTTTTGTCAAGATCTGCCGATATGTTAATATTTAGTCTGGTGAACTTTTCTGGCCGAAAGCCACGTTGACATGGACCTATCAGGTTGTTGAAGAACGGTTTCAAACGTTAAAATAATGTGGCGGTTTAAAGGAAATTATATCTTAAAAGATTGAGGACCAGTTGTCAACCACCTCTTCCTTCAAAGTATTGCCCATCGCTAGCAACACATTTTTTCCATTTTTCTGGCAATTCATGGATACCCGTTCTGAAAAATTCGACCTGTTTGGCCGCAATCCACAAATCGATCCATTTTTTGACATCATCGAAATGACGGAAGTGCTGGGCAGCCAGGCCATATTGCATCGATCGGTAGAGATAGTAATCGGATGGCGCAAGATCTGGACAATACGGCGGGTGGGGTAGGACATCCCATTTGAGCTTTTCAAGGTAAGTTTTGATGACATTTGCAACATGTGGCCGAGAATAGACATGTTGCAAAGTAACTTTATCGTGTCTTGCGACCGGTTCCGGCCGTTTTTCCTTCAGTGCTCGGCTCAAACGCATCAATTGTCATCGGTAGACCTCGCCTGTGATTGTTTCATTCGGTTTTTGCAGCTCATAATACACAACACCCTTCTGGTCCACCAAATGCACAGCATAACCTTCAGGCCATGAATATTCTGAACGGCCGTCGAAGCTGAGGCATGTCGGGGGTATCCATGCGTTGCCCGACGTTTTGGTTTATCGTAATGTACCCATTTTTCATCACCAGTGACGATTCGATGCAAAAAAGACTTCTTTTTGTGGCGTTCAAGCAGCATTTCGGACGTGCAAAATCGGCGTTCGACGTCTCGTGGCTTCAATTCATACGGCACCCAATGTCCTACCTTTCGGATCATTCCCATTGCTTTCAAACGATCGGAAATGGTTTGCTGAGCGACGCCAAGTTCTTCTTGCGTTTGTGACGGATCTTGATCGAGCAATGCCTCCAATTCATGGTCTACAAACTTTTTCACCTGGCCGGGTCGTTCTTTGTCTTCGGTGTCGAAATCACCATCTTTGAACCGCTTAAACCACCGCTGACACATTCTAATGTCTATAGTGTAGTCCGGGTAAGCTCCGGTAAGCAATTGATGCACTTCGGTTGCTTTTTTCTTTAAATGAAAGAAGCATATTAAAACTTCCCGCAAATGTTGTTTTGATGGCACGAATGTAGACATTTTACGGCTTTACAAGCCGTAAAGCTGCAGCAGAAAAGGATATTTTCATGTGTCAGTTTTGTAGACGTCATTCTGAATCATGAAAAATGGAAAAGATTCATAGAACTCACATTTCTGAAACAATTTTCGAAGCACTGCCATGGAAATGTGGATCAAGAAATAGAGAAAGGGGCACATCAAAAAATGAAGTGTACAGTATATATTTATACATATTTTTTTTATCTGATAAAGAAGCTGTAAACTATAAATTTTATTGATTTTGAACTTTATTTATTGGATAACTAAATTGATATTAAAAGAAGAGTTAAAATTGTGCCTTTTTTTGACTTTTTTTTCGTCATCAAGTTTAAATCACAAAGTCAAATCAAATGAAGCCAATTTGGATTCGACAGCTTGGTTTGTTCTCGAGTTAGGCTTAACGAAAGAATTCGCAAAAACGTACACACACACACGCACACATCCATCTTCCTAAAAACAATGGAATTCGACTACTGCGACCTCGAAACCTCGGTTTGAATTCCGAAAATCGGACCGATTACAAGAGCTTCCTCATGCGAAGTGAACAAGGCCTATTTTGTCGTCAAGTTTGTATCTGGTATCCCTTGAGGCCACAGGCAACGGCGTCGCAAATAAAATTGTTTCGCTCTGACGGGAGTTCATCTTCAACTCTGTTTAAAAAAAAGATCATCGATCTGCTTATAAGACCCAAAACCACAGACTCCATATCTTCATTGTTGGCAAACCTTTAAACCTTTTACAACTGAGAAATTTTTCAAGTCTGGAAACAGAAAATAACCCAGTTCGAATTTTGAGTCTATGATTCTGATCTAAGCGCTCAGGGAGGTTTTAACAGCTGTATGGGCTTGAAGAAACAAGACTATTTATTTCATTTTTCTGGCAACAATTATGCATGCCACTCAATATTGTTTGATTTTCGCTTCTGAAGATAATAGATGAAAATTAAACCATACCCTTAGAAAAAGCCAAAGCCAGGGTCCTGCCTGCAGATGGAACTGTTTTTGATTTTATTCTCCTTTTTTCAATCCATTGTTTTGACTGTTCCTTGGACTCAGTAACGGGATCATGTTTCAACTTGGCTGCAAGACAGTATGCGATGTTCGTTGAAAAACCCTGCATTGCTGTCATCCAAGACCGAACAACAAAGAAGCAGATTCACCCGGATAGAATCAAATTGCACTTTGGTATTGGTTGGACTGAGGGCTCTCAACGATGACCAGCTTTCCCATGTTTACAAATTCACTGAGAGGGAAAGTATTCTAAAGTTGGGAGGCTGTAATTCTTTTCAAACAACAAAAGTCATCCCTACATCAGATCGGTGTGTTTATCCGACCTCCGATTTGCAAAATGCGAGCTATTAAGTCTAATGACGCAAATCCGAATACGACAGCTTAAGGAATTATAATGTGACAACGCAACGTCTCACATAAATAGGCATGGGAAGCATGTTTAAAAAGTTCGCGTGTCGAAAATAGAATTTTTCTACAAAGTCATAAGTGATAAGTATCTTGCTCGAAATAAAAGCTAAATGCTAATACTATTATGAAAAAGAGCTCGCTTTCAATCTAGTTTTTGGGCTAGAAACTGGACTATTTTTATTGCAAAAATGGTGTGTAGGTACATGTTTGACTTGTTGCCTGGTCTATCGATTGATCTAGTGAAACTCTTTTGCAAGGTATAATTCAAGAACTTGAGCCTTCATGTGATACGATAGCCTTACCGCGTCTTAAATCCCTTGCACACTGCTTCCAAATTGTCTAGATCGTTTTCGTCACCCGGAATGGGACTTTTTTGATGCCTCGATCATCTTGAAGATTGGAAGATCTTTATTGCACTGCCTTAGTTTTTTGGACGCAGCCAAATCTTGGCACAGCTCAAAGAATTCGCAGTTGTATCTTCTCCTATAATTTGCGTTTCTCAACGCTTTTTGAGAGCATGCTTTTCGTCTTCCGAGTAAGGAGCCAATTTTGTACGCCAAACCATGAACAGTTTGTTAGGGAAAGTCTTCGAAGAATCTCCACTAGGATTAATGTGTGCGCTTGATGTTTGCTCCCAGATACGTTAGAACAGTGAAATTTGGCCCTAAGTCGTTGACGGATGCTTTTTTGATTGTTCATAGCATTAACTAAATCATGAATCTCCTTATATCTGTTCCTTGTCTGCCGTAGAAGCCTTCTGATGCCACGCTGGGAGCGAACGAAAATGATGATCTCGTCTGTATTTAGAAGCAACTGGACAGATTTTTTTAAGGTAGTGTTTTTGGGTATAACACCTTCCATAAGCACTATCTGTTCCGGAAAAAGAAATTCAGTAAAGGTTTGCAGTGTTTCCGAATCGCACCCTATTCATCTGGATAAGTATATTACCCGTAATCAACTCTGATAAAAATTGTGAGAACCTTCTCAATAATTTTTTTTTGTTTTAATTTCTTGTTTATTTCCACAATTTATATAAACATTTTTTTAGCAAAGAAACAAGATAAACGCTTAAACACTATTTTTTTACATTATTGTAAATGGCCGAACTGATGTTGGCTATCATTACTAAAATAAGTGAAGAAAAGGTGGGGAGATATCCGTCCACTTTTCAATCAACACCTAAAATACCCAGAGTTAGGATAAATTCAAAACCCGATATGACTTCATTCTCAGTAACATTTGCTAACCGCGCGAAATGATTCCTCACAAGATCCATGATAACATTGTCAATTCTGGACAGACCGGAAGCATCCAATAGTTTTTTGTTAGAGACGTAATGAGCGCTTCCTTCTCAATCATCGCGTAGGTCTGATGAGTGAAAAAATGAGAACCAAAAATCACCACTCTCTATTGGGGCAAAAAAAATATATGGCTTACAATGTTAAACAGTTTACAAATAGCTCTTGTATGAAGGCATGAAAGCATGACAATAAAAGCGTTGAGCGTTGAGCGTTTACGTCAAAAAAACCAACTCAATAAATGCACTGTCATGTAAAGGGGAATCATATTAAACTGTCAAAATCTTTGCTAAAAATCTTCCAAGAACAGGGACCGAATTGCTGATAAGGGCGTCGAATCGATAACGATAGATTTTTTGTAGTAATTGAGAAACTCAGGTGTATTAAGTTTCAATTCAATGACGTGGGTGAAGCCAGAAACAGTATTATGCCTACCATCTACACATACTACTGTGTCCAAAAGATAAGGTGACATATGAATTTAAACTGCGCGCGTCGAAGGATTTGGAAATTTTTCTTTCTTTTTAGGTTGGTAGTACTGTCAGAGACATCTATGTGAAATTTCATGTCAAAATATATTCATAGTGTTTGAGATACGCGTCGTTTTGAGAGCTGCTTAAAGTGAGTTTTTCGTTTTTTGCGATGTCGAAATTTATTGAGCAAAGAATTTGCATTAAATTTTGTTTGCGGAATCAATTTTCTGCTGCGGATACGTTGAGGATGGTGCAGAAAGCCTTTGATGATGAGGATATGTCTAAAAAAAATGTTTACAAGTGGTATAGTGATTTCCAAGCCGGCCGTGAACGTGTCGAAGACGAAGAGCGTTCTGGGCGACCATCAACCTCAACCGATGAAGCTCACGTCCAACAAATCAAAGATTTGGTGTTGAAAAACCATCGATTAACGATTAGAGACCTTGCTGATGAAGTTGGCTTATCGAAAGGCTCAGTCAATACCATTTTGAAGGATGCTTTGGGCTTCAAGCGCGTCAAATCTCGAACGGTACCGAAAACATTGAATTTTTTGGAAAAAAAGGCGTCGCGTTGAAGTGTGTGAAACAATGCTTTCCGACTACCAGGATGTCATGAAACGCATTATAACTGGCGATGAGACTTGGATCTATGCTTACGACCCCGAAACAACGGATCAATCGAGCGAATATCGTGCCAAAGGAGAGCCGAGACAAAAAAAACCGCGCCAAAGTCGCTCAAAAATCAAGGTCATGTTGACTGTTTTCTTCGATTATCGTGGTGTTGTGCTTTATGAATTCCTTCCAACCGGCCAAACAGTCAACAAGGAATATTATTTGAACGTTATGCGTCGTTTGCGTAACGCTATCCGCCTAAAAAGGCCGGAATTGTGGAAAGACAATTCTTGGTTTTTACACCACGATAATGCAACATCCCATACCGCACTCGTAATTCGTGATCATTTCGCCAAAAACTCAACCCATATCGTTCCGCAACCACCGTATTCACCTGATCTGGCGCCGTGCGACTACTGGCTGTTCAACAAGCTCAAAAGATCGCTCCGGGGACACCGTTTTGATACGATAGAGGAGATTCAAGCCGCAGAGAAGACGGAACTGAAGGCCATCCTGGAAAGTGACTACAACCAGTGTTTCAAAGATTGGAAAATCCGTTGGCATAAGTGCATTGCATCGGGAGGGGATTACTTTGAAGGGGATGAAATTGATTTGGAAGAATAAATAAAGAATTTTCAAAATAAATACAATGTCACCATATTTTTTGGACACAGTAGTAAATCTCCACAAACCACAACATGAACTCAGTGCTCTAGCCGATACTCCAGTGATAATGCCATTAATTTGATCCCAATGACCAATGGTGGCTGGACTATGAGTTGAACCAAGGAGCCGTCAATCAAAGGCAGGTGCCCTACCGTCTGCGCCACCCAGCCGTTTAAAAATTTCGGGCATAGGTCTTTGCCCGACAAATTTACTAAAGTTAAACAGCTTGTTTGGCAGATAATTCTCAGGGGAGCCCTATAGGAGAAAATCAATCAACTCCTAAAACCTTTAAATAATCGTATTCTGAAAAAACTGGCCGGTTGTGAGTCGGACTCGCGCAACAAAGGTTTGTACAAACTTGTTGGTATGTTAATAGTTCCTCCATCACGGACTCGGAAGATTTTTCCTCCTTTTAATTGTAGAAGCCTTAAGGTTTTGTTGATTCCCATGCGAGCATCAAAAGTATGCAATCATTAACAGCTGTTAATTTTGCCTGCGTCGAATAAGAAGATTCGTGACAGACAGACAGACAGACGGACAACGAAATCCGATTCTATAAGTTTTCAGTTTTTGCTTCTGAGATACGGAACCTCAGAAACACAATTCACTCATGGGAAGATGTTTATTATTTTAACAATTTCAAAGTTCAGATCAAATTTCACGTGAATTAGAGCTAACATGAACCACACAAGCATAGTCCATTTTATATCGGAGCCGAACAAAAAAAACAGAATGCAGTTTATGAGCTGAATTATGATTGGACTTAAGTGGATTGGGAATTGATGTTTTAAAGATTTCCAAACAAATCTAACCTGTCTGAATACGGCTTTTCGTCGTTCGCCAAGTGGTTTTTCTGGTTTCGTTGACACTCCAATTCCCGAGCATATATCTGGCTTCGTCTTGCCATTTTGCAACGCCTCAAGTTCATCTTCACCATGTGCTGGCATCGTCGTCTTATCACAATTTTTTATTTACAATAATTTATTTATTTATTCGTTGACAATAATAACAAAAAAACACACAAACACAATTAAGCTGCTTTTAATTTACTGAACACAATTTGTAAATTTCTGACCCCAAGTTCAGCTAACCATTCACAATGCAGCGCCAAAAAAACAGAAAAACAAAGCAAACCGAACGGATTTATGGATTCGAAATGCAGAAATAAATAAATTTTGAAAAATGTTTCACTCGAGATGCATAGTGCAATAGACTGTGTTGCACAAGTTGCTCAAGGCCAAAACACCGGGACCGCTGCTGTGCCTCTCACGAACGCGAGCTGTTTAAATGTTACACTAACGAGTAGACACTGGCTAGCAGTTCGGTCTTTATAACGACCCGACGTCGACTAACGATTCAAATTCCACTACCCAGCAAAATCAAGTAAGCTTTATTGATTGGCAAATTGAAAAGAATGACATGCAATACGTGATCGAGTGGCTAGTTGGCTTACTGCACTTGTTAACAGGGTTGCAAATAGCTTGCGTAACAGATACTTGCATAGACTTTTTTTTCCTTAACTGAAAGTCAAGCTGTGCGAACTTTTGGGAATTGAAATCCAATAAAAAAAACTGATATTTCTGATCGCACCCGATCCGTTTCAAAAGTGACTGAGTATATCCACCGATCGTGTTGAACTGATTTAATATTCCACCTGAGAGATCGAGATACTTTTCGCCGCGCACCGAATCCGATCCCTTTGCTGCCCTTCGTCCCCCATTCGAACGGATCGTGCTGGGAGAATTTTTTTGGCGAAATTTTGGTACCGAAACAGGTTGAATTGGATCAAATGTGCATCTGTGATTTTGGTGGCAGTGTGCCAGTCGGTTGTTGACTGCAAAACCTGCAATCAGCTTCTGGTTCAGTCGACCGAAGCCGATGACGACACTGGCGGGCGGTGTCGCAGTCTTGTGCTTGACCACTGAAGTGCAATTTTCATTATCATTATCACTGAACATGAATGAATGTCGTGGTTGTTATCGCAGGCGCAAATGGCGTGTGCCTGTGTACTGTGCTGATGTAACAATGTTTGCAAAACAATTTCCGGGACTAATGTTTTGAAATGTTTTTTGAGAAATTTTTGGGCTCGTTTCCTTAAAATACACGAAGCTAAGAATTCTTAGATAGTTTTCCAGTGATATTTAGTCCTCGCGAAAACAAAATATTCAAAACTGATCTTTTCTTCAAGTCTCTCTAGTCTGTTTCCAGCTCAGTAAGCGTTTTTTTAATTGCTTCTCCATTCAAAGGTGTCCAACGAACTCTTAATTTAATGGTTTGAAAGAGCTGGAATAGGATAAAGTCCTGATTGGACCCTCTTAACGCTTAAACCATGTTAAACATTTCTACCTTCTAGAGGAAGCGGTCTCGGATGATGATTAAATAATGCCGAAAGCATACGATACAGCATACTCCATCATACTCTCTATAGAAGGATCCATAGACCAAACAGAAATTTTTGGAAACGATCAAATTGAGGTTTACTTATCCGGGCACGTTGACAGAATGGTATTACTCCTATTCTTCTGAAGGTTGGTTCTTCCTCGCTCAAGAGTTGGTGAAAATATTAATAATATTTAATATTTTAATATTAAATATTTTTAACCTGGCTTACTCTTTCGAGCAGTTTTCAGTCCATCCCAAAGAATTTCAAAACTTTTTTCCCTCGAGTTTCATGTCAGGAAAACGCTAATGATGCGCCAGCTCATAGAGTTTCTTGAACCACAAAATTTCCTAAAGGGTCGGCAGTATGGCTTTCGCAACTTAAAAAGGTCCACTGGTGGTTTGGTGGCATATCTCACCGAGAAGTGGAATCACTCTCTATTTCGGACCTTTCAATTCGAGAAGATTTGCACGGTTTCAATTTTGAAATTCACCTTTCAGCTAAATTTTTTTAAGCCGATGACAGTAGCCTCAGTTTTTCAGATCGCCGTCTTCGTTCATGAAAACGGAACGGCGTGTTTAACTTATTTCAATATTTACGTCCATCACCGTGGGGAATTCAATGCCCTTAAAGCGTTATATTGTCCACTGTCAATAACAACCTTGGTTGGAATGATCATATAATCAATCTCATCATAAGACAGAAAAAACACCAAAAGGTATAGGTTTCCTTAGGCGCTGCAGGAAATACTTCACCGCACTCCTTAGATAAAGCTTTTGTTCATCCCCAGCTATATACTACTGAGTCCAAAAAATAAGGTGACATATGAATTTAAACTGCGCGCGTCGAAGGATTTGGAAATTTTTCTTTCTTTTTAGGTTGGTAGTACTGTCAGTGACATCTATTTGAAATTTCATGTCAAAATATATTCATAGTGTTTGAGATACCCGTCGTTTTGTGAGCTGCTAAAAGTGAGTTTTTCGTTTTTTGCTATGTCGAAATTTATTGAGCAAAGAATTTGCATTAAATTTTCTGCTGCGGATACGTTGAGGATGGTGCAGAAAGCCTTTGATGATGAAAAAAAAAAACCGCGCCAAAGTCGCTCAAAAATCAAGGTCATGTTGACTGTTTTCTTCGATTATCGTGGTGTTGTGCTTTATGAATTCCTTCCAACCGGCCAAACAGTCAACAAGGAATATTATTTGAACGTTATGCGTCGTTGGCGTTACGCTATCCGCCTAAAAAGGCCGGAATTTTGGAAAGACAATTCTTCGTTTTTACACCACGATAATGCACCATCCCATACCGCACTCGTAATTCGTGATCATTTCGCCAAAAACTCAACCCATATCGTTCCGCAACCACCGTATTCACCTGATATGGCGCCGTGCGACTTCTGGTTGTTCAACAAGCTCAAAAGACCGCTCCGGGGACACCGTTTTGATACGATAGAGGAGATTCAAGCCGCAGCGAAGACGGAACTGAAGGCCATCCCGGAAAGTGACTACTACCAGTGTTTCAAAGATTGGAAAATCCGTTGAAATTGATTTGGAAAATAAAGAATTTTCAAAAAAAATACAATGTCACCTTTTTTTTTGGACACAGTAGTATAAATCCCTTTTTTTGGGAAGGCAATCAAATAACTATCCTTCAATCCTACTGGTGGTAGACTGTGTTTAAAATCGGTTACTTGAAATTTGTTGGTTTGTCGGTTTAGCAGGCGGAATCCACACTAGTTTTTGCCGAGCTTCAGAAGTTCAAAAACCGCAATGGATAGAATCATACAAGCGACGCTACGCAAGGATGCGCCTCGATAGTTGTTGCTAAGACAGATTGAACCGATATTGCAGTCGTCGAGCCTACTTTCGTCCTCCCAAACCATAACAACATCATCAGCGGTCTGATCCCGCTGTTTTTGAAGCATATACTATATATGGCCACACAAGTTTCATCCATGGAATTGGGCTTTCTTCATACCCTAACACTCTCTTCAGGTCATAATTGCTTTTCAGTCACAGGAAATCATGCTTGAAAACATCAACGACTTCGTAATCCCCCATCCACCACTTTTTACGACAGTCAACATAAACAGCACCATATGCATCCATGTAATGCTATCTTCCAATTTATGGTTTAAACTTAAGGCTTTTGAGTCTATGAAAATTCGAGTTAAAAAGTATTTAAAAAAACTTGATGACTCTCATACTGGTACAGTTTGTTGATAAGGCTCGTTGAATTGCGGCATCAATCTTTGAAGAAGTCAATAAATTGACACATTCGGATACAAACTAACTGATTTTAGCTCATTTGGCCACGTTTCAAAGAAAATAAATCACGTTTTAGTTTACATTTTTATGCGACTCATAAATTCTGAGGGGAAATATTTTCTTTGTCGTTAATATTTATTTAATGATCAGGCCTACCAATGAAAAGTTTTGTAAGAAAGTCGTTAAACTGTGGCGTGTTTTTTTTTTTGTTTTATTATTTTAGGTTAAGTTGGGGGTTATGCACTCCCTTAAGTGGTTTTTTTACACGGTGGCTTGAAATGTTCACTGTGGTTCCCCAATAATTTTTGTTTCAAATGTATTCTCCGAATCGGGTTAATAAAACCACTTTGTGGTCTTTATAGACATTTTTGCACATGGTTGTTTTAGGGTCTCAGGCTCCCGTTCATCTGGAAAGCTCCCAAATTTTTTTATTTATATAATGTGCTCGCTCTCAAGAGGCTATGACTACTTTCATGTTGCACAAAGCGAGCAGAAGGATTTGAAGAAAAATGGACGGATTGTGTGAATTGACTGAGATGTTTTTTTGATTTATTTGCATTTGCTTGATTCTGACGTACTGGAATGTTGGGTTTTAGAGCATTGGTTCATGTTGTCACTGTTTTTTCTTCACAGCAAAGCTAATGTAAAATATCATCTACACAAACCATTGTGTTTGACAACACGAACTTAAAATTCCAGCAGCTGATACAGTAACCAATACAGCAAATGTCCACTAAGTCAGACTACCATCGCTGGTCGACCATTGATTTGAAATTAGGAAATGGCAACGATATTAGTCGACATAGGCGATGTCGAAACTGCGAGCAATTGGACGAGTGGTGAAATGTCCGGTCAGGACACCAATCAGGATGCTTTTTGTTTGTGTTTTCCGATTTTGCGGCTTAAGACCACGGACAGTCATCCCTAGAAGTTCATTTGCGTTTTCTGGAGTTGCAATACGATTTCTTTCATTTCACCATATGACTAAGGTTCCGCGCAGCCACTTATCTATGATATACGTTCTGGTCCTGGCGTTAGTCCTTTCCTGATGTGCTCGTCTGCCTTTTCATTGCCCTCGACGTTTCTGTGACCAGGGACCCAGGTAGTAGCGACTTGGTGGTGTTCATTACAGCCTGACTGCAATCGGTGACCGCCTTCGATTTAATTTCGTTTCAGTATAGTGCTTTTATAGCAGCTTGACTACATTCTTGAAGAAACGCTGGAGCCGCCAAAATCCTCTTAAAATAAAAGGCCGAAGACTTTTTGACTGCTATTGCCGTACAGTAGCCTTTACTCTCTGTACATATCAAGTGGATTCTTCGTTGCAAAACGAAATTTATAAGATGTTTCAGAGTCAAGTAGATTTTGTATAGAAGAAGGTGGGGTAAAAGGATTGGCTTTTCAAAGCGGATAAAGTATCCAGTTCTGTTTTACCGCACTTGAATGACTGCAAGAACTGCAAAAAGCAGATACACACCGATTAATTCGATGCTTCGAATTTTAGAGTGGCTCAACATAAAGCAAAGAGTCTAGTTGATTATACTGGTCTTTGTGTTCCAACAGAAAGTCAAGTCTAAAAGGCAGCTAAATGCTTTGAAAACGCAGAGGCTGTAAGAAGTTTGTTCTAAAAAGGCTTGTATGTATGCCAAATTATTGACTTTTAAATGAACTTGATGTTTTTTTAGGTTTATGTATCTATGTATATTTATTGTTAGCCCAAGAGTCTTATTTAAGTCCTTTACAAATGAAGCTATCACAATCCATCGTTAGCGAATGCTTCAAAATGAGATAACGCACAAAGACAATTTTCTGATGAGTCAGTCTTTGATAAATGTGACATGACTAACGTGTTTGATTAATTGAGTTAAGGTGGAAAATATCACGTCCACTCTAATTAATACAGGGCCATCTTTTAAACAAAAAAAAAAGTAGATAAAAAAGAAGAACTGAAAAAATTGTGTATTTTAAAGAAAAAAATTATTAATTATAAAACAATCCATTCTCGTTTCGTAGGCAGTTAATAAAAATTACTTCACGTACAATTTCAAGGGGTCCATACCCAAGATACATCAACAATTACCAAATAGAAACCCTTCAATGGTTCTCCAATCTTATAAATTTGCTCACATATCTATCAACTCCGAACTAGATCCGGTTTACAATTAACAAGTCTCCACTAGCACTAGCTGATGTGGTATTCTGTTTTCAGCTCATGTGATCATCTGATCTGCATTTTCTTACTATTGTTGTAGCCAGAACCGTCTGATTAGATCTAAGAGACATAAATTTTTTCGATCTCAATCAATCTATGGCTTACCGATCTACTCCGACCACGGCTATTTGCACTAATCTTCTTTTGTTTCTCTTTCTCTCACTTTCTCTCACTTTCTCTCACTTTCTCTCACTTTCGAGATCACTCACATTTATCGGGACATTTTCGAAAACTCAGAGTCAAAAATTTGAATAACTGATCAATTAAATAATTTGACTTAAAAAAACTCTGTTGAGATCCTTCTCTCAAGCAAAATTTTCAAGAAAATAAATGCTGAATATTCTTATTTCTGTTTCAATGCTGATAATAAAAAAGGAATCGTATTTCAACACCAGTTGACACTAAGCTTCTCCAAAATGACTTACACAGTTCTTCAAACTTTCGCAACACGAACTATTAAGAGCTTAGTACGAGGTTATCGCATTTACGTAAAACGTTCTGCATCCTCAAGGTATTTCTCAATCCTTTAAATGCCCGTCCCACGTTTTCCTTCTTCTATAATATCAACGCGACTTTTTTTCTTTGCTTTGTTTCAAGAAGTTTTTCACCTCATCGCATCACTTAACATCACTTGAACTGTTCCAGCTTTAGTCTTTACTTTATTTAACTCAGACCTTACGTATCAAAGTTGATATGTCAGACTTGCAACTTACCTTCAAAAACATAAAAACTGCACTTACTTATATTTCAACTAATGAAGAATAAAATACTTCGAATCGAACGAATACAAATAAGTTGAGACAAAACCTTTTGCTGCTATTCGAACTCTACCATAATAATCTAAGTTTCAAACCGCTACACAATCTTTCAATACTTCTAGCGAGCAGTAGCTTCATATCAGATGTAAGGGCTATTATAACCCCTTGGAAGCGGTGTCCAGATCGGTCCAATTATGCTGCTCATGATTTCTTAAATGTCGTCAAAGACTATCAAAGCGACACACGTTACCGACTTTCAGCGAAATATGTGAAAACCCGAAGAAACCATTAAATTTTTTTTTTTTAATTGAATTAAACCATGGAACCAAGCCTCTTTTAAGAAAACTTCACTTGAATTCAAGGTTCTTTGACCTTTGCTCTGCAAAACAGAACCAAATATCATCAATGTCATTTTGGAACTTGATGGGTCTTATTAAGACTGCAGTGTCAACATATGTGCCCCTTTGCAAGGCACTCGACAAGAATACAGACATTTGTGTCAGTCCAGCATCAATTAAAATTAATCGATTCATTCATTGTTCCAATTGGCTTGCGTCACAACACTTAGATTGCGATCGTGAACAACAGATCACCAGCAATTAATTTGCTATTCCAACTTCAAATCAAAAATGAACACAAAGTAGCTTGCTCGTATATGTAGATGCAAGGCAAGCATCAAGCACCCAAGATCGTACAAACACCCGAGACACAGCAAACATCAAAAGGAACCTCAGTTTTCCATTTGATCTTCATGCATCCTCACATGATCGATTGTTTATTTTCCCTGCGGGAAATGATTTCGAAGTTCATTTCACCTTTGAACTGATCGCAAACTGAGGGTAGACGATCCGAGTATTCTTTTGGAAAAGATGTATCCACAAAAAAAAGAAGAAAACGCAAACTTTTATATTTTTTTCAATTCAGTTCTATTTTGGTTTAAGCTTCAAGGTTTACTTATCACAGTCTTTTTTGTTGTTGTTGTTTAAGAAGATGCACCAAGTTTTACGGTCTCGTGTTCACGAAGATCTCCTGCATCTCGATGTTCCTTTCGCGCTCTCGAACACCCTGTTTGCCAGTGCGGAAATACTCTTCGATTTCCAACAGTGTCTTACCCTTCGTCTCCGGAAGGAAGAATAGTACGAATAGAATTGAGAGGAGAGACATGACTCCATAGAATGCGAAGACCATCTCGTCTCCCAGATAGTCCACCATCCAAGGGTAAGCCTTGAGAACAAAAAACGACATTGTTAAGCCAAAGCAGGACGCAATCCCTGCACATGGGCCACGGTACTTTTGCGGAAAGACCTCGGAGATCATAAAGAACGGCAGAGTGTAAAGTCCCACGGTGCTGGCTATAATGTAGATCACGATGGCAACTGCCGAAAGGTACGGTATATTCAGCCATGAAAAGTGCCCCGAACCGAAGAGCAGGAACATGCAAATGGCCATTCCCAAAGCTGACACCATTCCAGCTAAGCGCCGTCCCCAAACCTCTAGCAGCCAACCCATCAAACATGTGGTCAAGACTCTAGCCAAACCAATGAAGACGGCACAAAGAATAGGGTCTATGTTTACACCGGCCTCAATAGAGATTTGAACGGCATACACAACGACGACAAAGATTCCAGAGAGCTGCTGGCAACAGAAAAGGCCGATCATGATGAGAAGAGGCTTGTAAATTTCTGGAAGGTGAAGCGCCTTGAGGAATGGCGTTTTCCGCTCGCCGGTATTTATTTGGATAGCCTTTTGAAGGATGGAAAACTCAATTTCCACTTCTCCATGTGTTTCCTCTGAAAAAGACAAAAAAAACACAATTTAAATACGTTTTCAAATTATTGGCGTTGGATCACTTACCAGACTTAAGGCCTCTAAAATATGCTAAGGACCTTTTTGCCTCTATAACTCGGCCCTTCGATAATAGCCAACTTGGAGTCTCTGGTACCGGAATCAAGGCAATCACACAAACAATCTGGTATCCCAACATAATTAACACTATGAGGTGCCAGTCATCCTAGAAGTTTCAAAGTAGTCAGCAGGCTCATCTCTATGGCGTACTTGTCACTCACCCTTATAAAGTATCCCAAGACATAAACGAATAAAATGCCCATTGCCACTGCCACCGATACTGCCAAGATCAGCCGGCCACGTATCTTTGGCAAGCTTATCTCCGCACCATACAGACCAGATGGAGCAGTTCCCATTCCAATACCAATGCCAATGATGCACCTGGCCAGGATGAGTTGGAAAAACACCGATTCAGAGTCGTCCTGAACGGCAAGAGTCATCAAGGCCCACGAGGTAATCGCAACCGCATTCACAACAATCATCGTTCGCTTTCGACCAATTCTATCCAGCAAATAGGCAGCCGCAAGACTTCCCAGCGGACATGTTATCGTATTCACTGAAGCTGTTCATGAGATCACTTTGTTAAAAGATAAAAGTTGAATGGTGCTTTAGCTGGCTTACCATACCAAGAACTCTGTGCCTTTGTCAAGTGAACAGGTTCATTGGGATCTGTTAGTTGGTTTAGTGTGACAGCCGGCAACGCTAAGCCCATTCCAGTCGCTAACATTCCAAGGTTCGCCAACAAGACCATAAATTCCTAAAATAAAAATACGAAGAAAAGACCTTATCAGTCAGAAAGCCGGCTTATCTAGACAGAAAGATGTGTCACTCAAGAGTTTCTTCACACGATTCAATAGTGTCAACAGGTTTTTATTGTCATTTAAAATGTGTGCACCTACTTGTCTGCGGACTGCTTTGCGTTGTTCTCCCAACGGCTTGGGTAGGTATGGACGGTTCATTCCCGAGAAAATTTTAGGAATAGGTTGACCATTGTGAAGGCGCTCGACCTCGGCTTGATTGGTCGTCATTGTTGCGGCTCTGAATCTAGGAAGATAAGAAATTTGTTAGTTTTTGAAATCGTAAAGAGTTAATCTAGGACCATAAGCCCAGGTAAGTCTTGAGAAGTAGCAAAACAAAAATAAGTGACTCTTGAATGAGCATATAAGTCTATGCAATAAGTCCCTCCCCGCTTGAGAGCGTAATTTCCTTAACCTTCCCAAGATCATTGTCTTCAAATGTCTTGCCGCTGAGTCATTCTTTAAGCCGGGAAAGAGGGATAGAAGTCGCTGAGCATCAGATTTTTAGAAAAAGGTGAGTATTCAAGAAGCTAGAAACCTGCTTCTCGACTGACTGCCTGGACTTTCTTTGCTGGTGAATTGCCTTGAAAAAAAGGCACTCCATCTCGAGGGTTAACCTGTTCTTTTCGTTGATAGTTTCCCGCAATCCTGTGATTAAGTTTGAGTAGTAAGAGCCTGTAATAGTAGCTCCCTTTCGCAAGTACTCTACGAATATAACGAAGCCATACTCTTTGAGCGGAACTTTCGAGTTTGAATTTCTTCGGTTTCGGTAAAAGCGGTCATTTCAATGTCATAGACTGTTGTTTCGTCTCAAGTTCCCTTCGCCGGTGATCAGTCGCTTTTTAGATCTACTTCTTAAAAGGCCAACTTGTTTTTACTTTGTTCGGCGGTTAACTCTCTTTATACTCAACGAGCCAACACTAGGTTCAAGTGAAGCTCGTTATGAAGGCTCCTCAGAGATCGGTCGTGCCTTAATGATCATTCTTTGCTTAGCTTGCACAAGATCTATGACTTTTCTCACATTTTCTACCAGGCACAGAGGTGAGGCTTTCTTCCCTGTTTAAACTCCTTGCACCAGCTTGAATCTGTAAGATTAAGAGGAGCAGAGTCCCACAATGTTTCGATAGCTCTTTTCCACATACTCAATGATGGATATGACTTTGCTCTAGTTTCGTGTTATCGCTTAGAACTTACACTAGCAATATCTATCAAAGCCGCTGTCGGAATAGGCACGGTCCTTGACATAAATGTATGTTCAGTATAATTATACTATATCAACGTTAACTCTTGTGGCTAATGTTCATGTTCATGTCTGGACCGAGTAAGTCATCGTCTCTGTAAAAGTGAGTGCGTCCAAGGACATGCATTTATCGCTTCGTAGCCGTTCTCAGTAACTCGAGAAAAGAACTTAGCCTACACCCACATAAGATCTAAATGTTGCAATTATAGCTAGTGGACCATCTTTTGCGTGCGTCGGTCGTATGTTCGGTGAATTGACTGAGAATCAACTGGAAGCTGAACCGAATTTTTACAAATCGTCTTCCCTGCTGAAGCTCATTTCTAGTTTGCAAGCCGTAGGTATAATTGGCCCACAGGTGGCGATCTTTGTTCAGCAGGAGCTACTCTTGTTCGGGTATGTCAAGATAACAAGCTCCAGTTGACGACTGAGAAGTCCAAATTTGACTTGCTTTTGGCGATAAAAGTCTGGCTTCCCTGCTATTTGGACGCTATTTATACGCTATCTACCCAAAGATGTTTTAAAACGCGGAATACCATAAAATTCGCGTGTTTATAAAGCCAAAGTATTGGACTACCAAACACATGATTATGTTAGCTTTGGATCACCACTCGTAAATGAAGAACTGAGTTGGTAGAAGATAAGGCATTGACCAATTTTGTTCCAAAATTTGTTCGATTGTTTTTGTTTCTCTTTAGGTTAACAAATTTATTATTAACATCACCACCAAACTCTTGCATCACATATTTACATTTGTAAAAGCTACACTATCGGAAGTGCATACGGATCCATTTTCCGTCCTGTTTTTGTCGACCTTTTTTTAACCTCTTTAGTTTTTCGATTGAGAAGGCCGAAAGAAGGTTACCACAAAATCGTAGACAGCAAAGACGTCCAAATAAAGTATTAGCCAATGAGTGAAATAGACATTCGGTACTAGGAAGACTACAAATTCCAAAAAAGACACTGTAAGTATTTAACTTAGCAATCTAAAACCACGTTTTTATCGCAGAAACCGAAGAAGCTTCTAGACTAGATTTTCGAGAGCTAAGAATTCTGAAACAAAGATGGAACGGGGACTGGCAGCAGTCAAGAAGTGGTCAATATATAAGTAAACTTAGCGAAATGCAGGAAGCCGGAAGAAATAAAGATGACAAGGTCAGTTTACAGCATAGGTGTGCCGCTCGCTGAAGATCAGGCAGAAGAACTTATCACATGAAAAAACCTAACTGGGGTATCAGATCTTTTTTACCAAATAAGTTCAGTGGCCCCCATCGAGGGCAAGTGTAGACTCAAGAACATAATTATCAAATAAAGTTTTCCGATTCAGGTTAATCTATAGATCAGTTAGCAGACCCTTAAGTTACTCGTCGTTCCTTTTAAAAAGCCCGACGAGACTTTTTGCAAATACAACGAGTCTGCACTCTGTAGCTCATAAGACGCACACTTTAAGTGGAAAATCGAGAGAAACGGCTCTTCACAAACTCGTTGGCAGGATTGAGAAGAGCAAAGATTACAAGAATACTCGTAAGCAGCATTCCTAGATATAGAGGGAGCTACTTACAATGAAGTGATGAGCCCCATTAATAAAGCCCTTGAGGACCTGGAAATCGAGAGAACCATAGTACACCGTTTGTGCGAATTACTTGAAACTCAAGTAACTGAGTCTTTGCCCTGGGACTGCTCTATCAAGGAGGCGGTCACTCATGCTACATCGTAGAAGGTTGTTATTTCACACCGCTTTGGGTTCAAACAATAAATGACAACAATAGATGTATTCTGACTGAAATAATTGAAATGACTTAAGTTTGGTGCTGCCTTTAATTACTTACGACTCTGTTGCTTAGTGTAAAGCAGCGGGAAAGGCCTAAGCCAAGGCTAGTCTAGACGATGCAGATTAACGCGAGGACTGATAACGCGATCCCTTCTAACAACTTCGCCAAAAAGCCTTCCACCTTTGTCCCTAGTAGAAAGGATTGGGAATCAAGCTTCCTTTCCCAAGCCCATGGTACTGAAACCTTCAGCGATGGATCAAAGATGGAAGAAGGTACTAGTGCTGGAGTCTTCTGCTATAACTCGTAGACACTTCCAAAGGAATTTTGTGTCTCTCAGGCTGAAATCTTCGCCATCGAAAGAGCTGATTGGACAGTATTAACAGAGAACAACGCATCATCAAGAGTGAACATCTTTGTGGACATCCAAGCGGCAATAAAAACACTTAACAAGGATACAATAAAATCGACAGCAGCAGCTAATTGATCTGGTGGGCGAACGCCACAAGGTTACCATCACCAAAAAGGTTCCTGGCGACAGTAATATAGATGTTAAGGAAAAGGCAGATCAAATTGTCAAGAAACTAGCATTGCTGGAGCTGGAAAGGATGGAAAGATTACCACACATACCATTGTGTAAGCTAAAAAAAACAGTGACACGAGAACGTAGCCATAGTGTATGGAGCTCTAGGGACGATTGTCTCATGTTCCATAGTCTATGGCCAGAACTAAACAAAATGAGAAGCAAAGGCCTTTAAAGAAGACAGATTAATGCACCCAGATGGGTGTCCTGACGGGGCATTTCGCAAAAGGCGCAATGGCCGTCGGCGTCGGAATTGGGGTCACCTCCAACGATTTTCATATGAGCTGTGAGTATGAAGAGGTAAAAGAGTCACATGCATTGTGAATGCTTCAACCTCCAGTCGAGACGGTTCACGGGGGAAAGAACGCACAGAGAATTGAGAGCACCTGCAAAGTTACCACTCAATGACCTAATGAGTTTCATCAGGCGCATTAAATGCTTTCACTAGGAGCTAATCAGAAAGTTTGTGATGGGGAATCATTGCGGAACTTAAAGGCCTCCGTGGTTAATTTCAACGGAAGTTCATCCTCTTTTACCTAACCTAACCTAAGCTAAGATCAGCAGTTGGGTAAAGGAACCCGTAATCCAAGTCAATCTTTTGAAAACTAGTCGTATTATAAATACTATTTTGCAAACGCCCCACACTAGATGGGGTTAATCAATCCATCTCGAATAGTGGCAAGTTCACGGGAATAATACCGGACATGAGTTTCTAATCCATAGGACATAAGTAACCATGTAATGCATGGACATCCAGAGGATGACCAGCTTAGCGATTACAGGGCTCTATCGGAATCCCTAAGCTCACTTCAATTTTGATTAAACATAAGCTATCAAGCGGGAAGTAGCGCTTACAACAGCTAGTGGGGAATGTTCATTCGAAATCCTTTAAGGAAATCAAGGTCTTACAAACGATATCCTGTTTTTTGATACTCCATACGTAGTTGAGATGAACGGGATTTTCTGGGAGGAGGACGAGGGTATGAAAAGATACGAACTCTTCGAGCTGGAAAATGGTGTGAGTCCGATCGTAATGTCAGAAATATGTTCACTTAAATTGCGCGATCACAATAGTCCATCGAGGACTTAGTTCACGAAAAAGATTAAAGTTCAAGGAATCGCGAATGCCAAAAAGCTTCACCTGTTAGATTTTGCTTGGACTCATTTCCTCTTAGGACCGATGGCCTGATAAGTAAGTGAAATTAAATAACCAAAATTATTATCGTCCATAGCGGTATCTGCATGAGCGTATCTACTTGTTTTTCCATATCTTTCAATGATTATTAAGAAACAAAAAAAAAACAATCGCACGTTGTTCAAAAGTTGTTAATTAATTATTTTTCCCATGAATAAACACTCCTTTATTGCTTTATTATTAACACATATCAACTGGTGTTCGACAGCAATAACTTATGTCAAAAGCAAGCTTATCTCCACTTTCCACTGATCCTTGTCAAATTTATTGCAAGGGCATTCGAAACACTATCACCATACGGATATTCGAACAGAACAAAAGGGCCAGAAGCGTGCCTCTGAATCAGCCATAATCACTTGTCGATTACAGCTGCTGTCAGACTCAATTAACAAGGTCTTGGCATGGTGCAGAGTCGACTACCCAACCACCAACAAGCACTCCTCCTCAACTATCAACAATTTACTTTCGAGCATACTCGTCTTCATATGTGTACGTATATATAAAAACTTTTAACCTTAAGGTTGTTTTTGTTTTTTTTTGTTAAAGTCCAATCACCATAGTACTCGTATTGTTTATTTCACTCGATAGAAAACACTTATTGAATAATCAATGCGACTGGTATAACCAGTCCAGCTTGACGAAAAGAAACAAAAGACCGGTACCTGTTTTAGACGTAATTTTTTTTGTCCCCGAATAATTAACGAACCAACCGACAGGACTGGTAGAGGCACACTTTCACTGTCACCGAAGGAATGTATCTATGGGAAGTACGAGTCTCTTCGTATAAATTCCGCGGATGGAATGCACAACCGTAATCGTCGGACCTCCGGACAACACTGAGCTTAATAAATCCGATCCATATTGATCAGCTTCAGATATATTTTTAAAATTCGAAACTCGGTGCTTATGGCATAACGACTCTAGAGGAAGCTTTATATCAGCATGTACGTAATCTGTGAGGGGTGGTACAGCGTGATAAGGCTATAAAAATTGCCAATCTGTTATCTTCGAGTTGTTTAATATTTTTGAGCTTTTGTTTTTGTTTTTTTTTTTTTTTGGCTAACATATCTTGGAAATCAATTCATTTTCGTGTGTCTTTGTTTTGTTTATGGCATCATGAGTACTCTTTCCGTTCTTGATATTTTACAACAGATTGGCTTCGTAAACAGCGCCATTTGTTTACCATAATAAAAAGGTGAAATCACTTTTCAAGCAGACTTAAAAGATAGACGGTGTGATTGTAGACCTACACACAAGTAAGCAAACAAATGGTTAGACGGATAACAGGTGCCAATTTGGGTTTCTGATATACTCGTGTGTGGAAAGGCTTACAGCTTTTGTAAATATGAGTAATTAGAACAGCCTTACACGCTGTTAATAATCAAAGCTTCAATTCGTATGACGTAGAATTAAAAAGATTAATTCGCGTGTTGCTGTTAATTGTCGGCAAATATTTCAATAAAGCTTCAGTGCTCATTTGGGTCTTAGATCCAAGCAAACAAGTCGACAGTTTATTGACAGGTTCATCTACCTGAAATCGATTATTTTGTCAAGGACTGCATGAAGGCATACGTAAACTTATTTAAGCTGTCATTAAGGTCTAAATCCATTCAAGTTTGTCTAAAGTTAGTTTCGTTTATGATAATGATAATGAGTTATTCCATGATGATGGTTAAAGCTTTTTACAAAGAACATAGGGTCAGGTGGCGAACGATCCATTAGAAGTGACCGACAGAACATTCGATTTCGGTTTCGGCAAAAAAATCGGCCGAAACTCAGTCTTCGGATAATGTAGCACGTTATTCGGCCAAAGGTTGTGTGAGGTTAAGGTGAATCCTGCTCATAAAATCGATTAGGTACCCAAAGTAATAGAGGCTAATTTACAATATTTTCAAAGATTCAGCACTAAATGCAGTGAGGTGTCGAACAGGTAGGCACGCGCTACTAATCTCGGTCAAATATCTCTGAAATATTTACCTGAAAAGGTTCAAGGGTCGTTCGAAACAATATTTTAATTCATGGAAGGACTGTGTACTTAAATTATATTTTAATGTACAGATTATAATTCTATTATTCGTGCTTCAAGTTTTACTCTGCGAAACCACGAAAACGCAGATAGCACGGGAATCGATTCAGAAGTGAACCAGACGAGATTAGCACCGAAAATATGTATATAGGTACATCCAAGTCACTGTTAGCGAATTATTGCATTTCTGACACTGTTTCTTGCAATTCCTTAAATTGTAATCTGTAATTCTTGGAAAAAAGACGGCTGCCAACAATTCACTTAGGGGCTACTCGTCTATGGAAGGATGCGACGAAAGAGTTTCTTCCCTGTGTTCTGCCAGCCACCAGAATTGTCGATGCTGGCGTTCTACTTCATTCATATCGAGGCATGAGACCGCCCTACTGAACCGAAGACGCTGCGCGAAACTATTGGCGACGTCTCGTTCGTAGCTCACAGCTCTTCGGGCAATATGGAAGATTAATGGAACCGCTTATCTGTCTTGGATCAGACCTATCAAGAGGAAGACCTCTAAAAAGCCCCGGAGATCAGACTGTTGACCGATTTCATTGCCTTAGCTACGTGCCTTCGTGTCAGCTTTATAATGAAATTATCTGCCTTGTTGTATAGGACCTCGTTGGGAAGGAATTTTCTGTACTCAGACTCTGGAGTTTGCTATAAGCGTAACTCAGTCCTAAGACATTGCCTTTCAAACAATGGAATCTTTTTCATTAAGCTTGCTTGCTAGACGAGCAAAGGCCGGATGAGATCCATGCAGCAGATTACATTAACCCTAGCATCGAGTTGCTGGCTATAAAACTGTTTCTCTGGCAAGAGTCGCATCTTTATTTTTGTTAAAATTCAGATACTGGTCCAGCCAAATCCCAAGATATCGGACTATACTTCGACTCATCAGTGGCTGCCCATGCGGTCCTATAATTGAGAGCTTTCGCCAATTCTTGATGGTATCCCCAGAGGCCCCAGACAATGGTGTCCTAAACAATATGGTCTCGCATTTCCGAAAGTTAATGTTTAACTTCCAGTCGTCGCAATATCGCTGAATCTTATCGAAGTCATGCTGCAAAAGATTTCTAATGTTTTCGATCTCCAGACCTGCTCTGTACACAATTAAGTCGTCTGCGTTCGCTATGCCATGAGGAAGGAATATTGAAGAGGATCGGTGAAATAACAAACCTCTGTGGCAGACCATTTATTAATTTAAAGAACCCATTAAAAGTTACATTTTTCACAATAAACTGTCTATTGACAAGCACATTAACAATCATGTATAGCAGTGGTTTGCTGATGCCCAGACTACTCAACTAGTAAAAGAGTCCTTCTTACCATACGGTGTCGAAAGCCTTTTCAAGGTTGAACAGGCAAGCACCAGTGTATTGTTTCTGATACCAGTTTTGACCTTGAAACCATATTGATTTTCCGGAATAATATTCTTGTCCTCAAGCCAATTAAGCAGGGCTCTATTTACCACTTTTTCAAAAACCTTGCTGATGTTCGGGAGAAGACTTATGGACTGGAAATTTTCCGGACTGGAGGGATCTTTTCACCGTTTAGGGATTGGTTGCACAACCGCCGTCTTCCAATGCGTCGGTGTAAATATCTATCGCTTCTGGTGGGAGGTGTCGAAGTCTGGTGGGAGGTGTTAAAACCTGAATTATAAATTTAATTTAATTACAATTTATGATCTTCCATATCGAATGGTTCTGTTATATCAATGAATAGAGCTGCAGGAATTGGGGTTTCATTCAAGCTTTTGCTAATTTTGTTGCACAATTTCATCACAGCATCCTCTGCAGATTTTCTACGCCGAAATCCAAATTGTAGATCACTAAAATACAATATTTTTACTGAGAAATCATTGCCACCACTGACGTCACGTGAAAGCGATTCTAGTTCAAACTTATTTTATAATTGACAATGCAATTTTCAAACTGAAACGATGTTTTGTTTATTTAAAATTATAAATTCGGCATATGTATGGAACCACATTGCCATTTAACAGCTGTCTGTTTAGGCTTGATTCTGAAATTATAAAAAGATTATTAATCATGTTTTGAAGATTTTGCAACAGATTTAAAAAGGAAGACTAAAGTGTGCATTCCCATAAACTTCTGTTAAGAGAGGAATGCAAGTCAAGATCTACGTCATCTAGATCTAGAAACGTCAGTGTCATCGTCGGCGCCAGTCTATTTAATATCAAGGACGGATCGCCGAAGTTGATTAAGGCGAAATAATAGCATTGATTGTTTCAATCCCCTATCCATCATTCAAGCAAATCTGACTACCTGCAGAAGTTGGGTTCCCTGTGAAACCAAGGAAGTTGAATTGACGAAGTTCTTGATCGAAAATGAACCCTTCTGCAGAGAGATTGTGTATTCCAGCTTGAAGCTGTTTCATTTTCTGAGGATTGCTTTTCATCCCAACAATGCAAGTTGCGCTATCGGCTTTCGTTCCCTTCAAAACTCCTTGAATGGAAGAAAGTTCAGTTCAGATCAGGCTTTAAATCTACAGTTTCATTAAGCTTCGCCGATAAAGACAGGTCTTTCCATGAATGGAGTATTGCAATTTCCCGAATTATGTCATAAGGTACCTTCTGGCAAATTAATTGTTCACTTTCTTGTTTGAATTTGTTGTTTCTGATTCTCCTTTTGCATAATGAACAACATAAATAACGCTTATGGGAGTGCCACTGGTGGGGGAACGAACGAAAATTTGCACACTATGATCCGTATACTTTGTGCACAGAAGAGTGGGTTGAAAATCTGTCACCTTAATGCACAAAGTTTGCACAATGCATCAAAGCTAGAAGAATTTATATATCTGTTTGTGGGATCTCAGGTGGATGTTGTTTGTGTGTCTGAGACTTGGTTTCATTCTGATGTCGGCGATGGAATGTATAAAGTGTCGGGCTTTAATGTTTTCCGTGGTGATAGGGTGGGTCGTACAGGTCGAGGATCTGCTATTTATGTGCGCAAAGGCCTACAGTGTACACCGATCTGCAAATCTCAGCAGTATTCTGGACTTGACTATTGCTTCGTCAATATTGTATGTGAGGGTCAGAAAATTCTGCTAGGCAATATCTACAGGGCAAACCAATATGTGGACTATATGCCAATAGTTAACATTTTAGAACAACTTTCCTGCAATACCTCCCATGTTGTCCTTTGCGGTGATTTTAACTGTGACTTGTTGGATGCAAATGCTTCTACCCAATTTATAAATAATTTTAGGGCGCTTAGTCTATTCCCAGTTAACGCAAGTAAGGTATTATTGTATAGTCAGCTCCAAGCTTCTGGTTTCTCAAGACACGATCACATCTTTTTAAATTTAGATTTCAAAAACAGACCAAAAGAGATCAGTTACCAGTTTCGAGACTTGAAGAACGTAAACCTTGAAAATTTGTTGCATGACATACAGTGTATTGACTGGAACAATGTGAGGTACAAGCTTTCGGTTAATGAAAAAGTTTCGCTTTTTGAAGAGCAGATTAGATACTTGTTCGATAAAAATGTCCCACTTAAAACAAAAAGTGTCCGTAGAGCATCGCCACCTTGGCTTAGTCCCGAAATCAAGAAGATGATGTTGGAACGTAATGCGGCTTATAGTGTTTGGAGACGCTATAAAATCGAACTGCTATATCGCGACTACTGCCGTTTACGGAACAAAATGGTGGAAGCTATAAGATCTGCAAAAACACTCTACTATGGCCATAGATTAAGTCAAAGTTGTTCGACAAAAAGCAGATGGAAAATTATTAAGGAGCTTGGGGCTGGAAAGGAGATTCCAAGAATAGCTGATAATATCGACTGTGATTTCCTTAACGCCAAATTTATAACCATACCATCTTCTTTCACCACCGAACCCGCGAATAATACATTTGAGCCGTCAGACAGTACCGACCCAAATAAGTCATTTGGTTTCATATGTGTTAATGATCAAGAAGTTGCTGAAGCGGTTCTGTCGATTAAGTCGAATGCAACCGGCATCGACGATGTTGATCCAAGGTTCATTAAACTTCTCCTTCCTTACATTCTTCCTTCCATAACCCATATTTTCAATAGTATTATAACCACTTCTGTTTACCCAAGTGAGTGGAAAAGGGCCAAAGTCATTCCAATCCCGAAAAAAGAAAGCGATGACCAATTGCGATTCTTCCCTTCTTGAGCAAGGTGTTTGAAAAGGTGCTGTTAAAGCAAGTCCAAGTCCATTTGTCCACGAACAAGCTGCTTAGCAGTTATCAGTCCGGCTTCCGTCCCAAACACAGCTGCAAAACAGCATTGTTGTCAGTAGTTGATGATGTGAGAAAGTCCATGGATAAAAAATATGTTACATTTTTAATCCTCCTAGACTTTTCGAAAGCATTTGACACCGTCAACCATGTTCTTCTGTGCCGAAAAATCCAGAACATGTACCATTTCTCAAGAGAATCTGCAAAGCTGATGTATTCATATTTAGTCGATAGGCAGCAATGTGTTGTGGTCAACAGCAAACATTCAAGTTTTCTTAAAGCATCAAGTGGAGTCCCTCAGGGATCAATTCTTGGACCTGTCCTTTTTTCATTATATATTAATGATCTGCCTAAAATTGTCCAACGGTGTTTTATACACATGTATGCCGATGATGTCCAGTTAACTCTGAGTGGTAACGTTAATTGCTTAGTCACTACGCTCAACGAAACTTTCTGTATCTGAACTCAGTAAAATAGAAAGCTTTCGTTATTTGCAGGAAGACACAGGACTTAACTAAACTGCCACCAATAAAGCTTGGGCGAGAAATTGTCCCCTTTGTAGATACTGCAATAAATATTGGTTTAATTTTTAACAGCTCCCTAACCTGGACTAACCATATCAACGCGGCTATTGGCAAGGTCTATGGAATTCTCCGATTGCTCCGGTCAACTCAGGTGTTTACTCCTACAGCTGTAAGGACAATGCTGGCGAAAACACTCCTTCTGCCAAATTTACTGTATGGGTGGGAGATCTATGGAAAAGTTGACTGTATTAGTAAAAGGAAGCTTAATGCTGCATATAATAACATCGCTCGTTATATATATGGCCTCCGTCGCTACGATCACGTGTCGGTTTTTTCCAAACGCATTGTTGGCTGTACGTTCGATAACTTGCTAGCCTTAACATGTTTGCACGATATCACAAAGGACTTTCGCTTTGATTCCACCTACATATTCATGTCTAAATTCCGAGCGACAGTTCTTTGTTCATGCTACTCGCCTATGGAACTCCCTCCCCCGTGAACTGAGAGGAGTCAGACACAATAAACGTTTTAGGTTTTTGCTTATGAGGTACTTGGCCAGATAGTATAATAGATAACGAACAAAAATAAAACTAGTTATTATAACTTTATTCTTTTCTCTTTAAAACAGTATATTTAAATTAAATTCTGGACCGAATTTCAATACTCTTAAACTCTTTGAAACTCTTTTCTTATTTTTCTTTTGCTTTTATTCTTATGATAGTATAAACAATTTGTAAAACTAATTTTAAGGCTTTCGCTAGATAATAAGATTTATCTTAATGTGAAAAGCAATTTTTAATTCAATAAATACAAATACAAATATCGAGTTTCCTCTTGATCCGTAGACTAGACTGAGCATATGGACAGCAATGCTCAAATTTGGATTGTCTTCAACCCAGCCAGAAAATAAGGAAAGACTGAACGTCTTCCAGGGCATGCCAGGGAGAATGCTGTATTTTAAGAAAAAAAGCAGCTCGACCTTAACCTGAAATCCTTCAGAAATCGATGGCCTGATAAGTAGGAATGGGCAAACACATCACTCTTTTCTGAAAAGACCATATCTGCGCATTGTTTCGCGTCAAACGACCTTGCTCTCTTTAATTCAAGCCTTGATAACGTAGAGTAAACAAAAGAATAAAAAACTAGACGACATTCAAGAGTCTCGCACTTTGGAAAATTTATTTCTTTACTTGTTCGCCGATATAATCTTTATTCACAACACTATCGCTTTATCAATATCTCGACTCCTGAGATATCAACTTATCTAAAAAGAAAAACTCCAAACAGAAAATAAATTTAAATTTATATTCCAACGAACTTTTCTCTTCCTCACATGCGCTCGCAGCGCCATCTATATGCGAAACTCTTTAAACTTCAAATCAGCTGCAATAATTTGACAGCGACCCCAAATATTTTTTTCCAAAGTCGAATATAGACGTAAATATAGCCCGCGAGAAAAATTTGCGTTCTGCGAATTTTTCATATAAAAATTCTCGGCAAATTATGGCCGACTCACAAATTGATACTTCTAGCAACGAGGAGGAGCGCAGGAAGCATCGCTTTCGAGGTTTGTTAACTGCCATTGCACATAAAACATCAAGTGTCTAGTCTAAAAATCTTAGCTGGGGCATTTTTGAGCCTTGTCGCGGGCACATCGGCACTTTTTGGTTTCTCGCGCACGCTGGGCAAAGCGAAGAAACAAGATGCGGCATTAATCGCCAAAGGAGGGCGTGACATTGCCATCTTAATGGACGGAGGAACCGCACTGGCACTTCGTGCGCTCGGGTGGGGCACGTTTTACGCTGTCTTGGGCACAGGGGCAATCTGCCTTAGTGTTTGGAAGCTGTCAGGCGCGGAAAACGTGAGTACTCGAATTGGTCGTGATCTTATAACACAAGTGACAATGTTTCTGCCCGTAGTTCGAGGATTTCCGAAAAAAGATGGGCTCGGGATTGCCACGACTCACAAAAGCAGAGGTGACACCAAGCAGCCGCACCGATTTCGACGGATTGACCGACCTGATGAAATATCTCGCTGCGTGGGGAAAAGAGTGAAACCGTGTTTTATTGTTTTCTTTTCTTTCTTTTTTTATATACACCAAATTATGAGCCATAGTTTTAGTTTATTTTCCGATGCGATATGGGAACATTAAAGACAAACTTCTTGATTAAATCACACTTCTTGGCGTCCAGACGAGTGATACATAATTCTGAGAGGTTCTCGTGCAGAGCGAGAATTTCTGCGTAATCCTTTTCTAAGTAGGCGTTGGCTTCCTTGCGGAATTCAATGGACTCCTCGACGAATTTGTTCAGATCCGGTGCGTTCTTAAAATAAGCGAGTTTTTCGGGCGACAACACAGAGAAATCTGTATTTTTGCTGGAGGAGGAGGAGCTGGAATAAAACACAAATTTGCAATTGCTTCAGAATCAAATTTAATGAGCAGCTTACTTGCTGATGGTTTCTTTTGTTTTCTTAAGCAACGACAGCCACTCTTCGATCTCTGCATTCAAACGTTTTTCGTAGCTGAAATTGGTCCATTAAGAATGATCTCGATAAAACATTATCAATCTTACTCTGTGCTTTCATTGGCTTCGCCGTCATCATCTCCAGGCACTGTAATCAAGGAATAGTTGCAATTTTAATGTTTTGTGCAGAATGTTGCGACTTACTGTCCGTGGTAATGTTGAATACACTTCGTGTGAGTACATTGGAGAAACACACAGCAACATCGGGATCGAAGCTTTCTTCTGAGTCGGAATCTACATTCATTTTCATTGTTTTTAATTGATAAACTCGTAGAATTGAATAAAAAGAAAACGTCCACTGTTTGAAAATTCAAATTGACATTCGACAAATGTCATTTTCGGTAGGAGTTGCGCTCCAACAAGAAGCGCAAGAGTGTGTTCAGAGAGCGACAACCTCAGGCTCTGTTCAGGTGTTCATTGAAAATAAGAGAATGCAAACACTAAAAATGGACATTATACAATTTCGTCCTGTTACACGGTGTTAGTTGGTTCGTTCGTTTCTGAATGAACGTCGAATAACGAATATGTAAACGACCCAACCGAACAACAAATACGTACGTACGCAGGAAATTCAGAGCAGGTTGGAATTTTCGACGTACGGTTTTAGTCAAACACCGAACAATGCGTGTGTAAATGACAATATTTGTCAATCGTACGTCGTTTTGCAATGTCGTTCTGTGTTTGTCATAAACGAAGAGAAGCTTATCAAGCGAATTCCTCGAAGAATTCATCAATTTAACATTGCAATGATGGAGCACAAATTATTATTGATAACTTTAGATTACTATATTTTCCATTACCGTAGGAAATCTGCGCGAAACAGGCGCAGAAACAGATTTCCTGTCTTTGTCTTCATTTAATGGTGTAACGAAATCAAGTTCGCTACATGTTTCTTCTGACATCCTTGACGTCCGAGAAGTAAGATAACTTTTTTTCCAAATTAAGGTTCTGATCGAATCAGAAAGTGTTTCAGCATAAAATAAAAGTGTGGGGTATCGAGTTCAAGTTCAGTTAGGAACTTTTGGCATCTTTTAACAGCCCCAACTCTCGCGATTGATCGGCATTCCTCCGATAAGTACAACTGTCAAGATAAAGCCTCTGGGGCCATTCGAAAGCAGCAGTAAACTGTTTGTGCAAACCACACCATTTGTGCGAAATTCATAACACGTACACAAAAATGGAAAAGTCGCGCAACGAATTTATTTTTGGCAGGATCGTTCTAAAATGTTGAAACAGTGGTCTAAGACTTGTCTTCTATTTTTGCGTTCAACTTGAGCGTCACTCGTCATTTAATTTGCCAACAGGGCCCCATTTGAAAATGTTGCATAAAGCCTACGGTGAATCGGTTTTTTTGAAAAAAAAAAATCACACACATCCATTTAATTGCGGTCGTGATATGTCTCTTTATGGTCGGTTTTCAACGTCTTCGACTGAACTTGACATAAATGGTGATTGAATAACGTCGTTAAAATTCGAGAAAGATAGCCACTTAAATGTCTGTGTCCCAGGAATCCATTCGAAACATTAAAGAAGCATATTAACGTGCAGATAATATGCATGATGAAACAGATATGAAGAGTTTATGACAATTCGTCTCGTTTCTTGCTGACAATTCCAAAAACAAATTATCTTTGTTTTGAAGTTATGTGAATAAGAATAATTTTGTAAAAAATGAATATGGTAAATTAAAATTCAAAGACAATAACTGCGCTTATTGCAGTCTACCAGGCATATATAAAGTTTTTGAATATACACCGCTTGACAGTTGGTTGTTGGCGAATGTCAGCTGTTCGTGCCAATTGACATAAGAAAAATGTCAAATGATGAAAATTGTACTAATTGCGTGATCGGGGCTGAGCAGCCAATTTAGAAATAGAGACGTGATGCAGCGCTGCGAAACATGCAGTATTCGCATGTTATCGTAAGCATATAAATTGTGTATTTTTATTTCGCTGCATGCAGAATTCTGCACGTCTGTTTTGCCATAAAGACAACTTAGGACTGCGCCGTTTACAATTTTGCAATTTGTTTTGCGGATGCTGATCATATTAAATGGCTTCATGGTATTCTTCAAACGATGTACCGTCTGCAAGACGACTTCCTCGCGAAATCAGCTAAATTTCTTCAGACGATTGAAATGTTAGCCGGAATTCATTTGAGTCCAAATCTTGTTCACTTTCTCTGAGATAGTCCTCTCGTGTTCCAGCAAATGAAAGTTCTCTTGTTTTTTTTTTTCGTGGAAGCCACAGACTTGTATGGAATATGTACAAGGAAAAATTGGATACTCGCCACACATTTAATACACAGGGTACTAATATAACCTCATAAAATATTCTGCAAATTTACTCGCGCCAGAATATGTGTAGGGCATCCATTATTGATGAACACATTCTGAAAGATGGCGTCCCTTAAAACAGAAGTTTCAGCTTTTTATATTTTCAAATTTCTGACAAAATAAGATTCTAAGAAGGGAACAAAACTTTATAAGGTTAACACGACTCAAGTGCCTTATATGAAAAACCATAATAACAATCTATAGACATTTTTAATCATAGTTGCTTATATGCTTTCGAAATTATAGTAGCTGCTGTCTTATAACTCACTGGCCCTCTTCATATAATTTAAGGTTGCTGAACTAATAGCCCATCAGCACAAATTACTTGCTTTTGTCCACATTGAATCAAGGTTCAGCCTACTCATAGTCTGAATGATTCATACTTGTTTGTACTCCGGTGCGGAAACAAATAACAGTGGATCAGGTTTCCCTGTTCTAAAATGAAGATGATAGCCAGTAATTTTTATTCGTTGACTTGATGGGAAAATTGGCTGGTCAATTCAGAAGGACTGAAAAAGATTAATGAAGAATAAAAATAAGCGTGGACAAAAGGCATCAGTAACCCAAAAATAATATTTGATTGATTACTTGGAGGGGAGACCAAATTTGTCATATGACAAGAAAGTAACATTATCATTACATTTGTAAAGATTTATTTTGAACAATATTAAAATTACAGTTTTACAATTGCCGATGTGGCCCCTTTCTTAAATTGAACCTGAAGATAAATAGTAAAGGCAAAACTGTAAAAGATGGGCCGAAATGAAGGAATTTCGCAAGGATTTAACGTACGATTAAATATAAATTTCATAGAACAATTATTTATACACAGAATATTTATACGAAGCCGGGACATTGCCATGAAGGAGCAGCGGCGTAGAAGCGGAGTCAACAGACTTCTTCCGATTGAGGAACTATCGGAAAGAAACTTAGATAGTGGGCGTAATAACCCTAAAAACTTTGGATGGAGTTTCAGCAGTTGTCTGTTGAAATGGGCTTCGAACCAATCATAGTAGGTATCGAACTTCATGTTTAAATATACTTTTGTTTCTCAAAAAATATTTTTTTAAGATTGAGAAAATAAACGAATATGGCGGTGTTTCTCGGGACCTTGCAAGAAGAAGCTACTGGAAGAACCTAGACGTTTAAGGAAGTATTTGCTCCTGTCCATCGACATCATAAAGGAGCCAGTAAAAACGACCGAGGCGAACATTAAGCAATGCCACTGACGACGCCTTGCCTTTTTTTTTTAAAGAATTCAAGTAGAATAAAATCCAATTTCATATAAAAAAAATTGAAATTGAAGAGAAATAAAATTAATGAAAGAAATCCAAATAATCCAAAATGAAATAGGAAATAAACTGGATGCATTGCTTCAAGCTCTCTCTTAAAAATGAAAACCAAGGATTTGTTTCTTTTTACAATTTTTATTTTTATAATTTACAATTTTCAGCGATACCTGGTCAACTTTTCTGCTTCGAACGCAGTGGGCTTCTTTTAAATCAATTTCATTACAATTTTTCGATTCGACATTCTTCAAAAATGGGACGGTGTGTTGTGAAGTACAATAAAAACATTTATCATATTTCCTTCTTAGGCTTGATAATACAATAAAACAATACGCTTTCCTTAGCCAGACAGCAAAATCTAACCTTTGGTATACAAATACCTGATTCAACAAGAGTTCTTATCTACTCATGAGTTGCATTGGAGCTGTTTTCTGCCTCAAAAGCCAAATTGTTCGTAAAATTTAGCCTTAATAGCTGGAATTTCATCTCTAGTAGGAAATTTACATATCTATGAGCTATTCTGTTTAACGTTCTAGAAATCTGCGTAACACACCAACACTCTGAGTCCTGAGACGAAGAAGACCCGAAAACTACCATTGGCAAAAAAAACGCAAAGCTATCTATTAAAACCATGCATAGAGCCTTCGAGAATCTGTAGAGCTGAAAAAAAAGGTTTTCGGTAGCCACGTCGAAGGGAACACTGCAATAATCGCAGTTTTTTTTTTTAAGAAAACAAAGCAGCCAGCAGAGGTATTTGTTCAATGCGGCTAGTATTATTAAAACAAAGCGAATAAATAATTTACCCCAAAGAAAATAACAACAAGTATTTTCTTTTCGCAGAGAAAACGCCAAATGACACTTGAGTGACATGATTTATCATTTAGTAATTTTTGGTACCAACTCTGGCAGTCATTTAACAAAATGTGTTTCAGAATCGCATTCCGTTCGTGATATGATAAAATGAAAAATTGCTGTAAAAACTGAAATGATAATGTATTTATCACCTCACAGCTTCACAGTGGAGTTTTCAGGGCAATAGCGTACTGCGTCATCAAATTAAGCTTGTACTTACGTTTTTCTCTCATGTTTATTGCACAATCTGAATTTTTTCGAAACACCCTTTGTCTATGAATAATCAGACATCGTATCAACCACGCTCGACTCAAAGGTGGCGCACTGTATTGAATTGTCAAATTGAGAACTCGTTTGCAAATAACTTTCTCGCTCTCCCATGACATCTGTCAAAATCAGGAAAACACATGGGAGTTTTTGCATGCAGCTTACCAGTTGCGCATTATTCACACTCGTACTCTCCTCTTTGCCAGACAGAGAGGCGACCATTGGCTCCAAATGGGAAGCATGAAAATCGGGAAATTTCCCACACGCAAAGAAAATCCTCGCATAAACACCACCCCCGAGAAATTCACAGCAGCTCTCTGTTCTCGTTTCTCTCTAGCACACAAATTAACGCAAACTCACACAAGCACGTCCCGTGCCCACAATTTCATCGCCGCGCCGGCTGCGGCTGCCACAAAAAAGGTTCTCTGCGGAGAATCTGCGACAGGAAAATTGAGTTGATTCAGAACCGGGAACCTGAAAGGACATCCTTTCGTCGGTTGTCGACCGAATCTTTGCAAATCCTAACACACGGGCCTCCCCAAGCATTGCTGGCATTGCCTTATTTACCTAACGCACACACACTCACTGTCATCATCTGTCAGATTGTTCTGATAAGAAAGGAAAATTTTGTTGTCGGTCGGGTCAATCGGCAAAATCCGTTCGGGATCTGTCTTGAGTTTTTCTGTCGTTTGGAAAGTTCCCGTGGTTTGTAGTTAAAAGTCCTTAAATCGATACGATTCCGGAAAGCGTACCGCGAAAGGAGTTGACGACGCTCCAACAAAATACAAAAGAAAATCGTATGCAGGAGCAACGCTGACGAGTCATCGCAGCACCTCGTCCGTCGTTCCGTGCTCTGTGCATCCTTTCGCGTAGAGTTTTTGTTTGCTCCTTCGAGTGCTAAATAAGTAAAGTAGAAGTGGAAAACGTGAAGAAAGTTTGAGAGAAGAAAATAGGAGCAACAGTGCAGGTGCTAGTGCTAGTAAATAGGTGGAAAGTGACAAACAGACGAATCCTACTCATCAGCGGTTTCTAGTGTCAGGATGGCGACCGATTTGCTATTCCCCAAAATTGCGGACTGTTCCTATGTCTCGTGTTATTGGTAAGTGAGTGTTTTGCCCTCAAACAACTGTCAAGTATTAGGCTCTATTTATTTTTTTTTTGCATCCTTGTCCAATGGAAGCTGGAGGCATTTCGCTAGGATTCCTTTTCATTAATGCTGCTGCTGTGAGGTGAGAGTGTATGCGTCTGTTGCATTCGGTGGTGCAATGTGGTGAGGTTTGTGTGTTTTGCTGCCTCTGCTGGGTGTTGAAATTGGGTCATTCGGTCATGCGAGTTCGCGAAAAAAAAAGAAATGGAACTGTACCGTAAAATCAAAGGATGCAGCTGAGAAGAGGGCAACCATCCCAGCAGACAAGACAGTTGCGATTAAAATGGGAGGAATCCTTTTTCCACGAAGTTTTTATTGAACATTTCTTAGGTGGCGCCGTGACTGGAATTTCAATTCGGTGTTAGGGGTTGATTCTGCCCGTTTTTTTTATTGGGGACGAAGTAACAGGTTAACGGACATGATGGCAGTTATGAAATATTCAAAAAAATCGGGTCGATTGCGCCGCTGTTTATGCATTCAAACCCGGTTCGAAGAACAAAATTAATTCTTTTTCAAGATTCATGCCGAGTCACACTCTTTAAATGATGGTGGTCGTAGAAGCCCTATGAATTTAAAGAGGACTGTGCATTTTGTTGGGTGTGTCATGCTCCATCGAAAATGAATACCGTTCCTGACTACTTGAATGTCTGATTCTGAAAGAGACAAGAATGCGGAAGACGAGAGAAATGAAGAGTTGCATTAGACGGTGCTGGGCTAACAATGGAGCACGGTTGCATCCAAAAGACGAAGGGGGCATCCGATACTAAATTTGGTAACACGTTTACTCGATCGTGCAGTGGATAACATTACGAACCAACTTGAGGGTGGTTGTGTAGTGTAACTTCATATGACACTAGGATCTGCAGCCTAATCACTATCCTCAACTCAAAGCTATTTATTGGGTGGCGCATCAGAACCTTTAAGATTTATTTGGTGAAAAAAAATGTGCATTAAGATTTAATTTAATCTTGGAGTTAATAAAAGTTTAGATTATGGTTTGGAAATATGTTCACATTATGTTTTAAAGAAAACATCTCCCATTGTTTGCTTCTACCTTACGTGCTCTTTTCAGAGTACTTTCCATTAGTTTTCGTAGAATTTCAGGTCACAGTGCCGTCACTTCTTCTCTGATATTGGCCTTAAATTCTTGGCTTATTGGCATACACCTTACTTTTAAAGTAGCCCTGGAGCTGTTGAATCGGGCGAACACGGTGGCCAGTTTAAATCAGAAAAAAGCGATTTGATCCGATCATCAAAAATTTCCCTCAGGAGAGCCATAGTTGGACGAGCTGTGTGAGCTGTGTGTCCATCTTGTTGAATGCCCGGTATTGAAAGCCTTTCACTTTAAACGCACTTTGTCCGTCGTTTTCGAGAAAATATGGTCCAATGATTCTTTCTGAGGTTATTACACACCTTACTCTTCATCAAAGTGGGTTTATTCACGTAACCTTTGAGGTGAAAATAGGCCTCATCACTCATTGCGAGTTTGTGAATAAACTCGTTGTTTTCTCAAAACGAGCACACTGAATCCGTATTTGTGTATCATCTGTTTCCAACTCATCTTCCAATTGAATCTTATATGGAAAAAGGTGAAACTTCTTTGCAAAGATCGCCTAGACTACACCAACTGCTGAGAACGTCGCCTGGTGGAAGTTTCAGGGTTTTTCTCAATACTTGCTTTCATCGGAGCAATATTCACATCATCTCGAACTGTATGAGGTCTTCCAGCAAGAGGAAGATGACATACGACCCGTTGTTGCTGAAAATGCTGGACCAGTCGATAAATTTTTGGAGCAATGGGCGCTTGGGAACATGAAAGAATTTTCGATTGTGTCTGAATTATTGAATGTCGACTTTCAAAATAGAATTGAACCACTTCTGTTCTTTGTTCTATGCTGAATCTTTCTATCATAAATTTCCTTAGTTTTTCAAAGTTTGCGTTTTTATGCGCAACCCTGTAGTTTATGCTTCCTTTCCTCCGTTCCTCTAGGTTTCCAAAAAGTAGCTGCCTAGCTGGTTAAACCCTGGCATTCGCATAACACAGTGATTCTCATTCATCAAGTCATCTTAATAAAGCTCAACAACAAGAAAAACCCCCAGCTGGCGGTTCCTATCTGGAAAGCTAGCCCTACGAATATGTGACTTCATTTTAATAACTGCCAACTTATGATGACTTATTTGTGTCAAGAACAGTGCCAACATTTTTTTATCTTAACTGTACTAAGATTATATTTGGTTATGAAAAAAAATAACATTTGTCTATGTCCAAGGAGTTGACTTTAACATTTTAGAGTTTTTTTACGGAAAAAAGTGTTCAAAAAACAATTAACTCCGAAAATGAAAATGAAGAGGTTCTTTTCTATCTTCAGTTAGCACCGGAACAATACTCTATTAAAACGAACCAAATTGTGCTGTAATTTGCCGAATTCGGAAAGGCAACAAAAAAAGATTGTCTTCTAACTTCGAAGTTAGCTCCCCTTTGACTCTTTTCGCTCGTATCAAGGACAGGCATAGAGTCATAGAGTACTAGTACAAGTAGTGGCGTGAAGCGACATAATGGTTGAGAATCACTGTCATAATATATGAGAAACATCCTCTTGGGCACTCAAGGCGCCTCAGTAACTGCATTCGTCCGTTTTCGAGAGATCCAGTCTACTTTCATGCTTTCAGCACAGCTGTATCCTTAATAGCTAAAAAAAACTTCACCTTTAAGGCTTTTGTTACCCTGCTTTTCCTTAAGTTTGATAATCTTTGGTCGGCTACTTTCATTGCTCTATTTAGCAGTGTTGCCTTAACAGCACTTGTAGGAGATTATATAATAAGACCACTTTTGGCCGGAGGAAGATTTCTCCAATTTTTGGCCAATTCGTCCCCTAATGACGAATTAGTCAGTCGCTTTGGCAGTTTCAAACAATTTGCAACGATTAAAGCTTAGCATGACTATCGATGAAGACTCGATTCGATTTCAGTAGTTCTGCAGCCTTAAGTACAGTTCAAATCCCTGTCTGGAAAATGCCAGAAGCATCCGGTAGTCTTAAAGAGAATCTTACGTTGTGGTTGATGGAAAAGATAACAGAACCCATTCCCTCAATGGTAAAAGAACCAACAGTGTATTCTACAATTTCGTGTTGCTGCCATTCATCTCTTCCAGGATACGGTATTTCGTACGACAACGATATGTTGTCTAATACAGGAACAGTTTCGAACATTCCCTTTCGATTGCCCGTCAGAATTTCAGTAAGAATATAATTGTCAATGTTTAATTCTTTGAGAATCGAGCAGTGACTCACGCTACTGTTTCTTACAAGCTTAAAGTTGTATCAAGCGGCAGCATATGGAGAAATGCGTCCAGAGCTGCTGTTCGGGTGGTGTGAAGAGCATTTGTTGTGACAACACTGGCCATTCTCTGTAAACCTTCTTCTTATTTGCCCAATTTCGTTGCCTTGAGTGTTGCCTTTGTTGAGAAAGTAAATTTTGCTTAATTTTGTGGGGCAGGCAATTGAGCCAAAATGACGCTGTTCAGCAATGAAACGAAAACGAAAAGTTAAAATCTGGTATTTTCTCCAAAAAGGCTTCACCGCAGTAACCAAAGTTTAAAGTGGATTTGAGTACCGAATTTTTTTTGTGGCAGAACATCTAAATAATCAGTACAGCATAGCTACTCACTTAGTCAGATTCGATTCGAAAATTTGACAAATGCTAAAGATTGAAAAAAACATATTTATTTTTCAACATAGTCTCCTAACATGTTAATACATTTTGTCCATCGCTCTCATCTTCAAATTTCTCACCCCGAAGGTGTTCTCTTAGCCGAAAAAAGAGGTAAAAGTGTTCAAGCATTACGAATACTAGAATTCTATATTTCTTGAATTCCAGCCAACGCAACTGCAGCCTTGAATTGTGTTGTGTATACTATATAGGGTTGTTGACCGCATTCGCTATTTCCTATTCTTCTTTGGCTCGCAGAGCTTCTTTCTTGATTGCATGAACATGGGGAACGATTACCTGCTTCTGAAGATGGCTCAGTTTGCTTCTGCTGAAGAGAATTCCCACCAAATGATCGCGGAGATCAAGAAAGTCAGCTAGAAGCGAATTGACACTGCTTGATTCCAGAGTGGCCTGCTTCCGGTTGTTGCAATCGCCGGTTGAAACAAGCTTCCCAAACACCTGAGCTGTTATTAAACGGAACACTCTTAATGTTTCGGGTTCACATAAATGCTGCTGTATGCGAATTGCGTTCATAAGTTTCAAGTTAACCTTTGCTGCTCTGTGTGTTAGCTCATCGAGGGTGTTTAGTAGACCAAGTAACTTTATCTGTTGCACACGTAGAGTGCTTTCCGGACCACGGAATTCTAGATGAAAATGTGTGAAGGAATCATCGGAATTCACTTACAGGTATCCATGCACATGCTTTCGAATCGAAGTCAAGGGATTTGATCATTGTTGTATCGCCGAGGGATTGTCCAGCAAAGAGGATCACATTAACAACTTTGTTCTTGTGAATATCATGACTAAGAATATGGCTGCAGTGATAAATCAAACTTTTTTACCGACTATTGTCCATGTGAACCAAAATGGTTTTGCAAGTGTAGCTCAATTTATTCATCGACACTTCATTTGCATTTATTCCGGTCGTCCTGGTCGCTCTCCCGAAATGCCTCAGTGGAGTTAAAGGTGAGCGATTCGGCCATCACTTGTTGTGAGGAAACTGTGATCTGGAAAAGAAAAGGTCAGCAGTGTTTAATTTTAACCTCAAACATGCCTCCCTACCGAGGAAAGAGGTACAAGTCACATGGAGTTAAATCTGGCGAATAGGGCGGGTATTCAAGCAGATCGAATACTATTTCTTGCATTTCAGCCCACGCAACTGCGGCCTTATGAATTGGTGCGTTGTCGTGATGAATCAACACTCCGCCTCGCAGTTTACAGCGTCCGTTTTCCTTAATAACCTCCTGCAATCTTTTTATTTGGTAGCAAGAGCCTGAATTCCTTTAAAGTGCCAAAAAACCTGATGACGAACTCGATTCTTTGACTCTTTTAACGTTGTCTTCAGTGGGGAAAGTGGATGGACGTCTTTCGCGGTGTTCATCTTCAGTGGATGTTCTCCCTAGCTTAGAAAGCCTGGCCCAATAAAAAAAAGAGGTACTTAATGATGGTTCCATTTTTATTTTCTCTCTTCGACGGTTCGTATCTCCTTTAACTATTTTTGTTTTTTCTTATGCAGAATTTTACCCAAATTGAAAAAAAAAACCGGTCCTATCTCGTGAATTTCCTGGATCGCAGTGTGTAAATCCGTCTAAAGCTGCGTGAGGTTTCCATTTTTGAGTAACTTTTGTGGGTTACAGAACTCTAATGTTCCCGAACCTATCGCGTGTATTTCCTGATGATATTTGATTAGCCAAGGTCGCCACGTGGAGACCGTATGTTGGCTTGCAGTGAACAAAGTGACTGTTTGAACCCTCGACCGCCATTCGAGGAGTTGATTCCTCCAAGCGTACATCTCCGAAAACGCCATGTTGACAAAACTAACCCTTAAAGCTGTAAGCGATATTCAACCTTGACTTTTTGGTAGAAACCCTTATCATCCCGAACATCTGACCATTGTTTACCAAAACCAAAACAATAAAATTGTGCCATTGCCCCGAGCTTGCTTTTCCCCAAAGTTTAAAACAAAAATAAAAAAACTTTCTTAAACAAATTCAGTGTCCGCACATCAAATAAATATTTATTTTTTGTTAAATAAAAATCGAAACTTTTTCTTTTGAAAGATCAAAATAAGAAACAGCCCATGGCAAAGTGTGTGCGTGCGTTAGTTTCAGTATATGCTGTCTGTCCATCCCGGCACGGGAAAGGTTTCTTAATTTAATTAATTTAAATAAATCAATGCCAACAAAAAAAAAAAACGATTTGGGATTTCAAAGAACACCCATGGTGGCTTAAGCGTACGCACCCGCATCCACACCGCACTGTTAATTTGATTACACGTGGCGGTGTGAGACCGACCAACGAAATGAGGGAAAAATCAAAGAGATGTTTTCCGCAAAAAAAAAAAAAAAACGGAAAATAACAAAATTGGGATGATTACCAGTCGTAATGAAACACACGGGCTGTCAATGCTACACTAAAGGTCAAAAAGCATTATGCATCGATTTAATATTCCCAGTAGGGAAGATTACTTATGAATAATATGCCAAAATCAGGTCTCGTACCCGGTACCGAGTTATCAATTACTTCAAGGCACGATCAAAAATATAGTCCTCCATCGGGCGCCAATTAAGTAAATATGTTGATAGACGTAGGAAAACCATTTTCATAATCAAAGTCATTGTATTCGTATCGAGACAATTTCCGAAATGTGTTGGACAGTTTCTTTCAATTGAATAGTGTGCAATTGTTTCTGATTGCTTTCCAATGGAATTACCAGTTTTTTTCCAGAATCTCGCATTCGAGTAGAATCGATTTACCGAGTCAGAAAACAATTTGATGAGAATTCCCTTAAATGCTTTTGTATAATCCCGTTTCCGTAGATTAAATCGAAATCCATTATGCTCTTTGGGACCGAATCGACCCATCTTGTGATGAACAAAAAAAAAAAAAAAAATGCTGAACTGGTGAACTGGAATGGAAAGGATCAGACATGGATGTGTCACTCATTCAGCATAAAGAACACAAGTTATTGAAAATGATCAATGTTAAAGCTATGTGAACTTTTTTCGACGAAAAATGCTACGTAAGCCGCAAAGGATTAATTTTAATTTAAAAAGAAAATGGAAATTTTTAATAAAATGTTGTTGGATTTTAATTCAATCGAAAGAATATGGTTGGCATATTTTTTTTATGCTTCAATTATGCTTATTATACACAAATAAACGAAATAAAGATTATACAAATAAATAAATGAAAAAATAATATTTTTTAAATTATAATGTTCTTATGTTTGTAAGTTTGTATGTTTAGTTCCGAAACTATTAATCCGATTGAATAATTCTTTGAGACGACCAAAAAGGTCAAGCGAATGCCTTTTTTGCGAACGCTGCCTTAACGGTTAGAGATATTTAATTGGTTTCTTCGTAAAGTTTAAGAATTGAAAATGTTTTTTAAATAAGTCCGCGAAGATACATCTCTATATGATAGGGTTTTGGCACTATTTTATAAAGATTAAAGTCTGTAAGTTTGTTAGTTTGTATCAAGGAGGTAATCTTGGACACGACCCACCCGATTTCAAAAATTCTTCCACAAATACTTACAATGGTCCTTCAGAGTAAATATATGCTATTAATAATTCCATTTTAATTAAAGGGTCTCTCGTGGCGACGAATTATTTAAGTAAAGTTATTGAAAAAGCTGTTGTTTTTTGCGAACGCTGTCCTAACGGGAAGAGATACTTATTTGCTTTCTAAGGAAAAGTTTAAGAGTTGAAGAGCTTCTATAAAAAAGTCCGCCATGACATATCTCTAAATGTTTAGGGTATTTCACAAATTGCAAAAATATAATTAAAAAGATATAATTGAAATTAATTTCTATCTGTCTGTATATACATGAGTAGGCAGGAATCTTGGATCAATCAATTCGCTTCGGCGTCCGAGGGCGGTGAGTAAACTTTATTTGAGTCCTTCAAGCTTTCTACATACACGCACTACATTAAAAAAGGCATGGCTTCTAGCAACTGTTACTTGCAAAAAGTTTATGTTTAAGCGCCAGCGTCTGAGAAACAAAATCGAACATACTCGTGAAACAGTTTGTTATTCTTTGCATCCATAATACGTACGGGGGAATTTTATGGAATGCTGGTGAGTTAATATTACCAGCACTTCCCGTTTTCGTTATGGTCAAGGCCAATAAGAATAACACGGTCATTATAATGTGGAAGCTAAGAGGATAAGTCATGTGTAAATGGTGAAGTTCGAAACTTTGCGTTGTACGGACGCGATACGGTTCATCCTGCTAAGCACTGCAGTCGAAATATTTGTAAATACCTTAAAATATTTTTATGTCGTTCACATAAGTTAGGAGTCTTGATTTCTTGGGCACACTTATAATATCGTTAATGGACAGTATGTGCAAAAGAGGGCCTAGGTGTCTACCCTTAGGCACACCTGAAGTAGAGTTAATGGATTTTGAGGTCGATTCCATAAAAAGAATCTTAGTTTCTCCAGTCAAGATACGAGCATTCCCACTCCAAATAAAGCCAGAGGGAAATCAAGGGATTTCATTTTAAAAGCTTACAGCTTATCAGAGAGTTTATCAAAGGCCTTACTGAAGCCAGTGAAAACGCAGTAATGTTAGCCCCAACAAATATTTCACAGTGTTTTTTACAAAGCTATGTTGTTTGTCAGTAATGACGGACTTACAACTGAAATACAGTCTGTCAAAAATGATAGCCTCAAAGAGTTTTGACAAACCAATCCGGTCAGCATTTTTCGTACACAGGAATTATGAAACCATTTTCCCATGATTTTTGAAAAACTTTTTGGTTAAAATACGACTGAAATATAGAAGCCGATGGACTTGCAAGGGAGCTACAGCAGCAATTTGAAATTATTAAAATTAAAATCATTTCCAAGTCGAGAATGATTGTGTTCCACGTCATCAGGAGTTATTATTAGTTTAACTTGGACAAAAGCTCTCGAGGTGAACGAAATTTTTTAAAATCATGAGTACTGAACTGAAATTAAAGGAGGCTGAGGCTGAACTGAAATTAAAGGAACAGCTGGCTTTTTACTGGAATAATTCAAGTATGAAAGTGTGAATGGAATTTCCAAAACATTCAATCAGCTTAATCGTCTGCAGGACCTGAATTGCACTTTCAGGCTCAATTTTTTGAGTCTTCTCTGTTTGGACTTAAGAGCAACTTTTGAAATTGACGAAAATTAGACGTATTTCTAAATCGGTGGCTCGGAAAATCCACACTAAGTAATAGAAAAACCAATGCATCCTAAAATCGCGATTGTTTGGTGTGGTTTTTGGAGTCACGGTATTAATGACCCATTTTTCTTCCAAGAAGACAGTTGAAGAAGAGCGAAACCGACATTTTTTCTTTCTAAAAATTTCGATTTTGAACTTTGAAAATCTATTATTCCAGCAAGAACAATCGATTTATTTCAGTCAGTCGTTTTTGTGAAGTTGTTGCAGTTTGACGTCCGTTTACACTGACGAAGTCTAGGTTGGTCAAGAATATTTAGCTGGATAACAAAATCGGGTTCAGGGAGCGAATGCAACCGAACATGCTAAATGTCAACTGGAATCGAATATCCTATGGCACAAAGCAATTATCAATGTATGAGTGCTTGCTTGATTGATTTGGAAAAGGCCTTTGAGAATTTATCCAAATTAACGACTGTAAAACAAAAAACAGTCAGTTGACCGAGCACCAATCAGGACATAGTTTCACTATTTGTAGGAATTTATCTCCCTCGGGATAAACAATGACTCCACAAGCCGCACCTTGGTGGACAAACTCAGCTAACTAACTCGACGCTACTCTAGCTTATCCACACGATTCGGAAGGATAAAAATCATGCTCTTCATTTAATTGATCTCGTATGGAGTAAAATGTTGGATCATAAGCATAAGGGCAGAGCAGATTTTTAGGGAAATTCTAAAGAAAAACTTGTCCGCTAGATTAACAGTTCTGTCTGCGAGAATGGTGTATGTAGGTGAATGGACAAACGTCCGTTTTCTTTAATGAGTTAAGCACACAGAGCGATTGGACAACCTTGGTCCACTTAATATAGAAGACAGAACGTGCGATTCAAAGACCAAGGAATCGCGTGTACTTCATGTTGCCTGTCGGTTAAGCCAACTGTATGAAGTATCCTCGGTTCTGTGAAAAAAAGGGTTAACGATTTACTTTATCAGGTTGGCAACTAAGTAATTCCGGATTTCTTTAGAAAATAAAAGACAATTTTTTTCATGGAACGAAATAACTTTATTCATAAATGAATAATCTCTGCAATCTCACGTGTTGTACTGTGACGATCAGAATCGATTATTGCTTTGATTCATCTTTGAGGGAAAAATCACCAAAACGAAATTTGGCAAACCAATTTTGACACTGCCGTTCTTTTAAAGTTTCGTCACCATAAACAGCACACAACTTTTGTGAGCTTGCGATGCGTTTCTTCCTTTCCAGAAATAAAAAAGCAAAATATGACGTAAATGTTAGTTTTGATTTTTCATTTTTCAACAGACGCCAAATAAAAACTACACAACCGATCAAACAATTTTTTTTACTGATTGACAGTTGAAGTACCAACTATCAAATAACAAAATGTGCTTGACATTTCGATTACGTCAGCAAACCTAAAAATTCAACTAAAGCCATCTATGAGTGAAATCCGCAATTACTTAGTTGCCAACCTGTTATATTGATTTTTGACAAACTGGACAGCGGCATAAGAGTTATTCGCCATGATGACTTGCCAAGAGACTGCTTCACAGTATCCAACTCTCTGCAAAGATGTATGCGATCTGCTATACTGCTCTCATTCGACCATTGGTTGTATAGAACCAACTCGAGTTTTCCAAATTTCGGATGACTTATCTGGACTAATAAAGAACTCCAGTTATATAGTAAGAGTCAGTGTAGAAAATTCTACTTATATTACTATAAGTGCCGGAGTAGAATGGAAAAACAATTATCTCGGTCAATAACCTGGTTGATGGAGGCACTTGATCCTACAAAAGTTGAGATAATATACTGATTAAATGAACACCCAAGAATAGATCTCGAAAGCCGTGAAACATGGCTTCAGTGCATAAACATAACGGATAATATTGTTGAACGCAACGTCAAGCCTTCTTTTGGTGTTTGGACCAGTAACGCTTTTACTAGTGTAGTTTCTTGATGCGCATAGATTTCTCAGAGATCCGTTAATATTTTCCCTATTACTGTATGCATATGATAGTCCCAACACAATTCAAATTCATTTGGCTCACTTTCCAGGAAAACTTTGGGGAGGCTTCCAAAATCAAGTTCATTTCTGCCGACTAATAAGCACTTGGATTTGCTAGGGTTGATTCTCAAAAAATTTTCGCTAATGCAAAGCAATTCCGGTTAAGTCAGTGTCTTCCAGTTCGTCACTTGTCGTGCGACCCACGCCTAAGTCACACAAGTTCCTCCACAATATTTTAGGGGGAAGCTTGTCGTCAAAATGGATTTTGTAAAATTTTTTTTAGCTTGTTTTATCTTGGAATTTACTAAATTTCTAAGCTGACGAAAAGTATCATAATATTCGGGAAATACAAATAGTTTCCATCTCAAGTAGGCAGCATCACGTTGTCGTACCCTTAGTTAGTTACTTCGAAAGACATATGTTTAGGACTAGGTGTAGCATAAAGCTTCTGCTAAATCCCGGTTTTGTCAAGCTTATCCAGTTTCCATTATGGCATTTTTAAAAAAAAAACTGCAAATGAATTTCGGACATTTATTAACGAATCAGCCCTTTAATCTTGTAAATAGCTTTCAAAAATTATTCAATTAAATTGAAAATCCCATAAGTGTGGATTATTTCTGTAACAATTTACAATCAACACTATGGCCACCAAACAGAATACAATTCATTCCAGGATCCAACCCAGAGGACGGCACAAACACCAAAATAAAATATCTAATTAAATTATCAAAATGCGAACGAAAATGCGTCGAAACTTTTAATTGCACTCGTTTAATCTGGCCCGCCCAATCACCTGCCCATAAATGGTGTCATGCATCCTAATTGAAAAGTCCTCTTTTGTCCATGCCCGCCCTCCATTTAAAATAGCCTTTGACATTATGATTATTATTATTAGGATTATAAAATCATTATTCACCATGGTAATTAAAAAGGTCGCGACAACTAATTGCGTAGACTCCTTTCAATTGGTTCGCTAGACGCGCATTAGCCTTCGAGGCTCCATGTCCTGACTGCAGGTGGGGCACACAAAAAAAACCGCGTTTTTGCATTTCTTTTGTTCTTCACCTGGGCGAGCGTTTTTTATGTTGACACTATGCGTGTGGTGTCGAAATGTCAAACAATGTCTTTATGTTCATTGGAATGGAATAAAATCGCACCGATTAGATCGACCGAGTAGCGTGGCTGCAATAATAATCATAAAAGGCGATAAAAAGTAAGCAACACTAATAAAACACTTTATATGAACGTCTGGCTCTCGGAATCGATGGAGAATGGGGGACGTAGAAGGTCATAATCTGGCAGAAAAAAAGCAAACACATTGATGGCCGTCTGGCAGCTCTGCATGTCAAGTGCGGCTTTTGTTTCATATGCAATATGCAATATATTACCACGAGACCCTAATGCAAACAATGGCTTTGCGTAGCCATGGGATAAGGGCTCAAACTTAAAACAAACTTCAAATAAATAAATCATTTTGAACGTCTTAGATCCATGGCGATAGGGTGGGAATATCTTCGCAATGAGGCAGCCCACCCTCGTTTTTGGTGCGAAATCTTTGGCCGGGGGCGGAGGTGTGTTAATGTTTTATGCGAAAGAAATTTCAAAAAGTTTCGGTTGTCGCGAGACGCGAGGGTGGCTAACTTTTAAGAGTCATCGTGGGGAGAATTTTTGATTTGACAGATTTATGAGTACGCTTATTTTTTTTTTTAACGCGAGTTCAAGGGGTTATGAATACCCTTATGCACGTTGTTTTATTTTTTAAACTTATTGAAATTGTTTTTAGTAGGATGTTCATGTTGAGCGGTTAAAAAAGGAAGTCCCATATTTTAGGTAAACCGATGAACTTTCCTGCAAAAATTTTGTAGGCTTTAATAAAGTTTTGTGTGCCACCGAGGTCATAGGATATCTGTGTGTGTGTCGAAACTTTTAAAATCTGCAAACAAGAACGGACTAGACGGATCTCCTAAAAGGCCGAACTGTCACTTTTAATGAAAGCTTCCTTTTACTCATAAGCAAAATTTTTCACCTCTCGACTAGAGCTAAATGTTTTTAAACCACCTTGGCTTAAAACTTTCATGGAAATGGGATCCGGATAAAGCGGCCACGGTGCACTTTGTAAAATTGTAAACCAATTATCATCAATTTGTGTCGAGTCGTTATTTCGTAACTGTTTCAGTCAGGATTGGCCGCCAATATTTTCTTTCCCTGATGGCAACATCCAAGTTGACATATTGGAAACTATCCTCCTCCATCTATTTAACAAATATGTTCCTCTAAAAACAAAAAAAGTCACAACCTCGAAGTACTACTGTGTCCAAAAAATAAGGTGACATATGAATTTAAACTGCGCGCGTCGAAGGATTTGGAAATTTTTCTTTCCTTTTAGGTTGGTAGTACTGTCAGTGACATCTATGTGAAATTTCATGTCAAAATATATTCATAGTGTTTGAGATACGCGTCGTTTTGTGAGCTGCTAAAAGTGAGTTTTTCGTTTTTTGCGATGTCGAAATTTATTGAGCAAAGAATTTGCATTGAATTTTGTTCGCGGAATCAATTTTCTGCTGCGGATATGTTGAGGATGGTGCAGAAAGGCTATGTCTAAAAAAAATGTTTACAAGTGGTATAGTGATTTCCAAGCCGGCCGTGAACGTGTCGAAGACGAAGAGCGTTCTGGGCGACCATCAACCTCAACCGATGAAGCTCACGTCCAACAAATCAAAGATTTGGTGTTGAAAAACCATCGATTAACGATTAGAGACCTTGCTGATGAAGTTGGCTTATCGAAAGGCTCAGTCAATACCATTTTGAAGGATGCTTTGGGCCTCAAGCGCGTCAAATCTCGACTGGTACCGAAAACATTGAATTTTTTGGAAAAAAGGCGTCGCGTTGAAGTGTGTGAAACAATGCTTTCCGATTACCAGGATGTCATGAAACGCATTATAACTGGCGATGAGACTTGGATCTATGCTTACGACCCCGGAACAACCGATCAATCGAGCGAATATCGTGCCAAAGGAGAGCCGAGACCAAAAAAACCGCGCCAAAGTCGCTCAAAAATCAAGGTCATGTTGACTGTTTTCTTCGATTATCGTGGTGTTGTGCCTTATGAATTCCTTCCAACCGGCCAAACAGTCAACGCGGAATATTATTTGCACGTTATGCGTCGTTTGCGTAACGCTATCCGCCTAAAAAGGCCGGAATTGTGGAAAGACAATTCTTGGTTTTTACACCACGATAATGCACCATCCCATACCGCACTCGTAATTCGTGATCATTTCGCCAAAAACTCAACCCATATCGTTCCGCAACCACCGTATTCACCTGATATGGTGCCGTGCGACTTCTGGCTGTTCAACAAGCTCAAAAGACCGCTCCGGGGACACCGTTTTGATACGATAGAGGAGATTCAAGCCGCAGCGAAGACGGAACTGAAGGCCATCCCGGAAAGTGACTACAACCAGTGTTTCAAAGATTGGAAAATCCGTTGGCATAAGTGCATTGCATCGGGAGGGGATTACTTTGAAGGAGATGAAATTGATTTGGAAGAATAAATAAAGAATTTTCAAAATAAATACAATGATGGTGATGATTGTTATGCTGTTGATGATGGCGAGAATGCTTCTAGTTTCTTAGTGTCATCTCCGGTAATAGTTGGGGTGATTCTGCTTACTCTTGTCGAAGTTGTCTATGAATCCTTCTTCATTTGCTATTCTATACCCCGGGTCCATCATGGAAGGGACATTGAGATAGCGATTTTCAATACATGGGCTACCTGTAATTATATTGATAATATTGTTGGAGTGGGAAGGGATTTTGCGTAGCATCTTTGAGGACATTACGCATAGATACTTTTCTATAGGTGGCATGTTTGCCGTGCCGTATAGTATTTCATTACTATAGAAGTGATGGAGTGCAGCAATCCTATCGGAAAAATTAAAAGCACAGGGTCTGGACTCTATTCACCCTGATTTTTTGAAAATCCTTTGACTCCCATTCTTAAGCAAGTCATACATATTTTTAAAACCATTATAGCTACCAGCGAGTTCCCGAAGCAATGGAAAAATTCAAAAATAACACCTATACCTTAATCAACATCAGGTAACACTTATGATTACAGGCCAATTTCTTTCACTGTTTTTTTAAGTAAAGTGTTTGAAATTATCATTAGGAAGCAAATGAAGACTTATTTAAACAAGTGAAATCCTCTTATGGCTTATCAATCTGGTTTAAGAAACAAGCATAGCTGCTCAAGGAGTATTTGCAGCAAATGATAATTCGTCCTTTATGCCAGTTTTATCTGGTGTACCGCAGGGATCTGTCATGGACCCACTCTTATTCACGCTCTTTATTAACGATATTTCAAAATCCTAACTGGACAGACCATGTTAACTACATAGTCTCAAAGCTATATGGCCTGCTTCGCGGTATAAGTCCTACGAAATGGTACCTTCCAGTTGAAATGAAAATGAGGATTATTAAATCATTTGTCCTGCCAATTATAGCCTATGGTTGCGAACTATTTTCTAATCTTGATAGTGAGTCCGCTAGGATATTGAATGTTGCTTTCAACAACTGCGCTCGGTATATTTTCTCTGAGATCTTCTGAGATCCCGCGACCATATCTCTGCTGCAGCGAAAAAAATTCTGGGTTATTCCCTTAATGGATATCTGAAATATAGAAATGTTTTGGCATTAAACATTATCAAAACTAACAAAACTCCTATACGATCATATTAAACACGCACGATCACAACGGTCTTTGCAAATAATCTCACTTAAGCATAACTTACTTATCAGAAGTCGAAATTTTTTCGTATATGCAATGCAATCTTCTTCCTCAGGACTTAAAAAGAGTTAGCTTTAAGAAACTAATATTCGAATACTATGCAAGTAACAACTAAGGCAAGCGAACCATAAATGTGCGAATTGTTAGGGTTTACGCCGTTCTAAGCGCATAGTTCTTTAAGCGTTCTACGACAGCTTAGGATCAGTTCCAATTTAACCCATATTTATGAAAGCTAAGCAATATTTTGATCCGAGATCAATTACATTTTAAGTATTTCTGCAGTTTTGAGACAAATTTGAATCTTTCTCTGGAATTTTATATTATTTTGTGTTTGGGAAAAACAGTCAACAGGGAATCATTCAAGGGACACTGAGGCTTCCAAGGAAACTCCAGACTTATGCAGAAGGACTAATTGCTTCCCTCTAATGATAATATTTTCAATTGTGTTTTTTTTTTCGGACGAACTTGACCTCTTCCCAAATTAAAAAAAAAGCACAAAAAGCTGTTAAACCTAAACCGCAGTCAACTAAGTGTTTTCGTACCGACAAGTCAGCGTCTTACATGCTATAGTATTAGATCTATAATTTAATCTGAAAAAGCTACTCGTTAAGTGAGGAAGAGGAGCTCGTCGCGGGCCTCTCTTCAATTTCTCCAAGTAACTCTTCAAAGGAAACCGGCCAATTGAGTGAATTGACTGTGTCGTTAAAAACCTTGTACCTTTTCTTTCATTTGCATGACAATAACTCCTCTGATTACCTGATCAAAATGATGTCACGTCAAAACTCTCCACTACATTGTTTTCAAAGATTCTATCTCCCTAACGTCAAATCGGAGGTAAGATGTTGCGTCGTAAACTGACAGCTATGTTTATATAAAACGAATCCCAACTCGAACGTTGTCATAACAACAATTGCAAGATTCTGATCCCGGGGTTCTGCACGGTCTTAGCTCCTTAAGGTTACATACCAGGGGAGATCTTTCGTATACAAACATCTACATCACAATGCAAATGCTAACTTCTCAAATGTCACCACATAAATGACAGATGCTGCCATTTGTAAGTTAAAAACTTTCAACAGAAGTTATTAAATTTTGAGCACCCTCGAAAGGGTTGTTAACCACGACCCAGTTTTGTGAGGCGTACTCGTCTACATCTATAGTATTATAATTGTTCTGGCAAGCCTTGTTGAAGTCACCTTAACCTAACTTAAATTTAGATCTTTGCACCCGTTCAGATTTACTTAATTCAGAATGCTGATTACCGACAGAAAGCTGTCATTAGAAACATTGATTCGGGTGAATGTTGGACAAATTATCGGGAAGGTCCTCCTGAATTGTATTTCCTTTTTTCAGGGTTTCTCTTATCATTTGTTCTTGCAAGTTTGGATACATATGTTTTTTTATGATTGATTATTTTCAACGCAAGTCGCGTCACAAACTTGCCTTTAGGCGATTAGGGTTTTCATGGCCAGGAGAGCATTGCCGGTGACATCCACATCGTTAGTGTGGAAGTATTACGACCACTTCAAACTCCCAAAGGCAGATGGCTATCACGCCAATCTGTTCTTAGGTTACACGGTTCCCTAACGCCGGATTTATAATAAAAAAAATACCTAGCAGTGATAATGTGTGTTTGGCTCTTCTATCAGGGTTAAGGCCAAGCTGCTGTGGAGTCAAGTGATTTCTTTGAACTTATTTTTGAAACGGTTTTGCGACTTGCTAGTGACAATTGAATTTTTCATGGAGCCGAGTGTTGGACGATTAGAAAGAGAGCAGAACAGATTTTAAGGATCTTCAAGCTGTAGAATGACGTGGTTCCAGTTTGGAAGCAAAAATCCTTCAACCCCAATAGTTCAGCTCCATTGAGTGATTTAGCTATTAAAAGATCAAGCAATCGCGGATGTCAGAAAGCTCGATCCAACTGACTGAAAGCAAGATGGCAAGATGTTAGTTTCGGTCAGATTCTGATCTACCAAGTATCGATCGAAAAGGGACGAAAAATTACTTCAAGGTTTTGGCGGCTCTATAGGTTGTCCAGCCACCTGCGATCGTTCTTGGAGTAGCCTTATTTGAATATTTATTTTCAAGTTACTTGTTTTCCAATTTGTCCTCTATTGTGTGAGCTCTTTACACTCCAAGGATTTTTAGCCAAACTGAGAAGTCTTTCTCCTTTTGATAAGGACATTTCGCAAATAACTTAAGCAACAAAAGGAAATACAATAAAAATGTCCTAAATGTCCTGTCAAAAAAAAGAGCATTGACATGCATCCGACAATTGTATTTACGTTTCTTAGTTTTCACGCTGTCAAAATGCCAGGAAGGAACTCTGGAATATTAGTTTCTGTCGTAATTGAGGTACTTGGGGAAATTCCCCTTCCTCGCAATTTATTGGGAAATTTCTTCATTCACAAGAACTTCCTTGTTTTATCCTACAGGACATTCTCATTGATTAGTCCTCTCATCCTGCCTGCACACGTTTTCTAACTCCCAAACTCACACAGTGAACAACTGCAATGAATGCGCACACGAGAGAAGGCGCCATCGCCTGCACAAATACTACGAAAAAAAGGAAGCATATCTCTCTGGATGATGGAGTTCCGCGTATTCTTTTGTGTCCGTGCGTGTTTTACCGCACAAAACTTTCATTCTCCATCTTCGCATGGTCGTGAATATGTATTGGTATGAGTATTTGTATTTCTCTCCAGCTTCTGTCGTCTTTTCCTGTCAATTGTCTGTTATATTTATCCATGTTGTTCGCGTTTATTTACATATCCTTAAACAGAAACAAAAAATACAAAAAAAAAATCCTCAAACTCTACTGCAACGGGAAACTGATGGTCAAACCGGACAGCTCTACGAAATTAATTTGATTGTTGACTATGCGACAGAATCGACCTACTTCCATAAATTTTCTCATTTTCGCACAGGCCGGGCAGCGGATGTCCTTTTTCTCGTGTTCTACTCATACCCTCTCTTTGTCATAAATCTTGTTTGAACTCCGTTTCCCTGCTGTGGAGCATGCTGTATGGAGTCGCATGCGGATGTCCTTGTTGGAGACGAACTCCATACCGCCTCCTTTCATTGGCCACGATGATATATTTAATTAGAGGCTTACGATAAATAGGTGATAAGGAGAAATCAGCGATGCTCCTGCTACTGCATGCGATTCCGGTCACGTATCGTGTTTTCTTTGCAAAGATTTCTAATCGTCCTGAAGCGTTATCCCTTCGGTGTCAAACAACAAAGCGACTCGCGACGCAGTTGATTAGATATAAAATACACAAAGGATCTCGAATGGAATGAATTGCCTTCACATGGACAACAATGGAATGGTATATGAGACTGTTCTGTGCAATTTTAATGAGTAACAGGACATGCCTGTGTGATGGTGTCAGGTGGGCGCTGCCTAAGTACTTTTTAATGCTTTCTCGAATTAATTGCTTAACTCGGTGGATTCCTGGCGTTGTCGCCGACCGACGCCGCTGCCGACGGCTGTCGATGGACAGCATTTCTGTGCGAATTCCATTCGCCTCTGCCGACCGTTCGTCCTGTTGGCCATTACTCAACTCCTCAACGGTTAAGCATTATTTATTGAATTTTTATTTCATTCGCTTTTGGCGGGATTTCAGTTGACGGCGATAATGATGATGATGAAGGTTGTGTGTGTGTGTGCTACGCTGTTCTGTTTTGTGCTCCGGTTTGGGGCTCGTTTTTCAAATCCAACAAGGAATTGAACTTTGAAAGGATACCACTTACCGTGAAATGCTACTCAATTTAATTGCTCGTTAATTACTCTTTCTAGGTAGGGGTTGCCTTCGTGAGTGGTCCTGTCAGCGGCAATAGTTTATTTAGGGGGTCGTTTCGGGAGCTTCACTTGGGCTCGTGGAAACAATTGATTTGATCTTATTTCTTATTAATTTGCAAATCGCCATTTTGTAGCGGCGAAATCTTTTGTACGAAATCAATTTGAGGGACCAGGCATTGTGTGGGTGGCTATTTGCAAGAGAAAATTGCTTTTTAGATTTACCTGTAGTTCATCCAATTTCGCAGGTGTTCCTCACAGGAGCGGTGGCAAGATGTGGTGGAACTTTATTGCCGGAGGATAATAATGGAACTGAATAGGCATAAAATTGGTGTAATGATAAATGAAGTAAACGAATGTCCTACTGCGCAGTTAAAATGGAAATTCCCATTTTGAAGGACATTACTTAGGCATTGGTTTCGATTACACCCGAGAAATTTGTTGTTGAGTAATTTATCGCAACACTCCAACCGTTTTACTTTATAACAAGTGCCGTGGCTGTCTGTGCAAACATTATCTTAACACTGCGAAATTTGACTTCAATCAGTTAATGAAAAATATCCTTTAAATATTGGGTAAACAAGCGGTCTTTTTGATTTTGAATAAAATGCAATTTTTACAGCTCGTATGTGCCTCGAAACTTGACAGGAATTCAGTATTAATATGACGAAATTGTAGATCGAGCTACGCTTGAACAATGTTGAGAAATATTGCAAAACGATAACTGAACGGATTCCCATGTTTGTCCTGTTGGCTTAATCCGAGAGCCTAATGCGCCACAGAACTGAATACTGAAAATCGCTTTTTTTTTGGACGAGCTCGAAACTTGATCAAAAAAGCATCTTTTTAGCTGAGAAGCATTTTTGCGTCGACGGCTGCTCTAACAAGTCGTAGTTCGGAGGTAAACAATCGACTTGTATGAATTGAATAACCAATGAATGGAACATTGGTTCGGGTTTCTAGAGAAGCGACCTATTTGACTAATCCAAGGGAGGGTTTTTTGAGGTTAAGAAATGCGATCTATGGCTTAAGCAAAATAACAATCGGTCCAGAGACGATTCTGTCAGTCGAGAGGCCGAAATCATTCAAGATGTATTGAAGAATGGATTTCTAAAAGCCATGAAAATCAAAAAACAAAAACAGAAGGCTTGCTTTTTTTACAAGTCCTGCAGAAATCTTTTTTTCGAATTTCTCATAAGTATGACGGACTATCTGTCGATCTTGACGTTTATACTGAAGTACAATAGAAATGAAAAAGTATTATGTAAACGATCAGAGCAAGAATGAATGGAGATGACGAACAGAGCGACCATTTTGACAAATGCAAAATGAATGAATGATCGAATGAGTGGACGGGATAATTAGATGCGTATGTTATTTTTAACTCAAAACTTTTTCAAACCTTTTAACTTTTTCTTAACATTAATTTAGTCTTAAATTATTTTTGATTAATAAATAAATAATGTATAAGATCACTACAATACTATATACTAATTTACGTAGCTACATTTTTGATGTCTTGGCACTTAAAACCTTCTTTCACAGATTTGCGACTCTCGATTGCTTTTGCTTAACTATTGTGAAGAAATATAATCTGCCAAAATTTTTAGCACTTTTCTGAAGGTTTTGGTTAGGTGACTGCTTTGGTTGTTTCTAGAAGAGCTCTTCTCTCCTAAGGATGTTATCTTACTTTAAACCAATGCAAATCATTTTATTTGAATTCGTTGACTTCAACTGATTTAAAGTGAATTTACTTATGACTTCAACCCAACAAATGAATTCATAATTGACTTCAACGTATTTAAAGGGAATTCAACTGATTTTCGAAAATGATTAAATGATTTAATTAATGATTTAATTCGCAATCTCTTCTGAATTCAATTGCGTCAATCAAAAGTAAAGTGGTCTTTTACAATTGTGATTCCTTTGAATACGAACATTCCGAGAAAAATGTGAAAAATGGGAGATCATGGTTTTGCTGACCGAAGATATGACAGTATTCAGCGAATCTTTCATTACCAACTTAACCGGATTTAATCTTGAGCTAATCATAAGATCGCATTTGTCTTTTCTGATGCTGTCAAGTTTTAGTTGATACATTGTGAATCTTTCGCCAAAAAGTTTGGACGTCGTAAATGAACGTCTAGATTGAGTCTTATATCGGTCTTGAAACCATTTAAAAACGTCGTAAATTTCACGAACTAGGGAGGCCAGGGTGAAATTCTTTCCATGGATCGATGTAGCATACGCATCGACCAGCAAAAGCATGTTTTTTAAGAGGTTCGGTTTAACACAGTTTCTACAGATTGTCAATTTGACAGTTGAAAGTTCATTTGTGATTCATAGTTAACTATTTTACGATGAATTAATTAACGGCAGAACAGCGCGTGCAAATTGTGCATACTTATTTTGAAAACTATTGTTTGGTTCGCTTATTTATCGTGCACTTCATCCATTTAACGGTCGACATAATCTTCCATCGTGTCAAATTTTAACATGTTCTTTTTACTGCCTTTTTTAAAACTGCTTACTTCCCAAAGCAATGGAAAACTGTCGAAATGATTCCAATACAGAAGCCTCAGAAAATTCCTTCCTCAACTAGCAGTTATGGACCCCTAAGTTTAGTTATTTCTCTAAGTTAATGCCTTGAGAAGCTTATAAGAATCCTAATAGCGGAACAATTTGGGTTAAGAAGTTGTCATAGTAGAGTACACCAAGTCCATCGAATAACAAAAGTCATAAAAAGTGCTATAACATAAGACATTTTTACATTTAACATTAAAACCAACTTGCAATCTGCGTTGAATAGTGTGCAAACGTACCTTAATGTTTGGAAAATAAAAAAAAATGCTGTGAAGACTCAATTTGTCTTTTTCACTAGAAAAGAAAAGCTTGTTTCTTACCCAATCACACGCTTCAAATTAATGGCATTTCGAGAGTAGAAATAAAGTTCTATATACTTAGGAGTACACTTAGACAGAACACTAACTTTTGGACATCATATAAAGTAATCAATTAAACCGGGTCAATTTGGCTACAAAAATTTTATATCAACTTATACAGAAAATCAAAACTCAGTATCAAAAATAAGCTTATCATATTTAAAGCTATCTTTCAACACATTTTGTTATATGGGTCACCTGTTTGGCAAACAGCCATATAAAAAGAACTCAAAACAAAATGCTTAAAATGATGCTTAATCTGCCATGACACTATTCCACTGAAGATGTCCACGCAATGGGCAGAATAAAAAAAGGTTTCATTAAGAAGAGCTTATTTATTTGAGCACTACAATGCATCTTGTAGGCTACCCGTAAACACCTTGATTTCAAATATAAATATTTGAGGGAAAGCAAAAAAAAACCAAACTTAAAATATTAAACAAAAATTATGATATGGTTTAAGCTTTATGATTGTTATTGATTCTCCATTCATTAGTTGGTTTATATACTTCATCAATACATTTAACTAATTATGTGTTTATCTATTTATTTATTTATTATTTTTTTTACTTATTTTTTTACTTATTTACTCAATTATTAATTGATTCATTTATATATTTATTTATACATTAAATTATTTATGTATTTGTCGATTTATTTATGCATATAATAATTTATTTATTAATTTATTCATTTAATTATTTATATTTTATTACTATTATTATTATTTATTTATAGCATATTTGAAATCAACTCTTGCTGAATTTGTTAAATAAATTTTGAAGAATTTGAAGCAGGTTTTTCATGTAGCTTTTCCTTCGACTTTTCACTATATTGAACTGTGATATTTACAATGATATAGCTATTTTTTTAAAAGTAAAGAAGCGTTATACTAAAGCTGTGCAAGACATGTTAATAATTTTAACAACAATAAAATATTTAATACAATAATCGTCCATCTGATCAAGTTATTTGGAGTATGATGAATCATTTTTGCATCACTTACACTCTATTGGATAATACGCGTCCCCTAAGATGGCAAACAGAAGAAATTATGACCGTGCCGTGGTGACGAGAATCCGAATGAGTCGATTAGCCAGTGTGCACAGCAAATATAGGTATGTCCGTCCACTCTGTGGAAAAAGCTTGTAAGGTCCAGCTTAGGCAAGAGTTGAAACCGCGTGACCATTATACACGTCGTTGGTTCAGTGATTGGATCGAAAACAATATTCACCTTGATCCTTATTTTTAATACAAAATTTTGTTCTCCGATGAGGCCCATTTATTGTTAAAAAGATATGTTAGAAGTTAAATTGATGAATTTGGAGTTGAGAAAACCGAGAAGCCTTACATCCATTAAAACCCACTGTTTGGTGTACTTTATGGGCTGATGGAATTATCGGCCAATATTTCTTTAAGGACGATGCCGACAAAATTGTTACCGTTAATGGCGAGGGCTTCAGAAACATGATTTCAGAAGCGTATTGACTTGACCTCACTGAGCTTTGATTTTAACAAGAAGGCGCAACATGTCATACGGTACGCGACACCATCAATTTGTTGCGGTAAAAATTTACTGAGCGCATAATTTCGGCTAATGGACCTGTGAACGGGGCCTTTAGATTACTTTCATTGTATGGTATGTGAAGTCACTAGCCTTTGCCGATAAACCAGAGATTTTGGACGATTTGAAATTCAACTTGCCTTACAATTTTTTACTTCATATTGAATTGGTATTCCTTTTAAAAAAACACCCTTGAGATTGAAATGCTTGAAAAAACTGGATGTATCTCAGTATGCAAAGAACAAAAAATCTACTGAATCGCAGCTCCGTGCGCAGGTGTAAGTGTAGTTCATCTCGTCTGTAAAGAACTGATCCCTTCGTCTCAATAACCATCACCAAATTCACAATGTGCCATTAATTGTTTCACCATGACCGACTTTGTTTTACTTTAAATGCTCATTTTTATCAGAAAAAAGTAATGGCCAGAAAAGTCAGCCTTGCGGTATTCTCCCAACAGACTCTCGCAATTAATTCTTACGAAAAAAAGGATCCTATTTGTATTTCTTGAACATCCACTTAACGTTGTGTCCACATCCCGAGCAATCATGACAAAATGTCAAACAAATCAGGGCACATTCATTGTCATCAGTCAAGAAGTCATCCACTTGGAGAACCAATTTCTAAAGATTCATCTACACGGTCAAATACATCTCCAGGACATCATCAATCATCCAAAATAACAATCAATCGATTTGGTTTAAGAATGATGGTTGTCTCCGTCCTCATCGTCGTGTCCACGTTACTATACCTCACGCGAGTATCGTTATTCATGTCCGGCAAAACTAACTAAATTAGTCCCTCAACGTAGATTACACGCCCACAAAAAAAAAAAAACCTTCCAACACCGACAGCCCAACCAGCTTCGCGTCAGCAGTTTTCCACATATTTGCACAGTTTTTGTGTTCCCATTGCTCCAATGGGTTGCTCTCGTTTCCTCCACCCTTCAAAGGATACAATTCGAAATGTCAACAGCGATGTGACTTTGAGAGTGGTCGACCATGTGAGGAAGCTATCGGACTCGGAAGTCGCAGCAGAAACATTGCTTTGGCGTTCCATAGTTTTGTGCGGAGCAAATTCCAATTTATTTCCAGCTTTTGTGAATTCCCTCGCGGCCCATGACTGAAAGTCGAATCCGAGAACGTGAAGTCAAGTAGTTTGCTCCAGTAAAACGTCAATGTTCTTGACTTGTGATCCTCGGGAAGCAGGAGCTGATGTCTTTTGGTCGTTTGTTGGCTGTGTATTGTTCGGTAGCTTATCCTTCAGCGCACACCATCGCTTTAATTGAACATGTTACGTTTACGGGGGAATATTGTCAACGGAGCGTTCAATGGAAACGTGTAAACAAGTTCGAAGGTACTTTGGAAAACTAATTAAATCCAGCACGACTCGGATCAGTACCATGGTGCAGCACTGGAGATTACAATGGCTTGGACTATTTGCAAATGAGCATGTATGCGTGCGCTTGCTTGTAAGCTTGTAAACTTTGTAAACAAAATTCGCGGCGCGCAAATAAACGCTGATGGAACTGAGATCCATGCATGTGGAGCATGGCTCACCTGGCTTAATTTGTATTTACTATGCCGACACTGTCTCTTTAAATACAACGAACGTGTTGGTAGGTTGGCGTCCCCTAAGCCAGAGATGTTTTTACGCGGCTCACAAGTTTGCTGATGCATTCATCTGCTTCGTTTTACGTAGTCACGTATCTTGCGGATATGGCGATAAAGTCATCCTTCCGGTGTGGGAATCACTGATTCGAGACAACGACGACGACGACGACGACGACCTTTTCCAGAATGAGGAGATGACAAGGACAGCTTACGAGTGTAACGTATAATTGGCCACTGCCGAGGATGAGGTGAGGGCAGCACAGCAAACATTTTCTTTTTGTGCGTCGGATTCGTTTCGTGTCCTGTGATTTGAAGAGCAGCCGGTGACCGACGATGGACGATGGAAGAACAAGGACGAACCACTGGACATAGTCATGTTTTGTAACAAAACTTTGGTTGGGTAATTGATTCGATGTACGTGCCAAAAGCAAAACGAGATTCGAATCTCTCTTCTTTTTTTTTTTGCAGGAAATAAAATGACCTTCGACGAAACATAAATGGGACGAGTCACGAGAACTTGCGATAAAAACATAAGGAACGATGTTGGAACTTTTGACGCGGAACTTCTTGGTATGATAAAACTTGTAAGTAGGGTACACGCTGATGTTTTTGCATCATCATAATGTTCATAAAGTGCTCCATAAAATTGTGTTGCGGATTGGATTATTTTTATTGCCTGCCAACCCTGAACTTTAGCTGCTCCTTGTGCAGTTCAGTTGTTTCGATTCTTTACTGCAGTGATGCACTTTGTCGGCTAGCAGTGGCATGGTTTATGGATCACATGTTAATCGACTAAAAGTGTGAAGATGAATCAGCAAAGGGCCTTTGGCGACTTTGTGATGCAGGGCTTTTATGGACGAATAAATCGTCTAAGTGTGAACAGAATTTATGGCTATAAGATGCAAGAAATGCGTCGTCATATTGCCAGTTTGCCATTCTAAAAACCACGCAAGTCAGTCACATGCTAAGGATTCATTGGCATGACAACGTTTGGACGAATTCGCCGAGATTGAAACGCGCCTTTTTTGCGTTATCTATTTGACAAAATTTTATTACATCCCGTGATTAATGTTTGGATTATAAAATTAACCCTTGTTTGTATGTTTTACCCAATTATTGCAGGAAGTAATTAAGCTGAAATATCCCTTTTTTATGTCTGTATGTATGTGGGCTAGGTAAAATTTATATTTTCTAACAATTTTTGTATATATAAAAACGCAAACGCGTGCATAAATTATGATTTAGTTTTAAAAAACCTTGTAAGGAGCATAAGCAAAAATAAATAAAAAGAAATATATAATGCTTATGCTGAAAATTTACAACCAAAATTTGGATTTTGCCATCAATCAACAAATTAGAGCACCTATAGGAGCAGCTGTGAAGAAAACATAAGAATTTGTCGGACTTTCCCAAAGGGTTATCTACAAAATAATCAAAGGACATCAAACTGGAAAACTACAGTCACCCAAGAAGAAAAGTCCTCATCGGCACTCACTGGATCACTGATTTAGACAATTTGACAAAAAAAAAAAAAACCTAAAATTGAGGAGCCTTAAGCAAAAAATCTATGATGAACTTGAAATAAGAATGATTCATTCTTCATTATTGATTCTTTTCCCAAAAACTAAATTAACTTCTGTAATTCACCAAGGAAGACATCTCCACTGAAGTCATTATGTTTTTCGTAAAACAATTTTCAATATATCCGTAGAGTAAAATTATAACTTTAAACTTCGCAATTGTATTCTTTTATCACATAAACACAACATATAATTATCTTTTTAAGTGTTTAAGATTTATATGAATGCTCATCAGTTTACCCTAAAGCCTACTTTCGGCCGCACTGTGAAATTTAGAAATTCTTTTATAGGCCGCACAATGCGCATGTGGTATGCGTTACCTCCCTCTATTTTTCCTTTGCACTGCAACCTACAACAATTTAAAACCAATGTGCACTGTTACCTCCTTTCTGTCGCTTCCACTTTTGCTCGTGCTGTGTAAAAAAAACACTTTAAGGGTACTTCCAATCCCTTGAGCACTTGAGCTCTACTTAAAATAAATAAAAAAAATCTCGGAAAGGCGGCATTATCATCAACTTTTTGCGTTCCATCTTCACAATAGGCGGTACTATGTTTTGCTACACTTTTCGAGGTTTATCGCTACATACTGTGTCTTTTAAGATTCTGACCCGTTTACTGTGCGTACGCTTCACTTTTTTAAGAAATAAAACACAAATAAAAAATATCGGCGTCCGGCCCGTCTTATCGGATATAGTCCGATTTTAATACAGCTTCAGATCGCGGAAAAGACGAAAATAAAGATGATACTCACCCTTTATTTGTGGCCCGGGGCGGACTTTTGATTTGGCTTAATTTAAGCGCAAAGCACTATAAACTAGCACCGGAACTTAAAACTAAGAGGATGGAGGGGAATGGCTTAGCGAGTAAAGGGAAGTTTTGAGACAGGCTTTCGAGAGATGGTAGTCAAAACAGCGTCTGGCTGTGCGCAGCATTCTTGACATAGTTTCAAAATAGCCGTTGTGTACGGTGGAGAGCCACACGGAAGAATGAGGCGGACCTAGGGCCATGTCGATTGATGTTAAAAAGGACAATTTGTAATAGGGAAGGGGCGTTAATTGCAACAGCTAATAATTGATGTCAACGGCAACTTATCGCCCTTTTAGAAGAGTTTGTAAGGTAGATCAATCAATTTAAGTCGATTTTCGTACGGAGGCAAGTTGTATGTATCAACCCAGGGTAAGCGGCGTAAAGCGATACGTATAAATCTGCGCTGATTCTGAGGGAATGTGCGTCATAATAGGGAGACCAAATTTGGCCGGCAAATTCGAGAAGTGGTCGGACAAAGGTGACATAAAGAGACCTAGAGACATAAGGATTAGAGAACTCTTTCGACCATGGTTTTATAAAACCAAGGGTGGAATTCGCTCTACATATGACGCGATCGATATGTTACCGGCAATTGAGTTCTCTGCCGCTGAGGTCACAGTCGAATCAATACAAATCGAATCAACTAGAGGAACAGGGGTTCCGTTAAAGGAGTATGAACGGCGAGGCTGAGGAAGAATAGGTTAAAGATTTACATTTACCGACATTGAGCTCAAGTTAGTTTTTGTTATACCAAAGGAAGAACCGATTCAAATCATTTTGGAGTCAGCTATGATCGATAAGGGATGTTATGTGTTTAGAGATTCTCATATCATCAGCATAAATGGACAGGTCAGAGTCTTTAAAAATGCATTCAACATCGTTGATAGTGAGAATAAATATAATGGGTCCTAAATGACTACCTTAAGGTACTCCAGAGGTAGGGGCTATAGGCTCGGACACTGAAGATCGGAAAAGAGCATTATACTGCCGATTTCCTAGATAAGATTTAAACCAGGAGATGGAGAATGGAGGAAGCGCAAGGGCCTCAAGTTTGTTTTTATAAGAGATTTTATCAAAAGCCTTGCTAGAGTCAGTGGCAATAGCATCAATTTCTTTGTTTTGTTGAAGTGCTTGCAAGGCTTAAGATAGAAATTCGGTAAGATTTGTTATAGTAGATTTACCTTTTACGAATCCGTGTTGTTTTGACTAAAGTATGTATTTACTGTAAAAGTAGGAAGAGTCGTAGACAATACTTTCGAAGAGCTTGGATATGGAAGAGAGTTTGAGTATGGGACATATGACAGCATACTAGCCGAATTCGGGATCCTAAGAAAACTAATCCATTAATGAACATACAATGGAACATATATTGGAACCAGATGGCAAGCAATATGCTTTCCTAGACTGTCTAAGTGGTGGGATACGCAGACGCTAGAAGACACGGTCTTTGAATTAACATGGTAGAAATGACGTTGAAGTTTCGTGTATCGGGATAAATATCAACACATTGGCGGACATCCGACGAAAACTCATCCCAGGCATTCGAAGTTACTTCGGTTTGTCCAAACAATATAGGTTTAAACTCCTAACTCGGCGGATAAAAGTCATGCTACACCAGCACTCATCTTGCCAGAATGTTGAACGTTAAGGAAGACACGAGGAGGGAGGAGGCTTTGCATCATGTGCAAAAATGCCATCAGGTTAACGAAAAAACAGAAGACCAAATCTCCAGTTAAAAGAAACACCAGTCGCGGACGCCAGGATTTGGGTCAATACCCGGACAAGTATCTAAGTTAGATTTAAAACTTGTTAACTGAAAAAATTGTCTATATGAGTCCTAGGACCATCTCGGTTTGAAGTCAGGCAAAGGCTTGGTTTAAAAGCCTCTTCCGTTAGTTTACAAGACTGCTTCCATGCTTCAATTAAAAAAGTTTGGAAAATATTTAATCAAATTTTTCCAAATCTAATTTCAAACACCACGGGAGTTAAGGCATAAGAAACGAACACGAACTTCTCTCATATTCAGGTACGACCCAGAACATTCCCATAATTTCCTTTTCCTTTGTGGAATACTTCGCCTCCGCTCCCAACTCGTACCACCCAAAGTTAAGATCAAGCTGAACTATATAAGCGTTCAAAATGAAGGAAAATAATAATAAACAAGGACTCCTTCCTTGTTGCACACTTCTAATCCCCGTATCTTGTTCGAAAAGACGAAAAGACTCTACCCTTAAGGATAGAGATAAGTCCTGTCATCATCACGTAACGGATTTCTCGTTGACTTCCTTAATTGTTCTGGGCATACACCTTGTCACTGTCTCAGCCATTCAAGTTACCTGACATATGCTCACGCAGTGCACATACCAGCACAGCACACTCCCAGCATTTTGATGTCCTTACAATCTTGGTGCAGTATTAATAAAGCTCATTAAATTTTAACCACGCCGGCTGGATGTGGCAACAACACACAAACTTAAGAATTCTAGCCATCAAAAATGAAATCACATACACGAAAACATACATACATATGAGTATCCGTTTTTGCGCGAGTATGTCTGGCGACACGCGAAAGGATGTGTGTTTAGTTTTGTGTTTAAATGAAAACACAAGAAAATTATGTCTCAAGGATGAGTCTGCTGGGGGCACCTCCCGACCATCAGTCGGTTGTCATCCGGAAGGAAAAACTAATACATCCACACGCAAGGATTTGCATCACGACAACAAAATATAAGTAAGAAAATATGTTAATGAAATGGAAATGCGCTCAAAAGTAGGATGTGCAACAAGAGGACTAACACTCCTCCGCAATAAAAGCACGACAGGAAAGTTGCACATACAAAGGCAAAAAGGACGAAAAGGAAAAAAAAAAAAACGTCCCCCTATTCGAACGATGGGCTGCTATAAAATGCAAGCCATCATGTGGAGTGTTTAATGCTTATGGTTTTACGAACTCTAACCACCTGCGCACACATACTCGTAGCCACAGGTCGCTTACCAGACAAGGGTGCACCCTGGATATGGGGTTAAGGAGCACTCCCACCACCACACCGCGCATCTTCATTCAAAGTAAGTTTAATGTTTGTGTCCGATAATGTGAAATGTATAATGCCAGCAGCTCATATTGCAAAGTGTGCATCCGAAGAGAATGTTTATGCAAAGTATCCTGATGACCTACAATAAGCTTGAGAGAGCTCCTTAAGAATTCTTTCCCCTTTTTTGACTTTTGTTTGTCCTTTTTTTTGCAACTGAAAATAAATTAAACTAGCTTTGACTTTGTGATTATATAAGTTTAGGTGGAAACGTCGTACGAGTATACCTTGCCTAGGAATTACGGATTCGTTTGTGGAAAGACTGAAAGGAAGCCAGACAGGGAATGAATGGCTGCTTAGAAATTCCATTAAGGCGGTTGCCGTTTAGATTATTTTGTATTATTCGCATACATATACAGCCAAAGACGAGACATACGTTTGAAAATCAGAAGAAAAAACAAACTATCCAATTTTTCTTGGGTGCATAATTGGATGGGGACTTTCAAGGATCCGAGTGCTCTTGGAATGCACTGCTTTTTGTATCACTTCGTCTGGCGTCATTATTGTGAATGCAATTTGCGATAAATGCACTTATTGTTATGAAAAAAATAATCAACTGCTTGCCGAGGCTAATGCGGATGATGATATTTCCAGGGATTATCAACATGGCGAAGCTTTAATTGAAAAAGCTGGATTCGATTCATCAAAAATGAAGACAAGTATTTATACAATTGCATCCATATTCATACGAGACGAAAATTTAAATCAAAATTTAAAATTGTTTGCCAGTAAACAAGACAGAAATCAGTCTCGAACGTTAAACAGAGTGGCCCAAAAAGATTCACCCGATTTTGATTTGATACATTTTTAAGATGAAACGAGGTTATTTTATTGTCCATCCATCCATCCATCCGTCCATCCGTCCATCCGTCCATCGGTCCATTTGTCCATCCGTCCATTTGTCATCCGTCTTTCCGTACGTTCGTCTGTCAGAGTGCTGCATCTTCTACACCGAAATAGGTCACAGAATGTATGCTTCTTTGGCCGATATAAAATCAAATAATAAAATAAATATAGATTTAAACTTAAGGGGGGTCCTCACACAAAAAACATGTCTTTTAAAACCGCAACTCAATTTTACACCAAGAGAGTAACTCGCACTTGCTGGATGTATCATAGATAGGTACCTGTACGTTTTTTATCGTATTTTCAGTCGTTTTGGAGAGAATTTTGGTGATCATTTCAGAGTTTTACTTCAGAAAACTGCAACGAAAGAAATGTGTACTAGTAGAAAAAAGAGACATAAGGCAATCAGGAAACGCATCCTTGACTATTTTCGTAAGAGCTGTGTGTGCTGTTGCATCATTTTGTTGAAGCAACTCAGTCAGGCTCTATTCATAAATTTGGGGCAATGAAAATTCATGGCCTCTTTCGGTAAACAAAAAAAGTTTCGTGAATTGTTCTTACTTCTGGAACTCATGAACTAAGTATCAGGTTGGCAACTAAGTAATTGCGGATTTTTTTTTTGGAAAATAAAAGACAATTTTTTCATGGAACGAAATAACTTTATTCTGTAATGTATTGCCCATTTTGAGCAATGACCTTTTGCCTTCTTTCAGGCAGCATCATAAATCCACGTTCATAAAACTCCTAGTTTTTATCAGCAAAAAACTGAAACAGGTACAATTTGACATCATCATTATTATTGAAATTTTTACCATTCAAGGAGTTTTGCAAAGATCGAAATAAAAAGTAATCAGATTGTGCAAGGTCAGGACTGTATGGTGGATGTTGCAAAACATCCCAACCAAGCTCCAATAATTTTTGCCGAGTGACCAAAGATGTGGTGCATTGTCATGATGGAATGCAACACCTTTTCGTTTTTTTAATTTGGACCGCTTTTCTTCAACTGCATTGTTCAATTTTGTTAGTTGTTCAATGTTGACATCTGAATTGATCGTTCGGTTGGGTGGTAAAAGTTCAAAGTATACAATTCCTTTGTTATCCCACCAAACTGATAACATAACTTTCTTCTGTTGAATATCAGCTTTTGATGTTTTTTGAGCTGGTTCACCTGGCTTGCTCCACGATCTTTTCCGATTGACATTGTTGTAAACAATCCATTTTTCATCACCAGTTATCAATCGTTTTAAAAATGGTTTATTTTCACTACGTTTCTTTAACAATTCGCAGATGTTAAATGATTTTCTTTCAGTTCATGAGGAACCCATGTATCGAGTTTTCGTGCATAGTAAAGCGTTGTTTTAAGCGATTTCCAATGCATTTATGTGATACATGAAGCTTCTCTACAATCTCACGTGTTGTACTGTGAAGATCCGAATCGATTATTGCTTTGATTTGGTCGTCATCAACTGCAACTGGACGACCAGAGCGTTTTTCATCTTTGAGCGAAAAATCACCAGAACGAAATTTGGCAAACCAATTTTGACACAACCGTTCTTTTGAAGCTTCGTCACCATAAACAGCACATATTTTTTATGAGCTTGCGATGCTTTCTTTCCTTTCCAGAAATAAAAAAGCAAAATATGACGTAAATGTTCGTTTTGATTTTCCATTTTTCAACAGATGCCAAACGAAAACTACGTTACCGATCAAAACATTTTTTTACTGATTGACAGTTGAAGTACCAACTATCAAATAACAAAATGTGTTTGACATTTCAATTACATCAGCAAACCTAAAAATTCAACTAAAGTCAACCTGATAATTTTACGAATCCGCATACAAACAGACATAAAAAAGGGATAATTCATCTTCCTGCAATAATTGGGTAGAACATATAGAAAAGGCTTAGTTTTATAATCCAATCATTGATCACAGGACGTAATAAAGTTTTATCAAATAGATAATGCGCGGGAAAAACCCACACTTACCCAGTGAGTACTGTATGGAAAAATCGGTGTGATAAAATAGCAATGAAAATGGAGAAAGTTCAGACGAATTGTAAACACCTTTTTTCCAGGCAGCAAAGGCGTGGCAAATATTTCCATGCTCTATATTTTTAGCCGCGATAATTACTCTAAGCATTCAGCCTGTAACACTCAAATGTGCCTGCTTCTTAATACGCAGAAATGGATTTGAAACACCACCCCAATCGCCAGATATTAGCCCCATTGAAAATATATGGAATATTCTAAAACAATATATAAAAAACATGAGATTGTCAATAAAGCTTATTTAAAAGCCACTGCTGGGTGGCGAAGTTGGTAGAGCGCCTGCCTTTCAATTGATTCAATTGATAGGTCCTAGGTTCGATTCCTAGAGTAGTGGTCTAGTTTTTCGAATCTGGTCCAGTCACCATTTGGCAAGTTCATGGCACTATCACTATCATTGGGTTGGTCGACCAGTCTGACTAATGGGTGGCGTTGTTGTAGTGGTTGTTGTATTGGCTTAGTTCCTAATTCGTGTTTTCAAAATAGATGTAGATTGTGTGCAGATGGCTCTGCTGTGAAGGCATAACACTGACAGCGGGGTGTTTAAGCTTAATCTTCCAAACTTTCAAAGTTCATAGATCATAACTTATGCCGAATAAAATCCTCCGTCCCGTTTCGGTCTCCATCCACGGAAGTGAGTTGAAACCAATTACACCTGAGTTCCTCAAACCACTACACAATCTTTCATTCTTCTCCTAATTCTTCCGCTCGCTCTATGCCACACGCATTATAAGAGCATAGCAATAAATAAAAAAAAATAAAAAAAACTTTAACCTTCAGAATGGGACCTTATAACACCGGTCGTTACTCAAAATCTAGTTGTTTCTATTTCGAATATATTAACACAGATAATAAGACTAGATTAACACCAACAGCAACTGAGATATTTCGAGCGTGAGCGAATACTTTTTCGAGTTTGAAGTTGTGGGCTTATGAACACTACATATTTAGGTTTTTCGGTTAACTAAAAAAATATAAATTATTATATTATATTATTATATTATATATATATTATAATTAAATAAAAAAAATTATTAATGAATAATAAATTTAAAGATTTATGAGTTTTGTTATCCTTTTAGTTTTTTTTCTACAACAATTATTATCGAATAGTTTTTGGAGTCACGGTATATGATAAACAAAAAGTGCAAATTTTGATTGTTTTAAGCTACTTTTTCTCAAAACTTGTATTTACATATAAAACAATTTATTTATATCTAAGAATTATTAATTTATACCCGCTTAGCGAAATGCCGCACTGTGCGACTGTTGTAAGCAATATCAAATTTTACAGTCTTTCTCTTTAAATCTCTCTCTTGAACACCCCTATTGTCGCCGGGTGCAGATTTCTATCATTAGACTTCCGAAATCTAGACTGAGTTCCTCCCAAAAATTTATCAGGGACGACATTTACGCCTCTGAACGTTCGCACACTAAGAATGTTGTTGTGCCGAATTACTAGCTGCCACATTGTTTATTAGTCGGAAGTCGATGTCTGTTGTCATTTCATTAAGGCTGTTCTTTCCGATCCCCAAAAGATGTCTTCCTTATCGATTTTAGCATCGGGTTTTGACGTCGCATTTTGAAAGCGTTTATGGCATCCGTTCAAGAGTTCATAGAAATACTATCCGATGGAGTCTTCAGCTAAGTCGTGGTAAGAAATGAAATCGATGTATTTGAATTTTCCCTATAGAACTAAAATCGATAGCCTCCATTTTCAATCATTTTATGTGGAACCTTTGTTAGAACCTTAGTTCGCATTTTGTCCACTTCAATCTCTTCCGATTGTATCCAGCTCAGTTCCTCTTTTGCAATATTACCAGCCTTATACTGTATAAAATTTTGAATAGCTCCTGAAGTGAAGATCATTCCTTCATTCCAGGAGCATACTCGTTTATCGTTGCCCGTTTTTGGGTTGGGTTGTCTTGGCTTTTGGGATTCGTGAATATCGGACGCACAACTGTCGCCTGGACGGCCTGGTTCGCTACATACATGCTAACTGGACTGTCCAGGAGTGAAAGTGTAGGCGGAATCGTAACCGACTATCGCTTCGTTGTAAGCTATTAAAGCTTTACTCTCCATGCCTTAATAGAAGGTAAGTCCTCCATTCTTTAAAAAAAAACAAAAATAAGCCAACATTTTATGAGACTTTCTCTGACCGAATGAACTCGCCGTCTATATGCTTATGAAGGTCCTTTCGACGAAATATTGATGAGGTAGTAGCCTGTGTATCAATTGAACTTTTTTCCCTTCCAAAAGCAATTTAAAGCTCAAATTTTTCAAAGGATGTTTATTTCGGTCTCTGTAATGTATGCTGATTGTAAGGACCGGCGAGGTTATGTTTGCCTGGCACTGCACTCGTCGTTGCTGTATTCCATGATGCCTGAACTAAGCAGCTGGATTATGGACTCGTTTGTTTTTCTTTTTTTTTCTCTCGGACTAGGTCGAGTCTTTCATTCGATGTTGATTGTATGCCTAGCATCGGTCCAACTAAGGCCTTCCCATCCTTTATTTTTTTATTTTTGATTCAAATAGTTTGTTTCCTTAGAATTTTAGGTTTTCTTTATTTTTTGGCTGACAAGTCCTCAATCCAGAGGAAGTCTTCGTTAGGATCGTTAGGTTAGGCTACGTAGTCAAATGTATTCCTTGGCCACTGCCATTCTACTCGCATTAGTTCAAGGTCAAGTGCCTTTCGCATATAGCAGATCATTTTTACGGTCATGCAGATAAACCATATTCATTTGAAATTCATGAGTACCATGAGGAAAGGACATGCGAACCGTATAGAGAGATGGTCGCAGCATACACACCATCCGCAGAGGACGACGAAAGATGCCTTTGTGTTGGCTGGTGAGGTTCCTATCCTTAAAACGATAGGGAATACCAAATGAAATGCTTCGTAAAATTATTTTTACTTCCTTTTCGAATTCGGGACTGGTGGTAGGGCGGGTATATATTTAAAATAAAAAGAAATATTTGCATAATTGATGCGAATAAAAGGACGCCCAGGATGTGGCAGGCGAAGACAAACCGCATACGAAAATACATATACATACATATGCGACTTTACAGATGGGTTGCCTGTTGATAAATATTTTGTCATCTCAAGCTCTGAAAATGGGTATGTAGTATTTGCTTTTGTTGTTGTGGTTTTCCTGGTCTAGAGGACACGGAAATGGACTTGGATTTAATTTGACCGAGTCCACATTTTGAATGGATGGTGCTATAAATTTATAATTACCAACGCCCCCATAGAAGGGGGCGAAGGTGCAGTAAAAATGGTATTTTTCTTGTGTGTCCTGCTGCTGAAGGAGTGCGACATTTAATAATTCAAAACGCTACAATGGTGGACGGAGATGGGTTGTGGACGGTTCCATGAATGACCCATTTCCGGATGAAAAGTTTTATTAAACAATAAAAGTGTTTGTGATATTGCGGACGCACTAATTCTATGTATGGATGTATGGGTGTGTGTGTGAGTGCTTGGGCAAGGACTTTTAAGATTGCTTCGTAATGGAATCGGATTTTGTTGGTTTTATGTTCGAAATCTTCAAATGCAAATGCGAAGGATTTATTTTCGAAATGGTCGGCGGATTAGAAGAACGAGGCAAATTCGTGTGTGAAGTTTTGAGATAGATGAAGAGAAGGATTTATGTACTTGTGGCTAGGAATTTGGCCATTGAAAGTGTTCACCGATGGTGTTGGAGATTACTTAAATTACTGTGGTCTACACTTTGAAGTTGTTCAGTAAACATCAACGTTAAGCCTCTGGGCTAAGGTTTCGCACGTTACTTAAATTTGATATTTATAGGGGTTTTTTCTTGACGTGCCAGTCTTTTTGGAATGTTGGTTTAACTTCTGTCTGTCTAACCAAAGCAGTTAAATAAATTTCGTCGGGCTTAGTAGGTAAGGGTTCAGTCGAAAACGGTTTTCAAGCGCTGACCTGTTTGAGCTTATGAGTTTCTAATACTTCTCAGGAACTTTTTTTTGTAATTACACTCGTAAAAAACTCTGTACATAGGTTTGAATTCGTTGTATGTTTAATTGATACAACGTGTTTAATTGAAACCTGTAATTTTCGAAGCACATTTTTTGAACTTTATAAAAATGTAAATGCTGTAGGGGAAGTGTGTCAAGGCGCCTGAAAAACTCAAAGGCGAGAGTTCTGCGGCTTTCTCTATATAAAATATGAACCCCATGCGTATAATTAGTTAGCAACTGTTCTAAATGTTGGGGTGCTACTAAAAAATTGCTTAAATAATTCATACATGTGCTTTGAAAAGCTGAATAATGTAAACTTTCCAGCTTAAGCTATTCAATTTAATGAGTGCTTCAGATTTAAATATCAACGCAATCGTTATGAAAATTTTTATGTTTGTAATAATTCGTCTTCCCACTTTGATGAGGATACACAATTTATAGAATATTTAGGGCAACTATGCTTAGAACCTTAAAACCATATCTTCTTCTATTTCTGTGTTATCATTGACAGAGTAAAAATGTAAAAATATCCATTTTCTATTGAAGATGAGTCAGTGTCATCAGCATAGGCTGTAATTGTATCTTTAAAATGTTGAACTTAAAAGTGAGTTGACCAAATTTGGAAACCTGCCGGTCCCAAAACCGAACTTTAAGGAACGCCTTTTTCCAAACTGAAATTGTTTTGAATTTAAACTTTTTGTAAACACAAGCTTCAAGATCCAAGATCAAGATCTTCAAGAAAAAAAGGAAATAGTAGTAGTAGTAGTAGTAGTAGTAGTAGTAGAAGTAGTAGTAGAAGTAGAAGTAGTAGTAGTAGTAAAAGTAGTGGTAGAAGAAGTAGTAGTAGTAGTATTGGTAGTAGTAATAGTAGTAGTAGTAGTAGAAGTAGTAGTAGTAGCTGTCGTACTAGTAGTAGTAGTAGTAGAAGTAGAAGTAGTAAAAGTAGTACTAGTAGAAGTAGTAGTTCCAAGTTCTTTATTAATATTTTAATATTTTATTTAATTCTTTATAATCTTACATTAATAATAAAGGGTTTTTCAACAGGGACGCTACAAAACTAGAGCAACAAGGACAGCAAACGACCCCATATTTCTTCAGTAAGGTTTGCCATTTCATGATGGAAAGATATACGAGCCAACAACAAGTCGAAATTATTAAAATTTACTACCGAAATTCGGAGTCAGTGGCCTCAACGTTAAGAGCTTTAAGAGTTTATTAGAAACCAAGTTTGGAGAACGTGTTATCTCACGAAATGGTCCAGTCGCTTGGCCGCCTCGGTCTTGCGATTTGACGCCGTTAGACTATTTCCTGTGGGGCTACGTCAAGTCTATGGTCTATGCCAAAAAGCCAGCGACGATTGATGAACTTCGTTCGAATATCGAACGTGAAATTGCAGCAGTATCGGCCGATTTATGCCTGAAAACCATCGAAAATTGGGTTCAGCGTCTGGACTTCTGCAAGCGTGCCCGTGGTGGCCATGCAAAAGAAATCGATTTCCATACATAATGGCATCGAACGTACTTTCACAGGAATAAAGGATTTCATTGATATCCAAAACCGTTTTTGTTTTATTTGAAAAAAGCTTTGTAGCGCTCTTATTGAAAAACCCGATATAAATTTTTCTAATGCGGTCTTTTTGGCTTTTGCATGATTACAGCATGAACAATTTATTGTGAAGCAGAATTCAAAGTGTGGCCTTACACTCGTGTTGTATACTGTGATTGTCGTCATATCATTTTCTCACATATCCTTTTGAAAATGCCAATATTTTTGCCAATGTAGTCATGCATTTTCAGGTCTTTATCACTGATCATTCCTTAGTATTTGATTTGGTTAACTCTTTTAATGATTTTACCCTTTACTTCTACTCTCACTGCGTTATTTAGCTTTATGAACATTGCTTTTGTTTTTTGTTCGCTTAGCTACAACTTGTTCATTTTCAAACAAACAACGATTCCATCGATATCGTTCACTTTTTTTTTCGTGACATACTTCTGCATCCTTTCCATGTGAATAAATAAGCGTATCGTCCGCTTAATGGCTAAATGTTACATTGCTTTATTACTAGAGGCATGTCATTTATATATATTTTAAAAAAAAGGGTCCCTCGATAACCTCCGGTAAGCATCTTTTTATTTTTGTTATTTGCGTTCGGTTTATGAGACACGATCTAAACCAATCCAGTTCCTTATCTTGAATACCATACCTATACATTTTCTTGTGGGAGTATCTCTATGTCCATGGTTTCAAAGGCTCGTTTAAAATCAAGGAAAAGTGCCATCGTTTTTTCCCCTGCCGCCAACCTTGCTTCCTGTCTTCAGCTGCCTCGTATGTTCTTAGAAATGTGTCTGTATGTGTGTGTGTGAACGAACGTACGTACGTAGGTTCCTGGGTATTTTTTCGTCTCGCATAACTCAAAAACAAATCAAGTTACCGAATTGGCTTCAGTCGAAGCGTATTTGCACGATGAACACCTGAAAAGCGTTTGGTTTTATTTGATAGAGTTGTTAAAATTCAATGACAAAATAAAACCGTTAAAATTTTTCTAATGAAAAAAATGTTCAACTATTAATTTTTAAATTATACGTTTCCGGACAAATTCATATAAAAATTATAAAATTATAAAATTCATATAAAAATAGCAAAATATAAATTTTGTTCGGGAACAGAAACAACTTTGAAATTCTAATAAGAAAACTGGACTGAATGTGATGCTCTTGTAGCCTTTTTATCAGAAAGAAAACAACTTTTGCATTTCCCCAGATCGGAATATAATCAATCAAATTTTCTCAAAATAAGCTTGATTTTCAAGTGTCAAGATTTTTGTCAAAAATCATTTCTATGACGAAATTTTGGGAACTGTTGCTCCTAGCTCGCAGCAGTTTTTGGTCTCAGCTCCACAGTAAATCGCTGCTTTTCGAGAATTGTCCATCGTAATCGGATCAGCTTTTTTCGGGATTCCCAATACGGCCATCACTGCTGTCAAATGCAACTTCGAGTCGACATTTTTTTGATTTGTTGGTCCTGATGCGACACTAGCCTTCGCTGATTTGTGTGCTGCGAAAATACTTCATACGTTCACACATTCACACAATATACTGAAATGGATCTTGTAAGCAACGGTTAGTAGGATTATACCTCGATATTTGTTGCAATACATAGGACCGCCATTTTTGTGGATGGAACATAATGAACTAATATAACAGTCTGCCGAAAATACGGCTTGAATGCATCCCTGCGAATCGGTGACGGGATTTCCTTCTCCTTCCGGAGCGACTGGGTCACTCTGTAATAGCATGCAGCAGGCTTTTGACTTTTTTTGTAGAAATTAATTATGCTATTTTGTTCTTCGAAACCTTGAGCTGGAAACTGCGTAGGCTCTTTTGTCTTTCCGCAGTAATTTCTTCTTCCCTCGTCCAACACATTTAATGTCAGAGATGGTTGTTCTCGTCTGTTTCTTGAATTTTTGCGCATCATCTTGACTTCATTCTCTCTTATTTCTTTAAACATTTAACCATGAAAGTCTTAAATCTACTTTGTGACCTTTTTAGTGTTACTTATGTCATTTATCGTATTTAACTTTAAAATCAATAGCTTGTTTCAGAAAGTCTGCCATCGAAAGTCAATTTGCAACTTTGACTTCTAGTTGCCAATGCAATATTGAAAACACTGCTAAAAGTTTTTGGTTAATCCTTTCAACCTAGTTTACGGTTCGTAGAAAAACTTTCCTCCGCCAGCAATTCAAAGCCTCTTTGTTCTGCTAAAACAAGCACTAACGTCAAGTTTTTTTCAAGAGTTTTTATCACGCGCGAAACCATGATCGAAATCTTCTTTTCAACAAACACCTTCATCGAGCAAAGAATCATCAATCAGCGGCCTATACATGTCTCGAATACGGACACGATTCTTTGGTATAATCCGGTATCTCCTCCACGGCTTAACTTTGGAAATCCTCCCAAACGCTAACTATTTCCAAACAAACAATTGACAACATCATCAAACCCAGAAGCACTTTGATAAACTAAACTCTGCAAAGTAAGTTCCTATGCCGCCGTGACTAGAATCTTAAGAATATGGCCAGGATAAAGGATGTCTTGCCTAATCAAAGAAATACGCTGACTTGACCGATTCTCTCGGTTTTCGCTTTCCCAATAAATCTCCTCAGCTGAGCAAGGCATCCAGTTGTATCCTTAAACATAAAATAAATTTCACGAGCCCGCCCTCGAATATCCTTGAAATGGAAACTTTGACAGGAAAGCCAAAAAAAAAAAAAAAAACAGAAAATTCGTTATTTGTTATTATTACGACTCCTCATCGGGGAGTAATCTCTTTTCATCTCGCACAAAGCACCTCGTCCTCCTCTTTCCAGGGCCAAATTGAGTGTGAGACGCCGGTGCTTAACGTACACATTTGCATGCACGGTAGGAGAGCAGGACAGCAGCCGCCAGCCACCAGCTAGCAGCCAGCAAACACCAAGTTCCACACTCCCGATTGTTGAGTTAAGAATCTGTTTTAATTCTCCTTATGGTCATGTTATTCGAGAGATATTCCCTTCGTCCTCGCTCCATTTTAAGGACACATATTCACACAAAACGAATGACAAAAATTCCCTTAAAGGGATGGAAAAAAAAGCAAAAACAAAAACACTGCAAAGCAGAAGATCAAATAGGAATAACAATCCAAAGGACGACGACGAACAGTTACGCATACATAAAAGGACAAAAGTGCCAAATACACACCTTTGTCCGTTGCTCCTTGGTACTCGGCTACGGTTCATGGAATAACATAAAAATACGAAAATAATTTCATTGGAAAAATTTCGCCCATGGGAAGAGGTGCACGGTAGGACGACAGCAGGACACGGGATGGACCGACTTTCTTTCTCACTTCATTCCCCTCTTATCCGTGCGTCTGAACTCTCACCTTCATAATGAATGAATGGACAAACTCAGCGGCAGCCGGGCTGTGTATGGTCTACAAATGTGGGAGGATAATGCCCATAACGTCATAATCAGCAAAAACACAGGAGGTTGGTCGAGAAATTATTCTCAGCGTTGATGATGCGGTTCCTGCTACGGCACCGGTCGGTTGGTGGTTTCTGATGGCTATGGCAGAAGTGCTGACGGGGCGCTGGCAGTGGTTCTGTCAGTTATGTAGTTCATTGGGTCGTTCCAATGCCTGTTATTTGTCCAAGCCAACTGTATCCTTTTGTAGCATTTCGTCTGTCGCTTCGGTCGGGGGTAAGGGTGCACATTTTTCTGTGTTTTAATGTGAGTGCCTCACAGAGCGGTGGGAAACGAATACTTGTGTTGTGTTGACGATGTTCCGAAAATTGCGTACTGAGAGCAATATGGCGCGTTTAAATGGGAATTGAATTCTTTGGGTAATGCGAATGTGCCTTGCAAGGATGCCTTTTGGCATAAAGTTTCATATTAACGGGCATCCGGACAGTTTTATGGCTCGAAACTGAATGTCTGTTTAAGTTTGTATGTATTTATTTTGTCTTTGTGTCTAGTGGGTTTCGGGGGCTACAACTATTTTGGTGGGTATCTGATGAAGTTTAGGAATTTTGTTAGTCTATTACTGCTTTAATATCAAGCGTGTTAGATTTGGTGTGACATCAAAAACTTGCTAAGCAGCCTTACAAGGACAAAAGGATATCTTTTTTTTTTGAAGCAGCAATTTCCATATAAAAAAAACGCCTTCTTTTTAGCAAGAAAACTACAGCGAACACAAAATGCTGCTAATTTTTTTAAAGTGGTTCCGACTTCTTGACAGTTTTCAATGCTACTGATCTAATGGCTACTTAAAAGATCTCCCAAAAGTTTATCTTTCAATACTGTTGTCGAACTTCACTGCCAAGTTCGTCCCAAAACAGCTGTATGTAGGTTCCAAAGCTTGGATGATGTCCGCAAAAACACGCAAGAGAAACATATCTAGGACATTGTGGAATCACCCAACCTTAGCTCGGAAGCAAGTCTACCAACTCAACTCCAAACTTCAACCCAAATGGAATGTTATTGTTCCATTAAATTTACTCGAGTATGTAGAAGAGAAATTATTAAGAGGATTCTATATTTTGTACGGAGCTTTGAGAAAGATGGGGTTCAAGTTTGGACAGTTGAAGTGTTTTGCGTGCAAAAATGTATACAACAATAAGCCACAAACATCCATTTAGCCGTGGATAAATTTGCTATACGTATGCTCACTAAAGTAATCTAAGATATCCAAGATATCTTATCGTAAAAATGATCGCTTTAAGTTATCTCAGACTTCAGAGCTTCACAAGAGACTGAAATGATGTTCCCGAATCCTTAAAGATCCGCATCTGTTTCACGAACTAGTCAGCGGTTTAAGGTATCTCAAAACACAAAGCTTCACAAAAGACTGAACGAATCACAGATATTCCCGAAATCCCGAAAGATTAGCAACTGTTTCATGAACTAGTGCGTAAAAGTGAGAGAACTTTGCTTAAGTTTTCTTTTTATATCGCAAAATAAATTGCTCCGTCTGTTCGCAAAATATTTATTGCAACTGCTTTACAAAAAATATCTTGGTCAATGAAGGTAATTGTACACAATTTCATGTTTTTTTTTTAATTTTTGACTTCAGTTATTAATATGTTTTCACGAAACAACTTGATGGGAATTTTTAAAAAGAAATATGAAACAATGGCAATTCTTTTGTTTAAATATGAACAAAATATTTCCGAAATAGTTTAAATTATTAACTTATATAGTATGTTTACAAATGCCCCCCCCCCCCCCAATTTTTTGTTTTAATAAATTCGGGGTAAATGTTAACAGTGATTTCATTCACTAGGCATGATAAAGGGGGCAGAGCATAGCCATCTGCAGAGACGCATGCTAAAACAGTGGTTGACTGACGTCCCGAACCTCCTGTGAGTCTACTCATTGCAACTCCCTTTTGTCCTATTGCCTTCAGTTTGCTTGGATCATTACAAAACCCGCTTTCATCGGCATTGAATATAAAGTTTGATTTCTCGTCAAACCCATATTCAGTAACAACCTTTTTCAACTGATTGTAGAAGTCGTAAATGACTTGGGGCTTTCTGGCATCTTTCCTGCATTTTTGTAGCAGCTCTGATTTCTTTAATGATAGTTCGGGGTATCTGTTCATAAATTTTCTATGCCATTCTTGTCCAGGCCTTGAATTAGTAAACGGAGTCTTAATGCTATTTGTTATGACATAGTCAGTGATCAAATTAAGAAGTTCTTCTTTATCGCATGGATAACCACATGAAGAGCATTCAAGAAGGCATTTGACAATCTCATTTTCAACTTCCAATGAAAGTGCAATCTTACGTCCTTGTTTAAATTTGTCCATTGAGTTTTTTCTCCCTTTGATCCTGTTATAAATGACAGATATTGGCACCCCATATGCATTCTGAGCTGCTCTGAACATTATATTTTTGTTTTATACGTCGGGGACCGCTTTTGCAACATCATCCACTGAATATGATGGTGGGGGCTTCTTTAATACGTAGTTTCACGGCATAATAGCAACTGAAACTAACTAAAATAATTTTATTTTTATTTAAACCAATCATTTTGACCAAAAACGTACTACTGTGTCCAAAAAATAAGGTGACATATGAATTTAAACTGAGCGCGTCGAAGGATTTGTAAATTTTTAGGTTGGTAGTACTGTCAGTGAAATCTCTGTGAAATTTCATGTCAAAATATATTCATAGTGTTTGAGTTTTTCGTTTTTTGCGATGTCGAAATTTATTGAGCAAAGAATTTGCATTAAATTTTGTTTGCGGAATCAATTTTCTGCTGCCGATACGTTGAGGATGGTGCAGAAAGCCTTTGATGATGAGGCTATGTCTAAAAAAAATGTTTTCAAGTGGTATAGTGATTTCAAAGCCGGCCGTGAACGTGTCGAAGACGAAGAGCGTTCTGGGCGACCATCAACCTCAACCGATGGAGCTCACGTCCAACAAATCAAAGATTTGGTGTTGAAAAACCATCGATTAATGATTAGAGACCTTGCTGATGAAGTTGGCTTATCGAAAGGCTCAGTCAATACCATTTTGAAGGATGCTTTGGGCCTGAAGCGCGTCAAATCTCGACTGGTACCGAAAGCTTTGAATTTTTTGGAAAATAGGCGTCGCGTTGAAGTGTGTGAAACCATGCTTTCCGACTACCAGGATGTCATGAAACGCATTATAACTGGCGATGAGACTTGGATCTATGCTTACGACCCCGAAACAACCGATCAATCGAGCGAATATCGTGCCAAAGGAGAGCCGAGACCAAAAAAACCGCGCCAAAGTCGCTCAAAAATCAAGGTCTTGTTGGCTGTTTTCTTCGATTATCGTGGTGTTGTGCTTTTTGAATTCCTTCCAACCGGCCAAACAGTCAACAAGGAATATTATTTGAACGTTACGCGTCGTTTGCGTAACGCTATTCGCCTAAAAAGGCCGGAATTGTGGAAAGACAATTCTTGGTTTTGACACCACGATAATGCACCATCCCATACCGCACTCGTAATTCGTGATCATTTCACCAAAAACTCAACCCATATCGTTCCGCAACCACCGAATTCACCTGATCTGGCGCCGTGCCAGTTCTGGCTGTTCAACAAGCTCAAAAGACCGCTCCGGGGACACCGTTTTGATACGATAGAGGAGATTCAAGCCGCAGCGAAGACGGAACTGAAGGCCATCCCGGAAAGTGACTACAACCAGTGTTTCAAAGATTGGAAAATCCGTTGGCATAAGTGCATTGCATCGGGAGGGGATTACTTTGAAGGGGATGAAATTGATTTGGAAGAATAAATAAAGAATTTTCAAAATAAATACAATGTCACCTTATTTTTTGGACACAGTAGTATGTTTACATTTACCCCCATAATGTTGTTCACATTTTCTGAAAAAATATTCTGGGGTAAATGTAAACACATGATAATCGATATAAATTTCATGGATTTTTATGATTTTCTATTTCACGTAGAATCTACATTAACATTTAAAACTAAAAAGTATTTGCAAATTATACTCACCCAACTGAATCTGCAATAATATTTGATTTTTCTGAACGACTGAGGACTTGTTTGGCACTTCAAAAAATTAACTTTCACAGAAAATGCGATCGTCAAATGAATTCTCTTTTGGCGGAAATGAGTTTGACGTATAACGTAAAAGATGCATGTGTCCGCAATTTCTACTAATGTACATATGTGCCAAAGAGACTTAACTTAAGTTTGATATGAGTCATGTTTTCATTTCCCTTAGTTAACATTTACCCACATTGACCCTAACGATTGCTCTCATTTTGTTCATAATTCGTGCGTTAAGATCGTGAAAGATGTTGACTTTATGAAAACAGAAAGTATTGAGGGAAGAACCATAACTCCAACCGGACTAATGATTTAACAGATAGTTCCTTTTGTAATTCCAAATTCTTTGTTGTCCATTAGAATGTCAGAAGCCTTAGACCTGCAGCTCTTGTCATTTTCAGGTTATTATTTTGGTTTCCGAAATCTGGACTAACGAGTTTGGGAAAAACGATTTTTTTACCAATGAAAATTACAATGTAGGTGATGTGGGTTGTTTAATTAAACAGAAAGTTGAATATTCCTTGTTGACTGATTGAGTTCTGATGCAAAAAAATTTCCGTTGAGATTTACCATGAGAATTATGAACTTTTGTGTGTCTATTAAATAACATATGTTCAATGTTTCGAAACTCACTGTTTACGCTTAACTCAGTCCCCTTGATCTATTTTCTGATATAAATTTGGACCTCAGTCTCTTGAGAAATTGGTTGTTTAAACACGCCTTGGCCATTAGCCCCAAGACTAAAATTGTGACATTAAGTTTGTTGTCTCTTCCTGATTTTTTCATGCATCTGAGTGCCATAAATTCAAACTAACATGTTGCAACTGTCGATCTAGTTCTTCTTCTCCTGAACCTGAACTGCAGTAATTATTGTTTCCTAATCGAGAACGTTCGAATACCTGCGCCACAGATTCATGATTGAGCTTCTCGAATTATGTTGAAGGATTATGTTAGCTCTACCTTATGATAGTCAGACCCATACTAACGTATAGAGCTCTTCTCTAGTGGAAACAACACTCAAGGCAGCGACATTCAACAAGTGCTCCATGTAGTACCCGAACGGCAGCATTGGACATATTCCTCCATAAGGTGCAACTATGTTGGGTGCCTGGACACTCCGAAATCGAAGGGAACGAAATAGCCAGAAATGGGGGTAAACTACCTGCGGCCAATAGTGTTCCTATAAAACCTCCTGCGTGTGCCGTGAGATAAGATAAGGCAATGAAAATAGCCGGCCAAAGCCGGTCAAACTCAAGGAATTCGACCGCAAAAAGACAAACGGAATTTTTAAGCTGAGCAGGAAGAAACTGAGTATAGCGGTGGACGTACTATCGGGGCTGCTGCCTCTTGAGGAAACATGCAAGGGGACTGGGTCTCTCAGTCACGTACGAAGGCAGATACTGCGGTGATTCGGGTGTCGAAGAGGATTTTACTCATTCATCATGTGACTGTCAGGGTAAAGTTATGATAGAAGCCGTTGAAAACGTTTGGGCAACTACTTTTTGGAAACCCTATAGGAATAACGACGCATCAACTACAAACAAATTTTGAAATTTTGTAGTGAAATAAACTGTCTCGAGGAAAGCATTTTGGCTGTTGCTCCACATCAGTGATCACGATGGGTCTAGTATGGTGCCTAGTGCCTTATGAAGCCCTTCATAACCCCGCACAACCTGTCAATTGAATTTCTCAAAAACATTTTAATCTTTAATTTTTATAGTGATTGTTCGATGATAATTTAATTTTTATAATAAATTTTATTTATTGCGATTTATGGAATAAAAAAATATAATCTAAAAAAAAAATGCTTTACTTTTGGAGCATAGACAAACATCAAATTCCTCTTCTTTCAATGGCCTACTCCATCCTTCTTATGGAACAACATCTCTCATGAAAACTAAAAACAAAAATGTTAACATAAGAAAATTGTCTTGTGATATACGATGAGCAATAATTCTTCGAACTTATCCTTTAAATTACTCAGGCAGATAGCGCATCATCGTCGTGTAGTGGATTTAATGGAGTGTATCTTGTGGTTAATGTCACACAAGAAAATTTAAATTTCCCCCTTTCTCCCTTATGAATTTCCATCCCACCCTAACCAACATCCGTTCCAAATATCATCCTCTAAGCTGCCACCGCTTTTTTAACAAATTACTTCGATTAATTATCAGAGTCTGTCGTCAGAAACTCATTCCACGGTTCAACCCACTTCCCACTGGAAGACAACACACAAAATACACAAACTAGGAGAAAGACGAAGCAAATTTATGACTGACACAAAACAAAAAAAAAAGGACAGAAAAGGCTTTTGTTTACACAGCGGGTGGAGTTGGCGCCTCCAGGGACATCCGTATTCAAAACGAGTTTGCTGGAGAGTTCCGAAAATTTTCAAAGCTTCATGATCAAGTTAATTAATGAACAAAAGAAGGTATCATCCTTTAATGCTGTGGCATCAACAGGTGGACGATGGAAGGACCTCTGATTAATCTTCCGATGTCACATGGCCCACAGATATACTTTTCGATTTACTAAACCAACCAAGCACAAACTGCAGGACAAAGTTTCTGTTAACATTTTTCATCTTTTCCGCTTTGGTGTTTTCTATCCTTACGCCCCCACGATATATCCTCCTAATCCGTATGTCAACTATAAAAAAAAAATAGTAACAAGGATGCAGGAAAAGGTTATAACATTTTCACAATGGGGAACCAGTGTGGTGGTGTCCTATAAAAAGGACAAAATCATGTGAATGACCTGAATAAAGTTCTGCTACAGGAAGTTTTTTCTCAACCAACTCAAAGCCCAGGATCAGCCCCCAAAAAATTTGGGTCACAACAAAGACGACAACAAAAAAAAAAAAAACAAAATGTTCCCATTTGTGTCGGGAGTACTCTGATAGAAATATTCCATCAAAAGGAATTCATAACATTTTTGCAGGTTTCTTCTCTCGGGTTTGTGCTTTTGTTGTGATACTTTTTGGCCGGTCTTCCTTAAAATAGGACAAAGACAAATCTCATTTCTCCAGGGCAATTGTTTGTTTGCTGTCTGTAAGGACGTCAGTTCGGGGCTTCGGACGGAACAGTTGAGGCAAGCGGAAAGTATGTCAAGTCCTGAGTAGACGTGCTGGTCCTGCATTCATAAGGCTGCCGTACATTTTTCTCTGCTGCTGAAGACAGGCAATTCGGAGTTGTCTGTTCGCAACCGTAGGCGTTCTAGGTTTTTTTTTTTTTATTTTATTTCTTTTTGGAAGGATCTACCTGTTGATGCTGGGAAATGTGTACGCGTCTTGGCATTTCTTGAAGCACATTCAACTGAGCTGAGTTTGTGGGTTGGAGGAGCATTTCTGCACGTCCCGTGCCATGTCGTCTTTTTGGGGGAATGACGATATTTAGTCTAGTGAAAAATTTCGCATTCATTATTACTGTCAGTTGAGTGGAGATGGAGTGTTCTGGGTCTATTGTCTTGGATCCTTAATAGAGGATAATTTGGCCAGAATGAAACAATTCACTTACAGAATGAAAGACAAAAAAAAAACGACAAATTATCGACAGGATACGGAAACATTAATTTATATAAATGGTTGACGATTTTCTTTGAATTTTATGCGTGCCAAAGGCAGGTGCGTATTTTTCGTATCGTGTTTTTGGCATCTGACGAAGAACGATTGAGTGCTTGTGTTTGAAGTATTTAATTCGGTTAATCAAGAGAAGTTGTACTTGACTGGTTTTTCATTGCGGAAGATCAATGGTTTCACGTGCCGTATATCGAAACAGTCACCGGAAAATTTGTGCTCAAATTTCGCACACTTTTTTGACGTATTCATTTGGTAAGATTTTTGGACAGCGTGTTATCTGCTTCAAGAACTTTTAAATGAGGTTTGAATTTAATGAATGCATCCCCTGCAGTCTGTCCCTAAAATATTCCTGCTGTTTTCCTTATTGTCCAAGAATTGGATCCAGAACCTGTTGAAAACTTGGAACAAATCAAAATCCAAAAAGTATAGTGGAAATCGTGTTTTTTGGAGGGGTCAGAGCCTATACAGTCTAGTAGATTCATTGAAGGTCAAGCCGAAAATGAGAACGTTGATAAAGTCAATAAGATAAAATCGAATGCTGTCGGAGACGATGACTTGTCACTTTGATTCATAAAAACTATTCTCCCACAAATTGTTAGTCACTTGATGCACATCATCAACTCATGCATAATGACCTCAACGTTTCCATCGGTCTGGAAATGTGCAAAAGTTCATTTTACCCTGTCTGTCAAATGTCTTGTTGGACCCTTTTCAATCAGGTTTTAGAAGTGGCCACAGCTGCAATGATAAAAATCATGTTCGATATAAGAGAGAAATTTGATCACTCTGCTTTGCCTTCTAGATTTCTCAAAGGTCTTTGATAGGCCTTCTGCCGGAAGCTGTGAAACTTGTTTGGCTTTAGTGACAGGACCATTCAATTAAAAAAAAAAAAACTTATGAAAAGCTATCTTAGCGACGGATCACAACGAGTCGTTGTTGGAGAAAAATGTTCTGCGCTAAGATTTCCTAAGCGTGGCGTTCCTCAAGGATCTATATTGGGGCCCTGTCTTATTCTGCCTATACATGATTCTTCTGTATGCAGATGATGCACAACTCTACTTTTCTCAGCCGCACAATGAGCTAGATGAGTTTGATTTTCGGTTAAACGAGGATATAGCTGCTTTAGATAGATGGGCTGTGAATAATGGACTATTACTTAATCCTAAAAAAGCCAAGCTATACCTATCTCTAACAAGACAATTGAATTTACTACTGTTCCCAATATTTTGCTGTCTGGTACTCGAATGAAACTAGTAGAAGTTGGTACAAGCTTTGGTTTCTTTGTTAATAGAAAACTGTCATGCTATAAACATGTTAACTCTTTAATAGTGCGGAATTATGGATGCTTGCGAAAAGTGTGGATATCAGCTAGCTTCACTCCTCGACAAACCCGTCGTAGACTTGTTCTTATACGAATCATGCCTATCATTTCATGTGTCGCAGTGGTTTAAAGCAATCTGGATGCTCTCTCTTTTATTATAGGAAGCTTCAAGTAGCATACAATGATGCTGGTGGATGTGGCAAAACATCCTAATCAAGTTCCAATAATTTTTGCCGAGTGACCAAAGATGTGTGTGGCCTTGCATTTTCATGATGGAATACAACACCTTTTCGATTTGTCAATTCGGGCCGCTTATCTTCAACTGGATTGTGCAATATTGTTAGTTGTTCAATGTAGACATCTAAATTGATCGTTCGGTTGGGTGGTAAAAGTTCAAAGTAGATAATTCCTTTGTAATCCCACCAAACTGATAACATAACTTTCTTTTGATGGATATCAGCTTTTGATGTTGTTTGAGCTGGGTCACCTGTCTTGCTCCACGATCTTTTGCGATTGACATTGTTGTAAATAACCCATTTTTCATCACCAGTTATCAATCGTTTTAAAAATGGATCATTTTCATTACATTATGCGATTTTTAATGCATGTATGTGATACATGAAGCTTGTCTGCAATCTCCGATCCGAATCGATTATTGCTTTGATTTAGTCGGTATCAAGTTTAACTGGACGACCAGAGGGTTTTTCATCTTTGAGTGAAAAATCACCAGAACGAAATTTGGTAAACCAATTTTGACGCTGCCGTTCTTTTAATGCTTCGTCACCATAATCCGCTCATAACTTTTTATGAGCCTGCGGTGCGTTTTTTCTTTTCCGGAAATAAAAAAGCAAAATAGCAAGCAATGACGTAAATGTTCGTTTTGATTTTCCATTTTTCAACAAACGCCAAACAAACACTACACAACCGATCAAACATTTTTTTTACTGATTGACAGTTGAAGTACCAACTATCAAATAAAAAAATCAACTAAAGCCATCTATGAGTGAAATCCGCAATTACTTAGTTGCCAACCTGATATAACATTGTATGATATCCAATTATGTTTTTTCGTTTATTGAATTCATTGTAAAATTCTTTTTGAATTAATTGTATTTTATTTTCTATAACTAAATAACCAGTTCACCCCACACCTTAAAATTTATTTTTTTATGAAGTGACATTTTCAGTATTTGTTTTTATATAAATATAAACGTCACGACCTATTTTTATTTCTATACGTGGATTGTTATAATAGATTTATAAACTATGTACAAATTTTGTGTAACCAAGAAAAATGCATGAATAATAATAATAAATAAAAAAAAAAAAAATAAAAATGTGTGTTAAATTTTAGGCAGGTTACTAAAAATCAAGTTGGAAGTTGAAAAATTGAAAATTTTTTTAATTGTTACAACATTTTGATATCAACTCCAGTATGAGTGAGCAAAAAAGGATTGATGCACACTGTTTTTGAACTTCTGTATGCATATTGTTATATGTAGGCTTAAGGGTGATAGGGGGTGAATGCAGCTGGGTCCGGGAAATGTCACGTCGGTGATGATGCAAGTCGTTTTTTTTTTTGTCTCCAACGAATATGATCGCTTGTCGGGTCTGCAGGATTTGCCATAATATGATATTTTGTGAAATGTGAATCAGAATTTCCCAAATGTATTGGTATTTAAAAAATTTACTTTTTCCTTTTCCTATTGATATTCCCATTGCCGATATGATTAGTAAAATAACTTCGAATCCTTGTTCCTATAAAATTATACAAGCCATTTTTTTTTTCTCTTTTCAGGTAAGTGGCGCATTATGATCAAAAAATTCGGAAGTTAAACAAGTCTTCCTTGAAGAAAATGTAACGTATTGAGTATCGTTATGTTGGTGGCCAGCACATTCGAGAGCTGCTGAATCAAAAGTAAAATTTGTAAGATTGAAAAAGGGAATGTCTTGATGTTGAACTTATTGGACTGAGAACACACTCCAAGGCGTTATTCTTTCATAATAAAGAAGTGATCAAGGGGAATAGAAACTTTGAAAATTGGTTCAAAAAACCAAAATATGATCATAGAACTTCATCTTGTTTTCGAATCAGTCACAATTTGAGTTTGAGGTTAAATTTATGGTCAACCAGCTATATTTAATTGATCAAGTTATTACTTTATCGGCTTGTCTTGTTGAAGTTCCAAGTTCGCGCCGTCAAAATAATGGTTTATCTAGGCGATCTCTCTTTGAATCTGCTGTATCACCACTGATTGAAGAAAAACTTCGAAAACACAGAAAATTGTCCTGGCAGGGATTTCATCGAACGACGAATAAAATACCGCGAATTGAGTAAATGCAAATAAGTCGATATTATTTTCTCCGCCTTTATATTGATTCCACTCATGGAGCTTGTAAATAAATAAAATACTTCAAAGTAACAAATCATAGCACAGTTTCTATATTTTTTTCTTTATGCCGCTGCCCGCTATGGGGAAAATAATTCTAAGGGTAGTATAAAATATCAATCCAACTTCTAAGACATTTCCCTTTAAAAAGGATTCTGTTTAGCAATAAAGTCTCAGGCCGAAAATATCCCGGATAACAAATTCGATTCCAGAGCGGCTTCAAATACCAAATATACCAAATGCAAGAAATAATTAAGGGGTGACTTATGGGATGAGTGAACGCCAGGCTTCTAGTACAATTTAAATGTATATATTGGTAGAACGTCTACTTAGAAAAGTCCTGAATATGCTGAAGTGGATATTTGTTATTGTTAGCTCTGCTTGGACTTTTGTCATTATCGACGTTCTGCAAGAGTAAATTCGCCGATTAGCTTAAGTTCGCTTAGGTTAAGCAGAGTTATGAATTCGACGCAATTATAAGTCGAAGATCAGTATTCTTAAAATTATCTGACCTACCAAAGAGATCATAAACTATTTACGTATTCTCCTCGATACTCTCTTCCTAGCGTGTGACTGGCAATTTTTCTTAAGGGAAGTTATGCCTCACTTAGATCTTTAAGATCCATTGTGATGTCACATTATCGGCTCTCCCTGACGTTCGTTGTTTTTTCTATTACAAGTTGGTGGTTAAGAGAACTTTAAGGATGTCCTAAATATTCATGTTCCCTGGATTCTCGAGTTTTCTTCTTGTCTCTGCCGGGGAAACCGGGCAGGTTTTGAGGTAGTGCTGTACAGTTTCCTCATCCGCCTCCTTAACCCTGCAGCTTCTACAGAAACCATTGCAAGGCACTCAAGCCAGAAGACTTGGCTTGATTGCCAATAAGACAATGACCAGTTATTACGCCTACTAGTTTGCTTATTGCTCATTTGCTTCCTATTTAGTTCTACGAGAGCTTAAGTTTTCATTGGATCTAGTGTAGTCCAGTCATATCGATTTCGTGGGTCTACAGGTGTCCAATTCCTTTGTTTGTGACGTTTGCCAGTTGCAATTTTTTAATGGGGGCTGGGCCGCCTCCAGGCTATACGCCAATGGTTGCCCAGAATACTCTTGTGCCCGGGGACCCAGCATATGGTAAGGCTGCATCTGTCTACTATCTCCTTTAGAGGTAGGCGCAGAGTTTTACCATCTTTCATTTGATCGATGGTGTTTCCAGAGCCTTTACGGCCGCCTGGCTATCTTTGTATATAACAATAGAACTACCGTCTATCGGCGTCATTTCTAGCCGGAGGGCTGCCTCTAAGATAACTGTTATTTCTTTCTGAAAAACACTGCAGGCGACGAAGCATCGGAACCCATAACTAACTCCGTCCGTGTAAATTTCATAACTTTCGCGTTCTACACCTTGTCTTCGTCCCACTCAGCTCCTGTGGGGATTGTTGTCTTGTGCTTTAATTTCTAAGTCCTCAAAAGGTGTCATGTAGTCCGAATGTTAAGGAATATTTGAGTTTTAAAGCAGTTCCATGTGCCCTTTAATGCGGGCTCTTCCCCATTGGTTACTTTCTCTCAGCCTTATCGCTGTATACGTAGCAGTGAGCTTACCGTGTATGTATGTCTTTGTATGGAAAGCAGATTCAGTAACATGTCTTGGGCAACCATGGGTGATACATGCCGACCTTTGTATTCCCTTTATTCTAGTCGGATTTTGTTTAGTCAAGCCACCAAACAAAGACTCCATAAGTCAGTACTGGGGTTACTATTGCAGTGTAGAGCCAGTGTGTAATTCTTGAATGTTGCGTTTCCAGTTCGAGCTCCTTTTACAATAGTAGACCCTTATTATGGATGGAAATTTATCCACGCACATGAGCTTGTTTGTTGTTTGAAAACTACATGAAATCGCGCACTTCTCTTTGGTATTACAGGTAGGAACCTCAACTTTACTACCCTGTAAGGCATTTGGAGATAACTAATCCTATTCTTCGCTATACTAAAACCATGATTAGAACTTCTTAATTGCTAAATGAATTATGAATGAACCTTTCCTCTGCACGAAATGCTCGATATTCTAGCACCCTTCCGGTCGGGTTTCTTCGATACTCTAAATTGTAAATCGAAGACGCTGTCGAAATCAAAAGATCACCAGAAGAAAGCCCCTCGACCAGCCTTCTCAGAATTCAATCATAATTTGTCTTAAAATAATAAGTCAGCAAAAATATCGTCCTTGTCAAGCTTTAGAGTGGAGTAGAGTAGAGGCTTATTAGTGCCTACAGAAAAACTGATAGAAAATTTAGAAACTTGAAAGGACCTGATGAAGAATGGAATGTTTCTCCGCCTCGAGCATTGTATATTTCGTTCCAAAATTACAGACCATATTTTACTTTTGAAGGTTACGTTCGAGATTGCTTTTGAAGTTACAAAAAAAAAATGGGCTTTATTTATTTAGAAATAAATCATTCGTGAGTAAAAGTTAACATAAAAGTGACCTTTTTGATCTCGGAAGCAGCAAGAACACTTTAAATTGATTCAAACATTGCATAATGAGAGTGCTCGACCCTGAGGCTCACACTCAACAATAGCGCCACAATCACTTTTTGTAAGCAATGAACCGAATACGAACCGTACTTGTGTAGTCCTATCCGGCCATGTTTCTGTCCTTCGTAAGCATGTTTCCTTTTATCCGTGTTGTCCGTACACCAGCTCATACGGATATGATACACAACAATAATTAACAATCTACTTTCACCGGCCTTTTCTCAATTTGACGATGAATAATTTATGGACTACTCAATGAATAATTTATGCCGCAAGAATACTCATCTCAAAGACAGCCTGCAGCATATTACCCCACAAACACAACCCATTTCTTAAATATTTAGTTTCAATCTCATACACACATACACACTAGCTCATGTGTCCTGGAGCAATATCACAAGATGATGCCTAGTGCCTGCACGCCATTTAAGAACTAGCATATCTCTTCAAAGGATCTTAATAATCTTTAATAAAACACTAGACACTGGCCCACTTTAAACTGTTGAAATGGGTTGGGTGTTGCCTCGGTTATCCTCTATCCACATACAAGTACATGTGCGGTTTCCCCATTATTTATTACACTATCTGTCGTTTAACACTTGCAGTCCCGCAGGCTGAACTACTCACAGCAGCCAACAGGCCAGCCCGTTTTCAATATTCCTGCCGCAGTAAGATAAAACATCTGAACCACAGGCTGCTTCTCTTTCCAGGTCATCGAAGGGGGGCACACAAGAGACTCACAACAATCTTAATCTATTGCAGCTATTTGATGTGAAGTCATTGCATGGGAAATAAAAATGTGTCCACATTCCAGGAGAACATCTGCACTGGAAACCTAAGCCAAGGCCCAATCGATTAGGCCGGCAGCCACTGTGTGTGCAGTGACCACAAACGACTCAAACATTCTGTACGGTCGACGTGGCGGTTGGCGCAGCCTGGTCTTCTCGCCGCAAAACTCATGTATGGTAATGGTCAGTGTGGGATGTCATATCCACTCTGAAAAGTCCTGTGCCTGCCCCTAACCCAAAGGTGCAGTAAATGTGCCAAGTATCAAGGAGAAACGTTTCCCAATGTGTAGGCACACTAACACAGCAATGAAAATGACAGAAGGTACACTCAAGAGGAGCCGGATGGAGCTGTATCCTTGAAATCGAATCGTATCACCTAATTTCCGTTGAATTATTATATTGTTTTGGCCACACGCAGTGGCGACAGGACAGACGGACGAACGATAGACGAGGCCGACAAAGTCCTTTAATACTCAAGTGCAAAGCCCTATCAGAAAACCATCAATCATAGCTTAATTGGGTTTTTATTTAGCAAGTTTTGTTAATTAGCGAGAGCAGAGAGCATCTACTTAATTTGCCGCATCACTCAAAGGATAAATGGATTGTTAGGGTGTAAATAAGTAAGGAGATTATCTTTGCTTTTAGTTTGCGGGGGTGGGGTTGTGTTGGGAGGACAGCTTTTAGTCCGAGTGACTTGCGAAATTGAGGTCACAATTGTGTCGGAGGTTTCCTAAGTGCCTTGCTGTATGAGTTGGGTTATCTCCCTTCCTATCACATTGGATGATGTTGCGCAGCATTTAATTACATTAATTTCCTGTTATACATCCTGCTTTGGGATTTTCTTCAAAAGATTATTTAGAAGTGGAAAAAATTCCACATGTGGTTCGGCGACTAACGTTATCCCATTCAAAGTACAAAAAGTGGCTTTCGCAATCATGAAGGATTTAATGAGGAATCCATTTCGTTTTTATTCAAAAGACGCCACCAGAACCCTTTTGCTAAGTCTACGATGTTCGTCCGTTTGTCCGCTCGATCCATACATAGACCATAGACCACATGCCATAACAGGTAGACACTTGCAATTTTCGCAAAATGTGCCGGTATAACAACAAATAGTGAAAATGGAAAATGGAGGGGTGTCACCTTAAAAACCAAATTACACATTAAATTTAATTTCAAAAGGATTCGAATAGTCTTTTAATGCATGTAGTAAAGGCGTGTGGAAGAATTAGAAGAAGAACCAAAGAGAGGTTTGAGAAACTAAGCCCGAAAAAGGACGGAGGATTTTATATCGACTTATTACTTTTCGCGTTATTTTCAAGACTTTATTCCAGATAAATTTTAAAGAAGTTTTAGCTCGATATCATGCTGTCAGTGTTGTGCCTTCACGGCAGAGCCACTTGCACATAAATCTACTTAAACCACTACTAGCCGATACAACAACCACTACAATAACGTCACCCATCAGTCAGATTGCTGTTGGACCAGTGATGGCGCCATGTATTTTAACCCAATGGCAAAAGGTGACCGGACTATGAGGCGCTCTACCAAGTGCGTTTGTTGTTTTTCAAAAGTCCCGTTCCAGAGTTAGAGTAGAAACTGTAATCGAATATTATCTCTCGAAAAACTTGGCAAACACTATAAGAGAACAGGGTTATCCTGTGACTTCTTCGATCCCGCGCTGGAATAAATGCAGCAAGAATGAGAAGAGAACTTGAATGTTTTGATGGCTAAGAATCAGCAACTATTTTTAATCCGGTTTGGTAATTGCTCCAAAAATCCGCTTAACCTTCAAGGAAAGAGGGTTCAAGCGTCTGGTGAAGCGGATGAAGGAAAGCCGTGAAGAGTTCAAATACCTTAAGCTAGTAATCAAGTTGCATGTTTAGGTTGACGCCAGGAACAAATTCAGGAACCACTGCAATTGGTTGTGAACGAACTTGTGCAGATGTTGTGTTTAGCCTGAAGTGTATCCAAGAACGAGTCATTGATATTCAGAAATATTGATACGTTCTGCGTTGTTTTGGACTGCCAACCGGGTTTATAATAAACTACCACTATTGAGAATGGGAAAAATTAGCGTTTTGGCTTGTCTTTATTTTGTTGGGAACGAAGGACAAGCCGCAGACAACCGCATGAACGCGAGACTGATGGGAAACTTTATATAAATAGTTCAATCGTACGTGCGTCAAAAATATGCTTGATAGCAAGTCCATAGTATCAAATTTTTTTTTGTATAAGGGTTAAGAACAAGATTTTATTAAGCCTGCAAACGAGATTCTCAACAAGGCTTCGATCTGTACGCTGGCACATTATCAACATAGAGATTTCCAAATTTGGAACCCCTTAGAAACTGATCCGAATATGTCATATATTATTCAATACAGGGCAATTTGGACCAACAACCTCCAAATTATTCCACGAAGAAGATGCTCTGTCATGCGATTTTTTGAACCTTACAAATATTGCGGTGGAAAGGTGTCAACATAAAAGGCAATACTTTTTTTCTGCTCAAACTATTGGAATACTCAAAACTAGGATCCAAACTCCTTACATAAATATTTCCAGTTCTTCTATGCGGAACTATGAATATGACTTGTTACCGTCGTTCCCTCTTCTTTCCGCAATGTTAAACGAAGAGGGTCTGACATGTTGGAATCGCGACCAACCAATAGTATTGCCAAAGTAAAAAAAAAAACAATATTTTCTTAAAACTAACAAAGTTTGACTTAACCAAACTAACTTCAACTTAAATCTTAATCGGAAATGAGGTTTCAGAAAACTACTATAAATTCAGGAAAACGCTAGATGAGTGTCAGACTGAACTTTTCCCAGCAGCCCCACGTATTTGGTTCAGGCCTCAACTAATTGCTCCACGACGGCACCTGCTTGCTTTTGTAAGGGCAGACAATCTTAAGCGGCGCTTATTCCCCGACCGGTTATAATTCTAACATTTTTCCGCTCATTAGATTTGAATAAAGACGGGGTCGAATATTTACTGAAAAAAGTATTTACGTAAAATCCTGCTTGGAAACGACGTTGGTGGTGATAAGCTGCTACTGCTTGGGATTCCCGAATCCACATTATATTTCTTTCTCCTTTTTTGTGCCTTCCTGTTGGTTGAGGTTTTCTGTTCCTCGTTTCGGAACTCATCGGGTTATATACATGACGTGTGGTTATCAAAAAAATAAAATACCTTAAATCACCAGCTAAACCCAAAAAGATAAATAGTTAGAAAACTTTTCGCAGTCATCAGTCTGAATCATGTTCCCTTCACTTTCACACAGGCCGATATATTATTCGTTTATAGATTAAAATTTTAATCTCGTATCATTTTCACGTTCCTTTCGCTGCATTTACTCCGCTAGTCGACTTGTTACTGTCCGCATGTTGCTCTGCATTTTCCCCATATTCATATAAAAGGAAACCAGTTTATCCACTTTCTTTTTGTGAGAGAACATCACGCCCCAATTAACTTTTTGCATGCTCAATCTTCACACGACCTCAGAAACTAAAAATACACGATCACAACCCCCATCAGGAATCGAACCTCAATTTCCAGGCTATTAAGCACATATCTACATGCTTAGTTAGGCCTAAGCTTGAAACGGCGGAAGGGTTGGTTTGACTCCTAAAAACAAGGCAACTAGTTGAAAGTAAAAGCTCGTAAATATTCGGGCTAAAACCTAATAGACTGTCGATTTCAATGGCTACAATGGGAATGGACAACAACGAAAAAGGAAGATAAACCCTCCGGTTCGAGGACCAAGTAATCGATGACAGGAAACTTGAGAGTAACGGCCGGATGGCGCAGTTGGTTTATAGCATGTCTTTTAACTGAATCAATTGATAGGCCGCGGGTTTGAACCCTGAAAAGAAAAATAGTTTTCGAAATTATTCTGGAGTTCTTAGTTCATGTTGTCGAAAAAAGGGTTTGCGAAAATGATCTGTCATTGTCTCTGCTGTGAAAATATATCACTGACACTGACTGGCGATGAACTTATCTTCTAAAACACAACAGGTGTAATAAAATACTGTGAAGTAAGCGAATGCTAATTAGTTTCGAACCACACCCATGGATCATCAACAATCTGAGTTCCAAACCACTACATACAATTTTCATGCTTCCACTTAAAAAAGTAGCGTGAGGAATGGAAAACAATTTCGGATACTTAAAGGATCGACGTCGTGCCAACTATGCAAGCAGATTGCCAAGACAAAGTATTGATCTGTATCGGCTGCACATTGATATGGACTAACCCAGAAGATTCAAAGCTTTTTGACATATAGAGCGGATATCATGTAGATTCTTCCGATTAACACCCAAGAAACATTGCAGTAAAGGATGCCAAGTCCTTTTATGGCGCACATAGTTGAAATCAGCCCCTTACGAATTTAGTGTGTTATAACTAGAGACTCAACGGAAGATACCAGAATTAAGTAAATAAAGCATAGAAGGTAAAGCAGTTTCTCTAATGATCCTTGATATTGCAAAAAACATAGCAAAGGTCTCACTGTTCAAGGCAAATAACATGAGATCTTTCCAAGATTTGATTCCCAGATATGAATTTGGAGAACCAACTTGTTGCATGCTGCCTTTATCACAAATAAGAAGTGTTTTTGAAGCTTAAAAATATGTTTAAATTATTTTCGTTTTGTTTGTTTTAATTACAAAACATTTTTTCAAAAAGTTTGCAACGCGAAATTCGATTTCAAACAATAGCAAATAATTTTGGCTATTAAATTATGCAACCAATTCCGCTAGCAAATTGATTCAAAAACAATTACTCTCCATTTTTTCATTTGCATAAACAAACACTCATTTAATATGTAAATCAGTTTCAAAATTCAATGTTTTGTAATTTCTAAATTAAGGTTAAACTCCAACGGGATTTAGTCGGCCATTTATTTCCTTCAACTATTCCTTTCAATTTTCGAATTTAATTCAACAAAATGTGGCAACGATCTCGAGTTGGCATTTGAAATCCGACAGAGAGACAATGAGGTGGAACTCGTCTCGTTCGGGTCCATTAAGTTCTCGTTCGAATAAAACAAATCCTTGACTTCTCGTGATACATTTCTTCAATTGGCACTTTGACACGACAGGCCATACGCCGTTCCATCTTCTCACAGCGCCCGCAAATTAATCAGCCGTTCTGCCAGTGTCAGAAATCAATCCGTACCAAATACGAATTCTGCTGAATTGCTTCGCCCAAGGACTGGAACATCGGCAAGGACAACAGAACGGTGCCAATCACCAGGAGGAACACAAAGTTACAAACGCGAGGCACGGTCTTTTTGACTGTGGGATTGACGGCATCAGCAGAGGCACAATCACAGCTGCAAGAGTCTACGTTTTAATTTTATTCGAAACTGTGAGTTTGTTGTTTTTTTTTGTTGTTCCCTTGAGGCTCTTGCCGCGTCGAATGGAGATTTAATTAAATAGAGACCACCCAGTTGCCCGTTCCACATCTATGCACATAAACAAGAGTAGAATTATAGTCTAACACCTCGCGATAGGAATGACAGCAGTCCAACAGTTAAGGGTCCTGAATCCCAGTGTCGATAAAAAAAAAATATATGGCCATGTTTTCTCTGGCCCTTGTGGCTTCTCTGGGAATTTTGCTCTGCTGTGGATCCACTAAAGCTCGTAAAAATTTGCAATTTAACCGAAATTTATGCCAGGCTTCGTTTTTATTACGCCGCGCACTTTAGCCGCGTAGAGATTCCCCGACCCAATAGAGACTACCTGCCACCTTCTTAGGCTGGCCGAATGGGCCGATTTAAAATTAAAATATTTACCCAGGAGAGCGCCTTCTGGCTGTTTAGGCCCAATGATGGACTAAAAGCCGTCTAAAGTGGGAAATAAGTGCCATGACTGTCCAGCAGTGAAACCTTTTTTATTCCGGCCATAGATAAACCATTTCGGAAAAAAGCGATCAATAAGATGGCTCCAAGCAGATGGCGTTGGCATAGTTACAATGCCAATCGATTTGTTCAAAAGTCGCTTGTTTATCTTTATTTGATTAGGGCCTTATGGCCAACGAGCATAGACCCAAAAGGCAGTCATAAAGCTGCATTATTTCAATAACAAATTAAATATTTATCACTTTCGAATGTCCCTTCATTTCTTGTCTATTGTGGTGTGGTCTTTGTGTGCTGTTTTTAGGACCTGAAGGATTGTAATCGTAATTTATCGGCTTCGCCACACACGCACATTGCCATGCGTAGGGCGGCTGGGCTAGAGAAGACTGTAAACAGATCCTTATATTCGTTTTTGGAAGATGAATAGCCATTTATGGCACATCTAAACAGATGGCAAATAATGGGCTCCGTAAAACCTCGCACAGACCGACTGCCAAAATGTCTTTCCTGATGGAATGGCGGTGATGCCGACTCGAAACGGTGCTAGCTGTTTATGCAGATGTGTCGGCCTCGAATACGCAACGAGCGCGAATAAAGTCTATAACAATTGGAAATGGAATGCGGGCCTAGGAGGCTCATGTGTCGTTGGTTTTATGTCAACGCCATGAGGTTAATTTCGAAACGAAAGAACGAACAGTGCTTAAGCGGAGAGTGTTTGTGGACATTTAAACAGGATGATTGTGATTTTGGGGCTAACACGTTGAGAAATGTGGTCGAAGCTGGAATTGAAGGGGAGATTTTGTTGATTTAATGGCTGTCATGGGATGGCATATGAATCTTATCAAATTAATGCTGTCCAGAGACAATATAGAAATTTATTGATAAACGAGGCAGAGGCGACATAAAGCTGGATTGTTTGTTTTGAAAATGAACCAAGTAAATTATGACAGCCACAGACAGGGATGCGTACGAGTATTTAAGTAAATTAATGGATTTTTGATTCTATAATAAATGTCATATTTTTTGACTTGACACTGTCAGGATACAGCCACGTCACTTGTGAAAAAATAGGATTATTGTAGGGGAGCATAAGTGGAACGTGAGAGGGTTAACGATCGGTCAAGGCCTCAAAGAAATCGCATTATATGGCTTACAGTCTTTAGCCAATGAACCAGTCTTGAAGATTAAGAACCAAACATTTGTAAGAATTTCGAAAAAGGTTGTCTATTTTTGTGCAAGGTGTGCAACACGCATGTTATGGCAGCAATAAATCCTGAAAAGGAATGCGCTGACAACAATCACCGTCGGAGCTTCAAGAGATGCAATGAAATGAACTGGATTTGTCTTCAGAGAAGATTTGGGCCACGTGTATTGAGCGTTTGGCCTGCAATTGCACGTGTGTAGATTATGCAAAATTTTGCCAACGTCAGCCTTAGGTAATTGTTTTCGTCGGCTTAAGCTTGAAGAACAACAACGAAAAAACCTACGTCGAATTTGCACCAAAATAAAAAACAAACAATTTTTTGTTCTGCACCCCGACAGTTGTAGCATTTTTATACTTACAGCCGTTGACAACTAATTAGAAACGATATTTTTTATTTCAATGTTGTGTACTTCTTTTATTATTCCACTAATTATTCATATTCATTGTTTTGTAGCTATTGATAGTCTTTTTGACAAAAATAACAAAAAGTTATGATGTTTTGTAGTTTTAAATGTCCTTTTATAAAACGACTCCACATTTGACTGAGACACCAAATTAGAAACGCAAGTAAAAAATAAAGAAAACTTGAAAAAAGAAAATAGAGAAACATACAAACATGTGTGGTATAATGCCTTCCAATGCTATCCACATCGTCTTTGCATTGATTTTATCAGGTTTCGGCATCGGTCCACTGGAATCGCGTACCAGGCTTCCTTCACACTCTCAAACAAATCGTTTAGATTCGTGATATTTTCTGTGCTGACGGCATTTTTAATATCGGCCCTTAAATTTTCGATGGGATTCAGGTCGGGATTTGCGATGGCCACTCAAGTACTCGCATGGCATTTCGATCAAAAAACTGTTTTGTCCTTTTGGCGATATGTTTGGGGTCATTGTCTTGCTGGAATGATCAAATAACCGGTATGTAGCATTACATTTTCCAATATATCGACGTATTGATCTGCCTTCATAGTTCCCTCAATACGATGAATTGGACCAACGCCGTTCCATGAAGAGCGTCCCCAAACGAAAATTGATCCGCCACCATGTTTGACTACTGGTGAGGTGTATCTGGGATCGAGTTCTTTACCTTTTGGGCGTCGGACGTACTTTCTGCTATCGGGGCCAATACGATTTATCTTTGTCTCGTTGTGTGTTTTAGCAAACTGAATGCACCGTTTTCTATTGGTCGATTTAACCAACGGTTTTGTGCGTGCGAATCTTCCGTGAAGTACAGCTTCCACCAAACGACGTGCCACGGTTCTCGTTGATATTCTGATGTCAGTCATATCTAAAATTTCCCGCTGAATTCCTTTGGCACTTTTCCTTAGGGTCTGCTTTCGACAATCGGACAATTTTTTTATCAATGTGGACTGTGTTTTTTTTTATCAATGTGAGTGTGTGGCCTATTTCGACGTGCAACATCTTCTGTGGCCTCATATATACGAAAATGAGAAAATGCGTTGAATACCATCTTTGTAGAATAATTCAACTGACTTGCAATGCGTTGATACGAAAATCCAGCATGGTTCAGCTCAGCAATAGCCTTTCCCAACACTGGTGTGCAAATGGGCGTTTGCCCATTTTATAAATACAATTAATACTAATTCAATTTTTTGTTAAATTTGTATTTATTCCAACACAAAAAATAAATACTTACTAAAATTTTCGGGTATAAATCAGACAATTAGGATTATTACGAATTAGTCTTGATCGTTTCTAATTAGCTGTCAACCAAAAGATCACACTTCTCAAATGAATTGTTATCGCCGTGCAATAGATGTAAGCTGTCAAATTGCGTATGTATATTGTTTTAAAGAGGAAGAAAGATAGAAGAAAACAAGCGCCAAATAGAGTCGTAAGTTCCCCAAAAACAAAAGAAATTTGGGCATGAGCAAACACAATGTCATTGTTTCTAATTAGTTGTCAATGGCTTAAAAGGTTACATCCATTATAGTTTTCGGCCGAAAGGACTTCAATACAACAAATATTCACACTGCTCCGAATTGTGGAAAAGATCGCATGAAAGCACGTCGGAACCGCCCAGTGTGAACCAAGAGCCTCCGAATTATTCCAAATTTTTACCAGATTCCGACAAGGAGAAGTTATTCAACTCATATTCAAAATATCTAGATATCTTGCGTGAAATATTCAGAAAGGTTCAGAAAGGAACGAATTGGAGGATATCCGACGAAGACTTTTGCCAGACAATCGATGCCACTTCGAAGGGCAAGAATCAACTCTACGAAACATTTATCTTGCCCTTTCTTCTATATGGAGCCAAATCTTGAACGAAATTTGAAACGTTTTTTAAGACCATTGTTGAAAAAGGTTTTATACATGTATTAAATTAATTTTTACATTCCATACACATTTGGTCATTTAAGATTCAAACTAAACATTCAAATTCGCGCTTAACACCAAACTCCAAACACATTTATTTTAATTCTTTTGATGTACTAAAAATTCAAATAACTCCATATTAACTTAAAAGTACCATCTTGGACATCCGATAAGACATAACATTATTCTTGTCTAACACGAGCATGAGTAAACCGGAAATCGGAAAAGAAAATGCTTCAAAAATCACTTGAATCCAACCTTGAAAAGTCGTTTTGTCAAAATGAGTAAAAAAATCAGCATGATAATTCGTAACTCATGAGATGGTTTTCATCAAAGCAGGTTGCAGGAGGCGATCGTGATGTTACCCTTCCTACCGAGCCGATCATGCTAAAAAAGGAAATATAAATATTTCGGATTATACAAATTAAGCCAATAGCAGTTTTGAACTTCGAAAAAAAATTAATTTCCTTAAAGAATTCAGATTCATGTGGCATAGATTGGATCACTTATTTGATCCTTAAGAAAACTGGGCTAACCTTTGTAGATATTTTATCTGATTTGTTAAATTGGAGTATTGAATCTGGAAAATTTCCTCAGGAGGCAAAATATGCACTTGTTGTTGTTCCTTTGTTCAAAAAGGAAAGCAAAAAGGATAAAACAAACTGAAGACCAATTTCCTTGCTGTTTTCAATATTCAAGGTGTAAGAGAAAGAAGTTAAAACAAAAATTCTATCATTTCTTAATAGAACACCATTTTTGTTAAGTTCTATTTAATCCTTTTCAGTTTGGGTTTGGGGCAGGCCGTTCCACTTAACATGGTCTACTGAATTTTTGTTCATATATTCATAAGAGCCTTTGCTGATCTATCATAAGTCTTCGACGTGGTAAACCATGTAATTCTTTTGGATAATTTAGAAAAAAAAAAGGTTTTCATGGGTTTGTCCTAAAATGGTTTCAGACTGATCTTAAGAAATATAGAATAAAAAGACTTAAAATCGGAGAAAATACCAATAACTTGAAAGTGACCATGCTAGTTGTGTCTCAAAGATCTGGCTTGGCCCAATCTTGTTCATTTTTTTCTTTATACGAGCAATCATTCGTATTTGCTGATGATCTCGGTGTAGCCTATAGCTCATTGGTTGTAGTGGAAATTGCTTTAAAAGGAGTTCAAATACTTTGGTGTTATCATCGATCAAAATACGAGTTGGTCTAAAAACACCTTTTGTTCAAGGCAATGTCTGATATCATTTATTTGTTTTTTTAACTGACACATGAAGTATTGTTCTTAATGTACCTTTAAAATTTATGGAAAATTTTATTCAAAAATGCAAATTGGATGATAGATGTTGCGGCGGTGCTTATCGCCAGCAGCCACCAGGTTCACGAACATTGGGATCACTGAACCTCTTTTCACGGGATTATATGAGCGTGGTTTCGATTGTGAAAAACGCATAAGCTTGAGCATAGACCAGGCCCAAGGCACTCGAAAACAGTTGTGAAAAAATTGAATGACACTGGAAGGAGACCGCCGATAGCGTATCCCAATACATTTCAAGAGATCCTGTGTGGCGAGCATAAAGCACAGGAGTTTATTGGCAGAGAAAAAATAGTGATACCCTTATTTCCATTTATTATCACCTTAAATGTTGCAATAAATCTGCGGTTCGATTGATTCGGCTGCATAAATAGATAACCATTCTATTGTTAAAATCAATCTGAATCTGAATTCTGAAACGAAATCACTTGTAGGAAAACAGCGGTAAACACGGCTAAAGGTCTATGCATCTATCTATCCTTTCGCAATGGAATACCTCAAAGAGATTGTTTGAAACAGGGTCAAGGGCTTTGACAGAAAAGTTAATTTGAAAATTTCTGGAAGGAAGGATTTATACTGACGGATCCACTCTCAGCTCCAGGTTCATATTATATAATATTCTTAAATCCAGATATTTGGAAATATGAAAGCTAGAAGTCAATAAGATACTATATTTCGACATCGTTGATCAAGCTTCTGTTTCGTGTTACATAAGGCAACACTGAAATATTGAAGTCCGATGATACCTCCGACGTAAATGGATGGATGGTAAACGATAAGCGGAGTTTTTGTGCACCAAAAGTTCAAGTTTTGTAATTTTCCATTCCAATGAAAAACGCCCTTGTAGTCTTTGATGAATTTCGACTGAAAATCGTTGCATCGTTGAGATTTAACAGGGTGGGAGCATAGTTTAAGATGTGCTTCATGGTCTGCAAGTAGGATGCATCTTTGAAAACTGGACAAAAGGTTTTATGCCGTGAAGGTATGGCGTTTCTTTTCAAATACTGCAGGCCACCACAAAAAGTGACAATCGTTAAATTGTCTCTTCAGACGGTATAGAAGACGTCATAAAAAGTGGCAGTATTATAAAGTTATATTATCAAATAAAAATTGTAAACTCGTTTGCGATTTTCCTGTATTTTTTATTACACTAAGAAACCAACGTTCAAAAAATCACCCTTAAGAATCAGACTTATTGTCTGACTTAAATTACGAAAAAAGTATCCAACCTGAAGATGAAAACGTCCACTCTTATTTGTTATTATTGATAAATGCCATCCCACATCTTCTTGTAATTTTTTTTTTGTTGTTACTGAGTCTACCCATTTCATTGAGTCCTTCTCATCGTTTTCTCGTAAAGCAACAAATTGTTCGAAAAAGAACGGACGTGCAAGTGGATGGCGAATGCCTCAAGCGAGTGTATAACTATTTCAATGGCAATTAATTGCAACAATCAGCAGGAGACCGTTTAAGAGAGATTTACGAGGAAACGAGGACCCTCCATTCCGACACAGCCAACAATCGAGGTGTCATCCAATCCATTTCCGATGGAATACCTAAAGTCAAGTGTGTTATTCTGAAGTGTATCCGTGAAGTAGCAACAGCAGCCCGGCAATCGACAAACAATCGAACATTATAAAGCCATTCGGCCGACAATAATAGCTCTCAGATCATCGCAAGGATATGGCATCGTCTAAGTGTGACAGGCATTAAATTGCTGTCGATGAGCGTGCTCCAGCTTCCTTCACATCATATCGCGCCCATAACGTACGTACACAGTTGGAATGAATGATGAGCACGCGTGCTTATATGTACATATCTCAAGAGATAAATGTGTCTTGTAGGTATCTTCCGGCTCTCAGCAAAATGCCAACGCCATATCTGTGAGTGTTCTTATGAAACAGCAATACAACGCCAAAGTGGTGAATGCTTTTGAATCGCAATCACATAAAAACGTGGCTGCCTCAACCCGTCCAAGTTACTGCTCCAATGCATTGCCGACGTTGAGCAGCAGAAGTCTGTCTTAGACAGCACACAACACAACTCGAAGGATATGACACAAATGTGCATGTAATCGTAGGTCGTCCCAAAGCTCCACAACTCTTTATCCATTTCGTTCTTCTTTCGTTCTTCAACCGTCATTCGATCGAACTTTTTTTTTTCATTTTGGGTTGTTTTTTTTTTTCTTTTTGTAAAATTGCTCCTTTGTTGTGGGGCTTTATTGCTCCCTGTTGTGCGGCAAAGTGGAATGTGCTCCTTGATATCTATTTGTACGTGCGTCCGATGCACACACATTTTCAGAGCGCGTGTTGTTGCAAAAGAAAACTCAAAACTGCAAACCAAAGGAAACACTCTTCAGATTTATGACAGCAACGATACCGAAAGGTTGTGAAAAGGATGAAAGAACAACAACAAGATGGTGCCTTTTTGCCAAAGGACTCCTCCTGCCATTCATTGTGGTGTTGTTCCTTCCTGCCCCAGAGTAATGCGAAATGTTGTCTTTGCTCCATTTTTATGTGTTGGTTTTACTACATCAGTCAACCATTCCCCAAAGGAACTTAACAAAATCGAAAAATGGGTCGAAATATGATGGGGGATGATGATGTAGCTGAAACTGAAGTTAGAGTTGGAGTTAGAGACTCTGGGAGCTCTCGACAGTTTGGGTCGCCATGCAAAAACACGTTAATCTATCTGTGCGGGCTGTAATTTCAGTTTGTCTTCCCCTCTCTGGGTTTCGTCCTTGTCAGCTAAGGATGACACGCTTAGAGAATAGAAGTTGTGTAAATTGAACAATGAAGATTACTGTAAATTCCATTGTGAAGTTGTTTTCTATGTTTTTTTTTTGTTTTTTTCATTTTTTCGTCCTTTCAAAACCACAGTTGGGACAGACAAGACACACTTTTGCTCGCTCTGAAATGAGGACACTTTAAAAGTTGTTGTTTTTTTGTGAGTGGTTGGTTGGTTGGTTGTTGTCAGGGAATTCAGGTGTAAATGCTGTGAAAGAAAACGTCGTCGTTACGCTACGGAGACGAATAATGTCCTTTTGTTTACAAAAAAAAAGGGAATTCGTTTTTTTTTGTCTTTAAAGAAATCTGTAGGTTTGTTCTTTCGCTGACAGAAGAATAAAATGAACAAGTGTGGTAATGGTTTTGAAGTGGGCACAATTATACTCAAACAAGTCGACAAGTAAACAAAAAAGCTTAATTACACTTTTTATTTTTAATATTTTTGTTTGAAAGCAATTCCGAAAATTTAGACTATTTGACGTTGATGGACTCGGGGAAGTTTCGTTCACTCGAAGTAAATGATTTTTTATTTGCTTCATTCCAAGGGCGAGAAAGTTAAATTCGGGGAATTTCCACAGGTGTGCTGGAAGCGTCCTTACAGTCATTTTGATTACTTCTATACATTTTCAAATTAAAAGCTTATTAACTTCGAATTGGGAAGTATTTGTATTCGGCTCGATATTCACGATTAGAAATTTTGATAAATTTCCACGTTTTTTTGTTTCTAGATCAGTTAGAGAAGATTTAAGAAGGCTGAGTTACGAGGACCCAACTGTGAGAAAGTGAGGTCATCCCCTCGAGCTGGAAGATGAAGTCGTTCACTTTTGAGAACTAGCTCGTGAATCAATTGTTGAGTTTTAAGAATTCGAGAATTTCTGGCATCTTTGCTTAACATATTTAACTCTGCTGTGTAGGGTATGAAGATGTTGTTCCTGTGTAGCGTGACAGAGAAAAAGTAGATGTTGAATGGTCTCATCTTCATTTTTATTGGCGCAGCTACTGCAGGATTGCTCCAATGGCACAGATAATTCCAGATATGTTTTTAGTCCGTTTTATAACCCTTCTTTGACATAAAAAACTGCAATGGCCATATTTCATTAGTTTCAAAATATGCAGATACAGATGATTGCAATGAACGTGTTCTCATTCGACAGCTCGTTAGTCGTGCTTGATAGCAACGGGTGGGTGAAGCTAAGGATCTTGTTCTTTAGTAGTTTAGTCATCGATAAGATCACTTTCAGTTCGTTTTTGTTTGCGGATTATCATAGTTTCTTTTGGGTTGATTCTGAAAGATTCTCTGTCGGTGATGTAGATGTTTTTGGACATATAAGCCAAAGCCATTAAGACTTCTGTCAATGACACACTTTTTTTCTTTTGGCATTTTTTAGTATATTTGTGAAAATGTATAAATTTGGCGTCAATTTTAATATGAAGCGCAAAATCGAACATTTTCGTCAAATTTTACTTTTTTATTTCCGTAAAGACAATAAAGCAGCTAAAAAGCTTTGTGATGTGTATGACAAAGAACCTTTAAAAGAATGACAGTCCCGAAATTGGTTTCACAAATTTCGATCCGAAAATTTTTCACTGAAAGATGAACAACGTTCAGATCGACCAGGTGAGCTTGATGATGGTCAAATTAAAAACATTATCGAGTCGAATCATCATCTTATGTGTCACAAACAACGGTTGAGATTTTTAGATATTTTTACAGAAACGTAAATCGAAAACGATCTTGGTCCAGGCTTTATGCGCAATCACAATCCTGATATCCAGCAAAAGATGATTTTGCTCTCAATATGGTGGAATTGGAAAGATGTGAGCTGCTTCCAAGTCAAGTCAAAAACTGGACAGATTAAATACAGCGATCAACGTAACACGGCCAGAGTTGGTTCGTCCAATAGGTGTAATTTTTCACCAGGATAACGCTAGGACACAGAGCTTTTTGGCCACTCGCCAACATTTTTTGGAGTTTGGTTATGGGAGTTACTATGACATCTTCCATATATCCCTGGTCCCACTTCATCAGGGTACAGTTTACTTCGATCTTTGCAAAACTTTTTGGGTGGTAAAACTTGCAATAATGATGACGCTGTTAAATCGCACTTGATTCAGAAGTTCTCTGAACGTGGAATCATAAAGTTGCCCGAAAGGTCATCGAACAAAATGGAAAATTCGTTGTATTTAAAATATGTTCTTTATTTATGTGAAAAAAGCAAAAATAATTGAGTTGCCAATCTGATTTAAAATTACTCAATCTTTGAAGGTTCCAATCTTTCTTGCCGAGTTTTTTAAATGACTGACCTCAAGGTACTTCTGTCGTGACCATGCTGTTATTTTACCTTTTGTTTCGTTCATCATTCTCTTATGAAACTTCAACCACTTCTGCGATTTCTGTGGAATGAGTTTTAAACTTAAAACATATGTGCACTTAATGCGATCTTGAATTATTTTTTATTTCAAGGAATTTAATAAGTTATTTTGTTGTGTTTTTATTCAAAAAGAATATAGAATGTGTTTTCAGAAACAAAAAAGCATTACTAAATAATTCCTTTTTTCGGTTGCCTCTTGGATGTTGTTATTGTGAAGGTGTTGTTGGGTCATTCGCTGTACTCCAATTATGATCTAAATTATTTTCTCTAATAATATTAAAATTATGCTAAATGCAGCACATAAACACTACGCTTGATATATTTTTCGTTGTCCCTATGTCAATGTAATGTAGTATTTGGAATTTCTTCTTTAACATGCCGAACGATTGCTCTATGAAAACTCTTGTTGAGCTGAGTCAAATATTGATGAATTAAACTTTTCTCGCTACTTAGATGTCCATTATTCCTTATAAAGAACTATCAAATATTTGGATAAAAGATATAAAGTATCTCCTAGCATTTTCAGCAATCTGAATTGTTCGTTTTGCTATTGCATTGCGTATTGGGATGTTTGTCCATACGGTCCATATAAAACATCCTTGAAACGAGATTTACTTTCGCATATTGCCCATGACGGACATCTAAACGTAAAGATGAATCCACACAATTCAAAAATGTTGGCTACCTACTTGCATAGTGAATTTGAAATTTCCTTTTCGATCGTAGTAGCTGCTTGAATCCATTTTAGGAAGCTGGGATGTTGTAATGAGTTCGGTCTAAACACCCGATGATGAAGAGTTTTCTCTGCGGCTTGCAAAATCTTCCATAATAACTTTTTGTTTTTCAACAAAAGGCCAGCTTATTTCATTTTTCTATTTGCAGATTACTCTTGCGGTTTTAGAAATATTTTTAAGGATGTTCCTCTTTCCAATTCAATTTCAATTTAAATTTATTTAATTCAATATATCTCATTACAAGAGATTACAGAATTTTTGTTTTGCAAGAGTGCTGCTTTACTAACTGACACTGACGTTTTAATTCATATAGTAAAAATCTTGTATTGTGTAAACAAAAAAGAAATGTTTTTTGAAAACTGAGCAATCAAAAACGGAGGCCAGATACCTAAACAATATGTTCTGATATTACATTTATGTTTTCTATTTATCTTATGCTGCGTGGTAAAGCGATCCACAATCTAATAGAGCTAACCATGAACTGCATTTCACTTGTACGACAAGTAAGCCGAGGATGCAATAATATAACTGAGCGCGAAGACGAAGAATTGAAGGTCTCGAAATTTAAAATAAGTTTAGAGATGACTTCCATTACCGAAGCGATCAGAAAAGATCCGAAAGATCCGAAAACTTACTCTGCTGTTACACATTTTTCAAAGAGTACTTTAAAGGCATTTTTCCATGGTTATTCCGATTTGGCCGGTATGTGATTGCTTTCAAGAAGTACTCAGTTTCTGGCACAGTTCCTAAATTCAGAACGTGCATTTTAAGAGCTGAAATATGAAAAAAAATTAAGACCAATTTAACACACATAAAAAGTGGAGCGCCTTATTCGAAAATGGCTTTGGAACTCATGGCTCGGATATTTTTCAATTAATTTGAAAAAAAAAAATGTATTTGGAGTTTTTCCTATTTTTTCTAAAAATTTCAAAAATACCCGATTTTGTTTAAACCGCATGTGCCTTATTTTACAAACAATGTTTACGAAGTTATCAATACTTTTGCGGTCATTATTATCAATTACAATTTTTTTTTGTAAAAGAACGTCCATCGTTTATAAATTAAAAGCAAAAAAAGTGTTTTTTTAATGTCCAACAAATAACCGATCAGCATTGCATTGACATCGCCTCGGCAACACCTGCATAAGCATCATCATCACAAAATAGCAGTGATGCCGAATCGCTGGACAAAAATTTGACGATTGTGAATTTAATCAACAACATAGACTTGAAAGAGGTAAAGCTGTGTGCAAAATAATAGCAGCACATCTTTCAATAATCGAAATTCCTAAATGTATATAGTTTTTAAATATAGTACGCAACCGCCATCTACATGTCAACTTACTATTACTATTTGAGGAACTGAATGCACTCATTTATTACCTTCATGTGTGCAGGAAAAATAAAATAATAACAACGGTACTCCGAAAAGTCACTTTTAAAGTGTGCAAAATAATAGTAGCGCTGCGGAAATTTTGCTATTTTGTACTGGGTTTTGATTTTGAAATTTTTTTTTTTGGATAATTGAGGCAAATAGGAAACTAAACTTCCAAAATGACCACTAAACATTAGAATTATTTCAAATACAGCTAAGATGCAGATTTCCTGCAGAGGAAAACATTGTGGCTCATATTAAAACTTTTGTCGGAGGGCAAATCTTATAGGCAGATACAACAATTGCTTGATTGCTCAAGTAAAATGATTGCCAATGCAAAGAAGTGGCGAAATAAACCCGAATCAAGCAGCCGAAAGCGTAAGTTGGACACCAGAACTGTGCGAAAGATTAAACAGATCACTGATCAAAATCCTTTTACTACTGTGTCCAAAAAATAAGGTGACATATGAATTTAAACTGCGCGCGTCGAAGGATTTGGAAATTTTTCTTTCTTTTTAGGTTGGTAGTACTGTCAGTGACATCTATGTGAAATTTCATGTAAAATATATTCATAGTGTTTGAGATACGCGTCGTTTTGTGAGCTGCTAAAAGTGAGTTTTTCGTTTATTGCGATGTCGAAATTTATTGAGCAAAGAATTGGCATTAAATTTTGTTTGCTGAATCAATTTTCTGCTGCGGATACGTTGAGGATGGTGCAGAAAGCCTTTGATGATTAGGCTATGTCTAAAAAAAATGTTTACAAGTGGTATAGTGATTTCCAAGCCGGCCGTGAACGTGTCGAAGACGAAGAGCGTTCTGGGCGACCATCAACCTCAACCGATGAAGCTCACGTCCAACAAATCAAAGATTTGGTGTTGAAAAACCATCGATTAACGATTAGAGACCTTGCTGATGAAGTTGGCTTATCGAAAGGCTCAGTCAATACTATTTTGAAGGATGCTTTGGGCCTCAAGCGCGTCAAATCTCGACTGGTACCGAAAACATTGAATTTTTTGGAAAAAAAGGCGTCGCGTTGAAGTGTGTGAAACAATGCTTTCCGACTACCAGGATGTCATGAAACGCATTATAACTGGCGATGAGACTTGGATCTATGCTTACGACCCCGAAACAATCGATCAATCGAGCGAATATCGTGCCAAAGGAGAGCCGAGACCAAAATAACCGCGCCAAAGTCGCTCAAAAATCAAGGTCATGTTGACTGTTTTCTTCGATTATCGTGGTGTTGTGCTTTATGAATTCCTTCCAACCGGCCAAACAGTCAACAAGGAATATTATTTGAACGTTATGCGTCGTTTGCGTAACGCTATCCGCCTAAAAAGGCCGGAATTGTGGAAGACAATTCTTGGTTTTTACACCACGATAATGCACCATCCCATACCGCACTCGTAATTCGTGATCATTTCGCCAAAAACTCAACCCATATCGTTCCGCAACCACCGTATTCACCTGATATGGCGCCGTGCGACTTCTGGCTGTTCAACAAGCTCAAAAGACCGCTCCGGGGACACCGTTTTGATACGATAGAGGAGATTCAAGCCGCAGCGAAGACGGAACTGAAGGCCATCCCGGAAAGTGACTACAACCAGTGTTTCAAAGATTGGAAAATCCGTTGGCATAAGTGCATTGCATCGGGAGGGGATTACTTTGAAGGGGATGAAATTGATTTGGAAGAATAAATAAAGAATTTTCAAAATATATACAATGTCACCTTATTTTTTGGACACTTAAAATTTGTTGATCTTTTCCGAATGAACAGGCTTACACCACCTTTGAATTGTCTTTTTACCATCGGTTTTCGATGGATGAAGTTTTCATGCAAAAAATAATAAATAAATTTCGCCCGTAAAATTGCTAATTAAAGTAAAAAGAATTATAAACGAGCTTATCTCTTTGGCAACAAAACTGTGTTGAAACCTATCACAATCACTCAGATTTTACGACTGTAGTGGTTTACATTTCGAGTCGTAAATTGCCTTTTACAACCAAGACAGCCAGTAGCTACTTAAAGTAAAATGTGTTTCATTTTTTCTGAAAATTATCTTTTAAGAAATTATGGATTAGAAGAAAAAAAAACAAGTTTTAGTCTTTAGTCTTTAATATGGCATCTCTGTATTCAAGTATACACAAATATTGAATGAATGTTGAAAAACAGCCCTTCGTCTATCGACAGACGCACACCTTCTTTGAGTTGCAGTATCCACCTCGACGTCCCTTTGTAAGGCAATGCGCAGCACAAGCGGAATCGTTCACATTGAAAATACTCAAAAGATCACAGGTTGCACGTTTCTGCCTAAATTGAACTCCCTCTTCCGTTGCTTCCAAATCAGCTTCACCAGCAAATTCCAGTCCAGTTGACGCTTCAGGTTCAGACACCGGCAAAGCTGACGTCAGCACAATCATCACTCCAAAGATAACAAAAATTGCAAGTGTAGCAGCACGCATTTTCGAAGCTTTACTTTCAAAGGCTGTATTTTGAATACTGATCGACTGAGACTAGACATTGGTCTTATATACGATCGACGATCTGTAACAAAAATAGAGCGAAGCATATTAAATTGGAATTTCAGAGACCGAGGGAAGCACCTAGTTACGCTCTAGACGGCACAACGCCGGGGATGCCCAATATAAATTTTCCTAATAATTCATATACTACTACGCATTGGGGAAGCACTGAAAAGTCGTAATTAACAAAACTTTTTTAATGTCGCCATCCATCTGTACTGAGTCATTTAAAAGTGGAGGATTATTTGTCAATAAGGCGCGTGCCATGAATGTAAAAACAGGTAAACAATAGGTGAACTCCCAGAATTGATAGCGAGTGGTTAAAATAATTTACCTATTTTAGGAGGCCAAAAAAAAAAAATGCGGCTGACGAGTTCAGGACAGGGTGAGGCAGTTATGAATTTTATGTTCTTTTGACGTGGTGATAGATTTTATGCGCTTTGACTATGACTGACTTTGGAAAATGTTGTAAGCGAATTTTGTAAAAACCTTTCGGTCGAAATAACGTGCCAACTGTCGTTGGAATAAGCGAGATTATGATGAAAAGTCATAAGAGTGGTTTGCTTATTGGTTATCGAACTGTTCTTACATTCCTCTTGTGTCCTAATCGAGGAATGTTGCCGAAAGTCGCACGTCCAAATTTGAGAGCTTCAACGCGCCAGAGAGAGGAAAATTAGTGACACTGCTTTATTAGGATTGGGTGACTTACTTAAAAAGAGTCAGAAAGTAAATATTTGTAGGGCACCTCAGGGTGCGGTTCTTTCACCCATCCTGTAGAACATCTTGACTTCAGTTATTCAGCCGCGGAATGTGCTATCCTCGCAGATGACATATGCATTTTCTCATCAATCGCAACTGGTTTCAACATTGAAACTAACTTGTCATCTGCTTTAAAAATAATTCAAATCCTTTTCAATAGTTGGAAGATTAAAATTAATCCTTAAAAGACTCAGGTTGTCTTTTTAACTAAGAACGGCAAAGCCTGTTTTCTGCCAAGCAACATATTTATTTCATTTAAACGGCACACAAATGACATGGAGATCGAGAACCAAGAACCTTGGAGTGCACCTTGACAAAAAAATACTTTATCCTCCCATTAATCGAAAGTCCAAATTAAGCAATGACAATAAATAAATGATTTTCAAAGCTATATTCCGATTCATTCTCTTCTATGGGTCCCCCTGTATGTGGTAATTGTGCAAAAAGTCATATGCGAAAATTGTAAATAACGAAAAATAAGCTTTTGAAAACAATTTTGAATTTACCTTGGCTTTTTGGAACGAGCTGCATTCTATCGCTAATAAAGAAAAAGTTCCTGAAAGACTGAATTAATTATCCAAAGCTACGTTTGGTCATGTAGTTTATCTGACAATTAATTTACTATTCGTTAAGTTAATTTATTTATTTTTATTTATTATTGTCCTATTTGTGAATTAATCTTTCGTGATATTATTCTCATGTTCATATTTATTAATCTGTTTTTGTTATTTATTTTATTTATTTATTAACTTATTTACCTTTTTAATTATTTATTCATTAATTTTTTTGTATTCTTTTTATTAATTTATTTATTTTTGAGTAAGTTAATTCAACCATCTAATTATTATTTTTTTGTTTATTTATTTACTTATTTATATTTATCAGTTTATTTATCTATTTAATTATTATATCATATTATGTTAATAATTTTTTATTCAAATAAATAAATAAATCTGTAATAAATGATTTTGGAATCAAGAATTGTTTGTCACCGCTGCCTCTCTCCTCTCGAGTCAATATCTATTATAATGTTTATTTATCTAAATATTTGTAGGTAATCTACACTAGTCTATGGCTTTGGATGATAAAGAAGGATTGCTTTCAATTTTAACGCGCTAAGTGCATTTCTTGTCAAGCTTTTGTTGTAAAATACTTTTTGACTTAAATCTGTATGAATGTGCCTTTTTGTAAGTTCAACAAGGAGTAATTGAATTTTGAAACGATTGTCTCATTGTCTCCCTACTCCGACCAATAAGACGCAAGATATTAGCTTATTGCCTTCAATTTTGTTGAAATGGTTTTTTAGTTCCAAGCAGCGACATTGGAGGTTTTCTTTACGTCCAGTGTTTAGCATGTCCAATCTCTTCATTGGTGTGTTTTATGGTTGAGTTGCAGGGATCTGAATCTATTTCCAGGTGAATACTTATTTGAACCAAATGCAAATAAGCTTTTTTTAATCGCAATCATCTGGCTTATATATAATTCTTGCTTTAAATACTTTGTTTATCTTAATAAATGTATTGAAACTTCGTCATTTCTACAAAAGGACGAAACTCTTTAGTTGAATCTTTAGCGTTCGTTTATCGACAATCGATCTTTCAAAGTTTTTATCCCACTTTTAGAAAAACTTTTTGAGGAATGATCTATTCCACTACAAGCATAAAGCCAAACCTTTCTTAATTTTCAAGGCTTTTCGAAAGCATTGTAAATGATGATTTGCTCTTCAGATCTCCTAGCTGTCATGGTTTTTTAATGGTAGATCAATGACGACTAAACATGGAAGATTTAACGAAGCAGACGTCATTGCCTTCGACCAAACATCTCACAATGTCGTCTCATAACAATTATAAAAATCCGACCTCAAGGATGGAAAATATGTTGTCCTCCTCAGATCTTCCGCATCCAATCAGTTCAGAGCGCCCTCAGGCGTGCCTCATGGTAGCAATATTCACCCACTGGTTTTCATTCTTACAATCCATGACGTCGACTGCATTATTATTTGTTTACATTTCACACCTGCTTGCTTTCACGAGAAATAGAGAACTTAACTTTCGTTTCCATTATGACAACGTTGTTAGCACATCCAATTCAGCACTTCGTAAGGCTTCATAAATCTAAGGAATTTTCTAAGTCGTTTGCCTTCTTCATCATATTTGTTCGACTCGTGTTCGAATAAGCATTCAAGTCTAGTCTCCGTATTACGAAGTTCATTTTCAACGAATTTAGGCTGAAAAACGAGGATTCCTTCGAACATCAGCAAGGTTTTTGAAAAAAATTATCAATGAGTTTGAGGACAAAAATATTAATCCGGATAACCAATTTGGTTTCAGAGCGGGGCATGATTGCATACATGCCGCGTCTAAACTGGTATCGGATATCGAATGGAACAAAGGAAAGAAACAATGCACCGGTGCCTTGCTGATTGACTTGGAGAAGGCCTTTGATACTGTATGGTTGGGTTCTTTTTCAAGCTTGACCAGCTCGCCATAAGCTAACCGCTGCTGTACATAATCTTAGATATGCTCACCAGCAGCCAGTTTATTGTGAAAAATTCGTCGATTCTATTCACTTTTTTCACGAGTGATCTTGTAGGCTCTATTCACCACGCATATGATCGCATTGATCGCGTACAGATCAGGCCAAAAGATTGAGGGAATTGTAAGTCTTTTACAGCAAAACTTCGATAAGATTAAGCATAATTGCGACCGTTGGAAGTTGAAGATCAACTCCCAAAGGTACGAATCCATTTAGTTTAGAACGTCGTTGTCTGGGCCTCTTGAGATACTAGAAAAAATTGGCTTACGTTGTCTATCGTCGGACAAAATGGGCAGCCACTGGCGAGTCGGAATGTAGTCAGATATCTTTGGGCGTCTGGCTTGATCAGTATTTACATTTTAACAAACACATAGATGCTACTCTGGGCAGAACCAAAGCGGCCTATGCGATGCCAAGAAGGGTGATCTGCTACACGGGTTTTCGAGAGACCATGTCTTAGGGGTTGCCTTCATTAACATAGAACTCGTGAGTCTCAGTACAAAAAATTCTATTCTAATGAGGTCCTGTACAACCTAATCCGAGTGGATAACATTCTTATTAAACTCATTCGCAGACACGGCTTTACCTCACCAGAGGCTTTCCTCTATGTTTACATTAACGGCCTGTTTTAGGATAGAAATGCGATTCCATTAATCATCCATGTTGCCCGAAAGAGTGTGGACAGGCAACTTGCCTACAATCAAGATGTAGCTCACGGCTAAGAGGAGAATCTCCGGTATAGTAGGGTGGTATCATACCGTGATATAGAGGATGTTAATAGACAGCACCAACAATGTTGGTGGTTAAGTGAAGGAGAGGATGCTTTCTAGTTGTCTTCTTTGTCATTGATCTGACACTAAAACTGTTAAGAAATTGTTCTTTAATACCAAGCCGGCTAACATAGATTTTATGGAAAGGTTTAGGTTAATTATAAAAAAAACAGTGTATATACACCAAGTTTTTCTTTTTGTATGCAAATTTTCTTGGTAATAATAATTGAAGTATATTTAAACAGTATTTTATTTTAGTTAAAGCCGTCGAAAGACATAGGTTAAGCCTGAGCTTACTAAGAGCATCCAGTAAGTACAATGTTAACTGTGATTTAGGCTAGTTTAAGCATTTTTATATAGTATCTAGCATGTAAGTTAATATGATTTCGTTTAAAAAAAAATGCATTAAAACAAAAAACCTCACTCCTTATCACCATCGCTTGATCACCGCACTTGGCTTGAGATACGTTGCTCTCGTTCGGATCTCCTCTTTCACACTAATTATGAACCAATGTCAGGTGTGTTATGCAAGGACAATGGTACTTATAAAATCTTCGGCCGTTCGTTTGGTGATTCGACGTCCGCCGTTGGACCTTTCTTTTTAGGATGATACAAAGCTCAAGCTATTTGAACAATCCAGAGACTATTCAGACACTCAAGGATAATTTGCGATAACGAAATATTTTAAACATTGAAATAATTGATCATCGTAGGAATGTCTCCTACCTTTCATTGTTTTATTGCCCCTTTCAGCACTTCTCCCGCAATACTCGTCAAGCGTGGAATGCATAACAATTCACACTCAAGCCTACCTTGGGCCGCTCTATCTAATAGAGGGGTGCATTCTTCAGCCATACCACCCGTCTGTGGAATGCTTTACCAGGCTCTGTTCCCAAGTCCTTCCAAAGTCCTTTCTCACCCTCTATTTATATTCTGCCCGCACTGAGATTTAATTCATATGACCCTTTGCAAATTTTAAAAAAGCCGCCAGGTGTGAGTCAAACATGCACACAAAGGGTTCCGTAGTTTGCTTCTTGCTGTTAAACAAGTTGTGTATGGGGACCCTCCATTGACTTATATTAGTTCATATTATGTGAAAATTGCCATTGCCTACCCATTGACCAATCGTTGGAAAATGTTCAACCGGCGTTTTGGTTGTTATAGCTTTATTAAAATGGAATCAACAGATGACCCACCCTATACAACTTGGGCTTGGTAATTAATTCCAATTTACCTGCATAGCTGAGGGTGATTAGATTTAAATATTCTCGCCACCCTAAATCCTTGCCAATGTTCCGCCTAATTGAACTGTGTGCCAGATTAACCAGTTTAAGATTTGTGCCGCTCCGGTTCGCTTCGGGGTAAATTGATTTGGGGTTTCATCGATCACAAGGTGGAGGAACATGGACAAATCTAAGGAGACAATTAATGCATTTAAATGAGCGGAAATGCCTGCGGGCATCCCCTCAAAAATCCCCTCGAGATGAATGCTGCACAACCGAGGAGGCCAATCACAGAGTCCACGTTCTTCGTGCATGTTCTCGTAGAGTCAACTTTAATGGCGTCATAATTTTTTCGTTATTTATGTTTGTTGAAAAAAGAAAAACAATGGTACAAATCTGTTTGGATGGCTTACATGAGTTATGGTGCAGTAAATTTGTTTGGGAGTATATCTTCGTCTTAATCATCGAGGGCATTCACATTGGAAGCACTGCAAACGATGATGAAGCGGCAGCAGTGTTCGTATTTCTTTTTTTTTGGTCTGCGCTAGAAGTTCTAATGTTACTCTTGGAAACCCATGCATCATCGCTGCTGGCAGAAATGTCCAGAGGAATTATTATTAAATTATAAATGTTCGCGCCGAAGACGTCGGTGGTAATTGTATCCATGGCGTAGAATAATTTTGGAGACTAGGACGAAATCGGAGAGTGTATTGCAAGAGGAACATTCCAGATGTTATGTTATGGAACAGCTATTAAAGTGCGCTCGGAAGAGGAGATTCATAAAAAGGACGATTATGATGGCGCGTTGATGTTTTGTTGTGTTGATTGCTGTCGTTAAAATTTCAGACTCCTGTCATCGGTGAATGAGAAGATTAAAACCGAGGTACGCAAAACGATTAAACGCTAAACAAAGTGCTTAAATCAAATTAAACGTACAAGTACATGAGTGCGGTGTTAATAAAATTTTTGGCACTTAACTCACAGTGATTTAGCGAGGGTGAAAGGTGACATGAATTGGAAGTTCATTGGAATGTTTTTATTGTAAAAACATTTATGGAAAGACTTTTTACATCCTTCAAGGATTGCTTTTTTTTTTTCTTCAGAGTGGCTCGGAAACACTCATCTGATGTTGTTTTTATTATATTTTTGAAAAAGGCGGACATATTTTTTCCATTTCCGGTTCTTTGGCATCTTCTTTTCACCACATTTTTAATAATTTTGTTGAGAACTTAGGAGGATAAGTTTTGGCTCTCATAGCTTGTGGCTTAGTCTCATAGGTTTGTGAATTTGAAAAAAATCTGAAGAACGAAGTCTGAATGGTGAAATCGGACGATCTTGCCGGCAAGTGAAATCGGCGAATTGCAAAACAAAAAGTGTTCCAATTCGACTTTGGATTTATCTTTAGCATCTATATGCAACTCGGCACCTTAGAGCTCTTAAATGTCAGACTGTTGTCCATGTAAAATCCCAGATTTATCGCTGTGTTCCCAATTTACATTCATCTGAAGATCGTAGCAGTTTTTCTATTATCGGGACGAGGATATGGTGAGAATCTTCCAGCTTCAGTTTGATATTGAATGTCAACATAACTTCCTTCTCTGGAGTTGCGCGACATTCGTGTCTTGGCGGGGCGGTTATGCTAGAAGTTCTGTGATCGGAGCACATTGCTTCTTCTGGAATAGCTTTATCGTAGTAGTTGTTTACTTACTAACTAATACGGCCAACGATCATTGAACGACCAAAGTCTGAGACAGAGTTGCCGTATGGCTTTGGCGGTTCTGAGCACGCGACTTTCAATTAGTAAGACTAGCGTCTGTGATTGCTTGATTCTTGAACCGTAGCTTCGATCTTCGGTGGCTAAGATTCGAAGACTTTCGTGGCTAGAGCAATGGCTGAGCCAGTGAAGTCGACGGATCTCTGCGTTTCGGATTGAATCAAGATCTTTATACAGCCCGTAGAGTTCGCGGTTATGCCTTCTACTCCATTCGCCCTCCTCGTAGGTAGGATCAAAAACCCAAAGAAAGGATTTTTCATTCCTTTATTTGCTCAGCTGCCTTGTTTATCATCCAATATTCTGGTGGACTGACAAAATCAGCATTTTTGATCAAAGCTGTTCCGACAGACCGATCTCCACCGAGGTGTCGTTAGAAGGTATATTGATTCCAAGGTAGATGAATTCCTTTACTACTTCAAAATTGTAGCTGTCGGTCGTTATGTTTTAGTCGAGATGATGTCCAATGAACCCATTTCTGGTTGACAGCATTTTGTTTATCTTGTCCTCATCAAATAACATTCGGATCAAATATCGGGGTCCCAAATTCAGTCAACGCGTTTCGGAGTGGTAATCGACTTGAATTTTGTTGGTATATCCGAGGATTGGGCGCAGTTTGATTTGGTCCATCGTTGATTCGCTGGGCGTCTTCCCTTCCCATTGAGGCGAACTCTACACAAGGACCTTGAAAACCATCCATCAATTGATGATTTGACATGTTTTCACTTGAGTGGATTTTTTTTAAAGGACATGGTCCAAGGAGTTAAAAAGACCTGAAAGTTTCCATCGAGACACAAATTGTAAAAATACCCGCTATTATGGGTCATGGCGAACGTAAAATTGCTAAATTGATGAAAAAAAGTCCTTTGTTGCATTTTGAAATAAGCCAATTATGCTGCCGCATCCTATACTACAGTTTTTCTTACGTATTTTTTTTTTGCAATAACATCTGCATTTATCACAATTCGGAATTCGGGCAACTTCGAGAAAGCGGATGTATGAAAATAATGCTGGACTGACAATGGAACCTCGTGGAATACCATCAAAAAAGTCTTGTGGATCCAAGACACCGCCATTGGCAAGTGCTTTGATGAGAAACTTGGAATAAGGCAAATAAGTCAAAAGAAGTTGTCTCTTTTGTAACGTGATAAGGCTCCTGACACAGGATCATCAGAGAAAGTTTACGCCCTTAGATTGTTGCGATTTTGAAGGTATTGTGTTTTTCAGGTTTAACCAATGAATACAATAATGCATTCTGCTGTGAACAGTTTTAATGTAGCATCCTTAAATGGACAGATCTCCTTGCAGGGTAATTTTTGAATTCAGATGAGACTGATTTAAAGCTGCTTCTTCAATGTTTTGATCATAAAGCCTGCTCTTTTGATGGAAGTGGAGTTTTGGAACTTACTGCAATTTTTTTTTATTATTATTAGGAGAAGAATGAAAGATTGTGTAGTGGTTTGAGAAACTCAGGTGTAATTGGTTTCAACTCACTTCCGTGGGTGGACCCCGAAACGGGACGGAGGATTTTTGATATCGACCTATTTGCTTTAACTTAATTCGCAGGATTTTATTCGACATTAATTATGATCTATGAACTTTGAAAGTTTGGAAGATTCAGCTTAAACAACCCCGCTGTCAGTGTTATGCCTTCACAGCAGAGCCATCTACACTGTTGTATAGATTGTCTACACAAACCGCTCTTTTGAAAACACGAATAAGGAACTAAGCCGGTAGAACAACCACTGCAATAACGCCACCCATTAGTCAGACTACTACCACTGGTCGACCAACGATAGTGCCATTAACTTGATCTTGAATGGCAAATAGTGACTGGACCAAATTCGAAAAACTAGACCACTATTCAAGGAATCGAACCTGGGATCTATCAATTGAAATGAAATGAATTTCATTTTGATTATCTGATTATTTGATTTAATAAAAAAAAAACTTGTTATATGTAAACTTACAGAAGACTGTCAAGAGACATCATTCATTGTGTCATTCCATTGCTCTGGCTTTATGACAGTTCACAATTTGAACATTCGCCTGCCAAATAAAAGTGCAAACTGAAATACGTCAAGCGAAACTCTGAGTGTCAAAAGAGTAAAATGGTATGAACTTATTTGAAGACGTCATTTTTCAAATGTCATGCATCGCATTCAATCATAACTTCTAGATTTTATGATCGCATAAAAGTTGTTGATGTTCCGTTTAATTTTTCGCAGAAATGAATTGAGTTATGGGAAAACATAAAAAAAAATAACACTCCGGGTGGGAAAACCGTTCGTGCGCTTCTTTGTAATCAGTGAAAAGGTTATCGGGGGGGACTGTCAATTTATATTTTGATGAACGACATCTATCCGCAATCACAAATTGTTTCATTAAGTCACACGTTCTCTTTTTAGTCATCAGGATTGTTTGTTTTGTTCGTGAGGGGAAACGTGACTATAAAGTAACAGCCTGCTGCTTACGTTTGAGTGTAGAAAACCCTTTAATCCTCCGTAATCAGGAATTACAATCAAATTATGTATTAACCCAGCTCAAGCCGTAACTTGTTCGTGCTAATTGGCGCCCTAGAGAGTCGGCAAAGCACATGCACATAATTAGACGTTCTTCGCAGGCACAACAAGTCATATTTCAAAGTGCGGTCGGAACACGAACGTACGAAAAAATCAACCCCCAATGAGCCAACCTCCGCCCTTTGCAGTGCTCTGTAACTATTTACCTGAGTCCTTCTGGTGTACATATTTCATTCTGCCAATTGTCGATGTTCCAACTGCCAACTACCGACGGCCGACTGCACTTGCATCCGTGTCCGTATGCTTTGAATTATTTTACAATACATTCTCCGGCAGAGTTTTTATATTTTTTTTTTTAAATTATTCAACTTGGCCAAGAGTCAGCATACAAAGGGGTGGAAGGAAAAAGACCCTTCACAGTAGAGAAACTTTTTTTAAAGAATCATAACCGAGGTAAGCCAGACCCATTTGAGTGCCTTCTTCAGTTTTCACTGGCGTCCTGCTAAAGTTTTTTCCTCTATACGGACGCGCATAGTTTTTGCTGCAACAGCAGCTTTGTGCGGTGGATTTTGAGTTCTGCGAGAAGCTTAGAGGGAGGGCTTCACTAATGAAAGCAAATGCTCTCAAAAGTAATGCGGTAAATCTGGAAAAATCTGCTGCTCACCCTTGGATGGGCACGTTTGCATGGAGTCAAGGCTTGAATCAGGATTTCCTGCTACTGTCGGTATTTACTTACGAGGATGTTACTGGCTCTGAAGACCGTATGTGCATGGATATTTGTATTCGCTAATTAAATGAGAGTGGAATCGCTTTGGTTGCTTGGCGATGGAGCAGTTAGGGGGTCAGGGTTAATTGGATTGACTGTGCTGTATTTAATTGTAGCTGGTTGCTCATTGCCTTTGAACGACAGCAAAAAGGTGCTGACAAAATGACTCTGCATGGTGTGTCAAAGTGAAACAGTGTTTTTTTTATCGTCTGGGCAGAGAAAATCTTGGCTTGTATATTCAAGGATTGGTCTGACAAAGATTACAGAGTTCAAGAAGTCGTTTGATGAACGCTATGGCATGCAAATGAAGATTATTGGTCCAAACTATCAAATGTGAGGGACTAAAGAGGTAGCGAGAATATTAAGGCCTTATAATTACATCCGATTTTTCAAGTATAATATTATCCAAGTGATGAAGAAGGAAGATTAAATCGCTGTGGAATCATTTCAAAAACCTTACCGAAGTCGGTGCTTATGACATCAACCTCTTCTCTGTATTGCATTTCTTTCGATAAAAACACGATGCTAGATGGTTGTGGGACTTTTTAAAACCTTTGTTTTTGAGTAGGGATGTGTCTTTTCAAATATTTCGGAACATATTTTTCTATCCATCCTTGAAATTTTTTGTTTTTCTTTCGCGTGAATATGAAGAGTTGCCAAAGACGTTTGGATTCATTTTCTAAGGTTTGTGAAATCTCGATGAAGGCTGTTGTCGCTAAATGCTTAAATAAATAAGGTTGATTTCAAAGAAACTGGCCAAGATGAGTTGGCGCTTATAGAATTAATTTACAGACCAGGATTCGAGAAACTGTGATAAAATTTTCATATTTTGTTAATGAATCGCTCCACGCAAATATCTCATAATTCGCAAATAATAATCTTGTGGTAAAAATTCATGATGCACAACAACTTTGTTGTTATGAGCCTCGCCTTCTTTATCAACTGAAAAATTCTTAGTTTTTCGATCTTGGCTCATTCGACTTACACTTTCATATGCAAAGAGTCACATCTCATCTCGATAAATGATGTGCCTCAATTTGTCGACATTTCGACCAATCTTACCAATTTAATGATATCATTAATGCTTTTGTCGGCTTTCGATGTCGACGGACGTATGACCACTTTGGAAACGTTGGTGTCACATAAAAAATTGTGTTTCCGATATGGACTCGTTGTTGAAACACTTCTCCAACACTTTCAAAACGTCCCTTCTTAAGTTCCGTTTTTAACATAACATTTTACGCAAATGTCATGACGCAAACTTTTGGAGTGTGTATGTATGTGTGTGTCAAACTGAAAGAAAAACTAAAATTTTTTTATTGTTAATTCGACTTGGGAGAAGTTCACCTCAAAGTGTGTTGAGATACCTGTACGTGGTATCATATATTGCTCTAGCTCGGAAAACATCTGCATCAGATCATTCATCTTGTCGTCAAAATAATGATTTTCGAAATAATATCAATGGCATGACACCGACAACGAAGATATAACGTTAGCTCCCTAAATGTTTTTATATATTGTCTAAATTACTTACAACCATTACTCAAAATTGGACTTATGTAATTTTACAACATATAGTATTTTATTTTTACAAAAAAGTATAATAATGGCGGCTCTAATCAATTTTCCAAACATTTTGAAATTTTTCTGAATAATAATTTTTTTTTACAGTTAAAATTTTAAATCTAATTACAGGATCTTAACCTCGATAATACCGGCTGCCTGCTTTATCGTAGAACGATATCTCGTTACAATTTGCGGTGTCCTCGAATCTCTCGTCTTTGATTGCTCATGGGCTGAGGAACCTGAGCGCAGGCTCTAAGCTCTGCTGACTTATATTCCAGATCTCTCGATTTAGATGGTCCTTTAATTTATCGAGTATCCTAACGGAAAGCTGTAGTATGTACGTATGGATTAGCGTCACGCAAGTGTTGCTGAAGAAAATGAGGATGTCCGGTTTTCGCCAGAATCCTGTACAAGACCGAAATTTCTTCATGGTTGTTGGTGACACGGTGAACCATATTAGGCAGCCATAAGTTATAACTGGCTTTATGAGCTGCTTGTAGACCAGTAGTTTCGTTTTTTTTTCCTCAATCCGTTCCTCTTCCTCAGCAGTGGGTTAACAATATGAAGGGCATGTCATGACGTTGCTGGCATGGGCGTGAAATTTGAACAACTCGCTGAAGTTGATTCCCAGGTATTTGGTCGTGTCTTGTGGAATAGTTTGTGTGTTGTCCGGTAGGATTACTTTGATATTGCCACAGCTTGTTGCAAATAGTCGTCTTCGTCTGGTCGCTTGAAACAAATAAATTCCATTTTTCTGCTGCTGACTTTGTCCCTTAATAATAAAAAATAAAAATGCCAACTTATGACGAATCAAATAATGCAAATCTGGCAAATGCAAATAAGTCTAAATTATATGTGCAAATGAAGTTTTTAATTTGTTATAATTAATTTGCTTTATTTTTTTGTTTTCCAACTAAACATACTTTAAAGAAAACAATGCGATTCTTAAATTTAAATGTCTTGGGATTTAAACTATAATGTAGAATAAATGCAAATATAGATCCGTTTTGAATAATTTTTGTACACACGATAATTATATACCCAGTTTCGATTCACATGCTCGTTGCAATACTGACTGTTTTGAATTTAAACGCGTAGACAGCTTTAAGTAGTAAGATATCAGCTTCGATTATATGCTTAGTTGGATGGATCATGCTATGTTATTAAAGCAATATCTTAATAGTGTTCTTAGGCAGATTTAACATCTCAATAAATACTGCAGTTTGCCCATTTTTAAGTAGGTTTCAAATGGTAACAGTATTGTATAGCTTGCTGGGTCGGTATGCATTTCGAACCGTCGAACTTATAGTTTTGAGTTTTGAGTTTGTTCAAAGTCTTGGATTCCTTCCTTTAAAACATTTTATTTTTATAAGATCTTGAAAATATAATTTTTGAGGTCCAGATATATCTCTTCAAGGGGTTTATGATAACCTCAATCTTCAGGTCAAAACCAGAGATCACGTTCATGTATCACCAATAAAAAGATCTCATTTTTCTTGCTTTATTCTGTTGTTGCACCCCGTTTATTAAATAAAATGCCTGCAAGTCTAAATGTGAGAGAGTTAAATCCTTCTTCTTTAAGAATGTTTAAAATTGGCTTACTTTATTAGATTTGTCTGTTATTGGTAATCTACTAATCCATTTTCTAATTTAATCGCATCACCATCGATAAATTATCAACTTTTGGTTTTTGCTTATCAAACATTCGCCTCTTGTCAGAATCTGACAACAGAATGAACTGTATTGTTTTCAAACATGTTTTTGTACTTTGTTTAATCTCTTTTATTGCATTTAGTTTCTAAATGAAATAAAGCTTTAAGGGGTATTCAAGTCTAGAGACATGAATTATATGTAATTTTTGAAGTGTCATAAAAAAAAGGTAATTAATATTTAAAAAATCTATTTTTTTATTAGTTATTTATTAACAAGAATACAGAAAAAATCACAAAATAAAAAAGTTGAAAATTTCAAAAATTAGCAGTTGATGAAGTGGGGGTTTCAAAATCTTGGCGAGTAACCATACCCACGATTTGAAACCTCCTAGCAATCTGAAACGAGAAAAATAAATATTATTAATCTTGAATGATGTCACAAAATCGTTACTGCCTGAATAAAAAAAACAATTTTTGTACCACTTTTTTTGACTGTTTCCAATTTTAAAGGAAATATGTAATTGAAATTCGGGGATGGGGATAGTCTATACAAGTCTATAAGTAAGACTGTCTAAAAATTTCAGGTAAATCGGTCCAGTAGAACTTGAGAATTCGTAGGCATGTTGTTGAAAAATACAGTTTTGAGAAAAACACGTTTAAAGTTTCCCATAAAGTTTTTCGCAGTCTAAGTCATGAAATGATTGTGTAGTCTAACATTTATTCAATCTGCCTGCTTCATACATCGGACCTTCCTCGACATCGAAAAAACTATTTTCCGCGTTTCTCTCTTCATATCGAGCTGCTGCTGATGCACTAGTAAAACTGGTGTCTTCCTGTGCCGTGAATCTATTGCCGTGACATCGCCTCTTTGTTTGTCGATCTGGACGCGTTATCCTTTGATTTGAGGATTTTATATCCATTTTAATAAAAATATTTCACAATATTTTTATTTCACTCACAGCATATATTTATGTACTTCACCTCGGCTTGAAGGTAAGAATTCAACTGTTAGCAGCTGGACGTAAGTAAACACTAAATATCGAGCAAGTCGATTGTTTTCGATTAGTTCCGGCCGAACCAGTTTGAATGCCGGGTCAGCAAAATACCGATATCTCCGAAAATAATTTGAATTTTGAAAAATCCTCTTGTAGATATATTCTTAAATAGTTAAACTTTGAAAATATAAAAAATAGATTTTTTTGAATTTCTAAACTTGAATACCGCCATTAAAAAAAACTGTCCATCCATGCGTTTGTTTGTGTGGCCTTTAATGCTATTACTTCTAATTTGATACCATATTTCGCATTGATAATCGCCTTAAAGCTTCATGAGATGTCTTATTTGCACCTTCCACGATCTAAAGCGGTTTGTAAAGCAAAAGCAGATTCGTCCTCAGTTTAATGAATCAGTAGTTTTCCTTATAATAGAAAAGAGAATTGGAACCCCACGCAAAGAATTCCTTCTTTTCCTCCAGTGCTATATCATTCATAAACGATGCTCCTATAATCATAAGCCGGCTTTTTCCTTTACGAAAACTTTTGATTTACAAAACCACTTAGAAGCAGTCCTCCCGCTTCCTTGCATGATAACAAACCTCATTTTTATCTTATTATTTGTCTCACTGAAAATGACCCAACCACACCGTAGGCGTATACGTACTATTTTTTCCTTCGTAATTTTATCTCGTCCTTAATACACAATTGAATTTCGCAAATTGATCTTGAAAAGTGTCAGCGTGAGTTTAAAATGATTGGTTTGTCAATGCGTCACCATCGCCATTACCATAATGACTGTTGTTTCACAGGACCTCAAACTCTTTGGATATTGTTTATACAAATTCTATTAATAAAGCCAGACGCTACAGCTTTGTCTCTACTTTGCTATTCAGGGATGTTTCTTTTTATCGAACGGACATTGAATCAAAGCGTCCCGCAATTCAATTACTCCATCTCACCACAACAAGGACATAGCATCTTGGTGGTCTCTCCATCGACCATGTGCCTTTCTCGATAATGTCAATGAAAGACTTTTCCGTACAGCTGGACCTTTGCAGCATGCTGGCGCAGCGGTTCGTCCTTTTTTTCAGTGTTTGGCTTTTTTAATTCGAACCAAACCAATCTAAATCAAATTATCAATTCCCTACGTTTTCGCTACAAAAAGGATACTGGCATAAGGACACACGAGTATGTAAATCGAAGCATATGAAATATGTATTTTATTTCGATAACGACGTGTGTAGCAATAATAAAAACAACAGCAAAATCCAATTTACTCGTAGTATTCCTCAACCTCGAGCTGACTTCCGAGATACAGAAGCGAGGACCCGAATATAAGGATACACCATACACGAATACATACGTATCTAGCGATAGTCGTTATGGTTTGCAGAGTTTTCTTTTCCCCATTGGATTCGCAACGCTTTTTCAGTTATACATTTCGCACCAGTGGTCCTCTTTTTTTTGCGGAGCATCCCATACGACCTCAATGAGGGGCAAAACGGGATGACCAAGATGTTGATGATGATAAAGCAGACCAGCTTTGATTACCCTGTCCGTGTTCTTTCGGTTGATTTAATGCACTACAAGAAGACTATAATTAATTTAAGGATACTATATCCGACTTGGAATTGTGTGACACAAATGGCTACATTTCTTCCAGCAAATAAATCAGTTTGCTGAAAAGTGAGACTTTGTGTAGCGCCAGTAGTACTGAAGAAAGAAGTGACAGTGGATCAAGTTGTCTTATTTAGAATCCTCTTGTCAGAAACAGGATAGCTAGCTAGGATAGAAAGGAATTGAGTTGCATTGTGGTATTCAGTTTTCAGATGGATTGTGCCTCGTTTTTGAACTGTGAGTTTCGACCGATTGGAGAATTCTGTTAAAAAATCGCGTCGCCTTGTCCAATATCTTAATTGGCATCGGTGAGGTCTTTTCCGACTGTACGGGTCAGCGAGTATTCTGGGAGAATCTGGGGATTTGCGGATAGCAGCAGAAAAGGTTTTCTCTGCAATGTTTAGATTGTTTCAGATTAAGCAAATTACTGCTGAGGTTCTGTGCAGATCTTTCCCAAATGCTTAAAGAAGTTCGTCAGGAAATCCATCGCCATCAGCATCCTTATTGCGCTTGACTTTGGCTTGGTACCTTCGTATGAACAAGCGGTCTTTCACGCATCTTTCGAGAATTTTCAACGAGCTTGCTGAGGCTTTTCTTGCAAGCCATAAACTTTTTTCCCGGTTCTTCGGCTGAACTTTTCCTGTATTTTCTTAAAAAGTTTGGCCTCCTTTGACTACAGTAAATGCATTTTTCTGATTCAATAAAACAACATGAAAATCAAAATCATCACACTCTGGCCGACTCTGCACGGAAAAAGACTAATCGATTCGAAAAAATTCCAGTTTTATTCTAAACAAAGTGTACATTTTTTATTTACCAAGTTTTGCACTTTTGAAAAAAACCAGCCCCAACTCGTTTCTTAATTATGAAGTATTCTCAGAGAGTGAATTATTCGCTTTTCAGAAGGTGTATCGTTCAATCATTCATTAAAAGGCATTGGTTATTGAATTTCTTAACCATCTAGGGAATTTATCGAATATAAACAAAAAATTTCATAAAAATCGGTTGAGCCGTTTAGTGACTAACGCACGTGCAGAAGAATTTTGTTTATAAAGATACATTGTTCTTTCCAGTTTTTTCGCTTAGTTTCACTTGCATTTTGATTAACTGATACACTAGACAATAACGCTTAACCTAGCTTATATATCTCACAATCAAGTTTAATTAACTTCTTACTTGCCCTGTGCGAACACTCTTAGACAAACCTTGTTTATTTATGTCTTTCGACTTAAACTAACAATTTTTATTTATATTTTAATATTAAAAATAATTTAACTAAGAAAATGTTTGTAAAAAAACGAAGTGACTGGATGTCCTTAAACTAAATTAAAATAACTTTAATGTCTTAAGCTATGTATATATATAAAAATAAAATATATAAATACCTTAAAATAAATGTAAATATATACAAAATAAAAATATACATACATATATACTCAAATATATATTTAATAATAACAAAATGTATCTAATACTATACGCCATCCAAGGCGATTTAAGAAAAATTAATAAGACAAAACAAGACCAACTTTGCCCCGGGTGCAATCCTAGCTTGGAAAAAAATCGAAGAAAATGCCTTTTTCTTGGCAGACGTTTCACATATTTGATTTTAGACCGTGAAGACAAATGAGTGATATTCCTGTAATTAGAAACGTCAAACCGAACTGTCATCTGGGACTGTACATGTTTAGTTTGAGGCTTTTCTTTTCACAATATGTATTGTTAAGTATGGACGTGGAAGACATGTGGTTTCAAAAAGCAGCCGACACATCTAACACTACTCGACCCGTGGCCACCAAAATACCAAAATAGTGCTATCCAAAGAATAGTTGGATTTCTTTCTGCGCACACGATTGAGATTTTATAAACAATTTGCAACCTTTAGAAGGTTTATTTATTTATTTCAAAATGTTTGGTGCCACGGAGTCTTCTTATATATAGGGGCAAGGAATTGCATTACCTGATAACATAAAACAAAAAACTGACACTCAGAGTTTATACAAGAGTTACACGGTTGGATGATAACCATGTATATGGTGCGGGTGTTTTAAGGTTTCGGAATTTTAGATAGCTGCTTAAACTACAGCTTAATATCCTTTTATAATAGCCAGAAACATAATTAAAGCATTTGAGATTAAACACGTATCGGACAATATAATTAAACATCACTTTAAGCCGACTTCTTATTTCAGCGGTGTGACTACAAAAAATTTCGGTACCATAAAACACTATCGGCATAAATAACGTTTTTGCCAACTTTAATTTTATGCTTTCAGGTGTAAAGTGCTTGGATAAAGAAAGATTGCTTAGGAACCTTTTCGAGAACACGTCCAATTTGGATTTCAAAAAAGAAAAGTCTTCGGAAGATGCACTTTAAGAGCATTGTTCTCAAATACTGTCACACCTTGATGGGAAAAAATGTACGGTTGGCCATAATATTTTGTTGAGAAAACTGGAAAACGCTGGCTTCCGTGGGCTTATCCTTAATTGAATCAGGTCATATCTGGAAAATAGGTTGCAAAGAGTTAAAATAGATGAAAAATTAAGTTCCTTAATTTGGGCTCTCTTTTGGGTCCAATCCTATTTTTAATCTATATTAGTTCTCTATTTAATCTTAAACTTAGACATAGGTTTCTCTGATGCCCTGAACAGTCCTTTGGACCTGGTGTCGGATATCAATTGGGATCTATTGAGACAATGGTTTGCAACACATTACTAAGGCAAAAGGCCCAAACTGGAGGCAAATGTGTACTTCCACGTACCTGAGCGTGAAAAATACAAACTGTCTAACTGTACTTGCTTGTCTCCCTCTCCCACTTACTGAAGAAGTCAAAACTGTAGCGATAAATGTTTTCTGATAGAAGAAGTCAACGACTTTAAATACTTGGGGCTCACGCTTGATTCAAGAATGAGTTTTCGAATCAAGGAGACTCATTAAAAGAGTACTTTCGATTCACGCTTAGACATTTTTACTTTTTCCGTAATGTACGCTCAAGCAAATTGTTAAAGATAATTTACAATGGAGTTTTTCATTCTAAGCTGCAATACGGAATAACCTATTGGGGAGGTATCTACCTTAATAAAAAACATATTTTAAGGAAAATTTGCCAGAAACTTGGAAGATATCCATGCTTTCTCTTGTTCTGCGACCAAAAAATCCTTCCAGTTCGTAACTTGTATTGTTTAAAAGTGTTAAAAATGTTTTTCATAAAGTCTGGTTACCGTAAGTTTCGTCTTTTTTCAAATTATAAGTTACAGGGAAACGTCTCTAACATGTTATGTTATGTACCCTTTTTTTCGTAACCACTGCATATCGTAATTTCTGTTCTGGTTTTTTCGTCGGTTGTTTAATGAACTCCCACTGTCGATCAGGGTTATATCAATACCTGGAACGTTTATGAAATGCACTAGCATGTTGAGCACTTCCTCTGCCACTGCACAACAAAAGCGAAGCTGCGACATAAAATTCTGGGGTCAGCACTAATACCGGATTTTGTGTACCTCTAAGAAATAGAAATTGGTGAGATCATGGATTTCGCAAAACGAACAAATAGATTTCCCGACCATTCAAATCAAGACGCTCCATAGTAATCCGTCCGACATTACCCCTCTTCAACTACAACTCTCCCACTTTGACCAAAATTTTTTCCAAACGGGAAATATGGGAACACCACTGGCCCAACTAGAGGTCTAAGTGAGGAGCTAACAAAGCTCACTCTAACCAACCAAATTTTGGATTTTCGGTCTTAACTATGTTGATTAAGAATCTCGAATTTCTGATATTCTGGTATAATTGTATAATAATAATTGTAATAATTGTTTGTTCTTACTTTTTCTTGTTTTATAACTATAAAATATATTTGCATCTTTCAAAATTGCCTTTGATTGTATTTAGTCCTCCATTTACCATGAACTAACTTTTTACCTTATATTTTTTATGAAGTTGGTTTTTGAAGGTCACCCCACCCAAAACATATTTGTAAATGTAAATATCATAAACTTTTTTATCTTTTTCCTATGACATTATTGTATGTATCATTTATTGAATTGTATCATTAAATTATAAGAAATGAATAAAGTAAATCTAATCTAAAATCTTTTTCTATTATATTATATTATTATCATCATTATTTTTATAATTATTATTATTTATGTATAGTATTGTGTTATTTTTTTTTTTCGTTGAATTAAACACTTACCCTTATGGCCCTGACTGTATGCAAGTATAAAGTACCTTAAATCTTAAATCTTATCTTATTGAAATAACACGCGGCCGAACACGCTTTAAAAATAAAGAGTTTGTAAGGATTCGAAAATATTAGATTTTATTATTTATTCATTATTCATTATTATTATTTTTATTTTTAGAATAATTCTGCACCCACATATTTTCGCAGTAATCAAGTGAATGTGGTAATCCCAAGTAAAAATGGAGTTGATCCAAATGCCTAAGTTTTTAGCTCTATTCACGTACTCAATAAATAATAAATAAAATAGAAAAATAGCCTGACTCCAATTCATACTTGTAAATTATAACGCACTTAGACTTTTTAGGATTAAAAAGCAAGTTATTTCTAACAGACCATTGCATGACACCATATGTGCCAAAAATTCATCGAAAATTTACTTGTAAAAAACGAGTCCTGCAAGACCTTTCGTGGAAGACATTTGAGTGATGGCAAGATCCAAAATTTGGTCCAATTCTTAGTCATAAAAATATTTTTTTTTTTTGACATTGAAAAATGGAGGCACCTGTTCTCTTAATACCCTTGACCTTTGGTAATCCGTATAATGGATGCAGCTGAATAACTCGGCATTATCAGTGAACAAGTTTGGCGTCTTGAACCTCTCTTTGCCGCATCTTTCCACCTAGATTCGGGTTTCGGATTAGGCATTGAATTTAAGTCTTCTCCAGCCTTATCCATTTTCATACCAGGCTCTATAAGGTTGCTAAGGTTCAAACGTGCTCATATTTTGCACTATGTTTTTCCATTCAAGAACGCTTATTTATCTCCGAATAAGAGTCTTATTTAATTCTAGCCTTATCAAAGAAATTATGAGCCGGTTAACCCGAGAAAACCCGCAGCACACATTACCACATCTAATTGGGAAAACACTAGCTGAATTTTCAAACTGCAGCACAGTTTATGTACGCCGTTCTCTTCACATTTACTATCTTTCCTGTTGAAATGATGTTTGCTGCCACACTTCTGGGAACTGGCCACCAATTTGAGTCCCAGTCATGGCTTCTGGCTCCTCCGTTTGTAATTTACGCATCAGTTGTTTCGCCACAAAACTTTACCCAAAAACTTTTCCAACGACAAATCGCCGATCTGCTCGAATTTTAAACATTGAAAACTTTTCCAACTTTTATCGAGGATTACGCTCCATTCTCCACACACAACCGGAAGGACTCACTACTCAACACACACACACTCACACTCACAATATCGTTAACATTTATATGTAGTTGCGGTCGTATTAATACGACCATAACATTTCGAGTTCAATAACTTAACCAACACAGCTTGACTGCCGCTTTAGAGTTTGTATCCTTTTGTATTTTTTTTTTTGTAAATTTTGCAATAGCTCTGAGGATCATAAAATCGAATTCCTGTCGGGCTAATCAAAAAGGATGTTTCCGAAATTAAATTTAGAACTTGCCAATGCGAAGCGAAATCAAGGCAAGTTGTCTGCGAAGGACTGCTCTGGTGAATGAGATAAATTATTCAAATTTAAAGCAAGGACACGTTACGGCAGACATGCGGCTTTGCAGGATGAAGTTGGATGGGGCAAGGAATTAATCAATTAAAGGATAGATGTGTGTGATTTTGGTCGGGTTTTCTAATTAGTAGAAAACACACAAAGAGAGTGGAATGGTTGCGATTTTTTTTTTTGAAAAAGTAGCTAGCTGTAGGTCGTTCAAGGCTGTTGGAATAAGTGTTTTGTAATCACAACAGGATTATAAGAAGTTCTCCGAAATTGTTTATAAGGATTTGCATTCGTTTAATTGTATGGGACTGGGCTGGAGTGCGCTCGTGCAGTAGTGTTTATATGTTTATGGGTTTTTCGGGAACTTAAATTGAGCGTGTTAATTCAATTTGAATCGAATATGAATCAAAGTGAAAGCTTAGGGAGGTTGAAAATGGTTTTGTGTTATTCTTCACTTCACTTCACTTTTAATTTTGCTTGCGAGATTTCAGTGTGGTAATTGTTTTTGTAGTCAGATTTTTGTGGATTTAATATTCTTTCAAATTTTCAGCTACGTATTTTTGAATATTAAAAATACCGTTATCAGGCATAGACGACAGAGAAACATTAAATGTGCTTTGATGGCCTGAATACAGTCACCCGATTTTGGTTGCCTATAGTATAAAAATGAATCGACGGACCTTCATATTTTTTCTTCTAAATATAAACGTGGACCTTTAGATAATTCCCACTTTCAGCTGACGATGATGCCATTCAAATGGGCTTCGCATTGGCTCGGGCTCTTTATTACTCAGTTTTAATCATTTTAGGGAGATCTGGGTTGCCGACAGAATGTGCCCTTTTGAATTTTAGCTCAAATACATATAATGGCTTGAATAATAGGGATTTTACTGCGGCTCTTTTTGTCGACATTACAAAGGCGTTTGATACTGTCGACCACAACATTTTATTGGATAAGTTATATTTACAACTGCGGTTTCAGGGGATCAATACACAAATGGTTCTGCTCGTACTTATCTCTTAAGAAACAGAGGGTTAATATTAATGGAAAATTGAGTTCTACCAGTACTATCTCCTTAGGGGTTCCTAAAGGTTTTGTATTGGGACCAATTCTTTTTTTAATTTTTATTACAAACATTTTTTGAGTCAAGTTCTTGTTCTGATTAATATTTTGTTATAGAGAAGGTCAAATCGTACAAATATCTGGGTGCTTGGATTGACTGGAGGATAACTTTGTCTGAACAAGCGATTGCACTTAAGAAGTATCTTATAGCTGCCACTTATTGTTCACATGATCTTCTTAAGTGTATCTATTATGGGCTTATACATTCTAAGCTGGAATATGGTATTGTTTGTTGGGGTGGAACGCACTACCTTCTATGTCTTATATGTAATAAGAGTCGTAGAAGTGGTAGTTTGACACTTTTTAAAAGCCTAAATATTTTGCCACTAAAGCATCTTTATTTTCATAAAGTGCTAAAAATGTATTTCGTTGGATCTGGCGGCACAATGAATCGGTGTTCTGCCAGATACGACCTTAGATTGAATAGTCAAAATCTTGCTGTAACACCACATCACAACTTGCAAATTTTTCTTTAATTTTTTTTACATCGGTTGCTCCACGGCTGTTTAACAGCTGACCTTACAGAATAAGAAACATTAAAAATGAATTCATATTTCTCAAAAATGTTAAATGCTGGCTTTTAAATTTAAGCTCTGATAATATTGATGCCCTTCTCTGCATTCCTATCTGATAATCTGATTAGTGTTCAATCCCGGATGTTTTGCCTTATTTAACTTTTAAGAAAATGATTTTAATTTGTTTTTTTTTTGTTTTTTTTTTATAAACCTTGCAACTATATTATTAATGACCCCATTACATTACATTAACATTATTTCATTATTTTTCATATTTGCTGCTATCGCTTCTAGTGCCTTGTGTACTGTAGATTGCAGTGTTTCATTAATTAACTTTTGTTATATATAAATAAATTACTTATATGCTATATTGATTCATGTTAAATCTACCTTATTTATTGTAGGATTTATGAATTAATCAATAAATAAAATAGTTGAACTTAGGACGATATGCTATCGGACTCTTGTCAGAAATGCTCTTTGAGATCTCCCAGAGTCTGCGACTTGTTCTCAAGACCAGCGATTTAAGAAAAACTCTTTCATATTCCAGGCATCCATTCACCATAGAGTTTTCCCAAAGTTATGGAAAAATGGTTTCTTAATTCCGGTACACAAAAAAGGTTGCCGGGATGATGTTACTATACATTAGACCTATAGCTAAGCTATCTTGTTTGCCTAAACTCTTTCAGGCTATAATTTTTGACAGTTTTTACTTTAATTGCAAGCCTTTCCTCACTGACAAACAGCATGCTTTTGTAAAAAACAAATCCGCTGTGACTAACTTGCTGGAGTTTACTTCTTCTACTAATAAAGTATAAGAAGAAGGGGGTCAAGTCAACTGCATTTACACTGACTTCAGTAAGGCATTTGATAAGCTTTCCCATAAGCTAATAGCTTTTAAAATGAAAGCCTTTGGATTCCCTGCATCCTTTGAGGAATGGATTTGCTCGTATGTTGACGGACGAAACTATCAAGTCTTGTTAAGGTTATCAACCTCTAAATCAATTTACGCTACCTCAGGTGTGCCTCAGAGTAGCCACCTAGGTCCTCTATTATTCATTATATCTATTAATGATGCTGTAAGTGTGCTCAAGAACTCTAGAGTTCTAATTTATGCCGACGACATAAAAATATTTAACGGAATTAACAATCTCTCAGACTGTTGGGCTCTACAGGATGACCTTAATTCTTTCGCAAAATCGTGCTCCAACAACAGCCTATCATTAAACATCTCTAAATGTTTAAACATGCCATTTTCTAGAAAACGTAATCCTCTGACCCATACGTACACCTTAAATAGTTCTGCGCTGGTCAAAGTTAACCTGACAATGGACTTAGGTGTACAATTCGCTCAAGATCTTGACTTCTCAACTCACATTGAGCGTATCGAGTCTGTTCGTTTCGCACTTCGACATTTATCATGGACTGATCCTCTTCGCCTTCCACCTTATAAGGACCGTCTTCTTCTTATCGGCCTTGATTCTTTGCAAAAACGTCGCGAAGTCTGTGATATTGTGCTTTTGCATCAGCTTATAGCCGATAATATTGACTCATCAGTACTTCTTACCCTAGTTAGTTTTAGTGTTTAGTCATTTAATTCCCGATCAACTAACATTTTTGACATTAAATACCACCGTACGAACTACGGCTGCAATGAACCCCTAACGCGGATGTCAATACAAGCTAATACTAACTTTCACATGTTCGATGTTGTTTCTAGTAAACTGACACTCAAGCGTAAACTTTTTGGACGTATCTATTCTTAACATGCATGTCATTTGAAGTTACTAACCAAATAAATTTTTGCATTTCTTTTTTATGTGTATTTGGGTATAGTGTAAGGGTATCCCTGTTATTATTATTTTTACTAACAACTAACATCACGCGAAATGATGACTGTGACAAGATGGGTATTACTCTATGAGTTACACTGCCACTTACAAAGCTTGTTTTTATAAGCAGTACTGATAGCGCAAAAAAAAACAAAAGCCACAACAAGCTGTTTTTCAGGCAACAATATTCTTAGGGTTAACCTGGCTTAACTTTATAACTTGAGCGAAGTTGAACTTGTACTCAAACTGTTGAAGGGTATGAACCTGAAATAAGACTAATTTCCATCTTTCATGCTGGGGGTACGCTGCTTGCAGTTAGTCAGGCAAATCTTTCTGTTTTCCCCGATTGTTGTCACATTGAAGTGAAGGCCTCATCCGCCATTTATCCGTGAATCAGGAGCTGCGATTTGAAGACTCTCTTAAACCGAAAGCTTTTGTGCATACGCTAAATTTGGCCGAGCCACTGTAGTCAATGGATTTTGATCCACATCATTTTACAGCTCATAGAATTCGCGTTTGTTCTGGTATGGGCTGATTTGGGTTTAGCAAAAAGGCTTCAGATGATTACACATTACAATGGATGTGATCTGGTAAGCAAATTAATCAGGGAATATGCCTCGATAGTTGCTACAAGATAAAGGATCGGTTGGATAGCACCGAATACAACGGATAAACAAATCTTACTGATGATCTTCAGCATGCGTCCAAATGTTGTACATCAGCAATTCCCAGCGCATCAGTGGAAATTTCAAGTCCGCAGCACTTTTGCATATCGAAAATGTTTGACGAAAGTTTTGCGTCGATCCGCGTGTGGTCGATTTGGTTGATAACTCGACTGTCTTGGCAGGACCGGGTTGCATCTAAGGGACATTGTTACAACGCAAAGTTTGTATATTAGCATTGAAAGTTTGTTAGTCTTAGATCCCCTTTTTAAGAGTCTTTTGCCTTGTGCCTGACTTGAAATCGGTAATCTTCGTCCTCAGTTATTTTGTCAAGACGGAACCGGAACAGTATTTGTGCACTCTTTTATATAATGGAATATTTATCGCATTATTTCATTTTCATTGTTTCCGATCCTATCCAATGCGCTTCTTAATTCGTAGTTATATTCACCTCATCCTGCGGAATGATAAATTTCTAATTTTTGAGCAGATTCTGTAGTGGAAAGCGTTCTTGCTTTCCAGGCATACTCGGTGGTCTTCGTCTTTAATGTCTGTTAGCATCCGAGGTAACTCGCTCACTCAAAACTTTTTATGCTGGGGTATTAACTCAACAAACACCCACCTTCTGGACAGGATGATTCGCAGCAGCTGATTAGTTGATTATTCAGATGGGTCGCGAGATTTTTATCAACTTGAATTACCCAGGGACAAGGTTCATGCCGTTTACATTTGACGAAATTTGACGTTTAGTTGATATTTTAATCTAGGTTCGCAAGACTCTTAATTCCTTCATGTTAATCGATTTAAAATCAGAAAGACAAAAAGGCCATTCTTAAACCCCAAGGACATGCTTCACGTTCCCTAGATTGAATTTAGTTAAGTTTGTATATAACTTCACCCCCACCTCAGCATTTGTAACTCATTTGAATTGCTTTCATCATTATCATTCTTTCTGGAGCATATTTCCTTTTTATGTCACTCCCATAAAAAGGACATCCTTGCCGAACTGCTTGTACTTAATCTAAGCTTCTTATGGCAGAGTCCACAAAAATGTTTGACTTGTATTTACATGAACCTGCGCAAAAAAAACCTTTCTTCTTCTTCGAAAAATAACATCCCAGTTGCAATCATCCAAGATATTATTACAGGTTGACTCCCCCCAAGGAGCACAAAGCACAACATCCTTGGTTAAACATCAAATTTCATTTCTTTACCTTTTCCTTACAAATCGACCGGCAATTTATTGCCCACAAAATGTATTTAATATCAAAAAGTCAACAAATCAACTGGAGGGACAAATCCCTGTGGTTCCACCACTTCCCACCACAATAAACTACACCCAGGCAACAGAAGAAAAAAAAAACAAGGTCAAATAAATGATGACTGTTTCTCATTCAAAGTAAGAATATCTTGATTCCTAACAGCTCCTCCGGCAATTTGATAAAGTACCATCAATTACTCTCTCTCGCTATCCCAAGGCATTGACAACAAAAACACCCTCCGTACTTTTGTTTCCACTTAAGCCAATTGATTCTACGTTCCTTAAAATCCTTTGCCTTTTCCCTTATATAAACAAATAAAGCACAAAAAAAAAATGTACATGCGCAAGGATATATCGCAACAATCGCTGCCCGTCAACACGTTTATTTATGTTTTCCTTTTTTTTTTGGAAAATTAAAATTGTAAAAAAAAAAACAACTAGAAATAATTTACATGAGGATCGATAATCCTTTTATTTTCTGTGACTCTGCTTTTAACAATGGCCATTGAAAAACCTTTTCATTATCCTTAGCCAAAGATTTATCATTTCGTAATGACTCTTCGGGCATCCCTTCGACGAGATGTGGAAAGGACAACCGTTCAATTTGTACAGACAAAACACTGTGAATCGGTGGCCTCTGCCATAGCAAATTGTCCGAATGACTTTGGACTTGAATCGATGAGAGGGTGGCGAATGATGGAACCAACCGAGCGACGCCAATTCACTTGTGCCGCCCACTAAACGAGATGCGATCCTTGAGTCCTCTTTAGCTTTTTTTTAGAATGATTAAGTTAAAAAAAATAAATGAACCCTTTCCAGGGTACCACTCGTGGAATTCCATCGACCGATTCGAGAGGAGCAATCCACTCTCGAAGGAAGGGGGAAATTCTATTTTTGTTGCGGAATGTCGAGTCGATTTAAGGAAGTTCGGCTCAAAGAAAAATTTAACTTCATTAAAATTGGCGGTTAATTGTATACTTGTGGAATTATAGGTTTTATAGCTTCAACGTTTTCGCAAGGAGCATTTTGAGGGTGAACCTTAAACTAAGCAGATTTTAGGTTGGTTTTTACAGGTGTTGCGTTATAGGAATACGCTTTACGCTGAGGAAGAAGAGACCTGGAATCTGGAAGGATGTTATTGGATGCGATTTGCTCTGAAGCTAACAAGCCTATGGGTACGAGCTTAAAATATCATGCAAGGTTCTACAATGACTCGCTCTTGTTGCAAAAGGCCACTATCGACTTATTAGTGCAGTTTGTAAAGCACTTCCCTTGCGATTGAATCTTGATGTTTTTTTTCGATGAATCTTCTCATGTCACCATTTTCCGTTGGGATAAAATTAAAGTCGCTATTAGTCGCGTGGTTGAGACCTTCACCCAATGCTGTCTTTTTCAGCTTGTTGGTGAGGTTGGCAGATAGACATCAGAATTGGTTCGGTTGTGAGGTGAGCAACGTGACTTAAAATGTGTACTCGGGCTAGAAAAGAAATAAATGCTCCATTTCACTCATTCCAGCCCTATTCGTTATCAAAGTTGTGCAGTATTGAGCACTAAAGTGCGTATACACTACATGATTGCTCACTACGCACTCAAAAGTAGTCTTCTAAACAGGGTCAATGAAAAAAAAATACTGCGAATTATGTGAATGCAAACAAGTTGATATCGAAATCTCCGCCCTTATTCGGAGTCAACCTCCTGTCAAATATTATTTTCTGCGAATCCTTTGATATGCTTTGTGCAAAATGCATTATAAGGGTAGTCATAATCCCAAAAAAGAGAGAAAGAGTAAGCTGAGTCAGATCTTAAATGTCATTTCGCATGGGTATTTCCGACACTTTCGAGTCCGTGGTTTGACAATTCAGGAGACGGCTAACGTAGTCAAAGTAAGTGCAAACAAAAAACAATGATATTAGCGAACGTGTACACTGTCATCCATAAGTTTCCGGACAGTACATTTTGTCAGCGAAATTCATATAAAATGTTTAATTTGACTTTCAAAAATCTTAATTGTTAATAGCTTTTTATTAATGAACCTTGTAAGTCAAAAGAATCGAGAACTCAAATAGATGAAGACTTCTTGCTCGACGAAAAGGTTTAAATCGTACTAATATGTTTCAAGAGACTATTTTATCTCATTATGATAGTATCGATATGGATAACATCTCCAACATCGGTCAAAATCTCCAACTTCGATTCGTCCATCCATGAGGACCTTCGCCCAGTTGGTTAAAACTCAATACTGGTCCTTTTTTCCCAAATCTAAGTTCTTGACATTGTCTTGAGGTCTGAACAAAGGCTCTTACATACCGTTTTGACTGTGAAAGCCTTCGGATTCTAAACGCGATTGTCTCGTTTTCATTCGTATCTGCAAACATATTTCGAGACAAAACCAGGAGGCATGTCGATATCTTTTGGTAAAGAGTGCGAGAGTAATGAACCCCTTAGGACTTAGCAATAAGCTCGCATTTAAAGAAAGAAAAGAAATATCGCACATGATTTCTTCTAAAGAATGAGGTGGGTACGAATGCTATTCGTTGCGCAATTCGGCAGTGGACTTTTTTGCTTTGAACGGGGTTGTTTTATTTTTAAGATCGAGTCGAATCGAGCTAAAAGCTTCCAATAAAATAGATGAGAATTACACCTTTCGTTTCACAAAAATAAGTCGTACACTTTCCATCCGATTTCGCGCTCTTCGTCAGCTTGAGTACTTCCTCCCTTGGTCGCCTCAACGATCTTGGTCTATTGTTTAATCGAGACTCGGACGATCAGTAACGCGTTCTCGAAAGCATGTTGTTCTTCGTTATCAGCAAGTATGGCTTTAATGAAGTTCGATTATATTAAAATATCTTGGCTTGTTTTTTTTTTAATACTGTCGCGCCGTTGTTCAAATTGTCTTGTCATAGCACTTGAAAAGATTTCTCCATCTCGAAACCCTAGAGATCTAGACTGGCTATGCCAGTATCCACTTTGAATCGAGAAGAACAAGTCACATCCCTAACGGTTATTACAACTCAAGCTTCACCTGTCTAGTACAGTGCTTCTAAGCAAAACATCGTGATTCTAAGAATTCATTTAGGTAGTACCTCAAGGGTCCATTCTTGGCCCTTTACTTTTTGTTTTCTTTCTTTAAATTTTAATAAAACAAAGGGTGTGTGAGATATCATCGAAATTTTTTATTCTTTTTAAATGCCTATCGCTGCCATTATGTATGGAATCGTACATCATTCAAATGTCCGCCGTAGCTTCTCTGGGTAGCGCGCATCTAAAATGTACAATTTTTCATGACTCTGGCGCATAAATAAGTCTGAATTCAACCGATGGCATGGGTAATATTTGCTTGAGGGCCGCTCTGGTTTGTGGCTTATTTGCATGGACCTGTGACTTCAGAAAAAGTCTGTCGGGAGATGACCATGTCCTCGAATCGATCGTGCAGAATTTACAATGTGATGTCAGTTATGCGGCACGTAGCGCCATCCTATTGACACTACATGTCGTTGGTGTCCATACGATCCAATTCAGACCAAAAGAAGTTGGTAATCATCGGCCTATTGTGCTCGCCATCGACGTTCTCTCCTCGGTTTTTTTCTGCACACTTTCAGAGACAGCGGCGATGTTTTCGGCAGACTTTGTATTTCGTCGACAAACGTGAGTCGGTTGACCGTTAACTGAACCAGGGGATTCAAATAAATCCATCACACTGCGAAAAGTACATAGGATAGAACACCCACTTTGATAAAAAAAAATTATTATGTGCAAGTGCTATTGGACGCTATAATCGCCCATTGTGATTTTGCAAAACAGACTAAATAAATGATATTTGACAGAAAATGATATATTTGACAGATGTACTATATCTTCAACAATATGGCCGCTATCAACTGTCAAAGTCTTGAAGTTCCTATTGGAAGAATTGGTCAAACATCGAACTGAACATAGAACTCATTGCCCAAAGCACGTAGAAGAACCAGAAGCGCAAACCGGTTAAGTTAACTCACCTTCGCTTATTTGGCCCGTCATATACACGATTAAAATTTATGTTTTTTTTTTCAATTTTTTCTTATGATCTTATTTTTGCGCTTAATCAGAATTGAAACTTTTGTGTTAGATTTTCTTATATTATTTGTTTATTTCTTCTTTGTCGTGTCTCAGGGACCTGGCTACATACACCAGGCAATTGTCTCTCCCAGGAACATTTGGAAGTAATCAAACCGCGATGAGCGATCATGTACCATTTGTATTTGACGAACAGAAAATGTAGCACGTCAACGCCTTTACTTAGGAGAATTCCTGGTGCCATTCCCAAATTCATTATCCTTTTTAAGCGCCCTTTCACCTCCCAAAATATCTGTTTAAATTTCCTCCTAACAAACCAAAGCTCTTCCGTTGAGATGTTCTTCAGGAAGTTGTTCTGGAAAAAAAATCACTCCTACGTTTCGTCACCGGAAATCATCTAATCAAAAAATCGTCAAATAATTCGTTTGGTAACTTTTAAAGGAACGTTCCAGCAAATACCGACCAGCTTTTGCAGCACAAAGAACGTAATTGCTCTGGAAAAGTTCCCACCGTCTCATAAAACTACAACTCCACAGGTCACAGCCAGTCATGAACAGTCAAACAATATTAATGACATCTTCCAGAAGGAAAATCCACTTAAAATGCAAAGACGGGACAGAACTCCTGCAGCACTAAAGCGTAACGAATCTATTTACGTTTTGCTTTTTCTACTTCTGTGTCCAGGGCACCTCCTTCCGAATTCATTCGCAGAAATTCATAAAAGTCATAAACTTCTAAATAAAGCTCCTTCATCCTCTGCTATCCTTTTTTTTTGCATTTCTTTTCCCGGCAGAGAGGGTACGCCAGGAAAACTTTGTCTCGTCTTTTTTTTCTGTTTTTGTTTTATTTAATTTTCCATTTTTAATTTGACTCGTTGAGGACGGCATGTCTAATTTACTTTAAGCTGTTAATTTATGTCATTTCCTGGGAAAGATAAAACACTTATTGACTTTTTCTACCCGGTTCTGGGTCGTTCCCAATTTAGTATGTTCCGGTTGCAGCTTTTCTGTGCGGAAAGAAATGTCACAAGTAAAAGTCTGAGGGTTAAAATAAAAACCATCCGTTTTTTTGTTGACTCAAAAATAAGACACCGTTTCACATTTTTGTCGCCCGAAACTAAGCTTCAGCATCAACTACTGTCAACCGTCATCTTATATACCCGCAAACGTATGTCAGTTTTGTTAGACATACGGTGCTGCCAGAGGTCATGAATGACATAAGATAATAGATAAAATAGATGACATTTGTAATTTGACACTTCCACTTTGAACTGGGCACACAATTAGCCCAATTTGACATTATCGAACGACACCGTCAATTAAAAGATTGACGGTGCGTGCGTCCTCATGTTTTTCCCTCTGAAAAGCGTCTTATAAGTTAAAAGCGCAAAAAAACAAACGTTCTGACAATCAACCAGCGGAAGCTTTTAACTGCTGTCAGGCAATTTACAGAAGCAAGTAATTAATTACGACCCCATGCCTGTTGAGGGTATCCCTCCGAAGCTGGGGTGACTTTTGTGGAGAAAAATGGTTCTAAATAAAAGAGCTGACACTTGGAAAGAACTTCTGAGAACTTAAGATAGGTTTGTGTGCTCATTATTTTTTGAGGGTGGCAGCAGAGTCTTTTGTCAATTACGGTAGTAAGCCTTTGACTGTTTGCTTGATTATGGCACAGCGTTATTACTCATGTTACTTTTAAAAAATACTTAAGCTTACAGTGATGTTGAAAAGGATACCAGAAATGATAAATTATGTGACGAGTTTGTTGCTACGAGGTGTCCCAATATATATCGCCTTATAGGAACATGGCATAACTTTTGTAAGTGGAGGCTACTGTCAGTTTTGTGCAGAAAGAATGCACGTTAACAAGCCATGGAATGCAAAACCCTTCAATTACGCAGAATGATTCCACTGGTATTTTGCGGCCGCCCTGCGATAACTGATCAAACAGATCAAACACAGGATCTCATGCTGCTTCCTTCGGACCTCTTAATATGGTCAATGGGATCCCCGATTTGAATGACGCAACCTTTTTTCTTTTGTTGAATTGTTGAAGTTTGGCTAGAGTGTAAGCTTATATTGCCTAAAGTTCTGCCTAAAACTATTACAATGGCGTTGAAAAAGGGCTGAAATGGTCTTCAGCAACGATGACGCCCAATTGACTAATAGCACCCAAACAAGGAATGCAAAAAAAAAAACCTTAGTCTCCAAACTAAATTCTTTAACAAAATTACGCCGTTTGCAAAGTGGAACAGGACCTTTTTCCAAAAATAAAACGTTGGCACGCAGCAGGCGAAGGTTGGACCACTTGCTGCAATCCTCAAGACCTTAAGAACACTCAGTATGAACTGTTGTTTACTTAAACACCGAGAAAGATGACAAAGGAAAATTACAATATGAACCAGAAGGTAGGTGCTTAGCGCCGGGGATCTTCGCAATAAACGCGAAGTAAATTTAAAGGCCAGTCAAAAGAACCAAGTGTATCAGAATGAAAAGAATGATGCCCCGAGCAAATGGAATGGATGGTCGAGATGTAAACCCCAAACTCTTACGATCAGCGATAGGTGCCACTGTGAGACCAGACCCCACAGTGTTGTCTTTGCTTATAAAGGTAAAATTTCCGATAATCTGGGAATTGATGACGCTTTCAACAATTATTTTTCTACGCTTTCTGGGAACATTCAACCGATTGCCATTCATCCAAACTGTACGGTTTGCAATCCTCTGTGTTAACCTGTTGAATCGATGCAGAGACTCAGTTTTTTATTTGAGCCAATAACTGGATTAGAACTTTAAAAACAATTGGCACTTTGAAGAATTCTTCTGGATTGCATGTTTTTCAGTTGATGAATTGGCGCATGTCTTTAATAACATCAATATTTCTGGAGTATTTCCTGATGAACCGAAATGTGTCGACATTTTGCCTCTTTATATGAAAGGTTCGGTAAATAAATTTGGTAATTATTGGCCTATCTCACTTTTATATTATATCAGCAAGATATATAGTATATATGAAAAAGTTGTAAAAACTTGGATTGTGAGTTTTTTAAACAAGAATTTTTTTTTAGTCAGAATGGTAGATCAACAGAGGATATCTTTTAGATTTTTGCTCACAGATGTTTGTTAATCTAGATTAAAGAAAGTATACAGCTGGATTATTTGTAGACATAAAGAAAGCATTTGACACGGTTTATCATTATTTACTGCTTACGTAAATTAAAAAAAACGGTTTTCGGGGCTTTATTTGCAAGTGGTTTAAGTCTTATCTAGTGAATAGGTCACACATAGTAAAAATTGATGGCATAAGAAGCGATGTACAGTTTCTCAACATTGGCGTACCTCAAGGTTCAGTTTTGGGACCAAAACTTGCATATTCAGTTTACTATTCGAAAGATTACTTTCAGCATTTGCAGATGATGTTAATTTTGGTTATGGGTCAAGCAGTGCTTTGAACCTAATTTCGAATATCAATGCTGATCTTAATTTATTACGACTCTGGTTTGTGGCTCATAATTAAGTATTAAGCTCAAAAACTAATGTTATGTTCCTCGATTTGGTAGGGCAGAGCAGTTTTAATGCAGAGGTATAATTTCATGGAACTGACTGCCCAAGGTTTAAACTAGGTCTCTGCTCTTGAAATACAAATTTGTTCTCTTGTACTTTTCGTAGTTGTCTCAGCTGTATCTGTATTTTTGACTTGTCATTGACTCTGTTGAGCTTTAATATCCATACGAGTAATTTAAAAAACTATTATTATAAAATTTATTATGGAACTTTTAATTCTTGATTGGAAAATGTTTTCACCTGTTGGTGAGGAGTTTACTGGAATAAAATTCAGCCACTTTTGTCGCTTCAGGAACACATTAAAAAAAGAATTTGCCTTAGCCTCGATTACACTCTAGTTTTCTGTTGTTCAAAGATTTGAAGATTCTTCCAGTTCGACCCTTGCACTTCTATAAAGTGCTGAAAATTTTCTATATGAGGTCACGTGATCTTTGGTTTACGTGGCAATTCCTTAATCCAGTATCTGTACCCGCTTTTCGCACAAGCGCACTCCGTAATTTGACTTCTGACTTCTTTATTTTTTATTATTTCGAATTTTTTCTTTTGAATTTTTTGCATTATGGTTCGCTTTCTTTTTTATTCACTTCTCTGTTGTAAATTTTAAAAGAAAAGAATAGGTCAAGTTGGTTTTTAAGCGACACCCTACCCATTTCTCTATTTAATTTAAGAATTGTGGCATGACCTCTATATTTCATTTAAAAAAAAAAGTCATTATTATTCCTATGTGGCGACTGTACCATGTGTCAAAAATGAATATAAAAATATTGTAATAGAAGAAATAATAAAAATATATAATAATTAAAATACAATAAAATAATAAGTATCTGCATTGCGTTATTTACTCTAAGCGGGGAAAAAAACTATGGAATGATCGACCGAGATTTATCATGCTCGGTCCACGACAAACTATTTACGGTAAACAGGCGGTGTCATACTGCACTTTTTAGACATCTATGTAGAGTAAGTTTGTGTGAACAGCATTGCAGGTGCATAAATAGACTTGGTCGTATGTACTCTGCTATTGTCGAAACTTCAGGCTCCGAGTGAACTTACATGTGTAGAAAAACAACATTGAATTTGTCGTTTTGAAGCACCCTGTAAAAATAAGCTCTTTTCGATGGTTGTTTGTATTTTTCCATTTTCCATGAAATAAATTAACAAAACTTTTTACAAAATATGAAAATTGACGGTGTGTTTGAAAAAGGGTTCTCCAATTACAGGCTTTATTTAACACAGCCCGTTTGTCTCTACCTTCCCTCTGTGAAGCTTCAAAAGAGCCTTAAAAATTTGTATTAATATTTCCAAAAATTTGTTCAGAAATATTAGCTATTTGGACAAGCTAGTTGAAACCATGTCTTACACTCAAGAAAAAGGAGTTCCGTGGCTTACAGTCTTTATCAATGATCTTCCTTCCTGAATGAAAAGTTCATTAATATCCGATGAACAAAATAACCGTATTCAGAATCACGATGTATATTTTGATTTTCTTGGTATCACTCGCAAAGTCACGGTATTACATAGAAACACAAGTCTGGCGATTATCAGAAGCCGCTTGTCGATTAGGAATGTGTGATACTTTCCCAGGATTTCTTAGCCAAGATAAGCACTTCTCATATAGATAAGCACTACCTGTGGGGTTTTGAGTGCCCCAGGCGTTTTGCAATCCTACGATAGTCTTGTAAGAACTACTGAGGCATATCCCTGCATTATTTCGCATATAAGATTCGACGTACTGTGTGACCGTTTTAAGCCTTTATGCGAGTTGAGCTATCATGTGACTTCTTCAATCTCGTGCTGGAACAGATAGTGCGCTGATGTAAACTCGGAAGGCACTATCTTCAACAAATCTGTTCAGCTGCTGGGATAGGCAGACGATATCGAAATCATCAATTGCTCGTTACAAGCCCTCATAGAGATTTTACGGCAATTGAAGAACAGACGAAACAAATTGGCCTTGAAGTAAAAGAGAACGAAACCAAGTTCATGATGTCAACAAACAGAGGAACATCTGTCCTCCGCATAGGACAAAACGTCCTGAGTTTACTTGCCTCTGAGTTTTCAACTCCACAAATTACACCTAAGCGGAGGTTCGGCGAAGACTCACCCTAGGAAACCACTGCTAACTCGGTTTGGCAAAACAAATGAGTTCAAAACTGCTCACTCGGAAGACGAATTGTATGCTCTACAAAACCTTAATCCTACCAATTCTGCTATATGATTGTCCGATTACTGGACGATAAGCAGAAAGGCAGAGCAGATTTTAAAACTTTCGAGGGAGAAATTCTCCGTCGAATATTTGGTCCCATATTCAAGGAGGGTTCGTGGATATATAACCGCGAACTCTATGAGCTGTATCAAGATGTGAATATAGGACAAAAAGCCAAAATACGACGACTACACTGACTCGGGCACATCGAGCGAATAGACAGTGATGGTCCAGCAAAGATGATTTTCGACTCACAGCCTCCAGGTTTGCGACGACAAGGAAGACCGAACCTCCATTTTAAGGATGACAGAGCAATTGGTCAAAATAAGCGGAAACAACGTGCTTCAGTCGCCCTTCCACGGATCTCGAGCGTGTAAGTACAGAAGGCGTTTTGCAATCAAATTTATAAATCGGCAGTTGAGATTATTAGCCAACAGCATTTGAAGAAAATGTTAAAATGTTTTCTCAACGTTCAACTGCAGGACTCAAAGACTACATGTGTGCCGATATTGGTGACATAAGCCGCGTGAAAAGAACCAGGACTGCGGGGATTGAACATGCTTTCATTTTTGATGGCAGACTCCTCCCTTCTATCAATGGAAATGAAAAACGAAAATCAATTGCATTTTTCGAAAACCCTGATTGTTAATTGAAGCTAAAGCCCGCGGCTTTCACCCGGCTTTTTTCATAGGCAAAGAAGTATATGGTATTAAGCGCCTGAATCGGAAAAGTCTTTTCTAAGAAATGTTACCGATGGGTCTGTGGAGGTGATTAACGAGCGTCTCTCAGTTCTAAACTAGACCTTCGGTTCGGTCACAACAAAAATAAAAAATATCAGAATGAAGTCTTATTGGAGCAAGCCCACATTTCCCACACACAGCAACCACAAAGTAAACTTGTGGTCACGTTAATTTGATGTCCAGAAATTCTGAGATTCCAAAATCATTTTGGGCCACTACAAGAAATCCAAAAATAATCATGAAGCGTCTCCAAGTCTCTCGACTGCGATTCGGCAGTGACAGTGCAAGAGAAACCAGAAATAGACAAGCTCAAGTCCATTTATGCTGATGGCGCCAACGGATCTTCAACTTAACTCTCTTCTTATCTTAGGGAGAGTACTCTTACTTCTTTTTAATGTCGTTTAAAGGGCCTTTCTTTCCATCCAGTGTGTTCGCCCTTTGTCAACAACCTGAATGAATACAAGTGCGATTTAGAGTCAAAATTGTCCAAAATTGATACTTCGGTACATCAGGCTTTGTAAGGACATTTCAAACTCGGCTTTTCATACAGAATACCAAGCTTCTTACTCAGTAACAATCTGACCAAAAACTGTTCAAACCAAAAGAGACTTGTCGAAAGAATCATCTGAGGTTCAGACGTCAACACCATTAAACCAATCCTAAAGAGATCTGTCCAAGTTGGTCATTTAAGCAAGTGTTAAAAAAGAAGTACGTTGTCTATATAAAATCTACAGTAAATTTATTTTAATTAGAACACTCAAACGACACTCAGTAGCTTCAAGCCAAGAATTCAAGCTTCACGCTACGATCGACTGAACTGACGTCATTTTGAAAAATGCTTTGGCTTGATTTGCAGCCATGGGGACTGACTTCTTCTAACTAACTAACTAACACTTTAACCTATTCCATCCCAGTACACTGAACAGCTTACGAAACCTCGATTGAAAAGTTGACATACTCCAGTTTCAAAGACTGTTTTTTAACTGCTCGTTCCGCAACTCAAAAAATCTTGTACAATCAGCAAATTTCTAAAATGGCAAAAATTATTGACATCTGGTAACACTTGACGTTGAAGAATAATAACATTTACTCAACGAGATGATATGACAAAGCACATAAAAAAAAAGATGCTCGTTGTACCAAGGACCAAAGGACGACGAAGGAAATTAGGTTATGCGACGTTGTCGCGCTTGCCGCATACTCGTACTCGTACATTTGAAGGGTGAATGCTTGCTCCACACTGGAAGCTGGAATCTCATTTTGATGGAACACAGCACTTGGCATATGTACGAGTAGGCGTTAGCTTGCCGTTCCTTCTCGTCCTTTCACTACCTATGTAGATGTTTCATCCAAGTAAGGCAACGGCAGTACGGTTCTGCCAATGTTGTTGAACTTCTTTGAATTCTTGAGGCGTACGACGACAATGTGGATCGCAGTTTCGCCAAATTAACACGTATTTTAGCATGTCCTTTTCATGTTTGCTCCTTTTTGCCTATTTTGTATGTTGCCGCAGTTTGGCATCTGAAATATGAGCAGGAAGGGGGAATATTCCGAAGGCATTTTCAGTGCGTGACACTGAAGGGGATGGAATTGCTCAGCCATAAACGTCTTCGTTAATTTTTTATATTTGCAAGCAGGGAAGTGGCTGTTCTCCTTTTGTTTTCTTTCATTCTCATTCAAAAACAAAAAAGGTCACACGTATGAAGTATCATCAAACAAATCAATTTAGCATTCCGATACACACATCGTCTTTGTTGATTAAAAAAAAAAATTTGAATTTCGTTGACAGCAAAAGAAAAAAGGACTTTGACGTTTTCGAACGCACAAGCGGGGTTGTTTTTCAATTGAAATCGATTGTGCGGTGGGTCTTCAAACAAAAGTAATCGTTTAATCGACCATTCATGTGGGTGGTGCGTAAGGAATCGTATTTAAAGTCATGACGGAGTCAAAGTTCGTTCGTTAGGAATTTTCGAATTTTTGGGACCTTAATTTTCAAATTTCATATAATTTAAGCTTATTTTTGTAATATATACATAGCCTTATTTTTTTTAGGAGGTGGTTATTTTAATATAAATTGAGAGCGTACAGGGTGCCCCGAAAACCCTCATACGATTTTGGTTTGCTTTTAAGTGTTTATTTGGACGCTTAAGTGAGCGTTGTCATTGTTGACTATTTGTACTTTTTTTTTTAGTTTCTTAGAGCTTTAGGCTACAAGGTATCTAACTCGTAAGGATATACAGCCCACAATTGAAAAAAAAAACAACGCAAAGATCTAAGTTCATGGTGATCGAATCGGGCGGCCTATACAAATCACCAAAAGAGGAAAAAAGACGATCCGGAAAGACTTCATTTTGAATGTCCAATACTGCATGAGCGGCACTCTCATATCATTGATTGCTGATAGTAAAAACTTGTTGATCATGGTTCTGTACCCATCACAGTACATTAAACAGCTTCTTTGAAAAACTGAAACCGATAGCGGTAATGGCACATCACAATGTGACTTAGAGTGAAATTAGTCGGTCTTCGTAAAAAAATGCCCATCACATATCACAGGGTTGATATTCTCGTCGGAAGGAGAACTAGGAGGTCTTCTATCGCGTCTTATATCACTTCCAGTCTTTTCTATTCTGCCTCTTTTTAAAAAACTTTCCGCCATTACAAAAGTTAAAGCCTCTTCGAATTGGGTGATGCATTTTGGGCCATCTGGTATAAGAAAATAAGTAAGAATTTACAAGAAAGAGAAAGCGGTATTAACAGCAATTAAACTGCGGAAAAAATTAAGAAGACGAGGAGAAATTTAAAGCCAATGATAAGAAAGATAGATTTTTTTATTCTGTTAAGAAATAGATTAGAAATGATCGCCTAAAATTTAAGGCATGCACTCAACAATCCAACGCACTAAACACTGAGCTACGGACCTCCAAAAAGTTAGTTTCATATCTCAATATACTGAACCATTGTTCCGCGTCATAGTGCTGAAGGACATTTGAAAATATGAAATTTCAGCTTAGTTTAAAACAAGGTTTAGTAAATCGACCTGAGTCCACTAAATATTCTTGAAGCTTTTAAATAAATATGGAGAATACAAAAAAGTTAACTTTTTATTTTTAGAATTGGAGAAGAATTGGTTTTTTAGACCGCAAACTAAACTTTTTTTCTCAGAATTGGGTTCAAGTTCATTGCATGAAGACTTATCAAAAAAATAATTTTTCCGAGTGACCTCGATAAGAAGGTTTCATATAAAAAAAGGAAAAAATATTTGCACATAGAAGAATGGTCATTTATCCAGATACGCAATGAACCACGCTCTTATGGCACGTATTGCATCTTAACAGTAAAAACAATAAAACTGAAACGTCTTGGAGAAGTAATTTTTCAAAAGAAATTACATTTTTGGTTTCGATTGATCGTTTCGAATCGGGGGTCTTATTCCAGTAAATTGAATCAATTGAAAATGTCTTTGAGCCAATTTTTTTAGTGCGAGATCATCCCAGTTCCGGGATAAAACTCGAGGTAATTTCAAAAACCTGTTTTTCAGTCAATTTTTCTAAATTTGCTGACTTAATTTTGAATTAAATGAACAGATACCGAAATAGTAAACGCAGAGATTTCTATTGATCTGACCGTTTTATCAAATTGAATTATGAATTTTTTTTTTCGTTATATTCGGATACTGATTCAGTTATAGACGATGCGGAATTGTTCGAGTTCAAATATACTCAATGACTTTTATAATCGCGACAAAACCATTTTCAATTGTTTGGAAGAAAGGATTTTAATGACCGATTTTGCCTTTCAAAGGAATCAGCGTTCAGAATTTACGAACAGACACACATGTAAAATAAACAACTGTCAACTAAGATGTCAGAATTGATACATTTCAAAAGTTGTTTGACAACTTAATTCAGAACTCATGGCACAGTCGCAGTGATATCAACTTAAAACAGAACGCATAGAGTCGAAAATAATCATTGAAAAACTGCTTCATGAGTTAACTCTTGACAAATTTTAATCCGGAATGATTCAGCACTGAAAAACTGGGCCTAAATGTATCGAAAGGGCCAAGTAAACGTATTATCTTCTTTCGTTATTTTTACAACATTTACTTCTCTGAAAATGATTTGGCTTTTAAGTCTGCTGCTGCAAAAGACGTATTAGACGTAGGGCCTTAAAAGGCCTATGGTTTTCCAGATTATTTTGATTAAAGTATTTCTGTTAAAGGGTTTTCATTGAGAAGTAAGCTAAGAGCAACCTAAAATGGGACAAGTGCGAGTCGGACTCGTGCAACGAAGGTTCTGTACAAACTTGTAGATATGTGAATAGTTTGTCCATCATGAGAATCGAGTCTCGAAGTTTTATACTGCTTTAAGGGACCGCATTCATAAGTATTTGTAATTAATTTCAATTTGATAGCTCCACACGTTCCTGAGAAATAGGGTGATGCCTAACAGGCGGACAACTAAGTAATCCTAGGAGGGTTCCGTTTTTCCTTTTGAGGTACGGGACCTTAAAAATAAAGCTGAGTGTTTCAGAATACTATATTCTTTTTCGTTTTTTTGCGATATATTTTTTTGTTTTGAATTCAATCTTTTTTTATATTTTTGTTTCTTAACTATTTAATTTGATCCCGCTTGGAAAAACTATTTTGGTACGTATTGCCTTAGTTTGAGTTTAAAAACGGTTCGAAAGAATCTGACCTAAACTCAACAGGAAATGCATATCTATATAGAAGTTGGGTCAGCTCTTGGTTTCTTTGTAGTAACCTTTTCTGTCAATTCCATTTTTCTATACATTTTCGCTAGATTCAGTCGCTAATTTAAGAGTAGCTTGGCCAATATTGTGAACGAGTCGCCATACAAAAAATGTTTAGGCATCGCACAATGAACAGTCCATCGGCGTCAAATCCCACCTCGGTGACGATAAATAAATCGATTATTGTCCCATCGTTTTTTTTTTTTTAAGTTTTATTTATTTTTTTTTCAATTTATTTTTTTATTTTATACAATACATTATTATTAAAGTAAAAGTAAAATATTCTAGCTCAGGTTTTTTACACCGAAATGTCATTGAAGAATATTTGAAATGCATCCTTAAGCTGTATTTAAACTAGTGTCGGATTCATCTAAAATTGATATTGCAAAATATTTTCACAATTAAACACAGAAAAGACAGCTAACAATTTATTTACTGCTTTAAATATTATTCTACGAAAGTTAAACACTTCAGTAAAATCAAAAATAAACGGCGACTATATTCTTCCGAAGTTCAGTTAGGCTTTGATTAAGTTAGTATCCACTTCTAATATATGCATTCAAAACCATTTTAAATAAAGGTGGATGAGAGGAAAAATGTTTGAATTACAGAAGAGACTCGCGTCGCAGAAAATACTTTTTTGAAGAGCAAGTATGTGTGCTCCAGTTCAGTTTGCTGTCGATATTTAAACCTGGATGCTTATATACAGTCACGCAGTCAATAAATAAACATTTTCGCTTGAAACACAGCTCGCTCAAGTTAAAGTGTCCTCAAAAAATCATTTTACTGTTGATTCGAAAAATGGACCAATAATTGTTAGAACCTCATCAAACCGCAAAGTATTCAGGATGAATTGATTTCCCTGTGAGATGATGACTTAAGCATTTTTCGAGCCACAGACACAGAAATTTTGCTGGTCTTCGGGACCCACCCTATAAATTTCTGAAAAATTTACGAAAATTTGCTTCCTTCAGCTTATGTAAAATTAAAGTCGTAGTCGTAAAAAAACGCATTACAACTGCTCAGAGAAAGGCAATTTGAATGGTGATGCTACCACACTGTTTGCAAGCATACGATGTTAGTGTGTACATAATGACAAAGCGCATGCAGCCTCATCGGCCCCACTCATGTCCCCGTAAGCAAAAATTAACTCCAGAAATGACGAGTCTATTAGACATAACGCCAGCCGAAAATTTCTCAGAAATCCGAAGAAAGAAGTAATTTTCCATCTTAAAAAGAATCACTGTAATTCTGTTTCGTAGTCTAATGTGCCACGCAAAAATTCCGGTTTTATTTTGCGAGAAAGAACATTCTCTAACAGGGTGCTCTCGAAATTCACGAAATCCATAGCCGTGGAAAATTTCTTAAGCAAAGAAACATACAGTCAAGATTATTGTTATGATTCTGTAGCTCGTTGGATCGTTGCACATCTTCATCACTCCATTTCCAGCTACATTCTATGTTGTTAATTCTTATCACCTCCGGGTTGTCACTGCTACCCTGCATGGCGAATTTAACGTCATCTACAAGACTATCAGCATTAAAACAGTAGATATTTGCCATAGTAATTGGAAACTTCTAAGAATCACGCTTTTATCCTATTATTTCTATTGCCAGGCACTGCAGTCAGCTGTTACCTTTGCGTCATCGTTTACCATAAGAACGCGCTTCAGAAAGCAGCGTACAAAATTTATTTGCGCACTTAGCGAAGCACACGCAGATCTTCCTAATGTGATTACGCTTCACATCACGTTCATAGTCGTTTCCACTAAAGCAGAATAGTGTTTTTTTTTAGTTTTTCGAATCACGTCCCAAATGCTCACAGACACATACAACTCTGCTGCATTCGTCCTTTTTGGTTTAAAATTGCGAAATTCGCGCAATTAATTCAACCGGCATGCACCATCTTGGTTCCAAAGCAAATTCCACAATCAACTATTTTAAGACTTCAACTTCCTGTGGAAAAGTTTTACTCAAACTCAAACACCACCCTCCAATCTAATTCAAAGAATGCATATCCCTTTCTCCAACTAAAAGAATGAGTGAGAAGAAACAAAATGAATTTCCTTCGTCTTTATGTTTGGCAGGATATCATTCACAGTTCACATTGATGCAAAGTTCCTGCCATACAGACTGGCTTCAATCACTTCTGGTGTACAATCGAAAACCAGGACGACCTGCTATTTGCACATAGCTGCATGGAAATGCACACAAAATTCGTTTTTTTTTTTGAAACAGGATACCAGGAAAACATCAATCATGTCCTGAGAGGAGGCCAACAGCGTATAGCAGCGTGCCTAATGGTGTGTCTTACGGCCACCCATCTGCCAATCAATGTCGTTACGGTTGAATAACCGAAAAATTAAGACGGAATCCTTCGAAATCAATCGACTGGTTCGTGCCGAAGGGTGGTGGTGGAGCATTGGCACTGCTCCTTTCCACCTGTTTGACTCGCATGAAATTCGGATCAAATGCTGATGAATAATTGAAAAGGATAAGTTTGTTACCTTGTCATCGAATGATGATGGACGAGGATGCTCTTCTTTTTTTTTTTTGCTGTCAAGGATGAAGATCGGCATTTCCTTTGTAGACGAAACAGGCAAGAACCGTAAGGATTCCCTTGAATGTGTCCACCTAATTTCCTTAAATTTTTGTTTTTGTTAGAAACAAAGATGAGGAATATATTCCTTGTTGCTTCCACGTCCTTTGCAATGAATTATCCTTGGCCTGGCGAATTGCGCCAAATATTTGCCTGTGTGTGTGCGTTTTTGTAGACCGGGAATCGGACGGGCTCTGAAAGATTGCTTTTATTTATATTGCGTCGCAGGATACGTAAACGTATGAATCCTCGCATGTCGTACATAAATAATGCGCTGACATGCGGAATTGTATTGTTGACTGTTTTTGTAAATTGTTTTTGCAGGTTTTTTTTTATTTTTTTGTCAGTGTTGGCAGAGGAACGTTCAATTAAAAGTACGTGCGCCACAATTGGTTTCGTGTTTAAGTAATCGCTAGCAAACTTTATTATTTTCAACTTCAATTTGTGAGAGTAAACATGTTGTGCCTGCTGGATCCAGTTCTCTTTCGGTTCGGTGGACTTTTGTTATGCGAGAGACCAGAAAATTGTGGCCAGTAGGCCATGCATTGCATTGATGGTCGTAGCACTGAAATGGGGTATTTCAATGAAAGTTACAATTTTACACAGAGGGGGAAAAAAACCTACATTGGAAAAATCGAATTTCTGAAAAAAAGGACGAAATCTGTTTTTTTGTTTAAGGGACTACACATAAACTCGCCAAAAAAAGAAAACAAATTAATATAAATAATTTAAACCGGAGGATTACTGCCTTAAAATCAAGTGAAGATTTCGTGAACGTAGAAAAGTTGTAGAACTGAAAAAGATCTATTCGACGTTTACTGACACAAAACAAATATGGAGGGTGGGTGTCTATCTCGCCCCGTTTAAGAGGTAGGGGCAGTTCAAAAAAAAAAAAAAAAATACTAAAACTATTTTTTTTTGAGATTTTAATTTTTTGGTAATCCGAGGAGTTCGGTTGATGATATTTTCATCTTTGTTAGTACAGCATACTTTCCGCGTAACTCAGAATGCACCACGAGAAGGTAGACGCGTTGCACTGTATTCCGTTGCTCAGTCAGTCAGTTATTATGGGTTGATCTGTTGAAAGGTTTTCGTTATATTTTTTTTGCTAATTTCTTTTTTTTCAATTCGCCTCATTAAATTGTGGGAGTCTGGGGATACCCACATTGGGCGCCAAACCCCCATCGGTGGGGCTGGGCTTGGAGGCATCACCTACGGCGATACGGGTTCGATTCCTGATGAGGGATTGTGTGTTAGACGTTTTTTTGTTTGTGTCGAGTCAGCTGCGTTCGTTAGGGAGTAGGATGATGTGGAACGGTCCGGATGTATATAGTGAGAGCAATGAATTACATAAGGCGATCACGCCATATGCAAGCGAGAGATTTCAAGGCTCTGCATGAGGTTCTGCTGGCTTACAAGTCGGTCCAGTGGATCACTATTGGGAAAATTAGTGAACCGTAAGGAAGTGTCTCCTCAGCAAGTTTTTTTTTGCGCATCAAGTTTTTTTTTGTAAATAGTGAACAAAATTGTCGTTCCGTTGGAAGAAATTGTGGATAGGTGTTTTTTTATTACAAATAAGGGTAAGGATTATTAAATCGAGATGAGGACTTTTCTTTCAACCATTTAATCCTTTAGAAACGATTTGTCGTGGTTGGAGGTTTTTTTTTCGTTCCTTTCACCTTATGGGATATTGGTGGATTCCCGGACATCTGGAGCATCTGATCTGCTGAGTGGGGAACTCCAATAAGCTAAGTGGATAAAATTAAACTAATTTAATATCTGAGCCAGAGCAGAAGTGTGGCAGGACGAAATTATTACTCGTGTATATCGAATTATGTCTAATTGTAAGTCATTGGTACAATTAAGTTGTACAAGTTCAATCCTCGGTGCGCGGTCTTGAAGAGTTATTTTTTTTTTTTATTGATCGATCGCGATCCGAAGGCATCCAGTGTAATACGGGTCCGGGTTGGAAAAAATTTATTGCGGCGTAGCATAGCATAAGAAAAAAATTGTGATTAGAATTAAGTTAGTTTTAAGTGTTATATTAAACATTGTATAAACTTTGAAACGGCGTGTTTATATTGCTAGAAGTTAAACGCATAGAGCATACGTTTTCGCGAATCTCACCGATAATTCGCGATTATTTTGGTGGGTAGTTATACGGAAGGACAATCGCGTGGCGCCCGCGGCTATTCTTTGCTGTTGGGCGGCAACCTTCCATAGGACGTCGCGGTGCCAGGGTGGAGAGAACGACGGTAACACAGTTTGTGAGTAAACCAGGAGTAAGTTATAAAATGGTTAAGGAAATTTTTCAATGTATTAAAAAGGTACGTAAGTCACATCAATGAAGTCATCTTCCGTACTGGTGTTATTGTCAAGTTCGTTGAGTTCATCGAGGTTGTTTTCGTGTTAAAATAGTGCTTAGTGTGAACCCTCACCATCGATAGAACATGGATACAGCTTTTTTTCATTTAGAAAAAAATCCATGATTCGAGAGCCCACATTCTTGAGCCCTTGTATTCTTTCTCAAGGCAGTTTTTTCGAAAAAAAAGGCTGGTACTGTTTATTAAGGAAACTGTTGACAAAGTGACGTTGAAGACGATTAATCTATCATTCATTCCCTTACCTCAGAGGAAGAACACGGAAATGCCAAAAAAAAAACAAAACATTAATAGTATTTTTCAATTATCGTGTTCGATTTAGAATTGATATCGGCATTGACCACAAGCAGCTAATTTAGTACTTCATTTCAAAATTTTGGAAAAAAAATATGGTCTTACATTTTTTTTTTTAAATTTTTTTTTAACCAAAATATTGAGTTTGTATGCGAATTTATCATTAACCATTGACATAAATAACTTCATTTAAATCCAGGGTAAAATAACAGATCTTTGACTTTCAAAACCGGTAGAGTACTTTATTGTTAGTGTTGCCGTTGAGTTTAAATGTTTTGTTTTCATTTGACGATATTTTTTCTAGAATTGTCCGCACCTTCTAAATGGGGCGAGATAGACCCCTATCCCATATAAAAAAATGCTTATTTTTGACCCCTATGCAAGTAACCGCTATCAATTTTAGGCGCCCAAGCTATCGAACTCGTGCCAATATCCCTTACCGTTATGATTACGTTCGCAAACAACGAATTCACTCGATAAAATCAGTCGCCCTGGAATGCCTTTTTATTTAAACGGGATTATGTATATCCTCGTTCATCCTGAAAGAGCATTCTTTGTACTGCTGACAGAATTTTTTAAAGCGGATTAATATTTTAGAAGATTACTACGAACAGACGAACTTATAAATATTTCCATTCATATAAGTTTCGATTCAGGTTCGAAAACCCAAGTTTTTCCTCGTGTAGCTTAATCAAAAATCAACTCTGAACCACTCGGAAAGAATCACAGCCTCGGCTTCAAAATAAATGAGGCTAGTCCTAATGCCCTCAGATCTCGAAATAAAAAACTGGGTATCTCAAAATTTCGAAAAAGTTACCAGAATAGCCGAATACTTACTTATAAAATGTCATGCGTAAAAACTAAATAAAAATAGTCATCAAGTCAAGCCTGATATACTGGTGGATCGAGATTGGAATGGATTTAATAAAACTCATAGAACTGAGGAAATCACATAGTGAAGTATGTGCTCGAGACTGTCTATGCACGCGAGTCAATGATGATGGCATCTCCGTGTTCTCCGGCAGCCAGAATGTTCAATGGGTCCTTAATTAAAATTTGTTTAGTATAAGCATCACAATATCATGGGCTAGTAAAACATAGTAAGTCTTTTTATTGAGGGAGTTTTATGTTTCCAAAGAGTGCCGAAAAGGCTCGTGCTGCTCATCATGCCGAAACCTTTTCTTAGCTTTGACCATAAAAAAAATAACAAAATGATTACAGTGCATCTTCTTGACCAACTCAAAGGACCTGAGTCAAACAAAATAATTCATCAATTTTACCACTAAATTGTGAGCTTAAACTATCAGGGCTAAAAAAAGGAGAATACACAACTAGAAAGATAAATATATTCTTCATTAATATTATACTTTGATAATATAAGTGTTAAATTTTTTAAAAGTAATTTTCAATATACTCATACTTCATATTTGTGTTTGTGTTTTTGCTACATAGTCTGAAATCGGATGCATTTCATAGCCCGTATGGTTGCACATCTCCTACGTTTCTGATTTCGCTGCTTTAATATTTTGGTCCATAAGCATATTTGATTTTTAAAACTGGTAAAAGTGTAATCAGCAGACGCCTTTGTTGATATTCAACCACCGAAGAGCTTCAAGCATGGAGTTTGTAAGTGAATACCTGTTATAACTTAGAATACTCCTCAGACACTTTTTTGCTCGTTAAATTTAAGTTTGTTCAGTTCAAAGAAGAAGCGATTTTTTATCTTTTAGAAGTTTCATTCTGCATTCCTTTGGATCGTCTCCTTCAGAATATAAAAGTTTATTATCAGCATAAAGTGTTGTTCTACACAATATTATAACAGCTGGCATGCCATTTATATAAATTATATATAAAAGTGCTCCTTGTATCGACCCTTGTGGTACTCCTTGTTCCACATTAACAAAACTGCTTGTTCCACATTAAATCAATCCACATTAGATTAATGGTTTAAAAAGTTGTCATGAAATCCAAAAACAGCGCCATTATCTTTTTTTAACTGCCCCCATCCTTCCATTGGTTTATCACTTGGTTTGTTGGTGTTTCGCAAGAATGTTTTTTCCTAAAACCAAATGGAACGCTTCGTTTTGACATCTATCTCCTGTATCTTTTCCACTGTTCACAGGATATTTATAGGTCGAAATTCTTCGTGTTTCTTAGTATTGATGAGTATCTCCACTTCAGTTACCATAGAATCCTTCCAAGCGTTTGCAAACTCTCCCGTTAAAATATTTATAGTGTAGTTTGTCGAAGTACGTCCAAATTGTCGATTAACATTCTTGAACTTATATTTTCAAAGTCCGCAATTTTTTTTTAGGGTCTTCATAATATTCTTAAGTTCCCCTATTGTCATTTATTGAAATTTGAATTTTATTTCCAATGGTTTTATGCAGTTTTAATATTCAACTTCTTCTATTGATTCAATGATCACTTTAACACTTTTCACGAAATACTCATGTAATTTGCAATAATTGACCCGTCTTGATATTCCTTGCCTTCAAAACACACATTCTTACAAGTGTAACTACAACTAACTGTTTTAGCTTAAAAGGCCGGCCAAAAGTGAGTTAGAAGTGTACACGAAGGGTTCCGTACCGTCGTTGAATATGCAACACTGCATATTATTAAACTAAAATTTCTCAAAGTCTAACTCTGAATATGAGAAGACGCAATAGCATCTACGAGTGAACCTACTTTTTTACGATTTTCTTCACATATTTGTAGAATGGGGCGGGAAAATACTACACATTCAGGTACGTCATGGTCACGCTTCAGAAGATGCAGCCCTCTGTACGAACGGACGAATAGTGGAGGCTTAGAAAGATGTTTTTTTTTCCAAATTTTATTGAATTTATCTCAATGTTTTGAGTAAAATGCTAGACAAAAGTGGTTAAAACTATAATTAAATATTTACAGTATACTTGTCTAACTTACTGGCCATATCTGGTTCTCTTAGCTAAACCTATAGCTAATTCTGTCTTTTGACTAATAGTCGTGTTTTTTTTTTCATTGCACAAGCTACCTTAAGTCTTAGAAAAATAAGTTTAAAAACCTTATTTGAGTCAGTCACCAACATGAAAAACATACCCATCTCCGTTCGCCAATTTTGCCTGCAAGGGCTTCTAGTCGTTGAGGCCACTAAAAAATATCGGTGCTGAAGCTCGATTTCTTGTAGATCCCAGGCAGAAACCACCTTACTAAACCGCAAACGCTCCGTGGAACTGTTTGCAACGTCTCGTTCAAAGGTAAATCACTTCTCCATAGTTCTTCGGGCAATGCGGAAGATCGGCAATACGGCTTATCTATAGACACCTTGCGAATCTAGGTGGAGAAAAGCCTCTATGCGGATGTCTTTTGGTGACCCTATCAGGATGATGAGGAGCTAAGGTCTTAGACAGATTCAGAAATGAATGGTTGTGAAAAAAATCGGCTTGCCTCATGGATATCAATGTTAAGCTTACACCACTTCTTAATAGTTGGGATAGAATGTGCTGCCGATGATATCGTGTGTTATTTTGGGTGTAGATCACGTGTAGATCATTTACCACTGTGCCAAGGGCTCCCCCTTTTTTTGCGTCAATTTAAGCTCTTTTATAGAAGTAAAAGCATCTTCCGTTTTGCTATAGTTAAACTTATTTATACGACAAATGATGTTAATGAAACCCATTGGAATCTTCTGATTTATTTTTTTAATATCAAATGTCCATGTTTTGCCGAAAGTCAGAATGCATCGCAACCCTGCCACAACACTCCTCATGAAGGAATAAGATACTGGCGCAGCATCGCTATATCGATTTGACTCCAGCTTAATGAAGAAAGCTTGTGACCTTACTTAAAACCACTCACGAGTCTGTCCGTTCGGTTCTGGTGTATATTTTTTTTTGTCAAAGTGTTCCTCAGGACATGTCGCAATGGCTCAATTCTGATCCAAATATTCATGGAATGCATTTGTTGCTATTGTCAAACAAGCTGTGAGATTACATTTATATCCAGTATACATTGACGTGGAATCGTGGCATTTTTTTTCTGAAATTCATGATTTTAAGTCTAACTCAAAAACTAAACACTACGTCCAAATTGCGGTGCTCATAATTATCCATTTGAACAGACCTCATTTCGAATATTAAAATATTAAAATATTCAAGGAGCCATCGCTTCTCTTGACTTGAGCTTGACAAAGGGAACGAATTCATATATTCGACGGCGTACTCAACAAACTTTTGTCTTCCAAAACGTGGAAAGGTCTTAGCCTGCAATTCAATTGATGCAGCGTTTTACGTTTGGCAAATTGAGCTGAAATGAATTGGAAGCTTTGACTAATTTTTACTGCCCATGAATGTTATGAGAATCTCCAGACCACTGTTTGATTTTCTTCCCTTGTGTCATTATGATCGATCGTTCCACAAGGACGACACAAATTTATTTTCTATAATTTAAAGTACTACAAAAATAAATTAATTATGATTTTTTCGATAGCTAGATGGGTGGAGTCCCAATACGGACTGTAAACTAATTTATTTGCATTCACTCAATTCGCAGTATTATTTTCGTCTTTTCCCATAACTGATGAACCTATTTTTTTCCGTTTTCTCGGAAGATTGCTTCATCACTCTGCTGTCAATGTTATGCCTTTATAGCAGGACGAACATCCAATTAGTCAGATCTCTCCACTGATGGTCAATGGTGACTAGACAAGATTCAAAAACTTTACAAAAGTTCAAGGCTCACTCAAGGACTCGAACAATTGATCCAATTCGAAGCTACGCACCTAAACTGATCCCACACGCCCCCTTGTTTGTGTTAGTTGACTCTCCTTAAATGATTGTTGATAAAACAGCTACAGCCAAAAATCGGGAACGATAAGAAAGACGGAGACGTGGTTGCCATCTGGCCGAATAAACTGTACAATAAAAATATAAAATTTAATAAAAGAACCTCATTCGAATTCCAATAATTTCACTTTATTATGTTCAGTTTGGAATTTTTTTGCAAAAATAAAATACATAAAATCAAAAAGTCTTCCAATGTTTCCGCATAAAGAAAATCAATCCGTACACAAGTGCACATTTGCAAAAGAACCTTCGTCTGAGAGTTAACAGTTTTACTGGTTTAATCTGCCGATCCATTTGTAAAGCCAATAGCAACAAAAGCTCCACCTAAAATTCAAAATATTGACTATTGGAAGAAAAAAGCTCCTTTGGCAACAACTTACACTTCGATCGTATGATGGACAGATGTTCAAGTGCTCTACATTGACTAATTTAAGAGGCAACCTCGCATGATCTTCCAAATTTTCAGACACAATCCCGAATTGTAGCATCACTACGAAAGGTACAAGCACATTCATAGCTAAATTCTTAGTATTGGAAAGGTAGTATTTCGAAAAAGAGTTAGAAATGCAAATCAAGGCAAACCACACTTGAAGCAGCACGCTGTTGTTTCTCAATACATCGGTTGCTCGCTGGATTTCCAGGTACAAGCTTCCCACCTGATCAACTTGCTCGGCAATCTTCCGTAGAATGGATTCTCTCCTTCGGTGGGGTAGGTATGACAGTTGCTTGTATTGCATTGTGATGGGCTCCAGCCTTGTTTTGGCGACCTCGAAGAGTGCTTGCGACGTTAAAAATCCTACAAACGTTGCAAGAGCAATCACATCTGGCAGCACTTTCAAATTCAGGATCAGAATAAGTTCTATAAACGAAAATTTGCAAAGAAACATTGCATAAGTCGAAACGAAAGCCGACATCATATTCACACAGAGTCTTGCGACATGCGACCATTTATATAGATTTACGACTTGAAGGGTATCTTGGACGTCCTTGAAGATGCGAATAAAATTGTTCGTTGATGTGCACAGTAATTCCGGATTGCATTTGAATCGATGGATAAAGATTATTAAGGAAACCATAAAAAATGAAGATGAGCCGGATGCAAAACCCAGTAGGATGCACACTAAACAGTGCACGAGTGATATCGTAAGGTGGCGTCTGAAACCAAAACAAATGGTTGGAGAATAAACTTCCTGCCGCTCCTTGTCCCAGCAGACTCCAGGGTAGCCAAATATTTTTAGCATACAGTTTATAAATCGAATGAGAATCAGTTGAGTCTTGTTGATTTTGTCGCACCGGATTGGAGAAATACTAGTTTCCATCGAAGATGCAGAGTGTGACTGAAGAGCTTTGTGAAATAAAATTGCAAAAAGCTTATTAGATAAGTTACACAATGGAAAAGATTGAACTGCCAATAATCGGCTTAATTCAATATTTCCAATAACACAAAGTGCTTTGGCATAAGCATTAGAACCTTAAGTGTATTCAATCACTTTTATTACAATCAATAATTAATATCAATACGATTGAGTGTTTGCAACCTTAAGTATATTTTTCTGTCGAAGAGTGTCTAATTAAGGATGTGTCATCAAGTGATGACATTTTGGCTGCATGCATTCTAACTTCTTTTGATAAAAATGCTTCAAATTGAGCCTCTTAAAAGAATAAGCCTGATGAGTACTTTGAGTCTGCTTGGCATTAAATTGTCCAGTTTTGAAGCAATTCTGAGCACAGCCTTTGTTGCTATTGTTTTTCACGAATCCTTCTTTCCAATTTAACACAAAATTCGCGAGTAGGATGATGTAGCAATAACGAATCAGCAGCTGTAGGGTAACGAGAGCAATAAGGCCTTATGTTCTGAATCAATTCATAGGGCTAACGTTCGAATTCTGGATTAACTATGCCTTGAAGTTTTATCGCTATCATTGAATGGAGTTTTCAACAACTTAGTCTGATAAGGTGCGTTCTGCGGTGATTTCTTTATCATCAGGCTAGTGTTCCAAGTTACTGTCAAAATAATAACTTATGAATGTGATGTTATTGACTTTAAGTGACAAACAAAAAAAATTTAAAAAATACTGCGAATTGAGAGAATGCAAAAAAGTCGATGTCATATGAATAAGATAAATAATTTGTTGATGAAATTCGAATGGCTTCCATGCTGAGTGACGCACGTGCTGTATTTGTTTTTTTTTTATTGAGGGATGCTTCAGTTTCCTTAAAGTTGCTGGTCTGATCTTGCAGATTTCCCTTTTGCATTAAAAAAAAAAATAAGGTGCAGTCTGGTCTGATGGTCCAGATTCTAAAACTTACGGACCTCGTCAAATATAAAAAAAGAAGTTAAGCATGAAGGGGCTAAGATAACCTTTTGCAGAAGTCTCTGGAGTGAATTTCTACTGATGGGTAATTGGAGGATATAGATTCAATGGGAGTGACCTTTATAGCTATAGCCGAGCTGTATAATTTCGTGGAAATCGACTGACTGTCGCATGTTCAGTAAAAAAGTTTATTATGATGCATATGCTCAAAGGGGTAACACCAAACATGCGCCTCAACTCCCATTTTGGAAACGGAAACGAACTACTCAAAAAAGAGTTCTAAATTCAAAAATAAAAAAAGTTGAAAATTTCAAAAATTAGCAGTTGATGAAGTGGGGTCTCAAAAACTTAGCGGGTAACCATACTCACGTTTAAAACCCTCCTAGCAATCTGAAACCAAACAAAAAAAAAGATTATTAATCTAGAATAATGTCGCAACGTCTGGAACTACGGAAAAGTTGAAAAGATTTATTTTTTTCACGAAATGGCGACTGCCTGAAAAAAAAACAATTTTTTGTGAAAATTTTTTTGACTGTTCGAATTTAAAAAAAAAGTAATAGAAATTTGGGGATGGGGACTAACACAAGTCTATAAAGAAGACTCTCTAAAAATTTCAGGTAATTCGGTCCAGTAGAACCTGACAAATCGTAGGTATTGTTTTGAAAAAGACAGTTTCGAGAAAAACGCGTTTTAAGTTTCGCGTAAAGTTTTTCGCAGTCTAAGTCATGCAATGTCTTCAATAGACTTACATTTATTCAATCTGCCCTTCCCGCTTAAAAGATCGGACCTTCTTTTACTTCGAAAAACTATTTTCCGCGATTCTTTCCTCAGATCGAGCAGTTCTGGCCTCCTTTGATGCACTCGTAAAACTGGTGTCTTCCTGTGCCGTGAAATCGCCTTTTCCCTTGTCGATCTGGACGAGTAATCCTTTGCTCTGAGGATTTTTTATCCATTTTATTAAAAAAAATATATTTCATAATATTTTTATTTCACTCACAGAACACTCACAGTCCACTCGGTTTGAAGGCTAGAATTCAACTGTAAGAAGCTGGACGTAAGGGAATCGTAAATATAAAAGATACAAGTCACCTTGGGTTCTTTTATAACAATATATATACAGACGGAGAATTCCTAATGTCTTTTGTTCGATTAGTTCCGGGTCAGCAAAATACCGAAAATTCTCTTGTAGATATATTCTTGAATAGTTTAACTTTGAAAATATAAAATAAAAATTGATTTTTTTAAATTTCTAGACTAGAATACTCGCTTTAATGACTTGAAAAAAATTAAAGAAATGTTTACATACAATTTACTATTTTTTGTCCATTGAGGTGTATCCCTGACCTTCATAAGACGGAAGTTTAATCATCAATTCTTTTTTTAATAATCTCGCAAAATCCCGTCCAATGCTTCAAGGATAGCTTCGAGTAAGTAATTTTCAACGGCCTTCATAGACTGTTCGAGACAGATTTGCCCAAACATTTTCAATGAAGTCTTAGTCCGGTGAAAAGGGTTACAAGAGAAAAAAAATCACGTTTTCTGAGTCGATTTTTTGGAAAATAGAAAAAAAAAAGAAGTCAAAAAATATTCTTCATCTTTGGAAATAAATGTCCGAGTAAAAATTTGAAGCAATATTCCCCATAGACATATTCTTTTGCGAAATTTTTTCGCAAATTCATTTTTCACGCTGGGAAGAATCAATTTCCTCATGCTGGCTGATACCCCACTTTTGAACCCTACTTAAGTCGGCTAGTTGTTCTTGTACACGTTGCTCTATGTATTCTTTGAACATTTTGATGAGCCAAGACTTGTTCCATGTCTCTTGTTTTTAAGGTTGACAATTTCGTCGTCGTTGTAAGCATTTTTTTATTTAAAGACAATGAAGGTCACTCTAGTCCGAGTTTTTTAATTCTGGACATTTAAATCGGTAACCACTGTCTTGTAAGAAAAAAATCCAAAACAGAAAGCGATAATGTAAACCTCGTTATCGAAAAGGTGTAGTCTTAGTATAAAGTTCTTTTAAGGCAACCGATTTTCAGTTGCCATGAGGCTTTCTGACTGAGGCACACACTTTCGAACCACGAGATGTCGGTTAAAACAGCAAAAAGTTAGAAAAATAAATCAACAGATGGCCCACCCTTTTTGTTGCACTGCTCAAAGATGTGCTGGTTCTCATACTGAGAGTTGTTTGTAGTCAAAACATTTTCTTGGATACCTCCTTTCTGAAGGTGGTGGTCCTTAAGCTTCCCATATTGTCAAGTTGGATTGTTATTTCTTCTCTTAGGTTCCATAAGCAAAAAATCATGAAGATGGACGTTGCGTCCCTACGTAGGCTGCTAGATATATTTCTGGCCTAGGTAACACTAAGTGTTGCCAGGTGCAATCTGATATTTCCATTGGAATGTTTGACATTTTTTAGCATGACATCACTCAGAACGTGTTTCCATTTAATCGTGAATTGTTTTATTAACAGAGAACAGAAAAATTCATCTCGGCAAAAAAATGGAATTAACTCGCGAACACTTTCGTGGTGCGATCAACTTTTGACGTGGATTGTCACGAAAAGAGTGCATTGATGAACTTAAATCTTTGTATGGCGATGAAGCTGGTTTAATGAATTCAGTCATGGCCGACGCTCGCTCAAAGACGAATTCCGTGAAGGTCGTCCAAAAACGGCCGTTGTGCCAGAGAACATTGATGCCGTGCGTGAACTGATAATGAAAGATCGTCATGTGACATACCGTGAGATAGAGGCATCCCTGGGCTTTTCGATATTCCATGAACAACTGGCCGTAAAAAAAGTTTGTTCACGTAGGATCCCTCACAACTTGACAATCGCTCAAAAAAAAAAGGCTCGTGTCGATTGGTGCAAAGAAATGTAAAAAAAAATACGATCGCGGTGCTTCAAAAGACGTTTACAAGATTGTCACAGGTGACGAATCATGGATCTATGCGTATGAGCCCGAAACAAAACAACAATCGACCGTGTGGGTCTTCGAAGACGAGCCAAAACCAACAAAAGTTGTTCGTGGAAGAAGCACTTCGAAGCAAATGGTCGCCTGTTTCTTCGCTAAAACTGGTCATGTGGCGACTGTTCCACTTGAGCAACGTAGGACGGTCAATTCTGAGTGGTACACCACAATTTGTTTGCCTGAAGTCTTCGGAGAAATTCGAAAAACGGACAAGAGATGACGAATCATTGCTTACCATGAGAACGCGAGCTCTCATACATCGGCTTAAACCAGCGCCTTTTTGACCGGCCATAACGTCGAATTGATGAGTCATCCGCCGTACAGCCCTGACTTGGCACCCAATGACTTCTTTTGATTCCCGCACATCAAGAAAAAAATGCGTGGTCAACGATTTTCGTCGCCAGAATATGCTGTTGAAGCGTTCAAAAAGCATGTTTTGGAGGTGTCTCAATCGGAGTGGAAAAAGTGTTTCGACAATTGGTTTGAGCGCATGCAAAAGTGTATAAATCATGCTGGAGAATACTTTGAAAGACAATAAAACCACTTTTGATGATAAATATTCGCATTTTTATTATTAGGCCACAAATATATCTAGCAGCCTACGTAAGAACTTGATCGGTTTTGTTTGCGCTTCAACTAAAAATCCTATTTTAGAAATGACCTCGCTTGGTTTAAAGTTTTAATCGTTCCCCGGACAGGATGTCTTAAAAGACAGCAAACTAAGAAGTTCTAAACTGTGTCCAAGATTCAAATTCCCACATGTCCGTTGCATCCATGTAGCCCATGGTAAGCAGTAAAATAATGATATTCCATGTCGGCAGGACATCTCTTCTCATTTAAATTATGAAAATCCTGTTAAATAAATTTCCAAATGTACACCTGCTTCGTTATCCGAATCCCCCTTACGGTGATTTCTCGTTCCAAAATCTCGCAGCCCGACAACTCAAGGTTTCAACATTAATTGACTAAATATTTATTCGTTCGTTATCCTTGGATATTTGATTTTGACAAAAGTAGCCTCCCGCCAGCACAGCACTACAGATGCACATTCCCTGCTAGTAAATCTCGAAATTGGATTCCACTCAGCTTCCAAAGCTCATCTCTTTCGACTCCATCATCATCGCCGTAGTTTTTGCATGTCCTTACTCGTCGTCGTCGGTCGTCCATCGTGTGTTGTGCAGTACACAATCAATCCTTCTGTGTATCTACTCCCTTAACTAATTTTCAATTTATTCTCCAGTGTTGTATTACATAAAAGTGTGAGTGGTTCGTATTTCTGCTGAGTGAATAAACAAAAGCATAATAAATTTTAGACGAATGTGTGTGTGTGTGTGTGTACGATAGAGAAGAGCCAATGCTACTTACGGCTACCCTCCTGGGTAGAGCTAATCCCCAAGAGCTTATTTCCTCGATACATCTCCTTAAAAAGAGATTTCACCACTCTCAGTAAAGTGCATTGTGTGCAAATATATGTATGCACCTACTTACTATGGTGCATAGTGTATCCTTGATCCAGCATGCATACGGTAAGCTGGGAATACCTAAAAATTCATCTTTAGGAACAATCCTGACGATGGTGACGCCGACATTGGTCGGTCGGCTCCTGCTCTATTCCCTTTCGATTTATTTATGTACGACTATGTAAGCGATCCTTTCTTGGATTTTTCTTTCCTGTAACACCAACCACCGCACCGCCATTCATCCTGTCTGATGCAATCCGAAGTATTTCTCTGTTCGAAACGTGAGAAAATCGCGTTTTCTTTTGTTGTAGAACCAAGGGATTTCCTTGAATCGATTCCATGCATTATTCCGGCAATGGAAAGCCAGAAAATTGCCAACGTATGACCAGTTCAGTGCACACAGGCTACTAATAAAAGGTCACAAAGAATGGAGCCCAACATTCTCACAGAGAAATGAGAGTCAACATCAAACAAGGATATAATTTTTTGCGCCATAATTAACCTACTTATTTTTTTGCTTCCCAATGTAATAATATTTTATTTCATTTTGTTTTTTTTTGCAGCGAGGAAAATGTGTGGAAACTTTGCGAGCAAGTGAAAAAGACTCGTCCGGAGGAGCTGCCCAAGTGTTACGCTGTTTTTGTTTCAAACGAAGGACGAACGGTGCCACTATGGCGGCAGAAGGCTGGACGCGGCGATGACCAAGTCGTTATATGGGTAACAATATTATATTTTATACTCTTTCCTCTTTTTTCCCATTTCCTTCTATTGAATATTTTCTTTTGGCTCCTTGCTTGGGGCTTACGTATGTGGATTCTCATAATTGTACTAGAGCTGTATCAGAATCTGATCGATGACTCTCGGCTATTCCGGAGGATGCTTGAAGCTTGGAACTTTGATGTATCGTTTTGATTTCTACAAAAATGTTAAAGGGGAGGGTTTGTTCCGGTCCGTGTCTCGGCGATGATTTTCGGTTTTTGTTGGAACAAGTGTGGTTTCTTTTGGCAGGACGACGCTAAGGAGCGGGTTCTTCCATATTTTTCCTAAGTTTAATTGCTGTGTTTGTGGTCCTTTTTGATTTTTTTTTTAATACTTCAGTGGCTTGATTGGAATCGAGTTTGTAAGTTTTTATACTGAAAGAAAATATGAGATGTATTTTTTAGCGGAATGGACCTCTCATTGACTGAACATAAATATGGAAATGAATTTTCGAAGAAGATTGTAACTTTGGACATAAAAAAAAAGAAATTCAAAATCGTGGAATTCGAAGTTTCTTTTTTTTTTAAAGCACAGTGATGTCTTTTGAAAATATCATCCGTAGACTCGCTTGCCAGAGAACTGGACTGATTATAATACGGTAAGAAGGCTCTTATAAACGGTTGGCTAAAAGGGCCCAGGTTCACATCCAAGAGTAGGCCCTGAACTTTAGTTTGTTTCTTTAATTAAGTCCAGTCCAACTTTGCCGTTGCGATCAAATTGATGGCGCTGTCACTGAAGTTGTCGACCAACAATCACAAAGTGGGTGGCTCTATTGTCTTGTCATGCAAAAAAAATCGTATCCAGTTCTCCGTCCTTGACCGGATTCCACCCATGGAGCAATCGTAATCAAAATACATTTGACACAACACAATCTTTAAAATCTTCTCCTATTCCCCTTGCTTGTTTTATGATACAAAATGTTATGAGGGTTGTAAACACCCCTTCAGACAGCCTTTTTTTAAAAACCAGCAAACGTGTCTGAGGAGCCATTTATTGGGCATACTATCATTCGACCAAACTTTAGAAATAAACTCGTGTATATATCTCATCAAGTCTACTCTAGTTGCTTTGAAAGTTTGCGCATAAAGTTCATCGTTTCCAGCAGCCTTGTTGGTCTTGAGTTTGGCTTTTACTAATTTCATTTCATTAAAGTCGGATACATTGTTTGTCGTCGCCAGTAAATAGTCAACAGAAGTCGAAATACAACGTCACAACTCTTAAGCTTTAAGGCATCTAAGCTGGGTTGATCATTTTTTCTGTTCATAAAATGCACTAACGTCACTCGTCTTCTCATTGCAAACGATCGTGCTCCTTTCGTGCGCATTATTTTTCCTCTTGAGGTCTCAATGCTCATCAAGTTTCAAACGCTCTGCTACCCTTGATAAGAGTTTTTTTTGGAGTCCAGGAGGTCCTCAATCGGATTCTTGCAATTACTTTGTACTATTTAACGTCAGGATATTCTTGAAGAGTCAATCTAGCGTCGATCGCAACATGACTTCTTGAGCTTCAGAGGCATTGAGCATCCAGGTATCATTCGCGTAAAGCGAGGTGCGAATTTACACCAAGTGTGTTATCATGCCTCAGTCACTCTCACTGGTGAGCGATAGAGAGCCATGAACAAAGAGGTCTTTGTGCCACAAATTTATAAACGTCTTGTGGTTCAAATGATGTTCCAGTCTTTCATGGTAAAGCCATGGAAGTACTATCTTTTGGTAAGGATGGGCCTTGCGTTATTTCGGTTTTTTTGTTAAAACCTTGTAAGCCTTTCCAACCATGCTGGGTATGGCGTGCAACCATGGCTAAAACCGAGTTTGTGTGAATAGTGAAGTTGTTAACTTTTGTTTATGTAAATTTAACATACTTTGAAATGGTTTTTTGCAAAAGTTAGGCTTGGAAGTTTTACCTCAGAGTTTGTCAGGTTCTAAGCTATCACTTTTCGCAACCCTTCTGAAACGGATTAGTTTCATTTCGTTGGAGTTTCTCTTTGATTGGATATTATTTTACAAGGAAGAATTTGTTCAACAATAAATGTAAATGCTGAATCATCGATTTCTGCTTTTTAAATCCTTTGTCTTAAAAAAAATTTTAAAATTCTGTGAGAGCCTCAACTTGTCATCAATTGTCTCTTCTCTTGTCGACAGTTTTCATCTGCTGTGCGCATATTTCATCTTCCAGACGAAAATTTACTTTTTCTATGAACAGGATGAAAAAATGTTGTTTAAAATTCTTAAACAGTTGTTGTGCCAGCAAGAAGGATCATCTTTTCGAAAAAATGAAGGCACACCTATCTCGATCAGTGCAAAAGTTGGTTCCTCCTTCACGATGAAATATTTTATGCGTTCAAAGTTGGAGAAAAATCACAATCTGTGACTGTTTGACTTCGAACTGGATAGCCGAAGGGCTTATAGGTTTCTGGCTTACTTTTATTTATTTAACGCTTAATATAAGCAAACGCTTTAATCTAAACCTTAAAACTAGAGAGGTTTGGGTCGGTAGGGGGAGGGGAGATATTTGAGGTATAAAGATAGTTTCTGAGGGAGGATTTGCAAAGCTGGAAGTCATGATGTATATTAGCAGAGCGGAGCATCAGCGAGATTGAATCAAAGAAACCGTAGTTTGTGCGAGTTTTCATAGGAGGGAGACCAAACTTGGCTGGCGCATTCGAGAATCGGCCTGACAAAGGTATTGTACAGGGATTTTTGGAAATACGGATTAGAGACTTTTTTCGGCCAGCGTTTAATAAAGCCAAGACAAGAGTTGGCTTTCTTAATAATATTATCAATGTTTGAACGAAAATTGAGCCCTTTGTCCATAAGAACAACGTGATCAAACATTCAATCAACTACTGAGGGAATAGATTAACCATCTAAAAAGTATGTTCGGTGGGGGGATTGGGGGGATTAACATTGTACAACTTTAAGCTCTAAGTGGTTTTTGGTACACCAAGTGTAGAACCTATTCAAATAATTCTGCAGAGTGATGAGAACTATAGGGGATGATATGCGTTTGCTGATTCTCATATCATCAGCGCATATGAAAATCGTTAATTATTAGAATAAAGATAATGGGTCCTAAATGACTGCCTTGGGGGATACCATAGGTAGCAATTATTCTTGCTCTCTCTTTCAAGATCATGACACATTTACTTAAGAAACTTGACTTGTTGATTTTAATTTTTTACAATCGAACTGACACCATAATTTATCTCTACCCTACGATGAAAAAAATTCCGGAAGGATTTTCTAATCATATTTTAACAATTAACCTCAACATATAGAAAAATATCATGGTGGACCTTTTTATACAACTTTCTCATTTCTTAGACTTAATTTAATATTTATCTCTTTCCGTTAAGGCATTGTTCCTTAAAATGCATTTGCGTGAACGTTTTTCCGTCGCTACAAAAGAAGCTTTTATTTAAATGGGATAGTATATATTTTGAATATTGTCGAAAGAAATTATGAAGACTTACAACTGTATTGACCTTGACAAAGTTTTAAAGTACTTTTTGAATTTTAAAACTATTCTCTTGGACGCAATTAAATATCGAAAAACGTAACGGCAGCATTAAAAAAAAGCATCACCTCGACCGCTCTTTAGTTACATAATTGGTTCCCAAGAAATACCCTTTTATTTAAATGAAATAATACTTAGCCTATGTTTATCCTGAAGGTCCATTGTAAATATTGGCGGAAGAATTATTAAATCGGATGACTGCTTTCGAAGATTACCGCATAAATACAAACTAACAAACTTTACCTCTTCATAGCATGAGAGTAGATATATATAAATAAAACAATATGAAAACAAGAATAAAGGGGGCCCCGTATAAAAAACGTATTTATAAAAATCGAAACTCAATTTTACGCCAAGAAGTAGGCTATGGTACGGTGGTACGGAACCCTACATTTGCGTGTCCGACTCGTACTTGGTCGCATTTTATCTTCTTCATTCTCGTGTGTAGCGTTCATCCCATTTCAGACTTTGTGTTATTAACACTATCCTCGATATGCACATTCGAGTAACTAAGCCGATTTTTTCAACACCCTAACCATTTGTTCTTCAAACATCTTCAAAATTCTGCTGCTGTTTTGTATACACATATAAATGTATATAAGAGACCTATTGTTCTCCTATGATTTCATGTAACAATTGCATCCGAGATTTTATCAATGCAATGATATAATACTTAATGAAATACAACAGTTCGGCGTTAACATTCCGCCCACCTTGAACTAACACCCGTTTTTAGTTCAAGATGAAGATGTACCTGGCTCTGTTGGTGTACCCTCCTTGAATAGCAAAAGCTGAGAAATTTTAACAATTGTGCGTGTCAGCGATCCATTGGCGGTTATTAAGGTGACAACCCGAACTCTGCCATCCGTTCCTGCGTGCACATCTGTTATCTTAGCCATCTTCCATTTACTTGGTGGAATGTTGTCATCTTTCAAGTGAACGAGATCTCCTCTGGCGAGGTTGGGAAACGATTTATTCCATTTGTCCCGTTGCTGGAGCTGGACTAAATATTCAATGCTTCAGCGTTTCCAAAAATGTTGACGCATCTGTGAGATTAAGCGCCATCGGTCCAGCGAACTAACTTTGACATCACTAACATCAGGCTGCGGGATGGTCTTGAGAGGTTCGCCTATCAAAAAAATGACCAGGCGTTAGCACTTGCAGATCATTCGCATGAGCGGAGATAGGGCAGAGAGGCCTCGAGTTAACGCAGGTTTCTATCTGTGTTAGAAGGGTTGAGAACTCCTCGAATCTTAAAAGATGATCGTCTAAAGTTCTTCGTCACAACAGCTTCCCAGTATCCTCCCATACATATGTGGGGCAGCAGGCGTGTTGAAATACCAAGTCTTGCCATCATTGATGAGGTATTTTGCAATCTGGTCATTCCTTGTGGCTTCCACTGGAAAACTCTGAAGTTCCATTATCACTGTACAACTCGCTGCTATGGCCTCGACGATACACGAACCAATTGCAGATGGAGATAAAAGTCTGAGATGACATCTCGCTAGCTAGTTCTAAGTGCATGGCTCCTGTTGACATGCAAATAAAAACTGTTACATAGCCCTTTATTGCTCTTGAGCCATGACCCCTAGAAAAGCGCAACTGGGCCAGCAAAATCGACTCCGCTACGAAGAAAATGGGCAACACGTTTGCACTCTAGGCTTGGGAAGATCACCAAGATAAGATAAGGAGTGTGATTCGTGCAGCAGCAGGAAGTAATATTGGATGCATGGCGAAGTCTTCCCCCTACTCGGAGTAGCCCGGTGTCATCGAGGAATGGGTTGAGCTTTAGGAGCCTACTTTGTCGACTCAGAGATCTCTTAGAAGAATTCCGCAATGCTCTCCAGTAAGTTAAGCATGAAGTCGTATTTTTATTAAAACTAAGTCTTACGCACAAATTACGCATCCCACATTGCCAGATGAATTCGTGCACGTGTCTTATTCAAAATAACAAAAGGTACAACAATGTAAGCCAACAAAAACTGCTCCTTGTTTCATTAAGTGGCATTGTATTGATGCAACTCATCCGCATCATTGAATTAACTTTTTCTCAACTCAGTGACAGTGAGGAATCCCCTCTTTTGTAGGTCATAAAATTTAAAGTGAATTTCAATACGCCAATTGCGCCTTTGCAGAATCCTCACCTCATCCTAATCGAAGTCGATTCCTTGAAACGGCTTAAATATACCTTCTTGCATGACAAACAACTGCCAAATTCTCTTAGAATTAAAAGGTTCTGAATTAAAGGCCGGAAAACCTTCTCCAAGGAATGACTGAACTAAATAATTCAAAAGGTCTGTCGTATTGGAAATGAATACTTGAAATACCAAACGTTGCGTGCACATGTCTGCACATGGCCTTAAGGATTTATTTGACCTTTCTTGGTTTTTGTAGAAGTCACAAAAGTGGTCCTTTAACACACCCTTTTAACCAACAAAATAACACCAGAAAAGGCCACCATCAAAAATACCCCAACAAAAAAACGAAAGCTACCTCGTTTCTTTGTATATCCTTTCCTTCTTCATCTTATCATCTTTTTTTCGTTCCTCATGGAAAGGCTAAGGAAATTGTAAAAGTTTGTAGCTAATACCATTTTATGGGACGGCGAATTAGATGCGACCGAAGAAAAGGATGGAGCAGATGATTTATCTTGCCTTCTAGTGAAAAGGAAAACGAAGTAACCTCTTCAAGGACTCTGCTCCGTTAATGTGACGGCATAAGCAGCAGTCTCACTTTATGGGCATTTCCTTAATGCGGCCGTAAAACTTTTGCCGCTCAACATTTTCAAAGTAACACCGGAACGAGATGGATTAAATTCCAAATACGACACAACAAAAGGAGGCAGATGCGAAGAATGAAAGCTCCGAACCGAATCTTGAATCCCAAGCATTACACAGCTAATGTGAGTGTACTCTTGTGCACCTTTTACACGGTTAACCTAACACTTTCAGTGGCAAGCTCGTTATAACTCAGCAGACGACACAGATGAAACAATCAGACGGAGTGTGTAAAAGTAATGCTGACCTAGACTAAATCACTTTTCATCTCGACTGGATTGGAGGCGACAAACGATTCCCCAAGGTGTCCTTAAACCGCAACCACAAAAGTAATGTTTAATTTGACTGTGGATGATTGTGAAGAGGCACTCTTTGTACTTTGTACTTCAAAAACAAAAAAATAACCACTTCAACAGAGAAAGCTATCAAGGAAAGTCTTATCGTACTACTTGCAGCCCCCAACCCTGCATCCCTTAAGTACGATTTCAGAAGGTATGATGGTATGGCGGCACTTTGAATCCAACCATTCGTCCCTGAGGCGTCATTGCCTTAAACGGATTTGTCTTTTTTTTACTGTCTGCGAGAAGAGCAATTTTCGAGAGGGACTCAGTTTTTATCCCTACGACCACCGACACAAATAGGATTACCGTGTCATGTCGATGTATAAAGCCAAATGTTGCACCCAGGATTAAGCAGTGTTCCTCGTGGTTATCTAGGGTTATAAATATGAGGTACGACTACATTTCTTACCTAATTAAATGTATCGATAAGGGTTACTCTTGTGCTTTGTCATCCTTACCTGTGAGCTCGTGTACAGTTTTTTTCTTCTGTTTGCTGTATCCTTGCTTGACTGAGAAACTTTTGCCTTTGGATAAAGACTGAAGTAATTTATGGACATGTGCCTTACTACAGAAGTTTGTTCATGTAGCCGGCTCGCTTTATGGGAGGTAGGGAAAAAGTTTAAATCAGGAATTATGGGTCGTTGTTATGACGCTACTGTAAAAGGGTGAACTTCCCTTTAACGCTGGAAAAATGGATGCCTTGGTTGAGAAATATTTCGTATAAAAGAAAGGCAAAATTTCTACTCTAGCCAAGTAAATCGTTGTGGTGAACAATGTTTTGAGCTTTCACATACTGTGTCATATGAATGGCCGTTCAATAAGGTTTGAGTCAAAAGAAATATTACCCCTAAATAGGTTCACTGTTTTTCCGGTAACGTTGATTGGTCAAGGGTTATGTTGGTGTACTAAGGGTGCTTCAACGTTTATTTCGTGAGGAAGTTCTCATTTTTTTCAGATCGACTTGCACTGGCTAGCTTGCGTTTTCAAAGTGGCATATCGGGACATATATGCAATCTAGGCTTACCAAGTAAACAGGGTAATATGCTTTAGATGTGACAAAAGAATAGAGCGGACGGGCAATTTCCGTGAAAATGAACATAGAGTGAATAAAAAAAATTAAAACTCAAAAAGAAACACAGGATATAGTTATATAGCTTTTTCTAAAGCCCCGTTTACATTCTTTTATTTAATACTTCATTGAAGTTTTTAAAGGGCCGGTTTTTCAGTACGAGATCGGCTGGTTTCGAGATTTAACTCGAGTTTATCTCAGAAATATGTTTTTCAGTAAATTTCAGTCCTGAGTTAACTCCATGTTAACCCAAGAAAATTGATGATTTTACTCTGGATTAAATGAAAATATGTTTTTTGACACATGCTGAAGTATCAAGCGAACAAATATATTTCATTTCTATTTATATTAACATTTTATTAAATTGTAAAAGAATATATATTTTCGCTTTATTCGGATTTTGATTCAGATTTCGGCGATACAGAATTGTTGGAAATATTAAAAAAAGAAAAATATTTGTGAGATCGCGTCCAAACCATTTTCATTTGTTTGGAAAAAAAGGATTTTTAAGATCGATCTCGCCATTCAAAGGAATCTGCTTTTAGCATTTACGAGTCGCGTCGCGCTTTTAAATCGCAACGTATAGAGACAAAATAGTCATGCACTGAAAAAGTGCTTCATCGCTTAACTCTAGATGAATTATAGACTACAGTTAGTCAACTCTTGCTTAACTCAAATTTAACTCAGCACTGAAAAATTGGCCCTTAGTGGATAATATTTGATAAATTAAATTTCAAAGTCAATTGAAAGAAAAATTAATATATTTTCTTCAAGATGGATTTTTACAAAATTTTGCATTTTAAATGGCAACTTTTTGTTCCAATACTCAAAGACGTTAGGCAATTTCTAAAAACTTGATGCTTAAAAATGTCTTAAATTTTATTTATTTATGCCAATTTTTAAACAGGCGGACTTTCACCTTTTCGGAACGGAATCGAGTTCCCGAAGACGATTGTGAAATCTTAAAAATAACAATGGTGGGAACATAATCTTTTGGGATACCGTTCAGCGTACTAAACTATAGCAGCAGTTTATATCAGTCAATTTGTCCCGAGAGTAACTTAAGCTGGCCATCGTTTTGTGTTTGCGATTCGACATTCAATATTGAACTATTTTAGTTTTCAGTACAATGTCCTCGCACATTTATTTGTGTTTAGGTAAAACTTATTTTGTTTTTTTTGTTAGATTTAAATATTATAAAGACTTTTTCATTGGCTTCTACAGGTAGGCAGGTCAGTTTTATTAAATTTAACAAGAGCTCCAAAGAAACGCTTAAATGTATTAATGCCTGTTGGTATGCAAGCAAAAATAAAACAGGATCATACGCTCATTTATTAAGGGGGTATTCTAGTCTAGAGGCATGAATTTCATGTAATTTTTAAATTGTCCATTTTATCCATTTTTTGATTACTTATTTATTAACATAACAAGAACACAGAAAAAAATCAAAAAATAAAAAAGTTAAAAATTTCAAAAATTAGCAGTTTATGAAGTGGGGAACTCAAAAAATTGGCGTGTAACCATACTCACGATTTCAACCCTCCTAGCAATCTGAAACCAAAAAAAAAAAAATATAAATGTAGAATAAAGTCGCAATGTCTGGGACTACGGAAAAGTTGGAAAGATTTTTTTTCACAAAATGGCGACTGCCTGAAAAGACTTACATTTTTCAATCTGCCATTCCTGCTACATACATCGGACCTCCCTCGACTTCGAAAAAACTATTTTCCGAGTTTCTCTCTTCATATCGAGGAGTTCTGGCCTCCTTTGATGCGTTGGATGCTCGTATCTCAGAGTGATCAATCCAGGCGCTGTCTCGTTTCACAGCATTGCCATGAAGTCGTCTTTTTGTTTGTCGATCTGGACGCGTAATACTTTGGCTTGAGGATTTTTTATCCATTTTATTAAAAAAAAATATATATCACAATATTTCTATTTCACTCACAGCACATATGTACGTCCACATGGTTTGAAGGTTAAAATTCAACTGTTAGCAGCTGGACGAAAGTGAACACTTAATATAAAAGATCCAAGTCACCTTGGGTGAGAAATATGGATTCAGGTAGACGTAGAATCCCTAATGTCTTTTGTTCGATTATTTCCGGCCGAACCAGTTTGGATGCCGGGTCAGCAAAATATCGATATCGAATTTTGAAAAAATTCTCTTGTATATTTATATATATATTTTTGAATAGTTAAACTATGAAAATGTAAAAAAAAAATAGTTTTTTTTTAATTTCTAGAATAGAATACCCCCTTAATTGACCTTAAAATCCGAACCAAAAAAAAAATTAGTTTTATTCTGAGAAATATGTACACGACATTGCTTTTCATTTCTCAAATACTTAATCACATATTGCCACCCAGTTTGTGAGTTTAGATTGACAATTAACAAGAGCATTGAATATTGAAAAAAATTACATTTAATAATTCAACATTTTAAAAAAATTCGATTTAAAAAAAACAATGTTATATTTTCCAAAATAAAACAACTTTAGTCACTCAGTTATAAATGGGATTTTACATTATCTTATTTGCTTTTTCAGATATTTTTTATTTTTCTTAATTTAAGTTTATTTTGCTTTAAATAACACCTCCAGCCTAAACAGGGGGAGATAGACCCACCTTCTAAAGAATTTCTTTCTTGTCTTAACCTAACCAACTCGCTCCAGCTTTTTGTTGGATCAATTGCAAATCACCTTGTTTATGTTGATTTGTTCACTCAAACGAACTGACTGACTTGATCCGACCTCGTAAAGTAATTCAGAGGAGTCAAATTATATGACCCACGCAGGCAATTGAAAGGTCAATTTCTGGAGATGAATTAACCATTAAATATTTGTCCCAATATCGCGAATCATTTGCAGGAAGTACTGAAAAAAAGTTTGAATCAATTCTGCCTCTCGCATTGGATTTTCGCGGGTAAAGTGTAGTCCGAGAGTCTCGTGAGGATTGTGCTCACTTCGAAAAAGACAATTTTACATTTCAACCAGTAAGTTAGAAATGATCGGAACCACTGAAGATGATTTGACAAGTCCATTTACCGCACAGTTTAAGCTCATGCTGCATAAATATAAATCTCAAGAGCATACATAACATATGTAGACAAAAACAGATCCATTAGCTGCTCAGATGGTCGATTATGGGCACCTTAAATTGGGCGTAGTTCTCCATTAGTTTGAGGTAGTGGACTATATTCGATATAAATGCCAAAGGAACGTGCGCAGCTGGTTTGACAAATAGCCTTATTATACCTCTTAAAAGAAACTTTTTATTTTAATTTTATTTGTGCTTGAGTAAACCATGACAAGCTGGAATTTTTAAATTGCTGAACATATTTTCCTTATCGCCGAACGATCTTCCTGGTGAATGAATTTAGCTTATTAATTCGCATTCTCGCTAGTCCCACTTTTTGCCTAAAAAAAGATATAAATTTCGTCAACTAATTTTGCTTGTAACATCCTCGCAAGATTCATAGCTCAGATCACTATCCATTTTTAACATTTACTTCATATGGGGATTCCTCTTTTTTTATTCCATGGAGTACAAGAGTATTTGACCGCCTCCCAAAAACCTTTCAACACTAACAGCACCAAAGTGTTGAGAGTTTTATCATCACTCACAAAAACAAAACTAGATTTAATATGTTTATCGAACCTTGGTGATCAAACCTATAGAACAGTGTTTCTCTTTTCATCCTTTATCGGATTTTGCCGCAGGTCCTGGATTTCTTGGTTAATATCAGCACTCGATTAAGATATTTCTTTTAACTCTTGCCACAATTCCTATATTCGTATTCCTTCCTGGGATGTACATGGAGCGTTTGTATGTGATCTACTCCAAATTGTTCCATATCCTTCCTTTGATGATAATGTTTACCAAACTGGGCACACCTGGATTTGATTAAGTATACACGTCAGGCAATGATTCGGTCCTTTACGTGGCTGAACGATTTGTCTACGAAGTCTTCTTAACAATGTTTATCGCGCGACTGCATTTATCTGGCTTCTATACCGTTGTTTGACTCCAAGCCTCCCTGCAAGACTTGCAAACGCTGTCAGCACACCGGAAAAAGCCTACAGAGAGTATATAAATGAATACAATATTGTCACCATCCCGCAGAGAGCTGTGGATGTATTCAAACAGCATTTTCATTAGCCACTTAATCACAATGGCCAAGAAGGACTGTGACTACAAGCTGAATTTTTAAAATAGGCGTTTCCAGGTCTGGCAGCAACTATCGACGCCACTGACCCCATTCTATCGAATGTTTTGCGTAAACACACAAATCGTTCCATACCAGTATGGCTTCAGGCCCAGCAAATCTACAATTGACCAATCCTAAACCAACAAATTTCAGCTCACCCGTTCATAAACTAAAAAACGCATATGATAACACTTATGAAATTGAACTATACAAAGCAATGGCCGAAGTCAGGATCCTTCGAAATTGTTGCGCTCGGAAACACGCGATATACTTCAGATTAAGAATCTCCGATTTTTCAAGATTTGCACCGAATTCCGACACGGAATTCTCCAAACTAATTCTTAAAAAAGTATTGAGTCGGGTCGGTGTCAGTTTGGCAAATAATATCTTTTTCGAATCTGCGCAGTAGACTTATGTTTTCTTTGGATAGAATTTGAAGACCAAGAAAACATGAAGCCAAAAAATCAAATGATTTATCGATTTAGTTTTGATCCTTCATACCTCTCCTACTGTAAGCCAATAAAGTCATAAAGCACTGCATTTGTTGGCAATAATAATTAATTAACTTTCCGACAAACTTCCGAAAAGATGCACAAATCCGATGACAGGATCTTTACTTTACAACTATCACTCCTCGGTAGTGTAGCAAAGTTGACCGAAAACTAATTTCCAACCAGACGCCAAAATATTGACCAAACTAATTCGACTTTGATAACTTGCAAGCCGCAAAGCACAAGCCAGCAACCCGAAACCCAAACTAGCCTGCTGTTCCATGTCACAGTTCAAAAAGTCCTTGCGCCCACTTAAAACACCATGAAATTGCCAATCAAAACTTTTGTCCATTCACATGGCTCTTTACTCCGATGCACCGAATGCCACAATGTGTCGACAACGACAGCGCGCCCCCACACCATCCCAACACGGTGACACGACGACACATATTCTTCGTTTCGACACAGTAAATTAATGAAGAACATCGTGGCGTGTCATGGATGGGTTTTTCGGTGACACCGTTGTGGTCCCGCTTCTCACACCCGTTCGGTTTTTTTTTTTTTATCACGTATTACTGCCGGAAACTTTCAGAATTTATTGCCAACCCAACACCCCAAATTCCCATGGGGATTGCGGAAGTCACGGCGCGAAAAAAGGAACCATATCATCTGCCATACCGGATACACAGCGATATACACAATCCACTAAAGAGCACCCATTGAAAGGAGGTTGCATCAATCAAGGCGTGCATCCGAACGAAGTTTTGGCGACAGTTTTTGATAACGAATAACCGCTATTTCACGTACACCGATGACACACACCCAGTTTCTCCGAGTCATAAATGTCATGCCATTGAGTGCGATAAAAATCGCAGCCATGTTTTTGGACGGTCAATGTTTTTTTTTTTTGTCCTGTTTTTGACATTTTATCTGGATTTCGACAGATGAGATGAGGATGGGGTTTTGTTTTAGAGAAAGTTCCTTTGAATCGTGATCCGATGTACTCACACTCCGACCTGGTGGAAAGCGCCAGAGTTGTGGCCAACAAAGTTTTGCGTTTGAATAATTTCGCCACAAACAAGCTTTGCCGATGAACGGAAACGCAAAAGGATGAGAAGGAGCTTCGGGGCTTGGAAAATAAACCAGCCGGTCTGTGTATGGCAGGGGCAATGACAGAGAAGTGAAATATTTAAATTTTTGTGGCCGTTCGGGAGAGGTGCATACTCGTACAATCGAATGTCGATTTGGTGTGCTATGGAAATGCTGGAGGGAAATTCTTTCAAAAGTTCTATGCTTTTCGAGATATTGTTTCGGATTGGCGGGTGGGGTAGTTTTGACTAAAATGAGGACATTTTCAAATGAAGCAGATGCAATGGAACCATGGCATTGAGTATATTGAATCCGGATTTGAATTGGAAATGCAAAGGAGCTTATTGGGTGACAGAACTACTCGAAATATACTTGCTAATATATTTGACTTTTATAGTTCAGTAGGAACTTCTGTTTAGAATTTTCGAAAGACTTATGACTTTTGAACCTTTTTTGTGAGCATTTTGGTGCTGAATAGATAGCTGATTGAAACGTGAGACACGGGAAAAATGGAAACAACTAGAATAGAGTCAGTCCAAGATGATAATGTTGAGATAGTTTTTGACGTTTTTAAGGTGATTAAATGTAAGCATTCGTTCGAGGACGACAAAGAATAATATCGAATAAGGAGAGAACTCCTACTTACTTCGACGTCCTGGGAGGATATGGTGATCAACGAACAAGTTGCTTCTACCTTTTTAAGCCCACAACATATGCCTTAAGTGAGAAACGTCACAATAGACAGATCTAACTTCCAGGTCATATAACGTCGCCTTCCTGGGATCTGCGGTGAATTCGAACGACAGTAGCGCGGAAATCAAACTGAAAATCACTTGTGCCATTCGCTGTTGCTTAAGCTAAGAAGGCCCTAACTCAGACGACCAAGCTTAAATTATAAAGACTCTTATCTTCCCAATCTTGCTGTATGGAGCTTGAAGAGCATGGATCTCCTCAAAGGCAAATCTTGATCGCGTCGTGAGAAAAATCCCTCGGCTCATTTTCGGACTCCTTTGTGTGGATACATCATGAAGGAAAAAGGTCAACGAAGAACTGGACGGCGATATGGGTCTAGCCTTAAAGGTGTTTTGAACATGTACAGTGGGGCATACAATGGACTTGAATTAATTCAGTGTAAGATGTTAAGAAAGCCTGGAATCGATCAGGCTAGAGAATACATCCCGAACTATGTATGAACATTTAGAATGCAGTTCCAGAATAATGCATTCTTTTACATCCCTGGCAAATTTTTCACCAAATTCTACATTTTAATTATAAAATGACAAATGCATGCCTTTTTTATATTTTAAAAGACGAAAAACAGCCAAATGCGAGCCGAACAAGCTCACGAAGGGTTCCGTACCACAGCACATAGCCTACTTCCTGCCGAAAAATTCAGTTAAGTTTGTTAAAATATACATTCTTTGAATGGGGACACCCCCTTTATTTTAAACTTTATTTTATTTTAGTGATTTTTTGTTGCATGAACACTTCTGCCGGGCCAGCTGGTATTGGAATTGACGTTCAATCAAAACCTAAATCATTGAAATTTCAATCTCAGTCTTAAAATTCGAAATTATTTTAGTCGAAATTTTCCAAATACGATTTAGATTTTTATTTATTTCGACTTGACTTCACAGTAAGGTACAATATCTTTTGAAAAAACGAAAGCATGCAATTTAAAAAAAAAAAACCTCAAACAATTATTTACAGCAACAAAAAGTTCAAAAAAAAATTATAAAGAAAATTGAATATGAAAACAACATTTTCAATTAATTTTTAACCTTCTTGGTGTTATCTTTTCTACTTATGCAATACAGGAGTAAGTTCCGGAGCGAATAGGGTGCACAAAAAACTGACGTTCGGGGGTCAGATCTTACTGAGAGAGGAACTCTAAGATTTTAGAATAAATAGGCTGATTGACGTCTCAAAAGTATGTCCGAAAGTTATGCTTGCATGTGAAACTTGATGTAGATGTCAAAAGTCACATTTTGCAGCGATATACAGAAATGAGTCACCCAATCATGTATGCTAAAAACGTATAGAATAGTATTATTGTAGGCTACCATCAGTTTCTTTTTCAAGATAGGAAAAACCAAGGTCTTTGCTTACAACATGCGTAACTTGTACATTGACTGAAGTCTGGACAAGTCTTGCCACATCATAGATGTAACAATACTTTTTACGTTTATTGCATAAAGCTGAAGACCATTTGATTTAGACCACAGCAAAACATATTTTAAATCCACATTAATTCGACTTGCAGCTAATCTACAACCGAACTTCATCAGTGATGAAACATAGGTGAAAGTTCGTTGATATAAAGCAAATTTGGTAAGGGTCCCTGTATAGATCCTTGCAGGACGCCGCTGACACTAAGTTTGAAATTGGACAAAACTTTGTTTTACTCAACAGCTTGCGTTTTTCCAGTTAAATATGAACGAATAAGATTGACTGCAGATGGTGAGAAATTGTAAACCGATGAGAATTTTTTTTTACAAAAGTTTGTGTATTAAACCATGTCGAACGCCTTCGAAAAATCAAGATCTTTCCTTATCTCTTCAGTGACACAGATTGAATTGATAGTTTTTTTTTATACAAAATTTAAGTCGAAATATCAGAGTGGTCTATTCACAAATAACTAGTCAACTTTATTAAATAATTTAATTGATGAATCAATTCTTTCTTTTATTAAATTTGCTTGAAAAAAGGAAACCGCAGATTTTAATTAAATATAAACCTCGTTTGGTTTTTGTGTCAAAAGACAACCTTTCAGCTCAATAAATTTACAATAAAATGGAATTTGAGAACATCGAGCTTATAAAATATTCTTAAACAGTTTCCACTTATGCATTAATTACGCATCACAATGATTTTACTTTTATTTATTTTTGGTTTCAAAAATCGTTGCAGGGAAAATGTAAAAAAAAATATTTATTACTCGATGAACATTATCAAAATCATATTTGTCAAAGCAGATGACCCAGAAGCCATTAAAGCTACGCATAAATATTATCTCCTCATTTAATGGCATCCCCTTGAATGTGGAGGGTGTAAAACAGAAACTTTAATGTCGGTAAAAAGCCCTCTTCAATCCGTCGATAGAGTGCAAAGATACTAACATGAGCTTTAACCCATTGGATTCCGTGCAACTAACACTTGGGGTTTGTTAGTCTTACAGAGAAAGTTTATGTGAATTACACGATATCGATTGAAGGATGCAGGATACGAGTGCAAGTATTTGTGAGAATTTCTATGAGGAAATCAAAAACTGTTGAACAATTTTGGATTTACTCTTTCTCGTTTGAACCGCAATGTGTTGCGTCGAGAGACGATTGTGGCCCTCAGTATTTACAGATAATGTTTGCGGACGAAGGAGAGGTTTATTCGTTTAAGAGTTGTTGAATGTTTGTTTCGTTTCTTTTATAAATTTAACTGTGGCACTGTAAGTGTTTTTGGGGCGCCTTCTTTCAGGCACTTAAAGTTTGTATGCGCTTTATTTATTTTTTCTTGATATTCTATTTTTATTATATTCTCTAGAAGGGGTGTGCCAAGATGTGAGTATATTTACAGTTTGGAAATATTTCTATTATTTGTTTTGAATTTTGCCCATTGCCAGTTTTGACTTGACGTGATCTCTTCAGGGCCAAATACCCTCGCTTCTCGTCGGGCTTAAGCTGATTTATAGTTCTTAGTTTATTTTCGTTCACATTACCTTTAAGGTAGCCTCAAAGCCGAGTGGCGTCAAATCGTTTGACAAAATGGTCCTTCAGGAAAGTCATACTTTAAAGGGATGGGTAAACTGCGGCTCCAAAATTTCCAAAATCCGTGAACTACAATGGCTGTCCGACCGCATTTAGCGAATGGAAAGCAATGCTCCAGATAAAAGCGTCTACCAGGAGTCTTGTGTGCACCAGGTGCATGAAAGAAAGAGAGGCAAAATTTTCGTTTCAAGATGAGACGGCGGATGCTAGAAAACTGGATCTAACCAACATAAAGCAGGATGCCGAAACGTTTAGTATAGAAATCCGCTTATGCCCTAGTCCTTCAAGGATCGACGTCCTGATAAATAAATGAGTAAATCAATTCTTCTCTATATTGATAACAACTATCAAAATCGGAAAGCTCATCATCGACAAATTTTGGTAAACCTTCTTTTCCCAGTTTAAGTCACTCTATAAGCCCTGGTTCGAAAATTTGACATTTGTCTATATAATTTCTTTCTATTAATAAGAATATGAAAAAAAAATATATAAACTTTCTCAGTTGTTTTTATAAGAGAAATGTGGTCCCAGACTTGAACCCTGTGGTACCTCTGCTATAAGATATGTCTTGTGTAAGTAACTTAGGGAACCACAAAGAGTTGCCTTCTGCGATTAAGATAAAATGTCGTCCGTTTTAAAACCACGTTTTTTTACGAAGTCAAAGGCCATTGAAAAGTCATATATAGTCTTATTTGTCAAAAATATCGGTCATTGCCGGCTTGGACGTTTATGGCGCGCTCGAGAACCACATTGATTTGACTCACTAAGACCCTAGATTAGGTCAGTTGTGACTTTAAAAGGATTGGTTATGGAAGATATCTGTAAATTAAAAAGTCGTTCTCAGCTGAGCATAGCCATATCCATATATACTTATGAATTTCAGAGGTTGACTAGTGTAAGCATAGCAGAGGTCCTACAGTCACAGGTAAAGCTAGAGTGCTCTCTCTCTCTCCCTGGGAGTGTAAGGTATCACATACCGGATGGCGGACGGACTCTTTTTCCTCTTCATCTCTGCAGCTTCTGCAAATGTCAAGTCGCAAGTGTTTTTCGATGCCGGACATGCATGTCTTTATGCCCTGGCAGCCATCATATTGTAACCTTATTGACATCTTGACATGCTGATTTATCCTAATCCGTCGTCGTCGTAGCTGGAAACGTTGTCTATCGTGATGATATCCACAGCCTGCAGGATATTTGTTTATTCAAACGGGCTGCAGCCGTCTCCCATACTATAGAAATCGTTGACAAACCTTTCTTCATAGAATAAACCAGCTTCTGTTACAGAGGACGTCTTCAACTCATAAGTGAAAGAGACCAGCACTTCATAGGAGCAGACTGCATCCTTGTCCCGCTTTTTATCATTCTATAGAACGAGTAGTGACCGCAGCACACTCTTAATAATATCTTTCAAAGTAGCCAAGTCAGAGTTGACACTCACACGAAGGGTTCCGCGCCTATGCAACACCATGTTTTTTTTTCTTTTTAATTTTGATGCTATGCCCACAAAAATGCAAGGTTAAACCAGACAAAGTAAAAGCTCCGCATTGGTTTACTTCTGGTTCCAATAAGAACAAGAACTTCCAGATGGAAAAATAAAAAGTTTAAAAAAAAGGATTTAAAACGATCACCAGATTAAAATATTATCTATGAGTCTGACATTTTTTTGTGAATTCCTGCAAGGAATTCATCTCAAACCGAGTGAAAATTCGTTCGGAATTCATTGATGAACGTCAAATTTTAGTGCTGTATGTGCGAACTTCAATTTCCCACGTTAACTTTGTCATAACCGTGTACGTGCTTTGTTATCGCATCAAAAGATATTGATTATTATTTTATTTTAATGAAACATAAGTGTATCATGTGATTCTGGAGAGTGTTTAAGTTGTAGCTGTCAACGTATTCAAGAACTTACCTTAAAGAAAGAACTCATAATTATGGAATAATAATAAAAAATTTAACTAGACATTGAATGTCCTTGTGCGCTTTAAATGTGAAATCAACACACACAACGTCATTCAATGTTGACATTTATCTTCATATTGCAACCATCTATTTTTAGTGATTTATTGAAATGCTTGTACAATCATAACTCAAAAACACATCAAAATCACATGAAATACTTTTTTTGATAATTTATTTTGAATAAATGACATTGTAACAAATTTTTTCGAAGTAGCAATTCTGCTCATCAGGAAATATGTCCTGTTCGTCCAGAATATGTAAGCATGTTAAAACTTCTCGTTCACAAGGGAAATCTATCGGTATGCAATTGTTTGATATTGAGAAGGCTTTTGATTCTGTATGGCACGACGGCTTCGTCTTTAAAATGATCCACTTCCATTTTCCGAAATATTTATGTAAAATTTTCTAAAACTTTCAGTCTTCACGTCGTTTTAAAGTGTACGTTTATAATGGCTTTTCTGATGAAATGTTCGTCCCAATCGGTGCTGCCCAAGGTGCAGTACTGTCACCAATTTTGTACAACTAGTACACGTCTGATTTTCCAAACTTGCCTCAGTGTCAGGCCTCTATCTTTGCTGATTACACAGCTATATATGCTGCACATGAACTCGCTCTCAATATTGAGACGAATCTAAACTATGTCATTCAAATATTGGGAAAATATTTTAACAATTGGAAAATTAAGCTAAATGAGGATAAAACGAAAGTATTTGGGAATTAATATCGGCACCAAATTGACATTTAAAGAACACATTACAAGAAAAGTGAACAAAGTCAAAATAGCAACTAATTTAATGTACCCCTTTATTAATTTCAAAATAAACGAATGAAAATAAAATTATAATTCTTAAGCTTATCATTATGCATTTTACATTTATATATCTAATTATTTTTTTACTTATTTATTTATTTGTATATTTAAATATTTATTTATTTATTTATTTTTTTGTTTGTTTATTTATTTATTTGTTTCTTTATTCATTTATTCATTTTGTTTGTAAATTCGTTGATTTGTTGTTGATATATTCAATTATATATACTTTAGCTTGTTGTTTGTTTTTTTTATATATGAACGTATATAAATGTATTCTTATTCGTTTCTACAAACGGTAAAGTCAACCAGTAACATTTTTTCATTGTATTTGCGAAGGATTTTCACGAATTTTCCTTCCCAAAATGGTTTTAATAGTTCAATTATTTTTTTTCTATAACATTAAGACAATATTTCAGTTGAAAAATACATTATTGTATCTCTGTGCGGGAACACCTCCTTTTGTAACATTCATTTCGAACATAATAAATATATTATTATGATTAACTAATTTTTTCGGATTGAGAAAAAATACTGCCACTTGGTTTGGTTGGGTAGAAACATTTCGACACTGGTTCCACAAGTTGCAACATATTTTTTTTCTTCTTGGAATTCGAACCTTAACATTGTTTTGGATTGACGAAATGATTGCATACTTTGAAGAGTTGTTAAGTTGCTCCATAAAACTAATTGTATTTATAAGGCGCTAAATTGAGTTTCGACTCCATGAAACACTTCCTTTAACTTTATATCACTTTTGTTATTTGTTGTTGTAGCGGCAATAGCAGTTCACCTTCTGTAAAGTGTGTCTCCCTATAACGGACGGACGGACAACTGAGGCTTATTAATAGAGTACCTTTGGTCGCTTTGGGAACGGAACCCTTTTAGTTTTGGACGATCCGAAGAGTTGAATTCGCAACTCATCGATTTTAACCAAAACCGAGACTCAGTTAAGACACCAGTAATCCTTCCAACACTGGTAGAATATTTGAAACTCCCTCCTGCGCAATCAAAACATCCTTTGAGGTGTAATGTTTGCCTTCTTGCGATTAGTGTCCAAGTCACAAAGACAAAGATAATAGTTTTCCCGATACCCCAAGACAAACCTCTTACTTTATTGTTTTTCTTTGATGGCGCGCGACTTCAAGGAAAATTAGTTTTACTTGCGCTGTTCATTTCAGAAGTCTTCTACACCCTAGAGACTGACGTTCAAGGATCTTTGGCCAGCCAACCCCCTCACTTATAATCTAACAGCGTGTTTAATGTGCGCGCGATATGAGCAAACTTTTGTCCACATCATTCACAGAAACTAGAGTGGTGTTCTCGTTGAATACTTCACATATACAGCTTTCATCCTGCAGTTAGGAAGGGGTCAGTGCCCTCTCAAGAGCTGCAACCTACATTTAATTTTCTATACAGGATACCCATCTCCTCCGCCTCCTCCTTTTATAAGCACACGACGATGTACTTGAGAAAGTGCAGCAGGGAATCTTGCGAAACCTTACAAGGTGTCCACCTTGAAGAAAATCATTCTCCAACATTAGATAGCACCTGTGGCTCATGGAAGGCAAAATACCAACAACACCACCCTTCACGACGCGGCGGCGGCGGCGAACTTGGTAAATCAATAGAATAAAACTTTTGCTGTAGACAACAAGCTCGTTGTGATGATGGGCGATGATGAATTGAGGACGGCGTCGACGACGTGGACTAAATATTCATAGCCTTTTGTCCGGAGTGTTGTAGGCAGCTGGGCTAGGGTGTGGCTTCCGTCGCCACTTTGTAATTGAGGAATTCAAGGACGAGAAGTCGAACACGCTTTCCTTGTTTTGAATAGTTTATTGCTCTTTGGCATCGGAGTCGTCTGATCGATTCAATTTTTGACTTGTGAATGGGAATAACAATGGTAGTTGAGCTAGCTGGTGGTCCTCACGTTTCCCCCATTTGTCCCACACTGTTTTTTGTTTTGTTTTTGTGACTCGAAGTATGTAGTTACGTTGCAGACTTAAGTGCTAGTTTGTATGCCCAGATGGGGTTACCCGCCTAATGGTGATGGGCTGTGGTTAGTGGTTAGTTTATGTTACGCGAGGGACTTCTATTTGGTTGGACTGTCGACTTTGCTCGTAGATTGTAGGCTGGCTAAATGAATATAGATGTAGGGACATCAATTTGTGGATACTTCCCGAAAACATTGTTTCGTCCGGTCGCACGAACAAAACATGAGGGCTAAATGGAGTGAATGCCTGTCGTGCGGTGTGTTGGTTGAATCCACTGGCTAACTGTGTCGTAGGGGATTGGGAGTGCTCGGTTGGACGGCTGTTGTTTCATGTAGTAAAGTGGATTCGCATAGAGAACTGAAGTGTAAAGTTCTCGTATGATGTAAGTCAATTTATTTGCCGGAAATAACAGGCGCACACACAATCCCACGAATGGAAAAAGGACGAAGGACTGTGATAGTATTTAACACGCAATATAATTGGCACGACAGCAACAGCCGGAGCGACGCGTCGCGACACACAGTTCTCGCTGTCCTGCATTATGGTGGTTTGTGGGACCAGTAGCGGTGTCGGAGCGACAGCTGATGAACATTGTTCTCAAAAGCATAGCGTGACTAAAGCAATGCAAAAAAGTTTTTCAAACAAGTGGCGCATTCAACTCAACAGCTTGGTCAAATTTTTTAGAGAAATTAAACATTTGAGGTCACAAGCATGCGATTTTAGGTTGGATTTTTAAGGAACTGGCAATGGGTAGAGTAAGACTCAATAACAGTCGTCTGGTTGATCTTCTTCAGAACCAGTCCATGGGCTTATACTACACTAGCGTATCCGACAGAAGTTCCTATGTCTGACCGTTGACTTGTCTGCGGGGGCTCTACAAACGTTGTTTCGATTTTAAAATTTTAAACTTTTAAAACCTTCTACTAGGATATATTTGACATTGAGGCTGTAAACATATAGACGGTCTCCCTCTGGAGAACTCAAATGTCCTCGACAAAGCATTTGATTCACTTATTGCTGCAATATCCCTGGAAAACATTTTTCAAGCCAATCTTGAATGTTCAGAAAAAATTACAGGAAATCCATTTCACTTAAGTCTTCAAATAAAATATTTATTTAACCTTTTTTTGAAAGTGTTCTTGTGTGCTAGAAGCTGGGTCTTTAAAGGAACAGTCGAGATTTAAGACCAAAATTTCAAGGTCGTGAACAGAGCAGAAGTGGGGGCTAAAGGCACAACAAACAGCCGAGTATCTGCAGATGCGGGTGACTGTACTGCTTTGCCATTTTTTTTTTTTTTTTTACTTCTATCTTTTTTTCATATTTCTTACCAAAAATAACGTTTTGTTCCATTTTTGTTTAGGTTTTCTTTACTTGCTTGCTTTATCGGTTTATTTATAAGTTCATGCTTTCCACTGATTTAATTGTGGAAATGGGAGAAAGAATTGCAAAATTAATTACAGGTAAATTCAGCTTTTTGCAGCCGACCCCAAAAAGACTATATTCATTGGAAGTTCATTGTAAAAGCTACAAAAGCCTTAACCATTTTTTTAAATCTAAACCTATTTTTTAATATTGTTGAGTTATGTTTTTTTTAACAGAATTTCTCGTCTATTGTTAAATTTTTATTAACAGCTTTTAACTTTGGCAACTGCTACGCCATGAAGCAGACATATCAATAAGTAACCCAGATTTTTTTTAATTTTTCTGAAAGAATTGAAAACTTTGATATACGATCGTTCTTTTAAAGATTCGGTGTACTGTTCTGCACTTTAGTTGCTCAACATACGAGCTCATTTGTACCTTAAGGGGGTTGTCTAGTTTAGAGGCATGAATTTCATGTAATTTTTGAAGTGTCAAAAGAAAACAATTAATATTTTAAGTATCCATTTTTCAATAGTTATTTATTAACATAACAAGAATACAGAAAAAAATCAACAAAAAAAAAAGTTGAAAACATTAAAAATTAACAGTTGATGAAGTGGGGGTCTCAAAAAATTGGCGCGTAACCATAACCACGATTTCTACCCTCCTATCATTCTGAAACCAAAAAAGATTATTAATCTAGAATAATTTCGCAAATGTTTGGAACTACGGAAAAGTTACAAAGATTTTTTTTCACAAAATGGCGACTGCCTGAAAAAGAAACAATTAATTTACAACTTTTTTTGACTGTTTCGAATTTCTTTAAAAAAAACAAGCAATAGAAATTCAGGAATGGGTTAGACTCTCATAATATTTCAGGTAAATCGGTCCAGTAGAACCTGACAAATCATGGGTATTGTTTTGAAAAAGACAGTTTCAAGAAAACTGCGTTTAAAGTTTCCCGTAAAGTTTTTCGCAGTCTAAGTCATGGAATGATATTGTAGACTTACATTTATTCAATCTGCCATTCCTGCTTCATACATCGGACCTTCCTCTACTTCGAAAAAACTATTTTCCGCGTTTCTCTCACATATCGAGCAGTTCTGACCTCCTTTGATGCGTTGGATGCTCGTATCTCGGAGCGGTCAATCCGGGCGTTGTCTCGTTTCACTGCAAATGAATGAGCTTCCGGGCCAATTTTCATTCTCATAAGCTCTATCATTTTTAAAATAGAAATGAAACCGTCGTTAAAAATACAAACATAGTACAAATGCATATGTACGTCCTCGTGGTTTGAAGGTTAGAGTAAAACTGTTAGCAGCTGGACGTTAGAGAACACTAAATATAAAAGTTCACCTTGGGTTCTTGTATTACTATATATTGTAATAAGGTTTTACTGAGAAATATAGATACAGGTAGACGGTGAATCCCTAATGAATCCCGATATATTCTTGAATAATTTAACTTTGAAAATATAAAAAAAAATCGATTTTGCATTATTGAAGGATTATCTCCAAACTCTTATTCTGTTCAAAATAATATTAAAAATCCCATAACAACCCATAAAAGTAAGTCCAAATCCAAAAAACAAATTGTCGGTTTTTGTTGACAAATTCACCTCACTCGATTAGTCGCAAAACAGAGGTTGAGGTTTTCAAAAGTTTGGTTAACAACTATCTTAGCTCAATATTCCCATTCAATTTGACATACAATAATAATAATGCTGAAATAATAATAATAATTTAAAGTAAAAGTTGAAAAATGGCTAAAACATTTTCGAAGAAAAAACAAATTACAATCAACAGTTAACAATTTTCTTCTCCTGTCTTTCGCTCATACTAATTTTAACATATAAATAAAAAAATAATAACTTGTTATAAGGTTTTCGAAAATTTTGCATGCATTCAGAAAGATTATTCTAAAAATTAAAATCATCAAATTTTTACGGACTTTGCAAGCTGACCGAGTTATTGATTCATAAGAATCCTAATTTATTGTTTAACAAATTGTTTTTTTTTTTCAAAACAGCGCTCACTATAAGCATATTTATGATTTATTTTTTGACGGTTAACTTTTTACTTTTCAGACCAGAGACTTACTCAAATATTAAAAAAAAAGTTCATCAAAATTAGTCCAGCCGTTTATGAGGAGTTCAGTGACTAACACACAGAAGAATTTTATTTACCGTAGTATTAAAATAAAGGGCTCTCAAGAAGGAGACTGTTCATTCGAACAACTTGTACACATCCACTTGGTGGAGATCAGTTGACCTTGGCGCAATCCGGAGAATAGGATTTTAAAAAACTAAAGCTGAAATACTGCAACCTTCTAGATTGAGGACCTTTTGTATAAAAAAAAAAAATCTACGGAAAATGGATGGCTGATGAGTTCTAAACTTAAGGTTTCTTGTAGTCACGCTGATTGTTTTCTCATTTCTTCATTAATCTAAACCATAAGAGTAATATAATTATAAAAAATGAGGCCCAAGTGGACTTACATTAGGCGCTCCCAAAAATATGTGCGGCTTGCGACGTGCCCAATTTCAACCGATTGGTTTTTATTTTTCGGATTTAAACGAATCCTTTGTGAAAGGTTTATTTGTTTATTTTGAATGCAACCAAGTATTCATACACAGTATTTGAACCTTGTAAACAATTTCAAACCCTGTTGGCAACACTGAATACCTGCTTATACCGAGTTGAACAAATAAATTCCTCGCCGAAAGGGTGGGAGTGATCTTGAAAGGAGCAGCTCCAACAGCAATTGATTCCTGTGTCCAACCTTTACGTTTTCGGCGGTAAGACTTTGAAACGACCGTCCTTAACTAGGCAGCAGAGTTGACTAGCCTCATTATGATCCATCTGCTCGGAGGTGTGTCATGAAACGTGCGCCGAATCTCGCTTTGGGTCCGATATGATCGAGTCTTGTCACTTTTGTTTCATTATCCCAATTTTCTAGCTAAATAACAATCTGTACAATAAAAAAAAGCTCAAGTTCGAGTTGGACACGCACACGAAGGGTGCCGAACCTCCTAAACTCCGAAATGATATTGCGCGCGAAAATTTGACGTTTGTATCAACCAGCAAAAGCAATAGCGTTCGAAGATTTCCTTGCTGAATTCCTTTCAAATTTCCCAATAGGGACATTTTCACAGCCAACTTCTTGGTGAAAAATCGACGCGCGATTTTCAAAAACACGAAATTTGTATTCGGACCCCGTTTTTAAACTTTTATTCGTCCACCTATTTGATTCTGCAGACGCAACACGGTGACAGACGGAGGAACGGACAAACGGACAGAGGGGCCTTAGTAATAGGTTTCCATTTGCACTCTTTGAGTACGGAACCCTCAAAAGGTACTGAAGTAATTATGTACTCAGGAACAGAATATAATTCATTTATAATTTGTCAGCGCGTTTCATCAGAGGTCGTCCGACCTGCCGAAGAACTGAACGCAAAGTTCACAAATTCCTGGCATCCTTCCATTACGTCAACAAGTGACCCGAGCTCCTTGAACGTTTCCTTTTCGTTTCCTCCTTAAATTTTCAGAAGACCCCACTATATCAGAGTGCTCAGACGTTTCATATACACTCCTTAGCAAGGATATGAAAAAAAATAATAGAAATAGATGCAGCACTACCCTTACGCCTGCCACTGTTGCAAATGATGATTCAAACACCTCCTTTTTTTTATTAATCTTGCACCAACACTTACAAGCAGAATCAAATCCCATGTCCCCTCTTTGTCGAAGGCGCCCCCCTTCTTAGCATGCAAGGATGCATACACCCGCAATTGTAATTTGCAATAAAAACGAGGACACCACCAACAACTGAGGGATTTGGTGTGAATAAATTGTATCTACTCGTGCAAGAGCGTAAAAACAGTTGTAGCTCCTTCGTCCTTTCGCCTTGCAAGTAGGTTAACGCTTGCCATCGATCAGAGAACAGCTCTCTAAGACTTGCAATAATATGAAAAATTTATTAAGCACTTCCGAGCTCTAGCCTTCACCCGTGGTCCTAGTTCGGGCAACTATGTACTTGGGAGACGTTATTATTATAACGGAAGTAAGCGTCTACCACACAACTCACTGCACTTCAGCCGGGACAGGATTTTCTTCATTCCTTGAGTTATTTTGCATTTTTAACATTTTAATCATTGTGCCAGCTAGTGGGCGTTTGCGGGGACTTTAGGGTGCATGAATGAACGTTTGGAGCGTTTCCCATGCTTTGGTGAGTATCTGGAGCAGAAAGCATTTCGGGGTCGTCCTTGCTGCTGTTTAGTACAAAATATTCAAAAGCGTCCTTATCATCCTTATCGTCCTAATCGTTACTAGTACGTACTATAAGTACGTCTCTATTCGACGTCGAACGTTTGAAGATGCTTTGCTAGCTGAAGAAGTTGGCTTCAGTGAACAGTGAGGAGACTGATGATAGATGGAATCTTGAACCTACGCGGCGTTTTTTTTTCTCTTTACTAGCACATCAATAGGCGGCTTGTGTTTGGATGAATAGCTGTCAAAGGAGTCAGGATTTTCAATTCCAATGAGTAAATTGAAAATCCCATCGACTTGGTCTCGTCCTCATTATTCTCTTTTCGTTTTTATTTCCACAGGATGGATGGTTAGATGGATGGCGAATGCGATAGTATCGCAAGTAGGGGCCTGGCCCCAAGGGTGCAACCTTGTCGAAGTTGTTTTTTTTTTTTCCTCTCTTTCTCCTTTTTACTTAGGGTACAAAATGATGATGATGATGATAATCATTAAAAGGCAATGTAATTTAATTTTGGTGGAAAAGAAGGTAACCTTGGTTTCTCTTGAAGTTACACGTTGCAATGGTGGATCTGGAGATTGATGGGTTTCCTTGAGATTATACTGGATTCTAGATAACGGTATTTTGCGTACTTAATGCTGAAGTTTTAGATTGGCTACATGAGAGAAAAATAATGTTTTTTATTTTAAGCAAGAAAAATGGCTACCGGTTGAAATATCTCAGCGATTTTGCAATGGATTTCTTGATTAAAAAAAGGGAATGAATACAAAATTATGCAAAGGAAAGGAAAGGTATCTTAAAAATTATTGAGAGGCATTGCCATATTGACCTCGTCGAATCAGCAAGCGAAAGCGATTTGACTGGCTTAGAAAAAGGACGAAAAAGGTGGACAAACAACGAAAAATGCTCGCAGAATTAATCAGATTAAAGAAACGATTTTTTTACACAAGTGTACACCCTATCAAAAAATGCTATAACTTATGCCAGTAGTAATAAAAAAAAATGGTTTGAGTCTGTAATATGTCGTTGGCTCTGCTATGGAGGCATAACATGACAGCAGGGTGATGAACCAACCTTCCTTAACACAACTTTCTAGTACATCAACCAATGTCGGAAATTCTGCGAATCAAGCATATGCAAATAAGCTGATTTCATGCATTATAAGAGAAGAGAAGGAATACAGATCGACAAGCCTTAAGGTCGCGATATCCTCGTGAATATTTTTCTAGCTAGCGAATAACTAACTAACTCTTTCTCCTTGTTATTAGAAATATAATAACTTAACCTTAACTATTACTTCTTTGAATTGTATTGAATCGAAATATGTATGAATTCTGAAAGCGATCAGCTAAGCGAGAGTTGATGAAAGTCACTGAACACACTATTTGTATAGAATCCAAACCCACCTTATGTGTTTTCCGTGCAGTGACACGTATTTAAAGCTTTCGGAACTAACCCTTTGGTTAGCTGTCAATAAGCCGACATATTCGATCCGTTCTCGTGAGGTTGCCATTCTGGAACCAAAATCACTACCAAACTGTTCAATACTAGCGTTTTTAAATTTTGGGAGGCCCACGCGTGGAGGAACAGTCAGATTTTGGCGCAACAATAATTTCGACGCGGTCTACTACAAATGGTCAAATGATTTGGCCTTTCTCCGCTCCCCTCCAAGGACCAGGAACAATACGTGATGGAAGAGGATTCGGGAGATCTCGAAGTGCTGAACATGACATCGATGAGCCGCCAACTTCGAGCAGACGACGTTCCATGCACTTGCTCATTACAATTTCGTCTTTGTAGTGCGATTCAACTCAAGAATTAACATTTCCTCGTAATTCATCGAGCGGCAAAGTCCATTCATGACTGAAGGTACGAATCCGTTCATAAATAGAAAAAAAATCAATTCTGGAGCGCTGGGAATGCTCATTTTATCCGCTCCAATTTACAGGATGGTGCGCCTGCTGCGTTCAGGTGTCGGGGACGCTGTCGAGGTAACCATGCCCAATTATTTGGGATTGGAGGCAATATGCTTCCAATAGAAGGGCGCACACAGCTCGTGGGAAATGAATGTCTACAAAGACTGCGTTTCCGGATCTTCTTTTGTAGGTTTTGTTTTAGCAATATTCTCTGGGCAGACCAACCAAGCATCCTGTCCAGCAAAGCAAAATAGCCGATATTGATCAGAGTTCGGGTTTTTTCTTGAAGAAGTCGATGACAAGTCGTTTTTGCATCAGGTGCCAATTGCAACGAATTTTCGTCTATGCTTTTGTACTATGGAATCCATCAGATTTCCTTGAAAAAGATAACTCAAGGATAACAATAAAGAGCAAAGGTCTGAGAATGCTCCCCTCGGGTTCACCAACTAAGGGGAACTTTTATGCAACTCGCACGGTATCATTCTTTTGCCTTTGCTCCTCATTCATATCGGTTCATATAGGTTCCTTAAAATGTCTTTTTTCCTGTTGCGCTCGCCATTGACAATTTTTGGCCAAGTGGCTTTTTAAGATTTGATTGGGTCTCGAGAGTCTCGTGAGTATTGTGCTCACTCCCAAACCATCCACAAGGCCAGAATTAAGATTCCATACTAAAGATGATTTGACGGTAAAAAAAAAATGGTTCTGATTCCAGAGTTGATTTGAGCCCATTCTTCCAGTGGCTTCCATTGGCTTCTCTCTAAACCTACACTCAGTGGAAGGATAGATGGGAAGTTGCTCAGAATAGCTTTAAATCGAAAAAATTGGGTCCTTGCTCACACTCACTTCTATAAAAGCGTTAGTTCCGTACACACTGTATGAACAAGTGTTGGAAAAAAAAATAGGAATTTTTCGACCGAGGAGATCGGCACTTACCTCAAACGGATGAACGACACCATAAAACAAACAATGGACAGAACGATTCCGAAGTACGAAGTGACTGACAATCGACGCTCTACACCGACAAAAGAGTAGACAAGACATAAACTTATATACAGAAGTTTTACCGACCCAAAAAATAACTACCGAGGTTGGGACACTGAAATCACAACTTCATAACCTACAGCAATTAATTCAGTAAAATTAACGTGCTGCAATTAATTCGCATTGGAATATTGAAATTCGGGTTGTGAAAACTAGAAATCCTGGTATGTTCCCGTATATTAATAAATTCTTTCGAAGAAAAAATCAGAATGAGCTTCCGTGCCCTAAGCTCCCCCGAGCTACAGACAACGAACAAGGACTTGTGACAGCAGGCATAGATCCATCAGAAGCGATCGAAGATGACAACTTTTTTGTGATCGAAGATCCACAGGAGAAAGTTGAAGTAATAGTCGCGACGTTTCAGGATGTGTACAATTTTAGCACTCGCCCGAACCATGTCTTCGAAAATCGTGTCCTATTGCACAACTTCTACTTACGATATGACATTGAGCACTGGCGATCGGAGAACACCGGTTTTCCATGTTCAATGACGATAATTTGGTACATGATGTCATCGCCAATGAAGGGGTTAATCCTCCGTACATTTCAAAAGAAGTTCTCCTGGTTATCTTGGTTCACTGAGAGGTAAGAAATCTGTAGGAGTCGATGAAATTCCAAACATTGTTCTTCAACTCCTTCTTCTAGAAGCTGTAAACATTTACACACCCTGTTTAACAATTTGCTGAATAATGAACATTATACAGCCCATTGGAAGACAGCGGTAGTACAACCATTTTTCCAAACGGAACAATGACACCTTTAATCTGTCATATCTCCGGTCGATAACACTTTGACACTGTATGGTTGCAGGGGCTCTTTTTCAAGATGGATCAGCTGGGCATAAGCAGACCACTGTAATACATAATATGCGCGCGTGACGTCTGCTGAAACAAACAACGGTGTACAACAGGGTGCAGTGATTTCGCCGATTTTATTTACGATCTTCACAAGCGATCTTGTTGGCTCTCTTCGCCACTTCATAGCATACGCAGATGACTTGATCGCGTACAGGTCAAGTCTAAAAATCGAGGTCATCGTTAGTCTTTTGCAACGTAACTTCGAAAAGATTCAGGGATATTGCGATGATTCGAAGTTGAAGATCAATTTCCAAAAGTGCGAAACCAACCTGTTCAGGACTCCGTTGTCTAGGGCCTCCAGAAATATTAGAAAGAAGTGGCGATTGTTCTCAATCGTTGGACAAAACGGGCAGTCATTGGCGATTCGAAGTGTTGTCAGATACCTTGGGATCTGGCTAGATCAGTGTCTGTATTTGGCCAGAGCCAAAGCGGCCTTTACCTTGATAAAGAGACTGTTTCACAGCAGTCGATGCCAATATTAAGGTGATCTGCTACACGACCCTCATTCGGTCTGTTCTTGCCAATGGATGTCCCGTGTGGTTCAACGTGGGAACAAGCTTAATGGAAAAGATTCGGATTTTCGAGAGACGATGCCTTAGGGCTTGTCTCCACTTGTATAGAACTCTAGAGTCTGTTTACGAAAAAATTCTTCAGTAATGAAGTCCTGATCATAGTGGATAACTTCCTGAGTTTTTTAAAAGTTAGTCTCAATTAAATATAAAAAATTAGTAAGTCGAAAGACATATTTTAAGTTATCAGGTTTAGTATAGAGCGCCCGCAGAGGGCCAGTAAGTTAGTATATAATAAGTTAAGTTAATTAAGCTAGCTTTAAGCGTTTTGTCTAGCATGTAAGTTAATGAATTGAGAAAATAAAAATGCTTTAAAATGAAAAAATAAAAATGTTGGAAAAATGTTAAGCTATGAGTAGACATTAAATTGATCCATAGTTTTGCAGATCAGCTGCTCAGATACGAATTTTATCAAAAAATTTTCACAATTGCTAGGCGTTGTTCGGCTTCAAAATTTGGCGTGGAATTTTGGTAAAGTTAACTGAACAAAGAAATGTGCCCAGTCTGATAACAGAACTTAAATATCGCATATCCAAATGGAGACCCACCCCAAGTCCAACAAGAATTGTGTCATTGGAGTTGCGATATAAAAATGTCATTTGGAGGAAAACTTACATCGTACACCAGTCTGCAACTGTCACACAATAGCTAGTGCATCACCCACAAAGGACTCATTTATCACACCTTTAAGGAGTGTAAAATTTTATTTTATTTGCTGCATTAAACTACTTGTGGCTTGGGTGTGCATCAATCCCTTTGCATGCTGCTTCCGAATTAATAGACCGAAATAAATGGTTCGCCCTTGAATATACCGACGAACCATACATGTACTCAAGTTAACTCACCCGCAGCAGTAACAAAACCAGCACAACGGTAACCGCATTATAGCCACACTAAAACTAAATTAATTAAAGTCAAGTTACATGGCGAAGGCAACAAAAGTCCTCGTAAAACTATCTGACTTGTTTTACGACACAAGTTACAAGTTAAACGTCAATAATTTCCTTTTTCCTCTCCTCCGGACAATAAAGGCGAACGAACAAACGATGGACATTTTAGGGAGTGACATTGCTGTTAACATCCTTTATGAGCTTAATCATGAGCTGACTATGAGATGATGTGGAAACTAGCTCCACATAACGAGAGGAAGCATAGATCTTATCGCATGTAATAAATGGCCTTCATCCTGCTGTAAGATACCATAACCTGGAAGTTCCACATTTGTCTTTTGTCCCTCTGCCCAACAATTCGAAGAAAGGCAAAATATCCATTCACTTGGAAAGTAGTTAAATTTGCAATGCACAAACCCACGCTTAAATAATGACCTGCTATGGAGTAATTTCCCCCGTGAAACCATCACCATCCTCAGGGTGTTGTGCGACTCGTGGGCAGTGCCAGAACAGCTGCTGCACCTACTCTACACAACAAACAAACCAAATGTGCAAGCAGCAACAACCCCAAGGACTTGCTCTTTCTCTTTATATATTCAGAACTATTTCCGAGGATAACAATTTCAGCATTTGGTTGAGATTCATTCAGAAGCAGTTCCATTGTCCTGACATATTCTCCATTCCGGAGACGGAGCCACACCCCACAACAGAGTAATGGAATGCATTTTCAGACGAACAAGTTTAAGTAACAGTTAATGGTCGAAGGAAGTCTGTCGTAGCACAGCCAAGGCAATGTCATCCCTTTTCCCAAGAGTCGGCATCCTTGGGTGCATACGTGTGTGAAATTGCTTCAAATACAGCCAGCACACAGAAGAGCCAAAGGCAAAAGCTTTCTGCTTTAATTTGGTAAATACTAAACATCCAAAAAGTTTCCTTCCTGTTCCTTTGTATTGTGGTGATGGAAAACGACTTGGGAAATTTTGTATGCTGAAAGGGGAGGCCTCGCTAGTCTAGGTGGATTGGCATCCTGAATGTCATTGCAATCATGATTGCAGCTTTGTGGTAGTTTTAACATTGCATGCCTGTGGGGTGAAAGTGCCTGATGCTATTCAAAAAGAATATTTGAATCCGGGATGCTGGAGCGAATTCCAATAAAGATGTGCATTTTCAAATCGCAAAGTATATACAAGAGTGAATACAACTCAAAGGTGACCTAAATACTTTTTTTTTGTTAAAGGACTTTCTATAACGGACATATAATCCTTAAAATATCTTTATTACTTATCAATGTAGAAGCATCCGTCAAAGATTATTTTTTGTTTCAGTTCATGAACAAGCAAGGTTTGAAAATTGTCCAAAATAAACATCGAAATCGGTGATCGCAACTAAATAATCGCGCCTCTAGTGAGACGCACCGGGCGAAGAAAGGAATATATCGCAACCAGTTTTAAATGAATCAAATTAGTCGAATCCGCGGATGCAGCCAAAGTTTGAAGAAAATCCTTTAGTTCACCAGAAAATCTTCAACGATTCAGCTAATTTTTAAGGTTCCGTGCCTCAAAAAGAAAAACGGATCCCTTAAAGTATCACTGAGTTGTCCGTCTGATCACGCGTGAAATTAATACGAAGTACTTTTAATTGCCGGCGCTTAAACCTACTAAATAGACAGTAAAAAAAAACAGCTGTTTATGACGCATCTTTTGAAACTCACAAGGAAATGAAAACCAAAGGGGTACTGAAAATAAACAACAGAACCTTTGTTGCGCCAGTCCGACTTACACTTGTCATTTTTCTAGCTTATTAGTTGTTACTATAAATAAAAAGTGATTTGACCGTACGTTTTCATCGAAGAAAACGATCACCATGTGGAAGTCAACGGTGTTCGCTATCGCGCCATGTTGGAAAACTTTTTCTGACCAAGTTCGAATGAACGTGAGATCAGTTATATGAGGTTCCAACAAGATGGTGGCAAACTCCACACAGCTGGACAAACAATTGATCTATTCAAGGGTAAGTTCGGAAATAATGTGATCTCGAGAAATGGTCGGCTATCGGAGTTTTTAATTCTCAGAAAAATAACGAAAACGAATTTGCAAGTGCGTCAAGCGAGATGTGTTGAAGAATGGTCGGAAATTGGCTCCAAAAATGGATCGCAGTAATATCAGATATGCATCTCAGATTAGCGAGCCATGGAGGGTCTGAGCCTGAGCTTAGGTTGTCTTCATTCCTCAACGGTTCCGGACATGCTGTTCATCTTGCTTCTGCGGTTACTTATACCATAGGTTCGGTCTTCCTCTTCTTCAAGAACGGAGTAATATAAGGCTAGCAGACATTCGATCCCTTTAATGAAGGTCAGAACTCCTTAGAATGCCACTTTTTCATGTCTAATGGTTAACATAACCCTTTGGGACAGATACGCATTCTTAACCAAATTCGAGCTGGACATTCACAAAGTACTGTACAGTCATTTCATCTTCCTCCAAACAGAGTCAGCACTCGGTGACTGTTTTAAGTCCTTACTTGTTAGGTGTGATTTCAAGCGACAATGGCCTGAGCGGAAGAGAAGAGAAGGGACTGATCAATAATTTTGATAGCTTAATCGGCAGTAAATTTCTTCAATGAGCGATACGGAGCTGGTTTTCGAATTTATTGATCAATCGCCATGGTCCAGTTGACGCCAAAGAAATGTTCCGGACCAGTGAGCGCAACTTTATGCTTCAAGATGAAATTCTTCCAATTCAAACGAGTCGGAATTCAATTTAAAAAAAAATATTTGTCGGAAATAACGCAGGATGTGTTGAAATGGCCACCTCAGGGTCCAGATCTCAACGTAATACAGAATGTTTGGTACGTCCTTATTACGATGCCCATGACTGCATAGCAAATTGAAAATTTAACAACGAAACACTGTTTGCTCAAGTCAAAACAACGTTCGGATAGGACAACGTTTGTTGAGTCCGCTAGTTTGGAAAACAAATTAACTGTGCAGTGAGTAAGAGCATTTCAAATACAATACGAACATATACGAGGTTTTCAGCCCCAGAGGTTTATTTAAAGGACAATTGTTATTTGTTAACAATAACCACCATTTGTTTTGTTATGTTTTAACTACTGAAGAATATTTAAATTTTTTTCAAAATAAATCTTGAAAAAGCTTTGAAATTTTGGAGACTTAGAACAGGGCAAAAAACAAAAGTTGTCAAATTCTATTTTAAGAGATTATTAATTTATTTGTTGTTCGAAATATATCCAATGCTTCGACAATTTTTCCACTGGCTCAGCGATACATCAACAAGGCGCTGCCTACATGTTGCAAGACCTCATGCTTGTCTTGAGAAAAGCTTCAAAATATGCTCGATGTTCTTAAAAAATTTCCTGGTCATAACAATGATTTCATTTATTGGCAGCGTCATTATAAGCGAAGAGTCCCATTTTCACATGAATAAACAAACATAGGCAATATGCCCCCCCCCCCCCCCCCCTTCCAAATTCAAAATGAATGCTCAAATTCATGTTCTTACGTTTGTTGTTCACGGTAAAGAATCCGACTAAAATGTTTCCAATATTTGAACATTATGACCCAAATAAAAATTTAGATCACACCGGAACTAGAAGCAGACGATGTCAAAAAAGCTTGCTAACTTTGTTTGGCAGTCATCAAAAAGGGGTCCACAGCAGAAACGCATGGGAAGAACGTCTCAATCGACAAATATAACTTCGAGATAGTCAATCACTTGGGCGCAAATGCAGGGACATTATGAAAGTCATAGTCTAGGGTTCCCACTGTACATGCTGTATAGGTATAAGAATGTAGTCAGAAGGTTCCGGGCACAAAGGAGTCGTTAACTAAAGCCAAAGTCCACCACAGACTTTTTTTCATAAGTAACGAACAATGATTACTCTCATAATGCGAGCAGAAGGAAAAGAAGAAAAATTGCGTAGTGGTTTGGAACTCAGATGTATTTTGGTTTCAATTACTGCTTGTGTAGTCCGAAATGGGACTGCGAATTTTATATCGACTTATTTGCATTCGCTTGATCCGCAGTCTTTTATTCGACATAAGTTGATATACTTGAAAGTTGTAAACTGGAAAGTTGGTACATCTTCCTGCTGTCAGCCAAAGACATAGCATTTACACAAACCAAAACACGAACTAAAAATTACAGCAGCCGATACATGAACCACTACAGAAAGGCCACCCACTATCGCTAAAATTTTGTCTCAACGGCAAATGGTGACTGAACCAAATTCAAAAACTATATTAGCTTTACACCTCAGAGGCCGTAAGCCACACAGCCAATCCATGACTCTGATGGGTGAAATAGGTCTTTGTCAGTTGCTTCAAATCCCAGTAAAGCAGACAGAACTGCGAAACCTTCTGATTTAAGAAACAATTGTGCTGCCTTTCTTTAATTTCAACTGCAAATGCGCCAAAGCAATTGCTGCACCGCTTTCCTAGCTAAGTCTTAAATTAGTCTTAAAGCAATCTTTAAAAGTGTTTTTATTAGTGAATAAATTATCGATCACCCCATGTCTATCAAGGCTATTCCGATTTGTTTCTTCGCAGTTCCATCAACGAAAAACAAAACAAAAACTTTATTTCTTTCTCGACGCAAAAAGGACGATGAAAAAGAAAACGGCCTTCGCAGTCTTTCCCCACAGATTGACTTGTTTGAAAGCATACACCACACAGCTACCTTCCGGTATCAAATTCTCACGATTTGGCCATGTTTCTCAAACAATTAACCATAACGACCGGAAAATCAGCAGTTTCCACAAAAAAAAAATAAAACAGCTTCTCCCACCGTCAATCCATTTGGAACATAATATCAACAAGTTTAATCCACATTTCCTCTAACCAGCCTTAAAATTTTCAAAAAAAAAAGAAAGACGAACACACCACAGATACTCGTACAATTTTCGCATGCCTGTCGGACTTTTTTTTTTACCTTTCATTGCCCTCGCCGTCGCCAGGACATTATTTCTTTCCTTTGCTTCACTCGAATTCGCCTGGCAAAAAAAAATAGGAAAAAAAACATTGACTTAATTGGCACGAACGATGTCGCCAGACCACAGCACGCGCCCAACCCAATTTCCGCCCAATCCACGCACTCTCATCCGTGCCTTATGCCTACTCCTGGTTTCCGTTAGAACCAAAAGAAACGCAACTCATCCTGGTAGAACTTTATGATATAAAAAAAAAAAAACTAAACCGAAAAACATGGGAAAGTTGCGTGAGCTTCTTCCCCCAAATCCAACTCGAAGCTTGTGTGTATACCCAATGTGGTAATTGCAGTAAGTAAAAAGCCTTGTTCAGCTCCATAGCCCATGAACGACTTTTTTTGTAAACAACAAGTCCTCCAGTCTCTCGTCCTTCGTGCCGCAAACAAAAAAACCAACAATGAAAATGTTTGTACGAGTACATTTAATACACGGCAACATGCACACTGATTAGCCAGAACGAACGTACGAGCCCCACATTTAGTGGTCTGATTAATCGCACAGTCCCATCTTCAGCTAATTTCCATTGAAGGGAGCTGATGGAAAAAGCCAAAGAGGCTTTCAGTGTGAATGGTGTGCCTGTACGTGTGGTGGGCTTGGTCGTTCTACAAGGCTCCAGCCGCGATAATTTATCGCGAAAGCATGATTATCACGCGAGTTCCTACTAAATCGCTGGCCAAGGGTCACTCAACAGTCGTTTAATAATGCGCAATGGTCTCGTGTCATTTGCGGGATAGGGGGATGGATATTCGGAGGACCCACTGAAATTGCGGCTGGTCCGTCTTATTGCATTGTGCATTCTAATTCAGAAATTCATTGGGTCCTTGCTTCGATAACAAAGGAGTCGCCATGTTTGTCGTTGAAGTGGAAACGTGTTCTATATCGGTGCGTTTCTTTAGTTGTACCTACAAAGCTATTAGTTTAACTTCGTTAAGCATTTGCGTCACGCCCGTTTTTGTACGTTTTATTGTTTGCAGCACATGCTCGGACTAGAGGTATTGTCCGATGGTACGTGTAATTATCACAGGGCTTGAGATGACGTCGTATTGAGGACGTCCGGTTCACTCATGAACTAATTGTGGTTCGTTTGCAGATGATTGGATACATAATTGGATGCTCTTAGAAATCGTGTTACTTTAATTGTAAGTGGTCCTTCTTGAACTGTGTGAGAGATACAATCGGCTTGGATGTCATCTCATTAGGACAAAGCTATAGCCAAAATATTGAATAACAGAATTATGTGATATATTATTAAGTACTTTCCTGCGTGACATTTCACAAAAACTAGGCCTTTTAAAGGTTCAACTAGCTCATTGTTCCCTTTTTCATTAATAAATTGAACGTGGGACTTAGTGGGCCATCCCCTCCATTCACGCTTGTTTCAGTTCAACAAAAATTTTAAGTAAATAGGACTTGATCCTAAGTTTACAAAATGCGTTAGTTCGAGCGTATCGCACGCAGCTGAAGTCAAGAACCCGCATAAGAGCTGCGCTGTCAAACTATTGGAAGATTAAAGTGCCAAAAATATCTTCAATTTGGCTTGAAATCAAATGTATAACAAAGGTTGTATATTTTCGATTTATAACATTGACGACTTGAATATTTTGTCAAATATTTTTATTTCTATCAAATTCAAATATCACAAAATAAGATCTACAATAAAATGGATGAACAAAAAGAAGTTGTATTTATAATGAGTGGAGCGGGGATGGTGGGTGCGCCCTTTGTATCAGGAAAGGTGTTCCAAAGGCTTCTCTTCTTGAGCACCATCGATTCATAAAAATATTTACAGCATTCATTCTCTTCTGTGAACGCGGAGTTTTCACAATATCTCAATATTTTCTACTTTTCAATTAGAATTTTATTTCTCTTGTATTTTAAGCGTCTAAATCATGTTCTTAGCTCTCAGTAGACACCTCGATCATTAAAATCGACCAAGTCGTTCCGAAATGGGAGCTCGGTAACCTAAATAACATTTTGGTTATGGATAATAGTTATCGATAACCAAACAATTTAAGTTATCCATAACGGTTATTGGTATAATAAATTTTGATTATTGATAACGGTTATTCGTAACCAAAACAAATATAAATCGAGCGTAATGGTTATTAACGACCTTTACTATTAACTCTTAATTTTGGGGCAACCTTTTTCAGGAGTATGAAAAAAATAATGGTTATTTTGGGTCCCTGGTTAAGCCTTTTCTTATCTTATTTGTAGTGCAATAAGACGTAGAGAATCACTCGCTGCGAAATGTGAGGTTTCCTAAAGCATTGTAAGAAATACTTTACCTCTTCTAATCTGGCTGCTATTCACAAAACTTAATTTCGATCCAAACTGGTACTTCAGAAACCATCTTGTGCTTTTTCCACGTGTTTCAAAATCTAGCGGTAAAGCTCAAAGGAGACAAAAAAAATTCGAAGTATATCGACTCATTTCATCTACGTCGTAACGTCTCATGCCTTTTTCACAAGGAGTCCAGCGAATTAGACTTCGCCACGAATGCAAATCAGTTGATCCAGGATCCCAATTTGGGCCGTTCAGTCAAGTAAAAAAGTCGTTTATCCGTGGAACGGTCTCTCGCACTAGGTACACATTTCCTACTCTTAACAATTTAAGTAAATTTTAAAACTAGTAATATAAGTAAATAAAAAAAGTTCAGTTTAGTAAAGTAAAAAAGTAAACAATTGATTAAATAGACAAAGTAAAGTTAACACAATAGTCTTTCAGACAATGGCATGCTTATGCTCCACCTGCCCACACAAATTACATTCGTCAGCACTGTCTGGATATTCATTTAGAAACATGATCATCCGCGACGACGCTTGCGAATCAGTCGACAGTGATGTTCTCATAGTTGCAGTAATGCTGAATCTGCAACTTTACCCTTGCACGTGAACGCAGCAGATTTAGAGTTAGGTAAAGATTTTATGTCAAATTAGTCTTTAAGAAGATTGAGACGAATAAAGATCTATATAATTAATTTCGATTAATTCGTGTCTTGTATATTTTTTTGTAAGTCGAACTGTTGGGGGTGAGGACCAAGTTCTCCCCGTTCGCGTTTTTTATAATAATGTTGAAACTTTTAGTGGCGCCCGAGTAGGGACCTGTCTATACATTGATCTGCTTTTTTCATTACTGGTCCTTTTATACACGAACCTTCCAAGACCGGTGCCCAAGGAAACATTCGGTTCGGTTCGGTTTGGTTTTTAATCGGCTATTTCTCTTTTTCAGTAACAGAAAATAAAACCGAAGAGCTAAAGATATGAGAAATAAAAATATTAAATATCAACAAAAATGAAAGCAATTTCGTTTTTTTACTATCATCAGCCATGCAAAGGTTGAGCATTTTTGAATATCAGTCGCCTTTAATCTTCAGTAAAGAAGCAAAGGGTTGGATCGTCGATGGACACTTCAAACTTGTACACGTCATACACCTAGAGAAATTCGAAGAGTTGCTGGGTTAAATGTCAGAGGTTGTTAAAAACAAAATTAAAGAGCACGAAAGGAAAATCTTAGCACAACACCATCTCACCCAACTATACGAACGTTTCACTTTACTCAAGGGACGAGCCCAAAAAAGACCGTCCATCAACTGGGTCGGTTCTGCTTGGAAATGGTTAGCTGGTACACCAGATGCATCCGCCTGGGATAAAGTGCTCCGAAATGAGAAAGACTTGGCCAAGAACAGTACAAAATAAACGAAGGGGTTTTGAAGATAGCAACGGACATGACATAAAAAAATCAACTGGGTAATCGGCAGCACCGCCAATCAACTAGCCATATCTAATAAAGCGAAGTTTGAGCAAGATGTCATCAATGAGATCATGGTAATTAAGGAAGATCAGATCAACTTTCATTAATTTGGACTTTAAAACTGCAACCAGACAAAAAACTTTGGACTATTTTACATATATACGGAGGAAAATTATAGTTCATCATTTTATATACAGTGTTGGAAAAAAAAAAAGAAACAAAGCAGACACAATTGTAAGATAACAACTGTGGCTCATAACTAAATCTCACATTGATACCACTACTACACATGAATGCTAACAGTTCTTTGAAATCCTTTACTTTACAGTACTTTATCCTTTTTAGATTTTTGAAAAAAAAAATAGTTGTCAAACCGAAGGAAACGAAGAACAAAATATCGGTTCGACCATCTTCCTGTACGTCATTGCAAGACCAAGCCGTTTTCTTCTTCGGAGGAACTTAAAAATGCGTTAAATGCACCTGTAACGAGTCGAATAATTAGCACCAGGTTAAGTGAAGCAGGTTTGATGACAAGGAGCCCAAGAAGAGTCCCTTTTCTAAGTGAGAAAAATGTGCAACAAAGACTTACTTTAGCCAACAGGCACCTCTACCGTGAAAACTGAGCAATGTGAAATCTTAAATCGTCTAAAAAACTTCAAACTGATTTTTTTACTTAATTTTAGTTACTCACTAAAAAAATGTACATTCGTTGCTTTTGTTATAATTTAAGGAACGAGCTTATATATATTTCATTTATGTTTGCCTTCACGTTTTTCATATTTTTATATTAAAAAGTTCAAAACAAACTTGTTTCTATTATATTTTCCATCACTGTAAAAGTCCATTATGACACACCGAGTCGAACGCTTTCTCAATATCCAAAAGTATCTTACCGGTGGATTTTCCTAGGCAGCGGGAATTTTTGTTGTTATTACAGATTCTAATTCTTTTCCTTAACAAAACACTGTCATAACATTTTATCACTGCCCAAAAAAAAACTACACCTCTGTTCGATGGAATCTTTTCAAAAGATTGTATCACAAACAAGGATCTTCGCTTAATACAAGTATGTAGCATCATTCTTAACCAATCACTTGAATGGCATATCTACTCGAAGCATCACAACATTTCCCTATAGTGCCTATCCTAAGCTATTGACAACCTTTTTGACACCACTAACCAAATAGACGCTTGACTTACAAATTACCCAACTATTCCACGAAAAGAAAGCAACAATGAAAATAACAAACAAAATGTATTCCTGCCGAACACATTCCCCGAGATAGAACAAAATATTTGCTAACACTCACACTCTGGGACCACCGGCTTCCTGTTTAAGAACTCCCAGAAAACCCCATGGGACCATTCTGTCCCCGTGTCTGCTTGTTTCCCATCGATAAGTGTCAACGTTGCTAGTAAAGTTTTGTTTGTTTTCACAACAACCCGAAGAAAGCCATGCCAACGAAGTAATAACAGTAAGTCCCAAAATGGCACATAAAGCTGTCGAAGACCCGCTGCCGCCTTTCATAGATGGCGCAATCATCATCCTACAATGACCACCCTTTTATCAAAGCTGCCTAAATAAATAATCCAAATATAAAAAATCCTAGAGAAAGTGTATACGTATCACGTGTGTTTGAGTTTATGTCCTTTTCTGACGGAATGAATTATTGATCCGCTGCAGCTGCTTCCTTGTTCTAAATGCTACAACATTGGGCCTTCGAGGACAAGCTTAACCCCATGCGAAGACACTCTCGAAGTAAGTCTATCAATTGATTCGAATATAATATGTTCCTCAGCATGAAGGAGCTGTTGAGGTGAGTGACAGTCTCACAATGGAAGTCGTGCATCGTTTATGGATATAAATTACATTTGTCGTCCCGTTGCCGGGCTACTTTATTGCCAGTTGACACCTTTCTTGGAGAAGGTGAAGACATATTCCTCAACATCAAGAAGTGTTCACATATTGCACGGAGACTGTAATAGGTAAATGATTGTTGCTGTTTCAAGCTACTTCAATAATCGTGCTCATATAAATGCAGTGGTGGCTAACACGGGTCGATTTTTTTAGAAACTTTCGTTGTTTAGTTAAAACTGAATTTTATATCGATATAAAAAGCAGCTTCTTTGATGCAAAATAATGTAGATCCTTTAGATAAAGTTTTTAAGTAGAAACACAAACATCAACCCTGGCTTTCAATATGAATAAGGACCTTAACTGATGGGCGTGAGGCACCTTATTCACAAATAATACACCTGAACTCTTATTCGCAAGAGATCTACCAGAGTTGAAAAGACTGCAGTCTTTTGGGTACTGTAATTAATTAAATGAAAATACTGATTTTCTGAAGTCTTTTAACTTACAAGTGGACTTGGACTTTAAAACTACTGTCAGCAGTCATATTGAATGTTTTGAATGTGCAGTTAAAATAACCCAGTCATTTGACTAAAGTTAATTGACTGCAGTACTTTTTGACTGGTTTCAGTCTTTAAGTCACTTAAAAATGTTCGGTACTAGCACTATGACAAGCGTTATGGTTGAATTAATGAACCATAAAGCGTGGTTTCTTTTCGAATTCTCGCCCATAGCTACATTGCTGTATATCTGCAAAAAAGTCCCTCAGGGAGCCATAGTATTTATAGCGTTGCTTCAGCTTGTTTTGGATTTTCCTCAACCGCTGGCCTAAAAAATCTGTTCAAATAATTGAAAGAATTGAATGCTATCAATATCGACTGTGACTTCATTCCAAACCGAGCACATCTGAATTCTGCATCTAATTTTTATCTGTTGATTTTGTGTGCCTTTAGGTTTGTTTATTTACATGACCATTTTATGGTTTAAAAGGGCCTCATTGCGAATTATGAGGTGGAAAAAGGTGTTCTTCTCTGGGAGCAATTCTTTAGAACACCAAGCGTATTTGAAGATCAGGTTATTAATAATTATAGTGAAAAAAGGTGCAGCTGCCGTACAATTATTTTCAAGAACAGCCAAATTATCACTGACTGCTGAAAACGTCAATTCTTGCGCGCAGCTGAGAAGTTTGACAGCTGGCTGCAGGTATCCAGTTGCTGACTGGGTAGTCAAAAGCGTTTGTATAACCAATTTTCACAGAACAATTTCTTCAGCGATAAGATTCATTTTTCACTCGGCAGGAAGTCAATATCCACATGTAACAATTAGGGAACCATTGCATCCTCGAATTGTCTGTATACGGTCTTCAGTTTGGTCTAGTGACAAATTATAACCGATATTTTTTTTGGCCTCAACCGTTGTTTAATGGATGTACAACGGAAGACATTTGATGTCAAAAAGACCGTGCCAAATCTCATACAACAGAACGAATATTCGTCAAGTTATGGCAGGTCATGAAAGGTCATCGCAAATTTACTTGTCAAAAACGAGTCCTGCAAAAGTTTCATTCATTACTCCATTCATCAAGTAATAAATTGAAACGGAAACTGTATCGAAACCTCAATCATAAATCTGTTTTCTTTTAAATTTAGTTCCGGACTTAAGCCTATAACACACTGACCGCCTCGGAGAAAATTTCACTGACTAGAATCACGTGTCAGTGAGTTTTGGAAAACACTGGCACAGGCCTTCCAGTAAGTGTGATAACCTTTTTTTTATTGACAACTGACAACTGAAGAGCAATCGCTTCACTGCTGCAAAACCACGTCAGTTTTCATGTCGTCAGTGGTCAGTGAATTCAGGTGATATAGGCTTAACAAAACCGAACGTTTTATCATATTATTAATTTTAACGAAATTTTTTTGAAATGAATTTCCAGCGTATTGCCCTCAGGTTTATACGTAAGACGTTGTGCCCTTTCAATTGTACACTCCGCAAGAACTGGTTGATACACCAAATTGTCTCTAATGAACCACGATTAGAGGTTGAGACAGGATATAAAAGCTTTGGAATTTCAAGAACGGATTCCATTCCATATGTGCAAAGATGGATTTTCTTTCAAAAAAATTTCAAAACGTTTGAACCGCAGTCATAAGTTCTTTCATTGCATATAAAGGATCTAAAAAAATATATATAATATAAATATAATAAAGCTTGACACCATCAGTTCGGCGGTCCCTACTATGAGGAGTGTCAAATTCTACAGCAACAACAAGGGAAATCGCGTCATGACCAGGGATTTCAAATAGGGACGGAAAATTAAGGACTTGCTAGCGTTTGAGATGCCCGTTAGACCTTTGCAAGAAATCCTTTAAAATGCATGAACAGTCATCTTCACCGATGAGAAAAGTTTTTGCCTTGGTGTATCTGACGGATTTTATCATTATTTTCTTGAATTGAGGAAGGACAAATTGTTTTTAAAACGACGACAACAAGGTAAAGGTGGAGTCATGATTTGGGCAGAAATATTGTACCAAAATAAGACCAGATCCGGCAAGATGAACAAAAACGACGTCCATTAGATCTTAGGCGAAGAGATCGAAATCATTACCAAGAAAAATTTTTGCGAAAATTTCATACTGCAACAAGACAACGTTTCTGTTCTTGACTGGCCAGCATTATCTCCAGACCTCAATATAATTCAGAATGTATGGGGGCATCTCTCCAGAGCTGTATTCCAATGCGTCCGACAATTCAATAACCTAGAAGACCTTAAAGATGCCATTAAAACTAAATAGAACAAAATTCCACGAATATTGATTAAAAAATATTTAAAATCTCTTCCATCAAGAATGTTAAAGGTTACTAATAAAAAGTGAAGATGTACTCATAACTAAAACAAATCAAACCATTGTAATAAAACTTCAAAGTTTGCTTTTATTTCATAAAAAAATCCAAATTCTCTCTCAACCACTTATCGCGGGAAATTAAAAACAAATTGCAATTTACAAGGAAGTAAAGGCAAAAAAAGGATTTATGGTGATAAGAAACTTCAAAGAAATTGATACAGATTGCATAACAGCAATACTTCCAGTACCCACGGAACAAAATTATCGAGAAACACCGAAATCGGTGGGCTGTCTCAACCAGTTGTCGCGAAGTGTAGCATAGTTAAGGATATGTTAATTATGCTATATGTGATTATTTATATGAAATTAATTATCTGATTATCTATATGAAAAGGCATCACGAAAGCGAGCAATATCGGATTCAAAGGATTTAACGAATTACCTACATCAATTAAGAACATAATTAAGTTTAAAAAAATCAAAAATGAACTTATTAAAAAAACTTTTCTTACTTCCCCTGTTCGGCTCCACAGACATGTCGTTCATATAAATTTCGTATTTTTCTACCCTTAACTCGATGAAATCTTGAAGTGGATTTCGATTTATCGTGTCTCCTTTTATCTTTGCAGGACTATCACGTATTCTTCATGCACAATCCATCACCGAATCGATGTTTAGTATTCGACTTAGATACGACGTTACCTTTTCCAACATATTTTCACAAATATGTAACCGAAACGTTTCGGTCGGATTTAGCACTTAGGCCAGAGCATCACAGGTGAGTACAAAGTTTGTGTTTCACATTATATCCATTTCGCGTCCTTTTTTTTTTGTAGCCATTTATTTATCACGCGTGTGTACAATTTTTATCCATCAAAAGAGGTCGAATGGGAGGAAAACGGGTGGATAAAGTAACAAGATAAGCCCGTTTTGTCGGATGTTTATTTCCCATTTTCCTCTTTCTGGCTTAGCCGGAGGTTCCTTGGAAGAATTTTCAGTTTCGTTTAGATTTTTTCTTTTCTTTTTTCTCATTCGCATTTCAAAATTAACACTGAGTCAGGCAAGGTGACATGGATTTGATAGAATGAAACTTTATCGCAGGGAATCTTGAGTGCTTGTATTGCCCATTTATGCAAATGTATGGTCATATGGGAGGGGATGGGGGGATGGAGGGATGGAGTCTTTAACACAAAAGCTTATCAGAAGTAACAGGAATTCAGTTGCTGCTCATGGGCAGTATGTGCAGGACGAAAACGACTGCATTCCGTGCTGAGTGCTAAGGGGGTGGCGGTTTACATTCATCCTTTTTATAATCCTTTTTAGTGTATCGTTTGCCTGTGTGCAATTTTAATATCGTAGAGTGATTTTAAAAATTTACACAATACCGTGTTTAAATTGCGTGTGCAACAAGAGCGTTTGTTGTTTGCTGCTTGCTGCTTGCATGCATATGCATGATGGCAAGGACATATGCGGGAGGCGGGCTGGCTGGCAATTATTTCACGCGAACAATAGAGCCTTAGATTAGCTGATTATAAAATGATTATCCAGTGTAATATATTCGCCGATAAAGCTATTTATTTTAATGAGTTTTGAGTTTGGTGTGCGCGTCGAAAACGCCAGTCAGTGCGGTAAAACGGAATTAATTATTATTTGCGGTCGGACATAAGTTAGCGTTTGAATATGTTTACGGAAATATATAGGCAAGCTTGTTAATGTATGAGGGCATGTGGGATGACTCCTTAAATGTGAGCCTTGCCAAGCAATGACAAATTGAAATAAATGAAGAATTTCGAGGGGTGTGAATCGACACGCATTTTGCGGCCAAAGGGGGATTTTGTTTTTCTGATGAAGGAAAACGTCAGCGTTTTCACCTGTCTTGAAGATTGATTTTGAACTATTTTTTAATTTTATTGAAAAGTGCAAAAATAAATCAGAGGTCGGCAATATTAATATCTTGGTGAGCCCAGTATTTCGTGTATCATCTTAGGAGCCATCCGACTAACTAAGTTCGCTAAACCATAAAAGCGAAGCATTTATTTGCTGAAAAAGCAAGCTTAAGCAATGGCTTTATGGTAACTTCTTATGCTACGTATGGTCTTGCTCCTGCCCGTGTCGAATCTTCTCGCACTCAGGTGTATTAGCAAATTATTTAAGTGGTTGGAAGCAAATGTAAGAGAGAAGGTGATTATAATGCGAGTGGACATCAAGTTCATGAAAAGATATGGCGAAACACTGGAAGTCGAAGGACGAAGGCTTATAAGATATTTTATTTCGTAATGGAACATGGTTTGAACAAAATCGGCATCATCCTTGCGGCAGATATACTTGACAACATGTTGAAAACTTCAAAGATCAACGACCGTTGGATGTTTCTCAATTTTGAGGTACGAGTGGAGGAGTGAGATGTTGCAAGTGCACACTCTTCCCCAATTGGGTGCGAGACTTGATTCTAAAAACTTCATCACATCCCGGGAGAATAACTTTTAATTGTTTTAGCAGGTTTGTTGTGAAGTTAAACGAAGTCAGCCATGGAGAACTAGAAAAAACTTCGTCGACTGCTGATGCACGCAAGGCTTTCAAAAACTGCGACTTACCAACTTGAACAATAGTGTAACGATCCTCATAATAACTAAAAGAGATTAGTCAAAGTACGTTGAAAATATGAGTGACGAAAAATTCTCCAGATTTGGTAGAGCCGCTCCTTACTATGACGAATTATCGGACGAAGTCTGAAGTACTTAAACAAACAGACGAGATTCTTAACGAACAAATGTGGAGTGATACCATATCGGTGGCATGAGGATTAAAATACAAATATAAAGGGTCTGCCATCTAAGGTTTTTTTTTCAACCATTTTACCATTTTCGTAAATGGTAACACTTAGCTCATAGCTGATTTGACAGTTAATTAGTTTTATCCTTCCGCTGAACAAATATGGTTGTGTATACGCTCGAACAACGCTGGGAAATATTGCGACATTACTTTGAAAATCATGGTAATGTTGTGTGCGAAAATTGCGTACGGATTTTCGAAGAAGAGAAGCACCGTCAGCTCCGCATGTTCGTTATCTTGTGAAAAAAGTGAAAGAAACTGGCATCCTCATCGATAAACCAAAGCGTGAAAAGCCAAAAACAGTGCGTATACCCGAGAATATTGCTGCTGTGGCAGAAAGTGTGTGTGAAGCGCCATCAACATCAATTCACCGTCGTTCTCAACAATTGAACATTTCGGAGACATCATTGAGACGAATTTTGCATAAAGACCTTGGTATGACGCCATACAAAGTCCATTTGGTTCAGGAGTTGAAGCCAACTGACCATCCATTGCGTTTTCGCTTCGCAAAGTGGGCCTGCGATCGACTTACAGAAGATGCCGATTTTGCCAAAAAACTCATCTTTTCAGATGAAGCTCATTTTGATCTTGGCGGGTATGTAAACAAGCAAAATTGTCGCATTTGGGGCACAGAAAACCCGCACACATACATTGAAAAGTCGATGCACCCAAAACGAGTCACTGTTTGGTGCGGATTTTGGTCCAGAGGCATTTTTCTTCGAAAATGAGCAAGGAGGGGCCGTTACAGTCAATGGCGATCGTTATCGGGCCATGTTTAACGAATTTTTGTTCACAAAAATCGAAGAGGTTGATATTGGCAACATTTCGTTTCAACAGGACGGCGCTACGTGCCACACAGCCGAAGCTACACTCGATGTTTTGCGCCCTGTTTTTGAAGATCGCATTATCAGCCAACTTTCAAAAAAAAAAGTTATTTGGCGGACCCGTTACATTGTAGGGTGATTTTGAAAAAAACATGCGAACAGAGGTCCAGGAAAATGAGGAAGATCAGATCAGGAGTTAGATACTGGAGATTATCCTATCAAATTTTGCGCATAGCTTGAACCATATCACTTGCATATCAAGACATTTCCACCAACGCAGATTCGATGCGATTGGGAGTGGGATTTGTGTTCGGTGTCCGTCGGAGTAAAATAGAGATCACATTTCACCAAGGAGGATTGATTATAAATTTTATACAGAACATCTTAAGAAGTCAACTTAACTTTGCCCAATTTCAGGGCACTTACACTTAATAAAAGAAAAGTCTTATGCATAATGCAATGGTGTCAAATATCTTCATACCACCTCTGACAAGAAGTTGAGTTCTCATAACATTTTAGAGATAGTATTATATTCACATGCTGATGAAAATTGTGTATAAAACGCCTAATAGCTGTGTCATCACATTCGTCTAATCCAGTTTTCCATTTTTTGTGTGGTCCTTTTTTGGAAATTCTATAAATCCTGTGTCCTCGTATTGGCTAACCATCCTTCTAATCAATTGGTTCAAAATTCCAGTTAGTTCCTTGGTCTGCAAGATTGCGTACCTTATCGAAGCATGAACTTTTGCCTTCTTCCAATTTTTGTACTATATTTTATTTATAATTTTATTATGCGCCTGGCTTCCATCTTGATTTTCTTTTTCTTTATGGATCCATGAAAATTTCTTATTAGTATTTTTTTTTCAATCTCGTTCTACAACTGCTCTTGTTTTCTTAAAACTGAATTCGAAACAAAACTAAATATCATTTAAGTGAGTGGGTGAGATTTTAAAGGCGAAAAAAGCAAATTTTTGTGATTTTTTTCAATGCGACATGAGTAATATAATTTTATTAACTTTAATTACATATGTTGAAAAAATGAGGCGCCTTGAAAAAAGGTGGTTTTGAACGTTATAACTCGTTAGCGGATCATCTGAAACAAAATTTTTTTTCCTATTTTCTGCAGCACTTGGAAGTTTTAGCTCCGAAAAATCGAGGTTAATTTTTTATTAAAAGTAGAAAAAAAAAACTCTTCCTGATTACATGTTCATTTATGTTAAAATTTTAAAAAACTTCAAAACGAACTTCAAAAATGACGTTTTCGGAAAATCGATTTAAAGATTTTAATACGTGTAAATTCGAAATACACCATCAATAAAAGAACATGAATTTTTATACTTAGATGGAGTCATGCCAGTAAAACAATGTCATTCCATATCCAAAGCATACTTTTGCTCTTGTCAACGTTGAATTCTACCTTCTTTTGCTGTAATTCATCAGTTAGGCGCCCTAACCGGCGAGCACTTGGGCCTGTAGAGATGCCCATTTCATCCGAAAGGGACAGCACAGCAAAACATCCTTGATTGAAAATGCATGCTGCTACATTTGCTGTTATTTCAACAACGATTGCAGTACAGCTTACTGATTTTGGAGAGATTTTTCAAATAAGTTGATTGAGACTCTCGTTGTTATTTTGCGTGACACCGCTGTAAAAGATCGTCTTTGCTCAAATCTTCATAGGAGAAAGGGATTCGGGAAAACAAAGGAATTTACAGCTGCTTTCTACTAGGGATATCGAGCAGCTACAGGGCTGGTATAAAAATCTGTTATCACGGGTGGTCGTTGCAACCCCGTTAGTTTTACTCGGATTGACTTAAAATTTGTACACAATAATCTTGACATATTGTTCATTCAGAAAAAAAAACGAAAATATAAAAAAAAATGCAAAAACCTTACCCCCCGTAGTTTGCAACATAAAATAATTTCACTCTGATGCGAAAATGATGATTCAAAATTTCAGGTCACTAGTCATAAAAAATCTTAAGACTCAAATCTATTGATCTTTTGATCTTTTTTCAAAATCTCACAGGTAAAAATAAAAATAAACAAAAAACAAACACTTGAAATAAAGAACAAAATCTTCCCCCACAGGTTGGTGGTGCAAATCCCCAAATTATTAAACCATAACATCCCAGATAAAAATATTCCTAAACTCTTTATTATTCACGTCCTGGGTAACAGGTGATTAAACAAATTTTACTACATTGCATTGTGCAAGAATTGTTTTAGTATTAACAGCGCTTCGAAATTGTCAAACACATGCAATAGGTTTTTAATTTAAAAGAGAAACAAATTAAAATTTTAGAAATGAACATCACTTTTTAAATTACTTACGCATGTCTTGAATCCTCTATGCGCAGATATAAATCCGTTTGCCAAGTTATTTGGTTTGAGCTTAAGAAGAACAAACTTCCACGCAACGAGCACAGGGGATGCATATCCCAACAGTAGAAAAATAATTTACTATCCTGCCCATTCTCTCACCCAATCTGGCCTATTGCAAAAATTTATTGATTAATGTTATTTCGAAAAGTTCTTCTTTAGTGTGAAAAATTCAATCGATAACATTGGGTCCTCGGTCCCAACACTCTACAAAGGCAATGTCACACACATTGTTAGCTCATTTTGAATGGACAATAGACAGACTGGACGTGAATTTCAACAATATCTAAACGTTGTTCGAGTGCATGCATGGTGATTTGAAAAGTTATAATTAACAGACTATCTTAATACTACTGTGTCCAAAAAATAAGGTGACATTGTATTTATTTTGAAAATTCTTCATTTATTCTTCCAAATCAATTTCATCCCCTTCAAAGTAATCCCCTCCCGATGCAATGCACTTATGCCAACGGATTTTCCAATCTTTGAAACACTGGTTGTAGTCACTTTCCGGGATGGCCTTCAGTTCCGTCTTCGCTGCGGATTGAATCTCCTCTATCGTATCAAAACGGTGTCCCCGGAGCGGTCTTTTGAGCTTGTTTAACAGCCAGAAGTCGCACGGCGCCAGATCAGGTGAATACAGTGGTAGCGGAACGATATGGGTTGAGTTTTTGGCGAAATGATCACGAATTACGAGTGCGGTATGGGATGGTGCATTATCGTGGTGTAAAAACCAAGAATTGTCTTTCCACAATTCCGGCCTTTTTAGGTGGATAGCGTTACGCAAACGACGCATAACGTTCAAATAATATTTCTTGTTGACTGTTTGGCCGGTTGGAAGGAATTCATAAAGCACAACACCACGATAATCGAAGAAAACAGCCAACAAGACCTTGATTTTTGAGCGACTTTGGCGCGGTTTTTTTGGTCTCGGCTCTCCTTTGGCACGATATTCGCTCGATTGATCGGTTGTTTCGGGGTCGTAAGCATAGTCTCATCGCCAGTTATAATGCGTTTCATGACATCCTGGTAGTCGGAAAGCATTGTTTCACACACTTCAACGCACCGCCTTTTTTCCAAAAAATTCAATGTTTTCGGTACCAGTCGAGATTTGAGGCGCTTGAGGCCCAAAGCATGCTTCAAAATGGTATTGACTGAGCCTTTCGATAAGCCAACTTCATCAGCAAGGTCTCTAATCGTTAATCGATGGTTTTTCAACACCAAATCTTTGATTTGTTGGACGTGAGCTTCATCGGTTGAGGTTGATGGTCGCCCAGAACGCTCTTCGTCTTCGATACGTTCACGGCCGGCTTGGAAATCACTATACGACTTGTAAACATTTTTTTTAGACATAGCCTCATCATCAAAGGCTTTCTGCATCATCCTCAACGTATCCGCAGCAGAAAATTGATTCCGCAAACAAAATTTTGCGCAAATTCTTTGCTCAATAAATTTCGACATCGCAAAAAACGAAAAACTCACTTTTAGCAGCTCACAAAACGAGGCGTATCTCAAACACATAGATGTCACTGACAGTACTACCAACATAAAAAGAAAGAAAAAATTCCAAACCCTTCGACGCGCGCAGTTTAAATTCATATGTCACCTTATTTTTTGGACACAGTAGTATATCTAATAGCAAAAATAGATGACGATTTTTTTAAGGAACCGCAAAAACAGGAGCGACTTTTCAGAAATTGCACAATTAAATGCGTACACGGCGTCCTTATCAAATATGTCTACCTTCGATATTTACTTCTCCCATGGCTAGAAAACAGAAAAAAAAGCTCGTCCTCAACAGGGGTAAAAGTAACTCTTTTCCAATCTATTTGTCTTCCTGCGGCAATAAGCATGGCTTTCGTAAACGTTGTCATCGAGGAGTTATTAAATCGGCGGGAAGTAAAGGTACTATCGAAGATATAAGAGCAAGGCATGATAAGGGTTCGAATTATTGGCCCTGTGTATCGATGCCAAGTACTTTTTGGTATCGAATCTGTAAGAATCGGTACCGATAAAAACGTCGTTTTTGCATTATTACATTATTTTGCGCAGTAAAAATACATCTGGTAAAGGAACAATTTTTGCACAGGAAATCTAACTTAAGCTAGTACTATTTCATGTCCTAAGTACATTTATATTTAAGTACATTTGCTGGGTACTACGATACTTTCCTGTTCCATTTTTAATTATTTCAAGAACAATGTAGAGGTTTCTAATACAGTGCTTTAGTACAAACCTACACACTTCATACTTCAGTACTTTACAACTCTACAGTCAAATGTGCTTTTACACAGGAACCTTGCGCACAGTTGAAGTACCCGATACTGAAATGACGATACTACTTTAAGTATCGGGTATCGAAGCGTAAAGTATTGATATCTACTCTGTATCGAAAGTATCACTCGAACCCAGGGCACGATACGAAACATTGCTCGCCTATGCTTTCATCTGATACACAAAGGAACTAGGTTTGTTTGTTTTTGAAAAGCCCTTCACACCATTACACCATAGTATCATGTCGTAGAAGACTTGATTGCCTCTAAATCGAGCTCGAAGTTAGAATTCTTCCAATTACTTTTTCATGCTGACTTTAATAAGTTTCAGCATTATTGTAATAACGACTTCGGACAACAACCTGGTCCATCAAGACTCCCCAGAGGCAATCTTACATTTCGATTCTAGACAGGCTACTCGCAAGAAGCTTCAAAGAAAGTCTAACAAAGCAAAAGAAGAGCGACGTCTGTTCACAACATTGCAAAGGTTCAAGAGCAGCATCAGATATTTTTGGTAGCTTGCTCAAAATATGGGAACTCCGTTGCCAAGTTATGTATTTAAGATGCAAGTATGTTTTGAGCTTAAGTTCTTTTGTTGAATATCTGCGTTTATTAAGTTTTATTTTAATTATTAACTTAAAGAATCTTCCCAATTTACTAAATGATTTCATTAATATATTTATTTTTCTTTTTTCGCAGATTTTTTAGAGTAATACCAGCGGAAACATATCTTTCAGAATTCGCCTCAGACCGACGACACATGCGAAGACCGGACGGTAGTTGGATAAAGCCACCACCATCATATCCCCCCATTCAATCGATTTGTGAGAATTCATGATTTTAAACATTTTTGTTTTTCATAAAAAAAGAAATAAATATCTAAGAAAGAAAAATATTTTTGATTTTTCAGCGAGCGCACATAGCCTAGGTGACTTCATTTGCATGGCCGCCGGCAAGGGACCCGGAACCGTTTATAGCCTATCCGAATTCGTACAACAATTCTACAAGGCGCCTCACGTCGTAGCGCAGCAAAATAATAAATAATAAAAGATTTCCAATAATACCAATGCGACTACGACGGTATAAAAAAATATTTTTTATTAAAACAACAAAACATAAATTAAATAAAAAAATATTAATATTAATTATTAAATTATTTTCTATTAAACATGAATAGACGTATTTTTCCCCCTTTTTATATATACATATAAATAAAAACAAAACATATGCATAAGATTTATAAATAAAATAACAAATATTTTTATAAACAATAAAACTATTGCGTGAAGAAGAATAAGAAAAAAATAATTTAATATGCTACAAGCTAAGCTAAGTCACACAATTTGCGAAACGCAGCGTAAACTTTTTTTGTAAAATTTAAACAAATCTTTTTCAACTCGAGTCAGTAAAGTTCAAAGTGTTTATTTATTTGTTTCTTTTTGAAATCAATTTAATAAAGGATGGTTACATTTTTTCAAAAGTTTAAAGGGTCGTTTTTAAACGGTCTAATTTAAAAAAAAATTGTTGGAATTCAAGAAAGATTCATTCAAAAAGTACTTTATTTTTATTACAAAGTGTAATACATTTTAAACAAGTGTGTTTTTGTTTTTTTGTCAGAGAATGAAAATTGTAAACTATTTTCAACATGAAATCCGCCTTGATAATTGATATTCTTTGAAAAGATTCTTCACCAACTTAACACTAACTGAGCAATAAACTATTTAACATTTACAACTCTAAACATAAGGATTAAAAACAAATATGTATATGAAGTTAACGACGATGCTATTTAACGATTTTGCGCACACTATCGAATGAGATTAAATTATTTCTGACATCAAAAGAGGGATGAAGGCTAAATATTTGGTTTTTGAAGTTATCGTAGGGGATGCTATCTAAGAGTATAAGATCAAAACTTTGTAGTTACCCTTGAAAATGATCGAATTGTTGATTCATATGAAGGCCTTCAAACTTCACGAGGGTACTAGTTTAATATGGCATCCTTATCAAAGGAGGTTAACTTTTGATTAAGTGTGATCATTTCATTTGACTTAAAAAATAATCACGAGCATTCCGCAATCTTGAGGAATAATCGTATTTCATTGCTTGTCAACCTGTATACAGCATCTTTTCGTCCACAAATATCAAAACAAAAGTGAGGTTTTGGTTTTGGAGTACCTTGTTTATATTGTCTAATCCGCCTGGGGGATTCTTTTAAAACAAAACAATCATTATTCGACCTTTTTCAATGTTTAGGCTTTCTGATAAACATCACAATGTTCAAGGTTCCATACGTCCTCAGAACTTGGGAAGTCCTTGTCCATGCAACTACTCTGTTTTGCCGTCTTTGAAGAGTCGACTAGAATCACATTCAGATAGTCTTTTTATTTTTGGATGAAATTAAAAATAATTCTTTGCTTAACTTTTCTTGTATTTTGTTGGCAATTTAGTCCGGCCAACAAATGACTAGACTATTTTCCTTCGGCTCGGCAGTTCGATCATTAATTTGTTTAAAATACCCTTTGGCCTCAATTTTTTCCCCCTGCTAATCGACATGAGGGCCCTTAGAACAGCCAAACTGTTCAGAGAGGATACCGGTCTGTGAAGGTACGAAATTTAAGAATATCGCGTTAAGCGCATTGATCCGAGGACTCGTAAATCTGCATGTTTGTCCTCCTCAATTATAATTAAGTACTTTCTGGAAAGTTGTGAAGAAACCATTTCAAAATTCAATTTCAACTAAGATGCCTAAGACAGACCTTCTTTATTAAGAAAAGGTGTAATTGAGTGTGGCCAAGCAATGATCTAAAGGCTGCTGTAGGGCACGTTTTTAGCGCTAGTAATATATCCATTAGCAAGGCATTGCCACGAATATGTTCTTACTCTTCGGGAATCGCCACTCTGCCGGTACTGTGCCTTGTGACGAATACTTTTTCGGCGACGATTTATCAACGTCCGTAAGTCAAAAACCATAGATGAAGGGAGGAGATTGCCACTTATGACATTGCTTTAACCCTCTGCAACAACATCGTACTGTGGCTATTCTCTTCTGAAACAGAAACAAAAAACCAGTAAAAAAATTTAACTAACTCCCTCTTTTAATAAAAGTCAGAAATAATCTCACGAAATAAAGTAAAGGTTTTTTTTCAAAGCTTGCGTTGATTTTTTTTTTGCCTTCAAAAATATAAGACAAACTTAAGCTGAACCGTAACATTTAAAACAAACTTTTTTATAATAAAATTTATTGCTTAAAATGTCTGTAAAAAAAAAACGTTTACAGACAAAGTGAAAATAAAAAAAAACAAATATATATACATATATACATATAAATATTTAAAAAATATTTAATAGAATTTATAACATATAAAAAGTATATTTAGCCTTAAGAACTGTAAAAATTTAGTATACATAAACTTAAACTATAAATGTAAATTAAGTTAATTTAAAAACAAAAATAGTTAAAACGTTTTATTATATTAGTAAAAAATATATATAAAAATTTTGAAAAGTATAACAAAAGTTATTTTATTTAAAAAAAAATTCAAATAAATTTATAAACAAAAAAAAAACTCTTGTGATCTTCTTAAGAAACAAAACTATTAAAAGCGATATATAAGACAGTTTTCTATTTTAATAAACACACTTAATTAAATGTCTTTTTTCCATCATGAATAAGTGTTCCAATATATTTATAAACTTATCATTATTTACGCCTTATGCTTTTAACAAAAAATCGCATGTAAGCTTGCTTCATAAATATATTAATATTTTAGCTGCTTTTTATGTAGTGATTATTTTTTGTTTCAATACTAATACAATTTTTTTTTTAGTTCAATGAAAAATTATAATTATTGAAAAAATCGGTGCTTATTTAAAAATTTGTTAACATAAAAGTCAAACGCTTGCTTCATATTACCATCGAAATTTATTTTTAAAGTAAAATTTGTTTATTCTTAGAGCTTAAATAGTATTTGCATTATTATCTTCTTATAATTCTTAAATCTTTAAGATTAAATTTTTTTTAACATTTCTGAAAATTTCTAAGAAACTCGAAAAAAATACATTAAAATCATTATTAACTTATTTTGCGGGTAGTCCATGCAATGAAAAAAAATAAATTAAAAGAAGAGTTGTTTTGCCTTGCTGGCATTGAGTATTTTTTTTGACTAGGAATGTAAAAAAAGGCCTTTGTCCCGGCCGACTCTTTAAAAGGGAAAGTATTCTGCTTCGTCTACTTAACACCAAAAGACATATCCTAGATACGAATTTGACTCTATGCACAAAACACAGGACAGCTGCTATTACGTTTTTTACTTATGGCCATTGCACTTTCCAAGCTCGTTATTTTCCTTAACTGTAAAACACACATTTACCATACAGCATTTCAAAGTAAGATACACCGAAATAGGCCTTGTCTCACTGTGTTTTTTGAGCTTCACTCTCCATGGACAAATTCTCTTTCCCGAGTCACAATTACTGAAACTTCGTCAAATAATTTACAAAATTAGTTCAAACTCAAATTTTACCCCCTTGAACTCACATTGCGAACGGCTTTAGTTGCGCTTTATGTCGAGAGGCTTTCATTACTTACTAAGAATCACTCATTATACTCTTAAATGCGTTCTTAGTAAATATATAACATTGTCTGCTTAAAAAAAACATCAGTGATTTATAAATTAACTAATCTAAATTAAATGAAAAACTCACTTAATCTTAAGAATATATAAATTACACAAAAGCAATTTTCAAACCTTCCTTAAAATATTAGAAAAAAAAAAACATATATCATAAAAAAATTACTATTTCATATAACCGAAACTGTAAAAAAAAACTGAAAATATTTACATACATTACTCTTCCACGTTTTCTACAAATTTCTTCACCTTTTTTTTTTTAAACTAACTAACCTAAGCAAGAATTGCAAAATTAAACGAATTAATAACTAATAAAAAGTATAAGATTTTTTTATTTTGAAATATAAGAAACTACTTATAAAATAAAAAGTGCAAATAATTAAACGAAATTGTTATTATTTTGTATTCAAAACTTTTGAAAATAAAACTCTGCTCCGTTTGCTTTGATTAAAATAATAAATTAACGATAACAAATGCCGCTCACAAAAAAACTAAACTAAAAAAAAGACGAATATTATGATTAACAAAAAAATACTAAAGTACATACATATATATTAAATAACATTTTATAACAAAGCTGAAATAAAATTTTTGAAAGAAAATAAAAATAAGTATATTATTTCAAGACCATTAATATATTACAAAAAATTAAATTTAAATTTTTTTGAAAGCAAAATAAATAAACATTTACAAAACAAATTTTAGATTTTTTACCAGCTTATTAAAATATTATTTATTTAACATTTAATATTATTAAAAGTTACAAAATATTTGCTGGATACTGCAACGCGTCAGCAAATATAAAGGCGGTCGGCCTTAAAATTCTGTAAATTTTATTTTGTGTTTTTCATTTTATAAATTCTATGCTTTCACCATTTTATAAAATAAAAGTTACCACAAACGGAGGTGAATATGCATCATCATGCATCATGTATTCTAAAAATGTTTTCATAGTAACTTATTTCAAAATATTTAATTGTCAATTTTGTTTATGGTAAAAACAATATTGCTTCAACTGCTCACTATGCGTTCCTTCAAACCAAAACATCAATATTCATTTTTAATAAAGTAAACAAACATTTTTTTATCTTTTTCAACTCCAACTTGCTTACGATCTCCATTTTGTAGTTAGGTAAACTAAATAAAAATATAATGATATTTTACAGAAATTAATTATAGAAAACTTTTTTAAACGAAATTCAAGCTAATGAAAATAATTATACAAGAATGCGGATAATCAATTCTTTTCAAACCAAATCAATTCAGTGGTTTCAATGACCCTTCACCTAACTAAAACCCAAAATAAAAAATCAAAGTCCTACAGAAAAAGTAAGAAAAACTTTGACAAAATAGTATCTAAGCAAGGTATTTTGAATTGTGAATTTTTCCGTTTTAAACACTATCTAAGTAAGTTCAAAATTATTTAACGATTCGTCTGAATTTTGCAAATGTACGCAATTTTTTTAAATACAAATTTAAAAACAAATATATATATAAATATACATACATACTAAAATAAATTATTGCGAATTCAATAAATTTTTAACATTGCAAAGCATTTAACGAACATTTTTGTAAAACTGATAATATAAACTTAAAGCTACAGCATCAAAATAAGAAAAAAAAACAATTAATTTAATGACATATATAAATATAAATATATATATTTAATATTTAAATTTAAAAAAAGCGGAGACTTTTATTAATAAATAAGTTGAATTGAAATTTTATTAAAAAAAAAAACAAAACAAAAAGGAACTATTATTAAATAAAAGAAAAAGCTATTTCTAAAAATAAAACTGGAATTACAACATAAAAAAAAACATACAAATATTTTGTTTCATTTGATTTTCTGAATTCAAAATTTTGACATTTTTTCACAAATTGAGGTCTTGTGTGCTCCCTATAAATTTTTCCTTTTTCGTGATTCCGGATGACGCCTGCAACACTGACACATGAGAAACATCCTTAGAAAATTATGGATCCACCAGTTTTGTTCAAAAACTTCGAATTCTATCATACTTTATCAGTTTACAGAAAAAAGCATACGGATAGTCACAATTTATTTATAAATCTGTCAGTCAAGTGAAATTACTTTATGATGGAGAAATTGCTTCAAAGAAGAAGCAAATATGTTTGGTCGTTCTTTAAAACCATAAAAAATTGTATCTCATCTTCCATTCCAACACTCTTTTTCAACTATACTGATGCTATTTGCACTTTGGAGAAGGCCAATCTGGTCGCAGCCCATTTTGTTAAAAGATTTACCGAGCCAGGTTGTACTTGCCTCGATAAAATTTGAGATTTTAATGACTGTCGCAATCTGGCATGCAGCTCTTTTATCGAAAATTCTTTCATTGAGAAGCGACTGATATTCTCTAAAGCTCCCTTCGAAACGTTCAATTCCAGAAGTGTTTGACGGCTTCAAGTTTGCAATCTACCACTGTCTCGGGTATGCCACAGGGCTCCGTATTGACACCGTTGTTCGACGGCGTTCCCTTGCTGTCTGTGGTCAACAATCGAACGTGACTCGAAAATAGCCCTGAAATGTTTCTCTTTCGCCAAAGCTGTGGACCTCATCCGTTTCAATGAAGTCAAGATCATATGAGTTCGAAAAATTTAGTCAAAAACGTTGGAACTGCTTTGCAAAGAAAATTGGCCAGAAACCGCAAATTATCCATGTAGATCCGTTCAATAAATTTTGGGCTTAAAAAGTGCCGCAGCAAGGTTGTCGCGAATGAACTGAATTTCTTATCGGAAATGGATCGCATCGCCAGCACGGAAAACGTGACTTCAGGAATTCGGGGAACGGGGAACGCGTTTTAGGGACAGAATATCGTTTATCAAAAGTAAACTTGTTTTTTTATTTGCTTATAAAATTCCTGAAGCCTTCTGTTGCAGGAAATCAGGATAAGGTGAGCCTCATACGAAGCCCTTAAGTGATAACTGGTCCTATCAGTTGATTATACAGCAGTTTGTTCGGTTGGTTCTGGATTTCTTGCTGTTCACCTGCATGTCCCGGATTTAAGGAAAGAATCTTTAATTTTTATGAAGGATTGTTGAAAAACGTAAGATGAGTATGTGTGTCTCGCGGGATGAGTTTGCTTTGGATGCAAATTGTGCAGAATGCCCATGTTAGAAAATCTAGAGCGGAAGGAATGTTGAATGTTTTTGATGTTTTTCCTAGTAACTCGAATTCAGTCATAATTTTGTGAGTATTTGTTGATCCTTTCCAACACTTGACAGAAATTTTTGATTTATCTGGTCAAAGGTTACCCCGGTATTCAACCCTCGAAAGCTATCTCAAGACAATGTTTCGATGTTTTTGTTGATGGAATGGATAAAACTGATACTGGAGTATCCTGGCATATTTTGATCCTCCTTAATCTTCCAGATGACCTGGTCACTTCTTTGACAAAAAGTGAGACAACTTCTTCATCGCCTGCAGTTGGGTTTTATTCATAACTTGAGATACTCTGTTTTTTTAAAGATGCAGCTAGGCTTTTTGTTATAAAAATTGCCTGTAATATTTTTGTACCTTTCGGGTGTAAATTTCTAGGATTGGACTTGTGGGCAAATTCGACAGAAGACTATCTAAACGTTTGTGTATCCAAAAATTAAGTCTTACGTCAATCAGCGATTTATTTGATTAATTGAGTGTATGTTGTTGAATGGATCTTCCAGTGATGAAAAATGCTTTCTTTTCGAAGGCAAAAGTTTTAGACCATGCTTCGTCGATGGGGTATCGATACCAGTAAAAATGTCCCGCGTTCACAGCTGATTTTCCATGAAGACTCCGCATTCAAAGATGAGTAATCTTAAATAGGTGTGCTCCTCCTTTATTGCGTGAGGATAGTTTCCAATTTTTGAGAAGCTCATTTGGAGCACAGCCTTCTAACTTTTCAGCAGCAAACGTGCCCGTATTGTCTTTGTTTACGGGGTCGGAGTCTCTCCGAAGCAGATTGTCCCACAACTACAGATGTTTAACGTTGCTCAGGTGTTTAACCAACGCACAATGGTTATTTGAATGGATGGGTCCACTGGTTGCATTAATGGTTGCCCAGTTTGAATGACTTTGAATTACTCAGACATCGAGATGGCAATCAGTACTTTACCCCGGTCCAATCAAAGTCTTCCAAGCCATTGGGGGCGGGCTGTGGTACTAATCGTTGTCGTTGGTTTTCGCTGACCATAACACCTACAATAAGTTTTTCACGTCACAGCCGAGCTTAGTAACTTGAGAAATTTTGAATAGAAGTGACCAATATTCGTGGCTTACGATCGAATTTCCTACCTGTATATACCGACGTCTGTAAGCACAGGCCATCTGTTTATGCTTTTTGTGAAACCAAAGTGAGAAAAGAATCTGATTTTTCGGACTTGAATCTTCCTGGCTAAAGCTAAGTACCATTATTCTTTCTTCATCGCGGTATTGTGGAAGTTATTTTATATCCTTAGTGACTTCGTCTACCAAATTTTTCATCAATGCGGTCCTTATTCCAATGCGGAATTCAATTTCATGTGGTTAAAACTCACTCTCCATAGGCATTTTATCCACTACTATTTTATTAAAGCCCCAATATAGACAGCAATTCTTCCTTTAACGAGTTTGATGCACTGTCTGAACACATCTTAAGAACTATTTTCCATTATCCTCGTACTGAAATCACTATTTAGGGCGATTTCAATGTACACAATTATGGTTAGCTTCTTCAGACTGGACTTCAGACATCGATAGTCATGCCGCCAGTACAATAGTCTTGTTTCTTACCTCTTACCCTGAAAAATAAACCAAAGACATATAATCGCCTTTAGGCCCGTCGGACCATTGTGCCATATCGGCTAATATGTCAATCAAACAGTTAAAGAACCAGTACCTAAAACAGAAGTTTGGCAAAACCAGAAGGCCAGAAAGTCCTTCACAATTTCTTTACGAGCCTTAACTCGTCGGTATGCGATGCCGTCGCTAATATGAAGACTATCACTGTTCTGCTTGGTATCGGAAGGTTCATCATGCTAACCGTGGTCCGACTTGAGCTGTCAAGAAGATATCAGGTCGAGAGTGCTGAGTTTTCGAAATTTCAAAACCAATCCATCTGCGGAAACCCAAAAAAAGGTACAATCAAGTACGAAATGACTGCAGTGCTAAAATCCGTTGTTCAAAATTTCCCACGAACGAAAACTGAGACAAAAAGTGATACAGGAAATTTTGGTCGTAAAAAATTGTGTCTCATCTTCCATTTTAACACTCGTTTTCAATGACATTCCAGCTGTCAGCTCTGTGTACAAAGCTCGGGTCCCATTTTACCGCCAGCTCAACACTCCAAGATAAAACCCGGCCTCCTCCTGTACTCGAGCGCGTCAACTCTTCCGTGGGCCTGATCTGTTTCTGCGCTTGTACAATAGCAAGAGTACTCAAAGATCTTGACATCCATTAATCCGCTGGTCCATATAGTATTCCCCCCTTAAGTATACAAGTGTATGTGCAAGAAAGGGGCATCAACAAATACATACATTTTGTATATGTTGATATATGTGCACATGTACTTGCAAGAATTCAGCTTGACAATACAAGTGTGTGTGTTTCTTCTTGTCTTGCCGGTATTCATTAAGCTAGAAATAAGGTAGAATTAATTAAGTTATTTTAGGCTATTTTTATTTTTAAAACAGAACTCATTTTCACCAAGTTTTTAAAAATCAATTATTCTTAGTTTATAGTCGGCATTTTTAAGGAAATATAATGTACGTTAGCTTAGACGAAAAACATAAGCTAAGCTAAGTTTAGTTTAGAGCGCCCGTATAGGTCCAGAAAGTTAGATCAGAACATTGAGTTGTAAAGCTATTTTTATCTAGCAATTAAGTTATTATCTTCTGAAGAGTTTTTCTTCCGCGTTAACAAAACCATTGCGTAAGCGTTTTCAACTGTCCTTCCTTTCAGGTGTCTTCCCGAGTAGATGGAAAACAGCATTTGTCCAACCCATCTCTAAAAAATGCGAATCTTCTTAGTTAGTTAGTTAGTTAGTAGTAGTTAAATTGAATGCATTACTAGACAAAAAATTTACTGACAGCCACCAAAATTGACAGTTCTGCTTTTGCGCATCTCCTTTATCGCGGTTTGAAACCGCCCTGCTGAAGCGGAGACAGTCTTCGGAACTGTGGATAATGTCTCGATTGAATTCGATTCCCCTGAGTCGCCTGAACGGGTGATGTAGAAGATTACCGGCAAAGCCATATTATTCTGCATCAAATCTTTTGAGACGAAGTAGAGGAATGCCTCTGGAGGGACAAAGCCACTAAGGCGAATACTCTCGTGGTATAAATCGTTGGGAAAGAAAGCATCAGAGATCAGGTTGTTGATCGAAGTCATTGCCCTCGCAATGTGTCTTCGGATAAGCTTAATAAGGAAATTATCCACTCTTACAAGGTTGGCCCTATTGCAAAAGACCTCATTGCGATAGATTTTTTTGTATTGGGACTCTGGAGTTCTTTATAAACGAAGATAACCCCTGATGTATTGCCTTTCAAAAACCCGAATCTTTTCCATCGCATTTGCTGTCACGATGAACCACACGGGACACCATGTAGCAGATGACTTTCATCCTGGCATCGAGTTGGCTGCTATAACACAGTCTCTTTGTCTTTGGCAAAAGTCGCTTTGACTCCGGCTAGAGCTTCATCTATATGTATATTAAAATATAGATATTGATCGAGCCGGGGCCATAGGTATCTGACTTCACTTCGATTTGCTAATGGCTGCCCGTGTTGTCCAACAATCAAGAATTTTCGCCAATTCTTTCTTGTATCCCAAGAGGCCCTAGACAGCGGAGTCCTGAAAAGCATAGCATAGCATCAATTTGCAGTGGTCACAATAACACATCAATCGTAAAAATGTTGAAAAGTGTCGGAGAATTAACCGCACCTTGAAGGCGAATCTTATTCTTCCTCCAACAATCGTTAAATGGTGATTTGATGGTATATCGCACCGAGAAGTGGAACCACACTCTGCATCTATCTGGTGAAAGTAAGAATATTGCGCTTGATATTTCTAAAGCATTTGACAGAGTTTGGCATCAGGAAATGCGTGCATTTGAATAGATTTGAATCTACTTTTCGGGCCGTTCAATTGAAGTAGTATTTGACGGTACCAAGACTGAAATCCATTATATTGGGTTGGCAACTAAGTGACTGCGGATTTCAATCATAGATGGCCTTAGTTGAATTTTTAGGTTTGCTGACGTAATCGAAATCTCAAACACATTTTTTTATTTGATAGTTGGCACTTCAACTGTCAATTAGTAATTGATCGGTTTGGTAGTTGGAAAATATCGTGGAGCAAGCCAGGTGAACCAGCTCAAACAAAATCAAAAGCTGAAACTCATCAAAAGAAAGTTATGTTATCAGTCTAATAGGATTACAAAGGAATTGTCTACTTTGAACTTTTACCACCCAACCGAACGTACAATTCAGATGTCTACATTGAACAACTAACAAAATTGAACAATGGCAGTTGAAGAAAAGCGGCCCAAATTTACAAATCGAAAAGGTGTTGTAATTCACCATGACAATGCAAGGCCACACACATCTTTGGTCACTCGGCAAAAATTATTGGAGCTTGGTTGCGTATAGTCCTGACCTTGCGCCATCTGATTACTTTTTATTTGGATCTTTGCAAAACTCCTTGAATTGTAAAAATTTCAATAAAAATGATAATGTCAAATCGTACCTGGTTCATTTTTTTGCTGATAAAAACCAGAAGTTTTATGAACATGGAATTATGATGCTGCCTGAAAAATGGCAAAAGATCATTGCTCAAAATGGACAATACATTACAGCATAAAGTTATTTCGTTCCATGAAAAAATTGTCTTTTATTTTCTAAAAAAAATCCGCAATTACTTAGTTGCCAACCTGATATAAATGCTGACTCCGTTTTGTCGCCGATGTTCGTTTTAAGCCTCCTTAACGAACTTCTGTCTATTACATCTAGTCCAATTCACTCATTCGCTAATGTTTCACCTTTGTTTTTCATATTCGTTTTCGGCCAGATTTTCAAAACTTTCTACTTATTAACTAACTCACAGTGTACAGCAAAGTGATGTTTGACTTTTAAGCCAGAGTGTAAAATTAAAGCTTAACTTCTCTTTTTTTCAATCGAAAGAAATATTTTTTCGATTTAGTTTGTTTCATATGAAAATTTCTTTGGCTTTATCTTAAACAAAATTCAAGATCGCCGAACACGTGATTCGTCACTTAACACCGATCTTCCCTTCTGCATAAATCAAACAAAATACTGTCAAGTTTATGTTATAAGGTCAATCATTTTACGGACGCTTTTGTATCATCGGCATTATGAATGTTTTCCGAAAGAAAAATAAATAATATTATTATATACTCGTATACTGCTAGCCATTCAAACGACTTCCTCATTCATTCGTTACAAAAAAAAACTACTAAAACATGTCCAAATAGGGTCCAATGACCCAAGAAAATTTGCAATTTCTGTTGAATAAATTTTGACAAAACAAAAAAGAAACTTTCATACTTGAAGGTGAGCTTCCGTCAAAAAAAAAAAAACCTAATCATGTTTCCTAGTTCGTTTGATTTATGACTGCTAAGTGTATCTTCAAGGAGCATCAGAATCAATAGTTCCGCTGATATTTGCAACTGACAAATAGGGCGGCCCGCCCTGGCCCGCCCCTACTCCTGGCCGGAGACAATTTGAAGGGAATCACTGAAACGGAAACCGTAAAAATGCGCGCAAAATTCAATTAAGTACAGAATGGTATGGGAATAGTACAAGTTTAGATGTGGCTAGCTCAGGCGACGACGACAGAGTCTCTCTATTCATTTCCAGAAATTCTAATTGAGACTTTAATTAAAAGAAAGGAAAACGGGGTTGTAAGGGTTATCGGCACAACGTCAGCACATACAAATGAATTATTTGAATTTAAGCTTCCGAGTGAAGTGTGAGTACTTTTGGACAAATCGGGGACTAACAAAAAAGGTTCCGACCAATGTATTATGTAGGCTTTAATTTCCAGGAAAAAACAAAACAGTGGAAGGCAGACTTTTTGGTGAATGAATTATTTATTTGAATTCCTCAATTCGTGTATTTGACCTCTGGATGGATAAAGCTGAAGCATAAAATCCATTTGTTCAGTTCACCCAGTGTATGGGTGTTTTCGAAGTGTAATAAATTAAGACTTCTGAATTTCCTTATTACTGGATCTGGATATAAACTTATTAATTAAACTAGCTTGTCGCATTTTAGTATTTTTGTTTGTCGCCAAATGAGGTCATTATTTGAATATGTTAAATATTGTCCAAGAGATCCCAGTATTTCTTGTTTTACTTTTATAGTTCGAAAAGACTCATTCTCTGAAATATCATTGACATTTAAGACGTATTGAGGGCATCAACGACTTAATAACTTCACGAATATAGGCTACAACCTGCTCAGATGAGATCTATCCTCCGTCAGAACTCGAAGATAATATACAATGGAGTGTCTAAGAACATTGTCCTCACGTGTCTCTAATACAGTGGCGTCATTTAGGTCAAAAATTATGTGTCAGCTAGACAAGCTAAATGAGGAGAAGTCCATGAACGGAGAAGTAAAATAATGTTTTCTTTTGGGAATGCATTGGGGAAATTAAAGTCAAAGATTTAAAAGGTTTTCCAATTAGGACTTGACACCTTTTTTTAAATAAAATGCAAATCGGTTGAAATATTTCAAAAACTTTACTATCGGCTTTAAGTACAATCAAAACACTGTTAAATGAATGACCACCGGGGGCACGTTTGCAATGATTTGTTGTGCCCAATTTTCGATGACTCGGCCACACATTTTGGCCGAAACGACCGCTATTTCGTGTTCAACGTTCGATCTGAACGTCATCGGCTTATTGGCATAAACCAATGACTTAACGTAGCCCTTAAGGAAATAATCTAGAGTCGTTAAATCGCACGAACGAGGCGGCCAATCGACTGACCCATTTCTTGAGATAACACGCTCATCAAACTTACTCTTCAAAAGTCAATTGTAAGGTGTGCTGTGTAGAAGTAGTCTTCCAATTCGGGCCAAAAATAATAGGTAATCATGGCGCGATAACGCTGGCCATTCACAATAACGTGACGATCGTTTTCGTCGACGGAAAAAAATATGGCCCAATAACGCCGCCAGTATGCAAACCGCACCAAAAAGTTATTTCTGGAAGCAAATGTGGATTTTCACCCGACCAATAACGCATATTTTGCTTATTGACGAACCCATTGAGCTTCGTCACTGAAGATGATTTTGCAAAAAAATTCATCTTGGCGCATATTATTCAGAGCCACATCGGATAACGTAGGTATCTTCAAATGTTCCATAGGCTTCAATTGTTGACTTAGGTTAATCTTGTATGGGTGCAAACCAATATTCTTACGCAAAATACGCCATAATATGGTCTGAGCGATGCCCAATTCTTGAGAACGCCGTGGATTTGACTGATTAGGATCGTTTGCTACGGACGCCTGAACGGCAGTGACATTTTCGACACTTCGGCCAACCCGTTGTCTCAACATCATGTGGCCTCAAATTTTTGCACTAAAGTTGTAATAACCTTTGTACCTACTCGGGCGAGAATAATGACCGAAATTTGGAGTTAACGCTCTTAAAGTTGCGGTCACCGACTCCGAATTTCGGTTGAAAATTTTTATAGTTTGCAGACGTTGCTCGTTCGCGTACTTTACCCTGATACAAATTTTGAGTTTACTAAATAAATTGACAGGGACAGTTTGATAATAAATGAAAGGGTGCATTCAAAAAAAAGTTCAAAGTTGTCAAGTCACTATTGGAAAGTCCTTTATTTTTTTTAAAGATTGCGATTTATAAAAACAAAAACATTAAATTTTCAGCAAACATGGAATCGAAATTATTTTTGTAATTCAATTCATTTCATTTTATAAAAAACTTTCGTTGAACTGAATTCAGCTAAAAATTTTGAGTTCAGGAAGGTAAGTGAATAAGCTTCAACATTATGTAGATCAGCAATCAGTATCTGTACAGGAATTACTGTCGTCATACTCTATTGAATTCCTTCTGGTCGCCTTTTTGGGTTCGCTGGTTTGCGATGAGTATAACTAGGAAGATAGGAAGAAGCGATATTTCTTGCGAAACTTCAAAAATATGAAGAAATAGATACCAACGTTCATATGCGGGTGTCCACCTACCCTTGGATTCAGGGTGTCTATTGAGGGAGGAAGTTGAAAGGTTTTTTTTCCTCTGTTTAAAAGAATTCGATTGACTTCTATTGAATTAACTGACTCCATCTGATTTTATATTAATTCACTGCGGACCTCAGCAAACATCAAGTGAATATTTCAAAAGAACGCAACTGTTTGTCTTAATCCAATGATTATTTCAAATTGAATGCACTATTTACTGACTTCAAAAGGATGGTGAATTATGTTTCCTAAAAGATTAAATTCTTTAATAACTCTGTCTAGAAACAGAGCAGCATGAGTGGCTGCTGCTTAAAAATAATGATCAGAAGAGATAAAGAACTTGAAGAAAAAATAACTTCAGCAAAGCTGCTTACTTTTTTTATGTACATATTTCGAAGATTTGCTTCAACAGACTTTCTGTCAAGCTTGGGAGGACGAAAGAGTTCCTAATATCAGCTTTATCAGTCCCAACTACAAAAAGGTGGCAAGATCATTTCCAGTGAATTGTTGGAACGTCTGATGCAAGCCATTTTGCAACTCACACACCAGCCAAAAACAGTATAGACATCAGTCCGGCAAGTCGATAATAGACTTCATTTTCAAGCTACGTCAAATTTTAGAGAAGACTTTATCGACTTCAAAACCGCTTATGACAGCATTCATCGCACTGACCTTTACAAAGCGATGGACGAATTCGAAGTCCCAAAAAACTGATCCGGTTATGTCGTACGAATTCACAAAATATGCAGGCAGTTTCGACCATTCTTACGCCGCACAGAATTAATGTCCAAGTAACTGATTCGTCAAATACTATCTGTGACAAAACAACACAATAATCGTACCGAAAGGACGAAAATTATACCCTACAAAATCTCATCTTGATAGTTTTTCCCTATGGAGCCGAACTTAACTCTTTTTTGCAGGAGTAGGTTCAACCGCAAACTAAACTGGTTGCACAAAGATTTGAATCTTGTCCCCATTGAGCGAATGGATTACAATGTCACGTGTCTTCAGTGTGATCGAATCCCAGCTGCGTCAAAGAAGATTATCGAAGAGTATCCGTTTAAAGGATTAAGCAGTATTGGTTGTCTGGGTGCTTAAACGCTACACTGATATCGGACAACTCTCCATTTGAGGTGATTAACTGGAGAGTATCCCACAAGGGATCCTTATCTGATCATTGCTAGATACTCTTCGAAGATGATACTTTCGACCGTCACGAATAAAGATTTGTTATTCCGCAACTCATGAAAAACAAACTGCTTCTGGTTTAGAGTTGATGTGGAACTAACTTACCAACTTCATCATGAGCGTTTATGAAGAAAGCTGTCCATTAGGCCACAACCACCATGGGGAACGCAAGAATCGCCGATACTGCTGGCATCTAGCAAAAGAAGGCTGGATTGAATGTACAGCATATCGAGAACAAACTAAACTCCTTAAAAAGGAAATTAGATCTGCAAAGAGGAACTCCTTTAGCAGTCTCTTTAGTTCTATTGAGTTTACATCTTAAATGAGAGAGGATGGTTTTTGGGCAGAAACCCGAAAAGAGACATTGAAACGCTATTAAAATGCATCTTTCCAGGCTGCTCAGAGGTAGGAGCCATATGTTCGACGTCTGCTCAACAGCTTAAGCACCAACCTGGTCGCTCAGGGGTAGGAACCATACGTTCAACCTCTAGTCAACTGCAATGCCATCAGCTGGAGGTAAAAACCCTACGCTCGACCTCTGGCCAGCACGATAGAATTCTAGCCGCAGACTTCGTTCGTCGACTCAATCAATGACGAAATGATAGTGTGAGCGCTAAGATTCCTTGCCCCAAATACCTGGAGAGAAGTGAAGGTCGTCTTTATTCCCAAGTCAGGTGAAACAGCTAACACTTCTGCCAAGGACTATAAACCCATTGAACTCTCCTCTTTCTTTCTGAAGAAGAATTTATCAGCGACAAGGAGGTAACTATCGTACTATTCTTGAACATAGACGGAGCCTTTTATAACGTAGGAACTGAAGACCTTTATAAATGTCTGAAGACAGCATTCATAAACAAGGGACGGTGCAAATTGATCGGCCGCAAGCTGAACTCGTGCATCTTAAATGTTGCTCGGTGCTCGATGTTATTATCAAATAATAGCAAAAAGAAAGTCAACAGGCACACTCCACAAGGAGGGGTTGTCTTGCCCTTGATCTGTCTACTTGTTGCAAGCGAAACTATATTTTCTGGTATGAGGCAAATTCGTTTCCTCAAACAGCGAAAGGCTCAATCATGTACTTTCATTAGAACATGCGTTTGTCAGAAGACGAGGACTGGACGTCAACAAGTCTAAAACTGAGGGAGTGCGTTTCACGAGGAGAAGAACGATTCCAACGTTCGATCCTCCAAAAAAAGTACGGCACAACTTTGACATTAAAAAAGACTGCAAAATATCTCGGAGTCATTCTAGATTCATAGCTGTGCTGGAAAGACAATATCGAAAGCCACGTCAGAAAAGCATGTGTAGCTTTCTACGTTTGAAAAAAACATTTTCGGCAACACCTGGAGACTCCAACCGAAAGTGGCTCTCTGGCTTTACACCGCTGTGAGGTCCATCATCACCATCTTGCAAGACTGACGAGGGTTGCTTAGGGGTGACCGAATCTATGAGATCGACACCAACCGCAGCACTGGAGACAATGCGACTAGGACAGCGCTCAGATTACGCTTTTATCCAACTACCATGGGAAGCCTTAAAGGAAAACATTGAAACGGACTATAACATTCCAACAACAGACCCTAACAGGAAATTAATTTTGTATTTAAATTTCTAGTAGAAAGGAGTGGGGAAGTGGTGCTGTTTGTTCTGATGCTGAGCAAGCTTTCTATACTGATGGGTCAAAAACTGCCCTAGGCATAGGTGCCGCTGTATTTTGTAAAAAAAAGGTGCATAAATAGCTTTTTCCTTGTAGGAGATAGCTGCAGCGTGTCTTAGTTAAAGCTATACTTGTGGCCACGGATATGATTATTGTGGATTATTTAGTCGATAAGGACATAACCGTCTACCTTGACAGTCAGGTGGCCATTAAAGTTCCGAACTCGACATAAATAAAATCCAAGCTTGTTAAGATGTGCACACAACAAAACCTCTGTTGGGTGCCAGGTCACCGGCATATAATAGGGAACGAGAGGGCAGACGAACTTACTTAACAAATTAAGTAAAATTAAATTATTGATTCGAAAATAAAAGACTAGGCTAACAGATGCTGGAAACTAACAAACTGCATCATCAGTCATCGACGACCAAAGATTCAGAGATCTCATTAACCTTAATCGAAAGGATATCCGTCTCATTTCAAGCATCATAACAGGCCTGAGCACCTTAGGCGACTCGGTACACCAAAAAACGACTTTTACAGGAGCTGCAGCGACGTCGAAGAAATAAAATCTATAAGGTTGAAAGATCTGGGTAATGTTGACCACAGACTCCATCTGAGATGCATTCTTTTATCTGGATGGTTCAACGGTTAGCCGTTAGTTTTCTTTTATTCCATAGATACGGTCGTATGGATGCTTCGATGCATCGTAACGGATGAAGAAGCTTTTTAAGCACAGGCTAAGATCCTTCAAGGGATCAGTGAGCTGAAATCACCGGAAATCACTTCACATGATCAGCGACGGATACTGAAGCCAAATTTGTAGCGACCAAACGGATCGACACTTGTACAATGTTGGAAAATATTGCAAGGTCACAGCTATTTTCGTCCTGTGCGCTCAGCAGATTATATTGCAGAAGTCGGTTTGATATTGAACGCTCCAAGGATATCAGTCGAACAAGCATTCTTGTCTCAAATACCGCTCACTCCGCATCGATTCTCTTTTTCGGTTTTAGAACAGCTCGAAAATGACTTCGACTTCGATGCTTAAAAAATCATCGCATTTGATGTTCAGAAAGTCAAGAAGAAGTCACAGAAGTGTATGTTGAGTGTGGTTTTATTGACCTTTTTTCATCCAAGGCGAAAAAGAATTGTAACGATTTGGCCAGAAATTAAAAATTCCGAGTTGGAGGCGTTATGGTTCCAACGGGAAGGGTCTTCGTGTCATTCAGGCCGTTCAAAAATCGAATTGTGGTAGACTTAACTCAAAAATTGTGAAGTCAGTCTTTGAAGTGATTTTGCTTTGAGCCTTTTTGTGGGTCCACAGTAAAGGCCGTTGGAAAGCGAACAATCCAGAGACTATTGAGACACTCGAAAACAATATCAAAAATAAATTGAAAAGTTGTGTTTACAGGGTGACCTACTTCCAAGTTCTGCATGCGTTCTGTAAACGGAGACATTCACAAAGAAGGTTATTGATGGTTTTCGAGTCTTCTTCATCAGAAGTCACAGAGGCAATACTCTGTCCAACGGCCATGAGCTCAAAGGAGCAATCTCTCCTCAGGACATTAGTTAAGATGCAAGATACGTAACTCGTTTTTATTTTAAGGTTTTCATCTCTTGTATTGTTAAAGCAACGAAACAATCGGTTCTAGAGATCTAGAAGATCTATATTTCGTGCGTTGTTCAGTTACTATTGGCTTTTGTTGCTGAAGTTAAAGAGGAACAATTCCATAGAATATAATTTATCATTTGGAAATGGCCTGCAATTAAAAAATTTTATAAAGCATTTAATTTCATTTTCTTTTGAATGGTGCCACATTATCTTTTTTTTAGCTTAGCTATAAAGACAAGGCATTTAGAGCAGACTGCTAAGATATCAAATCAACGGCGCAAAAACAATGAGCTTAGAATAAGTTTAAGTGCATCTTCTTTCGCCTGCTTTCAGACCAGACAATTTATGGGATAAATTAACACACAATTTCTGGTTAAAAAAAATTGCATAACAATGAAGTAAACGAACGTCATTCGATTTAGAATTCTTTAACTGCCGAGGTCATTTTGGTCATTTCAACGAAAATAAAAAAAAAAACTCCAATTACTGTCAACGATCTTCAAGTAAAAAACAAAAGGGGGATACAACAATTTACGATTGTAATTCAAATACTTGAAATATTTCAATTAAAATTAAGCAAATTCTTGTTGGACCTCTTTTTCGCGTTTGTGGTTAGTCCGGTATTCTAAATTAATCCAGACTCCATTACAAGTAGTTAATATAGAACTAAGCGAGTTTTTGATGATCTCAGGCTTAACAGGACGAAAAATACGATAAAAATATCTGTGACCAGGTCATAAAAAGCAAGTCTTCTCATACGACACTTTTCTTCAAAAGACCATTTGCCAAATTCAAATTCAAAAATCATTCCGACTTTCTAGATAATTCGGTGTAGTCTTAAAAAACAAACAAACAACCCAACAGTTCGACGCTAATTTCTCAAAACAATTAGATGTCCCGCAGCGAAGCTTAAAATTGTTTTCGGAAGACATCAAACAAGGTAAGGCACGAACTGCAACAATCTATAAATGTCAAGGCACACGCTTGACGCGCTCTGTTGCTCGATAAACAATCGTCATAGATACTGTCGATGAAAGGTCATCACTCGATAGGTATGCACTTGACCTCCCGTTCTTTCCACCAAACCTACCCAGGCTAGCACACGTATGTAGCTTGTAAACAAAATTAAAATATTTCCGACTTTTGGTTAATTACCGCCTTGAGTATGATTGCCCAACTAATAGCACTTTGTTGAGGAGTTGAAGCCTCGCTGCACGGGAATACTGCATGCAGCATCAAGCTAGTAGGCACGCAATATCTATTCAAGTGCGCTTCACGTAATTGCCGTCGACGTTAATTCCCACCGACCCGTTTAGAACCTAGACAAACCAGAATCAAGTTGTTCCACCAGAAGCCCATCATCAGCGGGCCACGCTTCGTGAAAACACCAAACCAAAACCTATGCGAAGGAATGCAGTCGCACATAAAAACAGAACCACATTTATCTGGCGAAGGGATTACCAAACGAACTGGATGCGCGACGCGTATATGCATCTGGCCTTGAGGGTGAAGGTTCTGCACGACCGGTGATGACCTTGAAAGAATCCCATAAAGCGAGCACAAAATGCGCTCGATTCATTCGTGAAATGGAAAGTGACTTACCTGATGCTGCATCCGGTGTTCATTGGATGCTTTTATCGCTACAGAAAAATCGTTGCGACAACAACAATAGGTTAGCATGTCATCTCATATAGTATAAGGCCACTCGAAGTAATTAAGACGCACAAGTATACGTATTTTGTTAATTACTCGTTCGAGTATAGCAAGTTTATAACCACAACGTCTCTTTTGGCCCCACTGGGTCGAAAAACTGGTTACACTTCAACGATGTTCTCTTGGATGCTTTTGATAGACTTGTTTTGGCTATAATTTCAGTCATTTTTGTTGATTTAATTTAGACAAGACAACATGCACATAAACGTCAAGTAACTCCTGACGCATACCGCATCTCCCGCAGGCGGATAGTTCGTGGTGTTCAAGAGAAGAGGAAATTAAGTCGCCATCGTCAAAACGAATGCGGTTTGATGGTGGTTTCTTTTTTTTTTGAGGCCAAGAATTCAAGTCTTGTTTTTGGAATTAATCAACGTAATTCCCCGACACTATATGCACTTAAGAAATGACATTCATACCTACTGGGTGACATTTCAAAGATGTAACGCATATTTAAGGTGACAGCTCGAACTGTTTCCGAACTAGTTCGGATCTGAGGATACATTGTTCGATTAGTATTCATCGAATTCGTAGTAATGTAAACTTGCTCAATTCGCATTACTGCTTCCGTAAACAATGCGATTACGATTTTATGCTTTGTGGATGCCGAGAGCTGGTTTCGAATTGATTTCGCAGGTTTTTTTTTTTTGTTTTAAGCCATGCGAAAAGTCGTTCGCCCTTGATTTATGTCTCGATTCCTACTGTGTAAATGATGATGATGATAAATTAACAACTATCTGTTGTTGACGGCTTTTAATAAGTCACTTAGGTCACCAGCAAGACTGATTCTTTTTCCCTTTTAAGTGAGTTAATGATCCTTACTTAAGGAATCGCATTTCGCTGCAACAATACGCGCCCTGAATGATTTAAGATGGTCCTGAAAAGGCTTCGCCATTGTTGTTACTAAATTTTTCTTCAAGTTAAATAGCTGGAATAAATCTGTGTTCCCTCTTCTAGAGTTCTTCTGGGCATACCTGAAGATTTCATGCTTCAGCTGTTTCAAGTTAGGTCTTCTTTGGATTGTCTCTATTACCATAGCCATCTTTTGACGTTTCTTTTTGTATTGTTGGTTACACACATGTAGTCTACAGCGTCCACTTCATTTCTTCAGGACCCATGGTATCATCATAACCATAGAAACATGGATTGCATCAAAACAGCACAGGCTTGTTTATGTTTAGGATGTCTAGTTATATAATTTGAGATCACACCAGACATTCAAACGACCACGTTGAAGGTACTCTACCTCATGTATTTTAAGGGGTTCTGACGTCCCTAATTTCGAATTAAGCTCAAAGCAAATCGGAGGGGATGTACAGCGGTCGGAAACTTAAATGCATTATGGTTTCAAAAGCTCTATGGAAGGACTTTGAATAGGGAAAGACAATTTGTTGTCGATTCGCTAACAGTGACCAAAAACTCGTGGTATTTTGTAAATGACATTTACTAGCAAAAGCATTTTACTTATTTTTTGTTTGGAAGATTGTGTCATCGCTTTAAATGACATGACTTCATCCAATTTTTATTTTGACGAAACTTACTTGGCACGCCACCATGAGAGCCCAATACATGTACCGCCCACGTTGTTGGAAAACTTTTAATGATCGAGCACTACAGCAGATTCAGAATCAAGATAAAAGTTTCCGATATACTTGAGTCCTTCCAGTTGATCCAATCGAAAGGGAGGTACTTTACCAATTGGGCCATCTAACATTGTACCAAGGAAACCCTTTTCGACAAATTAGTGACGTCGGTCTTGCAGAATCACGTGGCACTTTAAGCTTTTAAATTAGCTGTGTTGGCCGTGGTGATTCCCTGATTAAGTGAGTCTGATGAATCTGATTTGACTAGGCAAGAAAAGTGATTTTGCCAACGAAACTGCTCCAATATTCGTGTTAAAATTGCAGTTACGGTTCCTTCGGCCAGTTCAGAGAAGTTCGTTGCATTATGGCCTCCACCATTCGATCCATGTTCAGGTACGGAGGTACTGCCAATCACTGATTATAAAAGCTGTGTTCCTTCTGCGAACGCATTTGCCATTGTTGTTGTTTCAATTTGTCTTTCTCCTTTTCTACTTCCTTAAAATTCCAAAAAAAATCAGATTGAAATGTCAAAAATAATTTATTTTACTGAGAATCGTGTCCACTACCGGACAAAACCTCAACCTGACCAATCAGCTGATTCCCTACGTTAACAAAATTAAATCTTTGAAAAAAACACAGTAGCTATCCCCTAAGTCCGAATTAGGTGGTTTTTCTTTTTCACCTCACCTGAATTTTCTCAAGTAAATGTCAATTTTTAAGCATGGCAATAAAAGAGAAACTGATAAAAATGCTCTTTTATCCATAAAAGAGAAAACCACCGTCGAGCCAGCCAATCAAAATCCAGGAAAAAAGTGGTGTGACCGAGAAAATTTGAATTACACTCACTGCTGGCATTGCCAGATAGTATTTCCCTAATAAAACACATTCCACTTCTAACGTCGTATGCGAACGCTGTTATCGTGTCTCCTTCAATTTCTCCAGCCCTTTCAAAAGAAACCCCTCAGCCAGACACCCCACAAATTTCTTTAAAGTAATTTTCTCAACAAATCCAGTTCTAGGTGGAATAACTCGAACAATACAACACACAGACGCAGTAAGATAAACTGCATAGGCACAGCAACGCCGACATCTGGCAATACGCGCATTCAAATAAAACTATACCATCAACTGTCACCGAACGTCATTCGAAAGCATACTCTCGGTCGTGGTGGGTGCGCTCCGCCTAACATAATTACTGTGTGAATTTTTCAAAAAAATAAAAATCAAATCACTATTATTTTTGTTTTTCGTGTTGTTTATTGTTGTTATTCTTCCTGTTAATTGAATTTTCCTTAGTATATTTTTATTTAACAACCCAAAAAAATAAAATCGAAGAATTTCCAACGAAAATCACACAAAAACATAACAAAACTCCGAACACAAACTCAAGTTACCTGCAACAAAATCTAGTTCGCTTCGCGTGTGCAAATGTTTAAATAATCAAAAAAAAAAGGTTATAATAGTTTACCAGCGCAGACAGACGGCAAATTTATTCAAAAAGTTGTATATTTTTGGTTTTGTTAATTATTTTTGTATCCATTTGTGTTCCAAAGAAAAGTAAATTGAATAAAGTTTCTCAATCCTCCGGCTGCAGTGTGTAGAGCGATTGTGTGGCAATACTGTGTCTAGTGAACACGCGCGGTTTTTAAAGAATTTTCCACTCGCTCTCATAAAAAGAAAATCAGATTTTTGAAAATTTGTAAAATCAAAAAAAAAAGGCAAAATTGTGCGTGAAAATAAAGGTCCAGTTTCAATGAAAAATTGAAAGTTGAAGGAAAAAATCTAAAAAAAAAAACATAATAAAATCATTCGTCCTTAAAAAGGAGAAACATCTGAAGAGGAAAAAATTCCAACTTTTGACAGCTGTCAGAATATCAACTAGACAAAATACAAAAATGAATGGATACACGGATTTAACCAAAATGGAAAACAGTCGGTAAGTGAAAGTGACAAAAATCAATTATGGAAAATTAGAAATTACATTTTGGAATGTGTGAAATGTAGTTGGGGGGAAAATGTCAAATAAATTCTGACAGCAGCAGCTAGTTCGTTTCCATCTCGTTTGCACTGCAAATAAATCCAGAGTTATCGCAGAGATTTTATCTCTATTCAAGCGACTCTCCTTATTTTTTCTCCATTTATAAATGCGCTTGCAGGCGGTCAGGAGTTTGTTTTTGATTTTGGTGTGATAATGACCCTAAAAAAAGAAATGAAACAATCTGCTGCGGGGTGTCACTGAAATGTTTATTATTTTTGTTTTTGCTTTAAATGTTGAGGAATTTTGAAAATCTTGGAAAAAAAATTAATGCTATTTTTTTTTGCAATGCTATAGAGGGGCGGCGGCAGTAAATTTTCTCTTAATGTGTCATATGGTATTATGCCTTAAGTGGTGTACGCACCCAAAACAGTGGTTGGCAAAAGTTTTACACGCGTACAAGTTGATCGTTTTACCGTGATTATAGATCGATTAGGTAGTTTTTGTCTCGAATAAAAAAAACTATACGTTCCTGAGATGCACAATTGTGGAAAGTGCGACTATCATTCTGCATATTACTGGTCAAATTAATTATATCCGGTTAAATGCTTAGTCTAAAATTAGTTTGAACTATTTTAGTAACAATTAACTTGACTCGCATCCAATGTAAAAATAAGACATCGCTCCTAAGGATGCGGTCTTGCAGGTGTATGAACATTGATTTTTTAATCACATATCGCACTTTCAGAAGCTGGTGCCCATTTGTACACCTAAGTTATAACCAACACAAAAATTTGGACAGAAATATTTTCATTTTAAGCTCGATACTCTTGTCCAAGAGAAGTTCTGTTTGCAGAGAGAACCATCGAGCTTTCTACAATGACAATCAAGCGAAGGTTCAACCTCTTCTTCATTGACATACCTTTTATAATCGAGATAAGGGAACATGTGCATTGCTTAACGAAACAAAACCTTATTTTTCATAAAATGAGGACGATTTTGCGATTCATGTCATTCATGCCTTGATTGTGGTTTTCATCAGAAATTCACTCTTAAAACTGATGCCATGACCTTGTCTGAAGATGGAACCGCCTTTGATTTCCTTCGAGCCGCACACTTTCAGTCGAAGGTCACCTTAAAACATAATGGGCATTTAATTTAGCATTCCTGGAGGCCATTTCATTTGGTCAACCAAAGCTTGAGCTTCTTCATTTAAACTCTGCCTGGTAATGTGCTATTGATGTATGGATTGAGGATACCATCAGCGACTCTCCTCCAACATGCTCTCCATTTCGTTTACTCCCTTTTTGAGTCAGAAGGCATATTCCGGGGTTCAATGTTCTGGTTCTCGTTTTGCCTTCAAATCAGCCATTTATGCAGGTAATATACTGAGTAAAGATCTGATAATGGTGAATTATTGTCAATGAAGGGTAACATTTTATGATTAATCTCAGTATCTTTGATGTTGATTTTAACACACTTTATCCGGCGTCATGTGGGTAGATTTAAGTTACACACAGAGATAGGGTCATCATGTCTCATTTTCGGTTAATAGGTAAACGCAAAAGCTCTATCATAGTTTGCGTATACATATCTTAACGAATCCCTTTGTGTAGATTCTAGCACAAAATCCTTTGCTGAAAATTGCAAATAAAGTCGATATTGTAGCCTTCAAACTATTCTCCACTGGCTGACATGCACATACCGAGGCACTTAATCCAATATTCGAAACATATTTTACAATCAGCAAACAGCTGTCGCTGTCTGTTCTTGGTCAAAACGAATTGCTTCACGTTTAGGTCTCAAAATCCACAAATAATGTAACTTTTTGAATTAAGACGCGCAACACCGTTGCAATCCATGAAAACCGTGATTGTTTTGATGAAATTCAGGTATTTCTGTGCCAGTTTTGCAGCGACACGGTATAGCCTAAAACTGTATCTTAACATGAGACCTTGACTGTTAACATTAACCAAATCAAAACAATCAAAACAAAGTATTTAATACGTATTTAGCTAAACGCCAATATCTTTGTTTTTCAACTCGTTCACATTCGTAAACAAAAGGCAGATCACGGTCGGTAGAAACAATTGTAAGAAAGAAAAAAAAAAACTGCGCAACTTTTTAATTAATTTGTCAACATAACTCATTTTGGAAATAACACAGTTTTTATCGCCGGTCATTCTACCCCACCCACTTGTCACAAATGTGATTTGATTGTTTTGTTGTTGTTGTTTTTTTTATTTTTAGTAAATCGATATCTGAATAATAATTTTGCTGACTGTTTGAATATTTTTCGTAGTGCCTGTTTATGCTTTGATATAAAGACAAAAAAAAACAGAGGGAACTCAGTGATACTAGTCTGAATCTGTCACAGGCACAGAGTCACCCTTAACAGAGTATAAATAATGTTTCTGCATGATTTGACATTTGAAATCTGACGCAAATCACTCACTAAGCCCAGACGCTTACAATGTTCGTTCGTGCTTTCTGCAAAGCGTTTCCATCTGTTCCGAGTCATACTCGATAATTATCCAAACAACAAATCGATTTGTTTAAAATTTATCTGTCATCGGCGCAGCGTTGCCGCATGCTTTCATGGGTAGGAGTTCGCTTTATCAACAAATTACACACATGAGGACCATTGCGTAATACCGTGTCGTCTACAAAAAGCGTCTGTGCTCTCGCTAAGTATTTTAAAATTTTTATTTATTTTTATTTACAAATTTGCACAGTAGTCAGCGTTAGTGATAAAAAAAAAATATATCTCCACTTGAAGCTAAACTGACCATGGAGATGGTTTAACTTTTTATCAACTCTTGTCATGGCAAAGTCTTACATAAAAGAAGCTTTTCGGGGGAAGGGGATCTAAAATGGCTTCTCTCTGAATCAATTGCACTGAGGGTGCTGCATTAAAAGCGATCAAAACAAAGACCGAAGCTAAGCTAAAGATAGTCGAGAGACGCACGAGATGGAAGCGTTGTCCAAGCAAAACGATCGAGTGGCCACAAAGCCTCTTATTCTTGTTAGCTGTTATGTATTTCCACGTTGCGCGCGTAAGTGTCTTGCGAAATTCGCGTTCGCACAATTTAGTTACTCAGCTCTCCTCTTTTTCTCCAATTTTTATTGCTAAATTCAGTGAGAATTGAAAGATTCAATAAATACAGACACAATGAAATCATTATTTATTAGCGAAAAATTGTTAATTTTGATTTTGCTGTCAGGTGGCGCTGATAAGTGACAGCAAATTTATCAAAAAAAACTTTAAATTTGTTCTAAATTTGATGGTTGAAGAAATTGTGTGATTTTACTTTCTCTCTGCGGGTTTGGCTTGTGGCATTCTAATTTATAGCGAAAGGAAAAAAAAAGATCTGCAACTGATTTAGAGCTGATGAAATCGTTAACAAATTAAAGTGGACTACATTTTTTTTAATTCGTTTCGGAAATAATGAAATTCGAAAAAAGTAGACTGCAGTAAAAATTTCGCCAGAAACAAGAAAACTATTCGGCTTCTGTAACCTGTAACCTTTTATTGACGTCAGCTGTTTAGTTTAAGAGACCTTGAAATAATTAAAAACAATTAGACGAAAATTAAAATTATTTTTTTTTTGCAATAACAGCATCAATTCATTTTTAAGAACTACTAAAAACTGTCGCCTTAAATAATCGTCAAATAAGAAGAGTTTTATAATCTTAAAACTTTAAAGATTATCGTTGAGAAAAGTCCAAATATAATATAGCTGCCGATTAAATTTGATGCGTTTCAGACCTAAATATATTTCCAAACACTTTTAAAACTAAAAAGTTGGTCGTGCCAAAAAAATAACTTTGAAAACACAAAATTTAAGTCAAGCCGGAGTCTATTTGTTTTTAGTTTTGAGGCACTGTGCTTGGATGTAAGCCTAACTCATTGAGAAGTCCATAGCTTCATGGTTCACTTAAATTGATTAACAAAAAAGGAAATGATACGATATCTAGATGCAACACTTGCCGCTTAAATTTTTTCATTTGAGTGAGTATTCTGACTTTTAGCACGGCTCAATTGCTCAGTTGACAACGCAAGTCTGCCATTATATCTTAAGTTATTTGAAGAAATATGGTTGCGTATTTTTCTGACTGGCTTACAATTTTATCTTGATAACCACCTAACCACCACAAATATCTTAATCCTCTTAGACACTTTCAATGCTCAATGGCGCCCTCAAAAATGGCATACACAATGACTTGGTACAAATTTGGTTGAACTCTTCCACCGCGACCATTAGACATCCAGATGATATTTGAAAGAAAAGGAAGAAATTAATTGACATTTAAAGATCAAAGGAAACGTTAAGGAGAAGGATTTTTTTGAACTCCAACTCGTATGTAACAATCTTGATATTACCACAATCAACAACAATCTAGAAATTGCGACTTATCCGTGTTTCATTCTATTAGGACGTTTTTAAATCCGTTAATATGTTTTCATGCAAGAATCTCTGACTACACAAGATTCTGAAGATCTCCCACGTGCCTGCATTATAATGAAGGTATGAAAGAAGCACTCAAAGTACTACCCACATTTCAACCCTATCCCATCAAGAAGTTCAATGTCAGCATTGTAATATGGGATTTAAAAAAGCAAAATTTTTTTATTTAAATTTTTTCAATGAATAACCGCCGCGTCATTCCGCATGCCAACATTCAAGTGTGTAGATACTTACCACCGTCACTAGTTCTATGAGGCAGGCCGGTAGCGGCAGCAGGCGCCAACACCCTTTTTTTCACAATTATGCCATCATAAAGGCCCAGTCATATTGTAAGCTATCAAGACAGGGGTTGCATAAAGTATAAACTGTTATCATGACGTCATCCCGGTATCACGCCATGTGCCATTTTCTATAAAATTCGAAGGCTTCCTTTTTCCTTTTTTCCCCGTCTAAGTGTTTTTCCACGCGCATGACATTAATTCTCTTCTTTTCTTCGAATAAAAAAAAAATGTATCTATCTCGTAGTAATCCATTCTCTTTCCTGTCAGTTTTTTTTTATTTTTTTTACAAACGTCACCGGTCCATATTGGTAGCGCGGCATCACCTCACCATCTCCTGCTACCACCATCTATAACCAAATTGCCGGTACAGTGTTCGTGGTGTGCTTGGCTTCTGCCTGGGCTTCATGCCTCTTCAGGCAATGAAGACGCGAGGGAATGTGTGCTAATGGCATAGCCTGGTCTGTGATTGGTCGAAAAAGTGGCGTGGTTCTTGCATTTCTCCACTTTTCAAGCGAATGTCAATTCTTTTTTTTTCCTGTTTTCTTTTCTCTTCGATTTTGTTTTTGTAGTTTTTTGCTCTGCTGTTGGTGTATCCGCACCGAATGAATGGATAAGTGGTAGACTTAGACTGGTAACCGGGTTTTTTTCCCCTTGCTTTCTTTTGTTCTTGCTGTACTGACAGTTAGGGAAAATCGATTGAACATCAGCTGATGTCTGACGGCTAAAGCATTTGTGACATTAACAAATAATTTAGATACAAACTATTTTACCTTCTAGGTAAATGGGAACCTTAATTAGGGAAATTTACAAGTCAAGTAAGAAATGCTAGAAAAAAATGACAGATGAAATTATTTATAAGTAGATTCTGTCTTACAGGTAGTGATAATTCTGATGGCAAATTAGCTGTCATACCTGATTTGAATGTTACGACAGTTTCTATTACAGTTGTCAACCGGCTATAATTGTTTGTAATTTACAGATAAGTCGACCATTTATAATCGGATCAGGGTTTAAGTCAAGGTTATGTTCGTTTGCACTAGTATGTTTTATCAGGCAAAAAACTTTCAGGGTTGCTCAACTTTTTATCACTAATTATCTTCTAAGGGATTTGGAATACCCTTAGTATAGAGCAATTAAAAGGACTAGGCGTTGATGAAATTCGGTGGTTTTTGTTGCTTGGTCACTGCTCGTTTAAGGACGAGCTTTATTTTTGTTTTTGTAGAGTTAAGTTTGACTCCCGGAAGATCGCAAATCACTCGTCAGAGGTACTTCATGTTCGCCAATTCGATACACTGACCTTAACTCATGCATACCTCATGCATGGTCTGATAGATTTCGTTAATTACTTACGCTGATAAGTAGCAGAAGCGTCACCTTTAAACGGCAAGAAGAAGTAATAAAATAAAAATAAAATTCTACATCAAGCAGACTAACCAAGCTAAGATTTTCTCGAAAATGTTTGGTAACAGATGGCAAGATGCCAAAGGTCTGCAGTATATGTTAGTTGACAATGCCGGTAGTTCCTTAGAGTCAACAAAGTTCCCAGATGCCTTCGTGGATGAAAATGAATCGCAGGATTCGGGGCCTTGTTTGCAAATACGCCTTTATTTGCTATTCCTGGCTTTCATAAGCATTGCCAAAGCCGGTTTGGACCGATGTGTTTTTTTTAAGCTATTTGCTATTAAGCAAACGGCAGACAAAACCAGGAACATTCATTTTAGTGTTCCGTCCCGAAAGGGTTCTAAAAGAAACTGAAGCTCTGCTGTCCTTCCGCTCGTCTGTCATAGCGGCGTATCTTCCGTGCTGTAATAGAGTAACAGGTTGACACTTGCAATGTTCACAGAATGTATACTACTATAGGCGCTAGCACAGCAATTCATACAACGTATATTAAGTTAAAAATGAGGAGGGTCCCTATATGTGTACAGTCAGTCACAAAAGTAAGTACACAGCCTATACTTTGCTGTGCGATCAACAATAAAACAATGTGAACTGAAATTTGATAAGGAATTTAAATGTTTTCTTATTTCACTAATTCATTAACTTCATGTATTTGATAAAAAGTAACCCAAATAAAGAAAATTAAGAGCAAAATCCAAATAAAATTAAAAATATTAGAAAAAATTCATCACAAAAGTAAGTACACAAAAGAGAAAAACATAAAAACGATTTAATCAAAATGGAAAAATTATAAATACTATTAATTAATTTTTCAGTACTTTGTAGGGTACCCTTTTGCCTTGATTACGGCAGACAATCTTGAAGGCATTGAATTCACCAGGTTTGATGTAACATCGGTGCCGATTTTCAACCACTCTTCTTGCAAGACACGCTTCAGATCATCCTTTGAATTGATGTCATGCGTCCTGATTTTTCGCTCCAAATGTTACCACAGATGTTCAATAACATTCAAATCAGGCGACTGGGGCGGTGTTCGTAGTTGTTTTCGAACCTTGTAAAGCAACCATTCTTTAACCACGAGCGAGGTATGCTTAGGATCATTATCTTGCTGGAAGATAATTGATCCCTCTAAGCCCAATTTTTCGGCGCTCTGGTGCAGGTTGCTTTTAAGAATGTTCAAATAAACATATCGATCCATTGTTTCGTCAATGAAGACTAAATTACCTATCCCAGTAGCCGCCATGCACCCCCAGACCATAACCGATCCGCCACCCAGTTTAACAGTACCAGCCATATTTTTCGGATTGTTTGCTTTTCTCCACACTTTGCCTCGTCCATCTGAGCCATGGATGTTTAATTTGCTCTCGTCTGAGAAAATGACCATATTCCAAAAAGCTATGTCACATTTTAGGTGGTCCTTTGCAAATGTAAGCCTTTTGAGGCGATTTGTTCTGTTTATGAAGGGCTTTTTCCTAATAGCTCGGCCGTGATAACCAGCACGATTAAGGACTCGGCGAATTGTCTGGGGGTTGCATTCCTTACCAATATCATTGGCTATCTCACTTAGAGTTTTGGGAGCACTTAATTTGGGGTCCTTTTTTACTTTGCGCAAAATCAAGCCAGTTTCTTGGGCTGTGAGCTTACGTGGGCGTCCACTTCGAGCCTTGTTTTCTGTCGTGCCTGTTGTTTCATATTTTTTTATTATTTTTTGAATGGTAAAGGGACTCTTATCAATAATAGAAGAGATTTGCCGTACGCTTTTATGTTCTTTATGATACTTTACGATTCAATCCTTCATATCTTGTGAAAGTTGTTTTCCTCGAGGTGCCATATCGAAAATATTTCTGTAAAAAATAGCATATTTTTTTTAAATATAATATTTACTTAAGACCAAAAGCTAAATCGGGAAAAAATACTTACCTTTAGCAAAACGTCTTTCTTGCTCGAAGTTTTAACTCAGTATGCAATGTCTGTGTACTTACTTTTGTGATTAACTGTATATAGTGTTGCAGATTGTACGGGGGTACGGAACCCTTTTGCGCATGTACAACTCGTATTTGTCCGCTTTTCTTAAAGCTTTGATATGGTAGCAAGATGTACAACATTTTGCAAAAAGTTATATAGGGGCTCATAAAAAGTTTGTAAGTCCAAACTCCTTAAACGAAAATTCCATCAATTGAATGCTTCCAACGAGTGACAGCGGATCTTAAAGGGATTCAGCGCAGGAAATTGAGGTAACAAGTAAATCAAGATAATTTGGCATAAAAATCGCAGCAGACAAAAAAATAATCAAATTTGTCAAAATAATGTGACAGATGAGAGACACAAGGAAAACCTTCATCTTGTTTTCGATGACAGTCTTAAAATGTAGCCGGAATGTTATTAAATAAGTGATTAAACTGATCTGTCAGTTTGTAATTCTACGCTTCAAATTCATAAACCCATTACACATTTGGTAACTATGTCTGCATTCTCCATCTTTCTGTAGAAACCATATCTGCTATTGGTGGGTGTATCCCCAGATGATAGGGTCTGGCAGACCTGTTTTATTTTATGTACGCAAATTTTAACATCTCTGCGCATATCGCGATACAAAATCAAATCCACATTCAAGGTTGTGGTGTTTTGTGAATTTTTGGATAGTTTGCTGTTAGCTGTGGTTTTAGAAAAAAAAACAAACAAAAATATGTTAAAACTAACCTTTAATGTTTTGCAACTATTTGAAGCGCTGACAGACCAATCCGCGATGTATTTTCCAAATGTCATAGAAAGTTGAATTTATTGTCGTCTTCTATCATCACAATGATCGCGCATTTTTGATGGTTTTATATGTTTTTCTTTATTTTTGCAAACTTTTTTTTTGTATTATTTCGTTTTTTTGATTTCGGGGGGGAATTTAGAAAGTCGCGCACAGACCATGGAAATAGTCGAAGAGAGAGATGAAGATGGTGGTTGTGTGTCTACCTATGAGATGATGATAATGGTGGCAGCACACTGAGATGCAAATTGTTGAAGCAATATGATTATGAAGTAACTTGCTGGCAGCTGGCTGTAGCTTGCCATTTCTTCTATTTTAACAAGACAACGTTTAGGTTAATCGCTGCAGAGTTGCCTATGAATATCATTGGGGAGACAGACCAGCAGGCATGCTTGACTGCGCGTAAGTTTGTTTGTAAACAACTCCAAATGTGTCGTGTCGTAAACAACAATTTCGGAGACATTGCAGATGGCTGAGTTTTTGGGTCAAATGCTGAGTAAAAGTTAGTTTAGATCTGCTGAAGAAGGTCTCGCAATGATCGCTTTAAGATGCATGTCAAAGACAAAGCAAAATAAAATGAGGTTCTGTGGTTCATTGGTTGTGAATACTTTGTAGGTTTAAAAAATTACTTATATTTATGAAGGAGAAAGGAAGAAACACTGCCGTAAGGGCAACTTTCTTACACATTTCGAGCACAGGTCGAGCAGAAGGATAAAAAAGGAAAAACTAAATTGGTGGCACAACAGCTCCGAATAGGCCATGGCCTAGTTTCACCATTTGTGTGTGCGTCTTACATTTTTCGCAAATGGCGGGGGTTGGACCCACAGTTTATCGCCGACTCCGAACGGACCCAGAAGCTTTTTCTTGACAGATTGTACTCATTGTCAGTCACTCGCGAGAGGTGGAGCCGTGAAAAAATGCCAGATGTTCTTACCCGGACTTGAACCCGGGTCTCCACGCTTAGGAGCAGACGCACTTACGATTAAGCCACGACACCCACCCAGAAGGATAACAAGGATTTAAAGATTGTGTTGAGGCTTTACTTCTACTACTGCATCTGTGAAGTCCGAATGTGAACAAAAATTTGATATCGATTTATTTGCACTCGCTTAATTCACAGTTTTTTTTTTGTCTATTTCCTTCTTGGCAAAGCCAATGAAATGATCTTCACAACTCATTGGCCACCAGTTAAAAGATAGGCGGTTTTGAGGTCTATCTTAAAGGACTAAAGGAAATAACTTCTTTGGACTTCATTTCTACTGAATAGATTTAAAATACAATATTTTTGGAATCTTCAAGAGTAAAACATGCATTCAACTTTGAGCTATACGAGTAAATTGACATGGGAAAAAATGCAACTTAATGGTGGTTAAATTTACAATTAAATAAGCTTGACCATGGAATAGCTACATACATAAATATACGCTTCTCATTCTTTTCTTCTTTTAAGCTGCTGCTGACTTCCAAGTTAATTTATGTAAAGGTCATCGATCGGCATAAACATTCATGGTTGTTGTTAAACAGAATTATTAAGTAATTAAACATGCTCCTTACTAAATCGAATATGTAATTGTTTAAAAATAAGTGGCTTATGTGACGCCATTGGTTAGCCAAAAAGGAGCACAAAACGAAAGCTCTGACTAATTGACGATACATAATTTTCAATAGAAATTTAATCATCACACCTCTGACGTCCTTAACCTAAACAATCTAACAATCGACTATCGTGTAAACCGCAAAGTTCGCAGCGATTCATTCCGATCATTTGACACTTTGATTGCACAAGTGAAAGATTGGTTGGCGTTGGCATTAGTCACTTATAACAATCATGTGCGACTATTCGTCATGTTTATGACTCCTCAAATATCTATAAAAAGTTTTTCGCGGACCGGTAAAAGCCTCTAATCTTATCGCACGCTGTGTAATCAAACGAAAAACCGTGATTGCATGCTTAAATTTGATAAGAACGTGTGATCATAAAGTGGTCGTCTTCTTATGTCATTTTTCCAATTGGCAATGAATTGATTTCGGTTTGACATTAACTGCGGTTATATCGGGCTATAATTAGAAATAAGGCAAATAATTGTGTTGCAAAACAGAACGTATAAATAAACCTTATGAACTTATATATTTTATCAGGCGTCTTAGTTGAAGGAGTACTTCTAATGGAACCTAAGGAAGAATCAGGTTGCCCTGTGACTTACTGGTTTAGGAAGACGTCTGCAATTAAAAAAGGGTTCAAAGCTTATCATAGCCTCATGCTGATTTACGTATGAATCTCAGAAACTGCCTTGCAGAGGTCCTCTTATACCGGGAAGTAGCTATTGCCTAGAGCTAACTTTTTACTTGACAAGCTTTGATGTTTTCCAAATTGACGCTGGTCTATAATTTTTGAAAATAAAGTCCCCAATGATAATTTCTGCAGCCTTCAGGACAGCATTAATTTCTGTCTGACAGATGCTAGTGGCGTCTCCCATCATAATGAAACTATTGACCAATTTTTTTCATGGACGACAGCACCTCTTGTTTTGAGGGCCGTTTTGGATGCTTCAGTGTAGAAGGCCAGCTCTGCATTGGAGCAGATTGCAACCTTATTTCACTTCCGTATTCTTGGATCTGTCGAAAATCAAAGCGCGTGTGATGTAGATAGTCATGCCGTCATTACCTTAAAGCCATCCAATTGCGATGGGATTTGGGACTGTCTATTCATAGTTCTGCAGCTTTCAATCTCAATTTTTGCCTTCTGCTTTGATGTCGATTGATAGACTGACTTCGTCAAGTGGATATCGATCTCATTGTTTGGAGTCTTTGTATCTTTTTGGCAATTCTTTTTAACGCCCTTCCACCATACAATCGATTGATCCGTGTCATACGATATTAATCAACACGTCTAATTTCCCCACTTTTGGGTCTCTTTCTAAAAAAAAAAAATGGAATATTCTGGAATTGTGACGATCACTGAACACTTGACTGACAAGCGATCGGTCACCTGTTCCACAGAGTCTGTGAGGTTCTTAAAAATCATCTAAAAAGCAGAAGTTCGTCGTCCATTACACCGGATGTGTTATCCCAGACTAGCGTGGACGTCATGGCGAATGGGGAAATGATCTTTTCAGATGTACTCCATTATCCAAAGGTGAAGGCGAGTGCTTTTGCGTTCAACTCGTCCTTAAACCGGGCCAACTGAGATTGCTCATGGATTCCGCATCATTGTTCATGCAATGGGTTGAAATATTGCTCGGAGTAAATGCCTGTTGGAAGTACGACCCTAGTTTGTTTTGGAGCGCCTCGAGTTAGAAGTGTTCTTGACTCAGCTTCTTCGGATGATATTTTGTGTTTTCTTAACAGCGGCAATTGGATTGCTCGTGGATCGAATGTCATGTTTTGGTTCAAATGTTTTCCATGACATATATTGCATTAGTCCTCAGTTTTACCTTATAGATGTGGACGTCTTTTGGGTGTGCGCTGGGATGGTATTCTAGGCTAGAGACATGAATTTCTTGTACTTTTTGACGTGTTTAAAGTTTCGCGTAAAGTTTTTCGCAGTCTAAGTCATGAACAGATAATATAGACTTAGATTTATTGAATCTGCCATTCCTGCTTCATACATCGGACCTTCCTCGACTTCGAAAAAACTTTTTTCCGTGTTTCTCTCTTCATATCGAGCAGTTCTGGCCTCCTTTGATGCGTTGGATGCTCGTATCTCGGAGCGGCCAATCCGGGCGTTGTCTCGTTTCACAACAAAAGAATGAGCTTCCGGGCCAATTTTCATTCGCATTGGCTCCATCATTTTTAAAATTCAAATAAAGCCTTCATTAAAAATACAAACAGCAATAAATGTCGCTATCCCAATCATCTTAGGTCCGGAATGAATATGTTTTAGATCGAAAGTCCAAATCAAAGAGTTTAGAAACTCATTTTTATTTTGAGTTTCTGAACCTAAACATCGAGTCAATAATTCCTCTGATGATAAACTCTCTTAAATTTATAATTTATAATTTTCAGAACTTCAGAACTTCATCACACAGAGGAGGATTTTCGTGGTCAAACTCCTGTAATGTACCTTCAGATGCAGCTTTTTGCCATTTACACTAACTCATTATTTGATTTAGGTAGGTTAGAATTCAACTGTTAGCAGCTGGATGTAAGTGAACACTTAATATAAAAGGTACAAGTCACCTTGGGTTCTTGAATAACAATATATACAAAAAACAAAAGGTTTTACTGAGAAATATGGATTCTGGAAGACGGAGAATCCCTAGTGTCTTTTGTTCGATTAGTTACGGCCGAACAAGTTTGGATGCCGGGTCAGCAAAATACCGATATCTCCGAAAATAATTGTAAAATTAAAGTCCAAGTAATACTACCAAACCAATTTGATTCGGAAAAAAAGACGTGTTATCTTGGAATTTACAAACCTAAACATACCCTGAATTCGAACTTTAATTTCCATCTTCATTTTTTTTTGTTAGGGTTTGAGCCTTTTGACTTTTGATATAGAATTATTGAAAGCTAATCATGCCTAGATCTAGATGTAGACAGGAGGTGATCTATAATCTAGCGCAGTGTTATAATTGAACAGAATATTAACAAGAATTTATTATATATATGAACTTTAGATATCAGTGTCTGACAATAATTGACATCATTGCTTCCCTTATTTTTTTTCTTGGATCAAAGTTCCTTCTCCTTTCAATCAAAGAGAATGGCAAATAATTGTTGTTCTCGTTTGGTTTTTTTTTTTTGTTTAAATTTCATTGCCTTACAGGTCAACGAGTAATGAATATTTATACATCAGATTTAAGTATACAATGCTTAATTCATTATCCTCTAGAAGTCGCAAGTTAAATTCGAAATTAATGCGTGCGTAATTTCCCTACGTGGCACTTAACGTCGTCCACAAAAAAAAAAAACAAAGTGGATCAACTCTATTGCTGACCTGTTTTTGTCGCTGTTGTGTTAATTTGTTTATACAAAAAAACCGGAAAAAAAACATCTGACATAAGCAAATAAATTTGAATTACATGCGACAATTGCAAGTTCTATGAATAAATTTAGTGCGACTGCGCTGATCGCATCACCTGATTCTTCAATGCATTGGCCACTTTGGCGGGCGAATAGCCAAAAAAAAAAAATGTATTTACACAAATCTGTGTAGGGAATTGCATGACGTTTGCTAAGAAGTGGACCATTTACTGTCTAGTGTCATTGATCTTTGAGAGCTTCCCCAATTTTGGCGCGCAAATGTTAAAGGAAATCGACAGTGCTGCAGCTTGATGCAAGTGGCGACAGCAATTTTAAAAAACTTTGGGATGACTTTTTGAGAAACAATTTCCTTTTTTTTTTTGGTGTCGTTTTTAAAATAGATCAGCAGTTAACTGCGATGTTTTTTTTTTCGTCTGTTTTTAGCTTAAAGCGTATTATTTATGTTGATTTTTTTTTGTTGTTATACGAAATACAGTGTTCTTTGATTTTATGATTGCGATGCGAATTTCGAGAGACATTTATATTTATAAACAAATGTGATATTTTAATGTGTTCCGAGAAAGATTCGATTTCTAAACTTCTCAGGATGTTTGATGATGAAATTTAAAATGTGCCGATCAATCCAGAAACCTTTTTTTCTTTCCTATTTCAAGAACTATGAGTTCCTATTCCTCATCACATGACAATATTACTGTATGATTTATTTCAACACATTTCATAACTCGTTGTGTAATAAAAAAAAAAGCAATTACTTCTTCAATTGCTAATCTGCAAGTAGATAGCCGCATGCATCATCACGATCATTGATTCAAAAGAAACCGGCTTTCAGAATCGATTATAACAAAGTCCAATTAAAACGATTGTGGATGGTTCGTTCAATTCAATTAATTTTTTTTATGAATAGAACATCGAGTGTATGGTCTGTTAAGATCCAATGAAATGGAGACCCGCATTTCTCTCCTAATTTATTAAGAGATCCCTTATAATAGACGGTATCGTAACATGTAGAGATAAGTTGATTGTCTGTCCGACAATGTTTAGTTGGACGACTTTAATCTAATTGAATGAAATCTTCAAATGCCTAACTTTTGGTCGAATTTTCATTAACTCATGATCCTGATTAGATTGTGTGGTAGAAATCAAAATGTTTGCCACTCTTTCGATAACAAGTACATGAATTTATTTTGCAGCGCAATTTTACGGACGACAAATCTTTGCGAGAAATCTTAACCAAGCAGACGTTATTTTAAGAGCTTGGCGTGATGATCAGGCTTCTGCTTATCATTGTTTTTACGCAGTTCATTTAATTGTAAAATTGAAGGAGCAACAGCTTCTTTGAGGGCCTGAGCCCTCACTACGTGTACCTTTTTTGGTAGTTTGCTCGATTGCCTTCCGTAAAACTTGGGTAAGGACAGTCATTTTTCATCATATACCTACACAGCGATAATTTTTTTCTCAAATTGATCGTCCGCTACTTACGACATTCAAAAAACGTTTTCGTTTTATGCACTTAACTCTTTACAACCAACCGGCTTAACTTTTAGATTTTTTTTATTACTCCAGGTGGTGGTATTTCATTGTCTGCCACTGTATACGCTTCGTAAGCAATTCACATGAAACATTTCGTCCTTCATTACGCATTAACATAGTCATAAACATTAACAAATACATAACAGCATGCTCATATTAACCTCGCGTTACATTTTCACGCGCCCTTAGCGTGTGCGCCGCACATCCAACGCCGAGTTTATATCTACACATAAGAATAAACAAACCAAAAAAAAAAAATCAGTTCCAAGATCTGAAATCTAAAAATAACCCTGTCTAGTATACTAACCTAAAGAGCACTATTTTTAAAGCACGCGTCAAATAAAATATGTTCCCCCATCAAACTATTCCCTGCTCTCACCATCATTCTAAAGTTCTTATAATCTTGTAAGCGGGTATGAGGAGTGAATCACCTGACAGCCGTTTTTCGTGGACACAAAACTAAGAGAAAAAAAATACAATTTCGTGTAAAATCCTATCAACGTTATCGCTTGCAGGTGATTTTGTTAATTGCGTATTCATAAGTATTGTACTCGTATTTTGATGGAAAATTCGGTGACTTTATTGGATTTGATGTGTGAACGAATAGTTGTGTCATATTACCTTGGAATAATGTCAGAAGGTTTCACAAAATCGATGGATTCGATGACACCTTTCAGTTTATTGATTCTTTGTAGCCGATGACGTGGCATAGGAAACCTCTTAAGGTCAAAATTTATTGAGCGCGTGCAGGTAAATTTTATGCTTAAAAAAAAGAGAGTAAACGTCATATTCTTTTAATTGTCACTTTCTGCAAATGCAAGTCAACAATTAAAGGAATCTTATCTGAAAATGAACTTGAACTTTTAACAAAAAAAAAAATAACAAACTAATAAAAGTACTTTTGCGAGTGCTTTTAGTGTAGGCACGAGAGTCGTATATTTTTTTATAATTACCAGAAAAGTCAATGGCAGCTGACATAGGGAACATTACTGTTATTGGTCAATTAAAAAACAAATTTTTTTGGTTAAAAACAAAAAAGTTAGTGACGAAATATTTTATAACAATTTTACGTTGGTTTTGATTGTACAGTAGAAATTTCTAGTTGGGGCACGCCTTAATCAGGAAAATTACAATTGCAATCCTTTGAAACGCGGTCGGCAAATGCACAACCAATTTTAAGTGCGATTTTGATACTCTGGGTCTTATTTCTTTCATGAAGCTTATTTGCATTACAAAGACTTAGCGACATTTTTTTCAGCCTATTCTGGATCTACCAGCCGTAAATAAGTTTAAAATTTTACTGCCAAAATCTCACGCAGTCTTTACAAATGTTTCCTTTTATGTGGATAAGTGTATCATCTGCACAACCTTCACTTAATTTTGTTTGAAAACGTAATTCAATTTGCTAGTGTATAACAGAAAAAGAAGAGTATGCTGAATAGAACCTTGTGGCACACCGTTTTAAATTTTATTCATATTTTTATAAGAATGGTTTCAAGAGACTTTTGAATTTTAGAAAAACAGTTTCATTCCATTCGTAATTTTTTAATTCTCGATTAGGTTTTCAAATTGAGCCAATTCTATGACGTTTCGCAGGAATGATCCGCTTTTGAATCTAGGCTGTTCTTTTTGCACTAATCCTTTTCTTTCCGTGCTGATTGTTGAGCACTTTTGAAACCCAAGAAAGGTTGCATATTACTTGCCTTGCAACCCCGTACTTTATTGCTCCTTTGACAGTAGTTCCAGTTAAAACAACAGCCCCCGCTCAACTTTGTGTTGTCTTTCCTACTAGATTTGAACCCAAAAGTCTGACTTTGATAACTTGACGTTCGTTTTAGTATATTTTTTCTGAGGCAAAATATAGATTTTGGAAAACTGATAATTCAGATGCATTTTATTTGGTACGGGAAGTGATAAATTTTTGAAAAGCACATTCAAATTTGACTTTGACATTCAATGCCTTTTCAAAGTATAGACTTTATTTTTCGATTAGGAGTCATCGATTTTGTTTTCAATCAAAAAGAGGTCAATTTTATTGAATATTCAATCATGTGGCCGGTAGACACTTTATTTTGCATGAAACTCGAAACCGCCGGTTGGGTTGTAGGAGCATTATACGCCGTCTTCTCGTATTATCTTGTTTGGCTTTTCTTACTTTGTATAATCAATATCCAGGACATTTTGGCGATATACAATGATGAGAAATGCGAAAACAAATCTGATGCAATTCGTTTCATGGCACTTTACATCATCCACTTTGGACCAGAATCTAAAAAGAAGATTGGTAAGCCTCTAAAGGAGGTGTCAAAAAATTTTCATTTTTGAAATGTTTCTTGATATTTTAGTTCTTTTCGTGCAGCTTGTTCTCTATTTCCTTGTGTATTTAGGGATGTTTATTGGATCTTTGGCGCTTATTTTCGGCACTGAGAGGGTTCGTATACATAAAGCAGGCTAAATTGAAGCTAGTTACATCTTTAACTTTTCCTGACAGTGCAGAAAAGTGTTCCGGCCCTCAAATTTTGGCTATTTTGTAATGCGTTCTTATTTATTTTTCGAGCCATCAACATGTTCCTTCCATTGTTCACCTACGTTACTCGATTAAAGATTTTGGTAGGTGTGATCAAACTGTTAATTCTAAGTAAGAAGAACCTCGAGTAAAAGTTTCAAAAATATAATTAACTGTTAATGATTTCACTTTTTAGTATTTATTGTCTGGACTTTGAATGGAACATTATACTTGTATGTTAAAGTAGTTCAGATGAAGCATTGAAAATCTTGAAGAATTCAAGGATTTGTCGCCGTTGATTGCCGGGCTCGGAGGTGAAGAAAAAGTGAAATGTTTTTAACATTATCTTTTGTACGTGCCAAATCAAGGTTGCTGCGTTTTGAGTTTTTTTGGCACTTGCGAATTTCAAGCTGCTCGGTCAAGTTATTCGAATTGTTAGAAATGTGTCAAATAAAACTTTGTTTAGTTGCGTAATAAAAAAGAAAAAGTAATTTCTGGTCTGTAATTTCTGGTCTTTTTGACTCGAACTTGTTTCCAGCTAAAAAAAAAAATCTGCTCAACATTTTATATTGATTTTTCTTCTTGACTCCTGTTGGCATCCTGGTCGAAGGTCCGCCCCTCCATGCTTGTGAATTTTTATAACATTTTAAATGCAGTAGGATTAACATAAAAAGAAGAATTGTAGTGCTTTAATATATATCTGGTATTTGCTATCACATTTTTGCATTCATTCAGTTCGCAGTATTTTGTTCGCCATTGCAGTTGGTAGATAAGCATTATGCCCTTATAGTAGATAAAAGGACATCTTCACAAACAATTTAAACGAACATAGAAATCTTGCATTATAACCCGGTAGGGAACACAGACATTGGTTCTTAAATTTGCTAGGGTAAGGTGCTTAAATATATCAACCGAAAAGGACTTGATTGAACAGTAGATAAAGAAGACCACAAGGATTTTGGCTTCTTAATAGAGAATGTAGAGGATCCTTAATAGAATTTGTCTCATCACGGTTAGAAACAACTTATTCTACGATTATAACATCAAACCCATTATTTACCCACTTTGATGTCACTACAGACAGGGGTTGATCTGGCCCTGAATGTGTCTCTACAGTCAGCTCCAATCGCTTACATTAAATTGGATGAGGTCTCTTTTCACTTCTGTGCGCGTACGTGCATAGGTTAAATCTTTATTTTCTGCCTTCTCCCTATGGTGCTGATTCAAAGTCCTTACTCGAACGGCCATTAGCTTCTATAAGCATTCGTTAAATGCAGCTTTGTAAGTCATGGAAAGAAGCTGTTTTCTTATAGATTCGTCCATCTCTTACTTGAAACGTGATGGGCGTTCATACAAACGCAGATGCACGCCTGGAAATCTCGTACATGAAATAAGCTTTCTAAGGAACGTTTATAGAAGTTTGAGCTTCCATAAGACGCTTCATCGGTTTGTGTGAAACAATTGCTGTTTGTTTTAAAAATAAGCTATGCTTGCCGGCTTTCTGATACCAAAAAGATGACAATTTGTGAAATTCGACGAGTTCCATTATTGAGAATTCTAATTTGAAGTTCTTTCTTATAAATATTAATTTGATTTCCTGCCCTTAAAAACCAGTCAGCGGGTTTCTCCTAAGAATAAATTCCTCCAAATCTTGAGACTATCAAAACATGGTCCAGAGATGTTATTTCACAAGAGTTTTGCACATTACAAACGACGAAAAGAAAAAAAACCCAACAACATGCTTATTCATATCCAATGGATTCAACTTTCCATCATATAACCCACATTAAAACAGCCATCAACATCATCATCAACCTGGTCATCGGATATGACGAAATCAATGAACCTTTTTCACGCTTCACAACACCCAAGATAACTTCAGTCTTTATGAATGAGTTCGCGTGTCTTTACCACTTTGTGTGTCAACACAAAAATGACTCACATGTGGCCATTCCCATTTAGTGCCATAGATAAACTTTAACTAAGTACAGTCAAAATATGGACACTAAGTCAATTTTTGTCGCCCTCCACAGACTCCATCAATTATTGTTCTATGGCGTCACTCTGTGCAAAAAAATTAAAAAAAAGATTCAGATTGACGTCAGATCCGCATCTGTGTTCGAAAGAATGCTAATTACTCGAATGTACATTCTAGAATGAACTTGTGCTCAGCCAAGTAGGGGTCGAACTTCAGGAAATAAAAATAACAAAATAATTCTTATATCGGTAGGTTTGATTGCTTGCTGTTTACTGATTCTATTGACCTTTAGTTTTTATCTTTCCGTGTGTATCGGCTGAAAGCTTTTCTTCATTTAAAATTCTAATCGAAAGACGTAATTTTAATAGAAATAAAATTCTGCAAAATCCCACACGAGATCTCAAGGCATGTGTGTGCTTTCCCTTTGAAATTTGAATGTGGAAATTGTACAAATTTTGATGGCTTGGAAAAAAAACCAGCTTCGAAACTGGTTTTCCAAATTAATGAGTACTTCAGTTTTTTGTCTGAATCTTTTGAATGAATTTAATCAGAAATAGACTCTACAAAATTTTTTTAAATAATTTTTGGCAGTATGTCAGAATTGAATTAATTTATTTTTTTTCTATTTTTTTTTAATTTTAGAAACTGCCTTCGACGTATCGCACGTCACGATGAACAACAATTCTCGAAAGACAGTATTGTAAATGTTATGGAGAAATTCGTGAAAACAGTTAATGTCATGGATGAAACAATTCTGGTACCGTGCAGGCTCATGGACAGACAGGTAAGAGACGTTCCTATTTATATATTGTAAATTTAAACAAGAGAAGTGAAGTGATTTAACTGGTCCACCTTAACGGTGGAGAAATCATTAACATTTTATCGAAAAGTGTTCACAGTTTTTAGAGGGGTGATTGGTAAGTTCAGAGCTAATGGCGCTTTAAGTCTAGAAAAAGAATTTTTAATAAATAAATCTCGCCGGCATCCTTTTAGAGGATAGATAAATGCCGGTCTTTGATCCCGCAGATAAAAAATTAAACAAGCTTTTCCGGCGTTGCGGGTTTCAAGGAATTCGAGGTCACGACTCGTTTTCACAAATGGCTCGACCAAAATTTCTCTTGAGTACCTGAGTCGTCTTCACAGGTCCGAGATTACACCGCTTCTGAATTAAGTGTAAAATAAACCGATTGTTGGACGGCTTGTTTGAAATGTTGCCCAATCGTGCTGTTTCCATAGCTCCAAATTCATAATTTTGGACCCTAGAAAATTGGTTATCATGCCTTGTGATGGCAAAATTGCATAAGAAAATTAAATAACCCCAAAAAGACGTTTAGGATTCAATAGTTTGGATCTGCGGAACTTCATGCGCATCCAACTTACGAGTATAAGTAACTTTGCAATATTTCCCATTTTTTGCCTAGTGTAAATTCACCCTTTCGCATCGTGAATATATTGTACTGAGTTTCTACTAATTTTTTGGGTGCACTAACAGCTGTCAGTGTCAAAATTAAGAGATTCAAAACGAATCGTAACTTTTCCATCTGATGTTCTGACAAGTGACGGAAAAGTATGAATCATTTTTAAAAAACAATTTCTGAAATCTCCGTTTTATGCATTCATTTGCCCATCAATCAATTGAATGCAATTATTCAAAAATGCATGAATTCTCTTCCGTTCATTTGCATTCTTTTACATTTTTTGTTGAAGCTGAATGAACTGAAATCTTGTTCTCGTGAATGTTCGTTGTGGCCTTTTAAAGAAACTTCGTCTATGTAAATAAGGCATGTTAAGATGCTCATCAGTCTGCCAAAGCATTCAAAGCATTCGTCAGCAGAAGGCTCTAAAGGTCGACGGAAACAAGACCAAGGTCGATAATGTTGACGCACAGTAGGCCTTCAAAAACTTAGCTACTATTCAGCCAAAGCAAAGATTTGTTGACCTAACCAATTTTTCTGAAATACGGTCATGACGGCGACAAATCGTGACAATAAAGTAGATTTGAACCAAATCATTACAGACTTTTCTTTTCCATAACTGTCTCTGCTTTGGCTTTTTGAAAAGTTTCTGAATGACATTTTAAAGGCCTCTCATATTCACTTAATTTATTGAAATACTGAATTTTTGAGTATTTCATGCTTTTTTGTAAGGTTTGACAGTGCCTCCGTTAAACGTGCAGTAAATGTGTCGGACTGCTGATCGTTCTTGTCCGGGACTGAAAGCCGGGAAAAAGTCTAAATGTCGGTTGTTTGACTTGCCTAGCAGGTTTTTTCGAATCTCTTGAGTGAAAACAGTCATCACTTGTGTAAATAAATGAAAGAAATCTCTAACTCTTTCGATCAGGACCCTTTTCAAGTTTCAAGACAATATCCACTGACAAGACTGTTTAGTTTAAAGTGTCCAATCTGTCTGTCGTTAAACTTGATCAAATTTGCTAGGCTGGCAAAATGTCATCTGTCAAACATCAAGAACTGGCCATATTTCTGAGGGGCTCAAAAACGTTGAAAAACTGTGAATGCAATCATCTGATTTTTTTTAATAATTTTAACGTATTAATGGTTCCATTCTAATAAATTCAGTTTTCTTTATTTCCTTTCTCTTTTAAAGGTTGGCGACTCAACAGACATCATCCAGGCACCGACCAAAAATTCCACCTCCAACCAACTGACTTTGAACACATTCAATGCCAATGGCAAGGCGCACAAGAAACGCTCGAAGAACATTCACGAATTCCTTAGCTCGGCCGAATTATTTAACTTGTACAGCATGTTGAATGCGCTCAAGAACGACCTACTCTGGAATCGTAGCGATGCCGATGAGCAATACGACGAAAACGAGGATGAGGGCATTGCCCGCAATTCCACCCATAGCTCGATCGAAGAGAATTCCATGAGTGTACACACGTCAGTGTCGAGCACAGAACTAATCTCTAACAACAATAACAACACAGGATCAACAACAGGATCCTCGTCAACAAATTGCTCGAATTCTGTCATCTCACCAGCAGCAGCATCGTCAACAGGTGGCACCACAGTTGTTAAGGGACACGCTCGCCGACCATCGACCGCTTCAATGACCTCAACAACATCTGTGAGTAATCTTAGCGATTCCGAGAGTGAAATTTCCAATGAAAACGATTCTGGCATCGAATCCGAAGGCAATTGTGGCAATAGTCAAAAAGGTGGCAATCAAGGTAAAGCTGCCAATGCAGACAAGGCCACCGAATTGGCGCGGCAATGTAGGCGACATCTATCCGGTCTCTATCAATGTCTAGAACAAATGACAGAAGCAGCCAACTACCTTACCGCCAGATACCAAAGTGATATTGGACCCGTTTAAAAAATAAAACGCAAAAAAAATAATATTTTTGTTTTTTGGGAAGACACTTAGTTTTTTTGTTTTTATTCAAAAAGAAAAAAAAAAATAGAAATAGACAAAAAAAAACCACATGTTTAAAACAGTGGCAAAAAAATAGGAAAAACAAAATTAAATACTAAGTATGGGTCATGGACGAGAGATGACAGCCACCCAATCTCTTCTGCCAAATATGTTCTTTTTCTGTTTCATTCATGGTCTCCTTCTTTTCGAGTTTTTATTTTTTATCAGTTTTTCGTTTTTTCTGTGAAATTACCCGAAGCCACTCAACATATTAGATGATCACAAACGCATGACACTATCTGACAGATGTCACACTAAACAATGAGAATACATGAATCTTTGAATAGTCTAGGGGTAGTTTTTTTTTTTTTGTTTGTATTTTTTGTCGGGGTGTAATGTAGGATGAAGAACTTTCTTTCAATCGTGAGTGAAGAAAAGACTGAATGGTAATTTTTTGTTTTTTTTTTTATTAATTGTAATTTTAGGAAATAGACTTTAATTTAATTACAAAGGAAATTTTGTAAATTTTTTGGTCTTGTGAATTTACCTATGATGGGTTGGGTGGCTCAAGGTTTCTTCCGTTATTTTTTTTTTTTAATTTTTGTACTTTTACACTTAGCATTCCTATGTCTGATGATTATTGTTTAAATTTTTTTTTGTTTGTCTGTTTAAAAAAAAAATATGGTAAAAAGGCTTGAGAAAGAAATTAAAATCGAAAAGGGTGAGGTAGAGAATGGGCGGAAAGGAAATTAACTTTAAATATAAATGATTATAAAAAAAAAAACAAAACATTGTGATTATTGTTAATTTAATATAATTAATTAAATAAAAATAAAATAAAAAAAACACACTTGATGGATAATTTTTTTTTTTTAGTTGTACGCCTAGTTTTAGTTTATTTTATTATTTCGTAATTTTTTTTTTTCGTTTTGGAGAATGGCTTGTGTGATGGTGAATTTTTTTTTCTACAAAAATATAAAATAAATAAAACAAAAATAAAAATTGTAATATTTCGTGAAAATCAAAAAAGAAATTAAATTTCTTTACTCACACTTTACTATTAAAAAAAAAATTAATAACCAAAAAACCGACTTTTTTTTTCTTTCCTAAAGTATCTGAAAGGAGAAACAAATTGGCTAAGCTAATTAAATTGTTTTTATTGTTTTACATAATCACTCAAAAAAAAACCTAGTTTTCATATGACTTGTGTCAAACTGATGGTAATGAACCAAAATGGGTATCTTTGAGGTTAAGTCGTTTTGTTAACGAGACGTATCAAGTCTACTGCAGACAGTAATTCCTATTTCTCCATCTTCCTTCCAAGTAACATAGTGAAATAGAATTCAAAATGGGTTGCCCATAATTTTGACACTAGTGTTTTTTGTTTTTTTTTTGACCAGAATAAAAATAACAAATATTTTCATATATATATAATATATAAATATATTTTGTACACTGAGAGATTATGTAAGAAAAATTATTACAAACATAAAAAAAGAAAGACACAAAATATTGTAAATCTAAAAATGCATGTTTGTTAAATAAAAACAAAAGTCACAGTAATATAATGAAGAAGAACAAAAGTTAAAAATCTAAAACACAAGAAACACAAATTGTTAGAGAAATTGTATAAATTAGAATATATTATATAATATATGTGCATACTTTAAAAATGAAGAGATACAATAAAATTAAGAAATTTAACTAAAGAATAAAATTTGAATTTTATTGATTGTCGGCACTTTTCAGATTGTCGAATGGTAATTTTATAGAGCTGGTGTGTTCACACACTGTGACGTGAATTAAGGGTTTTAGCACACTGGAATATTAAATTTTAAATTAAAGACTTCGGCATAGATGTGTTGGGTATCACACTTGTTCTTGTTTCCTATTTTGAGACAGTATAACTACTGCACGTGTTGCTGAAGTTCGAATTGGGACGCATAATTTGACATCGACTTATTTGCATTCGCTTAATTCGCAGTTTTTTATTCGAAATTCGTTGACATACATGAAAGTTGTTTTAAAAGATTGTCTCACCAGCCGCCTTGGGTTGTTTGAAGGCAATACGAAGAACTTTGTTATATAGTAGATCTTTTCAAATATGTTTGCAGGAAGTTCGCGCATGATTTCTTCTTTCCAGTCATTCCACACTTAACTGAAGAAAAAAATCATATCTATCCGCTGACTGATCAATTTCTTGAATTCGATTGGTTGATAAGGTGTTATTTGCATAGAGAAAATAAGAAGGCCACCATTGCCAAATGTGAAAAATAAGTGTAAAGAAAATATGCGGAGAAGAATGGTTAGTTCTCAGTTATTGTTTGCTAATATGAATTTGGTTCGAAAATATTGGTATGGAAAAATTGAAAAAATTAAAACATGTGGTTTTTTAATTAAATATGTATGTTTATTTATTAAATGTTATTTTTTTGTTTAATGTCATAGCACTATATAATCCACGGTATCATCATCATCATCCTCGCCGAAGCTTTCCATTTCATTTGATGAGTTTTCGCCGGTGAAGGTATCTCAACTCTGTTACTATGTGAAATAATTGTCTTTTGTTCACCGTACCGTATTTTTTGCGAATTCTTTTTCTGCTAACTTCTTGACGGCGTCTAGATTAAACGCAGTATTTCTACCCGCCAATCTTCGTTTACAATACCACATAAATTCTCAATTGGGTTTAAGTCCGGATAGTATGATGGTAGCCTGAGTACCTCATGGCTTGCTGATCTTATCAAGACGTTTTTTTCACGTTGCGGATCCGACTTGTTTCGTTAAACTATATCAAACTAAAGGGTGATTTTTTAGCTATTATCTTTTGGCAAATTCAAACATCTTCAGTTTGGACTATAATATAACCATGAATTGTCTTACAAACGAACAACGCTTGCAAATTATTGAATTTTATGATCAAAATGCGTGCTGTGTTAAGAAAGTTCATCGCGCGCTTTTTTCCAAAAAATTGTGTTCAGCGACGAAGCTCATTTTTGGCTCAATGGGTACGTAAATAAGCAGAATTGTCGATTTTGGAGTGAATATCAGCCAGAAGCATTGCAAGAGCTACCAAAGCATCCAGAAAAAGTCACAGTTTGGTGCGGTTTATGGGCTGGTGGCATCATTGGACCGTACTTCTTCAAAGGTGATACAAATCGTAACGTAACTGTGAATGCTGAGCGCTACCGTGAGATGATATCCAACTTTTTTTTGCCCAAAATGCAAGAGCTTGACTTGCATGACATGTGGTTTCAACAAGACGGTGCCACATGCCTCACAGCACGCGCAACAATGGACTTATTGAGAGGCGAGTTTGGTGAACATTTTATTTCACGTTCGGGACCGGTCCATTGGGCGCCTAGATCGTGCGATTTAACGCCTTTAGACTATTTTTTCAGGGGCTATGTTAAAGCTCATGTCTATACAGACAAGCCCGCTTCAATTGACGCATTGGAAGACAACATTGAAGCATTTATTCGTGAGATACCGGCCATACCGGAGTATGCCAAAATTGGACTAAGCAAATGGACCATTTGAGGCGCAGTCAAGGTCAAGATTTGCATGAAATAATCTTCAAACATTAAACTATATGGACATTAAATTATATGGACCTTACTATCGATTCAAATAAAGATTTCATGGATTTTTCTGAATTTTATGTTTTTTTTTTTTTGAAAAACTTTCCTATAGCTTTTAAAAAATCACCCTTTACGTCATGTAGTTCAAATTTAAGGATTTAAGAGCGGTGTGCACTTCTACTTTCTACGAGCCAATAAACTTAATCAAATTTTGTTGCTGATGAAGTTGGCGCACACTTTTTTAATTTGTTGTTATATGAAAACATTGTCCATTACAATAACCCACGCTTCATTCAGCTGCTGCAGAACCTGTTCATCTTATCATGGTTGTTACCAGGTTTCGACCCAGATTTGAATATGAGAAGACCGCCACCGATAAATTCATTTGATCCACCAGCATGTGCAATTCTTAGCCTTAATCCTTTACAATAGGGTTTTTTATACTTTCGTACTTCCATTAGTTCAAGACATTCCTTTTGTGTCATATACATGTATGACCCATCTGTATAAATTACCTTTCACGGAAATTTTCTTTTTGCAGGAGAAGATTATCCTATTGGGAGTCCTTTGCTTTTCAGTAATTTCCAAAGTGATGTCTGGCTTATGCTAATTTCAAGTTTATCATAGATTATTTGTTTAAGGCTCTTCAATGTTATGCCTTTTTGTTGTCAATTTGATGGAAGGAGTAGATTATCCTCTTTATGGCCTTTAAAACTTTTTCTCTATCAGTGATCCAGTGGCAATGAGGAATTTTCTTTTCAGGTGATCGTATGCTCTTTGCTTATTTTGTAGATGACCCATTGTGAAAGTCCGACAAATTCGGATGTTTTATTCACTGCTTGAAGGAATCCATAATATATTTATTTTTATTTATTTTTTATACGCTTACCCTTTGAGTATTGGAAGGAAAAATCGTTATGATAAAATTTCAATGAACATAGAGAAAGTTCGGCCGATTTGAAAATATCATTTTCCAAGCAGCAAAGGCGTGGCAAATATTTCCATGTTCTCTCTGTGCAGTTTTCCAATTGCATAGTATTTCGAAACGATCAATACGACCTCAAAACAAAGTAACACTGCTTTAAGACAACCAGAGAAGGCATGCTGCTTTCTTATGTTTTTGAAAGAAAAGGTGAGTCTACGTTCAGCATGTTCACATGTTCCATAAATGTGTGGTTCTAATAATGAAACATCTACTTGAGATACACGTGCTTATTACAAACTTTGTGAAGTCGTTACCATGAAATCAATTATGAAAATTGCCCAAAAAAATAGTCTTTGTCTCCACCAGAGAAGCCTTTATGGAAACCTCTTTCAAAATTAAACTTGGCTTATACCCCGTAGCCAGGTTAAATGTTGAAAGAGGTTTCCATAAAGACTTGAATCAATATTATTAGGATAAGACGGACAAGCCTTTAGCCTGGAAGTTCAAGTTACTTCACCAGTAACTTGCAGTAGCTGAACAATACGCCAAAACAGTCCAAAGAGAGAGCATGAGAAGCGCGCTATCGAGGATGTTGAGAAACTAAGAAACAGGAATGAGGTTCAAAAAATTAACCAGAAGCCTGCATAGATTTGAAGGGAAACATTGTAGTAGAAACGCATTCAACTCTTAGGATATGAAAGAGCCATCTCTGCCGACTATTTAACGACGTCCATGAATCAAATTCCGCTGTCAGGCAGGATCGACCATTCGATGAAAATGACGCAGGCCAACTATACCGAACAAAGTGAAAATAGCGGACGGCTTAGCTGTGAAACATTTCCGAGCAGTGAGCAGTATGCACCAGCTTATCTTCAAAATATGGTCGGAACAAAGCATGCCCGATGAATGGAACCTTTGTATTGTTTGGCCGATTCTAAAGAGCGGAGACCCTTTAACCTGTATCAGTCACTTCAACATTCCTATAAGATCTTTTCTGCCGTATTATGTGACCATCTGAAGCCCCAAACATCCACATTTCCTCAGATCTTGGAAAAAAAAGCCTCGTCGTCGATTGGGCATCCTTACGAAGCTCGTCCGTTTTTGCCGGATGACGATGGAGAACTCGCTCCATTTAGGTTGGTGATGCGCTGTCATGTGATCTTTCAGCATCATACTTGCAAGAATAGTGCAAAACAATAAGCCGGCGATATTGAAAAAGTATTGAGACAGATGTGGCATAGTTTATATAAACCGTGATCAAAAAGGATATTCAACACAGACGTCTGCATAGTCCAGACCATATAACGTTTGATTTATGGTCCCGTCTGCATAGACGGTGAGTGGAGTAGAAGATTTAACGATGAACTGTATGGGTGGTTCAGCGAAACCGACCTAGCCAAATATATAAAAGTGCAACGAATGAGGTGGTTCGGTCAGATAGAACGAATGGTCACCAGAACTCTAGGCCGGAAAGTCATCGAATCCAGACCGCGGGGGACGGTGCAGTACAAGAACGCGATTCTACTGTTCACACAATAAGAAGGGGACGTCAACCAATTTGGCTTGCAAAACTGGAGACAGCTAGCAAGTAACCAACCAGGCTAAAGAAGCTTGTTGGCTGAGGCCTGGTCCACCCGATCTAAAGTTAAGCAAAAGAGTCCAATGAATGGAACGAACTCTGAACCTTAAGAGGAAAAAGAAACTTCGTGACCATTCAGCTGTTTAATTAATCTTCGGTCTTTAGATGCTTTTGGACCTTTAAGTAAGAGGTTTATTTTTGAATAAAATGTTATTTTGACAATAAAGCTGTTTTGCGCAAGTTTGTGAAGAAAGGTCGTGGGCTAGTTTGCTGATTAATTTTTTTAACCGATTCCCATGTTTGTCCTGTGCGTTCAGTGGGGAAAATTGCAGCTGCTGCTGAAAATGTTCTCCTAAGCCCGATAAACTGAAAGCACCAACGTTCTTTTGATTCAAGAATTGAAGAAATATGATCAATAGGGCAACCCGAAACCGAGGACAGTTTTTGTCACTAAATCTTTTCAGATGATGCGCATGTTCATCTGAACGGCTTCAAAAGCAAGCATAATTATCGAACTTGGAGCTCGAAAAACCAAACGTAATCATAGGAAGTTAATGAATCTCGAATGCATGGCTGTTGGGTGTAGAAGTTGGAATGTTGGCATTACTGGCCAATTTTTCTTCCAAGAGGGTACTTAAAGGATTATATTTTTATGGCAAGAAAGTCAGAGGGGGCTAAAACCCGCACATTCCGTCTAACAGGAGACTTATTGGACACTGAGTTCAGCCGTTCTGGTGACTTTGCTTTGCCTCAGAGTTGGGATTTTACGCAATTGCACTGGTTTTGTGTGCTGCCATTAAAGATGCGAAAGTTGCGAAAAATTCAGAGGCGCTTCAGAGGCATTCAAAAACAATGTTGGTCCAACTATTCGCTCTGAAGGGACGACACCGTCGAAAACGTATTTAAAAAATTTGACGGAATTGCTTAACCAGCTTGACTATACTATTCCAAAATTTAACAGAAAGCTTTATCCTCTTTTTGAAGCGTTACAACAATCGTTAAGAAACATCGAATATTGTTGCATTTTAGGCTTTTTGAAAATAAATCTTTTTCACAGTTTAAATTTGAAGTCATCGGGTTCAAGGTTCGCGTGTCCTCTTTCTAATAAGTTTCCTAAAATTAAGATTATCTTTTATTATTTATTTGATGCAGTTTAGTCGTTTATAGTCTCATTCATCTAGTTTTGAAAATTTTATTCAATTATGCAAAGTATCTAGAGAGAAATGCTATAAACTTATCTAGAATGCCAATTTTTATGTCTTATATCTGATGGGTCTTCTCGACTCGTATCTGGTGTGCGATTATTTTCTTTTATTCATTATTGTGTTTGTTTTATTGACTTATAAACCAAAAAGCCAAGTGCCATTCAAACATATTGCCACATCCACTAATTCAAGGTTGACGTTCGGCGTCGTTAGCTATTTCGCATGAGCTCATCGTGCATGGAATACAATGAAGTGATAATTAGACACAAAAGAAGAGACTCACACCAAGAAACGAAGCGCTGAAGACAACAAAAAAAGCTCTAAAACAAGTTTAAAATGAAGATTGAAGAAAAACAAAGAAAATTTCAAACATGAAAAAACACTCAGCACGTTACACGTGTTTCAAACATTCACGTGTATCAACCAACAATTCCCAAAACGTTGTTTTTAAAATTTCAAAAAAATCCAAACCTCAGCTAAAATTGGGTGCACAAATGTAGACGAATTGATGGCCAATAAAAGTAGCGCGCAAAAGTATTTAGCATGGAATATTTGGAACGAGCGTTGATCAGAATACCAAGTGCTAGACCGACGTTCCGAAAAAGGCCCGCGCCACTGAGTGTGTTCTAGTTTGGTATTCAAGTCAACTTCTAAACTGTTTGTTTTTGTTGATTTTTTCGATATAGTCATGCGACGCGATGGTGAGACAAATCGAACAAGATTGAAAAAAAAACAAAAAAACACGACACCGTTGGTAGCCACTGTGAATGACCTCAAACTCGAAATTCTGATGAACGATGCTGCTTATCATCCGACCGATTACGCCATGGAAGAAAAAAAAAAAAACTCCACCAGTCTTGAAGCTCCCCCTCTGCGGCGCAAGAAACAGGTGAAATTTGATTTTCCTTTTCTGGGTTTTTCCATTCCAAGCGCCGCGACGTCATTGTGTCTGATTGGGCTTCCATGCAAGGCGACACTAATGAAGTCCATCGATCGTCAGCGCCTCAACTGAACGTCTCGGACGCATTGCATGCGAGCGGCAAAGGAAAATCAAAGAAAACTGAAACTGAAATCGAAAGAAATTGAAACCGAAACTCATAGTGTCCACTGTCGGGGTCTAGAGTGACGAGTCAGCATTGCGTGTGAACACGTTGGAGATGCCCCAAGTGTATGGGTTTCAAGTTAAGTCTTTGCAGTCCATTGATGAGTGGAGATACTGGTGTCGGTCGCTGTCAGTATTGAGCTTTTGTATACACCTCCCGCTTTGCTGGTGCTGTGCTTGGTGGCATGTAAACTGCTTGCTGTGGCCGTTTTCTGTTTCTGGTGACCTACTTATGGCAGCCCCCCCTCGCCCCTTATTTGGGTGGTGAAGGTAGCGTGGCGCGAGGTGCAGAAGGACGCCGCGATTGCATTTTTTTTTGTCTTTTGTTGTTTCCAGTTTCTGTTTTCATTCAGAGGTACATAAGCTGGGTCCAAAGGTGTTTCTTGTTGTTTGGTCCGATTCAGTGGGCAGGTGAGCTTTGTAATATTTATTCACCACCTTGTTGGGACTTTGATCTGGCAAAGATTGTCTGTATTACGTAGTGTGACTGAATGAACGAATATTGCATTAGCCATGCCGCCGAAGTGGTTTGGAATCTCGGAGAATTAGGAAGAAATAATTGAAAGCACTTGGATTAGGGTGGGGGATTGTTTACACTTAACCGGAGCTGTGAGCTTGGTTTGAGTTATGCGTGCTTCATGGGGGAAGGGAAGGCTCGGCTTAGCGACAGCTCTTGCCCTTCTATTTAACGTAGGCTAGCTCTAGAAAAGAGTAAGCTTGTTGAGATTTGCTGTGAGCCGAAGCCTAATATTTACCCATATTTAATGTTACTAAGACTGAACACAAGACTAAGTATGGATTTTTATGGAGAGGGTCGCCAACCTTCAGGTTAATTGAATTCGTTGCTGGAAAACTTCGTGCCTTGGTAAAGCGAACAGAAGTTGCGGAACAGAAGGTCACGAAAAATAATCTTTTTGGAACAAAAAGCCTTCGGGCTCTTTTTCAAGAAAATCGTCAATACTTTATCCTCACATGTAAGCATCAACCAGAACCTTCCCGAGCCTACTCCATCATTCTTTACCACATTCCAAACGCGATTTGAGTGTCCGCTGATTCTTGTGTCAACGGAGTTAACTCTACACCAAACACTGGTCCAATGAACTCTTTTGTCTCAGTATTACAAAATTGATTATAATTGCTTTCGTAAGACCTATCCCCGAATAAGCTTCCCAAATCAAATCCCTTTTCTAACGATCACGATTCGTGGATTCAATTGGTAGACTGACCCCAATCGCCTTACAATAAACCTTAAACTTTCCATGATTAATTTTACCCTCGTTTTCCGTCGCGAACCTTTGTCGGCTAGAAACCTGCATGCTCAGCACTCAACGAGGTTTCGCTCAAATTCAAGCCCGCTCAAAAATAAGAATTAGTTTAGACATTTTTCTAAAACGGACAAGATTTCAAGCTGCAAAATTTACATCAAACTTACTTTTTCTTTAAGATGTTAGGGTTTTCGACTACCCTTACAATTAGTTAAAGCAAAACGAGCGGTATTGATGGGGAGTATGAGGAGAAACATGAGAGATAAAGGTGCTCTTTGGTTTTAAGCACCTGAGGACTGTCACCTCAAAGGAAACCCAATCAGAGAGTCTTGTCCACATTCTTGTTCTAAATTGGTGAGCATATCTTGAAAAGCAGGAGTCAATACAATGATGTCGGGTAAAACTCTCGTTTTTAAATCTTATTTGTTGTAGCCCTTGTGAGTTCAGCTTTGTGTGCTGGCGTGTTATCTTAGTGAAACATCATTCCAGCTCAAAGTTTGTCTCGCCTTATTTTCTTGATAGATTCTGGAATCTTCCTATTTCTTCTACAAACCTAGAGCATTTTCTTCTTCCATTATCATTTTGGCGACAAATTATGAATTTCTTCGGTGTCGTTCAAGACGATAGTTCAAGATCATGGACCCTTATTTTGTTTCAGGATCAAAGTGATGGATCCAGGTCTTGTGCATTGTTATAAATCGTCTCAAAAAAGATTTGCTATGTAAACTCGAGTCACTCGTTCGACACATACATAGTTCGTTTAAACTTCGTTGAGAAGGAACCTTTCTGATATAACTTCAGTCAGATAACAAATTGTAACTTTTTTCTTTTAATCTCCACTGTGGTACGCGGACGGTCATCGTTAAAAATGCTACCCACCTCAGAACCAGCTTGCAATTTAAGAAGCAAAGTCCTCTAATATTTCGACCAATACGTAAGGAAGATCATTTTCTTTATGCAGTAGAGAACTAAAATGCTGCTCGTAATGTGGCAGCCAAAAGCTCATTTATTTATTTATCAAAAATAGTGTTGGAGATAAAACTGTTCCCTGAGGCATACCAGAATTTACTTTTGTGACTGTTAACACGTTTAAAGTCATTATTAACAGCTAATTGGATTGACAGGTTACAAAGTTTAGCATTTTCAACAGAAAACCGGGTGGTATGTTCTGTCAAATATTTTTGAAAATATTAAGTGTCATAATCTTGCTAGTAACTAAGCGCAGCAAAAAAGCAGTGAACGGCTAAAATTTTTGCTGAGATAAACCGTCAGTTCACCGAGATGGACCTATTGTATTGAAAGCCATATTGGCGCTGATTTCGAAGCTTCATAAATTTTCATAAGCTGATAGTATATCAGCGTTTCTGTGACTTTAAAAATCAGAGATGTTTATGCAAATTTTCGATGACTGGAGGAATGGAACTTTGAACTTCTTTTTCGATTAAACTGTGTTGCTTGTAGAGGCTTTCATTTAGCTCGTGGCACCACCTACATACATTGAAAGTTGTCTGCTTGAATTCTATTACCTCTAGCACTTCAATTAAGGTGTAATTGAAATAGGACTGCCCTTAAGTAGATGACTTAAAGCAACTGTTGGAAGGGAAAAGAAAAATGTGATGCGTTAAAAACATTAAACTTCTTCTTCATTATTAAACTTCTTTTTTGAACTGATCTTTAACGAGTGAATTAATCTTCTCGTTTTTTCTTCCCTTCAAGATGTTGATGGCTTATTTACTTCCAGCTGTATCCTTTAAGGACAATCACCCTGTCACATAATAGGATTGAGTGCTAGAGTGCCTCCTGCTGCACTGTGCATTTTACTCATATCGAATTCAGTCATGATCGATTCGGAATTCGGCCAGAGGTAATGACGACATTATTCAGCCTATGTTTACCTTTTGGAAGAGAGAAGAAAACATGCCCATTTGTTCGCCATGTTGATCTGCCTTGACAGTTGGTTGTTTGGCATCTCGGGAAATTTCGTCTTCGATATTTTTTTCATTATTTATATTGTGTGCATCTTAACTTATTATTCGGGGTGCTTGGCATTTGATTCCATGCGAATAATAAGCTTCCTGCAAACAACAAATTTTCATCCCTGAAATGCTTATCCAATTGTCTTGCATAGCAACAGCTCCAAATATATAAAATATTAGTTATGGACTTGCCACATTTCTTCCTGATCTTTGTTGCTTGGACCAAAGTGAACTTATGGAGAAACCTATTCAACAATCTGTTACGGCCCTTGACTATCTCGAGATCAGATACTTTAAGCGAATTCTTAAAGAATTCTTAATCATTTTCAATCATTCATTCAAAGACAATAAAAACGTCCTAGCTGTCGAATTGTGTAATCTCGACTATATCAATCGTCATCTCGTTCCGATAGATTCCCATCTTTCGATCTGATTCAACACCATTTTCGTAATGCTCTCTTGCGCTAATTATGAATACAAACACCGGCTTTATGTATGAACCAATACATCAGACAAACCTACGTAATTTTGCAAACATGTATTTTTAGCATTCCAAATCAGTTGACATTGCGACAACACGTGACTTTCTAGAAAGTTGAATGGAAATAGAATCATTAACTGAGTGATCCGCCATTCAATCCAACTCGGTCAAATGCTTATTCAATTAGCAAGTATGATCATCCCCCACTCGAATAGTACTGGTACGGATCATTCTCTTCGCTGCCTTCGCCCACCGTGCGACACTTAATGTATTTTAAATTAATCTAAATGACTGCTCCCCGAAGATCCGCTGCCTCAATTGGGTCTAACAGAGGAATGGCGTGATTTTCCAGCAGAGCAGTTGTGTGGCAAGCTTCTATAGTTGCCGAGCCCCCACACACAAGATCGCATGAGGAAAGACAAGTTTGAAACAGAGCAATTGTATCTATAGATGCAATATTTATGTATCTTTTATCTTTTCTCACCACCATTCACATCCACTCGGATGTGTTCGCTATTAAGACGAAATCGTACCATTGAATCCATCCAATCGCAGCGATCCACCACAGACAGTGCTCAAATCGCCATCGATGCACAGTGGCATCGTGTGATTTTTATCGCTGCTAAAATAATAATTTTGAAGCGATTAACCACACTTTTCCGATGACTTATTTTGACTCTTAAATTGAATAAAAACAGATTTTAAAATAATTGAGCCCAGTCAGGAGATGATATCTACAGGGTGTCAAATATGGTATTGAGATTTATACATACATACCTTACATTATTACCATTTTCGGGCGGAGTTCTTGACATTTTTGAGAGCTACGAAGTTTTTTTGCGCAAGTGAATAAAATTCAATGTTATTTTAAATAAGAGGTGCATTGAGCTCGTGATTGCAGTCCGAATCAAACCGAAGTTATTTAGTAAGAAAAAATAAAGGGATAGATCAGTTCGGAGTGCAAAGCCAATATTTTGTGTCTGCCACGTTAAAAAAAAATGTGGCATGGAGTTTACAAAAATATCGTGAGACCGAAATAACCATCAGAAGGAAAGGCTCAGGGAGGGCAAAAAAATGGCCCCAAGTCGAAGATCGTTAATTGAAAGGCATCGGCATCGGTTCAAGACTTCGATGGATCTTAAAAACGATCTGTGTCGATCTACAGGACATATAATTTTGTCAAGCGCAGTGAGGAATATTACTTAGATCACTCAAGCCAGTATTGAAGCCGTATTTTACAATAAGACTCTGAGAAAAACTATTGCTCTGGGCTCAGGAGCAACTTAATTGGACTCAGGACATGTGGAACAATGTTGTCTGTCCCGACAAATAAAAGTTTAAGCTGCATGTAAGAGTTAAGAGGAGTTCACATACCAATCATAAGGAACATAATGTTCAGGGAAATTTCAAAAGTCAATATGGCTTCGGAAAATAAATGATCCACACTTGAACTGATGCAGGATTCATGATAATAAACTGCATATTAAGAACGCATTAAGCCTTTGGAGTAGGGTACAAAATACTCGGTGTAACAGGCCAACTAAAAACATAAGAATCCTTAGGCGCAACATAGGCAGTTACCTCAGTGTCCGAATGGGGGCCATTATACAATATCTTACAAGTTACTTGTCATTTGACACAAGTAGTAATTATCTCCCAGCCATTCGCTATAAAATCTTACGTATAATGCCGTCCTTCTTCGGATCAAAAAATGGCTGAGCCGTGAACGTTCCAAACTCAACTGAAGCTGCACTTTTAGCAAATATCGGTACTTAGGTCGATGCAAGGCTTAGGAGCTTTCCTTGGGTCAGAAATTGCTACTTGCAAAGGCTACGCAAGCGGTACTATTACCTGCAATATATGGGGTTCATAACAAAGGAGTAGCTACTTATGTCAGTCAGATTAGTTCAGTCTCCACGTAAGGGAATTAAGCATTTGTTGAGGCTATCGTACCATCTTATGTGTTACATGCCTGCCTACCTTTTCTAGCTAGACCGTATTTAGGCAGATCATCTTAGTTTCAATACCTGGAAAGAAAGATGAACAGACAACTCGAGAGTAAAGACTATTATGTCACTTAATTTTTGAGCAGTCGTGTTTGTTTCAGAGACTATCTGTAGACATGACGTCGATTTTGCATTTCGGATTCCTATTTTGCATTATATATTTCTTGATTGTTCCGGATTACTAGAAAAGGCCAATGCTTCGGCGGACAATGATGTATCCCTCATGTTTTAAGCCGAATAAGTTTGACATTCTGTTAAAGCAAATGAATTAAGGGCAGGAACTCAGGAGTGTTGACACTCAGATTGATTGAGACAAACATTGATATCTGTCTGCTTAAAAAGACGATTTTCTTTGCATTTAATTAACTTCAAAAAAAAGTGTTGAATTACAGATCTTGAGGCTCTTGGTTCGAATTTGGAAGAAAATATTTGACATTTAAATATGGCCCGCCCCTGCTTAAAAAAATCTTTTGGGCCATTGGGAGTTGTCCAGCAGGTCCAACCTTCACAATTTTTGCGAAGATCGCTAAAGAAATTATTTTAGTTGCTGCATTAATGAAGGAGAACTTACTGAACGTAATCGCACTAAACAACTTTAGTATTTAAGAAATTAAAAACTGTGAAGCTGAAGCGGTTTGTTATCTCAGCTAACAAGTTCAAGCCTCGACTTAAAATCCAAGCAATAAATACTGTTGTAAAACCAAAAAAAAATTGTGTGAACAATGAAAAGTTATAGACCTTTGTAAAATTGTTAAAAGTTTTGTCTCAAACCGGTCTTATAAAGTGCATGTTAAAAATTGTGTTTCTGATCTTGTCGAATTTACTGAAGGGGTTTCTCAAGGGTCAGTCCTTGAACCAGTCTTATATAATATATACTCATCTGGTTTTCCTTAGTTACCTAACTGTGATATAGCAATTTATGCTGACGATACGGCAATTCATGAGTTTAGTCTCAACATTGAGACGACCTTAATGAATGCGGTAACAATGTTGTTACAATACTTCACAAAATGGATCCAAGCTATCTTTTTCTCTAGAAAGAGATAGTATTGCTTCTTACCTGCAAATCAGCTACATTTTTTGGGAAACGCAATAGCATGGCAATACACTGCCAAATATTTAGGTATATTTCTCGACAGAAAGTTAACCTTTAAGGAACACAACTCGTAGTTTCTCAAGAAACTGAGCATTGCTACTAAAATGTTATACCTTTGTTATTAACGCAAAGTCCTTACTTTCCACTGAAAGTAAAATAATTATATATAAAGTGGTATTTCAAGCAATTCTCTTATAGGGGTGCTAAGCTTGAGGAAAATGTGGGATATGTTATATAAGTAAGTGCAAGTTGCACAGAACAAGATACTCAAGATGATGCTCAATCTTCCTTGGCATCACTCTACCTTTCATTTGCATCATAAGGCAAATGTTGATTTGATCTGCAACAGAATACAAAAACTTTCTGATTCTTTCAAAATCAGATGTGACATCCCGAAAAATCCCTTAATTAATGAACCAAACTCTAAATTACCTAAATTAATGGTACTGGTATATAATTAATTATATACTATTATATAGTTTTTTTCATTAATTTAATTAAAAAAAAACTTCTTAATTCATTTAATTTATCTAATTTATTGAATTTATTTATTTTCAAATTATTTAATTATCTACTTCGTAATGTTATTTATTTTATATATTGATTTTATTTATATATTTTACTTTTTGTATTTGTTAATTTATTTATTTATTTATTTATTTATTTCTTAATTTTTTTTATTGTTATGTTGGGTTTTCTTTTCGTATTTTTCCCAAAACTAAATCTATGTTAAAATTTAATATCCATCAATTATGTTAAAAATTGTTTTTCAGTAGAAAGGTTATATACCTAATCATATCTCTGTAAAAAAAATTTAAATTGTGCGGCAAAAACATGTCATTTGAAACGAAACAAAGCAACAAATTTCAATTATAGAATTTTCAAATAAAAAAAAAATAGTTTTTTGCCACAAATTTTCATATTCAAAGTCACTGTGTGTGTTTCGGATCGGCTCGTCGACATACTGGCTACAAAAACTCTTGGTCCGCGTTTATTTCTCTCTTTTCTTTGTGTGTTGGCAATTTCGCATTGTTGGCCAATTCGCTTTTATTCGTATTCGTTCGCACAGATCAAAAGCAATTGTGTGCAATCATTAATGTCGTTCCATATTCATGATACAGTAATCTGATTAACTCGGGCTAGGCAAAGGCTGGTTATGCAAATTGCAGCACGCCATTGTAACGCACTTGAGTGCCATTAAGACACTAAATTGTCTGCGAAGTTTCTGGAAACCTCACCGTCTCTGCAAAACTGATTCATAAGCCAGCGGCAAGCTTCATTGATTTCTCATGTCTCTAATCAAATGATAATCAAGTTGAACAGCAACGCCCCGTCTGCTCCCTGTCTCCTCGACCTATCGCACATTGGCACCGACTTGTACAACTGATAACAAAGCGATCCGCCACGCGCACGCAAAGGAAACCGAAAGCGAATATTTTGTACGCGATCAATCAAAAGCATCAATTTTAAGAGAGGTCTCACCTTTTGACATCAACAACATCGCCGTCGGCACGCTTTTTGTATTTACCGGATAAGTTTTATTGTTTCATGTTTCAAATGAATATAAATTATTTGGCATTTCAGATTCTGGAAAATAAATTATAAATAAATAAATTATTGCAAACTCGTGTCCACGTGACATGGTAATTTTGTTTTAGCGCGAGGCGAATTTTCGCGACAGCACGATCGTCAATAGGCCGGATGTACATACCCACTGTGATCGTATTTCGCGGTTTTAATGCTGTCGAATGGTATTTGTATAATTTTGTTTATTTAATAATTTCATTTCCAAAGACGATGAGAAAATCGATGAGTGTAATGATGACTGAATTACTGGAATTTTTTATTTGAAAAGATCGTCTTTCAGAAGCGGATCGGAAAGTTACCTTTTTTTATAGACACTTACATTTTACATAAAAACTGGCGATAAAGCGATAAATTTATGAGGTAGAATCGACCGTGCGTCAGTATAAATTAAAACAGGGATTGCCCGACGGTTTTTCCTTGTTGTAACAAATTTCGTAGTTTAAATTGCTTAATTTAATGATTTACAAGTGTTATTATATTTGTTGAGATGGATGGATTGATAAGCCAGCACTTTTCTCGTCATAAAGGTTTTGAAAACAATTGCAAGCATATAATCACTTTACCTATGTCTGATTTATAGTGATTATTTAACTGCCGATCACTTCGACTGCAGCGTTCTTTGGTTCCATCTTCAGCTTTAAAAAAGAGCCAACTAAGCCTCCGCCATAAACATACATAATAAGTCAGAAATAAGCCTCATCACCGAAGATGATTTTAGGGTAAAAATTCGCTTCAACTTCCAGTTGAGCCGATTTCCACAACAAACGACGCAGACGATGCACACTTGGGCCAATTTAAGGCAAACATGCATTCTTCCAATGTCTGGAAGACTGCCAAGGAGACAGCGGACTGGGATCTGTATAAAAAAAGTCTCAAGACCTATAAAAAGGAGGTAAAGGCGGCGCAAAAAGAATCCTGGAAAGATTTTTGTGGTAAAATAGAAAGCACCAAAGATTGTGATCGGTTAGGACTTTTACTTTCAAAGACACCAACCATGCCAACGTTTATTCAATCGTAGGACGGAGTCTGGATAGAATCCGCTGAGGAGACCCTCAAACTCCTAATCGACACTCATTTGTCTGGGAATAAGGATCTGATAAACACTGACTGCACAGACCAACCAATCGATCAACGGAACCGCAGTACCGTTTCAGCTGGTCTTCTAACCAAATCTAAACTGGATTGGGCGGTTAGTAGCTGCGAGTCCTTTAAATCTCCCGGCTGAACTACAGCAGGGTCTAGAGATATTATTACCATGGCTGAGAGCTATCTTCTGCAGCTGTTTAAAATACAGCTACACTCCAAAACTATGGAGGAAAACTTAAGTGGTATTCATACGAAAGAGTGGGAAAGCCACACTCACCGTGTCAAAGGATTTCGTCCTTGCACATAAATTCATGCGGGAGAGGGTTAACGAAGAACTTTATTTGGGTATTATAGTCTAGAGGCATTTCATGTAATTTTTGAAGTTCATAAAAAAAGGCAATTAATATTTTTAGCAATGTCTGGAACTACGGAAAAGTTGGAAAGATTTTTTTTCACAAAAAAAACAATTTTTGTACCAATTTTTTTGACTGTTTCGATTAAAAAAAAAACAAGTAATAAAAATTTGGGGACGGGGATAGTTCCAGACATAGACAAGTCTATAAAGAAGACTCGCTAAAAATTTCGGGTAAATCGGTCCAGTAGAACCTGAGAAATCGTGAGTATTGTTTTGTTTTTGAGTATTGTTTTTCGAGAAAAACGTGTTTAAAGTCTCGCGTAAAGTTTTTCGCAGTCTTACTTAGTCATTTAATGATATTGTAGACTTACATTTATTCAATCTGCCATTTCAGCTTCATGCATCGGACCTTCCTTGACTTCGAAAAAACTATTTTCTGCGTTTCTTTCTTCATATCGAGGAGTTCTGGCCTCCTTTGGAAGCTCATATCTCGGAGCGGTTGTCTCGTTTCACAGCAAATGAATGAGGTTCCGGGCCAATTTTCATTCCCATAAGCTCCATTATTTTTAAGATAGGAATGAAACCTTCATTAGAAATACAAACAGCAATAAATGTACACATGCATATGTACGTCCACGTCGGTTGAATGTTAAAATTCAACTGCTAGCAGCTGGACGTATGTGAACACTTAATAAAAAAGATGCAAGTCACTCTGGGTTCTTGTATTGCAATATATACAAAGGACAAAAGGTTTTGCTGAGAACTATGGATTTAGGTAGACGGAGAATCCCCAATGACTTTTGTTCGATTAACTCCGGCCGAACCAGTTTGGATGTCGTGTCAGCAAAATACCGATAACTACGAAAATAATTTGAATTTTGGAAAATCCTCTTGTAGATATATTCTTGAATAGTTAAACCTTGAAAATATAAAAAAAAATATTTTTTTTTTTAAATTTCTAGACTGGAGTGCCCCCTTAAGTCATATAAAGTTATTTCTGTTCTCCTATTTGAGGTCTATATCAAATTTGCAAGGGTAGTTCGGCTTAAGATTCTGTGTGCAAAAAGATCTTTGGGACATGAGTTCCGTTTTTCTAATCGCACCAATTTATAAGATGGAAAAAATATCGTTTTTTTTTTTCTTTTAATTATTTGTTCGCTCTTCAAGAGGATATTTATACTCTTATAATGCGTGTAGCACAGAGCGAGTGGAAGAATTAGGAGGAGAACGAACGATTTTGTAGTGGTTGAGAAACTCAGGTGTATTTGGTTTTTTTTTATTCGATATAAGTTGACTTTGAAAGTTTGGAAGATTTAGCTGAACACCCCGCTGTCAGTGAAATGCCTTCACAGCGGAGCCATCTTTACACAATCTACACAAATCACTATTAGGTATTAAGCCGATACAACAACCACTACAAAAACGCCACCCATTAGTCAGACTACTATCGCTGGTCAACCAATCCAGTGATAGTGCCATTAACTTGACCCCAATGGCAAATGGTGACTGGACCAGATTCGAAAAACAAGACCATTCTAGGAACCGAACCTGGGACCTATCAATTGAATCAATTGAAAGGCAGGCGCTCTACCAACTTCGCCATCCAGCTCTTTAGTGTAATTCGTGATTATATTTAACTGATTTCTACTCAGTTAAGTTTCAATTATAATTAAAAGTGCCTCAGCATCAGCAGTCTGCAGTCTTACCTTTAGTCCATAATATCGTTTCCGCTGTATACGCCAAGACATCGGAATTGAGCTTGGAGCTTTTATCTGCAGTTTTTCGGTGTTTCGAATTTTCGATACTATCGTTAAACGAGCTCGAAGCTCTACTGCCTTTCTTTACCGGGTAAATTGTGATCCCACAATTTGCGCCTAGCCATGAGTTTTCATAAGTTCTCATGATGTCTTCCACGTTTGAGCTATTTCGATTTTAATTGACATTTAAAATGTCGCAACTCCTTTGATAAGGTTTGCGGCCAAAACCATATTTCTATCATTAGACTTGCCGTCAAAGATTCTTCATCAGTGGCTTTAGTTGTTGAAAACGGCATATTATAACTTGGGGCCTCACAAACATTTACCCCTGCAGAGGCGATGGCTTCTTCAGTTTGAGCTCTCAAACAAAAAAATTTCAAAAGCTTTACTCGGATGGAAATTTATGGACTGCAACACGTGTCCAGTCGACAGCCGGGCAGTCGAAAGTTATTAACAACTTTGTGGCCAATCAGAATCACCAAAATTACTAAGTACGGCATAGTCCAAAGCCTTAATTTCTGAAGCCCTCTGTCGACTTTGATGTTGCTTCCAATTCCGTCTTAATAAAAATTGCCACCACTCAAGTCAGACGTCCAGGATGCATGATTACGTGTGTGTTTGCCACCGAGATGGAAATGCGTCTCAATTGAAAAGGGTATGTTTGATTTGATTTGATTTAATTTATTTATTTATTTCTAGTAACTTACAAATGAAAATTATGTTAATCTTATTAATATCGTAAGACTTGAACAAGCTTCAGAAACAAAATACATGCATAGTAAAGTTTAAATATCATTAAAAAAACATAAAATAAAAATGATAATATAATAATATAAATAGATAAATAATTATATAATATAACGTAAATATAAAAAATATTCATATATAATTAAATTGAGGAGAAACTAATCAGAGGCCAAGTGTTGATGAAGACATCTTTTGAAATTTTTCGTATTCGCCATTCTTCTCGCAAAGAGTTCCAGAGTCGCGTTACAAAGAATTATCGCTCTGAACATAAACACGAGAACTTGGGTTGGACTAAGAGGCACAAGGACTTATATTTTAAGATTGCATCGTAGGAGCACCCGTTTATTAGTTTTGAGAACTTTGAAATATGTTCTCGTTTTCGCAAGTTAAATATATAGCGAGCTATGTTGTTGTAGGCAACATTAAGTTTTCGGCTACTGTTGGAGTCTGGATACACGAAAATCTCACAACCGTACAAAAGAGCTTGTATCAGGAGAGTTTTAGCTAACAACAGTATAGTTTTTAAAGGATTGAAGTGTTGAGTGGCCCATAGAGTACGGAGCCCAGCATAAGCCTTACCGATCGTGCTGTTAATATGCGTATCCCATGTAAGAGTAGGCAAAGGTTTCTGGCGGTATCAACCCACTCTATAGGCGTTAGCGCTAGTTTGACTTCAGGAAATACTGAAACATTCAGTACCCTGCTGTGTATTGGAAGCACTTTTGATTTATTAGAATTAAGTTTTATATCATGTGCGGTGGACCATTCAAATATACTTGCGAGGTCTTCGTTAAGCAAGCTAACGATTTCCTTTACCTTAAAGCTTAAGTAAAGTTGTACATCGTCTGCGTACATGTGAATTGAACAAAATTTAATAACGTTATGTAATTCGTTCACATATATCAAAAAGAGTAGAGGTCCAAAGATTGATCTTTGTGGCACTCCACTTTGGACTTCTTGAAAACTGGAGGATTTTTCTCAAATATGAGGAAATGAGCTTCGTTGCGAGAGTTGAAAACTTAAGCTGTGTTCTAAGCTTGTTGCACAAGATCGCATGATTTACTGTGTCAAAGGCTTTCGAGAAATCAAGAAGTGTAAGCAGGGTTAAGTGATTTTTATCAACAATAAAAAGTAAAGCAGTTTTACAACTTCTCTTTGAACGAAATCCAGATTGATGCCGACAAAGCAGATACTCTTTATGTAGATATTTTTGTATTTGCGATAAGACGATTTTCTCGAAAACTTTTGGCAAAAACGGTAATATGGATATAGGTCTATAGTCTTGTGCATGACTGGATTTTTTCGGAACGGGAATAATTTTGGCTTTCTTCCATTCATTGGTAAAAGTTGATCTAGTGAGAATAGAGTTGAATATATGCGCGATATGTTTGAGGATATAGGGGAGAAGTAGCTTAAAAAACGATGGGTGGATGTTGTTGAGTCCTACAGCATTTTACCTAACTGCTAAAATGACTTTCACTATATCATCTTCAAATATTCTGCTGAGGCAAATAGATGTTGCACTATCAATAGTTTCCGCTGCCAGGGGCATGTATGTTTTGGGAGGAATAGAGCAGGTTATAAACTCACTTTTTAATTGAGCGCAGTCTATGTCATTTGGTAAATTCGGATATTGCCTTCCGTGTCCAATCTGACGGAGCTGCTTCAATAACTCCTTACCTGATGAGAGGGAATTGAGCTAGCTGCCGTAGAACTTGTACTTTGCAGCTCTTATTTTCGCAGTAACTTTATTGCGTAGGGCTCGATAGGTTGTTCGAAACTCTGTGATGTGATATTTTTTCCAATTGTTATAGGCATTATCGCGCTTTTGCATCAGTGTCTGAATGTCAAAACATAGCCATGGCGGTGTTGATGGGCGTTTCTTTTTCATTTTGAGTGGGACGTGTTTGTTACACAATGAAAGTTTTCAATAAAAATTATCATTAATTTCTAGCTTCTCCAAAGCCTTAACAGTGAAACGATAGCGAAGCGGTTGGTCATGAGTCAATTGGTCTTCTGAGATCTTTTTACAAGAGCCTCCTTAGGCAATGGTGCATTCATGAGCTATAATATTTTTCGTTGAGGGCATAGGACGAACATGGGAATATGTTCGATTGGCCATTTGAAATGCGGTCCTGACTGCGAAGAATCGAATGGAGGACATTGTTCAACCACGAAAACTCTACGAGCTGCACAAAGATATAAATTTAGTCCGGAAGGCAAAGACACCGCTTCAGCTTAGACTGTCTTTGACTCTCCTTCCTAGGAAATACTAGCCTCCTTGGCAAAATGCGCATAAGCTATGATGTAATTATCTCTCTGAAGGGGAAGGAGCTTTCTTACTGTTGCTTTGATTTAGTCAGAGTCGACAACGAGTTTTATTTTACATCAATTTACACTTTACCGATTTTGTTGACAGTTGGGAATATCAAGGCTGCTTTGCGGAACTGTTTGTTGTGCTTACCAGCTGAAGGTCTTTAACCCAATAACTCTGACGATTCTTTCTTATAGTTCATATTCAAAAATTCAGCTGCCAGAAAAAATAATTCAAACGCTTTAAACGTAAACAAAATAATAAATTATAACAATTTTTTTAGCAAATTTATCGCGTTTTTAATTAAAGTCGAGTCCAACAGGTTGTTGTGCGTGTTAAACCAATGACACTTTGGCAATGTCATTCTTTGAGCAATGTCGTCACACAAAAACTATCATCAATTCTTAAAATCGTGCATCAAAAAACAACGCCATAAATGTTTGAGACTTGCGACAAACAAAAGTGACCTCCGTTTAAAGACGATGACTCATCTCCAGCGGGTTAACTCTAAAAAAGAAAACCCCCAATTTAGTTCCAATTTAGTTTATCTGATTTACACGAGTGCGATTAATTCCAGATGACAACCTATTTTCAATCCGATTTGCAACGAACTCGCCCGATTTCATCATAATTTTTTTTATTTTTTTTCTCATTACTTGACACGTTGCCAAAAATGAAAAAGAAAAAGAAAAAAAATTGGAAAAATGAAATTCCAAAATCACACCAGCCTTTCGATTTCTTGAAAGCGAAAGCGATTGCGTTTGTACTGGCTGCGGATGATCGATCAAACGTAAACACACTCATGGTATCTGCATATAAGTATCTACGTCACAAGCGGGCATTCCGAACCGATTACACGGGCCAGAGATCAGGTACCTAGCGGTGCCAGTACGCACTCAACCTTCCAGACTCATACTGTAACACTGACGGTGAAGGTCGCGACGGACTTAAAAAAAAACAAAAACTAGTCCAATGACTTTAGGTACGGCTGTCATTGTTAAGTCGAAAAAGTATCTAATTTGTACGAATGCTAGTATGTATCTATCCCCCACCCCTGGTGGGTGTGTCAGAGCTAGTCGGCTTAGTGGGGGGACTTAATTTGTTTGTTGTTTTTTCAAATTACATAATTTACACTTGGACTTTTGGAGCGAAGAAGATAAGTATCGTCGTCGGACGATGGCCCCCGTGTATTTAGCTCAAAGGCACTGCCAAAGGACAGGCTCATGGCGGTTTGGCTTTAAAGAATTAGCCAAGCTGTGTTCGCAGTGCGGTTCCCTATCGGGCGAGCGGTGGTGTTTGGTGTTTGGCTATTGGCCTTCTGCCCAAAAGTGGGTGATTTTGCAAGATGACCGTTAAATGTTGTTTGGCGTGCTCCAATCCAATTGGCATGCAAATCGCATGAGGAAGTCTCACATCGAGGCTTGCATCTTAAAGACTTTTCGGTCTTTTCGTCATTTCAATCACCTTGACTGTGATTTCTGTTTCAATTTCAGGTTGTTTTTTTTTTTTTGTGGCATGATGATCACCAAAGGTAGATGGACTTGTGCAGAGTTTTATAAATGTTGTTGTTCGAAGGTCTTCCGCAGCAGAGGAAGTATCCGTATTCTCTTCCTGCAAACTGAGGCTGGACTTGACCTCAAATTTCCATCCGAATGCAGTCACGCGCTACCAGCGTCAGTGTGGTAGCCTGATTTTTTTATGTTTGCTCATAATGGGCCTCTGCTGGATGTGAGGCAATGTTGGACTTGTTTTCGAATCGTGTTGCGCTCATTCCAGTCAAAGTGCTAACATCAAAACAAAGTTCACCTCAATTCGGCTTCGAGCATGCGGTGGAGTCTTTGATAGCAGTGACACTGCGCGATGGCATTGACTGACTTTTTTGAGTTGTGCCACAAAAAAAAAAAAAAAAATAATACAAAACAAAACAACAAAACGTGTAATAACCAAAGCCAAATCACTACTTTGGTAGCGAGTGTCTTTGCCTTTTGCCAACGAATGTTGCAGACGCTGGCAAATTTTTTTTTTTTTTTGATTTTTGTTTTTTTGAATTAAAATTCCAAACCACGCGGAATGCAGTTGAGATGTGTTTTTGTGTTTTTTTTTTTGGATCTTTTTTATCGTGTTTTACAAACAAAATTTACTCACTTGTTGAGCTCTGCTTGGCTCAGAGTTTTGATGTCATTTTGTTGTTTCATGAACTGGTTATGTTGTTGGATAGACTGTATGTGAAGTATGACCTAAGCTCGTTTACAATTTTGAGGAACGACATAATTAAAAGAAGTCATTATCCGGGATAAGACCGAAAAACCGTAAGCCTTGGTTTTTAATTAGTCTAGACCTAGAATATGCCTAATGGAGGACGTGCCTTCAAACACATGTATGCAAATTATGTTTTCATTTCTGGGGGTTTCTATGTTGACCTTTGTTGACCATCGTTTAGACGATTTTTAAGAACCGGAACACTTTTAGTGGTTTTACATGGAATGTAAGAGACCGGTTAGAAATCGCACAATTAACAAATGTTTATCGGTCGACGAGTTTGATGTTTTGAAGCTAATGACGTAAAGTGGAGGAAATATTAGTAAGCGATTTGCTATCTAGAGCGAAGGTTGATTTAAGGTTTGATTTTCGACAACTGAATGGGTGTGGTTATAAGGGTGAGCAAGTGGTTTTAATCATTTAACACTAAGAGCTATTTTGCGCTCAAAAGCTATAGAGACTCAGTAGTACATTTTCGTGGCACAAAATGAAATGATTTACGCGTCAACAATGTTGAGAAATAATGCCAGAACTGTGTTACCAACTGTGTGATATTTTTGAAAGGAAATTTCAGTCGAAATAATGCACCAACTGCAAGACAAAGTTCTGATTTGCTGATTGAAACATGATCGTTTTTGTGTCGTGCGCTCATTGAAGAATACCGAAGATCAACCCGCAAAGGATGTGTGTAACTCAGCATCCGTCGGTTTTTGTGCTTAGAAGTTCCGATTGACTTGCGAGCTAGAGACAAATTAACACCAGCTTTGTAATCGCTTATCTGTTTTGGCTTAAGAGCATCTGAAACTTGACAACAACCTTGTTCAAAAAAATCATCTCGCAGGTGAGGTACATTTCCATCTAAATGACTGCCTTAGCTAGTAAAGAGCCGCCTGAAGAATCCACTTAGAGAACTTTGGTGTGGTGTAGAATAGTGTGGTTCCACTTTCCTTTTTCCAAGTCGACAGTGGAGGAAACGTTATAATCAATGGAAGCCACCGCAAGTGAGTTTTTATGAACAAAATAAGGAATTGTTCTTGGGCGAGCGATGGTACCACGGGGCTTCGTGCAACACAATCGATTTATTGCGCACTAATTTCAATAATTGCGTACTCATTCGCCGTAAAGCCGATATTTCTAGGATATTCGGAGATGATTCAGATACTCAAGAGGAATTTTGCTCGATTTTCAAGAAATAAGGACCGAAACTATCGAAAATGTATTGAAAAATTGGGCGGTGAAGCAGGTCTTTGCTAAACCGGCCCAGACAGTCATTTGTTTGCAGTATTTTTTCATATAAGTTTGGAAGGCTTACTCTTTTCAATAAAGCAACAGTCTGCTTCCAGTTGTTTAGACCAAGCTTTGTATTATCTACAATTATTTGATCCTTGATCAAATCATCAAGGTCATTTGATCGCTTGGCTGGAGTATGTTCGCCCTCCTCGCAGGTAGGATCAAAAATACGACGAAGGATTTTTCTTTCGAAGGATGCCAATATTTGCTCAATTAAATCAGCGTTTTGAAAAACAGAGATTATGGATCCTAGTTGTTTTGACAATTCGGAGCTGCAGCGGTTGCCTACGATTATTCTCCGCCGGATCTCCACTGTTGTATCGTTTGTGGAGGATATATGAGAGAGCGCTTGAACTTTGAGGGAGGTTTAAGACAAATGGAAATCAAGAGAACTATTAACGGAGTGCAGCATTCTGGACATAGGCATAAAGTAGACGCAGTTTATATGTTTTAGACCCATCGTTGAATATGCTTCCCAATCTGATCTCCATAATAAATGATTTGAAGCCGTTCGATTTCTTAACTTTGCTTTACGTGGTCTCCCATGGTCAAGCAGGTAAAACCTAGCGTCCTACTCACAACGCTTGCAACTAATTAGATTACAGCCCCTCAAAGAACGCCTCGACTTAGCCCGTATCCTAGTCATCCACCAAATTCTTTGTGGAAACATCGACATCCACGCTCTGCTTCGATTGATCTCCATACATACCAATACCCCTAACCTAAAATCTATCTCCCTGATCTGTCCAAACCCTCACGCACCAACAAAACGCCCTTTCTAACTAATTACCCTCGTCACCCAATAACTAAATTTAATTTTTGTTCGTAGTTCTTAGTTTTTAAGCCAGCTTGTATTACGTTAAGTCCGGGTTAATTTCAAAAATCAATGTCTTTTAAATCGTTCCAAGTCCAGAAATAAACATAGTTACAATTAAAAAAATTACGAAAAAAAAAATTAATATAAACTAAGGTTTTTCAGAAAATAATTTTTTAAGCTGCATCTTGAGTCTTATCGCGTTTTCAATTCTTCGCATATTGCTTGGCAAAGAATTCCACAAGGGAGTTGCATTTCCGACGTGAGAGAAGAGTATAGAGGGTAAAGTATGAGCTGACAAGATCTGTGCTGTATCTTAAGGCACGGTAAGTATGAGAAGCTTTATACAACCGCCTCGACAAATGGGACACCACTCCAAGGTTCTTTGTCGTCTCAACTAACTGAATAAGTGAATTTTTTGGCATGACTTGAGGTAAGTAGAAGAGATCTACCGATTTATAAAAGACTACAAAACACTAAGACATCACCGTGGTTTACACCAAATGATTAGATTGTGACCAGGGTGCTAAGCTTTGAAAGGTCCTCAATAATACAGTTTACACATTGCTCATTGAAATACATTTATGGGGAACATTGTTTGATAACAAAGAGATTTCATTAATTTATAGGGACAACAAAGGAGGAACAATTATGGAACCTTGTGGGACACCGCGGCCTGTTGGAAAGAAATCTGATAGATGAAAAGCCTAACTCTCATTTCATACTGTCCGGTTTAGACCGGACGACAAAAACCGAAGTGCGAATATCCGAATTGACAAACCCTTCATGTACAGTGGTGGCCATTTAAATAGAGCCATCTCGCTGCTACTAGGAAAAACCAATATATTCCTTCTTTCTCCTTAGTCAATGATGTCGGCAATTGCCGGAGAGAATGTGCATATATGCAAGCACAAGAGACTACCGTTATTCTGTTTGTCAACTGTCAACTAATTTTCGAGTTGAAGTGTCAATTTTGTGTGGTCAGAATAATAGAGGCAGTAGTGATTTGAAACTGTTTTTTTACCACAAAGTGTTTTAAAAAGCCTTGGTATTGAGCTATATCAAAAAGTGACTTCGAAATTTACTTCAGTAATTAAAATTTGCGTTATTTTCGGTACAATTTTTAGTAACTTTGTGTTAAAAACGGTGTTCTTTTCAAATGTAACGTCGCCTCAAGGAATAGTGCGTTCGCGAGGAAATAGAGGGAGCAGAAAAATTGTTGTTTGGTGGAATTTGAGGAAAGAGGGTTACTTTTTTGGAGCACTAAACTCCTAAGATATTTCTTTGCTTAATAAATACATTAAATGTTTCTCTAAAAAAGTGTCAGTAGTATTATTTTAGGAGCCTGCTGTCAGAACTCCCTTTAAATCAACACTATGAATTGAGGATATCATTGTACTTCTGCTGAACGAGACAGATTGACATTGCGAAATGAAGGCAAATGGCAACGCAGAATAGCTGAAATCATCTGGCGGTCGAAGAAGATGGTGGAAAACTATTTTCAAAGCAAAGGAGAATTATTCGTGTCTCGAAGTTGGACCCTTTTTTGTCTTCGCCTAATGTTAAAATGGAATTGGACCTTGACATTAGTGAAGGAACAATTCTGTGAAGATAACAGGAGTCAAATCTTAATGGTAGAGTGGCTAGAAAAGTTCCACTCCTATGTAAACGGAACCTAAAGGCACGATCACAGTTTGCAAATGATCACCTCCAATGGACAGGCACAGTAAAAAATGGAGAAATATTTTATGGAGTGATGAAACAAAGATGAATTTAAACGGATCTGATGGGAAAAAGTAAAAAGAAAAATGCACCATAATATGTGTGAAACATGGAGGTGGAAATATCAAACTTTGGGCATCATTCTCCTTGTGTGAGATTTGCCCAATATACTGGATAAAAGAAAACATGGATCAACACGAATATGTCAGTATACTTGAGAGTGTGATGTTGCCTTACGACTTGGATAATATGCCTTTAAGGTGGACATTTAAACAAGACTGTGGGCAGTTGTGTCAATATCTATCCAGCGATGTTAGTCGTTAGATAAATCAATGCCCAGATGCTTCTAGTCAAACATTGCACTCGAAATTTCGTTCTGCTGATTTTTCAGTCAAAGATGAAAAACGCTCTGGTCGTCCAGTTGAAGTCGATGCCGACCAAATCAAAGCAATAATCGATTCGGATCATCACAGTTCAACACGTGCGATTGCAGAGAAGCTTCAAGTATCAGAAACATGCATTGAAAACCGCTTAAAACAACTTTGCTATGTACAAAAACACGTTATATGGGTTCCTTATGAACTGAAAGAAAATCATTTAACACAACGCATAAACATCTGCGATTTGTTAAAGAAACGTAATGAAAATGTGCCATTTGGCCATAATCAATCGTAAGCAAAAAGTGTGAAAGCACACGTTTGATTTCATATACTTCTGCGTGCCGGTCTTAGGCAAAAGGGACAATGATTACGATTACGATTAAGATTTATTTTTATTTAGTCTAATATTTACAATTTTGACTTAAAACTAGACTTATAACTACAATTTTATATATTGTTGGCTCAACAATAAGGGCCCAACGTATTTCGGTTGTGATATTATACAATACTAAATTTTTTTTTACAAAAATTGTGGACATGATATGCTTAATCTATAAATGATTTTATATACAATTTTCCAAACATTATGAAAATTGACTCTGAGGGAGTTGTTTTAAAGACGAAAAATAATTAACATATTATACAGGGTATTAACCTCTGTAGTAGTTTTTGTTGGCTTTCGTGTAGAACGAGGTCCAGTCGATGATCTCTTGAAGGTGTTCATCGATGATTGTCCTGGTGCTGAGGTACCTGTGGGCTGGCTCAACTTCTTGTCTGCTGATGTTCCTGATTTTTTCGTTAGGGTGGCTTCCTAACCCTTCAATGATTTTTCTTGATAGCTGCAGCATGTATTCCTTGATTGGTGTGATCCCGGCGCTTTCGTACAGCGTTGAGTTGCTGACGTATTTCCGCGTGCTGAGATTTCTCCACAGTCCAGTGCATGATCTGAGGATTTTCCTTTCCAAGATCTCAATTTTCTTCATTGAAGTTGGCGGCACCGTGAACCAAATTGGGAAGGCGTAAGTAATTACTGGTCTTATAAGTTGCTTATAGACCAGTAATTTGGTGTTTTTATGCAGACCACTCCTCCTTTTTAGGAGAGGGTGTACAAGATGAAGGGCGAAATTGGCTTTCTGGATAGCCTTTTCAGCGTGTTGCCGGAACTGGAATCGCTCGCTGAAGGTTATCCCCAGGTACTTCGTTTTGAGCTGTGGAGCAATCTCCTTACCATCTGGCATCGTTATTCTCGTGTCGTGGCATCTCGTCGCGAAAGCTTTCCTACTTCTTGTTGCTGTGGTCGGTGGTCGGAAGCAAATGAGCTCTGTCTTGCTGCTGTTGATCTTCAGTCCCCATTTTTGGTAGTAGTCCCATAGCTTCGCTAGGTGTTGTTCTACCCTAACGGCTGCTATTTCCGGGGCTAAAGACGTAGCGTATGTGATGGAGTCATCTGCGTAGAGGAGTGTCTTTGTTCGGGCGTCTTTGGCTGGCTGGTCCGCTGTTAAGATGTTGAAAAGGATGGGAGAGACCTTTCCTCCTTGTTGAACTCCTCCGAAAAGTCTTCTTAAAGTTGATAGATGATCCTGTATTTGGACGAAAAAGAATCTTTCTGTTAGTGAATTGAACAGGATTTTTACCAGATGTTGAGGAAATCCCATTGTCTTCATTTTATAGATGAGGCCCTTAATCCAGACGCTGTCAAATGCCTTTTATATGTCCAGCAGGCAAGCCACTACGATTTCCTTCTTATTCAGACTTCTGGTGACATCGTGATGCAGCTTCAGCAGTGGATGGATCGTTGAATGCTTCGCCCGTAAACCATATTGATGGTTTGGGAGAATTCCCTTCTCCGAGCAAATTGCCATGATTTGGCGCAGCAATACTGACTCCAGCACCTTCCCAACACAGCAGAGAAGCGCTATCGGCCTATACCCGTCAATGCTGGATCGATTCGTTTTTTTCGGGACTGGAACAACTTTAGCTATTTTCCAGGAGTTGGGAAAATAGCTATTGTTGATGCAGTTATTGAAGATCACAGTCAGAAGTAGTATAGCAACATTTGGCAACTTTTTTAGTAAAAAGTTGGAAATGCGGTCTGGACCTGTGGACTTTTTTGAGTTTCCACTCAAAATTAGGTCCTCTACTTCTTCGGCATTTGTGAAAACGCCAATACCTGGGGCTGGGTTTGTTGCGGGATTTTCTCTGCTGAAGTTCGTCACAGTGCTGGTGTCAAGTTGAATTCCGTTTATCACATCGTCAACTTCTTCCAAAAACTCTGGTAGGTGCATTGGTGGCCTCTCGGTGAAATTCCTTTCGAAGTGCGCGGCGAAGGCTTCAGCCTTATCTGCTGGCGTTGTAACCACTCCTTGTCCGCTATTCAAGCTTTCTGGAATCGTATTGGATTTGCCAACTATCGCATTGATTTGCTTGAATGTGTCCGGTCCAGGCTTGATTTTCTCCAGACATCTTATGAATTGCTCCTCAGTGTGGTGTTTCACGGCTCTTCGGAACATCACGTTGATGCAGTTCAGTTCCGCTTGTACGCTCCTGTACTCGTCGTTGACCGTGTTCCATGTTCTATGCAGAATCCTTTGAAGCTTCTTCCGGAGACGCTGTCGGTTAGCGTAGATGGCTTGGATGTTGAGTGGCAAGTGGGCATATCGATCCTTGCTGCTCTTCGGTTTTTTTTGGGCATCGATAGCATTAAGGACCACATCCTTTAGTTCTTGTATCGTGCTGTCAATTTCGGCGTTGGTAAGATTCCTTTCCTGTGGCAGTATGTTGATGTTGCTCTCGACGTCGTAAGCAAATTTCCTCCAGTCCACTTTCTTGTGATCCAGGTACGTGTCTGGTGTACGATGAATGGTCATGATTGGCATACTCGGTTTGACCCTCAGCTCAACTGCCAGATGATCTGAGTCACTTAGGTGGGCTTCGCAGGTGAAATTCCGGAACTCTGGAGGTATATTTATGAAATTTGATGTAACTAGGAAAAAGTCAAGCGATGAGGGAGTCCTCGGGAACGTCTTTTGTGGCTGCGAAGCTACTACCCATGATTGAACATGGGCGTTTTCGTCCAACCATTCGACAATTACGCATCCTTGGGGTGAGCAATTGTCGTCATGCCAGAGTGTATGTCTGGCGTTGAAATCCCCGCCAATTACACTGTAAGTGTACAGGTTGGAGATGTTGTTGATGATGCTGAGGTCTTTCTTGATGTTTTCCTTACTTGCATTGCAGTGGTTGTATAATGCAAGCACAAGAAGGGTTTCTCCATCGTTGCATCTGATTACGGCTGCTGTGACTTCCATGCAGCTTAGTCCTTGTATTTCCAGCTTCGTAGAATTTAAGTTATCCCTAATGAAAAGGGCTGTGCCTCTTCTTCCGTCTTTTTTGTCCTCCCGATAAATGTTGTATCCATCCTTCTGGTACCGATTCCTGGGTGTGAGGTTGGTTTCCTGTAAACATAAAATATCGGGCTTCTTTGCCTTGAGAAACATGGCCAAGGAAGCCCTTTTTTCTAATGAATAAATTGAATTAACATTGTATGTAATGATACTTAGCCATTTTCTTAGATGAATAGTTCGCAAATAAGTTTACCCAATACCATTGTTTTTGCCTTATCATCCAGACTTCCGTAGTTGCTTGGTACAACCTTCCTTGCCTTCTGAACGAGGGTTAGTAAGTCTGTACCAAACAAGCGTTCGGTATCGTCAAAGATATTGTGTGAAGGCGACGGCGATGGTGCTGCCTTCCTGGTTGCTGGTGCAGTGGTGGTTCCTACGGCAGTTTTTGTGGCCGTTTTTGCGGGCTGTGATGGTTTGATGGGATTGTTGACTTTCCTTATACCCTGGGCAGCAACATTTGCAAAGCTGAGTCCAGCTTCTATCTTTTTGGAGACGGATTCCTTGGCAAATTTCTGCTGCTCCTTCTTCTTCAGAGCCATTTTGTCCTTTGCGGCGACCCTCTCCTTGTACTTTGGGCATCCACGGTAGTTTGCCGGATGTCCATTTTTTTGGCAATTGATGCAGTACACATCTTCATCCTTACTGGTCCTTGGGCAGGTTCCGGGTGCATGGCTGTTGCTGCATTTGACGCATCTGTACGCCATTCCGCAGTTGCTAGCAACGTGACCGAACTTTTGGCAGTTCTTGCATTGCGTGATTCCCTGCGTCTGAAGTTTCTCCCAGTGAACCTTTTGGTTCATTAGGAGAGTTTTCCTATATATTGAAGGGATGTCTGCTCCCTTTTCCACCTCGACAACAAAGTTGTTAAACTTTTTGTCGGCTCGGCTCTTGCAGAGGCTCACTTTGATGGCAGGAATTCCCTCTGACTTCAGCTCCTCTGCGATTTCCTCTGGCTCGTAGCTATGGTGAATGCCTTTGAGCACCAAGAGGTTTTTACGGTCTTCTTTCGGGGTGAAGGTGTTGAATTGGAACTTCCTCGTCTTTAGGTAATTCCTTATTCGCTCGTGTCCTTCCCTCGTTTTGGTTGTTATGACTGATTTGTTTGAGTTGATGTTGTGCACTTTGTAGACAACATCCAATCCCTTGGTGTGTCTGCTTAGTTCTGCAACATTGAGGCCAAAACAAATAATTGGGGGCATTACGGAAGCCCTCTTCATAGGTTCCACGCTGGGGTTGCTCGTTGCCTTTTTGGTTGATGTTGTTGGTGAGTTGCGGTTGTTGTCGGCTGTTGCTGATGTGGATGCGGTTGTTGTCGTGGTGAAATCTGTTGGACTGGGAGAGTCCGACTTTTTCCTCTTTTTAGCTTTGACCAAGGTGAAAGATTCTTCTTCGGCCGACTCTTCACTCTCGGTTGCCTCTGCTTGCTCAACAATCGTTGAGTTTAGCTCTTCCTCTTCCTCGGATGAGGAGCCTTCACAGTCGGATGGGTCTTCTTCCTCCATCCTTAATTCTTCCTCATCTTCGCCGTCGTCTGAGGAGTATGCAGGCATACTCTCATAGAGGGCGTCGATGTCCGAGAGTTTTTCATGGATAGAAAATAGAAACCATGAACTCCCTCCCGTGGTTGGCTGCTCCGTCCTTGATTTTTTTAATGATTTCATCGAAGGTAGCGTTCACGCTATCCTTCCTTTTCTCCTTCCTGCCCATTTGGGTTGGGTTTCCCGTAATCCTTCTGGGATGTTTGTTTATTTTTTTTTTTTTTGTTTGCAGGTAGCCGGCAAAGCGAGGTAGGTAATGTTTTGAAAAAAACTTTTACCTGACCTGAAAAAATTGTTCTGAAAAAATGTCAAATATTTTTTTAAGAGGATTTTATTAATAATTCCTGTTGCCTGTGTATATGCTTGCGCTGTCAACACTGAACTGAGACGCGAGACCCAAAAGGGACAATGCAAAGAGGCAAAGAGTTTTATACAGTAGACATAGGACGGTTCGTTTGACTTGTTTCCGTAGCGAATTGACGGTTTTTTTTCCAAAAGAATAGATCCAAAGTTTATTGCCTTTCCCAAAGGGGTGATCCATTTTGGTCCGCTTTGAAGTAGTCTTTCTTCACTAAAGGTTTGTATCTTTTTTATAACGAAATGTCTCAATCGATTGATGTGGAACGCGTGACCTATACTTTACCGTCTGAATTTTTAACATTATTTACCTGAACGATGCTGTCTGTTGTTTGCTATTGTTAATTTTTATTTGTATTGACTTCCTATTAGAATCCATCTAAAAATAACTTTTTTCTGTTTTTCCCAATGAAACTTTCAAATCATCCAAAAATGTAAATACTCTTCATTAAAATAGCAAAATTATTTTCTTCACTAAAGTCTATTTTGCATTTGACAGTTGTCATTTAGCAAGTCACCGTTTGGCGTCGATAACCGGAAAAGACACATTAAATTAATCAATTTTTTCCCCAAGAAATGTATCTTCGATTAAAACTGGCTTCAAACTAGACTTTGAGCTCGAAAAAAAATAATACTTTTAAATATTAAATCAATTCACCCAGGTTGAAGGCTAATTTTGCCGGAGACGTCACCAAATTGCATAATTTTACACCGTTAATTTGCGGAAATTTTCAATGTTTATTTTTATTATTTATTATCCAACATAATTATTGATTAATTTTGAACAAATTATGTCGAAGGTAAAACATCTTTATTTGTAATTTTTTGTCTTGGGTTTTCCAAATTTGAATTCAAATTTAAAAAAAAAAAAAACCAAATCATCTCGGCTTCTGACGATATTTGCTTTAACGTCACTCAAGTGTAATTACGTCAAATGGGGGAACGTTCAATAACTCTTTGGCTATACTATGTTCATCAATATTCAAGCGACATTTTGTCACTGGTGAGTGTTCTACTTGGATCCAACGCTTTGAGGTGGATATACAGAAAAAAAAATATGCAAATTGAGTTGAAGGTACTTTTTATTAATACTTTTTTTTTGCCGCAATCTTTGTCAGACGATATGGAATTTGATTTTAATGAATACCAGAAGTTAATTTGACGTGGAATTGTGAAGCATTTGACGCGGCAAACAAGTGTTTTTTTTTTATTATTGTCAACATTAAACAAATTTTACTACCGTTAAACTGAATAAAAAAAAATCAGACAGACTAATTAATGAACATCGGATTAAAATCGATTTCAGGAACAATAACTTTAAGTTTGGCAGCTCAAGCAGATTTGAATTAAAGCAACGTACATTATTCTTGAGAATCTTGTTGGCAAAGATTGTAGTTCAGTGTATTGCTTGCTGAACAGGTTCACTCTAATTTTGTTTCAAACAAGCTCCCGTGAACTAAATATGCGACTTGACTGCTTAATTTAAAGGATCATTGGTATTATGAACTTTTCGGGTTCGTATGCTCCAAAAATGGCAATCACCTGACACAAAGCATTCACGTGATTACAAGGCTTGCATTCCGTCGGATTTAAAAACGCATTTCATTTCTGGTTTCTGTTATTGAGGTGTCTTGTAGTTGATTATTTGGTCAATACAATGTTCAAGAAGTCAATGCTATGTTTATGACCTTATTCCACCTGAGATTGTTCTCTTAATTTGAAAATATGCAATGTGCGCAAATAAGGTTTTCAAAAAAAAAAAACAGATCAAATTTTTGACTGGCTCTAGATTTTGGCATCTGTCAGGAAATAAACTCTCTTTATTATGATAAACGATAAGTAGAAACATCATTCATGAAAACGGAAGAAAAAATGCTATACAGTTTGAAAAGCTACAGAAAAAGGATTAGCAGAAAATGAACAAAATCATAATGACACAAGTGTCGTGATTTTTTTAAGGAATGATATAAGTTTTTTTTTAAGAGGAATCTATTCGCATACAGATTGTTGCTGAATCAAGGACTGATTGATCCGATTGAGACTTTTGATTCCCTTGATTTTGCCAATGAGGCTGACATACTTGGAAGAAAAATACAAGCAGACAATGAAGCATTTACAAACATTTAAAAACAAGTGACAAAAGTGACAGTACGCGTTTTTCACGTCTTAAAGTTTATGTGTTTCAAATTTCATGTTGACATTTATATTCTTCGACCCGAGGCATACTCGATCAGCATATAAGTCGTAGCATGTCGAACCTTCTGACAGCTTTCACTGCTACAGTGTTGGAAGAAATAATAGAAGCAAGTTTGTTTTGAACTTTTTAATATAAAAATATGAAAAACGTGAAGGCAAACATAAAGGAAATATTTATAAGCTCGTTCCTAAAATTATTAAAAAAAAAACCAATATAATTTTTTTTAATGAGTAACTTAAGTTAAGTAAAAAATTCAGTTTGAAGTTTTTTTTGGACGATTTAAGCCTGGAAAAATAAAAGAAACAAGATGAAATAAAAAAGATAAACTTTACATTGAAAGGTCTCAATCTGCTTTTAGTATTTAGTCGCAGCACCTTTATTTTTATTACTGCCTCACATCTTCGCTTCGTAGATTGAACTAATAAATAACAGGTGCGTGAAGGTATAGACTGTCATGCTTCCTGTATTTTTGTACCACAATTCTTCTTTATTTCTGGCTTTACATTCTCCAATCTTGCATTTTAGAACGCCACACAAGTGTTCTATTGGATTAAGATCGGGGGACTGTGATGGCCATTCCATAACAGTAATTTTATCGTTTGAAACCATTGCTTTGCTAGTTTCGAGGAGTACTTGGGATCAATATCCTGTATAAACTCCCATTTTAGCGGCAAATCCTCTTCAGCAAATGGTAGCATTACCGTATTCAGGATACTTACGTAGTGCACAGCACGCATCCTGTTCCTTATCCAGAGAATTGGTCCAACACCAGATGCTGAGAAGCAGCCCCGAATGTGGTTACCTCCAAAGTGCTTTACTGTCTTTTTTGTGTATTTTAGGTCGATTTCGTAATTTTTTTGTCGTCTCACGTGCATTTTGCCATCGGATACAAACGAATTGATCACCCGACCACAAGACATTGCTCCAGTTTTCATGGTTGCGGTGCCTGTTGGCAAAAGTAAGTCTTTGTTGCACATTTTTCTTACTTAGAAACGGCCTCTTCTTGAGCTCCTTGCCATCAAACCTGCTTCACTTGACCTGTTCCTATTAGTTCGACTCGTAACATGTGCATTCAATTGCAATGACGTACAAGAAGATGGTCGAACCGAGATGTTGATAGCCGTCATTTCATAAATTTTTTAATTAATTTCCTTTCAGAATCGGTACAGTGGACTCCGCGACCCATTGTCACAGAACTTTCGGTTTGACAACTTTTTTTTTCGAATTACACTTTAAGAAAAAATTAAACGTATTGCGATTATTTCCAGTAAAATTAACCCGTCTTCCTCTTAAGAATAACTTACGCGAAATGCCATAATCCCTTGTTTCTATTATTTTTTCCAACACTGTATATGAATTTTAATCTTCTCATCCATACTGAATCTGAGCAAAAAATTTTAAAAATCATTGTAAGGATGTTTCTCCCAAAGTGACGGTTGGCATTTTTATCCAACTTTGATAAGCTTCTGTACCGTATAGCATGATGGCGATGATAAGAGTCTTCATTTTGTTCTTTGCCGAGATTGTATCTTAAAGTTGTCCCACCTTCTTGAAATCACGCGTGAGATGCTTGTTCACGTAAATTCGTTAAAAAGAAATGTGTGAGCCCAAAACTTTCATTATTTACTTTGATGGCTTGTCCCGCGAAATTAAAATAAAGGGCCAATATAACTCTTTTGAATTTAGAGGCCCCTCGAATCCTAGTCGTGAATTTTGGGTTAACGGAACCCAGGATCAAGAAAGATGTAAATTAAACCTTTTTACAGAAGTTATCCTTACGTTGAATTGTAAATAAGGTTTTTTTTTGCGCAAGCTTCATTCCACTACTTGCTCAAGGGGCTATAAATACCTTTCGAATGATGAAGCAGACACAGACATTGGAATTATGCTCAATTATGAGGCTTATGTAAGCTTAATTTAATAACCAAATCAAATTTATATACGTAATGTCAGCATACGAACGAATTCAAATTGTATCTCAGGCTTCCACCGACTTTCGAGAATGATGACGAGAACCTTCTTTTGCATAAAATTTGAAATCGTTATCAAACCTCATCGAGCGTCGAGAGCTCCCCATCGTTATCACCGAACGAAGGAGTTTATCAAGGATACCAAAAATAAGCATAGTTCTATACAGCTCGTCTCTATAAATATTGTCAAAGATTTGAAACTGCAGTATTTTGCGTTAGTGTGATTGTTGACTTTCCTGGTATAATACGACACTGATTTTGTAGATCCTCTGTTGCAAACACAGTTTACAGTCAGCGGCTATATTTCCATCTGACCATACTGTCGATGCATCTGACTAGAGCAATAGGGAGTCTGACGGAACCGTTAGCCCCATTGGGCTTAAGATCACGGTCCGACTGACAGAGTCTTCGAAACACACCATATATACGGCGCGTCTTAGGGAGACTTCACTTCTTCACAAATAAAAAAAGAATTCATCCCAATTGGAGACAACTTGCTTTGGATTGGCCCAGTAATGACAAACGCTAGGTCGACAGACAGTTTTTGTAAGATTTTGGAAATGTCTTATTGGAACGAATTTGAGGTCTGAAATTGCATCGTTCTTTAAATGAAGTTAAATATTGATTTGGTAATTGAATAACAAGAATGCTTAACCTCAAGTTGGTTACAAACAAAGTTAAGTTTGTATTCCTTAGGTACAACATACTAAATGGTTTAATGCCACCATTCATTGCCAAGATTTATCACAATGTGCCCTAGATAGTTAGTTTTATGTTTTGTTTTGTCTATAAATATAACAAAAAACAGTCAAAATATAACAATAAGGAACAGAGCAAATGTGGCTTAACCAGTTTGAACAGTAGCTGTGGAAACGCTTAAGCAATTACAAAAGCTGTTTTTAAACAAGTTTTTCCATCCTCGTGGTTTTTACTTCCCATTTCCCCACAAATGTGCCGATGTGAGGGACAATAGAAAAACTAGGCCTAACTACCGTACCCTATCCAGTCGAAAAAACGAATCCAAAGCCCATCTCAAGGACACTCGAATTTCATAATCTATTAACTTTTGTCCACAGGTGTATTTAAAAAAAAATTCAATCAACTGCCATCGTTGCTAGATACATACATATGTACATGCAATCTTTGACATCACAATGTACATAGATAGCTATCTATCTTCTCTCAAAGCCAAGCCCTTCGGTCTTCCAACTGTGTGTGCTCTTGGTCTGGGTAGGTCATTCATCTCATTGTGTGCTGTCAGCGAAAAAGCAGAAATAAAGAAAAACCCTCAAAGCCCCCGAAACCGAGACTCGGACGGCACCACCAATTACCACCATTGACGGCGTTGATCGTTTGTTTACAATCGACTTTTAGTTTGGCTCTTTAGTCGTCGCTATTATCGCATTCGTAAGCCTCTTACAAGACCGGCTTTGACTTTAAGGTCACACTAACATACGATACCAAACTCTAGTAACTTGCAAACTACAAACATGGATATGTTTGTTGGCGGGGAGGGAGACCCGGTTGCGTATTGGCCGCTGCCATCGTCGACTGTTCGAGAAGACAGTTTCAAATTTCCAAAATGTGGTGTCAGAAGCCGCGATGCCAATTCTGCTACAATTGTAGTATTTTTGCTACATTTTTATTGACTATAGAATTAATCATTTTTGTTACTTTTACTTTGCATTATTTTCAAGTTTTATAAAAACAGAAGATGCATTCTTTGTGCTTCACAAAGGTTGTAGATACTTATTAAGAACTTCTTTCACATTCCGAACGCCTTTCAGACAATTGTTTTGAAATGAAACGTGTTTCCCGGGTTCTTAAATCACTTTCAGGGCGCTCTTGATTGTGAAGGGTCTAGGAACAGAAATATGGCATTTATCGTAATTTCTACAAGAAAGGAAATCGCCCAACCGCATGGAATTGTGAGTGTATTCAAGCAGCATTACGAGCAGCTCATGACCACATGAGGGCGGTTGTAAACAAAGAAACCCGATCTCCAGTCAATAACGTAGTTCTCCTGCCCAATAGGTATCATCATAAAAAAGCTTCTGGTTCAGAAACCTTACAAGCTATACTTCGGAAATATGGCAGAAATGTCTTGGAGGGATGGATGCAATAGAACATTTTCAGGTTTTGGAGGAACGAAAGCATGACCGGCAACGATTAAGCGATCCTATTCCATCGAACAGTCATGATGGCATATACCTGTTTAGTAAGTAAAAATAGTTTAGTTAAAAAGGTAGTTCCAATGCTTTTTGCAATACCAAAATAGGGGAATACCAGTGTGATTTCTGAACCGATCATGCAAAAGACCAACTAATTTCAAGTGGATCCTTACCATTTTTTTCATCAAACTTATGAAATCGATGAGCGAATTCGAGATCCTGTAAAAACTGATTCGGTAACGTTGCATGACGCTGGCCCTGTAAACTGTGTTCATGATGCCGGCAAGCAATCGATCCGGCGAACATCAGCTGAGACAAAACATCACGAGTGGTCGCGATCCGACGAAGACTCCTCCTATCCTTCTATGGAAAGATAAGCAAGACAGCGTAACAGATTTTCTAGAATAATCACTCGCATAAACAAGCTCTTAAGGGGATTGAAAAACCCTTTCTTAGTTTGAAAATATATCCGGAGTTGAAAGTATCAGCCGTAGAGGTACCATAGCACATTGTTTTTGAATTGGTTCAGATAATTGTTGAAGAAGAAAACGCAGATCGTGAGAGAGCATAACACAGCTTAAGATGGAATTCTGTACTCTACAAGGTTATCCTGAGGGGTTTTCTGATAAAGAGCCCGACGGTGCTTAAGGAAAAGTAATGGAACCCTGTTTATTGAAATAGGGGACCAAATATTGACTTAAAACAAACTCTGTTACGATGTTGAAGTGAATCGAAATATTTTGTTAACCTTTGAGTCACTCGACTTTGGACCTTACAAAACAGGCTTATAATGGTTTCGGGACGCCTGTCCGCATATAATAGAATCAATTATATTCATTCATTCAGCTAAGAATTTATAGAGCTTAACAAGCGCTTTAATTGGGTTTGCACGGCCAAAGATAAGAGACGCAAATCTTAGAACTAATATTGAAAATTGCGGGTGTTTTCATCGTTGCTTTTCTGCTCCATTCGAGATACTATATAATTGTTTTAAAATTACGGAAATTGTTGTTAACGTATGTTTAAGTAGTAAATAGCTTTTCAATAATTATAAAATTGAAAAATCTCTTACATCTTCAATTGGCCACACTTCTAATGTTTGTTCGCTTTCGATACAAAGTGAAATTGAATGAAATAAACTAAAACTAAATCAGGTGTTCACTTTGGCATGAGATGTCGGTTAAAATTAGTTCCGAGTCGATATCATTACATTTTCTTTCAGTATGCGAAGCGAAGAGGGGGCAGCTGCATAATTTATTAACTCTTCTGGAGCTTGTTAATTACTTTAATGATTGTTTTGTCTCGCACTCAAGAAACCGTCAAGCATTCTGTTTTAAGTCGCCTCCCATTTAAGAAGTCGCAACAAATGTTTGATATTTTTTGTGTTAACTCAAATGCAAACATCATTTATGTATCTGTAAATCGAATAAGAGATGTCACCTCAAATCAATACAAAAGCAACAATTTTTCGAAAAAAAATTATTTTTAAGGAAAAACAAAATTAGCCAATTGTTCGTATTGGATTTTCCGTCACATTTTCCCATAAATATGACTGATGTCACGAAATAAAAGCGCTGATATTTCTGTCTATTGGTCGTTGGCCAAATTCACCAGCTGTGTTGCGTGTGGCCTCGTCTCGTTTAACAATCGTCACTGTACCCTCCATTCAGTCTCGAGTCTCAATAGTGGCAAAGCAACATCACCAAAATGACTGATAACACTGATTTTGAGAGGACTTCTGTGCTGGTACCACAGCCCGACTGGAAAGGAAATCTGTACACTAGCTTGAGTTGATTAAATACCGATTTAAGGGTTCAAGAGATACCATTCAGTGACAAAACTGGTTTCAGATAGCGTCTGGAATCTAAATGGAAAAAGAAGTTCAGCTGCCTGTCTAGTGGATATCGAGAAAGCCTTCCCCACGGTATGGATCAACGGGCTTACTACTGTGTCCAAAAAATAAGGTGACATACGAATTTAAACTGCGCGCGTCGAAGGATTTGGAAATTTTTCTTTCTTTTTAGGTTGGTAGTACTGTGTGACATCTATGTGAAATTTCATGTCAAAATATATTCATAGTGTTTGAGATACGCGTCGTTTTGTGGGCTGCTAAAAGTGAGTTTTTCGTTTTTTGCGATGTCGAAATTTATTGAGCTAAGAATTTGCATTAAATTTTGTTTGCCTTTGATGATGAGGCTATGTCTAAAAAAAATGTTTACAAGTGGTAAAGTGATTTCTAAGCCGGCCGTGAACGTGTCGAAGACGAAGAGCGTTCTGGGCGACCATCAACCTCAACCGATGAAGCTCACGTCCAACAAATCAAAGATTTGGTGTTGAAAAACCATCGATTAACGATTAGAGACCTTGCTGATGAAGTTGGCTTATCGAAAGGCTCAGTAAATACCATTTTGAAGGATGCTTTGGGTCTCAAGCGCGTCAAATCTCGACTGGTACCGAAAACATTGAATTTTTTGGAAAAAAGGCGTCGCGGTGAAGTGTGTGAAACAATGCTTTCCGACTACCGACTCATGTTGACTGTTTTCTTCGATTATCGTGGTGTTGTGCTTTATGAATTCCTTCCAACCGGCCAAACAGTCAACAAGGAATATTATTTGAACGTTATGCGTCGTTTGCGTAACGCTATCCGTCTAAAAAGGCCGGAATTGTGGAAAGACAATTCTTGGTTTTTACACCACGATAATGCACCATCCCATACCGCACTCGTAATTCGTGATCATTTCGCCAAAAACTCAACCCATATCGTTCCGCAACCACCGTATTCACCTGATCTGGCGCCGTGCGACTTCTGGCTGTTCAACAAGCTCAAAAGACCGCTCCGGGGACACCGTTTTGATACGATAGATATACAAAATAACAAAATACGCACCCCAGTACGATGCGGTAATTCATACCTGAAACGAAACTGGCGAAAATTGAATATAAAGGCTTCTAACGGCTTTCACGTGGGCTAGGACTGCTTTCATGTCGCTAAAAATACTTTTTTTTGCAAAGTATTTGGGATTCGACGTGATGGTTGTACTATAAACATCGTTGGCTTTGTCATTTGAAATATGCCCCGGAAGCTGCAATCCATTGACAACGATATGTGCAGAAGCTGCGGTAATGAAGATGAGACTAATCAGTTAAGTTTAATTTTACCTTACAGAACAAACGAGGCGTGTTATCATTACTCACACTTTTATAACCATCAAATGCAAAATGCACATACACAAATTTTTTTCCAGGACTTTGATTTAAGTAAGAGGTTTAAACTGCCGACTTACTTTGGAATATTATCTCATTCAAATGTCTGCCTCGGTTGGATTGTCAGTTGGCAAGGCTCTCAAGCCAATTTTACAATATTTTTACAAATATCAATGGTGGCAATGCAACATCACCAAAATGACTTTTGTGCTGATACCACACCCCGACTGGAAAGGAGATTATACTGCGGAACCAATTTGGGTTCAAGAGGTACCATTCAGTGACAAAACTTGTTTCAGATATCGCCTGGAATCTAAATTCCGAGTGGATATAAATTGCCTTGTGGATATCGAGAAAGCCCTCAATACGATAAGGATCAACGGGTTTATATACAAAATCCCGTTATTAAGGTCGTAATGTCTATGGTATACGAGAAGAACTTTTTGGTTGCATATAAGGAACATACGACAACAGGACTTCGCGACATGGCTAATGGACTTTCACAAGGCACAGTAAAAGCTCCCAAATTTTTAAACATATTTCTTTCGAATATGCCAAGTGATATGCATAATACAATAGCGGTTACTGATCATGTCATTCTGTATCTTAGCGGCTCGAAAATCGCCCATATTCTAAACGAGCTCCAAGAAAAATTTAAAAAATTGCAGACATTTTGTTTAGAATTGAAGCTTAAAATAATTTACACAAAATGTGAAACCATACTATTCCGCACCCCAGTACGGCGCGGTAATTCAGACCTGTAACGAAACTGGCGAAAACTGAACTGGGCTAGGACTGTTTTCATGTCGCTTAAAAATGTTTTTTTTTTCGAAGTATTCGAGATCCGACGTGAAGGCCGTATGTTACCAAGCAAGCGTCCAATTCTGTCTTATGCGAGTTTGGTGAAATATAAGCCAATCCTATATGGTAAAATATCGTCCTTTTGGAAGGATGTATGTTAGCTTGCATGTGAAGGTACATGAGCGGATATTCTGACTATCGGCATAACGTCTTTAACAAGAGACTATTGGATGCTTCTGAAAGGATCTAGGGTTAACAACTTTATCCAAATCTTGTGAGGAATCATTTCGCGCGGTCAGCAGACGTTACTGAGAACCGACTCGTTTCGGGACTGTTTTATTCAAACCTAGGGTATTTTTGAAGTGTATGGTGAAGGGAATATACCACAAGAAACATTCTTGTATCTAGATGCGTACAACTATATATCGGACCTTTCAAACGTGTCTTTAATTTACCATTTTGCGAGAAGGGCAACAGACAAGCGACTTCTCAATGAAGGGATAGAAATGCTAATTTGAAATACTGCGTAGATGTACCGGAGGTGGATAAAAATTACTGCTGGCTCGAATGGATCGACGTTAACGCTAAGGTTAAGGTACTTTTAGTTCCTAGAGACTTAAGACAATAAAGAATAAATAATATAAGAATTAAGATCCCTTCTTACACTGAGAGGTATTTTCATATAGGTCAAGTCGAAACAAGGCTAGTTTTAGGGTTTTTTCAATTTAATCGTGGTAAAAATAAACAAAAAAACCCAGCCCGACTAATTCCAAATCGTCTAAATTAGAACATGATGAAAAAACTGTCATCAATTTCGAACTGTCAAAACCCAAAACAGAACTTCACTCATTTTGTTTCAATTGCTGAGTCAATGATCTGAGATCTGTGTGCAATTTGACTGATGTTCAGTTGCTGAAATTTTTGGAGCGTTGAGGTTTTCGGGCTTCTCCATTGAGCGCACATGACGGATACGGGAATATGTTTGGTTATCAATCAACAAATCAGCCTTACGTACTTTAGACACCAACTTCTGTACACCAGTTTATTGAATACCGATTTTCTGTAAATTTTTTACACAAGAGCTAAAATAAAACATGATTCAAAAGAAGTCAAGAAGATGGCCCACCCTATGTTTATTACCGTAAGCGTTTATGTTTTGGTCTCCAATGAAATTTTTGTGAAACAGTGCACCTTTGTTGACCTCTGCATGCGAATAGTAAGATGTAACATTTGCCTTGGAGTGCAGTGGCAACGCTGGTCGTGAATCGCGGTTTTCTTCAGAGATCACTTTGGCTATCCAAAAAGCGGTTCATGTGACATTACGTCATAAGCTGCCATGGTATTGTGGCGCGGCAACGACGGATGGTCGGGTGTGAATTCAGCATTTTGTACTTTGTACCTATGGCAGCCATGAACCGTGGGTCCATAGCCATACCGATACCAGCCAGCTGGCACATGTGAAAAATTAGTAAGGGAAATCATCTCGGCTCAACTCAGCTTGTCTAGCTGCCATCGAACTGTTTCGTGAAACAACATTTAAATCTACGCAGTTCCAATTCAGACGCATAATGAGACAGACCCCATCGACAATCCGCCAAAAGTGGCGGCAGTGACTGCTGCTACCAGCTCACTTAGCATTTCATGTTACTTGGTTTGGCAATGAGGAAGTACGCCTCGACCGCCTATTAGAGATCGAGACAATGGATGAAGACGTCACAATTGATGGGAATCCGGACAGGTGTATCTTGAGCCTGGCATGTGCGCATTCATAGAATTCACCGAATGAGATTTAACATTAGTTTGGTTACAAAAGGAAGTTCCGTGTAACATGATTGAGGCTTGGCATTCAGCTTGGGGCTTAGCGGGAGGTACCTATTATATTATAGGAACAGTAAAGGAATTTTCAACGTACGTGGACAGAATGGGGCGGCTTTTGTTTCGAAACGGATCGGGATGTGCTTTTGATTCAGTGACTAAATATTCTGTTAGTCAATCACAAAGAACGGTCGTATTCGGGCTTTCCGTGCACTGAGTTCTAATTTCATTTTGAATCAATGTGATGAACGATTATTAATATGCGCTGTGCGCCGTTTGGAATAGATTTATTTATTTTTTCATTCATTTCGACAATAAAACGGGTTAAAATACCTTTCACTTGAATAAGTTTAAAATCGAGTCGCTCGGGAAGTAGGTCGCGTGGCTCTTTTTTTTGGCGGACTCTCAAAAGACCACATTTAGCTCAGATGTGCTATCTGCAATCGAATATAAAACCCACGATCTGATAGCACCGGCTTTAGTACTATTTGAATGTAGAGCTGACGTCAGGCTTTCGGATATCTTTTGTGCTGTTTCTCATTACCGGTACACGAGCAGCCCGATGAAAATGTACATAAGCTTAGAGATTGGAGTGGTAAAAAAGTTCGAAGCGACTTGGGGGGCTGAAGTACAGTTGAGTTCAGTTTAGAATGTTGCTTTTATCGGTTACAAAACTTCTTCCAAAATGGTTTTGTTTGGCCAAACTTTCAGGATTAGTAAACTTATCTTTGTGGATCAGAGATGATAGCCTTCACTCAAATGGGGTGTCTCGAAACCTTATGACATTTTTGTTATAAAAATGTGGGCATCGCCATTTTTGATGATAATTTGAGCTCTTTTTACTGTTCCATTTGATGAGAAATTTTGGCGATAAGTTTTTGCGCTCTTGTCGTATATTCTTTTTGAGAGTTCCAGCGCCTATGGATTGTTCCATAAGATCCGTTACCCAAAACAAGAAGTCTGCAGCTGTCTGTTCGGGTGATCTTGCCGACCAGTGCGGTGAACCGTAAATGCATTCCTGGAAATTAACATTGTCGCACAAGCTTTTTGTGCGGTCGCACCGCCCTATTGGATGCTCATGCACTCTTGTCCTCTTGTCCGCTTGTCCTTTTGTCCTCTTCCTCCATCCGGCGATAACAGCTTTGAGTGAATGTAATGGCTCTTCGTGAATTCGTATACCTAGACGATAAATTTTGACTGAAAATCATCTGCTGCGTGGATGAGGTTCAGTAGAGCCTGAGGTTAGACGCGTTTGGTGGTGGATTAATCCGCAGAGACAAAAGTTTTATGGCCAATGTCGTGGCTCATTTTCTGATCGTCGTTTACGACAACAAACATTTCAAGACCTTCCGGCGCCTCTTCTGTCACTTTTTAATCCGGTATCTTGATTGCAAGCGGCTCAACTGTTGGCGTGGATCGGTACCCCTCGACAAGTCGAAATTCACGCTGCGCCAAAATCACTGACGAATTATTACATACATTTTGAACCAAACTGTACTATGTTTGAAAATATATGTAATGTTGGCTTAAGATTTTGAAAATTCTAACGTTCGGCCTGAAAACACGAAGGGTTTCATACCACCAGTCAGTATGCAACATATTTTTTTAAATTTTATTTTCTTTTAATTTATTATTTTTTTTTAAACACGTTTTTTGAAAGGCGACCCTATTAATTATTAATATTATTTTACTTCATCATTATTTGTTGCTTAAATAGTACACATCACATTCTGTAAATATTACATGTGTCTACCTATATAGTTCAGAAGATAAATTCCTGTGACAGGCGAACGGACGACGGCCAGTGGGGCCTTAGTAATAGGATTCCGTTGACATTCTTTGGGTACCGAATCCTAAGACAATCCTCAAAGTGTACATGCTTGCCTAAACAACTAAATAAATGGCCAAAGGACTGTAAAAGAAAGAATTTAACCCCGCCATTCACTTCCAAAGCTAAGCATGGATAGGATCCCGAAACGAGTTAAAATATTCAGATCGCAGCGACTTCAACAAAATCTGAGGATTGAGAGCTTGAACTTGGATGGATGGGTACAACTTATCGGTTTTGAAAAGCAGTAGGATGTCTAACCCTATGTCGGTATAATCCTTGCAGACTTGCCAATATATTGACCAATACATAGTTCAGCGAAAATTTTTGGATGTCTCTCAAACTTTTTATGGTGATGAATGATCAATCTGTATGCTCTCCAAGTGAGTTTGTTACGATACGGTAAAACATTCATAACAGGCTCCAAACACGGGCTTTGGTTTTTGAAGGAAAATTGAATATAGATGTCAGAAAATCAATAAGCCATGGGTCAAAGATTTTTAGGTTATTTCGGTAGAGTTGATCGTCCATTAATACAGCCACATATTTTTGTGGAGTCTTTTTAGAAGAAATATAAATCAAGGTGACAAGATGAAGATGAAGAGTGCAAAGTCCGGTATTATACGTCGACTCATGAGTCAGGACTCACACCAGTGAAAGAGAGAAGAAAGATTAAATAAGATGAGATAGAAGACAATTCTCCCTGTGAGTCGTGTGTAGAAATTTCATTGACTCATTTTGACGTTTCTCTTTCTCATTTTTCGTTGTTTTTCTACTGCTCGTCATTTCTATTCGTGAGTGCAAGTGATTTCCTGGCACCGCTTCCGCCTTAACCCAGATCACTAACCTTTTTCAGTAAGCTTGTATTACTAACCTTCGCTGATTCGACTATGGAGTAGGTATATCCTCTATGACGCCTGCGAAACCACTGGCGCGAGGGAGACCAAGAAAAAATCCAGCCCGCGTGGTCGATTCGACGAAAATAAGTAACTTAGGGTTAAGGAACATTTCCAAAAGAAACATTTTTACGAACAGAAAATAAAGAACGCGGAGGGCTACTCTTATCAATGGTTTTTATCGGTTCTGAAGAAGTCTATCCTCCGATAAAACAACTCCAAAAAAGCGTTAGGGTAAAGTGCAGGAGTAATTTTTAAGGTTAGTTTCAGGTAATCACGACGTCTCCACAAATGGCGGTAGTATTGAAAAAGGATTTAACTGAACAATTTTTGCTTTTGAAGAGCTGCTTCTGTTGAACTGCCAAGAAGTTCTGACAGTGGTCGACGCGATACCTTCTGTGCTTTGGAAAAATATGGCAGATACTGGAACCAAATAGCTGAAAACTTGTCATTTTACGCAACACTTGTCTCGAAAATTCGAATTGTTGACTATTCGTTTATATTTGGCTAACAATAGGAGTATATTATAATTATGCTGAGTTCCTGCTTTTTTTTATCATATTTTTAACAACAAGAATTTTCGGTCGAAATAATGAACCAACAGCAGCTGGTGTTCGCATGATTGGTTCGTATTGAAAACGAACATATTCCCGTTCTCGTCCTGTGCTCTCAATGGGGAATATTGCAGCTGTTACCAAAAGTGTGTGCCTGACCTTTGATTTCCCAGGCGAAGTGGAAGACATTCAGAAATATTGCAAGGTTTTTTTGTTGATGCCACTAAAAGTGTTTTTGAAAATAACTTTTGGTTGAAGGGTCTTCACATGTGGCGTTCTGTAAATTCTTCAAAATTAATTAAAAGACCATGTGCCTCGTGAAAGAAAACCTTCTGTTATACCTGTTACACAACGAGTTGATTTGAACGACATTTTTCAAATAGAGTGCTAATAAATATTCCACGGTAATAAACCTTTACGTGGCAGTTTTCGAACGGAACCAAATAGACCACGCCACTCCCAGATTTGCCCCAAATTTATGCGCATAATCAGAAAACTGAAAATGAATCCCAAACTCCTCTCGGAAGCTTAATCGGTATCCCATAGACAACTTATCACACAAATTTAGCAAGACAAAAGAACAAAAATCATTCTCATGCTAAAAATAGGCCCAACACCTCTCCAACCAGAACCTGTACTAGCCTTCTTGAATTAATAACAAAATCGACTATCTTTCTAGCGTGGCAATATTTCAAGGCTCTAGTCACATGCTGATGGCCACTCCTGTGCGACAAAAAAACAAAAGACGCAGCACGTGTGTGAAGACATTTGAATACTTAATATTATATTCAACCAAGAAGTATCTATTTGCGGCTAAAATAGATTCACGCGGTGGTCAATTGTAGAAGTTCAATCGATTATATAAGCTTGTGCCACACGAGCCCACTAAGTCACACAAGACTCAAAAGAAGACCATCGGAACCGATCACTCGATCCCATTTGCATATTCAAAATCGTCGACTTGGAAAAAGTTTTTCTAATTTAAAACTTTAGAATAAATTATAAGCAGGAATTGCGTAAGAATAGATCTGGCATTATGCAAAGTCTTTAGCGCGGCTGTGGTCCAAGCTATCATCAAGGTTTTAGCATTTCTTCAAGGTTCATTCTTTGGAGGCTTAATGCCAGAGTGTGTCCCGGCACCGGCATTGGCTTTCGCTGACACTTTTCCAAATTGAAATCAGCGAACAAGATAAATGAGACGGAAGCGCATGGAAAATAAATTCCAAATTGTCTAGAACATTGCAGCGCTAATGACCACAGCGACAGTTGATGATTGGCAAATAGATTAAGCCCGACGCTAAGCTAATATTTGGAATTGCATTAACAGATTTGCAGTTGTTGGTCGTGCATCAGGTTTTCTTGTGACGCGCATAAGTCTGTCACGGGGCCTAATTCAGACGTTACGCCACGGTGTTAATGCATTCTTAATGATTCGAATTATAGTTTGCAGTACATTTCCGATGGCACGCAACCAACCAAGTACGGCCTGTTGTAATCTCCGGGGGAATTTTCTTCAAAACTATTTTTTTTTGGGAATTTTCCCATCGCATTGATTACAGCTCGAGGCCTACGACGCACATGAGTTGCAGCGTGAAACTGGTATCTGTGTGGCGGCAGGCCACGGAGATTACATTGACAGTGATCAACACTGTGTGCCATGTGATCCATGAATGACTGCATGATTCCAGAGTCCAACTGACACCGCCCAAACAACTGACGACCGCGATGGGGACGTGTTGAAAGACTTTCGGTTCTCTCCAATTTCGTTGCCTTGCCGACGTAGCCTATTCAATTGACGGCCGGCGGAGTGTCGGTCGTTAAGGTTACAATTTACAAGCTTAAAACATTCCATTTTTTTTTATGAGCACTTGTAATGAAAGTGGACTGGAAGCCCGTGTCTGTGTACACGTACAAAGGCCGTTGGCATAATGTGTGATAAGGGGGCGTCTGGCGAGTGCGTGAATATGTTGCGTTCTCGGAACGTGGTGTACCTACATACTTAGAATCTAGTTTTGGCCGGGTCTTAGGAATCTCAACGTCTGGCTAGTGTCTAGATAACATTGATATATCTTTGTGTACTTTGGTCTAAAGATAAGACCCAGCGAGACTGATAAAACTAAATACCTTAGGAGGAGCTTTTCAGTTTTAAGTATCAACTATGTTTGGCCTTGATTTCGAAAGAAAGTTAGCAATGTACTTAAGCTGTGATAAAATGTACGCAAGGCAGCGAAAGTTATGAATTAAAATAGTTCTTATTATTCCGTACTCAGAGGGTGGAACATCTGTTCAACTTTTTTCAAAGATTGTGTCTTTATTGAAAAGACAAACCAACACGTATCTCAAGCTTTGAAGTTGATGCAATAGCCATTGACTTCAGCAAGGCTTTTAATAATATCTCCCATCAAATCATTTACCTAAAACTAAAGGTCCTCAGGATTTTTCCATCCTTTATAACCTGGTTAAAATCTTATTTAAAAAATCGACGTTATAAGGTTCTTTTCAGATTCTGAGTGTCCGAGCCTGTAGTCCCTTACGCTGAAATACCTCAAGGCAGTCACTTAGGACCCATTATCTTCACTAGGACGTTGAGTGAACCTTTCCATTTACGCTGATGATATGAGAATCTCTAAACACATTAAATGTTTTGAATCGGTTCTTCATTGGGTGTAACAGAAATTAACTTGATCTAAATGTCGGCTAATGTAAATATATATTCTATGCTCGCAAGCGTTTTCCTCAACCTATTCGCACATACTCGTTCAACAGAACTACTGTTCTCCTAGTTGAATCGATTTGGGAACTTGGTGTTCTTTGCGATAGAGATCTCAATTTCCGGTCACATATCGATAGAGTCATATGTAGAGCGAATTCCACCCTTGGTTTTATAAAACGATGACTGAAAGAATTCTTCAATCCAATCTATGTCACCTTTGTCCGAGCACTTCTCGAATATGCCATTCAGTCTCTTTAGAAGTTGCCGGGATACTCTTCATACATTAAATGTCAGCCGGAGCAATTGATTTTCCTTCCCTGTTACTAATTTTCCTCTTGAACACCAATTCGCTTAACCTAAGGTCTTCTTAAGCCTACTTCAAAAACTTCCTTAATCGCAAAACTATTTCCCTCCATCCTCTTTGTCTTAAGTTTAAGTTTCAAGTGTTTTGTGCCTGAATAAAGCTGAATAAAAAGTCCGGGGTGTACACCGTGCCTTAATAATAACATAATGTTTTGTCGAACCGAATTTCCAAAGGCCGTCAAAACGAAGGCGTTTGTAACCCCATCTTGCTGGAATTATAGCTCTTAAAAGTTAAAAAAAAAATTTTGAACATTCATCTGTAGAGCTCTCCATTGACTGCAAGTCACAAGTACAGGATGAACTGGCTTTTTAGGGTCCCGCTCGGTTCAAATAATGAAAATAATTTAAGGTTAAAAATAAAGGGAAGTTTTAAGAAATCGTAACTCAATTTTGCGCTAAAAAGTAGGAGAAGTTTAAAATTGAGATGCGACGCTAAAAAGTAGGCGATAAGCTATTGGAAATAAAAAATATGTAGTGTTGCATGCCATACGGTGGTACGGAACCCTTCGCTTGTCGTGTGTGTCGAACTCGCACGTGGCCGCTTGTTTAAGACTACACGTGGATTTCCGAACTCCAGATATGGCAATTTTTGGGAGATGGAAATGTGTCTCATCCTAAGCTTCAACAGGTAAATCAAAAGTGAAGCATTGCATCAGACTATTGGACTTAATAGCAAAAATGTCTACAAAGTTCGATATACTGTTGACTGACACAGATTTCATACTTCTTATTAAAACGATGATCACTTGGAGATCGTCCTTCGAAATATATATTAAGAGTCTTTCATTAAGTGCTTTCAATCTTTAAATTTTAATAAAACAACGTTATTTTTTGCCGTTTGAAATTCCTTTCGATAGCATTATATACAGAATATTACATCGTTCAAATGTCCGAGGGTGCTTCTCTGAGTGATGCGTATCTAGTTTGTGGCTTATTCAAGACAGACAAGAAAAAGTCTAACGGGGTCGAATCCCACGCTCTCGGAAGCCAGTTCACATCGACGACAGAGATGACCATGCCCTCGAATCGCTCGTGTAGAATTTCCAATGACCGAGAATGACGCCAGCCCAAAATCCACAACAAACTTCCACAACAGACTTTTTGGGATGCATTGGGTGCTCTTGGATCTCATGTAGATTGGTATCGTCCCAAATTCTACAATTTTGTTTGTTGACGTACCCATTCATCCAGAAATGGGCCACATTACTGAAGACGATTTTTCGATGAAAATAAGGGGCAGTTTCCAATTGCTCCAGAGCCCATTCAGCGTACACACGTCCTTATCTATGGCCGTTCACCTTCAGCTTCTTGGTCCAAATCATGATGCAAAATTCGCCAAGTTATGGTCTGTGAATGGCAGAGTTCTTGTGAGCCACGCAATATCGACTGCTTCGCTTTCTACGCACACTTTCACGAACAGCGGCGATGTCTTCGGCAAACTTTGCGTTTTATCGAAGTACGTGTGTTAGTTGACCATTTACTGAACCAGTAATTTCAAATTTATCCATCAAACTTCCAATAATCCTCTCGGAAGGACGGTTATGGCGACCGTAAAATGGGCGAAGCGCGCAGAACGTTGCCCGACCAGAATACCCATTTTCATAAAACGCTATGTCCGTCCATGGTGATTTGGCTAAACAGATAAAATAAATGAAATGTACTTCAACAATTTAGCCGCTATAAACTGTCGAAGTTCAGAAGTCCCTTTATATGGGACGTTTCCCTTCGTCGGCTTCCTAATCATCTTCACTGGACATGGCAAAATAAGTACTTTCGGATCGTCGGTGTTTAATGTCATTTCGAGAGTCAAAGTTGTAAACTAGGGCGCAAGCAAGGATACTAATCACCTTATGCACATCTTGAAACGTCGCCTTCTCCTGAGTTATTGTCATCTTCTATTACTTCTGTTTGATCTGCTTTTATGCTTGTTGTCACGACAATCCTTAAGTAATTTATGCATCGGTTGTGCTCAGAATGTGGTAGTTCATTTAAATTTTCCTTCGAATAATTTTATTTATTTTCGGGAGCATAACGAGCCTTGTCAGCTTTAGCACCCTGCATTTCATGCTGCCAATGTGAGTAAATGGAGAATCTGTATTTTTTTTCTTCTAAAACGTATTGTTACCGACACGATATGTCAATATCGTTGCAAAAACTATGCAATTGACGAAATCTTAACGATCCGCATGATCTTAGGGGGGAGCTCCAAATCGATGCTCATGATCTTTTCAACGAGCTAAGCTTTAGTATCCCTGCCACACCCATCCGTTTGTATACTCGTAAAATGCAGAACTCTGTCGTCAAGTGATCTCACCGTACACGAATAGAAATGTTTCTGGTCACCTTGAGTGCAAAGCTGAAATGTAGAGAAGAAAGCACAACGAAAATGAGTTCACGATCTTTTCGCGATTTAGACTTAGCCCGAACTTCTTGATACAATGACTGAAGTGCGTATGTTAAAGAAAGACCTCACATTTGGTTTTTCGGATACATGAAAAAAACAATTGGAAGGAGTGATTTATTGTCTGAGACGCAGGTGTTTCATTAATCTGACCTAATATTACTCCTGATTTTTAGTCGATTATTGAATCAAAACCATTTCATTGTAGGAACACAAATATGTTAAAAAAGATAGGCTCCCAGAGAAGGTTGAAGAAAGTGTAGAGATTCCCCTAGAAAAAATAAGACGCACATCAAGACGCTGCCCTTTTGTCAATTCTTTTTATGCTTTGCAATATCAATCACAAGAAACAGATTGGTAGACAAACCCGTAAACCCTTAGTAGGTTGAGAGACACTGAGACATCTGCTAAAGAATCTGTTAAAATGTGATTTCAAAACCCGCAAAGTGTGAAACTCCACTTCGACAACATAAATTAAACTTAGATCTTTCTAAACTTGGCTTTTCTCAAATGGTGTCTTAAGCTACCTTTGGTTCTGTAGGAATTTTTCCAACAACTTAAAAGAAAATGAAAATGAAGAATTCTGCAGCGATAACTCTGTTTCCAAGTGGCCCAACAGTAGCGAGAAGGCAACATTCATATCATCAGAGCTTCAGAAAGTAAAGTTGTGATCGGTCACGCAAGTGTCTCGGATACGAACACACTTCTACCTGCGATTATTCTGCCTAGTTGCTTAATTTGGCTCGTAGATTTAGAGGCTGTACCCTCTCTTCTACACGTCTGTAATTTTTTTTTTCGAAACTCTTTGAAAGTCTTTTCGAAACCACCAATTTTTTCATCGCCATTCAGTGTGATGAAAGACACATCAAAGCCAGCTTTGGAGGTGATCAGTATGTGGCGAGAATCGACTTGGGATCGTAGGTGTACTCAACGATTTTCCGCGTAAAGTCTTGATCTATTTACAAATTGCCGGTTTGAAATTCACACTGCTAATGGCCGATGTGTAGCGAAATGCTTTATTCACGTGATACACCGGACGGACAGACCTCATTTTCCGCTCGCTTCTCATGATTTCAACCTCCCAATTCGGACAAATCCAGTATCTCCCCGCCACATTAAAGACTTTTTAGATGAAACCACGGCTTTGCTCTTTAAAAACTTTTTTCAAAACCTTAAAAAACGCTTAGCGGAGAAAAATTAGGGTCGGACGATGAGTTGATCTCCACCATTAATGCGAGTTTCGTTAAGTTTGGAATTTAGAAAATGTTGAATACCGCTGCGTGAAGTGTACTCAGTTGAAATTTGAGCTACATGAAGAAATGAGTCGAATTTATCAGGCAGGTATTGCGATATTGCATTTTTGAAGTCCCTTAAACGTACGAGTATCATATCACATAGTGATCTCCATCACAACCCAATTATAAATGAACAATTCTTTTACAATTCTGATAACCCCTTAAGCCGATTTCGCAGAATCTTTATTATCTTAAAGCGGGCGACACCTTGAAACTCATAAACGACTCATAACATAGATACCAATCTACAGACAGTATTTATCAACACGAAAACAGCCTTGACAACTTATGTCATCGTGTAAGGCACACCTGAATCCACTTATCATTCACATGACAAACCCAATTCGGAAATCAGGAAGGACGCTTACCCAAAATTTCGCCAGCTTAATCAGTCAAGTTCTCGTTTGTTTATATTTACTGACTGACTGACTGACTGTCTCCATTGTTTTGATTCCAATGCGGTTTCTATTTTTTAAATAAGACAATTTATCGGATAGGTTTTTAGTTTATTTAAACAAAGAACTGTTGCAACATGGTGCTAAAGGGTTCAAAGGTTTGTGGTTCAACAGGCGGACATTGGATCGAACAATTAGAGCCCGTTTAATTTTTATTGCCTTAGTATCCGGCTGTCAACCGTTTGAGTGCTAGATAACAAAATATTATCGGAGTCCGATAGGCGGTATAACTTTCCCGAAAGTTTTTGAAAGCCTGTGATTATACCCCATTTAATAATTGATGCGATAACAGTGAAATTTTCAATTAATTGATGCGGTTGAACTGCAGACCTATAGACATGAAGATTTTTTATTCGCTTCGATAAAATTTTCAAATTTATCGATGAAATTACTGTTTGACGCACGAGACTCTTATCTTTATTAAGACGGCGTGTGCAAATTTCTCTACAAGTGGTTGGGTAATAGTAAACTAGACGTTCGTAAATTGTTCCAAATATTTTTTTAATTTTAATAAAATGCAAAATAGATATTAAGAGGATAACTTGAACTGTAAAGCGGTATGATGGTATGATGCTAGAATTGTGTACATACGTCAAATCTTCGATTCTGAGAGTATACAGTGGGACAAGGCGGTAAAAAGAAGAAAACCTCACCTACTATGGCAACCACAAGCGGGTGTGAACTTTATCCAACTAAGAGTACACAATTTGCGTAGTAAGTGAAACATCCGATTGGTTTGAGTGATTTGTTGATTAAAGTTCAGTTTCGCCGCAGGTTGTAGCTCCATCGAAGTAAGCTCAAAAATATGTGTTCAGGAATGGAAGAATATTTTTTACTCTCACAAATTCTTCAGAATAACTGCTAGGAAAGTGTTCGTAGACTTTGTAATGAGAGAAAGATTCTTCGATGAGCTGATTACCGGAAACTGAAAAACACTCCCGAGAGGTCTTTTTAAAGGTCCACCTATTTCTGTATTGCTACAAACCTGGAGATGTTCACTTCGAATCTCTCTACAGAAAATTCAACATCATCTTATGGAATATTTGGCTATTTGGTTTAATAAATTTAAGCGATGAAGTTGTTGTTGAATTTTTATCAATGAAATATCCAATGCAACAGGCATTGATCGTATCGATCATTAATTCATAAAAATATTGTTTTCGAATATTCTACCATTCCTCGTTCATATCTTTCAACAAATAATTACAGCTCCCGGCGAGTTGGGGAAGAGGTAATAATAGTTCCTATCCCAAGAAGAATAACAAAAAAAAAACTGATTATAGACCCGAAGCTATATAACCTTTTTTGAGTGAAATGTTTCAGAAAGCCATTCTTTAGAAAATACCAAATGTCTATTTAAAAACAAACTGATGAGCTCTTGTCAGTCCGTTCTTATTTTTTCCGGGCATAGTTGTAATACTGTTTTCATTTCGCTTATAAGAAAATTCACGGACGACAAAAAATCCTCTTTTTTAACATTCAGAATTTTTCTAAAGCGTTTTGACACAGCTCCTCAAATTGTATAAGTTTTCGAAAATATCCTGCAAGTTTATACATATATTCATACCTAGTGGGAAGGGAACAGTGTGTGGCTTGGATGTTTCTCAATGTTTATTTCTTGAGACTATTTTTTTTCCTTATATAAAAACGAGCTTCCACAAATGGTTCCAACACGTGTACACCGAAAACGTCTAGCTTCTTTTGAGCAGACCCGAAAGCCATCTATCAGGTTGGCAACTAAGTAATTGCGGATTTTTGTAGAAAATAAAAGACAATTTTTTCATGGAACGAAATAACTTTATTCTGTAATGTATTGCCCATTTTGAGCAATGACCTTTTGCCATCTTTTAGGTAAAACTTTTAGCTTTAATCAGCAAAAACTGAAGCAGGTACGATTTGACATCATCATTATTATTGAAATTTCTACCATTCAAGAAGTTTTGCAAAGATCGAAATAAAAAGCAATGAGATGGTGCAAGGTCAGGGCTTTATGGTGGATGTGGCAAATCATCCCAACCAAGCTCCAATAATTTTTGCCGAGTGACCAAAGATGTGTATGGCCTTGCACTGTTATGATGGAATACAACACCTTCTCGATTTGTCAAGCTTTTCTTCAACTGCATTGTTCAATTTTGTTAGTTATTCAATTCAGACGTCTGAATTGATCGTTCCTTTGGGTGGTTAAGGTTCAAAGTAGACAATTCCTTTGTACTCCCACGAAACTGATGACATAACTTTCTTTTGATCACTATCAGCTTTTGATGTTGTTTGAGCTGGTTCACCTGGCTTGCTCCACGATCTTTTCCGATTGACATTGTTGTAAACAACCCATTTTTCATCACCAGTTATTGATCGTTTTAAAAATGGATCATTTTCATTATGTTTCTTTAACAAATCGCGTTGTGTTAAATGATTTTCTTTCTGTTCATGAGGAACCCATATATCGAGTTTTCGTACATAGTAAAGTTGTTTTAAGCGACTTTCAATGCATGTATATGATACATGAAGCTTCTCTGCAATCTCACGTGTTGTACTGTGACGATTCGAATTGATTATTGCTTTGATTTGGTCGTCATTAACTTCAACTGGACGACCAGAGCGTTTTTCATCTTTGAGTGAAAAATCACCAGAACGAAATTTGGCAAACCAATTTTGACACAGCCGTTCTTTTAAAGCTTCATTATCATAAACAGCACATAACTTTTGTGAGCTTGCGATGCATTTTTTCCTTTCCGGAAATTAAAAAAGCAAAATATGACGTGAATGTTCGTTTTGATTTTCCATTTTTCAACAGACGCCAAACAAAAACAAGACAAACGATCAAAAAATTTTTTGCTGATTGACAGTTGAAGTACCAACTATCAAATAACAAAATGTGTTTGAAGTTTCGATTACGTCAGCAAACCTTAAAATTCAACTAAAGCCATCTATGAGTGAAATCCGCAATTACTTAGTTGCCAACCCAATACATGCAGCCGGAGCCCGAATCATTCAGGATTTGCTAGCTATTTTCTACTGGGCGCAGAGGAATTATCTCACTTTTGGAAAGGCGGCCACAAATCATATAATGGTTTCTGACCCGAAGTCATAAGGTAAAAGCTAAAGATGTCCTCACACAAGATGGCTGTCTCCAAATAGTCGAATTGCTAACCAAATCGACCGCATGCTGATTTGGCAAACAGTCCGCTAGTCTGATGCGTATTCAGACGGGCTAGTGCCGAATTTGGCTTTATTTTAGCAGCAGTTCGATTTGCTGTCCGATCGTCCAATGCTAGGACACAATGACTTTCTATACAACATCTAGGCTAAAGCCACAAAAGTCAGCAATATGCGGCTAGCAATCCAGTAATGCATAAACAACAGACGATTCGCATAAAAAGAAGAAAGAGTACAGAGAAAAGATTTCTGAAAAAGATGCATTCGGAGATTTCAAGCTCAAAGTATCGAAGAGTGTGCGTGAAGTACTAAGGGTCGATAATCGATAAGAAACTCAACTAGAGGAGAAACCTGGAGGAACGTACTACTAAAGGCAATAGGGCATATTGGATATGCAGAAGGGAAGTCCTACAACTGTGTAATGAAACCAAACCTTCTTTACGGCATTATGGTATGGTGGAAGACGATAGATAAAACATATGTAGTCGAAAAGATCGCTAAAGTGCAAAATTTGGCAGGCCTGGGAATAACAGGCGCTCAAAACTCCATGCCGACCGCTGCCATCGAAGCAATTCTAAATATAACACCAGTACAACTGGACGTGAAAAGTTAAGCAGTTCTCTCGGCCACAATACTCAATAGGTTACTTTGACAACAGGTTACTTTGACAACAGGATAAAAACCGGGCATAGGAGAGCTGTGAACATTGTAAAGGCGATCGACAAAGCGACCTAGAGGAGAAAACTCTCACCAACCAGAGCTTCTTGGACAAACTGAAACACAACAAGAGAGCCCAGAGTTATCACAATTTATACGGACGGTTCTTTCATATCGTATGAATCACGGGCAGGGATCTACTGTTCGAACCGACCGATAGAAATCTCAAAACATCTTGGACCATTCGTCAAGGTACTCATCTGCTCCGATGCTTTCAAAGTTATTACAAACCCTCTATCGGTATCGACACTGGTAAGGAAGTGCAAACACAAACTCAGTTCAATGTGCAGAACAGCAAAATCGATAATAGCAATACCGACAAACCAGGTGGCGAAACGAGCTCTGAACTCGAGTAAACGGAATCTTAGGCTAATGGTGGGACTGGTAAGAGGGCACATTAACTTTAATCTCCACTTACATAGGCGCGGATTAGCAGAAACCACAACATGCCAAAGCTGCGAAGAGGAGGAGGAAGATCTGGTGCACTTCCTCTTCCACTGCCCAGCAACAGTGAGACTGCGATACAAATTACCGGGGTCAGCACTGATACCGGATTTTGCGCATCTCAAAGAAATTGGGATCGGTAACTTCATGAAGTTCGCAGAACGAACAAAAAGATTTCCCGATCATACAAATCCAGACAATCCATAGTAATCCCTCTGACATCACCCATCTTCTTTTCACTACAACCCCCCACTTAAACCAAAATCTTTTCCACACAGAAAAATAGGGGAACACAACGGGCCCAACCAGAGGCCTAAGTGAAGAGCTAACATAGCTCACCCTTACTAACCAACCAACCAACCAGCATCGAAGAGTGTAGAGACAGAAATGCAACAAGCTATTTTTACAAATAAGGCAAACGCTAAGCTGGAAGCCACATTCCAGTCTGAGAACTGCGGTTAAACGATGATGACCAAGATTGAGTGACAGGATTTGAAGAAAACTCAATTGCAGCCAATGTAAAAGTTCTTCCACCTCCTGATCCAGAAGACTGACAATAGACCAATTTTTTGCAGAGAGCCAAATCTAAGAAAATACCAACGAAGTCCTTCAAACCCTCTACGATAGTATTCTCAGCAGTCTATCATCGAATTCGGCATCCCGGGAAAAAAGACTCGGTCATGTCGCAGAGCGCCTGAAAAGAGGAGTACAGTTCTCAGCAGTCTATCATCGAATTCGGCATCCCGGGAAAAAAGACTCAGTCATGTCACAGAGCGCCTGAAAAGAGGAGTACAGTTCGTTCATCTTGAACTCTTGAAGCGGGATCTAGTTCGGCTAAATGGGCCATATAGCTTTAGCTACAAATCAAGGAAAGACTGAAAACTGATGTGAGGATCAAGCAATTACATTTGAGGATCTAGGCATTAGCGCCTGTACTCTATTGCAATTCTTTGAAAGTTGCAATTTAGTGTGAGTCGGACACGGTCACTTACAGGGTTCCGTGCCGCGGCAAATTTTAACTAAACTCTACTAAGGCTCTTGCTACGAGGTAATTTATCTGATGCGCATTTGTTTCGCCTAAAAAAAAATTAATAAGCCAAAGCAATAGTGTTTGACCAATTTCCTTGTCCTTTAAGTTTCCCCGTAGAAAAGTGCTTCCCTTCGTTATCTGTCGTGGCCTAATTGATGCGTGAAATTGATTTGCGATTTTTTTTTTGTGTGGACTCTTTTTATTATTAACTTCATTCTATTTGTCATTATTTTTTGTTATAGCGGTCTTCCTATTACGGCTTAGAAGACACAGCCATGTGACGGACGAATGGCCTGACTGCGGGTACTTTGTAAAAGGGTTTCGAAGGCAACTTCCGGACATGTAATCCTAAAAAAAAACAGCAGTTTTTGCGTCCACCAAAACAAAGCCAAGATATTTCCAAAACTCCGAACGTCGAATCAAGTCCAACCAGGAAGTACAGCTCCCAGTCATTTCTCATCTCATATCTGACTTTCTATTTTTTTTTCTCGTGCAAAAATCCACTTCTTTAGATTCTCGATAGCGCAACAATAATTAGATACTCTTATCTGGTCGGCAATCTGCCACTAATTGCTCCATTGCTATTGGAAAGTCTATTTTGACACAACAAAAAATCACTGCTATCACCTGACACCACTACTCGTGCTATTATCTCCGGCTCTTTGAAGTGTGCCTGTCTGCTCGCTCTACTGACGTCATCGCCCGATTCAATCTAATCAGCTAGTTGCACTCAGAAAAGTTCAACTATTCATCGTTCCCTCACACCAAACTTATTTGCCCAACAATTAGCATTTCGATCTTAACTAGTCAAGAACCAGATGAATCTATACACATTAGGTCTGGCCAGAACTACTTCATCTTGACTTGAACTCATCCCATTGTCGCTTGTTCGACTGTCGCTGCTTGTTTACTTGCGTAGACTTTTCACATAACAAGATTCACTCTTAGAACGATACCGCGGTGTTAACGTTTTTCAAATCGGAGGTCACCAATAGTCAAGTGCCAATTAAATCTGTGCTTTTTCGTGCTACCCCAAGGTCACACGAGGCCATTAGCGTGGCTTAAACAAATTGGCATTTAGCCACGCTACATTTGGAAAGTTCAACGTTTCACATAAACGAAAAAAAAAAAAATAACAACAAATCCAATTAATTCCAGATAGAGCCGACACCAAGTATCATTCATGAATGAACAGAACCGCTGACATCGATAAACGATAAACTTCCGTGTTAACAAAAAAACCTTAAATCAAATTTATTTATAAAATAAAATTTATAAACAATCGTTTAATCCAACAAACCGGATTCCTTTGATTTCGTTGAGATCTTTACCACCTGCCATGGGTCGGCTAGCAGTCAAAACTACGCCTATAGCCCTTACGGGAAGAGAGCAAGATCAAAGGCCTGAGTTACAGAAACTCATAGATCTGTTCCGGAAATGGCTTGGCTTCTGCGCGTATACCTTGAGATTATTTGTCACACGGTCTTAATGCCTAATCGGAAGGGTTGAGTGAGGGCGTTTAGCGTTTAAAACATCTCCGCTTAAGAGGCATCATTATTTTTTTTAGCGGAAGTCGATCAAGCTGATGCAATGAAGCTCTTTCGAAAAGGAAAAGCAAACGAAAAAAAAAAAACGGCAGCCATGACATTTAAGCATAGATTGACATAAATTAGATGGAATGGAGGAAGTTATGCAATAAGCGCGGTCTTGGTTCTGCGAAACCCCGAGAAGCTGGTGATATCTATTCCGCTTTTTTGAATCCTTGACAAATTGGCAATGTCATTTAGAATTCCAATTCGAAGATGAAATTTTGAATTTTGATTTATTTGCAAACTGCACTCCAAATTCGATTGCCACGCAAAGGCTTTGACATTGGACTTTGACTAGACTAAAAATAGACTAGCCTTCAATTTCTAGTGGCGGAGAGATGGGTAGCAAATTTAGCAAAGTTTTGCTGTCGTTCGCGTGTCGTTTTAAAGGTTACAGAAGAAGCTTATTTTTTGTAGGACAATGGCGTTTGCATAATATTTTCAGTTAAATTTCAACATTGAAAACTTGTTCTTAACTGCCGTGAATGTTGATCTAAGAATATACACTCCGCTTCACCATATTGAGTTTGATTTTGATTTTTCTTGTTATACGCGTAAAAATAAAATTTTTTGTGTTTGTTACTTTTAATCGGTTTTTTACAGAATGTTTTGAGAATTTTTACAGTCTTGAGATAGATGAGTGAAACCTTGATTTCAAATGCTTAGTCGCATTTATAGACGACTTGATCCTGCTTATTCGACGAACTTTGGCCTTCGGCACTGTACCAACAATCTTCAACGACCTTCTCTTCACTCATTTAAATTATGTCTGTTTTTGTTTCCAGTCTTACATATACGAAAGTTTAGTTGTTAAAACTGAAGTTCTGTCTTATTCGTCGTCTCGAACCTCTGTAATTCGATTTCCAAGACCATTATTGTCTGTTCGCTCGATAGGATCGAACAAGTGTTTTTTGGCTTTTTCGATTACTTGACAATACATTCGCCATCCTCACATATGGGACCCAATATGCGTCGATGAATTCTTTATCTTTAAAGTCAACAGTGACGGCTTGGCATATGTTTGAAATGGAATCCTTCATTAACTTCAACTACATATTTCCAAGTTGCACATTGCACAACGTAGTTTCCAGCTTTACACTAGAACTGCTAAAACTCATAAAGATGATCGTTGTGTATATTTCAAGAAGATAATCGCCTTAAAGTGCTTAAGAAGATAATCATCTTCTAAAGCTTATAAAAATTATGGTCTTGTAGAGGTCAACAAGAATATCGTCTTGAATAGCTTCAACAAAAGTAAGGCTCAAGCCAATGATAGTCTTAAAGATGAACTTCCTGTAGAGCTCAAAAAGATCGTCGACTTGTAGAGCTCAAGAAAATGATTGCTTTGTTGAGCTGCTTTAGAAAATGATCGTCATGTTAGGCTCAAGACAATGATCTTTTTAAAGATGATCATCCCGCATCGCTCAAAAAGATGATCGTCTTGTAGAGCTCGTCTTGCGTGGTTCAAAGAAATGATCATGTAGAGTTCAAAAAGATGATCAAGATCGTCTTGTAGAGCTCTAAGAGATGATTGTCTCGTAGAGCTGAAAAAGATCGTCGACATGTAGATAATCGCCTTGTAGAAAATGATCATCCTATAGAGCTCAAAAAGATGATCGTCTTGCAGAGCTCAAAAAGATCATCGTCTTGTACAGCTCTAGAGAATGATCGCCTTGTAGGCTTCCTCAAGACAATGATCGTCTTGAAGATGATCATCCTGTAGTGCTCAAAAAGATGATCGTCTTGTAGAGCTCAAGACAAATTCGTCTTGTATAGCTAAAAAAAGATGATCGTATTGCGGGGCTCAAGAGAATGATGGTCTTGTAGATTTCGAAAAGATGATCAAGATCGTCTAGTAGAGCTCTAAAAGATCTTCTTGAAGATGATCATCCTGTAGAGCTCAAAAAGATGATCGTCTTGTAGAGTTCAAAAATATGATCGTCTTGTAGAGCTCAAGACAATGATCGTCTTGAAGAGTTCAAAATGATGATCGGCTTGTAGAGCTATAAAAAAAGACCATCTTGATCTTGTGGAGTTCAAGACAAATTCGCCTTGTAGAATTTAAAAAGATGATCGTGTTGCGGGGCTCAAGAGAATGAGATGATCAAGATCGTCTAGTAGAGCTCTAAAAGATGATTGTCTTGTAGAGCTCAATAGATGATCATCTTGTAGAGTTCAAGACAAAGATCGTCTTGTAGAACTCAAAATAATGATTGTCTTGTATAGCTCAAGACAATGATCGTCTTGAAAAGTTCAAAATGACGATCGGCTTGTAGAGCTAAAAAAAAAGACTGTCTTGTAGAGCTCAAAAAGATGATTGTCTCGTAGAGCTCAAAAAGAACGTCGATTTGTAGAGCTCAAGAAAATGATCGTCATCTTAGGCTCAAGACAATGATCTTCTTAAAGATGATCATCCCGTAGAGCTCTAAAAGATGATTGTCTTGTAGAGCTCAATAGATGATCATCTTGTAGAGTTCAAGGCAAAGATCGTCTTGTAGAACTCAAAATAATGATTGTCTTGTAGAGCTCAAGACAATGATCATCTTGAAAAGTTCAAAATGACGATCGGCTTGTAGAGCTAAAAAAAAAGACTGTCTTGTAGAGCTCAAAAAGATGATTGTCTCGTAGAGCTCAAAAAGAACGTCGACTTGTAGAGCTCAAGAAAATGATCGTCATCTTAGGCTCAAGACAATGATCTTCTTAAAGATGATCATCCCGTAGAGCTCAAAAAGATGATCGTCTTGTAGAGCTCAATACAAAGATAGTTTTGTAGAGTAAAAAAATATAATCGTCTTGTAGAGCTCAGGAAAAATTCGTCTTGTATAGCTAAAAAAGATTTTCGTATTGCGAGGCTCAAAAAAATGATCCTCTTGTAGAGTTCGAAAAGATGATCAAGATCGTCTAGTAGAGCTCTAAAAGATGATTGTCTTGTGAGTTCAAAATGATGATCGTCTTCTTGTGTTCAAGATGATTTTTATTTTGCAGAGCATTCTATCAGAATATCTTCATAATATTGGAAAACTTCTGCTGATAGACCATCAGACTGGCATGATGGGCGTGTTATGTACCAACATTTAAGTTATTCAAATTCAAAATATTCATTATAAAGATTATCCGAAGTCAGCTAGGTCACGCTATGGATATGTGAAAATCTTCTACCTTTGTCCTTATCATAGGTTCCTTCAAGGTATATGACAAAAGATGTTAAAATTATGCGTCTACATTCGGTTGCTTTAAGCAAGGCTTTATGTAATGTTGCTTCGTAATGCGGCCACTGTGGAAGCCTTTTTTCAATAATTTCGTCTATGTTCTTGTAAACCTTACAACATTCCAAAAGGACCAATTTTATATTTGCTGCAATAGAGCATTCGCATGAAAATTTTGAGGAGTTATTGCATACTCGATATTCAATAAATCATTGTCAGATAGTTCACTGGGAACTCAGATACCTTAACTAGCTAGGACCCTTTTTCACCTTCCGACTGATGTTGGAGGATGAAAATTTGAAGAATATTCGACCTCAGCCTTTCTTTTCCACTGTTGTACAAATATTCTTTTATGTTAAAAATTGATCGCATAAAAAAGTAAGTGATTAAATTTCTGATGTTGTTTGTTTTATCCGAAAAAAAGAACATTGTCTTGAGAACATATAATTATTGATTGTATCGTAAATAAATAGCGAATTGTTCGTAAATGAAATTATAAACTGTTGAGACTAAATAAACACAGTCTTCCACTTAATGATTCAATACGTTTTAAGAGCCCACCCACACCCCACATCTAAACTCGTAGAATTTATGTTTATTTAAATTTGTTATGTCAAGTGAATTCCAATGGAACAAGTTTTTCTCTCCAATTCGATTCAATCAGTTTGAATTCCAAATTTATTTGCTGACCAAAGTATTGTCAGAGTATCGAGTGAATTTTGTAAACTTTGTTTCATTTGCGTTTGTTTATTTTCATTCATAGAGTTCTCAATCGATAAGATTTCTTTCGCTCGTATTTGTCGGTCATGTCTGGGAATGACTTAGAATCTCTGTCAATATTGCACTTGGAAATGAAATTCTATCCGGTAGCTAATTGATGACTTTTGTTCCTATGAGATCAGTACAATGAAAACAAATGATTTCCAGTGAAGTGAAGTTACATTCACAAAATCATCGATTAGCACATGAACGCAAGTTCAACTGAAAGTCAATATTGAAAGGGTTCCTTAAGACGAAAACCCTCATTGTATTTTTATCACTTACGAGTCACTTTTTTGCGAGACAACTTTTTTACACTGTTTTAGGAACATGACTCTTTGAAGAAGTGGGCACATTTTGTACTTCATGTGCTGTTCTTCTCGAAGCAAACGTCATATAGAGGCACATAATTTCGATGTAGTTAAGGATCTCATCTACCTAGGATCGGCAGTGTCTATGCATGGAACGTTCTATTACACGTTATGTTCTCATCCTTCTTATAAGATGCACTGCAGCGCGGCTGGACTACGAAAAGACAGATCCAATCGAGTTGTCAGACTTTTGAGACACTACGGAGATCCTATCCTCATCTTCAACTTACTACATGATGCCCAAACCTAACTTTAATTCCAATGAGGAATTGGAACACTTCAATTATCGGTTAAAGGTCATCAGAGAGGCAAAAGCCATCAAATGAATGGCGATAAATATGGACAGCCATGCAGCCACAAAAGAACCTGCTTAAGGGAGACTTTGTCCTTGGAGTGCCATATTTCAGGTGTTTACATTTTTTTTTTAAAGGAAACCGATAAAGCTTTTTGAGTGCGGTTCTTTTCTGGCTTTTGTTCATGATATACGCAACGTTTTTTTTTTTTAAATGGTGTCCATTGTAGCTCCGCGAAAACAGGTCCTCAAATAGCGAGAGGTAAACGGCTGACATCACTGTCCCCTCTTTGTTCATCTGAAACGCAAATTCAAAGCATGTTACCAATATGTGACCCTTTGGTCAAGGAATGATAGATGGGTTTTTCGTTTAGTACAAATTTCGGAAAATGGCGGCAATTAAAATAAAAAATAAAAAAAAAAATGCAAAAGTGTACCTATCGAAAAAACGATCCATCATTCCGTTAAGACATAATTTTTGAGTACGCTCTCAAAATTTCAGACCGATATGTTAATTACAGCGGTCAGGAGAGTGTCAGCCATTTTTAAAAATGTGTTTTCGAGAAAAACGCATTTAAAGTTTTGTAATGTGTTTACAAAAATGTGTTTGTTATAAAAGCTTATCGGTCATGCCTGGTCCATAGAGGCATCCCTCCCCTTCTTTTGGTTGCTGATGTTGAACCGCTAACATCGTCCTCTGCCTTTTTTGCTGCTCGATCCTTGTTCTGTCCCGTGAATTGTCAGAGCGCGCTGACGGTGTCAATTTCAAACACGTTTAAAATATCGTAAACGTTCGAAATCCGGGCAACGCTTCGGCAGATTTATTTCTACTTACTTATAGATTAAGAATCCGTAATAAAAAAAATTTGATTAATTGAAAATTTCAAGGACAGAGTCCCCCTTAAGCAACGTCTTGTTAATTTTGTTGATGCCATTCAAAGAGGTGATATTAACCAGCGTTTGAGCGGGGTTCGAGAATTAAGGAATATGACAGAAAATTAGCACACAGATGAATCAGCTGTGTGCGTTTCAGCATTCGAAAGCTCAGGTACGGAGGTTGGTAAATCCCCTGCCCTGTTAATATAGTAAGCCTTTGATGGTATAACCTCTCCGAGTCTATATTTATAGAAAAGTAGCGAGTCTTTATTCTGTTTTTCAAAGTTATGGAAATTCATAGTTCTGTTACTTAATGCAACATTCTGTATTCAATTCATTGCATTTACTCTAACTCCTAAGGTAAAAAAAAAATCTTAAAAACTGGCATTTATAATTATTTGTATTACATATTATGCTGGCTGAATATTAAGTTAAACTTTTGGCCACAGGAAATGCTTAGAGTTAAATATTGAACACAATTTTTTCTTTATTTGAAGTTTAGAATTTTTCCAATTAATTTAACTTATTTATTGTTTAAATGAGCTGAAAGCTTGTTTGGAAAGCGAGTATTGCGTTTCAAATGATTTGAAAAACGTCCGAATTCAATTTATTTGGACAAATAAAAAGACATCGAAAAAATATCACATTCCCCTTCACTGAGAAAATTTAAAAATTTTTGAAAATTATTTATATTTTTAAAGTCAAATTCAAGATGAACTTTTCTTTGTCAATTAAATTTCAACTCCCACACGTATTTACAAAAATTGTATAAGAAAACCGCTAAATGCAAGAAATATTAGATTTTTTATGTCAAAATTCCTTGGAATTCTGGTAAATAAATAAAAAATAGCTTTTTCGATTATATGCGCAATTTACAGAATTTGAATGAAGTTTTGCAATTTTGGTCTATTCAGAAGTATGACCCCACCTCGAATGGAAGTCAGACCAGAGGATTCAAAATATACCTTGAGGGCACTGCTTCGGTCAATGAATGGATGAATGTATCAGACAGCGGCTCATTTTTGAGAACTTAAAAGAAACTTGAAGTCAGAGCTCTGGGCTATACCAGCATTTATATTATGAATTGCATACTTGAAACCACCCAACACAATTTTTAGTGAATAGCCCGAAAGGTTGTTTCTTATAAAATAAAGAAGAGATTCGTTTCCTGATATGCAAGCATTTTCGGTCTGATGCCAAAGTCGGTCATCAAATCACCAGTGGACCGTTTAATTCGAAATCGGTACCTATGTTGTTTTCCATCTTTTTGAAAAGAGATTCGAAGAATAGGACAGAAAATAAAGCTTACGCAATGGTTTTACCAACGCAGAAGAACTCCTCTTCAGAAGACTGGGTTGAAAACCATCTGGACCTGTGGATATATGAATGCCAAAATCTTTGAAAACTCTTGCTGTTGTACAAGGATGAAAGTAGATCCATCCCATGGAATATTTGAAGCGCTCGAGTTCAGGATAAGGCAAAGCATGATCGATCTTTTGCTTTAATTTACTTTACCCATTATTTTTAATATCAACTTTTTTGGTCTCGTCTTCAAATGTGTAAGCTTCAATGACGGCGCAAAGGATCCCAAAAGGTGGACTGGTTGGTAAAAAAAAATCTTGAATGCCATGTTGACACTTGCCCGTTTAAATATCTGTTCAACAATTGGATCATGGAAATCATATAACAGACATTCTCCAAGTGGAACTCTTGTGCAAATCTGAGGCTCTGGATTTCGCGCAGAGTGCAAATAGGGTCTTCTGTCGATTTGTCAAAAGTCACACTGGCCGATTCGTGTGTTATTGAAGTGTTTCAGAACATCACACGACACACAAGTCTCGATTTTGTATGCGGCATTAAGCACTGCTATGCCTCGTTTGTTCTCGTAAGACATAGGAAAGCCTTTTTTCGTAGATTGGACGGATAGAGCCTACTGGTGTACAAATGTCAAAATAAGCTGGGGATATCATTTGCTATTTTTAAATTTTAAAAATTTAACATAACGTCATAACAAAATAACGATGACCAGTCTATGTTTATTGTAAAGGGTGTTCCAATAGGGACTTCCCAACTTTGAGAGGTTGATGGCGACCATATTGTTAAAGCTGCATCTGTTGAATTGGCTGTCATTTATTCAGTCTGTTTTGCCAAATCACCATGGATGGAAATAGCATTCAACATGATGTGCAAATAAAAAATTGTTTCTTAAAATTGGGTGTTCTTTTATATATTATAATTTATTCTACTATTCGCAATGTTATGGATAAATGTGAGTCTACTGGTTCAGTAAAGGAATAATCAATACACGTACGTCGACGAAACGCAATATCTTCCGAAAACATCGCTACTGTCCTTGAGAGTGTGCAGGAGAATCTGAGGCAGTCCATATCGCGTTGCTCACAAGAACTCGGCCTTTCGCAGTCCACAACTTGGCGAATTTTGCGTCATGATTTGGGTCTGCACCCGTACAGAATTCAACTGACACAGGACAATGACCCAGGCTTTGAAGCAGTTGGAAAGTGACCCTAAAACAGTGATGTGAACGGGCCACCGAGATCGTGCGATTTGACCCCGTTAGACTTTTTCTTGTGGGGTTTTCTGAAGTCGCAGATCTATGCCGATAAACCACAAACCAGAAGTGCCCTCAAAGCCAACATATCCCATGCCATCGATCAAATTCAGCCGGATGTATGCGCCAGAGTCATGGGAAATTGGATAATTCGGATGCACGCCACCCGGAGGAGCCGCGTGGACATATTTTGTTTATTAAAAATTTAAGGATAGGAAGCACTCATTAAAAACCGCTTTACGTTCTAACTTTTTAATAAAAACTCAATTGTTGATGTTTTACTTGACAGCTTTAGTCCCAGCCTATCCAATTGTTGCATGCTAGAATTCCAAATGTCAACATTTTAGAGCTTTTTATTTTGCTCGAATCTAAGAACTTCTGAACAAGTTTTAGTCACTCAAATAATATTATGAGTCACAATGCTTCCATCCGCTACAATAAAATTTAAGGTCAAAACATAAGTGTACCTTTTGGAGATTAAGATAACATTTAATATAAATCAAAGCACTCCGAATCAAGTTTAGTTTTATATTTTTCGGGAAGTACTGCACATTTTCTTCCTTCATTGTTAGAGTAAGTATGAAATTAAAATGGTTTTCAAGATCACGTGCAGTATGTGATTTTTCGGCACAAGTCTACCACTCAGTAATTTATGACATTTTAAATTTTAAAACTCTCGAGTACGAGCTGATCACTTGTCTTTAAAAGATTCAACATCACGTACCAATCGAGTCAGCCATCAGTCATTCAAATTTCTAATTTAATGTAAACTATCCATTTATTCACTTTGGCTAGGTAAAGTATATTTAATTTTAATATTTATCTTAAGTACACTTTTAATTTTAAATATACTTATATTTATATTTGTTATTTGTTAATTGGTCTTTTAAGTGTTCGGTGCAAAGCTCATTAGATTGTCACGCGAGGTCTTACCAACTACTCGAATATTTACGTAAATTGTATCGTAATGTGACTACTATTTAAGTGGTACCATTTTTGAACTAAGAACGGTCTATGCTACGAGCTAAATACAATATATTTGGAAAGGAAAAACGGTTTGGTGGGTTGGGGTTTTATTTAAATTCGTGAAGAGATTGAGGAATTATACTTACATCAAATACAATGAACATTATGTTGTTATTTACAGGCGCTACAAACAAAAAACGGAAGAGAAAACATGTCTATATAAAGGCATTAAAAACTTTGGAACAGTGCCAGCTCACAGTGCGTGGGGGATTCAATAGCAGAGAAGCGTTTCAACAAGATAATGTGCTTATTGATTAGAACCACGCGAAAGCTTTTCACCATCCTTGTGCCTGGGTAGTTCAAGCAAATTGCGATTGTGCTAACTCCTCAACTAAGTTGAAAGTCCTAAGATACTAAAAGTACAGGGTGGGCCGATAGTGTTCTGGTTTATAGATATTTTTTTGAGTAATTTTTTTTTGTTGCAGACATGGAACTTCGGACTTCATCGCATATTTTTTGGAAAACAGTCGCTCAATAATTCAAACTCAACGTGCCTACCGGTAATGCCGGTAAATAATGCCTAAATTTGGCCGAAATTGGAACGTTGGCGAACGGTAGACCTCGTTGTGGATGATCGACCGAAAACATCGACACGAACTATACCCATACAAAATCCAGTTGGTCCCACAACTCAATCCTGGTGACAAAGAAAAATGTTTGGAGTACTGCAGAACTGACCCGAAAATGACCAAGGATTTTTAGGAAATTTTAAGTTTAACGACGAGGTACATTTTCATCTGAGTGGATTTGTAGACAAGCAAAAATCACACAGAATCCGAACAGTCTCCACGAACGTCCTTTGCACTCACTTCGTGTTACTGTTTGGTATGGAATAATTTAGCGTAAGATATATGGGCAATATTTCATTGAAAATAATGCGGGTGCAAGCGTTCCAGTAAATGGGCATCGCTACAGAACAATGCTTCAGGACTTCTTTTTTCCACTCATGCAAGCAGACAACAATATTGAGCTCATGTGGTTTCAGCCAGACGGAGCTGACCTTTTTTTCAATGGGGTTACCTGAAGGAAAAGGTTCACATTAGAAAGCCACACACTATTGAGGAGGTGAAACTCAACATTCGAGAAGAAATCGCGCAAATTACTTCGGCAACTCTTCAAACAGTCATGAAAATTGCTATCAAAAGACTGCTTGATATAATTTTACATAAATAATTAAAAAAATGTTAATGAAATAAACTTTTACTTGTAACCTATTTCATAAGTTTTTATCTATTCGTTCAAAACTTGTTCCAGATTTACATAGGAAAGGGACTTTTGGCCCAACCTGTACATGACTCGGGTTTTGAATATAAGAACGCTCTACACCTGAGGAGCTACTCAAATCTTCACGCAGTGTAGTAATTATATGACTGCGATTCAGGAAAATGCACCTTCAAACAAACGGCGACGGAATGTTTCTTACAACTCAAAGACTAACCGGCAGCTAGGAAATAGATCGTAAGTAGCAAAAGATCTACGCAGCAACCTGGCTTTATGCGGACGTTCGAACTGTCATCCAAATCGACAACATACTGATTGACGCAAGACCTCCGTCCAACATTGTGGATGTGTGTCCGTTCAGAGGGGCAAGTAGCAGTTCGATTGAAAGTTCGACTGTAGAATACTAGAAAGCTGCACCAGGCAACGAGTAGGAGCTTCAACATTGATCGCTTTTGTACACTGGAAAAAGCCACAGAGAGCATTTTAGCAAAATACCATGCCTTCCACAAACGTAAACAATATGCAGTCAATGCCGCATAGATAGGTAAGGCTATCTAAGGCTTGAAATGTTTTGAACGATGTCGAGTGCGTTCAGAAGAAGAATGCGAAGAATTCGGCGCTCCTGAACACAAAAATCCAAGCAGCGAGGGAATTAAACTAAGCTGTATAGCGAAATAAGAACACATGCAGTTTCGCGCCCAAAACCCTTTTTGCAAGCTAAAAAACAAAAACTCTGAATAAACATTTTTAACGTTCTCTAAAAATTGCTGATGTATTCAAGCAGCATTTCCAGCAGCTGCCTCAAGACAGTGGCCAAAAGAGACCGCCGGGGTATGCAGAAAGCCTAGAAAAGCCTTTGAATATAGAAGCCTTTAAAAAAAAAATTGAAGCTTTAAAGATGGCTTGCAAACAGAATTTCTTAAATATGCTGAAAAGATCAACTTTCAGATTTGAAATGGAATTTCAGTTCAAAAATTTCCATTCGCATTCCCAAAAAAGCCCACAGCTATTCAGGCTTATCCCCACTTGTGCGAACGTCTGAAACCCTGAAACCGAGGGCCAAATTCTATGAGTATGTCGCACAAGGCTCGAAACCACACCATATAAAGGGTCCGCCATCTAACATTTTTTTTTTTCAACTAGTGCTTATTTCGTGAATGTTAACACTTAGCTCATGTCTGATTTGACAGATAATTAGAATATGGTTGTGTATACGCTTGAACAACGCTGGAAAATATTGCGACATTACTTTGAAAATCATGGTACTCGAAAATTGCGTACGGATTTTGGAAGAAGAGAAGCACCGACAGTTCCGTATGTTCGTTATCTTGTGAAAAAAGTGAAAGAAACTGGCACCCTCATCGATAAACCAAAGCGTGAAAAGCCAAAAACAGTGCGTATACCCGAGAATATTGCTGCTGTGGCAGAAAGTGTGCGTGAAGCGCCATCAACATCAATTCACCGTCGTTCTCAACAATTGAACATTTCGGAGGCATCATTGAGACGAATTTGGCATAAAGACCTTGGTATGACGCGATACAAAGTCCAATTGGTTCAGGAGTTGAAGCCAACTGACCATCGAATGCGTTTTAGCTTCGTTAAGTGGACATGCGATCGACTTACAGAAGATGCCGATTTTGCCAAAAAAATCATCTTTTCAGATGAAGTTCATTTTGATCTTGGCGGGTATGTAAACAAGAAAAATCATCGCATTTGGCCGATGCATCCAAAACGAGTCACTGTTTGGTGCGGATTTTGGTCCAGAGGCGTAATTGGGCCATTTTTCTTCGAAAATGAGCAAGTCAATGGCGATCGTTATCGAGCCATGTTGAACGAATTTTTGTTCACAAAAATTTAAGAGGAGGATATTGGCAACATTTGGTTTCAACAGGACGGCGCTACGTGCCACACAGCCGAAGCTACACTCGATGTTTTGCGCCCTGTTTTTGAAGATCGCATTATCACCCGCAGAGCTGATGTCGTTTGGCCACCTCGGAGCTTCGATTTGACACCGTTGGACTATTATTTGTGGGGTATTACGCCGACAAGCCAGAGACAATTGACGCTTTAAAGGACAATATTCGTGAAGCCATTGGTGAAATACAGCTGCACACAATCGATAATGTGCTTAAAAATTGGACCGATTGTGTAGGCTACTGCATGGCCAGCCGAGGCAGCCATTTGAATGAAATTATTTTCCATTATTAACCGGAAGGATTGTACTTTCAAATAAAAAAAGAAATTTGAGAAAATATTCCGAAATTATTTTTTTATAGCATTTTCAAAAAAAAAAAAAGTTATTTGGCGGACCTTTTATAATGCAGTTTGGACCAAGACCCTCAATCTGAATTTTGAATAGATATTCTGACAGACAGATGTCACCATGGAAGGCAAGATATTTCGCAAGTCCTTCCAGCTGTTTCGAAAAGCAGACGAAATTGACATCAACTTTTCCGGCGATGGAAGAGGCCAAAAAATTGTTCCTAAAATTGAAAAGGATGAGTCAAAATACATGCTGCCGAAGTCCGAAGAAGACTAAAACTAGGCAATTCATTCTGCTTCTATTTGTCCAAACAACGAGGATCGAAATTGGTATCGCGAAGGACAAAAATTTTGCTCTAAAAATACTCATCTTTCAAGTTCTTTTTTGTTATGTGGAGCGGGATGTTGGACGTTAACAAAGACAACAGAACAGACATTAGGGCTCCTTGAAAGAAAAGCTGCTCTTGCTCACTCACAGTTCTATCTATTCTATTCTATCGAGGCGGGTGAATGTAGAAGTACGAACAACCCAAACTTCAGTAGCTGCACAATGGTCAAGAACTGAAAAAAGTATTTTGAATTTAAAGCAGCTTTAACTCAGGCTCAGATCGCCCAAGTCTGTCGATGACATTATAACAAACATCAAAGATTGGCGGAGGTTCGGCAATTTTTATTGAAGGGGTGTAGTCCTTAGGTTTTCTAAATCTGTATTTGAGATCGAACATATCAATAGAGCCTTTCAATCTCAGCTAATCATACCTTTACGGATTAGAATCCTTGTGACCCAAGAAAGTGATTATTTTTACTCTCTCTCTTGGAAGACTCGAACATTGGAGTAGTGTGCCCTTAAGCTACAGCCAAGTTCAGACTTAAATATTATTTTCAGGCCCGCCGACACGAACTACGATTCTTTTCCTTAACTAAATTTCTATTTTATAAATAAAGCTAATTCTAAAATAATAAAATGAACAAACAAAAATTAAGGTTGTATATTTTTCTACAGATTAAATAAATAGAATATTCATAAATGCCAATCAGTTAAATATTTATTTATATTTATTTCTGTATTTTATTTTCATTTAATTTTATTATCACTTTACAATTGTATGTGTTGCAGATTGAAGAATAGTATAAGAAGTTAGTATGCTGTAGTATCATAGTAGTACAAGTTGCTTTGGATAATTATTTAATTTTTTCTTATTTTCTACAAACAAACAAAAAAAACTATTAAATAATTTTACAATATTAAACATTTAACTAAAAAACAAATAAAGGGACATGTATTTACTTAACTACACTAACAAAACTAAGACGAACAATAAATCTAAATTTAAACATAATTCAACAACAAGAAACAATATTTTACAAAAATTGTTAAATTTGCTTGGTTCAAAAATTTGGCATTTTTTTTTTTAATATTTAGTTTAATTAATTTAATGATTTATTTAATTGTTTTTTTTTTTGTATTTTACTTAAAAAATAAACACAACTGAGTTACGAGTAACAATTACTACACGACTAGTGGATGGATCTCTATAAATATATTTTATTGATAATAATAAATGTAAAATATTAAAATAAAATAATGTACTAATGGTGTTTAATTTTTTGTTTTAAACAAAATGATATAATTGGTTTAGTTAAGGATGGAGATATGATAAATAACTAGAAATTATGAGTTACTATATGATTCTACAATCTACGACTAAATATGTATGTGAGCCTCTCCAGCTCGAGATGTTTAGTTTAAGTATTTCTGTTAATTATAATAGTTTTAGTTTAGTTAGAAAATTATAAACAAGTTATTTACTCCATGGAATGATGTAAGATTTTCGGGCTGTAAGTGTAAATGTTAATTGTAAATTGCATAGAGGGCAGTTGAGTTACATCTAGTATGTTTGTTTGTTCTTATTTTTCAGGATTACAGTTAGTTTAAATATGTAGTTTCACTTATTATTGCACAGTATACTAATTGTTTATGAATTCTTTGGGTCCTTGTAGGCGTTTTTTTGTTTTTTTTTTAATTTAGTACTAATTACAGGGCTTGTCATCGTTTAGACCATGCAATTCTACACTTTGGTATTCGAGACTACGTTTGAGGTCTTCGATTGTATTTAGTATCAGTTGCTGTTTGGTGCTAAGATTGGATGAGACGCTGGTTGGTTCATCGTCATCGAAAATCGATGGTTCATCGTTCATCGGTTGGTTGATGTCTTGCGTAGAGCTTTTCGTAGACAGTGAGCTTTGGCGTATGCGGCGCATGTTATTGATTTTGTCCAAAATAGCTTGTTTAGGAATTTCTGTAAAAAAAAGTCGAGGTTGTTGTATTGGATTAAATTAAACAGAAATCTAAAAGTTTGATTAAAGTGTTGCCGAGAGGCTAGATTTTCATAAATGAAAGTAAACCTTAAATATGGAAATACATAAATATGTTACTGCAATATTGAGTTCAGCCACAATTAACAAAAAAATTTAAATTTTCTTCGTTAAATAATTGTTAATATTAATTAAAGAAATAAATAAAAAGTACAAGCTAACAAGATCCATTCTATATTGACAGTGGCTAAATCAGATGCATCCATATGGGAACCGTTGCTGGCGAAGCATGCGACTGGGCAGCGGAATATTCGGCAGATTGAGTGATTTTAGAATTTTGGTGACGACTGCACTATTAGGACAATAACGGCGGTTGTCTATTGAAATCAAATTGTACGTGATTATTTATGTATTAATTTTTCTCAATAACATATTAAAATAAGTTACTAGTAATAATTAATTTGAGCACAAGCAGCAAACATATCGCCTCAGTACCTGATTATTAAAATTAAAATTGTTCAATCACTCAAAAAAGTTTTTTTTTTCCAAAGCGGCCAAGTCTTCATATTGCCACATTTTTGTCCGTACCTTGCAATTAATACTAACATGTCCTGTTACCTAAACAAAAGTTTAAAATAGGTTGGTCTAGTTTCAGAGTTTTCCATTGAAATATTTTAGTTTTATTTCAATCACATTCAGGCTCTTTTTTAAAAGTTTTTCAGCATACTTTTGAACGTTTGCCGTTTTACACATTGCGGCATTGTTCTGTTGTTTATAAACGTCACCAGTGTTGTTTTTCGAAAAAGAAATATGGCTTAATGGCGGGTAAATCCGATATTTTGTGATCGTTTAGAAATGGATATAACCTCAGCAATGGCGGGGATACCAACAAATTTCATTTTGCAACCTATTTCGCAATCTGTTCCTTGCCCTCACAGCCGCTTATAACAGGATTCATCAAATGGATTATTCAAAACAATGGCCGATTTCGGGACCTCAGGAAAACTGGTCGGACTTCATCGATGGCAATGCTACTTCAGTTTGTTTAAACAAATAAGATCCAAACTCTTGACACACAAAAAAAAAAAAATATTCATGTTCTAAAGATCAGATTTCAGGGACCAATGAATCGAAAATCCACCGGCGGATATACGGTCCTGTCTGCAAAGAGTGGGAATGGAGGAAAAGGTTCAACCGTTCCGTGGGCTTTTCTTTACTCAAAGCATTTTCTAAGACTGCAATTTCTCATAAGCCGATGGCATTACAATTAGTTGTACTTTCTTGGTTCTAAGGACTTTTCATAGTATCATCATTATCAGTGTAAAATGTGCTAAAATTTAAGAACTGCGCTGTCTCCGATTATCTTTTAAATCTGCTTATCAAGCTCGCTAGTTCTGTTTATTTTTTGCTACTGAATCAATTGCGCAACACTTACCCGAATCCAAGTCCAGACTTTTCTTGATCCTCTCGAATGACGAACTTCCTCGATACACCTTTCTCTTCAGTGGTTCACTTTGCGGACAATAACTGCTCATACTGATGGCAGCGCCCCCAAACGACTTGAACGACATCAATGATGGCTTAACATTCCGATTGGTGTAGTCCGATTCACAGTACAAAGTGATCTTCTGTATTTCCGGCAAACAGTTCATATTACTGATGTCGTCATCGTCCTGTGAACTCCTCAGGCTTCGAGACCTCCGACTAAGATTCTGTTTCATTGAAGAATTTGAATTGTCATCTGATTCGGAATCTGAGCAGATTTCTTGTTTCCTTGGCGATTGACTGCGGAAGCGTCTCCTGTGACTCGATGGAGATGCCGAACGACTTTTTATCGCTCGTCCATTTACCTGCAATTGTGGCGATCTTGGCGATGGATCGGGAATACTACTCCTTCGTGGAGGAACCTCTGGTGGGGCATTCTGATTGATGAAATTCGTGATGTGTGTTTTGCGTGGACTGAAACGACTCGACTTGGGACTGTTTGGTGCCGAATTGGTCTCGTATTTAAGCGACTCGAGACGTTTATTTAAGGCTCCATTATCAGAAACGGAATTATTTTCGGTGTCCGAAGATTTCTGTTGCTGTTTGAGAAGCTCTCGCTTGATATCGGCTTCGCAGTGTTTAAGCATCTCAACACGTTTGTTGGCCAATGGATTGCAGATCCTGCGAGGGCTTGCCACAGGAGTTTCTCTTGGGATACTATAAAGAGATCATGTTTGGAAAAATCTTAAGTCTTACGGATGTGAACTCACCTCAAAGCACTGGTTTTCATTGATACAAGAATAGTTTCGGCTTCATGGATCAATTGACGATACTTGACGTCGGCTTCTTGGTCGGCCCGCAGCAAGGCTTTTTCGCTTTCGGCAATAGCAATAAACTTGCTTCGAATGGCATGAACCTCGGTGAAGGTCAACGAACTACAGCGTGTTGTTAAAGCTGCCATTTGGGATGTCCTAAAATGCCAACAAAAAAATCAAGCACCCTTTAACAGAACTTATAATAAAGTTTACCTTTTATTATCGGCAGATTGGTTCCGTCTAAGGCACACCGGAGTTCCGCCCAAGCTTCGGGATTCTCTGGAGTTCCTCAATGGTGAAGCGCGACCTTTACTCTCTGAACTCTTCTTTCTTGTTTTCATTAGACGCTTCTTGCGCCTGGCCACATCCTCGCCAGCATTCGTTTTCATATGACGCTGCCGTGAAGCTCTCCTAGGCAACTGATACGATGTAACCGCTGCTGCTTCCTGTGCCGCCGTCGTGGTATCAATAAAATCAATGTCCAACATTTCGTCCGTATCACATTCATCGCCCGCATCTTGACCCGTATCCAAATCTGAGGCACAATCCGTCGGATCAGAGTCACTACTGAAATAAAAAATTCAATAAGAATCATGAGCAAAATAGCCGAACGAGCCTCAAGGTACCTTAAAATATCAGTCTCTTTCTCATACACATAGCTCTCGTCGAACTTGCCCATCATCTCGTTCAGAGTGGCGTCCTCGTCGCTGTCCTGATGATGGTGTGAGCCCTGTTGCAGGGAATGCATTTCGGAACGACAGGACGACGTCAGCAGCTCCCCGAACTGCTTCTTCCGTCGAATGGTATTCGGCGAATAGGTCCTTTGCAGATTCTCCACCTCAGTCGAGGAACTTGATGTCTCCGATGTCGACTCATCGGAAGTTTTCTCATTCTTCCTGCAAAAGAAGGACACATAATTTGTCATAAAGAACACTTTTAATATCCCTTTTCTTCGATAGGGGGGTTTGGTAATGAGCCAGAAGGCACAAATATCCTTTCCTCCAAACTATCATCATTAGCCTTACTCATTTTTATCACTCGCGCCTGCTTCGCTACTAGATTTAATGCCCGACGACGACGAGCTGGCATCGAGTTCCATTTTTTTTGCCGCCACAAATGCTTGCGTGGTGGCAACCGTCGTTCCCGACGACGAGGTGTCTGTTGTCGAGTACCATGGGTTTGTGCGGATGCGGCAACGCTGACGTGGCGATGGTGCTAAAAATGGAGTATCATTTAAAGGACAATTAAATTTTGAACTTATCCAAAGAGCTGGAGGGGGGGAGTGAAGGCCTGAGAAAAGTGAATTAATGTTTAATGGAAATTTGGAAGTGTGAGAGTGGAGGATGATGGAGAGTTTTTTAAGGATAATGGGCACGAGAGATGGCAATTATTACATTCAAAGCCTTTTAGCGTCGGAATAACGATGGTGTTCCGCAACGGCACTGGACTGTGACTTCCAACGTTAATTTTTTGCTGCTGCTGCTGCTGCTGTTGCTGTTGCTGATGATTCCGTTGCTGTTGTTGTTGTTGGAAGAATTCCGGATCTGGTATACCAAAGCCTGGAATTTTACTTTGTGTGGAGTCAAAGGATTCGGTTCGACGGTGATTATTGTTGTTTGGCTGATAGAACATCACAATTAGTATAAATCCACTGCGGCAGATGCAAATTTGCTTACCAGTGGGTCCTGCGGTGACATCTCCTCGATTTTGTTTAGACCAAATTTATAGCGTTGCGCCTCGATGGCAAGGGTATTGACACTCTTCGGGAAATAATGAGTTCCCGTTCGCATATTGATGTAGTACTCCGGTGGGGTATAGGTGGCACCTATGGATACAAAAAAAAACATTAGCTCCCCAAAGTGACCTGGATTCCATGAGCCATACTCTGTTGATTAAAGGGGGAGAAAAAGTACGAAAACAAACTGAATACTTTTGACGGTGTATCGATTGCTGCAACCATTGGATGGTGAGGTGAACTCAATATCTATAGACAGTCAGCAGGTGTCTACGATTTCACATCCCTTAAGACGAGGTTTAATGTCGTAGCCACAAGCGTCATGGTTCCGTTGATGCACTGGCATATGCGGTGAGTTCTCTGCCAGTGCCAGCCTGACAACGACGCTTGAAATTTATACGATAATGTGACACGAATGAATGGATTCGGAGAGACAGTTGGACAGTTATAGTAATGATTTTATCTGCTATTGAAGTTTCGCGGTGAATCCAAACGTTGCATTTGCTATGATCACGATGGGAACAGGTTGGTAGGAGACAAACTTGGCACTGTCAAAAATTTGATTGACACTATTGGGTTGGATTCTCGATTCTTTAATTTTTTTTCTAGTTGAATCGGTCTCAATTTGATGTTGTAGAATTTTTCTTTAAAGGTAAGTGTTCCATGGTCTAAGCTCTTAGGCATATGAAAAAGCATCTGTGTAGGTCAAAAGAAGTTCAGGACCTCGGCCTTGTTAAAAATGAAAAAAGGATTCACGTTCTGGACATCTGTCGAACTAGCATGAGGAGAATAACTTGCATAAAGATCTCAGAGTATACGCGTAGAAATGAGAATGTGCGGTTCGAAATTGAAGACATTTATTTTCATATGAGACGCATTTTTTTTTTGCAGCTACGTAAACAAGCAAAATTGCCGTATTTGTGTGGTTTTTGGTGAGGTGACTTTATTGGCTCCCACTTTTTTCAAGTAAAGTAAAGTCAATGAAGAGAGCTCACCTTGGAACCTCCTGAGACCTAACTTGTGAAGTCAGAATTTTTTTTTCTTATAATTTGTTCGCTCTCAAAAGAATTTGAGAGGTCGATTATGATATACTATGATGTTTGGAAAGGTTTGGTTTAACACACTGCTTTTAGCGTTGTGCCTTCACAGCAGAGCCATCTAAACATAATCTACACAAACCAACGTCTATGGCAACACGAACTAAGAATTCAGCCGATACAACAACCCCTACATCAATGCCGTCAATCAGTCAGACTTCTTTCGCTGGTTCACCAATCTAGTGATAGTGCCATTAACTTTATGCAAACGGTGACTGGATCAGAATCGAAAAACTAGATCACTCTACGAAGGCAGCCACTCTTCTAATTAAGCCACCCTGCTGTTTTAAACTTGGGCTACGTGCCATGCAAGCATGCAAGGTTAAAGATCATGTAATCAGTCATTTAGGTGATATTGCTTGGCCCCAATTGAGCTGCGGTTCGAAGACGTTAAGCTCAGTCTTGTGAGGTGATGTTACAGTTTTTTGGAATGGAAACAATTAAAAAATTATGAAGGTACACAAAAAAGGTGATGTTCCCAAAGTAGGGACACAAAATTGTATGTAAAAAGTTGTTTGACAGGATGGATTCTGTCAAGCCAGCAAAGACAATCGAAGCCTATTAATCCGAAGGCCTACGCGTTCAATGGGCTATGAACACCCTTATTATAAGTACACTTTACGTATATTAGCAGTCCACATACGTTACGGACAGCCAAAAATTTAGAGTTTTGTTTTTGGAAAAAGCTGAAACATAGTGACTCGAGAACGCAGCAATAGAGTATGGAACTCTAGCAACGATTGTCTCACATCTCGTGGTCTATGGCCGGAATTAAACTCAAATGGACTCAAAGCATCCTGGCATTTGACAACATTTAACGCATCCTGATGGGTCTCCTGATGCAATAGTCCCAATGGCCGTCAGAACGGGCGTTATCTCCAACGACTTTTGCATGAGCTGCCAGGACGAAAAAGAAATGAAGGTCATTTGGCACCTCCTTTGCGAGTGACCCAACCTACAGGCGAAATCATAATGGACCTTTAAGGCCCCATGGTTAGCTCAATCACTCTTCAACATAACCTTGGTTAAAAATGAGTGTAGTGTCAGAAGTACTCGACATGACGTGTGGTGATTATTGCTAGAGCTCAAGTACTAGGTTTGACGACATTTCGTCGCCCTCAGCGAGTTCGTAATCTCATAAGCATCAAATAATTTGGTCATGGTTTCGTGATCATTTAAAAGACCACAATTAAACAAATTTAGAAAAGAGCTGAATTCTAGCAGTAAAGAACTGGGGATGGATTCAAACTAGGGGCGATGATGAGGATCATGCTGTTCATCGTATTTTAACTGCAAATTTAGATAAAAATAAACCTGTGAACAAGTTTGTTGCTGCGATTATTTACAATGAACCAAACAAGGAGAAAGTTTCTGTAAAGTGTTTGGCAAAGAATCATTGCAACAAAGATGAGAAAGGAGGGATTCGGCTCCAATGGAAAAGGACACATTAACATCTTTAGGCAAGGCTATGACGTCTGTCATGGAGTGATGTTTAATTGACTGTCTTCGAAAGGACGAGCTGCGTTTGACGCAGGCCTTTTAGGTTAAAAGGAATGATTTGTTTCATCGATTGTCTTTCCGCCTTGGCCAAGACCAGTTACCCTTACCACCATTTGTTGTCCAAATTTTGACAAATATAGCACTGGTGGCGTCTACGGTTGGTGACTATTTGAAGTGCAATCTATTGAATATCGCCAAAAAAGTGCATCGAGTTGAAAGAAACTATTAAGACACTTAAATATATTTTTACCTAAATTTTTCACATTTTCATAGTTAGGATTAAGCACGATTATCCTTATCCATAAAGAAGTATTGGCACTAACAGATGCAGAAGCGGCTTAACGAATGTTGAAGTTTGTGTAATCTGGTTAGCTCTGTTCAGTTTTACACACGATCCAAACTCAATTTTAAAGCGCCTAAAATGCTATTGGATCAATGAAAAAGTTCCTTGTTTCGTCGTTAATTTCTGGTTTGTAAAGATGCTATTATTGGCTCTATTATTGAGTCATAAAACTGGCAGCAGAGTGATGAATCAAACGTCCATGGCACAAGAATTCTAATTGCAAAAAAATACTGCGAATTTCAAGCTAATACAAATAAGTCGATGACAAATTATTCTTGCCTATTTGGACTCGAACCATGTAGCAATCGAAACTAAAAATACATCTGAGTTTCAAAATTTCTAAAAAAGTAAATTTTTGAATTGAAAAATTAAAAGAGTGAAATTCTTGTTTTTTGTCCAGAGTTCCCATCTTCCCTCAATTATGTAGTAAGACTTTAAAAGATTTTAAATATGACATTTCTTCAATACATTACTTTATGCTTAATATATTCACGTTTTGAAATTTTCTATAGTCCCAATAAAATTTTCAAAGTGTCCGCTAAGACTTTCAAAACTCCTCATATATATTTCCTCAAAGACCAGTTTCTTAACTCTGATCATCATCACCTCATCTCATGGTAAAGTTTGTGAACACGATAAAGGAGTCACCAACAAAGAAAATCATGGCAAAAATCGACTCCTATCTAATCCTTGGAACGCTCTTTAATGTCTTACGACTTAAAGATGCAACAAGAAAAGAAAAGAGTATATCAATTTACCACCCAACAGGTGCACGACGGATAGAAACAAAAACAATTTGTATCTCATCACAACAATGCACAGATTTTCCGGACTAAGCGTCTATTATGAGGGCCGGAGACTCATTAAACTTTTACGGAATTGCACAGCTGAGAGTGCACTAGAGAGGATGCTAGAACGTGCCTGCTGGCGACTGGAAAATAATTAAAGACACAAGCACCTCCGGCTACAAACACTTCATTGCTTTCACTACATAGACCCTCCACAGCCATAAGACATTAACCCCTTAGGCAAGGTTCCACCCTTAATGTCCGAATGCCCAACAACACTATAAGTTTCTAGTTTAAGGATTTCAATTTTATTTTTTTTTTTGTTCTCTTGTTAAGAACTTTTAACTTTCGACATGAAATTGAAATAAAAAAAAAGTAGAGAAAACGAAAACGAAAAAAAAAACAACAACATTAATTGCACTCTTTGCGTCAGGACTCACCACTTCAAGGTTTATGTGCACACAATGCAAAATCCTCAGCGCCATCGTCTTGGACGAGAAAGTGCCTCAAAATTAAAATTGCAGATTTTTACGAGTCGCAATATACTCGTACTAGAAGTACGTATATAGTATGCAAGGCAAAAAGAAAAAGGACATTCGCGTTGGATGCACCGCATTGGAGGATGAGACTCGTGCTTTTGTACGGAAATCCTATGAATCGCATTATTCACTGAATAAAAATGCTAATGGCTGCTGACATCTAATTAATGGCCTTTGCGGCTTGAAGGATTAAAACAGGACCAGAGGCAGATCAATGACTCGCATAAAGTGTAGTCTTTAGCTGGATTTTAATGAAGAGCTGATTATGCGTAGCCACGGGTATGTTGAAAAGCTTGAAAGTCATATTTTTGAAAAATATTGGTACACTGTACCCTTTGAATCATAATAACAATCCTTTTCATTAATCATTTTAAAGGATATGATTGGGTTCTGGCAGCAAGAACATTCAAGCCTGTATGAAAAGTTTTAATGGCCACTAGGAACTTTTTACCAAAGAGTACTATTCGCTAACAATCTTTGAAACCGTGACAGCAACATTAAATTTCTTAAGAATGGAAGGAAAAGTTAGCTGTTGTAATCCGGAAATGCTGTCGATGATCCGCGAGTGAATAAGAGAGCTGTTTATGAAGGGATTCAAAAAAATAAATATAGCCGCCGCAGTCAAATTTGTTAATCGCCGAATGCAAAGATTTTTGTAGTGGTTTAAAACTCATGTGCATTTTGATGCCGATTGCTCCATCGATTGTTGAAGTCCGAATGGCCACGTTGACTTTCATATGAAATTATTTTCACTCGTTTAATTCGCAGTATTTTATTCTTTTACTTTTTTTTCTGCTTTCATCAGAAACCATTATTCGGACCACCCGAATTACAGGATGACAAGCCGATAGAGATACCATATGAAAAGATCTCCTGCGAACGATAACCTTGAATATAAAATGATAGAAGCTAAAAATACTTTCGTTGATTTGAAAGCCGTAACAAATAACAAGTCAGAAGAACGGAATTGATGTGTATCCTTAGACATGGCAACTCTTGGAGAACAAGATCACAAGGACAAGGATCACAATCGGACCTCAAAATGGCGCCGTCATTTGCAATTCTCTGAGAAACAGAAATTCGAACCCCATGTCGATAGTTTCCACGTATTCCAATTCGGCAGAACCTTTGCCGGAAAATGAGGATCCTTATGTACAATAAGCCTTTCATGCCGGTTATCATCACCTCGGGACAATACATCCATATTGTTCACGTCCTCGAAGAACTTGCCATATTCGAGAGGAAAATTCTTCACGTCTGTTTTGGACAAAATCATACTGAATCAGGAATCACACCCAAAAGCTTTGGTGGTTGGATTTTTTCAGAATTTTTCGAAAACTGCCAAGGAATGAAGGAACAAACTGCTGAACATCGTTTATTGAACGCAATGGACGTTTTTTCCTCCGACGCATATGAAGGATCAGCATTCTACGAAAAAACCAGATGAACCTTGTGAGTTGCCAAGCCGATGCTGATGCTAGATTTCGACTTTTGTAGAAGACATGGGATTCTTGTATGGTTCTGATAGCATTTTTAGTTTACCATCGTTACATGACCATGAATTCAATGCTTACTATCGTGCACCGGAGTGTCAAAGAAAATAAACTGTGTCACTGTATCTTTTCCTCCGGAGCATCTTGTCCAACGTTTAATGAGAACATGTGATGTAGTGGCAACTGTTTTCTTATCCAAGATGTTCACAATTTTAAATGCGTTGGGCTCACAAAAGACGCCAGACTAAGTGGATGATATAAGAAAGTATTTTCTTTGCATGCTTCGACCCTGTTTTTATTTGATGGCTTGAAACGAACTATGCAAGGAGGTTGAAAACCATAGTCGAACATAAGCCCAAGGAGATCCTTGAAGTAGCCCAGAGATCAGTAGCCTTGGAAAATGTTAGACGTCTAAATTGACAGCCAAACTGTTAGAAGAACTCAGCGGAAAGTTTGCTCTACTATGTAATAAACTTTGGAATTGTACAGTCTAGGCTTCAATAGGGAATTATTTGTTGGGAGGATACATATAGGAATAATGTAAAACCCTTTTTGGCTTTGCAGAAATGTATTTTAAGACAACATTTTTGAAAATTTCGTAGTCATCATAGTTTCACTATATTCTGTGACTTAAACATTCTTCCTGTCTTTGTATTTTTTTAAAGTGTTGAAAACTTTCTTTACGCGGTCGTCTTATCGCAATTTTCGTCTTATTTCAACTCATAGCTTACGAGGAAACCTTTTGAACATAGTATCTGTATTCTCTTTTCAAATAAATGCATATCGCAACTTCAAGATAGAATACACGGAACCTTTTTTGATCTCGTTAAATACTGGTTGCTCCAGAGTTGAATTTTTACTTTCTGACTTTGTTTTGATCTCATTTTAATTTTAGTCTTAAGTTGATTTATCGTAATTAATTAAAAAAAATTATTGTTCTTTCAACTGTCAACAACTGTCTCTTTATTTTCTTTGAATTTTTACGTATTGTATCTAAATTGATCTTATAAAAATATCTTTATCTGTTATTCGACTTTTGTGATTTCATAAAGGCCACTCCAGCCAATATTTATTTATACGGTTTTTTAAATTTGCAAAAAGAGACATTTCAAAACTTTGTTACTTAAATAAAATAAATAATAAATAAATCAAATCAAAATAATCAAATTTCTAGGGTCTATCCTAACCAAGAACGAGACATGGATACTTTATTTTGATTCTTTGACTTAACAACAGTCTTTTTACAGAAATCGCTTGCAAAATTGGCACAAAAGTTTGTGACGTCCGTTTTTTGGAATTGTAATGGTAGACTATCTGTTCAAGCTAACATTCCGCAGACCAAATCAGAAAAGAGACATCTAACATAAGAGACTGGCTGGACTTACTTGAAGCTAGACTACTGGCTCATTTTTCCCCGACTTAATGAGGAGCTTCGCGCACTGGAGAAGACTATACTCAAAGTGGACATCGAATCATTAATTTTTGGGCCTGGTCACAAACACATATGTATATTATGCCTCTATCAGCACAGCACCTGGTAAGTTCTGAATTCCTTTCTCATCCGAACATAACTACTTGGTAATTTTTAACGAAAGGTTTTCTTACTGAAAAAATAAGAAAACAAAATAATTGTAGAGCCAGTTCCATTCATACGTTTCAGGACGAACCATATTTCAAACTTTTTGATCTAAAATGAGCAAAATTCTTACACGTCTTCTGAGGATCGATACGTGACATGGTAATGTTTTGAAGCATTTAACGATTTTTTTTTGAAGATGCTGTCTATAAAACGCACCGTAAAATAAAATTGCAGTTCTTGGTCCTTTGTCAAAAATGGTTTCTTGACAATATACCAGCAGTGCGTACTGATCTATTTTGACACTTCCCAAACGTGATCTGAGCCTTACCATATGCAAACTGTTTTGACACATAAGTGACTATTCTTTGGCGTCTTATACTTTTGGTTTAATGTATACGTCGGATTGTCATTTACGGGAAGTGTTGACTTACTTATTGCATTGGAAAAAAACTGCGGCTGAAGCGCATCGAAAACTCCAAAAAGCTCACGGAGACACTGCTGTAAGTGAAATAACGTTCCGTCGTTTTTAAGACATTGAAATAACACTTCGAAAACCCTCGATTGCAGCCAAGGGCCGTTGAGAGTTGTTTTTTCGCCTGTGAACAACTGCTCCAGTGGGCAAAGACTAAGCGTTTTTTTCATCGCATTGTGACGGGTGATGAAAAAAGAAGAAAGAAGAGACCTACGCGCTGCGAAGGTAATGCTGTGTCATATATTATGAACTGTTGCAACCCAACGAAACCATCGCTGGGCTACGGTTTCGACTTCAATTGAATCAGTGAATGGAAGAACAGTACATGTACATAATTTAACTTTTGAGAAAAATAGATAAAACTATTTCATCCAAAACTTAATTTTTCCCTACAATGGTGTATGAGGGATTTGAATTATCAATGTTCCCAAATATGTTCTTGTATGAATAGTTAAACAAACTTTTTATTAAAAGGAAATATTTAGACAATTAGTCATTTTTTTTTTACTGTTCTTCCACTTACCGATTCAAGTGATGCGACTGAGCCGAGCACTGCACGAAAAACGGCCACAATACGAGCAGATGCACCAAAAAGTGATTCGACAAAGCTCGGTCTCACGTTGCCAAACGTTTTGCAACCTAGCTGAAAACGCTCAAATAGAAAGTCCTACCCAACTCGCCATATTCGCTAGATATTGCGTCATTCGATGGCACATGGTGTGGGTCATATGAAGACATCAAAAAATGTCTTGATTTGTGAATAGCCTCAAAAGATGAACACTCTTACCGTTACGGTATTCGAGTTCTGTCAAAAAGATGACGTTGAAAGACGGTGGAAAGACCTTGGGCTCATTTTTCCAAAATAGCAACCTAAGATATTCTTCCAGTTTTGCAAAGATTACTCGATCAAGGAGACCAAAAAGGACTCCTCAAAAATATGAAATGGCCTTCCCAATAGACCTTATAAGGCTTGATGGCTTCGGACGAACTTTGCAAAGAGGTTGAAAAACTGTGTTTCACATAAACACAAGAAGAGATGAAGTAGCTCAGGGATCAGTAGCCTTGGAAAATACTAAAATTTTAATTGAAAGGACGTCTTAATTGACGGCCAAACTGTAAGAAGAACTCAGTGGATTTTTCGACGCAGAAAAGGTCTAACTCAATTTAAATAACCAATTCTAAAGTCTTATGTCTAGAAAAAACAAAAAATGGAAAATGAAAAGACTTTTAAATGAATTTCTGTGAAAGAATGTTCAATTCGGAAACTTGTGCAGTGTCAGATAATTGGACCCATTAAAAGTGCTTCCAAATGGTAAATTGACAGTTTGAATAGATTCTGTTTCAGTTTTCTGGCACTGCCTTGCTTAGTGCTTGTCACTGATCAGCACCACACAAACATTGAATACGAAATGAAGAAGAGCCTTCGCCGCCTTCGATGTCTTAAAACAACTGCCAACATTTTTGCCCTGTATGCCCATCTTCAGCTGGACAAAAAGGACATATTGCGAGTACGACATCAAATTATATGGTCTCAAAACCACAGACTCTCCGCCTGTTTAACCTAAAGCCACCGCCCCATTGGCAATAACACTCAGCGACAAAAGTGGACAATAAAAGTTTATTCGAACTTACCTGGTGAAGTCCCATCTGTGGAATAGCCAGTCGAGTAAGCACTCTCTGGTGACGACAAACTATTCATGACATGGCCCATTGGATGGCTGACCGGACCAGCGTTCGACATGAGAACATTGCCGCCCGCCACTCCTGCTCCATTGTAACGACTTGACCTTAACATCTGACGATTTGCTTCATAGCCATTGCGTAACACCACATTAGTGTTGCTGCAAACACCTGCCGTCGCCTGTGGATGCTGTTGATGTTGTTGTTGGTGGTAGCTGCCGTTCATATGACTTCCACTGCCATTGTTATTGTTACTAGGAACCCTCTCGTCCAGTTCACCACTGACTGCGTACGCAATGTTTGCATTCAGACTGTCATAGGAACCTCCAAACTGCTGCTGCGATGAACTGTAGCCGTCTCCGTTTATTTTCGATGGCAGCAACTTGCCATAGCGAGACGCCGCCTCATTTTTTCCTCCACCGCCGCCGACACCATTGTGATACATTGCCGTGTCCTTTTGCTCCAAAATGTACTCTTGTCTGCGGTGCTGATTCTGCTGCTGCTGCTGCTGGTGGTTATTGTTATTCTGTGTGTTGTGGATGATTTCCTCGTAGTGGCCATTCGAACTGGAATTGGAACACCCTCTTTGCTGATAGCTTGGAGAATACCTCTGGTTTGACTGTTCCGCTGCTGCTGCTGCTGCTGATGCAGCAGGATAAATTTGTGACGAAGGATGTTTGGCATTCGTCCCGGGCGCATTCCCTGCGGACTTGCGTCGAAACATACTGCTAGGTGAGAGTGTTTTGGTTCGTTTGCCCTGTTGATGCTGATTATGAGATTGCTTGTTGGCGCTGTGGTCGGTTATGGCACAGCAACTGGCACTGCCACCGCAGCCGTTGCTATTCCTGTGCTCCTTGTTGGGTCCTTTGCTTGGTGCCGACGATAGCGTTTGAGCCTTCACACTTGAGTGCTGGACATAGAGAAAATTATCAGATTTCGGTGACATTGCTGAATCCTCACTCGGCGATTGCCATCCAAAGCGACTTTTCGTCTAGAAAAAAAAAAAACAGAGAAGACAAGAAAATTAAAAATTGGTTTGGGTGCGAGTAGACCTGCCCATACCACGAACTTCCCATCTCATGATAAAAAAAAAACATTTATGTGCTATTTAATTTGCTCCCAACATCAACTTTGAGATACTCAATTTTTTAGCTCCCCATAAGTTTATATTTGTTTTCGCATCTTTGAATCATATAAAAAACGATTAGCGTCTTAAGTATAGATTAAAGGGTATACTTATTTTTTACATGCTAACACAGTAAGAAATACTTATAAATCTGTGAACGATTCGCGATGTAAAGAATGCGTTGGTTAAATTGAATTCAAACATATCAGACTAATAAATTAAAAATATAAATATAAAGATTAAAACTAAATTAAAACAAATTCATGATGAAATATTAGGTATGAGATTATAATAATTGAGTTAATCATTAGCAAATTTATCTAGTTCAGTAAAAATTCTATAAAATTAAAATCACATTTATTACTTGAAATGGGGATAAGTAGGGGAATGGTAAGCTGCTATGAAGGTAAAGTTGAGTATTCAACATTAATTTTAATTCAACAGTTCGTTAATTACTTACTTACGAAAGTATTCTTTTAAGTGATCAGGACAACAATTTGAAATAATCGTTTTTGATTTAGTAACATTTATCTAATGTTGTGCACAAGATTGAAAAAATTGATAGATAAACATATTTCAATTTGGAAATACTTTTTTTCTGATTGAGTTACCTTTCTATGCTACTAAAGGAAAATAAGATTTTTAGTTTGACTGCAAAAATAATTTAATTTTTACCGTTTTTTTAAACATGTTAGTTGGTTGGACTTTTTTTGTCATTAATCATTTAATTATTAACTTTAGGTAGCGCTACAGTCCACGTAGGATTGGCATTGTATCTTTTTGGCTAAGTCAATTGGTTGTTGAATCTTCTCCTCCACTCACCGTCAATGCAGATGGGACAAAAGATCACACTTTTCTCTCGAAACAACGGGACCTTCATCCGCTTTTGAAAGTATCCATGCTTCTTCACCATATAGTAGGACGGGGATGATATTGGTCTCATAGAGCGACACTTCAGTTTTTCGAAAGAGGGCTTAGCTTTAATAGCTGGAGTTATTCTTCGTTTGATCTCAGCGCTGATGTTATTATCTGTATTTATAGCGGAGCCAAGATAGACAAAGCACCAACTACCTCAAAGTTATAGCTGTTTATGGTAACGTTCTGATCCGGGTTTGGTCTTTCTTTATGACAGCATATGCCTCCCTTTGCCTTCTGGCGTTGACAAGGTTCTTTTGCACTATTGCCTTAAATATGATGTTGAAGAAATCGTATGACAGTGCATCACCTTGTCTAAAATGTTGTTTGACATCAAGTGGGTCGATGACGTCTTTGCCGACCTCAATGGAGCAGCTTGATTTCTCCATCGCCATCCTGCACAAAAGTACGAGTTCGGCAGGGATGCCAAACCTAGACATTACTTCATAAATCTCGTCTCTGTGGACGAAACAGACAGCAAAACTAACCTTGAAATTCACGAAAAGGTTGTGCGTACTAACTTGGCGCTCCTTGGTTTTTTCCAAAATCTGCCGTTATGTTAATATTTGGTTTATGGTGGACTTTTCTGGTCGAAAACCACATTTATACGGATCTATCAGATGTTGACGAACTGCTTCAGACGTTCACATCATACGGCGGAAAAGATGTTAAAGGTAATTTTGAGGAGATTAACACCTCTATAATTGGCTTCCTTCCTTCAGGATTGGGCAACCAATACTGAGAATTCATTTATCTCGTATGCTTTCTTCTGACCATGTATTGCAGATGAGTTGGTGCATACTACCAACTTAGTCATCGCCGCCGCTTTAAGAAGTTCTATCTTGCTATCTGTACTTCGTCTAGGTCAGGTAGACGGCATTGTTGGTTCTTCCATGTCCTCAGCATTGACTGCAATTTTACTATGATATTTCCATTTCGAATTTTAAAGGCTTCGGTTTGGGGTGTGTAACCTTGAGATAATTGTTTTTGCTGGCTGGCTGTCCATGGCTTGCATTAAACGACTCAATGAAAGCATATCGACTGTAATATAGGACCAACGACCCAAAATCTTAGCCAGTCATCCCTCTAAGAGAATCAAACTCAACGTGAAGATAAGATATTTTAAATTTAGAGTTGCGAAAATCGATTTCATAACAATAACTTTAACATTGGAAGATAAATTTGTATTTGTTTTTGGCAGTTGTTTTTCAACTTCTTCAATAAAGTGTTATAAATCAGACAGCCAGAATTATCAAATATTATAAAGCTTAGTTTCAAAAGTACTACATTTTGTAAGAACTCTGTTTATAGGGATTCATATTTTACAAGTTTGAGGACCAACTGCTTATCTCAACTTCATGTTTTTCAATCAAATTTTTTTGATTGCTTTTCTTTGGAAGATATTAACCACTGCTCGGAATATTAAAGCGTGATTAACTTTATGTCCTTTTTGAAATTGTTCAAAAGTACATAGTTTCAATCCAGAGATTTCCACCACCTCTTCCTTCCGAGCTGGTAACTGCTCAGCAAAGGATCTTTTTCTGTCTGGTAAATATATGGCTTAAAGAGTATCACATTCAGTCCTCTTTGCAGATTCTGATAGGATTTTCCACGCCGATTCCGGGAGATTTTTTTTATCTCTGTGTCATTTTCTGGAAAGACCTCTAGGATTGGGTTCATGATATGAAACCACAACAGTGGAAAGCAAACTAAATCGGATGTTGTGGTCTTCCTTGCAATATACGAGCAATGCAGTTTTATCCATGTTTTTAACTTTGTCATTAAGGTTTCTCTCGATGCTTTTGCTTTAAATTCAATTGCCTCATGTAATTTGAGCCATGAGCTTCTTTTTGCTAATATATTATAACGATAAAAAAGCGTCAAGCTACAGCCGAGCAGGTCTTGAACAAAAAAACTGGTGGCTCCATAATTTTCTAAAGATCTTTTCTTGTGTCAGTGTTGCAGACGTCACTCTGAGTCTTGAAAAATGGGAAAGACCTACAGGATTCTCATTTCTGAAACAATTTTCAAACAACTTCCGAGGAAATTTGGATCAGGAAATAGAGAAAGGGGCATATCAATGTATGAAATGGCCTCAACTAAAAACTGTTTTAGTCTTTTTGGTAGTCTCTATAGTTAGTAACTTACTTAGTTTAGTCAATTGGCTAAATAAACATAATATTGATGAAACTTTTGGCATTAAAATTGAACAAAAAAAAACATTTTATATGAATTTGTCCGGAAACTTATGAACGGCAGTGTATATTTTTATGCATATTTTTTTATCTGATAAGATGGATGTCAACTATAAATTTAATTAATTTTGAACTTTTTTTATTGGAAAACTAAATTAATTTTAATTGAAGAAGTCAAATTGTCCCTTTTTTTGACAGTTTTTTCGTCATAAAATTCAAACCACCCTGTGAAATTTAACCAAAAGCTTTTCAGGTGATCGTTATGCACACACGCTTCGAATGACACCAATTTGGCTTCGATAGCTTGATTTGTTCTCGAGTTAGGCTGTACGAAAGAATCCGCACAAACGTACGTACGTACGTACGTACACACACACACACAGACATCTTTCTAAAAATCATGGAATCCGACTACTGGGACCGCCAAACGTGGAGAAATGTAAAAATTTTGAATTTCGAAAATCGGACCGATTACAAGAACTTCCTGATGGGAAGTTAAAAAACAGTCAAAGTGCATTTGCCTCGTGGTAGTAGGCCATCATCATCAAGTGGGAGTGACTCAAGAGTAGGCAAATAAACCTATAAACCTATACAGCCCTCTTGAAAGTCGGATTAAACATAAGCGAGTAGACGAGTACACCCGCCCGCCGCAGTCGCAGTCAAAGAAGATAACTTTGTCGTTGACATCCCTTCCGCATGGTAACCCCTCACGAGGGTAGTGGGAACGTTTATTACTGCAACTCAGTTCTGCGCCTACGTAACAAAGGAGAAACTGCAAAACAAACGTGCAAACGTAGACACAAATAAAATCACTAGAATTGTCGTTTTCATTTCCGGAATTCTTTCTGCGCCATTATTTCTCAGTTTTTTTTTTTCATTTTGTTTTTTTTTTTGTGGTCTTCATTGGTGTCCTTATTCAGGGCAGGAACACGCTTTGCTTCGTTTATTTTTTTATTATTTTTTTTTTTCATTTAAATCCCGGAGATTAGTGAAGATTACTGGGAATGGAGCCCAGATGGATGGTTCGCCGACTGTGAGACCAACCAACGTTACCATCAACCTTTTCAATTGGAATTTCGAGCAGGAAGAAGAAGATGATGAGAAGCAACAAAGAGTTGCATAGTAGAAGAATTAAAACAAGAGTACAAGGATTAGGAATATCCGTACACTTTTGTGCGAATAATTAAGACTACAACTGCTAGAAGGGTGCACTGTGGGCACACATGTGTGTGGAGAATTTATCGGAGCGGCATGTAGTCCGATGAAGTTGGTTTTGTAGCAATTTTAATCGGGCTAACGAGCTTCGGGTTGACTATGTTATTTTTAGAGACGGAGAGGATATTTAAAATTCTGTTGGAAAAGAGGGCTAAGCAAGCAAATGCCACTCAGACTTTAGAAGAACTACTTCCTTATTATTCTTGTGTTTTATTGAACATGCATTTCCTCTCAAAACTAGATTAATTAGCGATTGACTTGAGACTTCGTTGAGTGGATTATTAATCATCATCAATTATGGACAGAGCTTAGGATTTTATAGTGAAATGGGACGGACTTCAAAAACTGACAAGTTTGGCAAAAAAAATATAGAGCGACTAGATTGACTCATAAAACCAGCCAATGGGACAGGAAAATGTTTCTCCAAAAGTTTCGCTCAAAATGGCGTTACGAAGACGAAGTCGACAAGCTCGACTATAAAACCGCTGCATGGAACTACACTTCGTTCCGGAGGATCAGAGTATGGAACGGGGTAACAATATTCTCATTCGAAAACGAAGAGTTTTTACGTGAAAAAAGGAGCGGGCGTAAGCGATGGCAATGATCCCGAGCATCACCAGAAAAACATACTTTGACCATTATTCTAACAATTTAAGTTAAGCTTAAGAGTCGCGAGACTTCCACTTAACTCGAAGTCTTGACTGTGGAAAGGAACTCAAAGTACTTGCTATTGAAGTCCGTTAAGAGGGTATTCTAGTCTAGACATTTTATAAATCGATTTTTTTTTATATTTTCAAAGCTTAACTATTCAAGAATATATCTACAAGAGGATTTTTCGAAATTCAAATTATTTTCGGAGATATCGGTATTTTGCTGAACCGGCACCCAACCTTGTTCGGCCGGAACTAATCGAACAAAAGTCATTAGGAATTGTAGTACAAGAACCCAAGGTGACTTTTATCTTTTATATTTAGTGTTCACTTACGTCCAGCTGCTAACATTTGAATTCTAACTTTCAAATCACGTGGACGTACATACATATGTGCTGTGAGTAAAATAAAAATATTGTGAAATATTGCTGTTTGTATTTTTTATGAAGGCTTCATTCCTATTTTAAAAATTATGGAGCTTATGGGAATGAAAATTGGCCCGGAAGCTCATTCATTTGCTGTGCAAAGAGACAATGCCCGGATTGACCGCTCTGAGATACGAGGCCAGAACTGCTCGATATGAAGAGAGAAACGCGGAAAATAGTTCTTTCGAAGTCGAGGAAGGTCCGAGGTATGAAGCAGAAATGGCAGATTGAATAAATGTAAGTCTACAATATCATTTCATGACTTAGACTGCGAAAAACTTTACGCGAAACTTTAAATGCGTTTTTCTCGAAACTATCTTTTTCAAAACAATACCCACGATTTCTCAGGTTCTACTGGACCGATTTACCTAAAATTTACCTTCTTTAAAGACTTGTCTATGTCTATCCCTAAATTTTTATTACTTTTTTTTAAATTCGAAACAGTCAAAAAAAGTGGTACAAAAAATGTTTTTTTTTCAGGCAGTCGCCATTTTGTGAAAAAAGAATCTTTCCAACTTTTCTGTAGTTTCAGACATTGCGACATTATTCTAGACAAATAATTTTTTTTTTTGGTTTCAGATTGCTAGGAGGGTTGAAATCGTGGGTATGGTTACGCACCAATTTTTGAGATCCCCATTTCATCAACTGCTAATTTTTGAAAGTTTCAACTTATTTTATTTTTTGATTTTTTTCTGTATTCTAGTTATGTTTATAAATAGCTCATAAAAATGGATACTAAAACTAATAATTGCCTTTTTTTATGACAATTCAAAAATTACATGAAATTCATGCCTCTTGACTAGAATACCCCCTTAAGTCTATTAAAAAATTCGGAATGCACTCGGCGCCAATTAGGAAAGCTGACGGCGAATGGGTAAAAAAAAGATAAAAAGAAAGCGTATCTTTCCGCAAACCCTTTGACGGACTACAATGGTCGAAGTTTCCAATGCCAACAATCCAATGAAATTTTAAAGCAGCTGCCTTGAAAAGCGATTGTCAAGCTTTTGCATATTTATATGCTTGCTTAAGAATTTATACGTCAGACGGCAATTGAAAGTCGCAGAAGTCATAATGGTTCCGAAACCAGGAAAATGTCCAAAAGACAAAAATCATAAGTACCTATTTCGCTTCTACGGATAATATCTAAGGTCTTTGAGAAAGGTTTGCTAAAACGATTGCAACCGGTTTTTTTAATAAGACAATTATTACCGAGCCACAAGTTGGGTTTAAGTGTCAAGCAGTCCACAGTTGAAAAAGCCACAGAAGGAAAAATGTTTTTAGTGCATTTCTCGACGTATCGCAAAGCACAAAGGACTGAAGTATAAACTAAGGCTTAATAAATTGTTAAAAATATTAGAAAGTTGCCTTCCAAACAGACTTTTCCATCTTAGATACGCGATTGAATACGCAGAATTAAAAAAAAATCACGCCGGTGTTTTCCAAGGAAGTGTGCTGGGTCCGATTCTATTCTCGCTTTATATGAGAAATATGACCCAAGATGAAAAAACAGGATTGTCTACGTTCGCGGACAACTTTCGAATCATCAACGCGAAAACACCAGGGAGCTTTTGACAAAATATGTGAGTGGACGAAGACTTGGGGATTCGCTCTTAAAGAGATCAAATCAGCTCGTTTATTTTACGTTAACAATATACCTCTGCTTATTAATTCGATTTAAATCGCGTATGCAAACGAGGCGGTGCATATACGAAGAAACAAGACGCGTTACTGAAGTGGAAATCACACGTTAAAATTAAGCGCGATGAGCTAGAAAGCCAGCTTAAAGAAATCCGCTGGCTCCTCGGGAAATGTTTGAATCTAAGTTCTTAAAACTTATTGGGCGTTCAGTATACAACTATGGGGCCGTACCAAAGCAAGCAATAGATCTATAGTATAAAAATTAAAAAAAACGCATATTGGAAACTAATTGGTCTGCGTAAATTAATCCACGTATTCCTGTCCATATTCTTCCCATGTAACTGGTGTACACTAGGTCATTTGTTTTCATTTTGCTGCGTCGTGAAGCTGCGCTTAAGTAATCAATTGAGCCGCAAATCTTACGCCATTAGTTTCTTTTCGATAATTTTGGGAAACGATATTAAAATCTTAGGCAACCTTAAAAACAAGTCACTCGGCTGGACAAAGGAACAAAACGTGTCCAAGTACGAGTATTTTTCTGATTTACAATTTCACCTTCTTATCGGGTAAAACTGACTTGCAATTTAAAAAAAAAAATGTGATGAAACTTTTACTCTTTAACATTCCGCTTTTCCTTTTGAGATACAGGCCTTAAAAAAATAGGATTGGAAATCTTATGTGTGGACAAGCCGGTTTGAAGTTTTTGAAAACAAAAGAGATGAAGTGTCATGCCTTGCTGAATTAAAGATGATCCCGAGCTGTGTTGTCAGACTTCGTGGTGGTCCCATAATGGACTCGGATTTTTTTTTGTCCGCATCATCCATTTCGATTTAAATTGCTCAAAATAATGCTCGAACATTTTTCTAAGCTTTGTCGAGTATACGTGGATCAAGAAGAACAAGAGGGAATTCTGAAAATATGAAATGGTCTGGCAAATCATACGAGATCGACCAAAAAGGGCTGCTTAAGGACGAATTGCTTTCTTTTTTCAACGAAGAACGAGATTTGAGGGAAGTTATGGCGTTCACTAAAATTGATTATGTAGCTTGATTAAAATTTTACTGAAGCAATTTTAATAATTCAAATGAAAATTGAATTTTTCTGATAAAATGTAATGGCTGAAAACTTTTTGGTCGTACTGTATATTTTAAATTTAATTGTAGGACTTCAAACCTTTTTCCAGTTGCTCATTATTTAATAAAACTCTGTTATTTTCTATCAAACAAATTATCCTGCCTCAAATATTCTTGTTCGTTATTCAAGTCACGCAATTCGAAGCCTTTAAAACTGACACAGCATTGATACTTAAATAAAAAACAATCTGAATCTGAAATAGGCCACAAAAATTCGAAAAGACTGAGCAAACCCCAAGGACACCATTAAACAGTAACGCGACTGTCCTGATTGACGCGATAAGACTTCAAATGTCTCTCATTTCGCATCCTTTACTGATTGACCCAAGACATGGCTTTGATTTTTTTGTTTATAGCTCGTAAAGTCCTGTGATAACAAATAATAAACCAGCTGCCAGATCCATTTTTACGAGCATCCTTCTCTCATAAAATAAGTATAATTCTGAACCAACAACACTGATTCTTTACGATAATGTCGGTGAAGAAAATAATTGAAGACATCTTCAAAGCGAAGCGGCTTACATTCCATCCACTTAACCCAACTTTAATGGACTAGAAATAAGACAAAAAAAAAATATACATTTCCTCGGAAGAATCATAACAAGCGGTTGTCTCTCGAAGGATGTTTAGAAGAGAGCCTGGCGAATCGCAACGAAATACATCAAAGCGCCTTTGAAGGCATGCAATTAAATCGAAACTTACATTTTTCTTCGCGCGAAAAACTCGTTGTAAGTTGCGCTGGGGAAAACTCGTCCTTAAACTTTTCTAATATAAATTCCCTTCAGCGAAACGAAAAAAGAGGGAAAATACTTGTGTTCATCCTTTTTCCTTTGTAAAATAAACTTTGAAAGAATAATTTCTCATTCAGTGGTTATGGTTGCACAAAAGTTTTTTGAAAACAGGACTGAGTTCGAGGACACCCTACATTGCCACTCGAAAGATTGCAATGCGAGAAGGCCGTGCGGAAGAAACAACCACAGGACATTCATCTATATTCGAACTTCTCTGGTGTGCTGCCAACTTACAAGACGCATCTCTTCGCCAATCACCCTCAATAGAAATACATGAGAATCGTAAAAATAAAACATCCCGCCGCATCGCGTCTATCGCCGTCAATGGATAGAGTCACAGGACATCCTTTATTACATCGATAACAACCAAAGGAAGGCGAATGAATCCCAATGGGATAAGCAGATACTTACGTGATTCTGTATCGGTGAGACCTCCCTGCGTCGGGCTGGACTTGATATACCGCCATTCGGTGCGGTGGCTGTGATTGACGCCGTTGTGGTTGTACCATCTCCATGATATATCGTGAATCCAGGTGCTCCTTTGTGTCCATTTTGTGTTAGATTGCTGGATGCAGTCGAGGTTCTGCCGCCAATTGAAACATGAAACGAAAAATGAGAAAAAATATTACGTGAAATGTGTAATCATGAGAACGTTTTGGGGAAACAAATAAAAGCGGGCGGAAGTCCTTAATTGAGTACCTATTCCGTTAGCTTTCGGCAATTGCGCTTTGCCAATGAATATAAGTAAATTATCCTGCCACTTGCTAGTGCTTCTGTAGGCACCTTTGGCGTATTCGTGACTTCGGGTAGTATCAAAGGAAAGTTAAGAGGAAGCCCGATGGTGGTGGCATGGCTAGAGGCTATTGGCCTTTGTTTTCGAAACAAACTTTCCGGTAAAGTGGTGAAGCCGATGCCAATTGCAAATACTAAATTATTGAAAATGTGTAGCTGGCTTGGTGGTTATAGCCAGTCCCTTGGGGAGATTTAGAAAGTGGTATTACCAAATCGATGACCTAGATTGTAGTCTTAGGGCGGGAAAACATACTTCGATTGAATGTTTCATTAGTGCTTGATTGAGACTAACAATGGCAGGCGGAATAAGCGATGAAGGCAAACAGATGTTCTGCAGCGCAAAGGGGAATGCGATTAATTTTATTTGGTTTGGATTGTTAGAGTCTTGGTCTTTTTTTTTTGTTTTGTTAGCTCTGAATGTCGGACTCCTTTTGAGGACAGACATTAAGTGGGTATTATTAAGGAAGAGTAAATGGTTCCTTTGAAGTGGTTCTGAAGTTTCAGCATTTCACGATAGCAATATTAATACGAAGAATTGTTTGTGTAAGCAACTGTAAAGAAGAATATTTCAAACAAAGAAGATGTCGCGATGCCTTGGAACGCAGCAGAAAATATTGAAGATTTTATTAAAATGGTTACTTTCAGGTTTTAAGTTATGAACCACAAAGGGAATGGATATCAAATGCATTCCCTTTTTTCAAAATGCGGACAACTGCGAGCTGAACACTTGCACGACGGGTTCCGTACCTTCCCAGCCTACCTTTTGACATTAAACTGAGTTGTTTATTAGATAAATTTTGAATTTTTCCGCTTCATTCTCCTTGTCGTAAAATTGACTTACGTTTTCATGTCAATTTTAAATTTTGTTGCCTTCTTTTTGGCCCCAAATTGAGTTGCGACTTTGAAAGCTAGTTTTTTATATTATTGTATTTTTATTATTAATTTGCTGTTAAAGGGGCCATAGTAGGGCGGACGGACCTAGGATTCCGTTGACACCCTTTGGGTGCAGAAACATAAGAAGCCAGATCTATCAGTCTATAGTGAATTCATATAAACATAGCTTTGGCAGTGCAAATCAATGAACACAGCCCATTAAGGGGCACCGTATATCCTAAAAACCCTATTGCTGGATGGTGCAATCGGTCAAGTATCCCTGTTTCAATATGATCAGTTGCTAGGCCACAGGTTCGAATCCTAGAGTAAATTCGAAGTTTGGCATTGTGATCAAATTAACTATCACTGGAGTGGTCAACCTGCTATAGTAATCTGACTTAATGGGTGTATTGCCATTTGCCAATGTCCCTGCAGTGTAGGCAAAATATTTGCGGCAACATAGCACAACCCTTCGAAAAAAATTCTGCGAACTAAGCAAATAGAAAAATCTTACTCCGTCCCAACTAATACTTCACCTACTCCACCCATGAAGCAATTGAGACTCAAGAACATCCGAGCTTCAAACCACTACACTATTTTTCAATTTTTTTTAACCTGCTATTCGCTCTTAGCAAATCGTCACAGTCAACTTTTGAGATGAGTTAATAACCTATTTCCGAAAACTTTGATGGTGCAGCACCATTCAGGGGGAATATCAGCATTTACCAGTGTGTCGTGAATTGCAGAAAGGTTGGATCTAATCTAGCCCATAGGCACGCAAAAGAGCCGGATGCCAATCAATACTAAATGTCTAGGAAATATCAAGTGTAATTTGCTTGGTTTCATCGGAATTATGCAAAGATTGCATCTATACTGCCTGCCAAAGAAAAAAGAGAAAAGAAGATTCGTCTTATTTTGTGGACAGGCTGGACACACGCTGTTTTTCTAGTGTAGAAGAAAATCTCTTCAGAGATAGCTCTATCGGTACTGCTCATAAAACAAGCTTTGTAAGTGACAGTTTTACTCATAGAGTAATACCCTTTTTGTCAAATGTTCATTGTTCGGAAATTAAATGACTTAACACTAAAATTTGCTAGGTTAAGTAGTGCTGATGAGTCAATAATACCGGCTTTAAGCTGATGCAAAAACACAATTTCACAAACTTCGCGACGTTTTTGCCAAGATTCAGAGGTCAGAGGATTAAGTCTTCTAGAAAAGGACATGTTAAAACATTTTGCGAAATTTAGCGAAAGAATTAAGGTCATCCTGCAAAGCCAAGCAGTCTGAAAGATTGTTAATTCCGTTAAATATTTTTATGTCGTCGGTATAACTTACACACTTACAACATCGTTAATAGAAATAATGAATAACAGAGGACCTAGATGGCTAACCTGAGGCACACCTGAGGTAGCGTAAAATAATTTAGAGGTTGATCCCCTAAACAAGACTTAAAAGGTTCGCGCGTCAAGATACGAGCATATCCATTCCACAAAGGATGCAGGTTAACCAAAGGCTTCCATTTTAAAGGCTATTAGATTACGGGAAAGCTTATCAAATGCCTTACTGAAGTCAGTGTTAATGCAGTCGACTTGACCCCCTTCTTCTAATGCTTATAGTCACAGTGGATTTGTTTTTTTTACAAAACTATGGTTTTTGTCAGTGAGGAAAAGCTTGCAACTAAACTAAAAACTTTCAAAAATGATAGCCTCGAAGAGTTTAGGCAAACAAGATAACTTAGGTATAGGTCTATAATTAGTAACATCATCCCGGCAACCTTTTTTGTGTACCGGAATTACGAAACCTTTTTTCCATAAAAGAAAAAACTGAGAAAACTCTTTGGTAAATGGATGCCTGGAGTATGAAAGCAAGGAGCCCTGCCAAAGCACTGCCGCAGTTCTTTATAATAGTTGGAGGTATTCCATCAGGTCCGCAAGTGGTGTCATTTGCAAGTCGAGCAAGATATTAATTCACTTCATAAAAGGTTATTGATATTAGACTCATGGAACTGGGGCAAAAGCATTCGCTTGTTAGAATCATAAGCTGAATTGAAAAAAGATAAAAATAAAATTGCAAATAGCATCTGGCTTTTTGCTAAGACACTTCAAGCATGAAAGTGTTGAAGGATAGCCATCCGATTTTTTCTTGCTGTTAATGAAATTCTAAAATAATTTAGGGTCAGTTAGAAGGGATATACTCATTCTTTCAGTATATTTATCATTAAGACGAACTGTAACTGAAATTCCCTATGAATCGATAAGCAACGATCGTGATTATCGGATTTATTGCTTGAAAGATACTTCTTCCATGCTTTATTCCATCTATTGCAAAGACTACGTAGTTGGTGATTATACCATGGAGCAGTTTTGCACTTTAGAGGAACGGATGAGAGGAAACAATCAATTATGTGTAAATAAAATCAACCATTTGGTCAACTGTTGCCTTCAAAATACTGTCAAAGTCAATCTTAGAAATTTATTCATTCAGGTGATTAAAGTCAGTATTTCTGAAGTCGAATACCAGGTCATTGTTAATCATATCACTATTCTGAAGACTGTGCGAGTGAGGAGCTGAATTTGTCCCATTGACAAATTGTAGCTCTCAAGCAAATTGACGTTGGCAAGGCTTTGACCGCAAGAATGTCATAAGTTATGTGGGCGTTGGAATCAACGAAGTTGCGAAGTTTTACATATTTTTGAACAAGGACCAAAATTGCTTTGTACCATTTGCACAGTCAAAACATTTTTGGTTTGCTTATTTTTGATTAGATTTTGATGCTTCGAACTATTTTTTGAATATTCTGCAGTTGGATAAACTTAAAAAAAAAACGAGCTCAATTCGAGGCGCCGTTCATGTTGCTAGCGCAGAAGCATTGAAGCCAATCATAACTTATAAGATTTTCTGTTGTTAAAAAGCATTTTTTAGTTTGTTTTGCACCAAGTATTTATACTATTGAAATCCACTTGCTAATTATCACATTGCGATGTATTCTGAAGCGAAAAGAAGATAAAAGCATCATCAGACCAACATATTTTAATGAACTTCGCCCTTTCTGTTGATAGTAAAATTAAAAACATAGATGCAAGGTTGGAACCCTGCAACACTCCAGAAAAAACTTGTTTATTTCATGATTTGGCACCTCAATTAGTAACTATCATACTTCATTTTTATTTGATAGGAAACTCTCAACCCAACGAATCAACCAGTCGAAATTACTAAATGGTTCGTGAATTTCAGTGAGTAAGTGTCTCTTTTTAACAAATCAATTATTTTAAGGTGAAACTAAAGCTGATATAGAAAATTAAATATGCCTTCGCGGTATACTTCCAAAAAGTTTCGGTATGCATGAAAAAATTTATTGGTTTATTTAATCTGAGGAAATCGGTTCCTTCATTTCTGAAATGGACATGACCAAAGCAGGCAGAAGAATTTGATGAAGTCTGGGTTCGAAGACTATGTTCGACAGAGGACTAGGTTGACTTTAAACAGTTAAAAATAATTTCACAAGTGCATAGGTTATGGCTTTGTAGTCGAAGCAACCTCTTCCCTAATTTAAGTTTAAGGACTATTCTGAGCTTCATGCAAATAATTTTTTTATGACACCTTTAGGTGACAGGGTGGCTCTTATAGGTCAAAGAAATATTCCTTTTTTTTTACAAATGGCATACATTTTTTGGGTAAACGTCTTTCTTACAACTGACAACTTTATTCTGCATCAACAAACTACAAGTCTTCCTAAAACACTCTGAATACCCAAGAGTCTTATAAGTTGTCCAACTGATTGGCGTTTAATAACAAAACATCCAAACAAGAAAAAAAACAACATTAACACAAAAGGATTTCACAAACAAAAACAGGATTTCTCAAGCAAAATCTCATAACAATTTCCAGCAGGTGTATTTAAGAGGATGAATGTTTATATAAGGAAGAAAAAGTTATTCTCCATCCCCATTGCACGTAAGCGATTTATTCACCCAGTAATAGGAAACTTCCTCCTGCCTTTGTGTACCTACTATATTAAACGAGAACAAGGACTCGTCTTACCCAAATGCCGTGACGCAATAGTACCATAGACAGTGGGTTAAAGTTGTCTGCACGTAGGCCAACGATAATTCATTCCTGAGACTCGTGCATTTTTCATTCTGTCTCAGGAAGAAAACGGAAGTCCATATTCATAAAATAAGAAAAGTAAATGCCTGATACCTCCACTCAACTTTAAGGATTGAATAGTTGAGCCTTTAATATTATCTGAGGCAGAAAAATAAAAATGAAAAATAAGGAATGCCATTTACTTAACCCTTATGTCGGAGCCGGAGGACCTGCTGAGGCAGAAATCATAAATTCCTTCCTTAAGGACACCCAACACTTCCACTGTCACTGATCATAAGAGTAACACGAGATGGTGTGAAGAAATGGAGGGTAAATCCAGTCTGAGCATTACCACTGAAATGGCGTGCGGCCAAAACAAGTAAATTGAGGATAAGAGGTAAATGGAGGGGTTTCTTTCTTGTTTTCCTTCGGCTATGCGAATCATGAAATTTAAATGACATCGAACCCAAACTGACCCAAAGGATGATTCAAATCGACCAAATTCCTTGCCAATAACGAAAATCGATTGAGCAAAGGAAAAAACAAATTCAATTGAAAAGAAAAAAAAAAAATTGCCATTCCTATCCTTTGGAATCATTTATGAGAAGATCCTCTGCAAATAGAATTTCAGTGAGCGGGGTGAAGCGGCTAGCGTTTGATTTTTCATTTGCCCAAATAATTTGACAACAGCTTTGGGTCGATACTGGAACCCCCCTCCCATTTTGTTATTGTTTTTCTTTGACGTTTATCGCTCTTCCGGGCTGAAAATTAAAAGTTAGGACTCTCAATTACATTAGATTATTAAGGAAAGGGTTGAACGGCATCGATTTAAGTTTGATCCTTTTTTTATTTATGCCGGAAGTTTGAATTTCTATAACTTTTTGTATGAATAAAATATCTTAATTACTTAGAAGTGCCATTCAAGGTTTCCTTATATCAAGCCTATGACTTTTAGTACGAAAAAGGGTTTTTAATTAAAAGAGTTGCAACGCCTGCTTCTCTTTGTGCCTTAAGGATTAAGAAAATAAAAATAAATCTTGGTCGTGGATTTTTTTCGAGGTGCTCTTTTGTTGTGAGTTGATTTTTTGTGTTATAAATTATAGGCCAGTCGATAACGCCACTGTTCTGCATTCAATTCGGAAATATGTCGTCTATATTTTTCCGATATGCTGTTGACTAGATAGTCTATAATATTCTGCTTTCATTGCTTCAAAAACAGCATGACTTTTTTCTTTATTCGTTGCTCTCAAGGAATACAAACTAATCTTCAAATGCAATTTGCACAGAAAGAACAGAATAAAATATGAATTGGTTCGGAACTCAGATGAAGCATGGTTTCAATACTCGTTGGAGAATTTTATCAAATTCTTTTCATTCGTTCAATTCGCAGTATTTTATAAGCCATGAGTTGATTTATTAGCAAGTGAAGTTTCTGTATTTTAAATCCGCCGTCATTTTCATACTTTCAAAGAGGCAATGATGTAACATTCACTTGTCATTATTTTGACGACACGATACGATGGCCACTCACTTAGCTATATGACCATCACTAGTCGACTATTCTAGTGATAGCGCCGTTTATTTGACCCCACCGACAAATGGTAACTGGACGAGATTCGAAGACCAGCCAAAAGTTAAAGACTTACTCTTGGATTCGAAAAATTTAAGTTGATCCTGCTCCAGCAAGCCATGATTCAATTTGATAATTCAATCATTACAAACGGCAAAGTCACTAAATTTCAAAGTAACGTATCGTAATCTATGTAATTTCAGTCTCACAAGTTCGAGAAACTCTTCAAATTCTACTTCAAGCTAAATAAAACAAGACGAAATTTTGCCAAAAAATGAAAACCCCAAAGCCTCAGCATGATACTGTTTAAGGATCACTCCACCACATCTTATATCAAGATAATTTGGAGAATGATTCATTTTGAGAAATTTGAGATGTAATTGTCAGCACCAACTATTCTACAGTATCCGCGCCAAGACACAACACATTGAAATTTATCTTAAGTTACGTTGATGCTTCTTGGGGACGACCACAGTCTTTTTCCCTTCAACTCTTATGGGCTTAGGAGAATCTTAAGATTAATTTCCCTTCACAATCCCTTTTAAGCATAATTTTCAAAAGTTTCCAAATCCTGCTAAAAAACTTGAATCATGTAGCTTCACCTTCAACCAATTGATTTTTGAAAATATCATAATAGAAGTATGCGCTGGGGGCTTGTCTTGTTGAAACACAACTATCAAGGATCTATTCTTTTAATAAGTTCGTCCTCTTGAAGATAATCAAAAAGAGCTATCCTATGAGCATGCCACTCTTTCGCTGTAAGAGATGGGACCGATCTGCCTAAGTCTCGGTAAATTCCGCCAGTGGATGATATTGATCTGGTTTTCCCATTTCTTGATAAGACCTGGGGCCATAGTCCAGTTTAGGTCACAGAAAGGCTTCATACCAGTGAACTATCCTTCTGAACTAGCCCTGGCTAATTCGTCCGCATTTTCATTGCCTTCGATTCGATGACGACCTGTAACCCATCTTAACGCTGACCTAGGGGTACTATTGCGTCGTAGCATCTTTTGACATATTTGGAGTCAATTTAATTGGACAACAAGCGCTACGCAGAATTCGATGGTTTTTAGTTTGACCCGGAAAACACTTGGATGATTTTCCATTGGTGCTTAGACACCGGAACATATACCATTCGCCGTATTTGGGCCCTCAGTATACCAGATTAGGTGTGATGCTCAACCAGTGGTCACGGTTAGAACCAACCGCCCAAAACAGTGTGTTAGATTCGTCCTATCTGACATATCCTTTTCCATGATGATTCACTAGTGTCGCGTCTAGTCACCTGGTTTGTATTTCATTGCTAATTGCCAAGAGGAGACAACCCTTTGACAAGCACTGCCGTTGGGCACGTGCTCATAGCACCAGTAACACTCAAACAAGCTATGCGTTGTAGCTTATCTAGCTTTATCGAAATTTTTAGTTCTAAAGTTTTAGGCCACCAAACTATGGCTGCGCATGTGATAATAGGTTTGAATAACCAGTGTAACCTCTTAGGTTTGAAACCTTTACTCTTACAAGCCCACATGGGTATGATTGCGCGATTTGTGATGGACTTGATATGAGAAGTCCAGTTAAGTTTATTATCGAGGATAACACCGAGATACTTGACTTCACTACAGTATTCCAGAGAAGTTCCCTATATGACAATTGGAGACGGAGTCAGTTGTCTCCTCGTTGTAAGGGGGACCAGAACAGATTTGCTAGGATTCACAGAGAGTCCTTCATAATTACATCATTCTAAGACTTGTATTAATGCTGATTGCATTTAACTCTTATGACAAACAGTAAAAAATTGAACGAAAAGACTCAAAGAACACTAAAATATTACCAAGTCAAGTCTCCTTTCTTTTTCATATTTTATCGTTTTTATCGTGAGAAGTGCCCCAGCGAATAAGCCGTGCTCTTCCACTGTAATCCTCTCCTCGTCGGGCCTGCTCATCAGTTCAACCTCAAGTAGGTTCCGTTCTTCTAGTCGAATATAGAGATACTTCTATGTTATATGTGGTCATCATAAGGGTATTCATAGCCCCCTGAATACGTTTACGTATAGTATGTTCGGGGTTTTTCAATATGGACTTTACAATTTTTCTTTTAAATAAAATGCAAACCATTTGAGATATTTCAAAAACTTTGTTATCGACTTGAAGTACAATAAAAATGTTTATAAAAAGAAGTCGACTTCGCTCATCTGGCCACCACGAGCACGTTTGCAGCGGCCGATCCGTTGGACCCAATATTAAATGACTCGGCCACACATTTCAATGACTTATCGTAGCCCCAAAATAATCTAGAGGCGTTAAATCGCACGAACGAGGCGGCCAATCAACTGGTCTATTTTTTGAGATAACACGCTCATCAAATTTACTCTTCAAAAAATCGATTGTAAGGTGAGCTGTGTGGCTTGTGGCACCATCCTCTGGAAACCACATGTCGTCCAAGTCCATATCTTCCAATTCGGGCCAGAAATAATCGGTAATCATGACGCGATTACTCTGGCCATTCATAGTCACGTTACGTTGTTGCGGATGAAGTGGTGATTCATGAAGCAAATGTGGATTTTCACCCGGCCAACAACGCATATTTGCATTCAGCCAGAAACGAGCTTCGTCACTGAAGATGATTTTTCGACGGAATTCATCATCTTGGAGAACGTACGTCGCTTTGAATGGTCCATCGGCTCCAATTCTTGAGTAACCTTACATTGTTTGGGTGTAAACCAAGATCCTGACGCAAAATACGCCATATTGTGGTCTGAGCTATGCCAAATTCTTGAGAACACCACGGAATTGACTGATTTGGATAGTTTGCTTAGGGCGCCTGAAAGGCAGCGATATTTTCGACACTTTGACCAGCTCGTTGTCTCGCTGATACGGCAGCATCACGCAACGAGTATTTAGACTCATTTGTTATTGCCTGTCTAAAAGGGCGAGAATTACGACCAAAAATTCGACTTATCGCTCTTAAAGTTGCGGTCTGCGACTCCGAATTTCGGTAGAATTTTTTTTTATAATTTGCATACGTTACTCGTTCGTTGAGTTTACTGAATAAATTGACAATGACAGTTCGATGATTAGTGAAAGGGTGCGTTCACAACTTAAATTCAAAGTTGTCCAATACCTATTGGAAAACCCGTTATATCTAGTCCGAAAGGACAAAATCCGCCGAATATAATGGCACAACCACATTGGATGAATGGAGTGCTGCACACAAGTGTGTCTTTAAATCCTAGCCACCAGCTTAGCGAAGAAAGGCAAGACCGAATCCAAAGTTCAAATTTCAGATAATAATCTCGATTGCTACGAAGAAGGGTACCTGAACCGTGAAGCCATGTTACCCGTATAAACATTGAAGGAAACTAACCAAGTACTTTGAAACCAATCCTAGGTTGAAAAACCAAACATTCAAGTATTGATTTTTATAACGCTGCTGTAGGCTGTTTATCTTCTTTACATCCAAATAAAAATATCCACTGCACTTTAAACGACTTGCCAAAAATGTAATCTTACGAACAAATCCGCCATCCCTTAAATCCCCAAAAATAATCTTAAAAATTCTATCCGACTTAACCCCAAAAATATATGACAAATGACCAAACAAAAAAGGGCGAAATGGTGAAAGAAAAGCAGGCCGCCCTCCATCAGTTATGGAAAAGGACTTATAAGGCTAACCCAAAACAATCTCCAGCACCTTTGCACATTGTGCAAACGATACTCCTAGTGATTTGAGAGACATTTGACATCGATGTGACGTTTCCATCATTAATCGAAATGTCGTGCCCCAACTCCTCCGAACATACTTTTCTATTTGTATTACTGAATTCATTTTGAAAGGACTCCATTCATCTGTTCGGAATAACTTTTCAAAACTTTTTCTCCATCAGTTGTGTTCAGTTGAATTGTTTCGAAATAATTTGAAAATTTTCAATGCATTCAACGAGATAGAAAATATTAATAGTAAATGTACATGTACTCGAATGCTGACAGATGATAAATTTATTTTTGAATTGGAACTCACCCATTCGAATTTTTATTTTTGTTTCCTTTTTTTCGCGGACGAACAATATGATTTTCCATCCATGATCGAATTTTTGAACCGAACATTATATTTGTTTGAGTGCAGTTTATCGATTTTTGGTTATCCTTGACAGTCTTTTAAGTTTCTTTTTTTTATAACACTATTTATTATTTTGTTCTATGTTACACTTTTTAGTTTTTTGAAATGTTTTTTTTTTAAATATTAAAAATGTTTTGTTTTTTTTTTATTATTATTTTTGTTTAGATTCCTGTAGTCAATTGTTTTCTCCTAGGACGGATTTTTATTTGTCTGTTATGAGAAGAATTCTGAAAAGAAAGAAAATAATGGTTTAAGTTGATTTTTGGTTAGAAATTGAATTAAAAAAAGGCAATTAAAAATTATTTTTGGAGTAAATAATAAATTAAAAAAAAAATCAAAGTTATTTATGCTTCAGTGAAAAAAAAAAATAAAGTGGCAAGCCTTGGGCAGGCTGAAAGTTTTCACTTGACTATTATTAGAGAATATGTGCTCTTTTGAGGGTGGGATTCCAAGATTAATTTTCACGCAAGGCCTGAGCTGAAATAAAAACCTTTGAATATTTTCATCGACAATTTTTTTCTAAAGATTGAATATTTTATTGAAATATAACTTCATGACTGTCTTCGTTTGCTTGGGAGAACAGCATCCTTTTAATGCATATTTTTATTACATTTTCGAACTTCTCGACTTCTTCCAAGAAAAGTTTGAAAGTATGTTCCAAATTGATATTATAAATGGAACCGCAAGAAAAAACTCAAGAAGCAGCACCGTGACACCCAAACAACACCCCTGATTTAATGATCTTTTGTACAAAAGATCGTTTGTTAAAAGACGTCTTGGTGGAACTGCTGGAAAGCGCGTTTGGGTAAATACCTCCCTTTTAATTGAACAAAATTTGATACCAAAAGTTCCTGTAAGTTTCGAACCAATAAACAATATTTAAATCCGTCTAGCTTTGCCCAAAGTCATTATCCCTTGAGAGCGAGCAAATTAGAAAAAAGCCATAGCTCGCCCAACTCCAAACTCTAAATTTTTGGCCAGAAAAAAAAATTGATTATCTTGCTTAGGCAGCGCTCTCCAAATATTGCTACTACTCTTCCGTTGTTGTCTTGGAAAAAATGAACCAAATCCATGTGGATTATCCGAGCCCAAAATTCAAAAAGAATGCTTACGTACGTAGCCGTCGAATTGTAAATTGAACTTATCCGTAAAGAAAATTTTTGAACAGAATTTTGCTCCATTTGAAGCTACTTTAAAGCCCCAATGGAGAATTGACAATGAAGCGTTTTGTTTGGCTTCAATTCCTGATTCAGTTGGAACTTGTCAGCGAATAATTTGAGATCTTTATGCAAAAATTTCCACAGGTTAAGACGACTGACGTTCAGCTGCTGATGTTGGGCTGTGCTTCCAAACATAATTTTGAGAACAACGAAGCACCTGCAACCAAAGTCTTCCAATTATTTTCAAAACTCAAACGATCTGTGCATGGTTAACTAGCTTGTTTTGGATTGCTTCCGATCTTCTTCGATACTTTCTTTGTAATCAGAAGAGGCTCCTGGAAAGTATGAACTGGCATTGAGCATTGTCATTTAAGTTTGGCCAACACACCTTCTGAGCATTTCGGCTTTTCTGAGCTGGTACTTGGGATTCTGACTTTGCTCATGTTTTTTTCATGCAGCCTTTCGTTGCTTGAAAATATCACTTCATACGTCTTCATTTCGAGACTTTTGAAATATAAAATGTTTCACTTCAGGGGTTGGCTTATGGTCTTCTTTATAAAGGAATAATTTTACTAAGCTCTTGGAATGCCACCTCCTTTTTACTCCCCCCTATTTTAGCGTCATTTGTCCACCATTGTGATTTTTTAGAATTTGGTTGAGTGCCGGTTAATCTCAGATAGATCCTACTCTAAATTCATTATCTTCAGCTTCATTGACAACATTTTCGATGTAACGTTTCACGTTCTTTATAAACTCTTCTCCATTTTCTTTATCCAGATTAAACCAATTTATTTTCTTAACTGACTTTGTTAACTTATTTACCATCTATTTCGTTATCATGATAATTTTTTTTCCGGAAGATGAAAACATTTTTGCTATACAATCATCTACCTCAGAATCTTTTTTTTAACCCAAACAAAATGGGGTCTCATTGTCCCTCACACTGTTTACTTTTGCTTATTAAGGGTACCTTCACTTCACGACTTCTAAGTGCTATATCCTTATATTTTTTAGCAGTCCTAATAGGCTTTATTTAAGAAGCTTCTTGATGCGATATTCATGAAGAAGTTGTGGAAATTCATCTCAAATGAGTTTTATTTCCTCAGCTGAAAAGGAGAGTCTTGTTTAACCCAATTGAAACGTTGCTCCTAAGCAAGGATTCTATCGATTCCGTTCTTACTTGGTTCATTTCCAAAAAAAAACAGCTTCTTGATGTCGAAAAAACGTGCCCGGCATCTAGCAGTTCGCCATATATGACTCGGTTCCTACCACGAGTTATAGCCAACCAGGTTCTTCCACTTTATGGCTCATGATATTCCAATATCGCTTTGCAACATCTTCTGTCTTGTCCACTTTCAGCTCTTTCACGCTTAGAATGGAAGAAAAGGGAGTGCTTATCTGCTTTCTCTTAAGCCCAGTCTCTGACTTATTCTTAAGTTCACTTCCACTCGGGTTATAAGTCCAAATAGTAGAAAGATTTACAAATACCCTTGAACGCGAGCTCATAGCTTATGACCGAGAGTGCATTCCTCTTCGCCGTACTTTAAGTTTGCTTTTGCAGTCTCCAGTAGCATCGGCCCACGGAGGCTATGTTAACATGGTAATTGTTCCAGCAAAGAGAGGCTTTTGCCGGGAGGCTCTCAGCTCCTCATGTTTGGTGGTTACGATTAACTGTCTCAGCAACAAAAAAAAAACCGACTAAGTATGTCGGAGCGAAAGCTTTTCCGTTTGTAAATCAGTTTTAGTGTCAAATCAAGTTTATGGTGACAAAGGACGCCCAACACAAGAATTAAGTCCACACAAAGCATGCCATCCGCTTTCATTGTCAAGTAGTCTTCCTTGAACAGGCTTAATACAATAAGTTCGAACGATGAAAACACGTCTTAAATCATCGACACAGCAGTATGTTTGCAGTAGACTTAGTAATTCCGTTTCACCCTCACTTTCTCCATGAATACCAAAAAGAAATTCCGCAAATATGAAAACGCAATTATGAAGAATTACCAACCCTCTTAATGATAGAAATTACCCGAGCCAAGGAATGAATTGTCTTCGTTTTTTTTCTTTTTTTTGGCTGTACAAAATGCGGTCTCCATTCAAGACATCGTCATGCAGGACTATCATCCTTCATTGGAAAGGAACTGAATATGTTCCTTTGGCATTCCTTTTGTATCTACATAGAACTCAGAGGAGTGCCGTGAGTGCGATGCAAACACTCTGCCATCGTTATCCATCCTAGGACTGCTTAAACGTTTTATTTACTGCCTAAGTAATGGGCCTGAAATTACACGAACAAAACATTCCAAATTGCCTGTACGTGAGCAGGATTTCAGAGCTACCTTCCCTCTGCCATAGCCTTGTTCTCAATCGGGGGCATAGACGTAAATTGATGCTTGCAACCTTATTCAGAACATTAGATTCAGCACAAAAATTTGTTTGGTTCAGGGCTGATGACGATTTATTGTCGGGTCGAAAAAAATGAATCCAGAACAACCAGCGACCAACCTGAGTGGAGTGCTAATGTCCAAAGACACGAACGTGAAGGTTGGAGAAAAGATCCGCTCGTCTCCAAGAGCCTAAGGGTGCAATAAGAAGATTTGGGTATTTTTTTTTTTAAATTACAATCTTTGGCGTAGGCGACCTCCGCTGAGGGTTCTCTGGTGGTCATAAATTAAGTGGGCTAAAATTGGCTGGTGTGGGCGTTCTGAGGGGAAATGAAATGAAATTGGGTTGTAACTGTGTACACAGTTAACAGCGGGGGTACGAATCCGAACTAATTCCTTTTTAATGAATTAACACACCAGTGGCCACGAGCTTAATGAGTCGAATTAATCTGGGAGACGTTATGTCTTATTCCGAATTCAGGGGATGTTGCTTGTGAGTTTTGATTTCAGTTCAGGGGAAATCTATTGAGCTGTGGCAATAGAGATTGTTTTCACATCCATTAGCCATTATCGGATTGTAGTTGGGAAAATATGTTCAAAAAGGTAAGACTTGAATTGTCAATTGAACATTAAAAGCAACTTTCCATAAATATAGTAAATCGGGTTAAAGGAATTTGCCGCTGATGGAAAATGTCGACAAATAGAAGGGTTTACGAGGCTTGATAAGACTTAAAGGCGAGGGCGAAGAAGAAAGTTTTGAAGAAAATTTTTGAGTTAGAAATTAATTGGCCTATTATTAAAGATCAAACAAAAATACTTATGGATTAAGGCAAGAACCACGTAAATAAAAATCACAACAAGCTTTACTAAAGTAGTCGTTCAACTACTCCTGGCAGAACTATCGATAAGGTGTGGGTATGTGTGTGTATATTTCTTTCGTACAACATTTTGAATAGCCTGCTACTGCACAATTACCAACATAGAGATACGATAATTAAGCATATCTTTCAACTGAAACAAGTTATAAAAAGCAGTAGGTGTATGGGTAATATACTATAGGGAACGTATGAGTGAAACCCTCCATTTAGAAAAACAAAAGAAATAAACAAATAAATAATAATCCACAAAAACATTTTCATGTAAAATGTTACCAAGACGAGACCATATGACTCGCACTGTCAAAAAGTTATCAGATCTCATGTAGAGCCAAGCTTCTATCTCTAACGCCCTAACTCAACAAGGCCTAACTTCACAAACTCTACACCTTAGTCAAAATATGTGGCTTGGCCATTTCACTACATTCACATAGGCGTAAAGTGAAAACTTAATTCACTGTTTATTGCTTTTCTATTAAACATGTAGTAACGAACGGCCCATCAGAGGTGCCTTTTTTATAGCCCACTCTCTATCTTTGCCTTTTTTCTTTCTTGGTTACCTGGTTATAATAAGTGATAGATCGGGGAGATACTTGGCTCTTAGGCGATTATATTCGACTAAAGCTGACTGTTGTGCTTTAATAGTACTAAAGTCACTATTTATAAGGTGAACACCTTGCCCATAAGTCAACTTAGAGAGTACTACATAAACGTACCCACCAGAGAACGTGGATGACCCAATATCCTCTGAAGTTCTTGAAAAGTAACTCATTACTCAAAAGAAACTGTGTGAAACCTGCAAAGATGTCGTCAGAGACGTGAAAGAGAACATTATTGCTCAAAAAGTGTTGTCTGCCGTTTTCAGGAGGTTAAGTCGAAGATTCAAAAGAGAAAAGTATGTCGTTCCCTCGACATTTTAAGAAAATGATAAGCTTAAAGAAACCAAGCGCCACAACTACGCCACTGAAAGTTGGAGAGAATGGGAAGTCGAACACAACATTGGAAAAAAAACCGACGATTTATAGAAATCGAGGAAGCTGAAGCCTTCGGGTGAAAGTCAACTCTCACTTGGTTTATTTTTTTTTTATTTTACAATACTAAATAAATCATTTTTATTTTTATTTTTCTAAAATATTTGCGTTTATTTCCTCCTTATTTACAAATTTAAAGACTGTTCCGATTTAGTATATTCTGAGCTTACTAAGGAAATTGTATGCTGCCGAATTCATCAAGCTCGCCATTTTCAGAATTGTCTAAAAAAACTACTCATCGGTTATAAAGTTGGCATTGAAATGAATGCATATATTGAGTAATGCACAGCACTAATTTGTTATCTTTGCGGCCTTCGCTGGACTCTAGTGTTGTTCTCCTCCACCAAGAAGACATCTCCAGCTATTTTTAAGCACTCCATTCGTGCGTTCAATAATGTTGCGACAGCGCGAGTGGACCTCATTAAACTTTCTGTCGCTTGTACCTGCTGCAGATGTTCTATGAGAGGTTCCAATAGATATCCAGCATGTCCAAATATACAAATTGTTTACGGGTAAACAGCCAAACAGCTGTTTCGAACATTCAAAATTCACTTTCCCGATTTGAAAGGGATTTGAAAACAAAGATTCCCGTGAATTGGGAATGGGGGAGTTTTATTCTCGTGAAAAACATCTCCCGGGCATTTTTTTCCCCCGGGGATATTTAGAATTGGGCTGAATCTTTCACTTGTTCTGTTCACATCTTGACATCCTGGCAAATTCGGGACGTCAGATGTGAACAGATTATATCAAACAGGAGATAGAACTACACCTTGGGGTAGTACATCAGCAAAAAGAACAAGGGGTGAGGCATTTGTTTTGACATGTCCTTCAAAAAGTGCGGATATAGTGCAAGTTCAAAAACGCATTAATTGCAAAAGAAATAAATTCAATCCTGCTTTGGGTAATCTTTTAAATAGATAATCAATATTTTATCAGGATCACCTGCTTTGTTGTGTCTATTGCATTTTGAACAAGCCTTATTTCTAAACATAAAAAACGACCGGGGATCCAGAACAGCAAAGACAAAAATCTTCTAAATGCTATCAAAAAAATTAAACTCTTTTCTTTAACTACGAGTTAACTTTACTCTTTATAACTTTAAATATAAACTGTTTCTACCTACCAAGAACATTTTTTAAGCTTAAGTGTTTTAAACTCTATAAAAAGTAGTCTGAAGGAATCAAATCACATGACTCAGTGTGCCGCATGAAAGGTCCATATCTTAAGATGGTTTGCTCGCCATATGCTTGTCTCAATAAAGTTGTGTATTGGTGCATAAGTTGGCTTCATATTCAGATTTGAAATATGTTGGCCAAGTGCGAGTAGGACAAGCACACGAAAGGTTCCGTACAACTGTGCAATTTACAACATATTTTACTAATTTTAAACTTCTTTGCTTTAAATTGAATTGCGATTTAAAAAAAAATTTTGGTGCTGCAACTACAAATTTGTGGTTTCGGAATATTTTTTTTACTTTATCGTAGTTCCAAGGGAGGACCACAAGTGTTTTGATTAGGTTGGGAGTATTATCGTTTTTACAGCCTTAATGAACCGCAGTCATAAATTTTTAATATTTATTTCAAACTCTATACCTGCAGCCGTTAGTGAGTGAGAAAAGGGTATTAATAGGTAAAAAGACAGATAGACCGACGATAAAGTGTTCACATGAATTTCCATTTTTTTTTTCTAATTCTTCATTCTCCAAACGTCACATGAAATCAGTGCGTCATTGTCTTCAATTGCTACTGCACAATTTCTTGATATTTTGCGGGTGTAAGTCTGTACACTGTTATTTATCAAGGTATACAAAAAAAATATACAAAAATACATATTGAAGACAAGCGCCCAGTTGACAGCTGGTGGAACAGGTGATCCCAATGGATGACATAGCTCTAAAAAATTACACAATTTTTGTATTTAAAGGAGGATAATTGTAAAGAGAAATCAGTGCCGTATCAGCGGAGCTGCACTTTCTTAGATCTTCTTCGGCCTACTCTAGATAAAAGTTTGAATAGATATGTGCCTCTCAAGGGTTAAAAGATTGTTGCCTATCATCAAGTGTGAAACATCCTCTGATGGTGTAGCATAGTAGCTTGTCTGCAGGTGCTTTATAGTCCCCAACTAGAGCATAAAAATGTCCATACACTGCATTTGTTCAAAACCGATTCAGAAAATGTGCGATTGCTGAAATGAAGAGAAGATCCTTTGAATGATAATTCATCTCGATTAAAGGCCGGCTCTATTTTTTATGTACTGCGAATATTTTCCGGAGTTTGGACTTCCAGATAATTTTTGGCTCTAAACGGACTCAGAAGCTTTATATTAACTGCAGTACTCATAGAAGGATTATCAATCACTCGCAAGAAAAAATTTCAGACGTTCCTTTCCGCATTAAGGACCGGGACTTCACGCTTAGCAGCTGACGCACTTACCGCTGAGCCACAGGACCAATGTTTTAATGCAATTCCGAATAAGAGGAAGGTTTTAAAAAAAATAATCGTACGAATTCGGCAACATCAGTATTTGATTTATTTGTTAGTGCCGAAGGGTCGAGTTCTAAGAATGGACCAATAGAAAAGCCCAAGTTATACTTTATAAGTATTGATAAACGATTTATTAGCCATTGACCTGATCTGATTGGACAATCAAAATAATCGTTTTGACAGTTGAAAGGACTTCTTAGGGTTAACCATTCTGTTATTCCATTACTACTAGGAGCTTATCCTTAATCCTGTATAAATTGTGTGATTTTCTCTTCACACTAAATCCGTTGGAAGCCTCCTCAGAAAACTACTTTTGAAACTAAATAAATATTTTTTTATTTTTATCTTTTGATATCCATCTCTCCGTGAATTCAAACTTCTCCCCATATTCTGATATCCATTATCAAACCTTTTAAAAGTTTTGCACTCGATAACAGAACGCAACCCTTTCAAACGGAGTAGAATTCAGGATGAACACGAATATGATGGCTTCAAAATGGCAAAATAAACAATTTATAATGCATATACATTCGTTATGAAACCGGATGTGTATCATAAAAAAGGATTCGTGTTTACCTTTGATCCCAACGAAGCACTTTTCCCATATTCATGGCTCACAAAATGAAGTGTTTATGCCTCCCCAGACCGCAGGAGGTGGAAAACAAATCGACTTTTCGCACCAAGTGATGCTGCCTATTATTTTTTTAGAGACGCAATTTCCTCGCAGCAAAATCCCCCCGGGATGGCAACAATGATCCATCTGTTATCGGTTGCCTAAGAGCAACTAAGTCAATAGGAGAATAATGCACCCAAGCATCGTTTAAAGGTTCTTAAATTCAAGAGCACTGCCTAGTTGGCAAATCCTTTTTGCCAATCCTTTTCTGTTTTTCCTTTTGAATTTAAGCGCTGCTTTTCACTTTGCCAACTCCTCAGGGTCCACCGCATACGCAAAGAACATTCAAGGAGCAGGAACGGATTGGGGGCTGTCTAGTTGATAGAAACACCAGCATGTATTAGTTGGCTGTTTGTTGGTTCACTATGATTCTTGGAGGCTTCAAGTGGGCTCTGTACGCTGCGTCTATTTAGGAATGCAAATTAGACTTTGTCTTGGGACTGTTTTGCATTTTAAATTAGACAGCCAGCAGGAAGAGTATGAAGTTTTATTCCCTCAAATTGAACTTGCAGTTGATGTTGGTGTTTGGAGGATTTATCTTCGTATCTATGTACATTGCCCGCATGGAACGAAAAGAAGATTCCCTGAGAATTAACAGTCACTCCTTGGAGAAGAGGCACTTTTTTCTATGGGTGCCCCCTAAAGTGAAAAGTTTCCTTGGGGCTTATTCCTTTTATTGCCGTCGACGACGACGATGTGTTCTTTTGTTTGGCACCACAAGCAATCGACAAAAAAAAAAGAAGAAAAATGTGGAACGGATTGAAGATGAAGGATTCATCTTCAAAAGAAGGAGTGGAAGTTTTGTTTTGTGTACTTGTAATGGGATGTGTTTCTGGGGCTGGAAATGAAATATAGAAGCATTAAATTGATAAATGGTGGTATGGTTGTGGAGGGGTTCTTTGCTGCTTCGGAAAAGATGATGGAGGCAGTGACAATGTTGAAATGATGGTCAGCAGATGGTATGAACAACACTTTTGAGGAAACAAAACAGGACATTGTTATTTATGTATTCTACAAAACTTTGGACAGGTGTAGCAGCAGATGGATCTTAAATGATGGTTCTTGTAAACTTTGTGGATTGTATAAAGGTATGAGTTGTATTAAATATTATTGGATTTTTATCTGTGTTGTGAGCCAACTCAGCGTGCTTTTAGAATCGTCACTACAGACGGCCTTAAGTTAGACGTTTTGAGCTTGAAGTGCGTGAGAAACTGATTGATAAAAATCAGCAGTAATTCATGCTCCAACCGCAGAAAACTATGACTAAGGGAGCCCTCGGCAACACGTATATTCTAAGCTCCAATTGCAATGATAAATTCAGATTAAGTGACTAACGCTTCTTTTCAACAGTGTTGTAGGAAAAACGTGACCAATGTACTATATTTTTTTTCTTATTTTTAAATTTCCCTTAGCCTGTTAATCAATGCTGGCCGTTCTCTACCATTTTAGAGCACATATACATTTTTAGTAATACCCAGTGTCTGGACAATTCAGTCAAAGAAACATACTCAATATGGCTACAAATTTGGAAACAAAAACATGGTCTTTTACAAAATATAAAACTTAAAGCCTTAAAGCGTTGTACAATTTCTATGAAAAAACAAATCGATGCTAAAACCAATTCCCAAGAGCACCCATCGAATAGAATTTTCTCCAAGCCTGTGAATCATTCTCTTGACGCAAACGAGTATTGCATCTGAATAATGATGATTGAGGGGTTACTCTAGTTTAGAAATTTATTATAATTTATTATAATTCCAGTTTTGGCATACACTTTCCAACATTTCGGCCGGTATCTCACGAATAAATGCTTCAATGTTGTCTTCCAATGCGTCAATTGAAGCGGGCTTGTCTGTTTAGACATGAGCTTTAACATAGCCCCAACAAAAATATTCTAAAGGCGTTAAATCGCACGATCTAGGCGGCCAATTGACCGGTCCCGAACGTGAAATAAAATGTGCACCGAACTCACCTCTCAATAAATCCATTGTTGCGCATGCTTTGTGGCATATGACACCGTCTTGTTAAAATCACATGTCATGCAAGTCAAGCTCTTGCATTTTGGGCAAAAAAAAGTTGGATATCATCTCACGGTAGCGCTCACCATTTACAGTTACGTTACGACTCGCATCATCTTTGAAGAAGTACGGTCCAATGATGCCATCAGCCCATAAACCGCACCAAACTATGACTTTTTCTGAATGCATTGGTAGCTCTTGCAATGCTTCTGACTGATATTCACTCCAAAATCGACAATTCTGCCTATTTACGTACCCATTGAGCCAAAAATTTGATTCGTCGCTGAACACAATTTTTCTGTAAAAAAGTGGATCTTCGGCCAACTTTCCAAGAGCCCATTCACCAAACATTTTACGTTGCGGTCGGTCGTTCTGCTTCAATTCTTGCACCAGCTGTATTTTGAAAGGCATCACACCTAAATCCTTTCGCAAAATTTTCCACGTTGTTGAGTAACAAATTGCTGGGATCGGCGACGAATCGATAATTGATGGTCATCATTAACACTGGCCGATACAGCTGCGATATTTTCTTCAGTTCGCACTCTACGTAAGCGTGTTGATGGTTTAATGTCCAACAATGTAAATTTGGTGCGAAATTTAGTCACAATAGCCCGAATAGCCGCTTCAGTGGGTCGATTAAACTGATTTTTATAATAAAATTCAATAATTTGCCAGCGTTGTTCGTTTGTAAGACGATTCATTGTTAAATTATAGACCAAACTGAAGATGTTTGACAGTGAAACAAAACACGAAACGTGCGTCACCTATTTGAACCAGTGTTGCTAAAAAGATAATAGCTAAAAAATCACCCTTAATATTTTCAAAGTTTAGCTTTTCAAGATCAAGATTCAATAAATCTACAAGAGGATTTTTCTAAATTCAGATTATTTTCGGAGATATCGGTATTTTGCGGGCCCGGCATCCAAACTGGTTTGGGCGGAACTTATCGAACAAAAGACATTAGGGATTGTAATACAAGACCCCAAGGTGACTTGTGTCTTTTATATTTAGTGTATCACTTACGTCCAGCTGCTAACAGTTGAATTCTAACCTTCATACCACGTGGACGTACATGTGTATGTGCTGCGAGTGGAATAAAAATATTGTGAAATATTACTTTTTGTATTTTTAATGAAGGCTTCATTCCTATTTTTAAAATGATGGACCTTATGGGAATGAAAATTGGCCCGTAAGCTCATTCATTTGCTGTGAAACGAGATCAACGCATCAAAGGAGGCCAGAACTGCTCGATTTGAAGAGAGAAACGCGGAAAATAGTTTTTTTGAAGTCGAGCAAGGTCCGAGGTATGAAGCAGGAATGGCAGATTGAATAAATGTAAGTCTACGATATCAATTCATGACATAGACTGCGAAAAACTTTACGCGAAACTTTAAACGCGTTTTACTCGAAATTGTCTTTTTCAAAACAATACTCACGATTTTTTAGGTTTTACTGGACCGATTTACCTGAAATTTTTAGAGAGTCTTCTTTATAGACTTATCTGGAACTATCCCCATTTTTATTTTTTAAAAATTAGATACAGTCAAAAAAAGTGGTACAAAAATTGTTTTTTTTTTCAGGCAGTCGCCATTTTGTGAAAAAAAAATCTTTCCAATTTTTCTTTAGTTCCAGACATTGCGACATTATTCTAGATTAATAATCTTTTTTTTTTGGTTTCAGTTTGCTAGGAGGGTTGAAATCATGGATATCGTCACGCGCTAATTTTTTGAGACCCCACTTCATCAACTGATAATTTTTGAGATTTTCATGTGTTAAAAAATAACTAATAAAAAAATGTACAGTAAAAATATTAATTGATTGGTGAAAAATAAATTGATTATTGTTTAAAACTTGAGGCTCACTGAGAACATCTTTCTTTATCTTTATCATTGCTGATACACCTCAATCACAGCGAACCATCGTTATGTTAAATATTTGTCCTTTTACAGAGAAGATCCTTAAAGGATCGCTGGATGCGTTAACTACTTACTTCTAAAAGAAGAAATTGAAAATATTCACTATTTGTGCTTTTTTGCATAATTTCCGTAACTTAATAATTAACCAAATTCGCGTGATTTGTCGCCGTTGATTTCGTTTTTGTTTGGGCTATGCTTCAGATCGTATTTATTGACTCAATCCACAAAAGCATCTCATCAGAATCGAGTCATGCAAAAATTTTCAAATTCAAAAGTTAAACTTTCACAAACTCTAACTTTGAAAAGCAAAAGCGTACTTCGGTTGGCGATCTAGCAACCAAATAAAATTTTAACACGAAAACCAAACTCAAATTATATTGATTGAGTTTAGGTATTTGCAAATTGAAGCCGCTCACACTAAATTGAATCTCTTCTTCTAATTAAAGTTACGTCCACCACTTCATTAATTCCAAATTCAACTTTTCTAATGAACTCATCAATCACCAGCCAACCGGCACAAGCAATTACATTGAAAATCAATGAAACAAAGCTCAAGCTCCTGGGCACAGTAGTTTTGATATCTTATTCCCTTAGTTCCATCGAATTACAATCGTAATCCTTTTCCCGAGAAGGGAAAATAACAAATCGTCTCGAATGAAGTGCTTAATCTCAATGTTAAAACAAATTGTGGACCTATCCTGTGCCAAAGGATACTTTTCGCTCTCACACACACACTATCCCCTCGGGAGCCTTAAGAGGAAGACACTTTCCGGAAACCGCTTTAACACAAGCCAAAAAGGAAATACCTCAAGCGTTGGGAAACAAGGAAAAGCATTCAAAGGATATAGGAAATTTCAACATTTGCTTTAAACGAATCATAAGATGCCCTATGGACAAATCATTCTCTTGAACGTTTGATTTCGAGATACGAATGGAATTTCCCAAGATGTTTTCTTAGCCACATTTTAAAGGTTTTCTATCCAATATGACCGGAATATTTTCCTTATCGTTCGATATTCGGCTTTAAAAAGAAGAACAGTTTCGGTTGACCAGGATAAATACTCTATTGGATCTTTACAAAGATTTCGATTGTGGATTTGCTTCCTGAATGCTTCGGCTTTCGATTTTAATGTTTTTTTTCCGGGTGCGTGTTGTTTTATAGATCAATTCTTCTGGTCTCTTCTTCAAGTTCAAATGACGACGCGTCGAGTGCGAATGACCAAAACAATATCGTCTGCATATCCAAACAGTTGGACTGACTTGAATAAGATTTTGCTTTGCACGTTGACACCGGATTGTAGGTGCAAGTTTGGCATATTTCGGAGGAGATTGCTTGGAATGCATAGTCAGTGTTTTCACGAGTTGTGCGACAAAACTGGGGTGGTCCCGGGCGCCGGTAAATGTTGACATCTGCGGTTTTTAAGTCGATAAATATATGACGAGTATCATCTTGAAAATCGTTATTCTTTTGCAGGATTTATCGCAGTGTGAAGGTGTTGTGTTTTTTTGTCGACTTACTGGGCCGGAAGTCATACTGGTCGTTTTTTGTGCCGCAAAAAGACTTCAAATGTTCACAAAAAAGGATAGGGCTCGACAGCTTTTGCTAGTCAAATGACCATAATTTTTGTAAAATTGAGGAGCATCCAGTCAGGTTGTAAGTTTTCCAGCTCCCAAACCTTACAGAACATCTGTGTCGGGCTTGAAAGAATCAACTTGTTGAATGACTGAACCCGCAGCCATGCTGTTTTCTTCTAACTCTTTTTGTGGCGACGGCATGGCCACAGTGTTTTGGAGGACAACGACTTCATCGAATAAAGTTGGTTTGTTTTTCTTTCCCATCACCCCGTCATGCTTATTGTTATTTAACAATTGATGGACTTATTGCCAGGAGGCTTTTTTGTAGAAATAACAACTTTTTGCACTCCTCGTCAATCTCTCTACTCCGTCGATTTTCGAGTTTTTCATCTAATCCTATTCTTAAGGGCCTCATCTCCGGTCCTTCCGCCAAGTCCCCAAAATCTGATTTTGGCTCCGTTCAGGAGTTAGTTGAATTTCCCTTTCATATTGTCTCCAGCTTCGTCGGTGGGACATGTGTCTCTATGAATCGAACATTGCCCAATTTGGCCTCGATGCAGATCATAACCAGGCGATCGCTTTCGGCTAGACCGTAGCCGCTTTCAAACAATGAATCCGCATCCTTATATGTGAAAACTTACCGCTTTACACCGCATAAGGACATTTTTAAATTTTTGAGGGGCACTTGGAGTGTAGAGTGTTCATACATTCCACTCGTATTTCGTTGTCCTTCTTCTCGCAGTTACTTCTTTCAAGTTTTTTTTTATTGTTTTGTTTTTAATTTGCTCGCTCTTCAAGAGGATATGTATACTCTTATAATACGAGTAGCACAGAGCGGAAGAATTAGGAAAAGAATGACAGATTTTTAGTGTAGTGGTTCGAGAAACTCAGATGTTTTTGGTTCTAAATCATTTCCGTGGCTGTTATTTGCTTTTGTCTAGTTCACTGGATTTCATTCGACATTAGTTTTTGAGCTATGAACTTCGAAAGTTTGGAAGATTTTACACAAACACCCCTGCCTTCACAGCAGAGCCATCTACACACTATCAACACAAACCACTATTTTCACAACATGAACTAGGAGTTAAGCCAATACAACAACCACTACAACAACGCCACCCATTATTCAGACAACTATCGCTGGTTGACCAATCCAGTGATAGTGTCATTAACTTCATACAAATAGTAATTGGTGACTGAACCTGATTCGAAAAACTAGACCACTCTAGGAATATAACATGGGTCCTATCAATTGAATCAAATGAAAGGCTAAAGGCTCTACTAACTTCGGCACCCGGCTGTTTTCAAAGGTGTCTTGTATCTCTGTTGCTTAGATGGTAAGGTACGTAAGGGAACAAGAATCTTGACTGTCTTTTGCTTCGTTGAAAACAATCAGCACCTTACCTGTTTGAACTTTTTCAAGTCCATAAGAGATTGAGTTCCCTTAACAACCCGAAGTTGACCCTGATTTATTCATTTTTGGGTAGCAATTCGAGGTTCTTCCACTTTGAGTGAAGATGTAACCATCTAAGGTAAATTTATTCCTTAATGTTTTCGTGAATTTTTGCACTCATGATTTCATTGCACTTGCATTATCTCTTCTTCTTTTCATTTAACTTTTTTGCTGTATTCATTTATTAACCCTTTCATTCATTTTTGCATTCATCGTTTCTTAATGTACATTTTATTTTCATTTATTTTTTTGACTTAATCATCAAACTTAGGTCATTAAAACAAAACTTGAACTTGCATTACTATGTTTTCTGATTCAATTTCATAAATTTGTTCGGTATTTTTATGTTAATTGTGTTCATTAATTTTTAATTTTCGTTCAGTCATCCACTTGAGATGCAATTCGTGTCATTAAGTTTTTGTGCTTATGATTTTTTTTGTTCAATTCTTCATCATCAATTCAAAAGAACACTCAATGCCAAACTAAAGTAAAGTTTTCCTAACAAACTTAATACACCCTAGAGGACATCATACGAGCAGAACGAAGTGAAAAATAAACCCTGCAAAATATCCTAAAAAGCTTTTAACAATATTGCTCGAGAAAATCAACTTTTCCATTATCCTGCAGCACTACAAGTTTCATGTCTGTTTTCGTGCAACATCATCCATTCGTGTTTCATTCCTAGAGACGTCTTCGACATCCCCACAGAGGTGCATGCCTAGTTTTGCTATTTTTCTCTCCTTACTCTTCCCTGAAACTTGATACTCGCATTTCCTGAATGTCCCTTTTCTCTGCACACAGTGAATGGAGTGATTGTTGGTGCCCTTTCCATCTGTTTATTATATCACATCCTTCTGCGAATTCTAATCCTGCATGGCAGAGATACAGCATAATGACGTGATCTCTCTCATGGAAAAATGCCATGTCAGACTATCTATCAATCTGGAACCTACAGATACTCGTACACACGAGGATAAAGTGCAGTTTTAAGGGCTTTAACTATTTGCCTCATCGATTTTGCTCTTGTGGCAGCATGACAATAAGATTTAAATGAATCTTCTCTTCTTCGCGGCAGCTCAATATTTAAATTGTATCTTTCATGCTCTTGGAGGTGTACGAATATTGAATAATTAATTAACATCGTCGACAAAGTGAAAATATTACGTATACGTCCCGAGGCCCGTGCAAACTCAGTGACGTGCAAGTTATCCGAATTTAGCGTTCTCAATTCAATTAGGCAACAAACTTGAATCAAATTAACGCAAAACGCAACTTGCCTAATGGGTTCCGTGTGACAAAAAAGGATGTCTTTTAGACAGGCACTCAGGAAAAGGTGTGGTGAATTTATTTTTGGAAGAAACGGATAACTTTTTCAAAGGTTTTTTTTTTTAAATTCCAAATTAAAATGTCACTCAAGGAAGAGATATCCTTTGTTTGCTTGACACTTTCGTACTCAAAATTCACTTTGAATTCATATCCATTTCAGAATATGATGTAGTCTGCTTCGGTTTTTTGAAATGAAAATATGCAGGGAGTTGGTGTCAGGTGTGAAAGTTCACAGATGCATTTGGAATGCAAAGTGGACGAGTATGCGGATGCGTCAAATCTACATTCTGCTGGAGAGGACCAATATGATATATCTGCATTGACAATTTGATTTAGTGAATTGGAAAACGTGTGTCGGAGATATTTTAAGTTTCATTTCAAATTCAATAAACGACATTAACTTAATACGCCAGAGTTTGACAGCAAACGGTTTTAAAGACAAGTTATGGGTTATTGCTCTCAAGAGGACTATTTGAAAATATTTAAATTGTTTTGAAAATTGAGTTGGGATCACAAAAGATATTTATTTGATTGATGGCCTAACTTTTGGGTTTTTATCATAAGAAGAGGAGCGGTCAGGTGTTTAATATTTTGAATGAATGTCAATCTTTTTATTTGTTTTCGTTTTTTAATGGAAAACCATTCTTACATAAGGTGGGGAACAAAAAGCTTTTGGTGAATTGATGTTTTGACATTTTTTTCATTTAAGTATTCAATCCTTCAATCAAACTGTCATTTTTGGTTAGCAAGGATTTGATGAGTTAAGTGCACATCAATGAAAAATATGTCACCTTTGTTGATGTTGAGGCACGTGCAGATCTTCGATCAATTGAGTCAAAACTTGAAAATGAAACTAACAAGTATGGTAGTAATTAAAAGAGTTTCCGAAACGCTTATTTTTAAATCGCAAAAGTATTAATTTAATCATTCTGAATCTTGGTAAGAAAAACACATTCAAGACTGATTAAAATTGTGTCGCAAAAATTATGTCTTTCTATATTATTTATGTATTTCTATAGACAAAGCCGAAGAGAAGCGGGATTTCATGTTTTTGATTATGACGAGTTCGTAAAAAAGGCTGCAAAACCGACATGTCAACAAATTTTGACGTGCAAAAGCGCCAATAGTTCTGGGAGGACTACCCCTCGAGTTGTAATTGCTTATCATTACTCTAGTTGAGTAGACCTAACCTAATAGCGTTCGAAATCACTAAATCCATGAACGGCGATACTGTTGGTAAGGATTCTTTAGAAGAACATCTCTCTTCTTTTTTTGTCCCAAATATAAGTTAGTGTGAACTCCTCCGTCCAATCTGTCGATTGAAATCCAGTTCTGCTATTTTTTCCTAAATCTAGCTGCTTTACGTTATTAGGTTACTTGGAGGTAACTCGTAGGTAATAAAGGATATCGTACTGCTACTCTACTGCGGCTGTAAGTATTTTTTTTTCGTAAGTGAAGCCTCGATGTAAAGTAAAATGATAGCAAATGACTCATGTTATCCCTTTCATATCAAAACGTCAGCAGACACACGGATACAAGTAATATGGAACAATATGGTACCGACAAACTCACATGGTAAAAACTACGCAATGATAAGTACACACAAATTGGCAGAAAGCGAAGAACAGGATTCAAAAGTTAATTTAAGATACCCATCTTTGTAGGCTGTTACGCTGCATTGTCAAAACAGTTCGTTTTAATGTAATGATTAACAGAAGAATCGTAAATTTTTTCATGAGAAAACACTTGTAAAGAAATATTAGACCGAAATTAATTTAATTGAGAAAATAAAATAAAATTGTTCACTCATGTGGATGACTAAGTTTTACATCTCTTCCAACGATAAGCAAGGTTTTGGTATTTGACTTTAACTTTAGATTCGGATTTATCAAAATGAGCAAGAGTGGGAGTGATTTTCCCAAAAACCTAAAAGTTTTCTTATTCATTTATGTCAGACACTTGTTTACGGCCTACTTGGTAAAAGTGAGTGTTTTCAGGTATTTCCAATTGCAGAGATTCACAAAGGAAGGTATGGAAGGTAGACAGATACATTTTATTTTCGTGTATTAATAACAACATTCGATTTTTGTTCATATAGTTTTCACTGAGATTAGAAACAAACTATATCTTTCTACTAAAGAATAAAATATATTAACTTAAATAAATTTTTGGAACTACGCAAAAACCTTCCGTATGATTAATAAAAAAAAAACATTGAAAAACATAAAAATAAATAAAAAGATGTCTAAAAACCAAAGACATCCATATGTACATATACTACTGTGTCCAAAAAATAAGGTGACATTGTATTTATTTTGAAAATTCTTTATTTATTCTTCCAAATCAATTTCATCCCCTTCAAAGTAATCCCCTCCCGATGCAATGCACTTATGCCAACGGATTTTCCAATCTTTGAAACACTGGTTGTAGTCACTTTCCGGGATGGCCTTCAGTTCCGTCTTCGCTGCGGCTTGAATCTCCTCTATCGTATCAAAACGGTGTCCCCGGAGCGGTCTTTTGAGCTTGTTGAACAGCCAGAAGTCGCACGGCGCCAGATCAGGTGAATACGGTGGTTGCGGAACGATTTGGGTTGAGTTTTTGGCGAAATGATCACGAATTACGAGTGCGGTATGGGATCGTGGTGTAAAAACCAAGAATTGTCTTTCCACAATTCCGGCCTTTTTAGGCGGATAGCGTTACGCAAACGACGCATAACGTTCAAATAATATTCCTTGTTGACTGTTTGGCCGGTTGGAAGGAATTCAAAAAGCACAACACCACGATAATTGAAGAGAACAGTCAGCATGATCTTGATTTTTGAGCGACTTTGGCGCGGTTTTTTTGGTCTCGGCTCTCCTTTGGCACGATATTCGCTCGATTGATCGGTTGTTTCAGGGTCGTAAGCATAGATCCAAGTCTCATCGCCAGTTATAATGCGTTTCATGACATCCTGGTAGTCGGAAAGCATTGTTTCACACACTTCAACGCGACGCCTTTTTTCCAAAAAATTCAATGTATTCGGTACCAGTCGAAATTTGACGCGCTTGAGGCCCAAAGCATCCTTCAAAATGGTATTGACTGAGCCTTTCGATAAGCCAACTTCATCAGCAAGGTCTCTAATCGTTAATCGGTGGTTTTTCAACACCAAATCTTTGATTTGTTGGACGTGAGCTTCATCGGTTGAGGTTGATGGTCGCCCAGAACGCTCTTCGTCTTCGACACGTTCACGGCCGGCTTGGAAATCACTATACCACTTGTAAACATTTTTTTTAGACATAGCCTCATCATCAAAGGCTTTCTGCACCATTCTCAACGTATCCGCTGCAGAAAATTGATTCCGCAAACAAAATTTAATGCAAATTCTTTGCTCAATAAATTTCGACATCGCAAAAAACGAAAAACTCACTTTTAGCAGCTCACAAAACGACGCGTATCTCAAACACTATGAATATATTTTGACATGAAATTTTACATAGATGTCACTGACAGTACTACCAACCTAAAAAGAAAGAAAAATTTCCAAATCCTTCGACGCGCGCAGTTTAAATTCATATGTCACCTTATTATTTGGACACTGTAGTATGATATAAATAAATTTTGTTACAAATAAAAAAAAAACCTGAACATAAAATACCTGAAACTAAACATAAAACAAGGTATGAAAACGAAAATATATATAGATGTATGTCCACGCAGAAAACCAATTGATGAGGGAATTATCTGATATATCAAAGTTTCCTTGTAAAACCAATTCAACATCGGCGGGCCCGTGCAAGTGCAGAGATTCACATGTTCTTCTTTTTAAGTCTCATCTAATCCAAGTGTCAATAATAATTTAGTTTATTTATATAATTTTTTGAATTTATTTCTACATAAAAAAAAAACACAAAAATTAGTTCAATCAGGCTTAATACAAAGATGAATGAAAAAGTTTAGAGTCCGACGAAAGACATACAAAAACAGATTAAAGTCTCCGTATGGAGCCAATAGCCTATCTAAATACAAAAATAAGCGATATTGAGTTGGCAACTAAGAAATTGCGGATTTCACTCATAGATGGCTTTAGTTGAATTTTAAGGTTTGCTGACGTAATCGAAATGTAAAATAGACTTCAACTGTCAATCAGTAAAAAAAATGTTTTTGATCAGTTGTGTAGTTTTTGTTTGGTGTCTGTTGAAAAATGAAAAATCAAAAAGAATATTTACATTTACGTGATATTTCTCTTTTTTATTTCCGGAAAGGAAAAAACTGTTTCTGGTGACGAAGCTCTAAAAGAACGCAAGTGTCAAAATTGGTTTGCCAAATTTCGTTCTGGTGAATTTTCTATAAAAGATGAAAAACGCTCTGGTCGTCCAGTTGAGGTTGATGTTGACCAAATCAAAGCAATAATCGATTCGGATCGCCACAATACAACACGTGAAATTGCAGAGAAGCTTCATGTATCATAAATGTTCATGCATTGAAAATCGCTTTGAACAATTTCGTTATGTACGAAAACTCGATATTTGGGTTCCTCATTAACTGAAACAAAATCATTTAAGCCAACATATTAAAATCTACGATTTGTTAAAGAAACGTAATGAAAATGATCCATTTTCAAAAGGAAAAGATCGTGGAGCAAGCCAGGTGAACCAGCTCAAACAACATCAAAAGCTGATAGTCATCAAAGGAAAGTTATATTATCAGCTTGGTGGGATTACAAAGGAATTGTCTACTTTGAACTTTAAGATGTCAACATTAAACAACTGACAAAATTGAACAATTGCAGTTAAAGAAAAGCGAGGCCCAATTGACAAAAGCGAAAAGGTGTTGTATTTCATCATGACAATGCAAGGCCACAAACATCTTTGGTTACTCGGCAAAAATTATTGGAGCTTGGTTGGGATGTTTTGCCACATCCACCATATAGTCCTAACCTTGCACCATCTGATTACTTTTTATATCGATCTTTGCAAAACTCCTTGAATGATAAACATTTCAATAATAATGATGATGTCAAATCGTACCTGGTTTTTGCTGATAAAAACGAGAAGTTTGTTGAACGTGGAATTATATTGCAGTCTGAAAGATGGAAAAAGGTCATTGCCAAAAATGGGCAATACATTACAGAATAAAGATATTTCGTTCCATGAAAAAATTGTCTTTTATTTTCTAAAAAAAATCCGCATTTACTTAGTTGCCAACCTGATATAATGTCAGAGTCTTCTATGATATAATGATTCACAGAATTAAAGTCAGCATATAATAAAAAAGATTTCATGAAACACCCTATGCCCTCGCACATTTAATTAAATTTCATAATTGTCTATACACATAACTGTGTATCGTATGATAAGTCGTATGATCAGCAATTTTAATGTTCGACATAAGTTATGTACAATAAATATGTTAGCCTATCGATTGACTACTTTTGTTTTTCCTGAGTTAGTTGCATTAAAAGTTCGCTAAAATTACATCGCTGTTGCCCTTTATTTAAACGAATTTTATTTTTGTCTTACAATAAGCTGGTTGTAGCGAATCGTTCTAAGCTTCTGAGTTTTTACAGAACTAAAAATAGCATTAGCGTTTGAACACTCGGTCATTGAAAATGAGCTCCCGCAGTGTAAGAAAGGATCATAGGCTACTGAAAAATAGAGAAAGCTTTAGAAAACTATTCATTATTTAAGAAAAACAATTAATTTTACTATTGACGATCTTTCTTGAAAAAACTTAAAAAACAGCTCTGTAAATATATAACGCTTTGTTGTTTTAATTGGAAAATTCTTTCGAAACTGAACTAAAAACAAATGAGTTTCTATCAACAACTATTTTAAAGCTGTATTGGCTGTGGGTAGTATTAAGCATTGCACTGTGGAGCGATGAAAGCTGACACGCATGGATGATAGAGTGATCTGATGATCGTCTAAGCCTAATCAAAAAGAAATTAATTGGCTGTACAAGCTCGGATAGATATAAAGTCAATGACGATCCAAAAAATATTCTGAACGCAAATTTACCATCGCGTAGCCCATGACAAATATCTTTTATAATGAAAAAAACACAAGGAAAAGCATATTAAGTCCGCCAGAAAATTTTGATTCATTTTCTGCGGAAGCTGAACAGAGTACACAATGTCAATTGCCAACATGTGGGTTCATCCCCCATTATTTAGGTACGCTTTTCGTATTATGGTGTTCGCACAATATGCAAAATCGACGGGATTATGGACCAAAATAGTTATGTGGACATCTTGGAAGATATTATTAATTTGTTCTCAAGAAGAATTGGCAATAAAATGGGCTTTCCAACGCACTTGTCGGAGGCAAAAGAGTGACTTCGGGTCAATGGGTCACATTTTCTTTTGAATGAGCACTCCAGCCTTCTGACTTAATTCCCAAGAAAAACTTTGAAGCCAACTTAAAGTAGAAGTTCTGATGCCAAACTAGCCAACAACAGCCAGCTTTGGGAACAAGTCTAAAGTACATGGCATACTTCACTGTCGGAGCGTTGTCAGTGTTTGGAAAACTCCATTCCGCGCCGTAGTCAGGCTTTCATTGATAATTGAGGAAACAAAATAACTTTCTAATGCACAGAATCATTTCAATTTATAATTTTGAAATTGATCAATATCACATATCAAATTTTTTGAAATAAAACTGATTATTTAATTTTTTTTTTTTTTTTAAGGACTACCGGTTGAAAATATCGTTATTGCAAATAACTTCATATCTATTACTCTGAGGTGAATTTAGACCATGACAGCTGTCACATCAGAAACTTCATGTCATTGTCTAATTATTTCAGGTCATTATTTATTGGTCATTAGTGAAAGCACACACGTTTTTGTAAAGCCGTAAAATGTACACATTCGTGCCATCAAAACAACATTTGCGGGAAGTTTTAATATGCTTCCTTCATTTAAAGAAAAAAGCAACCGAAGAGCATGAATTGCTTACCGAAGCTTACCCGGTGTATACTATAGACGACAGAATGTGTCAGCGGTGGTTTAAGCGGTTCAAAGATGGTGATTTCGACATCGAAGAAAAAACGCGCCGGACAGGTGAAAAAGTTTGAAGACCATGAATTGGAGGCATTGCTCGATCAAGATCCGTGACAAATGCCAGCAGAACTTGCAAAATCTCTTGGCGTCGCTCAGCAAACCATTTTCGATCGTTTGAAAGCAATGGGAATGATCCGAAAGGTAGGACATTGGGTGTCGTATGAATTGAAGCCACTAGAAGTCGAACGCCGAGTTTGCATGTCCGAAATGCTGCTTGAACGCCACAAAAAGAAGACTTTCTTGCATCGAATCGTCACTGGTGATGAAAAATGGGTACATTACGATAATCCAAAAAGTCGGGCAACGTATGGATATCCCGGACATGCCTCAACATCGACGGCCCTTCAAAATATTCATGGCCTGAAGGATATGTTGTGCATTTTGTGTATTATGAGTTGCTAAAACCAAATGAAACAATCACAGGCGAGGTCTACCGACGATGCGTTTGAGCCGAGCACTGAAGAAAAAACGGCCGGAAATACAATAATGTTATTTTGCAACATGACAATGCTCGGCCACATGTTGCAAATGTCGACAAAACGTACCTTGAAACGCTCAAATGGGATGTCCTACCCCACCCGCCGTATAGTCCAGACCTTGCGCCATCCGATTACTATCTCTTGCGTAAGCCCCAAACCTCAATCTTCAGTGATTTAACTTTCGAACTCAAAACCAATTGCCTTTGATTTTATTATCCTTCGTTTGCAGACAAAATAACATGTGAAAATATTGATTTTACTAAATCCCATGGATACGTTCAAGTTCCTTGTGATGAATTCAATTCAACGTTCACACAGATTAAAAAGGAAATAAGATAATTTCCCCCAAGGGAAATGACTTGTCCACTTATCTGAACAAGATTTCATTACCAAACATACTGCACATTCTGTTTTAGCACTCCTCAGATACTGCAATTCATGTAGCAATACAATCTTAAATCAAAAGAAGGGTGTGAGCTTAAGCAATTTACACCCTACGCAATGCATTCCAAATTCTGCCCCAATTTCATACCACAACGCAATTCAATCACAAAGACACAAAACACACACAATGATAATGTTTTCGAATTAAAAAAAAAAAAAACTTAAGTAAAAACCAGCAAAGGCATCTTAATTATCCACTCCAAATATAAACTTCACTTGTTTGCGGCACTACCACAGCAGGCCACCTACTGCCACGCAAGCGAAATAAATTGAAAACCGCAAAGAGAGGCGCTTTTAATGCTTATAATCGACTGCAATTGAATTTTAATTAAGGCGCACTACAAGCGTACGAGTATAAATTGTTTATTACTATTGCATGCCGAAGCCGGAGCAGTGGAACACTGGAACACCTACCGTAGAGTGAATGCACTATGAACGTTGTCACACCTTTTTCAAGTGATGAAAAGAGAGATTTATTTTTTTCGGTTTTAACATGAAACGAAAACGACAGTTTTGAACTTCACCTTGGAACGAGAACGCGAACGCGTAGGTACTCCCGGCGCGATGGAAAACCAAAAAGATACTTTAGCCCAGTGGAATCCATGAGCATAGATAAAATCGGATGAACACTGAAGGCGGCCTTCGGTTCTTAATTAATCTCTGTCAACAGACGCAATATACTGAGAGACACAGATACTGAGATATATTTTTGGCATATCAGTGTATCTAGATACTTTATGTGAAAAGGAAATTCGTATTGCGTCCGAACGGAAAGAAACGAACTTGAATTGATTTCAGAACAAGAACACTGACCAAATGTGTAAACATCATTGGGAAACCACCAACGGCGGCGCGGCGCATGACGCACCTCGATTGCGTCTGGTTTATTTTCGGTGGTCTTTTCCAACGAACCGAATGTATCTTTCGCACTTTGCTTGGATAAACTTTTAAGTTTCGGTGCGGTTTTCTTGATTCTAGAAAACGAGAATATGTATTTCGATTTTCCTTCCATTCGAAGATGGATGTTCTCCAGCCAATTGATGGTCATCAATTATTCATGGGGGGGTGGCGAATGGGGAAAACGTTTTTCATCCATAAGATTGCTGCCCCGAGGTATACAGATATAGATTTATACGAATTAAGATGGCTTAAGGCAGGAAACAAACGCCTAATATTGCGTTGGCAAAGTCAACAGAAAAAAATTGTGACGCAGTTTGGTTGAATAATGTTTTTTTTTTTGTCTTGGATGTAAATTGATGTTACAAGCGAGAAAAAGTTTATGGACGTGAAGATAAGTACGACGCCTCTGTGGTGGCCTTACATGGCAGCCAAGTGATTATATGACACTAGTATCAAAAAATTAATCTTTTATCAAGCCTCGATAAAGTAAAGTTTTCATCGCGCTGCTTGAGTCCATAAATCAAAAATGAAAGGCAGCGAAAATAGATACTTGTGTTTTTTTTTCTCTTCTGATGCTGTGACGTCAAAGAACGTGCTGATGAATTTATTTGGAAAATTTAAAAGTGAACATAAATTCATAATGGCCTTGGCAACTAATTTATGAAGAGCATTGATCTTTCACTGATAAATATAAAAATTTATGGTAAACAACCGGATTACATTGACCGGATCAATAAAATAATCAAGCTCATAGAAAATTCCATGACAAATAGAAATTGGTCGTAAAAATAATAAATTTTTATTTGATTTAAAGCCTTTAATGTCACTAATTTGCCGCTACAAAAGATTATGCATCTGAGTAGAAAAGTTATTGCTTGCTTTCATTTCAATGGCAATGAGTGGCGGATAAATTGAGAAGCGTGTGTCCGGAATTTGCTGTTATCTTTTCATTGGAAAATCTGACCAGTGCCGCTGGTAATTAACAAAGTCCAAACAGTGGAACACTTTTTTGTAGGACTTAGAACCTTATAATTATTTTAAATCTTCACCAAATTCTGGCAATGAGATGAGCTGTCATGCGATCGGGCATCGCTTGCATCTAGCATGCCTGCGTTGGAGCTTTTATGCAGATTGTAAAAGGTCCGCCATCTAACGTTTTTTTTTTTCATTAAGTGCTTATTTCGTGAATGGTAACACTTAGCTCATGGCTGATTTGACAGGTAATTAGTTTTATCCTTCAGCTGAACGAATATGGGTGTGTATACGCTTGAACAACGCTGGAAAATATTGCGACATTACTTTGAAAATCATGGTAATGTTTCAGAATGTGTGCGAAAATTGCGTACGGATTTTGGAAGAAGAGAATCACCGACAGTTCCGTATGTTCGTTATCTTGTGAAAAAAGTGAAAGAAACTGACATCCTCATCGATAAACCAAAGCGTGAAAAGCCAAAAACAGTGAGTATACCCGAGAATATTGCGTGAAGCGCCATCAACATCAATTCACCGTCGTTCTCAACAATTGAACATTTCGGAGACATCATTGAGACGAATTTTGCATAAAGACCTTGGTATGACGCCATACAAAGTCCAATTGGTTCAGGAGTTGAAGCCAACTGACCATCCAATGCGTTTTCGCTTCGCTAAGTGGGCCTGCGATCGACTTACAGAAGATGCCGATTTTGCCAACAAAATCATCTTTTCAGATGAAGCTCATTTTGATCTTTTCGGGTAAGTAAACAAGCAAAATTGTCGCATTTGTGGCACAGAAAACCGGCACGCATACATTGAAAAGCCGGTGCACCCAGAACGAGTCACTGTTTGGTGCGGATTTTGCTCCAGAGGCATAATTGGGCCATTTTTCTTCGAAAATGAGCAAGGAGTGGCCGTTGCAGTTAATGGCGATCGTTATCGGGCCATGTTGAACGAATTTTTGTTCACAAAATTGAAGAGGAGGATATTGGCAACATTTGGTTTCAACAGGACGGCGCTACGTGCCACACAGCCGAAGCTACACTCGATGTTTTGCGCCCTGTTTTTGAAGATCGCATTATCAGCCGCAGAGCTGATGTCGTTTGGCCACCTCGGAGCTGCGATTTGACACCGTTGGACTATTATTTGTGGGGTGCCCTCAAAGATAAGTGTTACGCCGACAAGCCAGAGACGATTGACGCTTTAAAGGGCAATATTTGTGAAGCCATTGGAGAAATACAGCTGCACACAATCGATAATGTGCTTAAAAATTGGATCGATCGTGTAGGCTACTGCATGGCCAGCCGAGGCAGCCATTTCAATGAAGTTATTTTCCATAATTAACCGGAAGGATTGTACTTTCAAATAAAAAAAGAAATTTGAGAAAATATTCAGCAGTTTTTTTTATAGCATTTTCAAAAAAGAAAAGAAGTTATTTGACGGACCCGTTAGAAGAGGCCCGAAAAGCGAATTTCATGATTTCAGCAAGAAATCGATCTTTCGAACACCAGTTGGGGCAAAATATCTCAAACGACTTTAGATTTAGATTAGATCAGATTAGATTTTTTTGTCGGAAATCTTGCTTCAGTATTCAAACTACATGCCAAAAGACCGCCATCGACTCCACACAAAATTACCAGTCAGTTATAGTTCTCGAAGGAGTCACTCCACTTGAAGTAGCAGAGGAGATGGACAAAAACTAGAATTCCAAAATGGCTTCAGGAATTGACGAAATCTCACCCATTCAGTTATCATGAGGCAACATCTTTTTGACGCTTGTCTCGGGGTGAACTGATTACCATGACAAAGAAACCATGTAAGCCATGCTGGCTTGCATTGTTGCATCGTATAAGCCTTTGTTTTTTTTGCTGACTAAAAAACGATTTTTTTTTAACTTTTACAAAAATGGTTTACCTCGAAAATAAGTCGACTTCTGTCAAAATTGATTCTAGTTTATCTGTCGAGACGGCATAACGTTTTACAGAATGAAAGCCTTCTCTAGCAACCATTTGAATAGCTACAGCAGCCAATGGTAAATTAAACTAAATTAAACTAATGGATCCCAGGTGCTGCGGGCGGACACGATTAAATATCTGGGTATGCACCTTGATTTAAGATATGATTGGAACCTTAGACAAAAATCTAGACCAACACAATTAGAATTAAAAGAAGTAAGTTTGTCAATTGGCCGACATTCTTAGCTGAAAATCACCTCAAAAGTTTAAGCATCCAATCCCAAATAAAGCCAATTTAGGCGTATGAGATTTCACTCTCAGATGACTACGCCGCAACAATACAAATTAACAACACTGCCTGGGAGCAACCAGTTTTAATTAATTATAAAAATTAAGTACTTTATGAACAGAAGTAATAAATTATTATATGATAACAATGATGATAACAAAAAATCAAATCAATGCTACTGCGGTCCTTTCGAATAAATAGGACTGAAATTTCAAAAACGAGGGACAAAAGTCATGCTCCTCAAGACACTCATGTTGCCTAATGTTGGACTAGCAGGATATTAAGGGACATAGTAGTTCTACGAGGAGGACCGGCTTACTTGATTTACTTGCCAGTGGTTGAGTCTGGTATGCCTGAGGCCTAAGTATTTTCTAAAACCCACTTTTTTCTTTAGCCAGTTTTATTAAATCGCTGGCGGAAAACTTTAAGCTTGAGTGAATTCTTCATTACAGCATTCGTCTCGTTAAGTTAACCCGGAGTTACTTAGCACATCAGAGGCAGCAACGCAGAATTAACTCTGGTAGTGCAGCCTGCGGTCTTCTGCGCTTGATGCTTGCGACAAAAGATCTATTGAGTTTTACAACGAACCAGTGTTCTGCACAGTTTTCTTCTTCTATGGTAAAGGGCCGAGATTACTAGTTCTGCAAGAGCTGTCTTAAAGTCTGCCGAAAATGTTAATTGAATATATATTCAGCGATGGACTCTGTCACATTTAAAGGTTCAAAGTTGAGTCTAACATGGCTGCGCAGTGTCAGGGTAAACTGATGCCTGCAGTTTTTAAGCTAGGCTCACTATTGAACCACAACGATGCAGTGGACGATTTCCGGCCAAATATTCACCATGAGCAACAACCTCTATTTCTATCGGAATGCATACGTAAACAAATAAAGTTTGCACTTTGGGGCCACCGAATATAAACTCATCATTCATCACATCCTCTGAAAGTCACCGTACCTCATTGGGTAATACGTTTATTGGAACTGGTGAGCGATACAGAGCTATAGGAATCTGGTTGTTATTTACGCAAACAGGTGAATTGCAACTAGAGGTTATGTGGTTCCATCAAGAGGGTGAAACCTTTTAATGGCAATTTCCACCGATCGGTAAAATAGTCCGATTTTTTTGGGATGGTCGACCAGCCATGTAATCTCTGGAACCTCTCAAAGAAAATATATGACAAGAACGCAGGACTAATTGCCGAAACGATGACAAATGTGGCAAAGCAAACTTAACTCGTCTTCAACAATGCAGCCGCACTTGATAAATATCATTTTAAGAAAATTGGCCAAGTGCGCTAGACTCGCAGGTTTTGTACCGCCATACAATCTTCAACATTTTAAACAAAAAAGTAAAAAAATGTTTTTGATTTAATTGTCGTTGAAGAAACTTAACTTCTTTTACAGCTTAAAGGAACCGTAACCATAAGCATTTGGACCCTAAATAAGGAACAGAAGAACATCAGGTGACTGCTTCTGACTGCTGAGTATGAGACTCTAATTAAAACCGGGGAAGAAAACTCTTTTCAGTTTTTTGCAGCTACAATTGCAGCAGCCCTACGAAGAGTACGAATGCCATGTTAATTAAAGCCAGTCGGAGCCGTCAATACCTGTAGGTCCAATAATCGACATTTGTGCGAAAAATGTAACACGTACATCCAACCGCTGAAGCTAGCCCTTGTCTCTGAAAAGAGCCGTCTTGTCAAGCATTTGAGTTTGTCTACTTTGTTATTAGAAAGAGGACAAAGTTGGTAAGTTTGTTTATTAAATGGAATTAACTCCCGCAATTTTAAAAACTCTTTCTGCAATATTTATGTTTAAATAAAAGGGCATTTAGATTGCTCTCATTAGAAAAGTTGTAGACCTCGAAAAATTCCAAGAAATCTCTTAGAAATCTTAGTTTCAAATTAATTTTCCTAATCTTCGATCTTGATTTTAGTAGAGATAAAAATTGCCTTCACTACAACTTTTTTGGGACCTTAGTATGCGAAATCTGCGCGGAAACAACGCAATGTAGTTTTGAACTGCTCAGTTATTTATTTACACTTTATTTAAAACTTTGTTTAAAAGCGTTCCCACATGTCAAACCCATCAAGTATTTTTCACAAAATTTTTGCATTTATTATAAATATATAACCGATTTTTTGAAATTTTCAGAAACCTTCCGATTATATAAATTAAAATTAAAATAACAAAAGAAAGCAAACTTTATGAGAGTTTATGAGATAATAAGTAATGTACGCCGTTAATGAACGCTTTCTGATTCCATGAAATAATTCAATCCGCTTTTGAATGCCTCATTCTTTACAACAACGAAGATGAATTCAACAGATTATTGATTTATGTGATAAACAAAAATAGCACACTAAAATTCAAACATCACATCTTCACGGTTAAATTAAATTCTTGAAAATCCAAGTCCCAAGTTGTCAAACCAGGCCTAGATTTGCGATGCCTAATTGACAATAGAACTTGTGGATATATCTCGAGGGAACTGTTTTTGTTTGTTCAAGTTGTGTGAAGCTGGGAATTCGGTGATGATTGAATTTGTTTAACATTCTTTCAGAGAATGTTATGCATGAGTTGGAAATTCAATATTTGGTTGCCAAATTTATTCGACTAATTTGTTGTTTTAGAAAGCAAAAACATGTTTTGTTTTTGTCTCATTTGCTGTTTGAATGAAAAGTAACTCAATATTTAATGGCCCATTAGCATTCATTTTTTTTAAATTCGCAAGCTTTCGCTTAATACGTCACTTATTTGATATCCATACCGAACTAAAATAAAAGTTCGAAAACTTACAACAATCTTTCGAGATTGGAAGTTCAAGATAAATGTGGAACCATACCATTTGAAATAAAATCATATAATGGCCCTTACCGACCATAAGCATGGAACTGAATATATCGACAGCTGAATTCATGTCATTCCAACGCCTCTTTTACTCAGACTTTTGTGCGTCCGATTCTGATCAATGTGAGTCCAGTATGGTGGCAAATAAAACCATCTATCATGCAAAAATACCAAGCTAACTTAACGTGACTTTACAGAAGCCCTCAATCCAGTTGCCGTCGTTATGTCAGAAAAAAAAGCTGCATCGGATGCTTCCGGCAATGTTGTTCCTAGATTTTAATATCCTACCCTCAGCGAACACCGGTATTTCAGGAACTCATTAGCAAATCGACATGTACTACCTGAGGAATCTTTATAAGTAGACGTACATGACTACTTGTCAGACTCGAGTACCTAATGTTAAATTGATACCTAAACTGGCGGATCCGACAGACATCGTCGTGTCCGAATGTTAGCTTGCTTGCTTAAAGCGGGTTCAGCAACCGTTTTTTCGATGTTCGATTTTTAATAATTTTTTATTTAAACGCACGCAAAAATTACATTATAATCGGTCCAAACATTTAGGAGCAATCCAGTAACATACACACTTAAAAGGATAAGCTTCAGATATTTGGAGAAAGTATTGCAGGAGACAACGTTTTTTGACATTGAACAGTCTGTGACACACCAGTTAAACTCTCTTGCCCCGGGTATGATAGTTCCAGTTGTCTAGACCAAGCTTGGTCATTAAAACGAAAGTTCTGTTCTTCTTTTCGTCTCGAACATGATGGCTATAATTCGAATATCTTTCTTTACTGCCATCCTATGGTGCTGAATATTCCCAGAAGAATTTTTCTCTCATAAGACCGAGTACGATATTCCGTATCTGCTCAGCTCTTTGCTTATTATTTAGAACTCGGTTCGTTATGTCAAAAACGGCAGAGTCAATCTTTAAAAGAGCAGTTTTCAAGTTGATAGTTTTGAAGGGTCAAAACATTACACGTGCAGAAGCGAAGGGTCGTTGTCTTTCATCATCATATTTCAGCCAATTTATAAAAAGCCTTCCAAGTGAATCACGTATGAGAATCCGTTTGGTAGTTTTTGAGTTCATTGCGTTCAGACAGACGCGGCCGGGAACGGGCAAATACCAAAAATGCCCTGCAGGGATAGCTTCATATTACAGTTACATCAAGACCAGAAAATTATCACTTCACAGTTTGTAAATAAAAACCTGCCGAAGAATGTTTCCAAACTCAGAAAAATCGCATTTATCAGTCCAAGAAAATTCCAAAATCATAAAAAACAAAACACTACTATTCAAAGCATCAAGTTACAGAGATTAGAACGTCGCCGAAGGTGTTACGTAAAACGCTTATCAAAATGCTGACTATTTCATGGTACAGTGTAGACTTCGTGTCGGCTTGAAAGTATCGTTTTTCTTACATCAGCTCAGCAATTGTGACTTTTTTTGTTTTCCTGAAGCACACTCTTCAAAACAAATGTAATCGAAAAAAGAGTCAGTAAGTCGATGCCATTGCTATGTGAGATAAAGCGATTGGGGAATTTATTTATAGAACTACGAATGGTTCAAAATTCAAATGAATAAAATCTGTAAATCATAAGCAAGCCGAGTTGTCACATTTGGGTGCCTCGGAGGGCATAGGTCGGATAATTTTCAGGGAGTCTTATCGTTGAAAAAAAAGAGGGTATATGAATTATAGAACTCTTTTTTTTAATTGATGTAATGATGTATGCAAGCAATTTTTCAATACAAAATGATAAAAAAATGCAGCTTGTGAAACTTGTTGTTGCAATGAATGCGGTTCGGTTTCATTATTGCAGAAAAATTAAGAAACATACATTGAAAAATTGTTCATTAGTACTAATATTGCATGACCACGATTAGATATTTTATTATTGTTGTCAAATTATAAATTCGGGTTTAGTGTAGATTTCACTCGGCATGAAAGTGTTCGAATGGGGTAAAGTGCTGACTGCTTAAAGTCAGGCATTAACATTCAAGCTACGAAAATTAACAAGATAGTCAACTTTCTTGGATATCTAGAATGTAATAACACTCTTCCCCGTAGGAGCTTGGCAAAAATTTATAAAGCATTCTCATGCACTACAAGGCGGATGTTGTTGCAAATCTGCAAGCGCGTATAGGAAAAAGAGCCTTTCAGTTTTCACACAAAGTTCACATAAAAGGATTTAAATTCGTTTGCGTGATTGGCAAGCAACTACAGCCTTCGATTTCCGACCGACAATCAATCACCTGGTTGTGATCCGCATCGGGCTCCCACTTACTAAGCTAAAACCTTTACGAGCTCTGCGATGGAGATTATTCAAAATACGACGCAAACATTATACTTCAAGACGCATGCCCTAGCGGTAGCTGGTTCTCATAATAAGATCCACATGAAAATTTTACTATGCACCGACAATTTGAAAGTGCGTAAGTTCAGAAGGGCTAAATTGAACTCTGACCACATTTTAGTACCAGCTCGATTTAGCCGCTGACAATAAGAAGGCTATACATGAGACAAAGCCAAAGGTAAAGGCGCATCAAAAGACATTTTAAATAAAAAAAGGCCTTCCTGCAGGCTACAAAACAGACATCCAGTTCCACCGAATTTGTGAAGGAAATTTTGTCACCTTTCAAAGGATATTCAATAACAGCTCTTTCTTTTTCATTTGCATTTCATTGATTATAGAGGAATATCCCTGATTAACGTCGCTCACAAGTTCCTTTCCAGTAAACTGAATGAACCTTTGAAGCCTTTTTGCAAACACACTAATCGGCCAATGCCAGTGTGGCTTCCGACCCGAAAATTCGGAAATGTACAAAATTTTCACACTCCGACAAATGCTGGATAAAACCGACGAATTCAAGTCGATAATCTGCACCTTTTAGTCGACTTCACAGTCACATATGACAGGATTGAATAAATTCAGAAGGTTATATACTTTTGGGACGAATTTTGACTCCGTAAACCAAATGTTGTTGACGATCTGATTGAGCAAAAAAATTTGCTCCGCAAAACTCTCATTTTACCAGTTCTTCTATATTTAGTCCGAGTCTTGGAATGTAAGCAAGACAGCAGAGCAGATCCTGCGAGGAAAAAATCTCCGTCGGATTAACGGATGGAATCCCAGCCGGCTGGTTCCCTCCGGTCAAACGATCTAACAATTGCCGATGTCAAGACGCTTGTTCTCGCCAACTAGAAACTGCTAGTTCCAGGACCGATCGCCTCCAAAGCAAGTACTACACTCGTAAATTCCTTAGTCTTATTAAAGTTCAAACGGAGATCATGTTGAACTGCCAAAGGTTTTCGAGTTTTTCGTCTAGAAACAGCACACGAAATTGCACCTTTGTGGGATCCTTGTCAAACTCTGCGTGTCAATTCAAACTTTTAATGTGATCCAATCCGATCCAACCAATGAACTTGAAAAATAAAGCTGACAAATTAATTTTATTGACAATTAAACTAGATCACGCTTTCCTAAACAAGTTCATTAATCATTAAGCATGCTACATTTTATGTCGCACAATTAATTCCCGATTGAAAAACAATTGCTCATCAAATATTCGCAAAACATTTGCGAGGCCATTCTTAGCCGATGCATTAAATTGTTCGTCCCTTATGACTGCGCCAGCATTCCTACAAAGCACCGAACAATCACCGGTCCCACAATCAGATGCATCGGTGTCCAAGGCTGTAAAGTTCACACCTAAGTGAGATGATGGCACTCGTGCCAAATTATCATTTGTGTGTGTTCACAAAAATAACAACGCGCCACGTCCATCGCCAAAATAGAAGCAACAAAATTCAATAAAACTCACCTCATCTCTTCCAATGGGGAAGTCATGGTCGCTCGGCCATGTAAGTCTATTCGTATCCATGTCCTGCCGCACCGCCGGCAGCTTCCGAACAAAATCGATGCTAACTACACCGCAATTGCAGGCCCTTGCACCGTTGGAATTTTTTCGTGACACTCCATTTTCGATGTCAAATTTAGCAAGTCTATTTTCGGGGTGGAATCGCACTACGGACGCTGCGCCCACTCCGCAGGGCCTGCCCCAACTGATTGCATTTCGACACTAAGACACTACTGTGAGAAATTACTTTTCAATCTTGAGCCAACTCCTTGGTTGCGCCCTTGCACTACTACACCACTTTATCCTTCGGATGCACTGGCACTACACTAACGAGACTGAGGCGTAGAACATGCGGAACCGACAGTTGATTGATTACTCAAAGCGCGTCGCGGTGGCTGCACTTCTTCTCGACGCTGATGGCGAAAAAGCCCGGTGGGAAATTACCATTTCCCGCAAATTGAAGTGGCAACAGCACAGCGAAGGAAATCCGCAAAAAGAAACTCACTACACTAGGCACTAGACTCTCTAGACACTCGAGTAAATCCAGTAACTTTTTGTTTTTGTTTTTTTGTAAAGTTACAAATAATTCTGACGCGGCGCAGAGCGTTAGCGGACTGTGAAGAAGCCAAGTCGACCGTCCAATTCAGACTGATTTCCCCACACACAACCGAGACGATCCAATGGAGCTTGACGTCGGCGGAAGCTATTCGCAGACCGCACTGTCGCCGAAGTGGGGATGAGTTGCAGATGGTATCGCGCAGAAGCGGTACTGATAAGGTCACGAGCTTTTCTATGGTGAAAAGCTTTGAGTTTAACAGCGAAGCCACCCTCTGGATATGTTTTATAACAGAGCTGTGCAGGCGGGTCAACGCCGCCGTTTGCTTAGTGGGCGCATTGAGTTGGCCCGAGTTGTTGAATGCTGTTCGTCGTTTAGCGACATGATTGCTTCGAAAGGTGGGTTGCCAGTGGACAGAGTTGGGTGGTTCCTTTTTGTTTGTTTACATTGACATTGCATGCAGAGTAGCGGTGTGGCTATGATGTAATCTGGAATAAAATGTAAACAACTCGAAGGAAGTATCAAGGTGCTGACAAGCTTGTTTGACCGGAGCATAGATTAAAGGGAATTCAGCAGCGGATATTGGATTTGTGTAATAAATATTTAAACAAAATTTTGGAAGCCGGTTTGAGTGAAACCCCAGACGCAATATGTCACCAGGGGAAGGAGAACCATTTAAATATGATTATAAGTTTTCATACGGATTGTAGACGAAGGTATTCTCAGAAGTGATTTATTGATGGCGGCTTATGGGGAACAAGAAGGACCTTATTAATTTTAGTGACAGAGCAACTATCGGCGGAAGAAAATCAAGGGTATTCCTTAATGTATGCTCTATGGTCCTCAGATGGCTTTACCTTGCATATGGAAGTCTGGTTTTGTTAAACATGTGAGCAAACATTGATGAAGAGGTTCGCGTTTTCCCACTTGCTAATCGAAGTGTTGTCAGATAGCTTGAGATCTGGCTAAATCAAAATTCTGATATAATGCACAGGTGAATCAAAAATGGACTCAGGTGTTGAAGCCAACACAAGGTTCTCTTGCCAACGGGTTCAGGTCCTACCGTGTTTCAAGCTGAAATCCATGCTTGTGATCTGCGCCAGACACAATCTCCTCGAGGGTATTAAAGGCGCAAGCATCAAAATCTATTCAAACAGCCAGACAGCACTAAGGGCATTATTAACACAACAAAGTGAATCTGGGCTTGGTACCTGGACACAAGAGGATAACAGGAAACGCATCTGCAGAGGAGCTCAAACTGATCAAAAACTGCCAGAACCATTTTGAATCGTCAATTGGTCAAAAGCTACAACGCTAATTAACGAATGGAATAACAATATTCGCCTTGTCCAAACAAATTTATTTTCCACAGGGTGATATACTCACTTCAGTGGAACTAAATCGTTTGGCTTAACTCAAACCCTTCCATATAATTGACTTCTTCAGGTCGCAGTGTCGTTGCCCATGCGCCAGTTTTTACAAGAGGAAGGAAAAGAGTTTGATATATTCTTCTGCGTCCCAAAAAACTGATGACACGAAAATTTCTGCCTGGAGCTTTTCAAGATTCATACTCGTTTCAGCTTTGGCTCGTCGCTTAAAATGTTCAGCATCCAACACGCAGAGATGTTCTTCATAAGTTATTTATTGGTCTGGATTCCTTGAATATGAAATCCCTGTAGGTCAGCTATGTGCCTGGAGGTCACTCTTCTATCTGCCAACACGACATCTTCTAACTTTTTCATGTTGTCTTCAATGAGGGACGTGGGTGCACGTCCTTCGCGGAGTTTATCTTCAGCGGATGGTTTTCTCAGTTAAAACACCTCGGCCCAGCGTACAATGCTGGAATATGAAGATGTAGGTTACTATCGAGTTTCCACCAAGTCGCTGTGTAAGTCTTTGGTAGACATTTTTTCAAACAGGGGTACCTATTTGGCAGCTCTATTTTCGTTCTTCTTCATTTCGATGTTCTCGCTTTGACGGTTCGTATTCAAATAAATGTTTTTCTTTTTTTAGATTAAGACATTCTCTTTTATCGTCTGAAATATTTTCAATCATAACATTAAATTAGACTTAAAACTACGGTAAGGTTTTGTCGTTTCAACAAAAAGAGCCCAACTTTTTTTCTTTTGATAATTTTACAAACACCTTACTGCAATTTCGATTGCACCAGACCATAATTGCTTCCTCGTGCATAATTGACGTAAATATTGTTATTGTTGAAGATATTAAGGAATTAGTATGATAAGGTAGTAAGCTGGAGCTAGCTTAACTTTTTGTCGATTTCAAGTCCAAGGTACTTATAAGCCTTATTCAGTACAAAGCTATTGGGTGAGCATTCTATGTTACTATTGTAAGTTATTTGAGAATGCAATGCGCAGCAAGTATCACAGCTTACCAAGACGTTGTTGCAGTACGAGCTATGCAAAATGAAAACGGGGAATTGTAAGTTTAAAGACGTATTTAAAGCAAATTGTTTTAGTTTTTTCACTTATGACTAATTTGTGCAAATGAAACCAATGTTTCAGTATTCCTAAATCGTGACTTATATCTGCTAACAAATCTAAGAGAGAACTGCTAGAGTTTGAGCACGCTATATAATCAGCGAACACTGTGAGTTTACCTTTCACCTCTAGTTGAAAAAAAAAATTAATAAATACAAGGAATAATATTGGCTCCAGGACTGAACCCTATGAAACACCAATTTAAATTTTGCCGCACTTACTTTACATGCCTCCTATCCTTACCCTTTGTTTTTTCTTCGTCAGGTATGATGAGCTTTGTTAATGTCGATAAATAGAGCAGCAGTAAGTTTCTTGCAATTTTAACTATCATATATCAAATTACAGAGTGCAACCTGAGCTGATCTTTTAGCTCCGAATCTACAGTAATTGTTGCAAAACATGTGATATAATCGAGATAGGAGACTATTCTTTTCTTGGTCAATTTTTCAAACACTTTTGCGATTACTAGGAGAAGAGAGATGGGTCTTAAGTTAATAAGTATTTTTCGAATCTCCTTTTTTGAAGATAGCTATTTCGAGATTTTCAGGAAATACTTTTGTTAAAAATATTAGCCAAAATATCTGAAATACTAGGGACTATGCTCTTAACAAAACCATTCGAGTATGAACTATAAGTAGAGCAATTCGAGTTGCTTATTATTTTACATACCTCAACTGATGAAATAGATTCAAAGAACAAGCTGTGTTCCAATGCTATTTCCCTGTTTAAACATTTAGTTGTACATCTGGTTAGTACAAGAATTGAGTCCTGCATCAGATATTGTATTTTACGCAACACTGGTGCAGGTAGAAGTTGAAGGTATTGGCTTTTTCATCACAGTTTTCAATATCTTGTTTATTATGATAAATGCAAGTTCGTATACTCAAAGGTATCTTTCTTTTAAAAAGTTCATTGACGATTCCCCATTCCCTCTTTCCATTAAAATAAGCACAATGGAATTTATCGCTATTATAATCACCTTTCCAAATAGGAATTTCTCAAGCATGCAATACTCTTAATTAGTGACTATTTAGAACTACAATCAAACCTAGCGCACACATTAGTGATCGATACCTTGACGTAGCAGGAGAATCACTTAAGATATCTATATTAATGTCACCAACAAAAACAAGATTCTTAATATTTTCCTCACTTAACAGAGAGCGTAACTCTTCAACAAACTGATCTTTACTCATTTATTCAGCAATACCATCTGAAGCATACGAGTAATTACAATTCGTTTATATCATCCATATTTCAAATCGGGCTTTTAAAAAAGGACTTTAAATGAATTAAAAAAAGATCAACTTCGGAAACCACTCCTACAAAGTCCGCTATAAAATTGGCAGAAGGGAGTAATAAGGTTATTGTTTCGAAAATCATTGCTTAGGATATTAAAATTTAATTTTCCATTTACATTACCCCATTACTAGCCCAAAAAAAGGAAAACTTGTTTTCTCTTTTAATTTGTTTGGATTCCTTGAATACGGCTGACAGCAGCTGACAGTAGCGCAATGTCTCGTAGCCATTTCATGTGTCCTCGAATCTCTTGTGTATGACAGCTCGTGAGCTGAAGCCTCCCGAAAGCTGAAGCATGTAAATACTAATCGTTTGGCGTCATACAAACATCTTCATACAGCTTCGCGTTGCTGAAGTTTATGAATGTACCTCTCTGGAATCTTGGTTTATTCATGTTTTTTTTTTTTGTTATGTTGTTGTAAACATTTTTTGTTATTGCATGCTTGAATGACGCTTGTTTGTGAGCGATCAGCATCTAACTCTGTTTGAATGCTTCTTTGCCATCGATGTAGCAGAAGTCTTCAACCCACTCGAAGGTGGCCTTAAGACGATTCAACCGAATAAAAGTTGTTGCTGGTGCGATTGAGCATAGACTCACTTGCATAAACATCAAAAACGTCAAAGCTTCGTTAAAAAAATATCTCGAAAATGGAGGCAAGCGGATGCATCGCTCCTCCAGGTGCTCAAAAAATTGAGTTTTGAGGCGAATAAAGGCCATTTTGATTAAATTTTGTTACATTTGGAGAAGAAGTTCGCTCATTTCATACAGCTTCTGGCAGCGTTATTTCAGAACCTTTGACTTCAAGCCATTTATGAAATTCTGAAGTCTGTAGCCAAATTAATCAAATAAAATTCACTTCAAAGTCTGCTTACGAAAATAATCATGCACGATTTACATAACAAATTAAATCGTTTTTTTTTTCTTACTTTAAAGTACAAAAAATTGTTTAGCTTATCTTATCGCCGCTATCTCTTCCATGAAGTCACCCGTGTCTTCAAACCTTAAAGCTGGCAAAACACTTTGTATGGCAATCCATTGTTTTCACTTTTATCTTTCGAGCTACGCAATAATATCTTTCACTGAACAATCACGAAATCATAAAAACAAAAGGCAAGATATTTTGAAATACAGAAAGCATTGTCGTCCCTATCTCAAATTTCAGTGTTCTTTCATTATTGAATGAAAAGTTCCGCTCTTCATGGTTGACTGCTGCTTTCAGTCTTTCAATTAAAATAAATATCCTCTCAAACGTATCCTCATTTCATTTGAAATCTAACAAAAACACAGATGAAAATCTTCAACTTCAGACTGTACGATGATCGAAGACCATTTATCAAGCAGACTTACCTGGCCGCAGAAAAAAACCCAACGCCCCACAAAATGATTTTCCGTAGTAAACTCACCGTATTGGTTTCTGCGAATCCTGCAGAACCAAAACAACTACCCTCTGTGTTCCAAGGACTTCTTCTTATCTGTCTGCGTGTCTGTCGATTAACCGAAAACAAATTTCCTAAAATAAGGGAATCTGATTTCGGTACTGATTTTTTTTTTTCGAAATCGCTTTAAAGTAATTTATGCCGCACAGGGTATAGAACCAGACAACGGTGGGTGTAATCTCCCCCAAAAAAGCAATACATTCTTCAGCTGACTGAAGGTAGAAAAAAAAGGACGGATACGACTTCTTCTGCAACAATTTTGAAAAGTAAACCCTTGAAATGTTACTCCGAATCTACGGTTTCCTGCATTCGCGCAGGATGTGTACGCAAACAGCGGATATTGAACAGTCACCCTTTCGAACCGCATCCTTAACTCCCCCAAAAAAGCAATACATTCTTCAGCTGACTGAAGGTAGAAAAAAAAGGACGGATACGACTTCTTCTGCAACAATTTTGAAAAGTAAACCCTTGAAATGTTACTCCGAATCTACGGTTTCCTGCATTCGCGCAGGATGTGTACGCAAACAGCGGATATTGAACAGTCACCCTTTCGAACCGCATCCTTAACTAAAAACAAAACACGCAACGATGTACCGACTGGTCTTCTACACAAATCGATTTCAGATAAAGCTTCCTCCTTTCGAAGGCGGCTCTTTAAAAGGGGAAATATTTTAAATCCAAGGTCCACGCGAGACATCTTCATTGGTTTTTTACTTTGGCCTTTCATCCGAATAAATCCTTCCTTTGACAGCGAGATATTTTTAAGGACTAAATACCTCAGCTTAGAGACGTTCCAAATTTTCAACAAAGCAACCGTGCCAAACCAAGCCACATTAAAGCACACATGCATGCCAAAAAAGGATACAAGTTGGCCGAGAGTGGAGATGCTGGTCTGTACGTTGCTGCCTCAAAGGAATTGTCTGTTCCAACGTTGCATTTTGACTGGGGTGACTTTGTGGCACTGCCTCTGTGGTCATTAAACTTACAATCTACGACGAGTGTGTGGATAAGAAGAATGGGGCATGGTGTTTCTTTTTTTTTTTATTTGTTTACTCGCAACTAGGATGATAATGAGGACGAACGCCACAAAAGGGCGATGAAACATCCTCTAGGAATCCATCTTTTTCTATGTGCTTCGCTTCGTTTGCGCTGCAGGACATTGCACGCTGTAGAAGCATGATGATGTCCTTGTTATGTGCACATGTGTCGATGCGAGCGATGATTAAATTTAATAAATTATTATCTATGCGTTGAATTTTTGCCAAGAGCTCCCATAAGTGCCTCATTATGTGTCGAAACCTAAAGAAAGCCATCACCCAATAAGGACGAAGGCGTTTGATGTTGTGCATACTAAAAACAGGGTGACGACCAACGCAGCGTAATTAGCTAATATTTTATGCTTGGTTTTTTGTGTCGCTCTAGAAACTCGCACTTGCCTCGCACTTTCGGAGAAAATGATGTCAATGCATCCGGGCTCTGTTTTGTATCATCTGAGTGCAGGAATTTGTTGGCGGTTTTACAAGGACATGGGCGCCTTTCAATAGAGGAACTAGAGCAGTTCTACGAAAAGTGGGTCGGAGACTTTTATCATCTTTTTACTAAGGAGGGTTGCGGTGGTGGCTGGCGCTTTGTGTATCATTTGGCAAGGAAAGCCGCTTCTTTTAATTGAATAAGTTTCGTCCTTGATTTGTGAAAATAACAGTTTTGTGAATGAAGTGAAGAAAAAACAAAATATTAGAACAGAGACACATTAAAAAAATGTGGTTTTAATTAATTCAAATTTTTAACTTCCCATCAGGAAGTTCTTGTTTTTATTGTTATCACTGCTGTAATTTGGATGCTTGAATCGATTGTCTTGCTCCATATATATGTATGCCGATGATGTGCACGTTTTTTGTTCAATATACTTCCATCTAACAGCCGATAGAGCCATAGAGCCAATGAAGACTTCAAATAGATTTTAAGTTGGTCGCCCAAAATATCAAAGGCACTCATCATTAATCGCTACAGATCATGACGGAAAATTCGCCAGCTCAGTAAAACAATATGTAGACTCCGTTAAAATCCTTGGAGTAACATTCAATCGCATGCTTACTTGGAAATATCACTTTATGCAGTCGGTGTTAAAATGTATGGTGGTCAAAAAACCAAAAAACTTTTCGTTAGATACAGTATATTTGAACATTACGTTTATTCTTGAAAAATGCAATCCTAGTTCTTCGTATTTAAAAAAAAATTCCACTACTGATTCGGAAACATACATAAGTGTAACTTATAATAATTAATAATAACAATTAACGCTGCTCGAATTATTTCTCGGTTCAATTTTCGGAATTCAAAATTTTTACATGCCTCCAAGTTTCGAGGTCACAGAACTCGGATTCCATTCGTTTTAGGAAGATGTCTGCCTGTCGTTTGTGCCAATTCTTTCGTACAGCCCAACTCGAAAACAAATCAAGCTATCGAATTGGTTTCATTCGAACCGTGAGAGGGTGGTTTGAATTTGTTGACGAAAAAACTTTCAAAAAAAGGGACAATTTCACTTCTTCAATTGAGATCAATTTAGTTTTCCAAAAAAAAGTTAAGAATCAATTTGATTCATAGTTCACAACTACCTTATCAAGTAAATACAGTGTTGGAAAAAATAATAGAAACAAAATACAAACTCTTCTTATTTTCATGTGAAGATTAGCTTTACATTGAAAGTTCTCAATCTGCTTTTGCGTACTTAGTCGTAGCACCTTTGTTTTTTTATTACTGCCTCACAGCTTCGCTTCAGTTCGCTGAACTAATGAGGAACAGTTGCGTGAAGTTATGCACTGCTATGCTTCCTGTATTTTGGTCCACAATTCATCTTTATTTCTGGCTTTACATTCCCCAATCTTGCGTTTTAGAACGCCCCACAAGTGTTCTATCGGACTTAGATCGGGAGACTGTGAAGGCCATTCCATAAAAGCAATTTTGTTCCTATGGAATTATTGCTTTGCTAGTTTCGAGGAGTGCTTGGGATCATTATTCTGCGTAAAGTCCCAGTTAAGCGGCATATTATCTTCAGCAAATAGTAGCATTACCGTATTCAGGATGATAACGTAGTCCATGGCACACATAAGGTTACCTCCACCGTGCTTTACTGTCTTTTTTGTGTATTTTGGGTCGAATTCGGAATTTTTTAGACGTCTCACGTGCATTTTTTCATCAGATCCAAAGAAATTGATCTTTGTTTATTGCGACCACAAGACATTGTTCCAGTTTTAACGGTAGAGGTGCAAAAGTAAGTCTTTGTTACACAGTTTTCTCACATAGAAAAGGGATTCTTCTAGGGCTCCTTGCCATCAGACCTCCTCACTTAACCTGTTCTTAATTTTTCGACTCGTTACGTGACGTACAAGAAGATGGTCGAACCGAGATGTTATTCTACGTTTCCTGCCTCTCGTTTCTTCTTTGGGAGACGAATGGATGGCAGTTGATACCTTCTTTTTAAAGCACTTTACTAGCCTGCTGATTGTTAAGTCATCATTTCTTAAATTTTTAATGAATTTCCTTTCAGAATCAGTACAGTGGACTTCGCGACCCATTTTCACAGAACTGTCGGTTTGACAACTTTGTTTTTTTTTCGGATAACACGAAAATTTCTATTAGTTTTTCCAGGCAGAGTGACCCTTTGATTTGTATATTTTTACCAACACTGTATATACACTGCCGTTCATAAGTTTCCGAAGAAATTCATATAATTTTTTTTTTGTTTAATTTTAATTCCAAATGTTTCATCAATTAGCTAATTGACTTAATTAAGTTAGTTAAGAACTATAAAGACTAACTAAAAGACTAAAACAGTGTTAAGTTGAGACCAATTCAAATTCTGATGTGCTCCTTTTTCTACTCCCATGGAAGTGCGTGGAAAATTTAGATGAGGCAATTGATTTTGCAAATAAAAAAGCATCAATAGAAAGCCAAATGCCAAAGTTAAAACATATGGGTAAAATTGCATTTCTCGTCCAAAGATATAGTGGTCTTTCAAGAAAACTACATAGAGATGGTAAATATTTTTCAAAGAATAGATATAATATTGGGAGTGATTTCGAAAGTCTTGCATAGTGAATATATTTAAAAAACTATTTAAATTCTGCAAAAAAAAGCAAAACCTGGTCACAAGTTTCTCTCAAGCTCATTTCAAAACTTTTTTACTAGAATATCACTTCTTGTAATAAAAATAAATAATAAATATTTGTGGGTGATGTTTCAGTGAAAATTGAGCATACATTTTAATGAAAAGTTTTCTGAGGAAGCGAAAGTTTGCAAAGAAATTGCAAAGTACAACCGAATCGGACAACTTTTAATTCCAAACACAATTCAGTCCCTGTTATGATTCGCGATCGAGCTTTTGACCGTGCTCGTCATTTAACACTGTTCCGGGCAAAGACTATTACTTACATAAACGGACCTATGTGTCCGATAGACACATTGCTGAAAATATCAAATTATATACAAACGACAGGTTTGTTTTTTAATTTTTAGTAGAATAATTGTTTGCTTTTTGTTTAGTTAATCTTTTTTTATATAGTTTTATTAAAAGTATTACAAAGGTAACCAGACTTTTTCTTTTAAATTTAAGCAAATTTGTGACCTGGCGCTGTGCTGAGTACATACGTTTTTACTTGCAGATATGGCAAATCTATTTTTGTGTCATTGTTATTGAAGAAGAGCATACATAACATCTTCTTTTTTTTCTTGCTGATGACTCTTCCGCAAATGGGTCTGGTTGCTGTAAAAAATGTGACATCGCCTGTAAGGAAGATGTCGATAAATCATTACGGCTTCTTCGTTCAATCTGTGTCCTTATTAGAGCTTCAGCGATACTCACGAGAAACAACCGCCTTCTTTCGTGGTATTTCTCATTCCAATTAGAGTACAAATTTGTCCAGTGACAAATGCTTCTACAGAACAAACATCTAGCAAATTTGCAAAGAAAGCAAAAGGCCATCGGTATGTTCCTCTTTTTGACATGCTTACATGCACCAACTGGTCAAGAGAATCTACGCCTTCCTCTGTTTTATTGTAGCTCAATATTATTTCGGGCTTTTTGAAATCTGCTGTGCTGATCTCAGGCTTGTTATGAGTCGTAGATATGACCAAATATGGATGAAAGTTCTTCTCTCTTTCGATGAGGCAGAAATTCTTTCGGCACAAATCTTTTATTCTTTCTTAGTCTGCCGATTACAGTCAATCCATTTGTTAGCATTTTGTAAGCTAAATCCAAGTCAGTAAAATAGTTGTCAAATGTTATGTTTTTATGAGATCCATAAAAATGTTCTGTTATTGATTGAACCTTTGGCGAAAGTATTTCCTTCTTCCTTCAGATGATAAAATCACAGTCACAGGCCAACCAAATTTGCATCCTATATTTGTCTGGTTTAGCAGGCATATAGTATTTAAATGGACAACGTTCTCGGAATGGAACAAGCTGCTCATCCAACGTTATGTTTTCGCCTGGATTATCCTTCTTTTTTTTTAATTGTTATTTATTTTATTGAAAATGTCCCTAATAGGACCTAATTTATCTTTTTGGCGACGAATGGATCAACTTGTTTTATCATCAAACCTTGTGAACCTCAACAAAAACTTAAAATGCTTCAAGCCAATCGTGGCTTTGATTTGAGGACCGTACAGAGGATTTCATAAAACATCCTAACTGGTTGTACTTTGTTTGAGATGACCAGCTGTCAGCAGCAAGCCAAAAATGCATACATCTCAATAGTTTCTGTGTTCATCCAATTTTCTTCCATCAAGACTCAAAAGCTTCTTTGTTTGTAAATTGAACAATAATTAGTTAGAAGTTATAATGTCAATATAAATAAAAAGCATCCACCGGGTTATAAACTTGTTGTCCAGGTGTGAGATTTATTTTGTGCAACGACTTGACACCGCTAATTATATTACGATCCCGAACGCGACCAGCAGGTAAAGGAGTATTTGTTAATATTCAGAATCAAATTCGGAGCCAATATCATCAACATTATCATCATCATCGGATTAATTAGATAAAACATTTCCAAGAATTACTAAAATACAAATGTAATGTTATAATAAGGAAAGCTCCTGCTACATGGTGAAGAAGCATTAGGTGAGAAAAGTGTGATCTATTAACGTTAAATTTTCGAATCTTTTTTTAAATGATTCATGAATGCAAAAACAAATCTATCTCTACGGTGCACCCTTAAAATATATGTATCTTATTTTTTTTTTAGTAATGCATTTGTCTGGGGAACGAATGATGTTTTCAAAACATAAATTAAATTTGTTGGTAGCGGCAAATAAAATGGCACCTACTATACATTTTATCTTGAGATAGGCAGTTGATGGTATGGGCAGGAGTACTCGCACCCAAACCAATTTCATTAATTTAGAATAGAGCTTTGCAAACAACCACCCACATTCAAAAAAAAAAACCTTGAAGATTCGTGGATAATAAAAAGTAACCTTGATTATTGGACTTGCAAAATTTTCTTATTTCACATATTTGAAAAACAAGAAACAGTTGAATTTTGGAGCTTCATTATCGTTATGGTTTTGGAATACTTTCTGAACAGGTACTGTTTCGAGTTTGAAATATGTTCAGACCAGTTTATATTTTGGTCAAGTGTAACACCAAAAAATTGGAGAGACTAGGTGCAGCTACAAGAAGTCAAATTATACCTTGCCATGGAGCTTTACATCTTTATCCTGGGATACTGAAGCATTGAACAAAGCAAGGAACAATATTGGTCCAAGCTCATAACCCTAAGGGATACCTAGTTATGAAATCTTAGCGACAAGTTCTGTTTCGACGAAGATCCTCAAGAGAAGGCTTTTTATTAGGTTTGATTTTCAAAAATGCGAATAGGATGAATGACTGAATTTAAGCACCTGTCTGCACCATATCTTCGACACTAGTAGGTTGGGTTGCAGCTTCAATATTCAAATGACTTTAAGCACTGTCGATCGGAGAATACTAGTTTTACTATGTTCAATAATGATAATTGCTAAAATGATGTCATTGACTATGCAGAGGAAGATTCCAAAGTTGTCTGCGATAACTTGGGAAATACATCCGCTTCATACTTTTGAATTTTCCTAGTTAATGTTCACCATCCAGCACAATGGAATTCAATGGTTGAGCAAAATATTCCTTAAATATAATGAAGATTCAGCAAATGCCGAAAATATCCGATCGATAAATCTCCTTCCGGACATGTACAAGATTTTGAAGAAGCTCATAAATTGAAAACAGAGAGCAAATTCGATTTAAGAGTGGGCTTACGGCCGCAAAGGTTTTTTCTACAAATTAGATGATTTGGACATAAGCAAACCACTTAAATATTCTCCTTACGTTCTGCAAAAGGGCGTTTCTTGACTCGAGTTTTGCAATCCAATTTTGTCCAAAGACTCGCAGACCGATAATATCGTTATTTAGTCCGAATAGCTTGATTATTCGAAGCAGCGTGCCTGGGACCGACATGAGTGGAAGGCTTCTTAGACTCAGGCAGAGACTCATCACGGACCGGAAGCCCGTTAAGTAAGTAAGGCCGATGAGCTTATTTTTTTGAAAATTTAAACTTGACCTAACAAGACTTAAATTTCCCTTTATTATTAACAATAAATGTTGCACATTCGTTACCTTTTTGTTGCCAAACTTGGTTGTAATCTGACTTGACTGACTTGACAGATACTACAGATTACATTTCCTAGAAATGTTCTTTGTTTTTTGACGCATAAGTGTATGCGAACATTTTGTTGTAAAAGAACTTGTTTTTTTAAATTTGTATGGTAAAATATAATGAACCTGAAAGGCTTTTGTTTGAGCTCGAGTATCCAAAATATAATCAATACTAGCCTTGCCTTGAGGATGCCATGTGCAGATGTTAAACCTTCACTGATATTGAAAAATTAGATAAATGCTCTAAAAAATTTTTCAATGCCTTTCTTTCCAAATGTTAATAGCCAATTTTCGTCCTTTGGATTGTCAGACAATTTGCCAAGACCGAATTATTAGCGAAAGTATTTATTGTTCCAGTCCAACATCAGTTAACATTGGTCGAGAGTCGCAAATTCCTAAAAATAAGTCAAGTTCCTTAAGGAGTAATATTTCTTTGAGAAATATGAATATTATTTTGCTTGTTCCAAAATGGCATTCACCTTAACTTAATATATCTTCACTCCCACCACTCTACCATAATGGATTTGTACATTCTTTTTTTTTTTTAAAACCAAATTTTATCCGCAACGAACGTTTACAGGTCAGAGGCCTAATAACATACGCAAACAAAACTTTGTAATCGCCTCCAAGTAACCATTCGAGCCTAATCCAATATTAAACCACCGGAAACAACGCTCGCTGAATAGATTATGAAAATGGATTGCATTAGCTTAAAAGCCCATTCATCATCTACACAAATCCACAACGATTCCGCCGTATCCTTGCTGCCGGCAGAAGAACCCAAAAAACGCTCGGTACAAAATACAAACAAAATTACGCCACAACTACGTATGTAGAAACGAAGAATGCCAAATGAGTAGTTATCCAGATGTGATTACACGAAAAAGGATGATACAGGATGTACCGCTTAGACCTTCTATGGTAATCTAACGCAAGGGATGATTCCTCCAGGCAGCGCCCTGCCGATGCCGCAGCCCCAAAGTTCGCCAGAACTATGTAATTAATGAAGTGCGGTTTGCCTAATTTTATGTATGACTACGAAATTGGCTATCAGCCGGGACCATTTGATTATTGTTCCCGGAAGGACGAAAAATAATTAATGACCAATGTGCTATGCGAGTAGAGAACTCATTGCGCATTCGATGCAGGACAACCGATAACAAGTCTGCTATTTGCGTATACAGTGGGACCCAGAGATGCAAAAGGACTTCCACAAGGGTTCTGCATCTCTTTCTGGGCTAAAGCAGAGAAACAGTGCTTGCCTGCTAACTGTGTACAAAGGATCTGGTTTCAACTGCAAATTATTGCTAATCTAAGATGTAGTGCTTAGGTGGAACATGCCTAAATGTCGAAGGGTCATGTTGCGGACCCTTCTGGATCTTTGTCCTCCGAGTGCAATAAACACACGATATTGATTGAATGGATTGGAATGCTAAAATTTCATCACATGCTGTTCTTTTGAAGATTTTAAGGGTACTGCGAGTTGAAATTATCCCAACGACTTAAAGACTTGAAGGTACTTTAAATTATCATGGTTTCAATACTCATTCACAGAAACAGACATCACTTTACACAACTGACTAGACTTTGCGACAGCACATATTCCTGTTCAGGTATAATGTGATTCCTGACAAGCTATGCGGACAGACATTTAATTTTGCATGAAACAGAGAATTGAGTTGGTCCTTCGAGCTGAATGAAATCCATTCAGGAACAAATTCTGTTTCACTGAAAATAGCTGAAAGGACTATCGCGCTTAAAACTCATAGCCGACTTGATGACACAGTTAACGCAGTTTTTTAACGGTCGCTCAGACAAAACGGAATGCTTTTCAGATATGCGAAATGAAAGCATATCAATTCCTGCAGGATCTTTACATAAGCTTAGGAACTGAAACTTATTGTGGCTTTCCAATATCCCGAGATTCGATCTTTACCTTTTTGTGAGCCTGTTACTCAAAAACTCGAAACGTTGTCTTTCATTCGCTTTGGAGACTCCGATGTTGTACTCGATGGACAAAGGAATGGAGACAAATTTTTCGTTTGTGTATTTGATATTTCTCTTGATTTTTGTATTTATCCTTGTTGCGTCCAAGCTTCTATTTGAAGCACCAAAACAAACTCCTGCCACATCTTCAATTCGAACAGCAGGACGGATTTAAAAAGAAATTGCGTATCATGTTGATCATCGAAATATCGGTTCAAGAATAAGGCTGAAAAAATAAGATAACAGCGGGTCTCCGTGTCGGAATTGGGTTCATATCTGGCAAAGATCAGAAGTTCTATTCTATTGCGTATTGTGGATTGTTTTTCAACATATACGGAGTTCTGAATCCGGCCATCGCTTTGTTAGGGTCCGTGCGATAAATGTCTATTATCGATTTGTTTTTCCATTGCAAAATGGCTTTAGACATTTGCACAACACGACATGGGATCGTCTTTGTGGAACGGATAGAGCTTCTCATTCACCTCACCTGTTGCTTCTTCTTCTGCATGCACTCATCACACGATAAATAGTTGTGGATGATATCTCAAAGTGCCCTTCGCTACTTCCTGAAATATAGTTCAGCATTGTGACGATAAAGGCTTGCGTTTGTGCAAGGCAATATCCTATTTGAGTCTATCGCTAAGATGCTCTCTGTGTGATCCCTTCGGCGCGCTGTCAAATATTGAAACTTCATACTGCCTGGTGAAGCTCCACCAATAGCAATGGACGCCTTGCCCAGACCTCAGAAACTCAATCTGGTATACTGATTGCTAAAAAATGGCAAATGGAGTAGGTGCCGGTGTCTATGGACCTAATACTAAAATTTGTATACCCATGGGAAAACATCCAAGTGTTTTCCAGGCTGAACAACAACCATTGAATCCTGTGCAATAAAAAATCTTGCAAAAGGTCATAAAGGGGACAGAATTCTTATATATTCAGACAGCCAAGCAGCGCTCAAGGCACTGTCATCCAAAATAGTGGAATCCAAACGTGTCAAAAGCTGCTACGATGCCTTACAATCCCTGGTCCGATGTAACAAAGTTAGGTTAGGGTTAGGATTGCAGGTCTCATGGAATCGAAGGCAATAAAATTGCGGATGAACTAGCCAGGGCTGGTTCCAAAACCGCATTCACTGGTCCGGAACCTTTCTGGGGCATAAGCTGGACTACGGCCACAGGTCTGAATAATAAGTGGGAAAACAAGCTACACATTGCCCACTGAAGAAATCTACCGGGACTTAGACAATCTTCATTACTAATCAATCCCTTTTCTTTCAGGGAAATCCTTAATCTCAACAAGGAGAACATTAAAAAGCTAGTGAGCTTCCTCTCAGGCCATTGCCGCTTGAGATCACATCTAACCAAACTAGGACTCAGTACAACCACCGAATGCCGACTCTGTTTGGAAGACGACGAAACGACTGTACACATTCTTTGTGAATGTCCAGCTCTAATTTGGTTAAGAAGGCGTATCTTCCTCAAAGAGATATGCTCCCCATTGGACTTTAGACAATCCAATGCTTAAGACATTCTGACTTTTATCAGAAGGATGGAATGTCTGTTAGCCTAAACAAACTCCCCAATATACAAACGATCTCTTCCTTCAGACTGCTGAAGTCCGCAGACAGGGGCAGAAATATACAAAAAAAAATATATGAAGAACGAATTGACATAAACCCCCCGGAACGTTCGCACATCCAGAAAGCTAATTGCGTAAAGGAGCAGTTGGAGGGCAGCTTTACCTTTATCCAGGCAGTAGTGTGGAGCTATTAGGAAGGAACAGTTTTGCTACTTAATAACGCATCACAAGCTGCCACAAAGTGTTTGAGTCGCTGTCTGCTGACGTTTCGTGGAAGCTGTGATTTCCGATTTATTCGGTATTTTCTTAACGATTTAGAGTTCCTCTTTCATGGAGTCCTTAGCTTTGTCATTGGGGTACGGGTTGCAGTACTTCCCCTCGACCCAGTTCATAGTCAGATGGTATCGTTTATCAGCTTTCTTTTCACAAGAAATCACAGATTTTCACCGATTTTTTACTTTTTCGTTCTTGTCCAGACGGTTTTAGAGGTTTAGTCATTGAAGAGTATCTATCGGAGCTTAACTCGTTACTAAAAGATCCTTGACTGGCTAATGAGTACGCCATTGTTTTAGCGACCACCCATTGATTGCTTTCAGGTCTTGATTAAGATTGGCTACCAGAAGGACAACAGAATAACGTCAGTATAACAACTGAATTGCTGTATGCTTACACACAAATGTTGTGCCGTTTAGAGAAAATATGCAGAACAAGATTGGTCTTAGTGTCGACACCTGTGGCACACGCCGAGTAAGGGTTTAAATGTCCAGTAACTTTCATTAACAACAAACATGTGCCATCTGTTGGACAAAAACTTTTTAAGAGTCTAATCGCTCTCCTGTTAAAATAATTCAAAATCTTGAGTTTCCAACAAAGGTTGTTAAACTTTGTCAAAAGCTGTAAAGAAGTACTGAGATCATCTTATGTATTAACAGTCGCAGAGGAACAGAGCGGGTTTGATGACTTTACCAATCAACAGACGAAAAGATTGATGCAACAACGCCCTCAAGGATCTGGCAACGAACTCGCCTTAAGAACTCGGAGTAACAGGTTTCAAACGCCCCCGTTTCAACCTCTCGCTGTGCACACGTGTTGAGCTCATTTCTAGCCAACGAAATAAAGAAAGAAAAACTTGAACAGTCATCACCTCTCAATACGAAGCACCTCTTTGGAGTGAATGCTCAAGTCCCATTAACGCTTCAAAAACAATTCAAAACCATGAACTACACTTCTTGCACTTGGTTGACGTTTAGCAACACAACAAGACCTCGTTCGTATCCTTGCGGCATAAGCTCACACCCCTTCAAAATGACATCAGTGAATATGAGGAAATATTTATGTTTTGCTTCATCATCTTGACATTCTTCATGCCGTTGTATACATACTTAGTTGTGCTTTCCAATTTGTCTGGTTGCCTTTTGGATCTTCTCGTTATATTCGAACTTCATCTGCCCCAACCACAAGCCCGACCGAAGTGATAAAGTACCTTAAATGCGAATGCATATGAACTCATTCTGTCAAAGAATGGATGAACACAAACCGCACAAACGACACGGAAGGATACAAGATAACGTCACATGCAGCTCCATGTTCATGTTCCTTTCAGGTCCAATATTCACACTCACCAGCGATATGTCTTTCCAGACAATGTATACTCGTACATATGCAATGTTCATTCACATCTAAGATAATAGGAAGCCACACGAATGTGAATCCAATTGTAATTCTCGGCAAGGATAAGAGAACTGCTGCTTCCATGGTTGCTGCTTGGAAGGCACGATGATGACCTAATTTTTGTTTTGTTCTTTTTTCCATTGTATTCATTAGGGAAGAAAAGTTTTGTAACAATTTGCCCGAGAAAGAAATGTGAAAACCGAGTAAAAGACACCGAAGGGAAGAAGAGAGTCAGGATACACGTTTGTGATAATTCCATTTGAGCGGCGAAGCAGTAGTTCGGGGCAACGTGTGAGTAACGCCATCACACGATATGGCAACGACCAAAAACTGTGAATGGCCAATAGTGCTTATGTGTTTCCTGTCCTATTAGTGTCTTTATCGCATCCGGACACACTAATGGAGAATAATTTTCTGTTTAATTAGTTGGGACATGTGACAGCTCTTGCTAGTGGTGGTAGTAGTTATTTTCTTTCACTGTAAACTGCACGAAGAAAGGATCTCATATTACAAGTATTCGTTGAATCAAGCAACTGCGTGGCATGTCTGGTGACTGTTTCGGACATGATGCGAGTGCTGCTGTCTAGTCGGTCACGAAGGCATGCGACATGATGTGTAAATGTATGATAGTTCTCTTTTATCATGCACTCCTAAGTAGGCTATTTTGAGTCAGTGACACTGTTTAAATAAATGTACCACGTTTCTTAAAGTTGCAGAAAAGAACGACCAAATGTGATTACATAAAAAACTAGTCCAATTTCGACTGAGAATAAGCAAAATTAAGAATTTGGAATTAAGAGATTGAATTTTTTAAGAAAGAATGTCGGAAATGAAGTTCACTAGTAAGGGTTCCATACCCAAATTGTGCCAACTTTAACTAGAGTCAGCTGCACATCCGTCTGCAAAATGTATGTATCTTTTGAACAGTAATACGTAGACACTTGAAATTTTCACAGAGTGTGTATCTAGTGCTATGGCCGCTTTAACATCTAATAATCAAAATAATATGAGATAAAAAATTAAGGGGAATCCCCATGTAAAAAAAACATGTGTACACACCTTGTGAAAATTGCAAGTGTTCATCTATTATTGTTCGAAAGGCACAGTCCTGTGACAAACGGATGGACGGTTCGACGGGCAGCGGATCCTTTGTAATTGGGTTCTGTTTCCTCTCTTTGGGTACGGAACCCTTTAAACATATGAGCTGTTAAGTATAATAATAATAATAATATCACGAAGGAATGAGTTTTTAAAAGAAATTGTCAGAACGATCTTTCGTGTCTTTGCATTGGCCCGAACAGTGACATAGAAAAATGTCGCTGAAGAAAGGGAAAGTATACTGTTCATTTCGAAGGCATTTCTTCTGGAGATTTTTTGAGTCACATAAAAAATAAAAAATTGCCAAATATCGATATCAAACATCATAATTAGAAGCGATAGACGCTCACTTGACGTACTTAATTTTCACTATACCGTGAGCTCGCTAAATCAGCTGAATTTGCGGACAAGCAGTCTTCGAGTAGTTCCGACCATCAGCAAATGATTTGAACAGGTTATCTCATACTACTCTGTGTACGAAACCATTCTGTTTAGATTCCTGTTTAACGGACCTTCAAAAACACTCTACAAAGAATTTACGAAAGTTCTCCAATGTAACATGAGCAGCAGGGAGCAAGTTGAATGGAAAATATCCAGTACACCAGAATCTTTATACAAAATTTGTGTTCCAATAAGTTCGTATACAACAGAGCCAACCTGGTCAGGGTGAACATAGGTATTCCTCTATCTTGGGTCCATAGATGTAAACCAGAATAAAGTGGCGATTCCGCTATCCTACAGTCGAGACGGAACAGTGCTTTATCACTCAACGATACTCTGATGATTGATACTAAATCTTTGGTCAATTCCCTTGTCGATTCTCCATCAGATCATATTATCTACCCAGCGAAGATTTTGCTTCGTATGCGTTTAAGTTAAAAAAAAAACCATGGCTGACTAACATAACTAAAGACTTCAGAACTGTTTTCCGTTTTGATCATATGGTACGAATATGGGTGTCAGCTCTAATGCGCTCAAAAGTTGATGGGAAATCATATACTTGAATAACTTTGAGAAAAACTACAATGCTACGACCGAAAAAGATGCAGTGCTGCCAAAATAGGGAGAGTTTTTGAAAGAAACTCCTGTTTCTGAAAGAAGTTTGCTCATTGACAACCTATCGTTCCTCAGATGCTCACCTTTTGCCGAGAGTGAGAGTTTAAGCCTGAAAACCTCAACGTGCCAAAAATATTAGTTATTGAACATCAGAAGAACTTACTGGAGGATTTTTTTTATAAAAATCTTTAAGACAATTAAGGCCAAAAAAATGATTTTTCAGATGAGGTGCCTTGTCACCTCGGCGGCTACGTAATTTACGTTTTTTGAGATAGAAGCATAAGTTCTTGATTTTGTCTCGTTCGTTTCCAACTCGGCAAAAACAAATTGTTTTGTTTTCAACCCAATTTGTCAAGTTATTATTGGTTGATCTGCTGAAAGGTTTTCGTTATATTTTTTTTTTGCTCATTTCTTTTTTTGAATTCGCCACATTAAATTGTGGGAGTCTGGAGCACCAATAAGCTAAGTGGATAAAATTAAGTTAAATTTAATATCTGAGCCAGAGCAGAAGTGTGGCAGGACTTAATTATTACTCGTGGGTGTTTTTTTTTAAATCTTTTTTGCATACCCGGACGGTGCTGATATTAACGCTTAAGACACTTTGGTAAAACGAGTAATTGGCGGAGTGGTCTAAGTCGTTGGTACGATTAAGTTGTTCGAGTTCCATCATCGGTGCGCGGTCTTGAAGTTATTTTTTTTATTGACCGATCGCGATCCGAAGGCACCCGGAGTAATACGGGTTCGGGTTGGGGAAAATTAATTGCGGATCGTAAGTCGGGATAGTAAGAAAAAAAAGGCGTAGCATAGCATAAGCTAAAATTGTAATTAGAATCGTCCATACCCTTATTAGTTAAGTCACCCTTTGGGGCAAAGTCGGCCTCTTTTTCTTTATTACAAAGCCGTGGCCGGCTTGCATAGACTAAGTTTATCAATAGGTTGAGAAAATATATATAACTTTTATATATACTAGAGTATATATATACTTATGTTATATATACATTCATAGATTTTAAGGTATATATATATATTAATATATTTACATAGTTTTAAGTAGATATAAGTATGTATTTTAGTTATTTTAATGTAGATCTAAGCCTTAGATATAGAATAAAATACGTCCAGACACTAAGTTTTGCTTAGTAAAAAAATGTTTCTTAGTTCAAAATTTGTTTACGTTAAATTATTATTAAAATAGTTAGATTAAGTCGAAAGACATATAATTAAATACTAGTAATAGCTTACAGCGCCCGCATAGAGCCAGTAAGTTAGTTAAGAAAATCAATTTATATAAACTAGTTTTAGCGTTTTTGTCTAGCGTATAAGAAGTTCTAATAATTTAATAAAAAATGCATTTAAAACAAAAAAAAACTAAACTAATTGTGATTAGAATTAAGTTAGTTTTATGTTTTATATTAAAAATTGCATAAACTTTGAAACGGCGTGTTTATCTTGATAGTAGGTAAAACGTTTTCGCGAATCTCACCGATTATTCGCGATTATTTTGGTGGGTAGTTATACGGAAGGGCAATCGCGGAACGCCCATTTTACCATCTTTTCCCACGGCTATTCTTTGCTGTTGGCCGGCAACCTTCCGTAGGACGTCGCGGTGCGAGGGTGGAGAGAACGATGGTAACAAAGTCTCTCTTGAATGAATTGCTGAGGTCCGAAACATGTCTCATCAACCAGGCGATCGTGGTTTTTGCTATGTGTTTATCCTTTAAACGAATAAATAATATAATATAAATGAAAATTTATATTTCAAGCGGAGAGCCCACGAAACACAATGGAGATTTGCCTTAAAAAATTATTTCAATTGAATTTTAAAATTAATTTTTAAAAATCTTACTTTGCGATCTCCAGAGCTCTATGGAATTTCTGAATTCAAAGTTTTCTTGCAAAAGGACCAGATTATCCAAGTCAAATCCTGAAATGTCGTACTTCTAACTTCAGCTTTCTCCTAATAGCCTTCTATAACACTATAACACACACGAACGTACGTTGTATGTACGCAAAAAAGTATTTGTTAAAAAAATATTTTTTCGTTGTTCGTATTTTGAAGGATTTTAACGAAAAATATTATTATATTTTAATTTTATTATCCTGATGCAAGTTCACTACTGAAGGTTTTTGATCAGTGTTTACAATTGGGTCCTAACATCAGAGGTTTGTCTGTGGACAAAAAGTTTTAAAAAAAGTTTAAGCCTCGTCCGTAGTCTACATTTTTGCATTTTTAAATTTGCGTTTTATAGTTGTTAACATTCTCAGCTAATTCATGCTCTAATATTGTTCGTTCTTTTCGTCTTTTGTTTTATGGCGTCGGCCATCTCCCTTAGCTTGCAAGAATGATCTTTCATTCCAGTAAACTGCGGATTCAAGGTACACGAAGTCCTTGACTACCTTCAAGGCATTCTATTTGTCTGTTTTCATGATTTGTTGCGAATCTTCAAATTCCTGTCACCCGTTGTATGTAGTGTTTCCTTTTTTATTTGTAGTCTTTTTTTTGTTTTTGCCTTGATTCATACAGTCATATTCGTGCTACTTTAGTTTCAATACTTCCAAGTCCACCATTGACTGCGTGTTGTGATTTTCAAAATTGAATGTCAATATTGTCTGCCTACTTGGGAGTTGTACGTCGGGTATTGATATGTGAGATCCGAACTTCCATTTCAACCATTTTTGGCACCAACGTTATTCGCGAGATCTTTACCGAATGGAGTTTGGCAGAAATGCCAAAAACTTATCGTGGCTCTGTAAAGCTCGTCTCTAATAATGCTGTCATCCACGGAGGAAAGTCGCAGGAACAAACGGAAACAGCAGAAGGGAACATCGCCCTATTCACTGGCGGCTCAAATCCATGCCACTAAGAGACGACTGCAGTGCCTTTCGAACCGAAAAGGCTACAATACACGAGGCTGCATGCACGTTGGGAGACCACAACTTAACCGATAAATCACAGTCTGACATCGAAGCTGGTTCGGTCATTCAGACAGAGCATCAGTGAGATATCGTTCATAAACTCGGAAATCCTCTGCTGGGTACCGGGGCATACTGGAATCCAAGGAACTGAAAAAGCAGATAGTCTCGCAAAAAATAGTTCGGAGATGGGAGAATCCCTAGCAATCACTAGAAGATGAAGCCCGGGATAGAGCCAGATCTTGATGCCTTGGTTTGGGTATTGGAGCTTCAGCAAGGGATGTATGGCTGACGCTGAGCAAGAAGAGATCAACATCATTGATCGGTTTCAGTCGTAAGGATATACGCATGATAATCGCAGTCCTTACAATTCGTCTGAACAAACCGCAAAACGACTTTTGTAGAAGCTGTCGAGACGAAAGGAAGTATTAGAATCTATCCAAAATTTCCTTTAGATTGCATCCATATCAAGGAAGAAGGAAGAAGACAATTAATAGGAAAGCACTTCTTCATAGAGGTGGAGGACTTAATCGGTGTTGAACAGAAAAACCTCTTCAGAATCATATGTGGTTGTGTCTGGTTTATGGACTAAAGTTGGTCTCACGGTAGTAAGTCAATCCATAGTAAGGGCACAATGGATGAATAAATCTTTGTTTTGAAATGCTCCAGAAGGTTGTTGATGAAGGATTTTTAGCGCTCACACAATATGAGCGATGTAAAGAAACCTGATAACAGTTTACAGGGAATCCTTACTTCCGATTCGATTTGGCAAACGATCATGAGCTCGAATTATCCAAAATATGATGCTTTAGAGAAAGTTTGGTGTATGCACTTGACTAAGTCATTTCCAGGGTCATTTAAAAATGTAAGAGGACGTCTGTCGGGACCAGCAACGTCACCATCATTATTCATACAAGCTTCAATTCAAGGTCTTAGACATTGGCTTCAATTTTCTTCTAACAAGCCGCAGGTCGTCCCTTCTTGTTTGTAGGTAGTAGTCGCGATCAGTTTGCGTCCCATTTTACAGGAGTGCCACGAAATCCATTTAAAAAAAATTTAATGGACGAAATATCCTGCAATATTCGTTCTCCATTGTCAAACGTTATATCCATTAAATTCTGCAATTAAGTCAATTTAAACAGCAGATGTCCAAAAACATAAATTTATGATTTTACTGCAAAATTTCATCGTAAATGTTCCCCCTCTGAGCCATCACTAATGGCGTACAAATATATTTCCCAAAAAATGGAGCCGCAAATCCTTGCTTAGATTCACCTTTTTTCTCGACCATAAAAAGTTATTTATTCCGGATTCCACCGCACATTTTGCGTGTAATAAAGGGAATATGATGAAGCTCCCTCAATAGGGACTATCTGCAGCCATAAGGATACATTTTCAGTTAATCGTCAAAAATCTCATTTTCAAACTCAAAACAAAATAACATCGCACGAGTATGCTGCCTAAAAGAAACTCTTCAAGGATCCTCAACCAAGCGAAAGCCTCAAAAATTCTAATAAAAATCAAGGAACTAATAAAAAAAAAAAGAAAAAATCTAAGGAAAAATTCTAAATGAATTCCGACACAGCCAGGCAATTTTCGTTAGCACGAGCTCAGGGCTCACCCCTTCCCCAGCTGGAATACTCTCCCACATGAACATGCGAGTGTATGGTTACATATTGTTTGTTGCCACTTACCGTTGATGTTATATGGCTGCTGCTGTTGTTGCTGTTGGCTTTTAAGCACTTTTACTGCATTCGTGTACCGCTACAGTTTATTTTCATTGGCAGCGTTACGCATCCTTGAAATCCATCAAAAAAGTTATGCTCGTCTCCCTTCCTTGGGCACGCAGCGTTTGTTTATAAACGAAATTGCCGCAATACGGACGATAACGATGGGAGCAACATTAAACTCAAGTAGCAGCATCAGTTTCTGTCCCGATGAATAAAACGAAAACAAAACAGGACGAAAATGTTCTCACTTAAACCAGGGCGATGACAGAACCAGTGGGTGGTTAGTGGTGGGTGGCGGTGGGATGAAAATGAATAAAATTCAACGGTGTTTTCCTGAGTTGGTTTCCTTTCGGTTATTTCGCGCACCAAATGTGTATTATACACAAACACAAACACAGACGAACACTGAGTCCTTCAGGACAAATAATTATAAACAAATTCGATTGAAATTTTTAAATGAAAAATTAATTTCTCCTTTTCTTTTCTCAACAGGACGACATTTTGTAAAATAACAAAACTCATGTAAAATCACAAACACCTAGAAACACCCTTTCTGCGGAGGTGAATGTCAAGGATACTGTATCACAGAGCTGATATGTGTGAAGGGATTTTAAACGACAGACTAAAAGAGTCCTTCCACTTTTAGAAAACAAAAAAAATCTTTAAAATTAAACTATTTCCACGGATTTGGAATCAAGCAAAATGGAAGCAATGAAAGATGACGAAGAGAAAAAACGTTTAAAGGACGACTACGAAGGCGGCGTGTTGTTGTGCTTTCGGTATGCTCTAAGACTGATGGCATCCCTTAGATCAACATACGCGGAGATACGGAATTTCCTTTTTAACTTTGGCCAAGTGTGCGTAATGGATGCTGTGGATACGGACGGATACGGTTGCTATCGCTGCCACTGTCACCCTTGACATTCTTTCCATTTGACGCGAGGGGTTATTATCCTTCATTGTGTGTGGACATGCGCACAAAAATGCCACCACCGGCGCGACGGGAGTCTCTGTTGTTTGCTTGACAGTGGCGTGCCAAAGAAAATTTAATATAGTTTAAGGAAATGCGCTTATTTCGCATTCATCGTTTATTTTGTTGTGGCGGATTGTGTGTGAGTCCTTTTGATGAACTATGAAAAAAAACACTCCTCTGATAACAAGGACATTTTTTTCGATGCTTTTTTTTCTTAATTTCTCAGTGAAATGCTGCGATTTATTTTTTTTTATCCTCTTCTGCAGTGGGGACGAAGTAAATCCTAACGCGAAGGACGTGTACACAAAAAAAAAATGGGAAAGCGATTTTTAAATTACTTTTTATGCTGATGGTGCTGGAATAAAGTCTACGGCATAGACGAAGGAATGATTACGACGCACACGGGCGCAGAAAGCATTTGAAAGGCTTAAGACGATTTAATTTTTATAATTTGAAGGATAATGAGGAATAGTTATTACTTGAGCGGTATTCTTATGGTTGAGCAGCTTTACAGCACATTTCTCCTTATTTTCTTTTTATGTATGTGCTTTTTTTTAGGCAGGAATAATTTTTTAAGCTTTGAAAAGGTCGTTCGTGGCTTTTTTCGTGAATTCAAAGAAGGATGTAGCTCTAGGATTTTTTTTATATTTTTCTAAAAAATCTCGATCTATTATGACAAGGTGATTAAATGTGGGCAGAACAACTTTGAGAAATATATAAATAATATAATTAAATCTCTTGAAAACAGTTGGACCTACACTTATACTGCTGCGAAAGCAAATGTTTAAAGTTCCAAAGCTATTCCGAAATAACTTATCTTCTATATGCATATGTATATAAAAATGAGTCCCTAACAAAGGTAGGTGTTAACGCACATTTTACAATTCAGAGCTACAATACTACTCTTTTTTTCAACTGAAATATTGTCTTAATGTTATCGAAAGAAATTAATTGAAATTATAAAAACATTTTAGGAGGGAAAACTCGTGAAAAACCTTCGCAAATACAAAAAAAAGAGACTAGTTTAGAGATAAGAGAATAAGAATGCATTAATGTATATCCATTCATAAAAAAAGCAAGCTAAAAAATAAATAAATAATTGTATATATCGACAACGAATCAACGAATTTACAAACAATATAAATAAATGAATAAATAGACAAACAAATAAATAAAAAATTAAATAAGTAAATAAATAAATAAATAAATAAAAAGATAAACAAATAAATAAACATTTAAACAAATAAATAAATAAATATATAAAAATATAAATTAATAAATAAGTAAATAAGTAATTTAAGATATAAATATATAATGCATAATGAAAAGTAAGTTTAAGTATGATACAATACAACGAGTTTTTTTTATACTTTGCAATTAACTATTCAGTTGGTTTACGAGGTTTTATTAGCTATAATCCAGCTCAAAAAAAAAATACTATTGAGTTTATCAATTCTTTCAGAAACATGTTGAATACATTCGCTTTTTCGTGGAGATCCATCGTAGAGTGCTGTCATGGTAGGTTAAGCATAATTTTAAGTGTTTTGTTTTGTGACACATGTAAACGTTTTATGCGGGATTTTGTGATATTACCCCAGACTGGACAACTATAATCATCAGTGCCTGGATGCTCACCTTAAGAATTTCGTCCATCTTTGTTTTTAAATTTTCTTTGTACTTTTAAGTAGGTTCTTACGGAAATAATTGCGAAAAAAACTTAACAAAAAAAGCTAAAGGACTTTTTTTTAACTTTTCGCGTCTAACAAAATATAGTTTTTTTTTTAATTTACAGATTTCCGCAGCATTGACTGTCATCGCGTTCGACAGTTTAGGCGCCGCAAATGTCATTTAATGAATCAAATGACTTAGTGGGTACATCTTAGTCCTCCATGCTAAGTTAAAAAGTAAAGCCAATAAAAAATATTTCTTCCGAATTCATTGCAACAGCTTTTTCTCTAAAATACCATCACGATCGACCAGAGTAAATTGCAACTTTAAAGAATGATAATGCTTCTTAAATGGTTCCCAAAAAACAATGACTGTCAGTGTATTAGCTCATTTTTGATTTTGGTCTTAAAAAAATAAAAAATTTAATATTTCCAGATAATCATTTAAAAGCCATAACATTGATATTATTCCCAGTTATAAGCAAATGATAATTCTACGGACAAGCAGGAAGCGATCAGAAGGAGAAAACGCAAGGAACAAAAATAATTTTCGCCAACAATTTGGTAAAATTATAGACGCGGTAACATTAATGACAATATTAAATCTGTCAAAAACAAAGACATCAACATACTTGCAAGGTTTCAAAAAGGAAGATTTGTCGAAAATGCCTATATTCATCAAATCTCATACTTAAGGCACGTTAGGTCCCGAAAAGGAATTGAGCATTGTTTGTTAGTGTATCTTAATCGGTTCTAATGCTATAAGTTATGAAACTAAACTAAAAGTTATTGGCTCTTCAATAGTCTAAAAAGTGAAACTCAATGTCAAATGTAACTAAGTGTGTATAGTTGATCGAAAATTTGAACATTGAAAGTTCCTTTGCTGAACCCGCAAACATTCGGACATGACAACGTCCGTTGGGTCCGCACGTCAGGCTATAGATCTCTGCAAGACGTTGACACGGCTCCCAAGTGCAATATCTGTTTCAAAAATTGGATTGAAGAATTCACATGACAGCCCCATGTCATCTCTTTGCCACAATCCGTTGCAAGTCTATACAAATATTATATAAATTATAAAGCATGTTAGTTTGTTTATGCGAGCTTATCTGCTAAACCCACTACCAGAGTGGACGTAAGCTATTTTTAAATAAAATAGCATTTTGAGGTGATCAATTCTGTAAATAGAGTCAGTTAAAAAAAACACAGACTTGCACACAATTGAATTCCTTTCTGTAAAATAGTTGTAGAGCTCGAAAAGTCATATAAAAAGGTTCGCGGTGACCTATCTCTACAGATAAAGATTATGCGCAAATTGTTAAAATATGTCTTAAATTAATTATAATCCATCAATTTAAGTACAAAATGTAATTCATATCGAATTTTCATAGAAATTAAGTTTAAGGCATCATTATTTGCATTACTAGTACGCTTTAGTGTCAGCGAACGGCGAAAATAATATCTTTTTGTGCTCCACAGCTTTTCTACGTACACGAAAACTACGCACAGGCGACCGAAAGTCTTGAATAAGATGCGATATCTTTCTTTCTTCTTCTTCTTCTTCTTTTCTTTTCCAGGATTAATTCTTTTCTTGATGTGATCAATTTTTCTGTTTCTTCGGACGTTCACACAATACATTGGAAAGGATCTTGCTTGTTTTTCTGCAGGGATATTATCCGATAAGTTTTGCAAGACTTTGGATTGGATCGCCTTTCTCTAGCCGGGTTAGTCTTCGGGCATGTCTTCGTCTTCGTCTTCTCCAACAGAACATCTCGGTCATTTTAAAAGACACAGGGTATACTATACACATAGGGAAATATTTTTGTCTAAAAAAATTTGTACATTAACCGACAGACCTTATGAGTCTTTTTGCATTTTTTAAATTATGTATCTCCTTTCGGGCATCAAAATGCTAAGTCTCTTTTGTTTCAAAAACAACAGCCCAATCTCCAGAGTATAAGTCACATTTATCTGACTGGGTAACAAAGTTAGGTGCGTCTTATTTGCGAATCGAATTGGAAGGAATCGAGTTTTTTCGAGTTCGGTACGTTCGAAAATTGCCTTTAGGGTCAACGTTATGGTAAAACAGCGCTTGTGAACGTTGTATTTATTTATCAGGACATGCATGCAGTAAGGCAGCTGAGGATACCGAAGATTGATAAAAGCTTATTTAAATAATCTTGCTCATGTTGTCACTCGCTTACGAAGACAAAATAAATAGTATTTCTTCTTCTCTATGGGTTCTTGCAACGACCCTTATATCTTCAGATGTGAATCATTGTCTAAGTCACCGTCGGGTGGGTCCACCAGTGTTAAAAACCGAAGCTAATCTCCCTGTAAAGGGAAGTGAAGCAAATGATTCGAGAACCTTTATAACAAAAGTTTCACTTCGGAGGACTGATGATCACGTGTCTGGCATACAAGCTTTTCAAACATGTCAGTTTCTATAACTACCTTGTATAACCACAAGAGGCTTCTTGAAAGAATTTTCGTTAATTTCGAATCGTATTAAAGTTTGAGTTTGTAAAAGCCAATAATTGCATAACTTCAGATTGCTTTTCCATGAGCACCTTGTTCTCCTCTGTTCCGGCTAATGGTATGGATGTGCATCAACATTATGCCTTCGCAAGCTCATCAATAGTTTTCCAAGAACTGATGAGTTTTTCAGACATCCTGGATAGGAGCTATTCATAGCTATTCCACCAAGCACATGTTTTGCTATGGTTTTCTCAATGCTGAAACTTTCAGTTCGTCTCATTATAGGAAGAATATTTTTGTTCCATTGTCCTTAGATCCTTTCACTCAATTGAATCAGTCATTCTATCTAGACAAACATATCAGTGCCATACACCATTTCGCCTCACCCCTTGGGACCATTCAACTATTTCCAAAGAAAAATAAGGACTCCTTGGTCTCTGTCTATTGAGTCGGTGTTCGCTTGAATGCTCATTTGTGCCGCCAACACAGTCATCCTGGAATAAAAGGAATTTTCCTTTCCGTTCCACAGATACGTTTATTGTTTAATTAAACACATTTCTCAGATTGTTCCAAGCCGCGCGGCAGCTCTTAAAAGTTTTCTTTTTGCTTTTCCTTTTGTTCAGTTAAATAATTCTGTATACAGTTTTTCTGCCGCCATTGTTGGTGTGTCATGTTTTTAATTGAAAACTCGATTTTCCGTCCAATTTTATGAACTTCCAAGTGCATTGACCCACATTTTGCAACAGAACGCAAGGCATTGCAATTTTACCTTTACTTTGGCAAAGTTTTCCAGGGAAAAAGTTGCGATTTCACAGAAACGTCGACTCATCTTTCTTCTCTGCGATTGAAGGATCAAAAATTGGAAAACTTTCAAACCTGGAAGCCAGCCAACAATGTTTGCTTCTCAGTTTCCGAATAACCCGGGCACATTCTGATGAACCTTTTAATTTATTCCGCACTCGTCAGATGGAACAGTTTAAACGCTCCAAGCGCAGTAAAGCAGTTACAAAACATTCTTTGATGAAGCTACACCTGCATCGATGCTCTCAGCTAGATGGAATGAATGGTATCTATTTATTTTGCGCGACAATAGCTCGCTCGATAGTGTCGTGTCAAAATAGCAGATTGCCTGTTGTCGTCCTTATCATCGCATCGTTTATGCATGCGGATCGGTCTCAATAGTCATTCAGAAGTGTTGTGTGAGTTCGATAACCTAAAAAAAAAACAGAAAATCAATTACACCATTCTACAGTGAATGGGGCTCGAACGACGTGCCACATGTTACAAGGGTTCTCCTTTTTACTATCACAAGGGTAACACAGAAATGAAACCGGAAACAATTTTTTTTTGTTTGTTTGTGTTCTGGGATCGGGTCTAATTTGTATTCAATTCAAGAACGACTAAGTATCCCGATGGGATGGAGGAGGCAAAGGAATGTTTTTTAACTTCAAATTTGGAAGTTTTTATTCTTTTCTGTTATTTTTTTTTGCTTTTAGACGCAATTCGCAATCAGAGATTTGATTGGTTTCAAGGGAGGCTTTTTGACAGCAGATCTAATCTCATAAATTTAAAAGAAAGTAGATTTGTGAGCTTGTTAAATGTGAGCAAGTTGTGTCAAGCTAAATTATTAGTTACTTACTTGGTTGAGATGGAGAGATCCATGTCTATAAGAGTGCTTAAAGCAGCGGCCGAAAATCTGTCACTGATATACGTATGCTTTGTAGGTGTTATGTAGTGCGGGTTTCGAAAAATCTTAAAACTATTACGAGTTCTAGGCTCCATATGGCTTGAGATATTGACGATTCGCTTTCCACTTATATTGATATTCTCTTTGCCGCTTCACAAGGAACAACCAGAATGAATTTTGGATGTATTATTATAGACCCAAGCGCGATAAAGGCTGGACTATATGGGATAATTTTGGGCGCTCTACGCAGAATACTGAAGGTGTTACCGAAGTGTGCGTCTTCACCCAAAACCCGCAAAGTCCCAAAACTTAGCAACAGAATCTCCGATATTTGCTAACAAACTCCAATTGACTCATTAAATCAGCTTTTGAAGCGCGTTGTTATTGCTTCTCTATTTGGGCTCCAGAGCAACTCGAAATTGACGCAAAATCTCGCCGGAAATCTTAAACACGGGACACACATGACAAAGTAAGAAACGCTACAGTCAATGAAGAGGGCTACCGAGGCATGATAACCGATTTTTCATTGCCAGAAGTATGGGATTGGGATTTTGGTTATTATGGTTTCATCAAAATGGGACTACATGCCATAAAAGCCGCCCAACAATTGCATTTGTGGTCGAAATACATACTTAATTGATCACCTTATGACTGAAGTATGACAAACATTATGGATGTATGAACGTTCCGATGAGCTTACCACGTTTTATTATCAGCTTGATTATGAACCTGACTGTCCACCCCTAGACAGCTGCTGCAGTCAGTTCAACATTGGATGCATCCGCGCTGGAAATTGCCAGTGCCCAAAGTGTGCATCATAGCGATGGACTCTCACAAAGTTCATCCATCACGAACCAAGGCTATGAAGCACCTACGGACAGAGCATTGCATGTCTTCCAATTTTTCGATATCGAAGAGCTTAGAAACCGAAATACAGCACGCAAATAAAAACCAAAAAAAGAAACAGAAAAAGGACTAAGAGCTTACCTACCTGCAGGTTACAAAACAGGCACCCAGTCTGCGTGCGATTATGAAGGAGAACTTGTCACCGATTCTAAATATTAATGACCAAGACCCAGTGATAGGGTATGAAGCGAATCCAACTCCTGCTGATGTAGTAGTGAGCCGAAGGATGAGATAGTCGTCGAGCTGAAATTAACCTTATGTGGAAAAGGTTGTTTGTCAATTGCCCCATACACGGCCTGGAAGGCAAACAATTTTCAAGTCCGCAGCATTAATCGCGATTTTGGAAACCTGGGAAAATCTCAAAAATCTCAGACTTATTCCAGACTTGCATCGCAAGCGATGTGATATCAAGTGATTTCTTGATTTCTTTAACCTTTTTCTTGAACAGGTATTGCTATGGGCATGGTTCATCATGGAAGGCATTATGTTTTTCCAAGGCAATTGGGGAAGAGTTATTCACCAAATTAATAAGAATTAAACACAACAAATGCTGCTGACAAAATCCATCGAACATCATCCGGGATATCGTTATCGAAATCAACGTAGACTCACCCCAGGCAATCAATTCTACTTCGGCTTGTTCATACATCTAGTATCAAAACTCTTAATTCCAAGGAAAAAATTCCATTCTCCGTTTTTAGTTCTTTCTTAGGGAACGGATTGTTTGGTGATGGGCAAGACTTTCAAGACAGCAAACCCTTCAAAACGGATATAAGGGTCCATTGAAAGATACTCGGTCGTATTTGCGAGGAATACGCATGGTTGAGAAGGTACAACGTTTTTGTGAAGTACAATGATGTGGTTCCAGCTTTGGATAGTAAAAAATCGGCCGTTGAATCTTCGCAAAAATGGTAACGAAAAGCGGCTTCAAATAATGGGTTTGTCACCAGTTTCACAAAGAGATATTCGCGATACCCTATACAGTGGGGGCCACAGAATTAGAAACGATGTCTTCACATCAGGTTAGGGCAAGATATACTTTTATTAAAAACAGTTTTGAGAAAAGAAATATGTTTCATATATAACATATAGGATAAGATGTTTTTTAACATTTGAGGAATTATACAACTAAGTTTAATAAAAGATGATTGGAAATAATTAATTTTAAGCTAATTTCCGAGTTGGACACATAATTCGACAATATAACAAAAACTTAAGAATTCATGGATATTTGCTTAAAAAATAAAACAAAATACGAATTTTTAGTAGGATAGATTTTATTTATTTTATTTTCATTTTTTAGAACGGCAGTCTATCTTAACTGAAGACTCTCCACTTTGGTGCGTCATTTTAATGACTGTATATTCTTCTGCACCTCCTCAATGTTTTGGAAAAGTTATCAGTATTTCCAGTTTTTTTTTTGGCTTTTAATCCCCTTTGACATCGGCTAAAAAGTTTTTAATTGAGTTTAAGCCGCGACGATGCGTAGGCCAACCCAAAACTTTAATTCGATATCCGTAATCCATTACATCACAGTCCCTAAAGTATGCTTTCGATCCTTGTTGTACTGGAAAACGTAAGTCACTGGCATATTTTCGAAACAATAGGCATCCATTGTATTCTCTAATATGCCTTTGTACATGTGTTGATCCATTCGACCCCCTTATGTGCACTAATGGACCAACATCGAACCAACCCTGACAATCATGTTTTCTCTTCCATGTATGATAGTCTTTTCCGTATACTTTGGACCCAATTCTTTGTTTGGAGGACGTCTCAAATACATTTTTCCATCGATCGAAGCAAATTAAACTCGGATTTATCGCTCCAAAGAATTTTTTTCAAAATGCCAATGGTTTCTTTATGTGCAGTTTGGCAAACTCCAGTCCCCTCTTAAGGTTAAGATTTTGTTTCAAAAAACGACGCCTTATGGTCCTGGTCGAAAGGTTTTGACTGATCTGTCATGGAACAATAGCCCTTATCCACTTGTTCGACAAATCAATCAATCATCTTCTTTCTTTTGGGGCTCTCAAAACTTTCAGTGTTTTCGGAAACCTGAATTACTTCGAAAATAAGCATTTTTGGAGCAACCAAACCTTTTTGCTATCGATGCCATTGACATTTCCATTTTACTACCTCTTCGCAATTAGCTTCCTTGGTTCTGGCGTAAAAGATTCTTTTTAACCCATTTTTGTACTTTTAGAATTAATAAAGTAATCAGAAACCAAAGAAAGAAAAAAAATTCCTACATCGATACAAACAAAGTATTTTACACAAATTTATTACTTTAAATAATCGTTTCCCGAAATAATTGCAACCACGAGTCAATTTTGTGCAATTGTGACAGTTTGACAATAAAAAGACCCCATTTAAAAATATACCAGAAATAAACAGTCGAGCAGTGAATTCATTACCGTACTCGCTAAACACAGCACAGCTTATATAGTAAATACAAAAAGAACGTTTTCATGCACTTACAAAAGTCGTTTCTTTTTCTGTGGGCACCACTGTATATGCCACGAGCAGTCGAAGAAAGATAATTAGTTGAAGGAGTGCCACACCTTTGACTGTCAGCTAATGTGGTATTAAACGGTTTAAAGGATTCAAATAGTACATTTTTGTTAGCCCAATCAAGACACAAGCTAGCAAACTTTTCAAAAACTTCACCTATACAGTGAATCAATAAAGAACTCAGACACTGTACCCTCTCACTTTTTTATAGCGTTCAAGTGGTTAAAAAAATCATAAAAAACACTAAATTAATAAAAATTAATATCAAAAAAGAACTCGAACAGAAATCGTTTGTTTCGCTTTTGGTTTAAATTAATAGAACAGTTTTAGCTCAATTGAAGAACATCTCAGAGGCGTTTTTACTGTTTTCTCAAATATAAGAAAATAAAAACTTAACAACAGCGTGGCCATACTTCCTTAAAAGTGAGTGAATGAAAGAAAATCGGTTCGCGATAGTGCAACACGCAAAAGGACTCTACAATTCATTACATAATAAAACGGTTCATAACTTCAAAATCCGTAGGGAATATACCCAAATCTGGCAGACCTAAGACTATTCACATCGTCTGATGAGCGATGGATTGTATAGTAAATCAAGAAGAATCCCAATCTAAGCGCTTCAAAAATAGCCTTAGAACCGCAGAGAGCCTTAATAAAAGCGTCCATCCTGAAACAATATTGAAAAGAACAATTTGCATGGAAGAGTAGCCCGTTAGAAAATGTGCATTAAAGCTTATAACAATAATGATTTTTCGTTTTGGAAGCAATTTTTATGCTCGGATATGAGTAAATTCAATTCATTTATTATGGATCAAGTCGTCAATCTTAAAGATCAATCAAATCTGAAAGAATGCAATTTAAAAGCCACGGTAAAACACGGTAATGCCTCTGAAGTAGTTTGGGACTGCATGTCGGCTGCTGGTACAGGACAGCTATCTTTAATTGATGGAATTATGAAACAAACAAAATAACTTACGACGTGGAACAACAGCCAAACAAAGTACGCTTATAATTACATTTCAATTGTCCACATGTTCTGGAAACGCCATGAAAATCTCCAGAAATCATCGCAATTAAACTTCTCTGAGCAAATTTTGACAACTTCTAAAAATAGTACACAGCTCCATGCTCACGGAGGAATAGTGCAAAATTGATCCTTTCATCTGCAAAAAAAAAAAACCTTAAAGATTCCATGCCAAGAACATAAAATGCTTTTCTAAAGAACAAGGGCCCAACAACCATAAACGATTTTTTACGTTCATTTTGTTAACAATTAAATTTAATACTCCATGCCGAGTTCTTATTTTGACATTGCAATTGTGAATTTTTCACTTTTTTTTTATTTTTTTTTACAAAAGTGATTTTGTTCCATTTCCATTTTGTGTTTTATTAAAAAATAATATTTGTAGCTGTAAGAAAACAATTTTGTCTGTCTTTTTTAAAATAATGTTTTATACTCTTTTAGGCCTTGAAAAAGTTAGCAGATAAGTGTCCGAGTTTTTCTTTGATCAACTGTATTTCGCTGAATTTGAGAAATAATGCCAACTTTTGGCTTTTTCATAAACTTATTGCCTTGGGAACGGCATGCGTGTTATAGTAACTTTGATTCAAATTCCTACAGTGTAGTATCTTATGAGATATATGGTATAGTATGCCTGCAGGCATTTTTCCTTACATGAAATAAATACTCTGATAGTGTCACTTCAAATGTACATACACGCACCCTGAAATCAAAGCTTATTTTCAAACCTCCGAAGGCATTCATATCTGTCACAAACAGAATCCAAGAGAGATGTTTGCATGCTCAACGTTGTTGTCCGTGACCAGAATATCCTTTCAAATTTCTCTCACAATTTCGCTTAACCAACCGAAACATACAAATGCCCTGCGGACATGATAACAATGCATATTGTGTAGGTCGAGGCCAGCAATATCGTTGGAAAGAAATTGGGCCAGATATTGTTCTTTTCGTCCTTGTTGCTCAACACAAATTAAACATTTGATGATAGATGATGGTCAGATGGTATTTTTGTCATTAAATTGTTACCAAAAAAAATACTCCTTCTCAATTAATCAATGCAATCCAAATTGCCAATTGCCAAGTGTCGATTCCATGTCCTTAATAGCTGTCAATCTGTTCCCTTAATCGAATCGATAAATGACCCAGACAAATTCACAGACACACACGCACAACAGTGGTGCAGATGAAAAATTCCCCCTGCCCAATTCCCTTAAGGATATGCGGATGCATTTAATATTACCCGACTCGGTTGGCAAGGACTCCAGCCAAAGAAAGCATTTTTCAAGCCCATTACGAATGGAAGGAGAGTCTGTGCAAAACGCATAAAGAATGCAAATAAAAAGGGGTCGCGTTCCGTTCGAATGGAACATCCTGAAATACCTTACCGACAGAGGGGGTCGTCCTCATAATATCTACATACATAATGCATCCTTATTTTTCTGCTTCTTTATTGTTTTCTTTTATGATTTCCTCCTTGAGCGGTGCAATGGTTGGTTTATATAAATGTGTCCTGAACATGCCAAGGGGTATATATCTGGGGCAGTAAATGTATATCACTGGCATAATGTTGCGCGACATGAAGATTGTGCTCCCTGCGAACAGGTCTGAGTTCGTCAAGTGTCCTTTAATTTAGTGGAACGTATGCCAAGTGGAGTTTTATGGCAAGCAGTACGAATGAATAAATGAAATGTCGCGCGGGGATCGTGTATCTTATACGTTTGATTTGTAAATGTGCAACTTGGTCGCAATGCAGATGTGAGGAGATCTGATTGAAATTTATTACACAATTGGATTCAAAGAGAGATTGGTTTTTCAGAAAGGTGAATGTGAGTGATGTTTACACAATCAAAATTGTGATGTGAGTATCCGATGGTAATCTGCGGAAATCAATCTGGCTCTCTGATGACTAGAGTGGGTTTGTCTAGAGCAAGATTCAATACAGAGCAAAAGAATTATAATAGAAAAGCATCCTGGTTCTGTGGAAACTAGAAACCTACGAACAGATATCTAAATCGAACGGCGTGATGGTTTAGTTGGTGCCAAAAATATTTCGGTAAGATAAGAAAAGTATAAATTACAGCAAATACGATAGCACTCTTTCTTTCACTTCTCAAATAACAAAATTTCGAGCTTATGCAAAAGTCAAAGCTAATTTTTCATCCCCATTCGGGCGCCAAATAAAACTCAAAATCAGAATGAGCTGAGTTTCAGAAAACGAAACAATCTTAAGATTTTCGATGTTATCATTTCACTCACTCTGCATATTCCAGAGTGTATGTATTAGTCAAGCGAATGAGACATCAGTCTAACGCGGAAAGTTCTTCCCAAGTGGGAAAAGTACAAACAACTGGGATTGTTAACAACTTCGAATGACCAGACCGAAAAATGCATACACCAAGCCGAAAAGGAAGGCCCTTACCTGCATAAGAAGGGTGAGATTATGATGCTTAGCATTACATTAAAAAAACCCTATCAAAAAAGCCTTGAAGATGTTTATTCAAAACCGAGATCAAACAAAACCCGTCAAAAGAGACTTGCGATTGAAATGCGGAAAAATACAAACTTATAGAAAAATCAAAAAAGCACTAGTTTCTGGTTGACTTCAGTGATAAAGTTATGCGATATACGTTAAGAATTTTTTTGAAGAATTTTTAACACAAAGTGCCTTGAAGAAAGAAGGTAAGATTTGCTCAATTTAATAAAGCCCTTTCTCGTTCAATCCCGTTGAATCCTAATAATTAGTTTACACTTTCCACGTAGCGACACATCGTATCAACGCACCACCTTTCTAGGGTCTTTAAAAAGCTGCCAAATCGTTAGCTTATAAAATAGCAAGAGGTGATGGCATTATCTCATAATGGGCCTTTGAGGGACTTGAATGAACGAAATTCTTCCTCATATTTTTAACCTTAAAGCAAAAGAAAAGTTTATGAAAGAGAAGAGTTATCAAGTCATAGGCCGATAAACTTTATTGAAATACATTTGCTCTCGCCATTAACTCACCGTTAAACTGCAACTTAATCCTTTTTGGGGCAATCTAGATTAGTTTCGCACTCTTTTCTGGCGCCAGTAAGTGCAGAAACTTTATTTTTATCTTGACCGTCATAAGTCACTATGAACAACCGTCGAATCTTGAGAAATGTTTTTACAAGACACCTTGAATTGGGCTTGCGACTAAAAAGCCAGTGATTCAAAGTAGTCTTCCAATCGGCCGGTGATCAAAAAGAGCTTAAAGGAATGCTGAAAATATGAAATCAACCACATTGTCTGAGATGTTCAAAAGCAGTGTCAAAAATAAAAAAAAACTTTGGTAGGTCCTACAATAAGCATGGACTGAGAGCTCCTCTGAGCGAAATTCATTCCGAAGTGGTTCTATTTACGCAAAATCAATGATGGGAAATATTAAAATGTAACCTCGTCTCAGTTACAAATTTTGAGCAGTACGAAATTGGAAAAGATTTATTGCATTTTGGCATCTAAGTAAACAATTAAATTGCCTTGTTTGGGGCGGAAAAATCCAGACGTAGTTAAAAGAACCAGGCTTGTTCGTCGGGATTCCAAGACGACAATCGAAGATACGTTAAAATCTATATTGTGGCTTACCGAAACATGAGAACCGATTATTTAAAGTCCGGTAGGATGATATCGTAATGCTGTTTTGTGGGGTGTTGTTGGGTGCAGTTTATTAACTTCCCATCAGGAAGCTCTTGTAATCGGTCCGATTTTCGAAAATCATAATTTTTACATAGCTCCACGTTTCGAGGTCCCAGTAGTCAGTTTCCATTGTGTTTATTTAGCCAATTGACTAAACTAAGTCATTAACTATAACACTAACAAAAAGACTTAAACCGTATTAAGTTGAGGCCACTTCATATATTGATGTGCTCATTTCTCTATTTCTTGATCCACATTTCCACGGCACTGCTTGGAAAAATGTTTCAGAAATGTAAATCCTGTAAGACTTTTTTCATTTTTCATGATTATGAATGCCGTCTACAACACTGACAAATTAGAAAATTATAGAGCCACCAATTTCTTTGTTCAAACTCTCTCGAAATCGGGCTTAAAACAGCTATCAAAATCTCCAAAGAAAACTGGACTGAATGTGATCCTCTTGAAGCCATATATTTACCAGAAAGAAAAAAATCATATGCTGAGTAGGTCACAGCTCCGAAGGAGCTAGGAGAAACGCAATCTAACAAATTTGATGAAAGTGCATTGTATAAGATCGTAGAAATAATTCCGAAAACAACATTGGACAAGGAGTTGAGGTCACAAATGTTTATATCTGTGTTTATTGAATGCATGATGTTTTCAAAACCAAAATCGAAGTTGGTGGGACTAATAACACAGCACCTTAAAATGTCTTTTTGTCTTGAGATGGGAAGTTCTATACCATGAAGTCTACTCGCCAAAACATTCTCTGTCTTATATTACAACTGCACATCAAACATTGACTCAGATTGGTTTTTCCATGTGAACGCAGATTTCGTGTTCCAGATCCGGATAAGTAAATTTCTTTATGTTTTCAATTGACTTTGGACGATTCTTCGCAACCTTAAGTTACACTATTGCCCACATATTCTCAATTGGATTTATATCTGCACTGTAAGGAAGCAAATTGAAAACATGGACATGATTTTCTTCAAAGTAATTTTTTAAACTAAGAAATGAAAAAAAATGCAAATATTATTTAACTTTATAAAAATTCAAGCTTATTTAAAAGCTTGATAGCTTGATAATCAACTCTCATACTGAAAAAAGAACAGGTTCACACAAGGAACAACTTCGGCTGTATAGCAAGGAACATTGCCCTGTTGAAAAATCTTGAATCTGCAAGTGTCTCCCTTAAGCTCCAGCGCGGAGGGCTCGAATTCTTTTGATTCTAGGAAGACAAGTCTACCTTTTTCATCTCCATAAAAGCATCTGCAGACCATCACACCTTCAAGTTTTGTGTTCATCCTTAAGATGCATCTGGAGCTCAGTCTTTCCTTTGGTTCTTAAACTTTGATTCGTCGGAAACGATAACATTGTTTCAGATATTTTGAGTCCTGAGACCAGAGCAATTGTTTTTCTCAGTCTCTTCAAAATCCGGCTTCAGTTCTGGCTTGATTGTTATAAGGTCAGCTTTCACGATTCTTTTACTGACTGCGCTTGACAAAATTATTTTACCTTTAGCTTGAGACACATCGTTTTTATTATCCGTCGAAATCTTGGACCGAAGCCGATAGCTTGGGAGTTCCAAAAAATTATCTTCCACTTGGGCTTCTTTTTTATCCTCCCTAAGTCTTTCTTTGTGCTGACAGTCCAGGTTTCACAATATTTTTTTATTTATATTTATAATAATAAAATCACTGAAATTTATTTAATTACATTTTGTTCATGTTTTTTTAAAAATTAAAGCTTGTTTTTCAAAATGTTTTTTTTTTAAGAAGCAGTAGCAATCATTGGCCTTTTTAATTTTTTTTTTAAATTTGCCTCATTTCACATACTCAAGACGATGACGTTGTAGATGTAAGTTGGCAGAGCAATACCCGAGTTTGTCTTCAAGTTTTCCACGTACCCTTCTCGGCATCAATTTTGCGGGAAAACTTTCTTAATCCGGTTTCCCTTTACATACTTTTCGAAGCCAAAACACCAGCAATAACGGCAAAACAACTTTCCTTCAAAAGTAAATCCGGAAAAAAAGCAAAGAGAAAAGGCGCAAACAAACACAAAACAACATTTCCAACGTATCTATTTGTTTGCCTTCATATAATGCGAAGAAAGGTCTTAACAAATATTGTACGAAAAAAAAACCACCACGCCAAAGGATTTCATTCAAAATATATTCAACCACAAATATAAGAGTGAATACATCCTCGTACGTGTGTGCTTTTTGGGAGCTTCAAAGGACTATTGTTCCCACCACAGCGCAACCCTTTTCATAAGTTGTGTTTTTTTTTTTTAAGGGAAACCACCACGCACGATGTGTTCCATGTTGCATTGCCTTCTTTAGTATTCATGGCAGGATTAGGAATAAACAAAAAAACAAAATCAAGAGAAATCCTTAAAACCACTATTCCACTGGCGTGTGTGTGCCAACATCAATGCATCCGAGTGGAAAATTTGGTTGAACAGAACAAAATTTCGTGCATGCAAATAGGCCTTCGGAACAGCCCCAGCACTATGAAAATTGTTCAGAGTGAATGCACCACAAGCATAGTTGGCATGGATATATTAAAGTCCTGGAACAACATGAGCATGCGAGCACACACCCACTTCAGGACGCAACCTACTCGTACAGGCAGACAATAAACGTCGTAAGGGGGGCTTAAAACGATATTTGTAATCAAAATGAATGCACGAGTGTACTCGTACCATCAGGCATGATGCTTGGGCAATATGGTCTCAGCAGGATGAGCAGGGATACGTTTTTTTTTTTTTTTTGTTTTTGGTTTCATTTTTATCGATAATGACAATTCGTACATCGTTCAAAGGATGTGCTGGAAAAGTTTACAACTCTCAGCGGATGGGTATTGATGATTCAAGGGGATTAATGAACTCCGTCGAAAGGATGAACAAAAAAAAAAGAATTAAATGACAGTAAAAAATTGAAATTTTACGACGGAAAAGGATAACAATGTACCCAGTGTTTTTTTTTTGTGCCTTGAATTGGAAGTTGCTTAAGACTGTTAATGCGGGTGTGATTAAAAATTTAAGGCTCATTAAAAACTTAAAAGTAAATTGGACAGGATATGCACAAATCTTTGGCCCAAAGAGATAAAGAGCTAAAGTCCTGCGAAATATCTAACTTAGCTTCAGATTTAAATAGACTCACTTTATTGCTGGTAGATTTTTGCCAGTATTTTTCTGGTCACGAATTCTTGTTTTCTAAAAACGGGCGCCTCGAAATGGTAACTTGCGTTTTGGCAAACGAAAAAAGTCAGCCTTGGCCATTTCAGAGGAACCCAAAAGACTATTCTGTTCGGGTTTATTGAGTTTTTGGTCAGAAATCCATTCACAATGATAGCCTTTTGGGATGGTCTTGTCTTTTTCGAAAAATTTCATCCATCAAACGTCGAATAAAGATCACACAATATTCTTTATTTATAGAGATATCTTTCGGTAAGAATTCCTTGTGCAACATCAGCTTTACTTTTGTAGTTGGTCGACTGGTTAGCTTATCAAACTTGTAAGCCCATGCCTGTTCACAAGTTAAAATACGATTTTTGAATATTTGGTCGGAATTGACTGGTTCTATATATCATTCCTTTAGCAATCTTTTTACGACTGAGTTTTTCTGTAAATAAAAATCTTTCGACACAAGTTGAGTAGCAACGCTTTTCATGCCCAAAAATTGTTTAAATTGGCACGAATTGACTCCAGACACAGGAGTTTGAATGGCGATTTTTTCCAGACTAAAACGATGATTTTAAGTCACCATTTCTTAAGCAGCGTTAAGTTCAGTTGAAGACGGTGATGGCCGATCCATGAGAAGCAAGTCTTCCACAATTATCCGACCATTCTTATAAGCAACGCACCACTCATAATCCTCAAGAGTAGAGGAGGACATTTTTCAAATCGCAAAAAACACTTGTGGTGAACTAACAAAACCGGGTCAAACGACAGTTGTGCCAAGTAAGCGATTTTTCAGTGATCATTTCCCGATACATTCATTCAAGCGGAATAAGTCTTTAACTGGGAGTAATTTTCAGTTCCTTTGATATGAACACTCTTAAACCTCTTTAACTGCGAAACACAAACCTCTATAAGAGTCGTTTTTCACTCATGGACCCCTACAACTGATACTGCCTGTAGCAGTCAAGTTTATTTATCGTTTGCTTTTAGAGACTCGTCTTTAATTTCGTAGAACTAACTTACAGAGGCCAAATGTGCGACTTATTTGCCTTACTCACAAAATAGGTATCAATTGCGAAGATAAGTTCAGAACATACTCATACGCATTGGAGAGGCTCCATAAGTTTTCTGAATAATCGATGGCCGTTGATAAAAAAAAATTTTATAAAATTTATGAACTGGATTTAGTTTAAGCCACCGTAGACTAGAAACTTCGGTCAGCATTCTACATAAGCGAAAAGAAGATAGCGGTCCCTTGAACACAAGTTCATCCAGGATCGACTGTATTTATTGAGAGAATTGAAAATACAAGTTTGCTGTGGGTATGCAGGGCGCTAGATATATTTCTGTCCTAATAATGAAAATGCGAATATTTATCATCAAAAGTGGTTTTATTGTTTTTCAAAGTATTCTCCAGCATGATTTATATGCTCAAACCAATTGTCGAAACAATTTTTCCACTCCGATTGAGACACCTCCAAACCATGGTTTTTGAACGCTTCAACAGCATTTTCTGTAGACGAAAATCGTTGGCCACGCATTTTTTTCTTGATGTGCGGGAATAAAAAGAAATCATTGTGTGCCAAGTCAGGGCTGTATGGCGGATGACTCATCAATTCGACGTTTTGGCCGATCAAAAAGTCGTTTGAGCCGATATGTGAGAGCTCTCATTGTCATGGTGAATAATGATTGGTCTTCTCTTCTTCGTTTTTCGAATTTCTCCGAAGACTTCAAGCAAACAAATTGTGGTGTACCACTCAGAATTGACCGTCCTACTTTGCTCAAGCGGAACAGTCGCCACATGGCCAGTTTTGCCGAAGAAACAGGCGACCATTTGCTTCGAAGTGCTTCTTCCACGAACAACTTTTGTTGAATTTAGCTCCTCTTCGAAGACCCACACGGTCGATTGTTGTTTTGTTTCGGGCTCATACACATGGATTCATGATTCGTCACCTGTGATAATCCTATAAACGTCTTTTGAAGCACCGCGATCGTATTTTTTTTTACATTTCCTTGCACCAATCGACACGACCCTTTTTTTGAGCGTTTGTCAAATTGTGAGGGATCCAACGAGAACAAACCCTTTTTAATGCCCAGGGATGCCTCTATCTCACGGTATGTCAAATGACGATCTTGCATTATCAGTTCACGCACGCATCAATCTTCTCTGGCACAACGGCCGTTTTTGGACGACCTTCACGGAATTTTTCCTTGAGCAAGCGTCGGCCATGACTGAATTCATTAAACCAGTTTTTCACAAGATTTAAGTTCATCAATGCACTCTTGAATTCATAATCCACGTCGAAAGTTGTGAAAAATGATCGCACGAAAGTGTTTACGAGTATTGCCGAAATGAACTTTTCAAGTCTCTGTAAATAAAACAATTCGCGATTTAATGACAACACGTTGTGAGTGATGTTATGCTAAAAAATGTCAAACTTTCCAATGGAAATGTCAGATTGCACCTGGCAACACTTACTGTTGCCTAGGTCAGAAATATATCTAGCAGCCTACGTAATCGATATCATCTCCGTGGCCGGAAATCACCCAACCCAGCACCTGAAAAAATGTTTGTAAGCCAACTTTGGCACAGCAAAATCGTCTTCGATTTTTTAGTTACCTCGATTGGGCTACTTAAATGCATTCCTCGGGGCGATTTCGTCAGTTAAATAAGAGCATAGACAAGCTGACTTGTAGTTAATTTTTTCTGGGTTTGAAGAAATTTCTTTTGAAAGTTGCCAAGACCTTCAAATGTAAAGACTGCCATAACTCATATATTTATAATATTCAAGCGTTTTTTCTTCACTCTTTATTCCATGCCAATTCTACCAAAGGATGTTATCGACACATTCCTTCACAATCTCCTCGAAAGTGATGAGTCGCCCGACTTTTAAGGATGCCAAGACTTGCTTCTTTAAACTCTTCGCTTTGAAAAAGTGCTTAAATACATTTATATGTACGTACTGAGACTTGCAGCTGCAAATGTCCTTTAATCCTTCTCCTATAAATCATAAAACCCATTCACCATTAACTGAATAATTTATTTTCATAAAAAAAAAAGATAACTTTTAATCAACCCTATTGCATTCGTTTGATACAATGAATCCTCCGACAATTTATTACGTCCCAAAATAATTGAATAATCCTGGAGCCCGTCCGCTTCAAGTCACAAAAAAAAAAATCATCATGCACATTCAGCATAATCCAATAAAACAGTCGAAATGAATAGACCAACCATCGACCGACGTCATAATGAACTTTATTTACTGCCAAAGTGGAATTTGCATATTTTCAAAAAGGCGGAAATCACATTGCTCCCACTTGGGCCTTTGACAGACGAGCTTCCAGCATTTCGTCCTCATCCGAATTGAGTTATGTAATTTTGTTTTTCCATTTTCATTGCAACAAAAAATAAAAGAAACGGATTAACCCCCTTTCAGAGGACGATACATGCATCCTTTAACCAGAAACACAATTTTCCGCTTGTTTAGTTAATGATTACTTGGATGGTGGCCAACGTGAGCATCGAGGGTTGCATGTTATCCTAGGCTCATCCCATGGAATCTCTTTTCACTTTATCAACTGTCTACACTGTTAGACACACAAACGAATTCTGCAAAACTTTTGGTAAATTCTCTCCAAATTGATGCTATTTTGTTGCTCATGTCATTGGCAGGAATACCTTATTGCACGAAGGATTAAAGTTCCCATCCTTGGGGAGCTTCCTTTGACAATCGACCGAAAAAGGGACACAAAATGCGATTAACTTGGTGGCCCATGTGAGGTTGATAAATCCAAACAAAACTTGCAGTCATCTATCACACAGGATCGATTAATCGGCTTACAGACAGAAAAAAGGGCACCGCATCCTTTGGTGTCGAACGACAAACGATAAGCGAAACCCCATCGACATTTATGCGTATGGCTTAACCCACGGCATAGAACGGAAACAGATCAATAAATATCTTCGAGCCCATCACTCTGGTGGCATTGTGTCTCGTTATGAGTGTTTAGGGACGAATTATAGCCTTTAAATTTAGACCATCCCGCTCAAATTGACAGACAGACAAGACCAATAATAAAAAAATAAAAAAACACTGATATGCGCATTAATTATGGCGCGGCGGTTTACCCTTCGAGTATGGTCGGTTTGTGGACAAACAGTTTAAATGCCAGACATTATTTTTTTTTCGTCCTGTGGAGTCAATGCACTCCGGCTACAACGCTTTTGTGACAAACAGGCGAATCTGCTTAAAAGCGAAAGGATAAAATGTATTTTTTGCCATTTTTATTCATTTGGGAGAAAGCTCCTTGGAGGAAAAAAAGGTAGACGTTTCCCAATTCAATTTGTGAACGAACTCAATATGATTTGGAAGGGGATAGGAAAAAATTGAAATAAATTTCTGAAATCATTTTTAAGACGTGCATTTGGGAATAGACACGACGGGAAAAGGATGTCCTTCATTTTATTTACAGCTGCAGGCGCACAACACGACGGCTTCGCTTCGAAAAAGATATTCGTGCAGAATGTTTGGACTTCTTTGAAAGAAGAGGTACCTTCGTTGGTTTGGGAAGACATCCTGAATTGGCGGCGGAGACTCTCGACGTACAGGAAATATTTATTTATCACCGTCTGCGATTCCAGTGCTCATGGATCAAATACAATTTAGAGCAAGTGTTTGCTTGGATTTGAAGAGCTTTAAAAAGGAAAGTATGATCAAGAAGTAATATTTAATTAAATTTATAAAGAGCTTTCCATTTTGACGATGTGAAGCTTTAATCTAATTTATTAATTATTGATCTTATTTCTCTTAAGGTGCATCACATGGGTTAGGCTTTGGCCTTTTAGCTTTTTCGTTGGCTTTGCAATCTTCCTTCCAGTTGTCTTAATAAAAACACGTACAAGGACGAAGTTACGCATCATAAATTCCATCGCAATACAGACACTTATGAAAGAGAACACGTGCATCATATACTCGTACAGCTCCCAAAGCCAAGTGTGTTCCTTTGGGTGGCTTCTATCTTGGATATCCCCCATGGAGTTGATGAAATCCTTGGAATAATAAAAAAAAAACAATAATGTATTATTGGACCTTTTATTGCGCAACGTTTTATACTGTGAGAGTTCGTTAAGGAAATGCCAATGAAGAACGTGTTTACCGTCAGCTAAATATGTCAAATGAGGACGATTTACTGATTTGATTTGCATTGAATTAATAGTGTTCGAACGTATGTTTTGAAAAAGAAAAGGTATGCATGAAGTCCTTCAGATGCTAGAACGGATCATTCATTTGTCAATATGGCACAATGGAATGCAGAAAAGAATACAGAGCTTTTCATCTTTTATGAGAATAAATTCGAGTGTTTTGGAGACACCCTGGTTTACACTGTCATCCATAAGGTTCTGGTCGACACATCCGTTTATATCCTGCCAGGGATAATGGAATAAAGGAGTTTCCTAGCTGCAAATCCCGTTCGATATAGTGACTTCCGAACTTTGACAGTTGATAGCGACCATATTATTTAAGCTACATCCGCCCAATTGACTTTCATTTATTCAAACTGTTTTGCCATATCACCATGCATCGATATAGCATTCAAAAATACATGCAGATAATAAAATTGTTTCATCTAAATAAGTGTTCTGTTAGGGCAACGATCCGCGCCTTGCTTCTATTTTACGGCCGCTATAATCGTCCTTCCGAGATTATGGCAGTGTGATGGATAAATTTGAATCCACTGATTAAAAGCCGCTGTCCGTGAGAGTTTGCAGAAGAATCCAAGGAAGCCGATTTCGCGTCGCTCACAAGAACTCGTTCCTTCGCAGACCACAACTTTTCGCATCGTGATTTGGACCTATACCCGAACCATATTCAACTGGCCCACGAGCTGAAGATAAACGACCATATACAACGACGGGTGTTCGTTGAATGGGCTCTGGAGCAGTTGGAAACTCGTCATTTTCGTTTTCAGCGAAGAGGCCCATATCTGGATGAATGGGTACGTCAGCAAACAAATGTTGTAGAATTTTGGACGATATCAATTCACATTAAATCCGGAAAAAGTCACTGTTTGATGTGGATTTTGGGCTGGCGGCATCAACGGTCCATATATATTTGAGAACGACGTTGGCCAGGCCATCAGCGTCGTTAGATTGATTTGAATGGCGCAACGTGCCACACAGCTCTGATCACCAAGATCGTGCGATTCGACACCGTTAAACTTTTTTTGTGGGATTTTCTGAAGTCACAGGTCTATGCGAATAAGCCACAAGCCAACATAACCCATGCACATCGGTCAAATTCATCGAAAATTTTAATTTTCAGATGCGCGCCAATCAAAGAAGCCGCAGAGGATATGAAAGCGACACGCCGAGAAGGAATCTTATCACGTATAGTGATGGGCAGCTTCCTTACAAAACCATAAGGAACAGACGTCAAATGACGTCAAAGACGAGGGCACGCTACTTCCGGTTGCCTAGAGCCAGCGCCCTGGTATCCGCGATCGTTGATCCTTAAAACTGAGGTTCGATCTTTCTTGTTGTCTTGAACTTGGGGGCTGTAATTCGGAGATCCTCTTATTCTCCAGCAAAGATCACAACCTGGAAGAAAAATCTGGATGAACGAAAATACTATTAAAGCTAAGAGTTAATATTTGATATGCTGGAAGGCCTTAAGAATGTCTTGTGTATTGAAATCAAATCAAGGCCGGTCACATTCCATTATATTGTAAAACGAACCCACCTTTATGGCATGACGATGAATAAACAAAATTTAGTCGACAGGCTCACAAAAGTGCAACGCAGGGCACAAAACTCGGCCGGCGTTAAGCAGTCTTGAAGCAATTTTGAATATAAAACCGTTACACCTGAACACAACAGACTCTTCACCATAATACAAGACACTACGTCACTTTGATGACAGGAATACTGAGCATAAGAAAATTGTATATATGGTGATCACGATAAAGCCGCTATCGCCCAAGCGACCTGCTGGAAAAAACGTGTATCTTCAAAAACGGGCTGAAAACAATTTTTCCTACCAAAGAATCTTGGACGAATAAAAATATGAAAAAAAATCACGGTGGAGTCACCATGCACATAGACGTCCATACAAACCATTCGAGTCTTCTGACAGTACTGCGGCGCTTTAAGCTTTCATTAACCCTAATCGGCATCGACTCTGCTAAAAGAGAGTACATACAAATTGAACCAACTAGGAACACTAAACGACGTCAGCATAACATGAGTACTGGGACACGAAGGTGAATAGGGATCGAAACCCTGTTAAAGAAATAGGTGTCATCTGACAACCCAAAAAAGAGGCATTGATGATTGGGCAACCCAGGAATTCATAAATTACTGAAAAAACCCTAACAACATATCAAGCGGCAAGATCTTTAGTAGATAAACCGATGAGCAATTTAACAGAACGAGCTCTAAGCTCCAACAAGAGACATCTGCGGTTAATGGTCCGACTGTGAACAGGCCACATTTACCTAAATCTTTACTCATACAGTCTCGAATTAACAGGAAGGAAGAGGAGAAACGTCTGGAGCACTTCCTTTGCCTCTGTCCAGCAACAGCGACACTGCACCACAAAATATTGGGGGTGAAAACTGATAACAGATCTGACGCACGTCAAAAAGAACTGTTCAACTGTTCACTACAAGCCCCCTTCAACAAAAACTTTTTCCACACAGAGGATGGCGAAGTTGAGCGCCTGCCTTTCAATTGATTCAATTGATAGGTCCCAGGTTCGATTCCTAGAGTGGTCTAGTTTTTCGAATCTGGTCCAGTCACCATTTGCCATTGGGATCAAGTTAATGGCACTATTTATAAGAGTATAAATATCCTCTTGAAGAGCGAGTAAATAATTAAAAAAATAGTGACGACGAATACGCTCAAGCTCACAAGCCAACCAGATATTGAATTCATGAAGTTCTCTTTCCAGAAATTGCTCATTTTTACAAACTAGTTTGAGAAAGGCATCTTTGTTAAACTTTACTCTGCTCCGGCATTGTTTCGCTCTTTATATATTCGATTTCATAGTTCCAATGGCACAGTGCATTGTGATCACCTCAGTGAAATACGTATGGTAAATTTAGCATTGAAGCAGCGTGCCCGGGTTCGACAAGAGTGGAAGGCTGCCTTGTTTTAAGCAGAGACTCTACACAGTTCGGGATCCCGTTAAGTAAAGTTAGTATGTAAATTAAGCCACGACCAAAGAATGTTTGTTGTACCCATCAAAATTATGCTGATGATTTCCATTTTGAAATCCGACGTCTTTAAAATCAGGCACGTTATTCCGTTATTCCACAAATTCCTTTTAAGATTCCTAACATATATCACTTGAATCTTGGAAATCGCGAAAAGGGCATTAAAGCCCACTGGATGCGTCGTAATTTTGGACAAAAAAGGTGTTTTAATTATGCATCTCAGCTATGTCGTCCAAACAGTCAAGCATTTCGGTGGCTCCCGGGATGTTTCTCGCCGCCATTGATGACCTCATTCATTGTTGTTTCTTATGTTCGAAGCCCAGTTCAAAGACCTAGTTACTCAAAGAACAATGAAGCTTACCCAGTTAAGTACAATACGCACTGAATTACAAAACTTAGCTTCATCGTTTCTAAAACGTAAAGCAACTTTTCCGCTACCCACAATTCATCGTGTTTACATTTTCCATACAAAAATATCGTTACATTTTCAGATGGGAATTGATCTAAAATTTTGATGAAAGGAACGTGGACTGCATGGATGTAAATAATTCCGAAAGTGTGAACCTGTGCTGCACGATGTCTAATTCGATTCTAATTCGACATTCGTTCCAGTCTACTGAGCAGTTTTACACCATCGTACTCGAATTCCCTTGAAAATAAGAAATTATTCAAAAATAAATTGCACTGTCAATCAAACCCAGTAAATTTTTAAATAATTCATGCAACCCATCCAACTGCACACGAAAAAAAATAAAAAGCATCTCAACCAGGCAAAAGATCTATTCCAACAATATTCACTCGGTTCTTCTTGAAGTCAAACCTTCAACACTTGCTTTGCCAAAGCTTTGGAGGAATCCCCAAAAACCACGAGAAGGATAGCCAACGGCAGCGTACATTCTGAAATATCATTAGTTCGAAGACAACGGAAAGGATGGTAATAGAAGCCTGCTCTGGTGAACGATGCTGATGATGAAAGAAACCCTCTGCAGTATCTCCCGCCTTTTGCCCCAAGCTGGCATTCAGTCGAAAAGTGCTGTAAATATTTGCATAAGGGGATAAATTGCATCATCCCTATGGCGTAACGACGTGAAAATGAAAATCAAAAAGGGAAACAAATGACAAAACCAAAAAAATGAAAAAGAATATTTGGCTAGGTAGTAGAGCTTCAAGTGAATGAATGGCTCCAGGAGGCAATAAGAAAGATTTTCTATTTCAACCTGATGCGTCAGAGCTCTACGGAGCGCCGATATTTTCGACTCCTGTGGTTATTTAATGCTATCCACATCGCACGTACACATATGACGTCAAGGGTCCGTGATATCACCCCATTCCGATAAGGATATCGCACTGCCAATGAGGCTGTCAGTGGGGGGCTCATGGCCCCAAATTGCAATGTGAATTTATTGTCTTCAAAAAGAAAGACCAAGGAGCCATTAAAATCAATTCACAATCACAAATCGAATGTGGAATTCTGTATGGTTGCAGAGGAGTCCTCGAAACGCGCAAGGCCGTGAGCTACCATAAAGATTTTATCAATTTAATTAATCGAAAATTGAACAGTGTTATTCGACCCCAATTACCGAGTTGCCCCAATAGGCATTGTTTCGTGTTTCGTGCTGAAATTCTCACATTACCAAACTCATTAAAGGGTGATGCAGGAGTATGAACTAAAGTTCGACCGTTGCCGCTTGGTTATCGTTCGTTCAGTTAAACTGGCCATAACTCAGCCGGTGGTTGGGAACACCAACTGGGAAAGTCATACAAGAACAATCAAAACAATAAAGTCAAGCACCAACGATAGATTTTTATGAGCACGTGGATTTATGCCGGCTACAAACGGGTACGCCTGCTGGCTGGCTATGGCAGCAGACCTCTGGTTTCCGGTTCACCTGGATTTCACGTTCTGTAATTTCATTTCGAGTTTGCGTCTCGATGGGTTTTCCAATTAAAAATTTCGCAGTCGAAATAGCATCTGTTGGCGAAAGGGCAAATGGGATAATAATTCTTGCCTTCGGGTGATTAATTTTCAAAAACGTTTTAAATTTATTTTTTTTTGTTTTTTAAATTATGTTAAAAATTATGAAGTGCTGGTGACATGAAGCAGGCCGGGCTTATTACAATCAAGTTGAGTACTTTGATAAACGACAGCATTAAGTGGGCTGAAATGGACTTCCATGCATGTAATTGCTGTTAAATGGCCTGACATCAGTTTTTAAATATTTTTTGCTTTAGATGATGTTTATTTTTGCAGTTTGACCATTTTGACATGTTGGATTTACATCAACTACTGAAAGAATTTTGAACAAAACAATTCAGTTTAAGAAATTTAAACGATAGACGTTTGGAAGGTACAATTTGTTCCCTGCCAAAATTAGGTGGTCCGGAGAGAATGATGCAAGCTGATCTGCGGCAACTCCACCATGTTTAAGTCGGTACTCCTCACGTCTTCATCGAAATTGAAGCCACATTTTACAGCATCTGTTGAATTGAAATAAACATACAATGGCCGATATCGGGATGCCAGAAAAATGGATTCGGTCACATTGCTCGCGAATGCGCCATTTCATTTTCCATTTCTTTCTTAGAATTTCAGATCCCAGCGTAGCACTCAACTTACACCTCACTTTTAAGTTAGCACCATAAAAAATCTAGAGCTTCAAATCGGGCGAACGCGGGGGCCAGTAAAAATCAGAAAAACGCAATAATATTTGATTACAAAAAATCGGAAGAAATGTGTGAGCTATGGATCCATCTTGTTGGAAGCACAATCCTGAATTTGTTATCTACCCCTAGCCTTAAACAATTTTCAATCATTGCACGGTTGTTTGATCCTCCATATTTTTCTACTGTACTGATCATAAGACGACCGTTCTTCGGTCATTCTATATATAAAATATTAGAAGTCGGTTTTTGATCGGTTAACTCGGATATATTTTGCGATGTACAGTCGAAGTTTAAAGAGAGATTGTGAGCTGGCGGTGGAAAAAACCTCCCATCGTAAAGTGATGGAATAGCAATGCCCAACAAGTTCAATGATTTTTTTTTTTAAAAAGTGTTAATGACATTATTAACACAATTGAAAACACTAAATATAAGAATAAAATATGTCCATTCACATTCCTACTAATAAGACAAGACAAACTAGAAACAAATATGTAGATTGAAAAATAAATAAATTATAATTTTGATAAAAAAAAAGTTCTTAATTTCACGGGAGAAGTCCCTCTATCATGGAAGAACTTGATGGTCTCACCAGTCGAGAGAAAAAGCCTAAAACAAAAAGAAGTGAGGAGTTCCAACCCATAAACACCCCATAGAGCTATTGAAAAATAAATTGAGTTGGTCGTAAAAAATTATCTGATGGATAACTTGGAAACCCAAAACATACTCTCCGAATTTCAGTCAGGTTTCAAAAAAATCTATTCATGTGACACAGCATTGTACAATAACATTGTAAATGAATGGAAATGGAAATAGATTTCAAGCAAGATTTCGAAACCATAGACAGGGAAATAATAATAAAAAAATATTGTATTAATTGTTGTAAGGGAAAAAGAAAATAAGATTGTGTAAGATTGTGCTATACGTTGAAGGAAAAGACGCAGAAAAGGAGTCGACTTACAAGATGGCTGAAACTAAATAAATTAAAATTAAATAAACAGAAAAGTAAACAAATGGAAAAACAATTGAATAGTGAAACAGCCTTAAAAAAAACGACAAAAGAATTAAAAACGTTAATAGTACAAAGTTTTTGGGAATGATATTGGACATGAACATAAGAATAAATGGGATTTTCAAAATAATACACAAAATATGGAAACAACCACAGCTTAAGACGCATTTTGAGTTTTGCTTCAAAATATTATTTTCGTGTTGTAAACAGGGACAAATTAAAAGATTTCAAAAATTGCAAAAAAAGAGACCGTGAGGATCATTTTAAGATGCTTAGATGGTTAAATATTAAGCAACCCCTAGAGCTGAATATACTTATAGTATATACTTAAAAAAGGAAGAAGACGAGTAAGTGATGTTCAACTATGCCAACTAAGGAATGCAAATGATTTTAGATTATGTCAACAAAATTTATCATCAGCTCAGAATACTCTCATATATTAGGGATTCAATTTTTTGTTATATGCTTCCAAACGATATTAAGGATGAACCGAATTTAAGAACATTTAAGCGAAAGTGTAAAGAACATATCAAAGCAAATAATTAAAAGTGTATAGACATTAGACTGAATATAATAGAAAAATTACTCAAATATAAATATATGTAAAAAAATTCTAATTGAGATTGTACAACAACTTTACAGTCAACTCTCCTTTAAGTTGAGCAAAACATCTAAGCCAATGAACCAATCATGGAGGTTTGAAAACAGATGAGACAGAGAATAGATGGCTTGATAAGATTTGGTCACTATGTCCATAACGAAACAATTGTGGACGAATTATAGTTTGAAAAGGTAGAAATCACTGTGTACACCAATGATTACCATCTATCGCAAGAGACTGACATAGGCTCCATTACTGCTCCAACCGACGAAGCAACCTATCAAAAAGATTTTTTAGGCAAAACTATAAAAGTAAAAAAGAAGATATGCTTTCTAATTTACGGCGGCAATAAGAACTAGCCCAAAACCCGTCATCAAAATTCATACAGGAGTCAAAAAGTGAATTAAATGGGGAAGTAAACTTAACGAAGTCACCCTTACATGGACAATTAAATGCCAAAGTGTATGGGGAAACAAACTACTAGAATTGGAGTATGAATCCTTTCAACAATTGAACAAATTCAGAAGATATTGAAGTCAACACTGATACCAAAACTAAGGTCGTTGATGTTGATGATCTTTTCGAGTTCATTGGTATAAAAAAAGACTTAAAAAAATATTATTGAAAACAAAAAAAAAGCGAATACGTAAACTGAAAATATCGAAGTTTATAAATTTATCATTTACATAATTACTTATACACTTATAAATTAGCACCAAAGTAAGGTTAGGTAAAAAAAGTGTTTTAAGATTGATATTTAAACAAAATTCAATCTTGTGACAGTTTCCTCATGTTAACTCTAAGGCTCTTAGTCGTCGATTCATATGATCTTATCTCGTAAACATGAAAGCTCATCCAAAGAATTTTGATCAAGCGCCCGATTTAATAATTTTTTAATATCAATGCTACTGATTGCCAATCTGGCTAATAATTTTACTCGACTTAGAGATATATGTGCTTGATCTTTTGCAAATATATGTGAGGCAACATAACGTTGAATATATATTTGTTCTTTTTTTTAGCATTTTTCATTTCAAATTACATTTAAAGATTTAAGGTCACTTTATTTTTGCCAACCATTTATGAAACCCTTTATTTTGAGGCTTGTGAGTGCTTGTTTTATATTAAGCATAAATGGTGCATATTAAGCCAACAGTTCATTACCGACTTGTACGACTTTAGAATCTTTATCAAAAGTGTTAAACGCTTTGGAGGAACGTTAATCTGTCGCGAAAGGTGAGGGCGCGAAAAAAAATTCCAGACATTCCTTACCGGATTCGAACGCGAGACTTCAGCCTCAGCAAGACAATATCAAAACTCAAATGTCAAAAAGCACAAAGTTCTTTTACAAATCACTCCATCAGGCAGAACATCCCATCATCATTACTTTTGTAACAAATTAAGTTCACCCTTAAATTGAAGACATCACAGAATTCTTTCAGCGAGAGGTTCTGGTGATAAGAAATCGCACCCGTTTTTTTCATAGCCCGCGCTTTAAAAAAAATTACCAAGAAAGAAGTTTGAAGTGATCAAATAGGTCAAATATTTACAATGCAAATCATTCAGACAAGACGTTAGACGACCCGCTTTACACTGGCTTCTAGGAACCACATGTCCTTCAGTCCCAAGACATCAATTTGGGGTAGAAATATCGCTCATTATAAGAGTTTAACAACGCACGAATGATGGCTTTCAGGCAAAATCTGCACTTTTAAAGAGAACAATTTTATTTCTTTCAAAGCACTACAGCAGAGTCGAACAAGTTTTTTTTTATAATTAACACACTCTTAAAGGATTATTACGAGGTTCATAATGCATTGGGCACAGATTTTGAACAGCTTTTTTGCATTCGCTTAATTCACAATATTTATTCAATTCTTTGATACTAGAAAGTTGTATCTTAGAAAATTGGTTCATCACTCTGCGCACTACGCACTACGCAACCATTTTTTTTATCGACGCGAACTTGGAATTCCTGCATGAAAAACCCATACAGAAATCACTACAGCCAAGCTAGCAATTATCGCCAGTCGATCACTTGCTGCAAAATTGACAGTTGTAGCCCTTTGCAAAAATTATATTATCTTCCATTAGAATGATTCATTTTGGGCCGATTCCGATACTAGTTTCTCGACTTAATTTTAAACCTTATTTAAAATTACATCCTCAAAATCGCATTATGCTTGAAATAAATTTACACTCACAAACCTTCATTCTTATGGTCGCCAATTTAAGCATGCATTCAACTGAGGAAAAGCTCTCTTACCAAATCGATAAAAATCTACCAACACATTTAACTGCCAACGGAAGTCGTTGCATTTCCTTTATTTTTCACTTCAACCTGAATAAATTCCATTCACATAAATACTGAATCACAATCTGGATTTCCAATCTAAACGAACAGTAACTTCACACGGTAAACGTACAACTAAAGAGTCCTTGAAGAGCTAATAAATAAAAGCGAAATCCTTTCCAGCAAACACCACCTCGTTCATCGGGTCCCACCATACAAATCCACTTACACATTTGCTAGAAGAGATTGTAATCTAAAAATAGTTTCCTCGACATCTCGTGAGACAACTTCAGCAAACATTCTACTATATTGCTAACTACACTAGGCGCCTATCCCACCAGAGTCCTCGAGAAACCTGCCAGAGGCAAAAAGGTTATGGCCTGATCTAACATTCGCCAACAAAACAAAAAAAAAACAGGACGAATGAAAATTCTGACGAAAAAAAAACAACAAAAAGTCAGAAAATCTGCCGACGTCTTCAGTTTTGTGAGGTACTGATTGCGGTGCTAGTGGTACGTGCAACAGTGCCCTAAAGGTTCCTCACTACTCCACACTCGGACCAGGATGTGGCATTATTATTATCTTGTATTTTTCATTTGCTTCTGCCGGAGGAAATGTATTCCAGCTGCAGAGACAGACACACCCCGTCTGGGCGATGATACAACGTCATGTTATTAGCAAACTTTTTTTTTTCTCCTTAGTCCTTTTTTGCCAGGCACTATCCTGTGCATGCACTTTATTCCCGAGTCTTTTAAAAAAACGACCACGGATCCTGCTGAGTCGAGAATCATTTTAGAGGTTACGAGCTTGTTAATGCGAGTATTTTTTTTTTCTCATTTTGGTTGAATCCTTTGATGGCGAATGTTTATGGAATTGACTCTTGCGTGCAATCAAAATGATAATACAACAAAAAAAAACATCCTTCAGCATTCAAGGATACAAGAATTTGTTTTTTTTTTTTCGTTTGTTATGAATGCAGCTCACAAAAGGTCGTGCAATATTTTAACCTGTAGCAGAGATAAGTTGCGGCGGGCTGTGCCTTCGCCATAGGCCGATGGAATCCTGAAAGCTGCTGCTACGACGGAGGAAGGACGAAAGTCAATTTCGAATGACAATGCGATATTAAAAATGTGGGCATACGGATACGAGTACACAAAAGCGACGAACAAACTCTCGTCTGCATGTGGAGCGCGGATGCATTTGGATTCAATAAAAATGGAATTTCAATTGGAATTTCAGCTTTGCCTTGTCTTGTCCTCTTGCCAAAGGATTTCCGCAAATCCTCTTTATCGCGATTGTAATATTCGAAATGAAATGCAAACAGCCGAGTTCAGTGAACTACTTCGCTCACTGACTCTGATGCCAAACAGAATTGGAAAATTTAATTATTTCATATCAGTACTCTGACTACTTCGCAGAAATTGGTCGATAGAAGCAGGACATCAAGGACATTTGCTTTTAGTAAGATAATGCAGTAGCTCTTTTGTTTTTGTTCTGAAAATTAAAAAATAAATTCACCATTGTTTAGTTGGATGAGGCAATGGGGTCATATTGTAGAGCACACCTCCACACATGGCAACAATGATGGTTCTGACCTTGATTCGTATATAAATATTCATAATTTATGAAGACGCAGTCCAGCTTTCTTTTATTTCCATCCTGCATAGACAATGACATCCACCGCGACTATTGACATTTTAAGGGTTTAATTTATTTGTTTTACATAACCAAGTCTTATATAACTGGGTATGCGGAGCGTATTCAGGTTGACGTTCAACAGCTATGTACGTCGAAATCATAGAGCTACGGGGTAAACGTTGGACCGAAATCACTCAAGCCATTTGTTTTTAATGAATCAACATAATTTGGTCTGGACCTTTACACTCTATTTAACATTATTTAAATCGCTGAAGGGACGAACGGGATGTGTCTGATTGGGTGACACGTAGTCTGATGACTCGTTCCCATTCTCCTCAGATCGAGCACTATTATTATTCCGAAAAATAGGAAAGACAATGTGTATGATTCTGCTGCCTTAGCAAATTGTTGCCAGTCAATATCCACTGAAATCGATTGGACGTCATATTTGCACTGCTCATACTGGTTTTGAGTTCACGAGCTCGTTAAAGTTTTAAAGAGAAGAAGAAGTCCATATCAGGGGCCTTCAACTATATTTCCGGAACAGCATTGTCACAACAAATTTGGTTGCGAAAACGATTCCAAACTTAAATTCCCGCAGATTATTATAAAAATCATACCCGAAATAAGCTCTTCACGAACCAGGCTTACCGTCGGTCATGTGTAATATTTCAACCGGCGAGCACTACAAAAGCTTTGATTTCGTGAAGAGCGCAGACAGATTCACTGAGCTTAACAGCTTCTCCTCTCAGAAGGCACCCGAAGGCGAACAAATCCATTAAAAGAAGTTTTAGAAAGCTTGACGATTTATGCAGAAAAACTACGGAATTTAGTCTTTGGTCTTTAGAGGCCTACATAGAAAACACAACTTGGATCTTAAACTATGAAGTGGCATGATCAACGTTAGATCAGGTTAGGTTGAAGGGGAAGAACTTCCTTAAGGTGGAAGCAACGGCGGGGGTCTAAAAGATCCAATATGATTCCCCATCACAAACTAAGTCCTTTTTAGAATAACCTTATGGCTCCATTTGGTGCGCCTGATGATACTCATTAGGTTACTGAGTAATACCTCTTCAAGTGTGCCCAGATCCCTGTGCATTCTGTCCCTCGAGAGCCGAAGTCGTATCGCCTGCAGGTTGGGGCATTCACAAAGAAGGTTCTTAATGGTCTCCATTTTCTTTTCATCTTTGCAGCCCCTACAAAAGTTGCTGGAGATAGCGTCTATTTTGACGGTCATTGGGCCTATTGCGTAATGCCCCATCAAGACACCTGATACGATGCGTAAGTCTTTGTTGTTCTTGCCTTCAAGAATTCCTTTGCTTCTCTTTGTGTTTACTTCTGACTATAAACTACGAGATAAGAGAAAATCGTCCCAAGAGTTCCAAACTCTATTTCTACGTTCTCGAGTCACTAAATTTGTTTCTTTAGCTCACACAAGAACCTTTCTTGGCATCTTGGCATGTTCATCTGCCTTTTTGTTTCCGTCTTTGTTACTGTAGCCAGAATCCTAGAAGAAGGTAACCTTGTGGTGCTTGCCCAGCTCAATAAGAACTGCAATGCATATACCTTCTGCTTTCGATTTTCTGATATCCTTGTTTAGTACTTTTATTGCCGCTTGGCTGTCCACAAGAACACTCTTGTAGGAGCAAGATTCTCTGTTAGTACTGTTGAAGCAGATCTTTCGATGACGAAGACTTTTGCAGGAAAGACACTTTATTCATTTGAAGGTCTGAACGAGCTATGGATGTTTAACGTTTTGCAAAAGACTCCAGCACCATTCTCCTATTCCAACTTTGATCCATCGATGAAGATTTGAGCACCATGCGCTTTGCTAAAGTAAGCTTGAATACCAATCCTTCCTACTAGGAACAGAGGTGGAGAACTTTTTGGCGAAATTATTAGAAAAGATCGCAAAATCATTTCTCGCGTTTATCTCCACCGTCATGAAATATCTGAATGTTGAGGAATGCCCGTAGGAGGCGTCCTTCCAAGCGTTGATCTTAATGCTCCTATAATACATACACAGGTTAGCCTTTATGATTTTTTCATCTTTTGGGAGTAGCTGGCCTTTTCCGCTGGCGTCCACCATACAACAGAGCCGTAGATAAGGACGCACGGTGTGCCTCAATTCCTGCCGCAGGTTCTTTTACATAGGTAGAGCGCACAGATTACATTGTTCAATCTATTTTCAATGCTTTTTTTCCACGTGAGCTTCGAGACGGTTCATGGGAATGTTTCATTCATTTTAATGAGAGTTAACTCCTCAAGTTTCCCTTTTCTTGTTAAGAGAAAGGATTAAGGCTAAAGCCGCATGAAGCCTACAAAGACTGCTGGTAACAGGTAGATATTTAACCTGTGGCGAGAATGACTTCGTCATCGGCGTATGCTACTGCAATTATGCCTTTGGCTTTGAGGGCTATCAGGACCTTGTTGATCCCTCAGATCCAAAGTAAAGCTGGCAGTACACCACCTTGTGTGTGTTCACCATCAATGAATTTATTACTCAACTTTCGTTAACCTCGGTTAGACACTGTTGCCTGTTTTAACTTTCTCCAGTGCAGCGTTTATGGCTTTCGGTTTGACGTCTGTAAATGCTGTCCAAGTTAATTCCTTTTAGTAGAGGGGTCTTTTCAAAGATGCCGATTACTGTCATAAATATCGATTAGTCTTTCCATTGTCTTTAAAATAGAAGACGACCGACTGATTGGTCTATAGTCCATAGCCATGAAGTGGTCTTTTACTGCTCTCCAGCTCAAGTGCATGCTCAAAGTCCTAACGAAGTCAAGTTCTCTGAGAGAGAAGAATAAGAAAGCATTTCAGCCAGAGACTTTGCGGCTACAGATACTGCAAATTAAATCGATACCGGATTGTTCTGAGCTATTGGGCAATGGAATACCAATGAATTGACCATATAGGTGGAGCTCAGACCTCCATTATGTAGTGTAGTTGGCTAACATTCATAGGTACAAAGCTTCAAGTTTCAAGAGCCTTATGACCTGCACAATATTAATAGAACGTAATACCTTATAAAGTTGAGTACAAAATTATTAAGACTCGCGATATTTGTCTTGTCCAGGCATTAATTCTGAGAAGTTGCAATGATCAAGGCTGAAGCTTTGATGACCATTATTATTGGGAATATTTATATTTTCCCTTTAATAACTAGAAAGACTATCAGTCTAACATTTTGCAGGAAATTGAGGTTCCTTCCCAGTGACAATTTTTTAACCCCAAAGGATGCTTTCCTCGCCAATTTGAGACTTGAAACCATTTAAAATAATCTCAATTTTATATTTTCAACAGGTCTTGTGAGCACCTCGAAATCGTCTTCAGCATCGTCTTTGGAGAGAGTTAAATAAGGATGGTTTACGCAAGGCAATCTGATTTCGGATATGAACTGTGTTTTCTCCAAGACCTTGATCGATCAATCAAAATGTTTCGGCCCAAGTTTTAAAATCTTTTGAAAGGCATAAACGTCCTTTCAACCGAAAGCAAGTGTCTTGCTTACGATTTCTAGATACAACTTTCATACTTCTCTGACATAAGGAACTTCTCGTACCTCGTATTAATTTCATTCAAACAAATTTGATCCCAACTTCCGAAAACATTTCACAGCATATAGACGCTCATTAAAACTGAAGTCAGAACATCTCTTATTGTCTATAAGTGACTACCAGACATTTCAGGCCCGAAGCATTCCATTCAACGTCGTTTCTTTTAAATATTTCAACAACGAAATTAATATGACCATTGAAAGTTTCCTCTTTCGATCCGTATCCCTTAAACTGAACATCCATCAAGCGCTAAACTTTCGTAATGCTGTTACGAAAACTTCTCATCCTTCTTTGGCAGGCGCTATGAATCCAAACTTCACCTGAAGACCTGTTCTACCCTTTAATCTGACGGAGATGTGTTAAAGTTAAATCCTTCTTACTTCCTGCGTTCTCCTTGTTGTAGGTAAACTAACTTTTCTGGCGAAAAGCCACTGTCTGCCAGGAAGCCGAAAAAGTTCCTCGGAAACATATTCGCCCATCTAGGTATCCTGGTACATTGGAATCGACCGACGAATACGATTCCATATCACCTGCCATACATCTCCTCACTCCATTCAGTTCATTAGTTGGGTAAATATTTTTACAGTTGAGATGAGTCCTTTTGAATCCACATCGAGTGAAATCACACGGGCACACCTCCAACTGCAGAGGCATTGAAAGAGTTTGTAATTAATGCGGGAAAAAACGAAGGACACCGACTGTCTGCCAGACGAATAGGAATACGAGTACAGTGACTTTAAGACGAAGTTTTTTAGTATTTGAAATAGCTTCGCCTGAAAAAGTCTCCTCGTCCTTGGCGCTGTTTGATTTGCATAGAAATCCTTGGAGGCACATCGATGCTCACCCTTCGCGGTTGTCTCTGGGCTGTTATCATCTCTTTAAATATTTTTCATTAGCATGACGGTTCAGTGACTATATCCATGTTACTCCCCGCCTGATTCATATTCAGGATACGTGTTTGACGAGGAAAAGTTTTTCAATCCTGTCGCAGTATTTACGAGTGTCATTACGTGTGAAAGTACGGGGATCTGTTTGCTTTTATCTTTCTGTCTCCGGTTATTTTTTGTTTCCTCCGGACGACTATGTTTTGTATATTTGCGAAGGAAACAAACTTTCCCCCCGAGGTTTTTTGGCGGCAATTTTTTTTTTTCGCTTGCAGAATGTCCCTTTTTTTCTGACTGTCGGAAAACTTTTTCAACGCACCCTTATGAATTTTGTTGGAAACTTGAGAGAGTAAGGATCAATGAATTTCGTGTAATTGTTTTAAATGCGATAACTTATGATGGCGTATGCGGGGACATCGTGAGATTTGTCTTGAGGGTTGATTTTTGAGTTTCAATAAGTGAGACTCGCAAGGAATTGAATTGCAGTAAATAATTGAATTTTTATTAAGTTCTGCAGTGAGGAGCATTTTGGAGGTGGTTCTGTTACTTATTTAAATGAATGCACACGACTTGTTGACAGTGTGGACACATGTCAAGTACATCAATTAGTATGACAATTTTGAAGAGTCTTGCAACTTCAGTCACAGACATCTAGATCGAAAGCATGCACTCGGGGTCGAAAACAAGCTAGATCCAAAGGCAGTTTTCTGTGTGAATATCAAAGTTCGGTATTCTCCAGAACACCTTCAAGCGTGAACTCATACCATTTCGCACCTCAGAAGGACAAGCTTTAGAAAGCATTTGCCTACGGGTCTGCATGTACAGAAGAGCTTATTCTGATATTCGGCAGTACATCTGTAACAATAGACTTATGCATTCTTCCGGAGCATCTACGATTGACAGTTTTATTGAAGACGTGTTTTTTCTAACGTTCCGGAATATTTTGGAAATGAACAAGAAAAAGGAAGCGTTTCTGCAGATGGACACACAAACTCAGGTTTCAACTGACTCTGACTAAAATTCGGCTAAATTGTTTATTTTCTCTGATTTATTCTTGAGCTGTATCGGGTTTTTCATTAAGAGCGCTACAAAAGTTTTTTTTAAATAAAGCAAAAACGGATATCAATGAAATTCTTTATTCGTGTGAAAGTAAGTTCGATGCCATTATGTATGGAACTCGATTTGTTTCGCATGGCCACCACGGGCACGCTTGCAGAAGTCCAGACGCTGAACCCAATTTTCGACGGTTTTCAAGCATATATCGGCCGACACTGCTGCAATTTCACGTTCGATATTCGTACGAAGTTCATCAATCGTCGCTGGCTTGTTGGCATAGACCATAGACTTGACGTAGCCCCACAGGAAAAAGTCTTACGCCGTCAAATCGCAAGACCGAGGCAGTGATTCTAACATTCGCTGTGTGGCTTGTGGCGCCGTCCTATTGGAACCATATGTCCTCCTAGTCCATTTCATCCAATTGGGGCCAAAAATATTCGGTTATCATTGAACGGTAGCGATCTCCATTCACAGTAACGTGCTAGTCTTGATCATCAAGGAAGAAGTACTGTCTAATGAAGAAGTACTGTCTAATGACAGTACCGGCCCATAAACCATACCAAACCGTAATTTTTTCGGGATGCAATGATGACTCATGGAGTACATGTGGATTGCTGTGTGTGACGACGTCACAGAGATGCCAAACGCTTGAGAACGACGTGTGAGAGACTCATTTGGGCTTTCCGCAACTGAAGCCTCAGTGGCAGCAATATTCTCGACACTACGGGCACTTCTTTATCTCACTGGTACGGGAACATTATGTAATGTGCCTGTGAATGTCAAAAGAAAGGCAAGAAATATGGCGTCGTTTGCTGTCCCTATCGCTCTACTTTTATAGCGTCTCTGTGGAAAAACCCATTACTTTGACGAGTTATAGATCCTTGTACATCGAAGTAAAATAGTGAATAGGCAAGTACAGTTCGGATCATATCTACAATGAACGTTTGCGGGTGGATAAATAAGTAACTCACGCGGTTTGATCAGTTAACTTTTAAAAGTCAATAAAAACAAATAAATAAAATACAAACAAACAAATTATTGTAGGCGGAAAACTTAAGACTTTTCCGTTAGAGGAATATCGAGATAAATATTCCACGAACATATAAAAAATCTTTTCGCAGCCCAGTTTGCTGCTCACTGTACATGTAAAGTACTCAAAAATCATGACTAATCCGAGAAAATGGAAAAACCCATTTGGACAATCCTTTACGTAAAGGGGACAAATTATCTTCCACAAGCTACAGACGGCTAGTACAGACAATTTCTTCTTCGTAAGGTCAAGGAAATGTTAATAAATTGTAAGCTTATGAAATGTCATTGAACACGAAACATTTTTCACATTCTTTCGCATTGACCGCCTTTACTTCAGCTATAGAAATGAAATGGGGCTCTAAGAACAAAGCGGAGTTTATTGCCTCAAAAACTCAATGTGTTAACGGCCACTTAAATCATCGTAAATCGAACTATTATTGGACTTAATTTGATAATTGTATTTGTATCGCTGAAGCCAAAATATGTCCCATCCTTCGAGTGTGTTTCAATAACAGCCGTTTGTTAAATAAGTTTAAAAACGCTGCGAATTTTCTAGGTTTGATGAAACGATGCAAGTACTCCACTTCTTCTGATCTGGCTTCATACATAAGCCTCAAGCTGGAATATATTCCACATTCCTTCACAGTTGCTTCCAATGCCATCCTTCTCTCAATGGAGTCAATTTAATTACATCACCATTGTTTTCTGTCTCTCCATGCCATACCAACAAAATTTTAATGTCACAATCGACCCAACATAAAGACTCATTAGCCTATCGTTAAGGCCTATTTGGGGCGTATTTCGTTCCTATGACAATATAAAGATATGTATCTAAAAAATATGTACCGCTCTCTATCTCCTTCCTTTCCATAACCTCATGAACGCGCATGTCTCCCGTCATAAAAAAGGCCCTCTTGGCCTCGGACCACTTAATAAAAGAGGCTTAACCTCCTTAACGCAAACACGATGGAACATTGATTGACATTGTTTCCTCGAATCTTTGAACTTCTCTCTCGGTCCTGCTGTCATGCGACGCATCTTCATTTTATAGTTTTTATGCATTGTCCAACACGGTGGACTAAATGTGAGCACCGGATGTACGACTGCAGCAAAGAGCCTTATCTTCGCCACAAGTTGATTCAAAAATCGACGATTTTTAATTCAAACAAGTAAACAGGTTCCCTTACCACCCTCACATTAAGCACCCAATGAATAGCAAAGGACTATAGACGCTCCCCTGGTGTCGCAAACTCGCATAAGGACATCTTCAGTGGCTCCCACTGGACGTCACACTCTCCGTGCCATCATACAAATGCACAATCATCTATACGGAGATTTTAATTATTCGAAGTGAAACACGCTCTTCGGGCCAATACACTGAAGAGAGAAAGTTGATCTATTAATAGGAATTTAATAGCACTTTCCCTAATCAGTCAGCGTAATTTTTTAATTCAAGTTCTAAATGGACGCTGCGGCTTAATTCGAAAAAGGAATGGGAAAAGAAACTACCTGAATGATTTTCAATTACCAAATTACACCATTAACCTTTCCAGTCCAAGAACCAATAACGTCACCAGCACACAAACTGTTCCCTGGCAAGCGTCACGTGACTCAACCGATGCGAATGAAATAAAATTTTACGACTCCTCAACGAACATCCCTGACAACCCCCAATATTATCATCCCACACAAAAGCTACTCGTAGCCGTAGTCGCACTCGTATCTTAACCTGAATCCTCGATTTCAATGAAGCTACTTCAATGAACAACCATTATCCTGGGCACAAACACACACACACACACACACACACATACATACTTCGACTTCATATGGCACTAATCAAATTTACAGCTGATGTACCGCTATTGACATATCATAAAATTCTCAGTGCCTGGTTTGAATAAATCATGAGGATTTTTGAACCAGGACACACCAGGTGCTTCTGCTTGCAGACCGAGCATGGATCTCGAGCGAGCGATGTTAACAACGACCAGCAGGCAGACCTATGGATGTGTACTACTACTGTCCTTTAGCCCGGAACGAAATGTCTGTAGCCAAATAGGTATCTATTGGCCGTAAAACTTCCACCAGTGATTTGATTAAGTATTACAATTCGTCGATGTGACAATGGCAAGCCGACAAATGATGCTAAACAGAGGAATGCGTCAGGGCACGGAGCAGGAACGTGTGGCGTACTCAACCAAGGCAATAAATCAATACCAATTAAATGGAAGTCTGCAACGGGTTATCTTCTACCTTGGGTTTGCCTAAAGGATCTCTGGATTTTATGATTCTCTTGCTTTATGATTCGAATGCTTTCCAAAGATGCAGGAAAAAAAAGTAAAAGTCATCGATTTTAATTGACCAGAAAAAGGAATGGCAAGTGGTGACTTGCAGGATTGTTTAAATTTTAAAGGACAATTGAATTGATGCAAGCCTCCAAGGAATAAAGGATTTTTTGTAAGATTTATTATGTGTAAAAAAACTGCGTGCGATTATGGCCCAAGCAAAAAACAACAAACTGAATCTGTTTGAGCCATCTGCAGATTATGAAAATGCAATGTCACGGATTCAAGACCACGAAGAGAACTTAAGTGAAAAAATATCAGGGTTTCAGAATATGCAGCTTTAAAGGTGTACACTGTCATCTCCAAATGTGAGGGGAGCACATTCTGTACATATTTTAGTCTATTTTTGGATCTTCAATTGGTTTCGTTTTTAAAAGGCTTCAAGTGTACTTTCTTTGTTGGAAAGTGTATACCTTCCGATAAATTTTGGAATATTATCATATTAAAATAAGGTCTTAACCCTTTTTTTCGTAAAAGCTTGACCAAAATTGTTCTAGTGTACCGGAATTGAATCTGAATACATCGAATGTCATGTCATAGAGTGGGTGAAATTCGGAAAAGATTAAATATTGCTCTCCAAACTCTGGCATGAATTTTAAAAATAACGTACAACCAGCAGAAAGAAAGGCTCAAAGAGGCCAAAATATACGACCTTAGTTTTTTGGTACTCCAAAGCCGTCGGTATTGGTTCAAGACTTTCGTGGATCTTAAGAACGTTCTGTGTCGAGCAACAGAGAAACGAATTGCGTGATGCGCAATGAGGAAAAGTCTCGTGAAAGCTGGACTTAGAACACTCAAGCCAGTACTGAAGCGGGATTTTCCAGTAAGAGTCAGAGAAATATGATTATTCTAAGCTCAGGAGCATCTTTATTGGACTCAAGATATGTTGAAGAATGTTTAAGCAGCATGTTAGAGATGGGAGGATTATTGCACGAAGAGCACCAAAGGAAAGACTGAGCTCTAAATGTATCTTACGTTTGCCCCCCAAAACTGAAGTTATGATGGTCTGGCAAATGGTAGAACGGTATTCCAGGAATCGAAAGCCTCTGCAGAAGTTTACTGAAAAATCAAACTGAGCCCTCAGTGCTGGAGCGTTTTAGTGACACTTGCAGAACAATTTTTCAACAAGACAATGCTCCTTGCTATACAGGAAAAATTAAAAGAATGATCCTGGTCTTTTTTTAGTATGAAAAATTAAAATCAAGCTTTTGAATATGCCAGAACCTTTATGACTTAAAAAAATTTTCCTTTTTTCAATTCTTTGGTTAAAAAGTACTTGCAGTTCAAATTTCAATCCAATTGAGAATATCAATAATGAAACTTAAGTCCCCAGACAATTGAAAACCTAAAAAATTTACTTATCCGGACCTAGAACACCATACCTGCATCCACATGGAAAAACCTATCCGAGTCAATGTTTTGCCAATGATCAGCTGTAATAAAAGGAAGAAGAGGTCCAACAATGCACTTATTAGAAAGAGAATTTTTCTATGGAGCAATTAAAAAAAACGAAAACACTGCACCAATAAAGCAATTTACTTAAATCCCTGAAAATGAGCCAAGTACCCAAAAAAATCAATTTCTATCTTCCAACCTTTTTGCTTCCGTGGCCTCGTGTCATTTTCCCAAAAGATAGCAACAGTTCGAAAACTGGAGAGGTACATGCATTCTGCCAGCTGTTTCTAAGGCAACAGCTAAAATTATCCTGAAGAGAATCCAATAACGCCTTGAGAAAGCACTCGACGCCGAACAAGCAGGTTTCCGACCTGGATCGTCCAATGTCGATGACATCAACACCATTCGGATCATCATCGAACAGTGCGTTGAAAAATCGATCACCACTTCATATGCGTTTGATGCCCCCTCGTTTTTGAAATGGGCGCTTGTTGGTGTTAATATCGGGATTTTATCAAGGCTACCGATAGCTGCACATGCCACTTCTTGTACAGAGGAAGGCTGTCTGAGGAATTCGAAGGACAATGCTTCACCCTCTCCGAGGTAATGCGCAGTGGAGGAAAACCGCGACTCAGGTTTCGCACGCAAGTGGAAAACGACCTCAACCAACTATGCGTGCGAAATCGTAGGCAGCTAGCTAAAGATCGAGCTGCATGGAGACGGTTGTTGAGGCTGCTGAGGTTTACCCCGGACTGTTTCTGATTCTCACACAAATATTGTTTTTTTATTTTTGATTAGCGATGTGGTTAACGCTGACAGAAAATGGGGCAGTTCGATGGACTCTTACATCAAAACTAAAACATCTCGGATATGATGACGATTAATGCCAACTACAGAAAGATGTGCTACTGTGGAGTGGGAGACTGACCTCTTCGACATAAGCAAAAATAATCAGCTTACGACCGAACCCATCAATTCAAATATGCATTGTGGGACAAAAGGTTTAGAGAGTAGAGAGTTTCCAATACCTTTGGAGTATTGTTTCAACTGACAGCGGAACCGAACTCGGTGTAGCAAGGCAAAGCAAAGTTTGCGTTTGGGATACTATCAACGATTTGGCAAAGTAATGCAATAAGCTTTAACACCAAGCTACGACTGTTAAGAATTTTCTAGCCGAATCGTATCTCGAACCACGGACTTTATCAGAGAATGGACCCCAAACCACGCGATGCAATGGAGCCTGCTCCCGCAGGATGTAAAAATATGCAACGGCCCCAGAAATACATGGCGAAGAACAGTCAAGAGGGGTACGCAGAAACTTGGAACGAGTTGGAAGCTCTAAGGCACATTGCACAGAAACCGCACTCGATGGCGCGAAGGCGTTGTAGAGGCCCTAGGACCCATAAGGAGATATAGGACATAATGATGATGATGAAGTATCAGCTTAAAAATGTATCATTTGAGTGAGCCGAAACAACACATGATTTGAATAGCAGCCAACAGATTGGCGGCATGTTATGTTGAATTAATAAAATTCTGATCAACTTCGTGGTAGTTTCCAATGGTACTGATTTCCATTTTTCTGGAAGGAACTTCTAAAAGTTCTTGAAATTCAATAATGGATTGAAGCAGAGGAGTTCATTATGCCCGTTTATCTTTTCAATCCACACATCCTCAACAAAGATTGGGAGAATTTTTCAGACCATATTTTTTGCCAGATCTTAAAAAACCCCGGATCTTTGAATCGTGCACAGTCGATTGGGGGAAATATCTTCTTCGGCTGCTTATACTAATAAGGTATAAGCATCTTCATGACAGAAGCGGAGAAATGTTGAAGAAACTGGTACGGCAAAGTCCATGCTTCTTATTGACAACTACAAAATTGACCCCAACTTTCGACAGCTTTTTAAAAAGGAAGTTCGAAAGGTATTTTATTCCTTTGCAAAAACAAAAAGGTAACACGAAATCGTGATGACGAAAGCCGATTGCATGAAACATAAAGATTGTTTGGCGGGAATTAAACTGCCGACGGAGACTATCTACTGCAGGCTTTTAGCAGGCGCTTCAAAGACAGATGAATCCGTATTACAAGGCACGAATAGAATTATATCATGTCTCCTTAAAAGTAGGGACCTGAGTGAAATTGTATTGTAAATGCCGTCAGACCTTTATTATAGTTCACCGACCTTGATTATATAATCGACGAAAGAATAAATCTACTGAGCGGGAATCAATATTGCCACATAAGCACTTGATTTGCGGGTAGATTGTTTGGAAGGGAATCGTAGAAACAGACTTAATACCTCTGCTACACATTCTCTGATCCAATTCAGTTTTTCAGAAAATTTAGTTGCTTAAGAGTACCGAACATCAAGGATAATTAGGAACAACATGGTTTGTGCTCATTTTCATTAAAATTTTAAAACCAAAAGCAATGTTTATATTAAACTTAAGCCCAAACCAACTAATTACATCCTTGGAGGGAAACTGTAAGCTTAATTAATTGGAATGAATAACTAAAAAGTATTTAGAGCCTTCACCCGTACACCATCAAGCTTAACAGTAATCATAAACGAATTCATTTCCGGGCAAAGGTCCTCATGAGGACCTGAAATCATTTCAAACTCAGAAAACTAACAGTGCTATAGGACAATTTTTGTCCCTCAATTATCATCACCACCCTCAGGAGGACACTCTTATTTTTTTTTTTTTTTTTTTAATTATTCCTAAACTTCGTCGTATAGCACAAGCTCAGGAGCTGTATATTGAAACTTAAATGAGTACAACAACGTCCACCCAATGGGTTGTATGCTGAATGTAGGTTACAACAGAGGAGCTATACGATGGCATGGAAAGTGCTCTGATAATGGGTAGCCTGTTTATGTATCTGGGGTAAACAACGACATTCCATTGAATGAGTCAAACACAGATTTCGTTTCAGATCAAAGTGCTGACTTTTCCAAGTGCTTAACCCCACCAACCTAAATGTAGGTACCCGAGGACTGATTTTAAAATCTGATCAACACCGAGCGGGAGCAGGGCCTCAGTTGGCATTTCCCAGCGCTACTGTCACTTGAAGCAAATACAAATGTCAACTGATTTTTTTTTGCCATGTCCGTAGGTCAGGCGAGTTGAGGCGATGCTAAAAAAAACAAACATCCTTGATTTGAATCGTGAAATGTGTTCTGATGCTGTCTATTTTTATGCTGAGGGGGTTTCTGCAATGTTTCCAAAGGGGCTTTTTTGAAGGGGTAATGTGTCTGCAAGAGCTTTTTGTGGTGTGTGGTGAGTTTTGCTGAGCTTGCGGGTGCATAAAGCCCTAGGGGAGGCTGGTGGTTTGTATTTGAATATGAATGTCATGTTTTATTGGCTCGTAAATGTAAATCCAGTCCAAAACTATTTTTCTGAAATTTTTACAGCAGAAGGTTGTAAAACAATAACTTTCGAGACTTGCAGATGTAGATGTTCTTTTAGAGCTGTAAAAAGTTTGCTTCAAGGACATCCCTTGCGTAGGCAGAAGTATGGAGAAATATCTTGAAAGATACTTTTTATTTACTTGCCGAGACGTGAAACATTAAAGGGATTATTCGAAATACTGTCATCACACGAAGGCCTTGACAGATACAATGAAGATTTATGCAAATTTTTAATGAATTTATTTGAGGTTGAGATGACTAGATTTTAGAAATGCATGAGTTCTTGAGCCGCAGTTAAATACACTATGTTTTTAGCTGCAATAAAAGTTGTTGAGGCTTTTAATATTGTAACGAAATGGACCCTAAGCTTTGCATAAATTTATGACACGACAAAAACGACGAAATCAGAGATTCGCCCGAACTACTGATGCAGATCATTGGTGGTTTCGAGACTGCACACACTTATACTCGGAAACCGAAGGAGGATTGGATCCTGCAGCTGTTGCTGACACTTTTCACTAAGTCACTTTATCCGGGCTTGTGTTTCAATTTCAATTCAATTCAATTTCAATTGTTTATTTACTTCGCAGTTAAAGTAAGACTTCAGTTTTTTTTATAGACCAAGGTTTAGGCTACATTTAATGGCTTTCGTATTATGTACAGGGTGGCGCACTAATTGTGCTACAATTTTATTTTATATAACTTATTGTTTGTGAAGATAATAAACTATAAACGACCTCCATGCTCATCCGCGCTTATGCGACACCTGATCAGAAAATTATTTATTGCGGATTGAAGGTTTGAAATCGGGATAGGAAAGTCTGGCTATTTTTTCAGTTGCTCCATCTTGCTGGAACAAAATGCTATTGAAACGGAAACATCTTCGGCACAGTTCTGGGTAAAAAAAAAACTACTTCAACATTCTTAAATAACAGTCACCATTGACATCATTGACAGTTACTGTTGCCGTTTTCTTCAAAGAAGTGTGGCCCCACAATGCACCTTGATGAAACTGCACAACACACAGTGACTCGTTCTGGGAGCAGTTTCATCTCATGGAGTATTTCTGGATTCACTCCATATACGATAATTTGGCTGTTTACATTGCCGTTAAGATCAAAATGGGCCTCATCAGACATTAACAAGAAATTAATGAAGCTATTATCTTCTTCAGCCATTTCAATAATTTTTTCCCAAATCCAGAGGGTTTAACTTGCTTGTAATTTGGACTTTGCATGGAAACAATTTTGTCATCATGCATTATCCGCTGTATGTATGCAATAACTCCAATTTGCGCCGATAAGTTTCGAGTCGAAACGCTTGGATATGCCTAGTTGTAAATGCCACAGCCGCGATTGTGTCTTTAACCCAAACAAAGGGATCTCGATGGTAAGCTTTGCAAGCGATGCTGCCAGATTCGGCAAATATGTTTTCCAGCCTCATAATGGTCCATCTCCTCGGAGGAGTATCGCCAAAATCCCGCTTAAATTCCCTTTGGATGGAATTTAAGGACTGCAAAGCATGGTAACACTGGACTATCCAAATCCTCTATTCGGCATCTCAAGCATTCATTTTAATAAATCGAAATAGTAACCTGCCAATAAAAAAGAAAAAAAGGTTATAACGTTTTGTTTTTGAAGCTCCATTCGTGTGTCACCCTGTAAAAAAATTAATATAAAAGTTTATATATAAAATACAAAAATTTAAAAATATAATAAAAGCTGTCAAACATTTGTATTTGATGAGGGAAAGGTTAATCGGAGAAGAAAAAGAGAGAGTGATTGCTGTCATTGAGTCATGTTTAGTAGGGCCTTTTTAAAAATTGCTACTCCTTTTATCTATTTAATTTTGGCCAGTAGGAGTAGGAGATATGCGTCTCTCACTATGTCATTAAAAGCTAAAGTGCTTAGATTGTGAATCGAGATTTCAATATACAACAACCGCATAGTCAATAAACGGCATGAACAGAGCTTTTATGAGCCTGTTTGTAGATTCGTCTTTCAATCTGATTAATCTGATCAGAAGCTGAGTGGTATCGATTAATTCTCAAACCATAGTTTGATACTGTATTCAAATGTATAAGTTGAAAATTGGATAGGAAAATTGGTGGCAAATATCCAATCCAATGCAAACATTTGACCATTGTTTAAGGACCATTTATATATGTTTTTAACGGCTTCATTTAAACGTAAAACAAGGTCTTCAAAAAGACCAAGCATAAAGATGAATGGAAACTTTTAAGCACACATTATGAAGGCCACCGATGGATAGCACATAAAAGAATGGATCTTAAGATAAAGCCTTGATGTACTCTATCGGGAAGCAAGTTGAAAGTAGAGGAGCCGTCTTCTGTCATAAGCATTTGGTACCGATTAATCAACTGGTCTAGCAAAAAACGGACAGATCTTTCGTTGAGCCCAAAATATAGCATAAGCTTTCTGAACAAAATACTACCGTTCACCCTGTCAAAAGCCTTCGAAATGTCAAGTAGGAAAGGACTGTCGCATCTCTCAGGTCAAAGTGAATTCGTTTGTCGTGAAGTTTCTATCATTTCTTTTCTAGGTTAAAATTGTATTTGTTTGATTTTTCATAGAAGGGGAACTGAATTTGTCTGTTGAAGAGGTCATTGCACCTTTCTCGTTAACTGCATCAATCAATGTTAGAAACTTAGATAACCGAAAAGTAAATTTCAACAAAACTTTTAATTTAAGCGAATAAGGAACTTATTTTAACAAATATCAAAAAGAGAATCACGACTTTTTGAGTTTTTTCTTTTATAATCAGGTCCCTGCTTTTGTAAAAGCAAATGGTTCGAGGGCCGGAAGAAATTATGTCCAGAGCAACTGAGAAACACTTTTATTCCCGCGACTTATATTAGAAAAATAAAATTTTTTAACCTCGCAAAAGACATCTTTTTCTCCATCTAAATTCAATGCACTAGTATATTGAATTTTAAGCAATCATAAAACTGAAGTCATTTTCGTAAATCAAGTGAATTCACGTAAACTAAGTGGAATTCAGCAGTGAATTCATTGTTTTCCTTTAAGTCATTAGTGAATTCCATTAAAATCGACCAAACCAAAATTGTTTGAATTCATTTTGAGTTATTAAATCTACTTCAACATTATGTGGTTTTTCAAGTAGTATCGTCTTCCTCATTTAATCGGAGCGGTAGTAGTTCGGACTGGCTCACCTATTGAGTGCTCCGGCTTGCCAGCTTTAATGGTCGAACTACACGGTATGTTTTCGATGTCGGCTATTGCCAAAAGAATACATTTTCGTAAAAAGGCTGAATGCGCAATACACCACAGAAAACTTAATTAGAAACGCATTCAATTCAGTTGGCCCGGCCACTAAAAAATAAAATAAAAAATTCAGTTACTTTAGTTCATTTTATGTGAATTCGCTGCGGACTTCAACTTACATTAAGTGAATTCATTTATGTAATTGAAAAAAATTTAAACCATTCGACTCAATTCAATGACTGGTTAAAATAAAAAGCACCAATTACTGACTTCAGAAACATGATGACTTAAACCCTTTAAATCGCAGTCTTTTTTGGAAAAATAACTTCAAATCATTCTGTTTGAATTCATTGGAATTATCCTTCCAAAAGAGTTACTTTTTTACAATTGAGGTTTTGTAGATGGCATACGAAATTTCGTAAGTGTTGTAGGTCGAGGATAAACAATGACGTTGAGAAGTTTGCCGGAGTTGTCTATAAAATTTGTATCAAGCCGGGGTTAAATAAGCAATTATTAAAACGTAAAAGACAAGCAAATGTGATTCTGGTTCTATTTAAAATAACCAGATAGGTCAATGACAATTAATTCCGCTTCTATACCCACAATTCTCTTTCATTATGTTCTTTAAACTATAGGTCGTCATTTAAAATAGAATCACTTTGCTTGTGATGAAAGCGAAAACATCTTCATCGCTTGACATGATTCCTTTTGGCAACACCGGTGAGCTCGATTCCTATTCGACATTATCCAAGTCGGAGTACATTCCTTATCCTCCAACCACCAAATAATTGAATTAGAAAATTGAAAGATAAAATATTGTTGCCCGACCTCGTTGTATACTCTTTTATCACAAGGATATCAATCCTTTGGGACCTTTCTTGCTTATGGATGTCCCGTATAGTTTAACTTGGGAACGAGCTTTATGGAAAATGTTCGGGTTTTCGAGAGACCTTGGGACTTTAATCCACTTATGTAGAACTACAGAGTCTGAGTACAAGAAATTCAAAAGTAATCAGGTCCTGTACAAGGGGGCGAAGCTGATTAGAGTGGATAGCTTCCTGATAAGCTTATTCGTAATCAAAGTACAAGTTGACTACGAAACAACTGACACAGTGTGCCGTAACGGCCTTGACTTGACGTAGACTCTGTACGCTTCATTTAAATGTTCCTATGGATGTCTGCATTCATCATCAAGCCAAAAGTTTCGTTGCTTTTTTCGGATAAAAAATGATAACCGAAAATGATCTCTTCAGAGGTATGAGGTTCTATTGGAGCTCATAGATCTTAGTGAAGAGCTCGTTTGGGCTTTTGTTCTTAAGGGACCTCAACTACCCTTATAGTGCATTTTATACGGACCAAGGAGATGACTTTAGAGAAGAATTAAAAGATGACACCTGAAGTTTAAAAATCAGATGCATTTTGATTTAATCGCTTTATTTGTGGAGTCGGAAGCGTACTGGAGAATTCAACAGCTATTTTTTTGCATTCTTCTGATTCACAGTATTTTATTCACCATCTGTTGATGTGAAATTTTTATGTATTTTTTTCTTCATCACTCTGCTGTCATTTTAATGTTTGCACAGCATATCCAACGACATAATTTTAACGAGGCAGTCCTGGAACACCACCATGGTTAGCTGATAAAGTTATTTCTACAGAACGGTCGTCATGCACTCCAGTAATCCACATGCTTTAAGCTCATGACTTCTTTCCTCTAGCGCTGATGTTAAGGTTGGTATCTAACTGAAGTAGGAGTAGCTAGTTGGTGGCTCTGCATGATTCTAGATAGCTTTACGTAGCCAGGTGCTAGCAGAAGTCATCGCAGTCAGAATTTTTTCGCCCATTTTTTATCTGGGGGAATGAAGTCCAGTCTAAAGTGGTCTACATACTCCGCTAAGTGTTAAGACCTGTTAAGGACCCTATACTTCTTTTTCTTTTAGTATGGGACATCACCAGTAATAGCATCCTCTTCCGAGGTTTATTGTCATTTCATCATGTTAGGTTATTCTTTCGTGAGGGATTGTCATTCCGCGTCCTAAATTAAGCCTTTATCGAGTCTTGGCAGTTTGCTCATGCTCAACCGATTAGGCCTACAAGAGCTACCAAGGCACACATTTTTTTGCAATAAGATTCGGAGACGCACTGTTTCATTCTGAAGTATATTACAAAAGCATAAAATACTCATACAGCTGAGGAGGAAATTTTGCCGTGCAGAACTAACGCTGGTTAACTCTATGATAGCTTTATACCATGGAGAGATGATGATTCGTTTTTACGCACCAAGCTTTAAAATAATACTAAATTGCTTTCCTTAAAAATGAATGAAACAACTTTAAATTATTTAGATTCCCACATCCTTATATTCATTAGTACCAGCGAATTTAAGGAAATCAGGTATTTCCACAAATCGCAAAATGATACATGTTGAATGTTTACCACCCAAACCCATCCCCTGAATAATACACAGTTAATTAAAAGCCCATTACATCTGGTGACGGTTCCATTTATTCTCCGTCCTCTCCTCTACCAGCACACCCACCCACAAACAACCACTCACGTAAATTAAATTCACTTAAGCGCAGGGTGAAACACCTCAGCCACCACCCAACGCATGCATATGCTTCCGGAAGCACGTTCCATGCCACCGTCTAATAATTTTAGCATAAACAACCCCACCTTCCGACGAGTCTGTCAGGACAACAGAACATAACCAAGCGCATTCGCCAAAGCAAACCCTTCCTACTATGTTCAATTAACACATCCACCACCCTCCTGCGTACGTGGGGAGCAGAGCGCGATGTTGCCGCCTAAGCGCTTCCTTGTTGGTTCTCTCAACAGATCGATTCTCTAGACGCTATGACGCAGCCATCCACTGAAGCTTTCAGCCCCAAATCATTCGAGAAATGTTTTTTTATGGCACATTTACATAATTTCGGATGGTTTGGTCTTGTCCGGGAGCCAATTTAAAATTCAGCGAGTGGAAGGATAAACGGAATCCGCATTCGTTCACGAGCCAGAGATTGACTTCATATCATAGCCATTTTCGAAATGAAACTAAATAAGCGGTTCCAGCCAACAACCACTAGTGGCACTGCGGTGGCGAATGCTGGAAAGGATTCTTCGCTGCGTTTGCCAATAAGATTTTATGGTTATGCTCGTAGTACGAGTACGAGTACGGATCTGTAAGGATAACGATTGTTTCAAAATTGTTTTCAGACAAAAAACTACATGCATATATAAAGACATTCGAAAACGACTTGAGCAGATTGTTTCGCAGAGCATGACCTCGTAAATTGTAAGGACTCGCAGGCGAAATAATTGGTTGGTTTGGGGGTACGCTTTGGTGGCAAGTTTAGATCAATTTTATTTAACTGCGTCCTGGCCCATTTAAAGTTACAGATTTATTGAGACTATTTCGAACTACAAATTTTGAATGGCAGTTTGAGATTTCAAAAAGATTTGATTTATTCTAAGAAAAAAGTGTAAATTCTCGCTTTATTTTCAGGATATTAATCCTTGGATGATTTAAGTCTAAGCCGAAGCTTTTTTCCACAGAAACGCTGCTTCCAGTCAGTAAGAACAAGCTATCTGGAATCTCTCTCCGCGTTCTCATTTAATTGAAGGCTAACTTTTCTGGCTTCATATTCAATCACCATGAAAGTTTTAAGGACGGCGGTGACTCCTTACGGGAATCCTGCGGCGCTGTGAGGTTGTTGTTGTTAATACCCGTTCAATTCAGTGAATGGTGACGAATATCGACTTGGTGTTCGTAGGTCTTTTCCAGGACATGGTATGGAGTGAAAGACTGTTCAATTGTCGCTTTGCCGAGCTGGAATCCCCAGTGGTATTGGCCGACGATAAGTAGGTCAGTCATGTCAGCCACAAGTCAGTTGTTGGCTTATTCTAGGTAGCCAGTTTCTAGCTGGCTGCAGTCGGGGCGGGTTATTTTTCAACATTCAAGGGGTAATGGCTACCCTTATAATGTTGATATTATACGTAACGTGAGTGGTAAGGATCAGGGAGGAAATACGGGTAAGTACTAATGCACTTTGTTTTTGAATTTCTGCCGAGTGTTATGAGTACGAAATACCGAGCGTGGCAGAGCGTTCCACATTCGTGTTGTGCGGCTAAAAGATGAATCTCTATACCTGACTGTACGACTGAAGTTGGGCTTGAGGGTGAACTGATGAGCATTCCTAAATCTTAAATTCCACTCCATTCATAGTGCCCCATGATTGTATGCTGTTAATATCGGAATTTAACGAGTTAATCCTACGCTGCCGTTCCATTTCCACGGGCGAAGATGAAAGCAGTCGGAAAATCAATAATGAAAATAAAAAGTCGGTAACAAAACGGAGCCCTGGGGAACACCAACATTTATATGGTGAATATCAGACTTAGCACCGTACAATATAACTTGAATTGATCGGCCCGAAAAGAAGTTTCTAATTTCTAATAAGAGATTCGTCGATACCAAATGCACGCATTTTCGACACTGGAGCCTAGTGCCAAACTCTGTCAAATTGGAAAGTCAGAAAGATGAAGAGAGTGGTTCCACTTGTCTGTGGGATATAACATCTAATCAGCAGTGGACCTTTTGCTACGAAAGCCGTTCTGCCGGTCATTGAGAAGTTTTCGTGCTTCGAGATAATTCATAAGCTGACAATTTACCAGCGTTTCCATGACCGTGAAAAACAGGGACGTCAATGCAATGGGTCGATAGTTGGAGGGAAAAGGGTCGGGTTGGACAAATTCTGATTTCCATCTATTGTACTTGGGAAGAGACTAGAAGAGCAGGACAGATTTAAAAGCTTTTGCAATTGTTTGCCCAACGTGAAAGAACACCTCTGCGGAAGAATAAGGGAAAAACTATCTAGACCAGCGGATTTATGGATGTGAAGACCTTTGAGTACTATGTCATCGATAAATCCATCCCATGGAAAAGTTGACGCGCTCGAGTACAGGAGGTGGCAAAGCAAGCCAATGGTTAGCTGGCTGGAGGTAGGCAGTTGCTGGCAAGTTGCTGGCTAGAAGTAGCAAGTTGCTTGCTGGCTGGAGGTACCCAGTTGCTAGCTGGCTGCAGTGGGGCCAGTTGCTATCAGGCTGTAGTGGGGGCAGGTTGGTAGCTGGCTGGAGGTAGTCAGTGGCTAGCTGGCTGCAGTGGGGCCAGTTGCTATCAAGCTGTAGTGGGGAGTGGTTAGTAGCTGGCTGCAGTGGGGGCCAGTTGCTATCTGCCTGTAGTGGGAGCAGGTTGGTAGCTGGCTGGAGGTAGTCAGTTGCTAGCTGGCTGGAGGTAGTCAGTGGCTAGCTGGCTGGAGGTTGTCAGTGGCTAGCTGGCTGCAGTGGGGGTAGGTTGGTAGCTGGCTGGAGGTAGTCAGTTGCTAGCTGGCTGGAGTTAGCCAATTGCTAACTGGCTGCAGTGGGGGCCAGTTGCTATCTGCCTGTAGTGGGAGCAGGTTGGTAGCTGGCTGGAGGTAGTCAGTTGCTAGCTGGCTGGAGGTAGTCAGTGGCTAGCTGGCTGGAGGTTGTCAGTGGCTAGCTGGCTGGAGGTTGTCAGTGGCTAGCTGGCTGCAGTGGGGGTAGGTTGGTAGCTGACTAGAGGTAGCCAGTTGCTAGCTGGCTGGAGTTAGGCAGTTGCTAGCTGGCTGCAGTGGGGGCAGGTTGGTAGCTGACTAGAGGTAGCCAGTTGCTAACTGGCTGGAGGTAGCCAATTGCTAGCTGGCTGCAGTGGGGGCCAGTTACTAGCTGGCTGCAGTGGGGGCCAGTTACTAGCTGGCTGCAGTGCGGGCAGGTTGGTAGCTGGCTGATGGTAGCCAATTGCTAGCTGGCTGCAGTGAGGGCAGGTCCAACCACAATTCGGCCAATTTGTATGACAGTGTGACAATTGAACAACAACGATCAGAGCTAATGGCACATAATCGACGGACCACTGTGCGAAGCGGTACTAAGCTGGGCTCTCGCTGCGTATAAAAGAAGACTGTACTTGGGCAACCGGGTGGTACTGTGTAAATTACTTCCTACGAATGGTAGCCAATAAAGAAGTTTAAGAATGTAAGAACAAGAATCTGTCAACCTCCTAGTTAGGAAGTAGTAGTAGATGGTCACTTGTTTTAACTAAGTTTAAAATTCAAAACATCGTTGGAAACGAGTACACTCATAATATCCCTACATCAGTATAAAAACGAAAAGATTTCGACTGAAGACATACAAACTGAAGAATTTGCCTCAACAGTTGCACACCGAATTTAATCAGGGAAGACATCCACAAAAGTCGAAGACCTAGTGAAAAGTGACAATCAGACATTTATTGATGTCACAGGTATCTTATTTGATAGCAAACAAACGATTCTTTATAATAAACAACAACAAACAAAGTTATCGGCACGTTTAGTTCCCATAATTTAAACTGACGAACAAAATAAGAGCGAAAGTAGACATTTAAAGAGCAAATTTCGAAAACGGAAAGACCGATATGACGTGGATAGATTTTTGAGGCTATAAAAAGATACGCTCTTCTCCTAGATTCAAGACTTTGATTCCGATATGAAACAACCGACATCAAAGTAAATTGAAGGAAGCGAAGGACTTTAAAGGGACCCACTATTCAAGGCTCCTATCTTCTTCTATGATTGGGCAATTAATGCAGCTGCTACTGGAACTGATAGAATTAAAAATTCAGCCAGTCTTGCTTATTTCATCCCCTCTATCACACCCCCCTCGGAGTATTGATTTTGTCAGTTGACAGATATATTCTTAAAGCCTTATGAAGGATTTTAAATTCTGAAAGGTACGATCCTAAATTATTCTTATTATCTGCACACTTTAATGAAATAAAACGAAAGAATTTCCTCAAAGACATTCTCAGACAACCCGCGTCTTATGTGCTTGGATGCAATATTAGGAGTTATCTCCAAACAATGACCAGCCAGGGACCACCTCTTCGCTCCATTCAATAGTTTAAGTTTTCCGACATCGAGCTTAACTCGATTTACTCCACATCAGTCAGTCAAAGATAACCCCACCACCCATCAGCCATTTCTTGCTATTCCAACCACGACTACACCCTTGGGACTCAACTAATAGTTGTCACTTCTGCACCAAGATACGAAACGTAACGATGTTTCAAATTGAATTAAGGTTCACTTGTGCCAGTCGAGTTCTACCCCATCCACTCAAGATTCTCATCGGAAAGTTCAAAATTCAGTCGAGCCTTAAATTCATCCCCCCTATACGAATCCGCTTCAACCCCCTGGCAATTTAGCAATAATCCGACGTGTTAAGAACCCGGTAATAGTTGCAGATAACATGAAGCATTGTTGGCTGCGAGCCAAAAAATACGCTCCACGAATTTTATCCTGCACTGCAACCCCAACGACGCGCCGCGCCGGGGAAAACGCAATCCTTGCAAACAGATAACCGATCTATTTTTTTAAGTGGAAAATTACTTTCAAGATTTCAGTGTTCATTTTAACCCCTTAAAAACGAACGGTCTATGATTTTCGAACCGACAAAAACTTAATCCCATGAACGCTTGAGAAAAGTTCCTTCTTTTCGTTTTCTTGGGTTTCTGTTTTTTCAATGCCAATCCGTTGAAGATAACTTCCTCTGGGCTCTTGTAGGGGTTCCTTTTTTCTTTCGTCCTTTAAAACGCCGGGTAAGGGCACTGGTAATGAATTATTTTGCAAGGATGCAATTTGGAATGTTTTATCTTGAAGTGGTTTACTTTGGCTGCCGCCCTAATGACTGTGTTCCATGCTAGGAGCATCTTTATCCTTGAATCTTGTAGCTCATGTTGCATGAATAATTAAAAGAAGAAACCAAAAGTCAAACTCATCATTGAGGTCCTCGTGGCGTAGAACTAGACGAAGAGATCGGGTTGCGTGTCTGTGGCATGTTGATTTCATAACTCAATTAATTTGTGCAATTTAAAGCGCCCCTGCTCTAGTTCACTTAACATGAGCACAAACACAAGCTCTCATCCTTTATCCGTAAGTGGGATAACCAATCTGGCTTTACTACTACGCTAGTCGTAAATTGAATTAGTTTATAGAAATTTGCCAGCCAAGTGGTGCACTCAGATGGAAAATTATGTGCAAATTAATGAAATGAGTTTGTTGTGCTTGAGTTTGTGTCCGTATCTATCCTGCGAATCTAACAAACGCGCTGATGTACGAGTATCTTCTCCTGTTTGTGTTTGCCGAAGGACGAAACGATGCTGCACAAAAAAAAAACTGAATTATTTTCTGTATGCTCTGAGTGGAAAATAGAATTTCGCCTCGTCTAGCTGGTGTATCCCTGAAGACATACGTATCTGTATATGAATAAGGATGTGGAGCTGAGAAAACTATTTCAAGAGAGAGAGTCGTGGATATATTGAACACGTTAGCAGCGGCCGGATATGACTGATGTTCAGCTTTCCTTTATAGATCCCTCGAAGGAGAATCGAATTTAAATGATTGATTTGAGAATTTAGATCTTTGTTTAGGGCAAAAGGCATATTATGCAGTAACAAGGTTCCAAGCTGTGAATTTGTAAAGCGAATACTTTCCTTCAAACCACGCAGGTTATTAGCATAGACTATGCTCCTAAGGTACGCCAATAGAAAGATGTCCATTAAAGTAAGGTCCGATGACTTCGGTGGCTAGAGTAAACTCAGCGGCTGTTTAGTTTTTCGTGGAAGACAATTTCCACACCGAATTCATGGCTGATAGAAAAATTTACTTGCAAGTGTGGCAGAAAAAGAATCCAAAGCGTCCATATTTGTAGTGATTCCGCTTGAAATTTTCAAAAAGCAGGCGCCAAAAGAAATTTTTAACCCAGCTAAAAGCAACGTCCAAAATAACCGTCTCAAGATAACAAAGATGCGCAGTAATATTGTCGAGTTACGAATATGAGTTTAAATATCGTCCAGCTAAACTGGTAGTGGCCGAGATGCTGTCCAGACTGCCCTAAGCGGATAAAACTGAAGTTGAAACCATAATACTGTTAAACGACGCTACTGAGATGACGATTTCTAAGGAAGAAATAGGTCATAGGCCATACAAGGCAGGATACAGTTCTTTATAGAGATGGGTGTAAGATGGGGCCTCAGATTTAAAAAAGATTGTCTGGTGCGAGCTTATCCTTATCTACAGAAGATAAATGTTTGTTTTATGGTGACAGGTTAGTTATTTCAAGGTCTTTAGTAGAAAGAGTACTGCAGGCTTAACATCAAAACCACAATGGCGTTGTAAGGATGAAAATTCTGGCGAGGAGTACTGTTTGGTGGATTGGAATAGATACGGACATTTGCAGGTATGTTCATCATTGTAAAATATGCCAGGTTAGTCAAAAGGTTCCAAAAGAAGTTGTCACTTCTGTTGGGCCACAGACTAAGAATTCATTTAGATTTTTTTTATTGTGAAAGTGTAATTTGTTTACTCCCAATAGACTCATTTTCAAAATTCATCGATGTTCATGTGATGGGTAATACCGATGCTCAAAGTCTAATTAATATTCTAGGAAAGATATTTTCATATTTTGGTAGTCTTTCCGAAATTTTGTCGGACAATGGTCCTTCTTTCAATTCAGGCCTGTAGAAACAGTTTGTAGAAAAAAAAGGAATTAAGCTGCTCAATATATCTCCATATCACCCTCAAAATATTGGTTTGGCCTAACCTAACCTCACCTAACCTACAGACTTAATGAGGTTCTTCAAGCATACCGAGAAACACCATCCACAACGACAGGAAGATCACCAAACGATTTGATTTATTCATATATTCCACGTACATTACTTGCAATCATTATCAAGAAGTAATAAAGGTCAATTAACTCAAAATGTTAACAACAACGAAGAAAACAAAGGGCATTCATGTAAAAAAGAAAAGGGCAGCCAGCCACTATGTTAGAGATCGTAGGCCCACTAGCCAAATAAGATATGTGCATCAAAATCAATTACGTTTATCAAATCTGGAAGATGAATATCACCCAGAATTCAGAGAATAAAATAAAAAAAAATCGGAGTCCAAAACAGGGAATCTTCGGTGAATTGAAAGGTGACGGCGATTTAAGACATACTCGTAGACCAACTAGAGCAAGAAAATCCCCAAGCCGTTGGGGATATTCAAGAAATTTTGATCCCATATGATAAAAATGTAATTGATAACTTGAATGTATGTAAAATAGCACTATTCAATCTTAGAGTGAGGTACGTATATATCGCCATACCGTGTGGTTAGAAGCACTCTTTTACAAGTTGAACAGGCTTGGCATAAGCAAACCACTGCTGTACATACTTTATAACATGCTTACAAATAGTCGGTTCGTTGTGAAGAATGGCAATGTTACTTCTATTTGTATTTTCGAATTATAAAGAGGTCTACAACAAGGTGCGGTTAATTCCCCTATACTTTTCAGCATTTTCACGATTGATCTTATAGGTTCTCTTCACAATACTATAGCATACGCAGACGACTTGATTGCGTACAGATCAGGACCGAAGATTGAGGACATCAGATTGAACTTGCAATGTGACTTTGATAAAATTCAGCGTTATTGTGACGACTGGAAGTTAAAGGTTAACTATCATAAATCGGAGACTTGGGATACAAGAAAGAATTGGCGAAAATTCTTGATCGTAGGACAATACGGCCAACCATTAGCAAATCAAAGTGTAGTCAGATACCTAGGGCTCTGGCTTGATCAATATCTATATTTTAACAAACATAAAGATGCTGCTCTAGCCAGAGCCAAAGCGACTTTTGCCATGACAAAGAGACTGTTCTATAGCAGCCAACTTGATGCCAGGATGAAAGTCATCTGCTACATGGCCCTTGTCAGGCCAATGATTACTTATGGGTGTCCCGTGTGGTTCAACGTGACGGCAAATTCGATGGAAAAGATTCGGGTTTTTGAAAGGCAATATCTCAGGTCTTGTCTTCGCTTATATAGAACTCCAGAATCCCAATACAAAAAATTCTATCGCAATGAGGTCCTTTACAATGTGGCCAACCTGATCAGAGTGGATAATTTCCTTATTAACCTTATCCGAAGGCACATTGCAAAGACAATGAAGTCGATCAACAACCAGATTTCCGGGGCCAACTATTTGTACCACGAAAGTGTGCGCCTTAATGGTCTTATCCATCCAGAGGCGTTCCTCTACCTCGATTCGAAAGGTCTGATCCAGAGCAGTCTGGCGGTACCACTAATCTTCCACTTTACCCGTTCAAGTGTAGACAGGTGACTAACCTACAATAGAGACATCGCACGCGGTTCCGAAGAATTTCTCCGTTTCAGCAGGGCGGTGTCAACCCGCGGTATGACAGATGTTCAAAAACAAAAGCAACAATTTTGATGGCTTTCAGAAGATTTATGAGGAACTCGCTCGTCGACTACCTTCAAAGTAAAGTTTCCTTCCGGCATAAGGTTTATCTCGTTTTGTTCCTTTAGTATTTCGCAAATCGCCTTGGCCGGCTTGCATAGATTTAATGCGTCTTAGTTATAGGTAGGGTTAGTGAAAATATATATTATAATAGTATGTATTTATTTGAGTATATATATATGTATATTTTATATATATACTCGTACATTTTAAGGTAGATTTAAGTATTTTAATTCATTTTAAAGTTATTTATTAAAAAGAAAAACGTCCAGGTACTAAGTTTTTTTTAAATAAACATCTTTTTTCTTAGTAAATAATTGTTAGTAATAGATATAAAAATAAATAGTTAGTTTAAGTCGAAAGACATAATTTAAGTACTAGGCTTAGTTTAGAGCGCCCGCACAGGGCCAGTAAGTTTATTAAGTGAAGTTAAATTACGTAAGCTAGTTTAAACGTTTTTGACTAGATAATAAGTTATTTAGATAAGTTAATAAAAAATTCATTATATCGTTATGAAATTTTATACTTTTCAAAATCGTATTTTACTGCGGGAAAATGTTATGTTTTAAGAGAGACGGACTCTCCCGCTCATCATATTTATATATGTACTCATGTTTGTTGGAAAATAAAAATAAAGAAGTCAAACTTTTCACTTGTACAGAACAGTAAATGAAGTTGGATGATGTGTTCACATTTCACTTCGACTCGAACAACGTGTGATCTTATTTGAATTAACTCTGCTTGGTAAGAAAATGATGAAAAGCCACATCTTAAGTGCAGCTATCGCCGACATGGTGTAAATTGTAAACAGCTTGCGGGGCACAGTTCAACTTCAGTGAACATACGAGTGACAATCAAAAACCAAAAGATGTTAATTTTTTTTATTCAGGCCAGCCTGTGGTGTTTTTAATACAAATCTGAAATTAAAAGTTAAAAAGAATTGTCTACTTCTACTGGGTGTTTCATTGAGAGCTTCCTATCTAAAAAAAAAAAACAAAGTGTGTTGAGTGATATCATAGAAGTTTTTTATTCGTTTGGAATCCCTATCGATGCCATTGTGTATGGAGTACTGCGACTTCAGAAAACCCCAAAGAAAAAGTCTAAATTGATCAAATCCCACGATCTCGGTGGACAGCTCACATCACCTCCACGTGAGATGACCATGCCCTCGAATCGCTACTGCAGAATTTCCAATGTGTCGTGAGCTGTGTTGCTCGTTGCACCATCCTGTTGAAACCACATGTCGTTGGTATGACCCAATGGCGCTCTTGCATCTCGTTAGGGTTATTTTCCTACTACTCCAGAGTCCATTTATGGTCGTTTACCTTCAGCTCCTAGGTCAGTAGAAATTAGTGCGGGTGCAGGCCAAATCACGATGCAAAATTCGCCAAGTTGTGCTCTGCGACTAGTACCCACAAAAGAGGTGATATAATATCTCCTTCTGGTGTTCTTTCTATGTAGGACTTTACCCTTCCTGCTACATTCTGTTGTAGACTAGATATTTATTGAATTTTCCTTTCGATTCAAGAACTGCGTCGAATCTTGCTGGCCCAGAAATAATCAACTTTTGGCAAACATATTATTTTTACTTCTAGCCACAAATCTTCTTTTTTTTCAATCTCGTGCTTCCTAAAGCATCTCAAACATACTTCCAAAGGGCCGAGTATTGTGACGGCAAAGAAAGAAGATCAACCCTGTTCCTTTCAAACCACTCTCGAGCAGCTTAAGAAGTATGCGTGAGAACAATGTGCTTCTGAAACTTCCAAATGAGTGGCATGTTTTCCTCGGCATAAGGAAGCATTATATTGGCCAATAAATTTACTTACCGGGATTGATCCAATGTTTCCTTAATCCAGTGAATAGGACCAACACCAGACCAAGAAATACATGCACACACCACAATTTAACCACCTCCATGTGTCACTGTTTTCCTGGTATATGCAGAATTAAATTCTTGAGTTGTAGGACAAATGTTCTACCATCAGATACTTGCAATTTAAATTTACTTCTACTTACTTATCTTGGAACAAATAAATAAAGTTCCATTCATTCTCATGGCATAGAACTCTGAGCTTATGTCCTTTTCCTATTTTCGGAAATATCCGTTCGCAGTCTAAATATGTAAGAGTACTATTTTTAATAAGTTTTCTGACGCACGCTAATATTGTTGGCGGACAAGAGCAGAGCCTTCAAATTGATTTTATCCACTTTACCAAAGACATTAGTTTTAATGGCTCATGACTTATTGAAATGCTACTTGCGCAAAGTGAGTTGGCCAAGCACAGCGTCGTCAGTTGCAAAGAGAACACAATAGCGAAGCTATGTTGGATTTAACTAAAACAGACAAGTTCATCTTGGCTCAAATTAAGTTCAACAGTTTTTTGTTAGTCCTTCTTGGATATCCAGTTCCCAAATGGGACAAGAATAAGAAAATATTTACCACCGAAGGCAGACTATATCTCGTCATCACAATAATCTATTTCATACTCTTTAATATATTTTTCATTTTCGATGGCAACTACGAAATATTTAATTTCCTATTCGCATCAGTTATTGTGATCCATCGATTTCGAATTAATCCAAATAAAGACAAGTCTTATTTCAATAAGATGGCCAAAGTTTATGAGCAGATTGCGAGTACGTTGCCCAAAAGGAATCACTTCAACCATTGGGACCTGGTTTGTGTTTTCTTCCACGTTACGATTTTAATGCTTTGGGTGCTGTCGGCAACTTTTAACAAACTTTATGTTGGAAAGATCTTCGAATTGTTTTTTTTTCTACACAGTTACACGTTCGTGTCGGTATTCTCATTTTATGCGTACTTTGGTTTTCTTATACTTCGAATGCTAGCGAAACAAACAAGTGTGATTTTAAAAAACATACGCATGCAGCAAGAATATTCGAAGATGCATCCCTCGACGAATAAATGCTTGTTGTGCTTTAAAGCTGCAAATGATGTAAGAATGCTGACCGTGCTTTGGTCAAGACTGCAGGAGGTGACAAATTATTTTGGAAGTTATTTCACACCTTTTCTCTTGTGGTATTTGGCAGTTATGTCAAATAATCTCATTGCTATAATCCACAATCCCAAGAGAAATTTTATAATTATCTTAATTGAATTTTTAATATTCACCAAATTAATTCATATCAATTTAATGGCAGAGGACCTGCGAGATCTGTACAAAGGAGCCATAAATATAATTAACTTTGATTACATGGGCTTAAGTCCAACGTATGATGAAACTGTAAGTATTTTAAGGGCGAAGTTAAAATGTTACTCTCGATTTGTATAATTTTTAGGCTGATCTCATTATGTTCTGGACTCTGGTGAAGTGTCAGTCGATTAGATCGCTTATGATGTTCTTTGTTGGGAAGAGATTCATCTTTAAATGTACCATGGCTTGGGTGGTTATGCTCGTCCTGGTTTTACATTTTTAGAACTTTCTGCTGAAAAGATTTTATCTTAAAGTGTTTTATGTTGTAAAATAAAATTAAAAAAAAAAATTAAAGCCTTTCTTTTTTGGTTATACAGTGTTGGCCACATGTTCATTTCTTTCTTTAAAAAAAAAGCAAGCAGAAAACAAATTCAAAATTCATAAATTTGAATGCAAGGAAGATTTAGTTTGTTATTTTCGAAGCAACTATTTTACGACAAGCTCAACCAATATATTCTTAAAGAGTGCCTGCGTCGTTTCTGGAGTGATCGATTTGTAATGGCACCCCACAAAGGAACGTTAACTTGTAGCTTTTTACATTACATTACATTTAATTTTTATTGAACTTAAAATATTATTTACAATTGTTCCTTAATATATATTTACATTGGTAATATTTTATAGTTGTTGGCTCAACAATAGGGGCCCAACGGTTGGATTGAGGCTTACATACATTTTTTACATGGAATGGTGAAAAAGTTGCTTAATGGTTGGAGATACTTAGGTGATTGCCACAGAGTGTTCAAGTCTGGGCTTCGATGTCGGTCCTTTAAGGAGGTTTTGTGTAGCAAGTTATCACCGATGATACCTGGATCCTATTTCTTCGAAAAATGCTGGTTCTTCATCTGCATCTGAGGGAAAGAGTTCCTCTTGCAGCAATGCCATTGCGTTGAGGTATCGGTGTTCGGGTATGTGTCCTTGGTTGGCCATGGTGTTGACGAGTTGATTGGGATGGTCCTTGGCGGTGGCTACGAATTTTTGAAATAAACCAACCACGTACCGGGTTATGGGTTTGATTCCTGATTCGCTGTAGAGTCGCCTGTTGCTGACGTGTTTCTTCGTGATCCTGTTGTAGTGGAGATCAGTGCATATGCGCAAGATCTTCCTCTCGAACATAGCAAGTTTCTTGATGTAAGTCTTCGAGGCTGTGAACCATATGGGGAATCCATATGTTATCACCGGCCTGATGAGCTGTTTATATAAAAGCAGCTTTGTCTTCCTGCTGAGGCCGTTAAAGGGTAAACCCGATGGAAGGCGAAGCAAGCCTTGCGAAGAATTGAATCCACATGAGGGTTGAACTTCAACTTCAACCGTCCTGGTATCCAATCGTGGTGTTGCGGCAGTTCTTAGCGGACCTTGTTCTCCGAGAGTTGGCCGGCCTACGGAAGCACATCAGCTCCGTTTTCCTTGGATTGATGCGGATTCCCCAATCCTTGTAGTAGTCCTGTAACTTTCTGATATGGGTTTCAACTCTTCGAGCCGCTATCAGTGGTGAAATTGAACTTGCGTACGTGAGTGAGTCGTCCGCGTACAGGCAGCATTTTGTTGAATTTTCCAGTCCGGGTTGGTCCGATGTCAGAATGTTGAAGAGGAGAGGACCCACCTTTGATCCCTGTGCGACACTGGCTCTCATTGCACGAGTTGAAGATTTCTTATTGCCTACCTGCAAGAAGAAAGACCTGGAAGTAAGGAAAGAATAATCTAATTGTAGCTTCGTGATGACCAAGCAACATTATCAAAACGACCGATTAAGTGGACATTGAAATTGATGTTCATTTTTATGATTGTTCAACGGGTTGTGTGGCATGTAATCCCATCTTGCTGGAAGCATTGCTCCTCTCCTCAGGCTTGTGCGACCGACCTTCAGTTTTCAAGATGTTCGTAAATCTACAACAATTCAAAGAAACCACTAGATGGCCCACCCTATAGCTTGTATTTTTCGTGACCAGGAAAATGACTGATGCCACACCCAGTCTTTTTAAAAGTTGAATATACTTCAGTACGAAGAAATCAAGTAACGAGGAATGTTTTTAAGGTTCCGTACCTCAAAACTAAAAACGGAACATTATAGAATCGCTTCATTGCTCGTCTGCCTGTCTGTCTGTCCGTCTTTTTAAATTATTGTCTGGCTGTCTGTCAAAACCCTTGGAACGCATGGGCTTTAATTAATTAAATTAATAAACGGAACATTATAGAATCACTTCATTGCTCGTCTACCTGTCTGTCTGTCCGTCTTTTTAAATTATTGTCTGACTGTCTGTTTTTCTGCCTGTCAAAACCCTTGGAACGCATGGGCTTTAATTAATTAAATAAATAAAAACAAATTATTATTGCGGTCCCTTTAAGTTTTAAATTCATGTAGTCAAAATTAACAGCAGTTTATGCCGCATAATTTGACACAAGCAAAGGGAAACATTACCTATAGACCGTTGTCCAAGAATCATAACATAAGCAATATCTTGTAAGTTCAGAGGTTCTGCTTAAGTTTGATTGGCCAGATAAAAGTTACAGCGATTGACTAAACCTGATGTAACATTTTTTTTTTTGACAAAAAGTGTACGATTAATTAATCACCCCGGCCCTCGTGTATTGACTGTGCAAAAAGACATTTTATCATTCGCCGTATACAAATAATAATTGAAAAATTATCAAATAATTCTTAAATGGGAGTGCAATCCCCTGGCTTTTGCCTTTATTATTAATGGATTGGTGATGGCATCAGACTTTGTTAAAGTTAGTTCTATGTCTTAAAAATCTTGTCACCGTAGATACATAAATCGTAGCTCCTTTTTTAGAAACGTCAGAAGAAAGATGGTTTTCATTTCATCATAGATTTAACCCAAAAGAAACCTCACTGTTATTGCAAAATTTCTTAGGATTTTAATAAACCGCGCTAGCTGTGGTTCCAAAACAAGCAATGAAACATGTTTTGCTGTGTTCTGTGGCGCCTGTAGGATAGAAAGTGTTGGCACTGACTGAAATCAAGGCCTCCTCACAGCCTTCAGTCATTCTGAAATCATTTTTGAATTCATTTTTAGAAGACCCTTATAGGATAACTTCTATAATATATTATTGTAAAACATACTATATTATCAGACAGCTTGCTTGTTTTTTTCCTACGATATTTTATTAACTTCCCATTTTTCTTGTAATCGGTCCGATTTTCGAAATTCAAAATTTTTTACATTTCTCCACGTTTGGCGGTCCCGGTAGTCGGATTCCATTGTTTTTAGAAAGATGTATGTGTGTGTGTGTACGTACGTACGTACGTACGTTTGTGCGGATTCTTTCGTACAGCCTAACTCGAGAACAAATCAAGCTATCGAAGCCAAATTAGTTTCATTCGAAGCGTGTGTGCATAAAGATCCCCTGAAAAGCTTTTGGTTAAATTTCACATGGTGGTTTGAATTTTATGACGAAAAAACTGTAAAAAAAGGTACATTTTCACTTCTTCAATTAAAACCAATTTAGTTTTCCAATAAAAAAAAGTTCAAAATTAATTAAATTTATAGTTTACAGCTACCTTATCAGATAAAAAAATATGCATAATTATGTACAGTTCATAAGTTTCCGGACAAATTCATATAAAAAATTTTTTTTGTTCAATTTTAACGCCAAAAGTTTCATCAATGTTATGTTTATTTAACCAATTGACCAAACTAAGTAAGTTACTAACGATAGAGACTACCAAAAAGACTAAAACAGTATTTAGTTGAAGCCATTTCATACATTCATGTGCCCCATTCTCTATTTCCTGATCCAAATTTCAACGGAAGTTCTTTGAAAATTGTTTAAGAAATGTGAATCCTGTAAGTGTTCTCCATTTTTCAAGACTCAGAGTGGCGTCTGCAACACTGACACATGAAAACATCCTTAGAAAATTATGAAGCCACCAGTTTTTTTTGTTCAAAAGCTGCTCGGCTGTAGCTTGACGCTTTTTTTTTGGTTATAATATATTAGCAAAAAGAAGCTCATGGCGCAACTTACATGAGGCAATTGAATTTAAAGCAAAAGCATCGAGAGAAACCTAAATGACAAAGTTAAAACACATGGATAAAACTGCATTACTCGTATATTGCAAGGAACACCATAACATCCGATTTAGTTTGTTTTTAACTGTTGTAGTTTATTATCATGAATCCAATCCTAGAGGTCTTTCCAGAAAATGACACATGGATAAAAAATCTCTCGAAACCGGCCTGGAAACAACCATAAAAATCTGGACTAAAGCCATATATTAACCAGAAGAAAAAGATCCTTTGCTGAGCAGTTCCCAGCTCGGAAGGAAGAGGCGGTCGAAATCTCGGGACTAAAATTATGTACTTTTGAACCCTTTCAAAGAGGACACGCCCTTATATTCCGAACAATGATTAATAGTAAGGAAAGCAATCTAACAAATTTAATTGATTAGAAATAATTCCGCAAATACATGAAGTTGAGATAAACGGCCTTTCTTAATGTAAGCAAAAAAGGCAAAGCAAAGCCTGGACACAAATTTCCCTTTTCTCATTTCAAAAAAACTTTTTAAAATTCTTATCCCTATAATAGCATTAGTAACAGTAAAAATTTGTAAGTGGTGTTTCAGCGATAACTCAGCACAAGTTTTAATAAAAATATTTCTGCTGAAGGGAAAGTTTGCAAAGAAATTGCAGAGTTCAACCGAATCAGACAAATTTGAATTCCCAAAAAAAAAAACAAAAAAAACAGTTCCAGGCGACCGAGCCTTTGATCAGGCTTGAAATTTAGTTTGTGTCACCATGCAACTGGTCCTCACGCTTTTAAAATATGAATCCCTATAAACAGAGTTCTAACAAAATGTAATAATTTTGAAACAAGGCTATATACTATTTGATAATTCTGACTGTCTGATTTAAAACACTAAATTGGAGCTTAATCTTCCAAATTTTGAATAAGTCGATATCAAATCATCCGTCCCAATTCGAGCTCCACCCACGCAATTCTCAAACCACTACAAAAATCTTTCATTCTTCTCCTAATTCTTGGAGTTGGATACTATTAGAGGGATGGCCGTGTGCTACTTTGTGCCTACAGAAGACTAGCTAAGATTTTGGGTCGTTGGTCCTATAGTTTTTTGTCTTAAACAGGAAGAGATGCTTTATTTGAATAGTGTAATGTAAGCCATGGACAGCCAGCCAGCTTCAACATGAAGCTCGGCAAGATAGAACTCGTACTTTCTCCAAAATGTTTTTGTAAGTCATAGTAATTTCTTACAGTCAAGACGCAACTCATAATAAGAGGTCACAAAAGTTTTAATCTCGTGCACAACATTTTCAAGCTATGCCATGGTCGCAGCGTCTTTGATAGAGCATGAGAAGCGCCCGATTGAGGATGTTAAGAGATTAAGAAACAGGAATAAGTTTCGAAAATTCTACCACCAGAGAAAACAATTATCTCAAGCTTACAGACCCCAAACCGAAACCTGCAAAATTCGAAATGGACTCGAATGTAACTCGCGAAGATATAAAAGGAGAACGCATTTTGACGTCAACAGTGAGTTTATGAGGATTCAGACAGAAATTACAAAGATGGGTTTGGCGGTATACGAGGGCACAAAGAAGCATATGTTGTCATCAAAAAAAGACACCCAAATCGTTACCATAGATAGCTATAAATTTGAAGTAGTTAGGGAATTTATCTACCTATGCTCTCCTATAAACATAGATAATAACACCACCGCTGAGATCAAATGAAAAATACCTCTTGTTAATCGCTGTTTCTCTGGGCTAAGAAAACAATTGTGTAAAGTCCTCTCTCGTAGAACTAAAGTGTCGCTCTATAAGACTCTCATCAGTCCCATCATGGTATATGGTGCAGAAGCATGGACAGTTTCAAAAGCGGATGAAGGCTTCTTAGGTTGTTTCGAGAGAAAAGTGTGATCTGCATTGACGATGAGTGGAGGAGAAGATTCAATAACGAACTGTACGGTACGAGTTGTACAGCGAAATCGACTTAACCAAAAGGATAAAATTCCAATGCCACGCGGACTGGCGCTACAGTCCTCAAGTTATTAATTAAAAAGCTAATGCCGAAAAAAGTGCAATTGGCTATCAATATTAAACAAAAACGCAAAACATAATTTTAAATTATATTAAGTCATTTTTTTAGTAATATTATTAAACTAAAAATGGAACTAATTTCTAGTAGAAACGTTACTTAATAAAAAAAAAGTATTACTCGAAATAATATATTCGAATAATCTATTAATGATAAATACACAAATCGTATTTTAAATGATTCAAAAAATCTAAAAGAAAGATTTTCCTAAGGGGCTGTTAAGAACATATATATGTATCTTTTTTTTTATTGCAATGTATTTGTCTATGAAATGAATATGTTATCATAACGCAAATGGAATTTGATGGTGGTGGAGATGGGAAATTCATGGTATGGGCAGACCTACTCGCACCCAAACCAATTTTTTGCAAGGCTGCTGCAAGGCTTGTGTAGGTATTTCAGTTATATTATAAATTAAGCGACGTGTGTTAATATGATTTTAAAATAAAATATTTCTCATTTTAGTCAGACAAAACTTAAGCTAATAAGTGTTGACGAAAATTTGCCAAAACCAAACTTAATACTTTTATGGGCTTGACCCATAATGTAATGGGACAATTTTCAAAGCCGCCTTAAGCTCATTCATGTCTTTTATCTATTATCCAATTCAAATCGTAAGGACAAAGAGCAAGATGAAATACAATCGTACCTTCTTTAACTCACCAGAGGAACTCTTTAACGTATATTTGAATTCGTCTTTAATCTGTATAGGGATATAGGGCTATGGGGATAAGAGTTCTACTCCACTAATTCAAACTTTCGCATAATATATGAAACCTCGAAGGTGCTTGGATCTAAGAAATAGCAAAAACTTCAGCAGCTGGTTTGAATACAAAAATTGTTTAAATATGAACGGCGATAATACTTAACAAAGAATTCAACACCAATGCCACCAGATCGTAAACCGCCATTTCCAAAAGACTCTCAATAAAACACAAATGTATGACTTTCTGACAGCTGCAGCATTTCGGGTTAAGTGTCTTGCTGTTGTTAAATTTACTTGACTGCCAGTGGAAGTACATTACGTCTTTGATGTTCAACCAATAAAAACATTGAATCACTAGAATTGGCCATCTCTGTAATATAGTCTTAGCTTAACCTGTTAACAGATCATAAGCTCGCAAATAAAAATATTTTTGCTAGCGATATAAAAACTCCTGCCAAATTTTAGTCCATTCTAAATGCCAGCGGGCAACACGGTCTCACTAGATCAAATGTCGACAGATCCAACAAAGTTTATTCACTCGCTCGGCTTTCAACGCATAATCTTGGCAAAGACGTTTCTTTTATTTAAATGTCAAAACGAGTACAATTTGTAAACATTTCACCGTTTATGTGTTTTCTTATTTTTTTCGAAATAAACAATAATTTCGTATACATTTTCTCATCCCGTTTAAGATAAATGTCCATTTCCCAAAATACACAGAAAAGTCAACAACTCACCAAAAATGTCAACAAGAACAAAACGAAATGTTTTAAAAAACAAAACAAAATAAAAAACACAGTTCTGTTTTTGAAAATAAAAATAAAAAAAGAAAATACCTTACAACTGCTAAATTTAAACTGACGAACTGATTGAATGAAATACTTTTAGTGATTTCGAACGTGAAACACGCACAATTCGTGAAGAACACCTAAAATAAACAAGGATATAAATAATTTTTAATGATTTATTCGCACTGCTGGTTCATTGTTTAAGTTTTTTTTTCTAAAAACTGCTTAAGCCCCGAATTTGCACGTGTGCGAAATTTAGTGGAAAAGAGCAACAAAAGAAAACCTCATAGAATCGTAAATGACGGTAATAAATTGAACAATAAAAAATTATAATCACCCTAGAAGATGCTGAAACAAAAGTCTGCCATTAGCCGGAATTTTGGCATATTGCTTAAAGTTTTGAGGAATTTTTGAAATATTTTTGTTTTTTTGCTTTGAAATATTGCATCGTAAACAAATGACGGAAATTCCATTAACGTTGTCAGTTTTGGTTTTTTTGTCAGTAGGTGGAAATTTTCATAGATACCGTGAAGACGGGCAGAGCTCGCTGACAGTGGTGTAAAATTCATGCTCACTTGCAACACCTCCCATAAATGTGGTAGTCCACCAATGGCTCTTAATATGCTTTCTGATAGTTTGACAAGAATCCTACCAGCTTAGGCAACAAACTTGAGGTAATAACTCAGAAGACTGAAGTCATCGTCAAATATAAAGAGTTTCTGTGAACAGGTTATATTGGCCTTACAAGCTTACTTGTAGCTTGTCAATGCGTTGCTGCAAGCAATAAATTGACACCAAGAATTTCAAGACCACAGTCCTCAAGAAATAATATACATTAGGACACAATTTGGAACTGTGAAACTTGCGACGATAAACCTGAACTTTGTTTTGAATGGTTTGACGATTGCCATTGGTCTTGGGTCATTGAAAGAGTTTTTACATTCATACATGCATAATGTCCCTACTATCCTGGATTCCATAAATTTATAATGTTTTATGCATAAGGATCAGCCCCAGGCTAAAATTCGGGCAGCTTCTCCAAATAAAATTAAAAGTCTGCTTGAGAGGTTCCAAAGTCGAAAAGTAAGGCTTTTAGGAGATCTAAATATTGCGAAGTCAATTGTGTCAAAACCGTCTCTTCATACTATTTTTTCACCTTTTCTAGAAAGAAACTTTCAGTGATGTAACTAGCTGCATTGCACACCCTTTTTTGATCGTAATTCCCCTCATGAGTATTTCATCAAACCCAATTTCGGACAAAGTGTAACAGAGATTCAGAAACTCTTTCTTTGGCCGTATAACACGAATATGGAGGCTCAGTTCCAATCTGTGTTTCTCACTCATTACAACCTGAAGCAATTCAAAAACAATGCGCCTCGTTACCTCTTCTTTTATCCTTTCTGGTTTCCTTCACTCCGTTTGAATTTGATAACTTTTTGGGGGGATCACAAATCCCTTCTGAATTCTAAACAAAAAATGTTTAGATTTTGATAAAAATTTTTTTTTTGTGTCAATTATTTGTCCGCACTCAAGGGATGATGAACACCCTTATGACTCATTCTGGTACATAGCAGTGACTGGAAAATCAGATCTTTTTGGGTTTCAATTGCTCCATGGGCCGAGAGTCCGAATTGCGACGGAAAATTTGATCGTTTAATTCACAGTATTTTATTCCAAATTAATGCACTGGAAAGTTGTGGCTCATCACCCTGCTGTCAGACTATTATTTTGACGACGCGAACTAAGACTTACAGTATGTCAAGCCGATAAAAAAATCACTTCAAAAAGGCCACCCTCTTGGCCAGACATAACGTTCGACCTCCATTCCAGTGATTGGTTGATTTGTCAGGTAATATGATTTCATTTCTCATAAAAAATCCCACTTTGTTGTTAAAAAAAAAAAAGAAAGTTGAATGCCTTCCCGCTGTCGAAACAATGTAGTGTCTTTGGTTTTTCATTTGGCAAGTTGTCAAATTAATTCCGTACAAATTAGCCGCCCTTGAGCGTACAATTTAACCCAAACCAACAATTAATCAAATCGCCTAAAAATAGTCCCGCTCACCGTCTGGAGAGTATTGAATTTTCGCCAAAAATTTACTTAAAAATTTCCATTAAAAAAAAAAAAGAATTAATCACATTTGACTTCCAGGATACACACAAATAAATAAAATTTAACTAGGAAATATCCAATCTCACTTTGTGTTTATAAAACAATAAACCATTTAACGACTTGTCGATTAACTACACATAAACAGAAGCAAAAAAAATATAATTCAATAAATTTGTGTAAGCGTATATTTAGATTCAAACGAATCTAGATACTGTATCTAAACAAGAATCACATCAGTCGAGAATTTTCTTGTTCTTCATCATTTCTTATCAAATTTAAGAGAAAATTCTCATAAAATGTATTTTAAAAAATTTCACTTTTGCCTCACAGATACTCGTAGTATGCGATTGGAGCATAAGTGACTTGATGACGTTTCCTTTTGGTGGATCACATCGCTTGCCATGGGGTTGCCATACTATGGCGCGGCGACGGCCGGCGTATGCTCGTCTGTTCTCCCGTTTCAGGGGATTTTCCGACCTTTTTTTTTTGAGTCGAGCGCTTATTGTATTTTCTTTTCTTTGCTTCGGTCATGTTGCTCATCTAGACTTTCCGCATTTCCTTTCAGTCAGAGCTAGACTAAGTGAGTGATTGGCTCGCATGGGGACAGCAGCTACACGCAGAAGCTCGTTAGTTCATTCTTTGCCGTTTCGATCGAATCGCTGTGCGGATCGATTCAAAGTGCTTGTTTTTGGAAAATTTTGAAAATATCACGGAAAAGTGTTCGGGACTCAATTTAAAAAAAAGTTTTATTGAATTTATTCTTATGAGTGTTTTCTGAGTGATTGTGCGCGAAAAAAAAAGTAAAAGAAAAATCATTTTACCCCCTGTCTGGAAAAGTCATAATTTTGTACAACTAGAGCGAAGATAATTGGAATATTCTGAGATAATCGCTTTGATACTAAAATGTGGACCTACTTACAAAGGACCAACGCAATGGGATCTTAAATTTAATTGCATAACGATAAAAATATCTCGGACGGACAATGCAAATGATCTTAGGGCATTTCTTTTCCCAAATTATTCCAACGAGCATAACTTTGTCTTCAAAGATCGCTTAAAACAAGTCTTGAAGGACCCACTGTTTCGAATTAATATTATCCTTTGTTTAAAAAATTTCATTTAATTTCTTCGCCCCGTTTATTTATAATCAGCTCCCGGAAATGTTTTCTTTTTTGTTAAGTGTCTTCTCATTTTAAGGCAAAACTTGTGTGACAAACCTGCCAGATCACAAACATGCGACTGCATATTTGATTGATGAGATTGTGAGGTAGCTTTTTTTTGGCAATGACACTGAAAATGCCTGAAAGAAGTGCTTGAAGTGCAAAGTCATAGCATAATGAGGAAGAATAAGTGCAAATCTTAAAAAAATTATATCCTATCAATCTTGGTATTCTCTACAAAGTATGTCTGAAAGCACTAATTTCATAAATCACTGAACGAATTTAACTTAAAATGTTAAAAACTGATTGAGTATTTTTATGAGAAGATTTATGTTTGTGAATAATACATTTGTGCAATGATTCACATCAAGGAAGGCACTTATAAATGCGTTAAGAAAAGATTGCCTAATCTTTTTTTTTCGTTAGAATTTCCTTTATAATATTTCCTGCCTTGTACATAATAAATAAGTGCAACCAAAAACCACGTGTACTTTCAAAAAAATATTTTTGCTTTGATTTTAATATTACTGCAGAGCTCAGCTTAACACCATAACACCGCACTCCAGTTATAAGATTTCGCAGTGGCGATAAGCAGCAACAAAATAATCTACAAAATCATGCGTACTAAAGATTTTAGATTGCAAAACAAACAGACCATGTGAATCGAAAGTTTTTTAAAATATCAGGACTAAAAATAATGTTAAGAATGCGGCTTCATCCTTCAATGTCCCTTTAGCTTGATCGGTTAATTGTTCCATTTCAGTTTGGTAGTCCGAGGCGTCCACGTTTTTTCTGAGCTTGTGTCATTGTTTGAATTCAAATCAGGTCGTAGGATGACGAAACCAATAACAATCTGAGTGTCGTAAATTTTCCATACGAGTCTACGTTAATTCCAATGTCCCATCGAGTATACTTTCTTGGCGACGACAAGTTTTGCGAGCATAAATGTAAACTATAGTCAAACCCACATTTGAACATTCGTTATGTTCCTGTTATTTTTCCCAATATTGCCTGAAGATATTGGTCGATAATTATTGAAATGAAAAACAAACGAGAATTCAACAACGTTATAATTTATTTAGTTTCCCTCTTTTTTACTTCTTTCGTTCAATAATTCAATAGGTTAATTTCTTAACAGATATTTTGGAAAACAGTCTCTCTGTGGAACGATTCTTTCGAAAAAGCTATTCAAGAACATTCTTAATGCAGAGCCATTTCATTCTATATTCTTTTAAAAACTATTATACCCTTCCTTAAAATCGCTTCACAAGTAATCAGTATCGACTTGAAACCAAATAAAGAGAACTAATCTGAACGAATAAGGGATTGGCAGAAATCAGAAGAAGCTTTTGACACCACATTTAAAAAATTAATGCCCCCGTTTCAAATGCAATGGAGTGGAATTTTGTGACGGTACAATGCTTGAAATTGAATAAGTAAGGTAAGTTAAATGTCAGCTTACTTGGACTATTTGATTTGATACAATGACGGCCATAAATGACTTGGGAAAAAACGTCGAACGAAGAACTGGAATCATGCGACAATAATGTTCGCCTTCGGCTTATTTTCATGATATTGACTAATTCTTTGCATCCTTTTTGGTGCGGCTCAGCAGCTTTTCTGAAACCAAAGAGGCAAACTTTGCCCCGATAGGAAGTTCGTAGTTTAATGCATTCAACGAGGGAGATCCCTACAAATTATCTACCAGCCACCAAAATTGCTGGTGCTACTTTCGTACATCTGCTACGTCGCGGACCGATACCGCCCTACTGAAACGGAGACACTCTTTGGAACCGCGTGCAATATCTCGATTTTATGGGAGTCACCTGTCTACTCTTGAGCGGGCGAAGTGGAAGATAAGCGGCACCACTAGCTTGCTCTGGATCAGACCTTAAGAATCGAGGTAGAGGAGCCCCTCTGGAGGGATAAAACCTTTAAGGCGCATACTTTCGTGATATAAAATGTTAGGACCTCATTGCGATTGAATTTTTTGTATTGAAACTCCGGAGTTCTATATATGCACTTTCTTAATCAAGTTTCACTTTAATGTCTAACTTACCCACTTTTTGTTTATTCTCGTCGCCAAAATAAAGCTGTATTTATAGTGATTATAATAAATAATTTATTTAACTTCGAACATTCACTGCGTTCAATTCCCCCATTACCATTGTATTTTTTACTGTCAAACTCGGGGACAACAGACAACACTGTGAGTCAAAATAATACTCGTAAATACATATTAATCACCAGCTGACCCATAAAACTCGGAGGAAGACAATCAGCGACAGCATCCTTGTTGAACGCAATTTTTGCCTCCACAGTCTCAGCTTCATAATATTCTTTTGTCAGAGACAAGATCTCTTTTCACATTTAAAATATCGACCAGATCTCGCTGCTAATTTTTCGTTCGAACTTCTTTTGCATTTCTATAACCCGGGCATGTTCTTTGTACCTGTTGATAAACAAACGATTGCGTGTATGTTTCAGGTCCTCATGATGCAAAATACCATGACAACCTCCACTGCAAACGACGTCCTTTTGGATCTATTGTAGATTGCATTTCCTGCTCAGAAGCCAACCTCTCACGTCTATTTGTTTCACGAATGATAAATATTGAATCGTCCATTTGGAAAGAATTCAGGTCTCTCCACCACCACCACCTTTGCTACCTCTGAAGCCAAAATCTTGAACCAAAACATTTCGAATGGATCCAAAATCAAAGTTCAAACGCTCTACTAATTCTCTGATATTTAAATTTTTCGACGGGCCCACGACCACCTATTTTCGATCTTTGTCAAAGCATCTTTGCCGCAACACTTTTTCATCATTTTCAAGACATTTGCATACTTAAATCTTACTCGTTGCAAGGTTGTTTATATTTTGAAAATCGAAAACGAATCGGGGGCATCGAATTTTCAGATGTGTTAACCCAATAAATAAACAAAACTCGAGCTGAATGACCAAAACAAACTTAAAACTTCGTGGACAAAGTAGTCCGCCTGTTCTTATCGAACAGCTTGATCCTTGCTTCCTTATCGTCCTTATCTTTTCAATCATTTTTTATGTCGGCCTTGAGAAACCTAAGAGATAAGAGGCGGCATCTCTGATGGCTTTTCAGCACCTCCAGTGCTTAAATTTTAGATCTGTCAAGCTAATTTTAATGTGTTTTTTTGTTTAAAGGACACTCAAAAGCAAACAAACTTTTGTCATAATGAAACTGACACACTTTTCCTGGAAAAAAATCAAACATAAATTATACTCATATTCAACTCTGCTGGGTTAAGTAAATTTATGAAATCTAAAACCACAAGTTTCATCATCGTCTGATCTTAGACTCTCGCTCATCATTTCGGTGGAAGCTCATTTGACAGATTGATTGACGTACACTTTAACAAGTCTTTGGTCGCGTCAGAGTTTATCAAGCAAGCAATATGTTTGGTTTCGCTGAGTGTGTTCAGTCAGTTCTAACGATGAATGACAAGTGCATTATGGACTTTTGTAGTTTCCATAAAGATGCAAAACATCTGCTATGGTTGACAGGAGAAAGGGTTTAAAATGTAGGTCATCCTACAGGTTGTTATAGCCGGGATTTTTCAAATATTGACGGAAGCAGGAAGACAAATGGATAATAATTCTTTTTCTTCTGAAGAACGAGAAAATTTTAATCCATTTTAACCCATTTTTTAAGTGCGACTGTAATACTTGATAAGCACCCTGGGTAGAGCTCAAGCTATAAGCCTCAATCTTCATCATGAAAGTTGCATCATGAAAATTGCATGAATAGAAAAACTCAGCAGCACGCTAGTCAGGTCTATATAGATCCTCTGGAAACGATGGATTGCGATAAGTCGATAATCGGTACAGACAGTATTTATCGGTCTTAAGTTAATTTATTTTTATACATAATCCTCCGGTAACTCCACGAATTCAGTTCATCTCTTCTCGACTGTGCGATTTCCTTCTGAAAAAACTAAATTTGCCTCGACTCTCCGATAACTATTCTGCAGCGGCAATCAACTCAAAATTGTCTTCAACTATTTTATCCCAGAGCTGCCGATTAAATTAGGACAAGAAGAGAAAAAAAGTCGCTTTGGCCGTATCACAATTCGGAATTTGCTTCTGGAGTGGCAGTTATCGCGTGTATCATCTAAGTGCATCCATATGCACTCTTTGGAAAGCTGGTTGGTTGGTTAGTTAGAGTGAGCTTTGTTAGCTCCTCACTAAGACCTCTAGTTGGGCCCGTTGCGTTCCTCTATTTCCTGTTTGGAGAAGATTTTGGTTAAAGTGGGAGAGTTGTAGTGGAAGAGGGGTAATGTCGGAGGGATTACTTTGGAATGTCTTTATTATAATGGTCGGGAAATCTTTTTGTTCGTTTTGCGAAATTCATGATCTCACCGATCCCAATTTCTATGAGGTGCGCAAAATCCGGTATCAGTGCTGACCCCGGTATTTTGTATCGCAGTCTCGCTCTTGCTGCGCAGTGGAAGAGGAAGTGCTCCAGTTCATTCTCTTCCTCCTCACAGCTTAGTGGATGTTAAGGTTAATGTGTCAGTTTTCTGGAGTTCAAAGCTCGTTTCGCTACCTTGTTAGTTGGTTTTCCTATTATCGATTTTGCTGTTCTGCACGTTGTAAAGTTGACTTAGTGATTTTTGAATTCCCGGGCTGCCCATTTGTTTATAGCTTTTGTCAGCGGGCGCCTATTTCCCTTACAGGGTTTTGGTGGCTGTTTCCTGCACCTTTCCGAACCAGTTCATCAACTTTTTCGTTTCCCGGCATCTAAGTTAGACTGACGTCCTTCACTGTTGCTAATTTGTTAAGTTTGTGTTTTCACTTCCTTACCAGTGTCGATACTGTTAAAGGGTTTGTGCTAACTTTGATGATAATGAGCATTTGCTTCTCCCCTATATTGAGCTCGGTGACCTTTTTTACTCCAGTTACTACTGCGAAAACTTCTGCTTGAAACACAGTGACGAATGGTTCAAGATGCTTCGAAACTTCTATCGGTGGATTCGGACAGTAGATCCCTGCCCCCGATTCAGACGATACGTAAGAACCGTCCGTATAAATTGTGAAAACACCGGGGTCTCTTTTCGTGTACTGGTGTAATGTTCAGAATTGCTTCGATGGCAGCGGTCGGCATGGAGTTTTGTGTGCCTATTATTCCCCAGGCATGCCAATCGTTGCACTATAGTGAGCCTGTTGGCTACATATTTTTTATCTATCGAGTTCAACCATACTTCGATATAATGCCGTAAAGAAGGGTTGGTTTTATTACACAGTTGTTTTGGTTTCAGTCTCCATGACTTCCCAAATGCCCTCCTGCATATTCAATATGCCCTCTTGGCTTTAGTAGTGCGTTCCTCCAGGTTTTTCCTCCAGTTGAGTTTCCTGCCGAGTATCAACCATAAATACTTCACGCTGCCTTTGATCTCAGGGATGTGGAAGTCACTAATTTTGATCTATTTTGTGAAGTGGACCAAAACCGTTTTGCTGTGGTTAACATTTTCAATCGCCCATGTTATAACGGTGTTGAGAATGTCCTGCACGATTTCCCCTAAAATGTTAAGGTTTTTTCCTCGAACTAGGATTGGTAGGTAAGCTAACTAAAGATTGATTTTTTTAAAACTTTCTCTCCTGTGGGACGTGGACGAAATTTCTTCTCATTTTGGATATATTTTGGAGATATTTCACCGAACTTAGGCTCCTGGCAACAGCAGGCAACAGTAGAATATAGAAGCGTGTATGCCTTTGTCTTTTTTTTGGAAAATGAACTCGATAAGGGCGCTGACCTCGTTCTTCTCCTTCATGTTCCAATGAATGCAGTTCCCAGCGATGATCTTGCACAAATATAATTATTTTTTTTCTTAGGTTGAACTGGCGAAGGCAAGCTTCTTAAATTTTTTAAAGGACTTGCAGACGTCATAATTGATTGTTGTTTGTTTTCATCACTTTGACGATATTTCTTTTAACGCAAGCTGATTTTTTGATATTTTGAAATTTTCGTTCGAAACTGCGTGCTTTTGGGAGTTGGATAGGTTTTCCCGAGCTGTAACAGCATGATGGTAAAGAGCTTCGGCCAATAATCCTTATGTGTCGAATATTCTCTTTATGAGCGTCCAAGAAAGACCCATGACTTCAAAAAACCCCAAAGAAAAAGTTTCAAATTTTGGAGCAGTAAACCGAGCCATCTTGTCGACCAATGTTAAAAGCCAAAACCTGATGTAAGGCGCGTCCTTCAAAATATCCACTGTCGCTCTGAGTCGAGCTGAGTGCGGGCGGCACTGTCCTAATGAAACCACAAGTCCTTTGTTGGTTCGAGAATACATTCAGAGGTAAGTTGGCCTCGTTACTGCTGGCAAATGATCACTGGGTTGTTGAAGTTTAGGAGAGTGAGAACGCGATTAATAGTCTGTTGGTAGTTGCTGATGGACTACCTGCACATTGTAGGGGAGCATCTCATACTCTTTCACGAACGTATAATGTCCATCTGCGTAGCACGTCTGTTCGACGTTGATGCCTACGCTGCGGAATCGAAACGAGCACTGCGAGTTATACCGGCACCTCTTTTTCCAGTCTCTTCAAGGTGAGCCTTAGTGTTGGATAATTTAACGTAGGATGGCCCGGAAAGCTGCGCTGAATTTCACGCCGAGCTAAAATCACTGGCAATTTATTTCCAGATCTTGAGAAGAAAAGGGATCTATGGCTTAATGACAGTTGCTGCTGTAGGCAAAAGATATAGCATCTTCTTTATTTTGGGCTCTTTAAAGCAGGAAGCAACGAGTCTGTTTATCAGTTTGAAATCAGGTAGGTAGGTAAAAGTGGTGGTTCAGTGAGAACCTAATTGCCGTTTTAATACCACAGCTCTGTTACCTTATTTATGATGTTATTTTGGTGTTTTTGAGATATCTCTAAATCCAGCCCGAGGTAGTTAAGAAGGACATGAGTTCCTTAATATCCTTAGCAGAAATCTCATTAATTGAGTTGAAGAAGGGTCTACCAAGCGTCCGTTGTCTGGCTCTAGCAAGAGGCGGACAGTCGCAAAAGAAATGTGTTAGGGTCTCCCTCTCAGCTGTGTTTTTGCAGCTGCGACAATGTGAGTTGTGTGGGATAGCTAGCTTAATGGCATGATCTCCAATCGGCCAGTGTCCTGTGCAAACCGCCACTAATCTAGCAATATCATGTCGGGCTCGCCGAAGGAGATCTTTTGTTTTTGATTGTTTGTATTCCGGCCATATTTTCCTTGATGTTGCACAGTTCATAAGACTGACCCATCTTAGATTTGCTACTTCAAGGAAGTATGAGGATGTATTAGCCTTAACTGCTTGTAGTGAGATGAAAACCTCACCTGCAAGCGAGCGCTGAAGGGCAGATCCCTTTCTAGCAAGTTCATCGGCCTTCCCATTACCTGGGATGGCATTGTGGCCGGGAACCCGCATAAGGAAAATGAGCTGACCTTTTAACCACGCTATTTTAGCTCGGCATTCCTGTACTAATTTTGAATGTGAAGTAAAGGAGGCAATAGCTTTGATGGCTGCTTGACTATCAATACATATGGCAGCCTTCTGGCTTGGCAGGATATTTGGATGTAATTTGATTTGACGACATGCTTCCCGGATTGCAAATAGTTCGGCTTAGAAAACGCTGGCATAGTCGGGCAGTCTATAGGCTTTACAAATGTTCAGAGATTCTGAGAACACACCCGCATCGACTCCGCCGCCCATCTTAGAGCCGTCAGTGTAGATTGTCCAGTTAAAGTCCTTACATATCTGTCCACTATTCCATTCCGCTCTATCTGGGATTAGAGTGTCAAAGTTATTTGATAGATAAATTCTAGGGACCGTTGCTGAAGATACCAAATCTCTCGGTATAAGATCAAGTATAGCGCTCTGACCATAGGGTTTTGACGTCCAGCATCCAGACTCTCAGACCCTAATGGCGCTGTGAGCAGTAGTGTTTTTAATGTGTAGGTCCAAAGGTAGGAGATGCAGCATTACCATCAGAGCATCCGACGGAGTCGATCGTAGAGCGCCTGTGGTGCCTTTGTATGCAGTTCTCTGTACCTTGTTAAGTTTGATGACATTGAATTTTTTCATGAGGGCCGGCTAATATACTAGTGATCTGTATGTTAGTATCGGACGAACCACCGTCGTATACATCCATAGGATCAGCTTTGATTGGAGACCTTATTGTTTGCCAAAGGTTCTACTACAGGCGTAAAAAGCTATGCACGCCTTTTTAACTCGCTGATCAACGTTTAGCTTCCAGCTGAGTTTAGGGTCTAAGGTAACGCCTAGGTACTTGGCGCTGGTAGACAGAGAAAGCGGTTGTTCGTTCAGACGAGGGAGTGGGAAACTGGGTATCTTGGTTTTCGTAGTGAAGAGCATCAGTTCTGAAATTAGACATTTAAAAAAAATAAAAATGTAAAAATAACGTCCTTTCCCCTCGAGTTCCTTCTTTCAGTTTAATTGGTTTAAATATATTCGATAAGCCGAAAAGCCGTTGAAAAATCAGCAAAGCCTCATTTAATTCGTACTCAGTAAATTGCAAACAATTAATCGCGTTAATTCCTTTCGGTTGGTTTTGCTAGCAAATTATGATTTTTCATTGAAAATAAATAAATTTATTTGCAAATCAACCACAATTTGGTGGTCCGATCTTCATTCGTATCGAAAGTCTTAATTAAAATTAATATGAGAGCTCATTTTGCGATAAATCAAATCACGTAGCTCCTCCTTCCCCATGTCTTATGTCCCTCCGCGCACTAATTGCTCTTAAGAAAAATCCAATTTCTCAAAATTACCTGGTGGCGGCAGCGGTGATGGTGGGGCTTCAAGTCAATATCAACGGAACGTGCGTCCATCTCCGTTATGAAAACGAAAATACAAAAAAAAAATTGTGAATCGGTTTTACGTTTTTTTTTTCTGTTTTTTTGACGGAAAAGTGAAAAATGACTTTATGCCGACCATCGGGGCTGAATGTAAGTCAATCAGTCGTCCTGGCAGTGATGTTGGCAGTGATGTTGGCACGCTAACCGACCGACCAACCACCCACACCCAACAGTTCCGCACCACTCAAGCACTTATGTATATCTGGATGCGTTTGCACTTAAAGGGAAAGTCAGGCACCATGTCGCTTTGCTTCGTCGTTTGTGCCAAGGGGAAAAGGGAAAGTGACTTATGTATAATCAACTGCAGCGGGGGATAGAGTGGATACTGTCAGCTGAATAGTAATTGGTTTAGTGGGTGTGCCACATTATACACAGTCTGTGGTCGCCGGCGGCGGGAGCTCCCTTTTCTATTTGACCATCCTTTGAGCTCTGTAAAAATAACACAGACACAAATACGCCGTTTGATAGAGTAGATGGACAGCAAACCATTTATCTCGAACTACGAGTATACTCGTATCTCGTGTTTCTCTCGGTCTAGATATAAATAACTATGTGCCAAAGTCAACACTGTGTCTATCCATTCCTCATCTAGTTATTGTCTCGCTGGCAATCTTAGCTCTCTGTTGTTATCTTTAAGATACAAAATTCGTAATCCAACGCGCGCAAATACCACAATCCGTCCGAGGAACATTTCAATTTACGTATTTTTATCTGTGAGTAAAAAATTTTAATTTCATCAACAAACTTTTACAGGAAAACCCCCAACAGCAGCGGTGTGACAAAACTATGAAACTCTCAAAAAGAAAATCAAAAAGTGTTTTCGACAAAAATAAAATCGCCGTGTAGACGTCGCGCTCGTCGCAGAGTGACACGTACGAGTAAAAGTATCTTAAAGGTGGACAATGAGAAAGAATCTGTCGCGACTGTATTTCGAGTGCTGAAAAATTCAAATTTCAAAAGAAAATTGTGAAACCCACACATACATATATTTAAAAAAAAAAAAAAACAAAAACAACATAATGATACGAGATGTGTCAACATCAACGATTGGCCGGGAGGAGCGCAAACCGCTCTTGGATGCGTACATGTTCCAGCGACGTGTGCTCCTGGTATGCAGCTTCATGATGATTGTCTCACTCATCGTTTGGATAGTTGCCATCTCGACCGATCATTGGATTATAATATCAGGAGTTGGAGGTAATTAAATTTAAATTTAATTGCAGCTACTATAATTCCCATTCCGAATCCCATTCCCGCAATTGCAAATTATCTACTTGACAAATTCAAAATTTTCTCCTGTCCGTTTGTCGTTTGATAACACACGTTAAACAGCTCGTACTCTAGTTGTGCATCGTTCACAGGTTGTTTGTGTTTGTTGGCTCGGTGTTTGTTGGATGCGCTTCGTGAAATGTTTGGAACATTGCCAAGTGAAATATTAACAATAAAACTCTTGCACACCGGGGGCGCATTGGGTTATTTCACTACTCGATGGCCAAATAAATCTTTCGAGAATGTTGTGGCAGGAAACAAAGCAAATACTGCTGCTCGGATCGGAAGGATTTTGATTTTGCAATAAAATTTTATGATTTGGAGGGGTTTGGATGGCCTTGCATTTGGCAACAGGTGCTTGGACAAGGCATATTCATTGACAATTAATCGATTGTTAAGTATTTTTTTGGAAGATTTTATAAGAGTGGCAGCGTTAAAGGTGCAAATACGTTGATTGCTTCATAACGATAGACGAGCTCAAATGATTTTTCTAGCATGTTTCATAAGTGAGGGAAATGTTTACATTTAGTGTTTTTATAAGCTAATTTTCTGAGAAATACATATTTACAAATTGTGTTCCCTCTGCGAACTGGAATCACCATTATATTAAAAATTGTTTATAAAAATTGTTGTTTTAAATGTCTTAACATGTGTTTATTTAAAAAAAAAATCGTATTTCAGTTTTTTCGTTTTTCTATTTTGAAAACAATTTTCAATTTCAGTCCCAACCAGATTCAGTGTGGATGGGAGATTTTGACAGTTGACATTTATGGTAATGTAACACGAGCTCAATATTTAAAAAAAAAAACTCATTTGATTTGATAGTACTTCCATACTTACCTTCTTATTTAGCTCGACTCGGACATGGTGTCACAAACCTTCAAATCTTTCCATCCAGCCCGATTTAGATCTGGATGTTTCCAATTATACTATATACTTCCGGAAATTGAGCTCCACGCACCTTTTTTTCTCCGAATCATCTGGATGTCATTGCCTCTGGTCTCGCTGATTCCAAATGCTGTTCCTTTCCAAAGACTCCCAGTTGTGTTCTCTGTCTCGTTTTATCTGAAATTCAACACAGCTTATTATTATATATTTTTTAAAACAAATATCTACAATACCTTCAATTCTTTGAATTAATTTGATCTCTTGATGCTGAAGATTTGAAAATTCAAACAAAATCCATTAAAATGTACTAGATTTTTCGAGAATATTTTGACGTTTGGGTTTGTTCGTTAAAATCACTTTATAATGACACTCTTAAGCAACTAGATATTACCTCTTCAGTCCCGAGCTAAGCTTTTAATTTAAGAATTTTGGTCACTTTCTGTTAACTTGAGATCAAAATAAAAAAAATTGTGTCATCTTTTGGTTTGAAAAAAACGGTAGGTATCACCAATGTCTTAAGCAACTAAAAATCAATACCGATCTATCAAAAGTTGAAAATTTATTTTAGCATTTAGCATGAATGAAATTTCTTGAAGCAATTTCTTGAACTTGTAAAACACAAAAATACATTGCAGGTGCTGCATTTCACAAATCTTAGTTTATTGCATCCCTGAGCGTGACACTTACATCGATTTTGGAAATGGTTGGCTCTTCTTGCAATTACAGGTGGTAAAAAACCATTCTGCGTTGTGTAGCGTGCGAATCGTGGCTTAGATCCGGTTCCTCAGATTGAGTTGCGTTATCGTTAGAGCCACAGTGTATCAAATGTTCAGCTACATCCAAACAAAAGAAATAATACAACAGTATATCCTTTTTCAGCCATCCGTTGAGTTTTGCATGTTCTCTGTACTGAATCCAACAGGAAGCCAACACAAAATCGAAAAAATGATGCAGAAGTCTAATTGTCCATTTCTTGGTCCTTCCCCTCATGGCGTTCTTTGCAATCACCCGTTCTAACAAATCAACACCACCCATACACTCATTGTATTTTTTTATAGCATGTGGTCGTGGAATATCAATGTACATTTTGTCTTTTTTTGACCAATGACGGCAATTTTCAATAGGATGAACACCGTGAGCAGAAGACATGAAATAAATTGGTCTATTGTCAAACCATTTGATAATAGCCAGAGCTCCATCATTTCTTACTACCTAATCATGAGATCCTCTTTCCCTTCTTAGATCTGCATCTTTTTTTAACCGCACGATAATTCGGTTGGCCATAATAGTCCCAGAGGCTAGAATTCTCCGTTTCCTTAGTAATAATTTATACAAGCTTACAGAGGTAAAATATCGATCCATATAAATATGAGTTTTCTCTGCTAAGGAATCAGATAAAGTCAAAACTACTTTACCTCCAAAATCTAGCTTCTCGGGAAGAGTAACTTTAATAGACGTAATTTGTCTCCCTTTCCCTTCATAGAGTAAGAAGTCTAATGGAAAGCCACTGGTAGATGTCATAACAATATTCCTTAGGCCAACAGGATCAGGTTTCCCTTTTATATACTGTCGCATTGCTACATGGCCTTCAAATGGTATAATTTGCTCATCAATGCTGACATTTGCAGGTCTTTCCTGTTGAAGACATTTGGCACGAACCCTATCACACAAAGGCCTTACTTTCCAAAAACGGTCATTTGCTTTTGTTTCGTCTGATACAGAGTTTTCGTCCACAATTCGCAAATTGTTCCGAAGATGGTAAAACCTGTCTCTTGTACGGGCCTCCCGTGCCATTCTAAGACGTGGAAATCCCAGCAATGATAGTAGAATACTTACTCCCCAAAACTGTTTGATATCCTTCGGAGTTGCCTGCAGTTGTGTGCCATAGCGGGCCATATAAGCAATGTTAGACTTCTCAGCTAAGTCCTCAAAAAAGGTGAAATCGAAGTAATCAGAAAAATAATCGAATGGCTTTCGTACAGTTGGGAAAGAGGCGCTGGTGTCTTCAAGTATGTCTGTTATTAGTTTTGCATGAAAATCGTCTTTGTGCAGCCACTTTGGATACCTGCCTCGCAACTGGCTCAAAGGAATATTACTTTCTTCGTCTTCTGACGGCGATAACTGGTCATCATCGGACACTTGGGGAGTTAAAGGTTGCTAAGCAATCTCTTCATCATCGTCATCAATATTTATCAAATCAGAATCATTAGATTCAAACACTGCCAAATATTCCTCAATTTCACTATTTGAAAGTCCTGGAAACAAATGAAAACAGTATTCAAAAACTTATTTGGAGTAATTCCAACGAAGGGGTCAAGTCCAAAGGTATCACATGATACAAAACATAAACTGGCCCTTCACATAGTTTTAACGTACAATATAATCGCGTCCTTCATATACAATAGTTTATGCGCGCAGTAACTATCATAAAACACCTAAAATCTAAACGATGTACTAAAATTATCAAAAAAAACTTACGTACACGTTACACGTCTTTGCTCCATCGCGTAGCTCGAAATATGATGAATTGACAAGCTTCTGACAGTAGACTGTCATCCCAGTGTTGCCGCATAGAATTTTTTCAAAACCATTTTCAATGTATTAAGTGATACCTTCAGCTATTTGGACATTGCTTTCACTGGCTTTGAGAAAAAAAATTACAAACGAAGGTATATAATACCTATGGACTGAAGAGGATAAAGGGTTTTCCAATGAGGACTTGACAACTTATATTGTTTAAATAAAACGCAAACCATTTGAGATATTTCAAAAACTTTACTATAGGCTTGAAATACAATCAAAATATTTATTGATGGATTCCGACTTCGTTCATATGGGCACCGCGGGCACGTTTGCAGCGGTCGATTCGTTGGCGAGTTTTCGATGACTCGGCCACACATTTCGGCCGAAACGGTCGCTATTTCGCGTTCAATGTTGGCTCTGAGCTCTCCACTCGTTGTCGGCTTGTTGGCATAAACCAATGACTCAAAGCAGCTTCAAGGAAAATAATCTAAAGGCGTTAAGTCCCTCGAACGAGGCGGCCAATCGACTGGCCCATTTCTTGAGATAACACGCTTTTCAAACATACTCTTCAATAAATCGATTGTAGGGTGTGCTGTGTGGCTTGTGGCACCATCCTGTTGAAACTATATGTCGTATAAATGCCCATTGAGCCAAAAATAAGCTTCGTCACTGAAGATGATTTTGCGATGAAATTCATCACCTTGGCGCATCTTCTCCAAAGCCCATTCGGAGAACGTTCGTCGCTTCAAATGGTCCATCGGCTTTAATTCTTGAGTCAGTTTGATCTTTTATGGGTGTTAACCAAGATCCTTAAGCAAAATACGCCATATTGTGGTCTGAGTGATGCCCGATTCTTGAGAACGCCGTGGAATTGACTGATTTGGATCATTTTGCTACGGACGCCTGAACGACAGAGACAACTTCGACACTGCGACCAACCAGTTGTCTCACTCACACGGCAAAATCACACAACGAATATGTGGACTAAATTTGCTCTTAAAGTTTGGTTCACCGACTCCGAATTTAGGTAGAAAATTTTTATAATTTGCAGACGTTGCTCGTTCGTGTACTTTACCATGATGAAAATGCTGAATGTTTACTGAATAAATTGACAATGACAGTTCGATGATAAGTGAAAGGGCGCGTTCACAAATTAAATTCATAGTTGTCAAGTCCCTATTTTAATTTATAAATTTATAACTTTAGTCGACTACAAACACAATAAATGGACTGACTATGAATTTGCGTTAATGATTTAAAAAGTTAATCTCAAGATTTCTGCACTCGAAATTTAAACCTCAGCACTCAAAGCTTCTAATATTTTGGCGAGCAAATTAGAATTTTTAATTTCGATATGCATTTCTTTGTGACACGTTCTTTCCTCCGTTTAAACGACTAGAATTTTATGTGAAAAGACTGTCAATAAAAAAATCATAAATGTTCATTTTGGCAAGCGATTCTTGAATAACAAAAGTAAGTAAAATGTGCACTTAATTTTCCAAAAATCTTCAAAAGACCTAAACTTCCACCTTTCGCATAAGAATTTTACTATTTTTGTTCCACGAAAATTTACAACATTTATTTTATTCTGTCTGGCCAGTACACAACCGATTCCTTACGTAGTGAAAATCTTTGACTCAAAAACAGTTTAAAATTTTATTGGCAATAGAATTTATATCTTTTTTGTCGCATGTCGTTTTTATGTGCCCCACGGGAGAAAAGTCACTAAGATTCGCAAATTTTAAGTACACTTTTTGTTGCACGAGTACTTTAAAGCTCTCCTTTGATCCTTTGTTCATTTCCAATCCTATTTACCAAATGATTGGAAATTTTTCAAATACCATATAAAACGATTTTCGCAAAAAAAAACTATCTCTGATTTACCACACTCATTTGCCATTTGTCATTTGGACTACTTAATTATCACAACGAAAATTCGGGTCGTCATCGAATGACGCTTTGGAATTTTCTTTCTCGCTGGGAAAATATTTAGCTCACCTTCAAGATTAATTATAAAATCTGCCAAACATCAGAGATTAGTCCAGAAGTGATCATAAATTATCCAGAGACGCAAAGCTATAAAACAAGACCACATCGGATATTGTCAAGAAGGATAAGCTTCGTTAAATTTTCAAACGCCTTTGACAGGAGGCATGGTGTCGAAGAATTTTTCGCCTCTTTGTTTCGTCTCGACAACATTTCGAAAGAATTATCCGTATTTTCAATCAAAAACGATTGCATGTGAAATTAAAATTAAAGCGCTGTCAACACTTAGTCGTTATTAGCCAATCTTTACGTGGCTATTAAACATTTGATTTATGCAGTTTTTGTAAATTGTTTACGTTAAAAAAAAAAAACATTTACACATTTATTGCTCGTTTTCGAACTAATTGATTTAAAGAAAATGTGTGGGAAATTTTTCAAACGTGCTGCATGTAGTGTGTTGGCGTAGAAGACGCTTAAAACAGATTGTAAAAATTGTGAAAAAAATCTATTGTTTCGAAATCAAAAAGTTCTTGAGTGTTTTCGATCTCTTTAGTAGGCCTGCTCGGTGTTCAATGCATGCACAGAGATTTTTTGGGGATAATTACTTATCTCGATCACATAATGCATATCTGAATTGTAGATCGGTTGACCCTACTTTATACTATATAAAGTGGTCAACACGATCGAAAAATCGATCACTTATCAGTAATTCATACCGATTAATCTGAGTGTTTTATTAGACCCTTCAATAAAGTGAGCCCTGGAGCCATTCTCAGAAGCCTGCATTAACCTATTATACTATATATAAAATGAACTTGGATTGACAAAATGCTAAGCTCACGTTTTTAAAACTAGACACACGTAGAAAAAGTCGCCAAGTGCAAGTCGGAAATGCACCCGAAGGGTTGTGTGCCTCCGTAAAATATGCAACACTACATTTTTTTTTCTTATTTCCCATTTTTAAAAACACGTTATTTGTATGGAGAACTTTCTTTAGTTTTATTTTTTTATTAATTTTATTATTTGTTGTAAAGCGGCCATCACAAATTATGTGAAAGTTTCAAGTGCCTACCTCTCATGGCTCGTGAGATACACGTCTGCGTATCTGCGTATCACACGGCTTAGAAAAAGGGGTCCGTTGGCACCATTTGGATACGGAACCCTTTAAAGTGAACCAATTTAGGTATTCCGTAGAACAGAGTGGTCCCACCAAAACTATGATTTCTAGTGGTCAACGGAATTATAAAAATTCCAGAATCGCACAGCTTTAATGTACGGCCAACACTGGCGACGATGGTGCTTTATTTGTATCGCCCAAAATTCTTATTCAAACTCGGAGCCACTCTTGACTTCATACTATCACTCGAGGGCCATCAAATGTGAACCAAATAATGTACTGTACTATGTACTATTCTTCATTAGGAGAAGGTCACTAAACCAACTGAATGGTATTGAACTGGAACCCAAAAGGGCGGCTTATAAATATTGGGTTCAAAAGTCGAGTTGAAAAACAACAAAGTTAGGAGAAAGGTATTTATAATTCTCTACGTCAGCAAGACGATTTTAACCAAGACAAGTACCCTAAATTCTAAAGTGGATAAACTCTGCAATTGTTAAACCCATCCCAACTGCGATCCGCTGGAGGATGATATCTTGCGAGTGCCACGAAGATTCAAGGACTCAGAACAAAAACATTAGCGCTGGAATCCTGAAATCAATGGTGAATCTTACAGCGATCGATATCTACTATAGCAACCCAAATTGTAAGGATAGCGTTAACGCCATCAAAAAGAGATCTTTGGATAGACAACTTCCTAGCGCACACGTCTATTCTTCCAAAATGAAATGCCACAGAGAGAATGGAAGAAAGAAGTGGGATGAGCAGTCTGCTCCAATACAGAGCCAGCCTTTGACACTGAGGGATCCTTGATGGCCTTCGAAGTACGAGCTGGTGTCTCCTGTAAAGAAAGGATTGTTCAATGCTTCTTTTTGGATATGAGGCAGCTCTTACTCAATTCAGAAAGAAATCCCAGCTATCTTGAAGGCTGCGAAAATGACAGTACTGTCGGCAAAGTCTGTCAAAAGTCAATGCGATGCGATTTTCATAAATGCTGTTTGTTTTTTTCACTCCAGGTGGAGAGCGGAACAAACAAAATCGATCAACAATTATAGTTACAAGATTTCAATCGGTTTAGGCCCTGCAGCAAAATTCCTGTAAGAAAATTATCCTCATGATGGAAAGCCGTCATAAAATTGCTCTCATTTGCGCGTCGCATGAAATTAGGCCTGATTTAAAGGCGGTTTAACAGACAATGTGGATTAAATGAACAATTTTTCATTAAATAGAATTGCTTAAGTACACAGACCTGCTCCTTAAATGCCTTCTTTAGATTTCGAAAGATTTCGTTGGTGTCTTTTATTATAATCGAATCCATTATTTGCAAAAAAAAAGAAGTACGTGAGTTTGCATTTTCCTTGCCTGTTCCAGTAATGAAAAAAATACGATGGGCATATAAGTGGAAAACTCTCTACCATTTTTTGGCTGGCTAAGGAACAGAACATTTAAGATAAAGGTTGGCTATGCAAAAGATTCAAAATTGAGGCCAATACTGTTTTCTTTTTATTTACTTGAATGAGCACTTAAGTGTGTCAAAAAAAAAGAATTGTATTCGTTTACGGAGTTTATCGCATTTTTCTAGGGACGGTGGCAGTTATAATGCAAGAATAGTTCGAAGAAACTCAAATACCTGAGTAGATATTCCAATATAAGTAAAACACAAAAAAGAATACAAAACGACTGCGAGTTCAAGCGAGGCACTATTGAACTTAACGTCCAACAAAAGCTTGTTTGAAAAATAGCTCGCCAATATCCAAAGCCACAAATTCTGGACATACGCAATTGGTTTTTATGCATCCGCAAAAAAAGAACACCAAACTGTGATTTCATTTGGATTTTCCGAATTCAAAACAAAAACACTTTTTATTATTCAACTAAGCCGCCCAGATGATGATTCAGGCTATAAACTTTCTTCTAGTTCTTTTTTCTTTGCCACAAAGGTCATTTTATATACTCAAGTAGTGGACTCCACAAATGTTGTCTTTCCGAACGGTGGCTTGTCTATTGGGTTTTTTACGATAAACTATATACAGAGTGAAATTTGAAATTTAAGATTAAATTATTCTAAGAAAATCAATTGACATTCTGTGTTTTCTATACTTAAATTATAGAAATAGTTTTGAGTGCCAATAAACTGTAAATTTTATAAATTTCAAATTGGTTATAAGTGGATAGGGTGACCCTTAATAGCAAGAAAAAATCCAATATTATTTATTTATTAAATTAAACAATGTTAAGTGTTCTAATAAGAGACAGATAAGTTTAGTACAATATTCGTATATTACACCAGATAGAGAGAAAGAACAGCGAAGTTGAAATTAAGAAACCAGTCTTTTACAAATTTGAGAAACATACCAGGTACAGAAATCGACCTGAACAACTGAGGAAGCGTATTAGAAGACGAATTGACAAAATATTATAGAAATTACGATAAGCAGTTGTGTGAAAAAAAGGAATAGATACAAAGTAAGAAGAGTTTCCACGTAAATTATAGTTAGAGATCAGTCGAAAGTTGCGATTACCAGACTTCATAAAGAAGGTCTTCAAAACTTTAAAACAATGCAAATTTTAATACTTTGATTAAATGACGCACAGGAAGAATTTTTAAGTCACATTTCGTAAATAGAAAAAATTCCTAAGCGTGCAGCGAATATTTTCGCTCAATACTCAATACTACATCATAATTTGAGAAGCTTAAGCTTGAATCTATGTTAAAGCCCAGATATTTAAGTTCTCTAACGTTCTCGAACACGAAACAATAAGACTGCAGTTCAGGCTCTCATCAAAAGTAGGAGAAGAAGAACTAGACCGAGAGTTGCAACATGCAAGTTTGAATTTATGGCACTCATATGAATGAAAGAAAAAAAAAATAATTTTAATCTTGGGGCTATAAGCCAAGACGTGTTTAGAGAACCAATTTCTGAAGAGTCGGAGGTCCCAATTTGTATCATAAACCAGATCAAAAGGACTAGCGAAACCATATGCGAAGCCAACATCATCTGTAAAAGCAATTGGGACACCTTTGAAGTTAAGCGTAAGAAGCGAGTTCACGCATATAAGAAATAGGATTGGACCTAGGATAGAGCCTTGTAGTACCCCTAAGTTGATTACCGGTAGATCGCTCCTTATGTCCTCAATCTGCACTCTTTGAGACCTATTTTTATGGTAAGAACTGAACCAGTCTGCTGCTTTTTCAAGTTTTTCCAGTAGAATGTTGTGATAGACCATATCGAATGCTTTGGTGGTCATTATATAATCCACAATCACTCTTTTTTTCATCTAAATTTGATATAATTTTGCCACAGAACTATAGAAGTGCATCTTCGGTTGATTAATCCTTTTGAAATTCGAAGTGCATTGCATTAAAGTACAGAATTTTTGTGAGGTAATTCACCAACCTATTTTTTCAAAAGCTTTTAAAACACTTTGCTTATTACTGAGAGAATAGACATAGGCCTATAGTTACACATATCTACCGTAGAACCCTTTTTAAAAAAGGGACTACGTCAGCTCTTCTGGGAAAACACTTTCAAAAATACACAGATTTAAAATATGGGAGAGAATATCCATTAAAAAACAAACCACGCTTTTGAGCAATTTACAAGAGATTCCGCTAGCATCACTTGAACTAGTATTTTTTACAGTACCGATAACTTTGAAGACTTCAAGTGGAGTACAAAAATTTGGTTCTTCAAAGCAACCAGTTGACAAAACGATCTGAGATCAATTTGCAAAAAAAATGTATTTCCGCTTTACGGCTTCATTTTCTGAGCACAAGCCTATCTCTTAGAAATGTATAAAGCCATTTTCGAAGGCGCACTTAAGCTCGTTTTTAGGGTTCCGTACTAAAAAGGTGTCAACAGAATCCTATTACTAGGACTCCGCTGTTTCTTCTGAACCGTAACTGGTAGAGGATAGAGGGTCCTCGTACAAGAAAAGTCTTCCTTTGGAAGAGAAAAAAAGAGAAGAAATAAAGTAAGACACAGTCTTATGAACCTTCATTCTTCATTCCATTTTCGGCCCTGAAAATTTAATTTTCAGAAACCAGGTAGTGCGACGTAATCACGCAACGTACACTTGTGTATTCCGCAGAATAATAATATCTCGATCTAATTATAAACATAAGTTAAAATCTAAATTTGGAACTTTCGGCTCCTGTGTTTGTGTTTTTCTAGCCTCAATTCTACTCACGTTCCACACATGTGTTGACTCATTCCCAATACTTCCTCTAGCGTAACCAGCTGTTGGCCATCTTAAATCTATTGCCACTATTTCACACTTGCAACGACCATTTCGAATACATTCCAGATGGGGAAACGATCAAATAAAAAGTTCATTAACGCCACAACAAACGACAGAGCACTCTTTGATGATCCTCGTTCTGCGTGGGTGGTTCCGCTCTTTGTTTCGCGATCATCTTAACAACTAACAAATCATTTTAATAAATGTTATTGTCTTATTTTTATTACAGGAATTTACATTCCCGAGACACGACGATTTTTCATTTCGTCGCATTCGGGCCTGTGGCGCCATTGCCGGTCCACAATGGTGCCGTATGCGCTTCCTGATGCCAGGGTCGCCCGAAACTTCACCTCGATTGCGTTTCAAAGCGCGACAGCCATCAACGATGCTAGAATGAATGTGTCAGGAACTGATTATGTGAAGGAATTTCTCGAGAATAATGTCACCTTCCCAATGGAGGACTTTACCGAAGAGGCCAAGGAGCGAATGTTTGCCTATTGGGTACGCAATGACCAGGAAATGTTTCAGGCCTTTAAAAAGGCGTATTGGGAGATAAAACTCGCGAATGACATTTCCCGATTGATTCCAATTGACTCGAAACCAGTTTTATTGAGTCCCCTGGATGTGGCAGACTTGGAGGCAAAGGGCACCTTCGGGAAGGCGCTTCAGCAAGTTGTGGTCAACCAGACAATGTACTACTTTGTGATACCGATTCCAGCACAGGAGGTTATATTTGCCAATTGGAACGAGAAGCGATTGGTGCCGAAGTTGTTTTGGCCATACATCCGAGACTTGGAGCTGCCGGCCTATGTGATGAATGAAGACCGAGTGATATTGCAGTTGGTGCCGCCGAAGCCTCCTAAAAAGGGAAAGATCGGGAATGGCTATGAGTACGTGTCCACTAGTAAGTTCAAGACAATTCTGATCAAACTTTAGTTAAGGCCGTTTTTAAATCCATAGGACGCTGCAAGTATATTGAAATGTTTCCCACTGCAAATACACTGAGGAACGATCCTGGATTCGATGACGAGCTCATGGGTAAGCCACAATCGATTCAAGTTTATCTGAAATTTAAAACTTTTATGGATCTTTTCGCAGATTATATAAGAACGCAGGCTTCATTCGCCTGCATCACAGTGTTCGTCATGTGCCTTGGCACCGTATTCACCTTTTACACTTTCATGAATCCGAGGTACATGTTCAAGCGGCTGGCCGGAGGCATCCACTTGGTATCGGCTTCAACCTGCATAGTTGTCATTCAAGTGCTGCTCTCGTCAATCGACTACACCAAGAAAAATTTATTCTTCGCATATCCCGACGGAGCTGAGCTCATGTAACTTCAAGGCTTTTAAAAAATTGACTCAGAAATTAAACCATCTTTTTTCCAGATATGGCTATGGAGTCTGGCTTGCTTGGTTTACGTTTTCAACTAACGTGATTTGTGGTCTTATGTTTATGTGGTATTCGGGCAAGAAGAAGGGTAGCAAGGCACCAACTGACGAGTTGGCTATGGCCGATGAGCCCACAATTATGGGAAGATGAGGAGTCACCAACGCCATCGTGGAGTGGTATTTACGACTTTCTCGACTACTGCCTTGGCATTTGTACATAGCTCTTCCCTCGTTGCATATACGGGGTGTTGTTGTTATTTATTTATTTGTATACGGTTTTTGTTTTTGGAATTGTTTTGTTGTTTTGTTTGTAAGAAATTCGGTTTTGACTGTTTAGAGTATGCCAAAGTCCTGCAACTAGTTCCTTATGTCTTGTTTGTAAGTTTAAGTGTTTCATTCAGTAACTAGAATACGATTAAGACATTCTGTGTAAAAAAGAAAGCTGTTGGGAAATAAAGAAATATGTTTCTAGTCAATTATGGTTTTTTGTGCTCATTTTTTGTTTTTGCAGCAAGGGTTGACCGGGACTTAGGGCCCATATATCTTGGGTCTCTGCACTCCGAGAAAAAAAATTGAAAGCGTTTCATCGAGAAAAAAATTTGATTTGAAGATTTGTATTCTCAATGATAGACTGACGTATAAATTGTAAAATTGCAAAGTACTAATGAATGATATTTTTTCGCGTCGATTTTTACGTCGTGCAAGAAGAGCAAGTTCAAATATTCTACATTGTGAATACAGAAGTTTTGGAACTACTTAGTATTCTTTTCTATAGCCACGTCACTTTCATAATAATAATATCAATATTTATTTATTTCATGAACAGGAAATACAATATTGTAGCCCTGCTTACGCACGCATAACGCTTTTACAATACAGAGATTTGATATAATTAAAATATTTTTCAAATGAAGCACTTATTAATTATTTGATTATGATAAATAAATAAGGATTAACTCTGCCAAATTCTGTAAAGGGATACCACGAACACAAAAACCTTTTTTTGATAAGCGAAACAACAAAAAAGAAAACTAAATAAACCAAGAAAGAAAATGTGTTAATAATAAACTGGTTCAGTTAAAAAATAAATAATTCCAATGATGGTTATCACAGATATAAATTTAAAATATATTAATAACTAGCTAAATAAAAAAAATAGATAAATAATTTAATATTAAATAAATAAATCAGTAAATAAATAAATAATTAATTCAATAAATTAAAAATGAGTACAGAAATAAATTAATAAACCAATAAATGAAAAAATAGATTAATAAATCAATAAATACATAATTAAATATCGAAAAAAAAAACAAAAAAAATAAAAATAGATAAAAGTAGTTTTAACAATAACAAACAAATTTAATACTGCATTTATAAACAACGTAAGCTTATTCAAACATCATGAGCTATGAATTAACAATTTCATTTAAGAGAGCATGATGTAGAAAGTCATATCTGACTCCTTGAGTTTTCGAATTCTGTCGGAGATCAATTCAACATTGGCCCTTTTATATAATAACTCTGTTGTCATTTAATAGAGGCATGAATTTCATGTAATTTTTGAAGTATCATAAAAAAGATAATTAATTTTTTCAATCCATTTTTTTAATTAGTTATATATTACATAACAAAAAAAAATAAAAAAAAGTTGAAAATTTCAAAAATTAGTATTTGATGAAGTGGGGGTCTCAAAAAATTGGCGCGTAACCGTACCCACGATTTCAATCCTCCTACCAATCTGAAACCAAAAAACAAAAAGATTATTGATATAGAATAATGTCGCAATGTCTAGTACTACGCAGAAGTTGGAAAGATTTTTTTTCACAAAATGGCAACTGTCTGAAAAAAAAAAACAAATTTGGTGATGGGCAGACAAGTCTATAAAGACGACTCTCTAAAAATTTACAGTATATCGGTCCAGAAGAACCTGAGAAATCGTGGGTATTGTTTTGAAAAAGACAGTTTCGAGAAAAACGCGTTTAAAGTTTCGTGTAAAGTTTTTCGCATTCTAAGTCATGAAATGATATTGTAGACTAGCATTTTAATATTTAATCTGCCATTCCTGCTTCATACATCGGACCTTCCTCGACTTCGCAAAAACTATTTTCCGCGTTTTTCTCTTCTTATCGAGCAGTTCTGGTCTCCTTTGATGCGTTGGATGCTCGTATTTCGGAGCGGTCAATCCGGGCGTTGTCTCGTTTCACAGCAAATGAATGAACATCCGGTCCAATTTTCTTTCCGATAAGCTCCATCATTTTTAAAATAGGAATGAAGCCTTCATTAAAAATATTTCACTACATATTTATTTAACTCACAGCAAATATGTACGTCCACGTGGTTTGAAGGTTAGAATTCAACTGTTAGCAGCTGGACGTAAGTGAACACTAAAAATAAAAGATGCAAGTTACCTTGGGTTCTTGTATAAAAATATATACAAAGGACAAAAGGTTTTACCGAGATATATGGGTCCAGGTAGACAGAGAATCCCTAATGTACCTCCGAAAATAGTTTGAATTTTGAAAAATCCTCTTCTAGCTATATTCTTGAATAGTTAAACTATCCCACTCGATCTGTTGATTACGTGAAAGGAAGCAAGGATTTCTTTTAATAGAATAAAAGATGACTTGAGTCTTCTCAGCATTTATTTTTATTTTCCACCTCTTTTAATCACGAGACCGAATTTATGAGACAAAAAAATTTCTGTGTCATCAGCGTATATTGCGGTCTCGCACCATGTTAGTTTCGGAAAATCAGTTGAAAATATTTTGTACAAGAACGGCACCTTTTGAAAATCCATCATTGAAAAATATTGAATTCGAGTAGCTGGTTGTGGCTTGACATAAACTTTGAAACAACGACCTGAAAAAAAATTAAAACGTATCATTTTATACAATAGACCATTGTGCTACACAGTATCGAAGGCTTTCTCTTTGTCAAGCAGTATCTTCTGGTGGACTTCCCTTTTGCGAAATTCGTTCTTACGCTATTACTAATTCGAAGATGATGGATTGTTATATAGTACCTTCGAGATCCAGGTTGTTCATCCTGTTCATCCAGAATAATGTCATTTTCATCAGAAAATTTTGAAAATTTTTAGAAATTAATAATATCAAAATTCGTTCGGATATTTTGCTTAAACTGCTGAGTAATCTTATTGGCCTATAGCTTTCGGGTTTTTCAGGAGGTTTTCCTGCTTTCGGGATTGGTATTACCTTTGTAACTTTCCAAGCATTTGGAAAGTATTGCATTTTGAAGCCTTTCACAAGGTTTCGGCGTCAACTCAATGGTGCTGTGTTGTGCAAGAGCGGATGCGAGTAAATCTTTGTCGAAAGGCAACAAGTGTTTCCAAAAGGCTTTGCATTCTATTGCTGACGATGAGACTCAAAATAACTTTTGCAGCTCGAACGGCACTCGGCCTTTAAAAATCGCTTTTCTTGCTGTCACAGCGAGATGAAGGCTAATGAGATAACTGATTACCAAAACAGTCATGCAAATCAGCGTACGGAAAGAAGGAAATGGCATCACCCTGACGGTTTTGCAGACGACGTTATGGAGAGAGAAGCTAAAAATTTTAACTTATTTACATTCTTTTACACAGAATTGTTGCGGCGATTTGAACCTTATCGGGAAATTAATTTTCTGTTTGGATTTCTTACAGATTTTTTTCAAATCTTAAAAAGACTTGTACAAAGTTTTGTGAATATTATTTCGAGGACTTTAAACCTGAGTTTGTATTCGAAATTGTACAGTTCAAGTATTTCATCTTACAATTAGTGGAGTCGTGTCGTCTTTTCGCAAAAACGAAGATAGAGTCGTTTCTTGATGTCGGTGGGAAGTGTTGCTTTTGTAAATAGCGTGTACATATTTAGTAGAGCAAGTTTGCCATATGACAATGTTTAAACAAAACAAAACTATTCTCGTTTCAAAAACACCAACCACCCAAAATTTGCGCTATTTTAGTGTGCATTACAAAAAATACCCGGCGTAATTGAGAGCAAAAAAAATTATTTTTAAAAGTTAGAAGAAGGTAAAGGGGTCCGAGAATTGCATTCCTATACATAGAGTATATTCATGCTCAAATGCTAAGAGTCTCCTACGATTCCTCATATTCGCCTTGGCCCATAAATTCCTTCGGCTTTGACTTCGGCTCATCCAAATCCGGACGGAGCATTGGAGAAGCAAACGCTTTGTGTTGATTGATTCCGTATTCAACACAATGCCGCCAGCAGGAACTGAATTAATTTGCCCGATATTGCTATGCTTTTGCAGTGCACCATACCATACAGGAGCTAGTAATGTATCTACTGACTGGGTAACCTTTTCTCATAGCAAATTTCCACTTAGTACGCCTGTATTCATCATCGTAAAAGATGAAAGCCAATACGAGTATTACATCGAACAATACCCCAAGGTACCTTATCACTAGACTCAAATGATCTAATGTCTTACTTATTTAATAGCCGATTTGGGAGTTCTTGTAATTGGTCCGATTTTCGTAATTCAAAATTTGTCCATATTGCCACAATTCGATCAATTGTTAGATCACAGCTTCGAATCCTGGAGTCAATATTGAACTCAAATCTGGTTTTTGGATCTAGTCCAGTCGCCGTATGCCACTGCGATCAAACTAACGCTGCTTTCAATGAAATCGATCAGCGATAGTTGTCTGTCCTAGTTGGTGACATTGCTAAAGTGGTTTCTGTATCGGCTGCTTCAGCTCTCAGTTCGTGTTGGCAAAAAATAATGGTTTGTGTAGATGATATGTTTTGAAGGCATAAAACTAGCAGCAGCAAAGTGATGAAGTTTTCTTCCAAGCCACAAAAAAGTTTATTTAGTGGTATTAGCGAAATGAGCGAATGCTATAGAGTGGATGACAAATATTCCATCGCAATTCGAAATTTACTCATGGAGCAATTGAAACCAAAAGCGGAAAGCATTGTTGTTGAGTTTAGTTCAGTGGGTTAAATTTTAGAACATCAAAAATGACAAAAGATACACAGTTTCACTGATTTTCTTTTTTTAACTTAACACGATTAATGCATTGTTAATAGCTTGAAAGATCTTTCATCATCTTTGGATATTGTTTTGCCAAGTTCATCCTAAAACAGCTCATCTTCCTCCACGTTTACTTGGCAAAACTTGGAAGAATATTTCGAATCACTATCTTGCATCAATTTCAAACATGTGCCTATTTATCGAAATCCCAATGATAAACTGCGTTCATTAAATATTTGTCTCCATTTTTTATGGTTGACTTTTTGGGTTACACAGCTGGGAATCATCTTCACACCGTCCTGCACGACTACAAAGGCATCGGTTCCACTATGTTTATCACTAACAACAACATATGTAAGAATTTGTGAAAAGGAATTGAACCTTCAAATTTGCACTGGAAAGCGGAATCACATCGAAAAAATAGGGTGGAGCAAGCTCATAAGCATCCTTCATTTCCCCTGAAATTTGTTGTAGTGTTTTTCCGCGTTATTCCAATCACTGGCAAATTTCTTCCAACGTTAAGCGGTACGATGCGAACTTAAAATGATCCCCTCGAAAGCCGAACTGCCACTTCTTTCGGGAAGGAACCAGATCCCAGCCGATCCCTACTTTAGGGCGGAAGCTCGACTAACAATCTCTTAACTAGGAACACTGTTCAACGTCTACTTTGTTATTCAAGCAAAGATGATAGAGAAGTTCTTGAATTCGGTACTAGTTGGCAAAAGTAGCCGGTTTCAGGTGTCTCCGATTGAAGGGACTCGCAAAGTACCTTACGTTCTCCTAGTGGAACTGGAGTTAATTAAAAATGTACTCGAGCAATCGGACTCATACACGGTTGCGTTTTAAAATGTGTCTTCTTCCATAGGAGACAAGCAAGACACTGGTTGAACACTGGTTCAGAATATTGGCTATTCTCAGGTCTGAAAATATAAGCCTAGCTGCCTTTTTCGTGAATCCGGGTCACATAAAATGTTGGAAGTGAGCTCATTGTGGAGTGGAACGAGAATTGATATTTTTGAATTCGTTCGCAATTCACTTCGAGTTGTTTTTTCAGATGATGAACGCACCCACACAACTGACACTAACTTCGCTATACAAGGTTATGGGAGACGAACAAGACACGGGAAAGCCGAAGCGTCGTAGAAGAGCCAAGGATGACTAATTTCCGATCCGGAGCTCTGTACACCATGAATTCATCCAAATTGAGAATGTAGACCTTTATTACTCCTGTGAATCTTGAGTTGTATTATATTTAATGATTTAGACAAAGCTTGAGCTGTCAGTGGCTAAAATTGGTTTTACAATTTGCGAGTGTGATTATTTATTTTCTTAGCTTCAACTTTTTTCATTCCATGAACAAATTCTTAATGTGGTTCTTCTTTCTTTAATTTTATTTTAAAATAACTTTTTGGCAACTTCTAATTTTGACAAAATCTGAATTTAAATTTCCAACTGACAATTCATACCCAAAAGTGGCGCCATCTATGGGAACATAAAGCAAATAATGAATATGTCCCATGTGCCTGGTGTGCTAAGCCATAATATGTATTGTTCCTGCGGCCTCAAGCGTAAGAAAACTTCTGTTTGTTTACAAGTTTCGATGACATTTCCAGACGTCAATTCACGTTTTATTTAAAGCTAAACACGTGCGCGGTAGTTTAACAATTTCTGTGAATTCCTTTCTGTAAAATCTAGCAAATATTTCCTGCCACGATGGCTAAGAACACAAAACCGACAAAAAGAAAAGCAGGACCCGTAATGGAGCCAAAGAAAGTCGAAAGCGACAAAGAATCTAGCGCTGCCGAACAGAGTGAAGAGGTGAGTTGTTGTTTTGATTTCCTGTAAAGCCGACTGTAAATCTAAATATTCCTTTCCGCTTATATTTTAGGAGGATCTTCTGAAGAACATAAGCAACGTGGAAGGGGACAGCACAGATGATGAGGGAATTGATGAAGCCTTCAACTCTGATGAGAGCGATGAACTGGAGTTTGAAAGCGATGAAGAAGGGAATTACGTGAATAAAGAGAAGGAATCCGTTTCAGACGATGAAGAAGATGAGGAAGAGGATGACGAAGACGACGACGATGAAGAAGATGAAGACGATGAAACTGATGATGGATCTGAAATAGACACCGAGACTCCCACTTCATCGGCGCAAGCCAAACCAGACAAGGAGAAATCAGTTGCGAAGACAGCAGTACCATTATCAAAACCAACAGTTCCCCGTGTGGAGGGCAATTTTAAAGTTTCCAAACAGAAGAAATCAGCTCTGTCCCAGCTGTCGAGCAAATTGAATCAGGACAACCAGTCCCCAAATAAAAACACCAACGATGAATATGAAAACTCGGACACGTCCGATGAGGAAGACATCAGAAACACTGTTGGCAATATTCCCATGCACTGGTATGACGAATACAAACACATTGGCTACGATTGGGACGCCAAGAAGATTATCAAACCTCCGCGAGGAGATCAAATCGATGATTTCTTGAGGAAAATCGAAGATCCAAACTTCTGGCGGACAGTTAAGGATCCACAAACTGGCCAGGAGGTTACTCTAACCGACGCTGACATAGAACTGATCAAGAGAATCAATTCCGGGCGCGTTCCCAACCCCGAACACAATGAATACGAACCATGGATTGAATGGTTCACCTCGGAAGTAGAAAAAATGCCAATCAAGAACGTTCCCGATCACAAAAGATCATTCCTCCCTTCGGTTCCTGAGAAGAAGAAAATTGGTAAAATGGTGCATGCTCTCAAGATGGGTTGGATGAAAACAACCGAGGAGGTGGAACGCGAGAAACAGGCGAAGCGCGGTCCTAAATTCTACATGCTTTGGGAGACAGACACTAGTCGCGAGGATATGCGACGGATTCACGACCCCGTATCGGCACCAAAACGAGATCTACCAGGTCACGCAGAGTCATATAATCCTCCACCGGAGTATCTCTTCAATGAGCGTGAAATGAAGGAATGGGAAAAGCTGAAGGACGAGCCACACAAACGCAAGCTTCACTTCTTGCCGCAGAAATACAAGTCGCTGCGCACGGTGCCGGCATATCCTCGATATCTAAGAGAGCGTTTTCTCCGCTGTCTGGATCTGTACTTGTGTCCAAGAGCTAAGCGCATGAAGCTCAATATCGATGCTGAATATCTTATTCCAAAACTGCCTAGCCCGAGGGACCTCCAGCCATTCCCCACGGTCGAGAGCATGGTCTACCGCGGTCACACCGACATCATTCGCTCGGTCACTATCGAACCGAAGGGCGAATACATGGCTTCTGGATCTGATGATCAAACGGTTAAGAGTAAGTACAAAAATGTTGGAGGGCTCCTTTTTCCTTCTAATCCATTTGTCTTGTCCATTCAGTTTGGGAAATAGTGACGGGTCGCTGCATCCGGACGATTGAGACAGGCGACGTGGTTCGTTGCGTTGCTTGGTGCCCCAACGCCAAGCTGTCCATCATTGCTGTGGCGTCTGGCAACCGACTGCTGCTCATCAATCCCAAGGTCGGCGACAAACTGCTCGTTAAAAAGACCGACGATCTTCTCTCTGAGGTTCCGAAGGTTGATCAACTGGAGAGTGAACGCATAAAGACAGCTGTCCAATGGTCAGTGGCCGGTAAAGAGGAGCAAGAAAAGGGCGTGCGATTAGTTATAACTCACTTCAAGCCAGTAAGGCAGGTGACGTGGCATGGAAGAGGCGATTACCTAGCAACAGTAATGCCTGAAGGCGCAAACAGATCGGCCATAATCCACCAGCTCTCGAAGCGCAGGAGCCAAATTCCATTTTCCAAGAGCAAGGGCTTGGTTCAGTTTGTTCTCTTCCATCCTATCAAACCTTGTCTCTTCGTCGCTGTAAGCCCAAACAGACTTTCTTTGTTTGAATTTCCTAAAGGTTCCATTTTCAGACTCAACACAACATCCGCATTTATGATTTGGTCAAACAGGAGCTCATCAAGAAACTGCTGACAAACTCGAAATGGATTTCGGGAATGTCCATTCATCCAAAGGGAGATAATTTGCTCGTGTCCACATATGACAAGAAAATGCTTTGGTTCGATTTGGACTTGTCTACGAAACCATACCAGACAATGAGGCTGCACAAGAACGCTGTGAGAAGCGTGGCCTATCACTTAAGGTATCCGATGTTTGCGTCAGGAAGTGACGATCAATCTGTGATTGTTTCACATGGAATGGTTTACAAGTAAGTCCGAATTAAAAGATTGTTTTAATTTCCAGCTAACTGTGGCTTTAATTTCCAGTGATTTACTCCAGAATCCCCTGATTGTTCCATTGAAGAAGCTGCAAACGCATGAAAAACGTAACGATTTCGGTGTCTTGGATGTCAACTGGCATCCAGTGCAGCCGTGGGTGTTCTCCACAGGAGCTGATGCTACTGTTAGATTGTTTACTTAGATAAGATTGGATTTTATTTCTATGCACAAACGCAAGTTTTTTTTTATTTCTGAGTATAATAAAAATAATAAAAATAAATTGTTTTTCTACTCAAATAATTAAATTACCGAAAGAAGCAACCGCAATAGGAGTAGAGCTCTCCTATTGTTCGCTCCAATCTCGAAATCATTGCTCCCTTATATTTCTAAAAATTGAGAAGGCGCGCAATGTGATGTACGCAGAGCTTGCGTCACAAATGTGCCGAATGAAGGAAAAGTTTGGTTTGAGGTGTCCATTTGGGAGTAATGTGTGCCGTAGCCGAAGTTGAGGGATGGACTAGTTCAATTTCTGTGGCTTATGGGAAAACAGCTGAGAAAAAAGGTAATTGGATCGCATTATTACCGACTCCATCGGAGACGAAATAAGTGGAGGTAAAGTCATAAGAGGGGCACCACAAGGAGGAATCGTATCACCTCTTCTGTGTGTACTAGTGATGGACGAGCTCGACCAAGCGATCCTATTCAACACCTTTAAAACATTGGCGATTGACAACGGACTAGAGATGATGAGAAGTGACTTTGGAATGTCTTGCGGACTGAAACCAAAACAAGGCGACTGGATATACAATTGTATAATGAAACCAATCCTTTTTTTAAGGTAGTATGTTGGTCAACGATACATACAAAATATGTAGACGGCAGGCCCACTAAAGTGCAAGTGAAAGGACAAGCAGGACTCTCTCTTTGATGACAGGAAAAACACCGGCCGTAGATCGGTGTAAGGGCGTTGACACCACTGCTTGCTCTTTATGATTTGTTCTTTAAAAATAACTTCAAGACAATTTTTCCAACCAGATCTTCTAGGGCGAGTGGAAACGGAAACTGCTCTCACAAATCGTCTGAATCGGTTGCAGGGATCTACTGCCCAAGCCCACCGATCGAAATTTCAAAGTATCTTGAACCATTCATCAAGCAAAAATTTTCGAAATATTAACGACTAGAAACGCTCACCGATGTCAACATACGGGAGAAGCAAGTACTGCAGCAAATAAGGCCATAACAAACCCTCTATCAATATCGACACTGGTAAGAAAGTGTAAGCACAAAAGAAACAAACCAGCAACACTTAACGGAATCCATTTAGCATGGGTACCGGGACACTAAGGTGAAAAATCTGACGAATTAACTAAAAAAGGAGCAAGAAATAGAGACCAGAGCTTTGTTGTGGAAACAGGAGTCCTGCTGACACCTAAAAAAGAGTGAGAAACGTTTGGGGGAATTGTCAACCTAACAACGTGCAGAAAGTCAAAATCTATTATAGATAAACCGAGATAAAATGAAGCGAAGACTCGGACCAACGAAACCTCAACATGCAAAAGCTGCGACGAGGAAGAGGAAGATCTGGAGCACTGCCTTTGCCACTGCCAACAGCGAGACTACGACATTTAATACTGCACCGCAAAGGAATAGGGTCCGGCGAGATCATGGATCTCGGAAAATGATCGAAAAGATTTTCGAAAAACTATGAATGGAGAATCGTACGAACTCTTTGACCAAGAGTACAAAGACTCTCCTGAACACGTCAATTCTAAAATCGATGAACTTCAGGTGGACAGAAGACTTTCTAACAAGTAAGCTATTCCCAAATGGTTGAACAGCAAGACATTCAAGTGTGCTAATGTCAACTTTGACCAATTTTTAGAAGCAGATCAATTAAGAGTTCGACCATGCAATGCTAGCAAGGTTCAACATAAAGCAAAAAGGATGTTCAACATTGTGCGCGTCTTAGTGGAAGACTTTCACATGAGCCATTGCTGATTGTGGCTGTTTCTAGACTTGTCGATATCCTTAAGCTGAGAGACTGTCTCTTTTCTGTCTCATTTGGACCCTGTTTTAAGCCCACCTCATACATTGCCTCCTGCTTTTCCACGAACTCAACGTCCACGATAGTGTCAATTCTAAAACCAAATGAGAGCTTATAAGAAGTTTAATGGAACGGTCCCACCTGCCTTCACACGGAAGAGGACCCCACTCATTTTTCAAAGATTTTAAAGTTCTTATACTAAGGCACTCTCCAGCTTGCTTGCTCGGCTTTTTTTTTTAGACTTAAGCTGAAATATTGCTTTTTCTGCTCTTTTCTTCGTCTTTTGATGGCCTGCATCGTTTCCCTCGAATGGTTCAGGCTGCCTACCAGCGATATTTGATTCATCATCGCATTTATACAGTCTGCAAAGTGGTTCTTCCATATCCTCAGCAATGATTGCAATTGTACTATGATGTTATATTTTGAGCTTTGCAGGCTTCGGTTTGGGATCTGTAACCTTTAGTAGAATTTTCGAACCCAGGATTCACACTTCTGGAACAATTTCCAAGCACTGCTGTGGGAACGTGGTTCAAAAAATAGAGAAAGTGGCACATCAAAATATGAAAGGGCCTGAATTTAATACTCTTCTGGTCTTTTAGTTAATATTAGTTTATAACTTACTAAATCTAGTCAATTGGCTTAATAAACCTGTTGATGAAACTTTTGGAATTAAGAAAGATCGAAATAAAATTTTTATGAATTTGCCCGGAAGCTTATGAACGGCAGTGAAAACTATAAATTCAATTGATTTGTTCCCGAGTTAGGCTTTATGAAAGAATCCCCACAAACATACGTACGTACGTACACACAGACATCTTTCTAAAAACAATGAAATCCGAATACTGTGACCTTGAAACGTGGAAATATGTACAAAATTTTGAATTCCACAAATCGGACCGACTACAAGAACTTCCTGATGAGAAGTTAAAAATCTGAAATACGTCTATACACCTGATGCCGAATGACCAGGCCCCAAACAATCTTAAAAAGCTTAAGTTTTTTCTTGGATAGAAATTTTATTATAGAGACTTCATACGAAACAGTTAGTCCAAGAAAATGCTCTCCATAACCATGAATCGGAAGGTTTTCATTTCACACAAATCAAAAACAATCTTTCAGTACAAATGAAGAAAGAGTGAAAAAAGTGTTTTTTTTTTTCTTTGAAAAAGTAAACTAACAAAAAAAAACAATAAAAATACAAAAATTTTCATATAAAGAAAGTAAAAGCATAAAAAAAAATTGGTTTGGGTGCGAGTAGACCTGCCCATACCATGAACTTCCCATCTCATGATAAAAAAAATCATTAAGGTGCTATATAATTTGCTCCCAAATTCAACTTTAAGATACTCACTTTTTAGAATTATATAAAATACGATTTGCCTCTAAATTATAGATTAAAGGATATACTTATTATGTACATGCTAACACCGTAAGAAATACTTATAAATCTGTGAAAGATTAGCGTTGTAAGGAATACGTTGGTTAAATTGAATTCAAACATATTAGACTAATAAATTAAAAATATAAATATAAAGATTAAATCTAAATTAAAACAAATTCATGATGAAATATTAGGTATGAGATTATAATAATTGAGTTGAATCATTAGCAAATTTATCTAGTTCAGTAAAAATTCTATAAAATTAAAATCACATTTATTACTTGAAATGGGGATAAGAAGGGGAACGGTAAGCTGCTATGAAGGTAAAGTTGAGTATTCAACATTAATTTTAATTCAACATTTCGGTAATTACTTACTTACGAAAGTATTATTTTAAGTGATCAGGACAACAATTTGGAAATATTCGTTTTTGATTTAGTAACATTTACCTAATGTTGTGCACAAGATTGAAAAGTTTGATAGATAAACATATTTCAATTTGGAAATACTTTCTATGATAATAATAGAAAATTAGATTTTTAATTTGACTGCAGAAATAATTTAATTTTTACCGTTTTTTTTTTAAGCATGTTAGCTGGTTGGACTTTTTTTTGTCATTAATCATTTAATTATTAACTTGAGGTGGCGTTACAGTCCACGTAGGATTGGCATTATATCCTTTTGGCTAAGTCAATTGGTTGTTGAATCTTCTCCTCCACTCACCGTCAATGCAGATGGGACAAAAGATTACACTTTCTACTCGATTACACTTCTTACTCTCGAAACAATGGGGCCTTCATCCGCTTTTGAAATTATCCATGCTTCTACAACATATAGTAGGACGGGGATGATATGGGTCTTAAAGAGCGATGCTTCAGTTCTTCGAAAGAAGGCTTAGCTTTCTTAAGCAGAGGTATTCTTCATTTGATCTCAGCGCTGGTGTTATTATCTGTTTTTCCAGCGGAGCCAAGATAGACAAAGCCCTAACTACCTCAAAATAGCTGTCTATGGTAACGCTCTGACCCAGACGTCGGATTTGGTTTTTCTTGATGGCAGCATATGCTTCTTTTTGCCCTCTTTTGTTGACAAGGTTCTTTTGCACTATTGTCCCAAGTATGATGTTGAAGAAATCGCATGACAGTGCATCACCTTGTCTTAAACGTTGTTTGACATCAAGTGGGCCGTTGACGTCTTTGCCGACATCAATTTGTGCAGGATGGCGATTTAGGTCACCGCCTAAATACGAGCTTGGAAGGGATGCCAAACCTAGACATGACTTCATAAATCTCGTCTCTGTGGACGAAACAGACACCAAAACCAATCTTGAAATTGACGAAAAGGTTGTGCGCACTAGCTTGGTGCTCCTGGGTTTTTTCCAAGATCTGCCGTTATGTTAATATTTGGTTTATGGTGGACTTTTCTGGTCGAAAACCACATTAATATGGACCTATCGGGATGTTGACGAACTGCTTCAGACGTTCACATCATACGGCGGAAAAGATGTTAAAGGAAATTTTGAGGAGATTGACACCTCTATAATTGGCTTCCTTCCTTCAGGATTGGGCCACCAATACTGAGATTCCATTCATCTCGCATGCTTTCTTCTGACCATGTATTGCAGATGAGTTAGTGCATACTCCCAACTAAGTCATCGCCGCCGCTTTTAGAAGTTCTATCTTGCTATCTGTACTTCGTCTAGGTCAGGTAGATGACACTGTTGGTTCTTCCATGTCCTCAGCATTGATTACAATTCTACTATGATATTTCTATTTCGAATTTTGCGGGCTTCGGTTTGGGGTGTGTAACCTTGAGATAACTGTTTTTGCTGGTTGGCTGTCCATGGCTTGCATTAAACGACTCAATGAAAGCATTTTCGACTGTAATATAGGACCAAGGACCCTAAATCTTAGCCAGTCATCCTTCTAAGAGTATCCAACTCAACGTGAAGATATTAGGGATATTAGGGATTAACTTTATGTCCTTTTTGAAAGGGTTCAAAAGTACATAGTTTCAATCCAGAGATTTCCACCACCTCTCCTTCCGAGCTGGTAACTGCTCAGCAAAGGATCTTTTTCTATTTGGTAAATATATGGCATAAAGAGGATCACATTCGGTCCAGTTTTCTTTGCAGATTTCGATAGGATTTTCCACGCCGATTCCGAGAGATTTTTTTTATCTCTGTGTCATTTTCTGGAAAGACCTCTAGGATTGGGTTCATGATTTAAAACCACAAACTAAATCGGATGTTATGGTCTTCCTTGCAATATACGTGTAATGCAGTTTTATCCATGTATTTTAACTATGTCATTTAGGTTTCTCTCGATGCTTTTGCTTAAAATTCAATTGCCTCATGTAATTTGAGCCATGAGCTTCTTTTTGCAAATATATTATAACGATAAAAAAGCGTCAAGCTCTAGCCGAGCAGGTTTTCAACAAAAAAACTGGTGGCCACATAATTTTCTAAGGATGTTTTCATGTGTCAGTGTTGCAGACGTCACTCTGAGTCTTGAAAAATGGGAAAGACCTACAGGATTCACATTTCTGAAACAATTTTCAAAGAACTTCCGTGGAAATTTGGATCAGGAAATAGAGAAAGGGGCATATCGATGTATGAAATGGCCTCAACTAAAAACTGTTTTAGTCTTTTTGGTAGTCTCTATAGTTAGTAACTTACTTAGTTTAGTCAATTGGCTAAATAAACATAATATTGATGAAACTTTTGGCATTAAAATTGAACACAAAAAAAAATTTTATATGAATTTGTCCCGAAACTTATGAACGGCAGTGTATATATATTTGCATATTTTTTTATCTGATAAGGTAGCTATAAACTATAAATTTAATTAATTTTTAACTTTTTTTATTGGAAAACTAAATTGATTTTAATTGAAGAAGTCAAATTGTCCCTTTTTTTGACAGTTTTTTCGTCATAAAATTCAAACCAGCCTGTGGAATTTAACCAAAAGCTTTTCAGGTGATCTTTATGCACAGACGCTTCGAATGAAACCAATTTGGCTTCGACAGCTTGATTTGTTCTCGAGTTAGGCTGTACGAAAGAATCCGCACAAACGTACGTACGTACGTACGTACGTACGTACGTACATACGTACGTACACACACACACACAGACATCTTTCTAAAAATCATGGAATCCGACTACTGGGACCGCCAATCGTGGAGAAATGTAAAAATTTTGAATTTCGAAAATCGGACCGATTACAAGAACTTCCTGATGGGAAGTTAAAAATGTAAAGAACTACCGGTTGAAAATTTTTTTTTCAAAAATCAATGCTTTATTGAGGAAAAATAGATATAAATTCAACATTCAAAGTTTTGCCCATCGCTAGCCACACATTTTTTCCATTTTTTTTGGCAATTCATGGATACCCGTTCTGAAAAATTCGACCGGTTTGGCCGCAATCCACGAATCGATCCATTTTCTGACATCATCGAAATGGCGGAAGTGCTGGTCAGCCAGGCCATGTTGCATCGATCGGAAGAGATAGTAGTCGGATGGCGCAAGGTCTAGACTATACGGCGGGTGGAGTAGGACAACCCATTTAAGCGTTTTAAGGTAGGTTTTGACGACATTTGCAACATGTGGCCGAGCATTGTCATGTTGCAAAATAACTTTATCGTGTCTTACGACCGGTTCTGGCCTTTTTTCCTTCAGTGCTCGGCTCAAACGCATCGATTGTCTTCGGTTGACCTCGCCTGTGATTGTTTCATTCGGTTTTAGCAGCTCATAAAACACAACACCCTTCTGGTCCCATTAAATGCACAGCAGATCCTTCAGGCCATGAATATTCTGAACGGCCGTCGATGTTGAGGCATGTCCGGGGTATCCATACGTTGCCCGACGTTTTGGATTATCGTAATGTCCCCATTTTTCATCACCAGTGACGATTGGATGCAAAAAAGACTTCTTTTTGTGGTGTCAAGCAGCATTTCGGACATGCAAAATCGGCGTTCGAAGTCTTGTGGCTTCAATTCATACGGCACCCAATGTCCTACCTTTCGGATCATTCCCATTGCTTTCAAACGATCGGAAATGGTTTGCTGAGCGACTCCAATTGATTTCCCAAGTTCTTCTTGCGTTTGTGATCTTGATCGAGCAATGCCTCCTATTCGTGGTCTTCAAACTTTTTCATCTGGCCGGGACGTTCTTTGTAAACTTAGTAAAACAATTCATTCATAATTCAGTTAATCTGTCATTCTGAAGCTTCATTCAATTGCAAGAAATTTAGCTTGTCATAAAGATACGATGGCTGTTTGCTGGTAATGTGTCTATGAAGACATTGTTCGCACCAAATGCCAAGATTTTGGGCTTTGTTCTCAAACTCAATTGGCTCAATATACAGAAAAACAATGGGGATGCTTCCAGAATCAACTTTATTTCTGCTGACTACAAAGCACATGGAATTGCTGGGGTTGATTCGAAAAAAAACCAAGCCAGAATATTGAGAAGGTCCTTATTAAGTTTACTAACAGCAGTGCCAATAGCATCTTCTTAACAATTGATGAATAGCAGCACATCGTCTGAGTACATTTGTTTCGTTGAGTTAATGTGGAAAAAGGAAAATCGTTAATGTTTAACTCATTAGTGACCAATGGTAACTAGAAGAGCTAGAAGGTTGAAATTTTGAACTCTGTTTACTTTTGAGTAGTTTAACCATAATTTATAAACTTTTTGATTCTAAGCTGCTAAATCTTGGCTTGAGCCTGGGGGGTCCATCTGGAGCCGCTGGGCTATATTCAAAACAATTTTCCCATTTCTGCTTTATATAATAAATCAATTGTTTTTTAGTAGGAAAAACATTGTTTTACGTATTTTTTATTGAAAATATAAAGAATCAAGCACAAAGAAAAAGTGGGCCTGTTACCTGAATTTTTTTATGCTCTTGTCTGGAGTATCGACCAACTTGGATTTTTTCCGTACAAAGTAGAAGCGACGCACTCAACGATGTTGTCGTTCCATTTGGGAATACGTGTGCCAGAGCCATCCATTTAAGTACTGACATAGAACCACGGGGTTTCTTCTGAAGTTCTTTCTTCAATGGTAATGGACAAGTTTTTGGTATTCAGTTCTCTCGCATGGTCCCGGTACCATGGTATCCCCGTTCTCTCAGTCCGATCAGAGCTGCTGCTGAAGTGAATAAATTATCGAAGTGAAAACAGACCGGTAAAGGTTTTACTGTGTCATTCAATTCCCCGATCATATTTTTCCCGTATTTCTGTCCATATTCTGGGTTACATCTTGGATTAAAACCTTAATACATTTCAAAGTTGACTAGGTAAGCAAGAGGTGTATTCAGACACCACATTTTGTATCCGAAACGAATCGGTTTCCCTTTTATGAAGTGTTTGCACCCATGACGACCGAAGTATCGTAAATATCATGGATTCGTCATATGATAAATTTTGCTTTATCGTCTGCCTGCTGCAGTCCATTATCTATAAAATGTAAAAAACGGAAGATTGTTTCAAACCTGGTTTGAAAAATTAACTCGTTTTGTAGATCCAAATCATTAGCCCAGTATCCTCTTTTACCAGGTAAAAATGAGTAACCAGTAACTATTAAAATTCCAACAAATACTTTCATCTCATTTACGGTTCTTGATTTTTGCAATCCGTATAGTCACATTCTGGAAAAAGGCTAACTTCACCAACGTCATCATCCTCAAGCAACAAAATTGGTGTTTCTATTGCCTTTTTTGGTCGTTTTAAAGTTGGTGCAACACCAGATGCAGCTCGTTTGGATCCCCTTATCTTCCGTGGTGTGTTAGGAGCCTTCACGATGTTTTGAGCTGACCGGTAACTGTTTATCAGTTGAAGTCAGGATTTGTCGGATACTACTGCGTACAGATATTTGTGTCAATACTACTTCAATACTTTGACCGGATAGTACAGATGAGCTACATGCTGCTTCTTCCGATGTAATATCATAGCTTTGGGAAGTAGAGGCTGAAACAGGACTGAAATCATTTCGAACTAATTTTGTGTGTTTTTAAAAATTCGAAGGTGGAATAGGCCTGACTTTTTCTGGTGAACCAAAAACTGAAGCGCATTCCGAATTCGGAGGTCCATCAATAGATCGTAATAAACTGACGTCTAAATTTTGAAAAGAATGTGTCATTATGTCTTCAAAAGCGTCGTCAAAAAAACGCGCATCTTTATCTTCATCGGTATCTTCGACTGGCTTTCGAAATTCATTTTCATGTTCCGATGGTTTCATTTGTTTTACAACTAACTGCCAACGAGCCATCATCTGATTTCTGTTTAGGTTTCCAATGTCACCATTTCCGTCTTCATCTCCGGAATCTTCACCCGAATCGACATTAGAACCACTTGGTGGCTCAATAAATACCCATTGTACTTCATCATCATCGTCATCCTATGTTTGCAGCTCTGTAAGGTAGTCTATCACCTTTTCTACATTCATTCCATGCCTAAAAATAACCGAACATAAAAAATATATATTTAAAGAAAACAGCACTGAGTATGGTCAAGCGGGACCATATGGATCCCGAGCCACGAGAGTAGATCCTGCGACATCTATATATTTGGATAAATGTAATTATTGATCGAGCCAGATCCCTAGGAATCTGATTGCACTTTGATTCGTTAATTACCCCCCGTATTTTCGCACGATTGAGAATTTTCAACAATTTCTATTGGTTTCTGGTATGAAGTTGATTTTCAAATCGACTTAAAGAAACGTGGGTATTAGTACAGAGTTAGAACAAAGGCACTTCGCACTAAAAAAATTCCCAAGCATCGAGAAAACTCAAAACAAGCAAACTGATCGGGCACGATCATCAAAAATATTACAATAAAAGCATAGATCATATGGTTTATAATTTAAGGTTAGATGGGCATCGATAACGAGACCAAATGAATGTGGTCTTTATTATATTCAAATGTCTTCTTTAGATATAAACTGAGGACTCTTGCTTTGACTCCGCAAGTCGTGAATATCAAATCCTTTTTTAAAGCGAAAAAAGGGTACCAAAAAAGCTGTTATCAAAATTTAAAGGGAATGTTGGGCCTACCTATAATCAAGTGGGATTTTCGCAAAGCAAAGTTTTTTCGCGTTGACACAATTCGAGGCTTTGAGGCCTTTTAATACGATTCGGCATGTCCAATGAACTGCCAAACTGGCTGTGGGAGAAAGTCAACTGGAAGGGCTTAAGCATTTTTATTTTAAATGTTTCATTTGGTCATATGATTTCCTCGATGACGATATAGATGCCTCCTCAATCGCCGTATTGAAAGTTTATAAGATATTCGCTGGCATTAAAAAACTGACCTCCCATTATGTGAAGACCATAACACCAAAAGAAATATCGTGGCATTACTCGAGTTACAAAAATACAACTGTGGTGAAGTAGTTAAATTTGCACTCTTTGAAGGCAGACCCATTTGAAAAATAAAAACAAAGCTAGGAGTCTGTGCAATAAAAAATTGCTGCAATATTTATTGTCATTTGCAATGACTCGTACACCTGTTAGCTCCATAGAGAAAGTCAATCCGCTCGCATTCAACTTTGCTGCAAGCTCCACAATTCCTGATTGTGCTCTGTCTCCACGTGTTACTGAGCTCATCGAATATTCTAGGATCCGTTTTCGTACTTGTAAAGTGGCAAATCCGGTTCCGGTTTGTATTTTCCTCATTCTTCCTACATCGCGTAAGCTTTATCATCTGCTATTCTGGTCTTTTTCGAGTTGATGGAAAACAACATCGACCAACCCAAAACTTTTCTTTTTTCTCATGTCATGAAAATGCTGACAAATATGACAAACAAAAGGTTATAAAATTACTTGAAACGCGAAGTTCTTAATGACTTACCAAAAAGTTGAACCATTCGTTCCATCTTTCTTCAAGAAGTAAAATTGTTGCACTAAATATATTTCCAAGAAGTTGGCAGAGTTTGGCATCAGGATCTTTTGTCGAAAATGCATGTACTGGGTATCGATGAATTTATTTTTCAATCGATAAGAAACGACTCGTCTAATCATTTGATTGAAATATTTATTATTTTGAAATCGTCAATTCTGAACTTTGTAAAAATAATAAAAGGGATGTTTCGCGTCCTCACTTCTGTTCCCGCCCGTTTTTTGAAATCTTCATTTAAGGTTTGAAATGTCTGTTACATTTAATCCAAATCGTCGCAGATGACATAAATAAAATTCCTTCAAAACACAGTGCTACCTTCTGGCTCTAAGCGTAATATTAACAACAAGCCATTATCCTACAGCCCCTACCACAACCTCTTGAAAGCGAGTGAATTGAAAAAATTATCACAACCGGACACTGTTCAATATTTTTGAAAATTTTTTTTTACATTGAAAAAAGTAACCCTTCCGACAACTTCTGTTACATTGCACGTAGCCCCATTTGAAAACAGAAGCTCTGTCAGGTCCGAATCCTCAAATTCTTGTCCTTAAGAATCAGCAATCGAAGGCGCATTCTATTGACTGTAACGCTTCTTCCATTATCTGGTTCGTAGCCGAAATAAAATGAGCCTCACCTGCTCTTAAGCCCAAACAGAAAAACGATAAAAGAGCGGATTTTCACTGTTAGCCAATAAGTTGAAGTCTTAATTGAAACTTATCCTCAGGGGAGTGCAACTGATTTTAAACTTCTGAGATCTGATCGCGTTTAATTTCTCGGGCTTGGACGCACACTTCAAACAAGGCAAACAAGGGAGTCTATTCGGTTATTACGAAGATGTCAAGTGTCACAATTGTCAAACTTATATTGAACCATTTAAATCGTATGATAAAATGTTGCCCTAATTTTTAATAGTCAATAATAGTCAATCAAAATGAAGTAGAACTGAAAAGTTTAGCTCCTTTTACACTGCCATTAGCATAAGCAGGTGAGTGCCTTCGCATCTGGTTGAAACAAAAGCTTTTATGTTAATCACCGTGGACACCCTTTGTCTCCATTAAAATGGCCCACATAATTCTTTCCATCCAGTTCCACATTCGACAAGTTCAAGTTCTCCCTCCGTTTCCTTATCACTGTGCTCTTCCAAAGCTTTCCCCCTGAAGTTCGAATTTGCCATCCACAACCACCTCACTCGTAAGGGGTAGCTGGCAAAGCCATGGGCCTTCATTCCAATAACCAATGGCGGGGGCCTCCGGAGCGAAGGTGGTTGTTGGTCCAATTCAATAGATGCACTCGAAGCTTTTTTCAACAAAAATATACACAAAAATATTTCCACACTGGAAAATGGTGTCCCTGTTCTTGTTCTCCTTCTCCCTCACTCTTATGCGCTCCGAATGGAAGACGCCATATTGTGTGGTGGTACACACACACAATCTCTCTCGCTCTCAATAGGTACATCGCCTCGAACGCTCGGGCCCGCAAACACAAATTCTCCTCTGACGCCACAACGGCAACTGGCCCGCGGAGTGTACTAGTTTTTTTTTGTCGCCAAAATACTTACAAAAACAAAATAAAAAGGAAAATTAAAAATTTTTCAAAAATTGCAAACCTCTCCTTCATCCAAATCATAAATGAAAATTTACATCTTTTTGCTAAACGGAAAACCATCGTCGTCGTCGTAGTCGTTGGCCGAACACGGACGTTTTTGAGGTGCCCACAAAAAAAAAAAAACAAAAATATACTCGGAAAATTCGCTATACAAAGAAAATCCGTGCCACAAGGAAAATAAGAAAAGAAAATCGGGCGGTAGTGTGCGGAAAAAAATCGTACGGTTGCGTTTCTGTGTATGTTCACAATTTTTGAAAATCGTCTGTGTAACATGAACAACCACAGTGTAGGTGGTTGATTCGACGATTTTCCTTCGGGGGAAAATCCACTTAGTGGGTGTTTTGTGTTTCCCTTCAAGAAAATCCAAAAATCTCTGCAAAAAAAAAAAAAAAAAATTGTGTATGTGAGCAAAATAAAATCAAAAAGGTATTCAGCAGGGAAATTCGAAATCAAAAATACACACACAAATGCACATGACCAGTGTGTGTGTGTGTGTGTATGTGTGTTTGTGGAAAAATCCTCAAGAAAATCTGAAAAAAATCAAAAAACCAAAAGAAAATAAATAAAAAATAAACCAATCTACTCGGGATTTTTCGAAAAAGCTTTCCATTTTCCAATGGAAATCGTGACTAAACATGTGTGCTGCTATTATTATTGTTGTTGTTATTGTTGTTGTTGTTGGTGATGGTGGTGGTAGTGGTTTTCCCTGTTATTTTCACTTTGTATATTTTCTAATTTTTTATTTGCTTGCTTTTTCTCATGCTGGGAAAACAAATCGGTATCGTTCGGGGAAAACGTTTTCTCAATCTTGAGTGCAAATGTGTAGGTATACCCAACAGTATTTTCCCAGCCGAGTGAAGGAAAATGAGCAAGCAATCAGAGAGAGAGAGAGAGAGAGGGAGAGCGAGAGATTGCCGCTGCCACTGCTTCCGCCTCCACCATCATTGTGGGTCGGTCGTGGCCCACTACTGAAGAAAACAGAACAGAAATGAATGAACGCAAGAGAGTGGCTGCCTCTGCCTGAACTCGTACTGCTGGTCGTGCCAAGGAGTTTTGGTTTTGGTTCTGCTTATTTCTGTGATGCTTGTGCTTTGGCGCGGGGGATGTGTAGTATAATGGATTTTGATGTTTTTCCAATTTTCACATGCCCCCGGGTGGGGTGGTTACGAAGACGAATGGGCTTATAGTATCATAGAAAAGACCACCGAATAAGTGTAGAAACTCAGCACTAGGGCACTTAGGAATAAAGTCCAAAGACAGAGAACAAGGTGGAGCACCTTACGGTGATAACATTGCCAGGGCTCTCGTACTCTGCTGCTCGTCTCGGGCTGATCTCGTACTCGAATTTGTGCCGCGTTGTGTACGAACGTTCTGCAAATGATAAATGGATTGAGCGCAGCGAAACCAATTTTCTATTTACATACACACACACACACTGCTGCTCGTATCTGGATTAATGGTGGGATATAGATTTTAAGTAAAAAAAAAAACATAGAAGAAAAAAAAGCTGATTTTTGGGACTTGGTGTCTCGGCAGTCGTGGAATTTCAAAATTTTTGTTTAAATTTCGAAATCAGCGAATGGCATAGAATTGCTGATGTTTTCGTGTTGCTTGTGTCTCTTTTGGGGTGGGGTGGAGGGCGGAAAGGAAGGTCATCGTCATCGATCTTGAACTCAATTTTTGAAAGATTCTAATTTCTAATTTCGTGTGTGTGTGTTTTTTTGTCTTCTTTTCTAGTTCTAGTACGGCGGGGCTGAGTCACCTGTTTCGAGAACAAAAAAATGTGTGCAGAGATCTTGTGTTTGTGGAATGTGAGCATAAATATTGTATGCAACTTTGTAGGGCAAGAATCGAGCGGTTTTTGACCCAACATTTTATTTTGTTGATGAAATTTTGATGGATTGCGTACAAATTTGCGTGGTGGAGTTTGTTTACGTTAAATTGCCAACAAATTGTTATTTGTTTATTGGGGCGAACTTAATTTTGCCAGATTTTTTTCAAAATTTGTTTTGTTTAGCTGCAGTAAATAATCTGCCGGGTCACTGGCATTTTGTTGTCTGGAATTTGCGAAACTTGTATGCAATGATTGGCAATCCAGAGAGTACCGCTAGTATCGTTCGATGTCTGCAATCGCCTCTATTTGTACGAAAGCTAAAGTGTCACGAAATCCAAGCTGCTGGTCTCTTCACAATTTCCAATGAGATCGAAAACAGCATTTGTTCATCATATCCCTAAAATTGCAAATCTTTTCGTCCTTCCAACTCTTGACGCATTGCATTACACGTTTCAATATATTTCAAAATTTCTTGACGTAATCGAAGTCGAAAATTTGTGCATTGAAAACTATACCATTTTTCCTTCGAAATTACCTTTTGGGCCATGTTGAGGTGAATGCGCCACAAATCTTACCTCTTTTTTGGAATTTATTTTTTATAAGCCAATAAAATTCAATCATTTTAATTTCTTGATATGTTTTCATTTGTGTCTTTAACTGTATAAACAAATTCTTTTTTTCTTATTTAACGTTTTAAGTATATTATTTTAATTAAATTAGACACAAAAAAAGCAGGGGACTGGTCAGGAAAAAAGCTAATGGATTAGTGTTCAGTAGGTCTATATCTTTCCTTTCAATCAAAATTAATCAATTTTATTGAAAAATGGCGGACTGTACAATAAAAGTACCGAAAATCTTGTTTTTTTTTGTTAAAAATCACTAAAAAATATAAGAAAATATTTTCAAAAATAAATAATTTTGACACGGACGATAAAGCCTTTGCCTTCTTGGACGTGTTGGACGTAGATCGCTCTGCATGGGTTATTTGGCGTTCATGGTACTCCTGAGCATATGAGTAGGCGTTTCGGCCACTATGAATAGTAACTTATTTGATACTAGGATTTTCTGTCTGAATTTTTCCGCAGCTTATTTTCGATAGGTTTAAGTGCCGAAATATGAAAAACGAAACGATTTTTCGAAGTGGTCACATATGAATACCCCCTTAAAGCTGCTATGCCCCAGGACTCCGTTTCGTATCCTATTCTCTTCTTCGGTTAAACTTAGCGGAGACAAAATTTACTTCCATATGGTTCTTCCTCTTATAAACAGTTATCCAGTAAATAAGCTCTTTTCAGAGGAGAACTCGCCAAGAATACCCAGAAGTTAATAATGTCATCTCCTTCTCTCCGCACATTGAGTACTGATATTAAATGTATGTGTATAATTCCATGTAGATCTTTTCCCATTCGATATAAAGAACATTAATTTCTTATACCATAAAATCGATGAAAATTAAATCACCTTTTTATTTTTAAGTTTCCTGTCAGATCGAGTCAAAGGATAATGAGAAGAATTACGACTTACTGTAGTGATTTTAATTTTATTTATGTTTTGCTTGCAATATATTCACCTTACTTTCGACTTTTTTGAATTCGTTTAAGTCGCAGTATTTTTTTTTGACAAGTCGCATTCAGGGAGATTTCTAAATTTATTCGCTATATGTTGAAAATTAAAATATAACTTTGACTTGATTTCGAGTTGAGTTGAGTTCGAGAGTTAAAAGTGATATTCGTTCTACTTAGTGGCTCATGACGCTCAAAAAGGACATTTGTTGTGATATGGTATTGTTGTTAAAATGTATTGTAAGCAGTGATTTAACTAAACCGTTTGAGGCCCGTGCCAATTTGATCGGATGGGGCCTTTCCAACCTAATAAAAAAAAGTTCAACCAAAGTTAAAGCTTTTTTTTAATAAATCACTTCTTAAAGAAGGAACATAAAACTGTATGAAAATAGATTGTTTTTCTAACAACATTTTATTTACTGGACTGAAATCACGATTGTTGTTTGAACACCAAATGCTAACTTTTCAAAATCCTTCTTTCGGGCTTTCTGTTCAGAAAATGTGTTGATGACATCACCAAAATTTAAATTTCCAGTCATGGAATTTTTGATGGGTAACCCTTCTTGTCCCACAGACATTCTTATAAGTTTTTATCAATTTAAATTTTGAAATGATCCCTCAGCACTACCTGTTGTTGCAGGAATGCATAAAAACAACAGAATTTCATTGCACACTTCAGGAAAGCTTGAGGAATAAAATGATTCATTCTGTTTTCCTATAAAAGATGTTCACTTTAAACAAGTTCTCAGGGTCTTGGAGACGATCATCTTAGCAAATTTCTTCAAAATGATGTTACACATACAGTTTTAAGAAATTCAGGGTTTGCTGATCATTTTTTTCCTTAACTATTTGATTGTGTTTTTAAATCTCAAAATTCATTTCAGTTGGTTTCATGGTTTCCAGTTCGACTTGCATGCGCTTTGACACACGTGACAGATCGATTGCTCTAGATTGAAGTGCTGAAGTCACATTAATGATCCGTAGAATTTCGCGATGGAAAACCATTGGCATAATGAAATTATAGTTTCCGGTTTCGGAACATTTCGGAATTGAAACGTTGCCGTTTTTTTTTTTCCTATGATCGAAAGAAGCAAAATAACAAGCTGAAAGTGTCGGAGTAACATTACGGATTCTAGTTTGTACTTGAAGCCAATATCTCTATATTTCTCTTCACAAACAAAAAGATGAATGCATATGATCTTTCGATGTCTCGTGTCTTTCTATGGCTTCCACAATTACATTCTAATATTGCTCCGGACATTGCAACAGTGTAATAATATTTGCTTTAGAAATATCTGTTGTTACTCTTTTCAAAAAAGGACCTTTCGGTTAACGGTGTCCGTTTTCGATCACTTGATCATTTAGTTCACTGTCGTTGGATTCGAGCACCCGCATCACAACGGAAATCATGCCGTGAAAATATGAGCTTCATTTCATCTAGCTTAAGCACTGCGTTTAAAAGTAGCGAAGTTTCTCTTACCTACCGGATACGTACTTAAATTGACTGGCTGATATCTTTTCTAAAAAGATGTTTTAATGTTCTCTTGTTTTAACAACTTTTAGTTGATAAGGATACGATGGTATTTGAGCAAAAAATAATATACAATTAAGTTTTCATATTATTTATTTTTTTGTTTCCTTGGGATACACCTAAACGTAGGTAACTTTAATTATTTAAAGATAAATCTATTAAATTGATGTAAAAAAAACTGTGTTCGCGGCTCACTGTGTCGGAACCTTCCGGCTGTGGGCCGTCCTGCCGCCGTGCTCATAGTTGAGCTTGATCGATGATTGATGTTTGTTCCTTATTAAAACCTCAGATCCTTTCTTGCTTTACTTTTAATTATATGTCACGTTATTAGAGTATGTTGGGTTTCCGAAAAGAAACTAAGCGAAGAGCCCTTTCACAATGCAATTGTGGGAATCCAAAAAAATCCAAAACATAACTTATTCCATGAAACTAGTAATGATGTAAGCTTCACACATATCATGAGACTTTGAGACCTTCTCGTCTCTGATCTCCACGTGGGCTCAATGGATGGATTCTGGCTGCTATATAGAGGTTATGTTTGTATGTTTTCAAAGAACCCACAAATGATCACTGGACCGATGAGCTGCTAAAAGGGAATTTGTTAGGATAGACGCGGTGAAATGCGAAGTTGATCCTCAGACCTTCTCCAGAGCAGCTCACCTTTAAGGGAAAGATCTTTATTCACCATTTCTAGTTATATTTTTAAATCCGATGGATGTGTGTCTCAACTCTCCGCACGTGAGGGATGGAATGATTTAAGCCTGTCGACCACAAGCAGAGCCGTATTCTGAAGGTTCCGTTCCTCAAAAGGAAAAACAGAGCCATTATAGGATCAATCCGTTGTCCGTCCATCTGTACTCAAACAAGGTATCAAGCTGCGGTCCCTTAAATCAGTAAAAATATCAAGTTCCTAAATTGACGCAGACAAAATTATTGGCTGTTTTTGCTTCTTTTTTTTTTTGGTACTCGCAAAGCGGAATCAAAATCTTTGGGGTACTTCCCGTTGACCCAAATATGTAATTTCGATTTCCGTTATGGATGTACAAATTAACACATCCACACGTTTGTACGGAACCTTTGTTGCGCGGGTCCGACTCCCATTTGGCCGGTTTTTTTTTCTTCCGATTAGGCACATTTCAGCATAGTCTGAAACTAGTCATCTTGCCTTATGTAGGACCACTTGAATGACTATCTCATTCCTAAACTATCTGATGTAGATAATCCGGTTCTAGTACTCGTACAGTGCACTTAAAAAAGCTTTGGCATTTTGAACAGGTCATCACGCTGCTGCACTGTCGTCATACGATGATGAGGTGTTCCCCGATTAAATCAGTAAACACTATATTTTAAACCAAGAGTCGAATATGGTTTCCTTATTGAATCATAACCAACAACGATAGCCGTTGGCTTGAAGATTTTAAGTAAATAATGATATCATCATTATTGTGTCAACTTGCATGTTTTTGATCGCAAAAGTACGACCGTCTTCTGTAAACACATCAATCTGATGGTTGATGTTCCCCCACTACCAACAAAGATGTCATGATTCGAATGAATTTCATCTGAAAGATTGCTTAACATTCGCAGCGATTTCGACGAACTTCCAAGAAACGTCAGAAGGTGAGTCATTTCATTGACACAGTCCACCGATGAAAGTGCCAGGCTAACCACAGAGCTTCCGACTGAGCAACTCACTTAGTTGTAAAAGTCTTCTTTGTCGGTCGGTGGGTTCTTATCGATAAATTGTTTTCCGTGACGTTTTCGCTTGACACCTGAACACGCATAGATACACAAATATACAAATACACGCAGTGACTGTGTTTCGCGCATGGTTCTTGTTTTATTTGCTTCTTTTATCTTTTTTTTTTTTTTTTTCTTGTGTATTTCCCTCGTCAATCCATAAGATACGGATATGCCGAAAATAAGATTTGAAAATCTCTCTGGAAAACCCTAAAGGTTATCTGTTTCTTGGCTGTGGATTGCCAACCAGAAGTCACAACTCAGAACTCGGAACTTGGAACTCTCTTCCACCCCTAAGGAATCAGGAAGTTGTGCGTAATTTTCCATCATCCAGCTGTCGGTATTCGGATTTTTCTCTTCTTTCTTTCTTTCGTTTTGTTGCTCCCTTCGGCGAGGGCTGTTTGTTGTTTGTGTGGTTGTTGATAAGGAAACAGCAGTTTTTTAAATCTCTAACATCACGGAAAGTGTATCTATTGGAATGTCGACTGGAAGCGATAAGGCTCTGTCGGTGTTAGATTGCTCAGCGAAATTCATTTATTTATTTATCGTTACGTTTTGTTTGTGGTTTGGCACAGCCATGCTGCAACGGAAGCATATCGGCTATGTGCACCTGGCGTAGAACTGTCTGCATTCGTATCTCAATCCAAGGTGTTCATAATTTCAGTTCGATTTAAACGTCACGGTCGTTCCCGTGAAATTCTAAACAAAAATTAAAAAAAACGCACACATGTGGGTCAATCGCGATAGTGTTTTCTGATGGAAAAATATATTTTCTAATTTTTTACCCTTTTTTACAGAAGAAGTGTTAAACTTTTTTTTTGTTTTTGCAAAAAAAGTGAAAAATACATCATTGCATGTGTATGTGTAAAGTGAATAGAAATTAAGTCTGTGATAGTTATTCGCAAATAATTCAAATTCAAATCGTTTGTCAACTACAACAAAAGAAACTGTTTTGATTTCTTGTTCCTGTCATCATCAGCATTCCGAGTTTGTGATTAACAAACGAGGAGTCTCTGGATAACAACAGCTCTAGAGAGGATACATGTTGTGCCGACAAGTTATGGGATTTCCTTAGGTGAGCTTCTAGTAAGAATAACAACTACAATTTTATGTAAATCTGAGATATTTGTGATGGCTTGTTTAATTGAAAGTCCAAAGGTTAATAACTATAATCTTATCATGCTTCATTTACGAGTATTTTTTTGTTTTGTTTTTGTTGTTTATGTTATGCACGTGGAAAGAACAAAAAATTTGTTTTTCCGCATAATTGAGGCATTGATATATTCAATGATTTCCTATTAAAAAAAAGTGGTCTGCACACGAAGGGTTCCGTACAATTGCGGGTTTTTCAATAAGAGCGCTACAAAAGTTTTTTTTTTAAATAAAACAAAAACTGTTGTGGTTATCAATGAAATTGTTTATTTCTGTGAAAGAACGTTTGTATTCGATTTCTTTTGCATGGCCACCATGACCAGACGCTGAACCCAATTTTCGACGGTTTTCAAGCATAAATCGGCCGATACTGCTGCAATTTCACGTTCGATATTCGTACGAAGTTCATCAATCGTCGCTGGCTTGTTGGCATAGACCATAGACTTGACTTAGCCCCACAGGAAATAGTCTAACGGCGTCAAATCGCACGACCGGGGCGGCCAAGCGACTGGACCATTTCGTGAGATAACACGTTCTCCAAACTTGGTTTCCAAAAAATTGATTGTGAATTTCGCTGTGTGGCTTGTGGCGCCGTCGTGTTGGAACCACATGTCCTCCAAGTCCATATCATCCAATTGGGGCCAAAAATATTTGGTTATCATTGAACGGTAGCGATCCCCATTCACAGTAACGTGCTGGTCTTGATAATCACGGAAGAAGTACGGCCCAATGACGCCGCCGGCCCATACACCAAACCAAACCGTAATTTTTTCGGAATGCAATGATGACTTATAGAGTACGTGTGGATTGCTGCCTGACCAATACCGCATATTTTGTTTATTGACGGAGCTATTCAGCCAGAAACGAGCCTCATCGCTGAAGATGATTTTTCGATGAAAACGAGAATCATTTTCAAGTTGTTGCTCAGCCCAATTCACGAACATACGACGCTTTTGGTGGTCAAGCGACTTCAGTTTTTGCGTCAATTTAATCTTATAAGGATGTAGGCCAAGATCTTTTCGCAAAATTCGCCACAACGACGTCACAGAGATGCCCAACATTTGAGAACGACGTGTGAGAGGCACATTTGGGCTTTCTGCAACTGAAGCCTCAGTGGCAGCAATATTCTCGATTCTACGGGCACTTCTTTGTCTTACTGGCAGGGGAACATTTCGTACTGTGCCTGTGGATTCAAATTTTTCCACTAGACGCTCAATTGTTGGTCTGCTAGGACGATTATGACGATCATTAATTGGACGAAGCGTTGTTCACGTTGTGGCCACTGATTTCGAATTTCGGTAGTTATTTTTAATAATTTCGACTCGTTGTTGGCTCGTATATCTTTCCATCATGAAATGGCAAAACTTACTGAAGAGAAATGTCAAAAGAGCGGCAAGAAATATGGCGTCGTTTGCTGTCCCTGTCGCTCTACTTTTGTAGCGTCCCTCTTGAAAAACCCTACTTTTTTTTCAAATACCTTAGAAATTTGAACACTTTTATTTAGCGTGATGACCCCCTGTAATTTTATTTTTATTTAAGTTTTATTATTTGATGATAAAGTGCCATACAAGCAAGCACTCTTTAAAAATTTATTAGCATGGTAAATTTTTTAGGGTTCCATGCCAAAAGGGAACCAATGGCACCGTATTACTAAGGCTCCCTGATCCCGCTTTCGTCTGTTCGTCCGTTTGTCACAGGACTCTATGACCTGAACCGTTGTAGGTATTTTCACAGAATGTGTTCTTCTTTAGCCACTATAACAACAAATTAAAAATAATAATGTAGAGCTAAAAATAATAGTTAAAAATAAAAGGGGTATATGGAACCCTTCATGTGCGTTTCCGACTTGCACTTGGCTGCTTTTTTCAAGCTTGCTTTACCTTTTTGCCCAGGAATGTCAATGGCTTGGAAAATATTTGACTTTTTCTGTGTACGTGCTCCAAATTTTTAGGAATAAGATACACCGAATAGTGAAAACAGATTTAAAGCTGATTCAAGTCAGAATATCGGATTCTTGAAAAGAAAACATAAGATTACTGGAATTTGTAGTTTACATGGGTAAATCGTAATAACTTAAATAACAGCCTCCTTGATAAAGCCTTACTCAAATTGTTATTTAAGAGAAACTGTCCTTGGGTCTGGAAGTCAAACAGATGAACATACTCTTTATTTGTCAATTGATTGGTTTCAACACTGGCGTAACGTCTTCTGCCTCATAAGTTCAACCTCGGGCCAAATTTCGGTCGCAAAGCCATGTATTGGGAATACGTTTAAAACGCATACTTCTTTTGTTGAATGCTATCTCACACTACAAATTTCTTAACTACTCATTACAGTTTAGAGAAGTTAACAAACGATGCATTCAAATACAAAAAAAAAATATAAGGCTACTCATAACTCTTTGAATGGATGTGCCTATTAAAAGACACTATATTCGTTTCAATTTGGAAGCATGTACCAGATTATCTGTCAAGTTTGGGCGGACGATTAAAAAACAAGGCAAATTTATGTCATCCTATAACAATTGAGGAACAACCCTGCTAACGTGGATTCTTTCCAGACCGTTATATGAATGTCTGAACCTTTTTTGCAACACAAAAATTGGTCAACACGGTGTAGCAAATCAAAAATACACCAAATGCATCAAAACATAGACAGAACTATAGAATTTCAAGGTGAAACTTCATCACATATTTATCGACTTAAAAGAGGCAAATCGCACAGAACTTTATTCTTCTTTTTTCGGCTTTGGCTCGCTATGAATATCCCTTGTAATGTATTTTTACGCAAAGCGAATGGAAGGTTTAGGAAAAGAATTGTGTAATGGCTTGACTCTGATCGGTGAATTGGATATATACTTATTTTCATTCGCTCAATTCACAGTATTTCATCCGACATAAGTGATTTAAGTGCAAGTGCACATTTCTGCATTTCAGAAGCTTGCGTCATCATTCTGCTTTCAGTGTTAAGAATTCTCAGCAGAGTCAATGCCAATGTCAAATTCTGACAACCCGAACTTGGAACTAACACCTACAACAGGACCGTTCACTTAGTCAGCATTCTATTGCCGGTCGACCACTTCAGTAATATCACCTTTAATTTGATCCCAAACGCAAATAGTGACTTGGCAAGATTCAAATATATAAAGCCTTTAAAAGTTGAAGACTAACTGTAACTTGCAAATGTTCCCGGCAACCAGATTCTCTGTCATTATCCTATTTCCTACACAAATATTGCGACTGAACAAACAAGAGAATAAACTTTTTGAATCAGAAAACTGATTTGATTAAGATTGAAAAAAAGTTGTAGTTTCTTGTAATGAAAGCTAAGACGCGACTTTAAATGGAATAACCTTCGAATGAAACCAGTTTGGATTCGATACCTCCATTTGTTTTCAAGATATGTAAGAAATGCACACAAGCAGCTTTCCAAAAGCATTAAATTCCAACCCAGGAATTCAAAATCCCTTTTTCTCTTAAGAAAAAATACTCCTCTCTTATCTCTCTTTCACAAGATTACTTCTCTTGTCTGTGTAGCGCAGCAATACAAATTTTACGGACAACAACTCCTTGGAGAGAGGAGCTAGCTTCTATATTTTTATTTTATTTTCCACACAATTGGTGAGGGTCGGACTTTCCGTTTATTGCCGATTCCAAACGATCACTGAAGCCCTATCAGGGTAGCTGTACTCTTCAGAGGACTGTCGAACTCTCGCGAGAGGTCGGGCTGTTCCTTTTCGTATTTCATCGCGGGAGCTCTAGCTCAGCAGCCGATGCACACCAACACTGACCATCCACTTCCACTAAATGAGCCATCAAAAGACTGTCTAATGAAAATAGATAAACATTGGTCCATTGGTCGAAGATGGGCCAAAAATATCATGCCTAATATTTGAGGAGTTATGTTTAATTAGTTAATTAGACCCTCCAGATCAATAAATCATTCTTAATTGAGTGAAGCTTACCGCTTATTTGCATTTACTCATTTCGTCTGTCCCAACTTCAGTTGCATAAATCATTTAGGAATACTTTCAGAATAACACTTTTCCCCTTTGTATGTGTTAGTTTGTATCTAGATTCATGTCATTTCGTTGCATTTTGATATAATTCCTCTTAGTTGCTTTATCAATGGCAAAAGTCATCGGGAAAACTTTGATTACACGAATGATTCATCAACCATCTCTCTGGACGTGTTTCATTAACAAGCCAATTTCCTATTCCGTCTGAACTTATACAAAAAACAAAAAAGTAATCTTCACCAGGCCGAACACGTGCAGATGAATGTGCCCCAGAATCACATCACCCAAATGTCACTTGGAAACACGTTTCACGCAAAAAAAAGGATCACCGTGAAACAAACCAGCCAACTCGTTGTTGCCCTGAACTGAAATTGCAAAAAAAAATGGGAACTATCAAGTCCACGTCGCACTATTCTATCCCTAAAGGACATCTATCAGTGACGTATAGTTTGTATGTACGAGTTTGTGCTCTTTAAAACCGGTCAACATTAAGGACGCAATATTTCAAAGCACAGCGATTCGGTCCTCGCGAAATGGAAAAATAAGTTCCTTGGTATCCATTTCTATGCAATTTCCCCGGTGTGGGCACGCAGGGTTCTAAGTCTCCTTCCTCCTGCACAGTTCAATATGCTGGTGAGTTTAGTTTGGTATTTCCGGTCGTTGTAGCACTTCGTTCACATGCACTGCTATGAGAAGGTGCCGTACTCGGGCGGAAATGAAACCATTCGCAATGCTATCCGCCATGTCCTTTGCAGCTAGTCTATCGGTCTTGTGAGTGAGAGTGGGGTAGGAGGCATATGCATATATAAATTGATGAGGTGTCTTGTGGCAGGAAACGAACAGCTTTGGTGTTTGCACTTACCCAAGAGGTCAGGTAAAAGGATGGACACTAATACATGCGTGGCTTGAAACATGAAAGAAACGTGCGTTATTAAAATTAAAAATTTGTCTCCATTGATTGTTATTTCGGGGGGTATTTTGATTACAAGAAGATTTTTAGTATTTTTTTGATTCCTCGGGGGGTAATCTGAAGTTGGTACCCTTGCCCATACACTGCTAATTCGAAATCTATAATCTCTATAGCCCTGACTACAAATTCGAAGAAAAGGAGACTAACCCGTTTCTACTTCGCTGTCGCAAAAAGTACACGTACCAATGATGAAGAAAGCCATTTTGCCAGTTGTTTAATGGAATTGTTTTCAAAATACCTGGAAGGCATTTCCCTGAGCCAAAATGACGCTTACATTCGAAATACACTCCATTATCGGGTTATGCGTCGACTGGAATGACCAAAATCTCTAGAAGGGCTGTTGCCAAACATGGTACGAAATATCTACATGGATCTCCGAAGTCATTTTTGATATGTGCATTCGTCCCAAAATGGAATATAGCTCCAAAGCCTAAAGTTTCGTTCTGAGCATTCTGAACACAGCCATGGCCGAGGCGAGAGAAAATTTTACGAAGTTCAAAAACAGAGATCCAACCTATAATTTGGAGAACGTAAGCACTCATTTTCACCTCCCTGATCCTTCCTTTCGCTTTCAGTTTCAACTGCATAAGGGTAGTTAATTGCACTTGAATAGAGGTCGTATTACAATATCTTTAAATGTCAACACACATCAAGCTGTTTCTTTTAATTTGCTCATATTCAAGAGGAAATGAATTCTATTATATGTATTTGTTTGTTTTGAAGTGGTTTTGAGCGACTCACATTTATTTTGTTTTCATTTAAATTCCGTGGGTAGTCCCCGAAAAGGGACAGATAACTTTATATCGCTTTGTTCACTTTGAATGTTTTGGCAGATCAGCTCAACACTCTGCTTTCAGTGTTTTGCCTTCACGGCAGAGTCAATAACATCTTCTATACAAACACGGACTACGAATGCCAGCAGCGGAGACAGCAACCACTGCAACAAAGCCACCCATTAGTCAGACTACAATTGCTGGTTGGCCAATCCAAAGATAGCGCGACTAAATTGATCGCAATGGCAAATGCAAAGTCCATGTCAATGTTGAAAGTTCAAAGCAAGCAGCAAGAGAAAAACCGAACGTTCGGGAGCAGGCCACGTTTGGACAAAAAGTCAAACTATAGTACTTTGATGGTCATCAGCTGTGAAAACGCTACATACAAAAAATCTTTTTTTACAAAACTAACTATGTGCATTCAACAGACTTTTGGAAATTTTCCTTAGAAGGACGGTCAATCTGCTTGAGTGTTTAGTAAGGGGAAATATTTTAAGGCAAGGACTTGGGCTAAGACTCTCATTACTACTGACAAGTTGTCATCCCCGACTTCGGCTGAGTAGATTTCGTGAAGAAAAGTTTAGAATTCGAAAAGGTTTATTCGCCACAAGCTAACACCATAGCTTGCTACTTGTCCAGACAACCTTGTGTAAAAGGCAATTATTACGCACTTGAATAACCCTAGATTAAAAATCATTTCAAATATATTTGTATTTTAACAATTTGTGTTTTAACCTTAACATTAAGAGATATGTCATCGCGGGTTAAGTTATAGGAATTTTTGAATATCTCTTACCGTTAAGGCAGCATTCACAAAGAAAGCATTCGCTTGACCTCTTTTGCATGGACGACAGTTATTTTTATTTTAACGGGGTAAGACGAGTGTATAGTTTGTGTCCACCCTGAAAGTCTATTCTTGATATTGGTGAACGGATTTCTGCAATCGGATGAGTAGCTTAGAAAATTCTCTGTTATATACAATATTGTGAAACTGTACCTTTTCATTATATAAGCATAGATGCGTTTAGTTGTAAAAACACACCTTCAACATCCAAAATACAGCGTGTTTCTTGGATTTCGTTCGTCACTACCTTAACCTTTTGTGGCACACTCAGGTTTCTTCTTAATAAAGATTGCTGAGCCGAATGAATTGACTCCAAAGTTCTACTCTCCGATCACGTTGCATTAGAAGATTTATTTGAAATTTATGTCTTGCTTTTTTTTGGCAACAAGGAGCTTGAACACATTAAAAACATCATGGACACGGGCACACTTTTATGTACATTTGCCTTGAATAAATGAGTGTGGGTTGAATTTTCAAGCTCATGCTTCACAAAATCTTTCTTTCTGTAATTTTTGCTGGACTTTTTGGGTTGCATTTATGAAACCTCTTACCATAGAACCGCAGCAGTCCACATAAACTTTAAGTTTTCGGATAACACGATCTTCGAGAGCCGACTTAGAGTGATGAACTTACTTACTTCAGACATTCTACAGTTCGAGGTAGACCAGGACCTCAACCATGAAGTCTCTCCTGCCAGCTAGCAGCCTCCATGAATACAGGTACTAACTAAAAAGTTTAAGTTCCCTTTTCTTCTTGTTAGCGACACCAAACGTGAAATATTTTTGGTGGGTAGTCGAGTTCTCAAATGCCCAAAGTGGACCAAAAGTCCAATGAAGGAATTTTTGCTTAAAACGAAAGGATCATTTAAATTTCGCCCTAATGGCGGTTTATGCTCTTGCGCTCTATTTTATAATGTCTAATAGGGCCAGGAAACAGTGGTTGGCAAGATAGATTATTCGTTTGATTTCTGTGAGGGTATCGTTGCGCGAATTCACTGCGGATCCTAAGCAGACGAAGTCATATCCTTGTATACTTGCGAAGTTGATGTTTTTCCTATTGTCCATCATTCGGATCCATAGACAAACACTGGCAAGATGAGTGTTTTGAAAAAAAAATATTTTTTTTCCTCTGTATGAAGAGTTTTGATCCTTGTTCTTTGGACAAACCAAAGCAGTATCGAATGCCAATAATGAGCCTTACAATCTCAATGTTTAAGACGAGCTGTTGTTCTTCGAATCGACCCTTTTAGTCTTATTAATTTGAAGAATTTAAGAAAGTCAAAGCTACGATGAATATCGTCTGCGAGTCCCAACAGCTGGACTGACTTGCAAAACGGTTTGGTCCATTTCAACACTCGCAGATAACTATTTGGAGGTCCTTGGTTCGACAGTGCACCGAAATTTGTTAGTTTTTTTTTTAAATTTAGGTCCCCAAATATGATTTTGATCGCGCCATAGGCTCCATTTATGAATATAATTTTCCTTCAATGCGGTGCACAGCCTAAAATCGATCGATCTCTTAGCCGTCCAACCAAGACTTTTGTGACAGCTGTTATATTGAACCCATACTTTTCTCTCCATTATTTCTGATTCTTTTTAGTTTTATTCGTGAGAATAGTTTCCAATGTTTGAGTAGCTCAGTATCCTCCCTCATATATCTTTGTCCTCTTTCGCTTTTCATTATTGGGGACAGCTTACTTCTGTAATAGTGACAACTGTTAAACGTGGTTGGGGTGTTAAACCAAAGCACAACCAGGGTGGATTGCTGCATACATTAGTTCAACACCTAGTGGTTCTAAAATGCTTTTCTAGAAGCACTACGTTGAAGCTGATTTTCAAAATAAATTCCTCAGGGACCGTGACTGGATTTCGCTTGGTTGTTAACAAACAGCACTTCACTCTGTTCGAAGGATTCCATGCCAATTGTGAAGTAAAATCCTCCAACCCACCTTGTTGCATGTCATTACAAATCAGACACTTTTCCCATTTAAACGTTACAATCGTAGAACTAATGACTTCCCTATCCAAAAAGTTCAGAGGAAAGATTTTCAATTTAAAAAAAAAATAACCAAAAAGGAGCAGACGACAAATTCTTCTCCTCTTATAAAAAAATATTTAAAATTCAACTCTCCATCATCTTTGTTGTGCGTCTCATATTCAAAACCAGTACATGAGGTTCCATTCGGTTGGTGAAAAGAGCCCTAATGAGACTGCCTTCAGATGTCCATCAGAATATCCACCCTCAGTTGAAATACATTTCACATCGATGCATCCACGTGGATAGTCCAATTAGCCAAACACGGGCTGGCCATGTTTTTTCCAAGTTCAGATGAACCTTATATGTGTTGTTGGCCACCTCCGAAATTGTTTTCTTGGAATCCTTTAAATGTAATAGATACAACTGCCCTCCACGTGCTGCACGTGCAACTCCGTTTATTCAAATGAACAGCCACAGGCACATGCAACCAAAATCTTCCTCCCAGTGAACTCTCACATTTGAACTCTAGCGAGGCTGGCTTCATAAATCTGTGCCAACGATGTGCGACGACAGGACACACAATTTGATTGATAAGATCGCCGTTTATTGTAAGTATGTGTATATGGAGGTATGAGTTGATTGAACTTTGATTGATTGATGTGGCCCTCGTGTATGAGACTCGAGGACATCGCCACACAGGCTCACCTGCATTTCACATCACAACAAAAACTACTCGCACATATTTGTCAACACCATCGAATCAAGATTATACTCTCTGAGGCTTTGCTCCAGTGTTTGCATCTGAAGCCCACAAATTAAAATGTTTTCCCCATGCAAACAGCACACTATCACCATTCTCAAGGAGCAATTGTCACATCCTCCACTGTATTGCTCCTTGGAGAGACAAGTCACAAACAACTATCAAAGCGGAATGCCTTGTCTGCAGGCGGTCGTCGTCGGTCACATGCAACACATTGTCTGAAGAAAATCCTCAGACAGACTGAGAGGAGGAGCAAGAAACTATGATGTCCTTCCGAAAACGAAGAAAAAAAATAAGAAACCAACCATTGAAGGTGTCGACATGGATATGGCGTGACTGAAACTTTTAATTACCCCTTATGGTATGCAAGTTATGGAGGCTTATGCAATGATCCTGTGGTGTGAGCTGTTTGGGTGAGTGTCAATGATTTCGAAATTTACGACGCATTGTTCACCCGGAGGACCTCGGAACGATGGCATTCGAATGGCTCATTATTTCATTTCTGGTTACGCTTGTGTGACCCGCCCGTCTCTCTTGGCTACGGTATATAAGGAATTCCGATGAGAATTATTATCCTCAGAAGACAACGAACGGCATACAGTGATAGAAACACACAGGCGCATGGTGTATAGTGAGTGATTAGCATTGAGTACATTTTCCAGGGTAGTGGCACTAACTTGTCACTCAGAGAGACGGCGACGGGCGTCCTTAGCCTACATACCGACCGCAGAACACAAAAATCTGTTTGGAGAGTTGAAGGGACAAAGCACACAGCACAAAATGCACACACACACAAACACAGAAACGAATAAGTGTTTGATTTTCCACCACGTGCAGCTTTTTGTTCTTTTAAACGAAGCAACGAACATCCTAACGAAACACACTGGGGCCTAAAGTAGGAAAAACTTTTTAATCTTATTTATTTATTTTAAAGTATTTTTATTTAAACAAAAAAACATGTCATTGTTTTTTGAGAGTGTTGAGGAGATTAAAAAGATAAACTATGTGTTTATTGAAATAACATGACAGAATCAACAGTCTGCAGGAAGTTATCGGGGAAGCAGATCATTTTCAGACTAAATTAGATTCAATTTTATTAACATAGTATCGAACCCGATAGACGTTGTCGTGTACGAACTTTTGCTTGCCTACTATTACCGGGTTTAGCAGACGTTTTTTCGGTGTGCAAATTTTCGATTAAATATATGCTAAGTGACATTTGACATTGAGCTTTAAATTTTTCTTTCGATGAGCCGTTTCCGTACATATAAGATTACAATGTGGCTTCGAATTACTTTTTCCGTTGCTTAAATCATATTTTAAGAGTCGATTAAGATATTTTCACAGACAATGAGATAAGTGGATCTGATGAGGGTGTAGACATTTGAGACAAATCTTAGTTTTTTGGCCTTCTTGAAACTTTGCATGTTCCTATGTATTATGATATATATTATATTTTGACGGATATTTTTCGGCAAAAGTGTAGCCGAATCCGGGGTTTTTTGTTTCTATTATTTTTCCCATTGCGGATATTCTTCTTGCACTTCTTCTTGCCTTCTTGTTGTTTTGCTCTTATCCGGAGGATTATCATTTCCTTTGCCCATCTGTATCAGTGGTGAAATTTCATATTCGAATATAAGTTGCATCATCTGGATTCCTGAAGTTTTTCTGCACCTTTTTCTTTCTAATGAAGATATTTTCATTCTCCTTCAAATTATATTCGGTGGAGATTGTTCCAAAGAAGTCTTCAAATTTACCAGTTTTTTTTTTTTTTTTTTCACTTTATTACGAACAGCAGCTAAAGCTACCTAATAGAAGCTTAAGAGGTAAAAAACAAAACAAAATTTATTTACATATATAAATGTTAGTTTTATTCAAAAAGTAACAATATTTTTTAGTAATGAGTACTACCTCCTGATCGCTGAATCACTTCAAGTAGCCTGCCGTGTAGAGATTCATTCGAACCAGGCTCGTTTCATGACTTCTAATATCTCTTCCGTTTCATCATAATGCCTTCCTCTTTCGCAGACTTTTCTTGAAAGCCAACCCCACACGTTGCCCACTATGTCCAGGTCGGGTGAATATAGCGGTCGTGCAGGTAGGTTAACATTTTGTTTTTGAATACAGGCTTTTTTTCCGTGAAGTATGCATCGGTGCATTGTCTTGTTGAAAAGTCCATCGCTGTACACAAAATATCTCCGAACTCTAGGGAAAAGCTCTTTCCGGCATCGATTTGTAAGTATTTGCCGTCATTTTGGAGCTTTGGAAATCCAGATTCACATTTCCGTAGTAGCTTATTGCTCCCTATACCATTACACCACCTCCTTTGCTGTGTCGCCTTTGAATATGTATTTCTTCCTTTCTCAAGTCATGGAAATAGCAGCTGTATCCATCGGGTCGTCCAAATTAATACTTTTTTCGTCAGAAAAGACGACGGTATGACGATCTCGATTCCACCTGATGTGACTTGTTGCAAAATTAAGACCACTGGATTTTACGTCCTGCATTCAATGGTGGTTTCCACTTAATTTTTTCATGGCGAATATCGCTGACTTCTGTATCACTCGAAGAACAGTCGATCTGCTGGCTGTAACTCCAATTTCTGCCTTAATTTTATCAACGGAGAACCTTGAACTTGAAGCAGCTCTCAGAATCGCCCGCTTTTCCTGACATGTTGTTGCTTTGCTGACTCTTCTTTTGTAGTTTTTTCCATACTTCTTTTCGTCCTTAATAAAGCTGCGTACAAGACTGGCGTTTCTTCCAATCTTGCTGGCTATGAAACGGATGGGTTTTTCTTATTCCCGGTAAGCTCGAATTTGGCCTATTTCCCCCTTGGTTAATGGCTTTCCTTAACTTTTCTTGAACTGAGCTCCCTAATACGCGAAGTATAAGTACTTCTATTTAACACGAAGCAGCTTAAGAGGACTTTGGTTAAACTCAAGTGCGTTGCATGCAAGATCTCCTTTCGCTATGAAGACCTCACTTGATCAACATATTTTCGCGAGTGTGGCGAATGGAGGAGGAGCCAAAACCACGAACTATACATGCTATAGATACAAAGAAGTGGATTTTGTCTTAAAGATCACAATCGACAGATACGCGATGATCGCTCGACTATAACCAAGCCGGCATTGTCACGAAATATGTGAAGGATTGAAAGATCGATGGCTCGATAAGGTACCACTCGTCAGAAAGCTCCGACATATTTGAGCGGTGACTTGAACAGTTCTGAAGATGACGCATCAGACTGTTTGTCTCTGCTCTTAATGGCAGATCCTTATTGAGATCAATACATTTTTTTTCGTGCGCTTGATCTGAGTTGATGAACTCAAGTTGGTCCAATAACACTCACTCGATGTTGTATTGTTTCTAATATACTTTTACTAATTTTGTAAGATGATATCAGTCAAGAAGGTGCCGACCTCTTGGATTCCTTTTACAGATATCCTCATTGACATACTCCAGGGTTTTGGCATGTCTTCATGACAAAAAGTCTAGACTCGTCGTGAAACGTCATCAAACCAAGGTATTAGGCGATCCGGAAACGATTCTTTCCAGTCCCAAGTCATGGATCTTCATTTCTCATACCAATGAAGTGAATCATTCACAAAGAATAACAAGCGGATTATCATGATCCACAAGTGAAATTTTTTTATTTATATGTAATGACAGTTGATGCCATTTGCAAAATAAAAAGCATTTGCCTAAAGGGTGCCGTATTTTGGATCACCTTGAATTTTTCCAACCTGCTTCCCATTGAATTGGTAAAGTAGTTGCCAATTACGATTATACTATTTTTAAACAGGCGACGGACGCCTCTTTAATCAAAGAGGTCCAATTTTCTCGATGCTTTGAAACTTATTGTGTACCATGCAACAGTTTCTCTGTTTTTGGCCAGATGTTATTGTGAAGACTGATTTTGCCTTATTGGAAAGGCTGTCAAAAAGAGTCGTATATTTTTACTGCTTTGATTTGCCTGATTTTTGCGAAGCTTAAAAAGACCACAGTCGTCAGTACTTGGTATTAATTTCAGCGTATTGCCTCCACGCATTCCTCGGAAAAATGCTCGTAACGGACAACAAACTGATCCTGTAATGATTCCATTTTTTCTTTTGAGGAAGGTAACCTTAAAGGGGAGACAAAAAACGTCTAATTGACAAAAAGGCTAGCCAGCTAGAGATCGATTTGATTTAGGAAAAAAACGAAAAATTATGTTTTGCCTGTAAAAAGTTTTATTGTGGCCCCACTGTGTAGCGTTGTGGACATCTCCTGTTCCAAGCGATTATTATGTTTGTGCAACGACCGACGGACGTTGCCTCACCACCCGCTCCTTAATTTTGTGTACAATGTAGTGTATGTGGCTAGTGTAAGTAATCTATGAAAATGCTCAAATCAACCCCATGGGAGCAAACATTGCTTGGCCTGGCGTTAGCTAAGCAGAACAAGGGTGCTCCTCACACACATGACTGAGCTGGGTGACAGTGGCAAATGGGGAATGATTGGGGCTTTCAACCCCCGACTGCTTTTAACAATCATCCCCTCACTTACGAGGAGCATTTTGTATTTGCTGAGTTCCTCGTCCTCGGCCCGTGTTTTTTTGTATTCGTTTCAAAGTTGTCAACGTGTGTCTCGTTGCTTCGTTTCGTTTGTTGGACGAACTGAACCGACGACGCACAACAAAAGAGGTTGAAGCCAATTCAACCCCGATGTTACACTTTAGTCGTTGTGATTGTGTGTTGTGTTGTGTTGTGCTGCGTTGCGTGTGATATCATATTTGATAACAATGGGGTGGCTCCCTATGGTCCAAGCTTTGCTGTTTGTTTCTATCGATTTGGTTGGATGCCGACGGGGAGGGGGATAACAACAGAACTTCGCACAAAGCCACGATAGACGGCTTTGATATTTGAATGGGAAACAATGATTTGTCCTAATGCAGGAAACAGTCATTATTGCTCTCCTCGTCACAATGTGTTGTTGTAGGTGAAAGTTTTGATCAATCGTTTGTCTGTCGTTGTGGAGGGCAATTATTTAATCGATACTCGATTGTGTCTCGCTGCAGGATCAGGATATACTCATACACTGGTCTTGGGCTCGTGGTAATTAGGTGCAGTATGCAAGGTGCATTTGACAGAAGGATTTAGAGGGTGGGACAATGTACTGGATTTTTTAATGGAATAATTGCTTTTATTTGTGAACTCGAAATGAAATCGAAATGATGATTTTACACGATATGAGAGGTGGAGTTAATTAGCCTAATCGCTGGGTTTGCATTTTTTAAATTATAGGTTCTCTGAATGACGCGTCAAAACAATTTTGTTTTTGTTTTATTGTGAAACGTTGGAAAATTTGAAAAAGAGTTTGTTGGAAAGAACATTTTTCGCATAAATTGGTTCTGGAGATTTTGGGCTTGAAAATGAACCTAGTAGCGGAAACTGTTGGCGTTTAAGGAAGACCGTACGTAGCATGAAAGTATTATTCACGAAAATAAGTCCACTTTTGTCTCATAGGAAAAGTAGAAGTTCCTGACGGGCATCAGGTCATATTCATGACATCTGGAGGTCTGACTCTGAATTCTGGGGCCCTAATGAATTCGAATAAGCTAATGACTCTTAGAATTAGCTAATGCTGTGAGATTTTTACCCAATTCTACCCATGTCCTCTTCGGTACCGCCTTCTTGACATTTCATCGAAGCATGGGGGAAGCAATCCAATTAATCCATTTAGTTGAGCATTATAGTTTTTTCATCGTCGTTCTAGCTGCCTTTCTAGGTACTATAGAACAAAAGGTTTTACTCTTCTTAATCATTACCAGCGCCAGTTTAATGCGAATAAGTCCAGTACTGTATCCGATGTATCGGAATAGGCTCAAATAGTTAAGCTCTCACCCTGACTTGAACTCGAATACTCGCCCCGTTAATTTTACTGGCTCTCTTACTAACTTACTAACTACCAGGAACATTTTCGTTACAATACAATCTGTAAAGTCCAAAGCTGTATGACTTGACGATATCCATCCAAGTCTCAGCAAAATCCTTTTGCCTGCCATTATCAAGCACATCACACACGTTTTCAATTCCATAATTACTACGGGAATTCATCCTCATGGGTGGAAAAAATGCAAAAATTATTCCTGTTCCTTAAATATCTTCCCGTAGTAATGACCCATTGCAGTTCTTCCGTACCTCAGTCAAGTATCTGAGACAATCATAAGTAAACAGATAAAATTATTTATTGAGGAACAGGATCTTTCGACACCACACCAATCAGGGTTAAGAGCTAAACACAACTGTACTACGGCCTTGTTGAAAGTCACGGACGACATTCGTTCTAGCATTGACAAAGGTATGATGTCACTCATTGTATTTTTGGACTTTTCTAAAGCATTTGATACCGTAAACCATTCTATGATGCTGCACAAATTAAAAAATCAGTTTGCTTTCGAGGACTCAGCTTGCAAACTCATTGCATCCTATCTTTGCGACCGAACCCAAGTTGTGTACCACAATAATCAGTCCTCAAAAGTTTTACCTATATTAGCGGGCATGCCTCAAGGGTCTGTTTTAGGTCCTCTATTGTTTTCGTTGCTTATCAACCAACACCACATATGTATATGCGGATGATATTCAGATATACAAAGAGGTACCAGAAACTGATCAATTTATGACGATTGCTGATATCAACGCAGATTTGAACTCCATCTTATTGTATCTAAAACCAAAGCTTTGGAGGTCGGGTAGAAAATATTTCTCTTCATCTCGTTATAAAAAACATAGGAATTGAGGTCGTTAGCTCTTTCAAGAGCCTCGGTGTTTATTTCAATCAGTACTTTACTTGGGATGTTCATATTAACCATGTTGTTGCCAAGATTTATGGCATACTTCGTGGTTTAAGTCTAACAAAGAGGTTTCTACCTAAAGAGGTGAAAGCCAGGTTGATTTGACTACAAAAAAAGTATATTTCAGCACATAATGTTCAAGCTATCATAAGCCTCACTTAAAAGTATTATTGGAACCCTATTTCTTTTAAATTCACTGACTTCATTGATTTCATGTGAATGCACTGCGGACTTCAACTAAAATCAGAAGAATGCAATCATTTAACTTCATTTAACGACAGGTTAAAACTGAATTTCGGTTTCTTTAAATCCCCTTTTTCATTTGGAAAATGACTTCAATATAAATATAAATAATAAATTCAATAGAATCTTCATTTCAAAGATTTAATTCGTTAACAACAAGAAACAAAATAAAAAAATTAAATATCCAACCTCATACTTGTCGTTAGATTTCAAGAACTTAATCGGCTTATCGCTCATTTGGGGATGCCCAAAAATCATACTTACACAGCGACATGAATGCAAGAACTGCCTTCCCACTTTGTTTCACTTCGTGCTGTTTCCATGCCTGTAAGTAGTTTTGTTGTGTTTCATGTATTATGCAAGCCATTTAAGGGAATCTGAAACTCCACTAAATTGTGAGCTTCCTCAGGCCAGGCGACAATTAATTAGTTAAGTTCTTCTTTCGACGACCCTACTTGTGTGAAACTGTAGATTGCCCAGCATAACTTCAAATTCCCATATTATGTAAAATTTCCATCGGCCATAAGTAAGAAGCGGAACTAAGTATTTAAACTTCCTTCGAAAACTGCGTCCATAAAACCCAAAAGCACGTCTCCTTTATTCACATGTACATACGAGTACAACTTTATCTACCCACTCCTTTGCCCATTGCATCCCATTTATGGTCAAAACTTTTCAAATATAAAAAAGTACCTTTTCCAAAAAAAAAGAGAAGAAAAATATCACTCGTTGACTTCAAATGTGTCCAAGGGGGTTGCTGGTGGTGGACTAATAAACACCATCCAGATGGCATTCGGTTCGGGGCATAAGTACTTGAAATTATTATGCTTGTTCCATCGTCCCCACTTAGACCCCTTTCACTAGGGACAAACACGCAAGTGGTCATTTATCCGGCCCGTCTTGGACGAAACTATAGGATTCCAGAATTAATTAAAAATGGATTTACACACAGGCAGACGGAGCATACGATGGGGCAACATATATCATGGCACAATTATAGCTTACAAAGTGGACGACGACATCAAATGAGTACGGGCAATTACTTATACAGGGAGACCCAATTCATGCTTCCTTTAAAACGATGCAGGGTTTTATGGGGTGGGCTATGACGAGTGCCAAGCGATGGACAGTGACAAAGTCCTTGGTTGGCTTTTGGAAAACAATTTCCTAGCCAACTGGCTTCGGGCTAATGAAGACAGAAAATTATTCTTGTGTGCTCAACTTTGCATATGACTATGAGTATGACTTACAGTGGTGATTAGAAGTTTACCATAGGCATAGATTGTGTTGAGAGTCAAGAGGAGCGTTTTGCCATGAAGTGTTATGTTTGGAGTTTCCGAATCTCTTTTGTCTGCTTAAGCTTACGAGTGCCTCCTCAATGCCGTTTTGAGAATCCTATTTAGCTGGACAGCCTTGTGAGGTACAGTATCTCGTGCAGTTAAGAATGCCTGCTGCATTATCCGTGTCGAGTGGAATGGAGCAGATTATGCGATAAAACAAGCTTTCTAAAGTCATGCAGATGTAGAAGTTGATAACTTGAAGCACAAGAGTGTGAGATTTTAAGGACTATTGGAATTTAACTACACTAAAGCAAGGATGTTCACGTGGGTGTGGGGGATAGATAACACCCCTGGACTTGACTGTCCAGACAATTGCGTTACCAGGCAAATTATATCATCAACTGACTGTGGCAATCAAACTTTGTTCGTTCCAGTCAGAAATAACCTTAAAGGTTCTGATAGAGTGTTTAAAGTACGTTAACGGAGGACGGATGAGACGACTGAAACTCTTGTTTGTTGTATACATACGTCAGTTTCACTCCAGACCGACTAGAGTGCTCGATAACATTTGAAAGGTGATCGATAACATTTGAAAGAATGTTATCGAAAGGGTTGTTGCAGGGACAAAGTGGATGCTGACAACTAAACGGCGATGAGGAACAACGTACCGCTGTCAGGCAAAATAAACAATTCAACCAACAAAGTCAATCCTTGAAAGGTCGGTGCGTGAGTTTAAGCTACTCTTTATCCTTCGCAATTGGTTCAACAATACTTCCTTTGATCTGCAATTGCTTGATCTGTGAACCTGGTTGATTTGTGATCCTGGTTGCTGGGATTTGAAGACACTCTTAGCCGGAACATGGTCAAACATTCGCTCAATGTGACCAAGCTATTGTAGCCGATGGATACTTCCTTTCTTTCTTTCATTGGACGCTTCTGGCCTCTTCTAACATTGCACGTTAAGTTCGAGCGATGTCGTCTGCAAATTGTCGTATTAATATTTGTTCAGGAATAAGCATCTTCTTGCTGAGCAAGTCTGGAATAACTTGAAGCTATTGTTTAGATCGCTGTGCGACATATACTAACTGGATCAGCTTTCCCGGGATCACAAATTCGTTTTAAAGTGCAATGAATGGTCTCAGATGGGGACTTAAATTCGATGAATAGGTATAGTCGTTAAATTTGTTGGTTCTCTCCAGAACTTGGCGACGTGTGATCCACTGTCGATTTAATGGGTCGGAAGCTACATTAGAAAGGGCCATTATGCTGGATGCGATGTTGTATGCGACGTTAAGCTGAGATGCCCTGAAAGTTGCTTTTAGACCTAAGATCACCTTAGGGACAATAACGTCTTATGAAAATTCAGCGACATTCTTTTGAAAGACCTAACGATGCCATTATGTTTGGAATATAATATCGTTCAAACTTCCGCTACGGCTTCTCTGGGTGGGGTGCATTCGAAATGTCCAATTTTACATTACTCTTGCACATAAATCAGGCTGAATTTAACCGATGGTATGGGCTAAAATGGTTTTCAAAACACCTGCTATATCAGTAAAACCCAACAAGAAAATGTCTAACGCGGTAAAGTCGCACGATCTCGGTGGCCAGTTCACATCGTCTCCACTTGTGCTGACCATACCCTGTGGCACGTAGCATCATCCTGTTGAAACAATATTTTGTTGGTGGAATTTGGAAATCATCGACCTATAGCACTTGCGGTTGACAGTGATGGCCTGACTAACGTGGTTCTCAAAGAAATATGGACCGATGACGCCGCCAGCCCCAAATCCGCACCAAACAGTGATTTTTTCGGGATGCATTGGACGCTCTTGGATCTCATGTGGATTGGTTTCCTTCCCAATTTTACAATTTTGTTTCTTGACGTACCCATTCATTCGGAAATAGGCGTGATCGTTGAAGATGATTTTTCGATGAAAATTAGGGTCAGTTTCCAACTGCTCTAGAGCCCATTCAAGCGAACACACGTCGTTGTCTATGGTCGTTTACCTTCAGCTCATAGCTCAGTTGAATTTTGTGCGGGTGCAAGTCAAAATCAGCATGCAAAATTCGCCAAGTTGTGATCTGCTTAACCGTTTACTAAACCAGTGGCCTCAAATTTATCCATCACACTGCGAATAGCTCTTTCGGAAGGACTTTTATGGCGACCGTAAATTGGGCGAAGCGCGCGGAACGTTAATCGAAAAGAACACACATTTTGTTAAAACAATTTTATTATTTGCAGGTGTTGTTAAAAGCTATTTCCGTTCATGGTGATTTGGCAATAAATGACAGCCAATTCGACGGATGTAGCTTCATTAATATGGCCGCTATCAACTGCCCAAGTGCGGAAGCCCGCATTAGAAGATCCTTTGCATTTGACTGGTTATCAACCGAGAATATTAGACATATCGCGCGCAGCGGATTTTTAATCTGCTCACTCCATCACATGGACATAACGCCTGTGGTGGATGTTTTGGAAACTGGGAATTTGATGATTACGTTACAACTCAGTTAAGATAGTATTGAGTTTTTAGCTGTGGGTGGTTGTAATGTGTTGGAATTTTTGTAAGTTGTACCTCCCGAGCGTACTTCCAAAGGCGCTCTCTCTTTCTAGCTCTGCGTTAAAATCGTCTACGACAATTTCAAAGTTCGTTCTCCTCTGTGGGAATTCACACTGCCACACAAAGTCATATGTCACAGTTTTTCATCCTCTTTTTAACCGGTGCATTCCTAAGGATTCCGCTAATTGTTCAGCTGAACACGGGCTATAAAGGAACATTCCACATTTTTTCAATCCACGTATATCCGAAGATCGGTGTCCCTATTTCGTTTGCTGGGTTCGTCACCATCAATTCCGTCTGTTTCCGAGGCTTGTAGTTGCTTCGTTACCATGATTTTTTGCATGGCCGGGCAGTTACCCCAACGGCACAACCCCAACCTGAAGCGCCAATTGCTTCTGTGTAACCACTCGGACAAGAGGTCGTACTTTTTAGTTCAGCAAGTTGAGTTTGCGTGAACTGCAACCTGTACCCGAGTGCTTACACTTGGAGGTAAAATAAGTAGAATTGTGTAGGATGTGTAGGAAAAGTTAGAACACTGGACACCGCCAGGTTGATGCCAATCAGTGCCTTCCTGATTCCCACAACACCCAGCCATCATACAATACGTTTCTTATTTATCGTCAGGGATGAAAGCCTATGGTGGTCTCGACAGTTTCACATTTCGCCAACATGTTGCTGACGGTTGTGGTAAACAATGACCCATTTGAGATCTCTGTAGGTTCTGGCTATATCCGGTGTGCTGAGTCGGCAAATATTGAACCTCCTTACTGTTGCATGGTGCATCTTTCTAGCAATGGACAGTCGAACTGCTTCAATAGACTGGCCAACATTTGACACAACCTCTCTGTCGTATTTCACATCACCTGTCAAATTTATATATGTTTTTTTTTTTATTTTTCACCAACGCTATCATGATGAAAAGTCAAACGGGAAAGCAGAGATTGAGGGCGAAATATCGTGCTGCAATCAAATGTCAATTGTCTGAGAATGAAAGTGCAGGTCAGGTTACCGGACCTCTGCTTCATTCAAAAGGTCAATCTTTCAATCTTGACTTCCATAAGGCCTTCACACTGAAACTGGGCTCATCTTTAAGTCGCAACCACAATCAAATAAAACAAGCTTAACAAATAAAAAATACATCCACACAAAAACAAAGCGCCACCGCGGGCAGGCTTAAAAAGTTCAAAAGGTGAACACCAAATGACATAAATACACATCTTCAGTTTAAAAGACTTCAAAATATAAAAACCCGGTAAAATGATTGAAATGAGGCCAACGCGAATGCACTTTTTTGCACACTCCAAAGGACCTTCGTCCTAGACAACTGCTAAATTTCCCGGGGCGCACCATGCTTCTCTCAGTGAATAAGGATTTTCCTCGTTGAGTTAAGCTGCCGCGTCGTCCTTGTACTCGTATAATTTTATACTGATGTTTCTTTTGCTCTTCTTTCTGATACAATCCTCCTTTCTGTTTTTCCCTTTGTTTCCCTGTGTGAGGGCACACTATCATAGTGAAGGAAGCGCCAACAAACTTCAGGAACTAAAAGAGGTGAAGCTTAACACGGTTTCGTGCTGATAGCTCTGCAGTCTGCTTTGGTCTAAGGTATTAAGGCATTTTACACTGCCATCCTGTTGTTCAATGCCTTAACGACCCCTCATTGGTAGGGAGGTGTGCACCAGGACTCCGTGGGTATATTCCATTTAGCGCAGATGGCGGAATAAATTTGTAACGAAAATGATACAAACAACGGGTACAGCGGGCTGACTTGGGAGTGGATGTTAGTTCTGTTTGTAACAAAGGGCACGATTGTGCCCTAGAAAATAATTGAATGGTGATGACGATGGGACAACCATGCCTTGGGTGAGTGCAATTCTCGTTCTTGCTATCCCACCACGAACAACGAGATGAGGCAAGTGAACTTTTTTGCATCCGGTCAACTTAATTGCATCACAGCTAACTTTTTCCTAGATGTCGACGGACTATTATAATGGTTCTATTTTTAAGAAATTTGTTCTACTTCTCCTCCGCCCCAAAACCTATGACCATTAAACTAATTGTTCTCTTCAATAGTAATTAAGACAAAAATCCTTTTCGCCTCGTCCTTCCCAATTTAAGTACAAAAGTCAGAGCCCAGTTATCGTGGAGGAAAGGGAAATCTCTCCGCGGTATATGTCCTATCGATTTCTTCAGCAAAAGAAAAAAAAAAGGATACTCTTAAGGGTTTGGGGATGTTCAAGTCCTTGAGATACTATCGCAGTTACAGTAATTAAGATAAACCGCTCCTGCGTCGGCGATAAAGTTACAAAAATTTTACTCAGTTTCGGTTTTTGTCGTCGCATTTCACGAAAGGCTTTCTTCCCAAAACTGGTGAATGATGGAATATAACCACGCCATCTCGTGCGAATCGATTTTAATGCTATCGCTATCGACAAGCATCGAAATCAATTACATACCCTTTCACCGAGTGGATAGCGAAGGAAATGCTTTTTTAATTGGATTTCATGCTTCGGCAGATGAATGTGCCATTGAACCGAATACGCTGACGTTTTTGTGCTGTGCCTTGTTGGATGTGGCCAAGGAAAAGGTGGTGATTGGTTTGGTGGGATTCAGTTTGTCATGCAGTCGAGTCATATCCTTTGACGGCATCATGCAGCCGTTGTGAGGACAAAGTCACTCGTATGGAAGGAATTAATTTTAAACACCAACATTTGTTTAAATTAAAATAATTTGTGAAAACAATCTGTGATGACTTGGCTATAAAGAAGAACACAGAAGGGGGTTGAAAATAAGGTGACACTAGCAATCATCAAAGTTTTTTTGAGCTGTTGAAAAAATTCGGTTTTTGGAAAACTTTTTACATACCGAGAATTGAACGGTTGAACTTTTTTTTTATAATTTGTCAGCTGTCAACAGGATATGAATCCAGTCGGTCGTAAGAAAAAATTGGGAAGCGTCTGACTGTGATTCGCATCGAGGGAAAACTCTTCATTGATTTATATAAGCTCATGCCTGTGAAACCCGAAGAGGGGAGCTTTACAATCTCTTGAACGGAGTCCGAAGCAGAATATCAAAATTGTACTTCAATGCTTAAATCGGTCAAGAAAACATCTTTAGGGAGGTGGTCGGAAAGTACAGAGTCCGTCTTTCGACTCATAGACCCAGCCGCCGATACTTATAAGGCGATAAACAGCGCAAGGTTTCTTTGAAGAAGGATGCTAGAGGGGAGTCTTGTCTCCTTTTAATTGTGAAGGAAATCTTGTCAGCAATCCACAGGGAATTGTGAATTTATCCAAGCAGCATTTCCACCAGATTCGAAAAGAGAAAAAAGTCATGTATAACGCTAACTGCGGATTGAAATAATTTACAAGCTTATATTCTTTAAGTTCTGGTAAGGTTCTTGCACCAGGTCATTAGTCGGATTTGGACGGATGAAAGCACGTCCGACGGAGTAGTATATCAGCTCTATCCATCCCTTCCACAGAAAAAGTCACATCATATCCCAATGGGCGAATTATACTACTGTGTCCAAAAAATAAGGTGACATTGTATTTATTTTGAAAATTCTTTATTTATTCTTCCAAATCAATTTTATCCCCTTCAAAGTAATCCCCTCCCGTTGCAATGCACTTATGCCAACGGATTTTCCAATCTTTGAAACACTGATTGTAGTCACTTTCCGGGATGGCCTTCAGTTCCGTCTTCGCTGCGGCTTGAATCTCCTCTATCGTATCAAAACGGTGTCCCCGTAGCGGTCTTTTGAGTTTGTTGAACAGCCAGAAGTCGCACGGCGCCAGATCCGGTGAATACGGTGGTTGCGGAACGATATGGGTTGAGTTTTTGGCGAAATGATCACGAATTACGAGTGCGGTATGGGATGGTGCATTATCGTGGTGTAAAAACCAAGAATTGTCTTTCCACAATTCCGGCCTTTTTAGGCGGATAGCGTTACGCAAACGACGCATAACGTTCAAATAATATTCCTTGTTGACTGTTTGGCCGGTTGGAAGGAATTCATAAAGCACAATACCACGATAATCGAAGAAAACAGTCAACATGACCTTGATTTTTGAGCGACTTTGGCGCGGTTTTTTTGGTCTCGGCTCTCCTTTGGCACGATATTCGGTCGGTTGTTTCGGGGTCGTAAGCATAGATCCAAGTCTCATCGCCAGTTATAATGCCTTGCATGACATCCTGGTAGTCGGAAAGAATTGTTTCACATACTTCAACGCGACGCCTTTTTTCCAAAAAATTCAATGTTTTCGGTACCAGTCGAGATTTGACGCGCTTGAGGCCCAAAGCATCCTTCAAAATGGTATTGATTGAGCCTTTCGATAAGCCAACTTTATCAACAAGGTCTCTTATCGTTAATCGATGGTTTTTCAACACCAAATCTTTGATTTGTTTGACGTGATCTTCATCGGTTAAGGTTGATGGTCGCCCAGAACGCTCTTCCTGTTCGACACGTTCACGGCCGGCTTGGAAATCACTATACCACTTGTAAACATTTTTTTTAGACAAAGCCGCATCATCAAAGGCTTTCTGCACCATCCTCAACGTATCCGCAGCAGAAAATTGATCCCGCAAACAAAATTTAATGCAAATTCTTTGCTCAATAAATTTCGACATCGCAAAAAACGAAAAACTCACTTTTAGCAGCTCACAAAACGACGCGTATCTCAAACACTATGAATATATTTTGACATGAAATTTCACATAGATGTAACTGACAGTACTACCAACCTGAAAAGAAAGAAAAATTTCCAAATCCTTCGACGCGCGCAGTTTAAATTCATATGTCACCTAATTTTTTGGACACAGTAGTATGTATAGTATAACGCTAACTGCGGATTGAAATAATTTACAATCTTTAAGTTCTGGTAAGGTTCTTGCACCAGGTCACTTATCGGGTTTTGAAATCACGTCAGACGAGTAGAATATCAGCTCTATCCATCCCTTCCACAGAAAAGTCACTCCATATCCCAAGTGGCGAATTATAGTTTCCAGGAAAACTGATCTGTTTCTTTTTTTATCGAATAAGGAACGAAAACACGCGTTGTTTAGTATAATTCTTAATACAAATATTCCGAGGAGGCTTGTTTCAACATGGATGGCAACATCTTTTATTTGTCCAGCAGTTAGGGTACGCGGTATTGTCATTCCCCCGCTCGCAACCAACGTGCCATCACGGCGACTTAAGATAAAGCCAGAAGAGTTGGTCTTCGAATTATTGAGGATACAAAAATAACAGTGGATCAATAAAGAACTCGGATACTATATCCTTTCACGTTTTCAAAGCGTTCAAGTTGCTAGCAAAATCATTAAAAAAACCACTTAACTTTTAACATTTTTCAAAGAAAATAGAACAAAATCGCTTGTATTTTTAACAGAGTAAAATGTTAAAAAAATCTGTGTCAAAAAAGAACTCGGACAGATATCATTTCCTTCGGCTTTGGCTTTTTTTTCTAATAGGACAATAGCCGAGTTTTCATTTTCTTTTTCCTTTATAGGCACTGAAGCGCATCTAAAATGCGTTTTTATAGTTTTCTTCAAGTCTTAGGCATTAAAATGAAAATGGGAAAGCCTTACCTATTTAGAAGTGAGGGTTCTGATAACAAAGCAGAGCTAGTAAAAAGATTGGACTTCACAGTTCATGACTTAATACAAACATCTGTCCTAAATAAATAAGACTGGTATTGCGGAGGAACAATGTGCAGGGAAGAGAAGCCCGTAAGAAACCGTTCATAAAGAAGCGCAACAGAAATTAAAGGTTTAAATTCGCTTAACCCTGTAAGAGCAATGATTTTTCCTTTTGGAACAAAGTTTTATTGTCCGATGAGAGTAAATTTAATTTTTTGAGATCAGATTGTAAATCTTACGTGTGGTGAAAACCAAATGAAGAGTTGAAAGAACCAATTTATAAGCCACGGTAAAAGAAACTAAACATAAGGCACACAAAGGCACATCAGACACCAACGTGATTGAACGCCTGTGAACATATTTGGACTGAAAAGCGTTGGAATCCATCCAAGGATGTTGATTCTTCCCTCTGCAAAAAGCTTTTAGAATCCATGCCCAGAAGATTGATGCTGTGCTTTGTCTTTTCTTTTATTTTATTTTTTCTTTTATTCATTAAGATTTAAATTAAATACTTCTACAGGGTTCTGCAAAATAAGGACTTGAAAACTTTTTTTTTAATTAAATAAATCAATTGTGTGGCTTGTGTCACCATCCTGTTGAAACCACATGTCGTCCAAATCCATATCTTCTTATTCGGGACAAAAATAATCGGTGATCATAGCGCGATAACACTGGCCATTCACAGTAACGTGGCGATCATTATCGTCGACCAAAAAATAAGGCCCAATAACGCCGTCGGCATGCAAGCCGCTGTTTAAACATTAATTTTTTGTGGATGTAGTGTTTATTCATCCGACCAAAAACGCATATTTTGTTTATTGATGAACCCATTGAGCCCAAAATGAACTTCTTCACTGAAGATGATTTTGCGATGAATTTCATCACCTTGGCACGTCTTCTCCAGAGCCCACTCGGAGAACGTACGTCGCTTCAAATGGTCCATTGGCTTCAATTCTTGAGTCAGCTTGATCTTGTATGGGTGTAAACCAAGATCCCTACGCAAAATACGCCATAATGTGGTTTGAGCGATGTCCAACTCTTGAGAACGCCGTGGACCCATTGTCTCACTTATACGGCAACATCACATAACGAATATGTAGACTCAAATTGTTGCACTAAACTTGTTATTGCCTGTCTACTAGGGCGAGAATTATGATCGAAATTTGGAGTTAACGCTATTAAAGTTTTGGTCACCGATTCCAAATTTGCAGACGTTCCGAGTTCGTGTACTTTACCATGAGGAAGGTGCTGAGTTTACCGAATAAATTGACAGTGAAAGTTCGACGATAAGTGAAAGGGTGCGTTCACAGATTAATTCAAAGTTGTCAAGTCCCCCCCGATACAAAATTGATTTCGTACATTTTTTACTTTTTCAATTTTGTTTCAAAAATTTCAAGTGATTTTGTTCCATTTACTTTTTGTGTTTTATTAAACTTAATATAGCTGAGAGAAAATAATTTTGTCTGTATTTTTTAAAGACTTTTAGAAGACCTCTTTAAAGCTTTATAGAAGTAAGCAGGTTAGTGTCCGACTTAATTGATCAACTGTGCAAAACATCACAATCGCGAGCTATAAAGTTTCTCGGAAAAAATATCAACTCTATTTGCATTTTATATTCGTTTATAACGTATTTTGAACAGAGCGAGAAGAAGGATAGGGAGAAGAATTGAACACTATGTAGCGGTTTGAAACGCAGGTTGATTAAGGTTCCGATTGCTTTGTGGATGGACACCGAGTAGTGTCGGAGAATTCAGAATCGACTTTTTTTGCATTCCCTCAATTCACAATATTTTATTCGAAAGCAGTGTTGTTGAAACGTTGATTCATTACCGTGCATTCAGCGTTATGGCTTCACAGCAGATCCATCCCATGACATAATCTACCCCATAATAATAAAACGAGGCTACTCATGTAGGTAGCTAGACTACTGTCGCTCATTGAACATTCCAGTGATACCACCGTAAATTTGATCCCAACAGGAATGGGTGACTGGACCAGTTACGAACACTTGACCTTCCCCAGGATGCCAACCTTGGACCTATTATTGTATCTTATTGAAAGATATGCGCTCAATCAAGTGCGCCACCCAGCAAAGTAACTTGAATCAAAACACCTGAATGTTGGATGCTAAGCCCGTCATCAGAACATACTTTTGGGCCCTTTGAAAGGTTTATTTCTCCCTCGAGCGAGGAGAACACTGGAAACCCGACAATAACGCGGATCTTGTACGAAAGGAAAAAATGATAGCTCGACAACATTGAGTGAATGAAGAACAATGTTTTAGCTAAGAGTGCCGTCAAATTCCAAATAGTAATACCATACTTATAATTCAAAAATTAATCGCCTTGTCTTACCAATCCAACTGGTTCACGCACATAATCTCGAGAGGACGCGATGTCCTGATTACGAATTATATACTGGTGGTGCGAAATTCGGATGATAGGATGACCTTAATAAAATGCAACTGCGGTATCTATGTTCTCGAATTCTTAGGTATTCGTCGCACAAAAGGTTCCAAAGTTGCGGCCCAAATAAAGTGCCTTGAGGAACACCATCAGTCAGTTCCGGTGCATTTTAAAACTAATCTTAGGAGACTTGTCGTTTAGGATCTTTTGATGATATTCTAGCGCTCTTTGTTATATCCTTAATTGTTCATAATGTACGGTTCTTTGTTACCTGAACCTGAACCTGAACCTTCTCTAAACTTATACTCTTTGAAGTAGTTAAACACTTATTTTTTCATTTTATTATTCTTACAATTAAAATTGATAAATGAAATTTATGTTTACAGAGTCTAACATGCAACGTTATTATGGCCAGTGAGATGATAGGAACGTCCGAAGTTGACACAAGTGCTTCTTCACTCAACAGCAATCACTCCGGTCGACCTGTTTCATAGACCAAGCACCAAACACAAATTCTGGCAACAGAGCTCAGTAAGTCAACCAACCCTCGATGGTAACAAGAATAATAATAATAATGATGATGCCTGATATTTTGTATTCCTTGCAGGATGTCCTGTACGGTTTCAGAGCTGCCATCGGGGTGCCGTCTCCGTGGCATGGGCTCTGCATCACAAGCAACAAGCAATGTACCGCTGACTGGAGGCGTTAGTGGAGGGAACGGCGGCGGTGGCAGTAGCGTTGGTGGTGGCGGTGGCGGTGTAGGCAGTGGCGGCAATGGCAGTGGTAGCGGTAACACCAAAGTTGTTGCGCCTGGCGGCATACACGTAGGTGGAATGCTAACAACTACCAGTGCCCTGGGTACTGGCAACAACAATGCACTACAAGAGGCGCCACTGCAAAGGCAGCAATCCCAGAAGCCATGCTGCTTCTGCTGGTGTTGCTGTTGTTCGTGTTCATGGTAAGCTCCTCTGATTTCTTGCATGTGTATATTCTCGTATTTACGATGACAATTTTTGAAAAAATTGCATTTTACTGCCGTTCTTTTAGTTCGAAAACTTAATTAATTCCAACTTCTTATGCTGTTTTCTGTTTCTTTACTCCTACTCATTTAATTGTGGTGCTTCTGTGAAATCTTTGTGGTCATGGATTTAATTGGACCTTTCAAAAAAACAAAACAAAAAAAAAAACAACAGGGCAAAGTGGTGAGTACTACATTAACAAAGAAATATTTTCCCAAGTATAGTTGTTGTGGGGTTAGAGATGAAGTTCAAATGGAAAAGTTCAAAAGGAAAACTTTGTGCAAAGAACAGAAAAACAATTCACCATCAATTAACAATGTTTGTCTTTGGAATCTTGTGTCCGGAGACTACAGCCAGCTAGGAAATTCCATATTCATATTGGAGAAGGGTATCTTCATTTTTCTTGTGTAGTGTTACAGAGTTAACGAATAATGAGTTCTAAAGTTGTACGGTGCGGTCAAGTTCCAAGGAAGGCATCACTACACGCATAGTCCTTGAAATGAGTGTTATTTTTGTTTTTGAAATAACTCGGCATGAGAAATTCGATATTCGATTTCGGTATCTATTTGGGCTTGTACCTACACAAATATTGATTGCTCTTGACTAACTTAAGTGTTTGAATGAGGGTAGGAATGATTGTGGTAAGATACAGGAACATTGTTGGCTATCAATGAAGTTGTACCGCAAATTTGGAAGCATTTAATGTGTTGAACCAATTGCGATTGTTTCGTTGTTCATCAAGGAGGTACTTGGTGTATAGGCTCTAAGAGGACACATATCCGGTGAAGAAATACGTAGATTGTTTTCTGAATAGGAATTTTAGATTTAAAATGAAGTCTCTCGCCTTGAGAAAGAAAACCTGTCGTTGTGGTATCTGATCATTACGTAATTTTAAGTTCTTTTGTACCTGAAACCGAATCGCAAATGGGTTGCCCACAAAGTGTAGATGTTCTTCGCAAGATTTGAGTTTAAACTCTTCTTTCGTGAGAATTTGATTTCCACGCCTCGACATGAAATCAAGTTTAATTTAAATCTCTTTTGATTTGACGTTTTCTAATGCTTTTTCCGGTAGACACAATGGCCGCTGGTACTATACGAGTGTAGCCTTAGAAGAATCCGAACTGATATAAATATAGCACTTTCGAAATTCATAATTTTGACATATCGGTTCGAGGTCCTCAGAGTTGGATTCCATTATTTTTGGAATGCTATCTGCATGTGTGTATGTACAATACGTACTTACGTACAGGCGGCATATCTTTAGATTAATTTAAGCTATGAGATCCAAGCCGATTTCATTCGAAGAACACTGATTATAATTTGAAAAGCCTTTAAAAAAAGTTCGTTAAATTGGATCCAGTGGTTTAAAAACAACTGTCAAAATTTTTGTTGACAGTTTCCCATGTTCTATAATCAAATTATACTATTAAATTATTATATAAATTATATAAAAATATATATAAATTATTTTAGTGTACTGTGTTCGTCCAGGTAGATTTCGTGTGCATAGAAAAGTTGTTGGACTCAAAAAGGTTTACTCACCCCCTTAGGTCAGCAAAGCGAACTGATTGTCCAGAATATGTAACAAAATTTCCTGTCTACTTACAGATCGAAATTAATTTTAAATATATTTTTCATTCCTTCTTTAATAATTTGTAATTTTAAGTGAACATATACAGATATGCCATCGCCGACTTTTTTATGGAACTTTTTAGTTCGTAAACTTCTCTATAGAATGCAAGTAAATATCTCTTACTGTTATGACCGCATTCACAAAAAAACTAACGCTTTTCCGACAACTTTACTAAAATGATTGGTCGCCACGAAATACCGTTAAATTTGAATGATTTTCAAAATATTTACGTCTCGAAATGCACCCACTTCGGTTTTGAAGTTGAGCCTGGACCGCTTGGAGTGTTTTTTTGGCATTCATCGAACAAAGCAAACAAATAACTTCTTAACCCTTTCTCCCCAAAACAAGACTAATGTCCACCCAAGCGTTTTTCGGGGCATTTTGGCATAAATACAAGAATGATTTTAAACTTCTAAAATAAGATTTGTTTCGAAGCCGCTCATTACTAATTTTTATCGATTTCTTGTTAAATTTTGCTCTTCCATGAAATTTATTTACGAAACATTGATGTAGAAAGACAACCTCAATAAACACAACTTAGACAAATTGAAAAAAAGGCAGCAAAAAAGGATAGGTTTTGAGGTTAGAGTTGATCAATAATCTGTTCATTGCAATCGATTTAAATCAGTGAAATAATAAAAGTGGATTGAAAGAAAAGTTTTAATCAGAATTAAGTTTTTTTTTTATAAAATAAATATTAAATTGTTTGCTTAATCGTTTTTAATTCGAAAATAAAAAAAGCTATAATTGAGGTCTCAAGATGTAAGTTAAATAATTATATTATTGTTTGTTTAAAAAAAAAACAAAACTTTATTTTTTCGATATCAAAATGGGTCGAGGTTGCCCCTACACTTTACTTAAGACAACTTGTTTAAAAAATTACAATACCTAAAATACTAATCGTCGTTCAGCAGCATATGGGAAATTGCAAAAACGATGACACTGGCATTCGTTCAGTGCTTCAGTAACTGGATCTCCTAGACGCAGCGTCAGTAAATTCTGTCCCGTTCGAGTGCTGTTCGTTGTTTGCGTTTGCGACATGTGTCATCTGTCAAATAGTCCCCATTCGATTGAAAACTAACCCCCTCATTTCTTTAAAAAAATATATCTGTCCCTTACAAATTGTGAAGCTATGCTGTAGCTTCGAAAACTCAGATACGCATTCAAGTAGTTTTGAAAAAATGGTGTGCTTAGAATTCAAGTCGTAGTGAGAAGGACTGTGAGATTTATCGATATACTATATGTTGTTTTTTAAATATCGTTGGCAAAGTCTTCGTCCGCAAAGCATGGAACGGACTGAAATCATTCGGTTGACTTATCGATATAAGTTTACATAGTTATTTAATGCAAAAAAAAACTGCACCAAGCAAATGAATCTCACAGGTTATAAAACATTGAAAAAGAATGAGTTGAATAAAAATTGATACTAAAACTATGCAGTAAGTTCTCTGATAATTAAAGTAATATTAATAACTTCGTAGTATTATTAAGGATCATCAAGTATTATTAAGTTTATATATCTCGCAACTTCCAAGTTGTAACTATCGAGTATAAAAAATAATATAGGTAAAAATTTGTACAATTATTTATCATTTCTTAATCAAACTTATTTACATATATGTACGTTGATATACTAAAAACAATGTTGAATGGTTGGCAACGCATTTCGTTGGAACTTTCAATGAAACTAGAGTCGGTGCGTTATAAAAGACATATGAGATTGAGATTTTCCTGAGAAGTCAAGTGGATCCGGGATCAGTGGTGGGATGTTGTTAAAGTGCCGCTTCGAAAGCAATCAAGATTGAACCTTGCAAGATCCTCCGACGCGGGAACAACCAGCTAGTACTCACTAATACTAAAAACTACTAGCAAATACTGGAAAGTACTCTTAAATGCTCACGTCGCATTCTTATACTCGATTATACTCGGTATTCTCAAGTAATTCTCAAATATTAGCATTATTGAGTTAGAACTCAATTTTTAATTCATACGAGCCAATGTCTCCTCTTCCTACGACTGCTCTTCGGAATTTAGTAAGCCCAAACAATGCCATTATAACCTTCCTACCACTTTCAAAGCATTTCATAATTCGAAGAGTTTGCATCAGTTATCTAATTTTTGTTGCGACAAAGGACTCATCAATTGCTACGAAAGTTTCAATTTGGGATTCACCTAATAGTAATATCACCCTGCAACCTTTTTACTAAAAAAAAAACAACATTAATTTAAACGACAGAAAACAGAATGCAAAAAAAAAACTCAAAACAAAAATCCCAAATAAAAATTAAACGAACTCAAATGGTCGTAAAAAAAAAAACAAAAAAAACACATCCCGATCATATACGCAAGTGATGAGTCAGGTGAAAGAGAGCCTTCATCAGAAACGGAAGCCATTACATTCCATAGATTCTTTTGTGTGTACCGCATACCAACAACATCCCATAACACGATGGGGTTGTTTTCCCCATTCATTAAAGTTTCTTTACACTTTTTCTTAAGTTTTTCTCTTTTGCGCTTTTTTTTTTGGTTGTGTTTGCATTTTCCACAAAAAAAAAACAGCCAAGAACATTTTAATGGCAAAAACTCAAGCGCGGGTGTTTTTGACTTTGATCAACTATCAAGCCTACGATATTTTTTTTGTTATGTGGATTTTTGTGTTTGTGTTTGAAATTTCATTCAATTTTAATTCAAAGGACACACTCGAGGAGATGTCGAGGAGGAATTTACTCTCGCAATGGAGGACTACGCAGGCAACCATTCACCCATATTGACGCAAAAGATCATCTTTGTCCTTCCTTGTGTTACCGAAAAATGAAAAGAGAACACTTGCTGTTAACTGTTTGTGCTCGAACTGGAACGGCTTAGATCTGTTGGCGTTCACATTCCTGGAAGTTCGAAAAACGTTAAAAAACTTCCATGGTCACTGGTGCTCATGCCCGAGATTTAGACTTCTCCTACTCGCAAAGCTTTTCAGTTCACTTCCAATATTGGAATACCTTACGAAAGGGGAATGTTGGGTAACAGCTAACATATGCGATTCCAGCAAACCCAAGGAAGAACATTTTCAAATTCGATGCACCTAGAGTGATTCCTTTAGCCGTGCCCGAATCAATGGGCAACAAGGAACAAGGCGAAACGTGGGTGTTAGCTCGGTACAATTGGTCCTTCGTCATCGGATCCCATAAACCGTCACTCCTGGCTTTTCAGGATATCTAATACTAACAACAACTTGCCTGTTATTGTCATTATAGACACTGGTATCGGCATCAGCATCAGCATCACCATTGATGAAGACTACAAGCAAACACCGAGAGGATGAAAGAGGACGATGGAATTGCCGGAATGGATACGGATACACGTTAATGCCGAGAATTGGCAAATAAATCCAACGTCATTAATAAACTTTATCGAGTAGGTGGATGCCATTTTTAGTCTTCGACGTCGTCGTCCTTTGGCTTGTGTGTATGTATGTAGCTTTGTTCTCGCTTGCTCCTCCGGAATGTACTCGTACATATCTCATTTGGGTTGCCTTTTGCTCAGGAATAATGCATACTGAAGTAAGTTTGGCTTATAAAGGATGACGACTCATTGTTGTGGTGGTGGTGAATAGATGAATGAATAGAGATGGCTACGCGATTGCAAAATCACAATTCAGTGTTTCTTGCTTTGTAAGGAACTGATTTTCGTTGCCTTTGTGTGTGTTTGTACACCAAAGCGGGTTAAATCGAATTTCCGTTTTCTTAATGGGTGTCTGAACGCCCATATACTTTCATTAGATGTGGCCTGCGTGATGTTGTACGTGATAATGCAATTGAGCGGTGAGGTCATTGCGTGGGAATAAATCCTGTGACAGAAACATCAAACATCATTACAGATACAGGCATTTCAAGGCGATTCCTCTTGATCTTTTCTTAATTTGAGTGGAGTAAAACTTTTGTTTTTGTAGTAGATTGCTTTTTTTGTTTTAATTGAAGGCTTTAGAAGTCCTTGAGCCCTGAATGCGATCAGTCTCTATCTTTAGAAGAAATTCAATTGAATTCATACTTTTACTTAAATAGACGAATATAAAAACATCTCAGTCACAATTCTTTTGAAGTCATTGATTGGTGCATTCAATTTTATTCAATCATTGAATTAAGTGAAAGGATTGCATTCTTTTGAATTCACTTGATTCAAAAATTCAGATGAAGTCAGTGAATTGAACAGAAAGAGTATGAATTGTATAAAAAAGTTGGAGTGGGTGGCAGGCCACTTATGAATAATGTAATTTATTTCTTAATTCATTCGAGCTTCCTATCTATATTATATGCATATATACTACTGTGTCCAAAAAATAAGGTGACATTGTATTTATTTTGAAAATTCTTTATTTATTCTTCCAAATCAATTTCATCCCCTTCAAAGTAATCCCCTCCCGATGCAATGCACTTATGCCAACGGATTTTCCAATCTTTGAAACACTGGTTGTAGTCACTTTCCGGGATGGCCTTCGGTTCCGTCTTCGCTGCGGCTTGAATCTCCTCTATCGTATCAAAACGGTGTCCCCGGAGCGGTCTTTTGAGCTTGTTGAACAACCAGTCGCCAGATCAGGTGAATACTGTGGTTGCGGAACGATATGGGTTGAGTTTTTGGCGAAATGATCACGAATTACGAGTGCGGTATGGGATGGTGCATTATCGTGGTGTAAAAACCAAGAATTGTCTTTCCACAATTCCGGCCTTTTTAGGTGGATAGCGTTACGCAAACGACGCATAACGTTCAAATAATATTCCTTGTTGACTGTTTGGCCGTTTGGAAGGAATTCATAAAGCACAACACCACGATAATCGAAGAAAACAGTCAACATGACCTTGATTTTTGAGCGACTTTGGCGCGGTTTTTTTGGTCTCGGTTCTCCTTTGGCACGATATTCGCTCGATTGATCGGTTGTTTCGGGGTCGTAAGCATAGATCCAAGTCTCATCGCCAGTTATAATGCGTTTCATGACATCCTGGTAGTCGGAAAGCATTGTTTCACACACTTCAACGCGACGCCTTTTTTCCAAAAAATTCAAAGTTTTCGGTACCAGTCGAGATTTGACGCGCTTGAGGCCCAAAGCATCCTTCAAAATGGTATTGACTGAGCCTTTCGATAAGCCAACTTCATCAGCAAGGTCTCTAATCGTTAATCGATGGTTTTTCAACACCAAATCTTTGATTTGTTGGACGTGAGCTTCATCGGTTGAGGTTGATGGTCGCCCAGAACGTTCTTCGTCTTCGACACGTTCACGGCCGGCTTGGAAATCACTATACCACTTGTAAACATTTTTTTTAGACAAAGCCTCATCATCAAAGGCTTTCTGCACCATCCTCAACGTATCCGCAGCAGAAAATTGATTCCGCAAACAAAATTTAATGCAAATTCTTTGCTCAACAAATGTCGACATCGCAAAAAACGAAAAACTCACTTTTAGCAGCTCACAAAACGACGCGTATCTCAAACACTATGAATATATTTTGACATGAAATTTCACATAGATGTAACTGACAGTACTACCAACCTGAAAAGAAAGAAAAATTTCCAAATCCTTCGACGCGCGCAGTTTAAATTCATGTCACCTTATTTTTTGGACACAGTAGTATAGAGTCATGCTTCTTATTGCAGAACCGGGCAACCGGCAAATCCCGCCCGGAAGGAACGTCGATCAGAACTTCAGCGAGAAAAGGAGGTAGAAGATGCTTAATCCAAAAATTTATTCACGAACTTTAAATGAATTCAAGAAATTTAAATTCACTGACTTCCATAGATTAAAAGTGAATTCATGAAAGACGAAAATCACCCGTGAAGAGTCTCTGCCTGAGACACGGCAGCCTTCCACTCTTCTCGATCTCAGTCATGCTGTTTCCATTTGTCTAAACCAAGCATTCTTGCATCCGTGATCGGTTGATACTTAAAATGGGGGTTCGGGTTTCCTTGTCGTCTCGAACTTTACGGCTGTGATTCGGAAATCCTTTTCGCTGGTTCATTTTTGTCCATTCACTCGATGTGGCTGAGCCAGTGTTGTCGTCGTTTTTTGGCTCTGCCTTCTTGCTTATTGTCCAGCACTCGGTTCCATAAAGCAGAACTGGACGTATCAAAGTTTTGTAGCGTAAACATTTCGTCTTCCGATTTAGGAGCTTTGAAGCCATTTGTTTCGCCAAACTGAAGTAACACCGATTTCGCCGGGTAAGTTCAATCGAATCTCCACTAAAGTGTTTTTCGTGGAGTTGATATTTACTCCGAGATAGGTAAAGTTCTTTACTGTTGCCAACGGTTTCTTCATTTGTTGACAACATGTATTTTCTCCTCGTATACTTAAAAACCAATTCATTTCGCCTGTTCTCCAATTGCCGTATGACGGCACTCTAGAAGCAACCGATGATTGAAGAAATCACATGATATTGCATCTCCTTACCGAAATCCGGTGCATGTTTGGAATAGTTCGGAGGAACCGTTTCAAAATTGCACACTGCACCCTGTGTTTTCCGCGGACCAATTGTTCGGGGATCCCGAATTCGGCCGTCGTTTTGTTGAGTTAAAAACGATAAATGCTATCATATGCGGCCTTGAGCCCGATGGAGTGATGATAAGCCTCGACTTGAAATTTTTGGTCTTTAACAGGATTTGCCTAAGTGTGAATATCAGGAATGGCATGAATATCATTAACCCATACTTGGCTGATAATTTGGTGCATGCACCGTACCATTGTATCGCCACCATTCTTGAAAAGCTCCGCTGGTAGACCATCAGAGCCAGCGGCTATGATATCCTTCAGCTTTTAGTTAGCTGAGCTGAGCTCATCCAAGCTGGGAGGGGGGATTGACTGAATGCGGGGTTTTCTTTTGCCTGTAAACTCTCTCAACCTCATCCGCAATAAGCAGCTGCTAGAAATACTCCTTAAATACGTCTATTTCGGTGGCTAGGTTATCTTCACTGTTTCGAAGAACTTGCGTTCCGGACTGACGCCAGCTGCCAGCTACTTGGCTTTTCTTAACATCCATTTGTTTTTCCTATCGCGGAAGTCTTTTCGCTTTTTTTTTGCTTACCATCAGGAAGCTGTTGTTTTTTCCCCTCTTTTCTTCTGGATGCTTATTCTTTCACTGCTGCCATTTTTTTGCGTGTGTGCATGTTCTGTGTCACCTTTTGTAAGCATTTAACACAGCGAAGTGTCTCTCGCTCCGGTGCGCTCTCTAGGCTCTGGCCACTCAAGTTGTGCTAAGGCTTCCAACTTTGAAATTATTTTTCGGGGTCGTTCGAAGCTTCGTCTTGTTCGATAGTCAAGCTCTTAATTTGGGTGCAGCAAGAACATGGTCAGAGTCGACGTTAGTCCCTCTTGCGATTCGACCGTCTAGAGAATGCAAGGTCGCTGTGTGGATGTGTAGTTTTGGAAACCTAGTGATACTTATCACTGTGTCGATGCTATCAATTTGCAACTAAGTAATTGCGGATTTTTTTTAAGAAAATAAAAGACAATTATTTCATGGAACGAAATGCGTTGTTCTGTAAAGTATTGTCCATTTTGAGCAATGACCTTTTGCCACCTTTCAGGCAGCATCATAATTCTACGTTCATAAAACTTCTGGTTTTAATCAGCAAAAAACTGAACCAGGTACGATTTGACATCATCATTATTTTGGAAATTTTTGCCATTCAAGGAGTTTTGCAAAAATCGAAATTAAAAGTAATCAGATGGTGCAAGGTCGGGACAATATGGTGGATGTGGCTAAACATCCCAACCAAGTCCTAATAATTTTTGCCGAGTGACCAAAAATGTGTGTGGCCTTGCATGGTCATGAAGGAATACAACACCTTTTCGATTTGTCAATTCGGGCCGCTTTTCTACAACTGCATTATTCAATTTTGTTAGTTGTTCAATGTAGACATCTGAATTGATCGTTCGGTTGGATGGTAAAATTTCAAAGTAGACAATTCCTTTGTAATCCAACCAAACCGATAAAATAACTCTATTTTGATGAATAACAGCTTTTGATGTTGTTTGAGCTGACTTGCTCGACGATCTTTTCCGATTGACGCTGTTGTAAACAAGCCATTTTTCATCACCAGTTATCAATCGTTTTAAAAATGGATCATTTTCATTACGTTTCTTTAACAAATCGCAGATGTTAACGCGTTGTGTTAAATGATTTTCTTTCAGTTCATGAGGAACCCATATATCGAGTTTTCGAACATAGCAGAGTTGTTTTAAGCAATTTTCAATGCATGTATGTGTACATGAAGCTTCTCTGCAATCACACGCGTTGCACTGTGACGATCCGAATTGATTATTGCTTTGATTTGGTCGTAATCAACTTCAACTGGACGACCAGAACGTTTATCATTTTGAGTGAAAAATCACCAGAGCGAAATTTGGTTTTTTTAAAGCTTCGTCACCAAAAACAGCATATAACTTTTTTTGAGCTTGGCAAGATATGGCGTAAATGTTCGTTTTGATTTTCCATTTTTCAACAGACGCCAAACAAAAACTAGACAACCGATCAAAAAATTTTGAATTGACAGTTGAAGAATAAACTATCAAATAACAAAATGTGTTTGACATTTCGATTACGTCAGCAAAACTAAAAATTCAACTAAAGCCAACTATGAGTGAAGTCCGCAATTATTTAGTCGCCAACTTCATATTATCTTTTGTCGTGTCGTGGAGGCTGTGCTATCTTATGAATCCGCCAAAGAAGTTTTCCTTACCGATTTTGGCACTGAAATCTCCTAGTATTATTTTGACATCATAGTGTGGACAGGCTCCATAGGTTTCGTCCAGGATCCATCGTATCTCGTGGACATTCAAGTTTTTGAGCAGCACCGGGAGTTTACAGAATGCTTTCAATTCATAGTCTGTGAACGTTTCGGGTCGTGATATTCAATGAGGCTCTCTCATAACTGTTTTTTTTTATGTGGTAAGGATGTTACTCCGACGGTACAACCCCCAACTCGCAGGACCAGTTAAATTTTTTTTAAACCACTAGGACGAAGGGCCGATTTAAACCGATGTCGGTAACCCGCTTTGGGGTTCCGGGCACTGCCGTTGATGCAAATAACGGCTCATCCGTTATACTCTCTTCTCCAAAAACCTGATTTTTTTCTTGGAAATCTTTATCGGCCTGAGCTTCGTATGTGTCGAAATAGCTTAGATTGAGATCGTTTCCGCCTGAAGCGCAAATCTAATACCGCAAACTTTAAAACCGCTTTGTCTGCGTACTTCTCTGAATTTCGCTTCATAGCAAAACCTCCCTATGTCTTTCCATTTTTATTTTTTCCCCTAAAACTCTTTTATTTCCTTCTTTGGGACACAAACGTTTGCAAATATTATCTTTTGTCTTAATGGCAATTGTTAGAATAAATTGAATCAAATTTCCCGTTCAGAATTGCCAGTCACTAAAATAAAATAAAATTCCTGATTATTTGGAATTCTTATTGTTTTCAAAAAAGTAACCTTTCTTTAAAAAAAAATAAATCAACACGTCCCTTGTAACCTTTCTGCATGAAAACTCTAAAAAAAACTCTCTATTTAAACATAATTTTTAATTTCAAACTAAATCAACATCACCCTATGCAAGTTTTCTAATTCAAATTTCAACGCCAAATGTCAGATACAACCAACAAACACCCACCCACCCACACGTATCCTTTTGGCTCCATGAAAATTATCGGAAACACATTCCGTCTTGGTTTTGTGTATCTGGCAACACAAAAGACCACATGACCAGGCATCAGCCAACACCAGACCAAACATTGTTTCCGTTCACATAGTAAAAGCTTCCTTTTTCGACAACGTAAAGCTTTTGCTTCACAGTTCAGCCGTAATTTTCCTCAATGAAAAACCACGTTTCTGAACAACAGGGAACACCAGAAAAAGTTCCTTGCATTTTTTTTTTTTTTTCATATTTTCCACCATGAAAATGCCAACAACAAAACAACGCCATGTGTACACCAATTGAACCACAAAAGTGTGCAAATATGGAGGACGGTTCTGTACTGTTCCTTCTGGTTGCTTGCTGGCTTGCTCGCTATTCTAGCCTAACATCGTGCAGTATGAAAATTTCCATCGTCCAGCGCGGATGTGTCGTCTCGTGGACAGTTTTGTAACCCAGCCAAACTGTCGCCACTGGATCTAGATCGATTCTCGCAGATTCAAGTGAATTGTGCTCCTATCTAAGGGTTAATTCGATTCAATGGGATACGTGTATCTATATAGGAGCGGAAACGCGATGTTATTCCAAATCAAAGTTCGATTCTTTGATTGAGTTGCAAAGTGATTTTAAGTGGAAGTGATTTCTGCAGTGTGTGTATTTTGATTGGAAACAAATAAATTAATCGGTAAACACGTGATCAAAGCGCAACCGGATCAATAGAGTAAGAGTCTCGAGTTGAGTCGCGTCGAGTGATTCATTGGCGCAATTGGATACGCCTGCCGACTTAATGGAACGTACTCGTATTTTGCGACGAAGATGAATCAAAATTTGCATTCGTTGACGCATTATCTTGGCAAGAAAATGGGGTAAACTATTTGGTTGGCACTGCGTCCATCCGCAGGATGATGAAGAGGCACTTTTGAGTACTACTCAGGGGAAACTTTTGCAAATAAACGAAATCCATTAAAAATCGTTTCTTGGTTTTGGCCAGCAACGGATATACGGTTGGTCGGCTGTGGGCCTCTCCCTGCAGTGACATCATCACCTGACAGCTCTAGGGCAAGGACAACTGCGAGTTACTGTTCCTGTTTACCGAGCTGGAAATGTTGACATTTTTTTTTCGCGTTTTTATTCATAAATCAAAGCTAATTGGCTGGTCTTGGTATTTTGGGTATTTCGGTGGGACGTGCACCACTCTCGAAGGTCCTTTATATCGCATTCTTGACTTGGGTTTTCTGGAGAATTTATGAGCTTTGTTGCTTTCAGCTGAGTCTTATTGCATTCGTTGAATTTCACGAAGTTATCTTGTTTCAGATTGAAACAACCTGCTAAAAATAATTGAATAGTCTCTTTGGTCGTCTAATTGAAGTTTCTGTCGTTACTCCTCGCTCTAATTTGTGTGTGTTCCGTTCCGAAGGATAATAATTACATTCAAACTTGTGGAATGCAAATTTGTGCTGTTCTTAATATTTCTGCATGACGCAGGGCATCCTGCAACAAACATAGATGCCTCGCCAGAGATTTGCATTTCCGACTTGGTGTGGTTCCTTTGGCCAGTTAATTGAATTATTCAGAATGCGGTTTGTTTAGGTTTTGTCAGTGAAGGACTCGTCAGTTGATGAATGATTCTTGTTTCATTTCGTGATGAGTTAGTTGCCAAATGAAAAAGAAAATAAACAAAAATGGACAAAAAATAGTGAAATTGGTCTCAAAGGGTTTCTAAGATCCTTGGAGCAGTTACATTTGCCTTTTTAATGAACAACTGTTTTGAATAGCACTGGAATAGATTGAAGATTTTGCCTTTCCATTGCATGGCTTTGCAGTTGATGCAAAGTGAAAAGATTGTTTCGAAGAATTCATCAGTTGCGTTGACAAAAAAACAAATTGGATTTATGTCCATGAAATGTTGATCACTTTATGGTTGCATTCAAAAGTGTTCCCCAAAGGCAATCAGTAATTCTCTTGGAATTAATGACAAAGTCTCTTTCTTAAGGAGTAACAACGTTTTTTCAAAATTATTTCCAGGTTGTCAGAAAATCTTGCGGCAAAGGCATCTGGCAAAGATTGATTGGTTTTGCGCACAGGGTTTGTTTTTGTCTTTTTGTGGTTCAATTTTGTACCATAAATTCATACAATTGTAGTTGCTATAAAGAAGCTGTTTACTTAAAATACTCAAGTTAAAACGATTTCCAAGTAGCCAACATATTTCTCTGTAACTTTAATCGAACTTTTTTTCTGTTCATTAGTTACTCGCTTTCAAGGGATCATTCCAACCCTTATATGGATTAAAAGGATTGAAAGAAGAACCTTAAGACTGTTTGTTTCAAAGCTCCGAATAACCTCGAAAAATTTCATATCGATTTATTTGCATTCGCTTAGTTCGCAGATTTTTTTTCGACATTATTTAATATGCTAGAAAGTTTTGTTTCGAAGATGGGTTCATCACCCTGCATGCATTTTTTCAGCAATTCGAACTAAAAACTCAAGATGCCGTTTCAGTAACCACAACATTAAGGCCATCCACTTTGGGCAGAATACTATTTCTAGTCGACCATGAAAAATGGTAACTGAGGGATTCGCAAATGGGACGGAATATAGAGATACTTAACTTCGTTCCCGAACGGCACATGTAGCATCTTCGTGAGGTATATCTCATTTCACATTTCTTCCAAATCACACTTTGTTAAAGCCTTGACAGACGTCAAGGAAGGCACAACACCATATTTAATTGAGTTTTCGAAAGCTTGTCTTGTTGATTTGTTTTGTTGATTTCCTTGGTTAATCTGACCTCAGGGCAAACACCTTTTTGATGAAGACGCTTCTAAAATAGTTTTTAAACACTTTTATACATAATTGGTAAATGGGGTGCATTGTTTTCGTTTGGAGATTTTCCTGGTTTTGAAAGATTTGACGATTGTTGTAACTTACTTTCACACTGGTGTCTAGAAAATGTTATTTAGTATACTGCTGTACACAAATAGTTCTTTAACACAGCAGACTACATTGCTTCTATGTCCAAACTTATATTTGAACATTTAAACTTAAGAACGTTTTATATTAGGGAAGTCTCAGCTTCTATAAGGTTGCGAACTAGCAGTACGAAATTTTCGACATTTATATAAAAAAATGTAAATATAGCTTGAACTGTCTTTGAGCCTTCGTTAAATGTGCTATCGAAGCTTTATAGGAATTTATCCAAACTGAATGTAATAAATGCGGTTCTCGTTAATCGGAACATTTCACACGCTATTGAGGTTAAGGTGGTAATTTTTATGTACAATGTGGCCCGAAATGTATCACTCCTTCGGATGATCCTATAACTCTTCCAAATGGCAGCAGCTGTCAATTTTTTTTTTATGATTTGTGAATTTATAAAATGAGAAATTACGAAAGGTAAAATGAAGGAATTGGTGCTGAACGTCTTACTAGTATGAAGGTCAGACTAAGGACAATCACAAAACTCTTCAAACGACTCCCAAATAACGTAGGGCAGAGAATAAAGGAAGAGGTTGATTGCCGATGGAAGGATGTGGACCGGATTTGGAGAACCGATTTTAAAGCGCTATGATAGGCAAACTTGTATTAAACGTAACCTTTAATATAATTAGGTGCCTTTCCTATCCGCCCAGAATTGTGAAATAAGTTAACTTGGCTAGGAATATATGAGTACTCATATTACTAATTTTTTAAACAGGGAACATTTTTTACTTTCCATCCCCAACTCTTGAGGCTGCCATCGAATATGTAACAAGGCTTGACAAAAATGAAACAAACCCATTTCTATGTCTAGCACATGAATCGATGACTAATGCCACGAATGTTCATCATTTACCTAACCGAACCTACCCCAAAGTAGCCATATCTCAAAGCAGGTATTTTTATGGGCGTAGTAACTGACCGCATGTCAAACCGATATAATTTATTTAATTGCTCCAAGCACTGGTAGTCTTTGATAGTTGCGTTTTAATGGCGTAACAAAAGCTGGAACTAAGGTGTTGGTTTCTTTTTCTTTTAATTTTGAAAGTAGACTAGGTTTATATCAAAGAAGCCTGTGCCAGTTCAAACAAGTGTCAAGTATTGCAATTGTTTACTGAGAACTGAATCGCCTCTTGCAGAAGTAAGGTGGCTAATATTGTTATCCCTGAATCCCAACAGGTCCAGAATTATTTTCCAATTAACAAGCTTAGCTTACTTCAATTGTTAAGTCGAACTTATTCTTTTCCTTCATCCTTAGTTGTTAGTCATTAAATCCGAATGCGCTTCCACCTAAAATCACATCGTCCAACAAATAGCAAGAAAAAATAAACAAGCAGAACTAAGTCTCGTCCTCATTAATTTACATTCCAAGCCATTCCGATGTAATTAACAACCTTGTCAAAACAGGTAAACGTCATGTTCATGTTGAACAACAAGACCCCCCTCCCCGTGCAAATTTAAGTCACTAATAAATGACCCAGTCGCAGCGCAGTCAGTCAACCATCAATTCCATGCTGATTCCTTTGTTTATTCTTAATGAGCCTTCTCCTTCTGGCTTCCTCTATTAGGGGACACCCACAACAGCCGCACCCTCCCACAGCACAGCAACACCCTATTTATTGGCAGGAGCACCCCTTGTGATATGGCATGCCACCAGCCCATATTCACAATGAGAATATAAGAATTTTATTCCCATTGCAGCCACAGTAGCCAATAAATTACAGCTAAACGCGCTGATGGTTCATAAAATTACTACACTTCCTCCTCGAATTAAAAAAGAAAAAACCAGCAGTCCTTTTCTTCCCTCTCCAACACACAAACACATACAAACACCCACACTTATTCAAAATCGAAAAATTAATAACTATTTGTTGGAATATTAAGGATTTCGGAAATTTAAGCGAAAGGTTTATCGATGAATCGATAAAAAATATTAAATGATGGAGTTAACGCTGATTGCGGGTTGTTGGTTTAATAGCACTTTTGTGTCAAACGTTTAGGTTTATATTATTAGGGGGAGGGGCGTTTTCAGTTGAGCTGCTATTTCTTTGTGAGCTTGAAATTTGAATAATTGTTTTTATAAAGTCCTTGATGGCATTTAATTATTTATTTGAACTGTAATCGATTCCACTTACTCGGCCAATTATTATCGGCAGCAAGTCTTGAAAGTGACCCTCGTTAAATTTCTGTTTTCCGCAACTGCAGGAACTTTATATCACGTGGCTGATTGTTGCCCATTTGGTGTGAAGTCATATGCTGTCAGCTGTTTTAGTTTCCTCGGTTTCAATAAACTTTAAATTTTATTTGGCACAAGTGGAAGCAGAATCCGGAGGGAAGAAAGGTGAGGTACCGATGCTCATTGTTCTTGAATTGGAATCTCTGAATATGACGATGCGTCCGAAAATGTCGGTAAACTGTCAAGCATTCCTTGAGGCAATTCGGGTATTACGTTGAAAAAGCTGAAGTGGAAGAGTTTAAAAAGCTATAAAAAAGGACAGAAGAAACAATATGTTCGCTTTGTGGCTCAATTTTGAAGCCCGTTTAGGACGATATTTAGAATAATATTCCAGCTTGAGGCAAAGATCAGAAGAAGGAATAAAGAATTTCTCATACTTTTTAAAAAGCACTTGGTGATTTTCGGCATTTTTGGTTACATTTGTAGTTGCAAGAACCAAGAATTAAATGTCTTTCGGCATTGATATTAATATGACGGGTTTAGGGCAATGCTATTGGATTTTAAAGGTTGTAAACACCACTCCATTTTTGAATCCCCGCAAAAGTATTCAGCATCGGATTTTGTTCGATTGCGACTTTGAGAAGGGAAGAATAATCATGATTCATGAAAATTGAGAAGTGTTTTGTAGATGGTTATTGTAGACTTGAAACCGTCTGATACCTCTCGAAACGAATGGTTTGAAGGGTAGTTTCTAACTCACATAAGGAGAGATTTAAATGAATGCGTTATCGGCAAATGATGCTAAAATTTTGTCAAATTGTGTACACTTATTTTCACCTGTTATATGGAGAGAGTAACGGTGGGATCACCGTAGTAGTGTCGTGGGGACCATTTGCAGTGTCGCTCATTAGAACTCGTTCATTCATACTTACTTACTTACTTAAGGTGGCGCTATAGTCCGAGGTGGACTTGGTTCTCAAGCAACGAACATCTCCAGCCAGCTCGATCTTTTGCTAGCTGCCTCCCTTTTCGCACGCTAAGTTGGTTGAGGTCCCTTTCCACGCGCGCGTCTTCCTCTGCTGCGCCATCCCTCGGGGGTGCATTCGAAGATTTTCCAGGCCGGAGCATTGGTTTCCATCCGCTCTACATGAACTGACCATCTCAGTCATTGGATCTTAACTCTTCTGGCTATGTCGATGTCGCTGAACACCTCGTATAGTTCCTGATTCTATCTTTTCCTCCACTCACCGTCAATGCAGATAGGACCGAAGATCTCCCGAAAAAATTTCCTCTCGAAGCAGCCAAGAACAGCTTTGTCCGCTTTTGACCAAGTCCATGCCTCCGCGCCGTATAGCAGGCTTGGGACGATTAAGGTCTTCTATAGTTTTACTTTGGTTGTTCGAGAGAGGGCGTTGTTTATCAATTGCTTTCTTAGCCCAAAGAAGCAGCGATTGACAAGAGTAATTCTTCATCTGATTTCAGCGCTGGTGTCGTTGTCTGAATTGATAGCGGTACCTAGGTAGACAAAGTCTTTGATTACCTAAAAGTTATAGCTGTCGACTATGAAGTTCTGTCCAAAACGTCAGTGTTGGGAGTCCTTTCTCGTTGACAGCATATACTTGGTCTTGCCCTCATTTACCATCAAACCCATTTTCGCGGCCTCGAGTGCCGTTGACATCACGCTACGTTCAATAATATCAATATCGTCGGCTTATGCGAGTAGTTGGATGGACTTCTGAAAGATTGACCCTTTGGTGTTGGCGTGCGAGTTTTGAACAATTCTTTCAAGAATGATGTTGAAGAAGTCGCATGACAGCGCGTCGCCTTGTCTGAATCCTTTTTTGACACCAACCTTGATGGAGCAGCGTTTATTCTCCATCGTCATCCTACACAAACGGGCGAGTTTGATATGGATGCCAAAACTAAACATTGCTAAAAACAAGCTCGTGTCTATAGATGCTGTCTCTATCTCTCAGGCGGGTATCGATCTGTTGTTCTAGGGTTTTTCCCATGGTTTTCCGTAGTGTGAATATTTGATCTTTTGTGGATTTTCCTGGCCTAAAGCCACACTAATATGGACTTACCAGGTTGTTGACGAGCGGCTTTAGGCGCTCACACAACACTGCAGATAGGATCTTGAAGGCGATGTTTAGAAGACTAATTCCTCTTTGGCGCAATTCAGAGGATTTCTTTTTTGTTGATTGGGCAAACAATGCTCTAGGTTCCGTTCATCGGGCATGCTTTCCTCCGACCATATTTTACAGATGAGTTGGTGCACATTCCTTATTAAATCATCGCCTGCAGCGTTGAAAATCTAAGCAGGCATGCCATCAGCTCCACCAGCGTTGTTGGATTTGAGCTTAGATATGGCTAACTTCACATCGTGCTTTCGTTCGGGTTAAATAGTTCGTTCTGCCTGACAGCGGGATTTGGTTCCTCGTCGCCGTTATACAGTTTGCAGAATTAGTACCTCCATATCATCAGCATCGACTGCGATTCTACTATGATGTTCCCTTAATCATCCTTATAGGCTTCGGTTCGGGCTTTATAACGTTGGCTTGTTATTTTTACCCTTTGATAGGACTTCCTTACCTCATTCCTGCAATCGTTCATTCATAAGTTTATGTTATTTCAGTGTTCTTACATAATTGGAGGTGTAAGCAGTTAGCCTAATTGGTCGATGATTTAAGAAAGAAAGGTGGCAAACCTTTTTGAAAAGGTAATGGGCGAATGATATTTTCCATGTACACTGAGAGTGACTATAAGAGTGGAAAGTTGACAGGCAGTTTTTTAGGTAGTCTTTGAATGAACAAAAATTCTTTGTGCCCTTGGTACTCCTGAAAATACTCGAAGAATAATAATAAGAATAGAATTGGGTTATCAGCTTAGCCTTCTCTGTAGCTTAGTTAATATGGTCTTGTTTAGTTTTTTCTGGATTACTGAAGCTTGTTTTATTTTCATATAGTTTTCGGAAGACCTGTCTCTGGCAATCGACAAGAAAATTTCAGTATTCATAAAAGCAACAACCTTTAAATTTTCCAAAATAAAGTACATATGCGAGACAGACCTATTGAAATATATCACAACAGATATCGAAAGAATATGACATCAAAGCTTAGGTTGAGTTACCAAAACTAAAATATATTTGACGGGTGAGTTTGAATGTGAAGTCTATGCTCATTCATTCGATTTAACCGGTGCATCATGAGTTCTTTCTTTATTATCAAACTATCAATAAGGAGAACAACCTATAGTACAATTTCAACGCCGTTCGAGAGGAACAATCGGAAGGAACGCCGGCATTCATGCCGAAACAATTGATAGCTTTTGCACCATGATAAAGCCCACACTTTTTTGACAGAACCAAATTGTTTTCCGAGTAAGGAAGACATATCCGCTAGACATAACCCCATAAAAATAATGACGCTGCAAATGCAGCGATCTTTCTTGAAACTTAACACAAAATGTCCAGCATTGCGACAAATCGCAGCAAGGTGACGCCCTTTGATGAACTTAGTGTGCAATAAATCGATTTTTTGACATCTTTTATCGCTTGTTTCTGGCCATTAGCAACCATTTTTTGGAAATCGGCCAGTCCAAAAGCAAAACAATCTTGATCTTGAAAAGGTGACTTTCTGAGCTTGAAGCTTTAAAAATGGGTGGTAATTTTGCTTCAATTTCTGCGTTAACTGCAGCCTGCAGCCCATTTTCTCAAATACTTCTGGTTTGTTTTTAGTCGTCCAAACTTTTTTGAAAAATTTTTAAGACTTATAAGATAAGCCAGACCTTAAACATTAAAATATACAAAAATGAAGTCAGAATAAAACTACATCGAATATATTTCTGTGTTCATCCTCAACGTTAGCGAAGATAATTTATTACTTCTTTTTTCAAGGGATTTTGACTACCCTTATACCCTAAGAATTGAATAGTTGTGTAGCAGTGCTTTGAATAGTTTTTCCCAAATTTATCAGCCCGTGTGTAAGACAGTATTTCTTGTGAGACAAAAATCCAAGTTTACATGACTCAAGTTACAAAGCCTACAAGTCTTCGATGGATCTTTTGAAACAGCCAGTTATTCCCAAAACAAAAATCATTTCATTCGTGTAACCATTCCTTCACAACGTCCTTGACCTTGTCCATGTCCAAATAAAAAACACAACCCCGCAGCAATTTTGATTACAAAACGAACAAAAAAAACATAAATCCATTGCCCAAACAGACAGCCCCTTTGGAGATATTGCTTCAAAGAAGATCTTTGTTGCCTTCTCGGTATTTATTTGCAAAACGAATCTACAGATCATTGATGTATGATCATGGATGGCGGCGCAATTTTATAACTCATCTTTCATAATACTCACGAGTATGTACATTCATAATGTTTCTCTTTCCAATTAATGCTGGTTCCGATTCCGAAAATATTGGTTTATTTGATTTGTATTTTTTCGAAAGAATTTTCAAAAGTCGAAAACGGATTATTGGCAAAAGATAAACAATTGATGCGCACAGAAGGCGGTCGGCTGGTGATGTTTAATATATCAGACACGATGGCAGGCGTCAGGCTCCCCAGCATACATTCACCTGTTGTTCCAAAAATACTCCGTCCAACTGCCTCGGTATCCATTCAGTGGACTCTAGTTTAATGACAAGCTTGCTAATTGCATTGGAATGTGAGCTGCCCTCGCGTATACACTTTGCACATAGACACTCGGGCGTATGTGGGATAGTTTCTTGCAGCATTTGTGCAAGTAGTTTCCTCGGGTGTATACCTCAAAAGTGCCGAATCATCGATTTTAAGACGCAACTTTTTGGTTTTATTTATTTTTAATTATTTTATCACCTGCACCTGGTTGGGTGGGTTCAGCACTGCGAACGCTTTTAATGCACGGAAAGCTTAAAACAAAAAATTTGATTCATTGCGCTGCTTCATATACACAAATCCAGTCGCCATCCAAAGACGGAGTAGGAACTTGCAATGGCCGAGCGCTGGAAGAATGCCATGGCCAAGCTGAGGAAGAGGTATGTTAATCTTAAGACGTTTTCTATTTTGTTTATTTTTGGAACGAATAACGATCGGCAATAAAACGGAAGCTCCTTTCATGTGCTGTGATTTCATATAAAAAAAAAATGATTATCGATCAGGTTCATTCAGATAGATAAGAATTGTATGGATGATAACAATCCGTATTGGGTTGATGGGTTGATAACGCTTCTATGTTGCGTGTTTGATATCTATGATTGGGATGACCTTCAGCTGGACTTTTGTGACTGAATGCTTTTATGATTTTTTTGTTTTTCACTTTTTTATTTTGTGCACAATGATTGACTTTCATTAAGTAGTTTTGTGTTAATTGATTGGAGGGGGAATAGATAGTATTCCATAATGGACAAATGTGCGTACCTCTGGGGAACAGATATATCATGTCAGCCTTAAATACATTTCTCTCTACGAAGGGAAACACCTTTCAAATGATTGCGAACATTTTTTTTTTTATTGTTTTAATGTTTTGCTTCACATTTAAATAAAACGGATTTTGTTTTTCCATTGGCACCGTCTGGCATTCGGGTGTTAATTACTCCAATTCGATTCCTTTCTTTCTGTTTATGTGGTCGAGTCAATGAAAACATCCGATTGATTTGTTTTCCATTGAAAAAGTATACAATTTGATTTTTTCATGGACCGCGATATAAAAAAGAAAATACAAACAATTAATTAAAAAAAAAGTGACTATGGTTGAGGTTTATATTATTTGTGTGGTCATTGTTTGGATGGACGAACAGAGGACAGTATAAATTGGAATTTCAGCAATAATATGGGGTGATTTTAATTGACGGGTGGCGCAACTAGTGCGCTTCAATGCCATGTGGAGAAAGCGTTAAAAAAATTTGAAAATTATACTCAATTATTTGCTTTTCAATTCCAATCAAAATGAAAAAAAAAAGATCCAGTGAAAGGATAAAGAACTACAGAATTATATGTAGAGTGGTGATGAAAAAAGAGATTATACGATGGTATTAATAAAGTTTCCGTTCCTCAAAAGGAAAAACGGAAATAATATAGGTAACTTTTTTGTCCATCAATCTGTATGTTACTACTCTTTTTCTCCGGAGCGCGTGGAGGTATCAAACTTATCACTACGGTCCCTAAAAGTGTAAAATCACACTTCTAAATTAACGCAGTCAAAATAAAGGGGCGTTTTGCGGCATATTTTGATACTCTCAAGGGAATCAATAACTACAGGGCACAACTTGCAGACAAAAGCGGAAAAGACTTTCAATACTCGACTTATATGGAACCTTGGTTTCGCGAGTCCGACTTGCACTGGACCGGTCTCTTTCTACGTGGTTTGGTGAAAATCTTCATAGACACCAGGTAGAAGTGTGAAATTCTTTCAGACTAAAAACTCCAATCATTAATGTAGGACTCCAATTTAGTTTCCTTATCAAGAGTACCTTATTTTTTTTTTAAATAATTTCGCGAAACGATCCAGCAAAGATACCTCAAATTTTATATTTCATCTCAAATGGTTCTGAACTTCTGGTTTAATTGATTGAAATATCCTGGTGCTTTCATAGCTCGTTAAAATTAATTTTCGAAGGAGCGAACTTTGTGTGAGTTATGCAGTTATTTGCATAAATTTACCGTTAGTTATTTTTTTCAAATATAGAGCTCAGATACCATCATCGTCCGCAAAAGTAGCTGTCTCTCTAGTCTAAAAATACAATATCGAAACGAGGATACTTCCTTGTGAAACTTCGGCTGCAATATCTTTTAACGATGAGTTAGGATTTCGATATTTACCACTGAAGAGGGTATTCCTAAATTGGATTCTAGCAGGTGGGCTAAAAAGTTCGTGGGCTGACACATAGATAGCGCTCCATACGATTTTTAGTTAGGACTTAGCCTCAAAAGACACGTATAAAAATTTGACAGCTGTCATACAATTAGTTTGTGAGATATAGCACTTTTTGCTCCAGATCTTCCTCTTCCTCCTCACAGCTAAGTGGAGATTAAGGTAAATGTGTCCGTCTTCTGGAGTTCAGAGCTCGTTTCGCTACGTTTTAAGTCGGTTTTCCTATTATCGATTTTGCTGTTCTGCACGTTGTAAGGTTCACCCAGTGTTTTTTTAATTCCCTTGCCCATTCGTTCATAGTTCTTTCAAATAATTGTCAGCGGGACGCCTATTTCCTTTACAGGGTTTCAGCTTTTTCGTTTCCCCTTATTCCTTCGTGTCCCGGCACTTAAGTTAGACTGACGTCGTTCACTGTTGCTAGTTTGTTGAGTTTGTGTTTGCAGTTCCTTACCAGTGTCGAAACTGATACAAGGTTTATAATGGCTTTGATAGCTGCAGTACTATCGGAGCAGATGAGGTTTTTCTACTCCAGTTAGTATTGCGAAAACATCTTTTTGAAACACCGTGACGAATGGTTTTGAGGTTTTTGTCGTTTGGTTTGGACAGTAGTTCCATGCCCCCGATTCAAACGATATGTGAGAACCGTCCGTATGAACTGTGATCACCGGGGTCTATTGTGGTGTTTCTGTTCCTCCAAGAAGCTCTGGTTGGAAAAATTGTCTTAAAATGGTTTCTGAAGGTGAAAGTTTACTCATATAGATCGCTTTGGCGATCTAGTCGTGGTATCATCGCCCTTTCAATGTTCACAATGTTCCTATGCCCGGTGTATTTCCTGTCGTGTAAGTGACCCAGTGCTTTGAGTCTTATGGCTACGAGTCCTGTTTGTATTCAAAATCTCATGAATACTCTATTTAATAATTTGTTTTTAAAAAATGATATTACAATTCTTTTTTTCGCATTAAAAAAAAGTTGTCACCTTAATTAACTAAGTATTCATTAACTATAAAACATTCAATACGCCCAACACCATTACATTTTGACATTCATTCAGAAATTCCCAACGAACGATCGTTTGAATTTTTTTTTTTTCATTTTTCATATCGGAATTGTATGTTAACCAATTTCGAGCATTTCCATTGTATTGGAAACCAAAATGACGGTCAAGGTTGAGACATTTTTTTTCAATCATCGGTTGAAAATTAAGTTTTTCAAATACTTTGGACAAAAACGGTATCGATCTGTACGATTTTTTTATCAACTGAGGATTATCCCGGGCTTAAACACTTTTTATCACTTCAGCCACTTTTTTGAATTTCATTACAGTATTTTTGGCAACTCATCCAAGATTTGTACGATTATTAAAACGTAACCAGGAGCATTGGGATTTTTTTGTTGTAATTGTTAAAGTTTTAAATCGCTTGGCAAATTTTGGTTGGCGGCATAGTTTTAATTCGAATTCTTCAATATAGTCTCTCAATGGATTTTTCTTTACGTAGTCGGCGAATAGATTCGTTTCCAACATGAGGAGTTCGAACTTTTTTACTGTTCACTTATTCAGATTTCATACAAATTAAGAAAATTTGCGGTCTTTGAAATCGTGAATAGAATTTTTTAGTTTAATGTTCAGTCCTTTTTACTTTGTGTGTTGTGGTGCGCGAAATGAGTGCCATAATTTGCGGCCATTGTTTGAAGGAAGGATTTTTCCATGAGGCGTTCTGGATGATCTCTGGAAAGTAGTCACAAAATCTGAATGGCTGAGCAGAGAACATCAGAGAGCTGGAGGAATGAATTTTGAATTGAATTTAATAGAATGGAAAAAAAAATTAAATCAAAAAAATTTTCAAAAATAAGGCTCTTTATATGTCTGCCAGGCCTTATACCTACTTACGAGAATCTTTGACACAACACATTACATTATAGTTAGTGTAGATAAGTACTCTTTTCTGCTCAAGGGCAAGACCAGAAATTAAAATCTTTTATTATATATTTCCAAAACCGAGTATAATGTCCGATTTTCGATTTCTGGAATTATTTTGAACTAACAAAAGTTTTTCTACAAACAAGTGCACAGACGTAAACATAATGACTGACCATGTGATTAAAATCGAATAATTCAAAGAAATATTTTATTCCAAAATGGAGGTGAGCTGTAACAACGCGCGACCAACGTAGAGGTGTCGCTTACGATATTTACGATAAAGAGCCAAACAAACGTTTTAGGTCACATTAAGTGTAGCTACATAAGATCTCATTATTTTTACTCATTCTGTTTACTCGCAACCACGCGAGCCCCGCAATTCTTGTTCTCATAAAGATCGGGATGGTTTTTTCAAAAGGCGGCAAAAAGTAGTGCGTAATATTGTAAGACAAGTGTTACTTAAGTGAAAGGAGTAAACCTTCCGATTATCCTCAGAGTATTAGTTTGACAATAAATTAACAACATTTTACAACATTTTACAACATTAATCCATTGGTTTGGGCCCTATTTAACGAAAAGTTCAACCAATGTTATTCTTGAATTGCTCTATATCGCAGTTTAGTGCCGGCTTAGCAATATCATCAACAAGACTGATCTCACGATTTTTGAATTTAATTTGCATAGAATCAAATGTTGAATGGCTTGTTTGGCAAGCAGATCCATCTTGCTCAAACCATAGTTCGCTCAGATCCTAAGCCTTAATTTTTGGTCATGAAAAATCGGCGCCGGTGGCCCACAAAAAAAATCACACATACGGCGCCACAAGCATGTATCGCATACAAAATTTAACATTCTCGCCCTCTTAGGAGGAAGATAAAAAAAGGAAGTCATTTGTTTCTATTTCAAAATAAGGCGGGAATATATTTTAAATTTAGAATCTGAGACACGTGCGATAAAGCTGCCAAACCAATGCTTACTACAGTAGCTTCATTAAACCTCAAACTAAAATTTTTGTCACAGGAATTTTTCCATCAGAACGGATACATCTGGAAGTACCCTTATCATCAATCATATATTCGGTTGCACTTTAAGATACTGACCTTCTTTTATTCCCAGAGCAAATCGCATTTTCTGTTTTACATCGTAACAATTCAAAACAAATTTGGACTGATACCTCCACTCAGTCTCTTTAGAGCAATAAGACATTTATATTTCCTGGATTTATGTTTTACATATTCCTTTTAAATGGCGCCCTTTAGACTGAGTACAAGACTGTTTTCGAGAGACACCGAGAGGATAGATACATTTATTGACGCAAACCATGTCACTTGAAGTTGGAATCCATGTTGATAAGAAATAAGTTTTGCTCATTGTTTCGCACATGTGTGTCCAATCAGTACTTTTCCGCTTAATTAGATAAAACATAAAATCAAATCAAAACCCTCTAGGAGCCTCCAAATTATGTTGCAAATAAAAGCCCGCTTCACTCATCCAATTCTGACACTGTTTGTTACTGAACAACACTTTGGCTTGATGGCCCATCAAACTTGGTGTAACTTGAAACTCCTGAATTATACACATGTATGTGAATATATTGAAGTGTTCGTATATGTATGCTGACGCCATTAGACAGTAAAACTCCCAAACGAAATGTTATAGTAAGTTTATTGCTTGGCAACACTAACACACTTTGACGCAAAAGCGTATTTATGCGTAAAAAGTTTGATTGGAAAAATTGCTTTTTAATTGGTTTACCCTTGTGGTTTTGAGCAGATCCTTGTGTTAAAACTGTACTTAAATTTAAAAACATTGGTGTCATTTTTTAAAAGTCGATAGCGCTCACTGATGATGCTTAAATTTATTTCAAACCCTCGAAAAGCACAATCAAAATTTGAGTCCTGGCTGCCCCAACCCTAAAAACAAAAATATGCACAGAATGTTTTCCCACACTGATTTATTAATTGCTCCAGCACTAGAAATACTGTCACACATAACACGGGCACAAAGGACCTCTCAGTCGATGCGATACAGTATTCAGCTTGGAGTTGGAAATCGTTTTAATGGTACTCGTTGTGTTTAGATTTGCATAATTAAAGGTATTGGTATACTCTGCAATATCGACATTGATTAGTGCCGCTGCCAGGATGAATCCTTTCGCACTATCACACCACACCTGATCGATGGGACGGATGAGGGCGAAGCCCCAAGGGGGTGTACACACATAAATTATTCAACCACACTTGTTTGGTCCCAGTGGACTGTAGCTTTTCAAAAGTTAATCCTCGTCTACTTTGATGTTTGCACAAGGTTTTCCATTTTCCTTTGAACTTCAATGGTTGTGGGATTCAAGTATTTTTATTTAATTTTTGTGCTTTTTTGGCTAACTCAATGTATTGTTTTTGTTTTTTTTTGGTTCTTTCGGTACAGCTTGGCGATTAAGAATGCAGAGGACAATGGACCAACAAAACGTGATCCAGCGAGTACGGATCTACTTTTAGAAGGCGAACAGTAAGTTCAAATTTAAATTATTTCCCTCAGAAGATTATGAAAATGCTTTTTCAGACCAACTTTGGAGGAAATCCGAGGATGGGGCAAAAATTTCGATAAACTAATGAAGAGTCCAGGTGAGTTGGTTACCCTTAGAAGTGAAACCAATTTTGAAAATTTTAAAGTTAAAAGTCTGCCTAGTAGTATAGGTTGGCTTCTATGAACCTCTACAAACTGCAGACAATATTTTTACAAAAAAAAAACGTAAATTGAGAATTATATAAATTTTTGATGCTACAATATTCACAATATTACTTCGGTTATCTTGAAAAATGAAGCGTGTAAAAAGACGCTGGAAATAAAAACTCGAACAGGAATAAAAGCTTAAACAGCTAGACGAGGAGAAAAGAATAAGAAGGCTTCAAGGAAGAAGTAAATCTGTCAAAAGGCGCTCAGGGGATTAAGGAAGTTATTATATGACCAAGAGGGAGTTACTTTTCCGATGAAGTAGTTTTTTCAACCAGTGTAGGAGAAGTTCATACGGCAATCAAATCAGTTAAGCGAATGCTGGAAAGGCTTCAGTAAGGAGCATGCAGTTGATCATCTGTCATGCTTTCTTTTGCAACAACCATCGATGAACATCCATGTTTATCGTCGCTTCTGAAATCCCTTGTAGTGTGTCTGAATAGTTTTTTTTTACCGCACAAGCGCAGCGTTTCGACATAAGACCAATCTTGCATTTCACAGTGTTTGGCGAAATGATTAATACAGATCGTGGCCGAATTGTAGATCTGGCCAAAACCGATCCTATAGCGCTGTCAAGTAATGTTTTTCGTATTCGTGAAAAGATATTCCTATGAGAAAAAAAAACCTTCGCAATCTCCCAGCTCAAGGATTCAGAAGAGTGTAGGAATCCATCTTTTTAGAAGTTTTTATAAAGAATCCAAAAATTTAGCCGCATGCTATAGAACTGGCACTCAAGCTCTTCGAAATCGTGATGGTTATTTTGTCACCGATCCGCAGGGAATTGTTGACAACCCCAGCAGCTGTTAGCAGGGAATATGTTAAAAAAATGTGATAGGCACGATGGGAACCCAAAGAAGTTCCACACGCCTCCTTGGAAGAATTCGGCGCAGCTATCAAAAAGCTGATGAATAACAAGACCATGAATTCTGACACATGTTCTAGTTCGGACCATGAGCAAGATCATCTATTAAGTTTAGCGGATGAAAGTATACCCTGCGACTGGAACATCAGCTCTATCTACTCCGTCTATAAAAAGACAATCCTATGTCCTGCAACAACTACTGAGGCATATGCCTGTTCAATGTTGCACTCAAGATCCTATCCAGAGAATTGTCTAAAGCCTTTTTGCTCCACACAAAGCGAAAAATATCAGTATGGCTTCAGGCACGGCAAATATACGATGGACAAAATTTTCACACTACTCCAAATCCTGGAAAAGTTTCAAGTAAATACCCAGTTTCTTTTCGGCTTCAACCGGCATATGATAGAATTTATCGCTCCGAGCTAAACAACGCGATGGCTGTATACGGGATCGCGCAAAAAAAAGATCCGGTCATGTCGCAATGCTCCATAATGAGCGGTGCTCTTAAAGAGCCTTCATGATATTCAAGGCATGCACCATATTCCATTAACATGTGCTGATATTTTCAATCGGATCCTTAAAAAGACATTTCGATGGGCAAGTGTCAATATGGAACGTCCTATTGCTGTAATATGATGGTATTATTAACCCAGACGTTAAGCTTATCCAGTTGAATTGTTGTAACTTTGTGTGTTTTTAACATTCAAGTTTATCGGATAGCGAATGATCTGATGAGCTTGCTTAAAAAAATGCAACAACCGATTTTATCAGCAAAACAAAACGCTGCTACTTTTCGGTACAAAAGATTGAGTAAGCTGATCTCTGCATGTGTCGATATTCAAAGAGACTTTTAGACAGACCTGTATCAAGTAGAACTAATCATCTACTTGCACTTAACCGAGCTGATAACTTAACAGCCATCCAGAACTTTTTGTTATTGTGATTAATGAAAGTTGAAGATCGACTAGAAGCAAACTTCATGAGGGCGGATAATTTCCTGATCTCTGTGGCTTGTTACCCCAACTTTTTGTACGCGAGACCATAACGCCATCGAGAGGCGTTACTTTCCGTCGATTCCAAAGGTTTGATCCAGAGTAGTCTAGCAATGCCGCTTATCTACCACGTGACAGACAACTCACCTACGATTGAGACAGCGCACACAGTTCCGAAGAGTCATCAGCAGGGTGGTATCAACTCGCGAAATGGTAGATACCCAAAAGTAGAACAAGCAATATTGGTGGCTCTTCGAAAATTGGTACAGAACTCTGTTGTTGATATTATCCGAAGCCAGGTCTTCTTCCGGGGAAAAGTTGGCCTCTTTTGTTTTACAGAAGCCTATTAAGAGCTGCCCTTAAAAAAAGCGAAACAGGGATTTCATCACCCGAATTAATATATTTATCTGCCAAAGGCAAGCATCTTCTTTTAGCATCTGAGCTGATATGCTCAAATTTGATACAAACCATTGTGCCACTCCAATGCTTATTTGGACCTCCATATCATCGTTGATTAAAAACTGCCTCAAAAGCTTTCTCATGACAATAATGGTGAGGGGGGTATTGCAATCATTGTGAACTTTTTTAAATATCGACCAGCCTCTCAGTTTCAGACCAGTTTTTCATTGAGGCCAACTTAAATGATTCAAAGGATTTCTCCCTTTCATCGAAGTTAGTTGTTTGACGTGAAGGCTCCTTTGAACTCCAGTTTCGATCAAACTTTGTTACTTCTGTTGCTATGCGTAGAATCCTCATTTGAGTTTCCTTCAGTCTGCTTCCACATTTTTGTACTTTTTCCAACACTGTAAGCCATATGTGGGCACCGTTAATTCAACTACAATGTAGATCCCTCCTTTCAGCTAAGGAGACAAAGCGGAGTTTTTCAGTCATAGATACCAAAAATTTGAACTTTAAACATCTTTCACAAACAAGTCTGGAATAGAAAAAAAGAAAGAGCAGTATAGGTCCTTACTTTTTTACACCTGAACTTCCAAAATTTCAGTTGAAAGCAAGTTTGATCATCGGTTATGATTTCTCTATCATCACAGACACATGTCCTTCCTTCATATACTCATAAGGGGAACAATAAAAAGGAAAGGACTAAAGCCACTCGCCTGATGTACTATATAACAACATCTATTAGGAACTCTTAGGTGACTCCAACGTCACGTACCATTTTGGCTAAGGACTCAACGAATAATCTTTAAAAAAACCGTTTACATTCGCGCTTAGTTTATATAAAATTCTGCCCATGCTCATCTGCATGTTTACAGAAAACATTAAATTTCCTTTCGGATGAAAATTTTTCTAAAAGCAATAAAAAGTCCGACCTGCACTATTATGGAAAATTAATTACTTTTGAAAAAAAAAACAAAAAAACTCCAGCGAGTGAATCATTGCCCATGAAAAAGGATCTGGGGGTATCTTGTGGCGACAACGTGTATGCTTCACGTAGGTTGCCCCTCGACCATAAATAGAATACTTCCACACAAAATGAATATTTATTCAAAAACCATGAGGCCCCCAAAAACAATTCCTGCATAAGGTTAAATGCGCCATGGTTCTTGAGGTACTCCTGGTAACAAAAAAATAAACTAAAGAAACCGTCACCGTCGCCGCTTATATGGGATTCAATTACTCATGGCATTGTGCAGGAGCTTACAAGTTTCCCATCATGCAATTCCATTTTTTGTCACGCAAATGCTCTATTTCGAGCATGGTATTTTTTTTGTGCTATATTCCAAAGGATATGGAGACAATTGTGGAATAACACGAATGTATGACGTCATACTTTTTGAAACAAGGTTATTTTTGTGGCAATTTAATATTTTTCAATTGTTTTTTCTCTTGGATAAAATTAACCATTAAAATTGTTATCTATAATTACAGCCGGACATAAGGTGTTCCGTGACTTTCTTCGCTGCGAATATAGCGAAGAGAATATCCTTTTTTGGTTGGCCTGCGAAGAACTGAAAAAGGAAAGCAGTCCGGAAATGGTGGAAACCAAAGCACGGTCAATATATGAAGACTACATTTCGACATTCTCGCCGAAGGAGGTATCGCTAGACTCGCGAGTGAGGGAGATCGTTAATCGAAATATGGTCGAGCCGACAACGCACACCTTCGACGAAGCTCAAATACAGATCTACACGCTAATGCATCGTGATTCCTATCCAAGGTTTGCTTCACGCTTATGCATATAACTTTTGACAAATAAAAATTTTGACATACAATTTTATTAGGTTTATAAATTCGCAACTCTTTAAATCACTTGCACAACTGCCCGAAGGAGTGTCCGCGTCTGGGTCCGTCACAGAAAGTCCGACCTAGGACCAGCTTAGCCTTGGAAACAAAGACAATTCGAATTAACAACAACAAAAAAAGAACAGCAACAAATTATACCATAGAAAAACAAAAATCTCTCTACAACTACTACTACTAAGCTAAGATTGAGTTTCAATGTAAAAAACCAAATAAAAATCTTTTACAAAAACAAAATAAGAAAAAAAACATTGTTACATTTCAAAACAAACAAACACAAACTAGAACTCCCTCTTCTTTTAGTTAGTAATTGGCTAAAAATTAACCTAGCATAGAACTATTAACAAATTATCATTTAAATATATAAATAAAAAGGATATAACACAATTAAAGCAATATTAAATTTGTGAAAAATGTTTAAAATTAGCAAACAAAAAACGCAACAGCATTTTTCTATTAATTTAAAAACAAAGCAAAATCGAATAGAGTAGATGAAATCTTCTTCTTTGTAAAACTTACAATCAAGATGTTGAAAAGAAAAACAAAATCACCTTTTAAGCGCACCAAATAGTAAACGAAGTAATTTTTATTTCTTTATATATTTATTATTTCTATTTTTAACAGTTTAAGTATTTTTTTCTAGTCAAAATAAATAAACTTAAAGAAATTATTTTTACTAAGTTTGTTATATTTTATGTGATTCGACAGTCATATTGACTGATATGTGCATAATTATTTTTTTTATCATATATTTTTTGTTTAAATAATTTATTTTAATATAAAATAATGTACAGAAAAATAAAAAAAAATATTTTCCAAAAATTAACAAAGCATGCGTCCTGCTTCACACACGATTCATAAATTACAAAATTTAATTGTTATTTAAATTTAATGATAAATATTACACATCGAAGTATTTTTGTAAATAAAATTGTTATTTTATTTATAAATTTGATTTTTATTTGTAATTTTTCTTTACTTTGTATCTTTGGATTTTCCATTCCCAATTCAGTGAAATTTCTGAATATTTGGTGCTTAGTAAACAAAACAAATAAATAATAAAGTTAAGTGTGTATCGAGATACAAATTAAAAAAATTGAATTTCTATTCCTTCGCTTTCTCTATTAAAATTTCTTTAAATGTTTTTAACGAATTCTATCAAAACAAGTGGTTTAAAATGAAACAAAAATCGTTGAAAGTGTACACTTATTAGTTTCTTTCAATTTGTAAAAAATTATAAATAAAATAAAATATAAAAATAAAAATAAAAACACTGCCAAGGAAAAACAAACATAAGTAAATGAATATATGTTATAACAAATAAACGAGGAAAATAAGTAATTATTTTGTGAATAGTTTAATTGTTTTACTTTAACTAATTTTTTATTTGAGCACATACACCGACAATTTACTTAGCTAAGCCATTATCCTTTAAACAGAACAGGAAACCCTCCTTATTTAACACAAAATTCTAGTCTTCTGTTTTAAGTTCAAAAAGTCAGAGATTACTAAAGTTAACTGGGTATCTGTTGTCATTTTTCCGTAGCACGAATCTAATAACTGCTTAATATTATTATTAAAAACCTAGTTTTACACCAAAGAAAAATTAAAATAAATTTTAATGTAGATCTAAGTAAAAACTAATAAAAAACAAAAAACAAACGAAATGTGAAAAAGAGTATTTAAATTCGAAAGAAAATTAACAACCAAAAACAAAATTAATTATATTATTAATTACATGTATAGATGTCGTGTTTAATAAGTAAAATTTATTACATGTCATAAGTGACATAAAATATAACAAAAAAAAAAACAACTTGCAAGAATAGTAATCATTTATTCACGTGATACATAAGAAATTAAAAGTAACATTAATTAATAACTAAATTAAATTGTTCAGTATAAATTTAAAGTTATTCATTTTTAAGTTGCCCTTTAAGTGTTGACAATTAAGTTGTTTTTATATGTTTTACATAAAAAATAAATAAAATAAAACTAAAGCAAAGAAGAAAAAAATAAACTTTTAAACTTTTATACATCCCTTTAAATATAAAAAAAAAAAATATAAAATACATTCGTAAGAGTAAATATTGTAAATTAAATTCACACAAAATACATACTGCAATAATCGCGAATTAACTTAACAGAATAATAAAAAAAAAAAAAAAAAAATATAATATTATATTTTTATTTTTCACAATGTATAGGCAAAATTTAATAAATAAAACAAAATTATATAAATCACACATTGTTAAATTTATATACATATTATATTAAAACAAATAACAAACAAACGCAGTGTAACGATTGTAGTTATTATAAATTATTAATAACAAATTATTTTAAACCTTACATGTTTTAGGATTGTAAAATGATGTTAAGTAATAAAAATTTAAAAATAAGAGAACAAATAAAAAGAGCATAATTTAAGTAGGCAACCAAATAAAATTATTGTGAAACAAATTATGACAACATTTATTGTTTCAATTATTTATTACTCTTAACAAAAGAATAACACAAAAGAAAACAAAACTAAAATGAAATCCACAAAGCACAAACGTATTAATATATATGATTCTTAAGAGATAAGTTTTCTTTTCAAATTTAAATCAAAGAAAATAAAACAACAAATGTTTAAGGGAACTCAAACAACTAAACTTAAATAACAAATTCAACAACAACAACAACAACAAGAACAACAAAAAGTTAATATACAAAAACAAGAAAAACAAAATAAAAATAACTTCGACCATTTATATATATTTAAAGATGATACTATATAAAAAATGATTAATAGTATAAATAAAGAGAAAAAATTAATTAAAACAATATTTATTTTTTTAAAGATATTTATGTAAGTGAAACCCAATCTTAAGCCGAAGTTTTCCAATATTCACAAGGTACCATCAATCCTTGACTCAAAAATTTCCAATGTCCAGGCAGCACTTTCACTATAATTGTCGACCAGCGAGTTGCTTGAGTTCCAAATTCATGTCGTATACCTAAAAAATGTGAATTAAAAAAAATGGAAATACTGCGAACTGAGCGAATGCAAATAAATCTGTGAAACCGTATTTACTCGGTTTGCATCGATTTCAAGTTAGGAAATAGGAAAGTTCCGATGGAAAAATAGGTATCTATCTATAAAAATCAATTGCTGTGCGTTTGTCGCACTAAAACTCGAGAAAGGTTGGGCCGATTTAGATGATTTTGGTTTTGAAATATTAATCGCAGTCAAGTTAAGTGTTTTCGAAGCAGTTATTAGATATTTGAAATGGTAAGATCACAGTTGATACCTCGATTTCTGTCACTTCACCGACTCAAAACAGGAGCTTATTCAGCGGCAAAGAACAGTACTTCAATAACCATAATAAGCTTAGTGAAAGAGTAATATTGGGGGCCGAAAATAAGATGTCCATAATCTCAATGCGACCATTCAAAATTTTCTTCCAAAAGAGTTGTTTTTTTATAAGTCAGTTGACTCAGTTACAAGCCACGAGTTTTTAAATTCATGCTGCGTAACACTAATCCACCATGACTGCGGAATGGAACGAGACTGGCTGAGAAAAAGGTTATGAATACCGATATCGAGACCATCAAGGGGAAATACAATGGAGAGGATATCTTGACCCCACATAGACCAATGATTCCAACGGATTTACCATTCGATTTTAGGCGGCTACAATTTCCCGTGCGTCTGGGCTTTGCAACAATTAAAAAAAATAAATCGTAAGTTAAGTCGTTGCAATCTGCATCATGTCGAGGAGAGACTCGAGTTAAAAGTTATAGACAGTCCGCCATTCCCTAGACGTACGGTTAAAACTGACTGCCGTGGACCGATAAACAATAAATTTCAGACGAAATTGCGAAGTTGGAAGAGTTCTTCCAAATATATCCCCACAATTATAGTAGGGCCACGGTTCACCAGAACTTTGACGAGACGATAGACAGTACGATACCTCGGTGTCAAGAAATTGACAACTCCAACTTATACCGAAATGCAATGATCGACACGCTGCGCCAACAGAAAAGTAGACTATTGTCTAGACTCAAACTCTTGCACAGACGATTTACTGACTGATTTACCACGAGATTAGGACACTGAAATCTTTGATTAAGAACCCCCAACAGCTAATTAAAGAAAAAATTTGCATTGGAACGATAAAATTCGAGCAACCCGAGTATCCATCCAGATCCATCGGACGACAGAAAAACGAACAAATATAGTACATTGACAAGGGGCACATCCGGTACGCAATATTTGACAACGAATTTTTCGTGATTGAAGATCTCAGGAAGATTATAAGGTAAATGAAACTATTTGCCCGAATCACGACCTGTAAAATCGCGTTCTTGAGCACAATTTATATCTTCGATATGAAGTGGCGCAATGGCAATCAGAGAACACCGGTTTTACCGAGTTCAATGACGGTAACATGACAATGCAACGACAAATCCCATGTTTATATCGAAGGCTGATCTCCAAGACTTACATTGGCTTACAACAATGCGCTGAATAATGTATATTATCCAAGGCATTGGAAGACGGCAGTTGTGCAACTCATCCCTAGACGGAGCAAAGATATCTCCAATCCGGAAAATCTCCGGTCCATAAGTCTTCTTCCGAACATCAGCAAGATTTTTGAGAAGGTGGTACATAGAGTCCTTCTTAATTGGGTTGAGGACAAAAATATTATTCCTCATAATCAATTTGCCACATCTGAACTGGTATCAGATATCCGATGGAACAAAGGGAGGAAACAAACAAAACAAAGGAGGAAACTCTTTTACAAGTTGAGTAACCGGGCATCAGCAAACCAATGTTGTTCATGCTTGTTAATATGCTAGTCAATAGAACGTTCATTGTGAAAAATGGCAATGTAACTTCTGATGGGTTATTTAAATTGATAAATGGTCTGCAACAGGGGGCTGTCCTCTCACCGATCCTCTTCAATACATTCACCAGTGACCTTAAAACATCCCTTCCCCATGTCATAGCGAACGCAGGCGACTTAATTGCGTATAGATCAGGTCCGAAGATCGAAAGCTTGCAGTGTGACTTCGATGAGATTTAGCGATATTTCTATGACTGGAAATTACTGATTAACTTTCGAAAATGCGAAATTATATTGTTTAGAACGCCGTTGTCTGGGGCGTCGGAAAACCATCTACTAAAATGCAAACTCCCGACTCGGCGGGATGCAATGGAGACCCGATAATTCTGGGTGCACCAGAACACCGGTCATGTTATGCTCCTGGCTTCCTTCGATCATTTCTACTTCTTTAAATTCTTCGGGGTTTGTATTTAAATCTTGAAAACATTCTCCATCCAGGTTTAAATTCTGAACATTATCAAAACTGGGAGATTTAAAAGGTTTAAGTGAGCTCAGTACATCTTCAATAACAACATTCGAAACAAGAGGGTGATCTACTATTGTGTTGAAGTAATAGATTGAATTAACCGATTCGTAACGCCTCTATGACGGCGCGTTATGAGCGACCGATGATGGCGATGTCTTCGGCATATTTCAGCAGCTGGACAGACTTGTTGAAGATAGTGCCTTCCGTGTTCCAGTTCGAGATCAAAGAAGTCACTTGATGGCGAATCTTCTCGCCGAAACCCGGAGCACGTTTCAAATTGTTCGAAGGAACTTATTCCAAATTGCACGATGCACCGCGTGTTTTCCAGCGTCACGTGGCACAGCTGGATTTATTTTGGCGGGATCCCGAATTCGGCCATCGCCTTCTTGAGTTCAAGACGATGAAAGCTGTCATATTCGATGAACTCGATGAAGATGGTGAGTCTTATAAGGAAATCCGTTTTCTTTCTAATGGCTCTACGCCGCACAAATGAGTCTATATCAAGAAAACTACGTGCGTCTTATATTTCCCTTGATTTCCATATCTGAAAGACGAAAATGTATTACTCTCCTTCCTCCTAAAATCCTTTCGAACTTGAGTTAAAAAATAATTTAAAAAAAAATAATGGTATACTTGTGCACCGCAGTGTAGCATACATCGAACAAACGAAACACCCTGTAAATCATTTCAGAAGATGAGAACGTTAATGTCGTAGCGTTTCACTCCTTGTCCTCGTATCACCGAGGAATTCTCCAAATTCAAACTCAGTTGTCAAGAGTGGATGAGTCCAGTTGTTGTCGGATTTCTTGTGCCGAGCACAATTTGGTCGTGCTTCGGTCTCGTCAAGGCCGAACGTTTTTTTTCTTTGCCTGCCTACAATCATTTCGTTTCCTTTCGAAATCTTAACCAATATTTTAAAAGAACGAGTTCGAGAATTTAAAAAACACGCAGTTTCATCTCGAGTTGAAAATTTGTAAACAGCCTTCTTGGCTCAGACCAAGAGCGCCGCGCAAAAGTTCCGTTGGAACGGAATGTAGTGCCACTGCTCCAATTGCCATCAACATGACTGATGAAAGAGTGAAAGAAAGAGCACCAATCAGCTATTATGTGAGTTTTGTTTGCGTTCTGCTGACACTTGCAGTCGGTTTGTTTACCAATTTTTGTTTTGATCTTTGTGATTCGCGCCGGTCTGTTGTCATGCATAAAAGAAGTCTGAAACGTTCTTAAAAAGTGTTTCTAAAGTGTTTACGCTGGATCAATTCATATAGTTCATGCCAATAGTGTGTTGAACCGCAGTCAGGACCATTTTAAAATCCAAGAAAACAGGTAAACTTTTCGATTATTTGTAAATAAAAGGAGAAAAAAAAAATTATCTGCGACACCTAGCAGACGTTAGCAAGAGCTTGCTGTCTGTGGTGGTGGTGAGAAACGCTATGTTAAATCTGTTATACGTGTTCCTTTAGTTTGGACACACATCAAATGTTTGCTTCATTTAGTTATGTTTGTTTGTTTATTTTTTTTTATAATTGTGGACAAAAAGAAGAGAAGAAATTTTAAATGCCTTGATATGTTTTTTACTCGATTCTATTTTGTAATATTTTGGCATGGATTCAAATTCGGTAATTCTACACCTGACAACTCAAATGTGCTCAAAAAATTGAAAGAGCTTCAGCTTTATTTATTTGCGGTTCAAAATGAATTATTAGCGATTAAGCAACGTTGGGAAATTGTGCAGCTGTTTCCAAAACGGATGCTGCGATACCGAAGCAGTGCAAATTTTGAACAGTTCTTTATTGGCATAATTTGAGGGAAATATGCTTGAAAGCTTCATCTTTCCGATGAAGTATTGATTAATCTCAAATCTACATTCTACCACAAGCTCTGACAATGTTTATGAAGGAGCCTCAGCTGCAAACAATTTTTATTTTTTTAGCTGCAATTGAGCAGCGCTCAAGGCTCTGTCATCCAATCTAATGGAATCAAAATGTGTCAAAAGCCTTAAACTCAACAAGGACAAACTCAGAAAGCTTGTGGGCATCCTCTCAGGGCATTGCCGCTTGAGATCACATCTTACCAAATCAGGACTCAGAACAACCACCACCGACTCTGTTTAGACTACGACGATGTTCAAAAGTTGCGAGATTTATAAGTTTCAAACAATGCACATACGGTAATAGGTTAAAAGGGAGATCGCTGAGACTAAAACGTATAAATCTGCGTTGGAGGGCCTTGACGCGAAGGACATATGATTCATTAAATGGAGACCAGTACTGGCTCCATCGGTAAGGAGGAGAATGTTTTGGATGAGTGATGAGTTCTTTAAATAAAACTAAACTAAAGCTTAGTTCCTTTTCGCAACTGATGACAAGATCTTGATCTTGAACTCTGGGGCGATTGAGACGAGCATGTTGAAGATCAAGTTATTATGTAAGGCAGTGGCTGCCTTGCGATATGCCAAATCAGCCTCAGCTGCAAACAATTTTTATCGGATAATTGCGATACTCTTGACGAATTTTAATAATTTTAATATAAGGTGATTTTCTAACTTACCTCTTTTAAAATGGATACCTTCTGACTTCGAACTTTGTTTTGTTACAGCTGGCAGTGTATCTCGTCATTCGTAAATTTTACTTGACTCTCTAAATTCGTGTTAATTACATCTAATAAGCTGCATACAAAACTGCATGGACGGATTACTTGACATTGTCTTTTTCACTAAGGCAAGTAACCTGCCCTTGATAAAACCTGACATATCATCCTCCTTTTCCAATCATTTTATCCTTTGACGACGGACTTGATAATGACGTGGAATACATATGTAGATCTAGAATTTGAGTTTAAAAATACTGATTATGATATCCTTAACGAATTAGTTTCTAAGGTTATGATTTTCGATAGCGTTTATTTCAGTTAACATATCTTCACTCAAAAATAGCATGGATTCGTTAAAAACAAATCAACTGTAGCCAATTTGTTGGATTTTACTTCATTTACCAATAAAACTATTTTAGTAGGAAATCAACTCGACTGCTTTCCCATAAACTAATTGCTTTTAAAATGAATCCCTTGGTTTCCCTGTATCTTTGGTGGACTGATTATGCTCGTATCTGGACGGGAGAACATATCAAGTTTTGTTTAGGAGATCGACCTCTAATACATTTATCCTTACCTTTGTCCTCTTTTATGCATTCTAGCCATAGACGATGTTGTAAGTGTGCTCAAGAACTCAAACTTTCTAATTTATGCCGACGACATAAAACTTTTTAAGAGTATAAACAATCTCTCATACTGCAGCGCTTTACAGGATGACCTTAATTCATTTGCAAAATGCTTCTTCAATAATTGTTTATCATTTAACAAAACTTAATGTTTTAGCATGTCCTTTTCGAGAAGTCTTAATCTGCTGTCCTCCTTGTACACCATAAATAGTTTTGCGCTGGGACAAAAGACTTGGGTGAACATTTTCACAATTTGATCCATATCTTGACTTTAGTATCTTGTCAACAAAAGCAACACCCTCCTCGGCTTCATAAAACATTGAAGTAAAGAACTTGTGGAGTGAAGTAATCACAAGTACCATGTACACTACACTTGTTAGGCCACAGCTTGAGTACGCATCCAATGTGTGGTAACCATATTACTTAACAAAAATTGACCGTATCGAGTCCTTACAACGCAAATTTTTTCGTTTCACACTTTGCCATTTAAGCTGGATTGATCCTCTTCGCCTTCCACCTTATAAGGACCGTCTTCTTCTTATCGATCTTGATTCCTTGCAAAAACGTCGGGAAGTCTGTGATATTCTGTTTTTACATCAGCTTGTTGCGGGGGTAATATTGACTCATTACCACTTCTTAACCGAGAAAATTTTGGTGTAAAGTTATTAAATTTAAGAAGGACTACTTAAGAAGTCTAATGTATCCTTCACGACGGATTTTTGAAACACTTTTGAGCGTTCGCTTTCCCGGCTCATCTACCACTGCCAGTGACTCACCAGTTGAAGTCTATCCGGTAAATTTTTCAGTAGCGAAAAGGTACAATAGGCAATTGGCTCATTTAAATCCTTCAAAGCACCCCGTGGAGATGGGATTTTCCCTGTCAGGAACCACATCCTTCCGGTTCTTATTGCTTTGTTTAAAGCTAGCTTCTTTTGGAGATATTTTCCCCTTATCTGGAGACAGGCTAACATTGTATTTATGCCAAAATCTAGAAACAGATCTCTGGAACTTAATTTTAGCCCCATCAGTCTAACCTCCTTCACCCTGAAAATTATGGAAAGACTCATAGAACTGCAAATCAGGGGATACTTTGAAACTTACTCTCCGCTGAACCCCAACTAATATGCATACAGGAAGGGTAAGTCAACCGAGGGGACTGTTCACCATCTGGTCACCCTTGTTAAAAAGGCATATCACTTTAAGGAAATTGATCTCTGCGCCTTTCTGGATATTCAGGGTGCTTTTGACAATTCTAGTTACAACTTCATTTCCAACGCAATCCGGAGGCAACTCGACTAAAAGATGTATAAGATCCATGCTAGAATATCGAGTTATACTATAAATTCTTCGGTTGAAAGCGTATCAAAGTCAGTCACTGCAGGGAGGTGTTCTGTAGCCACTCATATGAGATAGGATACGTAACAATTGGCTAAGCTAATGATCTGGCTATTGTCATAAGAGGCAAATATGACACTTCAATCACAAGCGTTATGCATTCAGCATTAATGAAAGTCTTACAATGGTGTAAGTGTGAAGGACTCTGTGTGAATCCTGGCAAAACCGTTCTGGTCCCCTTCGCAATGAGGAGACAACTGACTCTGTCTTCATTTGTCATTGAGGGAATCTCCATGGAATACTTTAGTGATGTTAAGTATCTCGGTGTTATCCTGGATAAGAAATTGAACTGGACTTCACATATCAAGTCCATCACACGGCTATAAGCGGTTCTACAATAGGTCTTGGGGTCCTTAACCTTAGACCTATTATAATCTACTCAGCCATAATTTGGTAGCCCAAAACTTTATAAGTAACAACTTCTAAGAAACTCGAAAAAGTCCAGCATATAGCTTGATTGGGCATAACTGGTGTCATTGGGCTGTCTCCACTTGACATTTTCATTAGCAAGATAATCGCCAGTAATGCCCTTAAGATGCAACTGGTGGATGCAACAAACCAGGTGATCAAACGGGACAATAATCAACTTCATCAAAGACAAAGACTTCGCCATCGAATCCAACGCCTTAGGAAGCCTTGCAAAAGGTCAAAAAGGGGCAAGAGTCCTAATATATTCAGACAGCCAAGCTACTGTCATCCAATCTAATGGAATCAAAATGTGTCAAAAGCGGCTACGACGCCTTACTATCTCAATATCAACATAACAAAGTTTTGTTTAGATGGATTCCAGGTCACGATGGAATCGAAGACATTTAAATTACGGGCTGGTTCTAAGACTACGTTTACTGGTCCAGAACTTTTCTGTGGTGTAAGCTGGACTAAGGCCAGAGATCTGACCAATAAGTGGGAAAGCGAACTACACATTGCCCACTGGAGAAATCTACTGGTACTCATACATTCTTAATTACTAATCGATCCCTTCCCTTACTGAGAAATCCTTAAACTCAACAAGGAGAACCTTAGAAAGCTTGTGGGCATCCTTTCAGGCCATTGCCGCTTGAGATCTTATCTAACCAAATTCAAGAGTTTCGAGATTTACAAGTTTCAAATAATGCACATAAGATAATAGGTTAAAAGGGAGCCCGCTGAGAATAAAACGTATAAATCTGCGTTGGAGGGCCTCGACGCGAAGGACATATGATTCATTAAATGGAGATCAGAATTGGCTTGCGATATCCAAGAAGTGGTCGAATGAAACTGAAGGTAAAGGGAAAATGTTTTGCATGAGTGATCAGTTCTATAAATAATGCTATCGATATTGGAACTTAAATTGAGTTCCTTTTCGCAAATTATGCTAAGGTCTTGAAACTCTGTTGCGATTGATACGAGCATGTTGAAGATCAAGTTATTATGTGAGGCAGTGGTTGCCTTGCGATACGCCCGATTGGGCTATGAAAGTGTTGAAATGACAGAATATTGACAATCTTTACAAGCTTTATTCTGCGAGGGCTCCACTTATCAACTGATCCAGTATATTAATAGAAGCTGAACCAACTGCACCACCAAACATATAGCAGTCATCAACTCAGTGAGTATGTAAACATGGAAGCAATTTGTCATCTTAATGTCAAACAAGACTTAAATTTGAAAGGCCCCAATGTAATCAACTTTAACAACTTTAAAGTGGAGCAAGATTCTACTCTGGGCAACCCAGCGAAATGAAGAAACAGTCAAAGCAAGGGAATGAAAGGGGATAAGGCTTTTTTGTGGTTTGCGTCAATGGATGTGGAATCGCGGAATATTTTCCTCATTTTTCCACGCGCCTACGTTCTAAACCACACCTCTGCATACTTCTAACGTGGCCGCGTCCGGACAGAAACTGTGAGAGTTTTTGGTTACATTCACCTGTCGATCTTGATGTCCAGGTCTTGATAACGGGGATGCGCCTACGCATCCATCTTCCCTTTCTGGAGGCTTCATCAGCAGCAACTAGGAAGCTCGCTAATTCAACTTTCTTTCATCTGGTTACAGGTACAGCCTCTGGTTTGTGGTTCCTAGTCCATGCTGGCATTCGTAAGCCAAACGTTTACCTTAGTGATAGCTGTGTTCGTAGCAACCTCCACTTCCTCTGCATGTTTTGCAACGATAACAAAACCGATGATTCGTTCTCCTTCGGGAAGGGCTAATCGTAGAACGCCATCGTATATTATATTCCACAAAAGGGGTCCGATAACTGATCCTTGTGTAACTCCCGCAATTATGCCGTAGTACTTGATGCCATCGTCGGTGTAGTACATGAGCCTTCTGTTGTTGAAGTGGTCCATGATTATCTTCTTTCTCCATGGATGGCTTCTGCGGCCAGTCTCACCACATAGTCTATGGCGACGACCGTTGACCGTTGTTTTGATCAATTGACAATGCTTCATTAGCCTCCGCCGGCGCAAAAACCTTTCGTAGATAACGCGTTCCAGTATTTTGCCTAGTGTGTCTAGTAAACAAATTGAGCCGTACGACGACGATTCTCTAGGTGGTTTCTTTCCTTTTGGCAGTTACACCAAGCGCTGCAGTTTCCACTGTGTGAGGGAGATCCTTTCTTACAGGCATTTCCCCAAAGTGTACTGGAAGGCTTCTGGTCAAACTATAATCGCCGTTTTGCCCGCTTTATTTGGGATTCCATTAGGTGCAGGAGCTTTGTTGCTTTATGTAGCCCCTCTTTGGTAATTTGAGGAATCGCCTCAGTGTTGATCCTCAATGTGCTGGTATTAATGAGCGGCTTTCGCCGTGGGAAGAGGAGCACCACTATATACTTGAGCATTTCGAGGTTAGTTATCGGTGGACAGCTAAAGTTTTTTTTAGCTTTTTTGTAACCTCTGTATGCTCTACCCCAACGGTCTTTGTCAGCCTCATTGCATAGTTTTTTGAAGCACATTGCTTTACTTTCTTTAATGGCATTTTCCAAATCACGTCTCGCTAGTTTAAATGGAAGAAGCTGCTCCCAGAAGTCTGGTCTATTTCTGGATCATAGGGATCCAGGGTTTCCTCATAGGCATCGCTGTGTCGCATGCTGCAGTTAAGGACTTAAGGACTGTGTTATAGGCTCAGCGAATGCCTCTGCGGATGCATGGTTGTCCACAGTCATACTTGTAAGAACTTCTTTAAAGAGCGTCCTTCCATTTGGGTCCTGTTTCGTTCGGACTCTGTCTGGGTACTCCCGCAGCGATCTGTAATACAAAAGCCTGGTAGTCACTGTGTGTGTTGTCCTAGCTGATTCTCCATGTTGTTCCAGACAGTATTAGGGTGTTAGTTTTCTGAGATGCTCCTCAAGACAATGCGCCGGTCGTTACATCAATTCAATGAATTAAGGTTCGATTCAATTCATCACATTAAGCCCAATCAGACTGTTAATGGTGTTAATGTTTTGTGGCTTTTTCAAAAGGGTATCGAACCTATTGAACATAGCCGAGAAAAGTGTATCGATCTAAATTTAGAGACTTCCTGAACTTTGTCCAAATTTGTTGAGCATTCTTTGTTTCGTCGGATTCCTTTCGAAAATCATCCCACAGGAAACCAAGCTTGTCTTTCTTGAACAAGATCCTTCCTCGTTTGAATGCAGTACCGACTGCATTTTGCTGTCACTGTTCATAAATAAATTAATTAAAGCCAAAATGCTCGATTAATTGTGAGTCAATAAAACGCCTTTTGCGAACACAACAAAAAGTAGGAAGACAACCGAGAACTGCCGCTCCGATGACCACGTTCACTCTTTACCCGCTCCATTGAGTACGATTGATCCATTAATTGCCAGGACAAACAAACCGAGGCACCACACATCGTCGGCGTCGTCGCCAGCACAGTCATTGCAGGAAGTGCATTTGCAGTCGCAGTCGAAGCTAGCCACAGCCGTCAACCGACCGGCAGTCGTCAGCCTCGAATCCAGGCCCAAGGAATTATTATTAATTACTTTCCCATTAAAAGTTATGATGGATTGCCATGTTGGATCCATGTGAGAAAAATTCCGCAAAATGACAAAAAACAAAAAAAAAAAAACAGAAGGAAACTGCCGCATAAATCCCAGACCTGGACATGACTTGAAATTTAATTAGGACGGGAACCCACTGCGAGGTGGACATGTGTGCCTTGGTCTTTACATCGTCATTGTCATCGTGCTTGTCTATCATTTCTCTAAGGAGGAGGAAAGAAATTTAATTGTCTACACTATAGAGGGTCCGTAGAAGATTCCATCTAATCAGAATCACCTCGAGTTCCTGGCTGTGCTCGCGGTCTTTGGCTGCGCCTATCAATAAAACATTATGGGAATGATGAGCGAATATTATCAATAATTCATTGGGTTGTGTTCACTGGCAGGCGGTTAAAAAAAAAGACAGCAAATCTTGGGTACTTAATATGTGCATCAAGAGCATGTCAGCGGTTTTAAGTGACTCCTGAATGCGTCCAGGCTGTGCGTTTGTCCTTGCTTTTTTCTTTGCTTCCGATTAAGTTTATTTCTTTTGTCCTCGCTCGTCTTGTATTGTGGATGTTTGTCACTTTGGCCTCTGAAAGTCCGGATGTGTTCCCCTATTTTAACTATTGAGCGGCTTCATTTGAGTGGTCGGGAAATCTTTCGGTTAGTTCCTCTTTTGGAGGTGCATCTGTTTTAAGTGATGACGTAAAGCACAACCGCGGAAACGTGGATCCAGAAAGAGAAAGGTTAACATCAAAATATGAAATGGACTCAAATATGCTAATATTTATAATATTTATCAACAAAAGTGGTTTTATTGTCTTTCAAAGTATTCTCCAGCATGATTTATACACTTTTGCATGCGCTCAAACCAATTGTCGAAACACTTTTTCCACTCCGATTGAAACACCTCCAAAACATGGTTTTTGAACGCTTCAACAGCATGTTCTGGCGACGAAAATCATTTTTCAAATGCATTTTTTTCTTAATGTACGGGAATAAAAAGAAGTCCTTGTGTGCCAAGTTAGGGCTGTACGGCGGATGACTCATCAATTCGACGTTTTGGCCGGTCAAAAAGGCGCTGGTTTGAGCCGATGTGTGAGAGCTCGCATTGTCATCGTGAACAATGATTCGTTTTCTCTTGTTTGTTTTCCGAATTTCTCCGAAGACTTCAGGCAAACAAATTGTGGTGTACCACTCAGAAATGACTGTCCTACGTTCCTCAAGCGGAACAGTCGCCACATGAGCAGTTTTGCCGAAGAAACAGGCGACCATTTGCTTGGAAGTGCTTCTTCCACGAATAACTTTTGTTGGATTTGGTTCGTCTTCGAAGACCCACACGGTCGATTGTGGTTTTGTTTTGGGCTCATACGCATAGATCCATGATTCGTCACCTGTGACGATCTTATAAACGTCTTTTGAAGCACCGCGATCGTATTTTTTTACATTTCTTTGCACCAATCGACACGAGCCTTGTTTTGAGCGATTGTCAAATTGTGAGGGATCCAACGAGAACAAACTTTTTGTACGGCCAGGTGGTCATGCGATATCGAATGTTTGCTGGTGGGAAAAATGCCCAGGGATGCCTCTATCTCACGGTATGTCACATGACGATACACATGCTTTATCAGTTCACGCACGGCATCAATGTTCTCTGGCACAACGGCCGTTTTTGGACGACCTTCACTGAATTCGTTTTCGAGCGAGCTTCGGCCATGTCTGAATTCATTAAACCTGTTTTTCACAGTGCTATAGGATGGTGCTTCATCGCCAAACAAAGATTTAAGTTCATCAATGCACTCTTGTCGTGATAATCCACGTCGAAAGTTGTGAAAAATTATCGCACGAAAGTGTTCACGAGTTAATTTCATTTTTTTGCCGAGATGAATTTTTCAAGTCTCTGTAAATAAAACAATTCAGGATTAAATGACAACACGTTCTGAGTGATGTTATGCTAGATATTGTCAAACTTTCCAATGGAAATGTCAGATTGCACCTGGCAACACTTAGTGTTGCCTAGGCCAGAAATATATCTAGCAGCCTACGTACTGTTTTAGTCTGAAGTTATCACAAAGTTGTTTCGGACCAATTTCAAGAAATGCTTGATGGGAAGTTAAAAAGTTAGAAAGATCGACGGTAAACAGCTCGAAAAATCTGTGCACAGATGGACAAATCATTCCAAAAACAGATATCAGTTACAAGGATAAGCTTTGTTGCCACTATGGTGACCACAACACAAAGCGGGAGAAGTGAGCAACTAGATTCGAAAGCATGGACAAAAAGGGGTGTTTACGTTGTGCTCAAAGATGATATCATTTTGTGTGGTGCCATCAAACCTAGTGGTGGTTCCATTGTGGATGTTTTTCTTCCACCAGTTTTGAAGACCTGATCTGTATCGATTTTAGAAAGTTTAAAGAAAACTAAAGACAAATTTAAGAAATTTTTCTTACCATCTAGCTTCTGATTATTATGTGCTAGATTCACATTTATGCCTTCTTTAAATCCATTCAGCTATCTTGCTCATCGCTCCGTGAAAGCGCACTGTCAATACGAGTGTTTTTATTCTTGTTCTTTGGACAGATTGAAGTAACATCGATTGCCTAGAAAAAGTCTACGTCGGATCTACACCTTGTATGTCCTTTGTGATTATTAAACTTCTTCACTATCTCAATGTTGTACTTTTCAATTGTGATGTTGGGCTCAAGTCGTTGTTGAACGGTATGATTTCTGGTCGACAGGATGATCTGAATTTGAAGATGAACTTTTCAGGCATCTTCTTCAATCGACATGAAAGCTTAAGTGAAGGCAGGTTGTGTTGTCAATGTCATCATGGTGGTGTTGTCAATGTCATCATGGTAGCCCAATATCTTTTCAGATGTTAAAATGGTATTTCTTACAAGTTGACTTAACTTGCAAGTCAAAATATCTGAAGAAAAAATCGCATGGTAGTGCATCTTCTTGGCCTATGTTCGATGCAGGTCTGAAATAATACCGAAGTTCATGGTCGTTGGAGTATTTCCAATCGTTTTTGCCTGTTCGGAAATTTGCATGTCTGTTTATCCTTCATCTCACCACGTAAAGGGTTTTTCAATAAGAGCGCTACAAAAGTTATTTTTAATAAAACAAAAACGGTGTTGGATATCAACGAAACTCTTTATTCCTGTGAAAGTACGTTCGATGCCATTTTGAATCGAACTCGACTTCTTTTGCATGGCCACCACGGGTACGCTTGCAGAAGTCCAGACGCTGAACCCAATCCTCGACGGTTTTCAAGCATAAATCGGCCGATACTCTTGAAATTTCATGTTCGATATTCGTACGAAGTTCATCAATCGTCGCTGGATTGTTGGCATAGACCATAGACTTGACGTAGCCCCACAGGAAATAGTCTAACGGCGTCAAATCGCACGACCGGGGCGGCCAAGCGACTGGACCATTTCGTGAGATAACACGTTCTCCAAACTTGGTTTCCAATAAATTGATTGTGACATTCGCTGTGCGGCTTGTGGCGCCGTCCTGTTGGAACCACATGTCCTCCAAGTCCATATCATCCCATTGGGGCCAAAAATATTCGGTTATCATTGAACGTTAGCGATCCCCATTCACAGTAACGTGCTGGTCTTGATCATCACGGAAGAAGTACGGCCCAATGACGCCGCCGGCCCATAAGCCACACCAAACCGTAATTTTTCGGGATGCTAAGATGACCCATGGAGTACGTGTGGATTGCTGCCTGACCATACCGCATATTTTGTTTATTGACGGAGCCATTCAGCCAGAAATGAGCCTCATTTCCGATGAAAATCCGAATCATTTTCAAGTTGTTGCTCAGCCCAATTCACGAACATACGACGCTTCTGGTGGTCAAGCGGCTTCAGTTCTTGCGTCAATTTTATCTTGCAAGGATGTAGGCCAATATATTTTCGAAAAATTCGCCACAACGACGTCACAGAGATGCCCAACGCTTGAGAACGTCGTTTGGGCTTTGTGCAACTGAAGCCTCAGCGGCAGCAATATTCTTCTTTGTCTCACTGGCACGGGAACATTTTGTACTGTGTCTGTGGATTCAATTTTTTCCGCTAGACGCTCAATTGTTAATCTGCTAGGACGATTATGATGACCATAAATTGGACGTAGCGCTCTTAACGTTGAGGCCACTGACTTCGAATTTCGGTATTAAATTTCCATCATGAAATGGCAAACCTTACTAAAGAGAAATGTCGAAAGAGCGGCAAGAAATACGGCGTTTGCTGTTCCTATCGCCCTTTAGTTGCTGATAAACCAAAATTGAGATTAGGAGCGAAGAATCAAAACTCGACTCACTCTGCTAACACATTGATATAGTTACCGCCATCACTATAAAAATTCTGGTGGATCATTTAAATAAGTTGAATCAATCTTTTAGTGCGAGACTCATCAATCAATATGAAAAAATCCGCAGTGACGTATTTTTTAAAACTGAACAAGTGGAAAAACACTGGAAGGAACATCTTGGACAAAATTAATGTTGCCATATGCAGTATTGTGCAACGCATTCACGGTTTGGAAGCAAAATCAACTGTCCACTCAGTTCAAACAGACTCCACGAATAAAGAAATCCGAGCTCTCCAACATCAAGTGGAATTTTTTAAAACGAAAAGAGATTGCCTTTTATGTCATTCTGTTTCGTATTCCTGAATCAACTAATGATAACAATGAAATCGGCTGAAATCGGCTGCGCAAAAATCAAAAGAGAGGGCTCATACAACGTGATCTTGGTATTGACTTTGACAATATGTGCTTCTTTAACCAAGGCTTTATGAAAACAACTCGCTCGCTCTTCAAACTGCAAGCTATCTAAAGAAAAAGAAACAACTGTTTGCTGTGTTTACCGGATTCGGCTCAATAGCTTCACTTAGTCTCCGTCATCTGATCCTTGTTTCTAACCCTTTATCAGTACTCCTTTATGATCATCTATACCTTGAAGGTATCTCCGAATACGATCTTCTTTTATGGACTTAGAACAAAGACTACAATTCCATCGATTTTTATCTTTACTTTCCGATTCATGAATTATAATAGAGAAAAAGTTATTCCTTGCTACTTTCCCGTCACATTTTTTTTACCATAACCGTTGCGCGTTGCCTTACTCCGTCCTAGTATTAATTTGCAGTTTGACCAAATCGTATAACCTTCAGGCAATGCACATAATTTTAACTAAGATCGTGGATCGATTATGGAAACTGCGCTAAATAAGCTTACAAAGTGGACAGCAAGAGTAGGTCTACATGTAAACCCGTCTAAAAAAGCTCGTAGTGTTCACAAGAGGATATAAAATATCTCAAATAAGCCCACCGAAAATGAAGAACAAGGAACTAAGTTTCACTAGTCAAGCCAAATACCTAGGCATTATATTAGACAGCAAACTAAGCTGGAAACCAAACATTCAAGACCGTATTAGAAAGGCGCCGGTGGCTATATATACATGCAAGAGAGTCCTCGGCCCCAAATGGGGACTGAAACCGAGATTGACGCACTGGATATATACTGCAATTGTCAGACCAATCCTAACATATGGTATCCTCGTATCTGAGAAAGATAGGCAGAATCCAAAGTTTGGCGTGTTTATTCATCACGGGGGCACTTGGTTCCACACCTTCAACCGCCATGAAAATTATGCTACAACTGCTTCCCATGGATACATACGGGAAACTGATAGCTACCAAGGCAGCGATTAGTTTGACTGAGTGTTACCACTGGAGCAGAACACATAGCTCAGGTCATACGGAAAGAATTCCGAGACATACAGACTATACCACACCTATCCTTCACTTCGAATCGGGATACAAAACACTGATCCCAGATAGGGAAGACTGGTCGAAAGATATAGTCAGAAAATCTGCCAATCTGGAAGTTCACATGGATGGTTCCAAAACGAACGAAGGCACCGGACTCGGAGTATCTGCGATCTTGCCGTTTATCTCCTTCTCTCTGTCCCTTCGACTGCCCAACCACTGCAGTGTATTCCAGGCAGAAGTTAAAGCTATCGAAGAGGCTGCCCGCTTTCTGTCAATGAATCCGATAGACGGGTTATCTATTGTCATATACATAGACAGCCAGGCGGTCTTCAAGGCTCTGGACACACCATCACTTAAATCCAAGATGGTTAAACTTTGCCGAGAAAGCGGTCAGATGCAACCTTACTCTATGCTGGGTCCCTGAGCATAGTGGTATTCCAGGCAATGAAAGAGCCGACGCGCTAGCTAGAATAGGGGTGAGCTTGCCAATGACAATAAATCAGGATACCCCTTACCCCTCAATTTAAGCAATAAACACTATGCTTAATACAGATGCCATCAATATCACCAATCGGGGATGGATGGAACTAGACACCTGTAGGACTTCGAGGCAAATTTGGCCTCTCATTAATCCAAAAAAGACAAGTTCACTCCTTAGCCTCAATAGAAATATAATGAGTAAGGTCGTAGGAATTATCACAGGTTACTGTATCATGGGCTCACACGCATTAAGAATGGGAGCCCCCCATAACCACTTTTATAGGAGCTGCAGGGACGAGGAAGATGTAGAAAGCGTACTACACTACCTAGGCACCTGTCCCGCCCTCGCGAAAACGAGGAAAAGTACGTTAGGAACCGGTAATAAAGTGGACAATCTCAATCAGGTTATCAGTACGCTAGATGTTTGCTTGTTTCTGCACCCGAAGACGAATTTTGCAATCAATCAACCCCTTAATGCAACCTTTTTTATTAATGTATTTTCCATCCCTTTTTCTTTTGCGCTTCGGAGTCTACAACTGCAAAATGTCTTACTCTTTTTTCGGTTATTTGTTTCTAGCACAACTAATAAATTAGTATGGATTAAGTGTTTCCAAATTTAAAGTATCTAGTATCCGTGGATTTGCCCCTTTATCGGTATTGTAGGTTGCTCTCCCTTAACATGTTCACTCCGCGCAGTGACTTCTGAGAAAGATTTTACACCTTCTGTGTAACAATGGAATTTCAATATAAGGATTAAACAACTTAAGCTTGCAAGTTCTTACATTTGTCAAGCTCGGAAATATTCGAATAAACATTTTGCCATTGGGATGAGTCATTTGATTACAAGCTACGTTTTTACGCCTAGCCTTAAAAATGAATGGAACGAGCTCCCGTTGCAATTCAACAATTCAACAAGTAAATCTCTAGCGCCTCCTCTGCGTCTGCAATTCGAGAAATGAATCTCATCTTTGGAACCTACTTGATTTACAGTTCATTAAAAAGTCAATCCGATAGGCCTTAATCAAACCGGAACACAAAATCCACCTGAATAAAGTTACCGTCAGTCCGACTAAGAAAAAGCAAAAAAAACCGCCTAATGGGATCACGTGGAAAACTCCTCATCAACTGACACATCACGCAGAAGCGCCAGAAACTGAATTTGCATTTTAACTCGCACGCCCTTCATCATTAAATTCAACGCGTGATAGCGTCCAAAGAGTACATTTGCGCTCCTGCATCGGTTACGGTATCGTCGCATCACAGCTGATGGATTTGGCCAAAGAAGACGCAGGCAACCTGATTAGGATGTCAGCCAGAGATAGTAGTATTTCGAGGGAGCACATCTAGCCCTAATGACAATTTGATTGACATACCGGCTACCAATTCTCGTTATCCGTGCGCTCCGAAGTTTGATGGCTTTCAGGACAGCACCAACAAGCGACAGACAGCAGCCATAAGTGCATTTTTTTTACGCTGGCTTCTCTAGATAACGCGCCACTAGCCACGCAGCAGTCCGTCAACATTGCCGCAAAGGCTTACCGCCACCATCGTTGCACTGAATTTCATGGATTAAGTGAGATTTAATTGACTGATCTAAGTCGAAGATTTATCTACCGCCGCGAAGAGGAAGATGGATTCTTTTTTTTTTTTTGTGTCCGTTTCGTTTGCGCTTTAAGTGTACCTTTTGCAGGCTTTATGGAGCAGGCTTGCGAGCCAAGCACTTGTGAAGTGCGCAATCGTTGTCATAAGAGTGGACCGCCACCGAGCCATACCCCGACTGGGGCAAAATCCATCCTTTAAGCTGTGAGTGCATTAAAGTTAGATTATGATGTTAACTCGCCGACGCGTACGGTCGGTTGTGTTATTGTGTGATTGTGGGGGCTGGTAATTGCTCAATTTAATGGACCCTAAGATGGAGGAATCGGCTTGAAGCCTGAGCTGGGGAATTCGCAGTGATTACGGTTTTATTTTGCTGGCAACAAACTTACATACAAACACGTGAGCACAGACGGTGGCGAAGGATGAGGATAATGCGCAGGAGATGGGTATTTTATGGGTAAATGTAATTTACATGTAGACTGGCTTAAGGATTTAAATGCCGAAGGAAATAGATAAAGAGTGGCTTGCTGGTGGGTTTACGATGTGAGCGCTCATTAAGACTGAAGAAAGATGGTTTTCACTCCGTTGTGAGGGATTGATTTAAGACTGATTATCGGCCGCATTTCCGGCGAAGTAATAGATACTCTGGTATTGAATTGCTTTGCTTTCTTGCCGGGATCTTGAAGTCGTGTTGAAGTTTTGCTGATTTAAGACACTAAAAAAAAACCTGAGGTAAACCTATTTGCAAGACTTTGCAGAGCATATCAATGCTTGGGAGTATAAAAGTAAAATGAAGACAAATTGCTGCCGTGGATTTGGTTACCTCCTTTCTATGTTAACTTATCACAAAGTTGTTTCGGTCTTAAGAAATCAAGGCTTGTAAAAATGGCGCAAACGGTCTCTTACAAAGAATTCGAGTAGAAGAAATGCCAGCTGTTTGACGAATACTTGGTAAAGCCCACTCTACAAAGACATCTCGAGTTAATATAAAAGGCTTACCAGCTTATCGCCCGTCGGAGAAATAAAGGGGTAGGTCTCCTATGTTCAGCAGAGGCTCTATCAACTGTATCCGCCTTTATGATAGTCGCCAATGATGGAATGCCAATAAACTCTTCATTTGCGTAAAATAAGAAAGTCTCAATTGAACTAAATCTCGATCAGAAACACATTTTAGGTCTGTGAGAATTACTTGGACTGAAGTATGGCATCGGAGATGATTTTAGGTCAAAACACACATTCTGGGACTCGAAGTACTGTTGCCTAAAGTGCGAGTAGATTTATTTACGAAACCAGTTTACAACTTGGGGCTCGGTTTTTTTTCGTGATCCTTGAGATTTTTCGGTCACAAAAAAGGCATAGGCTAAAATTCTACAAAACATGACGAAAGACTTGATACCTCAACTCAGATTTATCTCCACATAAACTTGGTTAAAGTCTTGTGCCAACAATTTTTGGATTAAGATATATTTTGGTTTCTATTACAGCGTGCGTGAAGAATTTCATATCGACCCATTTGCATTCATTCAATTCGCAGTATTTTATTCATAATTGGTTGACATTCTAGCAGGTGAACTCTTCGTGTTTTGATGTCTCTCATTTTGCTTTTATTCACAGAAGGCCAATGAGGCCAACTTAACAAACTATTATTTTGAACACATGAATCTTGAACCAGTGTCAAATCAGTACAGGACGGTCATCTACATAGTAAGACTGCAATTGGTGGTCTACGACTACGACTCCAGTAAATGTAAACTTCAAAATTTAATCTAGGATTCGAACCATAGGACATATGTTGACAGTTTTTAAAAGAGGAGATTTGTTTAATATGGTAGTATTCTCGGGCACTGAATCACGATAGTCGGCTTTAGGCACCGAGCAATAAACTTAAAAAAATCATTCGCAATTCCAAAGACCTCAAATTCGAACTCAGAGTTCCGAAAAAATTTCCAACATTGAATTACTATGAAAAATAAAAAAAAAACTTCAATTGCAACCGCTTTAAACTTAAAAACAAACAAAACTCTGGCAAGTGTGCTTAAAAGGTATGGAATTATTTGCCAATTACTGTGACGCTGGCCGAATATTGTCGAAAAAATTATTGACCGGACAAATCCTCAATAAGTTGGCGAAAGAAGCCACGATAGGTTGGAATAAATTCCGGGCAAGCCGAATGTCACAGAAATCAGGTGGTTTTGAAACAATCAACAACCTTCCATCATTAAGTTCACTTGTTGCTTGGTACATTACCGATGGAAACTTTAAAAAACAACATTTCAAAAGAGTATAAGTCAACAAAGAAAAAAAAAATGTTGACTTATTCTCTTTTTGATAGTTTAAAAACTAATTTTATTTATTTTTTAATTCAAGTAAACAATATCTCTCGATGTCTACTTTCAAAAATTGGGTTCATTTTGAAAAAAAAATCAACTGCGGAAAACGCATACAAAATCTGTGATCATAGATTGACTTCTAAAAACAACAATTGGGACAGCTTTAGAAAAGAATGAAAGGATCACGTTCCGCTGAATGTATCCCTAAAAACGCTGCTGGATATATAAGACGAAATCGACAAACTTGTAAAAAATATACAAAGCGCTGCGTGGAACAACACTTTTTTCCGAAAGGCCGGAGTACGGAACGCTGAAACAATATTCCCACATGAAATCGAAGAGCTAATATGTGAGAAGAGGAGAGCATACTTGAACCATCTTTCTAACAAGTTAAGGCGCATTCTTAAATATGTTTAGAGTCGCGAGATTTCCGCTTTCCTGGAAAGCTTGACTGCGGATAAGAGCTCAAACTGCTCATTGTACAAAGCCGTTTAGTCCATTAAAAAACCCGTAATGCTCTTCGCGCCAATAAGGAAAGTAAAGGAAGAACAGACACGTTTTAACCGTTTGACGGAAAAGCATTAGCCGAAGATCCCAACTCCAATACGGGACCGGAAAACTTTAAAAGGATAACGGTATCACTGCCCGAACTTTGACAGACCATAGAGAAATTAAAATAAACAAAGCTCCGGGATACGATCTTATTTCTGGTGAAATTTTAAAGGAGCTGCCTTAAAAAAGCAGTAGTCAAGCATTTTGTATATTATGAATTCTTGCTCGAGATTTTAATACGTCTCAAGGCAATGGAAAGTCGCAGAAGTTATAATGGTTCCGAAACCGGGAAAAAGTCGAAACGACAAAAATTCATACGGGCCTATTTCGCTCCTGCCGATAATATCCAAGGTTCTTGAGAAACTTTTGCTAAAATGATTGAAGTTTGGCTTAAGAATCAAGCACTCATCAATCGATCAGCTCTATAGAATAATACAGGTAATTGAAAAAGCCCTTGAATGGAAAAGGATTTGCTCTAGTGCATTTCTAGACTTATCGCAAGCCTTCGACAAGAAATTCTTAACTTTAAACTAAGGCTTATTTTACCGGAGACATTTTTTAAAATAGTTGAAAACTCTCTCGCAAACAGACTTTTCCTTGTAAGATACGGGACTGAATACTCAGAATTAAAAAAAAATACACGCCGGTCTTCCCCAAGGAAGTGTTCTGCGTCCGATTGTGTTCTTTAAAAGTCAGATGCCACAAAATAAAGGAACAGTCGTAGACACGTTCGCGGACGATACGGCCGTCCTCGCAATTGATGAAGTCGAATCGTCAACGCGAAAACTCCAGCGAGCTTAAGATAAAATTTGTAGGTGGACGAAGACTTGGCGAATCATTTTAAATGAGACCAAATCACCCTCTGTTGCTTAACTCGGTTCTAATTCCATATGCAAACGAGGCAAAATATTTGGGAATGGTTTAAGACGCGAAATTCAAGTTAAAATCACTCGTTGAAAAAAGCTCGACGAGTTCGAAGTCAGGCTTTGAGAAATGAACTGGCTCCTCGAAACATTAAGAGCAATCTTGAATGCTCCATGGTACGTAAAAAATAGCGAAATTCACAGAGATTCGGGAGTTGCTACCGTGTCTGACGAAGTAACTTACTTTGCTCAAAAGCTTCTTTCTCGTCTCCACGATCACCGCAATAACGAAACTATACAAACTTTGTACGAGACTAACCTTGTGCACCGGCTACAACAAACAAGACCGTTAGATTTAGTGCCTTAAGTAACAACCCCATGCAATGACTAGTATGTACCTTCACTGGAAAGCTACCGTGGTAGCTTTCTGAATATGAAACTTCTTGTTTAGGAAACTTTGTCGTAGTCTAGAAAGCATGGAATGTTTTTTAATTCAGTAAGAATCTCACACTATTATGAGAACGCGCAGCCGATGAATGATTAACATTCACACGAAAAAAAAAAACATATTGCTCTAAGTTTTGTTGGGGACCATTTTGAATTAAGTAATAACGTTGCGAATCTCTTACTGGAAGTACTCATTTCCCTGGGTCTAATTCTATCAATAATTCTTTTATATGATCAGTTCGCTCTTGATTTCCTGAGTCACAAATGATTTGATGTTTTTACTTTGTACAGGGCTCAGAATCTGCGATAACATCAGTCGGACTTTATTCTGAAGCTAAAGCAGAAAAGGTATCAGATTCAATCGTCCCTCAAGCTTGTTCCGTTTAAGAAATTAAAGACGCTTCCCTTAGGTACTCCTCATCACAGGCTTCAGGAGCTTAAATAATTGAAGAAGGTTTCTTAAGAAATTTCATCATACTTGAACTCATATTTCGTTTGGACATAACCATTTCCGACTTTCTTTTATGCAACGATTCCCATTTTTTTCTTGTATCTCTTGAAATTCCTCCCGACATGGGGATCTAAAAAAAGAGTCTAGTCTAGCCTAGAGCTCCCAGAGGCGCGAGGCCGTCAGCTATCGCAGATTTCACAGATGTTTAGTGCTACCACTGCGATAGGATTTAAGCGCGCTGTCGGCTTTCTCGTAGAACGATTTTTCGCAGCAATAAACGGTGTCATTAAATCTTTGGTCGATGATAGCTCGGTGGCTAAGGAAGCTGTGGATTGGCTCTAACTTTTTTATTTTTCTTATATCTTCGAGGAAAGCTGTATGAAGCATGCACAACTCTATTGGCGTAAGACAGATATGATGGTTCTGTCAAAAACGCCAATTTTCTTCAGGATTGTTGGAGACATGGTAAATGATGGTGCGCTGCCTTATGTAATAACTGGTCCTGACCTGATTGTTTTATATTTTGCTTAGCGCTTCAGCAGTGGGTTAAACAGATGTAGGATTGATTCTAGATTTTAGGGATGGTTTTGTTTAAAATGATTTTTCAACCCGTAACAAGCCATCATACAAGCTATCACAACTCTGGTCTGAGCCCAAATTACACTGGGGGCAGGATGTTATTCTGGAATTATAACTCACACGTACAATTAAGTCTCCTCGAAAAATATCTGCGATGGTGTTTTTGCTTTTCATCATCTGCAACAACTCCTGTTAAAGATTCTCATCACAGGAACATGGTTTGTTTTTTTTTTTGTGAGAAACATTCAACAACATAATAAGCGAAATAACAAACATTCCGCACTGTCGGCTCTGATAATTCCCTAAAGGATTCCAATAGAAAATCCGGCTCCTCGACAATGCTCCAATTAAAATTTAATTTATGACATCTCAAAGATTTATGTTATCTGGGCACAATCACTCAATCAGCGCCACAAACGTTGTAGGCGCACAGCAGGACCATCACCACCTGGTCCCGACTGCTATCTCTCTGGCTTTCGTTCCACTTTAACCGACCATGGCGTGGCCATTAAAAATCCCCTCCCCGCAGAACTCCACATACATTTATATAATTTTCCCATCTGAAAGAAATGTTTTAATTTTCTGATACAATTTTTTCTCGCTTTATTAAATTTTTCTCCTCCTCCTGTCTTTTTTTTCTTCTTCAATTTCATTTCTGAAGAAAATCCATTTTGATTGCGGTACAGCATTGCAAACCATGGATCCTCGCGAGAGTAGATGTCTGCCTACGTTCGTTGGTCGTTCGGTTTGGATTTCTAATGCATAACATGGCGGCGGCAATTGCCACCTAACATTGTCCCATCATCCGGACGGTCATAATTCATCGCCCCAACACCCAAGCATTCGAACGAACAGCATCGCGGCTTGTTCAGAGATCAACCGCCCAACACAGATCACGGCAACGACAAAACGCAAAGAGCAGATGTCTCGGCTGCCGCTGCCACTGCCGCACAGCCATGCTATGATTTACTTTAATTTCACTCGGGAAAAACCTTAATAACTTTCGCAATTGGAAATTCATTGATGAAAATGCCGTCCGATGGGGTTTTTCCTTTTAGCAATTGCCTTCAAACATATATTTTTTTTTCTGCACATTCGTGCGTTTCTCCTGCCCAACGCAGAGTCATAAAATTAAAATTTATGCGATGACAAGTAGGCATGCTGCAACGCAGATCATAAAGTAAAATGGGAGCAGCCAAGTTGGAGACATTACAATAAAAAAATAATAATAATAAACAGAATCCATCGTCCGCCTGTCGGACAAAAACTCAGTGCGGTACGACATGCGAAGCATTTTCACCATCGCGACCAACAATTACAAGCGATTGTGATGGCGATAGACAGTTGCGGAGTTGTTGACTCTTATCAGAAGCATCAAGCGCATCATTGTTCCTGGTGTCACCCGTAGAAGGGTGGAGCCGAAGACATAACCAAGTATAAATAAATGATTGACAGCACGGACATCGAACACTGCGGTCCATAAGTTTCTGGACAACTGAATATTTTTTTTTGAAATGGGGGCCAAAATTCTTTTACATCCTCTTGGAATCGACGTAAGACATCTTAAAGAATTTGAAAAGTAAAAATAAAAAATCAAGATAAACGATTTTACGGTAAAGAAATATTATAAAGATGAAGGGAAATCACTAAAAACTAAAAAAATAATTGTGTGGGTAGCAGGTGCATTGGATGCAACTTGTCAACATTCAACTTATGCAAAAGGTGTGTTAAAGTATTAACGTCTCTATCACTCGCACCACACATAAGTTGGAACTAATTCAATACGAGGTTTTTCAGATCCTTAGTATCCGAGCCTAAAGTCCCTTACCTCTGGAGTACCTCAAGGGAGTCATTTTTCTTTATTCTTACTATCAAAGATTTTGAATGCATAAAGACTCTGACCTATCCATTTATGTTGATTATAAGAGAATCTCTAAACCCATATCATTCCCAATCGGTCATAGTTTATTTCAATGTTCTACCTTTGGTGTAAGAAAATCCAACTTGAGCTCAATGTCGGCAAATTTAAATCGATTACCTATTCTCCCCTAACGTCTTCCTCAGCCTCCACGTACATACTCGATTTCCGGTCACATATCGATCGAGTCATATGTAGAGCGAACTCCACCCTTGATTTTATAAAACGGTGCTCGAAAGAGTTCTATAATCCTTATGTCTCTAGGTCTCTTTATATCACCTCTGTCCGACCACTTCTCGAATATGCCAGCCAAGTTTGGTCTCCTTATTATTTAGCACGTTCCCTCAGAATCGAAGCAGTCCAACGCAGATTTATCCCTTTTGCTTTACTCGGCTTACCGTGGGTTGATAGATAAAACTTGCCTCCGTACAAAAATCAACTTAAATTGGTCGATATAAAAACCCTTGACGAGAAGTTGCCGATTAACTCTTAATACATCAATTGTTAGCCGGTGCAATTGACTCCCCTTCCCTATTACAAATTGTCCTTTTTAACACCAATCGTTTAAAACAAACGTTACATTAGGTTCTCCTCGCTCTTCTGTGTGGCTTTTCACCGCACGGCTACTTTAAACCTATGCCAAGAATACTGTGCACAGCCAATAGCTCCTTTGACTTCCATCTCTGCAAAGTCTCTCTCACAAGTTCCCTCAACTCGCCAAACCATTCCCCTTCATCCTCTAAGTTTAGGCCTTAATAATTATAATAAAACTGGTACGGCCGGAACTAATCGTACAAAAGACATAATCCCTAATGTCTCCGTCTCAGTAAAACCTTTGATCCTTTGTATATATTGTAATACAAGAACCCAAGGTGACTAGTATCTTTTATATTTAGTGTTCACTTACGTCCAGCTGCTTACAGTTGAATTCTAACCTTCAAACCACGTGGACGTACATTATGTGCTGTAATTGAAATAAAAAAATAAAAAATCTTCAGCACAAAGGATTACGCGTCCAGATCGACCAACAAAAAGGCGATTTCACGGCACAGGAAGACACCAGTTTTACGAGTGCATCAGCAGCAGACAACGCCCGGATCGACCGCTCCCAGACACGAGCATCACAGGAGGCCAGAACTGCTCGATATGAAGAGAGATACGCGGAAAACAGTCTACAATATCATTTCATGACTTAGACTGCGAAAAACGTTACGCGAAACTTTAAACGCGTTTTTCTCGAAACTGTCTTTTTCAGAACATTACCCACGATTTCTCAGGTTTTACTGGACTGATTTACCTGAAATCTTTGTAGACTTGTCTATGTCTGGAACTTTCCCCATCCCCAAATTTCTATTACTTTTTGTTTTTTAACTTCCCATCAGGAAGTTCTTGTAATCGGTCCGATTTTTGAAATTCAAGATTTTTACATTTCTCCACGTTTGGCGGTCCCAGGAGTCGGATTCCATCATTTTTAGAAAGATGTCTGTGTGTGTGTGTGTACGTACGTACGTACGTTTGTGCGGATTCTTTCGTACAGCCTAACTCGAGAACAAATCAAGCTATCGAAGCCAAATTGGTTTCATTCGAAGCGTGTGTGCATAAAGATCACCTGAAAAGCAAAGCAAAAAGGTTAAATTTCACAGGGTGGTTTGAATTTTATGACGAAAAAACTGTCAAAAAAAGGGACATTTTCACTTCTTCAATTAAAATCAATTTAGTTTTCTAATAAAAAAAAGTTCAAAATTAATTAAATGTATAGTTTACATCTACCTTATCAGATTAAAAAAAATATGCATAAATATATACACTGCCGTTCATAAGTTTCAGGACATATTCATATAAATTTTTTTTTTTATTCAGTTTTAATGCCAAAAGTTTCATCAATATTATGTTCATTTAGCCAATTGACTAAACTTAGTAAGTTACTAACTATAGAAACTACCAAATAGACTAAAACAGTATTTAGTTGAGGCCATTTCATACATTGATGTGCCCCTTTCTCTATTTCCTGTTCCAAATTTCCACGGAAGTTCTTTGAAAATTGTTTCAGAAATGTGAATCCTATAAGTCTTTCCCATTTTTCAAGACTCAGAGTGACGTCTGCAACATGAAAACATCCTTAGAAAATTATGGAGCCACTAGTTTTTTTGTTCAAAACCTGCTCGGCTGAAGCTTGACGCTTTTTATAGTTATAATATATTAGCAAAAAGAAGCTCATGGCGCAAATTACATGAGGCAATTGAATTTAAAGCAAAAGAATAGAGAGAAACCTAAATGAAAAAAAAACTGCATTACTCGTATATTGCAAGGAAGACCATAACATCCGATTTAGTTTGCATTCAACTCTTGTGGTTTCTTAGCATGAACCCAATCCTAGAGGTCTTTCCAGAAAATGACACAGAGATAAAAAAAATTCTCGGAATCGGCGTGAAAAATCCTATCGATATCTGCAAAGAAAACTGGACTGAATGTGATCCTCTTTAAGCCATATATTTACCAGACAGAAAAAGATCCTTTGCTGAGCAGTTACCAGCTCGGAAGGAAGAGGTGGTGGAAATCTCTGGATTGAAACTATGTACTTTTGAACCCTTTCATAAAGTTAATCGCGATTTAATATTCCAAGCAGTGGTTAATATCTTCCAACGAAAAGCAATCAAACAAATTTGATTGATTAAAAATAATTCTAAAAATACATGAATATGAATATGAATCCCTATAAACAGAGTTCTTACAAAATGTAATACTTTTGAAACTAAGCTATATAATATTTGATAATTCTGGCTGTCTGATTTATAACACTTTATTGAAGAAGTTGAAAAACAACTGCCAAAAGCAAATACAAATTCAATTTCCAATGTTAAAGTTGTTGTTATGAAATCGATTTTCGCAACTCTAAACTTAAAATATCTTATCTTCACGTTGAGTTGGATACTCTTAGAGGGATGACTGGCTAAGATTTTGGGTCGTTGGGCTATATTACAGTCGAAAATGCTTTCATTGAGTCGTTTAATGCAGGCCATGGACAGCCAGCTAGCAAAAATAATTATCTCAAGATTACACACCCCAAACCGAAGCCTACAAAATTCGAAATGGAAATATCATAGTAGAATTGCAGTCAATGCTGAGGACATGGAAGAACCAATAATGCCATTTACCTGACCTAGACGAAGTACAGATAGCAAGATAGAACTTCTAAAAGCGGCGGCGATGACTTAGTTGGGAGTATGCACAAACATATCTGCAACACATGGTCAGAAGAAAGCATGCGAGATGGATGGAATCTCAGTATTGGTTGCCTCATCCTGAAGAAAGGAAGCCAATTATAGAGATATCAATCTCCTCAAAATTGCCTTTAACATCTTCTCCGCCGTATGATGCGAATGTCTGAAGCAGTTCGTCAACAACCTGATAGGTCCGTATTAATGCGGTTATCGACCAGAAAAGTCCACCATAAACCAAATATTAACATAACGGCAGATCTTCGAAAAAACCCAGGAGCGCCAAGTTCCCTGCAAAGCTCGTACTTTTGTGCAGGATGGCGATGGAGGTCACCGCCATCCTGCACAAATCGAGGTCGGCAAAGACGTCACCGACCCACTTTTGTCTATCTTGGCTCCGCTGTAAAAACAGATAATAGCACCAGCGTTGAGATCAAATGAAGAATACCTCTGGTTAAGAAACCTAAGCCCTCTTTTGAAGAACTGAAGCATCGCTTTATAAGGTCCATATCATCCCGTCCTACTATATGTTGCAGAAGCATGTACACTTTTGAAAGCGGATGAAGGCCCTTTAGGTTTTTCCGAGAAAAAAGTGTAATCTTTTGTCCCACATGGATTGACTGTGAGTGGAGGAGAAGATTCAACAGCGAACTGTATGCTAGGAGTTGTACAGCGACATCGACTTAGCCGAAAGAATAAAATACCATGCCACGCGGACTGAAACGCCACCTCAAGTAAGTAACTAAATAATTAATGACAAAAAAAGTCCAACCAGGTATCATGTTTAAAAAAAAAACGGTAAAAATTATTTTAAATTATATAAAGTTATTTCTGCAGTAAAACTAAAAATCTAATTTTCTTTTGGTAGAAATTTAACTCAGTCAGAAAAAAAGTATTTTCAAATTGAAATATGTTAATACATCAATGTTAAATACGCAGTTCGTATTTTAAATTATTCAAAAATACGAAAACATATACGAGTAAATGGTATTCCTCAAAGGCAGCTAAAAATATATGTATTTGATCTTTTTGTTTTCAATGCATTTGATTAGGGAATGAATGAAGTTTTCATAATCCGAATCGAATTTCATGGTGTAGGCAAATTAAATAGCACCTATTTCTTTTGTGTCTTGAGATGGGAAGTTCATGGTATGGGCAGGCCTATTCGCACCCAAACCAATTTTTTATTTTTAAAATTCGAAAAAGTCAAAAAAGTGTATGAAAAAAAAAATCTTTCCAATTTTTCCGTAGTTCCAGACATTGCGACATTAATCTAGGAGGGTTGAAATCGTGGGTATGGTTACGCGCCAATTTTTTGAGACCCCCACTTTATCAAGTGCTAATTTTTTAAATTTTCAACTTTTTTTTATTTTTTTCTGTAGTCTTGCTATGGTAAGAAATAACAAACAAAAAAATGAATGATAAAAATATTAATTTCCTTTTTTGACGACACTTCAAAAATTACATAAAACTCATGCCTCTAGACTAGAATACCCCCTTAAACAAGATATTGAAACAATCAAATAAATAAATAAATATATAAATAAACAGATAGTTAAATAAATATGTGATCTTATAGTTTCATCAATATACAAATAGGTTAGTAAACAAAATAATGAATAGATAAGTTAATAATATAAATAAAGCTGAAACCATTATTTAAAAATTTGAGATCAACTAGTTTTTGGATAGCCTGCAAGAACTACTGTGAAATAGTGCCATGCTAGATTAAGCATCATTTTGACTACTTAGTTTTGAGTATGTGGCTGTTAGCACATTTACCCCAAACAGGTGGCCCATATAACAAAATGCTTTAGATGATCTAAATTATAAGAGTATTTATAAGATTTGTTTAATTATTTATAAGTTTCGACTTTCTGTTTATAAAATGATTTCTGTTTATAAATAGATAAACATTTTTAAAAGTCATGTTGACTTTGTTAATTGCTTGCTGTATATGAACTCCAAAAAAATGTTTTTCTAAGTGTGCTCCTGAGTTTAAAGTGCTTGATTTCCACTCTGTCGGAATGTCACTAATTTGAAGCTTGTTGCTTGTAAAGAAACAAGCTTTTGTTTTCCTTACAAAAACGACAGCTTGAGTCTACACAGCATTTATTTTAATTCCTATCCTTAAAGAACTTTTGAACAATATTTAAAGCATATTGGAAGTTGGCTTCAAAGTTAGAACCAACTGAATCCGATGAAGATAGCTGCTTTGCAGTAAGTGAAACTCAGAATATCATGTGTGAATATTATGTACAAAAGGAAAGATCATTGTGATATTAATTATTGGTTGAAGACTTACAAAAATCCTACAGATAAAAGGAAATGATTATTTAAATGAAGAAAAGTGGAAAATTAAGCACTAAACGTTTGTGTTTGCTTTCTCGATATCTAGTAGAACCACTTCGGTACTTTTTCCTTATGTTATATATATTTTTATATCTTTTGTTATCCGGTGAACTTGGTGCACTGTACAATGACAACTTCTCACTCTGACTAATTTAAGCTTTGTGGCAATTTAAGTTTCGCTTGTGTATACTTTCATCAATATGAGAACTTTCAGACACTTTGTCGGAATGAAAAATCTGGGATTGCGATTTGAACTTTTTACTGTTTTAGATAAGCTCTAATAAATTCTTGAGAGAAGTCCGATAGGTCACGAGGGATAGACTTGAACATCATTTGCATGAAGATTCATTTCACTTTCAGCAAGATATGTATTTATACAAAGGCAGAAAAGGAGTGGCCCAAAATAGATCCTTGAGGTGCTCTCGCAAATAGTTCTCTTGATAGTGACTATTTATCACCGAACGCAAATATAAGAAAAAAAGGTTGGAGCAGTTCGAAGTTCAGTGGGAGATCGTACAAGTAGCCTGGATATCAATAATAAGAAACATTTTCGAAAAATTGATAGATAAATGTATTGACCGACAAATTGGTGCAAGTGCGAGATGGATTTTTCAAAAAAAAAAATATTTAATTATCGTTTATTTAAATTTGTAATTTGGTTGGATAAACATAATAATAATGAGGTTATTTGCAATAAATAAAGATTATTCAAATTTAAAAAAAAACAAAGGTTGTATATAAATTGCTCTTATAGAATGTATTTCCAAAAAACTTTTGGACGCCACTGTAAGTAATCGTATTTATTTTCAAGACTGGCAATATGAGGAGATGAAAATGTTATGTACTCGACATGAGCTTTACTTGAAAAAATCATCATTCTTCATTTTATTTCTTTCAAGCTTTGGAGGATTGATCGAAAGGTACTGCATCTATGAAGCGACAACAGGAAACGGCTACTAGAAATCTGGCGTACAGTTTCTTCACAAAAAATATAAGAAATGAACGAACAGTTTCTTCACAGGTAAAGCCGGATACCTAACTGGAGTCAGAAACTCGTCAAACTTTCTGGATTTGGAAACAAGATTGAAATTCTCAATTGGACGCCTTAACGCACCGGAAATTGCCAAGACCCTAGAAAAGTATTTCAGCGCTGAAGAAAAACTCGTACAGGAATGGACAATTACAGAGTTTGACGAGGAAAAGGGAAAAAATCACTGCAGAAACGAAAAAATTATGGGCAATACAAGGAAACAGAAATAAAATCGCCAGAAGCCTTACTGCTCCAATCACGTCACCGAACTTAATGCGACTCACCTCCAATCACAGCCTCTTAGTAGTGCCGTTGGCTAATATTCAGGCTTTCGATTAGATTAATCAAAGGAGTCCTCGCCTGAACCTACGATAAACGGCGGTCTAGTTAGGTGGTAGATGTTCTTGCATAAAATTGATAGGAAATCAATCTTCCAAAACACAATCCCTGCATATATATATAAACTTCTAATCAGATAAAAAATATTGGGTGAATGCAAATTAGTCCATATCTTAATTGCTCGTTCCTATTCAGACTCAACCCATGAAGGTTGTTACGATCCCTTAAACATAAAAAGCCAGTCGAAATCAAGTGATTTCTGGATTTGGGAAACTTGTCATGATGCTTTTAACCAAAAGAAGCAGCTATTTGTTCTCAAAAACTGAATCACTTAAAATAAGGTAAGTCCAGCTGGCATCAACAGTTCTTGAATAGCTAGATTCCCAATGCAATGAATAACTGATTTGAAGCAAAACTCAGCTTGAGCTTTAATTAATTCGTACGAAGGGTATTTAAAACAAGGCCACAAAAAGTATCAGCACACATTAACCAACGTATTAGTTGACCACATCATCCTTGCCGCTCACAAGACTTGCAACTGCAATTAAATCTCGGATTAGTGATACTCTTTTTTTTTTTGTTTCTTAACAAACCAAACAACAGTACATAGAGCCATCGTGTAATGATAGATTGTCGAGGCAAGCGGATCTAATAAAGTAGAAGTTTCTAAGGCCAGAACTGGCAAATGTTAGTTATTTGCGGGTCCTCTCTGTTGGCTTGGCTGACATATAGATAAGACTCCAAAGCCATGGTATGGCAGATGGACACGCCGACCGTGAATGTACCTGGCAATTGGATGCGTGCGTGTATTCATGCATCCGTCCACTAGCGTGGCAGGCTGTTTGCCATTTAGACACTTTGGAGAGCTAAATCGGATTTGTAATTCACCTCAGCTACTCATAGCCCCAATCGTGCGCTAATGAAAATTTGCCTTAAATAGAAAATTTATGAGTGATGCTGTAGCTGAGGCTACATTCTGTTGGGGCAGCACTACATGCATCCGAAGTTCGTCCACTTGTCCTTCACTTCGTATGCATAAATGTTGATTGGTTTTGAGGGAAACTTGCACGCTAAGTCGAGAGTTGTAAAGCTAAGTCATCACTCAATAAAATATTGATTTCATTAAGATTTGGAATTTCCTTGGTACGCCCAGACCAGATGGCCGCATGGGATCCTTTCTGCATATTTTATGCAGATTTCTGAAAACGAGAAAAAATTAACAAAAAAAAAAAAAATAGACGACGAGTACTTGCACGAAGTTGTCGCTTGGATGAAGTGACATCTTGTTCTTCCGGCTTAACGGGGACACGGTGGACCATGGACCAGATAAGGACAGTAATCAAGATGGAAGACCTGACTTTCCATCGGTTATGATCACGAAATTACTATTTTTCAAAGATAAGATAAAATTTCACTGCTCTGACAATTTCAAATGACGTGGAATGATCATGCAACAAAGTAATGCGAATTGGTTTTTGAGATCTTTTTTTCCTGTCACTTGGCTGTCAGTTTAACTTTAAAGTGTCTCGGTGTAGAAGTAGTGATAGAAACTTGTTTTCTTTGTTTAGAAGAAAGCTCACCGGTGGCATTTATGCGACTCGTTATCAAAAGCAGTGTGATAAATGGCACGTAGTGAGACTTTGATTATATCGATAGAAAAGGACAAACATGAAGTTTTATTCGGGGAAAATGAGTATTAAACTATCCAAGAAATGTTAAAACTTTTATTAATTTGCGGCTGTAATGAAATATGTCAAAATATAGTTTTCAAAACACCAAATAGTTACCAAATACAAATACAGTAGAACCTGGATAAACGATTTGTTCATTTTCTTTGCATTTCTGTTTTTCGTTTAATGTATATTTTTTCGGTTTTTTTTATTATCAAATATTGATTTATCAACAACCGTTGAGTATTCAAAGAACTTGTGGAATGTGTCCAGGGGATTTATAGATTTTCCTCACACAATGAACAGCATCACCGTCGATGTATTATGTGGCGGTCGCCACGTTGACGTCAATCGGTACAAAGTCTTTAAAGGTTACAAATGAGTTCATGTAACATAAGCTTGACACATAGCAAGGTCCCAATTTAACCTCAGTTTCCTCTGGCAGAAAGTCTCACTTATCCGTAATTTGATTCAAAAAAGCACTTGTAGATGTCGTAGAGGATTTAAATGATGGGACCTTGCAGTTTATCTCATTTATAATGTTTTCTCGCATACTCAGTTTCTATTCACTAAGGTTTGACTGTATTTGAAGAGATATAATTGCTTACTGCATTTTTATAGTTACTTTTTGGGTGGCGTGGATGTTTAAGCACCTTTGTGTTAGTTGGACCAATCGTTAGGGTCCGAGGTTCGAATCAGGGACCAAGTGTTGAACTTTTTAGGGTACCGTTCCCAAAGGGTCACAAGGAATCCTATTATTAAGCCTCCGTTGCTTGCCTGTCCGTCTGTGTGCTAAACTGTTATCGGGAGAAATTTGGAATTTTCACAGAAGGTGTATCCTCTCTTCTTTGAAGACCATCTTCTCCTTGTCGACCTTGACTGCCTGCAAATTGCTTAAATCGTAAATGAACATGTTGTTGCTAACATTACAGAGCATTACAGAAAGCTTGTCGTGCTCGAGTTCCAAATTCGAGTTGGCAAAAAATGACTTGTGCAGATGATGTCATTGGTTCTGCTGTGAATACTCACGGCAGAAAAATTTAGTTATCTTCGAAAATAAAATTTAAAAACTTGCAGTGTAGAGAGTTCTCGTATATCAAGTTTTGACGAATAAAAATCTGCGAATCAAGCGAATTCAATTGACACTTCACCTTTTGAGAGGAAAATGAGATCAGAAAAAAAAAAACTACTGGAAGGAGTTGGCTAAATAAATTGTAGCATCGAAATTTGATTTCGAGTTATGGTTAAGACTTACATATCTTCTGAAGGTTCTCGAACGAATCCTGGACAACCACATACGGGTCTCAATAGTAGATACATCCCTATCCAAATGTCAACACGCATACCTGAAAGGGAGATCCACAGAATCGGCTCTCCATGAAGTAGTGCGAACAATTGAGAAATCGCTTAAATATAAAGAGTACACACTAGCTACCTTCTTAGACATAGAAGGGGCTTTCAATAACGTTCATACGGAAGCGATACTTGAATCCTTAACCGAACTTGGAATCGAAAACTTTCTATGTCAATGGATTGTTACCATGCTAAGCACTCGGTGCATTCAAGCAACGCTAGGTAATAGTCTTATAATCAAATTCGCTAGCAGGGGTACACCACAGGGCGGTGTCATCTCTCCTCTTCTCTGGCTTATCGTCATGAACAATATTCTATCAAAACTAGACAGAGATGGGGTAAAGGTTGTAGGCTACGCGGATGACATGGTGATCTTGGTATCAGGAAGGTTTCCGGCTGTGATCAGTGAGATCATGGAGGGCGCTTTGGGGAAAGTTTGTACCTGGGCTTCGAAATGCGGCCTTGGTATCAACTCAAGCAAAACAGAACTGATGCTCTTCACCACTAAAACCAAGATACCCAGTTTCCCACTCCCCCGTCTGAATGAACAACCGCTTTCTCTGTCTACCAGCGCCAAGTTCCTAGGCGTTACCTTAGACCCTAAACTCAGCTGGAAGCTAAACGTTGATCAGCGAGTTAAAAAGGCGTGCATAGCTTTTTACGCCTGCAGTAGAACCTTTGGTAAAAAATGGGGTCTCCAATCAAAGCTGATCCTATGGATGTATACGGCGGTGGTTCGCCCGATACTAACATACGGATCACTAGTATGGTGGCCGGCTCTCATGAAGAAATTCAATGTCATCAAACTAAACAAGGTACAGAGAACTGCATGCATAGGCACCACAGGCGCTCTACGATCGACTCCGTCGGATGCTCTGACGGTAATGCTGCATCTCCTACCTTTGGACCTACACATTAAAAACACTACTGCTCACAGCGCCATTAGGCTCAGAGAGTCTGGATGCTGGACGTCAAAACCCTATGGTCATAGCGCTATACTCGATCTTATACCAAGGGATCTGGTATCTTCACCTACGGACTATACGGTCCCTAGAATTTATACATCAAATAACTTTGACACTCTAATCCCAGAAAGAGCGGAATGGAATAGTGGTCAGATATGTAAGGACTTTAACTGGACAATCTACACTGACGGCTCTAAGATGGGCGGCGGAGTCGGTGCGGGTGTGTTCTCAGGATCTCTGAACATCTGTAAAGCCTATAGACTGCCCGACAATTCCAGTGTTTTCCAAGCCGAACTATTTGCAATCCGGGAAGCATGTCGTCAAATCAAATTACATCCAAACATCCTGCCAAGCCAGAAGGTTGCCATATGCATTGATTGTCAAGCAGCCATCAAAGCTATTGCCTCCTCTACTTCACATTCAAAATTAGTACAGGAATGCCGAGATGAAATAGCGTCGTTAGAAGGTAAGCTCATTTCCCTTATATGGGTTCCCGGCCACAGTGCCATCCCAGGCAATGAGAAGGCCGATGAACTTGCTAGAAAGGGATCTGCCCTTCAGCGCTCGCTTGCAGGTGAGGTTTTCATCTCACTACAAGCAGTTAAGACTAATATATCCTCATACTTCCTTGAAGTAGCAAATCTAAGATGGGTCAGACTTACGAACTGTGCAACATCAAGGAAAATATGGCCGGAATACAAACAATCAAAAACAAAAGATCTCCTTCGACGAGCCCGTCATGATATTGCTAGATTAGTGGCGGTCTGCACAGGACACTGGCCGATTGGAGATCATGCCATTAAGCTAGGTATCCCACACAACGCACATTGTCGCAGCTGCAAAAACACAGCTGAGAGGGAGACCCTAACACACTTCTTTTGCGACTGTCCGGCTCTTGCTAGAGCCAGACAACGGGCGCTTGGTAGACCCTTCTTCAACTCAATTAATGAGATTTCTGCTAAGGATATTAAGGAACTAATGTCCTTCTTAAATACCTCGGGCTGGATTTAGAGATATCTCAAATACACCAAAATAACATCATAAATAAGGTAACAGAGCTGTGGTATTAAAACGGCACTTAGTGCTAATTAGGTTCTCACTGAACCACCACTTTTACCTACCTACCTACATATCTTCAGCGGATTCAACGCGCTCTGGTTACAGCAAACTAGCGTTTGAATGAAAATAATGTTGCTAAATCTCATCAAACTATTGTCCATTGTTGATAGATTCATCTTAAGGAAACAAGGCACTGTATCCGAAGACGGCTGGTTAGACTCATGCCCATTCGCCATCAACGCAAATTGGACCAATGATCGTACGCATTACTTTTCTCTCGAAACGACCAAGTGCTTCTGCATCCGCTTTTGACAGTGTCCATGCCTGTGCACCGTAAAGCAGGACTGATATAATTGGAGATGTATACAAAGCCAGCTTGGTCTTTCTTGCCGGTTGGCAAGAGTAATTTCGCGTTCAATCTCATCCCTGATTTCATCTGCTGAGCTTCCATTCTTCTTGCTATCATCCGTGGTTGCTCAAACCTTGAACAGTCGGCTTTGTCTTCCCCTTTTTAGTAAGCCTCGTTTCTGTGATTCGAAAACACTCTAAGCTGGAGCATTGTTGTCAATTCGTCCATTCTGGCTAAGCTATAGTAATCAACCAATATTTGGCATCCGAATCAATGTATAATTCGTAGCTTGCGCATTTGAACTTTTTCGATTGCCGTGAAAGCTTGAATGACGGAACGTTGAGTGCTACCGATGATGTGAGTATTATTTGGTAATAAACGATCGACTGCCTTTAAAAATAGTTGAATCATGATAAAAAATACCTAAACTATTTGTAAAGACTTCAAATGACTCGAATGAATACACTGACTGCAATTGACTTAAATGGTCCGAATGCATTCATTGAATGCTAATGACCTCATGGTGGTTCAGTGAATGCAAAGCAATCAAAATGTTTGCATGCATTTTGATTCAAATGTTTTGATAAATGAAAATGATTACTTCAGTCATGACTTCAAACTGACTGTTGACTTATATGATAAAACGCATTCTCAACATTCATTGGACGAAAATCAATGAATGCAATTAGCAAGGATTGGAATACTTTTCAGCATCAATCAACTCTTTTTGTAAAAAAGACTCAAAGACTTGCTTCGAAGAGCTAAATTTGCTAACAAAATTTATATCCCGATCTCCGAATAACCATCGTTTTAAAAAAATGTTCAAAACAAACTAAGAGAAAATGTGTTGAACATGCTCTCCGGTAACACTTGTGAAATAAATTTTGTTGCAGGGAAAGTCATCTAGGGTGACAAGATAACTGGCCAGCATGAAAGTCTCAGTGCGCCAAGGAACATCAACAAAGCTGTCAACATCTTCAATCTGAATTTGCAATCTTCAAATAGATGGAAGGCTCACAGTAACTACCACCAGGACACCCAGTGCACTTTGCACCTGCGAATTTCTGAAACATATACCTTCCGGCTGCAGATTTTTGTCATCATTCCCTCGCAGCAAACGTGCAGAGGCTTCCCTCGGAGTCTGGCTTCCCTCGGAGTGGGTACAACATAGCATACAGCAGACACATGAACTTCCAACCTACGTTAACCAAACAACAAACATTGTACTTGTCCGGTTGCATCGCTCTCGTGCAAGCACACATCCAGTCTGCTGTGGCGTTCTGTAAATGTTTACTCTTAGTGTGCGCGTAGATCAGGATCAAGTTCAAATGTGACTGAACGATATTTGTAGTTGCTGTCGTCATCCGAGTGGTATGCACCACTGCCATAGATGGATATAGCACAGCAACGATTGACACTATCGCCGGCAGTCACGTGCACCTTCTGTGCTCGGAAAGTGTCACTTCGTAGCTACTGCAGCTCGCCAGTTCGCGCATACTGATTACCGATTGTAGTGCAGTACAGTGTACGATGATGGAATTTTGTCATTCATGTCGCGATCGGCAGTGAACATACGTCGATGTGCGCGCGCTCGACAACAGAGCACAGCACAACAGACTGATTGGCCGTCTTCGTCCGATATAGCCAAATGGTCAATTATGGGCTGGGCTGACAGTATGATTGGCAGGGAGGCGAACTCATTTACTTGATGCCAACATACAGATACATTGGTCACTTTGGGAAAAGCAGTTACGTCCGCCTGATGATGATTTAGATGGCAGCATTCAAGCAACAAAAACAACGAGCCTCAGTCATTTCAATAATTTTCTCTCTGGAGAAATGCCTCCACCATCAGCCGGCCACTCACTAAGTCATCCACAGTCAATCGTCTCGGAGGGTAATGATGATGACAAAATAACGTGCTCATAATCCATCTCCGCCGCAAGCAGCGCTCACGCAAAAAGTGCAGAAAGCAAAAGATATTCTCGACGCCCGGCCCGAGAGATGCACAAGTAACGAGTTTGCCAATTGCCAACAAATCCAAGACGCACAGTGCCGCAATGGTCCATTACCGTCCAATTGCGGTGCAGATAGATTATTTCTTTCATTTTTTTTCCATCTCTTGCCAAAGATATAAAAAACTGAATGTGCGTTGTTTATTTGGTATCTTTTTTTTTATTATTAGTCTTCGTTGTTGCATCGCTGCCCTTAAAAGTACTCGCACAAATCACTGTTGTGAGTGCCTGGTAGTGGGCATTCCAATTTGTTGAATAGAAAGTTGAGTAGACGCCTCGAGAGAGTTGGGCTCGAAAATTGGACAGCTCTGTCGCTGTGATGAGCAATTTTCCATTTGGCAGCATCAGTCTCAGAGTCCTCCACTGGAATGCGTTGACCATGCCCAAGCTGGGTGGAATGTTATTCTTTTTTTCACAAAAGGATTCCATCATACCCATTTGATATTTATAGTCATTATTGTTGCGTCATTAAATAGAAGTATTCGTTTTTATAAAATCACAAAATTTGTCAATTTTCACAAAGAGCATCAGGTGGCCCAAAATGTATCACCCCATCGGCAGATATTACGATTTTCGCAAACGCTTTAATATTTGCAAAATAGGCAAATACAGAATACGCGCCGATCGATTACAATACTGCGCTGGCTGAGGGTGTTATGGACGAAAATTTGTACAGCAGAAAAATGGTTTGACAATTAATTCGAAGATCCGTGTTATTTGAGTGTCTGAAACTTGGATATTCGCAAAGAAGAACGAAAATATGTGCAGCGCAGCAGGTTACGAGCTCTTCTGGGCCGAGAGAAATTGTCAGGTAGGAGCGGTCGCAGCTATTTTTGTTGCATACGAAATAATATCCATTGAAGGCTCGTTTGCCAATGCAGTGATGAATAGTTCCTCGAAATATTTATTTATCAACAACAATGGTGGTAGCGAGCCCACTTAACATGGAGTTGTCCATAGACCCCACAGCTATGTTGAGATGCAATGATTAAAAAAAATTTAATTACTCATTACTTGTAATTGTAATTGAAAGAATTCATTTACCCATTACATTACATATAATTGAAAATTTTCAATAACACTTTACAAGTAATTGAAAATCCCAATTACTTCAAACTTAATTACATTGCTAAGCACAGTATTTCTGCTTGACACTCTCGCACAAATTCAAAGGAGCCTTCTTACTCGGTTTAAATCATTCTTCTACCTAACCGAGGAGGCCCACAAAAATTCTTTTAGTGTTTTCAATATTAGGTATTTTCTGTTAGAGTTTTAATGTTTATTAAAATAAGGAAAATGCTCTTATTTTGTAATTTGTAACCTGTTTCAATTTGTCAAATAATGAATACATAATGAATAACATCCTAGCTAATTAATTACATAAAATGTAATGACCGATATGATTTTTAATAACTTGTAATGGATAATTGACAAAGTGTAATTACAAGTCGTCAAGTACAATTACATGTTATGAGCAATTAAATTTTGTCAATTACAATTACTTGTAATTGTAATTACACTGGTGATCAATTGAACAAATCAATCATTACTTCTCAACTCTGCCGCACAGCCGTATTGACATTTCACCTGTCTTAAATATTTAAGAAAGATTTGCGTGTTGCGCATTGTAATTTTGTTATGTAATGTTATAATGTAATCTTGTCTGGTGACTTGAACTCCGATTTGTCGCACATCTATTTTGTAAATGACATGGGTAAAGCCTTCTTCTTTTTGTTCAGGGACTTCAAAAACATAAATTAAGATAGTCTTCTACGCTTTGATGCCGTCAATTCTGGAACGAAATTTACGTCATGAGCTCTCTTAACAAACATATTGACTTTCTTGAAGAAAAAATAAAGTCCCTTTTTGAGCAACATGTGCCTTCTAAACGCAAACAGATAAACAACCATTCACCAAATTGGAAACAAAATTTGCACCTCTAGATCACGGATAAACCACAAATCATTCGTGAAAACTCGTTTGGTGCTTTATGGCCATATTTTTTTAATTTTGCACAGCATAGATCAGTGCAATTTGAGACTGTGCAATCACACAGAGTTCGCGTAAAATCTTCTTTTTCCCCGCTAACGATCTTATTGAAGCAACTTGATTCTCCATTTTCTAAACGAACACGAGCCTCTTTTTACTCCTCATTTAATGACGATTGTGATGATTAAAAATTCGTGTTCCAGCCAAGGCATTCAGGTCCAGTTCATCCGATCATCATCATCATTTTCCCGTATCATCCTGTCATCTTCGTCACCGGAAAAATTCGACCCTCACGCGATTCGTCCTCCACAGAATCAGTCCATCAGTGATCAGTCTGGAATCTTCGAAACCACTTTGAGATATTAAAAAGCATTTTGACTTGTACGAGCAGACGTCGAAATCCGAAGAGAATGGCAGAATTAATTTCTTCCTTTGTTGACGGTGGAACTTCAACCGAGCTTACATCACTCATTGTTCTCTTTCTTGTCTCCATTTCTAAGTATAATCCTAAAGTTTGGAAATAAATACTTTGCTAGATTAAAAGCTATAAACATTTAATTATTCTATTAAATTGACAGCTAAGCGAACTATTTTAAGTCCCTCCGTAATACGCAAACACTAGTACAGTACAAAGACCATTACATTCTGACATTTATCAACAAATACCGAATTAATTTGAGATGTATTTATCGCATTAAAAAAAAAATGCGAAACGGAGATATAAAAATTTCTACAAAAAGTCTGCATCAAAAAACCTTTTAATGGTGATTTAATTTATAAATGATCGTTTGTGAATTGCCTTAAAATGAAAACATTACCAACCGTCAATTTGCTCGTACATTTGTGCGATTTTGCATACTGTAGGTTGGTAAGTTACGGATCTGTAGGAACAAGTCACAGATTTTAAAAGCTCTCAAGGAATAATAAGGGAACGAGATCTTATAAAAGAATCCAAATGTCAGCAATGACGACGTCCACTTTACATATTTCATCTCGAAGAAGGACTGAAAACAAACCAAGATCCATGCTGTGCTTTGGTTTTGGTTCTCCGTGTGGTCCAACGGGACTTAGGACTTGTCTCCAGGCCTTATTTAGGCCTAAGAGCAGCTTGAAAATAATAAAAATTTCGCACAAAAGAATCATGTTTTAAGATAAAGCGCATTTCCATCTACACAAAATTCACACGCAATCGCAGAAAAGCCAATGCGTCCTAAACACCGTGTGACGGTAGTCAATAGAAACTTAAAATCAGAATGCTAACACATATTTTTATGGTCAGAAATTGAGGACATGTACTTGGACTCCCACAAAATGAAGTTATCTACCACATAAGCAATCCAACCTCTTCCATCGCGGTTTTCCAACGCGTTTAATAATTAAAACATTTTATTTTAAAGGCAAGTCCAGACCAAAATAAATGTTTGAATCATTTTCAGAAACATTTAAAAAACGTTTCAGAAACATTTAGGTAGGTAGGTAGGAGTGACTGGCATAAGGGGGTTTATACCACACATAGACCTTTAAGGTCCATTGTGCTGTCACATTATTGGCTCCCTGACTTTTCGTTGACCTACTTATCAGGTTATTCTGCTTTGTTTTATAAGTTCTATAGCTAGTTGGTGGTTAAGAGAAATTCAAGGATGTGGTTGGTATTTATGTTCGCTTGATCTTCAAGGCTGAAAAAGAAATAGCTACCTGTTTGTTTTCTTCTTGTCTCTGCAATGGTCGGGCAGGTTCCAAGGTAGTAGTAATAGTAGTAGTAGTACAGTTGCCACCTCTACCCCATCCCTACAGCTTCTACAGAAATAATTGTAGGGCGTTCCGAGTCTTCTGCAAGGTGTCCACGTCGGCACATCTGCAATTGGTGTTGTGTATGCCGTTTTTCAGTAGCAAAGTTTTTACTCCTTTCAATGTAGGATGAGGTGTCTCCTGATAATGTGCCAATGGTTGACTCGCCCTGTTTTTTGCTAGTTCATAGCTCTTTCATTGCACAGAATATTTTTGTGGCCAGGAACCCAGCATAGGGTAAGGTTGCGTCTGTCCGCTATCTCCTTAGAGAGTTTTACCATCTAAGTGTTAATCAAATGTGTTTCCAGAACCTTTATGGCCGCCTGACAATCTATGTATGTATATGACCATAGAACTACCGTTTATCGGGGCCATTGATAACCGGAGGGCTGCCTCTTGAAAAGCTTCTACACTGCAGTGGCTCTAGAGAATCGGAACTAGGGAAAGCTTAGATGCCCTCGCATATACACCGGAACCTGTACCTTCCTCCAACTTAGAAACGTCAGTGTAGATTTCTAAGGCTTTCGAGTTGCACTCCTAATCTTCGTCCCACTTTATTCGAAATCCTCAAAAGGTACATGTACTCCGATTTTTTTATTGGAATCTTCGGGCTATGAAATAGATCCATGTGCGCTTTGATATTTGGCAGCCTTATGGCTGGTAAGAAGATTCAGCAAGATTTTTATGGCAGCCGAGGGTGTTGATCTAAGTGCACACCAGCAGATGCATGCTGATCATTGTATTCCACTTATTCAAGTCATATTTTGTTAAGTCCGTAGAGCCGGCGACCAAACTAGGACTCCGTAAGTTAATACTATTGCAGTGTAGAGCCAGTGTGCTATTCTAGGTCGGATTTCCAAATTGGGTCCGACAATTCTCTTGCAGGTTAAAAGTGCAAAAGATGCTTTCCTGATACGCTCTTGAATGTTTTGTTTCCAGTTTAGTCGACTGTAGATAATAACACCTAAGTAAAGGAAAGTTAATTCCCTCCTCTTTCAGCTTCGGTGGAGTGATGTTTGGAATTTTATATTTTCTTCTGCACTGCAATTTTTAGCCGTCTTAATCCTGTGATAATATTAGTTCTTAATAATGACAAGTCAAAACAGAACATTTATGATTGCTTTGCAAACTTCGGAAACAAAACGGGACGAGTGATATAAATCACCAGTGCCCAACAATCAAAGAATCACTGCTGAACGTTCTTCCACACTTATGCTCGACTAGAAGTTCGGAATCCTCGCTTGACGGTAACCTTAAATATCATAGTTCTTCTTTTGAAAATGTTTGTCTGCTACTGTTTGTTTTTTTTTATCTAATTCAATTTTTTATTCACATTAATTTTCAGAATAAAATATTTACAAAAGAGGATCTGCGAAGCCTTAAAAGGCTTTTCTGCAGAAGGTTAGTTCCATAAGTTTCTTAATCAATTCTTGAAAGATTAATAATATAACAATTTATATCTTATATATTAGTGGTCTTGTTTTTTTATATTAATATATTTAAGAATTCATTAAAATATGTTTTCTCATACATATCAACCTTTGGAAGATAGGTTCAGTAGATCTCTTGGCATCTCTCCATACTCGTTTTTGAATCTTATTGTTTGCAGAAATCCTTGTACTCTCCTTCTGGAGTTGAATTGATGGTCGATTGCTTTCTTGTAGTGCTGATTGTCATAGTATTCCTCAAGAATAATCAATTCGACTAGTTGCTTTATATTTAAAAGGCCAAGTGTTTTGTATGCGTGTAGTTGATTCATCAAGGGTTAACTATTCGTTCTATTTTTGGTACATATACTTAGGTATACCGTACCTAAGTAAGGACTCAACTACTGAAAAGTACACTTGCTTCAGTTTGCTAAAACTACTTTATTTACTCAGATGGTGTAAATCGTAAGCTGTTTTCCTAAGTACTTAAACAATCTAGATCTACTACTCCTAGGTACCCAAAATGCTGTACATTTTCAATAAAATCATTACAGCTGTCTTCAGTATTCATGTTTTCTTCGTTAGCATTTTAATGAAGGCAATTTTTTTGAGGGAACTGTATTTTTATATTTGTTTTCAATATTTTCTAATTTTTCCAATTCATCTTCGAGTATAAAACTGGAAAGATATAATGTGAAACAAAGATACATTTCAGAAATAGTTCTCAAAGCGTCCACACAAAAAAAAAAAAAACATTTAAGAAACATTTAAGAAACGTTTTTAAAAAGTTTTTGTTAACAATCGTGAGATACCATATTTTAGACACGTTTCAAAAACAATGTTTCTTTGATGTGAAAAAACATTAAGAGTTCAAAAAATCGTTTCGTTCCTGCAAGTAGTTATCTGAGCACAGCATTTCGCTTTCCTTCAATTTCCAAGGTTATCTTATTTCCCTTCAGCCTCTTCATCGGCAATGGTTTTTTCCAAATATTCGTCGTAGACAATTGGAAATCCAGTATTCTCCTAAACTCAACACCCTATGTCCTATCAAAGTTCGATATTTATTCCTACGCTGTGATTGTAAAAGTCTTGGCTTATTGTATAAACATCTTAAAACCAATTTCCCTTCGATCGCTAGTAACAAAAAGTCCTTATCTTTGATCGTATTTCGAAGGAACTGATATTGGGTTTTTCAACAAAAGCGCTACAAAAGTTTTTTTAAATAAAACAAAAACGGTTATAGATATCAATGAAGTTCTTTATTCCTGTGAAAGTACGTTCGATGCCATTATGTATGGAACTCGATTTCTTTTGCTTGGCCACCACGAGCACGCTTGCAGAAGTCCAGACGCTGAACCCAATTTTCGAAGGTTTTCAAGGATAAATCGGCCGATACTGCTGCAATTTCACGTTCGATATTCGTACGAAGTTCATCAATCGTCGCTGGCTTGTCGGTATAGACCATAGACTTGACGTAGCCCCACAGGAAAAAATCTAACGACGTCAAATCGTACGACCGAGGCGGCCAAGCGACTGCACCATTTCGTGAGATAACACGTTCTCCAAACTTGGTTTCCAATAAATTGATTGTGACATTCGCTATGTGGCCTGTGGCGCCGTCCTGTTGGAACCACATGTCCTCCAAGTCCATATCATCCAATTGGGGCCAAAAATATTCGGTTATCATTGAATGGTAGCGATCCCCATTCACAGTAACGTGCTGGTCTTGATCATCACGGAAGAAGTACGGCCGAATGACGCCGCCGGTCCATAAACCACACCAAGCCGAAATTTTTTCGGGATGCAATGATGACTCATGGAGTACGTGTGGATTGCTGCCTGACCAATACCACATATTTTGTTTATTGACGGAATCATTCAGCCAGAAATGAGCCTCATCGCTGAAGATGATTTTTCGATGAAAATCCGAATCATTTTCAATTTGTTGCTCAGCCCAATTCACGAACATACGACGCTTCTGGTGGTTAAGCTGCTTCAGTTCTTGTGTCAATTTAATCTTGTATGGATGTAGGCTAAGATCTTTTCGCAAAATTCGCCACAACGACGTCACAGAGATGCCCAACGCTTGAGAACGACTTGTGAGAGACACATTTGGGCTTTCTGCAACTGAAGCCTCAGCGGCAGCAATATTCTAGACACTATGGGCACTTCTTTGTCTCACTGGCACGGCAACATTTTGTACTGTACCCGTGGATTAAAATTTTTCCACTAGACGCTCAATTGTTGATCTGCTAGGACGATTATGACGACCATTAAATGGACGCAGCGTTGTTCACGTTGTGGCCACTGACTTCGAATTTCGGTAGTTATTTTTAATAACTTCAACTCTTTGTTGGCTCGTATATATTTCCATCATGAAATGGCAAACTTTACTAAAGAAAAATGTCAAAAGAGCGGCAAGAAATATGGCGTCGTTTGCTGTCCCTGTCGCTCTACTATATATAATACTATATTATTCATTGTTTGCTTCTTTTTTCTAGAGCTCTAGTATACCAGCATGAATTTTTTATTGCCAATATTGGTCAATACAAAAAAGTTATGGAAACTTATTTACAGAAGCCTTAACGAAGCTTAACTGAATAAGAAGTTGCTAGAAAGCCCTCATGTTTAGAAACTTTGGTCAACAAAAATGGATTGTGGCCGACTCATACTTAGAATCAAAAAATCCTCAAGAGTTTTGAAACAAAACAAATGCAATCCGCACACCATGCGATCAGACAGCTATCCCCTGTTAACTCCTCATCTCTTTCGAAAGAAACTTTATTCAAAGGATCCTTAGTTTATCATGCGACAGGGACATAAAAAGAGCTCTGTGAAGTTAACCATGCAGTTTGATCTACTTGACGTCCATTTGGCTACAATGTATATACATAATTACCAACTGACCATTTTTGCCATCTGCAATTAAATTCTCACTTTTCACTAGCCCTCGATTTCCAATTGCTACCTACCCACTTTGTGCAAAGTAAGTCATTGTCACTGATTCCAGTTAAGGAGTCCTTTAACTGGCCTCAATTTACTTAGGCTGGCGTTTTACCTTACGTGGCTTATAGTCATCACAGATTCCTCTCCTTTGCTCTTGAATCCCATTCACATGACAATGCAGATTCCTGCATTCAAAATGTTTCCTACTTAGCACTCTTCTGCGAACTGGCTAACTGGTAGGTACGTAGGTATCCCTTTTTTTACATGAATTAATTTCGATGACAATGATGCTGACGCTGACGACTGACGACCATAACAGCTGTGCACATTCCTGCAACTGTTTGAGAGTTTTGCCAAAATGGCATTCCTCCGCACAGCAGTTACAGAATTACAAACAAAACTCGTACGTTTCGAGGCGACAATAAATGTTTTGTCATTTTGTTGTCGTCGACATCGGCGTCCGTGTTTTTGTGTAAATATTTTGGTTTTTTGCGATTGCCACCGATCAAAATGTCATGTTCTCACAAAAATTCCAGCCCAGCAAAGACAACGTGCACACAAGACGACAAATTGAAACTTTGTGTCGTCTGTCGTTGGTTTCCCAACAGCCAGGCAGCGGACCTCAGTCAAACCAATATTCCCGGAAGTCAGCTATGCGAAATTACGCGAGAATATTTCGAGACAACAAAAACAAAAAAAAAAACACAGCCCCCGTCTTGGGAGTATTTGACGCTTGTCGCTTGTTGTATCTTGTAGCTTGTGGCTTGTAGCAGTTATGGCTGCCTGTTGTTTAGTTTCTTTTTCTTTATTTGCCCGGCTTAATTACGGTGCAGCTCTTTCTCCCAATCTCGACGCGCTAAAGTGCCCAAGTGCACAGGACCGAAGTACAAGTGGAGAAGCCCTAACTGCATCTTGAGGCTGAAATTCCAAAGATTTACCATTTTCCATTGCGCTGCGACAAAAAGTTTTTGAAAAAAACAACAAAAAAAAACCGTCCACTGATGGAATTCGAAGTAGGTAATGTCTGCGCGCTGGTCAACGTACATCCATCCATCCATGAAGACGATGGAGAACAATGAGATACACTTCCCTTTTGCAGGGAACCTCCTATCTCCTCCATCACATACACAAGCGTCGGCAGAGTATAGATCATTTAATCGGATTCGTAATAACACATCTGCACTCTGTGATGGTGGAGCTACAAAAGGGGCACTTTTCACGCACTACTGTGTGCCGGGCTTACAGGCTTATGGAGTTGTAGAGTACCAACAGTGCTCGGAATGACCGAGAAGCAATTAACAAACATCTCAGAAATCACTTGGCTACCTAAAAAGGATCGTCAAAGTTATGAACACAGAACACAACAGAGAATCGCTGCTCCTGCTGCTGCTGCTGTAGCCACGGGCTGGAGAAGTATACGACTTGGGGTAGAACAAAAAAGGGTAAGATACATTATTGGCAGCAATGTCAAGAAAATGACAACATTCCGTTGCCGTTGGTCCGATTGCCTTGTTGGATGTTGGTTGGTTGCTTTCTTCGTTTTCCATTGTCTTCTTTTTAGTGCTTCAAATGATGATAGCCACGGTGATTATGACGACAATCGGAATTGGACAGTGAGAAATAAAATGGGAACACGCTGCGTGCTGAATCGAAAGGATTTACACTGCCTTGTTCAACCTAATGATTAATTAAATTTAATATTAAACACTAACTTGTCTTGCACAGCTCATGAACCGAATAAAGTTTTTGTCTGGGTCGCAGAAGTCCTCTTCCGAAGGACTTTCTAAAGTCCATTTAGTTGGTGGAATTACGAAATACAAAATAATTTAAACTCTTAGGAGCAGACGCACTCACCACTGAGCCAGGGCACCCACTCACTCACTTGGAGGCAAGTGTAATGCGAGATACAATTTAGCACTCCCTATCTAACCAATTCTCAGGGGAATGATGACAAGGACCTTCGTAAGGCAACATCATGAATTTCGCCGCTGACGTTTGTTGCCAACCTTAATAAAACGTCATGCAATGAGTGTGTGAAAAAATTAAGAGGTCCTCGAAACGACGTGCTCTTGTTTTCGATTGCTCCATTGTGAACATATTTGATACCAACTTATTTTCATTCGTTCAATTCGCAGTATTTTGTTTGGTGATGTACTACAAAGTGTCATTTTTGCATTATGGAAGAATGCATTTTCAATCTTCTGTCAGTGTTACACCGTCATAGCACTGCCAATAAAACGTCTTTATGTTGAGTTGTTGTTACTCGAGCAATCCACGACGTGGGAGTTATGACTATGGCACGGTAACCCACTTAGTGAACAAAAAGTGTGGACCGAAGAGCTAATTGAAAAGATCTAAGAACATGACAAGAGAGCAAGGATTTCGTACAAGTATAAGGAACACAAGAATAAATTTCATTCCAATCCCCTCATGCAGTATGTTCAAGTTTAGGAGCACTATCTTCATGAACTGTTGTTATGGGTCCAGTTGGATTCTTTTCCAAAATCTCCAATTTTCCTTACTTAAGTCAACTCAAAGCTTCCCCGAATATATCAGAGAGTAGTTAACGCTTTTGCGTGGCTTAATCTGTACTAATTTTGGAGTTCAGGATTTGAGCCTGGAGTTTAACAGCTAGGCGCGAAGATATTCAAGCTACTCACTGTCGTTCCAAGTGAGGATTTGTTCCTCTCGGAATCTTTACAAACGACTGCTGTATGATTTATCGGTCGTACCTGTGAAATATTCGTCACTTGTTACGGTCTTATTAAAGCAGCCTTGACTCTAACTGATATTTGAGGAATTAATAAGAAGATCGAAGACGAGCCTTTTTTAAGCTCTTTGCTTGAATGGTTCACCTCATTCGTGAGATAGTGCAAGAGTTATGATAATCGGTATAAAATGTTATGCCTATTAGCTTAAATTTACACAATCTTCAAATAGGTCAGCATATTAAGTCCACTTTGTCGAGTTCGCGCATTGCTTTTGAATAAAAAAAGCCTCCAAAGTTCTGGAGGCTAAGTTGGATATTTGAGCAATTCAAAGCCCGCTTACCGAATGCCACCCATCGCAACTTCGATTTTGACTCAAGAGCCGTTTATAGTGGCTGGCTTTTCCAGATAATCCTCCATTGCAAATCTCTTGGCACCCCAGGAAACGTCTGCTATAATCGTTTGCCTCCAACTTGTGACTTTGATTTTTTTCAATATAAATGAAAAGCAATTGTAAATGGCCTCATTGATATGTCCGCTTCAGCTTGGTAGTTCTCAAGATTTGCTCCCGCAATATCAAGAAGTTCATTCTTTTATTCGGTAGTGAGCATACTGAATATCCAATGCGTTCAGGACACCTTGTTCACATAATGAATGAAAATGCCCTGAAGTGCCAATAACTATTGAAGTTAAAACGAGCTTAATTTTTTTTATGTAAATAAAAATAATAATAAATGTATGATCACCCATCGTATGTCAGCGGTAAGAGGAGAAGTAAACTGGTGCATTCTGTGGCTACCTTAAAATGAGAATTAGCAAACAACAGGGTTCCGTTCTTGGCCCAGTCTTATTCCTTGTTCAATTTATCAACAGACTTTTTTTAAAATAGGAGAAGAACTTTCTTCGCGGATGACGTAGTGATGCACAATTTAGTTGCCGATAAAAATTACGATTGATTTAGCACACTTAAACTAGTCATCAACGATAACATTATGTATTTCAAAAAATCTTCGATTGGTATAACAGCCCCAAACTTCTTTTTTTCGCATTTCGTTGACATTAGTAATCATTTGAATCATTTTTACAAGTCACAATTCGACAAAAAGTCTGTGTTGAGTACAACTGTCAAAGAAATTGTGCAAAAAATAAAAATGGTAAAGCTAGGCCTCAATTTATTTTCTTTATTAATTGTTTCAACACGGAAAGCTTCAAGCCTGTCTATCTATTGGGGAACAATACACAAATCAACAAGTGGTTGGAATATATGCTATCGAATCGAATCACATCGTCAGAAAAATGTAACAAGGAGATATAAATTTCTAGGAGGATATTCCAAGATGTGATGTGACTAGTGATGGACAAGCTTCTTAAAAAACCAGAAGGTACACGCGGCAATCCTTGTTCAAGGAAAATAGCAGGACATTCTCAACACAGACGTAAAAATTTTCACCTTCAAAACAATTTTAAGACAATTTTTCCAACTAGAGCTTCTTGGACGGACGGAAACAGGACAAGAGACCCAGGTTTATCACAATTTATACGCAGGAATCTACTGTCAGAACCCACCGATAGAAGTTTTGAAGCATCTTGAACCATTCGTCATGGTGTTTCAAGCTGAAGTCTTCGCAATGCTAACTGGAGTAGAAAAGCTCACCGAACTCAATATATGGGAGAAGCGTATACTCATCTGCTCCGATAGTACTTCAGCGATCAAAGCTATCACAAACCCTCTATCAGCAGAAACATCAACTTGCCAAAGCTGTGAGGAGGAAGAGAAAGATCTTTAGCACTGCCACTGCCACTATAAAATACTCGGATCAACACTGATACCAGACCTTTCGCACCTCAAAAGAATAGGGACCGGTGAGATCATGGATTTAGCAAGAAAATATTTTCTGGTCACACTTACTAAGCCGCTTCAAAAAAATCCCTCGATATCCCCCTTTGAATACAACCCTCCACTTAACTTAAATTTTTTCCATGCAGGAAATATGGGAACACGACGGGCCCAATCAGATGATGAGGGAAGAGCAAATAAAGCTCATGTTTACCAACCATCTGTTCGGAAGCGCAGATTTCATCGCTCGCACACAACATGCTGGGCCAGAGGAGTTGGGCTTATTTGTTTGAATTGATGTAGAAATAAAGCTTATGAATTTCACAAAAGACGCCTACCAGAATCAAAACTCGTAACTCGATGAACCCAAAGAATCACCTTGTCAGATATTTTTTATGTGGAGTCGAATGTTGGACCATAAGTAAGACAGCAGAACAGATTTCGAGGACTTTCGTCGCATATCCTGCAAAGAGGGTGAATGAGACAGAAGGTACAACCGCGAACTCTTCGAGCATAATCCTTTCCGGAGGCAAAAATAAATCGATAACAATAGCTCAGTCACATGAAGCGAACGAACGATATGCTTCAACTTGGAGTATTTTCGAATTAAAAAAAAGGAAGGCCAAACCTACAGTTCAAAGATCAAGTTATCGCGAAGCAGCTTTTCCGACACTGTGAAAGACCGAAGGCAGCTTAGCATTTTTTTTATTTGAGTTCAATCCACCACTTGGAGTGTTATACATTCCTTCATTTGGGAAGTCTCACTTCACTTTATTCAACCTTTTTTCCATCTTTAGTAAAAGAACTTTCAAAGTGCATCTGACAACTAAAGCTTCGGATTGCATAACTTCGACTCGCTAACTTCGCAATCGCAAAACAATGAAACGTGTCTCCCTTGTCATTCATCGTCTTTATTTCTCGGGCAGAAGGACAAAAGATGTGAAAATGCGAATTGTCTCCTGAAGAGCTTCCTCTTCAGAAATGATTTTTCTCGCACTCCTGTTGCGATCTCAGAAATTATGAAAGGACATGCCATTCCTTTTCAGATGTCAACGACTGAAGCCAGTTACAACAATCCCATCCCGCTTTTGATTTATTTTCAATAAATCAATTACCCGCAAAGGAAGTAAGCAAAGGCCACGCAAAAGTCCTCGTTCATCAATAGCCTTTGCAGACGTACTTCGAAAGTTTAGCAGGGAAGACGCAACAAAATCCGAGGTGATACCACGGCCAACACATACTGTTGGGAGTCCCAACGCGAGTATCTATTGTGGCAAGCGAATGTGCGCAATTACTCACATAACGGCCATCACAGAGGACGTCCTGTTATTACCGTGGACTGAGGTTCCATTTCTGGGAAGACAATAGCCATCGGATGCGTACGCATGCGCGAAACGCGATGACGTCGCAAGGAATTCGGCGTTCTTGCCGCACAATAAGTCAAAATTGGTCGCTGCTGAACCGTCGTACTGATCTTGGCCCTCTGATTGCGAAGTGGACACCAAGCTTGCCGGAACATTTTGCCATTTTACCGACGGTCAAACGCACCGTCCCCACTGATGAAGATAGCTTCTTGAACTCTCGTCTGTGTTTAAATGCAAGCGTGTTTGGGTTTGGATCGTTGGGCTCTCGTCTACAGTTGTGTTGAACCTTTGACATGCGCGGCGTGGCAGACTACCTGATGAATGACGGCTCCGTTTCTACGTTTCTACTTCACACGGCACAACCCCTACCACTGACGTTGAAGAATCTCACGGAAGCCTGACATTGTTTGCATGCAAAGTGCGCCCCAGGCGGCGGCGGCGACTACACTCTACACAAATCTGCCACCTTACGCGAAAGCGGTGTAAGCACCTTGCGCTGGGTGTGGCGGTAGTGGCTGCTAGATGGACGGCTAATAGCCAGGAGATATGCAAATGGCGATTGATAGTTAATTAATATGCAAAGTAGATTGTCTTGGGATGTCTAGCGGGAACGGCGATGGCGGCCCAAAGTGCGGGGAAATAATTAGTGCCTAGGGGTTGATTAATTGCAGTGACCTTCGGCTGCATCACGAATCGAGTGGAGTGCTGCTGGTGAAAGTATGACGCCTGTTCACCTCCCCATGGGCCTAAGGCGTTTGATGCTGCGTACAAGGGAGGCATTTCCGGGGTGACTTGTTGTTTGTTACAAAATGAATGAATGTCGTGCGACAGGTGTTTTTTTTCAGATAAGAGATAAGATTACTGTTATTAGCAGCTAATCGTGTTCATTAATCACATGTAAAGCACTTTGAATCGAACTCGACATCAATCAAAATTTTAATTCCAATCGATGGTGTGTATGGCGGGTGTCATAAGTGAGCAACTTACAAGGCGTTAATCCGTTGAGAAAATTGAATAAACATTGAATTAATTAATTAAACAAGAAAGAGGAATTTTTTATTCCACAATCGTGAGTCATTTGACTCATTTTGCGAAACGGGACGGAGGATTTTGGTATCGACCTATTTTCTTTAACCTAATTCGCAGGATTTAATTCGACAATAGTTTTTTATACATGAACTTTGAAAGTTTGGAAGATTTAAGGTAAACACCCCGCTGTCAGTGTTATGCCTTCACAGCAGAGCCGTCTACACACAATCTATACAAATCACTATTTTCAAAACACGAATTAGATATTCAGCCGATACAACAACCACTGCAACAATGCCACCCATTAGTCAGACTACTATCGCTGGTTGACCAATCCATTGATTAACTGGATCGCAATGGCAAATGGTGACTGGACCAGATTCGAAAAACTAGGAATCGAACCTGGGACCTATCAATTGAATCAATTGAAAGGCAAGCGCTCTACCAACTTCACCACCCAGCTGCTTAGAACTTAGAACTTCATTCGAAATATACAAGATAATCACTTCTTTGAAAAATTCTAATTGTGCATCGGCGAACAGCTTTTCAAATAACTTTGTTAAAAAAAGTAGCTTTAAATATTTGTGACATATTATGTCATATTTACAACAATAGCGTTATAAAGGCGTCTTCCCTGATGATTTCAAAAAGGCTGAAGCTGTATAAGAAAAGAGATAAATTACGTATAGGGAACTATAGACCAATTTCTCGTCTCTCGGTATTTTCCAAGATTGTTGAAAATGCAATCAGAAACAAAATGATGACCATCTTAGAAAACAAGCACCAATTTGGTTTTCGTTTCGGTTTTTCTACTGAAGGGGCTCTTTTGAACATTTGCTCGAATGTATATAATGATCTCAACAGAAGAAATCTAACTGCTGCTTTGTTTATCGATATTACAAAAGCTTTTTAAGCTGTCGATCACAACTTACTTTTAGATAAATTATATATGTAAATGTGGTTTCAGGGGTGAAATTCTTAATTGGTTCTTGTCGTATTTATATGGAAGTAGATAGTTCGTTAAAATCAATGACCATCTCCGTTCTAGTAGAGGAATTTCCATAGGTGTTCCTCAAGGTTCTGTGCTTGACCCGAACCCTTTTTTTAATATTTATTAACTCGTTGTCTTTACAAAATTTTAAAAGCAAAATTAACGCGTTTGCCGACGAATATGACGTGTTCCTTTGTCAGTGATTCTTCTCTTAATTTATCTGCAGACATTAATCATGATCTTGAAATCTTAAGTCACTGGTTCTCGACATATAACATGGTGATAAGCGAACGGAGATAAATCAATTCTTAGATCTAATATATAGTTGTTACTCAAAAAACAATTCACAGTCTTTTTATGAGACTCGCGCGAAATCCAATTGACGTTTTAACATTCAGAGTGTGAAGTCTTTTAAGTATCTGTGAGTTTTACTAGACTGGAATATAAGTTGGTCTATCCATACTGATGCACGTAAAAAAATATCTCTTATCGGCTATAAGGCAAACATACCTCCTGAAAACTTACTGTCCGCAAAATCTTCTTAAGTTTTAATGTAATGGTCTTGTGCATTCGAACCTAGAATATGACCATGTTTGCTGGGGTGGAACACACAACAACAAATTGCACCCACTTGTTGTCTCTCAAAAACATGTCATTCGAATTATTTGCAATAAATGCCACCGAAATAGTAGTTTAATACTTTTCAAAAACCTCAAAGTTGTACATACTTTAAAAACATCTTTATTCTTATAAAGTTCTGAAGTTGTTTTTTGCTAGATCTGGCCATTTGTTAAATAGATGCTCATCTATTGGGCTGGCAACTCAATAATTGCGGATTTCACTCCTATATGGCCTTAGTTGAATTTTTAGGTTTACTGACTTAATCGAAATGTCAAACACATTTTGTTATTTGATAATTGGTACTTGAACTGTCAATCAGTAAAAAAATTTGTTTGATAGGTAATGTAGTTTTTGTTTGGCGTCTGTTGAAGAATGGAAACTCAAAACGAACATTGACGTCATATTTTGTTTTTTTTTATTTCCGAAAAGGAAGAAACGCATCGCAAGCTCACAAAAAGTGATGTGCTGTTTATGGTGACGAAGCTTTAAAAGAACGGCAGTGTCAAAATTGATTTGCCAAATTTGGTTCTGGTGATTTTTCACTCGAAGATGACAAACGCTCTGGTCGTCCAGTTGAAGTTGATGACGACCAAATCAAAGCATTAATCGATTCGGATCGATTGCACAGAAGCTTCATGTTTCACAAACATGCATTGAAAATCGCTTAAAACAACTTTGCTATGTTCGAAAACTAACCGATATATGGCTTCCTCATGAACTGAAAGAAAATCATTTAACACAACGCATTAACATCTGCGATTTGTTAAAGAAACGTAACGAAGATGTTCCATTTTTAAAACAATTGATAACTGGTGATGAAAAGCGAGTTGTTTACAAAAATGTCAATCAGATCGTGGGGCAAGCCAGGTGAACCAGCTCAAACAACATCAAAAGCTGATATTCATCAAAAGCAAGTTATGTTATCAGTTTAATGGGATTACAAAGGAATTGTCTACTTTGAACTTTTACGCAGTCTACATCGACTGAACCATTTTAGGTCTTGGGCTCCACTTTTTACAAAAGGTTTTGTTTCAGGTAAAGGAAGCTATACTTGCTAGAGATAGACTCCTAGGTAGTTTGCGCTGCAAACTATAGTGATTTCGTAATCCCAAGGCGCAACTTCATAAAACGAGGTCACAAAAGTTTTAATCTCGTGCACAACGTATATATGTTTATTGAATGAATGATGTTTTCATAACCCAAATTGAAGTTTCATACAATTTTTTTTAAACCTAGCCTTTGAAAATTCGATTGAAAAAAGTCCGCGCGCTTCTACAAAAGAAACAAGATTATAGCTTCGTGATTAAAATCATGAAGATATTGAAAGTCTGCTGCGTAATACATTCTAATGGCAACAAGAACTTCCTGATGAGAAACTTAAGAAAAAGAATACAATTGAATATTTTCGTACGATAGCTGATTCTGTATCTATTTTTTCGACGTTTTCGACGCATATTTCCCGAAAAACTTATCCCATTCGGGATAATGCTTTTGTGTAATTGAATCGTATCTGGATTTTTTGCAAAGCATTGATCTTCAATGGAACCCTCCACCACCAAAACGCCTGATTGCATCATTGTTGAATTAGGGTAGCATTAAATGAATTGTTGGGATTTTTAGGCGGCTAATGTTTTGAAAGCCCGTAAGAGGTAGGAAAAGTCGACCAAGGATCTTGCTATGGGATAAAATGTTTCAATGTTATTGAAATTGGACCTTATACAAACAAAGCGATATTCTGATAAAATATTAAGCTACTAAATAAATGAATTTGAAAACCATCACAAAGTTTGTCTCTCGAAGCTGAACTCTATTTACGAACCCTCTGTCAAGTTTGTCCCGACGGAGTTGTTGTCGCCTGAATGGAGTTTTTCAAATTTCCTTGGCAAAGCTCGGAAGACTATTTTGGATCACGTCGATTTAATATCCATAAGACTTTCAACATTCTAACCACTTGAAATTGATTTGAAATCGTTGCAAGAATGTTCTCGCTGCTACTCGAACTCAAAAATTCATCATTCTATGATACCTTCCTAACATCTACTCTGGTAACAAACTGTTGAACACTGTTACCAGATTGGAGTTAAAAGCCTCTAGACCATTTTTTTCTCGTTCTCCGGATTTCATGTAAATTTAGACTTCGTTGATGATTTTTATGTGCTTGACAAATAATGCTCAACTGCACGTTTGCCTTTTTTTATATCGGATAACTTTTAAATCAAGGATCAACTGGCTATAGAACAACAACATAGTAACCTTAACTTTACCTGAGTTTAGGAAAGCTGCAAAAGTTTTTACTTAAGCTAAACAGCCCACTTCTTTTGACATTTTACCTTGCCCGTCGAAGGTCCCCTTAAAAAAGTATGGCAAACCAAATCGCGAAGCATTTAAAGTTGAATAAAATGCTGTTTGGGAAACAATCTGTCTTTAAGACTTACCACTTTGCCTGCTTGATTTTTCGAAGGCTTTTGACAAGGTTAACCATGAAATCTTATGCTGGAAATTTGAGAATACCTTCGGACTCAGTAAGAGGGCATATGAGCTTATGAGGTGGTGGATCGCAAAGTTTTTTTTTTCGGCTGAACGCTTTTCATAAAAAAGGGAGTACCTCAGGACTGAATTCTAGGACCGGTGCTATTTAGCATGTTCATATATTACTTCCCTGGTATACACAGATGATGTCCACTTAGCGAAGCCTTTCAATAACTTAAATGAACTTGCTCTTCTTATCAATCAGGAGCTGAAAAATTAACATAACACGTCAAAAGATAAGAAAAATAGTCTGGTCTATAAAATTAATCGAAGCCTATCTGGCTTTAATCATATCAACGGATAAGTTAATGGATGTCCTCGCAAATTTTGGCTTACCTCTAACTCTACCTCACTGGAAAAACTACGAAAGCTATTGACAAGCCTAGTCTTGTCTCTCATAACCTATGCTGAAGTTGTCTACTGAAGTCTTGACTTATTATCCCCATACAATTTGAAAAAGCGTGCGATGATTAAATTCGATACATTTACGGCATCCGGAGATATGAACTCGCCTGTGTGTATGCTAAGGACTTACATGGTTGCTCTCTACTTGACAACATTAATTCCAGAAACTTTGTATTTAAACAGAAAAATTTATAAATAAATATTTATTGCAAGAAGCCGCGTACATAGAAAAGTTGTAGGACTCAAAATGTGTTACTCGCCGCCCTACAAAAATGTCTGCCTACTAAGAAATACCCTGGCAGATTGAAATTAATTTTAAATATAGTGTTTAGTCCTATTTATGTAATATGTGAATTAACCTTAACGCAGAGACGCATGTCTTCGCGGACTTTTTTTTATGAAGATTTTCAGTTGTACAACTTTTCTTTTGAAAGCAAATAAATATCTCGTACGGTTTCCACAACGTTCGCAAAAAACTGCCCATTTTTTAAAATCTCAACCTAAAAAGCTGGTCGCCACGAAAGACCCTTTTATTTAAATGCGATAATTTATGGCCTACGTTCATTTCGAAGGTCCAGTTGAAGTATTGGTGGAAGAAGTTTTTTTAAATTGAATGGTTCGTGTCGAAGATTACCTCATAGAAACAAACTAAGAAATTTGCAATCTGTTACTCTTTACAGAATTGTGCAATAACCTCAACATATAGAGATGTGTCGTCGCGGACTTTTTTGTAGAACTATTTAAATTCTAAAACTTTTCTCTTGAAAGCAATTGAAAATATTCTACCGTTTAAGCAGCAGTTGCGAAAAACGCATTCGCTCGACTTTTTTTTTGTAACATACTTGGCCGCCACGAAAGACTCTTTTATTGAATTGATATTGGTATTGGGGGAAAGAATTTTTGACACCTGAATTGCAGTTCTTGGGAAACTTTTGCACAAAAATTTATGTCGTTACCATTTTGGAGTGCCTACGATTTCAGATTAACACTCGATCTTCAGTATTCACGTGACATTCTGGAAGCTCGCAAATTTATAATCATGCTACTGTTGTTTTTTTTTGTTGTTGAATACAAAAGCCTATCAGATCGAGCTACAAATCTTAAATTTTCAATGGAATAGACCTGAATGGCTGCAATGCTCTACCATCCATTGAACTTCATAATCTTTCAACCTCGGCGATAACCCGCCAAAGAGAATATGAATGAATGAAGATGTAAACTGTTTTTTTTTTCGTGTCTAATTCCCCGAATGGAAGTAATAAAATCTCCAAAAGCCACACACATTCAAACAGTTCTATATCTCATGTTCAGATATGACGCTTATTACCGTGCAGCCACTGTAAAGCACGTCGAGCTCATGGACGTAATCATAAAATATGATCATTGTCACAGTCGCTGTTTCGGCAGAACTCTAAGCAACATAATGTCTTCACGTTTGCACTCTTGAACCTAGCTTCCCAAACGGCGCGGCACCGTGCCCAAGAAGTCCAACCTTCAAATCGTAGCCTCTACAACCGTGTCGCTGTGAATCACTGGCCATTTTTATTAAAGGCGGCTGTGCTTCTATGAACCAAATTTCCAGGTCATCGTGAAGCCATTAGAAATAACGAAACGAAACGAAACGGACATGCCTATCTACCTGGGAATCATGTCACCGCCAACCGGCCAAAGTCAATTGAAGCAATTAACCCGACGGGGACTTGTGTAAATCTAATGCATTACAGGGAATGGCAAGTTTTGCAAGTTACATTTCGGCCAGGTGAATGACTCGCCCCGGCAACGGGTGTCCATTCAGTAACAGTAACTAAAATGACACAATCATAAAAAAGTTACACCCTGCACCTCAACCTCACCTCGGTGTGTCATAAAAAAAACAAACGGAACACAATGCGAAGACGAAGACGAAGTCGACACAAAAACTACGACGACGCAAGACGGACAACGTACGTTGACGATCCATTGACATTTCTATTAAAATCATTGCAACACTTTGGCCATTGCTGCCGCTGGAAGCTTAGAGGGCTTCGCCTGCATCCATTGACAGAAAGGCGATTTGGATTTGTGCTCGGACTCGCGCTGCAAACCGCAAACTGGCAAGATGAGGCAATCAAAGGCTCATCACTGTCAGTCGAGCCGAGCGTTCGTCTGTCATTCGCGAAGTAATTATCGCTCTCCTCCGGTATCGGCTGATGGCTTGCTTGGATTGATCCCAGCACCAGCAGAGTGCAGCTTCTTTAATGGAATTATGCACGCATATTCCTTCGGATCCGACCGGTCGACCGGCCGACCGAGTGCGAAGATTTCGAGGCGACACTCACGCTTTTAATGATGTTTGCCATGCCAGTCGGATTGCTAATTTCCAATTTGAATTATTGCAGGTGCCTCCATGTATCTACGAGTATGTGATTCTCTTTTTAGTGTGATGCTAATGACAGTTGGGGAAATATTTCGATGTCAGTTGCGTTTGCATTGCGAACATCAATCACCGGCAATTAAATGCTGATGGAGCTGAAGTACGTAGTTGCACAGTACAGGGACGAACAGTGGACATCCGTGTTTTTTGCCGGTGGAGCGGAGAGGAGAGTGATTTACGACGATGATAATAGTGAGTCGTGTTTATCTGCGCCCGATGCGAACGGAGGATGTTGTCCACTTTTTTAATTAATCTTGTCACAGAGGGGGCTTGTGAACCGGGGACACTTCCTCATGTGACGTTTGTTTAGAACTGATATAAATTAGGCTATACGATTCGAGGCTGTCCGTCTGGTGAGGCGTGAAATACGATCCGAATCAGGTGAATGGTGACATGGTCAGCGGTCAGGTTGCTGAGAAGCTTGTCATAAAATTGAATTGAAAATAAAAAATTGAAAAAAAAATAAATGCTCATAAAGTTGAAGAAGTGGATTAAATGGATTTTACTGGAATTGAAATCTAAGGAAAATCTGACTGCAGAGATTAGAACTCGCCTTCAATTAGCGGCACAAGATGAATATGATGAAAAGATTATGGCTGTCAGACGGGATAAGAGCATCACTTTAAGTTGCTTTTCATTCAATTCAATTCAATTTCAATTCAATTTCAATTTCAATTTCTATTCAATTCAATAAGTTATTTATTTAACTCATTTTAAATTTATTCATTTACAAAAAATAGGAATCTGCGAAGTCTAAAGAGGCTTTTCTGCAGAAGGTTGGTTACAAAATTATTAAGGTATTCTTAAAGGTTTTAATTAAATTAACAATGTTTTTAAGTTTTAAAGCTTAAGAGCAGTTTAGTAGGTGTTTTTTTAGAAGATATTTTCTTAGTCTATCAGAAGGACTCTTTCTAGGCATCTTGTTGAATACATGAGGGATAATAACAGACAGTTGCTGTTTTCCATATGCGTTTTTAAATGTCTTTATTTCCAGGAATCCACGTGCTCTTCTTCTGGTGTTAAATTGATGCTCGATTGGTTGCTCGTAGTGCTGGTCGTTGTAGTAGGCTTCGAGGATATTCAGTTTAAATAATTGCTGTATGTTTAAGAGCCTTAAGTCTTTCTTCACTAACATTTTAATGAAGGCATTCATGTTGGTGAAATTTTATACTTATTTTGGCTTTACATATGTGGGTAGGTCTAACGTGCATTATTTTATTTTTCTTTTCATTAATTTTAAGTCCAAAGTCGTGTCAGAGAGTCGAATTCCACTTGCATTATGCTGGTTGCAGTTGGTAGATCTCTATGGGCGGCTACTATTGCAGTGTCATCGGCAAAAGCAAAGCCAGTGCCATTGCTAAAATAGTTTGCAATTTGTTTGAATTTATTATGTAAAGCAATGGCCCTAAAAATGATCCTTGCGGTACCCCTGTTTAAGATTCTTTTCTTGGCTTGTTGCTTTCATTATTTTTCCTTTCATCTTCCTGTTTGTAAGTTAGTTTCTAAACCAATCCAAGATAAAACCGTGGATTCAATTTTTTTCCAGCATTTCAAAGAGTTTTTTATGACTAAGCGTATCAAAGGATTATGGTAGTTTTTTTTAAGTTTTTGTTGATCAGACTGCTGAATTCTGCGAGAAGCTTGCTGGTGTTTTTGTTTTTAAATAAATCCTTTTTGGTTTTTATTTATGATGTTATATTTGTCAATGTGGTTTCGAAGTCGGGTCGCCATTACTTTCTCCAAAATTTTGTCCATTATTGACAGAATGGATCTTTCATCATCTTTCACGGACCCGGGCACGCTTCTTCCAATTGATCTTTGAACGATCATTCCTTTTTTCATCAACCAAGTGAAGGGGATTCGAAGATACTCTATGTGCAGAAATTTGTAAAGCTCGTAGAACTCGTGGCTCTACAAAAAAAAAAACAAACAAGATATGATCAAGGTCCCTCGGGGTTATGATACAGGAGCAGTTATGTAAACGCCGCAAGAAGGTCTCAAAATTATACTTGACTTCCCCAATATCTTCGAGTATCTGAAGGGCACTGCAGCAAAGAGTGCGATTCGATTGAGTGAATCTTACGACTTCACCAAAAAGTACATCACTCTTTCCATAGTAGAAAGGATTAGGAATCAAGCTTCCTAACCGAAGCACACGACAATCAAATCTTCACCGTTGAAATCTTCGCCATCGACAGTAGACAGTAATAACAGAGAACTTCGCTTCTAAAAAGAATGAACATCTTTGAGGATAGCTAAGCGGCAATTAAAGCACTAAACAAGGAAACAATACAAACAAGTTTGACATCATCTGGGTTCCTGGCAATAGTAAAATAGGCGAAAAGGCAGATGTTTTTGCCAGTAAAGGATCTTTGCTGGAGCTGGAATGGAGTATGGAACTTTATGGACGAATGTGTCATATGGGCCGGAACTGAACACAAAGAAGCAAATGCCTTCTGGCCTTCAACAAGAAAGGCTCTCTGACGGGGCATTTCGCAATAGGCCCAACAGCCATTAGAATGGGCTATTATCTCCAACGATTTTTGTAGGAGCTCACCTCCGCTGTGAATGCCCCTTCCTTGAGATGCACAAAAATTCATCTCTATTCTTATTTAGTGTTATATTGGATGGGCTCTTAAATGGACCGAGTTATAGGAAGAGTAAGTCTTGAAAATTTGTTTAGTTTTCGAATCAACTCCAGTCACCATTTGCCGTCGGTGTAAAACAAACTTCGCTATCACTCTCGAACAGCGATAAAACTATAGTCCTTGCGAAGAAAGCATTACACACAACAACTCAATGAACTGCGAATAAAATACTGCAAAGTGAATGAATAAAAATAAAGCGATATAGAGTTACCAAAGCCAAGTCTGGAACCACATTTTATTCTTCTCCTTTTCTTTTTACAGGCTCTGTAAAAGATACCTTAAAGGGTTGTCCTCATCCCTTCAGAGCAAGTGGAGAATAAAATAATACCAAATATGTTGTTAGTTTAGCCGAGCTCATTGACAAAGTGTATCAGAAACTTTGGTAACGATTTTATCATCAAAGATCAGAACCATGACCAAGCATACTTCGCTGTCATCATTTCTGGTCTTCAAGACAGTTGTCCTAAAACAAACGCCTTTCGCCGCCGGCGCATGCAACACGAGACCTTGTGAATTTGAAATTCTTCCCACATTTCTGTCAATGTCAGTCTTTAAGTCAACTAACGAATCCTATGAACCGGCCCACCTCATTAGACGCCGCTCATCGCCTCCTAATAGGCCCATTCACTGTTTTCATTATTGAAAGCACAAAAAATGAAATTTCCAAGAAGTCTGAGTGACAATTGCAATCGAAGCGTCTGCGTCCGGCTGCATCGACAGCCTACGACGAGTTGCGGCCTGCGAAATAAGCCCCGCGCGAAGATCTACGAGGAAAACCCTGATTATCGCACCTAGATAGAAATTTTCACATTTTTCGTTCTGCACTTGCGCGCGGTGATAATTGCGTTTAATTGCCAACAGCCTGTTTGCTGCCGTTGATTATTTCATTGGAGCGCGGGCTCTTTGAGTGTCGGTGTCCGGTCGGTGTTGTTGGTCGCGGTGGTGCCACAGCGTGGCCAACTTGAGGCCACTTGACAGCCTGACTGATTTTTATTGAGCGTGCAAAAACAGAAGACAAAAAACAAAAAAAAACAACGCTGCTCGCTTTTCAGTTGCGCCGCTGGCTAGCTGGCTTGTTTCACCGATAAATTGACGCGTGAGAGCGTGTCTCCACGCTAAATGCCCCGGTTAAGACGATTCGTGGCCAATCCTAATCAAATGCACTGCAAAGTCGCAAACAAACAAAAATAGCAAAAAAAAAAAAATAGATACATTTCAGCGACAACAAAACGACGACATAAAAAATTAAAATGAAAAAAAAGTGTCCGGTGAGTCGGCGGGCTTGGAGAGGATCGTTAAAAGCAGAAAGTACGACGAGCGAACGCCGCCGCGCGGCCGTCGTACGAGTAATATGCGAAACGTTAACGCCTCCCGTTTGTTAATTGCAGTCTCGGGCGGAACTGGCAGTCAAGTCAAGTCAGTTCAGCTGGGCTAAGCAGAGGGGAGTGAGTCTTAGATAGGTTTTCTTTGGGTTGATGAGTGCGCCTGGCCTAAACAAATGTGCTGGGGTAGATAGATCGCGCCAATTATATTGACAGGGAATGCTTTTAATTATTGATTGATTGGACGAAAGTGGTTGTTGGGGCGTCATATCGTGAAGGGCGCATAAGCGTTGGCCGCGGAGTGATTGAATGGGTCCGCAACAAGGTGTGATGACGAACGACAACGGCTCATCGCGCCTGTCTAGGAAGTTGTTGTGAATTGAACATGCTTCGGTCCTGCCAATAGAAAGCATGTTTTTATGAAATTAACTTATTTATCAGGCTGTTGATCTTTTGAGGATCATAGCTTGAGGTAAATTCGCTTTCCATCTTTCATGGTCCAGGGCACATTGCTTCTGTTTAGTTTTATCAAGCTTTCTGGCATCCGTAATTGCTTGTTATCTGAAACGGATGTTTAGTTGAAACATTGCTTTCCATTCTCTCAGATAGTTAAGCGAGTTTTACCTTCCTGACTAGATTTACAAACAGAAGTAGATCTGTTGTACCTCCTGTATTTGCTATACTCGCATAAAAGACCCGAAGGAGATTTTTCGTTCGAAAGTTTCTAAATTCAGTTCATCCAGTGTTTGGATCGTTATACTCAAGACAAACCGATGTAGTTTGTGTCTGATGATATTTTTTCGGATCTCCAACAAGCAGCTGTTTGTGGAATTGATATTGTCAAATCGTCTGGCCTCTTAATCGATCACCGAAAAAGATTTAATGACGTCACGTTTGTTGCAACGAATAATGTAAGTATCATCAGAGTAGCCCGATAGCTGGACAGACTTGAAAAACACGCAAGTTTTCGACCCTAACTCGGTTCAGTTTTCCATTAATCCCCAATTCTGCCGTCGCCTTGCATAGTTCAATGAGACGAATACGAAATACGCCAACTCATTATTTTAGTAGAGATGCAACATTGCTAGACTTGATCTTTGTTTGCTTTTTATAATCAGCTTTCAGCTCCTGCATTCTCAAAGCATGTTTTGATTTTTTTAACTCTAAGATTTTGCCTTGTTCATTCTGTTAATCAATCCACTTACCGTGATTTTCACAATGTAAATGCTCGTGAACTCGAAGACCATACACGAGGTATAAACTGGGATACACTATTTCACATGCCCTCATCGAACCGAAAAACAAACCATGGTTTACTCGTAATGTAAGACAATTAATGGAACAACGAGATCAGGCCTGCAATATTTGGAAACTGTATCGATTGAGTTGCGTCGGGTGTATTGTTCATTTCGTAATAGAGTCCTGCCAAATCTGAACATTTCTCTCAACAACTAAGTTCATCCTTTAATGGGCGTCAACTGTGGAAAACCCTAAAAACCAGCTGACGATACCGATGTAAACGTCCTCAATAAAAAATTTGTTTCTGTTCCTACAAGGCAGGTCCTTTCGCCCAGTGCCGAAAGTTCGGTTTCATACATCGATCAGTTAGATCTTGACGACCCTTTCCCTGGCTTAAGTTTTTTCTGCGGTGGAAAGTGCTGACGTTGTCGAAAGTTTACTCTCTATTAAGTCAAAGGCTGTCGGTCTCGATGGTATCTATTCATCCCTCCTTTTTGTATATGATTCTGCCAATCGTGCTGCCTTATATTACCTATATGTTAAAGACTCAATTCCGATGTCCGGAATGTACCCGGATATTCGGAAGCAGGCTAAATCTAACCACTTCCCAAAAGTGCTAGAACAGATAAGTTTAGGCCTGTTGCCATTTTCCCTTTTTTGTCTAAGGCCTTCGAGAGGATAGTTCAAAAACAGATCAATGTTCATTTCGCACCCAATTCAATGCTTTCTCCAAAACAGCCTGATTTTCGTAAGACACACGAGTTGACGAAGGCTTTTGATACCGTCAATCACTTCATTCTTTGTAAAAAGCTTAGACAAAACTTCAACTTGTCAACTGGTGCAACTAAACTTATCTATTCCTACTTAAGTAATAGAAGGCAAGCATTTCTAGTTGGAGACAGACGCGGACCACGTACAATTATACTTCAGTTGCCCTCTTGGACTTATTGAGCATGGAGTCTTTTTCGTCAATGAGGATTTAGTGAATGTGGCTAAATGGTCTGTGTCAAATGGTCCCTTCTTTAACCCTAAAAAATCGAAAGGTCTTGTCATATCTAGAAAATTTCTAGATCGTTCGTATATGCCGAGTATTGTATTGAATAATGCGCATATTGAATACGTTGAAACCTCGCAAAAAACCCCGGAGTTACTTTCAACTGTTTTTTGTCCCGGGATAACCATGTAAATGGACTCGTCGGCCACGTCTTGGGTATGTCTCTTGATAAATATCTCGATTATAGAAGTTTGATCTTGCTTTGAGATATACTCTTTTCTCGTCAACCACAGTACTGTTTTGACAGGATAAAATCTCTAACCTCGCATAGATCTCGTCAACTAATTGTCCCTCGCTATGCATTCAATTTTTTGTTAATTCCGTCCGTCTTTGGAACTCTTTGCCACGGAACATTAAAGAAAACCAAAACGCAACAAGCATTAAAAAGGCCTTAAAATCTTATTTCATAGAAAATTTGTAAATGTATATTTAGTAAGTGTTATTTGAACTCTTTCTTAATTATGTCAAATCAATTTTTTTGTATATAAAGGGTTTTTCAATAAGAGCGCTACAACAGTTTTCTTTTAAATAAAACAAAAACGGTTTTGGATATCAATGAAATTCTTTATTCCTGTGAAAGTTCGTTCGATGCCATTATGTACGGAACTTGATTTCTTTTGCATGGCCACCACGGGCACGCTTGCAGAAGTCCAGACGCTGAACCCAATTTTCGACGGTTTTCAAGCATAAATCGGCCGATAGTGCTGCTATTTCAGGTTCGATATTCGTACGAAGTTCATCAATCGTCACTGGCTTTTTGGCATAGACCATAGAGTTGACGTAACCCCACAGGAAATAGTCTAACGGCGTCAAATCGCATGACCGAGGCGGCCAAGCGACTGGACCATTTCTTGAGATAACACGTTCTCCAAACTTGTTTTCCAATAAATTGATTGTGACATTCGCTGTATGGCTTGTGGCGCCGTCCTTTTGGAACCACATGTCCTCCAAAACCATATCGTCCAATTGGGGCCAAAAATATTCGGTTATCATTGAACGGTAGCAATCCCCATTCACAGTAACGTGCTGGTCTTGATCATCACGGAAGAAATACGGCCCAATGACGTCAATTTAATGTTGTAAGGACAACACACAACGTCACAGAGATGCCCAACGCTTGAGAACGACGTGTGAGAGACACATTTGGGCTTTCTGCAACTGACGCCTCAGCGGCAGCAATATTCTCGACACTACGGGCACTTCTTTGTCTCACTGGCCCGGGAACATTTTGTACTGTGCCTGTGGATTCAAATTTTTCCACTAGACGCTCAATTGTTGATCTGCTAGGACGATTATGACGACCATAAATTGGACGTAAAGCTCTTAACGTTGAGGCCACTTACTCCGAATTTCGGTAGTAAATTTTAATAATTTGGACTCGTTGTTGGCTTGTATATCTTTCCATCATGAAATGGCAAACCTCACTGAAGAGAAATGTCCAAAGACCGGCAAGAAATATGGCTTCGTTTGCTGTCCCTGTGGCTCTACTTTTGTAGCGTCCCTGTTGAAAAACCCTTTATAACTATAGCTCTACTTTGTAAAATTAGCTTAGAACTATCTTATAAGATTTTAAATCTTACAGGTTACTAAGCAACCACATAAATAAAAATAAAATAAAAAATATGCGACGAATAGTGACACATGCGGATTGGATGTCGAGTAGTAGGAGGTGAGTATCGGCTTGTCTTTTCCAGAATTTGGTACGTTGTGAAAATTAGGTCTTTTGTCAATTTGTCGGCGGATGGTGCACATTTTGTATCAGAACTGTTGGAGACTACGACGCCACCAAGATGCCAACAACCGGACACGTCGGATGCCTTTTTGTTGCATTTGTTATTTAATACAACTTTTATTTCGGCTAAAAATAAAACAGTTTCTTATAACGTTTGATGAGTCTGTCGTTTTACGGGTACGTGCCAGAAGAGTGTCAACGTTACCCTTGCACCCTCACTGTCTGTCCGTTCGGCTCTCTGTGTCAGAGCTGTTTCTTCTAAACATTAATATGTAGACACATGCAACTTAAATAATGGGCGGCGCAGTTGGTAGCGCCCCTGCCTTTCAATTGCTTTAATTGTCCTTGTCCGGTCACCATTGGCCATTGGAATCAAATAAATGCCACTATCATTGAAATGGTCGAAAAGCGATAGTAGTCTGACTGATGGGTGGGGTTGTTGTAGTGGTTGATGTAACGGCTAAGAAGATATAACACTGACAGCAGAGTGTTGACCTAAATCTTCCAAACTTTCAAAGTAATTTCAAACTAATGTCGTATAAAATGCTGCGAATTAAGCTAAGCGAATTAAGTCGATATGAAATCCTCCGTCCCTATTCGGGCTCCACCCACGGAATTGAATTGAAACCAAATACACTTGAGTTTCTCAAACCACTACATAATCTTTTATTTTTCTCCTAGTTCTTCCGCTCGCTCTGTGCTACATGCATTATAAGAGTAGTCATATCCACTTGAGAGCGAGAATAATAAGTTGTAATAATAAATATTTTAAGTTGAAAATAGAAGGCGTTCCCCTTTAAAAATGTGTTTTTGAAGACGAAAATCAATTTTACTTTGCTATTTAATAGGTGTGTTTTCTTTCAAGGCGATACAGGCTAGGAAAAAGCATTCCATGAAAAATACAATAAGAACTAAGCCTATATAGAATTCGTTTAGCCCGTATCGTTATCGAGCACTATGAGTTAAGCGGTTTTAAAACCAGTGTTGTCAAACTACTTGCCGACATATGTTATCGAAAATGTTATCGATAAATATCAAATATGACAAGCCGGCCTCTGTCTATTTGGAATTCTATGGAATTTTGAATGTATACGCATTGGATTCAGGGAATTGTTAGCAGCTAAGCATGGAGAAGAAGTTAATTCTTAAAATAAATCTAAATTTAAAAATGTTAATAAAAAAACTAACAATCACTTTAAATACCAAATAGAAATGGAGAAATAAATACATATTAGGTAGTTCATGATTTAACGATGTAACCGCAAGTGAGACATGAAGTCCTGGTCATTAAATGCGTCAATTGTGCCAACAAAATCTACACATTTCGGGTGGTTCTCCAACTCAATTTCAGATTCCCCTGAATCGCCACTGGAACCCGAAGCATTGGACACAAACGCAAGCATTTCTTGCACTTGTTTTGGACATGTGGACTGTTGAACATTTATTCCTGGTCTCTCTTCTGACTTCTGAAACGAATTTTCAAGCAGATACGCACGATATATGTTTATGTTCATGAAAAGATGACACTGAAGTGTCATCTATCTCAACTCAATATGTGATTATGCTCAGTGCTGCCATATTCACATTAACAAAATATAAAGCCGCGATAATCGTTTTTTTATTCGTCTTTTTTCTAAGCCTATATCGTCTAAAAACAAAACACACCTAATATTGATTTAAAAATGCGACCCAATTTTACGGCCAAATGTACAGGGTACAGAAACCTGTATGTGCGTTTTCTTCAATATCTCTCAAAACCAAGCTCAAGCGACCTAAAGTTCAACGACGAACATTGTGGTCCTTCGAACAAAATTACTAAAAAATTTTTTAAACGATTTGAAAACTATTGAAACCGTAGCCATTTTTGTTTGGACTCAATGAGTTTAAGTGAGGCAGCAAAATTTTGGATAAGCATTTGACATTTGCTTGAAAACATTACAAATGTAAAATAAAGCTAACAGAAGCTAGGTGTGTGCTAGAGATTTTATTGGGTAACCAAAATGTTATAGAAAAAGTTACCAAGGCGGCGAATACTTCGCTTACAGGTGTGAATGAGGATAAATACGAAACATATCTAGGCCTATAATAGGAATATTTCTCTTCATATTCCTGGGTCATAAAACAGAGCTAGACTTGTTGGTCGTTGAAAAATCGAGCTCGTACTTACACAATTTGGGGCATTCTATCGTTCAATATTTATTGATCTACTGGTTTCTTAAAGCATTTCCCATGTTGGAAACTGCTTCGAATTCGGCACAAAGCAGTTCTTTTAGATTGAGGTCGAGAAATATAGCACGCCATTTCATTTATTTCAGCATTGTGTGTTCTTGGAAAAATATGTTTTTCGGATCATTACGAGTAGTTTGCACTTATGTGATTCTAGAATTAACTGATCTCAAAAACGATATTAAGGTGTATTCCTAAATTTTCACATCACCACATCTTTACTTTTGCAATACGCCAAACATTAACTCTTCTCGTTTCTTGATATATCTCAAATTTTTACTGGTCATTTTATAAAACTTTTGAACTTTTGACCATGAGAAGCTGCGGTAGCTAACCGCTTTGTTTTATCTTTCGTCGAAATAAGCGAATTAAACTTATGGGGTAGTATCTGTGACTCAATTGAAGCAATGTATCGGAATCTGCCCGGCAGGTACTATTAAGATTTGCCTACTTTAACGTTTTATCCGAAAAGTTATTAACGGCAGTGTAAATATTACTAAATTTGGTTGTATCTTGTAAGATACATGAAAATTGTAAGTTAAATTAATTGTGCAATTTTATCATTAAAATAATAAACAAGGGCAACCGTCCATTTTTTAATAGTTTTTTTTGTTATAAAACTGAAGCCACTGAACGACAACCAACCAATTCATGTGTTCATATTCCAAATGATTTGGATTCGATTGCCTTATTCATTCTCAAGATGTGCGAGACGAAAAAAATCCGCACGAACCTGCAACCGTACACACAGACACACACACACAGTCATCCTTGTAAGACCTGGGACCTCGAAACGTAAAGATATGTATGGTATGTCAAAATTTTGAATTCTGAAAATCTAGCCGATTACAAGCACTTCCCGATGCACACTGTGTTGGATTACAAATCTAGGTGGACAAAATGAAAAAAAAAGTTCAGCCACATGACTTCCGATCATTTGTTTAGCTTCTCAATAACCAGGTACCTAACTGTAATTCAGGTTTTTTTTTTTTGGAAAAATTTAGCGTCAAAGTCAGTTGCTGTCAACATGTGCATTCATATTACTGAGAAAAGTGTTATATTTTTATATATTTGGTTTATGATTAAAAAGGCTATGGTGGTTTTATTGTTTCCATTTTTTTTTATCATTATTTAACTATATTTAAAGGTAAAATATATTAATTTTTATTTAATTATTTCCATTGGAAGTATTTAAACAAAAAAATCGTGAGAGGGTCAAAAAGTGGAAAAAATTAAATACTTTTTTTTTCAAGTAGAATTAAAGTTAATTATTCCACATAATTCCGCCGCAAGACTACATTTAAATTAATCTGTCAAGTGTTCACTTTGAGGTAAATAAAAAACATCTTGCACGTTTTTGCCACCGCCATAAATTTTTTTTCACTTTTCCAGTATGACCTCCACTATATCACGTAGGGAAATGGGAGAAAGGTCCCAAAATACATCGAAAAGACCTCGTATTTGCATTAATAGTGGAAAGATATGGTCTTGAAGACATGTGAGATGAAGTTGAAGCTAGGCTTAAGGTAAATATAAATATTGTTTGCTTTAAGCTTATCGAAAAATGGGAAAAAAGTGGAAGACATCGCAACCGTTTTTTTGAGATCAAATGCAGTTTGGTGTGATGAACCTTATGTTTTGCCTGAAAGCGTACAACCTCAAAATCTTGAGTAAGCTGGAAGAAAACTAAAAGACTTTAATGACTGAACCGAAAAATCAAAAATCATGTAGCTTCGTCCAGTAAGGGTACGGTGTTAAAAATTTAGTTTAGATATAGTTCTGAGTATATACCTTCAATGGGCTTTTCTGCTGATGAAGCATTATCAATAATGGTTGATTCTAATATGTCGAAACATCAATATGATTTCTTGGGAAAAATTCATCGAAAGATGCAAGGATCTTTTTCCATCCTACACTAACGTTCAAAGAGCTAGCTGTGTTAACAACTACTGAGGTGTATGCAAAAAGTTCACTGTAAATCATACTATTGAAGAGTTTTGCTAAGCTCAAGAGGAGGTTTTGCTCGCTATAGACGAATTGAAAACTGGCGAAAATCGTCTAAATATTTTGGTTAAATGGGGATGCGATGGGGCTCAGCAAAAGCAGTATAAACAGAATTTTTTTTCGGATTCTGGCCAAGGCCATACAGATGAAAGTTCGTTTACCATTTCAATGGTGCCTATTCAAATGTATTACAGTTCTTCAAAGGGAAAATAAATTGCTTGGCAAAATCCAGCTTATTCATCTACAAGATACTGCCATAAAATCAAATTTGTTTTTGCCAAAGAGTACACGGATTTAATTTCTCAAGAAATTAATTCAATCCAGCAAGGAATTAGAGATTTGTCTCCAATTCTAATGCGGAGTGGCCAATAGCAGTTTCTTGTCGACTCTACTTTTATGCAAACTATGATAGACGGTAAAATATGTGCTGCACTTTCATCTGTGATTTCGTCTTCTCAAAGGTGTTTCATATGTGAAGCAAAACCAAGTGAATTAAATAAACCTTCTGTGATCTTGAACAAAACAATCGATGAAAGATCTCTTTCATTTGGAATGTCTCCGCTACATTCATGGATCCGTTTTATGGAGTGCATATAACACATAGCGTATAAGCTGCCTATTAAAACCTGGCAATCTCGAGGACCGGAAAATAAAGCAAAAGTGGGTGAAGTAAAAAAAAATATTCAACAGAGATTCAAAAATGAGATGGGGTTGTTTGTAATGTAATGTAATACCAATGATGGTAATACTGCTAGACTGTTCTTTCGAGCAGTTGAATTCAGCTGAGAAATCACAGGTGTGAATAGAGAATTGATTGAAAGATTTCACATTATTTTAGAAGCTTAAGGAAGTGGCTTTCCAATAAACGAAGATGCTTTTGAATCTTTCATTATTGCAACAAGAAATTTATATTTTAAATGAAAACCCTTGGTATATAATGCCCGTTAGCGTCCATAAAATCCTTTTTCATTGAAAAGTGTAGGGTCTTGCATTCTTCCTATAGGGCAGCTCTCAGTAGAAGGACACGAGAAAATTTAGAGAGTTATTCACTAGAAAAACGTCTAGAATAGTCTAAAATACAGATCTTTTTAATCGTCTCTTAATTTCATCTGATCCGTATATTGCAAGTTTACGTCACAATCCTGTTCGAGTTCGAGGTATAATAACAAAAGAAGTTCTTTCACTACTAACTCTATTAAGCAAGAATAAATTTTTTACGACGGATATGAAAGTGAATGAAAGTCTTAACGTGTATTTCTGTATCATAATCTTTGTTATTAATGTTATAAAGTCAAATCAATTAAATAAAAACAATTATTATCAAATATTTAGTGGAGTCTTTACTAAAACAAATAAATGATGAACTTCGACTCCTTTCGTAACAATTCCCTTAATAACTGTACAATCCATGTATCGTTGTATCGTTTAACCTAAATGCAAGTATATATAACTAAAAATAATCTCAGGATGATGTGAACCCAACGCGAGTAATTAATTTTGTCCAGCTAGATTTGTGATCCAACACACTGTGCGATGGGAAATGAATGATCCGGTAAAAATCGTATGTCATATCGTATCCTTAACATCTTATTAAAGTCAGAAATAAATTTCATTAAGTCTTTAAGGAAAAGTTAAATGCGAAGTATATCTTCTTTTTTTAGTGATTCGGCAATCGCCTGAAGATCTGCATTTCGCAAACGCGTTGTGAAAGATAAACTTGCATTTATCGATGAGATGCAAAAAAAATATATCTGCATGTCTTTGGTTTTAATTTGATTAGGGACAGATATGCCGACAGGTCGATAACTTCGATTGGTAGGTACTTTCAAAAGTATCCAAAGGCAATAAATTTTCTAAACCCAAATGGCAACCGGACTAATTTCCTAAACGTCGCGTCGCTACGGTCCGTCAGCTTTCTACACGTCTATGGGCCCATAGCATGGCGACTCATTTGGAGAAAGTTGCGTTAATTGCCACCCTAATTGCTGAAGTTGTACATACGAGCCGGACCTCTAATCCGATCGATAAATCCCCTTCGCCGTATCTCGCCGAGAAACTATTGCAGATCTTATCGGAGAGAAAACGAATTGTATGACAGCTGCGCCGAAGCACCATAGATTGTCGTCGTCGACGACGGCCGATCAGCCAATGTTGCATTCGGTGTGTGTGTGTGTGTACCCACTTGCAACTACCACCCGCTTCCTCCTTCTCGACCAGACCATTTAGTTAGCCAAGAGTGCGTTCGAGATACATACGAACGTGTTCGCAGTTTGTCTATCGGCGAGTAATGCGTGCGGCAATATTTTAAGTGCTGTTACTGTTCCCCTTCGCATCTGATGCGCCTGATCGCCGCAGTCCACTCCAATTCGTAATGTGTTAATAAATAAATGATCCCCTCGCTTGCTCGCAGCTATCTCGACAGCGGAGCGGGGCAGCAGGCGAGCAGCATGATCTTATCATCTTGGTCGTATGTAAATCTATCCTTTATGTTTCGGCTGGAGCCGTTGTTCCGCTGGTGCAGTAGTCCGCTGTGACTAGTGGTGGTGGTGTGTCTTGTCGGGTATGGAGGCTCTGCGAATAGATCAAAATCCGAACATTGTTATAACGGAGCACAGAGGTGCAGAGATATATCAGCGTACTCTGCTCTGTTGTGGGGTTCCGCCAGTGACCCTGGTGTTGCTCGATGGTGTCTTCTCCAACCCGCCCCGTGTTGAATCCATCCTTTCGAACATATTTCGAAATCAAATAAAATATCTTTCTTGTGTTTAGTTTTTTTTTTTGTTTTTTTGGTTGGGCATTGCTTTGCGCTGCACATGCGATATCGCGAGATGCTGATCTCGACCGAATCTTACCGCGCGCCCAGTCCCCGTGGCCAGGCTCACATATATCCCTATGTGACAGGTAATGTCTGTGTTTCCAGTGTATGCGGCTCTGACTACAACAAGAGACTTATTAACCCCGCTTTAGTAGAGTGTTTGTTTTTTTTCTCTATTTGCTGTTTATCTTTGGCTCCGGTGCGGCGTTTACTTTTCAATCTTTACTGCGTGGTTGAAATTGGGCCGATTTATTTTACCAGATTTGGCGGAAACGCATCGCAGCATGAAATCTGTTTTTGATTAGGGTTGCACGACCAAAATATCGTATCTGGAACAATGTTGCAATGAGGTGGATTGTTGCCGCTTGCACAGATTGTTTTGTGCAATTATCCAAATTCCAAGTGGTCCTAATTTGTGAATAGAAGCCAACTTGTTGGGCAGATAATAATAAACAAGTCAAGAGGTGAACTAATTTAGTAAATAAATATTATCTCAGTGGCGTATTGTTGTTGACCATTAAATGCCGAGTCGTGAGGTGGCAGCATGAAGCGGATACTTTTGTTGGGCAAAAATGTCAGCTGGAGTCCTGTTGTAACAAAGAAATATCATGTGGCTCGAAACACTTGTCTACAAGTGTAATTTTCCTTTACAAGCGGATAAAAGTGAGCTGATTGAAATATTAAGTCTTGTGGACCTTTAGAGGCTTAAATGGTACGGAAAATAGCTTGGCACACTCTCTTGGCATGTTGCCTCTGTTTTGTTTAAAAATGGACAAAAACAAATGAATGAAAATAGTTTACACAAAGTCTGAGGTTTTTAACAAATGCAGATAAAAATTCAGCATTTGATTTACAAGTAGCTCTTTCTTCTATGAAGCAGACGACTTATCATCACATTTCTCACATTTTAAGCCAGCAGTGAAAGAATCCACTCTTTATAGTGTTGACGGCTTCAATAATTTCTCTCGGAGGGTGGTTTTTTTTATAGAAATCGTTCGACTCTTGTTTGCAACGATATTCCAGCCGCCAGTTCCGTGCAAAAAGCAAGCCTGACCGTGGCCATCTTTGCTACTAGTTTATTGCTTCCACCTCTTGTACTTGATTGCGTGAGAGACTTGTTTTTGCAATCCGAAGTAGCAAGATCTTGACACTCAGTCCATCCGTATAGATGGTATTCCACTCATTTATCCGAACATGTTCTGCCTCTCCTTCCAATTAGAGAATGTTTTGAAAATGGATTAAGAAAAGACTATCATACTTTTTCACTTGTTAAATTCGTAAGAGTCATCAACTGTTTCATGAACTAGTTGGCTTAAGTGAGCCTTTCAAATTATATCCGATTTTTCAGAGTCACGGAACAGACATTTCTTGTATCCCACTTTTCCTTAACTACATAAGGATAATACGTCAACTTAAGAGGGTATTCTAGTCTAGAGGCATGAATTTTATGTAATTTTTGAAGTGTCGTAAAAAAAGGAAATAAATATTTTTAGTAACCATTTTTTTAATAGTTATTTATTAACATAGCAAGAATACAGAAAAAAATAAAAAAATAATTAATCTAGAATAATGTCGCAATGTCTGGAACTACGGAAAAGTTGGAAAGATTTTTTTTCACAAAATGGCGACTGCCTGAAAAAAAAACAATTTTTGTACCACTCTTTTGGACTGTTTCGAATTAGAAAAAAAAACCAAAAGGAATAGAAATTTGGTGATGGGGATAGTTCCAGACATAGACAAGTCCACAAGGAAGACTCTCTAAAAATTTCAGGTAAATCGGTCCAGTAGAACCTGAGAAATCGTGGGTAATGTTTTGAAAAAGACATGAAATGATATTGAAGACTTACATTTATTCAATCTGCCATTCCTGCGTCATACATCGGACCTTCCTCGACTTCGAAAAAACTATTTTCCGCGTTTCTCTCTTTAGTTCTGGAGCGGTTCTGGCCTCCTTTGATGCGTTTGATTCTCGTATCTCGGAGCGGTCATTCCAGACGTTGTCTCGTTTCACAGCAAATGAATGAGCTTCCGGACCAATTTTCATTCCCATAAGCTCCATCATTTTTAAAATAGGAATGAAGCCTTAATAAAAATACAAATAGCAATAAATGTCGCTATCTCAATCATCTTAGGTCCGGAATGAATATGTTTTGGATCGAAAGTCCAAATCAAAGAGTTTAACATCGAGTACCGAGAGTAACATCGAGTCAATAATTCCTTTGATGATAAAGTCTCGTAAATTGGCTTAATAATTTTCAAAAAATCATCACACAGAGGAGGATTTTCGTGGTCAAACTCCTGTAATGTACCTTTAGATGCAGCTTTTTGCCATTAAATTTTGCTGCTGATGCACTCGAAAGACTGGCGTCGTCCTGTGCCGTTAAATCGCCTTTTTGTTTGTCGATCTGGACGCGTAATCCTTTGCGCTGAAGATTTTTTATTTTTTATTTCACTCACAGCAGATATGTACGTCCACGTGGTTTGAAGGTTAGAATTCAACTGTTAGCAACAGGACGTAAATGAACACTAAATACAAAAGATACAAATCACATTGGTTTCTTGTATTACAATATATACAAAGGACAGAAGGTTTTACTGAGAAATATAGATTCAGGTAGACGGAGAATTCCTAATGTCTTTTGTTGGCTTAGTTCCGGCTGAGCCAGTTTGGATGCCGGGTCAGCAAAAAACCGACATCTCCGAACATAATTTGAATTTTGAAAAACCCTCTTGTAAATATATTCTTGAATACTTAAATTTTGAAAATATAATTTTTTTTGGAAATTTCTAGACTAGAATACCCCCTTAAAACATATCTGAAACTTTGAAAGCTTCTGAATGACTTGAACTGTGGTATTCTTTGCAAAAGGCCCACTGGAGATCTGATGGCATAAATAACTAGAAAGTTTAACTGCACTCTGCATCTTTTTAGTGAATCTAAGATTTTCATGTTTTATGGTTCAAAGGCGATTGAAAGAGATTGCGTATATTGTATATTGTATATCGACGAATGAACTAGAAACTTCCTTTAGACCCTACGATTCAGATGGTGTTGGCTTCAAGCCTGCGACTCAATGCTGGTTTTTGTGCCCGACTCTTTTTCTGATTTTCATTTATGATCTCTTTTCTGAAATATTTAAATGCAATCCTAAAGATTGTCACGACTTATTTCACCTTGTAACCTGACTAGCGCGAACAGGACCTTTTATGCCAATATCGCAATGCGGCGTGCGGGCGTTTTTGCCTTAGTGGCTACTAGGCGCGAAATGTCGCTTCGCGTTAAGTAATTACGCATCTGAAAACATAAAAGAAACCGAGCACCTTGTTTCAAAAATTCATCACGAAACTCATTTCAGATATGCTGATATGGGATATGCTGAATGAATATTAATTTCAAAATAAAATATAAACAAATAATTCAATAGTAAATTTACTTTTTTATTATTTTCAGCAAATCGTAATTTATTTCAGATAAAATAAATAATTGAAGGCGAATTACACTTTCTTCCGACAGCAGCTTCATTTCAATGTGGGAATTGACTTCAAGGGATATGTTCCTTTTTTTTGCATTTCGGCCCATTCGTTGATTGTTTTCAACAACACTTGGAAAAAGTTTTTTTAACACGGGTTCTTCCATCTTTTTTCTCGGAGAAAACTGTACCGGCTCCAGCTCCTCGCGTATTTTGTTCCATGCAATGTCTCTTCAGGATTTTGTAACTTCTAGATTTTGTTGTATATAAAAAACTAACTTTTGCTCAAACCATTTCCAGAGCTTGAAGATATTTGTGTACTCGAGCGTTGAGCTTGAGCTTATGATATTTACGATCAAAATCCTGTCATTTCGTTTTAAATGGCAAATCATAAAGTGGCGCTCGCGCAGTCGTGCGTTTGACAGGCTGTCTCCCAACCTACGAGAAACTCTGTCACAATGCACGACCTCAAAAGTTGTAACACAAAATGTGACTTCATGACAATCGCAGGGGTTAGGAATATGACCGAAAAATTTTCTGTTCCCCCAAATTCTTTGGACACGATTTCGCAGTGATAATAAAAGTAGATAATAAAAGATAAATGTCATTTGACGAGTTTTAGAACTTTTTTCAAAATTTATTTTAAGCAAAAAACATTTTTCTGCAGCGAAGTCAAAATGAATGAAATCATGACCAACACAATGGCTGCGCCCTGTAGTTAAAATCGGACAAGTCCAAGAAAAATTCCAATCCAAAAAAATTATCAACTGGTAGTGAGCTGTCAACGCGTCACCAAAGTAAAGATCAAAACGCCTGTCAAACGCCCGAGGTTACAGTTCGTTTCAATTTATGCGCGCACGTTGTTTCTACTCTGTATACTCAGAGCGAGAGCGCCCGATCGCCGTTTTGCGATATGGGCATTATTCCACCGCGTGACGTCAAACGAATCCTCAGTTGTTCCTATGTGACGTCCAATGCCAACTGCATGTTTTAATGAGCATCTTACATCAGAGTTCTATTTAATGCCTGTTAAGCTCCAAAATTTCTTGAACGAAGTCTTGAGCAATGATCAAGTCCTCTGCAACTTCTGCGATAGTCGGCCAACATTTCTTTGATTTTATCGATATTTTCTAGTATGAATATATCTGGGTCTAGTACTGTCTCCGTCAGCCTCAACGTACGTGCAACGCACTTCTTCATTTTTGAGATTGGAAACATAGGCGAAGTAACAGATATGTCAACTTAAAAAAAAAAAAAAAAACCACTCAAATCATTTCCCAAACTTTTTTAAAAGTGGTATTTGCTTGGTATAAGTTAACAAGCTGCTTGTACCTTCGAAGGGACGCTACCAAAATGTCAAAGCCACAGAATAGTGGAATGATAAACCTAAAACAGCGATAAGGGTAAATTAAGTAAGGTTTTCAAATCTTTGCCAAATTGATCCCATAATGAAAGTGAAAAAAGATAGCTTTAGAGTAGAAAAAAGGTTGGCAAAATCTTGCACGGAATCATAATGAGAGTATATCATGGTTTCCTAGAGGGTCAGCATATTTTGAATTGAAAGGATTCTACAAAACTCTGGAAGATCCATAGTAATTTGGTTGACGCTGGAAAAAGGAGATTGACTTTGAGTTTATGGTCTCAAAAAATTAACAGTATGCATATGTTTGAATTGACAATCAATCAGTAGTCAGTCTTAAAATTCTTTTCAAGTGAACACACAATTTATTTTTTTTAATTCAGTAACAATTTCACATTGTTTATTCATATGTAGTTTTTTTATATTGTTGGTTGAAAATTGTTGGTGCCACAAAGGAGAGTTTTTGTTTTCCATGTCGTGCATCCTTGTTATTAATATTATAATTAATATTCCATTTGTCCTTTTCCTGTTTCATGGTATTGACAAAATGGTCAATAGTATGTTTGAAACGTTGATCTTTATAAGTCTCGTTGATAACATTGAAAAGAAAAAGTTTTTGCATTGATAACAAATTAAAGCTTTCGCAAGGGTTAAAAAAAAATTCCACATAACCATTTTAGGAATGCACGAAAATTTTGAATATTCTGTTTTGGATTCTTTTTATGTAGTGCGCTGCATTACCCCAAGCCGATGATCCGTACTGAAGTGTCAACTCGACTAGGGATGAAACGACATGCGCAATATATTCGGGGCAGTCATTTGTCTCAGGTGTTTGATGAGTCCCATGCAGACACTCAAAACTATGGCCCCGTTCCAGCACGCCTTTGCTAAACTGGTATACTGCTCCGCTACGGGGAAATTCTTCTGGAACGCATTTGGAGCAACAGAAAAAATGACGTCACGTTTACCAGCAAATCAAATGGGATTTGACAGCTTTCCTTGCGTAGCGAAGAAATCTTTGTTAAATTCCCTTCAAATATCCCTTAAATTTCCTACGCGACGAACTGTCACCTCAGTACATTTTTCGCGTAGCGGATCTGCGCTACGGTGTGCTGGAACGGGGCCTATGAAAACTTATTTAAATTTGTGTTTTTATTATTTGCAATATCTTGGTTTTCTTTGATTTTTTTTTAAATGATCACGCGCGTACAAGGGGTTCTGACTACCCTTAAAATGTTCGTACATAACGCGAGTGATTGAAATGAGTAGGAAATAACCGAGCGAGGTAGAGCGTTCCACATTCGTGTTGTGCGGCTAATACACGAATCTATATACTTGACTGTATGGCCGAAGTTGGGCTTGAGGGTGAACTGATGATCATTCCTGGCGAGACGGGTGTTACGATGAAAGGGGGTGGAATGCAGTTGGCTTATTAATAAGAGCGATAAAATATGGTTAGACAGGAGATTTTACGATGGCGGTGACTTTGTAATATTTTTGTCAGCTATGAGTTTTATCGCTCGATTTTGAATTCTATCAAGCAGGCTCAAGATGGTCTTTGGAGCACCTGTCCATAAATGGGAGTCGTTGGCACCTTCGTCTTCGCGTAGGGTGTGTTTTTTGTCATTTGCCGATTTTATCTGATCCCGTGTTTAGTGAATGAAATGGTAGAGTGGGAACACTACACTTATTTTTACAGACACTGTTCAACCAGGATTCTTGGTTTTTTGAAAAGAGCAAACTTCCCGATAAATTTCGGAGTCTTACATTATATAAATGCCTGCCTTGGCTATCATGGTGTTTAGTTAGTCAGTCAGCCATAATTTTCACTACAATGTCGATGGAAGAATCCATAATGTTCTGGAGCTTCGTGGCGACCAAGCGACTAATTACACGATTATTGGACTCAGTGTACAATTAATCATCTGGTGAAAGGCTTGTGTGGAATGTAACTTAAGGTATTCCAGTCTAGAAATTTTAAAAAAATCGATTTTTTTAATATGTGCAAAATCTACATATTCGAAAATACATCTACAAGAGGGTTTTTCAAAATTCAAATTATGTTCGGAGATGTCGGTTTTTTGCTGACCCGGCATCCAAACTGGTTCGGCCGGAAATAATCGAACAAAAGACATTAGGGATCCATATTTCTCATTAAAACCTTTTGTCCTTGACCTTGACCTCAAAGTGACTTGTATCTTTTATATTTAGTGTTCACCTACGTCTACCTGCTAAGAGTTGAATTCTAACCTCCAATCATCGAGGACGTGCATATGTGCTGAGAGTGAAATAAAAATATTGTGAAATATTTTTTTTTTATGAAATGGATAAAAAAATCCTCAGCGCAAAAGATTACGCGTCCAGATCGACAAACAAAAAGGCGTTTTCACGGCACGGGAAGACACCAGTTTTACGAGTTCATCAAAGGAGACCAAAACTGCTCTATATGAAGAGAGAAACGCGGCAAATAGTTTTTTCGAAGTCAAGGAAGGTCCGATGTATAAAGCAGGAATGGTAGATTGAATAAATGTAAGTCTGCAATATCATTTCATAACTTAGGCTGCGAAAAACTTTACGCGAAACTTTAAGCGCGTTTTTCTTGAAACTGTCTTTTTCAAAACTATACCCACGATTTCTCAGGTTCTACTGGACCGATTTACCTGAAACCTTATAGAGAGTCTTCTTTATAGACTTGTTTATGTCTGGAACTATCCCCATCGCCAAATTTTTGTTACTTTTTTTTTGTAAATTCGAAACAGTCAAAAAAAGTGGTACAAAAATTTTTTTGTTTTTCAGGCAGTCGCCATTTTGTGAAAAAAAAATCTTTCCAACTTTTCCGTAGTTCCAGACATTAGGGCATTTTTCTTGATTAATAATCTTTTTTTTTTTGGTTTCAGATTGCAAGGAGGGTTGAAATCGTGGGTATGGTGACGCGTCAATTTTTGAGACCCCCACTTTATCAACTGCTAATTTTTGAAATTTTCAACTTTTTTATATTTTGTTTTTTTTCTGTATTCTTGTTATGTTTATAAATAACTAATAAAAAAATGGATACTAAAACTATGAATTGCCTTTTTTTTATACACTTCAAAAATTACATGAAATTCATGCCTCTAGACTAGAATACCCCCTTAATATCGATGGTACCAGAGCTCGTCCAGGTCCTTATATCGGGCCACAAAAGTCGGTAATCATATCTCGGTTGCGTACACTATTGAGTGTCGCCTTTTCATTGCCATCCTGGAAGACAAATGGGCCAACAATGCTGCCACAAATAATCACACGTTCAGGATGCATTGGTCTCGGTAACGATCCGTGGGTATTCCGAGCTTCAGATACAACAATTGTGCTCCTTTACGTAGCTGCCATTGTGAAAATGTGTCTTATCTGTCATCTTGACTTTTGGCTAGGAAAATTGTCAACAACTTTAAGCTGCTGGATCAATTAGAATCAACTGGACAATCTGAGATCTTTATGCAAAATCCTCACTGACTGATGTTCGGATCTTTACCGCGTTGAAGCTCTCGATTTTATGGGCACACTTTTGACTTTTTGGTCAGAACAGCATCCACTTTGAAAAGAACTATGAGCCGTTGTTCGAGTAGTAGTCTATCCACTACGTACTGGGAAAAGGCTTCCCTCAGCTCTCCAACGGAAAAGAGCTTTCGACGACTAACTTCTTCCTCATTCATCAAGAAACTGGTTTACTTCTATAGCCTGGCTCGAACCCCGAGATTTGTACACTGTCCTTTGAGACCCAAGTCCAGCTCCACTGTATACGAGTAGTTTTTAGGAGCTACCGCCTTTTGTTTGGAAGTACGATCTTTGAGAAATCTGAACACTTATGTATGAGCATATACAGAGAGAGCTCCAGCTAAGAACCTCCTCGAATCTCACCCACCAAGCTCACGAAAAAAAGGAAGCAACAGCAAAAACTAGGATCTTTGGTCAAACCATTTGGAAGCAGTATGTCTGGGGATCGGAATCAAATCCCCCATCGATGAACAGATAGTAAGTAAGTTTGTTGTTAAGATGAAGTGTGGAGCAAAAAGCTCATAGCAAAAGCTGCATGGACAGAAGGACACTGCTATAAACGAAAATATAACCTTGAATGGCACCCACAATTTGGAACCATGACCGAGTTATCTTTATAAGTAAGCAAAGTAAAGTTAAGTTCGGTTTCCACTTGAATATCATTCAAATCAAGCACCTATTGTAGTATGCACGTTTGCGTCTTAACGCAGTGCCCCCTGGCCTACAGGAAAGCAACTGCACCAATCGCATCAGCTTTAACCGCATGCATCTATGTCCCACAAAAGATTCGAAACATTTTTCATTCGATTTTCGTCCGATAAGGCTGCGGCCGCCCGATTTGTGGTATCCCCTTACAAAAGGAACACACTGCCGTTATCTATTATGCGTGCAAATCATCTCTCGTGCGATCAACACCGCACCGACCGCAGAATTCCACGATAGCACCTTTTGCGGCGGCAGCACCACCGATCGATCCAATCGCCAAATATGCTGCATTTTACTCAAAAGGATATCCAATATGAGTGTGTGTGTGTGTGATATATGCGTCAATATATTGCAATGAACAGTTAATCAATAGCTACGCAGATGGCGGCGCAGGGACTCTTCCACCTTCCAGCGCGATACAAAGCAAGGAAAAAGGAAATTTGATTAATGGGCCACCACTCTCAGCGATCGCGATGAGGAAGTGAGTGTCGCGCATGCGCATGCGCGCATTCCATATCGGGCGAGAGGAAAGATGTACTTAACACCCGTGAGGCACAAATTCACCGTTTAGTGACCGCCGCCGCTGCGCCGTCATGCCTCCAGATAGCTCTATTTGCATTTGTCATTCAGATTTAGAGATTCCGATGCGGTAGTATTGCGATGGAGGCGCTCGGCGCACATAGGTACTCTGATTCCGACCCCGCGGGGTGTCTTGTCCATGCGACTGACCACAATGAATCACCTCGATGTGACAATTTAACATGGAAATGGGAACGAACTATGAAATCTGCCGCTCAATAGAGTCTTCGTCCCATGTGCAAATGTGGAGGCTCTCTTTTGAGCCTCGGCGGACGGAGGAATGTTTTCGGCTTAAGACCTACGCAGACGAGCGAGAGAGTTCCATTATAATAAAGGCAAAATGTTCCAATAAGACTACGAATGCTTAGAAGGAGCGCATATTTTCACTTTACTACTGCCAGCCGCCGCGCCGATCGCCACTGTTGCTGTTTCCTCGGATTCCAACCGCCAGCTCGCTAGCTGCCCACATTGTACAAGCAGATACACAACACATCCATCGATCTTGCTGGCTTGTAGGACAGGAAAATGTGTAGTGCAGGGTGCACGGAACTGGCAGTCTTGTGTCCTCGATGTAAGTATTGGTCAAATCAGAAATTAATTGAGCGCTGGCACGCAACGCGCGCATGTCCATTTTGATAAATTGCCCAAAACGAAATAATTTCGTGAAAATTGATTCCGTCCACGCTGCAGCTACACTGGAGGCTTTCTAATGTTGTAGAACACATTTCGGCGTATCCTTTGTCTTAGACAGCTGGACGCACTCTGTGGTTGTGTTGTGTACCTAGCTGAAGTATACATCGCCTGAACTTCATTGCTTTTTTTTTTTTTTGTGTTGGTGTTGTTGCGGAACTTCTGACCGCGTGTGGTCCCCGGTTTCCAATTCGATTCGGATTGCGTGGATTTGCATCTGCAGTTGCACATTTTTCAAACATCGATCCGATTCGGGGCGAATGAACTGTGTGCCTTCATGTAGTTGCGATTTTTACAAATTAATAAGCCCCATGAACTGTCCCCCTGGTGCAGCGACAGGACAACACACTCTTTGGCGTTTGGTGCGTGTGGTGTTGTCCACCTTACCACGCGCATGGCATGCCAATTTGATAGCTAACAAGCCAGATACAACTCCGATTGGGGGACTCCGACTGCGGAAAGTATGCAAATGGGGAGCGTTTTGCGCACTCTATATACTGCGCATGCGCAACCGCATCTTGTCGCGGCAGCTCACACAAACAGCAAATCCAGGTCGACATGGTCTCAAATATTTTCATAATAATTTATAACACGATAGTCCGACTCCGACGACGGGACGGGCACACACGCGGGAAGATAGAGTTCATCTCGCGCGTCACACACATTGTGCAGTCCGAAGGCGCAGAGGCTGTGCAGTAGCGACTGTTGATATCGCGCGGGCAACCGCAACGGAATCGCATATCGAAACAAAGTCCTGGGGGGCCCATGTAGGCAGAACTGATCGACATCGTTGATAGGCAGCTACAGGCGATACTCGCTGTTGTTGCTCTGTTCTGCGTGAGCTTACTGTTCAGTATGCAACAGCATAGATTCCAACCGATGCGGCGGCCGAATGTGGTGCGTAATTAGCGTGGATCGGTTTTATCACGAGGCTCCTCAGCGGTAAACACCAAGCACCACCGTCGGCCAAAAGTACTTTGCAATTATGATGGTTTCGTTACGCGGAAAATATATAAATTTGTTATCACCCGGCGCGTCACCGTCGCCGTCATCGTCGAGCGAGTGCGGTTGACTTTTGGTATGGGCCTATGCCGCCGGGGGTGATCGGCGGGATGGTTGGTCTCTTTGGTTGTATGTTATAATTATTTGCTGGACACTTCATTTTCTTGCGCTTTCGCTAAGTGGTTGGGGCGATAAATAATCCCGCATATGGTATTTAAGGGAGATGGCTACAAATTGAATTTTTCCCGACGACCGCGACGCTTGGTTTTTTTCGAACACCCGTATTGGGCTGACTGAAAGCAGTTCTGTTGGTGGTTCAGAAAATTTGTCAAGGATAGCAAAGGATAAGTTTTGAATTGACACTTTTGGGTCCGAATTCAGTAGTTTGACTAACAAAGAGATAAAGGTCACAAAACTGAAACTTTTTGACTCTTCAAACGCTCCTGTCGTTTAAACTTAAAAGATGTTTTACAGTAGAGGTCTCAAGGAGAATAAGTAGAAGCAGCTCTGGTTAATAATGTCCGGAAATAGGAGAACAATTTTTAGTATAAAGATGCTCCCTCAAAGAACTGGAATACTATATATTTAAGGAACTTTCTAAAATGTGAAGGTAGAGGCACTCTTGATTCAGAAGATTCAGCTGTTTGGCTCGAACCTTGGCACTCGAATAAAGGATTCTTCTCCTAGATATCACTTGTAGGGAAAACAGTAAAACAGTCACCCTTGATTCAACTCAATGGAGTGTCATTTCTTCCCTACTTTAAGGGCTGGTTATTCAAATTGGTACTGTGGAAATTTCGTTCATCGCGTTTTTTTTTCCCAAGTGGCTGACACTGTGGTCGGAAAGGAAGACCTATTGTATCATGTGAAGTTAGATTAGGCTTTTAGACATTCCATCCCTCTGATGGAGGTATATCTGTAGCATTGAACGATATGGAACATATTACTTTGAAGAAGTTACCTCTTCTTATTAAATTAGAGCCGGGCATTCACAAAGAATGTGTTCAGTCATTTTGTCCTCCAAACAGAGTTGGAACTCGTTGACTGTACTGAAATGTTAGATGCGATCTCGATTGGCCTGACCTTTCTTATGTTCTGCTTGTTTAGTTTGATGTTTTCTCTGAAGGGACTGATCGATGGTCTAGTCTGATTTTGATAGTCCAAGCCCCGGTAAATTTCTGTAGTGGACGATACGGAGCTGGTTTTTCCATTTAGTGATCAGACCTGTGGCCGTAATACAGTTTACACCACAGCAAGGTTCTGGACCAGTGACCGCAGTTTTAGAACCAGTTCTTTCTATTTCGTCCGCAATTTAATTGTGTTTGATTCCATGATGACCTGCAACCCATCATAACTGAACTTTATAACGTTGAGCTAGGCGCCGTAGCAGCTTTGGACAGATTTCGGTCCCATAAGATTGAATGACAATGCCTTAAACGCTGCTTAGCTGTCTGAATGAATGAGAATTTTGGCCCCTTTTTGGCGCAGGATGCGATGGCGTGTAGTTCGGCTTGGAAAGAACTTGGATGCATTCCCAAAGGTATAGAGCTCATCGCATTAGCTGATGGAAAAATATTTGCGGCTTCAAAGTCTTTCCAACCAAACTTGTTCCCTTGACCAAAAAACTTAAATGTCCTCTTTCACTCGTCGCTCACTGGTCGTACCAAATTTGTTCGCATTATTCTCGACAGATGATTTCACTGGAATATAAATAAGATGGAATAATGTAGAAGATAAGTCCGTTCTTTAATGGCTGGTGCGTCGAACTTGATAAGAGTATCTGGCATTTTTTCACAAAAATAAATTAATGGTGAATGAAGGGTCACTACACTTCATATAGTATATTTGTTATTAATGTCATGTAAATGAAATGTAGGGAAGAATTGTGGGCTCAAGCCAGGCTCATACGAGGTGTGGAAGAAAATTAATAAGAATGAAGGTTATTTTTTCAAACAACAATATTATCCAACACACACCAATGGAAATGTTGTTCCCTCTGTAGAAAGCAGCGCTTAAAATATTCAACAGTATGTCCGTTAAACACTTTTGGATGTTTTCTTAAGTTCCAATATACTATATCTTTCCTTGAGGAGGTTTTTTATTTTATGAAAAAGGAAAAAGTCACACCGAATGCAGTCAGGTGAATTTTGGCGCAGACCTTTCGCATGTAAAACTTTTAGTCAAAATTCGATGCACAGTAAATATGTCCAAATTTAATTGTTCACTCAACATTTTAATCCTTAAGTGACAGTCTAATCTCACAAGAGTGTATTCATCGATTTCTCCCTGAACGGTATTCATCATCAACGTGTTTTCTGCCTTCTAGAAATGATTTGTTTTAACTTTTGAAACGTCAAACTTGACGTTTCTCCAAGCTGAACTAAACAAAATTTCATGGCACAACTTTTCTCCCAATTCCCCTGTTCCATTTTGCGTGACGCACAACGAAAACGAAAATAAAACTTCTTTAATAGCAGTCACAAAAATCACCTAGTAAATGGAAGGAGTTGAAACTTGTACCTACTTGAGCTATGGTAGGATACTGATACACGTGCTCTATCAAGGACAAGAGCGCAGAGGTATCTGATCGGTTGCAGTGTCGCCAGTTTCATAACTTTTCTGCCACACCTCGTACTAACAAACTAGACATATTAAGCTAGCTTAAATAAATATTTACATTTTACTTAATTGCCCCACGCGGACGCCCTAAGTTTAACTTTACGCTTATCCTATGTCTTTCAATGACCAGAATAAAAATTAATAGTATTTTTTTTAAATATTTAGTTTAAAATAACATTACAAACTTATTTACAAGAAATTTAACTTACTTACAATCATAGGACCAATTCAATGACAAAGAATCATTTAGCAAAAAAAAATTGTTGGTGCTGCTTAAGAGCATCGTCCTTTTCACGAACTAATACCACTCTACTTACCCGGAGATTCTCCTCAAAGCTTCGAGTGACATCTCCATTGTAGGCAAGTTGCCTGTCCATATCCTTTCGGGCAGCAACATCGAAAATTTATGGAACCGCATTTCTATCCTCAACCAAGTCGTAAAAGACAGAATAGAGGAAAGCGGCTGTTGAGGTAAAGCCTGTTGAACGCCTGTTTCGTGGTACATGAAGTTATTGCTCGAGGTGATTGCTCTTTCAACGTGTCTCCGAATAAGTTTAATTAGCAAGTTATCCACTCAGATTAGGTTGGACCCGTTGTACAGGACCCCATCAGAATTAAATTTTTTTTTTTAGAATAGAACAAAGCAAAAATAGCAACCATTCATAGTTTGATCTGTCTGGAATAAATATTATTAATAATTAAATAAAATAAGCGTTAGGTATGAAAATCAAAATGTTACAAGACCAAACATATCAAAAGGCTGGTATTTATTTACTGGAACCAAAATTAGACGTGGGCAACTCAACGTTGCAATGCCCAGAACTCGTCATACAATTTGAAGAAAATTAATTTCAGGTTCGGACGAAATATAAACAAAAAAACGTTGGATTCAAGAAAATTGTATTCAAGCTAGTATTCAAGTATTCAAGCTAAACAAATCAAAATTTTAAAAAATACCATCATATATTTTTTTCGTGTAATTTTTTATTTACTATACTACAATAACTTAATTACTAGACAAAAATAGGTTTAAATAAGCTTAAAAAAACTTAATGATCTAATCTAACTTACTGGCCCTATACGGCCGCTCTAAGCTAAACTTACTACCTTAATTATATCTTTCGACCTAAGCTAGCGTACTTTACATTTCTTCTAAAATTATAACTATAGACTAAGAAAATAAAGTTTTAAAAACTTAGTGAAAATGCGTTTTTCTAAAGTACAAATGGGCTAAAATAACCTTAAAAACTATCATATTTCTAGCTAGATTTCTTACCTAATCTAACTTTGGTGGAAATTTAGTTGTTAATTTTATTAACAGTTGTTAATTTTATTAACAGCGAAAACATAGAAAAAATTCAAATAAAAATATTTTTGACAAAAAAGACACCCGACTGCGTAAAGTTTTGAAGTTAAAATTTTCAAACTAACGCGTTTTTGAACACTGTTAACCAAAATCATTCAAATTAAAAAAAAGTGTTTAATTTGAAATATAGGTGTGAACATTTTTCATTTTACGCAGTCGGGTTTAAAAATACTTTTTTTAATATTTTAGATTCAAAACGAACTTAATGATTTTTTTTAAAGTTTTACAATTTTGGGACAGTTTTAAACATTTTTTCCACTTTATTTGCCCGTTCATTGACTTTGCCGAAATATAATAATATACCAGAAATGCATTAGACTCTTTGTTAACGAAGAGCTCTTCGTAAGCACTGAAGGGGTTCCACGTCCCTTCTTGGACCATCAGCTTCATTTTTAAAGTTAAAAGGTTAAAATTAATATATGCAATTTATATTAAATAAAATTGATTTTCTTTTCTACTAGTATAATAAAGCTGCCTAAAGGTGAGACTACGAATATTCAGCTTTCGTTAACTAACAGTGTTAAGATAAATCAGACTTTACGTTCGTAACAATTTTTTTTCTTCATCATCAAATAGGTGTTCAGGAACTCAAACACAATGCTGCTCTGTCGAAGACTTTCCTATCGGCAAGCCAGCCAATATTTCATATAAGAGTTGGTTACTCACACAAAGGGTTCCGTAACGCTATACAATATGCAACATTTAATTATATTTTTAATTTTTTGGTTGGCGTGAGATTGAGTTGCGTTTTTTAAAAAAAAAACATTTCTTACATGCAGACCCCCATTTTTTAAACTTTGTATTACTTCAATTATTTGCCCTGATAGCGACTATAGTATGATAAGATCTGCTAAAATTACAAGCGTCTAGTTCTGTGACGGACAGACGGACAGCATCGCCCTTTGCCTATGAAAGCCCAAAAAAAATGTGCGGCGGTATTTTTATAGCATTTTTATAAGAAACTGAAAGATTGCCAACCCTTAACTGGTATTTTTTGTTTCAAGCTTAAAACTTTTCTTCACGATTTTGCCCGCAAACAAAAATTATAAACGCGACTGCAATTGCCCAAAACTGACTATCAACTCGTTACAAGTCATTCGCCTTCGAACGTTTTTTTGTTGAACTTATCACTCCAAATATGGATGAGATGCCGGCCGTCATGCTTGCACCAGCATCAAGAACACCATCAAGAAGGCCCTCAGGACTGCAACCCATTCAATTGAGTTCGAATGCAAAGAAAAAAAACAAACAAACAAACAACAACAACAAATGGGGTGGGTTAGCTTGGTTGGCAACGTTTTCCGGGTTTTGACTGTTGTCCTCGTCGCATACTCAACGAACGCGATCTAATTAGACTAATGAACCAACCGTTCGGCCAGCCGACCAACCGCCACCAACTACTGACCGCCACCACCGTCGTTGTAGACGTCGTCGGAGTCGCATGTCATCGGACTAATGGTGCCCGCTGCTCGCGCGCACGCGCTTAGATTTTCCAATTTCCAATTTCCCAGTGCACAACAAACAAGCTGGCGAATAACTTCTGTACGTCTGCTGAAGGCGGCAAGGCAGTAAGGCGGCAGCAGCGGCGGACAGAAAAACCGTTTTGCAAGTTGTTTTTGTACATCTGTCATTATGTCAATTTGGAGAAATGTTTGAGAACGAACCCAAAAGCGGACCACAAGAACCCAACACACACACACACTCATGTCCAGAGTGGGGCAATTATGTCATTCGAGTGCAAGCTGACGTGCAACAAGCGTACCAAATTCAAATAGCCGCTCTGGGCTAGACGCTTGCGTCTTGCGCATACAAAATCAGTCCACAGACACACTAACGACATCTGAATTTCAAGTGAACAGCAGCAGCAGTCAGCCATTGTTCATAATAAGAACGAGGGAGGGACGGACGCCTCTGTCCAGTGTCCACTTGTTGGCTAGATGAGATTGCGCCCCTTCCCAGAGCCTTGCAAATCAATTAAATGCAAATATGGTAAGATAATCGGGATGCATCTACATAAATCTATTAAAACAAAAGATCGGTCCTGTAGAATAAGGCTCAGGCAGTCAGTGTGATCAGCGATGATCCGCGAGTTGACTGGCTTTGTTTGAGCCTCGACGTGGCGGCGGCGCAGGAGGAGTGTGCCCGCGTACACAAGATCGATTGGTTGCTGGAAAGCTGTGCTGGATGGAGCGTCTGCGATGCTGCATCTAAAGGGAAGTGCGTTGCTAGCTTATCGTAATTTGAGGATCATTTCTCTTGACTTGGTCCAGCCATCTGCAAGCGCTAGCCGGGATTGTTCACTGCCCAACGAACGATGGAGCTGCTCCAGCGAGTGATGCTCATCTCATCTAATTACGATGATTAATTGATCGCAATTATAATTCTATTTATGGGGGCTGCGAGAGGGACACAGAGTTCCATTTCGTCCGTTGGGATGGTTCTGCGGGACTGATTCTCCACCAGCGCGTTGCCATTATTTGCGGAGGAAGCCCAACACGGACTTTTGTGTGAGTGATAAATGGAAACACAGTTTAGATAATTACGGGTTCGGTTTTGTGGATGCTTACGCTCGTGCATACGTACATCCATTACCTTTTGTGGCATTGTGAGAGTGGAAATGGCTGAGCCTTTAGGTTTGCGACTTCTAGCTCCTGGCGGTCTAATGAAATTGTAATTGAATTTCTCCTTTCGCTGGAGGATTCGTACGGTTTATGTGATTGCCGAGCGATAATTGACTGGGCGCTCGAAACGAACGAGGATAATTGTTTTGCTAGCTTTTGACAAAAGGGATACGTTACTGTCAGCGTGTATTTACTCAGGCTATGGTCTGTGATCGATCTTCAGTTAGGCAGACACACTGAAGAGAGTTTTGCCGAGTTGTAATTAACTGCAGAGGTAGATTGGTAGATGGGTTTGGGGTTTGTGGTACGTTTCCCATTAAGGCAAAGATCTATTGCCTCAATGAATAATACACTGAGTGTAATTGGCGTTTAAAAACGGGCAACAATTAATCTGCGGGATGACTGTTGTAGGTAATAGAAAACTCTATGGAATTTCGAGGGCAACGAAGATCTGGGAATCTGTTGACCCGTTAGCGGTTTCATGTCATTCCCACTGACAAATGCAATCGTTCAATTCAATCCATTCCGCTGTGTTAATGAACATGTCTGGCTTGTCAAACTCAAATTTGTTTCTGGAATTCTTACCAACATGGACATACTCTTTTTTCTAAGTTCAGACTCTATTTTTCCACTATTTTCTATTTGAAAGATAATGTCTCAAGAGTTGAAGCGGAAGCCTTGCACTTTTCTTTTTAGTGTGGTGTTGGAAAAAACGCAAGACAGCGCCGTCACCTAGCCTTAAGCCTTTTCTGACATCAAAGCGAAGGTGAGTTTTTTTCCAACCTAAGCGTGAGTTAAACCACTTCATCCTGTACAAACGGACAAGCTTGGCAGTGAAGTTATCATAGGCGGCCCTGAAATCGATGAAAAGTTGGTGGATGTCGTCTTGGAGCTTCTGGGTTTGTTCCAAGATCTTCCTTAATGTGAATATTTGGTCTTTGATGGACTTTTCCAGCTCAAAGCCGCACAGAAATGAACATATCAGGCTGTTGATGAAATGCTTCAGTTTGTCCAAAGGGTCACATTTCTTCAGATATCCTTATAAACCAAACGCAGAAAGCGGGTGAAAAGGATCATAGAGAAAGTATAGACAAGTATTGCTAAAAATTGAGAAGAAAATGCCGAATGTGCGGCTGAAAAACGAATCCCCACATTCAAACTTATAATCGAAATTGGGATGAGCATTGCTGTGAAAGTGATAAAAGGACGAAAGACAACTTCGCATGAAAAGCGTCGATAAAAAAAAAACATAAAGGCAGAAGACGTTACTTCGCCATGGAAGGGAGTGAATTGACTTGTTTTTATTTTCAACTCTTTCGAGCAGGCTCAAGATGGTGTTTTTTTTTTAATAGAGCGAGCTTTTATTTCGCTTAAGTTATACGAGATAGCATTATATTAAGGAGACATTAAATAACACTCTGTTTATAGAGCCCCATGACAAAACGATGCTTATATTGAATTTTGATGAGTTAAATAAACGTGAAAGAATATGAAAACTAACGATACTGTCATCAGTGAAAGAGTGAACAGTGAATTTGATAAGTTGTATGAGGAAGATCATTTATAATAATTAAGTGGAAATTCGGTAAAAGGATCCCATGCGGAACACCCGCATTTACTTGAAATAAACTGCCCTTAAGAAAGTTTCTTCTCCATTAAATAAGAGATTCATCGATGTCTAATGAATGCAATTTCATCAAAAGAGCCTGATGCCTAACTCTGTCAAATGCCATTGAAATATGAAGCGAAAAAATCTGACAAATGGTGACATATGCTACAAGTGGACCCGTTGTAACGAAAACTGAAAACTATACTGCCGATTATTGAGAAGGCAGTAACAAACAACAGGCCTAACAAGCACTTGCGAAAGTCAAATTTATCTTAAGGAGGATTTGACAAAGCAAGCCGCAAAATCGCCCGCATTATGACAGCCGAGATATAGTATGATACCAACTCTAATCGTACGATCTTTCAAATAATTTCCAATTGTCTTCGCTGCGGCTTGAATCTCCTCTATCGTATCAAAACAGTGTCCCCGGAGCGGTCTTTTGAGCTTGTTGAACAGCCAGAAGTCGCACGGCGCCAGATCAGGTGAATACGGTGGTTGCGGAACGATATGGGTTTGGCGAAATGATCACGAATTACGAGTGCGGTATGGGATGGTGCATTATCGTGGTGTAAAAACCAAGAATTGTCTTTCCACAATTCCGGCCTTTTTAGGCGGATAGCGTTACGCAAATGACGCATAACGTTCAAATAATATTCCTTGTTGACTGTTTGGCCGGTTGGAAGGAATTCATAAAGCACAACACCACGATAATCGAAGAAAACAGTCAACATGACCTTGATTTTTGAGCGACTTTGGCGCGGTTTTTTTGGTCTCGGCTCTCCTTTGGCACGATATTCGCTCGATTGATCGGTTGTTTCGGGGTCGTTAGCATAGATCCAAGTCTCGTCGCCAGTTATAATGCATTTCATGACATCCTGGTAGTCGGAAAGCATTGTTTCACACACTTCAACGCGACGCCTTTTTTCCAAAAAATTCAATATTTTCGGTACCAATCGAGATTTGACGCGCTTGAGGCCCAAAGCATCCTTTAAAATGGTTTTACTGAGCCTTTCGATAAGCCAACTTCATCAGCAAGGTCTCTAATCGTTAATCGATAGTTTTTCAACGCCAAATCTTTGATTTGTTGGACGTGAGCTTCATCGGTTGATGTTGATGGTCGCCCAGAACGCTCTTCGTCTTCGACACGTTCACGGCCGGCTTGGAAATCACTATACCACTTGTAAACATTTTTTTTAGACAAGGCCTAATCATCAAAGGCTTTCTGCACCATCCTCAACGTATCCGCAGCAGAAAATTGATTCCGCAAACAAAATTTAATGCAAATTCTTTGCTCAATCAATTTCGACATCGCAAAAAACGAAAAACTCACTTTTAGCAGCTCACAAAACGACGCGTATCTCAAACACTATGAATATATTTTGACATGAAATTTCACATAGATGTCACTGACAGTACTACCAACCTAAAAAAGAAAGAAAAATTTCCAAATCCTTCGACGCGCGCAGTTTAAATTCATATGTCACCTTATTTTTTGGACACAGTAGTATTTCCCAATGAACAATTTGGTTTCAGAAAATTTCAGTGCACATCGCATCAAGTCCTAAGAATTTGTAATCACATCAAAAATTCGCGCTGCCAAGGAAAATCAACCGGTATGATTCTTTTGGATATTGAGAAAGCGTTCGACTCTGTATGGCATAATGGACGTATATATAAAATGATGAATTACAATTTTCCTCTGTATATATGTAAAATAATCCAAAGTTTTTTGTCTGGTCGCAGTTTTTAAGTCCAAATTAATAAAAGTTGCTCTGATGCATTTCAAGTTGTAATGGAAGCTCCACAAAGCGCAGTCCTATCGCCAACACTTTATAATTAGCCTTCCACAATGTAATGCAGCCATCTTTGCTGATGATACTGCCATATTTTCATCACATAAATTCGCTCTCGATATTGAGAGGAATCTAAACCATGCGATGGAAATATTAGAAGCTTATTTTTCCAAGTGGAAAATAAAATTGAATGGTGACAGAACACAAGCAATATTTTTTAGCCGAAAAAGGAAATCTTGTTTTCTCCCTAGAAGCCAAATCCAGGTTGCTGAAAAAAGTATTGAGTGGGAGAGCTCGGTGAGATATTTAGGTATCTATCTTGACACCAGATTAACGTCCAAGGAACGTTATTATATCCATTTATCAACAGAAAGTCAAAGCTAAGTATTGGTAATAAGCAAATAATCCATAAAGTGATTTTTCAAGCTATTCTTCTATACGGCTGCCCTGTTTGGGGGAACAGTGCAAAATCTCACATCAAACGCCTTCAAGTGTCCCAAAAGTACAACTCATTTCGATTGTGATATCTTATCCTAATATAGTAATATATAGCCATATAAAATATCTGAACGTTAAAATGTGCGGTAACACCATAATTTGCAAATTTAATCTCGAAATAAATAAATCTATCTATCTATCTAAGTCTGTGTATGTAAGCTGTAGCTTTTCCCGTGCACACTTCTTTTGTAAGAATGTTTAATGTCAATGACTTATTCTTTGCTTCTGAAACTTGTCAGCTGTCTGTCGTACTTTGCTTTAAAAGTAAATTGCACGTATTATTGTGAAAAGATTTAAGTTTGGAATTTTCGTCTAATTTTACTATTGTAATTTCCGTAAAGGCAAGAACGCAGCGCAATCTTAACCAGGAACGATTCATTCATTCAAACATTCAAGGAGTTTTGCAAAGATCGAAATAAAAAGTAATCGGATGGTGCAAGGTCAGCACTTTATGGTGGATGTGACAAAACATCCCAACCAATCTCCAATAATTTTTGCCGAGTAACTAAAGATGTGTGGCCTTGTATTGTCATGATGGAATACAGCGCCTTTTCGATTTGTCAATTCGGGCCGCTTTTTTTCAACTGCATTGCTCAATTTCGTTAGTTGTTCAATGTAGACATCTGAATTGATCGTTCGTGGCAAAAGTTCAAAGTAGACAATTCCTTCGGAATCCCACCAAACTGATAACATAACTTTCTTTTGATGAATATCAGCTTTTGATGTTGTTTGAGCTGGTACACCTGGCTTGTTGATAAACAACCCATTTTTCATGTGTTGTACTGTGACGATTTATATCGAATATCTCTTGGATTTGGTCGTCATCAACTTCAACTGAACGACCAGAGTGTTTTTAATCTTTGAGTGAAAAATCACCAGAACGAAATTTGGCAAACCAATTTTGACACTGCCATTCTTTTACAGCTCCGTCACTATAAACAGCACATAACTTTTTGTGAGCTTGGGATGCGTTTTTTCTTTTCGGAAATAAAAAAGAAAAACATAACGTAAATGTTCGTTTTGATTTTTAATTTTTCAACAGACGTCAAACAAAAACTAAACAACCGATCAAAAAAATGTTTGTACTGCTTGACAGTTCAAGTACCAGCTATCAAATAACAAAATGTTTTTGACATTTCGATTACGTCAGCAAACCTAAAAATTCAACTAAAGCCATCTATGAGTGAATTTAGTTGCCAGCACAATATATATTTTTTATGCAATCAAGACCGCCTGACTTCTTCACTTATCTTAGTCATTCAACTCTATAATTTCACAAACGTAGTTTGCTTTATCAAAATGATTATATGTTAAGACATCGTCCTCATTGATGTGAAAATTGCATTTTATGATGAACTTGGAAATTGCGAAAAAAGAAGAGGAACAAAAGAGGGCCATAAACGCACCTGAGTACTAGGGTCCTTTCTCGCAAAAAAGCACATCTTCTTGGTCGTGATTTAGGACACAAAACGTATCAAAAATCACAAAATGATAATACGTGTCTTCTAGATATGAATACTTGTTTGATTTTATATTTATTGAGGGCGGAGGAGAAAGTTAAACGAAATTGTGAATGTGGTACAAAGCTATTGAATCTCATCAAAATAAGGAAAGACCACACCGTCGATATCACACACTAGTGGGTAGGTAAAAAGCTTCTTAGGCACTATGAGGACCGATCCCTCGATCTATTGCTTGCTTTGGTTCAACCTCACAGTTGTATACCAAACGTCCAGTGATTTCCACTTTATTTTCGAGTCTAAGGTCACTAGCTTACGAGATTTGAACCGAATTGATAAACAGAGGTACATTCTATACGTTTCAGTACATAAAATTAATATTTTTTTTCACCTTGGGTAATGTCTGTCGTATAAAGCAAGAACAGAATCGGACCCAGAGAACTTCCTTCGGGAACATCGGCGTGAATTTCTTTGAATTCTGCCAGTTTGCCGGTTAATTTTCTTAACTAATTTCTCCGGTAAAATAAGCCTTAGTTTATGAATTGAAATTTACATGTGCTGAAGGATGGAATAGTTACAACGAACATAGAGTTACTTCGAAGGTTCCTTGCATAAGAAATAGGGCTCTGCAAATATCCAATGTTTGGAGCCTATTTAAGTGAGCACCACCCCAGCAGCGAGATCGTACTGTAGCTTTGATTGAAAGATCACACAATAAACTTTCATTAACAGATTTATGTAGCAATATTTTTGCAGCCTGTAAAATCAACGAGTAGTATTGAGCAGATATTGTTTTAAGTTAAAAATATGTGCGGACCATTTCATATTTCGGTCTATAGTAACATTAACACATTCTATATTTAAATAGCTCTCATTGCAGATGGCATTCTATTGAACGATTGAACGCGATGTGCACTGCATTGACTATTAATGAGTATACAATTTTTACAGTCATAAGAATGAAATTTTTTATCCTAATTTAGGTTGAAAAACATTACTTTAGTCTTATTACTAACAAAAAGTTCGTGTTCGGAAAACCAACATCTTAACAAGTGAACATAATGATTTAACTTTGCAAAAAGATTCAATCAAGGTCATCTGCAAAAGCTTTAATCCTAGCAAAAAATGGAAGCTTCAACAGAGAGTTGATAAATATGAGGTTATTCCTCAACGGGACTAAGTACAGAACCCTGGGAAACACCAATGTTACTTGTTGTTGGTCTTCTAAAACTGCAACCAACCCTCACATACTGTTTCCTGTTTTTATTTATTTATTTCCTTTTTTATACAGAGGGATAACCAAGGCACATTTCAGGTCATCTGGGAAAGTTCCAGATAAGATACTCGAATTGAAGAGAAAAGCCAAGACATCAACTAACGTGGGACCAACACGTTAAAGCAATGAATTTGAAATGCCATCAATTCCTTTCGAATTAAAGTTTTCAAGGGAGTTGATGGTTTTCAACAATTCAAGGCCCGTAATTGGTTCAAAGAAGAAGCTGTTTCTACAGTTTTCTTGAATAGCAGATTCACTCGGACATTTACAATTTAGTCTGGAGTAGTAATATCTTTTTTTAGCGCTGCGAATTTCACAATTTACTTTTTTCGAGAAACGAACTAAGCGGTTTCTTAAATTGTTGTATACGACACTTTTTGCTTAACTTATGTTTCAATTTAATTCTTTTTACTAAGGCACATGAAATCCAAAGCTTCAGGTTTCTTTCAGTTTTTTTTTTACTACATTCTGACAAGATGCAATTAGATGATTCTTAAGAATCGTCAGAAATCTGTTATACGAAGCAGAACATTGTGGCTCAGTATAAATACTGTCCCAGTTTTCTAAGCATAGTTTACTGACCAGAAGGCGATAATTTATTTTGGTTAAGTTGATCTGAGCATTTTCATCTGGCTCTCCATGATTAAAACTTTCCAAATATAGACCCGTCATGCAGTGATCAGATATTTGTAAGTCAAAATTTATTCTTGCAACATTTTCAAATCTAGCAAAGACGGGATCAAGGCAGGTACATGCAATTGGTCTAGTAGGCTTGATTCTTATACAAACCTTGTGGTCCGGTATAAGTCATTTAACTGTCACTTACTGGTTTCAATCGCTTAAGCAAAAGTTTCTCAAAGGGTCTATATGATTTTTTGTGGGTTAAAAATTTTTCCGGCTTCGTAACCATTATGAGTAAAAAATTCTCAAGCAAGTGTTTTTAATACACAAAAACTCAACTAACGCTTTTTGAATCAGCTCCTTTAAAATTTTAACGAAAAGGGAAGTTAAATAACAAACTTTGCCATCTAGAAATCAACCCGCTGGAAAGTCTTGGTTTTTGGCATCCATTCAAATATTAAAATATGTTAGACTCGCTATGCAGTTTGCTCTTAGCACTATCTAATTAAAGCTTCAATCTATAATCAACAAAATAACGCCATGGAATAACTCAAGCCATGTTTATTAAAATTAACAGGTTTTGCAACTGGTCCAGTGAAGATTTTGCGGACATCTGCATAAACTACAAAAGAATATCAATTTGTTTTTCAACCATCAATGAATAACCCATTTCCGGTGCTATTCACAAAAAATGTTAAAATATCATTTCTCTCTCAAAATAACTTCTGCAGTCCGAAACGTTCGCAGGATGCTTTGGCCTTTGGTGGAGCAGATGTAAGAAACTACTTTCTGCTGCCTCATTCATCTTGAACTGTAAACTTTTAATCTTGCCACGATCATCTTAAATCTCAAAAAACAGCTCAGCAAACCCTTTTTTTTGTGTTGGAACATCTCTCGTCTTGGACAATTATTCTCGAATTTCTTTTAAAAAGGATAGGATCCCATCCTACCACAATTCCATCCATCATCATCCCCCTTGTGTAATCGAATGTAATTTGCATACACAGAAGATGTGTTACGAACGAGTACATATGTCCAGTCAGCCACCGAAAGTAAACCAAAAGGGGTTGAAGAAATAATCTTCGGTTTTTCAATGGGGTGCTTGGTGCTATCCGAGATTCTAAGGACATAAATATCATTTTTTTCACAATTATTCTCACAAAAAAAAAATAAAAGAATAAAACTAATGAAAACGTCCCAAAAGGGTTCAACTGACATCCTTAGGGGATCTTCTTTAAGGGGACACACACTGTCCATTCTTTCGCATAAATATCTTCCGTTACTCCCTGCTATCATGTGTCCAGTCGCAATGGTCATCTTCTGGTCAAACGTGTCTGACAACTTTGATTTTACTTTTTCATTTCTTAGCTTGATGGCGGCGCGGCGTTCAGTCTTGTGTGAACAACAAAGTGTCCTTTTTGCTTCAAGGAATTAAATTAAAAAACTCTTCTCGGGTGAAAAGATTACGCAAAAAAAAAAAAAAATAACAAAAATCAAACGGAAGACAGTCTATCGTGTCTAAACCCGTGAGAAACGCTTCGTTATGTGTGGCACTTCGAGACTAATTCAAAGGACGAAACAGGATTTTTCTTTCCTCTTCGATTCTGAATAAATTAAAATTTGCTGTAAAGATGGGAAAAGGATAACTAGCTTAATTGCAGGTATGACACACAATGATAAAGTGACCAACGGTCATTGTCGATCCAGCTGTGCAATGAGTTAAGAGAGCCTGCGGATTCCATATGAACCGAAAGGATACGTACTTGAGTGCATGCAGATGTGGTTGGCGGGAACTTTCGGACGATGTAATATTGCATGGACATGGCAGGATTAAATATCGTTTTGCATTAGTCATGGATGGTGTGTTGATTTATTGGAAATGATTAGCTAATTAATAGTAGCTAATTAATGGGAATGATGTAAGGATACAAGATGTCTGTTGAGTGTTGAGATAGCACAAACAATTTGCTTCAGGACTAACAAAATTATGGTTCCACCGAATTGTGAATGAGGGCTGATGAAGCCATATTGTTGGAGTTGAATTTCTTGCGTTTCCTTGGAGTCAGCCACCACCTAAATTCAAGTAATGGTTCCGATTTATAGAATAGTTGATGAATCTTAACGTTTCAGGGTCCTAAGAGTTTCGTTTTATTTTTTTTTTTATTAACTTCCCATCAAGAAAGTCGTGTAATCGGTCCGATTTTTGGAATTAAAATTTTTACGTTTCGAGGTGCCCGTTGTCGGATTTCATTTTTTTTAAAAAGATGTCGATGGTACGTTTGTGCGGATTTTAACATCAAGCATAACTGGAGAACAAATCAAGCTATCGAAATGTATAAATATAAACACTGCCGTTCATACGTTTACAGAAAAATTCATATAATTATTTTTTTGTATCGACCAATAACCATTCTTCCACTTCTCTCAAAAGTTTTTGAAAAAATAATCACTCCACAAATACAGAACTGTGTCACACCAATCTGGCTTTCGGTCAAAAAGAAGTTGTAAAATAGCCCTTATTTTTATTGATTTTATTTTTATAGATTTTTCGAAAGCCTTTGACTCAGTCAACCATTCGGTTCTCTGCAACAATCTTCGGAAGGATTTTAAATTCTCAACGCTTTCCGCTGAACTAATTTTTTTCTACTTGAACGGGAGGCAGCAACACGTATTAGCAAGCGATAAATTCTCTAAATTGATTAACGTAAACAGTGGAGTCCCACAAGGATCTATTCTTGGGCCTTGTTTATTGTCGCTCTACGTCAACGTGATGCCCAAAAATTGTAAGACACTGCAAAATCCACATGTATGCGGATGACGTCTAATTTCTCCTGAGCAGCTCCATCACTCAAGCTTACGAAGTCATCAGACTTATAAATGAAGATCTCAACAATATCTACCAATGGTCACTTAGACATGATTTGCGTTTAAATGCTGATAAATCGAAGGTGCATGCTATTCACCGAAAAGAACAAGACCTCTCTGGATTTCAGAGAGCCCGTTTAAATCATAGTCCCATAGAGATGTTGTCAGTTAGGTCTATGGTGGACTACGTACTCTATGGACCACACAGCATTTCATCCCAATTAAAACAAAATTGCTACTGGTAAAATCTCTTCTATTACCAGTGCTGTCATACGGATGTGAAATATTTTGCAAACCCGACTATAAAAGTAGGAGAAAACTGAATGTAGTTTATAACAACATTGCACGTTTTATTTACAACTTAAAAAGACAAGACCATGTTTCATCTTTTTCCAAACAAATTTCCGGATGTTCGTTTGATAGTCTACTCAAATTTAGGTCACCTCATGCATACTGTCATACAGACACGGCAGCCTGATTTTCTGTTGCAATTGTTGCAATCACGCAGATCAATTATGCGTGAAGAACGTCAATTTTTTGTTGAGATAACTCGACAGTGGAACTCTCTGCCCCGCCACCTAAGGAGAATAGGAAACACGAATAGTTTTAAAATATCTCTTTTTTTGAACACTTGGCCTCTGAATCGAGCGGATTATCCATTGTTTAATGAATTCCATTTAGAATGAATTACATATTTTTATATTCTTATTTTAAAGCAACCTTTAATTTATATTTGCTTTTCTTTTTGAATTTTTCAATTTTGTTTGCCTCTTCTATAATTGCCTTTTAATTATTATTACCATATTTTAAATTAATACAAGTAGTACCTTGCTAATAGTTGTTAACGTCTTACATAATTTATAAGATTGTATAATCTTACATTGTAAGAATTCTTTTGATAAAATAAACTTAAACTTTAACTTAAACTTGTTCAATAAAAAAACTATGCCTGGAAGATCATAACATCCGAAGATTTAAATTTTTTTTATCACTATTGTGGTTTCTTATCAGGAACCAAAGTCTAGAGGTCTTTCCAGAAAATACATTAACAATCCAAATCGCAGTGGAAACAACTATCAAAATCCCAAAGAAAACTGGACTGTGATCCTCTTGAAACTATATTTTTACCAGAAAAAAAAACGATCCTATGCTGAATAGTTCCCAGCTCGGAAGGAAGAGGTGGTGGAAATATTCCGACTGAAACTAGGTGCTTTTGAAACCTTTCTTAAAAGACAAAATAATAATCACGCTTCAATATTCCGAGCAATGGTAAATATCATTCAAAGAAAAGCAATCTTGCAAATTTGTAGAAAGTGCATCGAACAAAGTCGTAGAAATAATTTCGAAAAAAAATTGGACAAGTAGTTAAGATAAGCGGTCTTTCACAATATTTATATCGAACCCATTTGAATATTGCAAAAAAAAAATCAAAGTTTCATTTCAAAGCAACGTTTTCAACCTTTTTTTTCTATAACATCACTAGTAATAGTGATAATTTGCAAGTGATGTTTGAATGATAGTTCAGCACAAGTTGTAATAAAAAGTTTTCTCAGAAAGGGAAAGTTTACAAAGAAATTGCAGAGTTCAACCGAATCAGACAAATTTCAATTCCAAAAACAATCCAGTTCCAGTTATGGTTGGCGACCGAGTTTTTGATCATGCTCGAAATTTAATTTGTGTCACTATGCAGCTAGTCTTCGAACTTTAAAAATATGAATCCCTATCAACAGAATTCTTACAAAATGTAATACTCTTGAAACTAAGCTACATAATATTTGATAATTCTGGCTGTCTGATTTATAACACTTTATTGGTGAAGCTTCAAAACAACTGTCGAAAGCGAATTCAAATTCAACTTCCAATCTTAAAGCTGTTGCAATGGAATTGATTTTCGAAACTCTAATTGGATACTCTTTGAGGGATGGCCGTGTGCTACCATGTGCCTACAGAAGACAGGCTATGATTTTGTGTCGTTGGTCCTATATTTTTGTTTTAAACAGCAGGAAATGCTTTCTTTGAGTCGTGTGAAACCCAACAAGATAGAATTTGCATTCTCCAAAATACTTTTGCAAGCCACAGTGATTTCTTACAGCCAAGACGCAACTTCATTAAACGAGTACATAAACGTTTAAATCTGGTGCACAACATTTTCAAGCAATGCCAACGGTCGCAGGGCCTATGGAAGAGAATGAGTAGTGTGCGATCGAGGATGTTTAGAGATTAAAAACAGGAATATGGTTCAAAAATTCTACCAATAGATAAAATAATTATCTCAGGGTAACAGACCTCAAACCGAAGCCTGAAAAGTTCGAAGTGGAAACATTACAGCAGAATTGCAGTCAATGCTGAGGACATGGAAGAATCAATATTACCGTCTACCCGGCGTAGAAGAAGTAAAGATAGCAATTTTTAAATCTAAACAAACCATTCGGACGGCTTAGCTGCCGAACTTTTCAATGCGGTGGCGCTAAGGATAATATTCCGCAAAATTACGGTGCTGCAATTAATTTGCATTGGAGAACCAACATTCGGGCTGTTAAAGCTAGCAATCCTTCCTTCCTTCTTTCAAAGGAAAAATCAGAACGAGCTTCCGTGTCTTAAGCTCCCCTAAGCTACAGACGACGAACTAGTACTTTGGACAGCAGGCATAGATCCAATAGAAGCGATCGAAGATGACAACTTTTTTGTGATCGAAAGTCCTCAGGAGAAAATTGAAGTAATAGGTGCGACGTTTCAAGTACAAGGTGAATGTTAGCACTCGCCCGAACAAAGTCTTGGAAAATCGCGTCCCAGTACACAACTCCGACCTTCAAAATAATATTGAGCACTGGCGATCGGAGGACATTGGTTTTACCATGATAATGTTCAATTTGGCAAATGATGTCATCGCCATCATATTTGTTGAACAATTATAATCAAACAGTTTTGAAAATTTTTATTAAAACTGTTTATTTTTAGGATCGTAAAAATTTAATTTGAAGAGTTCGTGGTTGTATCAAATTTTTCTCGTTTCGCCGTCTATGCAGTCAGAACCTTATGTTCGCTGGAGAATCTTTCATTTGCAGGTGCCTTAACTCTATTCTGCTGCCATGCTCATCATCCAACATTCGGCTTCATACAGAAGCAGACTGAGTGTTTTGTAAAGCATGATTTTTGTCCTTGCAATTTAGCATTACACCGATGATTTACTACTTTGCGATTTAGGACATTTCAATTTCAATTCAATTTTAGTTCAATTTCAATTCAATTTCAATTCAATTTAAATTTATTATTAATAATAAATGTGGGTAGTACAGTGAGTATACAAGAAATATAAAATAAAAAATAAAAGTAGCAATATTATAATAATGAAAATAGAAAAATATGGAAATATAGAAAAGAAAGAATAGAAGAGAAGAGAAGAGAAGAGAAAATATTGAAGAATGCAGAAAGGAAAAGGAGAGATTACTGCTGTTCCATTAAATATTTAAATAGAGCATACCTGAATTTCACAGCGCACACCATAATCTTTATTTTCAGAGGTAAAGAGTTCCATAATTTGATGGTTTTAATAAAGAACAACTGCGATGAATTTGTGAGGCGAAATTTTATTTGTGCAAGAGAGCAGCACAGGATTTTTTTATTGTATAAAAATGTACCGAGCCTTCGCAATGAGACATTACTACAAACATCCGGAAGGTCGTTTATAAATATGCAAAACAGGATGGGTCCCAATATTGAAACTTGAGGTACACCTGCCAATATTTGTGTCAGAGAAGAGGTCACCAACTACAACTTTTTGAAACCTATTTGTCAAGTAGTTTTTTATGAGTCGTACAGCTCTGTCACTGAAACCAAAGTAAAAGCGCAGCTTTTTGCAAAGGATCTCATGATCTACCTTATCAAAGGCTTTGGAAAAAATTGAGCAGACACAGCAGCGTCAGAAGACATTGATCGAACTATTGTCCTATATCGTCAAATATCTTTACCAAGGCAGTCGTGCAACTATGGTTTGCCCTGAATCCAGATTGGAAAGGAGATAGGAAATTGTTCTCATCAATGTGGTTTGTAATCTGCTTCACCAGCAAGCACTCAAAAACTTTTGACAAGCAAGGCCAAATGCTAATTGTTCGAAAGTCACTTGGTAAGGTTGCTAGGGATTTCTTCGGCACAGGTGTAATGCGTGCGATTTTCCAACTATTCAGAAAAGTTGATGATGCTATGCAAAAATTTAAGATGTGCGTAAGTGGATTTAATGTGTACGGCATTATCAACTTTACGAAATGAAGTGCTATGTTATCCTCTCCAACAGCATTTGATCGGAGAGTCTGCATACATTTTGTAGCATCGCTTTCAGCTACTGTCTCAAAATCTTTATTGAACTCATTACACAGGTCCCTGTTAAGTGCAAAACTTTGACTGTTACTACAAGCTGTTAAAAATGAGTAGTTGAGAACATTGGTATCAATCAAGCACTCATCCTTTAGGCTCAACTAGCTTTCACCAAACTTTTTGAGCTTCTTTTAATTCGTTAGTCTCACAATAAAAGAGCAATTCCAGCGACCTTAACTGCGATTCCAATTATATTAAACATTTAGAAATTTTCAGAAGTGATGGTAGAACCGACCTCCGGCATGATCTCTTCCGTTGTCCAGACCGTTGGTGGTATGACTCAAGACAAGACTCACCCTTAACCTTTCATCGTAGGTCTCGGTGCATAAGACCAGCATTCAGTTGAGTCACAGAAGCTCCCCTGCTGCGCATGTTGCAGCAGATGTTATTCGCTTTAACTGATGTGACATTGAAGTGAATGGTCGCTGTCATACCTACTGCCATGGAATTTATGTTTATAACAGTCTTATCCCACTCGGTCATAAAATGCGGCAGAAACGAGCAAAAACAAAAATGCTAAAATTAAAACAACAATAAAACTCGCAAACAACGGAGTACACACTGCTTAAGTGATGTCGTTATCCGATCGGATGATGGGGGTCCGTTTGTCCGTTGCACACAATGGTTTGTTGGTTGCATAAAGCTCTTAGCAGCTCCAACAATTAACACCAATCCAACTGACCAGCAAAGACCATCGGCGAGAGAAGCTTTCAAAAGCCATTAACTTGGTTTGATTAAAATCTCTTCTTTTGCGTCTTCATGGGGCGCAAAAAAAAGCCCACAAAGAAAAAACGAAAAAAACAAAACAAAAAATCTGAAACGCAAAAGCCTCTCTCGTGGCCAGTGGACTTAATGCATCTCCGATTATGCCAGATTATGGCTATCGCGAGATGTTAATTTTATAATCACCTAGTCACCTCCGAGCCGCCTCGCCTGCCTCTGAGTCACGTCCATAAGTCCACCAGAGGAGACTGATTGCATCACTATCTTAAATGTCAGAATGCGTCTGTCCGTCCATCTATTCGGACATAACACACACGAAATGTGATCCGATCTCAGCGACTGATCGCGCAGAACAAAACTGTGTCTTAAGAGCACAAAACAAAAAAAGCACATGACTTCACCAAAAGACTCGAAAGATTTTGGTGGCGGCGCAGAGGAGTCGGAGAAGGCTCCACTCCAGCGTTTGAAACAATTTATGCATAGAAATGTATTTTATGGTCGATAAATTAGTATTTGCTTCAAGGTTAGGGTATATTGAAGTGACCCATCGATTGGAATCACGAAGTTGCGTGGGACGAGCTGGACGCAGATTGTTTTTCTCTCCTGCTGGTGCGGCTGTGCTCGAAGGTTCGAAATTCGAGATTGACTTTAAAACCATCAAGTTGGTCCATAAATTCATTGAGCAGACGACTGAAATTGGTTTCAGAGATTGAAGATGTTTACCGAGCACCTTGTTGGACTGCGAGTCGGATCACTGCTGAATGTGTAATTGCGTTCGCGGTGTTAAGTGCACTGTAATGACATGGTAATTGTTGGACAGGTGCTCCATTCAGAGGCTATGATTCATTGGCTGTACTTGCAATAGATCGCTTAGATATGATGACTTCATTAATTGGAAAAGGTTCAATCAGAGTTGTAGCAATCATAAAGCGTACGTGCGTCGCGTCAGTGCTAATCGACTTGTGGTTTTTCGTGGAAAGTGGTTCACACAAGGCCGGATATAGAGGAGTGACACTCAATTGCCGTTCCATAGAAATCGGCTATAAGAGTGGTTTAGTTTCATGAGCTGGACATGGGGGAAAACTTTAATCCGGAATGCAGTTCTGTGGAAGTCGCACTTGGTAAGTGCCACTGTATCTCTGAGGGATTTCGTAAGAAATAAAGTGTCAATTTAAGACTTGTTTAGCTTCACCACATGTGTCATGTCTTATAGGGGGGTGTAACTGATTTCTTTACTTCATACATGGTTTTGGTTCCCCATATGATGTGTTTTGGAAAAAATCCCAAGCAATAATCCTGTTGCCCAAGAAAAACAGACGCCAGTAAAGGTTGCAGTAGAAAGTGTACGCAAATGGGAAATAAGGCGCGCACACAATGAAAATTCTAAATAGTTAGGGACGCAGGCCTTCTCACTGCTAGTAAATCTGCTGCCATAAATCCAAATCCACGTAGATGACTCTAAGGCTGGGAACTTTCAGGTCAAAGGGAATTATCACACTCGTTGTCTATTCGAAAACTGTTAACGACCAGAAGCTGAACACTTTCACTCTGAAACGGCTCGAGCTCGAGCACTGAAGTAATACTGAATAAGTTGAGCAGCGTTAGTGTGACGTAATGGTTGACATCTGGAGCTCCAATTTTATATCGTCAAAACATTGATTTGTGAATACGATGCCATTGGGTCTGTGGTAAAGGCATAAATCGCCCCCCAGACTTACAACGCAATCTTCCATTAGACTTTAAAGACAACACTGCGAATTGAACGAATGCAATTTAGTTGATATCGAATACTTACTCAGACTCAACCCATTGAGCAATCAAGTTAATTTGAATTTCAAACCAATTCTAAGCCTATTGTTTACCATTTGAAAGATACTTTATAAAAAGCATTTAAGTGAAGAAGCTTTTCGAAGTTCACGCTCGTAAGGCGATCCACTTTTCGGCGAAGAAATGTTGTAGTCAAATGAAAAGCTAAAACCGACAAGGTGGACAGCTGATTTAAATTGAAGAAAAGTGACAGCATTCTCAACAATGTTATGAAGAACCAACGCTGATGACGGGATAGGCTTTCGTAGGGGAGCAATGCGATGCCAATGTCAGTAACTCTGATTAGGGAGTTAAGTCACATATCTGGAACGATTAATGCCGCTAAGGGAAGATCTGAACATCATGATGCGAAAAGAAGTTTCAACAACAACTCGCAGCTCAAATACTTAAAATGGCATTTATCTATTGAAAATCGGTGACATGTCTAGGAGATCAGTAGTGCACCAAACAGGGCTACCTTCATCATTTTAGGGATTTTGAAAGGCGTGTTTGAAACACATTGTTTCGAGATAAGGAACCGCTTCTATCCCGTTCTACTCTGATCTCGACGTAAAAGGGGTTTTAGTCAGGAAACTGTTTGATGGAGTTTTGATTTTCACATTGTCGTCACATTAGGCAACCTCATTTTGAATTGATAAGTATTTTAAAAAACACTTCCCGATTTCGACACAATAGACTTTTTCAGGTCGCGGTATCGATGCTAAGGCGGCATGAAATACTGTTGTAGAATTTCGGACATCGATTTGCAGAAAAGTTTGGAAGCTAAAACTCAAAAGTGATTTCATTGGCACTTCCCTTTCAATTTTTAGTACATTCTTCATATTTTTTTGAACAGTTATGCAGTAAGAACGGAAAGCCGTCAGCTAATGAAATATTTCGAATCACGAAAACTTCTTAATAACCGGCAGTACAGTTTTCCAGTCCACTTGTAATTTGGAGAGTCTACGTGTCTTTCAGGCAGAAGTAAGATTATTGCTCAAGACATTGGAGCAGCATTTGACAATGTTTGGCATCTGTCTTTTTAATCAAAATTGACTGAATTAGGTAATGACTTATCTTTTGGATTTGAAATATAGAAAAAACCTTTCTTCTCCGAAAGAACCTTTGAAAGATGCAAACAAAAACCGACTTGGTTTCGCCTCCTAGAAAACAGAATTGCACTTTTTTACAAGAAAGAAAAAGATATTGATCTGCACCCTACCTTATATCGGAAGAACGTTTATCAAAGCCTCAACTGTGGTTACGTAACTCAAATTGACTCCGAAGTTTCTTGGGGAAGGAAAGTTGGATACAGTTCAAAAGTGACCGTAAATCCAAAATCACCCGCTAAATCGTTCTTAGCATCATTGCCCAAGATGACGCCAAGCTTTCATGATCTCAGATGGTGGAATATCACGAGGAACAAATTAGCTGATGAAGATGTAGCAAAAGGTTCGCCGATCACGGTTTTAGAAGAAAGCAGCTGATTAACAATGGACAAAGCGATCTTTGGTTTTTTCTCAAACTTTATCAATTCTAACGTAAATATTAATTTCCACTCATACATTTTATTCACCATCAAAAGGGAAATTGATGATATGGACAGGCCGAGTCGCAAGCAAACAATGTTCTTGTGTTGGAGGGGTTTCCATGGCTCATCGGCTGCTGATGGAAAGGAGCATCTAGCATTTCCAACGGGCCCACCACTCGATAAAGCTTCTCATGCCTTTCGAAGTCCTATAACAGCGTTAACAAAGTGGCATATCTACGTCGCCCATAATTTGCTTTTGAAACTTATTACCTTCACCAGTTTTAAAAATGTTTTTTTTTTTTTTAAATATTTCGTTACTGAGTACCGAATGCGATTCCGAGCCCATTCAGGTTCAGAAACCTTCCACAACGCAGCAAGAACAGTTTTGACATAAATCGCCTGAGCGAAAGACTTTTCAAAGTTATAACTCTAGATTCATATGCCAACGATAGGTGGCTGCATTGATGCTCAGATGTACAGGAAGTAGCCGAAACTACTGAACACTTCCGCAGAGAAACCCCGTGGTATGATAGCGAGCACGAGCGCAAAATGCAAGTAACTGACGAGGCATACCGACAGGCATTGTAGCATAAACCAGGACAGAGTACCACGCCAGTAGAAAGGAGGAAAAGAAAATGTTGCGAAGGAAGAGAAAAGAGTTCACAGTCTTTAGTTCAAGGACATCGAAGAATCCCCGGAATAAACAAAAACTACGAGCCTTTTATGCAAAAGCCAAAAGCCTGACAGTAGGTAGAGAATTAGTTTAACCAAGCATTGAAGAAGTAGGCACAGATGTCCAAAAGCTGAAGAACAAAAAGGACGGAGGCTCAAATCGCCTGTCATATGCAGAATATGGGAGGATGAAAGCATTCCCGATGATTGGAATATCAGCTCTATTTTTCCCGAGTTTCTATCTCGTGCGCAAACCGATGCTTTTTGTTGCCTATAAAATCTTATCCAGCATGCTGTTGAGCATCTCAAACCTTTCTGCACCGAACTATTCGGCATGCACTGCTGCGGCCAGCTGAGACAAATCCTTGAAAAGATTAGCTATCGATATGCACTGTCTTTTCATCGATATCAAAGCCACAGGCACATACGCTGTATTCATCATACTGCACCGTTCAATTCAAGGACGTCCGAATCGTTCAAAACCTATACTGGATTTCGGCAATGAGATACCCTATCGCATGACGTCTTCAATTTGATACTGGAACAGATTATGATAAGGGTAAGGGTATATACGGAAGGCACTATCTTTCATAAGTCAGTCCAAAACAACGAGCCGTTGGTGAAACGTTCACAGCAATCGACCTTGTCTGAGTGTTAAGGAGGATAAAACCAAGTATATTCTATTCAGTCGAAACCAATCCGTCACCCACCACTTTGGACAAAACGTTTCAATCAACACCTACAATTTCTAGGTAGGAGTTTGTCTACCTCGGGGCGAATGTGAACTACGGACGATAAGCATGACGGCAGACCTGACTCATGGCTCCTTCGCAAAAAAAGTTCTGCGTCGCATATTCATAACCCCGATCTCTATGAGCTGTACGATGATGTGTTGATTGTCGACAACATTGGCTAGACCACATCGAGTGGATGAACACAAACGGTCCAACTTAAAGCCTTTGATTTCGAGCCTCCTGGTTCGAAAATAAAAGGAAGACCTAATCCCCGGTAAAAAGACCAAGTAACAGCGAATATCTGACGACTTGGTCTTAGCAACTGACTGACGGAGTATCACTAATTTGCCAGAGCATTTGAAATATTAACAAACATTATTTTCCAAGGCATGATGATCCCAACCATTTGAATTCAATCAGAACAAAAGCGTATTCATGGTTCGACACAGGTTGTATAGAGGCTCTCATGTTAAAAGAATTGAGTCTTCGATTTTATAAAGCCAACCTTTCAGAAAAAAACCGGAAAAAGTTTTGACGAGTCCGTTATGACAACGCTCTTCTTTATGGTATTCTGCCGCACATTTTGCAACCTGATCCACTCTTCCAGATTGCGCTTCATCTCAACCTGTGCTTGAGAGCGTCGAACATTCTATTTTCGCACTCTCATGGTCGCATGAGTACTAAAAGATCTAGATGCGCTGGTCCAGATAGTTCTGAAGAGGTGTTCTTTTACCACCATACAAACTGTGATATTGACAATAAAATCAAATACAATACTTCCCAAACGTAATGCTGTCTTATGCCATCAAAGCCAAATCCTTCCACTCATCCAGCTCAAAAATCTGTGCTCTGTATCCACATATTCGATGTTGCCAAGAATACAGTGAAATGTTTAGGTTTCCTAAACTGGTTCAAGAAATACTTTGCCCCTTCTGACTTAGCTATAATTCAGACTAAAATACAGAACAACGCTCACTTCTGGTCAGGTGCAGCCAAAACAACTTTGTACCTACAAGATAGAATTGCGTGCGATTAAACGACAGCAACATAGCCAAATCAATACACTCACTGGAACATCGAAGAAATGTTTCCTACTTGACGGTGTTCTATCGCTACTTTTACAACGCGTACTCCGACGAAATAGTCAATTGCATTTTACCCCTTTAACAGTCCATATGCAACACCCACACCCTTACTCTTAAGCCTTATTTCGGACGTACTGTGAAATAAAGAGACTCTTTTATAGGCCAAACTATCAGATCTCTTCCTACGCACGTCAGGCCGGTATTTGAGTGCAACATAACCATTTATCAGGCCATCGATCGATGCATTGTTCACGATGCGGGACGCGCTGCTCGTAGTTGGTTAATCCAAGCTTGATCCCACAAACAGCTGTTCAATCTACACTTTTTTCGTGAATCATTTGATGGTGTATGGAAGGTGGAGAATTTGTATATATTCGCTCAATTGGACCGAGTCATTATGGTGGACGGATTTGTGCCTTCCGAATTGTCAAAGGTCCAAGACTCTTGCGCTGGTCCCAAATTTCTGGTTTGCCTACTTCCTTGATGAGATGCTCTTAAAAGAGATGCCTACTAAAACAAGAATTTGCTTTCTACTCTTAAAGTGTTATAGAGAAGGGAGTAGTTTTCACATTTCCCACCAATCACCTACTTCATGGCACTTTTGACAACCCAAATATCATTTCCGTTGACTCTGAGAACATAAAAGTTTATTGCACATGTAAGTACTTTAGTATCCACAATGAAACAAGCCTGAATCAGCAATGTTCTTGAGTACAAAAATGATCCACCTTTTCATTGTAATTGCATTCGGAGAAAGCAACACCTCACGTTATCAACACGAAAAGATCTCATGTACACACGCTGAATGACAAGATCTGCTCAAAAAAATTCTTCACGATCCCACTTTGGGCAAAAAGAACAAAACACACAAAGGCGAACTCAAAACCCTTATCTTACTTTTTCGGTATTATGTGTCCAAATGCCAACACATGTATGCTCCCCACAAAGGACATTGCGCTAGCAAAATCTTCACAGCACAAAAAAAAAACAAAAAAAATAAACACCAAAGAACGCCCTGCACGAATAATGAATGTTGCTGGAATTATTCGGTTGTAATATGCGGACCCTTGTTGTCCTTAGTTGTTGTTGGTTTTTTTTTTTGTGATATTTTTGCGCCCAATGTGTAAATCATTCAGGCTTCTCAATGTCCTCATACGGGGGATTGTGTCGGAGCTCCATACGCTTGTATGCTCGTGGCTCATTCGCTTCCATATCACGATACAAGATCACTTTTCATTTTTGATTGCAGAGTGGTTCGTTCATCATGTGCAGTGTGCACACACTGCAGCACTTCTCCCCCAAAGAAGAATAGAATTTCGTTGGGTGCCCTCGTCGTGGTTCCATCCACGAAACCAACCAACGGCCAATGGCTGGAGGTTGTTTTATTTTTGTAAGGATTCTTTTACAATATTCCCGGTACAACGAAATGCTCTTTTCGCTGTTGCAACATGCACATGCGATGCCACTGATACTCTTGGTACTTTTCTTAGATTTGGTTGTCTTTATTTTTTGTTTGGAATGGCGAAGGTGGTGGGTTGTGATACATCCGAGATGGGTAAGGAAAATCGCATTGAAGTCCCGATTACATTAGCCAAGGCAGCGCATTGATCTTCCGTACGGCGTCATCACATTTGTCGCACACACGAATGAGTGTATGTTACTTTATTTATTTTTTGGGTGTACGCTCGGTGGCTGTATGGGAATCGTGTAGGATGTGCCTCAGCGTCCTTCGTGCAGTGCTTGTAGCTGAGCTGTATGCCATCAACGACCATTGGACATGCAATCAAAGGGACAAAGAGTCACTTGTCAGCATCTACTGGCATCGTGGCGATGCAAAAAGATTGAAACAAATTAGTTGTAGTGAAATTTATATTCGCCAGTTCGCAGCTCAACTCTTTCGTATCGCTGTTTCTGCAAAGTTGAATTGTCTTATGAAAATTTTGGTAGAATCTTTTTTTTTGTGTGTGATTTTATTCAACCAGCCTACACATCATCCTTTCACTGGACATTGGCCGTGATTGTGTTTCATTTGACCGCAAAGAGAAATAAAAGCAGATACAACGGCGCGCACAAGAAAACCGAAAGAAACCCCAAAAGACACAAAGCGCCCATTTGACTTATAAATGCGCCTTAAATTGGAGTTGATGCATACACAACTCGTACCTTGGAGCAGCGATGAAGCAAAAAAGCTTCCTTGTTTGTGCTACGACGACGCGACTTTGGTTGGCCGTTTGCGTCGCCTTTTTCATGCTGGTACTGTATCTCTTCGACTCTCATTGATTTCCATCATCGTGCAGCTGCTGCTGTTGCTGGCTGGAACCTTTGGCGCGACTACACCACTACCACAGAGCTTAGCTACAATTTACAATTAGAATCGCCCTGCCATGTTCACGAGTAATGTGCATGGCGGCGCGCCGTACCTTCTTCACTCATTATTCGCCATTAACCTTAGAGCAGAGCTATCTGTCTTGAGCGCTTTGGCTGCTATTATGGTGGAACATATTCGCCTGGTGTGCGAAATTGCCCAGATCCAGGACAGTATAAATTAATTACGTGAGATCCTTTAATAATTTCTTGTCGTTGTTCTCAGACTCCCAATCCTTTGGGATTGATTTCCGTATGCACATAGTTAAATTCTATTTCAATTGCTTTGGTGAATCATGCCTTCGATTGTGACTTACCACAGACACGGAACCTTAAACGAGTATGCGCATTTAATCCCAGTATCGGTATTGCGCCAATAAAGTTCACAGTCTGCAACTCAAATCGATGTGAGGAGAATGTTCTACGAAGGCCACAAAAGAAAGACAGTACGTTTGACCTTATAATACGTGTCACACTCCACACATAAGTCAGTGCGGCGCAGCGTAGTAGTCATTTTCATTTTTGATCGTTTATTTTTACAAAGAATTTTCCAATCGATTCTTCTGAACGAAACCCCAGAGTATGCCTTCTACTCTTAACGACAAAAGACGGTGTCGAAAGAGATACTTGACGAATACTTGGATACTGTTTCGTTATTCGTTGGTAGATTGGCAAAGAAAATGGCAAAACCAAAGAAGCTACACGGAAAGAAATCCGCGAATAATATTCTTTTAGCTTAAGCTTGCTTTCAGATAGAAGGAGAGCTATTTTATTTCGTTCCATTTATTCTTTCACAATAAAATGCACTTTTAAGTTTGGTATCAGTATTAATTAAAATTCGATCGAATCGAGGATAATTTTTAACAATTTAATTAAAATCGACGTTAAAATTAATGTTGCCATAAAACAAATGAAATTATTTTTATAGTAAGTTTTAAATCTACGCATAAAGGATTCCCAAAAAAGTGTAGCATCAATAAAAATCATCTTTCAGATGCTAAGCAAGAAAATGTTCAATGAATTAAACAAAGAGATCTGTTGGATGCCGAAAACTTGGAGAGATATGCCTTTTTCTAATGACACCTTAAAATAATAACTAGTGAACGAAACTTGTTCTTGTTCTGAAAAGTCATATCCAGCAAGATTTTTGCTAGATGAAAGACATGGTCAAACTTAACATCATATATAGTGCTGAATGCTTCATGCGGATTTCTCTTACCGTCAACATTACAATTAGTGAAATCTTTATTAAAATCTAGTTTTTGTGGATTTGAATATCGTTGGCGTGCAAGAATTTTGATAATTTTTTAAGCCCTTAAATTGGGCCCATGGGGCTCGCCACATCACCCTTATCCAGCTTCTCTCTTAAACCTTCTTAAATCCCCATCAGTGCAGTCGTATAATGCAGCAACAATCAGATTGAACTGAAACCAGAAGATGCATTCAATTATTTGCTTATGCATTATTCGGTTTCATAAAGATTGGCATTATTTTAGGCATTTCCCATTGGCAGGGAAATATTTTGGTCATTAAGATGGCATTTTTCATATATGTAATGCAAGAAATGAAGCTGTCCGTATGATAATTATGTTGAAAGAATCCCCTTCTAAATGGCACAAAATTGTTTTGGAAATTTATCGACTGAAAAATCCCTTCACACTGATAATTTTTGTTCCCAACCCGAAAGAATTCGTTCACCTACTTCAATTGGTCAACTATCAATTACTCCTGATGACGTGGAATACCATCTTGCTCAACTTGGGACCTGATGGGATACCTCCAATAACTTAAGAGTATTTCTATAGCTCTCTTGCAGCTCCCTTGACTTTTATATTTTAGGTCTCTTTTAACAAAAAAGTTTTTCAAAAATTATGGAAGAATGCTTTCATAATTCCGGTGCACAAAAAAGGCTGCCGGGCGGATGTTAATTATTACAGACCGATTGCTAAGCTATCTCTTTGTGGCTATCATTTTCTAAGGCGTTCATTTTATTATTAACCTTTCCTTATTGAAAAACCATTAAAACTCTTGAAGAATGAAATCAAGCCGACTGCTTTCCCATAAGCGAATTGCTTTTAAAATGAAACCTCTTGATTTCCCTGTATCTTTGGTGGACTGAATATGCTCGTATCTGGAGGGGAGGACATATCAAGTTTTATTAATGTAAGCCTTAAGGTAGCCACCTTTGTCCTCTTTTATTCATTCTATCCATAAAAGATGTTGTACGTGTGCTAAAGAGTTCAAATGTTCTTATTCATGCCGACGACATAAAAATATTTAAAATATTTAATATTTATTTTATTATATTATATTATTTAATATTTAAAATATTTTCGACTTTGCATTTGAAAAATGGTGCTTTAATTATTGCTTATCTTCGAACACGTCTAAATGTTTAAGCATGTCCGTTTCGAGAAGTCTTAATCCTCTCTCCGCTGTGTACACCATAAATAGTTCTGCGCTGGTCACATAAAGCCGACAAATACAATTTTGATCAAAAAATCATCTTTGACTTCATTCTCAGTGGCAATGTAAACATGCGAAATTATTTTATTTGGTGCTGGGAGAATCAGAAAGGTCAGATTTTGAAAGGATTTGCACTTTGGATTTGCTTTCGTCCAACAATCGATGTTTGTTTCCGTCTAGCTTTATCATTTGTGGGTGCATGTTGTTTTTATCCCACAATTGACTGAGCATGGCGAAGCATTAACTTCTGAGCCACAACACTTGGTAAGTTCTTGAAGATCAGTTATCCTCCGTGAACCTGGTGGCGGGGATTTGAAGCTGAAGCCATGTTATCGATTCTTTCAATGAATCCAAGGCAACGTGTTTTTTGATTCTGAACTAGATTCACATCAATGATCTCATTTTCACCCTCCTTGCCACCAGGACAGCACATCCGACGATGTTCATTCAGGTGCAAATGCCCTCTCTACTGCTTGCTTATCTTGGGCTCAATAATCGATTCCATAAAGAGCATGATGCGGATCCTTCATATTATAAGTTTTGTTCATTAGGATGACCATCCTTTTACAGATGTAGATAACAAGCCACTCTCATAGAATTGGGTGGGTGAATATGCATAGGCTTTGTTTTTTTTTATATAAATATTTTGTCATAACACTAAACCCTGACAGCGTCGGTTTTTGCTTTGATGAATAAAATAAAAATCAAACAAAAATGCCATGATGTGTCTCACAAAAGAATCCATACAGCAATACTCTTGATGATCAAAGTCACAAAAAAAAAACTAATTGACAACAAAAATGCAAAATGACAACCCAATTTCGGCCACGACTATTTACTTTTCATCTACGGTTCTGTTTCTATTAAGCAAACGAAGTGAAGAAGACTATAGAAAGCACACCATTCACGAATGCCAACACTTCGTGGAACCAGTGTCCTAACACCATTAACAAAATGTTGCCCCTCAAATCTTGGGTACCAACCATTACAGTAAAACAAAAACAAAAAACTACAAAGACTTAAGTATATGAAAGACCACGAAAAAAGGGCAGAGAACCGACCTATTTCAATACTGTAGAAAGAACTGTAGTCTAGAGATTTTATACAACAAATCAGGACGGTGACATTTACCTATAGGCCCGATAAGAAGGCACTTCCAACTTACTTCCAACAGAAAAAAAAATATTTAGTCTGTGGTATAGGTTTAGAGCCTATAACGACAACATTTCTTACTTTGATGATTGATTCTGGGGTCACGTGTTGACAAGACTCAGATTTTGGGCGCACCTGTTCCAGATCTTGGCAGAAAAACGCGCTGCCCCAAATGTAAGAGAGAAAATTTCTTAACAGAAGACAAAATCTGATGAAGTTAAGCCAAAAATATCCGGCCTGACTATGGTAGGAAGTAACGAGAATGACGAGCCAACGTTGGTTAGTTAGTGAATGCGGTCAATGTGTTTGTAAACACGGAAAACATTGGTCATCGTAAAGTGACTCAAAATTTTCATTTCAAAGGCCTCACTTCGACCTTAATTGAAGTGAAGCTGGGTTCCACTCTGTAGAAATATGATTTTTCCTGAAAGTAAACTATTGCGTTGCAGAGATTTAAAGAGGCCGCACAATCTACTAGGACTAAGGAATAGTGAAGAGAGAGTTGTATAGCAATCAAGTCGAGCTTTTGTCTCGATTCATAATCATGGAACTAACAATGTATCATCACTTTGCATATTAAACGAACCACGAGTGAAGACATAAAAAAAAGTGAACTCAATTTTTCGGGTAACACGTGGCTCAGGCGTTTAAGTGATGGAATCGATGAAAAAAGGCAGCTTGTACTCGGTATGAAAAAAAAATTGCCAAAAATGTAGCGATGGAATCCGCGGTTGATGGAAATGTTAAGGATTTAGATGATGCCCGCTATAAACAAGCTTCTTAACATCGGTAAGTGTATCGCACATAAAGAAGACTATTCAGAGAAATAAATGTGTTCTTCTTCCTGCTTCATCTTTTTCAGCTGCTGCAATGTGCTGATCAAATTGAAACCGATGTTAAGGTCTCAACTACCATTTAAAAGAAAGAAGTTGGCCTTGATCCCAACGAGAACAAAACCATACATTTTTTTCACGTACCAAAAACTAAACAATCGATGGCGATAGCTGACTTCAGTGCAGATTTAAACTCAATATCTCTATGGTCAAAATTAAAGCATTTCGAGCTTAATTTTTAATCAATGCATTTTTTTTTAGTTAGATATTAATATTACACTAGTGAAACTGGAAGTGAAAAGAAAAGCAGGACTCTCGGCCATAAAACTTAGGGCACTGTGTAATTTTAATGACAGCAAAAAGACCGGGAACATCATGCAAATTGTGATAATTTTAAAGGTAATGAAACCACTGCTTGTTCGACAAAGCCATCTAGTAGAGAAATATTTTACCTTCTACGGAAATTTTAAGAAATTTTTTCAACCAGAGTGTAAACACAAACTAAACACAACTTAACATAAAAGCTGATGAACAAGCTATGAAAGGAGCAGGAAATAGAGACCAGAAATAGGCGTCCTGCTAACAGCTACTCAGGGCAACTCAGAAAATCAGAATTTACTGAGCCAACCTAACAATGTGCAGAATGCCAAACAGATAAACAGAGAAAGAAGAAGTGAAAATCAGAATGAAGAATCTAGGTTTAACATTGGAATTGGTAACAGGGTACATGAATCTTAATTTCCACTAACATATACTCGGACTAACAGAAACCTCAATATGCAAAAGTTGTGAGGACGAAGAGGAAGACCTGGAGCACTTCCTCTGCCACTGCCCAGTAACAGCGAGATTGCGACACAAAAGACTGGGGTCAACACTGCGTATAGGGACCGGTGAGGTCATTTGTTTCGCAAAACGACGCAAAACATCCCCCTTTTCAATACAAGCCCTCACCTTACCAAAATTTTTTCCATACAGGAAATAGAGGAACACAACATTATGGGTGTCCTCTTAGATCACATGGGGTCCATTGTGCCCAGAGTCAAAATGTATCTTTGGAAAGAAGAAAATAACCGGGTGATCGTTAAACCATCCCGATAAAGGATGAATCTCGGAAGGAGTCTGGGGTCAGCATAACCCAGGTCGTCAAGCCCATTGAGACGTCTCTGCAGCTTCAGCAAAATTCGTAAAGTGGTTAACCGAGCCGTTCCGCATGAGTGCCTGTGGTGCAATGAGATATAATTTTGCTTGACAGGAAGGACAGATATCCTTTCGATTTAGGTGATTGAGGTCTCTGGATTTATGAGCATCGGCGACGCGCTACAAAAGATTGGCTATTGCACATTATTCGGTTGGATTGCAGCCCTGTCTATTGTTTCCGAAACAATAGTTTTGTGGAGATCGCCAATTGCCATTTTAATAAAGAAGAAAAGAAAAAAAAAAGAAAAAGAATTAGCGTGGATGGTTATGACCTTGTCGACTAAATTATCTCGAATGATCATTTCGGTGGCTTGGCCATTTCTGAACCTAGGGCAGTTTTAGACCCGTCAGTTTAGAAAGCTAGCTCAGCATCAGCATCTGAACAGATACAAAATAGTGTGTCAATGTATTCCTTTAAGGCTTCCCATTGCAGTAGGAAAGAGACGTGCTCTAAACCACTGTCTTTCATAGAATAGACATTCTTTTCTTAATCTGAGCACTGTCCTTGCCGCTCTATTGCTGCAGTAAAGACCGAGTGGTAGAAGATTCAGCATTTTCTTCAGTGCTGCGGTTTGCGTCGATCTCATAGATCGTGTCATCCCTTACCAACCAAGTTTTTGGACACTCATGACACTTGAAAGATGATATTTCCTCTCAAGTGTTTTCCACCAGACTATTGAACCGTAGGTGAGAATGGGCCCCACAATTACGGTGTATAGGAAGTGAGCCAATTTAAGTTTCCAGGTGCTGCCAAGCATCTTTTTACGCACGTAAAAGGCTAGACATGCTACAGACGCGGCTTTCGACATTGTCTTTCCAGCTCAGCTTTGATTCAAGAATTATCCGGACATATTTAGCAGTCTTTCTTACTATCAGAGCAGTGCCGTACATCTTTGGCGGTCGAATGTTGGAATCGTTCTTCTCCTAGACGATTTGACGTCCAGTCCTCGTCCGCGCATGTACTAATAATGAAAATGCATGATTGAGCCTTTCACTGAGGGAGGAAACAAATTTCCCTGATACCAGAATTGCTATGTCATCAAGCCATTGGTTTCTTGTATCTTAACAATTCCGCCTTTAACAAGTTGCATATAAATATACCTCTTAACCGTTGTTGACAGAGTGGAACCACTTTATCTACTTTTACCATAAAAACGACTTCGTTTATACGTTTGCATGTAGCTTGGAAATTGTTTCATGTCTCAAAATACCAAGGTTGTCCTCCTTGAAAAACTTATTCTGCAATGTTTACTACAACTATCGACAAGGATTTCTTATAGAAAGGATAATTTGGCGACCTATTCGGGGTTAACAAAGACGAGTGCAGGTGAAGATACAGCCCCATTCCTTTCAATTTCCAAATGTGACTATACGTTTCACATATTGCCATCACTTGCAAGGTATAGATTGTCCTTCGAGTTTATTTCAGCCACTCAATAGACGATTTAACTATGATGTGAAGTCTTGTCTTCAGCTGAGACTTATTTTGTACATTTTTAACGCAATACCAAATATGATTGAAGCAAAGGAAAAATCACTTTTCTTTAGTCAAGAAAAAACACTTATTCGTAACGTTCTTGGATGGATTCTCCATAAAATCGAACAAGAGATTATTTCCAATTAATCGATTGTGTGGCTCCCAGAAATTTTCACACTCTTTCGTTCCCAACCATCGTGTTTGATTTTTCCTCTGCAGAGACGCCAATGACCGCTTTATGACTTGAATCACTAAAAAAGGTCTATAAATTTTCTCTCAGTGCATCCCCCATGTATCCAAGCATAGCACCACACAGCATCCAGGCGCGGGGCACACACAAAGATCCAAATCTCCATCGAGAGTAGAGATTTGAAATGTCTGAGGTGAGTTCACCGCACACACCAATAAAACTCAAAAACACAGATTCAATCCATCGTCGTTTGCCTTTCTACTTGTATCTCCTACTCAACTGACATTCTAACTCAGCTGCTATGCATTCAAGGCGTCCAAGTGCCTCTCGTCTACACACACTCAATCTACACACAAATTCACCTGTACACTGATGTGATGTGGTGCTGACTCTGTAGCTAGTGGTACAGCACAGGTAAACCTAACCATGGACTGTATACTGTTTTTTTTTTTGTTTGCTTCTCGATTCTTCTTTGTCTCGCAGTCATGTCAGTATCTCTCTCACTCGAATAAAATTTGTTTTTCGATATATTTGGTCTCTTCTGTGGATTCAACACACCTTCACAATCGCACACACCTGTGCAATATATGTATAAATCGATCGTCGTTTGCCCAGGTAAATGCTATATCTTTCTCTCCTACACCAACAACAGCAACGAAAGAGCAGCAAGTAACGAAATAAGAAAAAACACAAGAAAAAAAGAAAAACAACAGCACAACACTCTCTTGTGAGGTTTTTCGTACCGCGATCCTCCGTACACCGTCGAATAAACCTTTTGCCAAACGACGACGAAAAATTTTTCCCCCGAACCGAGAGACGATTTAACGAATCTGTCAGGGAGATCGTTTTTCCGCATTTCCAAGTGAAAAGTGCCAAATTAATTACGAAAATTCACCACACTCGCTCACCCATCCCTCAATCCATTGCAATTCAATGGAAAATCTTTTAAATTCCCCACAAAAGTGCTCAAAATTCGTGTATCTAGATTGAAACCGCCCGCATCCACTGATCTAAGTAGTTCAGATTTTCAATTGAAAAAATTTTTCCTTTCTCATTCGCGGATACATTTGTACTGTTTGGGTGCGAAAAAATGTCGCGAAAATTCAAATAAAACTTCGGGATATTGCCTCGTTTTTGTTTTTCTTATTTTTTGTTGAATATTTTGAACGCGAGAAAAAACACACAGTGTAGTGAGTTGAGTGCTGCGCAACAGTTTGCTGTACGTTTTGTACGAAAGTATCTTTTCTACGATTTAGTGTTTGCTGAAATTCAATTCAATCGAGTGCGTGAGTTTTGTTATAGCAAACCTGAGAGGATGGTTTGGATAAATATTTTAATTTTGAAAATATCCATCAGATAAAATAAAGAAGAAATATTGAAAATTGTGAGCCGCTGTCGACGATCGTGTGCATTGAGTATCTTTGTGTTTGTGGGATCTGTGCGTCAGTTGAGCATGTGTATGTGATAAATTGTGTACGGACAGCCATTTTTTTTTTAAATCGTATTTTTTTTTTTTTTTGTTATTCGCCTTAATTTGTATTTCATCGTTTTTACCTTTCGTTGGGTCTTCGTCTTTGTATTCGTGTGTATGTGTTTTGTGTTATTCATACATATATATACATGTATATATGCTGTGTTATTTAATTGGAAATCATTTTGGGAAACTTTTCCTATATTCTGCAATTTAAAGTGTCAAATGTAATGGAGCCTGTTGCCTCCGTTTAGGGATTATATGCGCCAAAAAGCTAATCACCACCACCGTGGAAAATTACGTAAGTATACGAATAAATATCAAAACAAATGGAAAAAAAAAACAAAAAAAAATATACAATGTCCAACTTGTTTGACAAGTGTAAGCATGAAGAAGATGTTTTTGTTGATTGTTGATGTTAGCCGCGCAGATATTTTTGAGCGCGCAAATTGGAAAATTTCCCCCTGAAAGAAAACACTTGAAAACGATTTGGAATTTTTTTTTTTAAATTGTCGGACATTTTGAAGAAAACTGAAAGTCAATGAACGGATGTAGTGGTAAGATGGTAGAATATAATTCATGACGAAGAAACAAGGGAATAAGGAATTATATCCCCCATGGATGCTGTAGTTGGAGCTCCTTTTTTTTTTGTCTTTTGTATACACGTTCATGTACCCACACACACACACGCAAGTAGACAAGCCAGCAGCATACGAAAGGCTTAAATCGGAAACCACCAAACGAACCTCTTGACTGTTGTTCTTTTTCATGGCGCGAGTCTATACGAGTGCATGCCTACAGGAGGGATCCCCTGCGATCCGCACCCTTCTCATGGCTAGAGGAATGCAGAGACTCCTCGCACCACTTAACGGTGGAACTCCATCATACCCTACTATCATATGAGCATTCTCCTGTGGCTGCGCCACTTGTGGTAACCAACACAACACGTAGGTGTTGTATAAATCGTTTCTCTTATTTGCTTGTGTCTGTGTGTGTTTAAGTCTTAAATATTTCTTCTTTCTTTTTTTTTTATTGTGTGTTGTTATTACTATTATTTTCTTATTTTATGTTTTGAATTCAATTTCCAATTCCTTGAGTCGTTGGCGGGACATTAGATGTCCGCCGAAGGGGCAAAAGCAACCCAAAAAAACAAAAAAAAAACGACGTCTGTTTCCTTTTATTTTACTCTTCTGATTGAGAGTGAATATCTCTCTTTCGGTTTTGCCTCGAATTTGGTCGTCATCGCCATCGATGGTCGGAAAAAGAAAAAGATGAAATCACAAGATACACAATTGCTTCTCTCTTCATTTGGTCGTCATCTTCGTCAGCACAATCGTCAACATAATCATCTCTCTCTCGATTGGGGTCTTTCGTAAGTTTCTCACCTTCTCCGAATAATGGCCGTTAGGTGCGTTTATGAAATACGAAAAAAAAATAATAATAATGAAACATCATCCGAGGGAAGCAAGAAACTAAAACGAAATTTGCAAACAATCCGAGAAAAGTATGTAATACTATAATCAGCCTCCACTGAGGTGTAGCCGAATTGCGCACCAAGGCGCAGCATGAAAACAAAACCTAAATTATATATTCGGATTTCATAAGAGTGAGCGAGAGAGATGGCGGAGAGCTAAACACATTCCCCATTTCCAATTAATTACAATGAGAGGTGGGTAAAAATAATTAAATGGTCTTTTGCAATTCTAATTCGAAATAACGCTATGATAAAAGTGGTGGCGGCGGGTCTCTGTACGTTTCCCATTCGACACAAGACGATAAAAAACACATTTCACTACATTCCTAGAAAAATCTATGACTGGAGGTCGATGCTGTGTTGCTAATTCTATGATCGCACTCGATATTTACCTTGATTATAACGGAGTCGATGGATTAATAACAAATTGTTATGTGCTCGAGTTCGTTGCTCAACTCTTTTGATTTTAAATCGGAGCTTGTTGTGCTGAGGCTTTGTTTTCCAACGAGATGCACTGAATGTTTATGAAATACCAAACAGATCGAACGTAAATCAATTTTTCTGTAATTAAACGGCCGGTAGCTAGCAGTATAATTAGTAATGGCGTTGTCAGCACTAAAACGATTTAATCGTTTGAGTTTTTATTTTATTTTCGAAAGAAAATTGCCTTGCTTGCGTGCTTTGAGCTTCAAAGCGTAAAACACTAAATGATTTCAGCGATGAAGAGCAATGGATGAAGATGGGGGGGTTCTCTAACAGAGTGCATTTAATTGTACGTTGCAAGTTGTTTTATTTTACAACCCAATCAATACATAAAACTTCGAAGAATTATTCAACACATAGTTAAAATAGTTAGAATCTTCGAACCCAACATTGGTTGCGCCTCAATTGGTCCTTGTATTGATTGATATCTTTATTGGCCAAGTAGCCTTGTATGAATGACAGTAAACTTTGGTATTCCATTCTGGATTTGAATGTATAGTTCGAACGAACTTAACAGAATGATGCTTGCTTTAAAAATACGAGCGGAAATAAATGGACATTAACAGGAAGACTCTGAGAAACCGTCGTAAAGTAAGATAGGCATAGGAAAGATTCTCAAGCTAAAAAAAATATTTTTCAATGCCTGGTATCTTTAGATCTCCGACATTCTCAGAGAGAATGGTAAGATTGTTTATAGATTTAAAACTCCATTTGTTCTCAGGCATGACGCCTGAATAGGGATAAAGAGTTTGGGCTTCGACTTTTTTGCATACGCCTAGTATGCAGTATTTAATTCGGCTTTAGTAACAAGTGCAACTTTTGTGTACATATACATATACATAGTAGAACAATTGTCATTATCTTCATAAACGCTTGTTTTCAATCTTATTTGCTTTTGCTGATCACCTTCTTCAGAATTTGCGCCAACAGAGTTAAAAATTGAAGGCTTCCACTCGGATTAGAACCTTATTGAAAGGCAGGTACTATGTTTAACGTCAACTTTTCGGCCTCCTACAGGTCGACAGTTTCAGTTTTATCAAGAGACTATACTTAAAACTTGAAATTCAACTAGTCGCTACCTTATATTACTATATTGTTTTCAAATTGCTCATTGCTATAAACCTTCACTGTGGAATCTTGGTGCAACTATCACTTCCATACCGGCATTTAAGAATTTGTTTATTCATACATCGAAGATGCCCTTCATAACACTTTCATTTGTGCCAGTGCGTTTATGCGAAAATAAGATTCTGTTACACTGTACAGCCCAAGATAATCAATAGTTAAAATAGTTAATGTCTACTTTAGCAGTTTCAGTCTTTCAAGTCCATTTTATTGATGCAGCCCCTCTAATATGCTTTATTCTTGCTCTAATGTATTATGGAATGTAATACCATCAAGCTTAAAAGGCCGCAGAATGTTCAGCTTGCTTGACCATTGCACTTTTAATTCACTTCACCAATATTCATGTATTTTCCAACCCCCTCTTGAATTCAGGCTAAATTGATGAAAATGGCCTAAGATCAACAAAAAACGAAACCCACAGCCTTCTTGCTGGACAGAAATCTGTATCGCGAATTATGCACTATTGCACTGAGAAAAATGATCAGGAAGATCACTGTTTATTATGTGCCAGCCGAAAACCAAGCGCATGAATTTGTGCCTGTCAAACGAAGCTCCAGATAAAAGCTGGCCATGAAAGAATCAGCTTGACTAGAGCAGCCATTCAATCAACACCTACTTTCTTACCGATCACCCCATTAATAATTCGAGGCTTGAGCTAAATCTACTTTCCATTCATCGTTCTCCCCTCTGATAGCTATGGTTAAATGACATGCTATCCTGGAGTCTATTTGTTCATTCGTTCGATGTTTGCCCTGGTCTCATCAGTGTACTGTCCATTGTTCGCGCTCGCATTTGTACCTTCATGTACCTGCTTCCTCCATTCGCTTTCCTCACAGACAGTTTATTATATCCCACACATGATTATTATTTCGAGGGACTTGAAAGATCTATGGGTTGTCAAAGATCTTGAGCAGATTTCTGACAAAGACGATGCATAACCCCACCAATTTACATAGTTCTTATCACTATTTGCGCTGATAATCAGCTCTGGATTTCGATAAAAGGATTAAGTTTGTGAATATAGCCTTTCGGAACAGAATGAATTTATCTATTTATAACCAGGTTGATTTGGATTTGGGTTAAAAAAGAAAAAAAACTAGGCTCAGCTTTGGCAAAATACATTATTTTTAATTTTTAATGTTTTCAAGCTCAACAAATTCGTATCATTATTTTATTAACTTAAGGAAACGAGGTAAGTGGAAAATGTCTCTGAAAGCCGTCTTTATTTTAAAGCTCAAAGCTAAAAACAACAACCAAAATGCAAGCAGCCTTCATCAAGATTCGCAAATGGTTTTGTGTGGTAAATACTTCTCTCCGAAATTGGTGCAGAGGTGTAGCATGGTTCTTCTGACAAAAATGCTGAGCCTGTTAAGCCAAACCAACTAAGCACTCGCTTGGATTCACTAGCTTTCCTTCTGGCGTTGTTATCAAGTTTTTCCTTCTAGAAGCTCAGATATTAAATCTTTTTGCGTTCCTTAAAACCCTTTTCCACGCATCATTTGAATACCTCAACATACTGACATTTTCTATGCCAAGACAAGATTCAGATTTTGTTCTCACATGACAAATCTCTAAGAAGAGGTGATTAGGTAAATATGGCTGACGTAGAAGGTTGTGTTTGCTGCGAGGTTCGATGCGCAATGTTTACCATCAATATTGGTAGTTAGGTTGTGGCCCAGACAACTACACTAACTATGCTTAGCTGGGCTTAAATTGGGTAATGAGTATTTGAAAGTTCGATCAGCCGCAGTAAAATAAAAAAAGCACGACAACAGCCCTCCATAACATAGCACACTAGTACAAGACTTAAAAAAAAAACCTTCCCGAATTAGAAGTTTTTAAATAAATAGATATAGTAATTAAAAATTAAAATTGTGAGATTGGTTGCTAAGTTTTTATTTCAGGCGATGGCCACATACATTGGTATATTTACTCGTGTACATATTTTATGCAAGGTTTTCAAATTACAAAACAATCAACGCTTAATCTTTATTGCAAGTGGCAGGCTTGTAAACAAAACTATATATATTAATAGAATCACATTAAAGAAATGTTCAAGGCCAACTCCCAGATCAACACATATAAAAAAGCAACAAACATCAGTCGTCGTTACCAAATTAGTTATTTTAATTCTACTTTATGGCCAAAAATTTGGCTTATAGTCAATCGAAAATGACGCCAGATCATTAGTCTGACTCATATAAAATACCACCGACTGTCAGCCATAAAAATACTTTTTGTTTGCATAATGGAATGACATGGCATGCAATCTACGACCAATGTGTGTCAACAAAGCCATTTGCATTATTCTCGGTATTCGAGTCCAGAGGCTGTTGTTCTATTTAATCGCGGAACGAGGAACAGTTCCATGGCCATACCAAAGCAAACTGGTGGAAAGACCATTGTAGTTATGTTAGCTCTACTAAATTCCTGTCTTCTTTTGTCAACAACAATGCGTGTTTGACTTGTTTTAAAAGTGAAAGTGTATAACTTTGATCCAACAGATAGTTTGTATAATTTGGTGACCCCTGAGGACCTATACAGTCATAGTACAAAAATACAAAAACAATAAATCATCCTTATAATCAGAAACCTCTGCTTTGCGGATAGACAAACACCAACAACACGATTGATGCTATGAAAGAGTTGGTGCACGAACTTTTTCACCAATCTATCAATTTTTTTTTTCAAAAGTCAATATTTCTGGCGCCCAAATGCACGATTCCACAGAATATAAGATTAACCACACTCTCCTGGGTAGAGTAGTTCTCCAAAACTAAAACACAACAACAAAGTTAACAAGCGATTCTAAGTAACTATCCAACTTATCGCACAAAGCTTCCCATCGCATACCTTCGGACCATCATTAGCGGCAATCATCGATGAAATATCAAAAACCAAAACAGAAAAGAAAAAAAAAATTCCCCCTCCGAATGTGGTAAGAAAACCTTACCAAAGAAATGAAATTAAATATCTCTTAGCCATAAAAATACATTCTCCCAAAAACGCTATTACCTTGACCATCTTCGGTTCCCCAAAAACACAGAAAAAAATTATGGCAATAAATTCGTGAGCCTGTATATGTGTATACCAATGATTTCAGAGAAACGAGGAAGACAATCATGCCTCCCCCTTTTTTTCTTCATCACTTTCAGTCTTCTTCGTTTTCTCATTAAATGTGTTATTTAGTTTTTTTTTGTCTTTTGTTAAAATTCAAAATGAATCACGCTGTTGTGTGTGCCACTTGGCCACGAGAATTTTTTGGTTTTTTTATTACAACACAAACACCGAAAAAAATCCAGCAACGAAAACATGTGCTTAATAGTCACACACAAACCGACCATTCCATGCCAACCATCAATTCAAAGACAAACATGCAAACACAAACCAAAAAGACGAGTAAAAAAAAAGTGAAGCTCTTCACGTTCTCAGCACTGAAGAAGAATAACAAATAAGCCGAGAGAGGAACGAAGAAGAAAAAAAAACTCCAAAGCCAAACATCATTTGCACCATCATCATCAATGTTAACGTTGGCTTCGTCATTTAGCGTCTTGAGCCAGCACACAACACAGAAATAACAACAGAAGAGAAAAAACGTGTCCAAACTACCACAGTATCTAACGACTCGACTTTTGGCAAGATACAAATATACGGAATGATGATTTCGTTGTTAGTTCTTCAACTTTTGTTGTGGAAATATGTGACCGCGATCGCCATCAGCATAACCAAGCTTCAGATTTGAATACTAAACGGCCAGCAACTAACGACTAAACCACTAAAGACTGCCAACCAACGAAAGTGCAAGTACTCGAGGTAGTTTCGTTTTCTTATTCGTCGTCATGGTTGAATTAATTCATGCCATGCCATGTTCCAGACTGGAAAGTGTAACGAATCAGATAAGCCGCAACAGCGGTAGTTAAGATACTAGAGATGACGACGCGGATGCTCTTTGACCGTGAAAGGTCAAGTTGGCGGAAAGGAAACGGATACCATAAATGCCAGAGTTCAAGCAAAAGATCCATCAACCGGCAGATATGTTTTCGTTTTTTTTTTTGACTTGGCCAAATGTCAAATGTATCTTCTCTGAACTCTTCAAAGCAAATAGCCTGGAGGCTGGGAGAGCTTCAGCAAAAACACAATCAATGCCGATGACAATGAACAATTTTTCGTTTGTGGGTCGAGTTGGGGTTTTTCTTTTTTTTTGTTTCTCCTGAGCTCAGCGAACCTTGCGATTTGTTTTGAGAGCCAGCCAGCCACATATGGCAGACGTGTAGCAGGCAACATATACACCAAAGTCGTGATCAATTATTCAAGCGGTTTCGGTTACACTTGGTTTCATGCGAATTTGCAATCAAAACACACGAACAAAACAAAAGAACTTTGAAACAACATGTGAGAAAAAATATTTGCAAATCAAACTTTTCACCCATCGGGCACGATTTCGTCATTTTGATGGATATTTTTGCTATTTTCTCTTCGACATGATTGAGCTATTAGGGGTGTGAGAAGACAAGACAAAAAGCATGCGGTTGGCGGAGGTTATGCATTGATCAATTAATAGACGGAAGACCATGTGAATGGACTGAAGGAACTGAAGAGATTCAAAAATCCAACACAAAGGTGCCACTTAATGACTACGACTTTGTATTCTGTCAATCAACTTAAGTATAAAATTTTTTGAAGAACAAAACACTGACTAGATCGGAAAGGGCAATGACTATCAATCTTCTGTTCTAGTGGGAAGCCTTTCGTAAGTTCTAACTTCAATAAATGAGGATAAGTCTTTTAAGTTTGTATTCAAGAAGATTAGGAGACCAAGGTTCAAGTTAAAGCAGCGACAGACCATCGACCTAAGGAGATATTTTGTGCAACTTTTGAAAACGACAACAGAACTAAAAATGAAACACTGAAAGCAAGAATATATGATCAAACGAAATGGGCTCTATTCAAAATCTTTCGAGGGAAATCATTAACCCAAGAGACCTCCAATAGAATTGATGGCAATTTCATTGTGATGTTAGGTGAACAAATTCACTAAATAAAAATAATATCGCACAGTTGATCCGAAATATGATATAGCAGCTCAACAAGTCAACAAGAAACATCACTGGGAAGTTCCAAGATAAAATTAAGCATCTTTCATAAAGCGCTTCCTATCTTAAAATTTATTTTAAGCAAAGCGTTTGTGAGATAGGATCGAAATATAACCGATGCCATGGGTAATGTTGACTTTGAGGACCGCCCAGATTTGTGGCTTATTTGTATGGACCTGCGATTCAGAAAACCCCAGAAAACGTGTCCAGATCACATCACCTGCACGTGAGATGACCATGCCTGCAAATTGCTCGTGTAGAATTTCCAATGTGGCGTGATTGGTGTGGCACGTAACGCCATCCTATTGAAATCACATGTCGTTGGTGTCCTAATGATCCAATTCAGGCCAAAAGAAGCAGGAAGCTGAAAATCCATACCAAACAGTGACTTTTTTGGGATGCATTGGACGCTCTTTGATCTCAAGTGGATTGGTATCGTCCCAAATTGTACAATTAGTTTGCCGACGTAATCGTTCATCCAGAAATGGGCCTCATAGCTGAAGATGATTCTTCGATGAATATTAGGATCAGATTTCAACTGCCGTTCACAAGTCGTTATCTTAGGTCGTTTACCTTCAGCACCTGGGTCAGTGGAATTTTGTACGGGTGCAGGCCCAAATCACCTCCCAAAAATTGCCAAATTGCTATCTGCGAAAGACCAAGTTCTTTTGATCATTTTTTTAACATTTACTGAGACAGTGGATTAAAATTTATCCACCACACGGCGAAAAGTCCTCTCGGAAGGACGATTATGGCGACCGTCAAGCGCGCAAAACTTAGCCTGAACAGAACACCCAAAAGACAACCGAATTGAAATATGTAGCTTTAACAATATGGCCGCTATCAACTGTCTAAGTTCGTAAGTCCCTAATGGAAGACCCTTTATAATGAGGCTAAAGTCACATGAAATTGTTTCGTAACTTCGTAACGTGACTTACTAATTAGATCACCGATTCTTTAAGCTTAAGCTCAAGCTGCTATTCATTTTTCACGATTCCGGGGACGCTGTTTTCAGTTTAGAAGACCAAGTTTCCTGATATCCGAAACAATTTGAAGAGGAGGTTTGGTTTCCCATATTTTCGTATGCCTGGTGACAGGAATTCGAAGTTTTCCAAATCCAAAAATGGACAAATCCGTCCACAAAGGTCGTAGAGCTTGTGAATGCACTTTTGATCACCGTCGTCCTTCCCTCACAAAGGACGAACATTTTTTATTTTGAACGTGGTACTCGAAATCTCGGTTTCTTTTTGATAGCATTTATTTTATGGAACAACTTTTCTGGCCTCCTTTGCCATCGTGAGGAAAGTTTCAATGACGGCACACCGGGTGCGAAGATGAGCCAATGTCGTCAGCTAAGTCCAATAGCTGGACTGACGTGGGCAAGGTATTACCTTCTGTTTCCAAATTAATTTTTAATCTAAGAGAAAATTGTTGACCGGAGAAAATTAATTCTTCTGTATGCGTTACTTATTTTTTGCTTGAAGTCTAACTTGAACATTAAATTTCGGTATATGTTCATAATATTCCCCCCACCCCTTAAACTTTACATTAACAATTTAACCAAGAACTAATTAACGCCCCCTTATTTAGCAAATATACTAAGGCAGTATGTACACAGAGTTTATCTCCCTCCTTTCGTGAGCCTCTCTCTTGAATAAAATATAAAACTGTTGGCTGGAGATAGACCATGTTTCAAGACTAAGACGTCTCAATCTTTTTGACAGTTTTCAATTTGTTTTTGTAAATAACTCGGTGAAACCGTGCTTTTTTTTTTAATAAAAAAAGTTTCTTTGCTGAATTTTTGTTTTATTAATTTAATGATGACTTGCTGGAAGCCTGTACATTCCATGTTAACACCTGTCAATCAGAGAGTTGAAAAAATCATATGACATCCTGTCTAATTCTAGTTCATCGAGTCGCGGGCTATTTTTCTCGGGAATAAAACTCTCATATGCAACTTTGAATTCGATTTAGAGGGCGTGACAATCGACTAGAAAATCGTTGGGAGAAAACTGGCAAGGCCACAAGAAGTTCTCACAATGCACAAGTTATGAAAGTTTACCAGAGTTTCGCCTTTTGTAGATTGGACGTACAGAGCTGACAGATTTCAGTCCACGGGATTGGTTTCTTCCATCCGAATCTGACTCATGATTTTCTTTCTGTTCTCTTCATTTTTGCGCGCACTCGTGTTATCCTGCCACGCATTATTGTTGGGTGGTTGATACCCTTAACTTTTTGCTTCCTTAATTATAGTCCGACATTGTTACCTCATAATGGTGAATTTTGTGTAAAGTAATGTCTCATTTGAGATTCTTTTGCTAATAGACACTCTCTCTGCAGGCTATTTCCAGCCAGCATGCTGTCCAATGATGAACCTCTTTATTGCGGTCTGACCAAGCTTTCAAGAAGTCTACTGTCGAACTGTTAATCTAGTTGCAACACTATTTCTGTGGATATCCATGTTGCTATGTCATCGAGTTACTAACTGCCCCCAAGTCTTTGAGTCAGAGGCCATAATTTGTGTGCTGAGCTATAAATCATAATCCGAATCGCTACGAACAGTTTTTGTGTCGTACTTGGGACAAGGTCCAAGGGTTCCATATAGGAGTTCCACGGCTTGCTCTTTCATACAGTTCTCAGTTTTATCGTCTGGAGCCAATGCAACCTTCACCTGATCTGCACATTCGAAGCTGATGTTACAGAATTTTCTCCCGAGCCGATCGTTGACAGTCGATCACTTGCCAGCTTGAAATCATTGACCTTAGTGTTTAGACATTTATCCACAAAGACTGCTGTAAAATAAATCAATCCCTTTCTGTGTACTTTCTGGATTCCAACAGTCCCGTCCTTTTATAGCGCAAGGATAATTTCTATTTTTGAGCAGAAACATGCTTCTTAATCGTTATTTTTGAAGCCCTTGGTATCCGTTTCAGCTTGCTCGAGATATTTCACGTGGATTGGGTGTTTACCCAACGAACAGTCACAATCTGGACGAGTTGATGCGATGTCAACATTGATTCTCTACGATTGTTCAGATGGTTACATAAGGATGTTGCGTGTCAGGCACCTTTGCCACCCTTGGCACGTGCCCTATTGCTTTCAGCGAAACTCCAGAACTTTAAACGCGAATCGAGTTCTTAATTACGCTCGATAGCAAGGATCAACCTTGTCGCACCTGATTCGTTTGGTTCAAAACAAATCCGCATAAAACCCGGATTGAACTTGTTCTTCTTGTTACGATGAACAACAATCAGAATGAGAAGGACATGGTGCTTGATTGAGCAAAAAAATAACTGGTAAAAGTTGTCCAAAGCCACCCTCCATCCATAGTCTATCGACACCGAAACAGGATAACAAACAACTCGTCTGTGCTGCAGCGTTACCATAATGCCACATGGTCGAACAACGAGTTTGACTCCTCTTCACTTGATTTGGTCGGCTTGTAGTTGTGGGGAATGCCTATTTGGGTTCTCTGTTATCCTCAAAGGATGATTCATTTGTTGATACTTATTTTTTCTTCGTATCATGGTGAACTTCTCTGAAACGTTCAACGCGACAAGTGCTCCTCAAATGCAAAACCCGTTGAAAAAAAGGCCAAAGACACGAGAAAAAACAAAAACAAAAAACTTACCAATCCAGTTGTACAAATGCCGGGTTGTGGTAAGGTAGCACTTTTGGTGCCTTATGAATGAATTGAGAGCCACCGCCGCCACCGCCAGAATGGAAGCGCGCGTGTTCCTCTGGAGGAGCTCAGCAAAAGCCTGTTTGGCGCTAAGGTTTCTTGTATTATTATTGTTGGTAGTTGTTGGCGGTGGCGCTTAAATTCATAATCCAGTTTTTCAACAGCAAGTGTCTATTTTGGTGAGAGAGATGCTGCAGAAGACACGCTTGTTGTGGTTTCTTATATTTTCTGCTATTAGAGGATCAAGTCTCGTGCAACCTACCATAGCAGCCCTGACCTGATCACAGTTCAAATTTGTTATTACCAGACCGAATGGCTGCAGCACAAATAGTGGTTACATGTTTTGATGATGCCTTCAATTGGTTTGAACCGAACGAAACTCGTTCTTCCTTCGAATGACACGATGATTGTGGGTGGGTCATTGGTTTGTGCACCAAGACAAGTTCCGCTTGTGAACGACTTATGGATTTCTATAGCTAAGCGTTCGATGATTTAATTGATTGTTGGAGCAATTTTCATAGCAAAACTTGACCTTGTCAGCTCGAGACGGATCAGTGGCTCCGGTATTGAAGCGAGGTAATTTATTGAACCAGCATTGATTGGTATTTTTTTGTTGTTCGTGAAGGCTGTCATGCTTAATGTCATGGGAAGAAAGAAAGACTTTGCTAATATATGTGTATTTGTGTAAAGCTTTATTTAATCGCCAAGCTGTATTTCTTTGGTGTCAGTCGCAGTTTTTATGAATCGTCGACAACGATGACGTGAGACAAATTTGATTGAATGCCGGTTGCTGTTGTTGCGAAGAGCTAAATAAAGGTTGGGCTGATTACTCATTTTACACACTTGAGGCTCTTGAATAACTGTGTGTAATTTGCGGTGAATGTGGCGTTAATGAGATTGAACTTCGATTGGTATCGCCGAAGGCGATTCTCGGAATATACACCGCGATGTAGATTTTTTGTCATTTGCTTATTTCTTTGGGCGAGCAGACATAGACTGATCGATATGGGATTATGTGAGTCCCCGTGTAAGATATTTAGACTTTGAATGCGGATTGTAGAACGGATATTGGATAATTGTAAGCTGGTGACAGATTGCGAATCGAAATTATTTCGAAAATTCAAAAGAGCTGACATGCGAACTTGGATAATTTTCTTATTTTTGTTGTCAAGCTATTTTATTCTTCTATTTATATTCCTTCTCGGTTTTAGTCACAAGATACTATTAGGGGCTAATTTTTGTTCTCACGTCATCTTATGTCAAATTACTATGACTTTATATTCAAAAGCTAAGCAGCTTATGTTAATTTAAAGAGCTATGTCTTCAATGGCTCTTAATTAAGCTTTGAGTACAAAACTTAATATTTCTTTGTCTTTATTCAGACTAAAAATGTCTTCTTAAAAAAAAAGAGCACGTTGGAAATAAACTTCAGATTTAGTCGTGTTTTTTTTTAGAATAATAAAAGAAAATCCTATTAAAACAAATAAATAATTTTCAACGACTTTTGAATCGAACTGAATGCAGATGGAGATCACCTTTTTAGATGCTCTTTTCTTTAAACAGCAAACAGTTTCTTACAAACATTGATTGGAAATTTTGATTGAAATTATTTAGAAACATTTGTCCCTATTTACCATTTTTATTATACAAGCTTGTTGTAAAATAAAAAAAATATTATTTTTTACTTTTGCTCAAGTGTTCTAATCATTTTGTTTAGTAAAATGTTGTAACAACAGCGTTGGCCAACTTAAATTGAAATAAGGCATGAGAGCAATTCCTCTGAGCTGAGACAATTATGCTTTGAGTATTGTGGTCATTTTATAATGCTCCCGAGCATTTGGTTATTATTAATCCTGTCTTTTTGAAGGGAAATGAATTGCTGATTCGTAGCCCATTATAGTAATTTTTAAGGTTCCGCTCCTCAAATGAAAAAATGATCACTTTGTTGTCTTTCTGTATGTTACTAGCCCTTTTCTCGTAGAGGTATCTTTTATTGTTAGATATATGAGGAGCTTGTACGCGCTACCAAACAAGAAGTTTGCTTTATTTACTCAAGAAGTTCAAGTTGGTCTTTAAGTCATTCACTGGCTTAAGATCGTCACCGCTGTGGAAGCAACATTTGATATTGATGTGCTATTGAGATTAGTGAGATGTTAATGCGACGAAAATATTTCGTTCTGTCCGTCTAAGTGATCCCTCGATCAGCTTATCATGCTGGGGCTACAAATAACATGAGACAGCAGAGCATGGTATAATCAAGTGCGCTTCCTTATGTTCCATGTTACGACGAAGAAAATACTGCGAATTCAGCGAATTCTTATAATTTCATATCATATTCTCCTGCCCCCATGTGGACTGCAGCCATGGATCAATTGAATCCAAAAAACATCTGAGCTTCAAACCACTACACAAATTCTCCTATTCTTCATCCACTTAAAAGAACAACATCTGTCCCCATAGTTCTTGAAATTTGTGTGTCTTATCGCACTTTTGTCCATCAATCTACCTTTTTTTTTGCAATAATTTAGGCTATTATTGAGAGTGTTTCGGCTCGTATTGAGTTTTGTTTTGCTAAATATTCTATCAAACTGAAAACCTTCCATTTATCCTTCTTGCTCGGTATTTTCAAATCATCGTTTGGACTGAGTAGTGTATCGGACTGCAATGTCTACAGTATCCTAGTGCTTAACCATCGGAAGAATTGGAGGTTAACCATCACCCCATTCATCGAAAGAATCAGTTATAGATTTTTTCGGTATTTGAATTTGGGTAGGTCTAAATTTTTCTATTTTCTTTTTCAAATTGTTAGTATTCATTTGCAGATGTTATAAATTTTTAAGGTTTCGTTCCTCAAAAGTGAAAACTTTCGTGGGCAGCAGTACGACTCGAACTTGGCTGGCTTTTGAGTAAAGAATTTTTTTTTGGAACATTGTCGTTTTTTTTTTTTACATTTGAGTTATTTTCATTTTATTTCGACTTTTGTTAGCTTTTTCAGTTCCACTTGGCATACCTGCGAAAGAATACATTATTCCTTGATTGCCTTCTAGAAAGTCCCGGTCTCTTGGTTAATTATTTTTATTAAGTAAAAGACCCTACATTTTTACTTGAACTTCCGCGTGAATTCCCTATTAAATTTGAAATCATTGTACCACGAACTATTGAATTCTTTTAAGACTTTTTGAATTCATGATTTGTAGTTCTTTTTCGACTACTTTGAAGTTATTTGAAATTAATATTGAAATAAACTCAATTTAAATGATTCATTTGTTGTATTTATTTAAAATATATTTTGGCATCACTCAAAAGCTTTTTTGTATTATTTTTTAAATTTAATAAAATATTTTACTTCTAAATCCAATGCCAGCGCAGAACTATTTATAGAAAATACAGGTGGCATAGAAGCTTTATGTGTGCACTCGTTTGCAAATGAATTAATATTTCTATGCCTGCGGCTTAAGCAATAGACCACCAAGGGAGCCTTAAAACACAATATGTGAATATCTGTTCCACGAGAGACGAAGGGTTTTAATGTTAAAAGCTAGAAGCTGCTGGGAAAAACTTTCATAGGCTGAAGTCAGTATATGCACCATCGCAGTGAATCCCTTCTCGTAAAACTTTATTTGTAAACGACTTGAACTCCAAAAAAATAAGTGACATTGGATCTGTTTTTCTTTTTTCAAATGCTCTTTGTCAAATATGACAGAATATAAATTGGGCTGTAGGCCTATAAATTGTAATATCGGGTTTTGAATTATAAAATCATTTTCCCAAAATTTAAGAGAAACTCTTTACTTAACGGAAGGCTCAAATATTAAAGCCAAAAAACCTTACAAACAGTTTTTCAAAGTTATTATTATAATTAGGATCAGGTCCTCAAGTGATGTCATTTCTGAATCGAGTATGGTGGTAATTCACTTCATCAGGAGGTATTTATTGAAAATCCTCAGGCTTAAGGGCTTGACTAAAAAAAAAACGAAGAAAAGAAATTAACCTTCTGACATTCTGGTAAATTAAATATCTTGTTCAGAACTATGTTCAAAAAAATGTTTTGTAGATTGAACTATGGTAAAAGTGACAACGCCTCCCGACAACATGAAGCATCCAAGCCTCTTTCTTCTGCACAACTTACCTTCCATTCCTTTTCTTCTTCCGTAAAACTTGACGTCGGTCGTCTGATCGCATAGTTTCAAGTAACTCAATCAAGTGCCCTTGTTACCCTGTTTTAAGGAATTTATTCTCCCTGTTTGCAGTGCCGACTTTCATTGTTCTGCAACGGACATCGATCGAATTAAATAAATGTTCCATTCGAAATTTCTCCTCACAGTCACCACATAATGAAGTTGTATTCCACTGTCGGACTGCGCACGCAAATCCACCGACTGTCCTCTTAAATTAGTGTCCACTGGAAGAATCGCCCAATTATTTTACATCACATAAAAAACCGTTCCCCTGTCCAGCTTCTTAAAGTACAACAATGAACCGATCACTCGCTGTCATGTGACTCTTCAGTCCATCTCGAGTCCGTCCTTTAGGCTCGTCCATTCATCCATCCGTTGCAATACTATTAGCCGGACAACTTTGCTCGGCTATACCGATGTAATCCGATCCATCAATCTAATTAAAAATGCGCCACGGCGACGGATACAAAGTTAGCGGCGACAACAGCCACAAGGATGGGCGGATGGGGACCAAGTACACCATTCAGAGAATGTCAAGATTAAAATGTCACATCGGCAAGATGTTTGAATACTATGCACAGAGGACAGCTTGATTTAAGGTGTAATGAAAAATGAACCAAAAACAAAAACCGAGAAATCCGAATGTCGGATTTACAAAGCTCGAGAGGCCAGAAAACATCCAAACGCGTCCAAACATCCTACGCATACTCGTATTCCAGGCCATCTCGCCTGTGGAAATGCAGTCACCTTTTCCGTTTGGGTATCATTTTGTTCCTTGAATGGCGGACTATCCGAACGTATCTAGAATCAAACATGGAACAGTGAACATTTATCTGGTAGCCTTTGCAGCAACAACAGGGAATGTGTTCCTCGTGTAGCGCTCGCTGAGATAAGCACAACCCGATTCCAGATCCTTATGCAAAAAATCTTGATATTTCAATCAAACTGTGTGCGCAGCACGGATGATTCCTGGACGTTCCACCGGTCGAGATTGTTTGAGAAATTCTCTTTCGTTTTATCTGATGAAATGTTGCAGCAGAAAAGGGAAATGTCAGCGATTCTGTTGTGGCTAGAGGCTAGAGGATGGATGCTAGGAGAGGTTTTTTGAGTTTAAGACTCGAGGAAACTTTTGTTGATCCAGATTGATTGGTTGTTTGATGTGGCATGTCGAACTGTTCCGCCGATCGTATCGACAACATTTAGAGAGAGTTGGTTGTGGGAAGGGACTTCAAATGATGATGCGTTGACAAGTGACGGAAGAACGAGGAGTTCTTTGTACCAAGTGGGCGGTTGGTTACAACGGTTGGTTACGAATGGTATTAATGACTTATTTTTTTGCTGATTTATTAAGCAAAGCTGAAGATCTAAGAGAATTAGAAGTGTTTTTTTATTTTCCTTCACTGAGTAATGTTAGGAAATTTAACAAAGTTACAGGACGAAAAAATCGGTTGAAAATAATCTACAAATCGGAGTTGGTGTAAACAGGATTGTAAAGAAAGTTCATCAGACTGGTGTTGCTAATTCTTATTCGCATTCCCGTGTTCGTTCTCAGCAAGCAGAAGAAAGACGTAAGAATAAAGATTTCAGATTCTGTTCTCGGAATCGGGATGGAATGTTTTTGATATGGACTTATTACATTTCGTTCAATTCGCAGAATTTTATTTGACATAAGTTGATGTACTATCATAGTATGTTTTAGTTTTGCTGTTAGTGTTATACCTTCACACGGAGTCAATAACATGTCACCTACACATATTTCAAGTAGCCGTGACAGCAACCACTACAGCAATCTCACCCATTTGGTCAAACTATTATGGCGCCGTTAATTTGATTCCCACAGCAATTATTGGTGGCTGGATTTATTCCATGATTCGAGACTGGGATCCAACAATTGAATCAACTGAAAATAAGCCGTCCATAAGGCATGATGACATGATGTTATTCTAGCCGTGAAATAAAAGAAGTAACCATCGAAAGTGTATTGAAAAATTTGATTGACGGACGACGTATGACAGATCATCATCTGTTGAAGTTGAAGCAGCATTTGAACGAAATTATATTCTATAATTTCAGAAGTTTTCAACAAACCAGCAATCCTTGAAAAATTGAGCATTCCTTATTTTTAAGCTCTATAACAGGTCATCGGCGGTAGAATAGCTATTGAGTTATAATTTGGGCGGTCTTGTCGCCCGACTTCTGTATGATATAACTTAAGGTTTTTTTTTAAAGTGTCGTCTTGGCTTAAAAACTACAAATACAAATTGACGAGATATACATTTTTTGATACGAATTGGGCCTACCGACACCGAAAGGCCTTAGGAGTTGTCTTTTGGCAGTTTTGCTCTAGGATATGAATCAAAGCTTCACCGACTTATGAATGCCTTATTGAGATTCGAGTCTTTGTTTGTTCTTCTGGCATAAATTATCATTCATAAGTTTTCTAGAAGTTTTTGATTTGTATGGAATTTAAGTGAACAAAATATTTACACATTCTGTAATGATCGGTCGGAATGCTTAAAATAAAGTGGTTCTGTTGTGGGAAGAACATTTTGATTTCTTTATTCACAGGTGTTTCAATTTGCGAGCTCTTAGACCTTTTCTAACAAAAAAAGCGAAAAACCAAAACTAACAAGACGGTCATTTCATATCGGTTATGGGATCATGTTTAAGGCTTCATGCATTTCGATGAAATCATAAATTAGGAGAAGGAAGGCCAAATATAAGAAGACACACGGACGAAATCAAAAAGTTGATCGATAGAATGCCAAGATTAACGAGAGGTTTAAATTTATTTTTCCACGTAAGTCTTTTAATTCAATAGCTGTACTTAATATGGTCAATTGGCTACATGTGCATTATTTGATGAGACCTTGAGCATATATTATGTCGCAAAAGATAATATTGTATGAGTTTCTCTGATAGAATTTGCAAATATAAAAAAAGCTGATGGAACAAGCAGAGTTGATTAAGAAAGAGCCTTTAAACTTTTTTAAAAACGGTCTATCGGAATTTCGTAATTCATAGACATTTTGCCAAAAATTTCTTGCACTCTTTTCGATTATTCGCATTGAGAGTTTCCAATTCCTGTGCCGTTCTCTCAAATGCAAATCCGTGACTTCAAAACACTAACAAGAAAGAATTTCGGAACAGTCAAATCATGTGATCTTGCTGGTAAAGTGCAAATAGGAAAAACGAGATATTAGTCAACTTCGAAACACATCATTCTTCAAAATGTCAATTATCGTGCGGGCTGTGTTTGGAGTTGCACTTTCCTGTTCAAACCACTAGAGGTTATTTCCAGTCCGAAGTCATGATCCTGTATCTGTCACAGTAGCCGCCTTATGGAATAATAAAGACCGAATACACCTCGGGTCTAAATGGCGCAGAATTCAGTGGCTTAGAGTCAATGCTACATGAGAATAACACAGAAGGCAAATTTTTATTGTTTCCTTACGAGAGTGGGAATCTTGATGACTTTCGACAAAAAATCGTCCACTGCGTTGTTGAGTTAAAGGAGAGCGTGAGCATAATTTATATTCGATTGATGGTCTATACCATCCTAGGGAATATCTTCAAACCTCTCCTTTAAATGCGCTGGCGGCTCATCCGTGATATCTTTATCCACCGCGATGAAACACTCGTCATATCCACATCCATTCTCTTGGCTTCGAATTATTCAAGTCTCTTCGAGGTAAGTTTAAAAATGCCTAAATGCTTGGAGGCATAGAAGGCAGGGAAATATGCGTCCAAATCGCCATTGCTCCAAAGTTTTCCATAAAATTTAAGCCCACCACGGCGGCTATAAAAAGTTACTTTTTTTTGCCGAAAATTGGTCCTGAAATTACCAAAGCAAATGCTGTTGTGTCTTCGAAAATTTAAATGACTATCAAGACGCCTCACAATTAACAGCGGGTGTGGTATTGCTTGGTGCGATTCCTTATGCGGTCTTTAAGCCCTATTTATTCAAAAATGACACAGATTTGGATGATAGAACTTGAACCATGTTAAAAAAAATTAAAATGAGACTGATTACCCGACAGTGAGATGAAAATTGGCTGCCGCGATTGTACGTTACAAAGTATGCGAATTTCTGGTCGCTTAGTTGGCTAAATTTAGACTCTGACAAAATTTAACGCACCTCGCTAGCTGAAGGGTTTGGAAATTTGGAAACTTTCTTGTAACCCTTAAGTTCTAAAACATATTCACAACTTTTCTGCACACCTACAAGCAAGGTATCTGTCAATGTCCTGGTCAAAACTGTTGTTATATATCATGTCAATTTATACAAAATTTGAAACTTTTAACTAAAAAGTAGCTCAAACTAATGATCTAGAAATCGTGGTGGCGATAACCAAATAGATTTCTAGCCAGCTTTTTGCAGTTACAATTATATCTTTGAGATAGAGAGAGTCATTGCACAACTCTTCGGCATCAAAAAGTCACGCACAAGATCTTGCTCAATTTAATTAAATAACTCTTATGTTAATAAATAATAACACTAATAATAATAATAATAATAAAAATAAAAATAATAATAATAATAATAATAATAATAATAATAATAATAATAATAATAATAATAATAATAATAATAATAATAATAATAATAATTTAAATAATAATAAAAGATGGTCTGTTTTTTTGATCAATAATTTCGGCGATAGTTGTGGTTTGATTTACTGCATCCAAACTGATCACACTCGGGCATGAATGACCAGAAGGCGGCCTTTTGTTTTGTTACATAAATGATCTCATATTCACCTCTCAACCTTTCCATCTTAATGGACGGTCATTAAGAAGCCTTTCCTTATCGGCAGACTTCTTTTTTTACTGCCAACTAACTAGTTGAAACGATCACTCTCGGTCATAAGGAAGTGCATCTTTCAAACTTGAATATCTATTAATGCCATTTATACCGTTAGAGGTGTGCCGCACCGCCAACCGCCACTTCATCAAACATCATTGCTTATCCCATAACCTGCCTGGTAAATCAAACAAAATTTTTATTACCCGTAACTAAGCTCTGTCTATCGATCACATCACATAAAAATAAAATTTACTTCTAGATACTTTTATTTTTTATGACCCCGAGATGCCATTCCGAATGACGAAATCCAATCCATGGCTGTATGGCTTGATTCCATTCCCATTCTAGTAACCCAATTCTCATGCAATCAGGTTCAGAACAGGATCTCACAACTCAAGGAGGAGAATGCAAAAGACAAAAAAAAAACAAATAACAAGTTGAACAAGAAATACAAAATAGCCAACCGCAGGATTTGTGCAACTTTACACTTGTTCACCAATGTCAATTGATCCTCTCGGAGCAAACAGTCAAACAGGATTACGAATAATTTCTGCAGAACTGGGAGAGTATCATCAAAGCTGTTTATACTTCTTTGCGCTCCTTTAAGGCACATTCCCATTGTTGTGGGCCTGCATCTCACTCGTCGTGTGATTCGTGATTTGTGAACTCTGGTTTTATTTTTTTTTTTTTTTTTGTTTTGATTACAGACGACCGACCGGTGCGGTGCGGTGGGGGAGAGGAGCACAAACAACACTTTGTTTATTATTTGAGGAGGCGCGTCTTTCTCAGTAAACATAAACATTGAACAACTAGATTATCCGCATGTAGGAGCGAGCGGTGTAGAGTGTGGTTGATTGAACTTCTGAACCTGATTGACAACAATGTGCGTTTCAGATGAAAAACCCGATCGACCCGAGACAACAACAACTTTTTTGTTTTTGCTGTACGAGTGTCTACACCTGACTACACTATACCCTTTTGCCAGTGTATAAGGCGGTTAAATGTGTTATTATTATTAGATGTTATTAAAGGTGTAAAGTCGCGCATGGGGAAACCCGCTCGCTATAACACTGCACAGCCAGCCAGGCAGCCTCATCATTTTTGACAGTTCCTCAGACATTTGGTGACCAAGACCGAAGGTTCTTTCGTCAGTTGTTTGAAACAGGAAAATCCAAATTTGGTCGGAACGGAAGCAGCGGGTCCACCTACAAAAAGCCAAGCCAGAAGAGGCCCATCACTGCGATTCTGGTTTTTTTTTTTGGGCCAGTTTTTTTTTTCGTATGCTTTTATTTGTATCTCGAACGTGTATCTTTTTGTGGGGGGAATTGTTTTGACAGTGTTTTTTTTTTGTCGACTGTTGAAGATGTTCATCGTGGCGTGAGTAGTGGGGGGGATACCAATTTTGGGCTTAGATAGAAATGCGGATTTGCGCAGAGTGTGAACGCTACCGTTTTGAATGAAAGAGGGGCGCCTTGTTGCGTTACGTGGTCGCCTCGTCGATATCGTCGACGGCAACAATATGAAAACGGACGAAGACGTGTGTAGAGAGCGCAAATTGAAATTTATAGTAGGTAATGAGAAGAGAAAACCTGCTTTTGTTAAATACGGGAAAAAGGTGAAAACTGGTATCGACAGACACATGTGGTATTTGACGAGACCGGTCTCTGACGGAATGTTACTGTTTACATTTGGCCCGATGGTGCACATCTGATTTCGCATTGAGATAGGTTATGATTTATTTGTTTTGAATATACCCGTTGTGCTCCAGCTGGATGGCTGGTTTGGTTTGCTTTGGATTGGATTGGATTGGTTCATTGTTATTGACGGTACATGGCGCGGCGTTCGGCCGTACTTAGAGCGCGAGTGCCGGTTGGTTTGAAGAAAAAGACATATGCCGTCAAGTTGGTGCAATGAACCTAGACAAACTAGCAGTATGTGCGGCTATGGGTGTTGATATTCTTGTTGTCTGGACTGTCGTCTGCAGACAGTTTGTCTGCCTGTCTATTGATGGAGGTTCGGGATTTATGCCCTGATTGGTGGAATAAACAAGCAGCAAACAAGTAGCAAGTAATGACATGTGATGTGTGTTGTTCATCGGTGTCAAGTTGTGTGATTCTTAGTGGCCAAAAATGGTCGTCCGAACAAGACATTGGTTGGGGATTTCTTTGAAACATTATAAAGCGGGCTCAATCGAATCGAGAGTAGTAGACAAGCTGGCGTGGTTCGGATTTGGGATGAGAGTATCGATTGATTTGGCAATGACAGGCAGCGGTTCTTTGATTTGTGTCTGTATGTTCAATGTGTCATTGAGTGCCGTACTTGGATTGGTGCGCTTGTCGGACATTCATTTGAAGTTAATTGGGTGAAATGATTGAGCAGAAACTAGTAGAAAATGAGATTATTACAGGCGAACTGTTGTAGTCCCCAGAGGGTTAAAGTGCAGGTATCTGGGTAGATGGATTACAACTCATTATGTCCTTGTTACAATTCCTATCAATCACATTCTGTAAGCTTAACAAAGTGCGAGTTTTTACGAAATTTTATTCCCTAGTGACTGTTATGGAATGTGGTGACTGGTCTGAGAATGTGAGACCGAATTGATGGGATCTGAAATGAAGACACTTGAACAAAGCCGATCAGATCTGAAATGAACTCCGCCATGAGTGCAAAAATTACTTCATGCTTTAAACAGGGAGACAGTGCTATGAAAGTTCATGAGCCCGAAGTGTTCACTTGGTCAACAGCGATTCTACTAAATTCCTTAAAGTTGCATCGGTCCACAAAAAAAAAAAACTACTGCAAAAAAAAGTCTCAGTTCAAAGATGTCGTAGAGTCTCGAGGCATCTAAACCTTTGAAATTGCGAGTTTATTACATTCATCAATCCTAAGGGAATCGATTAAGAAGCCCATCATCATTATCAAAGCCTCAGACAGATTGGCGTCTTGTTTTTTTTTTAAATGGGTTTTTTAGATGACAACAGCATACCCGAAGACTGGAATATTAGCTCTAAACGTATCGTAACTAGACTTCCCTATGTCTTGGAAAACTTACAAAAGATTAGGTATTCCATGTCTTAGAAAAGCTGTTGAGGAACATCCATGCTAAATGTCGTCTTCAAGACCTTATCCAGTAGACTGTGTGAACGTTTATTTCTATTTTTCTTAACTCAAATGCAGAAATACCAGAGTAATCATTGGCTCGACAAGTCGGCGTGGCTTACCACGGAAAGGATTGTTAAAAATGTCTCAAAATGGAAGGTACCTTCTTTTTTAAATCAGTCTAGCTTTTATGGAAGGTAGAGAAGACATCTACAGTATCAGTTATTCATATCGCGTTGTAGTTGATGCTTTTGCGAGAATTAAGGAACATCGGCCAAGACGTGACAATCGATAGCTTCAACTGGAAGAGGTAAGGAAATTTATATGTTCATGAGACCGAGTTGTATATACCATGGAATCTAGGCTGCGGTTGCTTATTCGACATTCTTGTAACGGGGGAAAATAAGTTTTACAAAACGCATATTTTCCAGTCCTGATCTAAGATCTGCTTGATTGGCGAGCGCTGAACAAAAACTGGGAAACTTCGAAAATGTACAAAATATTATTTCATGGAGGCGAGTCAATAACCCTGAACTTCAGGGCGCAACTAAAATGCAGATAGAGTCCGAAAAGAACAAATTTGATGTCTAAACTGGCTCTTGGGCTTCGAGACAGACGGAATCTTCAAAGACCGATCTGCAGTCTAAACTTGTCATCCGACTGGTGGCATCCTTCAAATTAGTGCCCATAACATGCTCCCATCGGAATTTCAACATCTTGAAGAAATACTGGGACCCAGATTTCTCAATGCTCTTAAGCCCAAATCAAATCGTCTCGATGTCCTCAAACCGGTGTCCTTTGAGTATCGTTTTTGTTTTTTGCATCATTTCAATTGCTTCTACAAACGACTTTCAGAGGTTGTAGCACAACTTGATGCAAATATTTTGATATGACCTGGTGAGGGTTCGAGAAGCTTTTTTCTTTCCCTTTTATAAAAGATTTGAGATTCGACCCGATGCCCGATGATTTGCTAGATAACGATCTGAACAACTTGAATCTTTTTTTTATAAAACGAGAATTTTGATACCCGGAAGGGGTTAGTAAAATATGACATTTTATTACTTTGAAAACTGCATCATAATTGTAATAGATGTAAGTACAATTAGGACTGAACAGAAAACTGATCTTCATTGTAGGAACTTTCATGTGGACCCTCAAATACTCTTGAGCATAGTAAGACAAAATTTTTGGCCAATCCATGGTAAGATAGCAGTATGCAAGGTAGTGTATCATTGTATTCGACGTGTTCGAGCCAACTATCAGATAATGGCGGATCTACCTCTGCTTCGCGTGCAACAACCAAGGCCGTTTAACATAGTCGGGGTAGATTTCTGCGGTCCTCTTTCAAGGAGCCCTGATGACATTCAGGCTCTTACACCAGGAAATTTCATCATCAGTACAGCCTCTATGTAGTTGTAGAGCCGGCCCTACATGTGAACACTACGGTCAGCTATTTCCGTCATTTCTAAGCAATGATTAAATGCGAAAAACATTGCGTGCGAACCAGGGCGTCCTAAGGTTTAAGATTACGCCCGCATAGTGCTCGTTCGAATGTTATAGCGCTGAGAGAAGAGGGCAGATGGGTTACTTTTTGGACAGACCTCAACTGATTGCAGACGCCTATAAGAAAAGGGATAAACCATAGAAAACCTCCACTGAAAGTGGCCGCCCTTGAAGTGAATAAGCGAGCAAAAGGATTTGTTTTGGTTTCGCTTACTCAATGGTTTGAGAGAATTCGATTTGATGTTTTTTATTAGTTTAAAATTCGCAGTATTTTATTCGCTTTTTGTTGATTTACTAGCAAGTGCGTTACGTGCATAAAAATCTTGTGAGGAAATACCTCTTTATCCGCTCAAAAAAAAAATGTCCTTTTCCATTTTTCCTTTGCATTCTTAAAGCTAACGTTACATAGAGGAATAGAAATTTAGAAATTTATTTTATCCTTTCATTTGTGCATTCTTAACATGGTTTATGAACGACTCCTTTTTATAGCTTTCTGGAAGCTCTATAGACATCACTGCTCTTTTTTTTTGGTAGTTTTCTTTCCGACTTCTGAAAGGATATTGCGACAATAAAATCATTACTAGTCTCATTAAATTGAATACAATTTCGAAACTGAAACTTCTCATAATTAAATCAATCTCAAGCCATTTTCTTTCTGCATGTTATAAAGTAAGTCAAGAGTTGGAAAAAAATTTAAATTGCACACACCTCCCGAGAGGTGCACAGCGTGTGCAATTTAATTAAATCCAATTGCACGATCATCGGTGGATGCTTACAGCTTAATCACTTTATAGCAGCTACAGCAACCGCGACGCAAGCTACGTACGTACAGCCAACCCCAACGATTGCTCTCGCTTCATTAAACGATCGTTGGGCCAACCGATCGCTGCGCCGGCCGGCATTCCTGCCAAATTACATCCTGTCATTAAATAGCAAGGGAATTGCTACTGCGCGCACTCCCTTGACTTGAAATTGCTTATCAAAATATTGAAATCGCCAAATGAATTAAGGACACTTTTCCGGAAGATCGCCCTCATTGGATTCTCCTCATGCGAGACATCTTTATTATGAGATATCACTGGGTGCAGGGATTCCCAGCATCGTGGAGATAAATAAATCTTATCTGAATGTATTTCTGTATCTCATGGTCCATCTCATCAGAACGATGCAACGTTTGCGTGCGTATGGTACACGCACGCAGCCACAAACACACACACAGAGACACAATAAAAGTATCTTTTGCTTAGTGAGCTGACTGTAGTGGCAGCCATTTTATTGCGATGCAACGCAATCCGAAATGGTTTATTGCACTTTATCTGCACAATTTTGCGCGATTTTTTATTTTGGCCTCGGCGAACAATTCTTTTGCCGGAGACTAGCTTGCAACATGGCCTCGCGAGGTGGTAAGGAGTTGGCTGCTGTTGCATGGCCATTCTGTCGGAGGAGCACCAAGTGTGCGGGCAATTCCAATAAAGTCTGGTTTAAATGTGGCAATTAGTTTGAATTGACTTTATGCATGATCGCTTTATATTGCCTGCAAGGAACACTGGCGGATTTCTTGCCTCATCTTTGAACATGATTTCGGGCAGATAGGGTGCGGTTCGATTGTATGGCCACTCGCAGGGATAACATTTGCAACATGTTATCTGCGACTTTATTTGTTGAATTTTCTAAATCAGATAATAATTTTCTAGACCATGCCATGGTTTCCATCCAATGGATGGATTTGTGTTTCTTCTGTTTTTAGACTTATGAGCATTCGAAGACTGAAGCACTGAAGGTCTTTATCAGCATAGCAAGTCATTCACACAGACTCAGGGGAAAGCTTAGATTGATAAAAGCATCATCTGGTAGCACTTCTCGGTAAATCGTTCACATAGAGCAGGAAAAGCAGAGGACCAAGTATCGAGCCCTGTGGTACTCCATCGTTTCCTAGTAGGGAGCAGGAATACTGTGCACCCACTACAACTTTTGGGTTTCTTCCTTGTAAGTAAAAGTGAATGAATTTTGTTAAGACCCTTACGCGATCTATCCTTTCCTAAGTTAATGCGAGACCTGTGGTAGACAATCCTGGAGCTGTACATGTTGAAATCGAAGACAGATTTGATGTGCATACATTATTCTCGCAAAGAATAGCACGCATAGTCTTTCTTTATAAATGGCTCACTCTTCAAGAGGATATGAATGCTCTTGTGTAGCACAGAGGGAGCGGAAGAAAAAGGAGAAGAATGAAAGATTATGTAGTGGCTTAAGAAACTCAGATGTATTTGGTTACAAAGCATTCCGTGGGCGGAGCCCGAACAAGGAATTAAGCCGATACAACAACCACTACAACAACGCCAGCCACTAGTCAGTGACAGTGTCATTAACTTTATCCCAATAGCAAATGGTGACTGAAACAGATTCGAAAAAAAACTAGGAATCGAACCTGGGACCTAACAATTCAATGAATTGAAAGGCAAGCGCTCTACAAACTCCGCCACCCAGCGGTTAAATTATGACTGTCTTGATTATAGGCCGAGACGAATTTTGCGGGTCAAAGCTATTCGGTCTCCGAGTGATAGGAAATTAATGCAGCTGTTTTAACAAAACTTTACGATCGTGAGTTGCAAAAGGAAATGGCGAAAAACAGCCAGTTGGACAAGAAAAATTAAAGCTTGAAAGAGGTTCTGTTTCGTATCATAACCAGGATATTACGAAATCAATATCACCCATGAGGAGGAGCACTTCAGAATTCATTGGCACTCACACAATCCTCACTCGTTCTTGAAAGATAAGTTGCAGGCTTAGCAGTCCATCAATTTTTCTTTGCCAAAGATGGAGCCATCATAGACGCTGATCAAACGTGCATCCATAGAGCACATGATGTGTGGATGGAGGTCTAAGAGGAGAAGCACGTGTAGAGTATAAATCCAAAAACAAGTGAACACCTGTGCTGCCAAGTTCTTCAATCTACTCATCATTTCTTTGAAAATAAAATGTCAAAAGTTAAAATATCTGTTATCATTAATCGCCTAAGCTGTTGGCATTGTGAGGCAAAGACTTCAATGTACGCATGCGGTAACCAAATCATGAATAGAAGGCTCTTTTACACTGGTGTTTTTGCTCCCAATGTTGGACAATACCCGAGAGAAAAGAAACAACAAAAAAATAACCTTCGCTGAGATGAAGATGTTGAGTGTAAGAACTGGAGTAAGAAGGCTTGGTTCAAGGAAACCACCACATTCAAAAACATATTTAGGTTACGTAAAATATATCGTTATATGCATGACGACCAAACTTATGTAGAATATAACTTGGATGATATTATTTAAACCTGTTGATAATGTTTAAAATAGGAACAGTGACAGTCATTTGAGTCGTTTTTCGTTTTTTAAAGTGGGTTTCGCTTAGATTCCCTGCAGACCTAAAAACGACAGCAAGCAGCCTCATCCTCATTTATAGAAGAATGTAATGAAATCTTAAAAAAATGTATTGCCCATTCGCAGCTGATAAAACTAGACCCTAGTTTTGAAAAAATTGTTGGTCCAATATGATGACTTTGTTATTCGTATTCGCGTTTCTCGTGCAACATTTGAAAAAATGAGTAATATTAGTGGTTCCAGTCTTGATCCTTGCGGGACCCTATCCACAGTATTCTCTTTTCCCCCTTATTCATTGCAAATTTTTACTTTGAGCCGCACATCTTTGAAATAACTCTCAAACCAAGACTGAATGCTGGCCCGTTCTCTTATATTTGCTAATAAAATACAATAAGACACAATATATCGGAAGCTTTTATTTTCCGATAAAGTTGGACAGTCGTTTTGCTGGAAATTCATCTAAAAACTTCGGCTTTATCATTAGACCCGTATTTATAACTCTTGTTCATCATCGAACACATTATTTTTTGCGTTCCGTTTTAGTTCGTTTGAGCTTTTACAATACTGTCTGTCATTACCTCGCAAAAAAAAAAATCAGTCGTTCGATTTCAAACTCTTTTCTTCAATCATAATGTCCATAGGGTACGTCAGCAAATCAGCAAACAATGTGCACCACCACTGTACACTCTTTATTGCGAGGATTTTCTTATCCGACTTTCGAAACCCCTGCAGGACTCAAAACAACCGATAACCGATAACCGATCTTTGAATCTGGAGCCTGCATCGCCCATGCAGACCATTGACTTCAAACACATTAAAACTAATTGCCATTATAAAATGGACATGTAGTGTTGCAGGCAGCCAGCCCATAACACGAATTCAACCACAACAAACTGTTAACAATTAGTGCGCATGCGCACGCCAGTGTTCATACAGTGTTGTGGTGATGTAAACATTCAGTTTGACGATTATTGCAACTGCACGTTATTAAATAACGCGCTGCTGAATAAAATTTTATTAAAACAATTTAACTTTTAAACTTTTCTTATTTTGTTTGGCTCGAAGCTTGGGGGTATTCTGCCATCGCTTCGCGTCGTTGATGTTGCTTGCCTTTGATGCGAATAATTAGTCCGTGATTACCTGCGGGCATGTACTATGGACTCCGTGCTTCCAATAAGACCTCAAGTAGATGGCGGAATTATTGTATAAGTTGGGTAGCTTAAACATTGTTATTATGCGCTATTGTGGGGGAGGAATGCCAACTGCACGAAAATGCATTTTAATTATAGTTGAGAGAAAACGAAAAAAAAAACAAAACTAAAAGATTTAACCAAGTGACGCCTACGTACGCGCGCGCTAACGGGCGTTTGATTAATGCATTAACATACTTGTCGAGTGGGGTGGGGTGGGGTTGAGAAATATTGAAAACACAATGTTCCGAGATTAGCTGTTGAAATGAAGATGTAAAACTTCATCCGGAGATTAATTTATTAATTAGTCACTTTGCTCGAAGGACGCCTGCCTGTTCTCGGCTGCATTACTAATGTGAAAATTGTTGCCCTCTTAGGTGACCTCTTGGGTTAGATGGAATTGAATTAATGCGCTGAAAACATCGTTTGAGCAGTCTTATATATGCTTTAGCAATTATGCTCGGAATAAAATAGCGCTCAATTGTCCTTTGTTTCCAATGACGTCAGCGGTGTTTGAAGTTTGATAAGACTTTGTCCAAGTGTAGGTTGTAGAAGAACAGGAGCTTGACAAATGTTTATTGACAAATGGTACAATGTCAAGGAGTTGATTGTATAGAATCGTGCTTCGAAGAAGTCCCAAAGATAGAAGCCTATGTGGGCAGTCGCAAAAGTTCCTGATCTGTCATAAAGATGTCGGTTTTTGGTTGAGAGATTGCAACCTTATTGATCTTGAATTTGAGGGAAGTCTGGCCACCATTAAGTGTGCTTTCCAAAGCGAGTTTATAAATTGAAAAACAAATTGAATAAATTGAATTGAAGGACCTCAGTCTAACCAATGGGTGGAGAGATGGGAGTGAGTGATCCCTTAACTTTTTGAAAGGGTCACCTATTTTGAGGTGAATAAACGTGGCTCGTTAAGTTGAACGAAACCTCTTCACTCACAAATTTTGGCAGTTGACGGATCCTTCCATTTAAGTGTGAATAAAACAACCTTTAATTGAGTATATACTCAAAGAAGTTGAGTTTGCTTATGAACAGACTAATTTTGAAGAATATCATGGAAAACTATTCGCAAGAGGTAACCGAAGAAAATCAAAAGAAAATAAAGATTTGGCATAGATGAAGAAAATTTCATTAATATTATTAAATACCATCCTCACCTGATGGGAACAACAGAAACACAACAACTGAAGATGAAGAAAATAGAAGCCAAACGCTGTGATGATGATTTGTAAATCATTATATAATTATACCCAAACGACCAAAGTCAAATGTTCACAAACGTAAAATTTGGCATTACTTTTTACGTCAACTGTTCATTACTGCAAAGTTGCATAAACTGAGACGCAAAAATTCAGAAAAAAAGCATCACGAACAAATCATTATAAGTTGTTTATAGGATCCGTAAATATGGAGAAGTAAAAACGTAAAGTTAAGAATTTAAGACCTTATAATTATAAAATTAAAATTAGATAACTTAAAATTCTGTTGACTTTTTTAAATTTTTAGGGAGCATTTAAGAGAAGTTGAAATAAAACTTCAGATAGAAACAAGGCTTAAATTAGAACACAAATTCAATGCAGGAAAAGCAAAAATAACATTTGTGCTATGGGGAAAGGTTTTGTCGGGAATTAAAAGTGTATGAACTTCCTAATTTCAAATTCATACAAATAAACTGGAGGGAATACAACAACGTGGGATCACTTCGACAGTTTGAATGGTTGTATAGAAAAGAGCATCCCGCATTAATTTTTACAATGTTACCCTCTTCAAACGTCACAATAACAGTGGACAAATTGCAGTCTCAGTCTCAGTCTGCCGCTGAAAATACTTTATACTCTGATGATGCTTATAATGGTTTGAAAAAACATACCAAATCGGAGAGCCAGACTACACCACCCTAAGCGAACAAACGTCGCCGCACAAAAAAAAAATTTAACTGTGATATTCTTAAAACAGGAAGCAAAAATGAACTAAATGTGATCTTGAATAAATTTTTATATCAAAGTTATTCAAAAAGAACACAAAACACATTTAAAGGACTACCGGTTGAAAAAGTACTCTGAGGTGAATTTTGACCATGACAGCTATCACATCAGAAACTTCATGTCATTGTCTAATTATTTCAGTCTAGGTTTTTGGTCATTAGTGAAAACACACAAGTTTTTGTAAAGCCGTAAAATGTCTACATTCGTGATATCAAAACAACATTTGCGGGAAGTTTTAATATGCTTCTTTCATTTAAAGAAAAAAGCAACCGAAGTACATCAATTGCTTACCGAAGCTTATCCGGGCTAAACTATAGATGCTAGAATGTGTCAGCGGTGGTTTAAGCGGTTCAAGGATGGTGATTTCGATACCGAAGACAAAGAACGCCGCGGCCAGGTGAAAAAGTTTGAAGACCATGAAACGCAAAAAGAACTTGCAAAATCACTTGGCTTCGCTCAGCAAACCATTTCCGATCGATTGAAAGCAATGGGAATGATCTGAAAGGTAGGACATTGGGTGCCATATGAATGGAAGCCACGAGATGTCGAACGCCGATTTTGCATGTCCGAAATGCTGCTTGAACGGCACAAAAAGAAGTATTTTTGCATCGAATCACTGGTGATGAAAAATGGGTACATTACGATAATCCAAAACGTCGGGCAACGTATGGATACCACGGACATGCCTCAACATCGACGGCCGTTTAGAATATTCATGGCCCGAAGGTTATGAGCTGCTAAAACCGAATGAAACAACCACAGGCGAGGTCTATCGACGACAATTGATGCGTTTGAGCCGAGCACTGAAGGAAAAACGGCCGGAAACGGTCGCAAGACACGACACCTTGCGCCATCCGATTACTATCTCTTCCGATAGATGCAACATGGCCTGGCTGACCAGCACTTCCGTCATTTCGATGATGTCAAAAAATGGATCGATTCGTGGATTGCGGCCTAACCGGTCGAATTTTTCAGAATGGGTATCCATGAGTTGACAGAAAAATGGGAAAAATGTGTGGCTGGCTATGGGCAATACTTTGAATATTGAATTTATATTTGTTTTTCCTTAATAAAGCATTAATTTTTGAAAAACAATGACATTTTCAACCGGTAGTCCAATATATGTACATTCATCGATTTGTATTTGGGGGCAGCTACAAAGAAGTTGTACGTCATCTGCATAGAGGTTAATAGAGAGAAATTCTTAGGAAAACCAGCAATTTCGTTAATGTAAATACAGAAAAGCAATGGATCTAATATGGAACCCTGAGGAACCCCTCGTGATACGGGGAGGAAATCTGACATTTCTTCTCCAATTCTTCTTCAAATTATTATTACTGCATGGGGTGAGAAACCGTAAAATCTAACAAGCTTTTCACAAAGAATTGAATGGCTGATGTTATCAAGAGCCTTGGAGAAATCGAGTAGAACAAGGAACGAAGCATAGTCTTTATCAATTGCTTTCCTTACATCGACTCCTACATTAAGGAGACCCGTGGTGCAGCTGTATTTTGGACGAAAGCCTGATTGACAAGCAAAAAGCAATTGATTATCGCTTAAATATAAGCTGAACTGTTTTTGCATAAGTTTCTCGAAGACCTTAGAGAGAAGGGTAGAAGATTTACGACCTTCTTTAGATATATGGATGACTTTTGCGACTTTCCAACTGATGTAGTAAGGACCGAGCTAAAAAGGTGCGTTATAAATTGTAAAGCTTCGGGAGAAGTGCTTTCACGAACACCAGATGAATACCATACGGCGTTAGATTTCACGTTTATGAAGGCTTCAACCACATCAGTGGACTCAACTTTTAAATTCAAGTAGAATTTTCCAAATTTTCTGAATAACTCTTTTTTTGTGTTCTATAAGACATTTTTTCTAACTCTTTGTGCTGATGTTGGAGCTCTTCAAAGCAATCTTATTGTAAGGCTCAATTTCACAAGTTTAACTACACCTTCGCTGCCTCAATTCACTTTATTGTTGGACTTAAAAAAATGCTTTGCAGTTTCCGTTGACGTCTCCATTTCCGGATGCTTGTCTCAAGAAAAATATTAGTCAATGTATACGTGAAATTGTTACCGCAACCATCAACAATGTTTCAAAACTAAGCCTTGCTTTCAAAAATCAAAGCTGCTTTTCTCTGTCTCTAGGGATACTTGAAAATAACTTGCGCAATTATTATTAGGCGGCCAGAACACCCTCCAAAAATATAAAAAGTCCCATATTTGCCCTTTAAAAAAGGTTATTTCACAGCACCTAGCTTGATGTCAGAATGAAGGTGATCTACTATCAGATCTTTGTGAAGTCATAGACCTTTCAGTTCTTCGAGAAAATTTCGAGCACTTCAGGTGTTCCTTGTTTTTTTTTTATTCCCATCGCCATCAAACCCCTTTTTCACCTCATCGTCATATTTTCTGTAAAGTTATTTGTATCTCCAGAAACTTTAAATACTTTCAAATAGGCGAATTCTTCATTTTTTCTTCTTCATCGTCAATCCCCAAACCCACTTCGAACCTATGTCACATTCAGCCACATCCTGAAATCTTTGCGATTTCTTTTTAAATCAGTGAAAACAACGCTCATTGCCAAGGCACGTGAATATGCCATGTGCCATGACCTAGCTCACCAATTTATTTGGCTCTGACCTCCGATCCAAATGATACCATGCGCATAAACAATTCCCAATTCCACCACGAGAAAGGCAACGAAACCCTCTTCTCGATGTTAAACTTCCATTTTGGCCGCTAGCCCAGCAGAGAGGCAACACTGCAATGTGCACATGGCCACCACCACAGAACCCTCATATGAATCTTTTTGCAAGGCGCGTCTCTTAACCTCTTGACTTTGATTGTCGTCTTCATTGTTGCTGTGTCTGTTTGCCTGTCTGCATGCCTTTGCCTCAGCACAAGACAACACACGGCGAAAGTTGCCATCTTGGCATTTGTATTTAGCCAAAGTTATATCCGTCTTCCGCTGTGCATCACACCACACGCCGACTTCTTCTCATTACAAGCGATTAGGAGAAACTTAATTAAAACCGCCGCACGCCTGGTACAGAAAGACCCGAGCAAGAGAGACAAATTATCGCAGCGCTTCCATTAGAAACTCGGCGCAGGTCTCAGTTCCAAATGGTCAAATGGTCCTTTTTGCAAGCGGAGATGGCAATTTCAGACACAGCTTGACGTCTCGACGTATTTCTCCGCCGCACTCTTTTTGACAGCCAAGATGAATGCTTTCGCACATTTTCTCCTGCGACCAGCCTTTGAGGCTAGCTTGCATGGCGACGCATCTACGATGACACAAAAACTAGCCAGAGTTGGCTGGGCGTGGGACACGCTCGCGCTGGACCCCTTCAAGTATTTAATTACTTCGGCGAGTGTATTACGGCCGCGAATCATTGGCGGGAGTAATAAAGTTCTCACAATGGAATTTTGCCGCAGGACCTCAGCTGCTTGCCTCAGGTGTCACCGAGCTTTACAAAAAAAAAAAAAAAACAGCCAACAAATGAAGGCCAGCAATCTAGCGAACCACTCAATAGTAAATCCATTTAGCGGCAGCAGGGGTGAATTAAGCCATTTGCGGAAATAGTTATCCGCATGCGATGGTGTGTTGCAATTGCAATAATTCGGATCGATACCGTTGTGGCAGGGACACTGCTCTGGCAATGGCGCCAAAGCTGGACAAAAACGGAGCGAAAAGATTGCTCACAGCTCCCATGAGTAGGAGTATAACTAGAACCGACTAGAACAAAGGCAATTATGGAGTACGCCCATTCGTACGGGACGAACAACGGGAAGGCGATTTGCATAATGCAATTACGTGTGTGTGAGCGTGTATCTGTGGTCGATATTATTTATTAGATATTTTGTTGCTCGATCTCGAGCTCCCACTCGATTGGAATTGGATTCGTGTAGAGTAGCGCCCCGGAACACAATTCGTTTGCGGGAATTTATGCTTTATTGGATTCTATTGTTCGTTCATGGTAGCGAGTAGCAATATTGGAGTGCTGCGGCATGGCGAGGCGTAGAAAGACAATACGACATGACGTTAACAACTTCAGGCTTGGCTGAGCGCGGGTAATTTGAATTATTTCACGCATGTAGCGGGGGCATATTGCAAAGCCTGCGGTGGAGTGTTCTTCATACTGTTGTATATATATATTTTTTTTGCTAAGAGAAGAGCTCTTGGCAGTTAAGCAGAGGTATGTTGAAGAATTTCAGATTGTAGTGTGGAAGGCTTTTGAGTTTATTGTAATTGGATTGATTGTTCTATAACTAGAAATGGGATGTTGGCTGAACTATTTTTATTTTCTAATGAGATTTGAGAAATTGAGGACGTGAGGATTTGATTATTCATTGTTTCTGTTAAAGAATCTATCGCGGTTTCTCAATCATTGCATTTATTACAGAATTTCATCAAGGCAACTTGAAGCTTCCGTAAGAGGCAATTTAGCAGTAGACTGAAATTTACACATGAATCGAATCAACCGATTTAATACAATAATATAACCAATTTTGTCTCATCGACAATGATGCCTCGAATAAAATTAGAAAAATAGTTTAAAAAAGCCCGTCTCATGACACATGGGTACGATTTAGCCAGAACTCTACAGAGGATAGATTTCCTGTGAACATTAAATTCAAAAAGATATATTCTGCTCAAAGAAAGCTTAATCTTTCAGAACAATCATCATGTTTTTTAGTGAATAAATAAACATCATTGATTTAATTAAAGCATAAAATTAAAAGAAATCAAAAACAAAAAAACAAGTGCTCGAAGCATACGCTGAGCTTTCTTGCTCGTTTCCTGAGCATGAGTGATGTGATTTACGAATCTTTTAATCACAAACAAAACAATTGATTATCTGTGCTTCTATGCTCGCAGAAATTCAGTAGGACCGTCATTTTAAAAATGCTTTTGATTTTAAATACTTTGAAATTTAATTTTGCCGAAGTGTTGAAATGTTTTTTAGTTATTATTTCAACCGCAGTTTTTTGATGTTTTTGATGTTTTGCGATGCAACATTCCGAAGCATTTCCCTATGCAAGTAAACCTCAACTTTGATTCAACTAGAGTAACGTTAATTTGTTTTTGAACTTCTGGTGTTGAATAATTTCGTAAAAACAATAGTGCTAATAGTGCCCTCTTGAAACTTGATAGAAGCTTACTAAAAAGCGTGTCCCATAAAAAATGGCCATAATTGGTTTCTTTCAGATATTTGATTGTAATAATAATTGTACTGAATTATTATTATATATATTATTATTATAATATTATGATTATATACAATTATTATATTGAATTTTTAAGCAATCTCAGTAAATTGTTTATTACCAGGAGATGTTGGACAAACTTTGTTTAGTAAGAAAATCCTTTGTTGTGCTGTTTTGATGTGTGTTCCTCGGATATGCATTATGTTCATTTTGATACCATCAATTATTAAACCAATATCATGGCATGGCGTGAATAAACTCTACCTACATTATCCTCACTGCAATATCCAGACATTTGCGACGTAAATCTATCGCTGTGTCTTCAGCTAATCTCAATTTGTTACTATCTTGAAATTGCTGTAATTGCCTTAGACGTCTTTGATTTTAACTTAGAAAGTTCTTGAACGGAGATAATCTATCATCGAATCAGAGAGAATTCCATTAACTCCAAGTCGTTCTATAGCTTCTATTATTTTAAAATGTTTGTGGATGCAAAATGCTTTATATAAGTTCATGAAAAACACAGTAACATGAATGTTTTTATTAAGGACTTCATTGATCGTGTTGGCAAATTTACTGAGAAGTTTTCGAGTGCTTCTATTTTTCTGGAACACCTACCGCCTTTCATGTATGAGGTAGATCTTTTCTATGACGCTCTTATAGTAGATGGAAATGAATTGGGGATGTTAAGAATTGATGAAGTATTGTGGGCAGTTACATTCTTCTGAACCTGCAAAACAGGATTGGATTACTGTACAACTTATCATCTTCCACGGTCTTTAAGTAATTTAGACAAGTTTATTTTTGATCCTTGGAAATTCGTTAATTTGTTTTTGGAGAACCTGCGCGCTGAGATTGAAAGAAAAGCTCATAGCAACCGACAGATTTTATTTGCCGAAGAAGAAATTTTTCAATGTTCATCTCTGTTGGTATTTTCGAAGGTACCTAAAATTTGTTACGAAGCCTTGCCGATTGGACTACAATCGCCACCATTTAGAAGAACTGGCAGGATATTACATGAATCTTTTCCCTCCCGTTAAGTGTTTAGATCCTGGTTGTTGGTTTTTAGAGCTGATATTTGACCACAGAAAGGTAGAAATAAAATTACTTATTTACTAAGCTTATTAGTTCAAAGGGAAGTGGATTCCGAGTCAGGCAGCCTCAGACTCGAGTTAGATCTACTCCTCTACTCCTCTTTGAGTAACTTAAACTCACAAACGATACTCGAATCTGCACGCGATTGTTAGGATAAAATAAAAAATATTTTTAAAACAGAGTCGGAGACAAATCGGAACCCTGCGGCATACTAGTAGATTGGAGACCTTCCAACACCAATTCAATGGAAAGGAAATACCAATTCACGTATTTTCGACAAGAGAGCCTGATACAAAACTTTGTCAAATACCGAGTAAAATGTTATCCTTCTTTCTTCTAATGTGTGCAGAGATTGATTCCATTTTTTTTCGGTGACATTTGATGTCAGATAGTCAGTGGAGCAAGTCACACGAAAGAACCGACGTTAGTGTAATGGTTCGACAAGTGGAAGGAGAAGAAAAATTGCCTGAGACGGTTTCGACAAATTCTGGTTTTCTTATTCGGGAAGAAACCAGAAAACGCCGACAGGGTCAAAAAGTTCCCGCAACGGGAAGATCCTCTCTTCAAGAGAATTTAGGTTATACGATATGCACCAGCGGTTTCGAGAGCACCAAGATCTTTCTCTGGTAAACGTCCCATCAGGAAGTTCTTATTCTAGGCAACCTAAACCCTTCCCGTAAAAGAATTCGATACGCCGTATACACTGATGGTCGTACGACCATGGAGGTAAGAGTTTTTGGAATAATTTTCACATACCATGACCTAAGAATCTCCTTATGCTTGTAGCATATTCCAGGAAGATATGGGGGAAATCTTCCTGCAGCCAATATCGTTCTTATTTAACCTCATGCATGTGCCGCAAAGGCAACACTGCTAGATAGGGCAATAAAATTGTCAACCAAAGCTTATCGAACTGAAGTAAAAAACAGAGTTTCAAAGGCCTAATGGCCTGTATTAGTTGGCAAAACCAAAGATTTGTTAAACTAAGTTGAATGCAGCTAAGGATATCAGGGAGCATACTCTCTCGAATACAGACTCAAGAGGATATTTTTCATATATTACGCGATCCGCAGGCTATAGCTAGCAGCCGTTAAAAACGTTTAGTAAGCTAAGCTAGTAAGCTAACCTTGAGGAAGTAGGAAGAACAATTTGTTAAAATTTTGCAAATAAATAATTTTTTTTTTAGGAAAGTTGGGAAGCTTTCCTGTCATTACAGGGACTGCGATGAGCGCATTATCTTGCCTAGCGGCCTAACCTAACCTTACCGAAACTCCTATTGTAAGAGTCTGAAAGTGAATCTCTGCCGTTGAATATTTGGCACCTGCTCAAGACGATATCAGCAGACTTGTGAACCGTAGGTGGCTTAATATTCGAGGGCATCTCTCTTTATTCAAAGCCTTATGACCGGATCTAACTACGGAACAGTGTCTATAATGTTGAGTAGCAACAGACTCTGAATCGTTTAATGTTGCAGACACTGCCTTCTGACTACGAAAAAGGTAACAAGTGACTTGACCTGCCTAAATTCTAAAGGAATTTACATGTAGATATTTATTTGAAAATCTTCAAGAGAAAGGTTGAACTAATCAGGACTTCCTGTGCCTGTGAATTTCCTATTCTTTTAGGTAAGGCTAGGTTTAAAAACAATGCTCTTAAATTCAGTAAAAGCTGCGAAAGCTTACCTTAATTAACCTTTTTAAATTGGAAAGGCTATGATTTTTCAGTCAATACACTTTTCTTAATTTTCTGACTGATATTGAAGTGTACCCATCATCGCTAGAAGGGCAACTCTTGCACTATTAAAAAAAGCTAACTGAAAAGGTCAGACCCGCTGACGTTTTATGTTTTACACATGAGGTTATCCAAGCATCTATTCTTAGCACCGTTTAACGTAAATTAATAGTTTTCTGGACAATCCAGTTAACTTTCAGCTGGTATCAAGGCCAATGGAGAGGATGATTTTGTAAGGCCCCCCCGTAATTCATCTGGTGTGGCTGCCGCCTCTTTCGATCATTAATCATTACGACAATAAGCAAATGGACACGGCATCCCATGTAACCATGCACTTAGTGGTTGTTGTCGTTGTGCATCCGTGCCGTCTAGATGCAGGCAATTTCTTTGAGAGAATCACTGAGTAAACTGCAGCGCGCGGTTGATTGCCCCAAAGCGCCACTTAACAAGCAATTTAAAGATTTCTTCTTGCATTCAACCGGATGCAAATCTTTTGGTTAGCCGACGAATGTAGCTGCTGCTGCTGCTGGAAAAAGCTGGGCAATTTTTGTTAAATTAAATAGGAAAAGCACGAGCTCTATTGCGAACGTTGTAGTTAGTGGATGGCTTCCAGGTCTAATCACAGATGCTTTACGGTATCAAATATTGATGCTGTACTTTGGCAATGAGCCTTTTTAGTGTGCCGAAGTGGATTTTCTCTGGAGTGAGTTCGGAAAATTGCACACAGTGCTGCGATGATTTGGCAACACTTTGATTGAGGAGAGAGTGTGCCAGAGGTGTATGGAAACCTTGTCTCTTGACATCTGGTATTAGATGCGGTATTTCCATCGAAAGGGCGAAGATGGAATGGACTTATGGAGTATTTTTGAGATATCTCGACGATTTAAAGCGTGCATAGATTCGACATCTCTCAACATCGAAATGAGCAATAGAAATTGAGGAGGTATGAAGTCATAATCAACGGATATGCTTTATCTTGAAATCAAAAAGACAGTTAATAAGGCAAGACAGAAAGATTTTAAGGAAATCAAGAACGTGTCGATGTAAAAGTAAACTTTGGAGTATGCTCATTTCCGAGGGTGTCAATGTGGTAAAGCCTTTTTTTTAAACGTTTTGAAACGTGCAAGGGGTTATGACTACTCTTAAAATTTTGGGAGAGATTGGGAGAGATCACAGTGGAAGTAGGGATACGTACTCATGCACTTTGTTTTTGAAATTCTGCAGCTGGTAATGTGTAGGAAAAACCAAGCGTGGTAAAGCGTTCCACATTCGTATTGTGCGGCTAACAAACGCAGCATTTTCGCAGCATTTTTGGAGACAAAGGTTGTGTGATCATTCCAAACGAGGTTGTTGTAGATACACATCCCAAGTGCTGAAATGAGGGACGTTAATTTGGAAACGAATATGAAAAACCGTGAGTACTATCATCAGCGAATTATGAGTGTATTGAATTAGATAAAGCAGACAGAAGATAATTAATGAAAATTGAAAAGAGAGTCGGTGACAAAATGGAGCCCTGGGGAACACCAGCATTTATATGATGTATGTCTGACTTGGCACCATCCAGTACTACTTGAATTGAACGGTCCGAAAGGAAGTTTCTAATCAATTATTGAATAAGAGATTCGTCAATACCAAATAGAGATATGAAGCGCAACAATCTTGCTTTCACCAGGCTCCTGCTTAGTCATCTAAACTTTCGTTTGTCAAGCCAGGTCGAAGATAACTTTGCTCTTCGATCTCGTTTGACAAAGTTTTCTGAATGTATACGAACTTTTGATTTTCTAATTTTTCGTTTTGAATTTCGTCGTCTTGCAGAGAACTTGTCAAGTTAAGTTATATTGAAATGGGTGCTAGAGATGTAGCTTCTAGCCTGTAATTGAAACTTATTGGCTTGACCCACATGAGGAGGAAGAGGACGTGGAACGCATTCTCTGAGGATTGTTAACATGTAAAATTTTTTTGGAGATGGTTCGTCTGTTGAAAAAAGCTCAGGGCTTAAAGTATATTGAACCTCCGACAGCCAAGAGAATGTTCAGCATTTATCAGAGGTGGTGGTTGAACACTATGTATCCATGATGTAGAAAAATATATATTTTAACCAAAGTATTAAGCTTTGGATGAGCTACCTATCTACCTATTTACCTATGAAATGAGTGGTAGCTCAGCTAAACTCGACTTTTATTTTTTGTTGCTCATGTAAGCTTGCTGTAAACTGTTTGTTCATTTTTGATGCAGAAGTAATTGAGATCTTGTGTGATCCAGTCATGGGGAAAAAGCAGAGAACATATTCCAGTCTTGACTTGTGATTTGTCGTCCAAATTATATTATATTCGATTGTCCACTTGAGCTAAGCTGTATCGATTGGAAGATGATGCATTTCAAATGCTGAAATTGAGTGAAAGAGTTTTATTTCCATCACGAGATCCAGTAGCCATCGTATCATTCAAGTAAGAGTGTACAGGGTTGGCTGTGCAAGGTCAGTTTGCTTGCCAAACACTCAATGTTCTTACAGAAATATTTTCAGGCAGTCCTTATCGGGCCAACTCCTTGCCCGTCAATCCTTTCATCTGTTACTCGTCTATATCTTCTGAACCATAATTTGTTGACAATTCCAATTTTCACAGAATGTGTATTTTTTTGGCCGCTTTAAAACAAATAATAAAAATGATGATGGGAGGTCCCCATGCAAAAAACAGGCTTCTTAATATTACAACTCAACTCTTCGTGTGCATGCTGACCTCAAAGTTGGATGAATTTTAAATTAGTTTTTAATGATGAGAGCAATGCTTAGAGGTGGCATTATTAACTTTGTCAGATAATGCAAGTTGTGTCCACACTTTTACAGGAGCTTGATTGTAGGAAGAGGAAATATTTACCATTGACTGACTTGAGTTTAGGGCTTTCTTCCTTCCTTGCAACACTTCTTTACAATCTGTTTGTTGAATATTTCTAATAAAGTTAATAATGAATTGATAAAAAAAAATATTCTTGAATTTTTCTTTGAGAAAACTATCTCTATTATTTAAAGAACGACTTCAAAGTCATCTGCTTCCAAAATGTGAACTGTAAGTCTCCACAAGACAGAGGCTATGATGTATAAATTAATCCAAAATTAAGATCATTGAAGTCGTTTGTGATCTGGTTTTTGATCAATTGTATTTAAAAGTTCCGAAAGCCCTTTACAGTGTCAGAACTAGAATAACAAGCCCGAAATAAAACGGATCTCAAAATCCTTGTCTTAGAACTTAATTTATCGGTAAATATTTAGAGAGCTTTTTCTGACAACACTTTTCTTCTCTTTCTTTTTCAGATGCGAAAAATCTTGTGATGTGACAGACAATGAATCGCGTCCAACCGGTGTAAATATACAAATGAAGAAGGAATCATTGTGAGGACACACACAATCCAGATTCCAGTGCCATAAATGTTTAAGCCTTAAGACAGAGCATCTACACCTCACAACAAATTCCGTCCAATTGCTGAGATTCAAGTGCCTTCACTTAAAAAAAACAAAAACAAAAAAAAAACAGCCATAACCTTCCATTTTAGTATTACAAATAAGCTAAGAGCACCTTTAAACGTTTTTCTTTTTTCTATTTTTTTGATTTATCGAAAATACTAATTCTAAAATTTGTGCAATTATAAAATCGCAGCTAAAAGCTAAGATAAAAATTATACAAAGAAACGAAAAAAAAATGTCATCACCACTTACGTCACAGGATCTATCCATGTCCGCTGCTCTTCATCATCAACAACAACAACAACAACAGCAACAACAAAACCAGCAGCAGCGGGGTCATCTCAATCAACAATCGCCATCACCGCCGCATGCCACGGCGGCATCACCGAACTCCGTCCACTCGAACGGTCTGCCATTGATATCGCCAAATGCCATACACCGATCTCCAGAGAGCCCTCAACCAGAGCTAGCCACCATGACCAATGTGAACGTCCTCGACTTACATACCGACTCTTCAAAGCTTTACGACAAAGACGCCGTCTTCATATACGAAGCACCAAAGGTCGAAGATCAAGTGATCGACGCCCGAATGGTGGCCCAACTAAATCAACACCAGGCACCGCCAGTTCCACAGCCATTGGCCAAAATCGAATTTGACGAGAACCAGATCATCCGCGTGGTCGGACCAAATGGCGAGCAACAACAGATCATCAGTCGCGAGATCATCAATGGAGAGCATCATATTCTATCGCGCAACGAAGCCGGTGAGCACATCCTAACCCGGATTGTCAGTGATCCGTCCAAACTCTTGCCAAACGACAGTGCCGTCGCAGCAGCCATGTTCTCTCAGGCCCAGAAACTTGCCAACGATCACGGAGTATACCAGACCTCACCGCTTGATGCTTCCGTCTTGCAGCAGTATGACGCTGAAATTAAAACCGAGGATGACATGTACGATGACCCCAAGAAAGGCGGGCAGATCATTTACACCACGCACGACGATCAGAAGCCCCTGACGTCACACCACTTGCCAATCAGCGGCAAGATGGGTGCGGATCTCTATCCCGATGACAAGCACATCGACCTAATCTACAATGACGGCAACAAGACTGTCATCTACACCACCAGCACGGATCAGAAGGGTCTCGAGATCTATTCGGGCAGTGATTTGAGTGGTTTGGTGGCCACTGCCGATGGCCAAGTTGTCGTCCAGGGAGGCTTGCAGTATACCACAGCTGGGACAGCTGGTGGACAGCCAGTGTACATTGTGGCGGACGGTTTGCCACCAGGAGTTGAAGGCCATTTGCAAAGGTAAGTGGGTTGTTAGTCTTAAGATATATGAAACTAAATTGCTCTAAAAATAGACACTAGCTAGGTGGGGGTAGAACTGTTTACAACGAACGATCAAAAAACTGTGATTGCGAATTTATGAAGCATAACCGAGCGCGGAGCGGGCGTGGGTATTTTTATTTCAGTTTCCCATGAGTGGCGCGGCGGTGGCGATAAAGTGGGCCATGACGTTACTGCCTGGTGGTGTTGGTGGGTTATGTTAACGAGCTGCTCATAAATTTCTTAGCTCTGGGATTGCGTAAGAGAACGCCATTTGGCGTCCTTGGTGCTAGTTAAACCACTCGAGGGTGTACAAGAGTTCTTGTGTTTGTGAATTGGTTCTGTGTTTTTTTTTTCTTTTTTTGTGTTTCAGGAAATGAAAATATGTGGAACAATTGATTGCCTGGAAGCAATAAAATATCGTTTTATAGTATCTACTTGTGAATTATTCCGTATTGTATAATTTGGTACATGGACTTCCCTTCCGCTGATAAATAAACTAAGCCTGACCGAAAAAATCGAAACTTTGTTAAATAAATTTGGAAGACTGTTTGAATTCAAGAAAATAATATGGTGTGAAGATTGTCATGGACTGATTGACTGCTTTAAAGGATGGCATTAAAGTGCGAGTCTTTAGCCATTGATTTGGCATCAGTCGTACCTGATCTCTGCATTCTCAATGTTATCAAATTACTGACCAATCGGTGTTGATTCGCAAATGAACTTCCTGCAACAAAATATCGTCTCTCTCTCTTCAAAAAAAATGTGCCCCTAAAAAACAAAGTCAACACACTTTCCTCACTTCTTAAACACCAAACAGCAAACAGATTATGAAACTGGGTTGGAAAAAATATGGGATCGACGTGTTTCTTGATAAAAATCTGTCATCACGGAATGACATAACAAATAACATTGGAACAGCAAAATTGATTAATAGTTCGTACGGCAAAGAATAGTTGCATCAAATTCGAGAGGTGTGATTGGAAAAGCAACAATTAAAACTTCCTAAGAACATAGACTGTGAACAGCTTAACTCGAGTTTCACAGCGCCGAGCAATCTATCTCGAACAAGTCTTACTCCATTCGGTTACCGACTTTCACTTTTACAGGATAAATAAGAAAGATATCGTGGGAGCTGCAATATACATAAAATCGAATGCTATCGGTTCACTCTAACTTTGTCAAACTCGTGCTTCCATAGATATTGTCATCCATAACGCATGTTTTCAACTCCGTACTAACAACATTTGTTTTGCCCAAGCTAAAGTCGTTCCTATTCCCAAAACAATCAAATTCAAACATGCTGGAATAGAGACCTTTCTCGAAAGTTCTTGAGAAAACTCTTCAGTCAAAAACAGAAAAATACCTCATTAAGAAAAAGATACTCAGCGGTAGCCAGTCAGGTTTCCGCCCAAAACGGAGTTAGCAAGACGGCCCTTTCACTGGTCTTTGAAGTAATCAAAATGGTTCTCGATAAAACTCATGCTAGAATCCTAGCTCTTCTGAACTTCTCGAAAGCACGCGACACAGTCCATGCTTCTCCTTGCACCAGGCTAAGGAAAGAGTTTAAGTTTTATCTGCTCTCAGCAAAGCTCATACACTCCTACCTTCAAGGGAGACACTAAAGAGTTGTAGTGGGCTACACTATGCCCATCCCTTCCCAGTAAACCATGGAGTACCACAAAGCTAGATACTTGGTCCACTCCTGTTCTTAAATTTCTCTTACATTTGTGTTAGGAATCCGCTATGGTGACAAACGAAGACCATTCAATTGATCAATCAAAAATGCTCATGAGCGTAAGGCACTCATCGTTTATAGACGAAGCATTAAGTCATCCCATTCCCACCAAAACAGTTGGCCAGAGTATAGCGTTGAATCTGCCAAAAATCTTGATCTGATATTCAATCAAACCTTACGGTTTGCTCATTTAAATAAAACTAAGGGTAAGGTTTTCGTTGGTCTGCTGCACAATATTATGCAAACAAAGCAACCTGATTTTTTACACAGCAAATTGAAACATCTTCAGACGACTAGTTCGTGTCGGGCCGTAATTGACTTACGCCTGAACGCCATTTCTTTGTTTACTCTACCTGACTGTGGAATTCCTTGCATATTTGAATTAGGACTTTTAACTTACCTCGTCACTGGAACAAATACAAACTGAAAAACTATGATAAGATCTTCTAATTTGCTCCTGCTTCTCGTCCATCGAGTGTGGTTTTTATTTACAGCTGTTGATAGATTGATCGATTTCGACACCTCTTCTGGTCACGAGTGATGGCAGCATCGTCAGACTAGTCTTATAGCTGAACAGACGTCAAAAAGATGTTCCATTCCCTGTTGACATCGCATCTCTTCCCGGAATCCGTTGGAATTCTCGTATATTCGAAGGTTCTTACCTGAGTCAAAAGCGTGTTTTCGAGCACTGTGCATAATAACCGGATCAGTTAGCCCGTGGTCCCAAATTCGGCCTACCTTTTGAATAGTTTTTCTAACAATGAATGCTATCTTGTGCGCCAAAGAAATAGATTTTAAGGTTGTAAGTATCGACTTGGGTTACAGTCGGATTGTTAAAGCAGAAGTCGCATTGACATTGGCCAACTCGTGTGTTGAAGATCAGTTCCAGATATTCCCTCAATGCATTGAAAAGGATCTTGTGAGCTTCTTTAAGCCGGGGAATGTCTGAATGGATTTTTCAAGACGCCAGTTTTTTTTTTCATCGCCAGTTTTTGGACATTGCATAGATTTCAGTCGTCGGACAGGCTTCCAACATCTCATAACTTACAGAAGATGTTGTACATGCTCCTTACAAGAACATCGCCACATGTAATTAAGTTCATTATTCTTCTTCTTCTGTTTTCAGCATTTTTATGGCAAAAACTAATTTCTTCTACTGATTTTTTTTTTCACTTCTGTTCGTTATCGTTAAAAGCTGCTGGAAATGTATTCAAAGCTGTTTGAATGTAGCCAAAGCTTCTTGGTGTGGCTTACTTCGACAGTTATGTCAAGAATCTTTCGACAAGCAAAGACCCCCGAATTATCATGGCTCCAAAAGATCAAAAGCGATTATTAATGAAGTCTTGAATACAAAAAAGAAATCATTCAACTGCTTAAAAAAAGCGAAAACAAAATACCCAGCCGGAAATCAGGTGCCCTACTTGTTAAAAAATGCTGTGTATAGTCCTCAGAGAACTTCGCATTCAAAAATCAGCTGGCCCAGTTTGCATTTCCCCCATTTTTTTTGAGGAGCTTATCGTCCGTAAAAAAATCAGCTGGCCAAGTTTGTATTTTCCCCATTTTTTCTGAGGCTTTATCGTCCCGAAAAAGCGGTCCAATGTTTGAGTTTAACTCTAACACGAAGGGTTCCATGCCGCCCTACTGTGTTTTTTTTATTTTAGATTTCCCACCAATTCACGATTGGTGATGTTGTCATGCGATGCGACGCCTGGTAGTGATTTTCTGAAAACTATCCGACACAAAGTAAAAGTTTGAAATGATTTTGCCAGGCAATTATCATTTTTGAATTAAAAAAAATCACAATTAAAAGTTTCTTTCGATGCGGAGTGATTAACGAAATGTGTGATTCCATGAAACGGGATCATTGCCTACTTTCAGGCGTTTGAAAGTTTGAGTTTTTGCATGCGGACCCTTAATTATATTTTTTAGCTTTTTATAATATTTATTATTTGCTGCACACATTCTATGAAAAATATTGTTCACAAGATACAGCTCTGTTGAAGACAGACGGACGGCGGAGGTTAGGTAATATGGTTCCGTTGTTGCCCTTTGGGTACGGAACCCACATGGAAAGGCATTTCTACCTCCAATAAATTTATGAACTAATGCCCTTTCCTTCTAAAGTCATGGAAGCGCTGAAAAGCCATCAGGTTAAGAAAAAGTTTAAGCCACGAAAACATCTAAGTGACCGACAGTGCCATATGAAGAGTTGCACTTGCTTGATCTGACGGCATTGTTCATCGAAAACTGTGAACGACCTCCTTCAGGCGAAAGTAAGATTATGGCGCATTTTTGAAAGTTTTGTATTAAGCTCTTCTTCAATGGATTGAAAACTATATTTCGAGGATTTCACTGCAAGTTTTGTTAGATGGTTTCGAGTCTACAATTCAGCTCGTATATGCTGGGGTGACAGCACCTTCATTCTATATTCGTTCGCAGTTTCAGGTCCCCCGTTTTTATCTATAGAAATGGAACAGCAGCTTTTTTTTGAACAGATTGCATCTGCTTTTTGTGTTCCCGGGATGGGTGTTAATATCACTCTTGGTTGGAACCACCATAAAAAGTTCAATGCTGCAAGAAATTCTTTACCCCTTCTGATCTAACTGCCATCACATCAGTGTTATTTCTTCTAAGAGTATCCTATGCCTTCTAGACATAGTTTTAATTTTGAGTGGACGCTCTTCCAATGATGCCGACTTGTGAGTTTCTGCCCCTCCAATTGGGCTTGAAGAAGGAGTTAAGGTGCAACATGACTGAAGAGTGACCATCACACATTTGTTGATGTCAAAAATTCTCACATCGAAGCATGCAGAGGATCCTTCACAACGAAAAGAAAAACCGAGTTGACATTCCAAGAGTAATTCTTGAGAATTTGCAATCTGATGTGGACACATTCTTAGGCCGAATAAAAGTCAGTGATGAGTCCGACTACCGCTTCGATCCAAAGAAGAAGCAACAGAGACACTCAACGTCTAGTTTGTCAACATTATTCGGTAAAGGTAGGTCCTTGCTAAGCAGACCAAATCAAAAGATTGTATGAAGCAATAGAGGTCCAAAAGAATTCGAGCTTTTATTCTGTGTCACTAAAAAAATACACAAAAATTCGAGAAGAGCGCTTCGAAATGCTCGAACATCCTTTTTTCCTTATCTACTCTGAAGCGACATTCATGTCATTCGTCGGTTTAAGGACCAGCCTCTGTAGAAATATTTGGGTCAAGATAATTCACCCACTCGCGAGCAGATCACGTTCGTTCTTTTGTGCTTCCCTTCATCGATTTGAGCTTCAAAACGTGACCCACGGAAAGCTTTCTCATAAACAAATTAGTTTCCCTAAAATTTCTTCACAAGCTCCAATTTCGAATGCTTCGGAGCCATTTTTTTAACTTATTTAAAACAGTCATCAACAGAAATGCCGCCGACCCACTTTGTAGGCACATCCAATCTCCTAATCACCTCGGAATGGACCACAGGAAACATTGTAGAAAAGTGCACTCTACGACACAACACAAACATAATTCAATCCAACGAATTGCATGTCCACAAAAACAACACCCAAGCACGAGATACATTAGATACCAACGTGTCATTCCTTTCGCATGTGTATATATAAAAAAGATAGGATTACACTACACCACCGATTCAAAGTGTCCTCTTTGCCTGCGGGAAAAATAAGCCAAACATTCCACTTCACATTTGTTTATCACAAATTTCGCCTCGCCTCCCTCTCTGGCGTTAAAGTCTCAATTTTTTTTTCTTTGCGAAGAAAATGCGGAAATGCAATGCCGTCATTATTTATGGGTCCCAATCCGAGGAGAAATAGTCGCCATTGCGCCATCCCAAAGATCCGACCGCACATGTGCCTGCCCCGCTTTGAGGCGTTTTCCAACTTCGTTTCTGTTTTTTTTTTTTCGATTAACGGCTCACGGCTTAGCATTAGATTAATTTCCCGAGAAATTATTAAAAGGCTCCTTCTTAGCAGCGGATGCATAGATACTTTCTCGTGCACGCGGATCATGTGGCATCGCAGAGTAATTAACATGCAAATCCCTGGATAATTACAGAACTGGCGCGGCTATGCTGGCCTCGACATCACGTGCACACGACGAACGACCCCCGACAGACGTAGGCGACGCTAGTCATGGATGGCTCATTGTAGATGAAAGAATCTTTTTTGTGTGATTCATGGATTCGGTGCACCATTCCGAGGAGAAGCACCAAAATTGAGGTGACAAATCCGGCTTGAGCACCGTGCTCACAACAAATCACAACTCCCGCCATAAAGCTGGCGGTTTATGGGAAGCCTAGGTCCGGACATTCACTGTGGCGTGAACACGATACCGATCGGTGTTAATCGAACCTTTTTATGACGCCTAGAAATCTTATCGTTTGTCCGGCGAGGATGTATCGCAACATTAACTAGTGATATTTAGGGAGGACAAGGACCACGAGACACACACCTGACGACTGATCCAGTGCATTTCCGAGTCACCCTCGACACGCATTTGTATGCATGAAGCGGACTGACTGACTGTGGGTACTTCCCCTTTCATGGAATGCTCAAGTTGCGCGTGCCTGACACCTGATGAAGGTACGCAGTGTTGTCCATTTATTTGCATGTTAAGTGGCTTCTCGAGCCCTCGCACGCTCACCCTCACCCTATTAGCATTCAGCAAGCGCGATTGATGGGGGAAACATACGGGTATTCCGTATTGTATTGCCCCGTTCACGCCCTGTGAACGCAGTCAGGGGAAGGCGATTGTTTCGAAGCGCAATTATCCGCCTCGATGCTCGGAGAGTTGTAAGCGTGCTCTGCTCATATACCGGCGGCGACAGACCGTCGGCATCGCCACTTGTAATTGAATGTATTTGGCGAATTAATTGACCAAAGTGTTTTGCATTTATAATAGTTTTGCGCGGGGGTTGGCTGGATTGAAAGCGGCAGTTGTTTCCCTTTCTTTGAGGATTTGCTGGAAATTCTGAACAACCATTAGTCTGGACGGTCTGGCACTTGACAGGTGATGCGGCATGTCAGTAGCCGCTGCCTGTCGCAATAGATAAGAGCGCTTACATGACAGTGCGATTTAATGGAAACCTGTGCCTGACAGTTGATTGTGTAAGTTGCGTGACCATCAAGTTGAAATGAAGATGTCAAAAGCAGGATAAGAACTTCGGTCATAATGATGTAATTGACGACAAACTTGCGAATGGTCTTTTTTTATTGCTTTAGAATGAAGATGACAGTGGGAAACAACCTTGCGAGAGATGGGTTCATCTGCATTGTTTGTTACAATGGAAGCTTACAAAAGCTGGCGTAATCAACCCTATGGACATTTTCGTATAAAAAAGGAGAGCATCATTTTTCTGTTCAATTTTATTAACATTTCAGAAATTTTTAAAAAAAACAAAGCAAAATTGTTTAAATGTTAATTTTGGTTTGGGCGCTCCGCGATTTATTTTCGAAATATTTTTGTGCTTCCCATTTTGAGCAAAAATTTGTCTCGTTGTCATAAGGTATCGGAAAAGAGTTGGAATTGACCTGTGACAAGTTTAAATGTTATGAAAGGTTTTCCAATAAGGACTAAGCAACTATTTTTTTTTATAAATAAAACGCAAAGCGTTTGAGATATTTCAAAAACGTCATTTTCGGCTTGAAGTACAATCAAAACATTTATGAATTAAAGCTCTTCCAGCATCGCCGGCTTGTTGGTATAAACCAGTGACTAAACGTAGCCCCAAAGAAATTAATCTAGGGGCGTTAAATCGCACGAACGAGGCGGCCAATTGACTGGCCCATTTCTGTGTCTTCCAATTTGAGCCACAAATAATCGGTAATCATGGCACGATAGCGCTGGCCATTCACAGTAAAGTGCCGATCGTTGTCATCGACGAAAAAATGTGGCCTAATAACGCCGCCGGCATGCAAACCGCACTGATTCATGAAGCAAATGTGGATTTTCACCCGGTCAATAACGCATATTTTACTTAGTGACGAACCCATTGAGCCATAAATGAGCTTTGTCACTGAAGATAATTTTGCGATAAAATTCATCATCTTGGCGCATCTTCTCCAGGCTCAATCGGAGAACGCGACTAAAGTTTAAATGGTTCAATTGGCTTCAATTCTTGAGTCAGCTTGATCTTGTTAGGGTATTAACTAAGATCCTTACGCAAAATACATCATAATGTGGTCTGAGCGATGCCCAATTCTTGAGAACGCCGCGGAATTGACTGATTTGGATCGTTTGCTACAGACGCCTGAACGGCAGCGATATTTTCGACATTTTGATCAACTCGTTGTCTCAATGACATGGCAGCATCATACTAATTTTTGCACTAAACTTTGTTATTGCCTGTCTACTAGGGCGAGAACCGAGACCGAAAATTGGAGTTAACGCTCTTAAAGTTGTGGTCACAGACACCGAATTTCGGTAGAAAATTTTTATAGTTCATATATCATTCGTCAACTTTACGATGATGAAAATTTTGAGTTTACTGAATAAATTTACAATGACAGTTTTATGATTAGTGAACATGTGCATTCACAGAATAATTTCAAAGTTGTCAAGTTCTTGTTGGAAAACACTTTACAAGGCTTAGGGTAACGAAGATGTTAGCTATGAAAATACTGCTTAAACACTTGCCGAATATTTTTGGCAGATTTTGCTTAACACTTAGCTTCCGCTTTTTCCATTTTATTGGTTTAGCTAAACAGTCCACGTAGTTTTACTTTGCGAAGGAAATTACTTTTAGTATTTAAAAAGTAAGGCTTTCAATATTTTCAAAAACAATTCGTGTTCTACTGAATCTATACTTGAAAATGCGATCTTAGGATCATTATGGATTAGATTCCCTAAATGGTTTTAAATTGGTAGCGCAAAAGCTCGTTTTAGGGCCAGGGCCTAGCTTCTTTTGCGTCTATCGTTTTTCGCAAATGGCTGGGGTTGGACAATCGGAGTGATTGTCAGTCACTCGCGAGCGGTGGCAAAACTTATGCCCGATTAATTCAATTTCTCGATAAATTTCTATAACCACATAAACTATCGATTTCGAGTTCTTCTTATAATTTTAAATCTACTCAAAACATTGGTGAACCCAACTTAAATATTTCTATTAATAATGATGTCAATTTAATAAAAAACAAGAACTTCCTGATGGGAAGTTAAAAAAAACAACGAACAGAAACACCACAGGATGCTTATGGTTCCCTAGAATATATGACTAGTATTGAGAGAAGATTTCGACTTAGAAAAGCAAGTTGAAAAATATAAATATCTTCCTTAAGCTAGCTTACGTTTGTTGTAAATACCTTCCAGACGCATGAAAAATAGCAAAAGCTGTAACCATTTTTAAACCTGGAAAGAATAGGGCATCTCAGAACAGCTACAGACCTACCAATCACATAACTTACTTTAGCAAAGTTTTTGAGATAAAGAGTCTTAAAGGAGAAGCATCTTTAAAACATTGATAAGAAGTCCAAATATCCTTATGACAAATTTGGGTTTAAAATCGGAAATAATTCTTCTCATCAGGTAAAAGTAGGTTAAGACTATTTCAGTATATAAAAAACCGGCGTCATGAAATTCAACTGGTGCGGGGCTTTAAGACATTGAAAAGGCGTTTGAGTCTGTGTGGCACAATGTTCTGCTAGGCCCAAAGAAAATATAAGTTTAAGTCGAAAGACATAGTCTAATAAGTAAGTTAAGCTTAGAGCGCCTGTAATTGGCCAGTTAGATAGATATAATCACCATGTTATTTAAGCTAGTTTTAAGCTATTTTCCCTAGCAATTAAGTAATTCACATGTAATAGAGATAATAAAATTTGCACTAAAAAAAAAAAAAAAAAACAATGTTCTGCTTTAGCAGCATCAAGTGCCTTGGAATCCATCTCGACAAGGCACTCATTTAAGGAAAATCGTTTCTCAATAAAGCGAACAAATTTATATAACAAAAAGTTATATTGTAATCCATTCGCCACAACGGATGCCAAGTGTCGGGAAGCTGTGCAAGTTGTCATATTTAAAGACTGCAAATCAAGCAAAACAAGCTATTAATAATGCTCAAGTTGCCGAGTTAAATTGATCTCCAACCGTATTTTGAAGCTCAGACAAAAATTCTTTAGCAAATGTATGTATTCGGATTACCCTCTGATAGATGCCTTCATTTCTTGATCTTGTTTTTGAAGTTTATTACTGTAACACTATGTTAAGTAATTTATTTATATATTTTATTGCCACTTTATTTAATCTTAAACTTGTTTATATTTACTAATATTTTAAACACACAAAAAATTAATGTTTATTTATTAACTTATTTATGTGTACACTTTATTTTATAATACTCTTATATTGAAGGTTTTTTGGACGATTTTTCAACTCTTCTTATATCTTTGTAAAAAAAAATCAGTTGAAATCGATTTCCCGTGTCATCTTATCTAAATACGAAAATAAAAACATCCATCTATCTAAACCTACTGATTTATTTCTACATTTAAAAATATTTTCATTTTATCTTAAAGTACAAAGCTGGGTAGAATTAATAAAAAGCAATAAAGCACTTCAAAAACATCTTCCGAAGCGTCAAAAAAGCAAATTTGAAATTTTTCAGAAACGTCGGAATTTATTACAACGAACGCTAGCCGCCCCGACTTCTTTCAATTGCCTGTGGTCCACCGTTTTCCAATCGAATCTAATTTCTCAATTGTTCGCCACAAAATATTCTTTTAAATAAAGAGGATAATAATTATCCTAAGTCCACCCAGAAAACACGTTCTAAATATTAGCGAACGAAGTTTTTTAAATCGGATGAGTAGTTTCGAAAGTAGAATGCAGTAGAGTAGAATGAGTGTAGATTCAATGGTGTTTCAAACATCCGCTGGGAAAGTAAAAAATTGCAAAATTTTGAAATCAATTCTTCCCCAAAAGTGAATTGAAATTGAGAAACTCCACATAAAAGAAATGCATTATGTTCTTGCCGTAGCAGATGAGCTTAAAATATCGAAGGCGACAGTGCACGACATCATGTGTCGCCTTGGAGACTCATTGACTCGTTAGAACTGAAAAAGAAGTGTAAGACTCAAATTAATATCAAGATAGCAGGACCTCATTATAATATAAATTTGTGCAGAGATAATCCGTTCGCACTCAAAGTTGAAACAACGTCGAAAATGGCGTTAAGTTTTTCAGACTTATATGGACGAATACCTCTCCGAAAACTTTTCTGGTGAAAAGAAGGTCTTATGGAAGGATGAATCGAAAGTTGAAGGGAGAATTGCCGTTCGCCAGACTGCTGAAGAAAATATGCTCCTTATTTCTATGGTCCCAATCGTCAAGCCTGACGATAATTCCAAAACGGTTCTCTTCCGCTAGTTGTGGAGACCGAATTCATTATGATTGAGATGAAGTATTGACATATTATAGAAGAACTTCCTTTTTAATATTTTGTCGCTTCCAAGAGATTATGACTTTCCTTGTAATTCACGAGGATAAAGAGAAGGATTGATGGAATTTGTTGTGTCTCGAGACCCAGATTTCATTTCATTGATTTCATAACTTCTTGTGTGAAGTCCTCATAGGTATGTAGTTAAATTCTACATCGACTTATTTGCATTCACTTAATTCGCAGTATTTTATTGGTTATTCGTTTATAAAAGCGTCGCATCCTGTCAGTGTTACGTATCCACTGCGGAACCAAATTACTACAGATTGTACCGGAGCAGTTTGATTCCAACAGCAAATGGCGACTGGACAAGATTCGGAAACGATTGAAGTATGAAACAATGAAAACAAGATCCTCGAAGGGAGCTTTGAAACCAATGTCCAGCATTGAAAGACAGCTCGCGGGAGGTCCTTCAACTTCAGAATCACCATCATTTGAGACTTGCAGGAAATTGATATACATAAAGAAAGATAACCGGGCAAAGTACGTGATGGATTTAACAACGAAAAAGGGGTGTGAATTCTCTTAAAGTCGTACTCCTTACATTATCGACTATGCCCACTCTGTCACTTTGTGAAGAAATCGAATAGAAAATAAATAGATGGTCATCATAGCTAGATTTTCTGCTACACTCTACACACCCGGACTTGCAACAAGTTGACCCAAATTCACTCAGGCAAGAGCGCATAGAAACTCTCCCACAACCTTCCACCTACCTCACGATACGCAAAGTGTCAACCTCTGGTTCTTTATTTATCTCTTGTTTTGCCATGAAAACATGTCCTCAAAGCCATTTGTAATCATGTTAACACAAAGCACATTTCCACAAGACACCCAGCTAGCATTACACTTGCCATCGGCTAAGATAACTACAACAACAAAAAAAAAAACACATCACACTACCATCTAGCATGGTGCCACACCCATCAAATGCACTTTGGTTTGGCGGGACTGTCGCCCGCCCTCCTTCCAATCTCTCTTGGATCAATCAAACCCTGATTCGAACTCGATAGATGTTTATACAAAACACACATTGCAGGCGGGGGTACTCACTTTTTACGTGTGACACTTGGCCGATAAATCACTTGAGCTGGACTTCCCCATGGGGGACGCTAATGCACCCAAAAGCTTTCAAGCAGGACAGCGTAGTGCAACGCGCGAATTCCTTTTTCGAAAAAAATCAAAAAACAAATGTTTAAAAAAATGCACACCTCCAGGGTGGACGCCCACTTGTTAGCGCTAGCGTCTTTGTTGTCGTTGTCTGTCATGTCGGCGCACGAAGGCACTTCATTTCGACATAAATCTGTCACGAGGGGATTTGCCGGCATGGAGTATATTTCGAAAGCTTTTTTTTTTGCACGCAAGGCGTTGAGTGGACGCGTTCACGGTGCATTGTGCGGGTGGTACCAACTTCAAATTCGGCGGACGAATGTCAACCTCCAACATTGGCAAGTCTTGAGCAATATTTTGAGACCGATAAATGCCGAGTGAGCATGTTATTGAAACTGTCGACTAGTCTTGCAGTGTCAAGTGACTTATGGTTTTTGTAGCACGAGTACATTGAAAGTGAAGTTAAGTGAAGTACACAGTTGAAGTTCAGTAGGCTTTTTTTTTTAAATCGGGAATTCTCTCGTATCGTATTTCGCACGTGTTACAAGGACACAGTGTAGTTAAGTATCAACTTCGCTCTAGGAAGAAGAGAAAACTGGGTTTCGCAAGAGCACGTTCCAAGGATAAGTTAAATAGATCAGCTGGAAAACATTAAGCATTTTAGAGATCCTCTTGTCTCTGGTGTACTTTTTCGCCTTCAAACTAGTGCAGAATTTTCGTAAAGCAGAGCATGGACGAATTCTCTTTCCACTTCGTATGTACAAACTTATGCAAAAGTCGTTTGAGGTACTCGAAATGAGGTTTTTCCAGAAAGTGGCAGGTACTTATGCCTCCTACGCTCGGGATGCCTTTTGGACTTAAATTAATGCGGCTATTCAGTCTTTTTGTACAAAAAGATTTGACCGTTTTGTGTCTCCTCGACTCTTTCGCAGTTAACCGCTGGCTATTGCTTCTACATAGATTCCTTTATAGGTATTCCTGAGTATTCTATCCCATAGTCCCCGTTTTACGCATATCTTGTTGATGGAAATATTATGGTCATTGCATTGGGTTCCAATTACCCGATGAGATCAGATTCTAACCGTATTGACTGAAGAGCTTTAATGGCCTTCTAGTGTATCTCTGATTCTTCGGGAAATTAAATGAGAGCCTTCTGTTGATTTATTTTCAAAGAGGCTATACAAAATACACTGTGCAATATTTTTCAATGATTTACGAGTAATTGAAGAGATAGAAGAAATCTTGCTTACTATATTTTTCAAATTATTTCTTGAGTGTCTGAATCGTATCCAACGTGCTCGCATATCATCAATCTTAATTGACGCCCAACAAAACAGAGTCGTCAAATTTCAGTTTCGTGGTGGTTAGGCAACATCACCAAAGACACTCGTTCGTTATGTGGCGCGCAGCCTTGCTCTTGCTGCACCATAGCCCGACCAAGCCAAAATTTTCAAATTTTTGGCCATAAAAAACTAGTTATCTTGCTTCGGTACCGTGTTCCACTGACTATTACATTTCTTTAACAGTCGCCTTGGAAGACAATTGTACCAATAATGCCGCCAGTACAAAAACCACACTCAGGAATTATCGGCTTGTTAAAGATTACATATGAAATTCCGAGCGACATCAATCTTCATTTAAAATGGTGATATTTCGATAAAAATTTTCATCATTTTCGAGCTGTCTTAAAACCAAACAAAAAAGCAATAACGAGGTTTCAATTCCCAAATCAATTGGACCATGCTAGCGAGTTATCCACATTAAAAATAACTTTCGATCTATTTATTATCGCGATATTTCAATATTGAGTTGCTGTCAAAATACTGTTAGTGTCAACATAACATTGAATTCAAAAACACACAACAGATGGTCCGCCCTTCAGGTTTTCGAATTAGTGCTGTAGCTTGACTCACGATGGTGCTGCGACTCGATTCCCGAAAATATCCATGTCGATTTGAAAAATGTATGGCCATTCGGCCAAAGCCTTAATTAAGAAAAAATAATCCGTAAAAAATCTGTATATAACAGAAGAACAACTTTTTTCCAAAGGTAAATAAACAAATAAGCATATTGAAGTTAACTTTAATGTTAAATTAAAATACGCAAAATATAATTTCAAAGTTTTATAACAGTTTTTTAATATGCGAACTAAATCACCTTTTTTCGGGACTTCATTTCATAGCGTTTTTTCTTTTCTAACTCTCATTTACCCGAACAGTTTCATAACATTAACAACAAAACGTTGTTTCCTAATGGATGCATAGTGCGCTGTCACAGTAAGATCATATTCCGACTTGAGAAAGTGCATTTTAGTCGTTCTTCCAATTCATTAACTGCGCCAACTAGACCTCGATTCATTTCTGAATTCCACATGCCTCTTAACTCTAGTCTTGTTGTTCATTCAGTATCTATATAAGCAGGTCCTACCGTACATGCTTTATATTCGTTCGTTGTGAAGTATGGAAACGTTACTGCTGTTGGTATGTTTGATTCATTTTCAAATACTTTCACGCTTTTCTTCATCATGCTACTGCGTACGAATTATCGTTTAGATCGGTACCGAAAATTGAGGTCATCTCATTGAACTTGCACCCTGACTTTGATAGAATTCAGCATTATTGTGATGACTGAAAGTTAAAGATCAACTACCAGAAATCGGAAACTAGCATTATCATGACTCAGTTGTCTCTTTCTCTTCGGATGCAATTGGCAAAAATTCTTGATCATGGAACAGTATGGCCAACCTCTATTGACTGGCTTTTGCCATGACAAAGATTCTTTTTTATAGTATGTAGGTATCCATTTGAGAGTCAACGTACTGTAAATCGTTCTCAAACTTCTCTCGAGACCAAGCTGGCAAGTGCACGCAGTCTTAAGACAAGATCGCGGAGACCTGACTTTTAAATCTCGACAGCTGATTCCAAAAGCATTTTCAACTATTCTTCGTGTTCCGCTCAACCGATATTAGAAAATAAGTTCTGCTAGTAATTGAATACAAAAAAAAAATAACAATAATGGCTTCCACTTTTACCTGAAGCTGGTAAGACATAGTACAAACTGTATTGCAAAAAAGGTATTTAATGCAGATTGCAGTTTAGTTTAAACATTAAAGTCCGATTATATATACAAGTATCATCTGAAAATAGTGCAGAATTGCAAGCGAGGTATACTGACAATATCGTACAAGACAAGGCTAATGATGCAACCCTGGAGAGCTCCTGCAAGAATGGAATGACTTGGTGTATATGTATTTTTGACGGAAACTTTGAAATATAGGCCTGTAAATAGCAGGTGATGTCGCTTCTTTATCAGGCTTCTAAATGGGAACAATCTTTGCTACATTCCTTTGATTTGGATAATATGCCATCTTTAGACAATCAGTAAACAACCGCAGGAGATATTTCAGGAGGACTTTGTCCTTGAAATTTTTCAAACAATTAATTTTTTTTTGTTTTACAGAAAACTTGTAAGTAGAAATAAATCTATCGAAGCTTTTCCCGGATTTCAAACGTTTTAAATTTTTTAAACGCGTTTGAAGTTAACACCATCAGCGCGCTCTGGCCATTCACGGGACAAAGCATGGATCGAGCGCGCAGAGAGTCAGGTGACCGACGCAGCAAAAAAGGCCCGGATTGAGCAGCGTGAGATGTTACGGGCTCAACATGAGCAGCTAGAAGAAGAGCAAAGATGCATTGCCGATAAGCGGTTATTATAAAAACATTTATGTAAACACATAACAAAACTTTAAACGCGTTTTTCTCGAAAACAAGTTTTTTTTAAAAAGGCTGACAATCTCCTGACAGCTGTAATTACTCAAAAAAAAAAATGTCTTCACGGAATGACGGATCGGTTTTTCGATTTTGTGTTTCAGATCAACAAAGAGGGAGCAGTGATGTCGGCCGTTTACCTCATCATGTTTATCTTTATCATGTAAGGACCTGAAATATGGCACTACAAGGAGAAATTCTCACTTAATAGCTGAAATGGGAAATCTTTTCAGACGCATGGTCTTAATCCCACCAAAGCCTGAACTCTTTGCGACTTATTATGCCGCGTAATGAATCTTGCAGTTCGCTTATTGGAACTGGTTCAATGTTGTCAATGACGGCGGTAGAGTTAAAAATAACTCATTGATCTTTCTACAGCAGTTACGACGTGAAAAGCAGGACTATTCCTTCTGACAAAAAAAAAACTAAACCTGCACAGATAATAAAATTTAAAACTTAAGATATAGTTTGGCCCTCGAACATGAAATCCTTTTGAACTGGCTTACCGGCTTCCGGATTGGGTTAGATATTCAATTTCAACAGTTGTCAAATGGCAAATATTTTCGCAACTGTTGGAGATCTTCAATTCGTAGCTCTCTTGTAAATGAAGGCACCTTCCTTCAGAGTAAAGTATCCATCCGAAGCTCAGCTTTCCATTCGTTTAACATCATGCTTGACTCAATTAAAATAAAGGTTCCTTTGACATTAATTTTTCATTACACACTTTCAAATTTCAAGTTTAATCTTTGATGGCATATCATATTTACTTTCAATTGTAAAGAGATGCCATCCTTGGCTTTCGAGCGCGCTAAACAAAGTCTCAAGCCTCAATCTTTATCCAGCAGGCGACAAACTATCCCGCAACCAAGAGAGCAACTTTCGCCCCACAGAATTGTGGCACGACCCTAGTCGTGTGTACATTTAATTGAAATTCTAATCCAACTGTCGGCAAAGTCATCGCATCGATCAATGGCGGTGCATTCACTTCGTTTGTTTTCCACCGAACTAAGGTCCATTTTCGCCAAGTGAAAACAGTTAATAATAATTTAATCCATAAAGTTATTAACTTTATGAGCCATCCGCGTTACCATTCACGAGGACGTGGAGGAGGACGACTCCTTCGGGCCTCTCATATGCGCGATGATTGCCATGCCTGAATCACAGAGTCACAGTACAAGCTGTGGATGGTCTCAAGTTGCCTTAAGTAAATTTTATGGTTGCTGGCGAAAGGTCAGCGATAAGAATTCCATAAATCCAACATCTTTACAATCTTCGTGGTCGCATGAATACACACACCGGCAGCGGGTGTAGAGCTAGACGGGCAAGAGTTCATCCGTTCAAGGATATCTTTTTAATCGAATGTGTAATGGTGTCCCTCTATTTCATTGTGCTCCATGGGAGCTGAGCACAAGCGTCATCATCATCAGCACAATCATCCCAGTTGTCGTCATCATTTTCATGGACTAACGACACGTCGCGTCGCGTTGGTCGCGTCCCATCGCCGGTACCTTTTTACCACCAAAGATACTTGAAACTACGCGCAGGCGCGGGAACAGATAATTTTTTCCTTTTTTATTGAACCATGCCAGTCGTTTGATAGAAATTTTATTGGACTCTTATGGTGATCGTTTTTGCAGGTGGAAAGCTTCTGCGGAAATCTACGCGCCTTCGAAATAGATCCCTCTAAGCAATTTTATCGCATGCATGAAACTCACTACAATACGCGCGACGCGTCCTAAGTTCAAGGCATACTGCTGGGTAGACGAAAGGCCAGACAGTCATTTGCTGATGATGTTTTTAATTTTGCAATTTAATTGGACATTTTATTGACTTTGTTGAAAATGGGCCCGTAACGTGTGCAATGTAATCAATGAGGGCCAATGAAGACTGTAATAATGTGGCAGAAGGTCTTGATCCGGGATAGTTAAACTTAAAGTTTACAGACTTTGGGTCACGCGAAGCAGCCAGTTGGTATGATAAATTAGATATCTTCAAATCTTAAGCTTCAATAAAACAATTAAAAGGAATGTCTGTACGATTTTCCAAAACCATTTTTAAAAGTTTAATGAAATTTTTCAATTTTTGAGAATACTTTCGAGTTGCGACCTTTAGAAGTTCAAACTGAAAAACTTGTAAAGAAGATTGGATCAATTGTTTTGAAAAAATATTTTAAAATTAGTTACCAGCGAATTAAAACCAAATGGCAGCGGCACAGGCTCTTTTCTATGACGAAAAAGCTTCTTTTTTCTACAACATACGCTCTTAAAACTTATTCTGAATTCAAATTGAAATTGAATGAAACAAGCCCGCAATTTTCAAAGCACTTCCAAACCGTTCTATGGAAACCAAATATCCCTGAATCCTGCTGAAAAAAAACACTCCAACATGGTCAAATGCCGTTCATAATTCACTATCAATCCGCATCGTGTTGTGTTGTGTCATCAGTTCGAAAATCAGGTCTTGAATAAGGCAGCCTAAATTGCGCGCATTTCTAAAAAGAAGTTCTGTTGCCACATCCTTTTTTTAAATTAAACTTTATTAAATAAAGAAGAAATATTTGTTAGTTTGTATGTATGAGGTAATCTTCGAAACGATCCACCCGATTTCAAAAATTCTTCCACCAAAACTTACAATGGCTCTTCAATATGATCCTAGGCTTCAAATTATCCCATTTAAATAAAAGGATCCTTTTTGTCGAACAATTGAAAAATATGTAGTTTTTTCAAAAACGCTGTCGCTGCAAAGGTTCTAAAAAAATAAAAAAAAATCCGCGATGACATGTCTCTAAATGATACGGTTAATATGCAAATTATAAAAATAGGACCTACAGATATATTTTAATCTAATTTAAATCTGTCAGGTTAATGGACAATTTAGTGTCACAGGGCGGTGATAAAACCTTTTTTGGATCCTACAGCAACGTACACAAAACCAACGTGGACGAAGTCGCAGAACACGGCTAGTTTATTCATAAATTTAATTTAATTGTACACATTTTAGAAGCCTTTTCAGACAAACATGCCTTCACTTGGGCATCAAAATGAAGAAATCGTGAATCTTTCCGATGCCAACATTCCTCGGGAAAAAACGATCCCTTAATGCACAAATATTCAGAAGGCAACCCTGAAAGTTCTATTTCGAGCAGCTTCTCTCACTTATTCAACCTTCCTTCGAATGCCATCGAGACAAGTTTGCTTTGTAGATGAATGCTGGAATATTTCCTCCTGGAATTCAAATCAGTCGTTTGGCATGATATTTCGTTTTGCCTGTAAATAGAATTTGGTTGGAATACTTTCTCTACACAAACATTGCATAGAAATTGGCCGGTATCAGTGAATTATAAAAACTTGACTTTAACATATTCCAAGAGTTAGAAAACTTTTCGGGTTTGGAGCAGTCTCTGTTGACTCTCATACAAATTAAGATTGCAGATTTCAGTAACTTGGGGTTTCGAATCGAGATAGTCTGAGTAGAAAGCAAGTACATGGAAAGATGGAAAAAAGGTTCCCAAGATTAAAAGGAGTTACTTTATGGATAGGCAAGCATCTATAATATTCCAGACTAGAAGGAGCGTTACGAAAATACTGTCTATATTGATGCAGTGCTAGTTTTCTTTACTGCTGCATCAAAAGACTCTTCAAGAAGAATATCGGTGCTGCGTCTTCAAGGCCGAAATAGTACCATTTTATTAGCTTCGAAAGGCTGTGGCTTGTTTTCATAGACTTGTGTCTTCGAAATAGATCAAATCGCCGAACTGGCCGACCACCAACAAGTCAGTCAACGACAAACCAGTCCGAGGCAGGCCAGTTCAGGCCAGACCAGTACAAGGCAGTACAGTCCAAGGTAAACCATTTGCGAAGCAAATCAGTGCAAGGCAACTGATCGTCGGAGTTCCGTGAGGCAATCCAAACTTTGAATCCAATATTTCTGAACTTATGTCGACTCTCTCGTTCATGAGGTTCCTACCTTGCATTAACCTTGTTAGTAGATTTAACGCAAACTTATCCACATATGCGATTGCCCATGGAAGTAACTTTTCATTCGCACCTTAAATGGCACAAAAACCCTATCAAAGATTCTATCATCCGGAGCCAAGCATACAGTTGCCGAGTCTGCACCGAAAGTCGCCTTTGAATGAACCTTGTGGGAGGAGAGGTGGCTATGTGAACGCAGAGCGGGCTGTAGAGCTAGCTACCAAGTTATCCTTAGATGCTGCGCCTGTCAAATGTAAAAGAAATCGGAGAACAGATAGTAGAGGAAGTAAAAGGCGCCATGACGACAGAAGTTCAAAAATTGCAGAACAAAAAATCGTCAACACCGCCATCAACGCCATCATCGGCATATATCGAGGTCTCAACTCCGTATTCATCTAATTTTAGTTATTACAATCAGTTGAAAATTAAAACGAAGCTTGCACCAGGTGTTCATTCACATCATCATGCGGCAACATCAACTCCAACTCAGTTTGATCAAAAAGCATCTATAACTCCGCAGCCAAGCTATCAGCAACAACAGTCTTAAGCTTCATATTAAGATCAGCTTATATGTTTCAACAGCAAGTCCCATCTTACAATACACCAAAACTTCCTGCAACAGAAGATATACATTCTCTGACTCGCGTCTCGAATATATCTGACACTACTCGCAAATGTCACCAAATTCTGAGCTATGCGAGTCACTTACACGAAGCAGCTTGCACAGCGAGGCCGAAGCTGTCTGCAGCGACCTACTTTATAGCTTGAAGATACCGAATACGCCGTATTCTTTAGAGTATATACACGAGAAGTTGATAAGTGCTCTGGAGCCGAACTTCAATAGTGGAATGAACTCAATAATACATTCGCATGATAACCCACTGCAGTCCTGAAGAAAGCACGCCCGTTCTACATTCGTTATGATGAACCATCAAAAATTGTATTGTATTGAATAAATTGTTTTTTGTTTCTTGTTGAGGCTTTTAGACGTCTTTTTTCAGCTTAGGGTTTAAGTTTTCCTAGTGTAAGATTGTGAATCCGTGTTTCAAAAGTCTCCTTTGTTTAGCAAGGGGCTCAAATCAATAAGGCAGACTTTTATAGCACACCGGCCGGGTTCACATTTAATTCTAAGTTTCCGCATTTAGAATAAGATTTAGTTTTAGTTTTCAAAACGATTCAGGACTTGGAAAATCGCTTTACCTTTCTTGCGTAAGAATAAAAGAGGTCACTTTTGAAAAATTCGATGTTTCTCTTCCTTAAAATTCGACCGAATGAATTTCTATCGGAAGACTTAACATTAAGGGGGTGTTCTAGTCTGGAGGCAAGTAATTTTTGAAGTGTCATAAAAAAAGGCAATTGATATTTTTACCATCCATTTTTTTACAAGTTATTTATTACCATAACAAGAATACAGAAAAAAATAAAAAAGTTGAAAATTTCAAAAATTAGCAGTTGATGAAGTGGGGGTCTCAAAAAATTGGCGCGTAACCATACCCACGATTTCAACCCTCCCAGCAATCTGAAACCAAAAAAAAAAAGATTATTATTTATATTAGATTTGGTTTTCACTAAATGACGACTGCCTGTAAAAAATATTTTTGTATCACTTTCTTTGACTGTTTAGAATTTTTTTAAAATATAGACTTGTCTTTGTCTATGGATAGTTCCAGACATAGACAGGTCTACAAAGAAGACTCTTTAAAAATTTCAGGTAAATCGGTCCAGTAGAACCTGAGAAATCGTGGGTATTGTTTTGAAAAAGACAGTTTCGAGAAAACGCGTTTAAAGTTTTGCGTAAAGTTTTTCTCAGTCTAGGTCATGAAATGATTCTGGTCTCCTTTGATGCGTTGGATGTTCGTATCTCGGAGCATTCAAATCGGCCGTTATCTAGTTTCACAGCAAATGAATAAGCTTCCGGGCCAATTTTCATTCCCATAAGCTCCATCATTTTTAAAATAGGAATGAAGCCGAACAATACAAACAGCAATAAATGTCGCTATCTCAATCATCTTAGGTCCGGAATGAATATTTTTTGTCAAAATCAAAGAGTTTAGAAACTATTGCGGTGAAATCGCCTTTTTGTTTGTCGATCTGGACGCGTGGTCCTTCGCGCTGAGGATTTTTACCCTCAGGTAGACGGAAAAACCCCTAATGTCTTTTGTTCGTTTAGTTCCGGCCGAACCAGTTTGGATGCCGGGTCAGCAAAATACCGATGTCTCCGAAATTAATTTGAATTTTGAAAAATCCTCTTGTAGATATATTCTTGAATAGATAAACTTTGAAAATAAACAAATAAAATCGATTTTTTTGAAATTTTAAACCCCTGAAAGAGTTTAAGGTTCCCTTGATGCAGAGGTGTTGGCTCAAAGTTTGTTATGTTGTTAACAAAATGTCTTGTAAGCGATTATTCAAGTCAACCAAAGTCCAAGACAGAACAGTCAAAGACAGAACAGTCCAAGGCAGAACAGTTCAAGGAAGAACAGTCCAAGGCGCAGATCAGTCCGAGGTTGAGCAACTTATGGCCAAAAGTACAGGCTAAGTGTACCTCAGGTTGTGCAATTTTGAAGGCAAAATGTTTATCTTAGAAAGTCGAAAATGATATTACCGAATCACTTGGTGCACATCCTGTTCTTTTATAGGCAAGAGAGCACTGAATCGTTTTTGAAAACCCTCTCTTACATTCCTTGTCAAGTTTACAGTCGTGATTGATCACAGGTCATGCTTCCGACATAAGGCAAAGTGCAGCTTGGGGTCTAGTTGCATCAATTCGGTTTTCAAGGACTTCAATTCCTCTTATCGTAGGTAGCACCTATTTTTGACAAGAATGAATGAGTCACTCACTTGTCTTGTTCTCAATCGCATCACAAATTGGTTGGCCTATTCCAAACTTTTCTGTTTAATTTCGATCTAACTTTGAGAAAAAAAAAATTCAGTTCTTTCCGCCTGTTTTTTCTGTTTGATTGAATAGAATGGACGCTGCTTTATGGACTACGATATGAGCTACGATCTAGCATTACTCGCCATTACATTTCCGTTTCATATAATTCAGAAGAGGCACCCATTCGAACCAATCCAATCAAATAACCTGCAGCAAAAACTCTTTCTCTTAAGTCCACAGTAACTTGTGATTTTGAGATACATCCGAATGAACAACAACAAGTAAGAATTCATTGAACTGCACACGATTCACAGCGCGGCTGCATATCGATCACAGGACCTCACCAATCTACCAGGTGATAAATTTTCCTCCGGGTGTCCACAGTGCATCCCTCCAATTCCCTGCGTAATTTGTCCCTCCAGTGTTCGAGCCTTCAATAAGATACTGAATACCATTCAACTTCAACCTCCTGCGAGCAAACGCTTTCCACTGCGCATCTGTAATGGCACAGTTCAGTCGGCCACAGACCACCGACTGGCCAATGCGATGCCATTTCCTAGATTGCGCTCAGGAATTATCGTCAATCTATTAGAGCGCCCAAGCACAAAAGTAATCTCCACCAATGGAAATGGGCATGCGTAACACTCCGTTGTTGGTCTGATTGTTATTTGTCCCATGGCTAATACGTTTGACCGGAGGTGGTACTTGACCATTACTTACGATGGCTGGTACACCCGCGCCCCACCCCTGCGCCATACCATCTTAATGACTGTTGTTGTTCCTGTGTTTTCTGCTTTGGTTGTAGAGAAAACATTCCGTGGACATTTACCATCGGCCCCATTGGTTCTCAATCACCTAAGTCCTAAAATGTTGTACTGGGCCGGATTTTTTGGATTGTGTCGTCGTGATGCAGATGCTGGGCATTCATGCAGTCTTGAGTAATTACAGCAATAATGGATGACATGTTCTTATTTAGACCGTAAAAGGTTACCTCGGAGTAGATTAGATGGAAAGATTACCAAGAGACACTCAAATGTTTTTAGATAAGCCTGCAGGCTGCATGCGCGTATGGACAATTGTGTCGTTAAAATAATTGCTCTCAATAAAAACATAGACAAAATTTTGTTGTAAAATAGTTAAGCCTCTAGGGCTCGATCACATCAGAAGCAACGTTTCAGTTAAAGGAATTTTCATTCTCAACTCACCAGTTTTACGAATGAAGTGAAAACTGCATTGACCAGCGTAGAACTATTTAAGGTGTTCGCAGAGGTCAGAGGATTAAGTTTTCTAGGAAACGACATGTTAAAGCATTTAAAAATGTTTAATGATAGGCTATTGTTGGAGCACCATTTTGCGAAAGAATTAAGGTCATCCTACAAAGCCCAGCAGTCTGAAAAATCTAGAGTTCTTCAGCACACTAACAACATCGTTAGTAGATATAATGAATAACAGAGGACCTATGTGGCTACCCTGAGGCACACCTGTGATAGCGTAAATTGTTTTTTGCAATTGGTCTTTAGTTCGAAACATTATTCATTCTACGTTTTTTATTGGTAGCTAAAGTTTTTTCCAGAGTTTGCGAAAAACTCCTTGCGGAATTGAGAGTTTGAAAAATGCCTTGGGGGTGACGTTGCTAAGGTATTTGAAGCTATCTTGGTCGGGTTTCTGACCGTGTATGATTAGCTGAAAAAATTGGCAAAAAGTTTGCAAAAATATTTGCGTCTGCTGAAGTTGAGTTAATATATATTGGCCATAGAGAAGACCAAGATCCATCATCTTGAGATGGAACAACAGGCCGACATCATAATCATAACTTGAACGCCAACAATAGTGGCGTCCGTATTTTGGGGTACCTCACGTACTTCCAAAAGAAGCCAGTATTACAGACTCAAAGTACAACAACCAAATTAGAAGATTGCAGGAATCTATTGAAGCAAGAAAAAGAATGAAGAGGAACTCCTAAAAAGTGCGAACATTCAACTTCCTCAGAATGATACCTCCTTTGCAGTCCAAGTCTTACCCTATTTCGCATTTCATCTAAGCATAGTTAGAGTAGCAAGTCAAACAGGCATAAATAAAAGATGTTTTCACTTTGATGAACGTTCAACACAATTCTCGTCTGTAAAGCTTTCAATTAAGTACATTTTTTATGGCCTATAAATATTTATAAAGTCTTCTTCTTTCGTTTGTGCCATATTTAAGTATTTATGAATCAATTGGCCGGCGTTTAACGTTAATCAGTGGATATTGTTGGGAGTTCTAATGACCGCATATTCGATCTGATGAAATATACATTAAAGCGGCTCATTTACCTCTAATTAGGAACTCAACAAGTCAGGTGGCTACTGCAGAAAAATTTGTTAATTTACAACTTCAACAAGTTCTTCTTCTTCTTTTATGTCTTCTTTAAGCGACTCACTCTACTTCCATTCTAAATGCTTTCTTTCGCAGGAGTACTAGCCAACCGACTTGTGTGCTATGAAATGCATTTCTCAAAAGCGCATTTGCTGTGTTCGTTTATGAATTTTTCTGGTTCATTCACCAATTCAAATAAGGGTACGGATTGACCGAAATTAAGGACTATTTTTATATTTAACTTGATTGCTTTCAAGGGACAATGACTTCCCCTAAAACACATTTTTGCCCAGAATGAACAGAAGGCTCAGACGAATAATTAAAAAAATGCACATTGGTTAGAACCTCGGATTTATTTTGATTCATGGGTGGAATCTGAATAGGAAGAAAGAATTTTGTACCAACTTTTTTCATTCGCTCAACTCGCAGTATTTTATTTACCATAAGGCTGGTTGCTGTAAATGAAAGATTTGAATGCATTGGAAGGTTTTTAAAATAATTTTTGATTAAAGGGTGCAAATAAGTTTTTACGTTTAAAGTGACTTTACAAGAGCATTGATTTCATACAAGGCTCTTCTTGTTTCTACTCTTATATTATGAAGCGGTAAAGTTTTTCTTAAGTCTGTATGCTTGATGTTATCTTCGAAACTGATCATCCGATTGCAAAAATTCTTTCAATGGTATTCTATAAACAATTGACCTTTAGGATAAACATTGGCTAAATAAAAGGACCTTTCGTGGCGGGTGGCGGCCAATTATGTAACTTAAGTCGGTGATGAAACGGTCGATCGAATACATTTTTTGCGAACGCAGCCTTAACGGTAAGAGATATTTAGAAAAGTAGTAGAATGAAATTTTTTTTTATAAAGAACTCCGCGATGGCATATCTTTATAAATTAAGGTTAATACACAAATTCCACTCTGACCAAAAGGAAGCAGGAAATTTTGTAACATTTTTTAGACAATCAATTCGGTTTGGTTACACAGAACATCGAGAATACAACTTTTCTACGCACCCGAAACCTACGCGGGCGAAGTCGCAGGACACGGGCAATCTTATATAAAACTACACTGTACGAATTTAACTCCATACGTGAAGTTTAACATTTAAAAAACATCGGAATGATAGACAACAAACCCTGAACTGTTCTTCAGTTTTGGTTTCTTTCTTGTCGGAAAAAGCCTCAAGTAAAACTATTTGATTGCAGTGAAATTTCTTCAAGAAAAAAAAAACAATATACCTGGCAAGAAACTAAGAAAATCTGCTTTAAAAAAGATCGACCAGGTTTGTTCTCCTGAAAGCCAAGCATTTGCTCCAATGACATTCACCGCTGAACCCTCTTCAACTCACAAGAGCACTACTAACAAGCAGTCGACTGAAATTACAAATCACCTTGATTCTTAACTTTAGAGCCAAGCGGTTCTGCATGTTGGGTAAATTCTACTCTATATGATGTGGGAGAGATCTTATTAAGAGGCTCAATGGAACGCAACTTCGGAAAGAGACAAATTATGCGGTCTTCGAAAGTTTTTGCTCAACCGCACATTAAAGACTTAAAGGCTGTGGCGAAATATCGAGACTGAGATCTGTGCTGCTAAAAGAGAAGGTTGTTCATGCCTCATAACATGTCAAATATTTTGTATCGTTGCGTATTTTAGGGATCTTTCCAGATACTATCAAATGCGCAGATGATATTCAATTTCAAAAAGGAGGATCTGCTTTTGAAATCTCCAACTATAGGCTCATCTCACTTCTTCCTGTTTTTAGTAAAATATTTGAGAAACTTATTTCAAATAGAATGGTGATATTCCTGACTCAAACAAAGTTTCAATATCCAGTTCAGTTTGGATTTCAAAAAAAAAAACAACGGATTAAAAATTGTTGAATCCTGATGAGAAAAAATTTGCGGCTAGTTTATTTGTTAAAATTAACAATTATCAAACTATAACAATTTCCGATTGAGGAAGCTTCAAAAATCAGGATTTCTTGGTTGATGGTTAAGTTAGATCAGGAGCGAATTGAAAGGAGTCCCCCAAAGTTCTCTCCTTCAATCAATTAAATGTTTGCTCTTAATTTCAAAAGGAAATCCACTGTTTTTGCGGATGATGTAGGATTCTTTAACTGCTCTTGAACATTGCTTTGAATCTAATTTCCAAGGTGAACTGGGATCTATTTTTTATTAAGACACTGGCTTATTAGTCCCAAAACTAAAATTATGTTCTTTAATTTGTCTTCCACCAACAACTTGAACTCAAATTTGTATTTTCACGCACCAGCCTGTTGTTGGCCGAGTTCTCCTTCCCCATTTTTGAAGCAGCTCGAGTTGCAGTTAAAACTATTTCCTAATAGAAAAAGGAGACGAAGGGAAAAATCTTAAAAAACTTATGATCTAGTGCTCTTCTTAGAAAGTATGGAATTTTTTATTCAAAGCTGTTTGTTCTGTGATCCAAAAAATTCTTCCTGCTCCTCATATTAATACTAATTTAAGGTTTTGAATACTTTTTTCATGAACTCCGGTAATCGTTAATCTCAAATAATAATCGTTGTTGAAACCTTTCGCACTCTTACTCTGTTTCATCTTATCGCTTTTTTGATAAACTTCCAAATTCAATCACGACAACATCTGTACTTGGAATGTTCATACAACATGTCAAGCATTTACTTTTCAATTTTACTCATGCTATCTTAGAATAACAATTACTTGTTATATATTATTACAAAACATAGAAATAATTTTCTAAATTTAGTATACCATCATTTATTTTATAGTTTCTTTCTGCTTTGATTTAATTTTTTATTATTTTTTGAACTCATTATTTTACTTTTATTTAACATTTTGACCAACAAATAATCAATTTTTTTAGTAATATTATTTAATAATGTCAGAAGTGACTTTCAAATATTTTTCTTAAATTTTCTTTGACTACTGAAAAACTTATGAATTGATGAATAATAAATTTTTCGAAAAAAAAAATATTTTAATAGGGGCACGAGAATCAAAGCGCATTTCGTACTTCCGACTCGCACTTGACCTCTTTTTCGAAATATGACTCAGATTTGTCTATGCATCCGACTGATGATCATTATTAGCAAAATTTCAGCGTCAATTCTGTTAACTGCGTATTTCATTTCCATCTATCGTTTAGCGTCGATCTTCGCTGATCTGAGATGATGACACCCACGCCCAAGAACTTTCTCTCAGCTCAATGTTCATGAAAATCCCATCGCAAAGCTTGACATTTAAATTTCTACGCTTTTCACATCAAATGATGAAATGCAATCTTCACCGTCCTAGCCAATCAGTCAGTCAGATCTCCATCTCCATCTTTATCATCATCACGATGTGTGCGGTCTGAGGAGTTTCATTCCGCTACAATTCGTGTATATTGTGGGTGTTGCAATGAACGTTCCACCTCACATTGCAATCGATGGACTTGCGCGCGCCGGCGCAGCTCACCATGAGCATCGAACTCGGATTCCGCGGTTTTCCGTGGGAACTAACAACCGCGCGATATGTTTTACCAAACTAACAGATACGCAAATTGTTGCACGCCATCACCATCAACATCTAGCATCAGCATCAGCACGGTGCGGTGTGTGGCGTCAGCATCATTGTCATAACGTTCCTACAATAAACATTCCGTGTATCCGAACGATTGTACGATTAAAAAGATACAAATACCCAGTTCGTGGGTGAAACGTTCGCACGTTCATGCGGTTGTCGTTACACCAAAGCGTTCGATTACGATAAATCTGCGGCGGCGGCGGCGGCGGCGGCGCAATGATGACGACTAAAGTCGACGCGACGATCAGCGATCGACTCACGATGACCCTGATTCGAGTTGCAAGCATATTTGTATTTGTAACTTTGTATCTGTGCGGCTCTGGGTGCTCTCAAAATTCGCATTGTTTTGTGATTAATTGGTCTCCGACATGGTTTCGTGCCGTGCCAATGCCTTTGGATGGCTAAACGGCTTGAGGTAGCTGCATAGGACACAGCTACTTCTAGGCACCACGGTTGTCTTATGATGGAGTTATTATTAATAGTGTTCGCGTGATTGCTGGTTCTGAATTCAATGGGCATTCTGTCATGTCCCAGGGGTCAAATAGTTGTGAACCAATTTAATTGGCATTTGTATACAGCTTGTTGCAACGCAAGGTATGGCATTTCAAGGCCGCCTTGCGACCACAAATCCATGTGCAAATTCGCTAAATAAAGATGTCGTTAGGACGAGCGAACGATCCAGGAAATTGTAGTTATCTCCTTTTAATGACAAGGATTAGAGGTCCGACAGTATCATTTAATCCGAGCTCGTCGGATATATAAAATTTCACCTCGTAAACTTGCGGCCAATTTGGTGATGTTGCCAATGGTGATGGCGATGGCCATTTCCCTGCTGATGATGATGTTAGTTTAAATGTACAGAAACTCCTACCCGCACCTCGTCCGTGGAAGAAAAAAAAAACAAAAACAACCTCTTGGAGGAATAATAATAAGTGTCTTGTTGGGGAGATTTATGAATCCTTTCCCAATCATAAGACCATCGTCTCGATGTGCAATCACACGTTTACATTGCCAAAGATATACTATACAGTCTTAAGCCTCTCCTCGTCCCACGGGACGCGCTTGATGCGCATCATTACATCGCATTTGCGTTGCAATAAAACTTTCTAAAAATTGGTTTTACGACTGCGGCGTTTATTTTATGGCCATGTGTAATGCTAATCAGGGTTCAAGACATTTCCAGACACTCGGACATTCACTGGCTGAGATTGTAGCCCAAGAGGATGTAGCCCAAGTCTCTCTCGTACGCTAGGCGATCGACGCGGCGCGCGTATATGGTTGTCAGTTTATGAATGGATTACATTCTTAATTGTTCGGTTTGATGAAAATTCCACATTTTGCGGATGTATCTTGATGCATTGTGCGATAAGCCGACACAGATACACAGATACAGGTTCGTGTCGTCGCCAGGGCTGACATCACTCTAGAGTTTGGTGGTGGTGCCGGGACAATTGACACCTTACAAGAGCATCCTTTGGCTTAAGGCCAACATAATGAATGGTGTTGTATGCTGGACTAGCAAACGATCTTTTACTGCTACTCTGCGATCCTAGCTACGGCTGCGGCTAGGACATAAATCTTAAAGAAGCAAGATATATGGCTCCGGGGCGCGATGATGGTTGTTCACAATGTTTGGACGCGATGAATGAGATATTTCTTGATGTTGGATGTAATTTTATCTGGAATTGAATTTAAGAGATGCTTTTTTTCGGTTGAATTTTAAAAATACTGCAGTGCTTTTTCAAACATCTAGTGGAGACATACTCCGACCAAAAATGGAGTCTGGCGCTTTTACGCGGGAAATCGTCACTTCTTTTTATTTAAATCCGACTAGAATTATTGAAGTTTTACAACAAGGTTGCTTTTCTCGAGTGTTCTTCTGTGAATACATAAAACTTACACTAGAATTATAGTGTCATTCTTAAAAACAAGTAGCATTTTCGAAAGGAGCGAATTGTGACGATAAAAAGCGACCAAATGCACGAACAGAAAAGGTATTTTAAATATTATATTTCTCCTACATAAATGGAGTTGGTTTTTAATACAAAAAAAAATGTATGTACTATATGTGCTCCACGCTTTAATTCTAGTTGTATATTATTTTAAATAGTTGTTGTTAAAGCGGCCATAGAAGACAGGCGGACGGATGGATTGTCATCGGAACCTTAGTAATAAGATTCTGTTTGATTCTGTTTGCATCCTTCATCTTGCATCTCTTTATATTCTTAATAGGCTAGTAAGCCTCTAAATCTGTGAAAAGTGTGAGAATGGGATTCTTTCTCTTAGCCAGCAGCAATTTGTTGAATTTGTTGTCTGGAGAAACAGTGTTGCCAGTTTTAAAATAAAACCTCTAAAAAACAAAATTTGCCTCTTTATATGAGAGTAAAAACTGTTAAAAATGTTCACAAGGATTCTATTTGTTGATATAAGGAAATCTCTTCAGCAGAAGAAATGTTCAATCATGTCAAGTTGTGAGATAAAAATCGAAAACACACATGCTTAGTTCGTAACGATCTGATTGAGATCATGTGAGTTGGTGAACCTTTCTGATCCTCGGTTTTGATTTTCTTACAACTTCTCAGCTTATTCAATCCAAGTGTTGATATAGCTTGTCGACACTTTGCCTGCTTAATCTGATAAAAAAAAGATTTCATACGCAACAAATACAAAAAAGAAGAAAATAAAACATCTGCTTTAAGCCGATCTGTGAATCTTTCATTCAATCGACACCATATCAACGCTGAAGAAGATTCTCTTCTGTCATGAATCAAATCGTCTTTGCCGTGATAATCTCTCGAACACGTTCTCCTCCATTCCGACAGTGTTTTTCGCTCTAGCAACTTTGTCGCAATCGTGTGTGCATCGTTCGTCAAAGCGCCTTGACTATTTTAATCACAAAAGCATGTCCCGCTCAACGCACTTAGTGTCAGTTCACATGATGTATGTTCTGCACTATGCATCTACACCTGCGCGTCCCCACCACAGCGAAAATATCCACTTGTTGACACATGTAACCAATTTTCAAATCGAAATCAATATGCCCACCACCCCTCTGGACCCCACCAAAGGAATAGGTGAATTTTATACAAATTACCAAAGCCATCGAGACTAAGACGCGCGCCGCACCATTCGGCCATTCCTCATGTTAATAAAAGAAAATGAATCGAACAAAAAATGGCATTGCGACATCTTACACAGATTTATCATTTACATGATTAATGAAGCAATGTTGCAAAATAATTGGAAAAACATTTTTGTGCCCCGCATGCCGCGTCGCAACCAGCAGAGACCGACACCAGCATCGATGGCATTGCGTCGCGTCGGCCATGCAGGAATGTAGCGCAACATTTGTCTTTTGGGAACCCCAGGATTCTGTACGCGTAATCTCCATCAAGATTCTCGCGTTGCGTTCATTTGAATAGACATTCCAAGTGCTCGTACCGAGAACCGATCGAGTATCATTTAATTTGTGGTGGAATCATGGATTATCCAGCATGCGCCCAAAAATCAAACACAGATAAACGAGTCCATGGAATGTTTGGCTGCCTAATCTGTGCTGCATCTGCACTGCTGGGAGAACTTAAAACCAAGAAGGCACACACGCTGCAGAAGATGAATGTTCCCGCAAGGTATGCGGAACCGGAGCAGGCAGCACAAAATCACCTAAACACCTCGTGCCGTATAGAGCGGGCATGTGATGCCACCAACATGGCTACGAAGGCGGTAATACTCTATAGAAAACACAACTTCCGTGGATGCTGTTTGGGAGATAAATCAGGCCACGAGGAGCATACTGCCAGCAGTAGCAACGGCCAGCGAGCCAACGAGTGATTTCTCATTTCTCAAGGAGTACCACACATCTAAGTGGTGCAACATTTTAATTTATAATATCCTGTGCTACCTTAACAAGTCCGAATGCGAATGATAAAGCGCCCCAAACAAAGGAGAGGAGCCAACAGCGACGAAGACAACCAGCGTACGGTGACGACGCGACGGTGACGATGCGATGCTGGACGATGGACACAACGAATGGTGTGAGATGAGAGGACTTCCTACATAGATTCAATAAAAGTGAACTATCGAAGACACACCTGCATCGTACGGTGCTACACCACCATCACACACAGAATCAAAGAGCGTGGTCTGGTCCATTGTAAAAATGGTTATTGGCGAAACGGACGGGCCATTCTCGGCTCGGCTCGGCTCCAGCGTCCTCTCAATGAGCCGAACATTGAAAACGATTTTTTACGCAAAATCAGCGTAAAAACGAAGCAGGGGGAGGCAGCAGGTGATGCAACAACGGTACAAAAATTGCTTAACGGGTGGATGGATAAATTGTCGTTCGATCGTTTTCCATTTTTATGCGCAGTTATAATGGACGATGGCGCTGCTGCTGCTGCTGCTGCTGCCGCTGCATACAATTGTTGCCAGCCGCCAGAGATTCATTCGCTTTTCTTCATCTTTACTTGTTTTTTTTTTGTACAGTTGAAGATGGCGCTGCGGCAACACGACATCGAGGAGAAGAAGAAGGTCAATTGGTGAAAATGTCCACGCGAGTATTTTTTTTTTTTTTGGTGGTGAAAGAAAAGTTCCCTCGAGATACAACTTTCATTGTTTCTGTCGAAATGTTTGCATTCATGCAGATGCATTCGCTCAGCGTGAGACGTCATGGGGCTTCTTTTACAGAAGCTGTGCTGTTGTTTTGAACTTTGCATTCGATTCTTTATTTAGAATCTGCAGTTTTTTTTTTCATATTGGAATCGGAGTTGCGACGATCCAAAAGTGGATGGAGAGTGTTGCCGAATTTATCGGAGGTTGATCAAACATGTGCTGGATTGCTCTTTGATCCTTTAGCAGAGGATCGAAATGCAGATATGTGACCGAATTGTGAACACGAGATAGAAAATTTAGTTATGATGTCAAACTGTATGTTTGGTGTGCTGCCCGTGTGGAACGTAAAGAAGCCACTTTTATGGGGTGGACCATCAGCTGGCTCTCAAAAAATAACAGATGTTCAGTATTGAAAGGGATCGATTTATGCCTAATCAATATTGCAGAGTTACTTTTTGAGAGAAAGAGAAATTTTTATCAAATAAATGCTCCAACAACACAGATGGCCCAAGCAAGTTTCGTGAGACCTTCACCAAAGTCTATTTTATTTGCTATCGAAAGAATGTGTTTAAGTCCGAGAATATTCAAAGTGCCAAAACCTCAGCAACTAACTTTCACGAAGGTCGTGAAGTAATAGCTAAGGAATTGGAACAGTTTGAAATCGGCGCTATTTTTTTTGCGAAAAAAAATCCTCTTTTTCGATGAGGCGCATTTCCATCCCCGCGGTTATTTAAATAAGCCAAATTGACACTTTTTGAGATTCATAAGTCATTGTTGCGGTATTACTGACCCACTGCTCAATGGAACGGCCTTATGAGACATGATAACCAAACTTTTTTGAGTAGAAATTGAAAAATTCAACTTGGACGAGGTCAACAATCTTTGAATCGTTAAAAAATATTGAACCGAGTCATTTTAAAACGATACTAACAGGAAATGTGATGTTTTCATTAATGTAAAAATTAGAAAAGGCACTCCGGGAGTGCTGACAGATGAGAAAACATAATCAATTTCTTCTGTATTTTTTGAATTGTCAGGAAATATTTTTAAATGAAATGTTTTTACGTTCATAATTGTAAATTTCTTCTACAAAAATTGTATTGCGTTTTTCATTTAATGCGCTAGTGTACATGGAAATTAATACATATAAAAATTGCGATCTTCTGCTTTAAACGTTAATTTACAAATACATTATAATACAATATATACCGTTCAACCATTACAAAGGAATAAATATTTGAATGAATTTCAAGAATCACACACAATCACAATATTTATGTTGAATTAACGGAAACATGCGTTGAATTGTATAGCAGTGCTACTAAAAAAAAAGGCTCTTACTCTCGCTAGCCCACGATTCCCATACTCTCACTACTATTCAAATACAATGATATACACAGAGGTGTCAGTTAGGGTAACAGTGTCGCGAGTTAGATGGTTCATTTCCATCTAAAAAATGCCCAATGCGGCTAAAGAAGTTTTCACTTGAAAAAAATACCTCCGACTACATTTGTGAACACTGTGGACCATGAGCAATCACATTGAAGTTTTTTTTTTAATTTTTCAACTTTTTTCCTCAATTTAAACTTCACAATTTTTTTTTTTAATAACATTTTTATTTCATAAATATATACGCGTTAATAAATTTCCACCAAAGTTAGGTAAGGTTAAAAAACACTGTTTTCAGATTTAAAAATTCAATCTTGCGAAATTTTTCTTATGTTAACTTTAAGGATGTAAGTCAACATAGGATCGATTGCCGTAAACGCTGAAGCTCAGTCAAAGAATTTTGATCATGCGGCCGATTAATTAGCTTTTTCGGATCAAAAGTATATGGACAGCTAATCCAGCTTATGTTATTTACCCGACTAGAAAGAAGCTACACTTTTGCAAATATTTGTGAGCCAAAGTCCATAACCATGAATGAATGATCTAGGTTTATTTAAAAATGCATTAACAGCTGAAATACTTAATTGCATATCTTGTTGCTCTCTTACTTACAGAACTACTAACAGATATATATAATGTTATTTGTTCTGGTTATTCATTAACATCGAAGCACTTCTTATGCATGCAACGTATCGTTTTGGTCCTCGGTAATGGGAGTCGAATAAATAAAATTTGTATTTCTTTTTCATAAGATGAAACAATTCCTTTTTCATAAGATGAAACATTTTTGTTTCATCAATCCACAATGATTTTGTAGCGTTGTCCGGCATAATCACTGGTTGACAATTACAACTTGTAACCCGAACCGAAAATGTTATTAGGCAGCAATTCCCCAACTCGACCGAACGCCCATCACCGTCGATATACTTACACCATCCATCAACTTCACTCAGTCGAGCTGGCTGTGCAGGGATAAATTTACTCTTACAAAAATAACAAATTGATTGACTGGGACTTTGCCCCTTAATGCAGTAGCGGCTAGAAATTAACTATCATTTGGTTAACAAATGTTCGAATTTATTATTAGTAATAAAATATTGCTATCTGTCTTTTCTACACATAAATATAATTTATGTTGTAACGTTGAATATTTTGTTGTTTCCTTTTGCAAGTTTCATATAATATGTTATGTTAACGTACAAGTTCCGTAATTTTTTGACAACTGCCATATTTATGAAACCCTTTATTTTGAAGAAGATTATTTAAGACACATGTATAACATTGCGCCAAAATTGGCCATTTTAATTTTTCTGATTTCGATATACGCAGTGTTACTCTCACAGTATAGAAGAATTTAACGACACCTCTTAATCCGATATCCATCAAGCCGTTTAGGCTACAGAGCGTGCCAAAAAGCACTCCAAAAACATGACCCTCTTTGTGGGACAGTCTTCAAGATAAAACTTATAAGTATATTCGTCCTCATTGCCCTCACTTTTCCACGACCAATAGCCAATAGCTGTTATATGTTTCTTGCCTTCTTTTCATATACCCTACTCTTTGCCTAACCGAGAAAAAAAAAATTTTGGGAACGCAGAGATCGTCTCAAAACCGGTATATTTTTCGATCTCAAAAAAATTCCTCTCAGGACCATGGTTTAATACGTTGTCTAGGATGTGGCTCCATCTTGCAGCTATTCACAATTTTGGATTGTTCTCCACAATTAATATTTTTTACTATCCATTTTTTATAAGTTATTTATTAACATAACAAGAATACAGAAAAAAATCAAAAAATAAAAATAGTTGAAAGTTTCAAAAATTAGCAGTTGATGAAGTGGGGGTATCGAAAAATTGGCGCGTAACCATATCCACGATTTCAACCCTCCTCGCAATCTGAAACCAAAAAAAAAAAACTATAAATCTAGAATAATGTCGCAATGTCTGGAACTATGGAAAATTTGGAAAGTTTTTTTTTCACAAAATGGCGACTGACTGAAAAAAAAATAAAATTTTGTACCAAATTTGGGGATTGCGATAAATCCATACATAAACAAGTCTATAAACAAGACTCTCTTATAATTTCAGGTAAATCGGTTCAGTAGAACCTGAGAAATCGTGCGTATCGTTTTGAAAATGACAGTTTCGAGAAAAAGGCGTTTAAAGTTTCGCGTAAAGTTTTTCGCATTCTAAGTAATGAAATGATATTGTAGACTTACATTTATTCAATCTACCATTCCTGCTTCATACATCGGACCTTCCTCGACTTCGAAAAAACTATTTTCCGCGTTCCTCTCATCATATCGAGCAGTTCTGGCCTCTGATGCATTGGATGCTCGTATCTCGGAGCGATCAATCCGGGCGTTGTCTCGTTCAACAGCAAATGAATGAGCTTCTTTTTTTTGCGCCGAGGATTTTTTATCCATTTTATGAAAAAAAATATTTCACAATATTTTTATTTCACTCACAGCACATACTTATGTACGTACGTCCACGTGGCTTTTAGGTTAGTATTCAACTGTTAGCAGCTGAACGTAAGTGAATTTTGAAAAATCCTCATGAAGATGTATTCTTCAATAGTTAAACTTTGAAAGTTTAAAAAAACAACGATTTTTTTTTAATTTCTAGACTAGAATACCCTCTTAAAGCAATTTTATTGTTGTTTTCGAAACGTATGTGGTTCAATAGTCCTTTTTGAAGTACTCAACTTTGATTTTTTTCTTACCCTACATACAGCAGTTTTGTCTATTCAAGTGACCATTCTGGTCAAAATGGCCCAATCGCTCATTATTCAAATTTTTGAATGCGCTGTTAAGGATCATTTTATCTTAACAACTCAGGTACAACGGCCTTCAATTTTTTTTAAAAGATCACCTTAAAGCATCATCGAGTGCTCAGAATATCTCTCGATAGAAGTTCTCGGGATATCCTCAAAATCTATGCCGAGTCGAGTTAAAAAGAAAAACAAGATTAAGCAAAATATACATTTTTTCGAAAAATATTTCTTAAGGTTGCGTAGGAAATGTTACTTGAGCTTTTCCTTCCTCCACGAGGTCTGTGCCAAAAGTAAACGACCTGTTTTCATATCTCTGCACCAGAATGTTTGAGCGAACTCTGCCGGACATAAACATAGTCAGTAATCCCTCACAAGCTTGAAGCCGCAGATCCCGCGCAGCGTATGTTTGTTCAAAGAGCATTTCTTGCTTATGTCGTTTTTGGTCATTTATGAAAAAGACGGAAATGTCAGATCAACGAATAGTTTCTGACGGAGGAGTTGCAAAGGTGAAAGTCAAGATGTATATTAGCAAAGTGGTGCATACGGGACATTGGTTCAAAGAGACCATAGTTAATGCGATGATGAGGGAGTCGGAATAGAGATGCTAAACTCAGATTTGGAGAGAGACGGTGAGTCGGTTACATCGCAGTGCAATTGATGTATAAAGAGTACATCAGCAACCTCGCGCCGCCTTTTAAGGGATTGCAAGTTTATTAGTTTTAATCGGTGCTCGTAGGGAGGAGAAACCTGCGTAGGACGGCTTCCATTCTGAGGGAATGGTTTTCACAGGAATGGTTTTCATGGCCAGCGTATTCGAGAATCGGTCTGACAAAGGGATTTTGTGACATACGGATTAGAGAAAGTCAAGAGAAGAGTTGGCTTTCTTTATTATAAATATTATGAATGTGCGAACGAAAATTGAGCTCTTTGTCCACAAGAACACCGAGATCACGCATTGAATCAACTGAGGGAATAGGTATACCATCTAAAAAGTATGTTCGGTGGGGGGATGGTAGGCGTTTTCAGGAGAAAGTCCTATATTGAAGATAATGGGTCCTAAATGACTACCTTGGGGGACACCAGAGGTAGCAATTTTTTGGGTGGATAGAAGGGATCTAAAGCGGACCCAGCTCTGACGTTGTTTGAGGTGAGACTTTATCCAACGAATGAAGGATGTGGGAAAACCGAGTGCCCTAAGCTGCAGGCAGATGATTCGGTGAGAGATTTTTTTCAAAAAGCCTTACAAAAGTCGGTAGTAATAGCATCGACTTCATATCCATTTTGTAAGGCTCGCAGATTCCTTTAACCTGAAAGCTGGCTAAAATTCACAACTTGTTTGTCTGGCTGTGCACAGTAAGGGAGCTTCCAATCGCTTGAAATCCTAAAATGCGTCAGTTTACGTTATGTTTTGAAAGTATTTGATTCGTCCGTATTCGAGAGACCCAACCTCCTACCATGTTTCCCTGAAAATCAGTGTCTTGACTTGTGAAAAACAAGTGTTTTGTCTCCAATGGAGGGGGATGTGGCCAGATCTTGTGTGCAAAAAGCTGGCTGCTGACCTTGAACAGTTCATTTTCCGTAGGCCAGTGGACTTTTCACAAGAACTCAATGCTTAAAACTGAAAATGGAGAGTAATTGCTCCACATTCTCTGAAAAGATTCTGAATGAAAATTCTGATAGTCGTGCATCACAATTACCAGATTTTTAAGGCCATGTGAGGACACTGTAAAGCTGTTGGAAACATTGATACTTTGCTACCCTTCAGTCTCTAACTCGATAAAGAATATCTTCCGCAACAAAAAAAAACACTTAAACATCTCTTGTACTTGTATGGCACCCAATCATATTGCCTAGCGGACAAGAAGAAACAATATCCACTTCAAGGTTCAGTATTTTATGCAACCTCTCCCTGTCGATGCGAAAAAAAACTCATCAATGGATTTCCCAGCACACGTTTCCAACCAAATCAATCATAACCACTTCGAAAATAGGCAGAGTCATTCTCCCAAGCCGATGTCGAAGGCAAAGCCCACAGTTACTGGTCATGACCCAATCACAAGAGAGTTCATCCAACCAAACAACAACATCATTCCCAAACCCATATCTTCCGCATTTGTTATCTGGACTTGAAGATCTCACCTCGTCACAGCCAAAAAGCTTATCATTTCCCACTTTTACTCAGGAAATGCATAACGCAGCATCGCATCGCGCACACACACACATCACTGCACCACCATCAGCCGGAGCGACCAATTAATCAAGAAATTTGCAAAGCGTCCTGCTGCGTAAGATTACCCGTGCGCTCCGGCTCCACACAATGCATCCATCCCACTAGGGTCCAGTGTTCAGTGTCCAGCTCATATATTGCAAATGGAAATCGCCCCGAGACACGTGGACCCGAGGTCAAGTCTCAAATGGATGGCAATATTCGTCGAGTCATCATTCTCTAAGTAGGGAGCGCGCTTCAAAGATGTGCGCTGGGATAATGCGCCGCCGTCTGCCTAGGATAACGATTTGTTGCATGCGCGATGCGATGACTCTGTGGATGACTCACTAACGCCGATCAATCAATCATTCAATTATTGCCCAACGGTCAATCGGAACACTTGAACTTTTAAATGAATTTCAAACCGGTGAGAACACCTGGACACTCATCAACAGAGAGGCCCAGCGTGTCCCACATGAACTGTAGCGCGTTGACACTGATTTATTCCGTGCGACCGGCTTAAGTGTTGACAGCCTAGCAGGCGCTGGGAACAATGTGCAAATAGAAAAGCTTTTCTGATGAATGGTCATCCGCTCGGGACCTGCAGGAGAGTGTCATTGATCTAGCTGCGTAATCCCCGATGGAGATGTCTCCTGATGCAGCACACGCAACAAGACACTGGTGGATGGTGCATTGGTATTTGGATGATGGACCTCCACACACACAATGGGGGCATTGCTTCCTTCTGCTGCTGCTGAGGCAGTAATCCGCACCTCTTTGGAGGCGATTATGTTGGTGCTCGTACTCGTAAGCGGGACCAGAAAAGTGCAAAATAAGATCGTGCCCTGGTCGGGTGTATTGATTTATTGGTGGTTATTGTTCGCTTTGTGTTGTTGGCACAGAGGCCGCATGCCGCCTTGGTGTCGGTCCGCTGCTGCTGCTGCTGGTGCTGGTGCTGCTGCAGATCAGGCCAACAACTGGAACCCCCATCAACACAATTCGTGACCAAATACTTTTCGCCGTTTTTGTCGTCGTCGTCGTCGTCGCCGTTGTCCGCCTCATCATCACCGCGCAAGCAACGAGGGTTGCAGCGCTTACCCAGGGGAACCTTCTCTGCATTGTTGCAGAAGATTCTTATCTTCAGCCCGGAGAAGACAATTGAAGGGGGAAGAACCGTCAAGTGAAGAAATTACAATAATTTTGCAGGTTCTGTTTTTTTTTCAGTTTTTTCGTTTTCCAATTTAAGGCTTCCATTGCGCTTCGAGAGCGGACTTCAGAAGCGAAATCGCGTTCAGAATCGAGGTCAAAACTCAGCCGAATGTCGATTGGAATGATTTATGCGATGATCCCTGTAAATTAGGCCCCAACTCTCCTCCGAAGGCTGTGGGAGTTTTTCTTTTCTTTTCGGTTATTTTTTTGTTTTCGTTTTTTTTTTACATTTTTTGGCGCATCGGAACCGCTATCAGGTTATGGTGAATTGGAAACTGCCAAGTGCCATACTGATCATCAAGTGTAATCATGGATGGATCAGGAAAAAGAGACTTTTGAAAACCGTTGTTATTCACATTTTGATGGGATTTTCTTGTACGTCGAAAGGCGATAAATAACCAATTTTTTTTTTTTCGTGAATTGATTGTTGTTTCATGCGAAGGGAAATGTCGATTGTGGCGATTAGGGATTCGTGGTGAGGCGATTTTTTGATTGCAAGCATTTTGAGTAAGATGGCCTGAATTGTAGCACATTAAGTGCAAGTCCGTCGAGAAAAAAAAATCTTTAATTGTCTGGAATCGGAATTTTAAAAGAAACGAGTGCACATCGTTACTCAAAAATGTGGAAGGTATTTTTAGTGTTCTGAATTCATAGAACACTGCTTTCCATGGCGACAACTGTGATGTGGTAGTTCGTCAACGTTGTCGGGTATTCCACCCTTGAAAAGCAAAGCATTGAATGTAGAATTTGCACAGATGCTGTGTCTGAGTTTCCTCTTAGTGGGATTGGATGTGAAAGAACTAGCCCCCAGAGTTGTTAAGGAATTAAATCACTTACGAATTCAACTTATTTGACTTAATGTATGAATTCATTTAGTGACTTCAACGAAATATACGAAATCACGAATTCATTTAAGTAAGATTGCATTCGATTGATTTAACTGACAACACATCAAACCACTGAATCGCTGCAGTCGTTGAAGTCATTTTGAAGTCATAAAACGACTGAAGTCATTGCAATAATTTGGAAGTTTTTAAGTCCAATTGTGTTGACGTGAAATTCGAATATACCTTAGAAAGAAAAACATATAGCAATGTAAGAGAAAACAATTTAAAAACATGAGTATAATGGAAAAAACTATGTCCAAAAATAATTACTACGCCTCGATATAAATGTTTCCCAGATCCCTGAGGAATCGGAGAAAAATAAGTTTGCGGATACAATTAATTGTGGCACACAGCAAATGCGTTGGCTTATGTGTGCTGACGACTTAATTTTTCTTAAGATTATTTATTTCATCGATGATTTTTACCACTTACAGTGTGATTTCGATGCATTTTTTTTGTATGGGGTCCAAGAAACTATTTATTTTTACATTTTGACATTTTACACGAAATGATACCATAGTTATTATTTCAATGGTCTTATCATGAATCTAAACCTGAATTCTAGCTTCACATCAACTCAATTTGTAACAGACAGAAGAAGTTTAACAAATTTTATGTCGATGAGCAATTATATCAGAGGATAAGAATGATAAGACCATTGCTTCCTCCCTCCTTACTTATAAAGTTTGCGTACTGCTTTGCCTAGCCCCGAGAAAAATACGGTTGTATCTGTGTTAATATTTTATACTTAATTTAATTGAAAGCAATTTTAACTCTTTGTACCTTTTGACTGGTCTTAAGTTCAATGTTGACAAACATCTTTTGCAAACATACCGAAGACTTTTGCTCAAATACTCTAAGTCGTACCAACCAAGTGTCCTCCTTCCTATAATATTTTAGTTATTTTTTTACGAGTATTTTCATTTGCAAGTTTAATTACCATCCCTAGACGTGGAGCACTGTCAGCATAAATTTTAAAACATTACTGCTTATAACTTTTAATTTTTACGAGATAGAATTGAATTAAATATTCTTATTATATTAAGATTAAATATATAGACTTATATAACATTGTGTATTTTTCATATATCATAGGGATTGCGTGCATTTTTTTTTAAATAACGTTTTACAGGTTTATTTAACAGACACATTGCTGAAAATATCGAATTATGACGCGTTTTTTTATTTTTTATTTTAGAATAATACTTTGTTTTTTATTTAGTTAATCTTTTTTTTCAATACAGTTTCAGTGTTTATAAAAAGTAGTACCAAGGAAACCAGACTATTTCTTTTGTCAATTTAAGTACTGTGCTGATTGCATAGATTTATCTTGCAGATATCGCAAATTGGTTTGTATGTCCTTGAAGAAGGGCATGCATAACATCTTCATTTTTTTTCTTGCTGATGACTCTTTCGCAAATGGGTCTGGTTGCGGTAACAAATGTGATTCGTTCAATCTGTGGCATCATTAAAGCTTCAGCGACACTCACGAGAAACAGCCGCCTTCTTTCGTGGTATTTCTCATTCCACTTAGGGTACAAATTTGTCCAGATGACGCTGCTAGAAAACAAACATCTAGCAAGCTTGCAAAGAAAGCATAAAGCCATCGGTTTGTTCGTCTTTTTAACATATACGCATGCACCAACTAGTCAAGAGAATCCACTCCTCCCTTTGTTTTATAGTAGCTCGATATTATTTCTGGCTTTCGGAATCTGCTGTGCTGATCTCTGGCTTATTATGAGTCGTAGATAAAAGAGAAGGCTTTTTAGTAAATCTAAATATGGATGAATGTTCATCTCTCTTTCGATGAGGCAGATATTCTTTCGCCACAAATCTTTCATTCTTTCTTACTGTGCCTGTTACAGTCAATCCATTTGTTAGCATTTTGTAAGCTAAATCCAAGTCAGTAAAATAGATGTCAAATGTTATGTTTCTATCTTTCCATATCTATGAGATCCATAAGAAGGATAAAAAGTTTTTGAGTCACCCACCCACCAAATTTTCATGTGCATTAGATACACCTTACCCGGATAAGGGTTAAAGTGTTAATTTACTTTGCTTGTTTCAAATCAACACAGTAAGATTCAAAAGCCTTCAAAATGACTTCAATGATTTTGTGAATTTAAAATGACTTCAAAAAGATTTAAGCTGAAAACACGAAAGTCATTTGAATGCAATCTTTATTCCCAATCAATGACTTCAAAATGAATGGTGATTTCATATTTCGAAAATGTATAGTATTTAATATTTTGGTTGAATTCAATGCGAAAAAGTTTTTCTTCTGACTGACTGACAATGCTGCTAGCTGCGAAACTTGTTGCCGCGGATAAAAGTTCAACATTCAGTATGTTCTAACAGACAACTCAATACATATACAACTAACAAATCCGACAGATGTTATCCTGTCCAACGGTTGACTTGCGTGCTTTGAGCGGAGTCAGTAAACCGTTTTTAGACATTCAAATTTTCCATAAATTTTATACATACACCCCGTAAATTTTATTGAACTGCGACGCAAGTATAAAGAGCACCAACCAATCACAGAGTTTTTCATGAAAAAATATTTGTGAGCTTGTCTTTTAACCATCCAGGGACCCGTTCAAACAAATACAAAATATTGCACCAAAATCGATCAAACCGCTTAGGAAGAGTTCAGTGACATACAAACATCCAAAGGAATTTTATAAAAGAAAGAATTTCAAAATTTAAATAAATATTATATTTATTTAGGCAAGTCACCAAATAAAGTCAAGCTCCTTATTAAAGGCTAGAATGAGTTCTTCCGCTACAAAGACAATTTACCAAACAACTTCTTGATGCAGTCTAAGGGCTGAGTGAAAAACACTCCTAATGAAGTTGAGTTCTACTTCTTCTGTTCCGTGCTGAGGGGATTGGGAAAATCAAGTAAGATAAGAATAACAACTCGCAAGTGTCCGAACCTTCAGTTCGAGTCTTGAAATTGCTTTATCGTATGTGGTGGTTTCAAATCTTCGCTCTTCTTGTTACCATGAAGATGACGTTGTTCGCGCTGACTCGATTTACACTGCAGCGTAACTTATAAGATCTAGGCATGTAGTTACAGTCCAACTGTTGCAATGTCTCAATTCTCACTCATATCCAATTTGGCTATCATGGAGTTAATCACTTGGACAGAGGTAAAAGCAACATTATTCAGCTGGCATTCACCTAAATTTACCTTTATAATAGTAAGATAGAAATATGCTTTTTAGCTTGGATGGAAAAAAACACCATTTGGCCGTTGTTGGACTCCACAACTTGAAAGCAACTTTTCTTCAACTTTTCTACTCTTTTGTCCTAACAAAAGTTTTTGAGCTGTTGCTTGACGGTGAAGGTCTGCTGTAGCTAAACGACTCTTTGAAGTTGTCACTGTTTATATGCGTGTTCAGCTTCTCTTCCAAGTCTTCAGAGTATGTGATCGCCTTTATCTCATTCTTAAGCGGCGAGACTAGGAATTGATGATCGCAAAACAACAAAACAGGTAACGTTTCAGTTAGCTTTCTCAAAGTATGTTGTTTTGGAACAAACTGAAGAGACAAACTCCACCGGGTCGAAATTCATCATTAGCGTCGGGCCTCCATTCCTTCTGATCGATTTCAAAGAAAATCAAAATTTGCGCTTCTGGGACATCATTCACAGAGAGTCACGGTAACTGTCGCTGGCGATCAATACAGAATTATGATCGATGAGTCATAAACGCCTACAAATAGGGAATTGGTAGCGGAGGACTTGTGGTTCCAACAGGATGTCAAACACACTACTCACTCGAAAATGGACATTTTTAAGGATGATCTTCCGGGTCCCCCAATGTCTCGGTTTGGTGGCTTATACTTTGAGGACTTCTTTTCTTGCGATTTTTTTAAGGTCACAGGTTTGTTAGAATAAGCCTAAGAGCCCAAGCAGAAGGATAAGGAACGCCCAACCACAACCATGAGATTCGTGAGGTTTGGGCTTCTGGTATAAGGATGACAAGGTCCTTTAGATCTTCCTTCGAGCGAAAGAAGAGAAAACTTCACCAAACCAATACCAACTTTATTTTTGTGCATTTTAGATGAGATCAAATTCTGCCCCGAACATACCGAATACTCTTCGGGCTCTGATGTTCATTCGTTTTTCAAATCCTAGCCTATGCTGTTTGAACTGGAATTTTTGGACTAGTACCAATTGGGTAAACAGCCCCTAAGCTCTTTGCAGAGCTTTCTTCTCAACACTCCATCACTGCAAAGAAGACTAGAAATCCTAATCGTCAATGTTGAATGCCCTTTTTGAACCCCAAATGCACCATTGATTCTTTGTTGTGTTCTTCCAACTTTATCAATATCCGTGTTGCCGTGTAAGTTTCGAACTATTCTCTCGAGAATAATGTCTCTAGAACCATTTTTATCTGCATCTAGGTGGAAAAGGTTGTAAATATCGATTCAAAACATCTGCATTTATTTTATCGATTTAAATCCTTTCAGAACCTTTGTCAACAGGTTCTTAAAACTGCACAGAGTCGCCACCAGAAGCCTCATTGGGCTAGAGTGTGGCTATGCATGCTTTTACTTCATTATAGATGGGCGCATGGTGCGGCGGTTAGTCACAGCGAGTAATGCTTTTGTTCACTTAACTAGACCGAGGCACACAGTTTGTCATCGCCATTTATTATGTGGAGCATCTCGACTATGACTTTACTACAAGAATCCGTTTTTATCCGAACAGACTCCTGGTTTAGTTAAAAAAAAATCGAATAAGTGTACTCCATCATGTTGAAATCGATACATGTGGAATATGCATTGCTACGTTCCTTTGACAGACTTCATATTATTCGCGATCACAATTTCCGCTTCACATTTATCATATTTCCAATTTCCAATTCCGAACAACACTCCAACCGACGGGGAAGCCAATCACCCAAAAGGCATCCATCAAAAGAAACAATATCTCCCATCATACACTTCCCACGCTGCATCAATATACATATCCATTGAATGGGACGCAAAAATCCGACCTCTTTATGCCTCTAACTCGCATTGTTAGCATGGCACTAACAACACACACGCGCGCTCATGCTCAGATGTTCTGCATCGCTTAGTGCACCCACAAGTGTGCAGCTATATCGTCAAGCGTCGAGGTATGCGCCCCAGACCCCAGCCCCCAGTCCCAACTCCCATATGCACACGCAAGCGTGACGTTAATGGCGCAAATGACTCGACACAAATCCCAAAATGCCATTCAAATTTCGCACACGTCCCGCGTCGCCGTTCCGTCCTTTGAAAATGTACCTAAACCCCTGCTGGATCCGAGGTTCAGACGACTCGCATCTCGTTGCATCGACACATGGTCTCTAATGCATCGCTCATGTCACAGAAAAACATCACTTCTTTGCCGAGACGCACTCACTGACCAATTACCCATTTTGTGATGCCTAATCACCCTTTTATTCCCACTTAGACTGCGACTGCGCAACACTGTGGCAGCGAACTCGAAGGAATTCGCGCCAAACCCATGGCAGAAATTTAAATGCCTTCCTGTGTGCCAATGGATTGACGATACTGCTGCTCCAGCAGGCCTTAGTTTTTCGATCCAGAGGGCGATTGCATTCAGGGAGGAGGAGGAGCAGCAGTAGTAGTAGTAGAAGAACGCTTGTGCGCACGCGCACAAACAATGCGCCCAAACGATAAACATCTCTCAAAGGAACAGCGTTTCAACTGTGCATATGGAGGCGCACGCCTTGGCCCTTAAGTGGCTTCGAACAATGCACGCATATGTAGCTGTGTAGCTGGTTAGCTGGTGTGGCGGGATCCTAATGGTTTTATCGGGAAGAGAAAAGCACTGCCAAAACAATAGAACAAAAGATGGATATCATTTACGAGCGGTGCCCGATGCGCATTGGTTCTGGAACCGCATTGGAATGGTGCGCGAGCAAAAGGAATTGGCTATCGATGGACCATCGGTGAATGGATTGGACATCACCCACAAGAGTTGGTATCGCTTGTTGTGGAGATTTGTTGTGTTCGTCTTGTCTTGTTAACAGCTCCCTTACAAAGATTGCTTGTTACTCGGTTCATTGAAGCGGCGAATCTTAATTGACTTCAGACATGGTTCGAGTGCTTGAATATGGCGTTAAGAGACGCTTGATGTTTGGTGAGATTTTTTCCTTCCTGAAGAGTTTCTGTTTTTTTTTTTCGTTTTTTGATTAAAAAAATGCGGAAATATTTACTGTACACATTTGTTTGTTGCGACGATGGTGGTGTTTTAGCGATAAAGCACTTGCAAAGCTTTCTAGCCCATTGCAGCAGAAGAATTTCAAGTTGTAGCTTGAAGGCGGCATCTGATTTTCTTGGCTCTTCCGCTTCGACTTGGTATTTCAGTTTTGAAGGCTCTAGAATGGCTTGACTTGGTGAAACAAGTTTGTATCTTAGTCGATTTAAACCAAGCCTTCTTTATCTAGGAGTTCCTCAAGCTCAACGATTCCTTTCCAAAGCTGTACCTTCATTTCAATTTTATGTCAATTTTTATCCGAGCTACAACTTTTTCTCATCTTTCTATCAGAGCTCGAATACCGTTGCGGTAGAAGTGTTCATCTTTTGAGACTACCCATGAATCAAGCAATTTTTTGATGTCTTCATATGAGCGGAACTGCTGATTAGTCAGACCCTGTGCCATCGAACGGAGCAAGTAATAATCGGATGGCGCAATATCTGAGGAAACATGGCGGGCGGGTTTGGAATTCCCTTTTGAGCATTTCCAGGAAGGTTTAAACGAACTTGGCAACGTGATGCCGAGCGTTGTGATGCTAAAAAATCATGCCGTTTTAATGCATTGGCTCGCTTTTCGCCCAGTACTTGGTTCAATCGCATCAATTGAACTAGATATCGTCGCCGGGTGATGCTTTCATTGCTGTGCATAATAGAAGACCACGACCCCACGGTCCCACCAAATACATAGAACAACCTTCGTAGCATGAACATTCAACCGAGCTTACGATGTTGACGCTTAACCAGGCAGTCCCCATGACCTTTTTTTTGAGTTGCTGTCATGAAGAAAATCGTCCATTTTTTGCCACTGGAACAGTTGTTCACAAGCGGAAAAACCACGCTCAACGTCCCTTGGCTTCAAATTATAAGGAGCCCAAGTTCCTAGTTTTTTAATCATTTCATACGCATGCCATCACTTGGAAATGGCCTGGCGGGTAATTAATAATGTTGAAGCAAACTGTTCTTGCGTGCAAGCAATGCCTCCGATTCAGCGACATCGAAGGACGGTAGTCAACATCGAAGACGGAACCTTTAACAAGACGGAACCAATCATGGCACGTTGCTTCAGCATCTTCGTAAATTTTTTGGGGATCACGATGCGCTTTAGCCGCCGTTTTCTTCGAATGAAGAAGAAAATCAACACTTCCCAAAAATGACGATTATTTGGCACAAAATCAGACATTTTCATACAACCGAAAGTACATTTCGCCAAAGCAAAATCACTTATATGTCAAAACAGTTTATTTACCATGTGTCTTAGCTTGGCTCATGACATTTTGGATATAAAATGCACCTTAAATTTGCTTCTTTAAAAAATTGATAAATGTGAATAAGATCCACAAGCAAGTGGACACACTTGCGTCAAACGAAGAGCTTGTCGTAGGAAATCTATTCGAAAAACCGAGGAACTCATGCTTGCTTTTCAAAGTCTAGTTAAAGCTACATGGCACTGGTGAAAATCGAAAAAAGAAAGATTCAAACACGCTCAAGGATCAGTGCCAAATTGGATGTCAATGAGAAATAGTAGGGGAGCTATTCGACTGCCCTGCGGAAAACCCGAACAAATGTCTAAACGTAAATATTGGTATTCGATTCGGAGGGCGATTGCATTCAGGACGGAGGAGGAGCAGCAGTAGTAGTAGAAGAACGCTTGTGCGCACGCGCACAAACAATGCGCCCAAACGATAAACATCTCTCAAAGGAACAGCGTTTCAACTGTGCATATGGAGGCGCACGCCTTGGCCCTTAAGTGGCTTCGAACAATGCGCGCATATGTAGCTGTGTAGCTGGTTAGCTGGTGTGGCGGGATCCTAATGGTTTTATCGGGAAGAGAAAAGCACTGCCAAAACAATAGAACAAAAGATGGATATCATTTACGAGTCTAGTTAAAGCTACATGGCACTCGTGAAAATCGAAAAAAGAAAGATTCAAACACGCTCAAGGATCAGTGCCAAATTGGATGTCAATGAGAAATAGTAGGGGAGCTATTCGACTGCCCTGCGGAAAACCCGAACAAATGTCTAAACGTAAATATTGGTATTGAGTCAAGCTATTTAACCCAACTGCGAACGAAAATCATTCCAGCTAGTTTCATAACTATTAAAAATGTCTTGATTAACATGGTCAGAAAATCGAGGTTCATGAAGTTAGTTGAATTGAAAAAAAGGCAGTATGCAACTCTCTAAAATGTGTCTTAGAGAGGGATTTCAATAGCTGAGTTCTGAGGTTTCTTCCTTCTTTGAATCAATGAAGCTTGCAATCCTCGACCACTCTTCTTGGCCTCAAAGCTCCACCTGCAAGGCAAAGTTTCGAACATATAAAGTATGACAGTCGTCATCTGAGACAGAATCGCCGTGAATGCATGAATCATCCACACCGTGGAGGAAAGTCAGTACAAACAGTTTTTATTTTGAATCCATATCCATATCCATCCATATCTGGTTTTGAAATGTGCTGCTGGGGTATCTCTAATTAAAAAAGGTTACAAAAAAGTTAGAAGTAACTATAGACCAATCTCATTGTTACCCTCGATATCAAGCGGTTTTTTAGTCCTATGCAGTTTGGTATCTTTTCGAGGCTTTCTACTGAAGATGCTCTTTTGGACTTTTGTTCCTTTATACAAAAAGGTATGGATAAAAAAAATATTGCTGTCATATAATCACAGTATTCTCTTAAAAAAGAGTAACAATATTGGTTTCCGTGGTTGTATGCACAGCTGGTTTGAATCTTTTTTAAGTAATCGACGTCAAGTCAAGTTAAAGTGAATAATGTCTTAAGCGACTCGAAGGATATTAATGTATGTGTACCTCAAGGTTCTGTGCTAGGCCCCATTCTCTTCTCAATTTACATAAATTCTTTGTTTGAGCTACCATTTGTCGGGAATGTAAAAGCCTTTGCTGATAAATTGTTAAAGTTGATGACATCAATTATGATGTCCATTTATTAATGTCGTGGTTCGCTGAGCACAAACTTCTTGTTAGCAATAAAACTAAATTTATGTTTTTTTTATTCTGACGCAAAGGAATTGAAAGATATTGAGGTCATGTTTCATGCACCTTATTGTTTCAGGTTTAATCTTTTTAACAACAATTGCCAACGACTATTTCCTCAGTCTCTATTTAACTCTTATGCTGCATGTGTAGGGAATTGCTTTCGCATTGAAGAAGTAAGTCATTTCAAATTCTGCCAGTGCGACACTTATATTTACTATTATAAAGTTTTAAAAGTATTTTTTATACGGGGGGGGGGGGGAGCTATATGCAAAGCTTCGTTGTTGGGTCTTAAGGAACAATTCTTGCTTTGTTCAACATTAACCGTTTCGGACTACACTTTTTAGAAACTCGTACTCCATCGTTCCTGCTGAAATACGAAATATTGAACATCTATGGGCATTTTTGAAAAGAATTAAATCGTGGCTTCTCAAAATCTTGCTGCACTACATTATTTAATTAAGGTTTTTATAATGAGTTTTTTTACTGTCTTCTATCTTTTTTTTTTTTTTGTTTCTTTGTTATTTTGTTGTTTTTCTTTTCTTCAATAACTTTGGCATTAACTTTATTTTTCATGAAATAAAAATGCTACAAACTATTCTCCCAAATTTAAATTATGTAAATTAAGTATATACAGATTAAAGTTAATTAATTTTTGCAAATGAGATTAATGAATAAAATAACAATGCCAATAAGTCGGAAAGGCTATGTCTCGGCCGTAATCGGCTCAACCATGTTTTGAGCTAATGTTTCACCAACCGAGATTTGCCAGGACTCCATTTTTTACTATTGTCGCTCTTCAGAGGGAGCTTCTTGAGATCGATGAAATTTCTCTCTTACAGGTTACAAGGTTACAATTGCCAACAACTCCACTGCGCGCAATATTATAACCTCGGCAATACACATGTTAAAACTTTTCATGCGGCCTGAATTCACTCAAAATATTTTTCATCAACATCTTCATTCCGGTTTGTGAAATGCGAACTTTGGGATTTTTTTGCCCACTCAGGAGATAAAAGTACGGATTACCAAAACATGTAGATAGTGCTCTAGCTCTTGTCCTTGCCTTGGAAAGGATTCGGATTTGCGAGAGACGACGACTTAGGGCTTGTCTCCATTTATATAGAACTCTAGAGTCTAGTAATGAGGTCTTATACAACTGGGCCAACCTGATCAGAGTGGATAACTTTCTGATAAAGCTTATTCAAAGTCACATTACAAGAGCAATGACATCGAACAACAACTTGATCTCCGGGGGCTTTTTACTCTAATGACATGCACCATGAGACTGTGTGCCTTGACGGCCTTATTCCCCCTGAAAAGTCTGGTCCAGGATAGATTAAGTTTTTTTTAGGTTTTAGATTAGCTTTAAGCTTAGTTTTTAGGTCTAGTTTAAGATTTAAACAAGTCCATTGATTAAGTTTTTTTGATTTAAATAAATTTTTTTCTTAATTTTTATTTTTATTAAATAGTAATTAGTTTTAATATATATGAAAAAATTATTAGTCGAAAGACATATTTTCATTGCTAAGGTTTAGCTTAGTGAGCCGCACAGGGCCAGTAAGTTAGTTATAAAAAATTTAGTTAATTAAGCTAGATTTAAACATTTTTTGTCATGGAAATGAACTACGCATTACCAAACTGATGCCGTCTGAACTTGATCCCAAGGTGTAAAGATGAAGCGTTGTGCTATCCGGGAAACTGCATTCTTGCGCGATCGTAATATATTTGGCTTGTGGAATTTTTAACACCTTCTCTATTTTTCTCTAAATTTAACTACAGTTAAATACCACTTTTTTCTCATAAAATTTTATTGCTTTAAAAAAATGTCCATCCATTATTGAATTCCTATCCTCTTTTTGTTTTTTTCTCTTTACAGGTAAGTCGAGTTCATCTTTAACCTCAGTACAACTGATTGGGATTGGGTAAATATTAAACAAAAAAAAAAAAAAACAATTCTCTCTGGAATGATGCTGCTCGGCCAGCAAACACACAATTAGATGCCCCCTTCTGTCCAAATTATACGTTTTCATTTGCATAAACACACTCAAATCATACCATAGCAGCCGTTCAATTACAGTCACATTTCTACCCTCCGGTTGGGAGCGAAACATTTTATGGACACTGATTGGTATCCACTTCGTAAGATGTGAACGCAAGCGCGTCATAATTGTCCAATTTGAGTCTGCAACTTCCTCGAAAACACACACAAACAAAACGCAAACGCGCATGTATCGATATTATTATGGCGAAATCAAATTTCAATTTACCTATATTTACATTGGAAAATTTTGAGATAAAAAAAAAATAAACACACTAAAATTACTTTGCAATTTCGTGGCGAAAAAAATTCGCGAATTTTTCGCCGTTTTTTTTTTTTGTCTTTCACCATAATTGAGGTGGATGCCCTTTTTATTGTTTACTTTGATAGTGGTGCACTTTATGAAGTAATTACTGTTTGTTTGGGAAAGTGACTTGACGTGATGGAGTACCACATCGTGAATGGTGCTTAAATGGCGTCTTCCGGCGACATTCTTATTGTGTAGTTGAATAAATTACGTCTTCATCGGTGCAAACGTTATTTACAGAGCTTCATCCTTCATTTTGAAAGACAAATTTTTCTCCATGGCTGAAACCTTCCAGCAGATAGGAAAATAGATTCGGTACTGGATTTTTGAGCATGCCGGTATGCTGCGTGGAATGACCAAGAGTGTGATTTTGTCAGTCAGAATACTGCCGTTTTTCCGAACACCATTTCGCTATTAAGTCATATTTTAAAAGAGAAGATTTTTATGTGAATGCGCGCCATAAAATTATTGCTTCTGCTTTAATAATCAGCAAGGACCACCGGCAATATTAAAACGGTGGAACACGGCTGCGTAAAAAATCACGTTTGTCAGTGCGGAAGAGAGTGCCCACTTCTGTGCTTCAAAAATGCTTAAAAAAGGCTCATTTAATTTTTTAGTGCCAGAACTGAACGTCAATGACTGAAAACCTTCAGAAGTATTTCCTGACATAACGATGGGGAGATTTGCGCACTTCTGAACAATGTCCTAAACCAGTAAATCTGTCATTCAAGAAGGAAGCAACGCAAGGCTGTTTCATCCACTTTGTCGACAAAAGGAATCATCGTTTCCTATTTGTTTATGTACGTATAATCGCATAATTGAACCTCTAAATTTTGTTCCTTAACTTTTCCGAAACGAGAATTGAACGGTCCAGTTTGGGTCATCCTGGGACCACCATGGTCATCAGAATCAATAAAAGTAATCATTTGCAAGTGTTGTTTCAGTGATAAGTCAGCTCAAGTTTTAATAAAAAGTTTACTGAGGAAGGGAAATAGAATCAGACAAATTTTAATTCACAAAAAAAAAAAACACTTTCAGTTATGGGTGGCGACCGAGCTCGAAATGCTCGAAATTAAGTTTATGTCACCATGCAACTGGTCCAGAAACTTTTAAAATATAATTCCCTATTAACGGAGTTCTTCCAAAATGTAATTCTCTCGAAACTTAGCTTTATAATAGGATTGTATGAGAAGCTCGCGATCGTGGATGTTTACAGATGAAGAAACAACAATAAGGTTCGAAAATTCTGCCAACAGAGAAAACAATTAACTCAGGGTAACAGACCTCAAAACCAAAGCCGTCAAAGTTCGATAATTAAGTGTTTAAATAAAAAAATAAATATAAACATAAATATATTAGTAAATAAATAAATAACCAAATTTCAAATAAATAATTATTTAATATTGTTACGCCAGTACGAAAACATCTCTTCGCCAGTATCAGTATCTTCGTCATGTTTGTCCCAAGTGTCAACTGTAGAAAGAATGGATTTCTTGGGTGTCAACCTGGAATTGGACTTATTGAATTTGTCAGTAAAAGTAACATTAAGATTTAAAGTCTAAATAAATGTCATTTGGATGACAAATTTAGCGTTTCGTTCTGCTAGTAAGGTGCTTTCTCTTGTCTTTAGCAGACACGTTTGGTTAATGTGAAGAATGCCAAAACCCTCCAATTGGACTCCTTCTCTTTGACCCTTGCAAGTAAGTGCTGCTTCAGACGGCATATTTGCAACAAACAACCAAGTATATTTGAGGTATAGTTGCTTCCAAGTGAGACACGGCAGGGCACCCATTTGTAGTCTTTTGTCTGTACAAGTGATCGATCACACAGTTGTCAGCAGTACCGATCTGACACACTACACTTGATTGCAGAGGTAAGTGTATTTCTTGATAAAACTGCAGGCACTGAGTTCGTTGTCTGATAGTTCAAAGTATTGCCAAAAACGACGAAGTAACCTCTGGTATAGCATACTCGTTCTTTTGAAGCCGGTAGGGTATGGGCTAACTTAGATCGTATGCTGACAGTTCAGTAATAAAAAATAATCCGCAAATCGACACGTGGGTTCCATTAGCTCCTACTTTTATCCGATCCGACGGCCACTTCACCACACGTAAATTAGTTGAAAGCTTTGCTGTTATCTGTTAACTATAAGTTCAAGTAACTGGCCTGGTGTTATGAATTCCATAAAGTTTCTCATGTTTGCTGATGTTAACATATCTGGCCTCCATCTCATTCAAAATATCGCTGATAGTTGGTACAGGGCAAGGATCTGGATCCCCACTTTGTTCTCATCCACTTTATCGAACCACGTACAGATTTTGTTAACTTTAGGCACGACATTATCGAGTTTGTGTTGAATTACATCGACTCTGTCCTTTGTTTTTGAATGAAGCTCATTTATCGATGTTATAGTAGCAGTGTGTGTTGTTGATGGATGGCCTTCCTGAGCAGTTCTTGGTTGTGATCTAACTTGTTTCACTCCAAAAACCATCTCTAATAATCTACCGAAAAGTCCTCGCTTAGAGCGGCTGGAGAGTTGTTCACTATATGTTGAACATAGAATGTCTAAGTCGCGTCTTATTGCAGATTTCTTTTCTCTCAGATGCTTGAGAAAGGGATTGCAATGAGTCTCGGCCCTATATGAAGCAGTTATAATGCAGAATCGCTCTATCTTGTTGACGATTTCGTCAACTTTCCTATATTCATCCGTTGAGTTGAGAGCAGTTAAGACTTTGACCTTTAAAGTTCCGCGGCTGACCTTTATCTATCCGGCATATTCTACGTATAGTATAACCCTGACTCTGGGCGTTTGATCACATAGTTCGAATAACCTTGACTAACACAACAATTCAAATCAGTAGATAACTTATTAAATTGAAGCCTATTTTGGTGGCCTTTACGCTTTATGGGTTAATTTTTTGGTATTGTTTCACTGCTACTCATGCTACAAAAACTAGATGTGATGGTACTCGGTTCCAGTTATTCCCGAACACTTTCTTCTTCAATGAGAAGTGGATAGAGTTTTAAAAACTACTGGTCTTTTCATTGTTTAAGTTCCTTTTGATTTTAACGTCACCGCTCTTACCACCCCGTCTTCTCCCTGGTGAACTTGAGTTATCCATGCTAGTGGCCATCTTGTATGAGGAAAGTTTTCATCCTTCAAATAAAAACATGAAATTATCAATTCCAATATTCGTAGATTATAATAATTAATATTAATATAATAGTTCGTTAACTAATTCCAGCCTGAGAAAAATTTGTTATTAATCTCCTGTATTCGTTCCGAAATCATTTCAAAATTCACTTCTTCGTTTAGTTCTATGGTGGAGTGGAACCAACGTAGATCAAGCATAATTCTGTGGTGCACGGTTCTCCCAGACAAGGCATCCGTATAGAAGAATAGATTGATATATAACTTTGTGGATTATTAACTTATTACCAATAATAAGCTTTAACTTTCTATTGATAAACGGATATAAAAAAAATTAAGGAGTATTTTCAGCTCTCTAAGCGATCTAGAAAAATGTTCCTTGAACGTCAATCTGGTGCCAAGATAGATGCCCTAAAATTTCACCGAGCTCTCGCATTCTCTAATATTTCCATTGCATTGTTTAGATCAGATGGCAGTACATCAGCAAAGATGGCTGCATTGCATTACAGTAAGCTCGAAAAATCAGATGTGTGCAAATCATATAGTATTGGTGATAGGACTGCGCTTTGGTCAAGCTACTAAGTAGGCTTATGTGAGCTTGAATTTTTTTTTTTTAATTTTTTGCCTTTTGATCAAAGTTCTGCTCATAGAGCTCTTTAACAGTTCTCGTCTATCTTTACAGGCCAACTTTCTGCGCCTGCTTTGAAGTTCAAAGTACTTGCTTGCAATCTTCTTCAATCCTCAGGCTTCTTTGAATAAGTCGAGTAAACGTAGCACATCAGAGGTGCACTTGAAGCTGATAGCATTAAACTCCTTTACGCAATCAGAAAAGTTTCTGGTGGCGCGAATCCTCGCCTTGACTGCAACTTAGAGGAGGGCTGAATCAATAATGCCTCTTCGGAATGTCAAGACATCCAGAAAAAACGAAGTGTTCTGCGTCGACCAGAACAATATTCATTTGATTGACGATTTGTTGATCTGGAACCCGCCAAGTCTCTTCGTGGATGTTAGAATGCATGTTTTACGTGCTATCTAAAACAAGATTTTGCGACAGATTTCAGGGTCCAAAGATGCTTTCGTGACCGATTTTCACGTTTCACAAATTAAAGAGTAATGGTTTAAGACCAAAGATCATGGCTAGTGCTTCAAATTTTCGAGAAAAAGGCTTTCAAATAAGACCTTACTCTGTCAAATAGGATCATTTTGAACGCAGATAAAGCCTTTCAAACGAAGATTCAGCCCTTCAGTGTTTTCAAGGTTTACCATTCTTTATTAAGGAGTCAATATCCGGCTTCAAAGCTCGCAGCCACTGTTAAAGTTTCACATTTCCTGAGAGTATTCCATCACATAATTTATCCCAAATGTTGTCAAGTAGATGTGCCTCTACACAAGCCCAAGTTTTGAGAAACTCTGTCTACCGCGGGGATTCCATCCAAACTTGGAAGCATTTAATTATTATCTCCAGTATCCGATTGCTCCTAACTCAGTGGCTTAACCTATTTCGCATAAACATTTGTTCTTGGGAGCGTCAACAGGGGCACCATAACAGCACTGCACCACCGTCGACGACGCCGTAGTATCCGCGTCTGTTTTGGACGTTTGTTGCTGGTAAACCTTCTCTTAAATTCCATCGACTCGATGAGCACACAAAACCAATAAAGCCAACATTAGTCATTTATTGGTGCTTATCATGGTAATTGCATTTGCAGCAGCAACGCTGCACACAATCACTGCGCCTTTTGCGGTACAGCTTCAGCCATCATGGGATGAGAATGAAAATCTCTCCGTGCCGCACTGTGCCGGTTCCACCGCCAAAGATTGATTTTGAATTGGAGATTTGGCATTGTAAGAAAACACAAAAACAACAATATTCGGGGGATACGCACCGGAGACGCGTACCTCTGGGCTGGGAACCTCGGAGCCTCTCTGTGCTGCTTGTGAGTGGAAAACGCACTTTAAATGCCTTCCAAGCCATATTTTTATGCAAATGCCTGATGGTTTTGATTGAGCGTGTGTTTAAGGCATTTCTCCGTTTTGGGGGCTTACGGTACGACCCATGTCGAATGCGCTGGTCAATCAACTAGGATTCAGCCCCCTTGCACACCACAAAACAAGGAAGAACAAATCAAATTGCATTTGGAATTTTTGTGTTGCGGGTCTGCCTGCTCGTTTGGAATTTTTCGTTATGACATGGAGTAGGTTATTAAGTCTTGACAAGTACTCTCAGATTCGGTTGTCATTTGTGCATCTAATGGGTGACATCCTAATTTTAGCCAGAGGCTAAACAGCAGATCAGTGGAACAGGGAGCATTGTGTGTAATTTGTGTAACCCAACGAGTGTTATTTGCATAATTCTCGGGGCACTGCAGCAGGACAACGATGAAGATGATGCACGGCAGCGTACACTTCCTGTGTTTTTCTCCATAGCGATGGCGGCAGTAATTAACTCGATTTGCATGTATGCAAAAGTTAGAGTGGAATGACCAATGACTGGAAGGAAATTTTCTTCTGCAGTTGACAATTGGGAGGTGGAGTAACAACGTGTGCTTTTAATCACGGCCGGAGTGGCAGAAGTTTGAGCAGCTAAATTGTAAGGCGATGCGACATAAGCTTCAATTAAATAAAAAGGATGGCAGACAAAATTCAAGAAATGCGTTGAAAAATTGTAATGAATTTAGAAGAAATTCATCCAAATCGAGTCCAATGAAAAATGACTAGGAATTAAGTTTAATTTAATAAAATTTGAAGGTAAATACATGAAAGTTGCACGAGCAAAAAGAATTCTCCTTAAATTAGTTCTTATTTCCTTCTTACTATTCGCAGATGATATTTTTTGCTATCTTTTCGAAAATGACGTTTGAAAAACTTTGTTTTTAAAACTTTTGAAAAGAGAAATAGTAAAACTCCTATTTAGTCAAGTTTAGTCCAGCTACGTTAAGACTTCGTTAAATATTTCACGAATGGTGCCAATGAGTAAATTATGAATTCAATGGACCTCCTTGAAAAATCCAGACTTGAAGTTAATTTTTAGCCAGATTTCTCAGAAGGGACCATCTATTGTTTTATTTTTCAAAAAGGCTATAGGGCAATACTGAACTATTGTTGTTTTTTGAAAAGAGTAAACCTTTCCATTAATTATGGAACATAATTTCATTGAAACAACAGTCTCGGCTGGCTTGGCAGAAGAACATCTTTTCAACCCAATTTTCATAATTTCGGCACACTTCACGAATAATTACTTAAACGGCCAACGATTCTGGAATTCTTAGAACCTTTAACAAACCTGCCCTTCAGTTGTGAAGGTCCTGAACAGGCAACTGCCAGTAAGCTTTATCCTTGATCAGGATGTTCGAGCTTCCCGTTCTTCTTGAACCTGGTGGCTTGGATCCGAAGACTCTCTTGGCATTGTCCATTCTCCAGATGTCGCCGAGCCAGTGTAGTCGACGGATTTTTGCCTTCCGGCCTACATAAACATCTTTGGACAGCTTCAAGAGTTTGCCTTCTTATACCTTCTCCTCCATTCGTCCAACTCACAAATGAAGGAGTTTTCTTTCGAAGGATCCCAATATTTACTCACCTGCTTTGATTGTCGTCCAGCATTCGACCTCAAAACGCAGGAGTTGCAAAATTATTATATTTTCTATCCTTCGTGTTAGGAGTTGAATCTTCATCATGTTGTTTTGACAAATAGAAGTAGCCATGGTTTCCCGAGATAAGTCTCCTTCCAGATCTCTAGTGTAATGTCGTTTGTGGGTGACGGAGTTGGTAGAGCATATGCCCTTCAATTTATTCAATTGATTGGTCCCAGGTTCGATTCCTAGAGTGGTCTAGTTTTTCGAATCGGGTCCAGTCACTATTGGCCATGGCACTGTCACTGGATTGGTCGACCAGCGACAGTTGTCTGACTAAATGGGTAGCGTTGTTGTAGTGGTTGTTGTATCGGCTTAATTCCTAGTTCGTGTTGTCAAAATAGTTTGTGTAGATTGTGTGTAAATGGTTCTGCTGTGAAGGCATAACACTGGCAGCGGAGTTGTTTACCTTAATCTTTCAAGCTTTCAAAGAACATATATCAAACAAATATCGAATAAAATCCTGCGAATGAGGCGAAAGCTAATAGGCTATAAAAATTGTTCATCCCGTTTCGGGCTCCACCCACGGAAGTGAGTTGAAACCAAATACACGTGAGTTTCTCAAACCACTTCATAATCTTTTATTCTCCTCCTAATTCTTCCGCTCGCTCTTTGCTACACGTATTATAAGAGTATTCATTTCTTCTTGAAGAGCGGGAAGTAAATGAACTCCTCGATCTCGAAATTATAGGTTTTTTTGGCCGAGAAAATGTTCGAGGGAACTTTTTCTGGTTGGCAGCATATATTTTGTCTTGTGCTCATTGAATCTTAGAACAACGCCTGCTCTTCAATCCTCCATTTCTCGAATAACTCTGCCGATTTTGTTATCCGGATTCTTTGCATATCCTTAATTCCATGAAAAAATTCCATTGGCTTAAAATTGCAGCTTCGTAGTAAATCGATTGTCGACTGACACGAAGCCCCATCTTGATGGAACCATTTCTAGCCCAGAGGAGAGAAAAAGAACTTACTATGATCGAAAGCATGCTGTGGCTCTATTAGGTTAAGGCTTACACTCATGTTATCAGGTGCAATATTCTACGTTAAGCATACAGGATGAACACACGAACATAGTTTGTTTTAAAACGTAGGTTCTTATGATGGGCACTCATTTCGTGTCCTATACATTTGCGTCCCGTGAACCGAAGTCATCTCGCCTGTTGTCTGGCGCATTCACAAAGGAGGTGCTTAATGGTATCTATTTCCTCTTCACCTTGGCAGCTCCTACAGAAGTCGTTGGAGATAATGCCCATGCTGACGGACATTTGGCCTATTGCGAATTGTGTTAAGGGTCGTTCTGCTGCTACAATACGTGTTCCTTCTTCTGAATTTCGGACAAATGGTCAAATGATTTTTTCAATACTATAACTAGAAGAGAAGCAATCTCAGATTTGAGCATGACGATGAAAACCACAGCCTTTTGAGCATTTTAATTTCAGAATCAGTGCCGTAATATTCATCCTCTCACCGTTTCTGTTTAATTTGTGGTCGCAGCACTAGTTTCGGACTGACAAGTTAAAAAATCCTGCATTGATTACCTTCATCGGACCTTTTTTAAAAACATCAGTTCACTGCGTGTTTGATTTATTTAGGTACTCATTTTGGCTTCCGTTTTTCATCTACTTCGTTTGTTCGTTGTGGCTATTTGCCGATCTTTATATTAAGCTGAAGCTTAAGGTCATCCTGACCATGAATTAACCTGGAGACTTCCGGGACTTGCCTTCTTTAAAGAAATTTGGTGATTCAAGATTGTTTTTCAATTGTGATTTCCGCACCTCTTTTCATTTTTTAAAGATCGAGACTTTAAAAAATTCCAAATAAATTCGTTTGCCTTTTAGGTGAGAACCTTGTCCTATACGAGATGACAATTTTTGGCAATCGAAATAGCTTTTGATTTAAGGACTAATTGTATACAACAAAAAGTCATACAATTCTTTAATCCCGAAAAATATAAGTTTCCTTATTCACTCGGAGATTGTGAACTTGAGGTAAGACTGTTCTGTTCAGGCAAGCATGCTGCTTCCAGTTTGTTAGGTCAGGTGTCTTGTAATCCGCAAATGGTTGATCCTTGCACTTAAGTTTAATTATTTCATTTTTGCGTGACGCGGTGGCTTGGATTTGAAGAAAGATGGAGCTATTGTAGTTGACGGATTAAAGCGTTCCTTACATGATTCACTTCAACCATCACGAAGACAGAAACTTTATTTCGATGGGGAATTTTTCTTTGCAAGTAATCCGGATAAACCCAACCTTATTTAATTAATTAATTTTGTAGAATTTACTCCTCCAGCAAAAAAAAAGTTTTGAACACTTAAGTAGTCTAAAAATAAATTTAAAAGAAAAACACAATAAAATATATCTTTTCTGCCTTGGCAGCAAAATTTGATGAATCACTTTCAGTTTTTTTAAATATTACCATATTAATTATTATTTCAAAGATATTTATTACAAATTTCAAACTGTTTTGCATATTTCTAATCAATATCTTCACTGGCAGTTAAAATAAGGGTACACAACGAAGCGTTAGACTAAAAATATATCCGAAATGCCAAATCGTAAATCTGTCCAATGACGTCAATTGGATTTCTTAGAAACAAAAAACATATTATTTTGTGAACTTCCGCTAGATCCGCTAGAGACAAGATATTGAAATGTCATGCTTCTTCAACTCGTACGTCATAAAATGTATTAATTTACTGTTGAATAATTTTCAATAATTATTTTGTTCGGTTTTATTTGATCCGTTTTTATCTGAAGAATGTATTCCCTGAACTATAAATTCTAACTTATTAATATTAACTTTTTTATATTCTGATGAAAATAAAATTTTATTAGCTAAATATGATGCCGAGAAAAGAACAGGTAGGAAGAATGTTATTGTGTCTGGGGACTGATCAGTCCTTAAATAGCATCGTAAAGACACGTCCTACGGCTAAAGTTTCGAGATATTCATTTAATCAGTTTGCAAATTAGGTTTATATTTAGAACTAACACAAACGACTTAATTTGTTTGCATAAATTTGGCAGTTAACCACACCGTTAAATTGCTGAAGCGACACTCCGCCTCCGGCTCGACTGGAGAGCAGCTTGGATCTAGATAACTCGCTTGGTGTTCCATGAGCCCACGCTAGCTTTTATTATAAATTTTATCGGTTTGTCATCAGTCATAAAAACGTTTTTAAATTCAAGTAATTAATATCGGTGACGATACCGTCAAATCAAAGAAAAAAACAAATACAAGGTAAAAAATACACACTAACCCAACTGCAGCTGGCTTTGAAAATCTGTGGCTTTTCTATCCCAAACCAAACTTATGTTATTTTAAGTGAATTTAATGCGGAAGTTCCAGGGTTTCAGGAACATAAGATTTTACTTTATGGACAAAGTCTATTTCGTTATATTTTTATACTGATCAGGCAAGTAGTCGGAGCGTGTCTTAAATGTCCTAAATATAAGAGAAGAAGCCACAGCTTTCTGTATAGTATATTAGTTAATTCTCTGTATAGTATATTAGTTAATTCTTTTAATTCACCTTCTAGCAGCAAACTTTGTTCGGATCAAAGCTTTGGATTTGCGTCTCCACAGTTTGCATAACCTCCCAAAACTGTATTGCTTATGTAGACAACAGCAATCCGGCTCGAAGGACCAACATTTTCGAGTTTAAACGTTATAGATTTGAGGCAAGAATTCCAAAGACTAAGACATGTAAAACTCCAAAACTTGTAGTGTTAAGTTTCAACGGCTTAAAATGAAGGAAAACTTGCTTTCTTTTTTATTTGAGTCGAAGGAGACCCCTTTTCTTATTTGAACTACGAAAAAAAAGTAATAATAAATTATAAATACAGCTTGTTGATGGTTAGTTGGCGACATCATAGTCTCTAGCAATATGATATTCAGACTATTAAACTCGCCTGCATTTTCTTATAAAAATGTGAGAAAAAATATTTACCGAGATGGGTTGAGGTTGTTTTAAGGCTCCTTCGAGATAATAATTCTCCATCGCCTATAAGGCTATGTTTGCGAAGAGGGCAGACAATAAAAAAGGTTCAACTTTGCAATCTTCAGCCTGTACAAAGATGTGAATCTAGTCCGGAAGGAAAAAAAAATTGAGAATGGTTTGGTCACGAATGGATAACAATACTTTAGGAACGTCAATAAGCACACACCTATTGAGCTACACCCTTAGTTGTCGCTCGTCGAGCTTCAAACTTCTAAGAATACTAACCTCTGTTCTACGTCTTACTGCTCATATAATCACTGATCATGTCACTGCTGAAGTCGACATTAATCATTGTCTAGTCCTATCATTCTTAAGTTCGTCTTCGTAAGGAAGCCATTTGACCGAGTATGTCAGCTTCTCTATAGAAACTCTCAGCCCAATGACCTTGCGTCAGGCGCCTTTTTTAGCTAGGAAGACCGCTCTTCTGTTATACTCCTGTTATTCATGCCTAGGTAGAAAATTTAGACTTTCTTAAAAGCAACGTGACCCAACACAGTACAAGTTGAGTGTTCTTAGAGGTTCTCGACTATAAGACTGATTGGCATAAGGGCTTAATTTCGCCGGTGCTATGATTTTTTGAAAATTGGGTCCGCAAACTCCAGCAGTGCTACCAATCTTTAATTCGGAACCAACAGGATACCACGCTGAAGGTATTGTAACACTATAACTTCTGTTATGCAATTGTCTAGAAAATTGTATTGTTGCTTGGAGCTTCGGTAGTCCAGCTGTATATGGTCGGTGAGTTTGCTGTTCAAGATAATTTAGTTAGAAGAATGGTGCAAGGATAGGATGCTCTTTGTTCATATACAATTATAAGATTTCTCCTACAATTAATGTGCACGAAACAATAAAACTAACGTTTTTATACCTCCACAAGTGAGGTTGAAATTTTTTTCTCTGAAAATTTTCAGAAACTAATTTGTAATAGATTAGAAGTCGCCGTTAAATTTGCTGCTGTAGCCTTTTCATTCAAGGTGGTTAGACTGAGTGTGGCAGCTTAAGTAGATTTTTCAGCATGCTAGGTGAACTAGTCTACTAGTGTCATAGGCTTTTGTTAATTATTCCAACTTAATGTCTTTTGGCAAGAATACCCTTTCTTTCGTCCAGCTTAAGGGTATGTAATCAAGTAAGTCCTACAAATTTTGGTAAAGTAAACATGGATAGATGCCATCCATCCAAATTGATTAAAGCTTTTTGAAAAACTATTGAGTCGATTTCGTCCAGTCTACTGTAAAGGTTGCATTTGAAAAGCTATAAACCTTCAAGTCGGTGAGAACTTGAGTTCTTTCCGAGTCATAGAATGGCGTATGAAAATGTGAGCTGGAAAGTGCATTTTAAGAATCAATTTACTTGTTCCCTCCGGATTTTTCGCGTTCTTTGTTACTGTGAATTTCGATCACTCGTTCGTGTGATCGAGTTAAGTATGAACTCAAGGAATTCTTGCTTCATTGTTCTTATGGCCCCTATAACACTGAAGCAAACAAGACTCTCTACCTTAAATAGTTTCTGGGCATAGCTAAGCTTTCAACCATGACCATGTAATAGAACCATATATAAGGAAGGTGTAAGGTGATATGTTGCATCATTGGAAAACTTTTAATCGTATTCCTTGGATGATTTAGCACCTTTCTATCTAGTAAGTTTCGAATCTAGTAAGACCAAAAAAAAAGAAGTTAAATCCCTATTTTTTCGTTACCTTTTTGAAGCAAATAATATAATATTATTGATCTACCCATTTGACATCAGTTGGTATAAATTCATCAACACTACATGGATGAAGCGACACACCCTTTCTAAAGAATTTAATATCCTCCAAGATCTTCCTTATGGACTGCTGATTTTACTTTATTTTATGGTCCTACTTCACCCATAATGGCTGTAAAAGTATGAGGTGCATGCTGTTTAAAAAGACTAACTACGGCAGAAGTTAATAACGCCATAAAGCTCAAGTTTGAAGTTAGGCAATCAATCAACTGTCAGCCATATTTAATGGTATATGAAAGGCCTTAGACTAACTAACATCTTAGTGGAACTTCCTCAATAGAGAAGTCTGCACTTTCGTTTTCAATAATAAAACCTTCGGTGGCAGAGCTCAAACGATGCTATATAATATGCTGCCAAGACGAACATCGTAATGGTCGACAAGATGAGGTTAGGAAAACCTATAAAATGGTACTCCATGACGGTTGACTGAAAGTTGCGCGAGTTAGTACAAGGCATTTCGAAAAACAATGGACATCGAGCGTTGACTTAAAATTAAGATATGAGGAAGCTGTGAAATTAAAGACAGGAGGTTTCGTACAAATTTGTAGGTAGGTTAAATGCGTTTTCGGATTTTTCTCCTTACTCGTGCAATAAGACATTGCTTCTAGACTTATTGCAAAATTCTAGATCAACAAGAAGTTCCAAATAGGCTTTGATTCCCTTACGAATATTAAAAAATAAGCGACACAGAATCTGTGTGGTTCAGTACCTTAAAAATAATAAATAAAAGTGTCTGATATTTAGTTTACATCACTTGTCACTATGGTAAGATTTAGTGACGTTAAATTCTTTCTTATCTCACCCAGATTTTGAACACTATTACTTTGAAATTCCCTCAAATTTTAATGACATCGAAAATTGTTTCATTCTTAACCAATATTGACCAATACTGATTTTTTCTCCTTTATATTTCCCAGTGGCCTCAGAGCACACTTTAGCTGTTGCTAAACTAAGTTGAGGATCTACGCAATGAAATAGACAAGGGATACACAACAATTTTATCGTGACTTTTCAAAGTCATTTGACAAAGTCCCACATTTGTTAAGCTGCTTTTACAGAAGTTAAAGGAATTAAGCATGACGCGCAAGTTATTTGAGCGCCAGAAGTCAAGCTTTGCTTCATTTGTGCAGGTGGGAGATTGTCAGATTTTCTTACAACAAATACAGGCGTCCCTCAAGGATCTGTCCTCGGGCTCTTTGCACATCACTATTTACCAAAATTTGAACTTAAGGTGATTGAATCAGCTTTTCCAAAATTTTGAAAAATCGGACTGCCAATGTGACGCATGCAGTTGGAAGCATGTATGGTGAACTGTGGGTTCTTCTCCTTGCGTAAGCTTGCCTTCCAGTGAAAATTAAAATTAAATTAATCCTCTTTTGTGCGCAACCAGTCTCTTGTGACCTAGATAGCTTATGTAAACGAAGAATTGAAGTAGCGTACCGTGAGATTTGTCTACGAAAGTTCGACCATGTCTCTGAGTACTCAAATAGCGTTTTTAAACGCACAAGGAAATTTTTTTTACAGACCAATTTTCCGTAAAACGCATGTACAGTTTTCTCGGGTTGTAATCAACCGATCAACATGATTTTTTTTTTTTAAATATTGTCGAGCGTTTCATGCTCCATAACAAGTGCCAAGGAAGTTCCCGACAAGTTGTCGGAAAAAATTCACAAATCCCTTGGCACAGTTGGTGTATAAGGTACTGACGTACAAGTAAAATGGATGAGGACCCTAGCGATGAGGAGATTAGAAGACCAGTACGCTGAGGAGGAAGAAGCGGACTCTACTAGCGCGAACCCTGAAACGGGTCGGTTCGCATATTAATTTGACCCACTTCTAGTAGGAATTTTTTCATGATTTTTTTTTTAAATTTCTCCGTAATTATGTGCAGATTAAGAAAATTTTTTTAAAAATCGAATTTTTACTCGAAAAAATCTCATTGTACCGTTAAAATGCCAGTGAAATAATATATGAATCTGAAAACTGTCATGATCTTATTCGGTCTCAAGCCAAGTGAAAAAGTCAAAAAGAAACCATTTCCACAGACTCGTTATAGGGTTTGACCATTGGTAAAATATTTTGTGGTACTCATCAAAGCTTTGAAACTCACTCTCCTTTAATATTAAAAGACTTCACAATAAACAACGTCCCAACGTAAATAGTTTAAATTTAGATTCATTTTGATCTGGAACATTTGCAGTAAACATATCTGGTTATATTTTGTTTTTATGTTACCTTTTAAATTTTACTTATTTATTTCATTTACATTTGTTTATTTTTATTTTTGATGTGATGTACGTTAAATATTTTTTTGATATTTTTGTTTTTATATATTTTTACTCTTACTGAAATGACTATTACATTATTTTAAAGTCTTAAAATGTTATATAGTCGAATTGCAATAAATACAAATGATACACATTGCAAACAGTGATTCGAACGTAGTAAATATCGATTAAAAAAGGATCTGTGCAGTGCCGTCTTGATGAATTTTTATTAAGCCTATAAAGCAGTCCCTTAATTTTTTGACTTTGTGTTCAAGTTTTTTTAAATCACGTTTACAACCAAATCTTTAATCTTTATTCTAAAAATTTAACTTTGCTTTTTAAGCTTAAGGGGGTATTCTAGTCTAGAGGCATGAATTTCATGTAATCTTTGAAGTTTCATACAAAAAAGGCAGTTAATATTTTTGCTATCCATTTATTTACTAGCTATTTATAAACATAACAAGAAGACAGCAAAAAATAAACCGAAAACAAAAAAGAGTCTTAAGCTAGAATAATGTCGCAATGTCTGGAACAACGGAAAAGCTGGAAAGATTTTATTTTCACAAAATGGCGACTGCCTGAAAAAATAAAACAATTTTTGTACCACTATTTTTGACTGTTTCGAATTTAAAAAAAAGTAAGAGAAATTTGGGGATGGGGATAATTTCAAACATAGATAAGTCTCCAAAGAAGACTCTCTAAAAATTTCAGGTAAATCGGTCCAGTAGAGCCTGAGAAATCGTAGGTAATGTTTTGAGAAAGACAAAGTTTTTCGCAGTCTAAAACATGAAATGACATTGTAGACTTATATTTATTCAATCTTCCATTCCTGCTTCAAACATCGGACCTTCCTCGACTTCGAAAAAAACTATTTTCCGCGTTTCCCTTTTCATATCGAGCAGTTCTGGCCTTCTTTGATGCGTTGGATGCTCGTATCTCGGAGCGGTCAATCCGGGCATTGTCTCGTTTCACAGCAAATGAATGAGCTTCCCGGCCGATTTTCATTCCCCTAAGCTTCATAATTTTTAAAATAGGAATGAAGCCTACATTAAAAATGCAAACAGCAATAAATGTACAAATGCATATTTACGTCCACGTGGTTTGAAGGTTAGAATTCAACTGTTAGCAGCTGGACGTAAGTGAACACTGAATCTAAAAGATACAAGTCACCGTGGGTTCACAATATATTCAAAGGACAAAAGGTTTTACTGAGAAATATGGATGCAGGTAGACGGAGAATTCCTGATGTCTTTTGTTCGATTAGTTCCGGCCGAACCAGTTTGGATGCCGGGTCAGCAAAATACCGATATCTCCGAAAATAATTTGAGTTTTGAAAAATATATTTTTGAATAGTAAAACTTTGAAAATATAAAAAAAAATCGATTTTTTTAAAATTTCTAGACTTGAATACCCTCTTAACAAAATATATCGCACCCATTGCATACTTATAGAAGAAATGGACTCTTCAAAAGATATCAGGAGGCGATCCAATATTGATAGTGCAATATCTTTCCCTGTAAATTATTTTTCCGTTTATCTACTCAAAGGCCGAGTTTTGCGCCCGAACCGCCCCTGTATCAATTCGTTCTAATCTAAATCTTCAATTCTACGAGGGTGTTAAGCCTCTACTTTGGCTCTAAAGTGGCCACACCTAAACAACCGCAGATCGTGGTGCATGCAATTAGCCTGGCCAACAAGCCACAACCGCGATATGTGTACCTCAAATTAATTATAATTAAACCCATGTGCCCCACCGCCACTACAACCCCCCAACGAACGCTTTGTTTGTGCGCCTTTGTTCCAAATGTGCACACGCGCACACAGATCCTCTGATAACCTACACACACACACTCATAAGAGATCTAGAAAAATGAGCGACCAACTTGGCCAACGCGACCTTAATAAATCATTTTTATTATTATTTTGTTTTTTTCGCTGTTATTTAGACTTTATGTTTTTGAAGTCTTGGCCCCAACCCCTCCATACTCAGGTGCGCTTTAGTATGCAGGTGTCGCTAGTCTGCAATGCAGTTTGCAACCGACATTCCTCCACAGCGACACGGTACGGTCCTGCAGCAATACAGTGGCATATATGTTAGTGCGCCCGGACATTGTATTGTTAATCGATTTGGGGGGTGGGGGGGGATTGGTCGCACAGACAATTGAGCGATAGAGATACCCAGATACCCAGAGCTGAGCAATAAATAATAATTAGGAGGCCATTATGATTGCAGCGCGAGTTAGAGTTGTCTATGAGCCAAACACCTACAGCGAACGGTCCAACGTCCGATCGGACGACGACGGGACAATTGTCAGCGGGGCGATTCTTAATCGTAACAAATGTAGTTGGGGAATTTTCCGGTCAAGCACGGTCAACCGAATGAGCCACTTGGGCTGCTTTGTTTGAGTTTGGGTTTTTTTGTTTTGATCCCTTAATGGCTGGTGGCGGGTTAATGGGGGTCTTGCCAAATCAAATAATTACAAAAGCCTGCAACATGTGTCCGGATTGCAGGCGGCAAGTTAATCGCACAACGCCACCTCCAAAGTGATAAAATGGGCGGCATTCAGCTGCGCACACAAAATTCATTACACCACGAAGCACGGCTCTCGGTTGGCAGACAAACAGAAACTCCGGCAGGAATTTAATTAAAAAGACGGAAAATTAAACGATGGACTTGGACACATATAGTATGTTGGGAAAGGTTACAGGATGTCCGACAGCAGGGGAAACTTCTATGGATGGAGGCGTGACAACAAAGCTAATTGAAAAAAAAACAAAAACAATGAAGCAACGCTAGCTGGAATATGAAAAATATTTGCAGGCATTCGTTATGGACCCGCATGGTTGGATATTGGTAATGCTTTGAAGGTGGCTGAAGATGGTTTTGTAGCTATGTAATCACACCTTTAAATTATGACACACTCGGGGATTCACTTACTAAGAAGATGTGAATAGATGCCGGGAGAAAGTTGAAATGCGTTATGAGATAGCCAAACAGTGATGACTTTTCGTGATACAGGGTCAACAGGGGTTGATCTTCTTTGCTTGTTTGGTTTAGCTGAAGCACCATCTCCCATAGAGTGATGCAATTGAATGCAAACGGACTTGATATACAAAAATATATCTTAAACGCTTTAGCATTGTCATAAGAGGCAAATTTGACACTACAAGCATTAATGTAAGCGTGAAGGACTCTCTGACTCTGTCTCCAATTGTTATTGAGGGAACCTCTCTGGTATACTCCAGTGAAGTCTATCTATCACAGAATGCGCAACCAAGGCCGCCTGTAAGCGGCTCTACGGTAGGACTTGGGTCCTCAAACCTAAGATGCTTTACTGGCTGTCCATCATGATGGTTAGACCTATTATTTCCTATGCAGCCATAACTTTAGAAGTAACAACTGCTAAAAAGCTGGAAAAAGTCCGACGTTAAGCATCAGTCCCCAGAAGTGCCCTTAATATGCAACTGGCAATGAAATACAAACCAGGTGACCAAACGGGACACTTGAAAATAATCAATTTCATCACGGGTAAAGACATGTTCTGCTGGATCCCAGATTGGATGAAGGCAAAATACTGCTATGGGCGTCTCTTTGAGGTAGACATTTCTGACCGTGATCAATGGTCGAGAGGCAATGAAATTGCGGACGAACTAGCCAGGGCTGGTTCTAAAACCGTGTTCACTGGTCCGGAACCTATCCTTGGCATAAGCTGGACTACGGTCACAGGACTGACCAATAAGTGGGAAAACAAGATTCGCATTGCCCACTGGAGAAATCTACCGGAACTCAGACAATCTAAATTACTAATTAATCCCTTCTTTTACAGGGAAATGCTAAACCTCAACAAGGAGAACATTAGAAAGCTCGTGAGCTACCTCTCAGGCCATTGCCGCTTGAGATCACATCTAATCAAACTTCGGCTCAGTACAACCACCGAATGCGACTCTGTTTGGAAGATGACGAAACGATTGTACACATTCTTTGTGTAGCAAGGCACATCTTCCTCAAAGAGAAATGTGCCCCATTGGACATTAGACAATCCAATGCGAAAGACATTGTGACTTTCATCGGAAGGATGGAATGTATGTTAGGCTAAACAAACTCCCCAAGATACAGAAGGTATTTTTCTTCAGACCGCAGTGTCCGCCACTTGGGCAGGGGCAGATATTTAAAAAAAAATTCGTGCAGCAGAAGCTGTTTGGTGCCAGTGATCCTCTCAAAAGTCTGCTATAACTAGCAATAGAAAAATGTGAAGTCACTTCTCAGTGCTTATCTTGAAAACTTGTTTGGTTGGTGGTTGTCCTTCGACTCACTTAGACCAGAAATTGAATCCACTTTGTCCATATTTTTTTTTTTTAAATAGTGCTCAAGTGCTCAAGGGATTTGCAGTACCCTTAAAGTGTTTTTTTTTTTACACAGCACGAGCAGAAGCGGAAGGGAGAGAAAGGAGGTTCCAGTGCACATTGGTTTTAAATTGTTGTAGGTTGCAGTGCAATGGAAAGGAAAAATAGAGCGAGGTAACGCATTCCACATGCAAAAGGAGAGTGCGTGGCTAGTAATATTCCTGGCCATTCAGATACGATTATGAATTTCAGTAAAGTTAGAGTTATGGAGGTCCTTTGGTCCCTAAACTAGTACAAGTTATTTGCGATGCAGCCGATTGACGGGCTTTATAGCCTATACGATTTTAGAGCTTCTGCAAAAGTCGTTGAAAGAAATTACAAGCGCCCTGACGTCCATAAACTTGGCTGTGGCACTATGTCCACTAGGTTAAGTGTGTTTATTAACTGGCTCCTCTCTTCCAAAACTTCCTTATTTCTGGACGTATTTTCAAATCATGAAACCCAACAACCAAAAATTGCTGGGATGGTTATATATTATGTGACGAATGAAGACCGGTGAAATGCTGCCAACTTCGAGAGAAATGTGGAAGGGTAGTCCACAAATATTTGGAATGCAATAGATTTTTATCGAATGAGCAATCATGTTTTTTAAAAGCTCGTTCCTGTGAAACAGCTTTTAATTGGCTGATAATTAAATGGAAACAAGAAATAGAAGAAGGGAAATGAATAATTGCAGTGCTTTAAGACTTCAAACGGGCATTCGAAACAGCAGACAGGACAGGATTACAATAATAAAAAAATTGGAAAAATATGGAATACGCGAAAATGATCGTGAATGGTTTAAAAGGCTTCCGAAAAGGTAGAAATCAAAGAGTAAAGACTAGTAATTAATTTTCAGAATCCGGGGTTGCTAACGTAGGAGAACCTGAGGGATCAGTTTATGTTACAATACTCTTTTTGGTGCACATAAACAAAATAAAACATGTACTTAAACATTGCCGAGTGATGCTTTTTGCCGACGATAAGTTAATATATATTAAAAGAAGAAACAGTAAGAAATGATACATACTATAAATTGCAAGTGGACTTACGATAAACAGGAAATTGAAGCTAAATGCAGCAAAACGAAAGCCATGGTTATAAGATTTCCAAGTTTTAAAATTCAAATCGAAGGTCGTTATATTGAAATAGTAGACCGAATAAAAAACGTAGGAGTTACTATTGACAGCAAATTGAACTCTAAAGACCACAGTGAATACGTTTGTAAAAAAGTGGGAAAAAAGATCGGATTCCTGAGGCAGATATGAAACAAAGTTTCAATACTAACGCTGAAAAATATTAATAATACAATATATTAAGTAAAATTTTGAATATTGCTCTATCGTACTTTTTATATGTCACAAGGGTGAACTAGATCTTCAAAAATTGCAAAATAGAGCAATGCGAATCATCCTTCGCTGCAACCGGAACGCACCAATTAACTTTATGCACGGAGCACTCAAATGGATGACTATAAAACAAAGATTTGCTCTCAATATTCTGGTATTCATACCATAAAAATAAGAAACACTCCTGCGTACCTGGCAAATGAAATAAATCTATTCCCTGAAACGCAACCATATTCCTTGAGAAACGATGCAGATATTCAGATCAACTTTATGAAAACTAAATCAAAAAATAGAGAAAGTTGAAAATTTCAAATATTAGCAGTTGATGAAGTGGGGATCTCAAAAAATCGGCGCGTAAACATACCCACGGTTTCAACCCACCCAGCAGTACGAAACCAAAAAAAAACAATTATTAATCTAGAATAAAGTCGCAATGAAATGGCGACTGCCTGAAATAAAAACCATTTTTGTACCACCTTTTTTGACTGTTTCAAATTTAAAAGTAAAATTATAGAAATCAAAAAATAGAGAAAGTTGAAAATTTCAAATATTAGCAGTTGATGAAGTGGGGATCTCAAAAAATCGGCGCGTAAACATACCCACGGTTTCAACCCACCCAGCAGTACGAAACCAAAAAAAAACAATTATTAATCTAGAATAATGTCGCAATGAAATGGCGACTGCCTGAAATAAAAACCATTGTTGTACCACTTTTTTTTGACTGTTTCAAATTTAAAAGAAAAATTATAGAAATTTGGAGATGGGGATGGGATTCCAGACATAGACAAGTCTATAAAGAAGACTCTCTAAAAATTTCAGGTAAATCGGTCCAGTAGAGCCTGAGAAATCGTAGGTAATGTTTTGAGAAAGACAAAGTTTTTCGCAGTCTAAAACATGAAATGATATTGTAGACTTACATTTATTCAATCTACCATTCCTGCTTCGTACATCGGACCTTCCTCGACTTCGAAAAAAACATAACATTTTCCACGTTTCCCTCTTCATATCGAGCAGTTCTGGCCTCCTTTGATGCGTTGTATGCTCGTATCTCGGAGCGGTCAATCCGGGCGTTGTCTTGTTTCACAGCAAATGAATGAGCTTCCGGGCCAATTTTCATTCTCATAAGCTCCATCATTTTTAAAATAGGAATGAAGCCTTCATTAAAAATACAAACAACAAAAAATGTACAAATGCATATTTACGTCCACGTGGCTTGAAGGTTAGAATTCAACTGTTAGCAGCTGGACGTAAGTGAACACTAAATATAAAAGCTAAAGTAAACGCAACCATATTCCTTGAGAAACGATGCAGATATTCAGATCAACTTTATGAAAACTACAACAGCCTAAAATTTCATTATTTTTTGAGGTTTCCAAATGTTTTACCGATTTCCCAACAACATATAAGTGGAGCAATAATCGTATTTAAATAATTTGTATGGTGCATAAATGCCAACATTTAAATTTATTTATTAACTCAATCTTGTGTCAGTGACAACATTACAATACCCGTCGGCCCAATAGCTCCCATTGCTGATGACGGGCCACGGACGTGTTGGGTTCGGTTGTCGCTGACCCTGTTTAAACTATAAATTTGTCATCGAGAGTAAATTTTTAATACTTTAATGAAACAAACAAACAAAAATATATGGTCACCGTTTTGACTTCGATTTTTGTGTGGACATCAACACATGGATTTCATTCATATCTTGACCATAGAGCCTTAATTGTTTTCTATCTGTGAACAAAGCTGGTAATGATATTGACAACTTTTACTTTTTTAAAGATTGTTACAGTGTAGTTAAAAAAATACAAAGTGTTTTATCAAATGTAAATGTTAACAATAAATTCTCTTCTGATCATTTATGCCGGCTAAAAAATGAGTCAAATTTTGGCTATCAAGATGGTGACATTAAGAAACTTTTGTTAAGGAAAGACACCAAATCCAGTGCCTGTTTGCGTCAGGATTAAGCCGGTGTAATAAGCCAGCTTTACATTCGGTGTCAGGTTCAGCATTGATACAATGAGAAGGCGGATTTCATCGAACCTGAAGCATCCGAGTCTTTGAATTTTTGGTGATGCTTGCAAGATGGCATTTGTCCTCAATTGCTTTCCTTGTGAAAAGGAAAGACAAAGGAATTTTAGTTAAGTATGGGGTTGAAGATTGTACTGTAAATTCAGTGCACCGCTAAATAATTGAGAATTAATTACTTGGCAAACATGCATTTGATCACGTAGAAAACAGCATCCTCCTGCGATGTTATGTCTGAGACTTAATGTTCAGAGCAACACCAATATTTTAAGTTACCCTTTAAAGTTTCTGTTCGACACCATTCAACCTTGGGGCGTTAAATCAAAAATATGCCTTCTGTAAAGCTTGATCCGTTGAGCTAAGGGACTACAGTCTAGAGTGTGCATGGACTTCGAAGGACTCACGCAGTAAATTTGATACGCCTAGTTGGAAGTTACGGTTCTTCCATCAACCATGAAGTGAAACGCACTCAGGCTTCGTAAGAGCATTCTCTCAGTCAAGTTGATTACTTGATACTCGATTTCTACGCTCAAGCATTCCATATGATATTCGTATCTGTTGCTTCTCGATGCATTTAAGCATCATTAAGTTTATTTTTGCCACAGTATTAAGGGTAGAAAATGATATTAGGACAAGGAGAGGCGCAAATTTTAAGCTGTTCTGAATTTCTTAAGCAATATAGAGAATAAATCTGCCAGTCAGGGCTTTATTGCATCCTTTGGAATGTTTTAAAAAAAATCCTTCCAAAGCGGGCATATAGGGAAAGTAGGGAAACAATATGTTAAGAGTTTGCAGTAAATTTTAACTTGCTCTACACAAAGTGTCATTGAAGGGATTATTTACACTTCACCAGAGACTCCAACTCCCTTCGATGAATAAGTTTGGCACAAAAAACGAATTCTAGTTAGCAGGATTTGAAATGAAGCAAATCTTTATCAAACAATATAGGGTTTTTTGTAGGTAGTGGTAATGTGGTGGTATATGAAGAAAAAAAACTTTACTATTTGAATCACTTTCATGCATCAAGTTCCATCAACATTGCATCACATGACAAGTCTGCAAACTAAAGATGAACTAAAATTTAAGGCCGCTTTCTTCACACCCATCTTAATTCACGGAATATATTTCAATATAATATCCGGCATAAAAAAAAATCTAGGCTCATGAGTCGGACTCAGCATGAGAATTTTGATTACCAGATTTGTAATGGGAAACTTCAACGTCCACTGCTTACACTAAACAATCTTGTGTGAAAAAATGTCTGTGTACATGTGTATGTAGTTGGCAACAAATCAAGCACTGCCATTCCTCTCGTTTCAATGTCTTTTGAAAAAACAAAAAAATTTTGTAAATAATAAATATTCGTAAATTTAAGTTTGTCTCGTTGTTTTAAACACAATATACTTGGCTGCTGTTATTTTTTGTGAAATACGTGCGCTATTCCGAAATATATCAGCTAAGAAAAAGGCTGGCCTGTCTACATTCCATGCTCTTGCTAGAACCTAGGATTACAGGACCTATACTTCATTTGACAAAGTAATTCTTAAGCCAAACAAAACTTAGAAAAATAAAATCTTATACATGAGCACATTTAAGTCGACGGAGATTTAAGTAAGAAAAATGCGCATACAAAAGCACTTCTATGAGCAGGAGCAGCGTCATTAACATAGGATTTCATTGACAACAACGCAACATACGAGACACCATGCGGACCCTTCATTCAAAATCATTTCTTATATTTTATTTTCCCATAAATATTGTTGGAGTTTTATATTTATATTTCCACGCAAATAAAAGATAAGAATCTTAATAGAAAGTGGATTGAGTAAGCTTGAAAGACCATCTCATAAGCTTAACCCACGCAAATATTACCATTACGAATTGACATCTCAATATAAAGTAAAAGAGTTGAGCAGCGAACTTGCTTGATGTGTTCTTTTTCTGTTTCCTTACAACTCTTGATTAACAAACTAAAAATGCACTCAATCTACTGCAGTGCCATAAAATTAGCAACCAAATCGATCAATTACACCAAATAACATAATTTACATCCACCCATTTTCTAGATTCGCTGCAATAACAAAGCACAACGCAACACACAAAGGCAAACCAACGACAGAACATCTCCTGCGAAAGACATTGCCAATGAAAATGTAAATTTTATGGAGATGTATCGACAGCGGATAGCTAAAGGAATGTTCTTTTTTTTCTTACGCCTTTCCGTTGTAATGTTTTCATGTTGTAGATGTTTTTTTTTGTATAAAAATTCTGTCTTCATGCATAAACATACGACACACGAGAGTATTGTGAACCGAACCGATGCGATGATACCCTTGGCCATTTTCTACTCAGATGGACGTTGCGCGGCCGCAGCCATTCGTGAAATGTGTCGCCCAACAATATCGGTTTAATTAATTCCTGTCAGATATGTAGCAATGATAAATTTATCACGGGATGCAAATTATGAATAAATTGAAGTCTCTGGCCAATTTGCATGTGTGTACGAGTTGGTATGCATTTCGTAATGTGTCCATCGGGTAATGTAACATGCATCCTTTTTGAAGAGTAGTGTGTGAACGAAAAGCGTGTGTAATCTGATCAAAATGCAAAACTCCTTCGTTCACGTTGCACTTCCAGCCGTTAGCCAATGAACTACAAAATGCACTTAGATGATGTCTTTAGTTTATTTTTATTTATACAAAATGTTTCCTCCAGATCGATAGACTCTTTTTAGCATCAGAGCTTTCCCCACTGCAGTGAATCATGAAAATCATTGTTAATCATAAAATTGAACAAAAAGAAAGTTGCCAAATGTTGGCCTACATTCAAGAGTTGCAAGGAGATACCAAAAAAAAAAAAACAATAGCGAAAGAATAAACAATCCCAAATGTCACTTAATTATTTCACCCAATTTTGTCGACTGACGGCGAGCGCAATAAGAACGCTCAAGGACTACTCGTATAAACTGTCAACTTGCGGTAGTCATTAAATTTGATAATGCATTCCTGCATTGTAAAAATCGCCCAACGAACATAGTATTGACATCTTAAGTATTTATATATATATACCCTGCAGCGGCGGGCGGGTGCACCACCATCATCCACCTCTTTATTTAGACAGAAAGAAACAGAACACCGCACCCAAAAAGACAAGAAAAACGCAAAATGTCACACAGCGGATGGTGGAAAAAAGCGCCTGACAGCCGCCATTGAGCGAGCAAGTGAACTCGTTAATAACGTTTCGATGTCGAATTTTCTTACAGAGCTTAAGAGCCTGCAGCGGACTTGGTCGATTCGCCATCGCCGCCGCGGCGTTGTAACTTTCGCGTCGTCAGAATTGTTGATCGGCGGTCGTCGTTGTTGTCAAAAAAGTTTAAATTCAATTCGGATTCGCCTCTCCTCGTCATAACCAATGAATCCGCAGGCGCACTGCAGAAAGTATCCCATTCGGTGAGATTGCAAAGTTGTTCCCATTTTTGGGCACCTTTCAGATACATGTATATTTATTTTTTTTTTCTTTTACTATATATTTTTGTTGAACTGTCAAAAATGTATTCCGGTCTTTTGGGGCGAGCAAAATTTAAATTACGTTTCAAATCAGTGTCCGTCCAATCGCATTGAATGTAAGTTTTGTGAAGCATACCACACCAAGGCGGCTGTCCGTCCGTCAACCTAATTTTCTTATGTAGTTCTTCTTAAGCTCAGTTAATTGCCGAATACTTAAATGGAGGATTTTCACCTAACCACCGATGGAACGAACCAATGCAAGGTGGACTCCTATGGTGCTGCAGTATTTGGTGTAGCAGAATGCAACGTAATGAAATTCATTATGTTTCGCAGGACGTCAGTTTCGGTTTCGGTTGTGTGTTGCGCGCGGCGGCGGTGGCGGCGGCGGTGGCGGCGGCGTAATACTTGTATCTGCATACCCGTGAAAAATTGAGATTGTTTTCTGATTTTTCTCTTTTGGGAGGAAGATGCAAGTAGTGCTTTTACTTGCTGCGAGTCAATTAATTTCATGTTGCACGTCGGCTTGGCGTGGCGGATGTGTGAGATGGTAGCTGCACGGCAATGTCCTGTCTGTCACGCTTCTGTATTTTATTTTGACGGTGCGAAGGCGATTGTCAGGCGCATCCGATGGAATGCGATAGCCAATGGGAGTTTAATTTGACATCAAAGCGAGATCCCATTAAAATTTCGCATCTGCAAATGGACATCTGTACGACAGGTTGAATAGAGAGGAATTCCTGATACGGTTACGATTCGAAGCGATGGACATGAGTGTTGTAGAGAAGTTGCATATGGATTTTTATTTTTTGTTAATTTTCAGCAAAACATTGTAAGATAGAAAGTTTATTTTAATATGTAGAAATATTACTGTTCGCATTAGTTTAATTACAGTTGTTTTCTGATTGATTTATGATAGATTTTTTTTATTCGAAATTCATGCTGGTATCTGTAAGAAAAGAGAACAAGCGAACCATGCTTAAAATTGAGAGATAGAAACATCATTGAAGATGCCATATTAGCAAAGAAAGTTTCACCAAAGCTATCGTTCAACAGTTCACGTAAGGTACAATTTTGAATTTCCAGTTAACGAAAAAGTCCTTATGAATGTACCGAATTTGTTCGTCTACTTCCGCCTACAGGCCATGAAATGACCGAAAAGATTTGAATGCGGTATTCTTTCGAAACAGCTGAGTGTTGATTTTGTGTAAACAGATTCTAGTTACTTTCTTATTACTTACCTACTAATAAGGCTATCGATTCTTAGATGATGTGAGCCTGAGTTAAACCTGCTGTCCCATGCATGCTGCTTTTTATTGATTAGATAAGGAGCCATCGCGATGACTTGGTCTTTGAATAGTAGCCTTCACTTTTTGTAGTCCTGGAAAAACTTCTGTGAATTCCTTGAAATAACTTATGAAGCACCAATCTGCCACCATGATCTAACCCTTCTCAAGATTACTCTCCGGCTTCAGCTGACATCAAGCTGCACGATTTGCACACACGTTCCCTCTTTATGCTTCAGGTTATCGAAAGACCTTTAAACTTATATGTGACACGCCTTTTTAATGTGCAAAGCCTATGCGGTAAGTAAACGACATGCGTGCCTAAGGTAAATCGATGTACACAGTACAAGCATCATTGAAAAAGTTCTTTGTGGACATCGAATGACTTTTTAACAGCGTCATATCAGAATCCATAAAGATGGTCAGGGAAGAAACACATCACACAGAAATACAAACTTACACGAGTAGAGTCAGTGGAGTCAATTCACAACCTCTCCTTCAGCAAAGTTTCAAACTAAGGAAGTTGTCTTTTTGGTTTCAGTAGCGTCTTGCAAGCAATTTCAATTTTTGAAAAAAGGCGGCCAAGTGTGAATCGAACACATACCCAAAGGGTTCCGTACCACCAACCAATACTCTACATATTTTTCTAACTCTAACTATATTACTCATAGACTAATTTTAACGTAAATTTGAGTTGCGATTTATAAAAAAAATGAATTTTTCCCTTCAGTTATGACATAAGACATTGCTTCTTACCAAATTTAACGCTTCTATGTCAACAGAAAGTACTCATAACCAACCGCTTCGATTTATTTTTATATTGACCACACAGATTTTGGGGACCACAGTCGTTATAATTTGATATTAATTTCAAGTTGATATTCGGAAAAAAGGATCTTGACAGAGGTGAACAGAAGGACGATAGATCGATCCTATAATGTTTGGTTTTTCCTTTTGAGGTAAGGAACCTTTAAAATGGTTATTATTCTCCACATGATGAAAGAACAAAAAATTGAGAGCTTACCCGCGAACGTCCAGAATGAAAGCAAAAAATAGTTTCGCATCATATTCGAAGCTTACTGAACCTCGCGGAAAAAACTATCGAAAAAAGAGTTGATTAAACACTTTACACTCATTTGCTTTATACGAAACCTTTTAGAAAAAGCTGGTGAATACGATATATTATAAAATATGACTCTATTACCAATGCTAAGAAACTTCTCAAGTCCAAAGGGTCTCTGAAAAAACGAGGGTTGGTTTAAAAGTCTTCTTCTTCTTTTTTCTCAACAGTGGCCATCACTTCACTTGCATTGTCAAATTCTTTGCCTCGAAGGTGTTACTTGAGCCGAGGAAAGAGATCGAAGTCACTGGGAGCTAGAACTGGTGAAAAAGGCAGTCGTTCAAGCAATTCAAATCCTATTTCCTGAATTGCAGTATTACGACTGGAGCCTTGTAAACCAATGCGAAGATCCACATCTTATTTAATCAATATTGTTCCGCAATCTTCTTAATTTGCCTGCTTACTAAAAAAAAATTCGAATATTCCACCAAACTTATTGCTTCAGCGTCCCAAAAACGGATATGATGACCTTCCCTACGGAAATCGATACTTTGAAATTCTCTGGCATCGGGGGAGAGGGTCGCTTCCAGACCATCGATTACTGTTTAGTTTCTGGATCAAAATGGTGGATTCAGTTCTCGTACAGAGTCACAAAGCATGTCAAAAAAATTCTCCTGATCTGCCTGGAACTTTTCGAGATTCACCCTTGAAGTGTCGACTAGTTTTTTTCTTTTGCTCGTCGGTTAACATTTTCGGCATTCAGCGCGCAGTGATCTCCTTCATATGCTAAACTCTGGCAAGGATTCCTTGAACACTGCCAAACGAGATCACCGTGACCATAGCTATACGGCCGCTGGTCACTCTTCGATCTTCCCAGCTTGTACTCATGGACACAACGAACAATGGAGGAATATGGAGGCGCAATGTAATATTTTTCTTCGTTTTGATGTTCTCTCTATTCAAATTAATGTACCTCGCTTTAATCGTGGCCTATTTATTTATGTCTCTCCGCGGCCTAGAGCTTACAGATTATCATTACCTTTGGATCTCCACTCCTTCAAATATAAAAAGGTTCAACCCTCATTATTTTTAAGAAAAATATCATGCAGTAAAGATAATCGCTGGCATCCAAATGGCTACCTCAGCGAGAATTTAAGGAACTTTGAAACTACTTTCAGTGTAAATTGGTAAAAACTTCACTTAAGTCAGTAATAAACTTTAATTGCTTACGATATATCAAGTCGTGTCAAATCCCAATCACTTTCTCATCAGATGCTTGAGGCAACTTCGTTGTGCAACGTTGGATCAGCTGACACACAATTTAATATTTTTCGCAGAAATATGAAAGAAGATCCTCGTTTCAAGTTTATTTGATTCGTAAAATTCTCACATCTTTAAACACTCATTTCTTTATTCGTTTAGTTTATTGCTATAAGTAAAAATTACACGAATTGCACATCTTTTCTAGATCTTAAAAGCAACGGTAAAATATTTAGAAAATTTTGCATAAACAGGTGGTCCCCCGAGGACATACTGCGACCAACATTTCCAACTCCACAACGCATTTAAACTTACACTAAAAAAAACAAAACGCACTTCATACCTCGCTTGGCTGCACTCTCACATTTCCATCTCCATCATTCAATGGAAATACGCAATAGCGATCAGCACACAAGACCAAAATGCAGTCGCCGTATACCGTCGCTATGTCAGGTGTCAGGTGTCCATATGCAACCTTTCCGTACACATCTCTGTTGCTGTCCTTTCGCCAAACGACCCGCGTTCCAAGCGCCCAAAGTATTCATTAAAAACCTATAAAAGTAGTCGCCGTGTGTCGAAAATGCATCTTCTCCTTTTGCTCTTCACTCCTCTCTACTTCCTGCTATGAGCTTACCTAAGTCCAAGAATCAACCGACGGTTTTTAATTTTAAGGTCGACGCATATGCTTAACTCGGCTGAGATTTTCTTTCAGCTTTGCTTTATTTTCCTCAACCAGTGACGACGGACGAGATGATGTGAGAGGCAAGAAGCGATGCTATTATCATTTGTACCCACCGGCAAGAACTTCATGGTCCATCCTCGTCGGTGCCTATCCAATCGACGATCAATAACAATAATAATTTTCCATATACGACTGCACACGAGTAAGGAAAAGAAAATACAAAAAAACAAAACAACAAAAAAAAATGTACCCAAAGCTGTGTGCACCGTTACTTGTTATCGATGTCCACAATCATGCGCAATTTCATTTAGGCGAATTATAATCATCATCCTCATCAGCACTACACCGAGCCCCATGGAAAAAAAAATGAAATAATAAACCAACTACGCCAAAAAACAAAAACGTTCGTCTGTTGTTTGTATGGCCGGCAGCGCTTATACAAGGATTGCAAAAGATTCTGTTATGTTGCCGTGAGTGTAAAATTGTCTTTTATCTTTTTCGCCTCCATCCAAAATTGGCCGAATGATTTCTACCTTTCATCACACCAAAGCCCTGGACCACTGCAGAAAAGTCATCGTTTGTTTGTGGCGGCTTTTTACTTGACCGCGAAGGATGAAGAAAACGCGGCGCGCGGTATGCCCTTAAATGTCAACATTACAACATTAAGGGATTGTCCTCAATCTGTCAGGTTAGATATTCACCTGCATAAATAAATTCACTGGATCTCTTTGAAATTTTTAATGGAAACCCAATCACATTGTAAATCCCGTTTTCTTTTCCAATCGTCCTCAAAAGAGAAGGAAACGGCAATTGCCGATTCGCCGGTGACTACTGTTGGCTGGGAAATTGCATAGAGAATAATTGAAAATTTTGTCTTGATTAGAATTTCCGATTGCGCAGGAGTGCAGTGACAAATCGTTGAGATGAAGAAGAAATGAATTTCCTTGAATAAAAGAATAAAAGAGTTGATGCACGAACTTTCCAATCGATTTGAAATTGTTTATTTTATTCTCTATTTTCTCGCCTCCTTTGTTTCCGCAATAAATCTCCAATCTAGTACACAGTTGATTGGAGTGGAATTGGCAGCCGGAGTACATCCACTAGATTGGAATTTATTTGCATATTCCCGTACAAACAAATTCTGACCTCATTTCATTCTGTGTAGTTTCAACTTTCAGCACGCACATGTGTACTCGTACTTGCCTTCGTCCATGTTGTTATCATCAATCGAATCAATTGGCCATTTCCATCATCATATAGTTGCGCAACTCATGCTGTAAACACTTCTTCACTTTTAAACAAAGTATCCATCCGAAGTAATTATGCAACAAAAAAAAGCCTAATTATAGTTTTAGTGCGCCGTCATAAACATACATTTCTGCGAATTAAAAGAAGAACAAATTGCTGGTGGCATCGCGAAATTAACCAGTCAAGCGTGGTTGAGCTTTTATTCAATGGGAATTTGAATAAAATTAACAATATGTTGCAATTTCGCTGGCAGTAAATCGCAAACTGCCGCATGACATCTCTACACAGTTACAATGCAAAATCACACTGCGTCCGTTAGGAGTTGAGAATTTCCGCAGCAATGATAAAATATCATTCGATGTTACAGCACTAATCGAATTTATAGAAGAAATTTACGATCTGATGTCTAATTAAATGGAAAATTTTATGACACCCCTTCGCAAGTCGTCGAGAAAAGATAATTTTTGTTTTTTGTCTTTTCTGTTTCCTCTTAAGGATTTTCATTTCTTTAAGCACTTTGTTTGTTTTTTTTTTTAACATAATTTTATTGCCTGAGTGAATCTACAATCGATTCTGGTTCAACAAAACGGTGCTCCGAAGCAAGAAAATGAAGTTAAGCTTATTAAAAAGAAATATAATATCAAAATTAATTGTTGTATTTAATGCTGGAATGTGGTAAGTGCTTCCATAAAATTGTAAGTGTTTAAAACCAAAGTCTTCTAAGGGCGCTTCGCATATAAAAACAAAGTGACTGAGTTTGATAGAGACATCAGTTAAGATAATGTAAGCTGCATATAAGAAAGCATAACAATGCAGTAAGTAAGGCAAATTACAGCGACTTATAAAAGACCGACATACGGTTAAGCTTCAAGAGTTCTCACCAATATTATTAATTCGATCGCTCGACAGTCTCCTCTAACTACATGCAAGAAGGCATAAATGTGGCCATTAAATTATAAAAACATAAAAAGGACATAGATTGGCGGTAATTTTATTATTTTCTTACCAAGAGAAGAGTATCTATAATCCGCTTAATTTTATAGAAATTTCCCTTCTAAGTCAATCAATAAATTTTTGTGTTAACTAGAAAGCTTTGAGGTTATTTAAACGATGCGGCATGAACACTTATTGCTCATTATCGTGTTAACAAGTGCTTATACTGGGCAATTCGTTTCTGAATTTATGAAGGAATGTGCATATTAAGCTCATTGGTTTTGATGGGTGTCGTCGGACTCTTTTAATCCATCAGTGGTTCAATGTACTCATGATAGTTAAGATTGACTCTGGAAACTTCCACTTGAACAATTGCACTAGTGCTTGAGACGATTCATATGAATACCAAACAACAGTACAAATTATTGCCTAAGTTGTGTCGCCTGATTAATGTTGAAAATGAGGGCGAGGCATATATGTGCCCATTGCACTTTTCCCTAAAAATTGTTTACCTACACTTCGGTGGATTGCCAATCATTTGTGATTGTTTGTATATTACAAACTACTGTTTATTCCCTCCTAGATTTCAACCAGATCTGTGAGCCCGGTATCGTCAGATAACCCATCACTTTAGAGAAGGCGTAGGCTGGCTCATATGGCCATGTTTAAGGAGAAATCCCACCATGAACCCCGTCAAAAATACAAACTCGTTGAAAGTTCAAATGTAATTCTCGAAATTAAAGTAGATTCGGCGAATATTTTACTTACAAGAAGAGAGTTCATTTTCCAACACCATTATACTGATTTAAATCATTGTTATTTTATAGCGTGAATCTGACGTAAACAACATTTAGGAAGATAGTCAATTTTATGAGACTGCTTGGAATTTCGCCAGCTCTCTCATTGAATATACAACGAGTTGTAAGTAGGATTTTGAGAATCTGATGTTATTTCTGAAATCGATTACTCACAACCATCAGTTCCCCATGCAGACTGCTTCATCCTCAGGTAAATACAATAATGGTTTTTTAAAACCTTACATATTCCAGTATCATTTACTTACTTATCCGGCAAACAATCTTGGAAGGATCAGAACCTGTGAAGGTATGCCTTCCACCATGAGCACGCTGCTCAATTGCTTAGATTTAGCTTTTGTCCAGTGTCTGCAATTGCTTGATTTTTGAATCTGAGGCTTGGTCTTTTTGTTTTTGTTGAAACTGGTGGATTGATTGGATTCGAAAACTCTCCTTTTGTTAGAGCGTTTTTGTCCATTTTCACGACGCGAAGACAATATCCTCATCTTTGTACGACTCACTTAGTGGTTCCGCTTTTGCCTAGTGAATTAAAAACCGTTTTTATTTATTTTATATTTAAACTTCGCCATGGAAAAATCCTGTGGCCACAAAAGGACAAGGCTAACACTTGTCTATTTACATCCGCATGTCTTCAGTCAAGTAAACGAGCATCTATTCTGGATGGATGGAAGCAGGTATTATAATGTCCGATGTACCACAAGATTTTCCACATCTTAAGACAAGACAAACTTCAATTTGAACAAATCAAGTAAAAGTTGGACTGTTGTGATAGTGAAAAGAAAGCGGAGCAGTTAGCTTTATGCCTGCCTTTCTGCTAGATCAAGTTCCACGACTCGAATCTTAGAGTAAGTTTTGAGCTTTTAACTCGCCAAGTCACCCACTGGCGATGATATCAAATCAAGATCACAATCACTGCATTCAGAGCAGAGAATGTAAAAACAATCTATCAACACTAAATGACGTCAGTCTAACATGGGTACCGGAAACGAATGTGTAACTTGTAACGAAAAGTACGAAAAACTTGCAAAGAAAGAAGCAGAAAATAGAGACCAAAACCCTGTAAAGGAAAAAGGCGTTCCGCTGACAAAAGAGCTATAAATGATTGGGCAACTCAAGAATTCAAAACTTACCGGGCCAACCTAACAAGGCTCAGAATGGCCACATCCATTAAAGATAATCTGAGAAACAAGAAAGCGAAACAAGCTCTGCACTCTAGCAAGAGGAATCTATGGTTGACATTGGCACTCCACATACTTTGACTTTGGCTAACAGACACCTCAAAACGTAAAAGTTGTGGGGATCAAGAGGATGATCTGAAACAGAATGCTGGGGTTAACACTGATACCAGATCTTTCGCTTCAAAGAATAGTGACCAGTTAGATCATGTAGTTCGCAAAACAGCCGACAACAATAACCAGCACACCTATTTTCACTACAAACCCCCAATGAACCATGGCGGAAATAGAGGCACAATCAGAGGCTTAGGTGAAGAATAACTAGAGCTTTCTCTAGCCAACCAACTAATCAAAAACCAATCTTTAAGACCTCATATATAACTTTTTAGCATACAACTACCTAGGAATAAAATACTGCGAATTGTACGAATGCAAATGAGTCGAAATCCACCCACGAAGAAATCAAAAAATTATAATTCCAAAATTTCTCTTTTCTCGCTCTGTTTGAAACGCTTTTAAAAAAAAAGATATAAAATAAAAAGCGTCTTGGAAGAGAATTTAGTCATCGTCCGCCAATCTATCGATTGATTTTCAGGTTACAAAATTAAGTGCAACACTCGTTATTTTTTCACGCACAAAATTGATGACATCGGGAAAGTATCACCCACGGCGTTTAGGCTTATCGCCTCAACTAAACACTAACGACAAAGGTTTGTCCCTCGGAAGAAGTCTACCAGATAAACCTGAAGACACAAATATTCGACTAAAGTCATAGAGAGACACCTGTCCAGTGTTTATAGTGCATGCCATTCTCTTTCATTGAGTTGCGTAAAAAAGACATACGAATTAGTTTAGGGCGATTTGACGACTTTTTATTTTTCGTTTTTTTTCCAGTTTTTTTCGTATTTTTTGGAAAACACCGCACTAACAAAGAAACATACTAAATTGGTCATTAAGTCCGGCGTGACAGGTATCATTTTACATGCCAACTTGAATATTTTTCATTTGCGGCCCGAAAGAAAAAAAAAACAAAAAAAAACAAAATGTTTCCTCATCTGAGTGATGGGTCGTCACGGCCACATTTTTTTGTTTTTGTTGAACGATGATGCTCTATCGAAAACCGCAAAACCGAAGGCTGCATAAAATTCCCCCAAAGTCATCCTGAGCGAGAGTGCGCACACCACCTCCGTATCAATCAATCACGACGGATTTAATAATTTTTATTTTTGATTTTTCATGTCGCGCTTTTCTTTTAATCAAAATAAACGTCTTGCCGAGGCTAGAATTAAAAGAATCCAAGAAAACAAAAAAAAAACACGCATCGTGATATTCCCAAAAGTTACGTGATAACTTTCAGTTTTTCTTGTTCCCTTTATTGGGCCAGACGTGTGCATACAGCCGTACGGACGGACAGACGGACGGGCGAACATTTAAATTAAACGTCAATCACGATCGCCAAAAATCCAGGTTTCTCGTTAATTTTTATTTCTTGTTATTTTTTGTTTTTTGTTTCTTTAATTTCTCTTTGCGAATGCGCCGAGATAAGAACGGAACTGTTGCTGTCGTGATCATTGGGCAACCGCGGTGGGCCAAACTTGCGTAACGCTTCTGGTGTCGTATCGCAACGCAACCGGGCTTGGGACAGCTCAGTGGCCATCCGTCTCCCTGCTTTGTTTTATGTAAGAAGCGCAAAGCGCAAATCGATAATTAGGGCTTTTGTCTGTGGCGGAAAATGTGTTGTTTACCTTAGCCATTGGGCTTCTGATTTTGGGCATGGCAGCCCACAAAAATCGGTAGTGAAAGGCACCGATCGCATTTCATGTGAGGTTTCTTGCATTTTTCAACAACACATTTTTTTTTTTTTTTTGGGAAAGCACTAAAGAAGACTGGTAACACAGAACATGTAACTGAGACAACTGCAGGCAAACAAAGTCTTTCATTTGTTGTTAATATCATATCTGCGGATTAAGAAAGTTAAATTGTATTGAGGACGTCCAATGAGACGAAGTCAAAGCCCACGAATGTTGACCATTCTACAGCCTCGATAATATAAGCTCATCTTTGGTTTGGTGATCGCATTGGGCTGACATGGCTCTAAAACTGTTTGCTCTCAAATTCTGTTTATTTTACCAAGTCCGAGAGTTTATGTGTACTAACAAAACCAGATCGGGCTTGGTATCTTAAACGTTCGAATTTTTTACCAAAATTACTGATGCAACAAGGGGTTGGTTTCCTTTGAAAAATGGCTATAAAAAACACTGGTAAATATTTTGTATCGACTGCTGCTTTGTTAAAACGTGTAAGATTTCTGGTTGCAGTTTGGCGGCGAAGGTTGACAGTGGAGTTGGCTTGCTTATCACTTTTGGCAACGCTCTTATCGTCTTGCATATCATGCTGCCACTGGATTTAACTTTTCTAAAGGAGGCAACGAAAGCGATGTGTTGACCCGTAAAAAATGAAGTCTGTAACGACTTTCAAGAATGAAGCACTTTTAGTAAAATTTCTTAACAATGTTCGTTGTTTTTGAATGCCTTTCGGTAATAAGAGGCCGGTTGTCGTGGATTGTATTTGGATGGTGAAACTTGTTGTTTTAAACTGGATAAATGTGAAGTGACAGTCAGGAGGAACTGAAGGCCTTCGGACCCCCACAAGCCACTCAAACATTTTTGAAGAATGAAAGTCATAAGCCTGAACATAGTACAGGGAAATTTTGTTTCAATTCTTGGGTCAGTTTATTATTAAAAGTTGCTAATGTCCAGTTGTAGAAATGCTCGGGCTTACGGCAACGGATGCAATATGTTGTGCCGCTTTAAATGCTACAATCGGTTTATAACGTATCAGGCAAAAGTAATACTCAGTATTTCCGATCCGTGCTAACATTGCAACCCAAGATCGGTCTTCTTTGTACAACGACCCAATTAAAATCAAGTTGTGAAAGCGAAAAATCTGGAATAGAATGTTGAATCCCGACCCATGAACGGTCACCGCCTGAGACTCAGTAGCCTTCTCGCCTTAAACTTGGGGGTATGATTTGATAATCCCCTTTTGCTGGAGCTTAACTGATATGGCTGACCAAGTAAAGTCAAATACGTCTTTGGCTTTTTGGTAGGGCGCATAGAGTTCGGGACTTTATCTTTCCTCTAATCATTTTCTTTTGCTTTCCTCGTTATCATTTAGCCACTGGAAGCTTCTGATGATGTCGACGTCTGCATATCCCAAGTATTGGAATTAATTGCTTCAGCTAGCGATCAATGCAGAAAAAGTCTTTCTACTGCGTTTTACAAGGGTTAATAAGTTGACTAATTTGAGCCTGTCTATGAAAGGAGGCAGGTTGTTATGGTCAACCAAAGGAAGGCCGCGTAAGGTTAGATATTTGCATTTGCACAACATTTAGTTTCAATAGGTTTTGTTACACAAGATGAAGAACCGATAAAAGTCGTTTCGCGGTAAGCAAAACAAAGATTATGAGACCTTAGTGGCATCCTTGAGGCACTCCAAACGTGGGCAAAATACGATCGGATAATTCGAGTCTAAAAAGAACTTGATACGGCCGACTTTGAAGTTAGATTTTAAACACGACATGAAAGGCGAAGAAAACCCACTTGACTTAATTCTGTAATAGTTTCTAGCCAATCTACATTTTACGAATCTTACTCAGGGGATATTATTGGTATACAGTGAAAGTAAAAAAACTCGGAAAAAATACTTTCAAATTGTTTTGGAATGAAAGAGAGTTTGGCGAATGGACGGTTTTTTCACATATTGCTTCTATAATTCAGAGCTGACAGAAATTCGATATGGTTTCATTTATCCATACTGGGTTGACTATTCTGTTCAAAAACTCTTCCAGAACATCTCCCCATGTTTGAAAAGCTCCGTTGTAAACCGCCATTTGCCTTAATATTCTTCAGCTAATTAAGGCAACTCTCTTGACTTTAATACAAGAAACTCTCTTGACTTTAATACTGCTTCAACATATCGAGCCCTCAACGCATTTTTATTGTAAGCGACAAAAAGTGAACTTTGCACGAGACGTTGTTTCGCAATCAATTCGGTTTCATATCGGCAATCCAACAAGATTGGTCGCATGGAATTTAATAACATTACTTACGATATTATTGATAACGTTTAACGGCAGTTTTTGACATTTTCGATACATTCGCTAGCACGCTTTTAGCGGTTGCGATATAAATTAAAAGCAATAAAGATTTCAAACGAAATCATACTACAAAAAAAATTTTCTTTCTTCAAAAGACTAGCTTTTTTAAATACTTACGGTCAGCTGCGACTTTCAAAAATTTCGCATAGATTTCATGTACGAAGAAAAAAGTTATATTTGCCGTCTGCTGAGAACAAAGCGAACTGCTTTTCAAAACAATATTGTTTAAAATGCAATTTTTATCTTCATAAAATTTTCTTGGCGATAAGTAAAATTAATTTGATTAAAATAATAACATGCAGAGAGATGACATCCCGAACTTTTTTATAAACTTTTTTGATCACTACAACTTTTCTTAAGATACAAACCGATTCGCTCGACCGTTTTTTCATCGACTTTAGTTACAGTATTGATCGCCACGAAACGTCCTTTTTTTTATTATTATTAAGTACGCCCTGATGGTCCAGTCTAAGTACTTTGAAAAGAGTTTTTGAAGTTTAGAAGATTACCTCTTACAAAACAGCTTTACCTCTTTATAATTTGATGTATAAAAAATATGGATACTGCTGTCCCGGAATTTGATTTACGAGCAATTGGGCATTATTTCTTGTCTTTTTGGAACCGAAAAATATTGTTCTCTTTATTTTGAATTTAAATTTTTTCTACTTAAGCTGTTTAAACGAGCAAAAAAAGGATTTCATTTAAAATATTACAAAAATACTTCCAAATCGAATTATAAGTATTTGGGACCATTATTAAGACATACAAAAATCACTTTTTTCATCTGCCGACACTGAAGGGAACTATCATATTTTTAGCTGATGAATTTAATCCAGAAAAATTTTAAGTTTCTTGCATATTGGATAAATTTTTGCGTGATTTTATGTGCTTAACTCTTCTAACAATTTTAGCATGGAACCAACTATTCAAAGGACAAAAATCATGATACTGTGTTCCAAATTAAAAAGAAAGCGACTTTATTACGCTAACATCAACTGAACGAGATAAGCCGGTCCATGGGTTTTTCAGCGAACACTTCAATGGTGCAAAAAAGAATAGGATTTTGCAACTAGAGCGGTTTAGTGCAGGCGACACATTCTGATGTTTCCGATAAGAATACACATAATTTTAGTCCGTTGCGATATTTGGCAGGAAGATTATAACATAGGTCACAATAAAACTGTGTTGTCTGTTACTATGGATTGGAAATATTGTATTAACGTTATTTGCCGAATGGTAAGGCTAACTTAATTTTGGCAAAATCGTCGCTTGGCTTCTCTTAATAGGAACAGAAGAATCGCGGAACTTCTTCATAGAAGCCATATTGAAATGTAAGTCCCACAGCTCAGGTACATACTGCAGATCATGGCGTTGAAGTTGCTTGATAAAAATAAATGTAAAAAATGTCTGCCTTCCCCTTAAAGTTCAGCTGCTGCTTGCACAAGAATCGGCACACTTTTTCATGAACTAAAAATCATTTCAAAATTTTATTATTTGTCTTTAAGCGCAAATTTGTCCATCATTTCATTATTATTTCTTCAAATTTTCTGGTAAATTATTTACCACACTTTTCAGACCATAACCCAAATCGTTTGACCATCATGCCAATATGATTAGAGCAACAATGTTCATCAAATGGTAATTGCCCACAATCTGGGGCAGCTTCCCACATCTTCTTAACTAATCCGCTCCATTTGCTGTAATTACTACCGCAAAGTGCGGGGGTACATACCGCAGGTCATAACGTCTAAGTGTGTGGCTAATTCATTTGCACTCCAGCCAGCGTCGTCGGTTGTTCAGTTGAAAGATGATTAAGACCGTTCGGGCGTAAGTGATTCAATATTTTTCAACTCAACTGGTCAGCCTAAACAAACAGCAACATTGTATCTGTACGTATCTGCTGTCCAGTTGTGTTTTTTTGTTTTTTTTTTAGTTGCTGATACTTGCAGACTGCCTCTGGTTTGATTTACGATCCATCGGCATCGGCGTTTCCCAACTAGATATGAGTAGCATACATTGACTTGCAGTTGCAGCAAAGTCCCCAACTGGGTGTGTCCAGTCGGTGTTCTGCTGTTTCACTGTTTACTCTTATTGATTCGTAGGAATTTTGTACTTCTGGAAAAAGATAAGCAGTTGCTGATCCAATTGCGTAATTTGTTTTGTGACTCCGTTCACCTGGAGAAGGCATTTATGGATTTTAATTGCTCGCTTATGGCATTTGGAATTCCTCTGGAACACCACCAATTAATTATATGGCTCGTAAATCATTTCGAAATACTAAAACAGAAGCCGTCGTTTCGTTAAGTTGGACGAAGCGCGAAAGTGGTGTGGGAGACGTACACATGTCCAGGCAATCAAATATACTGACATTCATCCAATCTTAACATTGACATGATTAATGGACGTAATTATGATAAATCGCAAGCAAACGATTAGCCTAAACGCTTCCGCAGATTCGATTGCATGTGTTTTCCAAGGTGTCAGTGGAACAGCAGTGATGATGCCACAGGGTCTCTTCCCACAAAGCAAACACTTCCCGGATGTTGCCGTTGCAGGTTAGGCAACCATTTGTTCGATCACCAGGCCATAATCACGGCCCACTCACAACAAAGTCTAAAACTTTACAAACGAATTCCATCACACTCCTCGCCACCTCGCACGGCGCAGCAGCACCTCGACTTGGTCTACTACGCTCCACTTTTGATTACTTTTGACGGGCGTTAACATTATCGCCAGTGGATAGAATAATCCTTACCCTGGCAGCCCCGCATGGTGGAGAAAAGTTCAAAACAATTACCACAAAGAACTTCTGGCCATTTTCGGTCGTCCCCCTTTCCGGCTGCCGTCAAATATTTCATAACCATAAAATTTTCTGCAAAAATGGCCCCGAATCTATCGATCTCTTGCATAGATGCCGAGGAGCACTGGAGCGACTGGACGTACTGCCCAACTTCGATGTGAGTTATTCTTTGGTAGCGGCAAGCTTCTGCGCACAACTAAGGTAGCCACGCCGCCGATTTAGAGTAATAATGGGTTTAACAGTGGTAGCTGCTGCTGATAATTGGAATTGATTAATTAGCGATCGGTGTGATGTGTGTGGAGCGTGAGTACGCGCGCCGCTCACAAGGAGGCGGAGACCCTCTGCGATCTTATTCATGCCGTTGCAGTTGCAGTTCAGTGTTGCGAAGTGCACCATTAAAACCGGTGGTTTGATGAAATTATCTTACCCAATCGATCATTTCACATTCCCAGGCCACATTTGTGTGTGTATGCAGATGTCTGGCTGACGAGCGCCAATTAATTTTCAATTGTTCTCCAAACGATGCTGAAATGACAACAATGGATAAGCCGAAAGGTATGTGCGCTAAACGAGGTTTGTTTGACTTCGAATAAGGCGCAATCTTTCGAGGGATATTTGTTGTTCGAAAGGTCTGAAAGGAAGGTTATTAAAGCCAAAAAACCTTGGCATTTGATCCTTAAAAGAAACATGTTCGACTTGAGTCGCAAGCTCATGACCTTTGTGCTAAGCCTTATTGAAAGTTTGAGAGGCTTAAGTTTAAAAGTTTAATCTAAACATGTTTTGAAATTTCCTGGTAATAAAGGATTTCCCAAATATTGCAATTAAATGTTTTCGGAATTGAAATCGAAAATTGTTTTCTGAAAACTGTGGCAATACCAAACAGAAACTAATGAAATATTTAACAAAAATAAGTCAAAAACTGATCCAATTTCAAATAAAAATGAGGTAAATATGTCTGAAGCTTTTGAAGTTGCCTGTTTATTTAATGACCATTATGCATCGCGCTTTAAGCAGACCTTATTCAAGACATTATTATTGATGTTCAACAAAGCGACAGATTTTTCGTTGAGCCCTTTACTGCTTTTGAAGTTCAAAAAATAAGTTGCTAACTAGAAAACTCGATCTCCTCTTCCTGAGACCTGATTTCAAACAAAACGTTAGGACGTTCTATATTTTTATCCGGACTGTCGTTTTCCCGAAATCGCTCAAAACTGCAAATGTAATGCCTGCAATCATTTAAGGGGGAATACGACAGATATAAATACGTAACGCCCTATTTCGCTTTTATCGCGATTATACAAGACATTTGAAAAAGAGATAAAGTCCAGAATATTGGCCCTCTTATGGATGAAAGTGGCAGTTCTACCGAAGACGCTTTCTTGAAATGATGTAGGGCGATTTATAAAATATTAAATGACTCGAAAATTTCTGGCACTTAATTCATTGATATAATACCGACTTTAGGGGCTTGAGTTCAGTGAATTACATTTTGCTTGGTATTTCACAGGTTTCAGTTTTAGGGCCTATTTTATTCCTTCTATATATGTGCGCCACGGCTGCCTGCCTTTGATTGATGGGTCCGAGGTTCAACTCCTAGTCCAGCCACCATTGGCCATTGGAATAAATTTATGGCACTATCACTTGATTAGTCGAACAGCGATAATAGTCTAACTAATGGGTGGCGTTGTTGTAGTGGTTGTTGTATCCGCTAGAGTTGTTAGTTCGAGATGTTAATTAGGTAGAATTATTTGTTGACGGCACTACTGTGAAGGCATAACACTGATAGCAGGGTGTTGAGCTAACTCTTAGAAACTGTAAATAAATCGATATCATAACATCCGTCCTGGACTCCCCCACGAAACTGAATTGAAACCAAATATATCTGAGCTTCTGAAACCACTACAGAAATCGTTCGTTCTTCTTCTAATTCTTCCACTCGCTGCTTTATGAGAGTTTTCACAACCACTTGAGAGCGAGCAAAATTTCCAAAAAAAAATTGTTTTTTCATTATTCCAGCAAGGATTTAAGTGTAAAAGTCAAACCACTGCTGACGATACGGCCTTATCTTATTTCAGCGCCAGCTTCTTTAATCTGTTATCAGATTTTAATCATGATTTAGATGTTTTGCGTAAACGGTTTGTCTTGCGTAGATTGCGTGATAATCAATAAAACAAAGTTCATGTTATTCAAGATAATGGGCTCAATTAAACCAGATATCACACACAACTAGTTGCCAAAGATTTCGAACTGGACAACACGAAGAATATGTTGAATATGAAAACTGTTCTGATGGATGTTTCAGTATTGACCGTGTTGACAGTTTTGGATATAAAGAATTTAGATATAAATATATATTATATTGGATTTCAGGTTCAGCTCGAACGACCATAACATTTATTTAAAACAATATCTAAACATTATTCTGAGGCAGCTCTATAATCTGAGCCTATCCTGTGGCCGTATATATTGCCTTTTCTGAATCTAAGTAACAGAATGGGTTATCTTGCTGGGGAGGTACAAATAGTATAAAAAAATAGATCTTGCTATCCCTTATTTATTAGGGAGGAAAGTTATAAATGTCCGATTAACTCATCTGCCAAGAGCTTCGCAATGCAAACTCCAAAGGAATTTGGCCAAAACTAGGCCGACAACCGATAATTTTTTTCAATTTGGAACCGTCCATTTTGCAGTCTTGCGATTATGATCGTAAACTGCAGCAAATCATAATTGGATCTCAAACATGTTACTCGTATCTTATAAGTAGTAAGGTGATGCTCATAGAGGCAATATTAACATTTACGTTTGCGGCGCCTATTGAGTGTGAGGATTCGGATCTTCGATATTTGACTGCCCCCGCCTCTTGTGATTTATATGCAAAATTATGTTTGGAAGAGCAAATTCTGATTTTGGCGATCTTGATGCAGTAGGAAAATTGATGTTGCGTTTGATAATGCTTTGCGATTTGTTAACAATCTGCGAAGGTTATACCATGTCTTTGAATATGCCTATAGAGTTTTTAATATGCCTTTCAAAAAATATTGGGATCTTAAAATTCTTTTGTTTTGTTCGATCACCAAACTAAGAAGATGCCCGACTACCTTTTTCAAAGACTACAACTGGCTCAATCAAATCGAAACTTGCTTTAAAAAAAATGCTTGCAAAGAAACCCCTCGGAATTGTAGTTCTCCCATCGCATAGTAGCATCTTTATCCTGCTCGGATAAGACTTTGGGCCCCACATATATACTCCCTTTGATATTGATATGAAAACTGAGCTAAAAAGTATGCGATATGGTCTTCCAGAAACACCAGAGAGACTTATCTTTGACTCACATAGACTCATCCAAATCGCCGTAAGAATGGAACACCACACAGCTTGCGACTTGAATTTTATGGACCATTTATCTTCCATACTGAAAAGGCAAAGCCTCACAAATCTTCCGAACGGCATCACGCATTGCGTAGCAAATCATAAAAAGAGCACCTCCCGCTGGCCATGCTAATTTTACTCATCATTTACTCAATTTTATTTATTTCCAACCCATCACGACATAAACCAACGCTTTTGTCCCCTCTTCAGCCACACACACAACAACTGCAAACATTTAAAAGGAGTTCCGGTGGATTTTATCACCATTCTACGATAACCCATGACCAGCAATAGCGCCGGACAGTAAAATATCTTTAATTGGTTGGGGGTCATATAGATCAAGTGGCCGAAGTGCGCATGCGCAACATTGTTTCAATCAAATGGCAGCGACTGACTGGATGCAACATTGCTGCATTCAATGGATTCGGATGTAAACCTCTCGGGGGTTATCATTAAACGTTTCACCTGCGTTTTACAATTTGAATAACATTTCAATAAAACTTTGCAGGGGGATGGGCACAAGTGTACTTTGTGTCTTTTTGCCAATACGGGGCAGAGGTGGTTCTGTCGTTCGCTGAAGGACTTTGTGCCGGGCGGCAATGGAGAATCTTCATCTTTTGCTGAGTGCTGCAGCTAATCACGCTATTTAGATAATAAAGGCATAAAACTGATCGCAGCTTCTAGCCGCGAATAGAAATGCGAGCGTCCATTTTAATTGAGAGTGTTTTTTTAGGGTCGATGGTGTCGAACACAACGTATCGGATGTTGATACATTGTGGCGGCACCTGTTGGCAATTAAGTGCTGCAGGAGGCATTGTATGGATGGGTAAGGTTAGCTGGCTTTTAAAGCAAATCGATTAGAGTGCAAAATAAGCGTACCAAGAAAATTTTACCTAAATGATTCAAGTAAGGCAAATATTAATTCAAAGATAAAGACTTAAAAATGCCTTCTAATTTTCATACTAATTGATAATTTGATTGGTTTCAAGAATCATTCGCTGATGGACTTGATTTCAAATCAAACTTTGAGTTGTCTTGTTCATAAATTGCTACACATTTGAAGGACTTTTGGGGAGGTTGTAGATCCAGTGACATAGGTTCAACTCTATTCAGTCTTTGCATGAATACAGCACAGTACCCAACTTAAGATTTCAATTGCATTGAAATGTGCTCCATTATTGGATGGAATTCAATACGAACCTGGCCTAAAGCCAACCGAAACTGTCCCGTTTAGAATGCCATTATTATAATTATAATCATTATTGTATTGATTGATTTTAACGAATCTCGGAGATTACATGGCACGGGTATCTGATACGAAAGGGATTACGCTCTGGTAGGACCAGATCCAAGCTCTACGCCCATTCTAGTCTTTTGTCTTTGGCTGTTTGGTGAAACTGACAGTCGATATAATTCGTATTTAGCAAAACAGCTTTTTGAACCTCTGGCATTAGTTTTTTCAGGTTGTGTGTATTCTTTGGTTCATGGTCAGATTTTTCAGTCCCATTCCAGTGGCTAAGATTGGTGTGTATGTGCTCTGTTGTTTTCGAAAAAGTGTCATTGCGACATCAAAGATTTCGATGTTGATCTTGGCCTTATGCAAATGTGTAATATGTAGCCTTTTTGCTGCTTAATGCTGGTCAGTGTTTAGAGCCGAAATAATATAATCAATGCTCAACGCAAGTGGTTGGTGAATCAGTTAAGCGACTTTATTGTATCTGAATATGAAGTTATGTAGCCAATGCACTGCATTTGGATGTGATCGATTGTCATCAACGATTTCTTCCAGAATCCTTTCCAGCCATTTATAATTGTGCAGTCTCAGTGGATAACTTTCCCTACCTTAGCTAAAATTGTAACGATTCCTGACCAATGCGATTGTTTTGGAACTCTTGCTGGTTGATCAGTGGTTGGTATAACTTTAAATGGAAGTATTTTCGCATATTCAGTTGGTGATGTAGCTCATTGTTATTATTCTTTAATTATTTTTAATAATATTATTATTTTTTAAATATAATTTTTGATTAAAACAGAATCAAATCGCAAAATCTACAATATTCGGTCAACCCTCTGATAAATGCTTAATTTTGATATCAAACTTCACAGTTTCTTTTTTCTTGTAACGGGTCCGCCATCTAATGTTTTTTTTTCTTCCAACTATTGCTTATTTCGTGAATGGTAACACATAGCTCATGTCTGATTTGACAGATAATTAGTTTTATCCTTCCGCTGAATGAATATGGTGGTGTATACGCTTGAACAACGCTGGGAAATATTGCGACATTACTTTGAAAATCATGGTAATGTTGCAGAATGTGTGCGAAAATTGCGTACGGATTTTGGAAGAAGAGAAGCACCATCAGCTCCGTTTGTTCGTTATCTTGTGAAAAAAAGTGAAATAAACTGGCATCCTCATCGATAAACCAAAGCGTGAAAAGCCAAAAACAGTGCGTATACCCGAGAATATTGCGTGAAGCGCCATCAACATCAATTCACCGTCGTTCTAAACAATTGAACATTTCGGAGACATCATCGAGACGAATTTTGCATAAAGACCTTGGTATGACGCCATACAAAGTCCAATTGATTCAGGAGTTGAAGCCAACTGACCATCCACTGCGTTTTCGCTTGGCTAAGTTTCCCTGTGATCGACTTACAGAAGATGCCGGTTTTGCCAAAAAAAATCATCTTTTCGGATGAAGCTCATTTTGATCTTGGCGGGTATGTAAACAAGCAAGATTGTCGCATTTGGGGCACAGAAAACCCGCAAGCATACATTGAAAATCCGATGCACCCAAAACGAGTCACTGTTTGGTACGGATTTTGGTCCAGAGGCATAATTGGGCCATTTTTCTTCGAAAATGAGAAAGGAGTACCCGTTACAGTCAATCGCGATCGTTATCGAACGAATTCTTGTTCACAAAAATTGAAGAGGAGAATATTGGCAACATTTGGTTTCAACAGGACGGCGCTACGTGCCACACAGCCGAAGCTACACTCGATGTTTTGCGCCCTGTTTTTGAAGATCGCATTATCAGCCGCAGAGCTGTTGTCGTTTGGCCACCTCGGAGCTGCGATTTGACACCGTTGGACTATTATTTGTGGGGTGCCCTCAAAGATAATTGTTACGCCGACAAGCCAGAGACAATTGACGCTTTAAAAGTTATTTGGCGGACCCTATATATGCCAATTAATAAGAGCTTAAATCTCTATACGACTGTAGTACTGTGTGAATGTATTTTATTATTTCTTTTTCTTCTTCTTTGTTTTACATCTATATTTATTTATTTATTTATATCTTTTAATTTATTATTTTTTTTTGCTTATTTATTTACTCCACTACTTGCTAGTTAATTTATTATATCTTCATTTATTTGTTACTCTCATCAAATTAATGTTTATTTATCGACTTATTTTTTGGTCATATCACTTTACTAAAATTTTCTTACATTGAAGGTTTTTTCTCGTAATTTTTTCTTAAGATATTTTATGTTTTTTCCGCAACTCTTGTATCTTTTTAAAAAATATATTTCAGTTAAAAGGCAAAACATTTATCGAATCTCTGTAAATTGTGCGTTAAAAGAAATGTTATCTTAATATGAAAATAAAAAAATAGCGATCTAAGTCTCCAAATTTCTGTCCTTCTTTTTTAAAATAGCCCTTTTGTGCCTGAATTCGAATCAGTGATAAAAAAGAACTTGTAGACAATCAAGTTTTCTTTGTTGAACTATAAACAAGGATCAATAGGTTGGAGAATTCACGGTTCTTAAAGGCGACAACTTCATTGATACAATCAAAGGGCTTCATCTTCCATAATCGCTGTTAAAACTGTTATAATATTCTGTGTGTCTATGCATCACTTTTGGGTCGTTGTCTTAACAATCGTCAATTTCACTATGAAATAATCTCTATTCAGGCGTCAAACAAAGAATGTTTCGGTCACGGATGTTCACCGATTGTTGTTGTGATACTATTTGCACTTCTTTCGATTTGTGGAACCAATTCATCTCGAACTCTCGACTCTATATCATTAACATGTATGACTATGCTAGAGAGTCTCTGAAAATTGTTGCACTGTTAAAAAATATTGTCAATAAGTCAACTGAATTCCGCAAAAAGCCTCCATGCTAACGAGTAGGCAACAGGAGCCTATTTTCGCAAAGCAGTTACGTCTTTTTTTGCCATAATTTCTCTCATACCCTGCAATCCGGGCCCCAGTTACTCTGTGTACTGGAGTGGATTTCGCTATTCCAAAGCAAGCTTTGTCCCAACATAAAGGAATTGAGGACTTAACGACTTGCTTGACTGTCGGAGAGAATAAAAAATGTGAGCAAAATTTTACCGCCAGTGACATAAACTTTTAAAAACAGAACTTTTCCGTTGAATGTGGCTAAAAATAATATTAGACAAATACTCACAAATCTGGTAAGTCACTCTAATAAATAAATCGGTAGAAAGGACGCCTTTGATAAGCACGCGGATGAACTTCAAAAGACACGAAATGAATTTTGCACTAATTTCCCGCTCGAGATTAAACAAAGTGTCTTCATCTCACGAATAACGCTAAACAAACCTCTTGGCTGTTAATCTGGTTCATACACGAAAACAAATTGCCAGCCGCAAGCCCACACTTTTCCACTCACTGAGTAAATTTCTTGCCATCAATTTCCTATTCCGAAACGAAAATACCTTGGCCTCCAACGATAAAAAAGAAAACTTACGGCAAAAGAGATGGACTCAGAGTCAAATTAAGCGCCCCACCAAGCCACCACTCATATGTTTACATTTGCAATTTTCTAATTCACATATCATCATCAATGGCACACGATGCCCCAATCTCCAATCGCTTCTCCAACAAAGAAGTGTCCGCGGCGTCCCATGCAACATCGCCGCGTCGTCGCTGCACCATTTGCTCCATTTAAAATTATCAATCAATCAAAATCTCCTTCAGTATACATAACCAGAAGCCTTTTGCCTACTAGTGTAATCCATTTCGTTGATTACCTTTGATTACACCGTGATTTGTGTCTACCTCCTCCTCTTGCTAGCTCATCGCCGACTCTAGGCGGCGGTGGTGGAGGTGGGTGGCGCAGTGGAGGTACTGGTTTGATGCAAAATTATCGCCGCACTTCGTGGAACAACCCGCGGTGTAGTGTGGATGAACAAATGTAACTATTACAAGACACCAAGAACCGATCGATAGGTACAACAGCTCTAAAATGGAATCCATTGTGTGTGCGCGCTGACAAACGAACGAGGAGGATGTCAGGGAAGACACGCTGAAAACATCCGCTGAGCCACAAGCGACCAAGATAAGTAGCCAGCAAGTATTAGGGCTATGTATGGAGCTGCTCCATTGAGCACTCCACTTTTAACCACATCGTTAAACAGCAGAAGTACTATACATGAAGCGCACACGCGCACCAGTTCTAGATCCCCTTATCGGAATTAGTTTTGTGGTCAAATGAATGCAGTCAGAGGTATTGAGAGGCGTTGAGAGGCAATGATGGGGCAACAATAACACTATCGATGGACGAGCATTCAGGTTGAATTGGTTAACACTGGGTACCGAGTAGCGCGAATGTGCTTGGGTCGACAATTTAGTTAGCCGATATTCGCATTGTGATGCCATCCTCCGTTGGTCTGCCTGCTGTGATGTTGATTGCAAATTGATTTTCCGCTTTCCACTTTGTCCATTCCACCGGCTGCTGCACTTTTGCAACTGGGTAACATTTCCATTTCATTTCGATTGCATTCGCATCATCAACTTGATGCGTGTTGTAAATATCAACAATCCTAACAACTTAATATAAACCGATCAATTTACAGTGCTTGCGCAGAGGTGTTGGCTGCCCCGGCCGACACACAAAGCGACCTCGCACGGTGCGCAGCAAAAATAAGTGAAATCATGGAACTCTTGTCTTGCCAGCATATCGGAATCTGACTCTTTCTCTCTGCTCGCGGGTTAATCGAATGATTATTAAGCAATCGCCAAGAGTTCGTGTCCATTAAGAGAAAAGAAAGATCTGCTATATCTGCGTGTTGCTATTCGCGCAAGAGATGTAACCACAGATGCCAAAGTTAATCATCATTCTGCGGAATGGTTTATTTTTATGGTCCGCAGATCTGCCTCCAAAAAATCATAAATTGCTGCGAAATTATGGTTATCATAATCACCTCGGATGTAAGTCGACGTACGTACGTTTGTACGCCATTGTGCTTTCGATTTGCTATGCGCGCACTTCAATCCAAGTTAAGTGGTTCATCGAGGAGAAACAAGTGCTGTTGTGCACTGCGTATGCTGTCGTTCGATCAAATTAATTTAGTGTGTGATAACCATGCCTCAGGCAGAATGCTGATTACAAACGCTGAGCTGCAGCTCGAGAAATCAGTGCATCGCGTCTTAGTATGTAAAATCATTTTCATATTGGGTGTCGTACGTAATTTATTCGATTTAATTATGCAGGTAAAGATATTTTGTTTTTTCGATTTTTCTCGACGCAAACAGACGATTAAGTGAGAAGTTTAGTGGAACACTGAATATGTGGAGCACAACATTTTAATGTTAATAAATTTCAAAATATATACTTTGCTGTTCGATTGCTGACAGAAATAGAAGCAAATCTTATCAAGTTCGTACGTCAACTCTTTTGAATTCATTGCCAAGGAATTGTGACATTTATTGAAGTGCTTGTCAAAAAGTGCGTTAGTTGCAGTATGTGAAGCTGAACATTTGAAATAATGTATATTAGTTTTATCTATGACGTCATGTCTTCTTATTAATGTCTTTCAGAAATTTTAATTATGACTTGCGTAGGCGATGCGCTCGCAAACATTATCCACCCGAATTTATAGTTTCTGCGTAACATACACCATTTTCTCTGACTTCCTTTATCCTTTTCTTCAACTTGGCATGCATTATCTTCAACTAAGAAGAATTGCGAAATACGCTTAAAAATTATTGAACATGAAAGTCATCAAGTATATTCTTAAATGCTGACTCATTTTCAAAAACTCTTTGCAGGCAAGAATTTTTATCGTCACTGAGAGAAAAGCAAGCCTTGTTTGAAAATGTAGATATTCTTCTTGGATTTGCCTAGTTGTTGTCGCTGCTTACGCTTGACAAGTCATTCTGTAGGAGCACTTTATCTTAAAGCTTCGGAATACAGGAAGCGCACGGTTTAGTTTCAAGGCTTTGTTTCTCTACGAATCATCTTCTATACTTAGTTGCGCCGTTTTCTGACAGCAAATCGTACTGAGAAGCGACTTATTTAATCACTAAGCTAAAATGGAATTGGAGTGCTACCATGTTCTGAACGAAGAAACCGGATTTGTGTTTTATTCAAAATCTGTATATTTTTATTTAAAAAATCATAACGAATTCCAGCTATAAGAGAAAATATTATATTTATTTTGGAAAACAATTCACGATAAAAATATTGACTTTCCTTTACACAAACGATAAAATTTTCAGAGAATCTTTAAGATACAAAGATCCAAATGCAGATTTTTTTGATTCCAAATTTTGTCCGCGAACTACGAGAAACGAGAATATTGCGCAGGATGCTGATAGAAACAGAAGAGAAGGTTCGGCATTATGAGTAGTCACAGTGGCTCCAAGCCATCCGAAACAATGGCTTTTCTTTAAGAATGCAAATTTGACTTGAGAAATATTAAACAAAATGTAGTTCTGTGATAACATTGATTGAAACTCTGCAGAAGAAAATAACAAAATGGGGAAAAAAAACAGTCCAAGACTTCGCCACACTTTAAAACCGTAATTTTAATCCAAAGCTTCAATTTGGCACAGAGTTTTGCCCTTACATAGAGCCAACCTACTTATGAAGCACATTTCTGACAGGTTTTTTTTTTCAATGCCTAAATGCAATTTAAAAAATATTTACATATATTTTCATCACCACTTTAGTAAAGATTTTATAAGGGGAGCTTCTTCTGATGAACCTTATAAAATTTTCGATACGGGTATCATCAAAGCAGCTATCAGGCTCTTTTTTCTGAAAATCGAGCCGTCATTTTTAGAGTGCTTCCCTTCGCCAATAACAGTCGCGATATCGTGATGATACATACAACGAGTCAAAATATCGCTTTATTGGGACAAACATTTGGTGAGCAAATCATCTCAAAAGGTGGACCTGTCAAGTAGCCATTAAGATTTTACTTCCTTATACATGTTGTTAAACAGGCTATACTGACGACTAAGCAGCTAATATTCGGCTAATAATTTTTTAAACTAGGTCAGCTATGGTGCAAAAACTTATGCAATATTTGACTTTTGAGACGGGTTTCATAATACGCAGTCCTGGTGGTACTTTTCTTTTCAAGCATTTATTGCCCTGCAATTTTCGAGCTAATAATGCCATAATAGAACTTTAGAATTAAAAAAACTTGTGCAAAAAAATCGGTATACCCCGACGATGAATCCGCTTCGTACTTGCAGAACCTTGGCGGGCAAACTAGGCATTGTTTTAGCTCCTTTAAGATCCGACACGTCCGATCATATCATTTTCTACAAGTCAAGTGATATCCTAACCTGATTTAGCTTGACCTTATGAGCCTCATCGCTGAAGATGATTTTTCGATGAAAATCCGAATCATTTTCAACTTGTTGCTCAGCCCAATTCACGAACATACGACGCTTCTGGTGGTCAAGCGGCTTCATTTCTTTCGTCAATTTAATCTTGTAAGGCTGTAGGCCAAGAAAATTCGCCACAAAGACGTCACAGAGATGCCCAACGCTTGAGAACGACATGTGGAAGTCACATTTGGTGCTGTGCCTGTGGATTTAAATTTTTCCTCTAGACGCTCAATTGTTGATCTGCTAGGACGATTATGACGACCATAAATTAGACGAAGCGCTCTTAACGTTGAGACTCCTGACTCCGAATGTCGGTAGTAAATTTTGAAAAACCCTTAATGAGATATATTTCTTTTGGAACTCAAATCGCCAAAGTATCTGTATTCGCCCTTATTCGAGAGACCCAGTCTTCCCTATTTCCCTAGATATCGATATCCTGGTCGGATACTGATAATATAGTAGTATAGTAGTTCAGCAGGCTCAAGTTCTGTTAGAACCTCTGCCTGGAATACGTTACATGCGTCTAGTAATCTTAAGGGGACTTTTAGGTCTTGGTTTGTGGATGAGATTCCAGAACCACTTCTCTTTATGTTCATGGTGTTATAAGAGTATAACAATTTTGCTGTACAACTGCATTTTCCTGCCATTCATCTCTTCCAGATTACAAAATTTCGTACGACGCATCAAAGTGGAATACAGGAAGGGTTTCGTCCAATCCCTTCAGGTTGCCTCTTAGAATTTCGTTTAAAATTGATTTGCCAATGTTCAATTCATATAGAATTGAGCGGTGACCCGTGTTGCTGCTTCTTTAAAATTATTTGTGAGCTTAAATTTATTTTTTCCCATCTGAGGTAATTCTGAAGCTTGTAGTAATTAAACCAAATCCCAGCTGTAAGTAAGTAAGTAAGCAAGACTCCTGAGGCACCTTCTGGTTCCCGCATTTTGATGTTTATATGGGTTCACCTTTGGGTGTTAAGAATCAATAAGTCTTCGAAGCGATGCGTGGTATCACTGTCTACATTGTCTACATAAATATTTTAAGCTTATCTGCAAAAGCATACTAAGAACAAATTAGAAACCTTCCCAAAAATAGCTAAAATGCCGGTTTTGCAAATCGTCTGGAAATAAGCTGCAGTACGATTTTTCAAATTCCAAATAAGAACATTGTATAATGATCCTTCTCTCCATGAAATGTTATTAACATTATTTTCCATCATTCTTCCTTGTTTGAGTGGATGCCAGAACTAAAACATAAGTACTTTAATACATCACCAATGTTGTTGATCGTCTTTTAAGTGCTTCAGCTACATATTGGTATGGTATATTTTTTTCTTGAAAACTTCTACCATAAAAAGTTCTTCCTCTTACCAATACGAAATAAAGATAAATTCAACTGTTCACATAACATACGATCAATGCCGCTGATGTTGTCGCTTAGCAGAAATCAGCACCACACCTTCAATTGAAATCATTTTGTTGATACTTTCGTATTGTTTTTGTTGTTGTGATTTTTTTTCTGTGCATCTCTGATTGGCTTCGTTTATTGCCCAATTTATTCGAAGAAACAGAAACAAACAACATCCGCCACCGAGCGCGAGACCCAATCACAATCACAAAAGACAGTATTTTACCTCTGCCGCTCAGTTTGCCCCTCTCGACCAAGTGGCGATTGTGTAAATATGTAATCCAATTCAAAACGAAAATGTTAAAACCAATAATCATTAAAGAGAAATAAGGTAATGATGTCCTATTAAATGGAATCAGTTAAAGGCATCGTAAATCCGAGAAAGACTGAGGTTTGAGTGCTGCAATACTGCCACGAGGATGGTTGAGTGAGTATAGGTGCCCAATGCTCTTTATCCATCGTCCAGATCACCATGGGCACAAACAAAACCAAACAAAAGCTAAGAGAAAAAAAATCGAAACAAAAAAAAAGACAGAGCCAAAACATCAAAATCAAAAGAGTTGAGTGACGAACTTGCTCGTGTGCATTCTTTTGTATTGTATGCGTGTGGCACTTTACACGACGACAATGACGAGGCAGAAGGCGAGGGAAGGTAAAAGGTAAAAAAAGAACAATAACAAAATGATATCGATTAAAATAACTTAGGGCATCGTTTGCTGGCGGCTGTTATATGAATGTGATTTTGTTCTTCTCCGTCGCATTGTTATGCCTGCCTTAAGGGGTGTACCCGTAAACCTTGACTAAACAACCTTGTATACAAGGACATAACTATCACACCAATTAGATAGATTGCAAAGCACCAGAATTCAGAATTCATCAAAACATCATCGACAGAATTAGTCTCGATGCCCAACATTCCAAGACTCATGGCCCGAATTCAAAGCGAGTGCCCTCTGGATTATACAGTCTTCGCCTAATTGTCTACGAAACGCAGCGTGCCTTCGTTAGCTGCTGTTGTTGTTTTATGCCGCGTAGCCGGTGGCTAATGGTCGAATTAATTAATTCCTTGGCATATCATTAAAATGTATTTTGTTGCGTCTGCTGTCAAAAGGCTTTCGGCTCCTACTTCTGCTGGTGGTTCTGGTGCTGCAACAAATGCAGTCGTAACGCAGTGTCACCATGTCTCGCTTAATGCATTCCTTGCAAACGTACAAGCAGGTAGCTATAATAGCCTCTCGCTCGATCGGTCGTTACTGTTGCACCGTACTTCTGCGCCAGACTATAACTTCCCATTTAGCCGACGTCACCGGGACTCATTTACAAAATTCATTATCATTCGAGAAATATTGTCTTCTGCAGTCGCGATTTTATTTATGAGCCAAGCTGGTGCATTAGCGTGCACGCGTATATGCCTCTCTGCGTGTGTTGGTGTATGCGTTTGTCCATTTAGCTTAATTAAATTCTCTTTGAGTCAAATGCTCATTTAATGCAATTAACCATTCGGAAGAGAGACCGCAGCATTAAGGATATCATTTCAAATGCAAAATTAATGTGCAATTCACTTTGAGCATTTCTCAAGTGGGCCGCTCGCTTGTCCACTGTGGCCATGAATGGTGCTTCTGCTGCTACTGTTAAAATGACCATCATCAGTGAAGCAGCTAGCAAGCACGACAACTTACTGTCAGTGTTAGTGGTGTGGGCATAATAACTCGGTAAATCTGCATCCACACCAGCGCTCCTAAGAGCTGATTCTATTTGCTTCTGGGGCAAAATAAACGGTTTTCATTAAGTTCACCTGTCTTTTCGGAAAATTTACATTTTCCTGCTTTATGGTAGACACGAGGCTCAAAATGGAATTGAAGTGAAAGACACCATCTGAGTTGTTAAGCAGGCGAACACTCGGCTGTGTGGTATCATATTTCATAGTGAAGATGGACGAAACCATGATGAATTGTGAATTTATTGGATGAGCAGCATGATGTGTTGGGCGAGATTTGAAAACAACTCGAGCAGAAGTCAGCAGGAGAAAATATTGGATTAGAGATTTTATGAAATGGATTGTCGCTCTGTAAAATTTGTTGTAAGTGGATTGAGTTTACAATCGAATTGGTCTATAAACCTGCAAATGTTTGTGGTCTTGAGTGGGGTAAAACCATCAAGCAACTCAGTAAGGTAAGCTCTTAAGACCAAACCTTGGATAATTTTTTTTAGAGTATAGAGTAAGAAATATTTGTGTTATTCGTCATTATTTTGTTAAAGTATTTTTGTAAAATGTGTATGGTTAAATATTATATGATGGTACGGAACCCTTCGTATGCGTTAATGACTTGCACTTGCCTACTTTTATTATAAACTTTCTTTAAGTAAGCACTCAAGGCTAACAATATGCTTAAAAGACTGTGTCATTAGTCGGAAGTCATACTTCACTTCGTAATCCTTTCTCTGTTTAGGCAGAAGAGCAGCTTGAAATTGAAAAACAAATTTTACAAAACATAATTCTTCCAGTACAATCGCCCTCAAAAGCAGTCAGCAAATTCGCACGTTGCCATATAGGAGCTTAAGCATCCTGAAAATTGTGTGTGCTTTTGAAAGCAAAGAGAGCGACTCCGAAACATAATAAATTTTTTTTTTTGCAAAAGAATTATAGATTTAATCTGGGCGAGGCAGTGTTCCAGCAAAATGTGGAACGGACAGCACAAATCGTTCATTAATCGATTTCGTTTCGTTGATTTTGCTTAACTGGTGGTATTTGAAGCTGCAGAAATGTTTTTTCAGGGGAATCATTAAAGATCGATGATTTGAAGTAATTCAGATACTTTTCAGGTAATCAAGTAAAGCATTGGCTGCTACCATCAGAACTGTACTGAAAATATAGTTTGAAAGGGCGGCATATTGCACTTTTTTAAAAAGCCCACGGGTGAGTAGGGAACTTGTTTAAACATCTGCTTTGGAATCAATGAATTAATCCCATGTGAAGAAGCTATGAAGACCTCAATGCTAGTGATGAATGATGAAGAAACCGTCGAAGAAAGCAAAAAACTGGGAGTCTATATTCGAACTACATTCATTGAAATATCTGAGTATTAAAACACCACACAGTCCTTCAATTCCTCTCACAATTCTTTTGTTCGCTCTGCGTTACGTACATTATGAAAGTGGTCCCTCGAAATCGAAGAAACTATAAAAACGGCAACAAATATCGAAAACTAATAAGCAGTCTTTTTTATAAAGTCGTTTTGAAAAAAAAACAATAGGCCGACTGTACGGGTCCTTCATATGTCAAACGCCATCCAAGACTCCTAAAAGAAGTGCATCGGTCATATTTGATGAAACTAAGGCTGCGAAGCTACAGCACTTTAAAGAATATTTGTCTCCCATATCTACACCCGTCCTTGTTTAGTGTACGAACAGGTTAAGTGTACTCTGATTCAGTCCTTGAAATATCTAAGCAATAAAAAAGTGTAGAATGAATTCGGTGACTTTGGTAGGGATATATTTGTTAAGTAAGTCTTTACGTGCCCATTTTCCAGTTACTTTTAATGGTTTACTCTTAAAACGATTTTAAGCTTCAGAATTCCCTAAATTGAACTTAAGACGTTTTTATTCTTAACTCATTTTAACACTTTCACCGCTTTCTTCTAAAATAACAATTCATGTGGGACTTATTTATTTCATATAAATGGAACAAACGGAATCCTTGGCTTGTATCTTCATTCATAAATGAAGTCACTTCATTTATTTTACCAATTGACTAACAAATTTCCTTCTGCACATTTATAGCGAGAGACAATATCGAAAAGAGTTATCTTTCGAAAAGAGTTGTCTTTCCATCCATAAATACGGCTTCTCAACAATGTGCATCTTCATAGCTCGCATTGTTATAAGTTACTATATAATTTTGAGTATGATCGCACATACAAGAAAGCAATAATAAATTGAAGTGACAGCAAAAAAAATACTGCAACAACTTCCGCTGTGCGTTATATAAATTAGAGGAGTGATCCAAAGGAACTTAAATGCAGATATTTTTAATGCCCCTTGAAGCCTTACAGAAGGTAAAGAAAATCATGTAAATTGAGGAACATCTCTGGAATGCCGTCACTAAAGCCATGATCAAGTATCTCTGCCTAAAAAAATGTCGTTCGAAGACATACTCTTAAAAACTTTCGATGGCGTTGCTCCTCCATATGCAGTCCCTTGCTGCTGCAAGGTGTTCAAGCTCAGTAGAATAACTACAAAAGACACCCTGAGAGACGGGAAAATCATACATTCAGTTTATATCGCAGGATCTCTTATGGAAGAAATAAAAGGATCATTCACACAAGATTAACCAAATGTCAATTGATGATCAACAAAAAAATAAAGAAACAAGTTGACCTTTGAAGACGAAACTGATGCGAAAATCTTTTTGGGGCAATTCGTTAATCTGAACCTCAATCCATCAATAAGATATTGAGGCGAATCAACACCTTATCTCGAAAGGTCCATTTTCACTGTCACCGAAGAAATTCAACGCCGCAAGTTCCAGTTGGCTCAAGTGATAAGTCAGACAGCAAATCTAATCCCGAGCTTTTTTTTCAATTTCAAATCTGTCACCATTTGTTATTGGGAACACTGGATTGGTCGACAAGCGATTGTAGTCTGACTAAGTGAATGGGCTTGGTGTAGTGGTTACTTAACGACTGCTGGAATTCTTCCTGTCAAAATAAATTGTTATGTGAAGATGATGATGATGAACCTTTCCACTGTTTTGTCTGATTTCAAATAAAATACTGTGAATCATGCGAATGCAAATAAGTCGCTATCAAATCCTCCGACCTAATTCAGACTCCAACCATGAAGCAATTACAGCGACCGAAATATATATAAATCGAAACAGAAGCGGGCTTCGAATTTGGTAAATCGAGTCCCCAGAAAATTCTTTCTTTTTACCCGCGTTGAGGAGCATCTGAGGTGTAAGAAATTTGAAGACATTTTTCCACTTTTATAAGGATTTTTGAAGAAACCAATAAAAAACTTACTGAACTTGATCAGATTGAGAATAAAAAATTGAGAGAGCCCAATCTGATATCATTTCTTTCCACACATATTGTGCGAAAAAAACTGTGCAATACAAGAAGTTATCACAAACTTGACGAGTCAAGACAATACTGTGAATGAAAAAGAAAAAAAAAAAAAAGGCCGATTGTTTGGTTTTAACATTTCTTTATTTCCAAGAACCCAAATAGAATTTATAATTGAATAAATCAAACTAAATCTAAATTGTTATATAAAAAAAAAACAAAATTCATGACTAACCTCATTTTTAATTTTCTTTCATTACAGGTGAGTGTCTTGTGCATATGTTTTTGTTTTTCTCAAAACTGCGTAAGTATACTCCTTAAATTAACAACCACGCAAAGCAACAAAAAAATATTTCCTATAAGATGTTAGCATTTAATTTACCATTAAAACGGACACATTAATTGTATGTTATGGCTGGTTGTAATACATCTTAAGAACGCCCCTAAATTTCACCTCATTCTTCATGATCCGAATTACCACTGCCTATCTACCATACCTCCCGGCCGACTCACTATGTGCGCGTCCAACTCTACAGATTACAAATAATTAACACATTCAGCGGCAGCATATACATCACCATCCGGGACCAACCTCTGATACCCTTCATTTAATGGCAAACTATAATTAAGTTCAACAAAAAAAAAAAAAAGCATCCATCCCAACGCCATTACACAGTGCAGTGAAATGGCAATAAAACGCTCGAAATTCGAATCTTTTGAAAATCCACGAAATAAAAAATAATTATATGGGTGTAGTCCTCCAGCATCCGGGGGGGAGAATTTATGGAAACCATAGTGGCCAGCCAAAAATATGTACACCCGAACACTTGACCGATTTTTGTTGAAATTTATTGATTGCATCGATTTATCAAAGACACAAAATGATGCGCTTCATCTTTGTCTTCATCTTGTGTATGAACGGAATTTTTTTTCTACAAGAGTAGTTATCGTCAATCTCTTAATTGGTTTTACTGTACTTTTTCTCTTTTGGCAAAAAGATAATAAGCACTCTGATGAAGCCGGCAGATAGGACGTTTATGACCCATATCCTGGAAAAACACAACAGCGGACAGCAAGCCGAAAAAAATTCAAATTCATGAATTAACTGCGCCAAGATTTATCGATGTGCACGCGCATTTATGCTCATCTCGGATGTCGACCGAGTGATGAGTTTTAAGGCCATTCGTATCCTGTATACACGAGTGCGTATTGCCCGGCCATTTGCGCTCAAATGGACTGCGATTTATGAGGACAAATTAGGTGGTGAGCGGGTATCTACAAAATTCGTCCGGATTTCGCGGAATTCCACCGACGACGAATGTCATTACAGATTTCTCTTTCGATTCTGTCGATTTGTTGTTTTTTTTTTAAGTAATTTAAATTTTAGGAGTGCACGGCGCAAATGGCGACTACCCTCGGCTGGTATTTAGTGTTGCAAAGGCATCTAATTATCTGTTGTATTAGATTAAATTCTCAGTCACGACAGGTACAAGTTTGTTGCATTCCTTAATCGAATTCGTTATTAAATTGACAGCTTGTTGCTTCTAGATATTGATTACCCTACCTCTATAGTGTTTTGCGGGGTTTCCTTCTTCGTCTTCTTCGTCTTCTTTGAACGGTGTGTTGCTCCATTGTTGAAGATTTGTTATTTGTTTACACTCCACTGTAAAGTTCAAGAGGCACCTCTTGAGAATGCTGTGCGCCTCGGTAGTACCACTGCTGCTTCAATTATTGCACAGTTGTTTTTGTTAATTTTATTCAATTGACTTAATGTGCACTGCCATTATGTGTAATTTTGCTTCGATAATGTCAAAAAAATGGTGTACAACCACAAGAGTAACACGAAAAAAAAAACACTCACTGATGAACGAATGTAAAGCAATTCACGTCCAATTTGGTTAACAAGACGCTTGCTTGCTTGCTTTCTTGATGCCCTCAGCATGCATTAAGGCGTACATATATATAAGTTGGTATAGAATCAAATCAATCAATTTTGTAAGAGCAAAAGGTAACCCGTAAAACTATATGACGTGCGTTTTGATGGGCTTGAAATCGATTTCAACAACGAAGCAACAAAACATCAGCACAACCACCGGCGAGACAATTAAAAATAATCGCCTTTAATTATGTGATCCATGATTGTTGTTAGCTGATTTCAATTAAAGATATTTCGGTGGTTTAGTGTCTGTAAATGGAATTGGAAAAAAAATGACGTCGCGTCGAGTGAGTTCGCTACTCAACTCTTTTGACTGCTTTTGGTTTTCTATGTGAAGTGGTTCCATGAAATGGAAAATTACAATAATAATTATCTTTTGTGATGTGCAAGGTCATGGCTGATGATGATGATGACTGAGTTCAATGGTTTTGACATATTTGCTTATATTTTTCTTATGGGAAATCTTTGTACCCCGTCGAGGGAATTGACCGTTTAAACAGCAAGCAAGATTTGGCAAATACCTTTGCTTTACCTCTTGACTCCACTGTGCCCGCACTGCAAATACATTTATAGGTTGTGATTTTCGCCGAGCACAACTTTTTAGTTTAAATAAGATATGGAATCGAATTAAACCCCAGATTCCATGATCTTCTGTGATAATTATTGAAATACATTTTTTTACTCATTAGCAACATATGTTTATGTGAGTATGCACACCAACAGATCCGTTTAAGTATTGACCGTCGTTGCTATGCTTTTTTGAGAAATTATCCTCTCACTGTTTCCACGGGCACCAGAAAAGTAAGGCTTTTCGTTCGGAAGTTGAACTCACTTTTCGTTTTTATTATGAAGGATCTTGTTAGAGTTCCATGGTGGAGGATTTGATTCAATTCGAAGTCATATGCGATTGTCGATTATACCATATTTCAAGCAATTAAGAATGTAAAAGCACATAAGCATAACGACGCCATGTGTTCGTTACTGAATCTGATATTCCTTGAAATCATAAATATTCGGCTTTCCCGAAAACAAAAATTGAAGACTGAAACACAGTTCAATTAAACGCAGTGATAGATGCACTGACATGGCCAGAAACAGAGTTGCTATTCTCCTGTAACAAAGACCATAGATCCGAAAATGTCTTATTTTAAGGAATTCGTACTGTACACCCTTCACTGATACTGTCAGCACGAAAGAAGAAGTCTATAGCCATACGGATCTGCGAGTGAACACCAATTTTGTAGTTTAAATTCGAAGATAAATGATTACATTCACGTTATGTTAATTGACGTTCACTTAATATACTCCGCTGTCAGCTAGGATCAACGAATCAGGCCTGTGCTTCTGATCTATTTAAAACATTTATTGGAATAAAAACAGTTTTTCCATTGAGTGAAAAGTTCAATCCCCGCGTAAACTTAAGATAAAAAAATGGGTCATCTCCTTTAACTGAAAAATGTTACTTAAGCTGAAAGGATGGTTCTTCACTGCAGTTGTACGTCCGCTCACATAAAATTTACAATTTTAAACAATACACCGAAAATACGAGAGCATATTAATGGCAGCCGCCATGAGGATGCTTAACATGATAACAAGACTAACAAGATGGTCAAGACTAACAAGATGAAGAATGGTCGAACTGGACGATTTACAGAATTTTTCTTAACTAAACTTCCAAATCATCTTCGAATTTGAATAACGAAAAATTATTTTATATTTGATATTTTTTATTATTATTATTTATATATGCAATAAATCAATGCTTGCCATTTACTTTTTATTAATTTTACACTTTAAGTAGTTCGTACGGAGAGCCCAGTTTTGAATCACTTTTTCGAGCACGATGACTGGTATCTGACTTTAAACATGTGACGTGTTGTCTTTCAAGGCTGCAGTTGATTTTGACGCACGTACGAGTGATGTGACGTTTTCTCATAAATAAAAGTCAAACTATACGATCAAACTGGCCAAATCTTCGGTTAAGAACGAGAGTTGTGTATCATGAAGTATCATATCAGGTTAAGCTCGAGTATTTTGCGCAAAAAAAAAAGTTAAAGTCACTGACCGATAGCATGCACACCTGGCGAAAACGATTTTCTTATAGTCATCCTTAAAAAAGAAAACACGAGCCAATGATTCTGTCGGACCATGAGCCGCATGAAATTGTACATTTTCTCTTGTATTGCCTGAGGGTGCTCGTAGGATGAAACTCTGCAGTTTCGTTTACTAACATTCCCATTCAACCAAAAATGAGCTCCGTTGTCGGGGATAATTTCTCGATACTCCTTAAGCTTTTCCAAAGACCACTCGCCAAAGATTCGACGCAGTGATTGACCGCTTGACTTCATTTCCTGCAAGACCCCTTTTTAATAAGGTTGACCAAGTTCCTTGCATATAATTCTCCATAAAATCGAGTAACATTACCACAATTTCTGCGAATGACAACGAATGATCAAATCGCAGTCTTCATTAAAACTGGCAGATACAGTAACAATAAAGAATCCACCCATCATACACTTAGCATATTTTATGGAGGAGAAAAAATAAGCTGTCTGAATGCTTTCCAAACTTGCTTCCAATCTCTCCTCTCAGTACTTTGAAAAGTCACAAAATGATTTAGCGACACTCTCCAATGCGACTAACTCTGTTTGGCAACTTTTCGAAAAAGAATCCTTGCCTTCAAATGCTTCATCTTAAGTCTAACTTTATCGATTTTAAAATTACAGACGCAAACTCTCGTTAACACACGATTCAAAGAGCCGGATCTAGATAACAATCCAAAGAGTTTCTTCTTGTGAATTTCGCTCGGTACCACGAGTATACCCAAGAGGTAGCCATAACTTTCAGTTAAACGTTTCACTACAATTCTTATGAGACAGCATACTAATTGCAAAGAACTCATTCCCAGAAAAGCTACACAGCTTTATGCCTTGAGCATTCACAGTACACTCCACCTGGGATGCGTTACCACTCCCTTACAGTAGTTCCCCGACATGGCAAGTCCTTATAAAGTTAAATCCCATTACTGTACGTATATTGTCACTGTTAATTACACACCAATTACACTGATTACCACTCATCCTCTTTCTCTTATTTATCGACTCAATGACACTTGTTCGATTAATAGCCTCCCTAGGGGCACCAAAAACACAAAACCGAAGCGATAGAACAGAAAATTAAAAACAAGCAAAAGAGAATGCTGCGCATCCCTTAATTTATGGAGCCAATTGGAATTTGCATAGCCATGCAAAAACTGACATAATTGCCAGCAACGACGACGTGGACGACGGATCAATCGAACGCCAAAGAGAGTAGCAAAGACCCACCAAAATCAAATGAAACAATGTTAGCCAGGCTAAGGCGCAGGCGCACCATGTAATTTCTTGGTGCGCTCCTGCTAAATCCGTTGCGTTGTTCCTGTGCGCTGGTTATTAAGCCCGCTGATTACGATGATTATTTCATACATTCGACAAATTATTAGCGAGAGCTGGTCCCATCTCAAGGCGTGCATTGTTCTCCATGTACAAACGCCGAAGAGGAGGACCGCACCAATGGACGCGACGCGATCTTGTGGTGGATATGCGTAAAACAAAGGATCTTCCACAGAGTCGTGGATCTTGCGAGCCAATCTTTGCCCCCGGAGGTATGAATTTTTGTATTTACTGCTAATTGTCCTGCTTTGGCTGGGTTTTCGGTTTGGGGGCAGCACCGCACCGTTGTTGCGTTTCCTGTAAAATTACACGTTTTTCGTTGAAGGGAATGCGATTCGTGACATACATTCGGTGCGCATCTGCTGAAGGGAATAGCTCTAACCTGTCTTCCGTTCCACTTTTCGTTTTTCTGATTTGCATCATCAAATTGCTGTACACCCAGGAGAGAGAGGGACTATGCCGCTGCAGTTGCAAGGCCTTCGTCCCGCTCTCTTTCGCGTGTAATTGTGCGGCGCACTTGTACGGATAATTGCGCGCATTGCACCCCAATTAATTGGCCAGCTAGTTGCATAGCTCCGTCATTGTGACTGTGTGTCATAGGGCGCGATCGATCCTTGGTATTCGGTTGCGCTTGCGCTGCATAATTAATGTAATAATTCGATCTTGGTCGTACTCATAGATAATGCATAACAACGAGCTGCCGCACAGCCATCGATCAGAGTAATCTTGGGCCAAGCCATGCGATAGCATCTATCCGCATGTGTACCCGCTGCCCGGTCTTCGGGGACACTTCGACGACGCCATTTCTCATTCATCAGAGACGCGCACTTGCTGCGTATGTGCATATGCTGTGCTGGGCTACAAGCTCTCGATATAAATCTGTCTATCTAAGCAATCGATCTGAAGCTGGTTGGTTGGTTGGCTGGCCAGCGCAACGGGTAACAAACTGCAACAAAAGCCCAGTCCCACTGGCGTAGATACTTCATGGGTCCTCACAATGAGAGCGAGAGAGATTGTTAACAAGATTGATTGCAGCGCCGCACCGCGACTAGTGAGCGCATACAAAAGAATACACACACACGGTGCGGTGCGATGAGCTGCTCCACGATCATTAAGGAGACTGAGGAGGAGATTGCCTTGTTAAAGGGTAGCTGCAGCGCGAAAGATGGAGATGGTTTCCATGGTGGAATTAATTGCCTATATCCAGGAGAATAATAATTATCCTAAATGCTTCATAGAACCGAGGCAGGAGGTCGAAGAGCTTGTTGCTTGTTGGTTGTTTGTGATCGTAGCAGTTGCTGATTCCAGGAGCTAATGGGGAGGCGATGTCCGGAGGAAATTGCTAAGCGGAAGCCGCCACATACAAGTGCAAACGGCTGCAAAAGATTTATGATTATAGGCCGATCTAGCGATAGCCATTCGGAACCCACTCACATATTATTTGAGAATGCTGCAAGGTGCTTGCCAAGAGTGTATGCGTATTTATATGCGATATTAGTTTTCGAAATGCACAACAAAATCCACGTTTCGAGTGAAGCAAAGTTCCTAAACACAAATTCTTAGCAACCCTGAGTTTTGGATGACATCGGCATAGGACCAGTGTCATTTTGCTCTTTCAGGACATTCAAAAACGGATCCCATGATTTTTATAAGATTCATGAAAAGACCAGCTCTGATTGCTCAGCCCGACATGTAGCTAAAATTTCATGCAAAAAAACAGGGTGATCGAAATTAATCAGCATAAAGATCACCTGAAAAGCTTTTGGTTAAATTCCACAGGGTGGTTTGAATTTTATGACGAAAAAACTGTCAAAAAATTTATAGTTTACAGCTACCTTATCAGATAAAAAAATATGCAAAAATATGTACACTGCCGTTTATAAGTTTCCGGACAAATTAATACACAATTTTTTTTCTTCAATATTATGTTTACTTAGCCACCAAAAAGACTAAAACAGTTTTTAGTTGTGGTTATTTTATACATTGATATGCCCCTTTCTCTATTTCCTGATCCAAATTTCCACGGATGTTCTTGGAATTTGGAAATTGTTTCAGAAATGTGAACCCTGTAAGTCTTTCCCATTTTTCATAACTCAGAATGTCGTCTGCAACACTGGCACATGAAAACATCCTTGGAAAATTATAGAGCCAATTGTTTTTTTGTTCAAAACCTGCTCGGCTGTAGCTTGGCTCTTTTTTATTGTTTTAATATATTAGCAAAAAGAAGCTTAAGGCGCAATTGAATTCAAAGAAAAAGCGTCGAGAGAAAGCTAAATGACAAAGTTAAAACACATGGCTAAAACTGCAGTACTCGTATATTGAAAGGAAGATGTGGTTTCTTATCATGAACCCAATCCTAGAGGTCTTTCCAGAAAATGACACATGGATAAAAAATCTCTGCCTTTTGCAATGTTTATATCGAAACAATTTAAATTCTGCAAACAAAAAAAAAGCAAAGCCTGGTCACATATTTCCCTTTGCTCATTTCAAAACAACTTTTTAAAATTTTTTCCCTATGTAGCATTAGTAATAGTAATAATTTGTAAGTGATGTTTCAGTGATAACTCAGCACAAGTTTTAATAAAAAGTTTTCTGAGGAAGGGAAAGTTTGCAAACAAATTGCAGAGTTCAACTGAATCAGGCAAATTTTAATTCCCAAAAAATAAATACAGTTCAAGGTATGGTTGGCGAAAAAGCTTTTGATCATGCTCGAAATTTAGTTGGTGTCACCATGCAAGTTATCCTCAAACTTTTATAATATGAATCCCTATAAGAAGAATTCTTACAGAATGTAATACTTTTGAAACTATTTGATAATTCTGACTGTATAATTTATAACACTTTATTGAAGAAATTAAAAAAACAACTGCCAAATTCAACTTCCAATGTTAAAGTTGTTGGAATGAAATCGATTTTCGCAACTCTTAATTTGTGCTAAATCTTTCAAACTTTGTATAAGTCGATATCAAATCATCCGTCCCAATTCGAGCTCCACCCAAGCTCAATTGAAATCAAATACATCTGAGTTTCTCAAACCACTACAAAAAATCCTTCGTTCTTCTCCCAATTCTTCCACTCGCTCAGTGCGATTTGCATTAAAAAAGTATTCATACCCTCTTGAGAGCGAGCAAATCATTAAAAAATTATCTTCACGTCGAGTTTGATACTGTAAGAGGTATGGCCGTATGCTACTATGTGCCTACAGAAGACTGGCCATTGGTCCTATATTTGTAAACAGATACGAAAACAAATATAAACTTACGAGGAAGCATAAAAAGTGAGTATCTTAAAGTTTATGTTGGGAGCAAATTAAGAAGCATCTTAATGTTTTTTTTTTAATCCAGAAATGGGAAGTTCATAGTATGGGCAGGTCTACTCGCACCCAAACCAATATTCTTTTTTTTTTGTGAATTTGAAAAGAAATTTTCATGCTTTTTTAATGGTATTATGTAAATTCTTTTCATTTGATTTCGAATCCATAAACGAAACCAAATCAAAGCAATAATAAATCGTCACAGTACAACACGTGAGATTGCAGAGCGCTTCATGTGTCACATACTATACATGCATTAAAAATCGCTTAAAACAATTTTGCTATATACGAAAACTCCTCATGAACTGAAAGAAAATCATTTGATACAACGCATTAACATCTGCGATTTGTTAAAGAAACGTAATGAAAATTATCCATTTTTAAAACGATTGATAACTGGCGATTAAAAATGGGTTGTTTACAACAATGTCAATCAAAATAGATCGTGGAGCAAGCCAGGTGAACCAGCTCAAACAACATCAAAAGCTGATATTTATCAAAAGAAAGTTATGTAAACAGTTTGGTGGGATTCCAAAGGAATTGTCTAGTTTAAACTTTTACCACACAACCGAACGATCAATTCAGATGTCTTTATTGAACAACTTACAAAATGGAACAATGCAGTTGTAGAAAAGCGGCCCGAATTAAAAAATCGAAAAGGTGTTGTATTCCATAATGACAATGCAAGGCCACACACATTTTGAGTCCCTCGGCAAAAATTATTGGAGCTTGGTTGGTATGTTTTGCCACATTCAACATTAATTTCACAAACTCTACATCTTAGTCAAAATATGTGGCTTGGCCGTTTGTTACTACAAGAACTATTGTATAACAAAAAAGTAATGAACAGTGAATTTATTTTTCACCTTACACCTATGTGAATGTAGTGAAATTGTCAAAGATTTGTGGGTGAATTAAAACCATCGTGGGTCCCTTTAAAACATACCTAAGAAATTGCATCAAAATAGGTCCAACCGCCGAGAAGAAGTTCGGTGACATACAAACATACGAAAGCATTATGTACGTATACACTGACTCGGCTTATAGGCCATCGATTGTTGGATAACCCGAGTCTCAGAGATGCTTTCAATCCTTCATGGTCTTGCGCATGCTGCCTTCAGCTTACATTCTTCCCGTTTTTCGAGATCCCTTTGGCTGGGATCCTTAGATTCCCTTAACTGGACAATTGTCGTCAATTCCATTCATATAGCCGAGAAATTATAGTTCAAATGTTTTGCCTTTCGAATAAGATCCACTAAGGGTACACCTTGTATAGTTCGCGGTCCTTCAGTCGACTTCCGCCTAAACAGGACAGTTTATCATATGAAGAATTTTTGTTTAATGTCCTTAAATTCTGCACTATTGTCTTGCTTATCGTAACTGACAAAATTTGTGTTTTGTATGGCAAGATTTTTGTCCGTCGAATTTTGAGTTACAATTCGAAGCTCGGCGGTAGCATTTTTTTGTTTTATCCTCTTCAATTTTAAAACCAAATCTTTTGGCCACTTTCATCGCCGGAAAAGGTGCGTATCCCAACATGTTAAGCTGCAAAAGAAAAAGCGAAACGAAAATGTACTGCCATCAATATCTGTTCACGAATTGAATTGAAGAAATCGCATGACAACGATCGCATTTTTCGATCGACTTTTGGGTCGGACAGAGCCGATATTTCAGTTATCGTGCCTTCGTCGTTTCGAGCCTGAAGTAAGTTCTGCTCCAACTTAAATGTTAGCCGAAATGATTTTTGAAATCAATTTTTTTGAATGAAGACAACATACTTTGATTGCGTTGTGGAAACATATTTTAAATCTAATCACGATAATTAGATAACAGAAAATTCGCCTCGTTCTACACGAAGGCTTTACGGATTGTCTGCACAACACCATGAGTCTTCCGCAACAGGATAAACGCAATCGCCTCAGCATCGGTATTTCTGGTGTATCCTTTCCACATTTGTTGCGGTTTATTAGGCTGTTTAAAGATTTACGACTTGAAATGCTCAAAATATCGGTCAAATAATTCGATCCGATGGTTGAGGCTCAACCAAATTGAGTTATCGATTGCGGCGAATCCTAGATCTCACCTCTTTAGCTCACACGTGATGGAAATATCTCAATTCAAGCGCATTGATTCCGATGCCAATGGCTTTATGCGGTGCGGCGCGACACCTAGAGAAAGAAGCAGCGCGGCGGCTGCCGCAGTAACCATTCCGTTTGACCTAGAGAGTGCCTGAATGCCAGTCCTGGCACCAAATTCCAGATCCCAATCTCTACTGGGGGTTGCTATAACTACTCTCGTAGTCGCGCGAAAGATAATCGCACTGCGGCGATGGATGGAAAATAGAAAAATCGTGATCGACGATGAAATAATGCGATTCCGGTACTCGCGGTTCATTTTGCATCTAATGCTCCACTTCATCATTGGAAGCTCCATTGAATGTCTCAACCTCCAGCCACCAGATAAACATATGCATCGTCAGATTATTGACGTTGATAAAATGTGCGATAGCAGTTCATGATCGTTGCATTAGAAGGAGATCACCAACACTAGCTGCCGAGCCACCACCACCACCACCACCACGAACAACAGCCGCATTCGCAGTCTTATTCTGAATCTGAGCTTTGTCCGACTTTGTGCGAAATTTATTGCAGCAATTTTCAATTGAACCTCGGTGCTGAGGCTGGAAGAGGACGAGGAGGTGGCTGTGGTGGTGGCACGACGCGACGCCGCCACCGCCACTGCAGCCAGTGCTTTGAATTAGAAATGAAATATCGATTCTTGAGCGTATGAAGGTCTCTGCTTCAAGTCGCGTCCTATTTATGATACTATGTTCGAGTATCTCTGACACTTGATGCGGATGAAGCGGGGAGAACTGTCAATTGTCTAGCAAGGGAATCGGTACGGCACGGTGTAGCACAATGAGCATTTAGGTTAGGTCTTCTGAAATCGAAGATCGAAGATATCGATTGTCTTGCGTGTGTGTTTATGTGTAGCTCTCTTGATGTGGAAAAGCCAATCAATTGTGATCCAGTGCGTGGTAATGATGATGCTGATGGAATGTACCATTGCACTTGCATAGCATTGTCGTAGGAGGTAGTCGATATCGTTTGCCAGCGCTTTTCAAAGATAATTTTAAGCTTGTATTTTGAGTTTTGGTGCGATGATGTTGCAGAATTGAATAAAAGGTAAGAGATTAAGATGGCGGCTGTGATACCTTTTGTAAACTGGATTTAAGTAGAATAGCCAAATTTTTAAATACAAAGGCCCGCAGACAATTTTAAGCCATTCCTTTGCATTTTGGTAACCGAGCAGGTAACAAGATTATTCGAGCTGGAGACTGCGTGGCCCGATTTATTATTTAGTAGGACATTTAATTCGCCGTGCGATTTGAGCTACTCCAATCGTGCCAAGGCTTCCAAGTGTTTTTATTTTTGTTTCCTGGACTGTTCGTAGTTCTTCCTCTGAATTTGACTGTACTAAGAAAGTAGTCAGAGTCGACGTTTGCCGTTCTAAAATTTTCCACATTCAAAATGCTGGTCGTGTGTCATTTTAGTTTCAAGATTCGACCATTTGGAGACCGTCAAGAAGCTGTTTGGATTCTTTGCTTTTGAAGTCGAGCTCCGTTTTACGAACTGCTCCAAAATATTTTAGATTAGCGGGATGCTGTCTTTTATCGTGTCTTGGAGGATGTGTTTTAATAAAAAATATATACTGCGGATTTTTTTCTTTACTGAAGATCATAAAAATCCAACTCGGTAGGGTCCTCAATTTCGTCGGTTAGGGAGTGCGCACATATTGGTGTTTTAAAATGTTTTTTTAGCTGTAATAAACGTCACAACTTTTTTTCTATTTGAATACCTGAACTTATCCAACATATCGCCTGGATTAACGTAAAAGCACTGATTCAAGTTTATCTAGAGTAGTGTACATTGTGTATACTGGGTTTTGTGTCACAGGCTTTTGACAAATTTCGGCATGAGGGACTAATTCATAAGCAGAGAATTCTCCTCCCTTAGCAATATGCCAAAATCCTGAAATCTTATCTTGAAGATAGATACTTCAGAATTAAACAAGAATACTCCTATTCTGAACAAAAAGAAATCAATGCGGGAGTACCTCATGGCAGTGTACTGGGCCAGATTTCTACCTTTTGTACACCAATCCTGGTAGTTGATAAAGACAACTAGGAATTAACCCAAAAGCTGTCAACCAAATACATTGATGGACAAAACAATGGCGCATTAAACTAAATGTTAAAAATTAAGTCAAGTCGGGTTGAGTCAAGTCGGCCCATGTTGGCTTCACCAACAAAAGGCTTAACTTAATACCAATCACTATTAACCGACAAACAGTAGGATATGCAAACACATCGAAGTACCTTGGCATGACCCTATATGCTAGGAAATAAAATACAGATAGATGTTTTGCCTAATAAGTAAAAATTCAGTCCTTTCAACGCTTAATAAGATTTTACTATGCAAGCAAATTATCAAAAAACGGTATTGGCCTTTGCCAGCTTTGGGGCTATACTAAATATGGAAATTTTTCAACGATTTCAGAACAAGGTACTAAGGAACATCATGCACCCTGGTACACGAAGACACGAAGGAAGACTCCATCAACATGTTTATGTGGCAGCATCACAGCTCTAAGATAACACAAACATTGTACGCAGACTCAAACGAATAAAACCATTTGAGCTGTCGTAGATGAAAACCTATAGTATACCAGACACCAAGAGACGCAGCAGGGCGAATTTTTGGACAAATATTTTATTAAGGAAATTATCTAATTGAAACTTTAAAAAGTGGACATGGGTAAATGAAGCACCCTGCTGCTTTACCTTCACTACAGAGCCAATGACAGATCATATGCACAAACCATTAATTTTGATAACAGCCGATACAGTAACCACTACACTCGTTCAGACTTCTATCGCTGATCGACCACTGCAGTGGTAGAGCCCTTAATTTGATCCCAACGGCAAATGGTGACTAGATCAGATTGGAAAACTAAATAAAGGATTAAAATTTGCTCATGGTTTTGAACCTGAGACGCAAAAATTCAGACAGCCGTGATCATATCGATTCTGATGTTCATTTTTTTCAAATGTTGGCTTCCAAACTTATCTGATCTGATTATTTAAGGATCCTTTAATTCAGCTGAATTTCTTATGATGAAGCCCAACAGTGAATCTAATAAAGAAACCCAAAAGTCGACGTTTTAATCGATTTAAATAGATTAAGTTTTCGGCGTGAGCTTTTTAATCTCTTAATCAATGGATCTTGAGCAAGTAAGAGGAACTCTTATTTGGTTCTCTTACTCTCTCTCCGAAGGACAATTGTGAATACGCTCAACAATTTTTTGTTTAATTACCGATTTACATTAGATTAAATAATCCTGGAACTTTACTACATCTCTAGAATGTAACACTAACCTGGCTTTTAAAAATAACCACCAGGCCTTTCGGTTGGTTTCGGACCAATTCTTTACTTAGACTAAGCAAATGCTAATGTTGTGTCTTTGTGTGTTCCAGTACTTCTTAGGCCTGCATATTTTACACTGATTAGCATTGCCAAATAAACAAACTCGGTGATGCTCCACTTTTTTCGGATTGTTACTTTTGACGAAAAAGTCTCCTCGAATCTTTGAACTTGGTATGCGATCTTTCGCAGTATCTTCATCTGAGCTGCCGGTGTTTTAAACTCATATCTTTTCTACATTGTCCAAGAAGATGGTGTAGTTTTACCGCCATTTCATCCACCATACGATTCGATGACCATCGATATCCTCATCCAAGGTGGTTCAGAATTTATTCTGGATTTCAGATATTTGAAATTTTCTTCCATTCAAATAAATGTCTGAAAATGACCAAAGTGGAGCTGAGTCAGTTTTTTTTTTTCTTTGACATTCACGAACAAATGCTCGTTGCAGAAAATTAACCACTGCACTTTTCCTTCCAATCGGTGATCAAAGACAACAATAAAAAGTAAAGGACCTAGGTGACTTCCCTGCTGTATAACATTTTTGATGCACAGCTCTTCAGTGACGTTCGGTTGCGTATCGAGTACTTTTTAACACCATGAGTGAAGATTTTAAGGGATCACGAAGTTTCTGCATCATGATCCCGATTTCATGGATCGTCAGACGGCTGAGTTATTTCCAACACTCGTTGAACAATCTTTATGGAGCATGAAATGGAAGAGCACAACTTTTCCTCCACTGTTTTGACATTTCATCACTGATCGCTTCTTTTCAACTTTGACTAACAAATGCTGCTATACAGCACTTAAATGTTCCAAGGATCTTACAAATTTGACTCAACTTCTCCATTAAATGGATTGCTTTACATATAAACTCAAAACGAACTATCTGAACTCTAATTTTTAGTGGAAATTAACTGTCAAGAGTGGCCACTGTTAAACGACAAAGCCACGCGCTCACCATGGTGAAATATTTTGTATTTTATTTTTCCATCCTCGAGATGCATTTACAAAACCCAATAAAAAAACAAACCGTAAATAACAACAAACAAACAAATAAACAAAAATAAAAAAACTTCAGTAAATCATGGACTCACTTACAGCATCCGATGGATGGATGAATGCCAATAAATTTGATAAATGGCTCTTTAAGCTGTCCGCGCTCTGGCTTGGCCGCCGCAACAAAACAGTCCTTTTGTGAGAGAGCGCGCGCGCACGAATGGCGCTGGCTCGTAACTTCTTCACTTTGTTGCCGATACCTTGATGCGGTGGCTGGCTGCATCGTGCCTTTGCAACAACACTCTTAGGACCAGCCAAGGTAGTTAACATCTTTATGGGCACTTCTATTGTGTTAGGCGCCCCTCTTTTAGCACGACTTATTTCATGAGAAGAAATGTGAAATATCTACAACAAGATAAACATCATATTCGAACGCTTTTTGATAATTTCAACACCCACTTGTTATCGGGGCGGCACGACATTCTTTACCGCTTAAAGCTGGAGACACACACGCCACCTGTTCGGGTGCACGAAGCGTGGGTAAATGTGCTAATTGCAACCGCAACCACAACAATGTGTTACTCCGAATCCCGACTAAACGATTGCATCAAAGATACATAATTTTAACATCTCTTAGGCATTTTAATCTGTCTACCCCCGCGCTTATAACGCTGATTAATTGATTTCCCCCACTCCCACTCGATTCAATCAGATACACTCGGATTGAGTTCGGAATTCAAATGGCGCTGCAGCACATACACATCGAATAAAAGAGCAGAGCGAGTGTGCTGAATGAAATGTCAAACGGCCAGCAGCTGTGGGAATTCTCATTAAAGTTTTTTGACAAGTGCTTGGCAGGTCTTCGAGGATAAATCGTGTGTTGGAGCGTTCAATATTGAACGACACACATACCAGTGACCTTTTGCAAGCTCGGATCGGACAGCGGCCTTAATCCTTCAACAGAGACCCATTTGCAACTTGAACTGGGAAGTCATTAAGATGAATATTTGCATTTGGTCGGCTATAAAATATAATTTCGAGCCAATTTAAACCTCCGCCGTTGTTCGTAACGAAAAAAGTAAAACGATTTTTTTTTTCAAAAACCATAAAATGTGTGTAATTCACCCGGATTGGGAATTGTGGAGTCATAAAACCGTTTATGTCCACGTCATCAGGCCAATTAATGTTTGTCAGTGAGGGGGCAAATAAAACCGATACTTTGAGCCATTTAACTCTGATTCGAATTATACTAATAACTATTTTTTTTGTCGATATCAGGTTGGTCTATAAAATTATTCGAAACGAACTCAAGGCGGAGATGATTGAGAATTATTTATTTTAATATTTTTATATTTTATTGCAGCAGAAAAGGTAGGACGATTAAATCAGCTTGGGGGATAGATATGAACAGGTGCCATATGGACAGCCATTAGCACTTAACATTCGTAACCTTTTTTTCATAATTTCATGTGATTTGAGTTTCACGATTACGAGGAGGGGTATCGTCGTTTAACACGTAACTTGTTCTGGATAAGGATTGGGAGTGATGTAGTAAAAATGTCAATTTTTACCGCTTAATGTGTGGTGCACCCTATTCGAGGGGGACTCTATGTTTTGAAGGGCTTGGAGATTCGAGAACGATGGACAACGTAGAGTGTCATTGGGAAATCTTAATGAATAAAAGAATAAAAACGACGTTTTGAAGTTTTGATTTTGAAGACGCTGTGCGGTCTCTTCTAAAAAAAATAATTTTTTTTTTTAACGAAAACGCGCGTTCAAGGGGTTATGACTACCCTTAAATAAGTTAGTACATACCGCGAGTGGAAGGGATCAGGGAGGAAATAGGGATAAGTACTGATGCACATTGTTTTTGAATTTCTGCAGATTGTAACGAGTGGGAAATACCGAGCGTGATAGAGCGTTCCACATTCGTGTTGTGCGGCTAATAAACGAGTCTCTTTACTTAACTGTACGATCAAAGTTGGGCTTGAGGGTAAACTGATGAGCATTCCGGGCGAGACGGGTGTTACGGTGAAAATGAAAAGGGGGTGGCTAATTCCCTAGAGCACTGCTTATGATAGAAGCGATAAAATATGGTTAGACAGGAGACGATACGGAGAGTCAATTGACTATGTGATATTTTTCTCACCTATGAGTCTTAACACTCGATTTTGAATTCTATCAAGCAGGCTCAAGATGGTCTTTGGAACGCCTGCCCATAAATGGGAGTTGTATTCCAGTTTGGGGCAAAGTATTTCCCCAAAAGGGGTAAAGTATTTCTTGCATAGCTTCAGGAAATTAAGACATTTAGCAGCATTTTTGGCGATAACGGTTTTGTGATCATTCCAACCGAGGTTGTTATTGATACACATACCAAGTACTGAACGTTTTTCGGCTTCAGCAAGAAGCCAGCATTGATCATTGAGTTTTGGAGGCATTATACTCCACTCTATTCGTAGACCCCCATGAGAGAGCTTGCAGTCGTCTTATTGAAACCTTATGTAAATGTTTTCCAAATCCATTTTTTAGAATTGCGGACATATAAATTTGGCTAACATTTGGCTATACCGTGATAGCGATTCTTTGTGACTGGAATGGTATTCCGTCGGTAACATGTGGATCTTCACTTCTCCAGAAGAAAACTATCCAAGCAAGGGCCAGGGATGTTCTGGCACCCATTCGGCGAATTCGGGGATCGCAAAACACGGTGTAAGATCAGAACAATGCTGTACTCGACTTAAAACGGATAGATTTGGACAATCTTTAACACTTCCACTGCAGGCAGCAATATTCTCTCTTAAGCATCTAGTTCAATGATGGACAGTCCTTAAGACATTCAAAGCAAAGCCTGTCTCTTTGAAGTTATGTTTCAACAATTTAAACACATTCAGCGATTGAAAGATGACCCATAAGATGGCAAAACTTATACTTACTCACAAAATATAAACGATGACAGTTCAGCTTGACGTTTGTAATCGAAACAGGGATGTCAAATTAGAACCAAAAATTTGATGACCCAACCTTCATTTTGCTCTGACATTTAAAATATAGACAGAGAAAAAGAAATTGTTTGGTTTGTTGATTTAACGCATCGAAAATTCCGTCATCGTTTTTTCCAGGTGCCAATCAGCTAAGTGCTAAGCTTAGCATCTCGTGCGCACTCGGTTAGGCAGATATTATCACTGCTTAAGCCAAGGGCGGCCGAGAGAATTTCCATAAACAACGATAAGAAAACGATTCACATAAGTTGGCGTCAACCGACTTTCATTACGTCTAATTTTGTTTTGTTATACAAGTAATCGGAACGCAGCATCATTTTTTCAATTCCTTCAAACTTAAAGTTCATTTATCGTAAGCACTAATAAGATTCTTAATGATCTCGGCGAACACCATAATCTAGGTCGGGAAACATCCAAAGCAATAAAGGGCCAGCTGAACTTGCTCAAAAATGATCGAAGCCTCGACCAGGATCAATTAAAGTAGTAAAAAAAGAAATTGCCAGTGCACCTCGAGAGTAGTACGTCTAGGAACAACTTTTTTTATTTCTACAAGAATAACGAAGCTCCACGGTTTGAGTAAAAGTGATATTAACGATTCAATTGATGTTGAATTAAATTTTGCGAGCAAAGCGAATGCTTATAAGTCGAAATTAAACTCTCCACCACACATCGGACTCCAATCATTGCGCAATTGAAACGAAAACGCATCTTCTTTGCAAATCACTAGACAATCTTTCCATTCTTCTTCTTATTTTTATGCAAGATTTGTTCTAATCAATAAATAACTTCATGAGCGCGAGCAAATAACAAATGCGAGCGGTGGCCTGCGACTTCATTCGCTTAGTTTTTTTATGACCGTAGAAAAGTTGTCCATTTCTATGTCAATCTTAACGTATAGTAACATGTCATGGCGGACTTTTTTGTATACATTTTTGAGTTCTACAACTTGTCTTTTGAAAGTAATAAAATATCTCTTACCGTTGAGGCGGCGTTAGTAAAAGACGCATTTGCTCTACCGTTTTTTCATCTGCTTTTTATACTTTATGGTCGCCTCGGAACTGTCTTTCATTAAAAAGGGAAAAAATTCAATGTTTAGTCCATTGCCCACCCACAAATTCGTGACGCAATAGTTCTTTTGAGGACCAGGGTCTAGCTTCACTATTTGTGTGTGCGTCTTACATTGCGGGAGTTGGACTTACAGTTTATTGCCGACTTTGAATGGCCCCCAGAGCTGCCAAGATGAAAAAGTGCCTGAAACCATTCAATAATTTCGGTGAGAGTGCTGCAGTTTACAGTATCAACGTCTACACTTTACAACGAAAAAAAAAACTCAGACAGAACTTATGGCACTAGCAAAAGTCCCACTAAAGGATTTTAAGGATTTCATAAAAAAAAATCAATTGTTATGTTCACTTGCATATTCAAGTTTACCTGACATCATAAACACTTGATCTTTCTTCCAAAAGCTTCGGTGCAAGTACTCCCATTTGGCCGTGACGACATCTGTGAACCATTAACAAAAACTTTCAATATTGATCAAAATTGTTGGAGCTTCGAAATCAATCATTTCCTAGCTAATCAGCCTCTCAAGCAGCGTTTCGGCGACAGAGTTATTCGTTTCTTAAATTCAAACAGAAGACCGCTTGGGCTCCCGGACAATATACAAATTGTACCTCAAGGCACTACGAAATGCCTTTAGGATCTTCAGTGAAGAGCGGTTTAGATCTATCAACATGACAGCGGCATTATGACAAACGGCCAAATACGTTCTCCCACTCCTGAGGAAGAAGAACGGGGTTTGCAAAAAAAAAAAACAAATCTACAATCAGTAATCAAAAAGTAACCCAGTATGGTTTACCGTGTCACGAACGACCATAAGAATGTTCATGACTTTGGCCAAAACTGGTAAAGTTCAAATATTTCAGCATACTACTACTTTCCAAGAGGATACTCGGTAAATGAAAGGACCATCAAAATCGACAGCTACAGAATACTTGCCAAAAGACTTTTAAACTAACCCACAGGTACCTAGGTTAACTGCTTCGAAAAGCTTAGACCCGGTTTTTTGTTTTAAAAACCTTTAATGGTTTTAAAAGGAATTCTCAACATCAATTTTCAAAGTCACCATTGTCAAACTATTCTGTAAATATTTTGTAGTTAACTTAAGAGAAATATATCAGGCCCTATTTTTACGCCGACGACATTGCATATCTGCACATCGCTTAGACACTTTATAAAAAATTCAAAACAATTCTTAAGCTTCCTGTCCTATTTATCGCTTGTCAAAAACACCATAGTGAAAACTTAATTAGAATTCGCCAGCAGAACCAAAAGTTGCTTTATCTTTCCTTGGGAGATGTTTCCTTAATTGCCATCAATTCGATACGAACTTGGACTCCCATATCACCTCCAATTAACGCTCTTTAAATGTTTGTCTCTCCCCATACTAAATACTTCCTTCTAAATTTAATGAATATCTAATGTTCCGATCATCCTCACCAGCATGTGACCCGCTCCAATCCAGCAAGAGGTCATCCTCATCTTCTCCATCATCAGCGATCACCGGTGCATCATCATCAGCAGCGCAGTCCTAACAAATCAACGCGTCTTCATTTAATCTTCAACCATCCCAGGCGGCCAAAGACACAAGTACCTCTGATGGTGCGTTGCATCTTGACGACCAACCAACTGGTGCAAGGAATGTCCATATAAACATACTTCTACCTAATTTGCTCGTCGGATGCTTGAATAATGAGACACATTCCCAATACGGTACGCTAAAGCAATCTAATTTGGCGTCCAATTCCAGCCAACAGATGCATACTGCCAATCGTTCGCACCATCTTCGTAGACAAAACCATTTATAATGCCATCAACAATATCCATCAACTTGCATACGAGTGTTCTGTGGTGTGGTGTCGTGTCTGTTGGATGTGCATCTCCTCGAGACAAACTGGCCAAGCGAGAGTATCTAACACTCAAACAAGGCGAAGAAGCGCGCGCTCTTTTTCGTATCTTTCAATTAAATTGCACTTAGAGCACGTATCCCCGTGCCTTGGCTTCCATTTGCGTTTCGCATGAGCCTTATAGCCCAAAAATGGCCATCATGCCATCGAGGCACGTGAACCTATTAGTCCTGATATTGTGGACGGACCGAGATCAGATGGAGATATGGCACGCGATTATATCGAGGTAATCTGCACCACAAATCTGCGAACATAGCCGAATGGGACGCAGACGTTTGGCTGCTTTTCGTTCGCCTTTAATTGAAGAATTAATCAAATTTTGACAATTATGCTAATCGGGGTGTAGACCACAGGAATATGTGTTTCTTTGGGCCGAATTATAATTGCTGATTTGCGTTGTGACGCGCGCGAGGCAGAGGCGTTAAGGCCATTCGTGCTGCTTCCATCTTGGAGAAAATAGTAAAAAATTTCAAAGATTTTTGAAGTTATTTTTATTTTTTGTTTTGGAAATCCGATTTCAAGGCTGGTATTTATGTTTGTGCGTAAGGAATGGCTTTACGTAATCTTAAAGCGGAAGTATGACCTAAACATGCTAAACAGATTCGATGGTGATTTGCATAAGAATCGGTGTAGCACAGGAGGAGATGGCTTTAAATGTTTTCGTATCATAAAATTGGGATCGAAGGTGGTGCCATCATAATTAAATGGCCAACGAATATGTTAAGTTGTAGGCTCTTGGATTATGTAACTATGTCGGGCGAATTTGTGAACGAATTGCTTTGATACCTGCTTGTGTTGCGAATAGAAGCTTATTATTAGTTCATAAAGTATCTCCGACAAACATTTTTCCATGTCTTTTTCCGGATTCTTTAAAATTTCTTTATGAGCATGATGAAAACATTTTATCCTTACGGTCAGATTTTAAAGGTTCTACTTTTTACTCTATTTAATTATGACCCTTTAAACCAAGTCAATAAATACTCGGATATGATTTAAATTCTCTTTACAAACATTTTGTCTTTTTTTAACTTCTGGGATCTTGAAGTCGGTTTGAAGACAAGTCTTAAATATTTCAGTTGTCATCTGATTGATGGCCTGAAACTAGTTTCTATTGTCAGCTCTCAACAAATAGATTTTCATTTTCCATGCAAATATTTTTAAGGAGACTGTTTTTATGTTGAACAGCCCAACTTCAATTCTAAACAGGATACACCTCATCAGCAGATGCACCAAATATTAAAGTGTCGACGGCCTCATACTTGGTATGAACTAAAAAAAAATGGCAATGCATAAACACAAGTTCGCCGTAAATGTCTTATGCTTATAGGCGGAGCTTATGTCGTACAGTAAATCCAATCGCATTAAGTTTAATTACTTGTTTACTTCAAAGGTCATAGATAAATGGAGAATCCGTAGTATCCTCGTTTCCTTTATCTTTTCCTTTATCTTTTAGCCGGAATTGCAAAGAATTTCACATTTAAAAACAAAAAACTCTGCGACAAACTCTGTTCACGTCCCTTTTGATGGCAAAAAAAAATGATAACCTTTCAGTTGGCTAAGTAAAGATACCATGTAGTCTTTTGTTTCGTTTAGATATTCCTATGTCTTAATATCCAAAGTATTTGACTTCATCATCACTTGATAGTTGGTACTTCAACTATCAATCAGTTAAAAAAAAAAATTGTTGTCTAGTTTCTGTTTTTCTGTCTGTTGAAAAATGGAAAATCAAAACGAATATTTTGCCAAGCTCACAAAAAGTTATGTGCTGTTTATGGTGACGAAGCTTTAAAAGAACAGCAGTATCAAACTTGGTTTGCCAAATTTCGTTCTGGTGATTTTTCACTCAAAGATGAAAAACGCTCTGGTCGTCCAGTTGAAGTTGATGACGACCAAATCAAAGCAATAATCGATTCGGATCGTCACAGTACAACACGTGAGATTGCAGAGAACCTTTATGTATCACATACATGCACTGAAATTCGAAAACTCGATATATGGGTTCCACTTGAACTGAAAGAAAATCATTTAACACAACGCATTAACATCTGCGATTTGTTAAAGAAACGTAACGAAAATGATCCATTTTTAAAATGATTGATAACTGGCGATTAAAAATGGGTTGTTTACTACAATGACAATCGGGAAAGATCGTGGATCAAGCCAGGTGTACCAGCTCAAATAACATCAAAAGCTGATATTCATCAAAAGAAAGTTATGTTATCAGTCCAACCGAACGATCAATTCAGATGTCTTCATTGAACAACTAACAAAATGGAACAATGCAGTTGAAGAAAAGCGGCCCGAATTAACAAGACGAAAAGGTGTTGTATTCCATCATGACAATGCAAGGCCGCACATATCTTTGGTCACTCGGCAAAAATTATTGGAGCTTGGTTGGGATGTTTTGCCACATCCACCATTTAGTCCTGACCTTGCACCATCTGATAACTTTTTATTCCGATCTTTGCAAAACTCCTTGAATTGTAAAAATTTCAATAATCATGATAATTGTACTTGGTTCATTTTTTTGCTGATAAAAAGCAGACGTTTTATTAACGTGGAATTATGATGCTGCCTGAAAGATGGCAAAAGGGCAATTCATTTTAGAATAAAGTCATTTCGTTCCATGAAAAAATTTGTATTTATTTTCTAAAAAATCCGCAATTATTTAGTTGCTACCTGCTAGCTGTAGTTTCTTCGTCGAGGGGATAACATTCAGACCAGTTTTGTTTGCAGAATTTGAGAGTTCTTTCCATTTGGGTAGATTGATTATTTTTGTTAAAAATAAAGCAAGGATCGGAATACCTAAGTAAGATGAATGTGAAACTATCTCTATGTCCTTTTTTGTAAATAGTTGTAGGATTTGGTTCATGATCCACAACAGTTTTAAACAAACTTAATATTCGTAGGTTGTGATCTTCTTTATCACACTTTTTAATTTACGAGTAATGCAATTTTTACGTTATTTAACTTTGTCATTTTGAGCTCACTTCATATTTTTTCTATGAAATCAATACTCGTTGTTTGTCTCATTTGTTTTTTTTTGCTTATGGTGGCTCCATAATCGTTTAAGGATGTTTCTCATGCGTCAGTATATTAGGCGCCAGTCGGAATTGTCAAAAAGGAAAAGTATAGATTTATTAGATTATATTTTTTGAAATAATTTGCCGTGGGAACGTGGTTCAAGATAAAGAGAAAGAGGCAACTCAAAATATGAAATGGCCTAAACTTAAAAGGTTCGTTAAGCAGGGTCCAACATCGAGAGATAAATTTGGAAAAACCTGGCAAGTTATCCTGAAATCAATAACATTGGAAGACATTAAGAAGCTTATCGATTGAATGTCGGCCAAAAAGTTGAAAATATGAGTTTGAATTTCGACGGAAATCTTTTTTGTTAGAAGGCTTACTTAATCAAGTAAACTCGTTTTCTAAACATGACGGTGATGAAACAATCGCAATAAATTTTGATATTGAAATTAAAAAAAAGAAGAAAAAAATTATATGCATTTGTCTGAAAAGTTATGAACGGCAGTGTATATATTTAAACATATGTTTAAATCCTATAGGGAAGTTGAAAACTATAGGTAGGTAGGTAGGAAGGTAAAATTGGTGGTTCAGTGAGAACCTAATAAGCACTGTGTGCCGTTTTAACGCTACAGCTCTGTTACCTTATTTACAAGGTGTATTTGAGTTATCACTTTGATCCAGCCTGAGGTATTTAAGAAAGACATAAGTTCCTTAATGTCCTTAGCAGAAATCTCCTCAATTGAATTGAAGAAAGCCCGGCTATGTTTTTGCAGCTGCGACAATGTGACTTGTGTGGGATGCCTAGCTTAATGGCATGATCTCCAATCGGCCAGTGTCCTGTGCAGATCGCCACTAGTCGAGCAATGAAAACAAGCAAAGAAAACTATAAATTTCATTAATTTTGAACATTTTTAATCAGAAAACTAAATTTATTTTAACTGAAGAGGTGAAATTGTACCTTTTTTTTATTATTAAATTTAAACCACCCTATCAAATTTAACCAAAACCTTCTCATTCATCTTCACTCTGAACATACGCTTCAAATAAAACTTAAGATTCGATAGCTTTATTCGTTCTGGAGTTATGCGGGCCAAAAATCCACACACACACAGACATCTTTCTAAAAACTCTAAGACTCTTGCGGCCTCGAAACCTGGAGATATGTAAAAAATTTCTTAAATCGCAACTCAATTTTACGTCAAAAAGTCGGCAACGTATGCTGGTACGGAACCCTTCGTGCGCGTATTCGACTTGCACTTGGCCGCTTTTTATGACAATAATTAATCAAAGTTGAGGGTTATCAACCCTCGCCTCGAACAACTAAACGATGGTCAGTAGGCTTGACATTAATTCTCTTTATCTTGCTTTGTCTTTTTTGACAGCAACTTTCTTATGCATGATTTAACTTAACAAAAAAAAGAACGAGCGAGGATCAGTTGAGTGTTAATGTATTCCAAATCGAAAGGTCGTTCCTAAAATTCCTTCGAAAAAGCACACGCAATAATTTTAATATCCTTTCCGACAGAAAACCATCAGATCTGATAAACAGCAATTCGCCAAGCTAATGGAAAATTTATTATTTCCACTCAATGGCTTTTGTGGTTTACCAGCAGAGCCCATCGCTTGCAAAGTTTCCCATCGCATTGCCAGCCTTGAAGTCAGCTTACAATGTAATCATTCACGACATCATTACCGCATTTATTATTAACAAGATCTCAATTAGCCAAGTGCCCATCATCTCCTTGCTGCGGTCGATGTGCCATCAAATTATAAAAAAAGAAGCTAACCCACATAGGCGCAACCACCGCAGCAGCAGAGGAAGGAAGGTGATAAATTGCGACAGCAGCAAGCAACACTCACACAAACTGTATGACACACGATCACCTTCATGGCTCGATTGGCTTAAAAAGCGCTTCACTAGAAGAAGGATGTCGATTCAACGACTTTCACTTTTCCATGGATGCGATATCGCCTTCAAGGATTTCCTCATCTTAATCCGTTCTCGATGTTGGACTTTCATTTCACTTGTCATCGACCAATGTCGTCCCTTTCCTTAGAGTGTGTGTGTGTGCGTGCGTGTTGGTTCCATCCATGCTTGAATGACAAACAATCGAAAATCCGCTCAATATGCCGCAATAAATTTTATCGCGCACCCTTTTCATATCGCATCTTGGCGGCAGCGGCAGCAGCACCAGCAGCAACAACAAAGCTGTGGCTTGAAGAAAAAAAAAACAAAAGTCCCAAAAATGGAAAATATGTTAATCGGGTTAAGCGCGGTCCCGGCCCAACTCCGCCGCCATTATAGTGGTAACCCAAAATCTGTTGATGCTGGACCTGACGGTGGAACCTGGAACCCATCAGCATCATCGTTGCTGTCGCTCGTATACTGTTCTGAATGGTGATAAGGAATCAGGTGGAAGGCGTGTGAGCACAGGTTCAACTCTCGGCGTCGGTTTCTTGTAAAGATGCTGGCACTCGGTGGACGATGTGTTTCTCGAATAAAATGAATTTATAGCGATGCGCCTTAATGTACCTGCAGGAGGGCGGCGCGGCGTCGGATGGCGCGATGGATAGAGAAGAAGACCTAAAAGATTGTTTTTAATTAAGGAAAAACGATGAAAGCGTTGGCTGAGGGGGTTGTAGTGGAGCTCCAGGTCAGGGATATGGCTGTCATGGTTAATTAGAAACTCTAATAGATGCGTTTACTCCAAACACACATGCAACCAAAGCGATGGGAATTCTCCTTTCCACAATGGACTAATATGATAATATACGCATCAAGATACGCCTTCTGGCCATTAGAATTAGATTGGGGCATTACGATTGTGCCATGGCTCATTTGGAAGACAATGGGACGCTGGGACCTTGTCATTTTCGATTGAATGGATACGGATGGTAGAAATTGTAACATGTTGCTATCAATGAAAGCTTGAGAGATGCGCTAGGGGGCTTTTGCTACTTTGTCTGCTTTGTATGGATCATTCTGCCGATGGCGCTTCAGAGCAGATTTGCCTTCACTTTCCTACTTGATAGATCCTTATTTATATAATTTCAATAATTCTCACTTAAGTTGAGAACTAATATATCCTTCACAAACTTGACTTCTTGGTTTGTTGTTGCAACAAGGATCCAAACTCCTTACACGAAGGACAAAAAAAAACGCTCTAAAAAACACACATTTTGCCAGTGCTACTTAATGGAGCTGAATATTGACTGATTAGCAAAGTAGGTGAGATGAGGAGAAGGCATAACCCCGAACTCTACAAGCCTTTCAATGAACTGGAAGCAGCGTGCTCAGGTCTATCAGGAATATAGCTCGATCTCCTGGTTCTGAACCTTCCAGTATCGTTGCCCATAAAAGTAATTCAGTAACTATAAATGGCCTCACTGCCAAGAGGCGTTGAACCTCTTCATTATGGACAATCTCCGACAGCAACTGAGTAGTTATCCGGAGAGGCTTATCTATAAATGAAGGACAATCTTTTTGACATTCGTGCAGGTTCGCTCTGTTGAAACTGTAACTTAGTTTATAAGCCTTGGTCCGGTGTTGTAGATGAAGTCATTCAATCCTTAAATTTCCTGACTTGTTCTGGCAGTCTTCGGGATATTATGATGCTTGTTCATATTCTTAAGTCTGTTGAAAGTGGATCTGAAATTCCATTTTGTTTTCAGAATTGGTTGCATTTCTCTTTCGCATTTTTCAATGGGCATATATTTTGCAGGTGATAGTCCAAAGACTTTATAACAGAAGCCTTCAGGCTGCCTCGAGGCCACTTTGAAATTGACATTCACATCCTTACTTGTTAAGTGTCATCGATCTAAAACCTTTTCTAGGAGATACACCGTCAATTATGCAAAGTATCGCTCTCGTGATTTCTCAGAAACATAAATAAAAGTCCTATGGTAATTTTTAGGTTAAAGTTATGTTTACAATTTAACAGCATAAAAATTTATTTTTATCTAAATCTTAATTTTATATAAAAAAAAATCTTGGAGTCAACTCAAGCAAACTACTGACAAGTAGAATTGATCTCGCCCAGTAGATAAGTGTACCAAAATTTAACTTTACCTGCACCTCCATTGCCTGCAATTTAAATATATCTCTCTTGAAGAAAACAAGCTTTTCATCCACCTGCAAAGCATGTTCGGTTTCGGTCAAATTTGCTTGTCACAGAACGAGCAATGCCTCGACTTCACCTTATCACTCATCGATGAATCAGCTCCTAATTAATTATCCAACATTAAAGTTCGGTTCATTTCTTTCGATAGCATGACTAATTGCATGACTTATGGCATATGACATTTTATTTTCCTCCTGAGGAAACTGAGTGCATTCGTGTGCTTTTCAAACAAGAGCGTCGAATAAACGTCGAATCTTTCATATTCATATTTTAAAACTGAACATAGCAAAGATCACGGCTTTATTTATAATGCTGAAATGTCAAGTTGTCATAAGGATAAACATGGTTTTCGGCTTCTACAAATGATGAAAAAGTAATCAAACTTATTGACGATGATCTATTACGTTGGAGTGGCGTCTAATTTATTGCTTAAAAACCGTATTGAAAAATGTTTTACCACAATTAATGGAGAACATGTAGTTCCATTCTTAGAAGTATCATCATCAAGAGTTTCTGCCAATGCTTGCAAATCTTTGCCCCTAAAATACATAATTACAAGTAAGCTTCTATTCACATGAAAAATGCATTAAGGTGTCTAATGCATTCTTTTTTTTTGTAAAATAAAATTCACTTCCAAAATGGAAAGATTCTGCTGGAAATATAAAAAAATTGTCCTCGCAATAAGACAATACTTTTTTTTGCGTGGACATCTTTTTTGGTGCATGACTGCATTTGAATTCCCTAATTCTAATCTGATCACCTAAGCTTCGAAATCAATCCACAAAAAATCTTCTTCTCGATAGCAATTCATAAAGTATGAGACAACAATGTCGAATTCACCTGTTGCACTGATCACGACTGAATTTCAATCCCCCCATCGATCGTGCACCGCCGCTTTACATCGATCATTCGTATCAGTATCCAATTCGAACAAAAATGGTCCATTCGAGTGACTCCAATCGAACTCTCCTAACCAACATCGAACAAATCTCCATCGAGCATCATCACAACGAAAAAAAAAACAAACAACGAGAAAACAAAGATACACCAAAAAATCCCATCTCCATCCAAGCTGCTGCACTTTGCAGCAACACCACAAACAGCACCAGCACCAAGCGTTTCATATCTGTGTGTCCAGAGTATCTCGACTCTAGGTATACTCGCTCGCTGTCGCGCCGACGTACTGCGATTGTGCTTCGCGACCACTTCGGTCCCATAGAAATCCCAAAGTTGTTTTCAGTTGATATCGGCTACTCACAAGGCTAACAACCAAGCACAAGTGTTGTGTGTGTGCTACGACAGCCAGTGTAACCCACCTACCTACATACTTGCGATTGTTAGAGATACACTCTTCTTCAAAATAATTTTCTTCCCTCTTCTTCTTCTCACCGTTCTCTCGAGTGCTTGTCTTTGTCGTGCGAATAAAAAAAAAAAAAAAAGAGTATTAAACCATCCATAAATAAAGTTATTAACGAAAAATTATTTGAAAAAATAATTCCCAAAAAAAATTAAGGGAGTGCTGCCATCTACAAAAGAAAAGAAACAAAAGATAAAAAGAAGGAAATAAAAGAAAAAAATCTGTGTTAGATACACAATCCCGAGTGTTAGACACACAAAAATATTCGTTAAATTCCAGTGAATCCAAGTGATCGCTCAAAGGTGTGTTGTTGCTTAGAGAGCGTACTCTCGTCGATCGCGCAAAGTGTGTCTTTTTCAGTGGTGATCACCAATTGATCTCCAAACCAACATCAGCCACAATTCGATCGCAATTAACCGAAATTCTCATCAATTTCTTATTCTTCCTCTTAATTTCGATCAACAAGTGTTTTTCTGTCTCTCTGGCTGGTTGATCTCGCGCACCGCCGCCGCCGCCCGATCGTGTATTCGTATCGATCTGTTTAGTATATTTTTTTGATCAATGAATGTTAAGAATGCGTGTGCGGCTATGTTTAGAAGAATAACATAAACAAAACCCAAAAAAAAAACACAAAACAAAACCAATCCAAAACAAGTTGATATCACACACTTGACAACAACAACAACAACATCAAGATCTAAAGGGTTGAATCGGAAAAGAAAAGAAAAGAAAAACTAGTTACGGCCAACAAAAAATCAAGTTAAACGAGAATATAGCCCGGGAAGAGTATTGTATCCGTTCCGTATCCGTTGTGGAGTTTTGATGCGGTATCTGGTGCGCCACCACCGGTCCGAGGGCATCTAGAACCAGTTGCATTACAACTATCCATTCATTCTAGGGGATATGTGCCCTAATTTCCCCTAAAGTGTTTTACCGGTGTGTCAGGTGTGTGAAATAGAAACAAGTGTTTTTATTTTTGATTATTCCTTTCCTCGTCAAAAGTTTTGAACATGGATTGAACTGTGCGTTGCGATCGTTTTTTATTGGTGAGCGTCGTCGTCAAATTGATATTTAATTGCAAGTAAGAGCTCGATTTGACGCAGAAGGATAACAGGACAGCCTCAAGCTGGATACGGGCGGAACATTTTCAATAGCCTACTCGGATTGGCTCACCGAACCACGGTAAATGAGACTTTTCCTTTTGCATTTTTTTTTTCTACGACGACTGTAATTTCTATTTAATTTGGCCTAGTGACGGTGTTATGCGCCGCCGCCGCACCTACAACATCGTTCAATTCAATTGTAATGCTTAAGTTTTCTGTTTTCTGTTTTTTTTTTTTTTTAATTTTGATGTGTAAATTAGTTTTTGGAGAAATTTTTACCTCGTCTGTCATCATTTTGATTAGCACCGTCGTCGTCGTCGCAGATTTTTTAGACTTTGTGTAGTTTCGTAACACTAAATGATACACAGTTAGTTGATAATGTATCTATGAAGAGGTTTTCTATTGATTTTGACACCCCTTTGAGGAGGATTTTGATGTGAACAGTGAATCGAACAACTTAGCGGACAATAATGAGTTTGGATAGACAGAAATAAAATGATTTTCTTTGACAGCCTATTCAAATTAAATGAATTTCTTGGTCGATTCGATTAGTTTCTTCACAAAAAGAAAACTCAAAGAATTCTGTAACAAAAGTTATCTCACAATGTTTTTGAGAAATTTTTCTAATGCATTGAGAAATCACTTCCAAGCGGCGGGACAATGACACGCAGTTTTTGAAATTTTCTTTCCTTTAGTCCGTAGCTTTGTAAAGTATCCGAAGAGGTATTTGTGCTATCTTATGATAATTTTCACAGTTACAAGGAAATTCTCTAAAAAGAAATGTACTTTGCTCTACATTTGGACCCTTCTTTATCAAAATTGTAATGTTTTCGAAACTAGAATTTAGCATTGATCCGCAGATATTTTTCGTAATAAGTACAACTCGCTTTTTCTGTAAGTTCGAAGATTCCATATTTTAACGAATATTTTAAGATCATAATTGCACTTTTAAAAGAAAACAACCTCGTTTCTAAATTTATTTTTTTGTTGATGCATTTGTCATAACAACTTCAGACAACGAAAAAATGTTTCGATAGGAATTATGTTCCATCCACTATAACTGTAAGCCACAGTTGGCAAACTGATGTTTCTCAATTTCGAATCCCATAAGAAAGTTAATGAACATATTTTGAATTGTTTTGTCTAAGAAAAGTGAGATTAGAACATTTGGTTGGTTTTCGAATCCAGTTCAATTCTATTTGCCTGGTCTTGATTTGTACATCAAGCCATATTCAACTTCCAGCAAAGTTGAAATCTTTCAGATTTTGAAGATGTGAAATCTTCACTCGTTGACTAACTATATTTTCTAAATTAATTGATAATTTCAAATTCACTGGTCTGCCAAGTAATTATTGCGGAAGCTATTTGAAAATTTACGGTTATTCCTAACGTAATTTCAGACGAAGAGCACAAATAAGGCATCTAAAAATTTCCATCGAATAGGGATTTTATTTTATTTATTTACATATATTTACTAATATATAAGAGAAAACATTTTTTGTTACATTTATTAGAAATTATTGTTGATTTATTATTTTAGCACCACTTTTCCAACAAAACTGATTTTTAGCCAAATCGTATTTATTTATTTTAATTCGAATTTGTTAAATCTAAAAAAATTAAAAAATTTGAAACCTTGTTTAGTTTGCCTGAAATCGTTGAATCAATTATTGATAGAGTTCAAATTTGAACTGTGAAAATATAAACTAAGATTTGTAAAAAAGATGCTAACACTAATTTCGTCCTATATTCGAAAGCTTGCCTTTGAAGGAGACTATGTCTTGTTATACAATTTTTTCCAATTCAACATTTCACTTGAGAACTTTGTACAACGAAAAAAAACAGATGTCATAGGTATACATTGGCCTCAAGATAATATACACCTGGCTTAAGTCCTCCTTTGCTAGGAGAAGCCAATCATATAGACTTTTGAATATTGGTTTAATGTTGTAGTATTCTTCACATCAGAGTACTCGACATCATAATCATCATCAGTACTCGACAAGCTTTATATATGGTCTTGGATGGGAACAATATTATTATTATATTAATATTTAGAAAAGTATTATTGCTTTTTCCAAATTTTTGAAACTGCAAACAATTTCAGTGAAAATAAATCTAGAGGTGATCACACAAATTGACTTAAGAGAAAATGATAGGGAGACTAGAGTAAACTCATATTGCGAAAAATTATTATTCCTTCAACAAGACCATTTTTCGAAACTCAATATTCCAACAACTCTTGATAGTATAGTCTTAAAAATGATTTCTCTCTGTGAACGTACTTACGTTAGATTTGCTTATCTAAGAACAACTGATAATATAGATTCCGAACTTAATTCAATCGACGGATAATTGCTCGAATAATATCTACAAATATCAAACTGAAAGATACTTAAACTCGTTCTATCAAAATCAAATAAGTTGCCTTATTAATGAAAAGGAGAAGGCCAGTCCTGTCTGGTCGACTTAAGAGCATACTGAGAATAAAACAAACATTTTAGAATTTAAAACTTATACAAGACCAGTTTCAAACAGCTCAAAAGTTTAACCGAACTTGAAAGAGCAAACTTATGGTTCAACTTCTCTGAATAAAATGATTTTGCAAGCAAAGCATTGAGCCACATCAACGACCCCGTTGTCACCTCTTATATCAAAATATTGTGAACCATGAAAACTTCATTTCCAGGAATCTTTGAATTTATTCATAAATCAACAACAGCAATTTATCCGTACAACGCAACGAGAAACCAGCCAAAATACAAGAGGATCAATATTTTGTGAGAACTCCTTCCAAACATTCCAACAACATTCACTTAGTAAAAATCGTCACGATTTGAATTACAACTTGACCCCAAAATTGCGAACATGAGTCAGGTCAAGCGCATACATCCAGCTATATGTACATCGCCACTGGTTTCTCCTTAAATAAACATAAGCCACTGAATTAGCTGAAAAGACTACTAGACTTACTAGAGAAATATTCACTCCAAGGCACAACTGCCCTTCTCAAAATTCATACCGAAAAGGTAAATATCTAAGAAAGTTCTTACGACAACAAGATCTAGACATGAGAAGCCTTCTCTAATGTAGAGAATGTCTTAAACGATTTTAGTTCTAAAACAGCAAAAAAAAAATTGGCCGAAAACTAAACAAACCAATTCGCTCACAGATTGGATAGATGAAATGATAAAAAGTAGAATCGTGTTGACGAATAAATTTCACTCAGTAACCTGATAAAATAAATTCGAAACACCTAAACAGAGAGACTCAAACTTCTTTCTCCACATTTTCTTGGAAAAGATTTAAGGACCTTTGGTGGATGGATTTTCGATGGCCATAAGAAGCCCGAGCATCATCAGTTAATCTCTTGTCCTACCTTAAGGCATTAAATCAAAAAAAATTGACCAATAAACTTTTTGGCCGTGGATAAAACGCATGTTCACTGGAGCAAACACAGAGAACTATGCACTTGGAACTAGGCCCATCGATATCTGCATTTCCTATCAAGAAGAGCGTCCAAATCTACTTTTAGGGCATAAATGTTCTTCAAGCTAAAATAGAAAAATAACAAATCCGTCTCTAAGCTGACTTTTACCTTACTTCAGTAGAATGCTACGCCAATATTTTTCTCGCCATCAAGCGAAGTGGATAGTTTGGACGGTCCGATTAGAATAAAATTCCACTTTTCTTTTGTTTTAGTTAATGTTCTGTGTTCTTCAAAAAAACTGCAAAGAATGTTAATCTGTTGAGCTTATTTTTTTGTTTAGTTCAAAACTACGCTCGTTAGGATAAATTTTTTGTGCACCGATGGATGCACAAATAGTTGTGAGATCAACTGTGAGTCTGGACCAACGGTCAACTGAACAATTTGCATATCCATTCAACCCTTCTGCCTTCACTTTTTATCCTTTTGACAGGCGTTTTGTCCCTGCAGGACGCACATTCAAAAATATTAGAGACGTGATGATGATGATCTAAATCTCGGTACAAAGAATCACTGATGTGAAATTGATGTGCCCAGCCTGATGGTAGTAGTAGTAAATGTTGAATGATTATTTCGGTTCGGTTTCTACCTGTGATTGTGACCAGGTAAAGGATTTCTCTTTTGTTTTCCACGGCATAAGATCGCGTCCATCGCATAATCGTCGGTCGTTGGCTATGTGCTACATATTCCTTGAAAGGATGGGTCATTATGTCCTTAAGGGATACTCACGGACGATGCATTAATGCGTAATGAGGCTAGACTATTTTCATGATGAGATTCGCTGTTAGCAGTGTTCCATCCGACTGACTACACTCGTTACCCTTGTCCTTCGTGCATCATGCAAATGATTTTTTAAATATCAGCTGTATTATTGTTTTGATGCGCATCGGACATTAGGCGCGAAATTATGCTGTTCCTTTCTTTGGACTTATAACATGTGGAAGGTCAGAGGATAATAATGGAAAAAGGACGTGCGGATTACCGAGCTACCCACCATTGGTGTGAGTTCATACTTATGTATGTTTGAATCATTAAGGAAGAACGTTTGCTCGAAAAGGATTATAATGAATGATCAAGAGGCGTTTGGTTTAGTTATTTATCAATTTTTTTTCTTTTAATTAATTTCTCGTGAGGAGACAATTTGGTTCCCATGCGAAGTAGGTCTTTGGTTTTGAAATAAAAAAAAATAACGTTTGGTGGCAAGTTAAAGGCAACTCACTCCGGTTTAATTTTGTTTTTATACAAAATGAAAACAAGAGTTGCATTTATTAATTTGATAAAAACTCATCGAAATCATACTTAAAATAAAAAATTAAAATTGATATGTTTCAATATTGTTTCTTCAAAATGATCTCAATTGGCTAAACCGACCTTATTGTAGTTGTTGAACAAATCCTGAAATTTTTTTTTAAATCGAAGCCATACTATTACTTTTCCGCTTTTAAAATGTGTTCTTCAAAATAAATAAGCACAATTGGTAGGATGGTATAAATGCCAATGCGTGCCAGTGCCAACAAATCTGGTCTCCTTTTGGCACCCAAATAATAAAGATTGTTACCTCTCTTAGGACTATTCAGTCCTAACTCATTTTCTCATGTGATACCGGGATAACTTCTTCTTCTTATAAGCACTCCGAGAAGCACTGCGCTTATTGAACATAAGGACGGATTCAGCAGTTAATTTGTATTCAATTCAAAACTGTCGGCAATTTTTTAAGTAATATGTCTTGAACCGATCCATAATCAATGTTTCAATCACTGCCAGTTTTTGGCAGATCCCATTGATGATTTAGTCGGGTTTTATACCCTGGGTCTACCAATGCATTCGCCATCCTCGATGGACTCCTCACTATAAATTCCAATAAATGATGTCAACCCTCAACGTTTATTTTGCAGCCGAAGCATATTTCCAGCATTTTCAAATACTTGATACGAATAAATGAACTTTTAACAAAAAAATTAAGGCAGTGAATGTTAATGATAGATGTGTAATGTGAGCTTGAAACGGATAACCGTCGCACGTTAGTTATTCCTGAAACTCTTTTTTCAAAGAAGCCAACCATATTGCAGGTAATCCATCCGAAGCACTCCTTAGGGATGCAAATGAATAATGAAACAATTACAAAAATAAAACTATTAAATTTTACTTCTCACGTTCCTACCAAGTTTTGCAACAAAAAAAAAACGCAAATATTTTAATATAGCATCTCATCATCAGTAAACTATCGATTAATTTTGGAATTAATTTCTAAACAAAAATTTATTTCTTAACTTTCACACATTCGGTTTTAGGGATTTCGTTTAGACACACTTTCCACTGGATTAGTTTTTGTAAAATATGCCAAAAAAAAAGTGGTAAATCTATCCCATTAATCATGATCTTTTAAGCTTCAAAGCCTCACCTGTGAAACGGAAGTAGAGATTGTGTGTCTTGCAAATTTTGAGTAAGCGTGAAATCAAATTTATTGGCAAGTCTTAGGATCGAGCTTCTTCGTAATTACTTACCAATATAAAAGCTTTGTTGCTTTTCAGCTGTCACATGCCACAAGATAGGAATTTTGGCATTTGAAATGGACAACAGTTTACTGATGATTATTTTATTTGATTAAAAGTTCCATTGTCAGAACGCAATGAAAATTAAGTAATTTTTTTTACACATTTGAGCTAGAGCTAGAGACTAGAAAGTTCCTGATATTGTTGATGGGGACAGCTATTGGGGCATGTCGGGAAAGTTTTCTGTAACAAATCGGATCGATAAGGCTTACAAAATATGTGGTTCCAGCTCGTGTTACGATAAGATAATGTCCCCGCTTAAATAATGAAAAAAATCGAATATTCCACTTTGCACAAAGACCCCTTCAATTGACCCCTGTCGATTTCTTCCTGTGGAGGTACTTGAATGAAAATATGTACACCACCAAACCAAGCGCATCCTTGATGTTTTAAGCCAACATAAAAAAAAAATTGCAAACCACAACCCGACGAAAGTTTGAAATTATCAGTAAGATTGAGGAGAGTTTCGCAAAAATTCTGTAATTATACTTCTTCAAGGCTCAGATCACTCAGAAGTACAAGGAATATAACAACCTGCTTCATTATCACTTTTATGTTTGAGCTTGAGGCTAAGTTTTGTTAAAAAATCGTGATTTTCAATTGAAAAATATTCAGTCAATTGAGAGTGTGCCGATGTTTGATAACGGATTTTTTTACCCAGAAATTGAGATGAACCTTTCCTGTGGAAAATCATCAAAAATTAATTTTGAAAAAAAGGCAGATAAGGGAATTGGATCAATTGATAATTCGAAGGTTCGAATGCTAAAAAAACTCGAGTTTCGAATCTGATCAACTCACCATTTGCAGTTTGGAATCAAATTAATGATGCTATCACTGGAGTGGCCAGCTGGCAATAGTAGTCTGACCAAGTGGGTGATCTTGCCATAGTGCTAAGGGTATGGGCCTGTTTGTCTAGTCTGGCAGCAGAATGCTGAACCAATTACAGAACAACCACAACTTCTGCGAAGAATACCCATAACTTGAAAAAGTAAACGAGTGAATCAGTCTGTATCCAATTACTGAGGAAGCTTAGTTTTCCACAATTTTCCTTATTGTGCAAATTTTTACAAGAAATCTTAAGGCTATAAATTTTGAGTATTATTGAGATTAAAACCATTTTTGAAAATGCCAAAAATCATTGAGAAAAAATTACGTTTTATGTGCTTATTGATTTCGTTCACGGAATCCCAACTAAGAATTATCCTAGTTTCTACTCCTTCTGTCTGATTATGTTTCGTATTTTTTAAAACATACAATTTATGCCTGTTTCAATTGGAGTTTCTTTTTGCAATGTGCTTATTCATATAAACTATTGAAATTCTTGCATGCAACCGTATTTTTAATTTTTAACCATTTTTACAAAAATTTGCAAAACTTTGCTTTGATCGCGTTTATTATTTATTTTCAATTTACCTCATCTTCTTTGACTGAATTGTTAAAAAGCTAAAACGGCTCTCTTTAATAAAGCTGAAATTCTGAATCCTTTGTTGATTCCTAGTTTTCATAAACATACGTCAAAATATATTCATAAACTATTTTTTTATTTACACAGGAAAATTAACTTGTGTCAGGTATTTTCATTTTGCTTAATAAATCCAAAAATTGTAAGAAAACTTTATGACGCTCGTTTTCTAATGACAAGTGAACATGTTCATAAAGATCTTCAATATCAATATTACGAACTCCACCCATGAAATAATTGAAACCAAATACATCTGTGTACATCTTCTCTCAATCCATCAGCTCGTTCTGTGCAACAAGCCTTATAAAATAAGTTACAACCTCGTAAGCATTATAAAAAAAGTCCTGACCAGGAAAATATTTATATTGATTGAATATTGAACATTGTTTTCGTATATCCTTTTTAAGATAATAATTACATCAATTTATTAAAAATACGAATAAGAATGCGGATTCGACATAAATTTTCGATTTTCAATTCAACTTTCAAATATTTTCAAAGCATGGCATCATACGAGCACTCTAACAAGCAACGCCGTAACTTTACATATTTTTCCAATATTTCAAAGAATCTGGGCGTTGCTGCACTCCTAGCTCAGTAATATGCATTTTAAAAAACAAACACAGGCATTAAGGTAATTGAAAAAAAAATCAGAAAAACAAATCTTTGAATCAAAAGTCAACTTGGATCGTTGCCACCCGTGGTGGACAAACGCTAGAAAAAACATCTGTTTTTTGATATATTATAATTACTAACCTTTAAGAAGGTGATACGTATGCGCTCTTTATGGATGCAGTCATCTATTTGTCAGATTGTTTGTTTAAACTTTAATTTTCCTAACCGACACCAACAGTGAAAGTCGCATTCCTTTGATCAACATATGCATAACTAGAATCGAGAAAAGCGTTTTCTTTAAGGGAAATCCGATTCAAAAAGATAACCCGAAACTATTATTATAATTATAAATAAAAAATTGTAAAACCTCAAGAGACAAATTGGATTCTTCTCCTCAATTCTGGCCAGTATTGGCCCTCAATCATGTTCAAACAACCACAATAATTGATTAGCAGCACTAATTTGCAACAAAATTTCCGGAATTTCTTAAAAAAACAAAAGCCAAAAAAACCTTAAGCAAACATCCGCCACTAACAATTTGCTAAATTCCAGCAAGCAAAGTTGTTTAGATTTCCCGGCGGTGCGGTGTTAGTGATCGATCGGCATTAAAATTTTTTTTTGCTTGATTCCAGCTCATTTAACCAGTTTAACTTGGTTAGCTCGAGCCATTAAGTGGATATCATGCAAAGCAGTGGTTTGTGTTGATTAATACAATTTTAAGTAGTAAGTAGCCATTTTCCCTTAGCTCGAAATTGGATTTTTGTTATTTATTGAGAGAGGCGTTGCACACTTCCCCGACTGAATGTCGCTTGCCTGCTCGTTTTCATGCTTTAATATTCGAAAGCGTTTTCGTCATAATTTGAAATGACTAAAGAGGCGGGCGTTTATGGCCGCCTTAGCAATATTTCCATCAATAATTGCCAATGGCAATGTTCATACGTGTCTTAATTTTGTAATCAAGTATGATTTTATTATTTATTTATTCTTTTTTTATTTATTAATAAAAAGTTGAAACGTTTTCACTTTTTCTATTCGAAATTAAATGGATGTTTGGTCGCCAATTTCCCTCGCATGAAGAAAGTCATTTGTGAAGGTTGATCCACAAGAAGAAATAATCAACAAATATAATTAATACCTCAACAAACTTCATCTCTTCTCGAAATCGATTTTATTCCAAAGTAAAAACATTAAAATTAGTTTATCTCTCCCGAGATGCTCCAAGTTGCTCCTCAATACTGAGAAAAAAAATAAAAAGCAGATCTGGAGAATGGTATCCAAAGAATTATTGAAAACAGCACTCCGGCTTCAAATTTCTTCTTTCTTTGAAAGCTTCTGCAATTTTCTGATATGGCCTGATTAACAGGAGCTTGTTACAGTGGCTCCATTTTCCAGGTAATCTAACATAACGATTCCCTAGCCATCACTTTTTGTACCAAACTTAAACTTCTTCGGGATTGTTACAATATTCGGTCTTGAAATGTCAGCTCGTTATTTTTTTGTTCGGTTATTTTAGGTACCCAATATGCCGACACCTGGTACGTGAATGGTGTCATCCTCATTCTTTGGTCAGCTGACAAAAGACCTGTGTCTTATTCACATTGCCTCCTCTGTGAAGCTTGTCCGGAAGTCCTTCACGAAAATCATCTTCTGTGGATGGTCTTCCCAGTTTCAAAAGATTCGCAATATATTTCTACTATGTCCATTTTAAACAAACTGAATAACTAAAAGACAGCTCCGACTTCTTTTTTCTGTATTTTCGTTCGACTGTTGACATTAAAATAAATCAATGGACATTTTCCAGAGTCTATTTCATTAAAAAATCCATGAACCACTTCTTTTGGTTCGTCCGTCATAGTTTTAGTGTGTCTGATGTCAGATGTTCTCCTTAAACGAAAACCTGAGAACATGAACATTCAAATGAATGGTTGCGCAGATGTGCCTAGACTTGGAGGCGAACAACTTTCTCACTTTTAAGAGACAACTCAAGTGCGAGAAATTGTAAAAGAAATCAAATTTGGAAAAATTTTACATTGCAAAAACGTCTACAAAAAAATTTTAGTGTCTATCTCGCCCTTTGCAAGACAGTTGAATTTATTTGATGTTTTGTTTTTGATTAAGGATGTAGAATTTTTTTTAATGATCGTCGAAAATATTTACAATTAGGACTTAATAAAAGACTTGTAACGAAGGTAAAGTTTTGTTGGCCCAACAATAAGAGGCTGACTTATTTTTTTTTATATTTACAATATTTTTTTTGGTTTTTTACAAAGAAGTATAAAAATGGCGATTTAATCTTATTGCTGACTTTTTTCAATTTTCCAAAATTTTGAAAATATTTTTCCAAGAATTTGTTGAAAATTTAAGATTTCTTTTTCATAGACCAATGTCTCGTAGCAAATTATATTACCCTCGAATCTATGGTCGTTGATAGCTGATGGGCTGAGGTACCTGAGCGCTAGCTCTAAAGTCTACTGGCTAATATTCTACTGCAGCATGTACAAATAGATTGCAGTCAGACAAGCATCTTCTTACAGCTTTGTGTTGCTGAATTATTTCAGCGTGTCCGATTTTCGCCATAGTCTTGTATATGGCAGAAGTATACTTCTTTACATCTTTCAGATTTTCTTCAAAGTTGTTGTTTATACGGTGAATCTTCTTCAAAGTTGTTGCTTACAAGGTGAACCATACTTTGCAGCCGTATGTTATTACTGGCCTTATGAGCTGCTTATAGACCAGTAGTCTGCTCAGTATTTCATTCTTCAGCATTGGGTTAACCAAATGAAGAGCAAAGTTGGCCAATTAACATGAGTATTAAATTCGAATCGATAGCTTAAGAAGATTCGCAAGTATTTTGTGGTCTCTTGAAATATAATTTTTGTATTGTTCGTGTCGATTATTTTGATGTTACGACAGCGTAAACTTCCTGAAGCATATAAGTTCTGTTTTGCTGTTTTTGACTTTGAGTCCCCACTTTGAGTAGTAATCGAATAATTTCCTCACGTGGTCCTGAATCCTTCGTACTGCTATGGTTGGGGAAAGCGTTGCTGCCTATGTAATGGAGTCGTCTGCATATTACACTGTTTTTGTTTTCGGATCATTATCTGGTTGATGCAGTTGAACAGCGCTGATGCTGTTCTTCCTCCTTGCTGGACGACACTTTTATGGGCTTCATGGATGAGAAACTGGCGAAGACCTTAACAAAAAAGGACCCTATGCGTTATTAAACTGGAGATTATTCTTAACAAGAGTCGAAAACATTTAATTTTTTTACTTTATTTCACGAAAAAAAAATTATCTCTCTTTGAAAAATAGAAAACACTCTTCTAACACTCTGGAGAACTACTTTCTTTGTGTCAGTCGCCCGCTGAAGGATTAATGGAATGCCAACACAAGTCAGAAAGATGTTCTAATCTATTATAAAATTCTGATACTTGACCATGTAGTTCATTCTGAGTCGGTCAGAATGACATCGGTTTTAAGTCGAAAACGACAAATGTAGATCCATATGTTAAAAAAGGTTCGTCGAATATGGAATTGGTCAATACCAATGCACTTTGTCGAATTTTTCCATGTACCTTTAAGGAGCTCTCAAAAAACATTGTTTTGCATGCAATTCTGCCATCGAATTCTCTTTGATATAAATTATTTTTAACACTGAAGCATTGCTACTTACTTAACTATAACTCTGGCTAGTTATGGGCCTCAACTACGAAGTCTCTTGAAAGCTCGACCCTTGCCAAGAAGAGCTGCCGATTGCTTTATAAGCCAATAAACGAACCGTTTGACAAAACCTATTTTTTCTTCAAAGATCTCGGTGAAATCGTTATTCACCTTGGAGCTGCGAGCAAATTTTTCCATTTTTCTTTGGAATCGCTCGAGTTTGCGGATAAATGATGGCATGCTTGGCCTTAAAATCAATGAAGACGCGGTGGGTATCGGCTTGAAACTGATCAGATTTTGAGAGATCCACGGCAGTGTAGAATTTGAATCAATCGATTTTTCCACACTAGTCTGCCATTTTTTGTTCATTTGACTTGGCCACCATGGAGCTGCAATTTGACAGCGTTGAACTCCATTTTATAAGATGCCATCATGGAATAATTTTTGAATTTGAGGATCTAAAGCTAAGCCAGCCGTGAAGGTCGTTTGAATACAATAATGTTTCAAAGTATTTCTCGGAAGGTAAACTGAAATAAAGCTTTTGGGGTGGATTTTCAAAAAAATACGGGGTACTATAATTAATTCATATCGATCGCTGTGATATTTTACATCCAAGCTCATTCCTAGAATCATCAATCAATGGTCAATGTTTCCATGAAGATACCTGATAAGGATATATTTTGAGACTTCAATTCGTTGACATTCACATTAAATGAGTGCGATGTGCTCAAGTCCTATTCCTAATATGATTTTGAATGGAATTCTACACCAAAGTGCCTTCAAAATTCTTGACAGCTCGAGACAAATTCCAGATTTACTGTACCTTGAATTCTCTGATATATCGACGACTGTGCGGTCGGCAGTCCGGCAGCTCTGTTGAATATCGGACTCGTCTTTTTTGCACCCGACTTGCAATATGCTTCTTGGATCGATTTCAAAACTCATCTCATTCAAAATACAATACAATTTCCATTTAAAACAAATTAATTTAATTCTAAAGAAAAATGTAAAACTCCAGATTATCTAGCAGCAATTAAGATAAATTCCGCGTTTAGAAAACCATCCATTAGGCCGAGAGTTATCGCCCGCATTCCACTCCACACGAAAAAGCGTCGTGCTGATCGGTTCGTTGCTTTTCACCATTTTATTTTCGTTCAATCAACAAGCTGATTTCGGCCTACGATAGAGCGAGCCTATCACATGCAGTGTCTCCGCTTCGCCCTCGTGTTACGTTTCATTAGTCGTGCATAATTTTATGCAGAAGCATTCAGAAAGCCTCCTAATCTAATAATCTCTGAAAGAAATCAGCAATAAATTCTCCAATCGCTGGCAAAGCTTTTATACATGTAAAAATATTTTATATATGAGCAAATGTAACCCTAGTGTCGAAAACTGTTGCCATAAGGTGCGTGAAATCTCCCAAGTAGGCGTACATCAAGTCAACCCGCTTTCCTAACCTAACCCGTCCAATATTCGTTTCATTGAATTATTCAAATGCTCGTCTCTTGTATTTTATGAGGCAATCTTTGTGACAACTTCAACTGGCTAGCTAGTGGCTGATGCTGATGCTTTCTTTCTCAATCGGCGTGAGAAAAAAAAAATCTAAAGTAGAAAACCTTTCAAAAACGCATGTGCATCTTGGTTTGAATATTTGCATCTGCAGCTCATCTCTTTTCAGCGACCGTTAACACTTTTCTTTACCTTTGAGAATCTGTTGTCATCTTAAAGTTGATTGTGACTATCCTGCGGGCAATTTTTACTCATACTCATATGTCCCTTTCCTGCTGCCCAAGTGATATTCAAATTTTAAGACGGACTCAACAAGACAAACAGAACAACAGAAAAAAAAAACCTAAGCCTTCATTTAGACCAGCACCCCTGTTTGACGGCGCTGTACGCATTTGAATAATGCGCTATGCGAGAGGATGACTACAATAATAAAAAAAAAAAAAAACAACCCAAGCTCTATTGTGTTGTGCCATTCAAAGGTGAACGTTAGAAGACCATTCTATTGTTCCCAGTCATTGTGCTGCGAGGTTGGACATCTCGCCTATTCCGCTGTCCAAATTAATGCGGTCATAATAGGGCTACGACGATGGCAACCCCTTGTGTGCAAGGATTCAAATTAAAAAAAAAAAAACAACGAATTTAATTTGTTTTCTACTCCTTTACCTGTTCCAATGATGGCCGATTGGACGATGGTTCCATAAAGGGGTTCCATCTTTGCTCATCATCATGGTGGTGGTGGTGGTAATGATGTCCGATGGTACACAGCAGGCAAAACAAAGCCGCCAAGACACAAAAAAGAGGGTTGAAAGTAGTCGAAATAGGAAGAAGGTACACAATGCTGTTTACCCTTGTGTTGTCCAAAGGATCTTCTCGAGCGGGCCATACATGAAAACGTCGTCGTATCTTCACTCAGCCCTAACATTTTTATCCTTTCAAAGTGCATTTTCTTTTATTTTTTTTATCTTCAATGTCTTTCGTGTCCATTTGAAGACGACGATCATGATGATGATGAAGAAGAATACAAAGGGTATTCTCTCTCAAATGGATAAGGATTACGATGGACACGCCAGAGTGTTATACGTATTTTTTTTAATCAAAACTTCATCTGTGTTGGACTGATCCTAGCTAGTGTGAGAAAAGGATTCTTTAGGCATCTCTTCTGTTCTTAGTTTTTTTTTTTTTTTTGATTTCAGGACAAATAAGGAATACCGATTGGGGGTCGTAAAAACTGATGCATTTTTGGTGTTAAAAAAAAAAAATAAAGAAAAAAAAAGAAATCAACCAAAGCACTTTGGTTAGGTGATACTGCAACTACGTATTCTGTCGTCTCAATAAATAAGCAAACACCATGACCACCAAAAGGGAATGAGAAAACACAACAAAAACCCAAAACGCACACATCAAGTCATCCATCCAAACAATGCACCTTGCACCAAGAAAGAGTGGTGGGTTGTTTTTTTTTCTTTTCTTTTTTTTTTGTGGTTCGTCTTTAATTTTGAACATTTTTATGGTCCGCTGTAAGATTTGATGTCGGCTTGGTAATAAATTTTCGGGGTCCTATCATTCCTTAATTAAGAAAATGTTACTTATACATTCAGATCGTAAAAAAAAAAGCCCGAAATTATATTTCGAATGGAGCCCTCCAAGCCTCCATGTCATTATCAATCGATGGTAGTAAAAATTTTAAAATCAGCACTAAATATAATTGGGAAATTAAGAGGCGACAACGGTGCAGCACAGCCCTGAGGGCTTAAGCCTTCCTGCCGCCGGGGCCGCTGCACAAATTCAAATCTTGTGTTTGTCATTCGGATATGTTGGCGTGTTGTCTTTTGTCTTTTGTCTTAATCAATCCATCAAGTCAGTGACTTTATAATCTCATGCTATTCAAATTTACACGCGATTATGTAGATTAATATGAAAAGGGTTTATTCTTTTTATTTTGTTTGTCAAGTTTTAGCTTTTCCATGTTGAGATGAAGAGATTCGAGTCATCGAATGGAGATTTGTTGGGCTGATTAAAGTGGGACACTCGTCGTAAATTTAATTGCCTAATGTCGTTTTGGCTTTCACCATTTGGGTCAGTCGCTTAGGGAATTGGAGCTTCTACTTGAATGCGTTTTATTATCTACTATGAGATAGACGTCATGGACAGTTGGTATTTCATTGAGCGGATTGCCTTTGTAGATATATCGGATGGTGGTTGAGGTTGTTGCGATGGTGTGAGAAAATTAATTTTTCTTTTTATCCTGTCATGTACGTAGAAGTTGCCTATCCACCAGACAGATGTCAGGCAAACCATTTCTCTCCAAATATTAACGTTCGATAATCGAACAGTGTAGAACTTGATAAACAAAAATCTTTTAGGATCGAAATCTTATTCGAGCCGTAAACGGCGTTGAGAGAACACATAATTCATTGACCATTAAACCCATCTTATGGTCCATGTAGCTTCAGAATACAAAACTAATCTCTCTTAAATGTTGAAAGAAATTTTGTCACCTATCCGCAGAGAGTTTTGAATGTATTCTAATGGGACTTTCTGCAGCTGCTTAAATGATTCCAAAAATCAGTGTTGAAGAAACCCGAAATCTAGCCGAGGAAGTATTTTTCCTTTCCACTGTAGAAGAAGTTAATGTGGCTTTTCAAGTAATCTACAAGAAGAACTTATTTCTGGGAGGACAAAAGCATGCCAGGCATCCTTATAACTATATTTTGTAAATCTCTGAATGCTTTTTGCAACAGATAAAGTAGCCAATTCCAGTGAGCATTTAGCTCGGCAAATATTCAAAAGAGATTTGCAAAAATAATATTAAAGTTGCTACCTGCCTTTTGAATTCAGGTGTCATTTGCAATGTCCGGCGAAACAAAAGTCAATCGCTCAATCCACTTTTTGATTTTCCGAAAAAGTACCGTGTTCTTTTATATAAATAAAAAGAAGGATGTGTGAACTTTTTGGGTACAAAGGCATTTTAGAACACCATATGCTACAATATACGGAATGGGAAATGCCACTTCGATGAGGATTTCGGCAAGGCAACGACCCGAAACACACATCGATAGTGGTAAGCTTGTTCGGGAAACGGGGTCTAAGTTCCTGATTGCCCCAAAACATTTCAATTCGATTTCAATAATAAATCCTTTTTTTGGTTCCTTAAGTAAAACATCGCAAGGCAACGCTATGAAAATAAGACACAACACCTTGAGCAAGAAATGGGAAACCAAGAATTCAAAGGAAAAAAATAATCAAGAAACCTGGTTTTCAACACGCTAAAACTATGTGCTATTTGATTCCTTGTTTATTCTTGTGCTGAAGACCATTTCCAGGCCGACTTGCTTACGAACATTGCATCTTATAAATTATTTTCAGTTGTGATGCTCATGGTGATGCTTTTCTTGATTGATGAAATGCTCAATCTCATTTAATACTAGAAATCAGCCCACCACAACCGACTGACCTTATCTCCTTAGATTGATTTCCTTCTCGTGTTTATGATTCTGCAAGGAATCGAAAGAAAAAAAAAACCGAACATTCGCGACAGCGATCAAGATGAATCACTTCACCTTGAAAATACTCACCGCGGCCGCAAATCATTAAAGTGATTTATTTCACACCACCTCTCAGACCTAAAAGGCTGCTAAAGTTTGTTGGAAAGAAATATATGCACACATAAATAATTCTCCTTTCTCGTGACTAAATTTTGAATCCGAGAAAAAAAAAATAAAGGTATCCCGATCGCAAATCATATGAAAGTCATAGGTCACTCTGTGGCCTGGGTTCAGTGTTTTTTTTTTTTTTTGTTACTTTAATTAACGACATAAGAATATGTTTTTGTTTCTTAAATAAGCAAACCTTTCTGAACAGCTACTAATATTTTTTTTTTTTATTATTAAAAAAGAACAAAAAAAGCAAAACCATTTCAACGGTTTAAAGATCGCTTATCAAACTTAAATGCATTTAACTGTTTTGTTATTTTTTTTATTTCATAATTTGCTTGGACTTTGTTGTACGACTTTTTTTTACCTCTTAACTGCAATCATTTGCATTTTATAGAATCACCCTTTCTCTTGTATGATGTCTGAAAAAAAGAGGAAAAAAAATCACTTATCAAACATTTTGATTGCTTAAACCATAAAAAGATAAACAAAGCTATACTCGGCTAAGAGAACACAACCAAAGTCCTTGGTAATGATTTTAATTTCTCTACTAATATGTTAATTAGATACATTTATATCAGAAATATACAAGAACAGAAAAAATAAAATGTATATTATGACTGTTATCTATGTGCTTCTTGGTCCATGAGGATGCTGATCATCATCGGAGTCATTAACATAACATCGTCTGTTGAAACGCCAGTAAAATATAATGTTGTTGTTGTTGGTTTTTTTTCATCTTCCACTCCATACCGTGCAACGCAGCAGAATCAAAAAAAAAAAACAGAACACACTGAGTATTTTGTGATTCTTTTTGTGTTGATGTTTTTTTTTGTTTTGGTTTTCATTAAATCAGAGTTTTTAATTGTTCGTCATAAATCACAGAAGCAGAATGACCTTGAAGAAGAAGATTTTTCTTCGTCCTCCTCCATTCGTTCTTCTTTTGCTCGTGTTTCTCTTTGGATTGTGGAATTAATTTTTGTATATTCAACTGTTTCGTGCTGCGTCGGAGAAAGGTGCTGCACAAACAAACAAAACAAATTTGTCACAACAGTCAACCTCAACCGGAGATGGTATATTAAACTTTAACCCAAGACAGAGATGAGTAACTGCCACTGCCACTGCCACAGAGGACGATTGGAGTTTGAGTCATAATTAAATTAACTGATCATTCATGTTGTTATTTTTCACTCCTTCTAATTAGAATGTATGTGAAGAAATTTCAAGCATGCGGGTCATTTTGGGGAAAATCCACATTCAAAAGAGCTGTCGTTCGAACTTGGTTGGAAAACATCACTGTATTCTGGATTTCGTTTGCGTGTTTTTCCAACAATTTTAAACAGTTTATTGCGTATTTTTCAATGACGAAACAATGCTTGCATAACTGTCGAATCGGCTTTGGCTAATTACACCCGCTTTTATGTTTACTGCTTGTGGTTTGTTGCCTTGTCGTTTTCTCATCTCAATCTGCGTGTGTTTTTTGTTTTATTGTCATTTAGTTCCACTGAATGGGTAATTTTTCATCCGCAGAAAGTGGTGGAAAAGGAAACGGACAGAGATCTGCACGGCAGCGAATCAATAATACCATCGCTCGATCACGTTAAACGCCGTCACAGGCGTCGTAGCTACCGCCGACTTCCAATTCCTTCTCGATGTTCGATTTTGAAATTCCCCCGGACAGCGGTAGTGATTGTGGTAGTCTTGTGGTCGTTCAGTGGCTGACGGCATGACAAATGTCAAATATTTAACTTCAACGTGAGGTGCTAAGAACGTAAGCAAATACTGAAAGTGAAAGAGCTCTCAACAGAGAGATACTGCTGTCGAAGACGACAACCACGACTATACGAGACGATGAAGTTGGTGAAGCAAAAAAAGAAAAACAAAAGGCAGAAGTCATCGTGCCATCGTTTCATAGTCGCGCGCGTATACAAGTAAAACAACAAAACAGCTAGCTACCTACACATCTAGCACATGTGTGTACACAGTTTATTTGATTGTTAAATTGTTTGATTAGAGTCATTAAAAAAGCTTTTGCCACCGTATTTAACACAATTTGTACTACGAGTATCCACCACCAAAACGATGCGCATCCATAAGAAAAAAGAAATGTATGCTCAGACATTCACTTGAATGTGTTTCACACTACAGCCAAATTGCTAATTAAAATTTTCCCATCGATTAGCTGAGAAGTATTCGAATTTATGTTCGCAATCGCATTCGCACAAGCTAACCAAGGCATGCGATGATAATTATAGGTCCTGGCAGAAGCTGAAGCCCACCACCAGTTGTTTCTGGCATTGTCTACGGATTGCAGTTCGTAATTTCTTTTTGGTACTTGACCCCTGTGATTACGTTATGGTTACACTTCCGTCAACACCTTATAATAAAGGATTTCAATTTCCCATTCTTTTCTTTTCATACCCTTAAGTATTCTTGTATGGGATTCGCAACAAGTAGCGCATTGTGCGTCTGTATCGTTAACAGCACACCTAGGGGTGGAGGGTTGTTTCGTTGGTGGCAAATGCGAAAATTGGTTTCTGGTCGATGAGGAAGTCAATGAACAGCTTCCGGCTATTGCATTTCGGTCGCATGTTGGGCATGTCATGTGGTGCGGGCTTCAATATGTTTTATATGAATTTTTTTGTCACTGCAGATGTTTGTACTGACAATGGAGAGTTACATAAGTGACGTTCGATTTCTATTTGTTGACGAAACTAGCGTCAAGTTATATCAATCAGAGACTTATGATGTAAATCGTGTCTATCGGTATGCTAATTTGTGGTTTAATCTGGGCGCTGAAACATAACCTGTTGTGGGTTAGCTCTAATTGAATTAGTGACGTCAAATTGTGCTGTTAAGCTGCTATTGTTTCGCGTTAGTGCCAGAGGCTATTAATTAAGGCTTCACGTTATCGCTTTCAATTGTCATTAGTCGAAATGGTGATTTTTTTGATTATGCTTAACATTGAACAAGTGTGGTTTGGATTTTGGGTTTTTTAGTCGTACTTTTTCACAGGTGGGCTAAGAGCAGGAACTGCAGTCGATTTCATTAGATATCCAGATTGGGTCACCATCTTATATCCATGTTCGTCATAATTTTAAGCATAACCTTAACCTTACCAATTTGTACAGATTGGAAGGCATTAGAAGTCAAACTTTACGTTGTTTATGACTTTAATCTCGGTATATTTTGTTAAATAAACAACGCAAGATGTTGTGAGCAGGTTGAGAATCGAGATGTAGGGAAAAGCGTATTGGCTATTGAGTAATCCAAAGTATTGTAAAATAAAGCCAGCAATTTATTGCACGAACATTTTCTTAATTCAAGGTAAGAGATTACTTGGTTAACATTTCAAAACTATGTAGGGGCAAACCTTGCTTTGTCGGTTAAGTTTTTGACCCTATAGGTCTGATTCGATTCGCACTTGCTGCTTCTGACAAAAAGGTAATGGTACTTTAGATTGTCTATACGCTGTCAGTAATATTTTGGAACCAAAACTTGTCTCCTAGTTCCGCAACAATTTTTATGCTCGAAAATTGAAAAATAATAAAACATATTTCACAATTTGCAATCGTTCTGTATTCAAAAAATTCGAGGACACTGAAAATATGATCATCTTATGAAAATCTGAAGTATTAAGTGCTATGACTTCCAAAGTTGTTATCAAAATGCAATTACAAATTTTTTTTTCACGGAACAACACTTTTGGAAGCGAGGATGTAACTTCACCATTTGTATGTGGGGGACGGTTTTTTTTCTAAAATAAAATCCTTTACGAGCGCTCTTTTACATGAATACAACTGTGCTACGTATTCTGCAGGTACTCTGAAGGAATAAGAAATAACTAATAAAAAATGACATCCGGCACTTTACTGATGACAAAAAACCCGATGCTCACATCAAATTCTATTGAGACATCGAAACTTATCAGCCGAACTCTCTTTCTGATCATTGGAGTGGAGTAGAAGATGTAAATAAGTGTAAAATAAGACTATATAGCTTTTTGTTAGCCAAAGAATGCTGAAGTTTTAATAAACTCAGAGAAAAACAAATTAACGTAGGTCAATTTGAACTTGTTATTGACAAATATTGTTTAATGACATCTGCCACAATGTAAACTAAATAACTGGCTCATTGAAATAACGATTCTATTCGTCTCGTATTAAAAGATTGTCTTAAGTAAAAAAATTGACTAAAGAGTCATAAATAAATACTTTAGAAACGTAAGATTTTTTCTTCCCAAAGGAATATTCAAAAGATTAATAGTACAAGAGCCCGATTAAGTTATTTTGTTTATTTTTCATTTATCATTTAATTCAAGATGCTGTCTGAGTGACAAGACCTTCCTCATTATGTTCCTCGAACGAGGAAATCAAATTAATCTGCAATGGCCTTGTTTGTCGACCCCTCATTCTGATTGGAACACTCACTTAATTTTTGCTTTAAATGCATCACTCTCAAAAAAACACACCCTCTCCACTTGTCATATGCGTTTCCTTGAAAACATTAAAAAAAAACCGCATGACGAACATTTTTTTGCAATTCAAACAACTACAGGAACAAGTCAAGTTCGCAGGCCAAGTCTTTTGTTTCTCGCATGCGCTGATGTATGATATTTTTGTTTGGACATTTACATTAACGTATTTTCATTGCTTCCTCTCTCTTTATTTTTTGCGTGTTGTAAAAACACACATCAATTAATATTGTCACAATCACATCGTATTAATTATCACCAATCGTTGGGCCTATTTGCACATCAAGTACGTAAGAAGAAGAAGAATTAAATTCCCTTCGCAAAATTCTCGACACACAGCTTAATTTATCCAGCATCCCTCTCCAAGGACATTTACATACATACATCCTCTCACAATTCTCGATGTGTCCTTTAAGCCTGAAATGATATTGAAAGGGGTTCAAACTTGACGTTGAAACCTTTGTTTTTGTTGTGCTGATTTTTGTATCCGTCAGGTAGCTCAGATATAATAAAATCAAATCGTGAGGGCACTCATAGCTGTTGCGAATATTTTAACAACAAAATCAAAAGGCTATATGCGTAAACATAATTTCAATGCGGGTTCATAGTTCTTCTCGAGTTGCTGTCAATGAACGTCCTTCGATGAAATAAACTTATTACAAGCAGAAAGGAACTAAACAACGAGAACTCTTAGTGACAGTTTGAAAGGAGTTTTATAGTTAAGAAATAATTGCAAACATAACTGCAGTGTGTTACAAAGAGGCGATGACAATGCGCTGACAGTGATTCACTTTGACCTTTTCTAGTGGAACTTTTGTTTTGCATAAATTAAATCTTAACTGGTGATGTTGTCTTCCCTGTGATGAAATTAATTGCACTCGTTAAGAGATAAAATACGAAACAGCTAATAAAAATTGTTTTAGACGTTTAATAATACTCTTTTTTTTCGTATATCTTTATAAAGGTCTTAAAACAATTTAAATTATAATCAGTCGGCTGGTTGGTTTGTTGTTTGGTTTCCCTTTCATTAGGTTCGTTTAGTATGTTAATTTTGCTGTCCAGACTCGCTGACATCAGTGTCGAATTGTTAATTTTTTTTTTTTTTGGTTATATTCAATTCGATCCATTAAAATCTATGACTCGAAAATGTACATAAATCTGAATAAAATTCAAAAATTCAATAACAAAGCATTTTGGAGGTTCATCTTGTTTTATTTTTTTTTTTCTCGCATTTTATTTATAATATATTTAAACATTTGACGATACGGAGGCACCTGTGGGCGTTCGTCATTGGCTCCCCTGGATCCTGGATCTGGAATCTTAATCAGCATTCAGGGCAATTTAATTAATATCGTTCGCTTTACGTAGACAAAGCAGTCAGTATGTCATCGTTTTGTTTTTTCTGTTATTTTTTTTAAATGTATTTCAAAAATTTCTTGTTTCGAATGCAATTTTTTCCGTGATTTATGATAATTTTATTTCTCAAATTTTGTTATTTTTTGGAATATATTTTTTTGTCTTGCTAAAGATTAAAGGCACAACAATATAATTTGCATTTTAAATTGACAATCAAAGCAGCAAATATACAATTCGACGCGCTTGTTATTTTGTTTATGAAATAACATTTTGAAATCAGAAGAATCCAATATGCACACACCCATGTATAGATAATGAAGATTAGCAAATAAATAATATTCATCCATCCATCTACATCCATTAACAGTTTGTATTATATTTAAATATACCATTTTTAAGCACTTGACAATAAATGATTTTAAAACAAACATAAATTGCGACTTTGTGTTCGAGTAGAACAGATATTTAAGTATTTTTCCATTTAATTTTTTTTTTTTTTTTGTTTTTGTTTCGTTTTTGAAATATGTCAAGTCGTTTCGATTAGTCTCTTTCGATACAAAAATGGAGACCGATGATTTATTTAGTCAGATTGTATAGTCGAAGGTCGGCGGGTTGTTTTTTATCATATATATTTTTTTTCTAATACAATTAGTATATATTAAACATTGATTTCCTTTTGTTTATTTAGTAGCTTTTTGGGTTTTATTTTAATTTATTTCGGACTTGTCATTGTCACATTTGTGATATAAAGTTAATAGATGAGGCGAAGACTAGAGTATCTATATTCGGACATCTAATGCTTGATAAATTATTGCACTGGTCAAAACTTTGCTCAAGGGGGCTAAATGTAAATGTGTGACAGATGAGCCTGCAAAGACTCATCACTGTTGTCATTAATCCACGCTACATGTTGTTCATAGCTTTTTTAAATGACAACTCTTTCCAACATGTCTCTGGTTTTATATTATGTGTGTTTGGTTGCGCTGTTAACATGCCCATGGCGCTCATGATGACTCTTTCAAAGGATGTTGCGATGTTTTCGGTTTTTTGGAAATTCATTGTCTGTCGATTGCGTGCGCACAAGATCATATTACAAGACAATCAATCAGAGATTTGAAACCAACAAATTCAACACGCGTTGTCCTTCGCTCATCAATCGAAAATGTTTGGTCGTAGTGATTGTTACCTGGGTGGTCAGGCGATATTGTTGAGCTTGATTCAAATGCTAAACGAAGCAGACTCAACAACAGTGAAACGTGCATAGCTATACTACGATATTGTAAAGTACACATTAAGACTTCACAATTTTCTAACATTCCCGGGCAAAAAGAGAAAGGATTTTGATGATACCAAATTTTTTTCTTCACCAACAAGCTGGAATCGTATGTGTTTTAAATCATAAAATTGAAAAAAAAACTGAAAGCGAGCTCCGTAGAACTGTCAGACGCAGAAGCTAGTGTTTTAAAAAATATAACAGAAACTGAAACATTATATTCCATGGCATTTGACATTTCTCAGGATATCGATTTTTCTTTCAGATTGGAGTTGCATGCAGACTGATGCTTCATCCATATTAATTCTCAATACTTCGATTCATCCCCTGATCCTTTTAGTCGCTCGGTCCGAATGCATTTTGGGTTCAAAAAATACTGGAACCAACATGTCCATTCATTTCGTCGTAACAATCTTATTATCCTCTCACATTTGCATCCATTGGCATGAACTTTGGATAACTTTATATGTACACCTACATTGGGAGAAATTTAGACTGTTTTCGGGTTTCGTAGAGGCCGAAAAATCGTTTTCGAAGTCGAGATCACAAGAAAGTGTGTTGGCCATAGTAAGATGCAGCAAAATCGGCCAGACTGAAGTGACTTAATATGTGTTGGGGTATATTAACAAATAAGGCTGATGTTGGCAAATTAAGAATTCATCAGCTTAAGGCTGATTAAAAATATCCATAAATATCCATTTCCAAATACTTTAATGATATTTTGAGCTCTTCATCTCCTATTGAATGGTACAATTTGTTGAACTGCTAGAACAAAGGTATTTTTTTGAATCTTTTACAATCGTTGTAAATGAAGAATTTTAAAATATGTTCACTTCCTACGCTTTAGTAAAAAATATTTTTCCATGCTCATTTTTCAAATCTTTTTCTATACCACAAACATTTCATAAAAGTAGCTTGTGAATAGCATCGACCACATCAGAATATGCATCACTTCAGGCTACCCATCAAAACCGGAAAAGAAACAGGATGCTTTAAAAACTCTTAAACTAACAAGAACATTTTTTCACTGGTTTTTGATGCAAACATATTTAAAAAAAAATTACACCACTTTTATGTCACTATTACACAAACAGCTCTGCATCTTTACGAGGTTCAATGTTTCCGCATTCAAAACAAAACAACAAAAAAAAAAACACATGATTCCAAATCTCGAAAATGTCTCTAAACTGCCATTAAAATTATTGTTTTCAACTTCCAAGTTTAGCGTAGATATTTTTACTTCAAAAACGAGTTCACTTTAAATGCTCTCCAGTGCGACATTCTTCAAGTATTATTGACCATTCTCAGATCATTTGCAGTGCTCCATTCAGTGTCTGATACATTAAGATCTCAATCTTTGTCACGGCACCAGTTAATGATGTTGTCCAAAGCAGACTGCAATAAATTAAAATCTTTACCATGAATAATAAACGGTTACAATACAATAAGTCATAAATGTGCAATAAAAACACTGAGTGACTCAACGTAATGCAACGAAGAAGTTGTGGTTCAAATAAGTAACTTGATCCTAGTTATGACAGCTGACAATCAGTGTTTTTACAGTGAAAATTTTCTACAATTTTTATGATTTATCAAACTCAAAAATCTGCATTTGATTGTTGCTATTCTTCTTACTGCTTGGCAATCGATATGCCCTGAGAATGAAAATGAAATTTTATTTAGAAAAATTGATGTGGGACCGTTGGATTATAACTTAATCAGAATCCACAAACATATTCAGTCTTGTCTTTTAAGATTCGTGAAAAAACGTCTTGTGTTATTAAATCTTCTTACTTCACTTTTACCTTCACGCTCTTGCATACCCCAACTTAGGAGTGATTGTTTTTCGTTTAACCATGGCAGCTAGTTATTCAACCATTCAACAAAGCCTAATTTTTGCAGATATTGTCTCTGGATTATTTTTCAAGCACGATGATGCTCATCATAAGTCGCTTTGAATTGAGTTTGTTATTCATTCAAAAATAATTCCTAATTTGATTCTTTTTTCTTTGACGGAAAATGTGGCATCCTGTTTGAAGTAAAGGCAAATATTGGTCCAATGCAACCCAGTAATGACCAAAATTAATTACGCTCAAAATAAAAAAAAGAGAATATTTAATATTGTAAGCCTAGGGAAAAGACTTGTTTTTAGCCATTTTTTGGGTTTACTTTGTGAAGAAGAGGGTTCCTATTAAATGCTATTAATAATTTTTGGTAAATCCCTGTTATGAAAAAAACTAAGCATATTTTCAGTAACTTTTTAAAATGGCTCTTAAATTGTTTGCAGTATCGTAAATGCCATTATATTCATCACTTTCCACAGTTCGCTTTTGTAACTATCGGTGGGCCTAATCATCGTTGAAATTTTCGAACATGTTTAGCATTTTATCTAGAGTGAAATATTACTCATAAAAGATCTGTGAAGATAAAGGCTCGAGAAGGTTTAGAAGTTTTGTATGACAATAGAACCTACTTGGTACATGATATTTAGGTTGCTAGACTCCCTCATATTATCTGGTCAATATAGTCGCTGAGATCTAAAAATTGTTAAAATTTTTCAGGTTAATTCAACCGAATTAAAAACGGCTTTTCATATGTACTCTCCGCCATCGATTAAACGTAAAATATTTCAATTCGTGCCATGTAAATGTTATATAGTATTTTGATTCTGACAGAGTCAAAGAAAACACTTATTTGATGAAAAATCATCAGATGCCTAATTCGCTGTTGTAAAAAGCACTCGTTGTCCAAAGAATACTAAAATATTTTCAGGCTAACGAAACGATAATTTGGAATGAAGGTAGCCATTATGTGCTTTCCTCCACCAAATTTTTTCGTCAACTTTCTGATGGCATTTAACAGGGATACCCCAGGGCTGCGTCATTAGTCCTGTATTGTAAAATTCCTCGGCTGATAACCTGTGTTTTCGCAATATTTTCAGATGTCACCTGTATTTGTACATCGGATGCAATTGGTTTTAAGGTTGCGTTAAAAACATTCCAAGTGCATTTTGATAATTGGAAAATCAAAATCACTGCTTCCAAGACTCAAGCTGTCATTTTCACTTGTAAAAGAAAACCTTGTTTACTAAAAAGCAACATACATACTTTGATGGTGTACAGATCGAATGGAAATCTAAAGTAAATTATCTCGGAGTACATTCAGATAAACGACTTACCTTTAATCTGCATGCCCAAGAAGTAATAAAGAAGATTCATATTACGACTAGAACTCTTTACCCTTTCATGGCTAGGAAGTCAAAACTATGCAATGAGAATAAGATGTTAATCTTCAAGGTATTTTTTCAGGCAATTATGTTTAATGCTGCCCCTATATGGGGACAATGTGCTAAAAGTCATCTTAGACGACTTCAAATTGTACAAAACAAGACACTGAAAATTATCCTTAATCTGCCTTGTTACTTTTCGTCAGGTGAACTACACAAAATAGCAAATATTGATGCGTTTTTAATGAAAATCGCAAAACTTTAAAACCGATATAAGAGTTCTTGTTAAGGATCGGACAACGACTTGATTTTAAACTTAGCTGAATTATTCATACATTTATTAACTTATTTATATATTAACTAACTATTAATTGCATATTTATTTATTTTATAATTTACTGGTTTCATTTATTTATTTATTTACTAACATATTTTTTATTTCTTTTTTTTGTTTTTTTTTTTATATATATAATTTATTTAATTATTTATTTATTTATCTTATTTATTTGCTAAATTTATTGCTTATTTATTTATTTGTTGAATTTGTTCAGATATTTTATATTTGTTTATTTATTAATTTTATTAATATAATAGTGTTACTATATATTTCGCAAACTGAAATCAAGTCTTTTCCCAGTCCTCCTGAAGACTCTTCTCTCACATGAATAATATGAATTGAAACTTTTTGGTGTTTTTTTCCTTCAAAATATTGACTTAAGATATTTATCTGTGATAGAAATATTTAGTTGTTTATAGCAAATATTACAAGAGTAAGGCAACTAGGCCACATCACTGTCAAATGTGCAATATAATAAAATTTTTAAAATTGAAGGCTGATTCTATTTTTTTTTTTTTTTTGTATCCACGCCTTAACCAGTTAGATCTGCTTAGCTAAAATTTCATTGGTGTGAACGAGAACATTCGAAATTGAATAGTCATCGTCGCATCTGAAAATATTTTGTCAGCGAATTGAAATTTCAAGTTCCGCACAGTATTGTATTGAAAAAGGCTTTGTTTTTTTGGATTTGCTTTTTAAAATTTCAATTTTCCTCAATCAAAGTAAGTTTTTCAAGAATCCTAAAGTGTTAAAAGAAAGTTCGAAGTAACTCATCTGAATTGAGAAAGTATGGAATACTCACTTATGAAAAAAAGTCATTTCAACCCGCAAAATCGAATGACAACCAAATATCTAAAAAGTATTTTATCTGAGATTTGATCTTTTGCATTTTTATAGTTTTCCAAAGCTACAAGAATAAAAGCCCACTGCGAGCCTGTCTCATCTCACTTCGCAAATGTCATGTCAAAAATCAATTGAATTTAAAATGAAGCATCAACTGTTGTATAGTATATATCAAGCAATCATTCTTAACGTGCTTAAAATAATGAAGGCTTCAAAAACAGAGCAACGTAAGTTATCGTGGCACTTGATTTATTCATATACAAAAAAAGTCTCGACAACGTCGTAGATCCTAAAGACAAGAATCTGTCTATAAAAAACTAAGAAGCCCGCAATTCCAACACTGTTTTAAATTGCCAAGTTTTGACCGCAGCTCTTTTGAACTTTTCCATAAATAAATCCAGAAAGTTTTTTAAGAAAAACCACAAAACTTTCGATAAACTACCTTTGCATATATTAAAAAGTCTTAGGCCTCTGTGAAAGGGATGATGACGATAAGCCATCGCCATATTTTGATATTTATTGCAAAATTATGAAAATGATCGAGGAAAATTCTATAACCAAGTCAATTATTCTTCCGTCAGTCGAGAGTTAATAATTTATTCTTAAAATCGTTTTTTTTTTTTTTTTGTGTTCATCTGTGGTGTGTTGTTTCCTTCCTTCCCTTTTTTTTCGTGTTCAAAAAGACTGCTCTTCAGTTGAGTAAATTATCTTCAGGTGATTAAGCAGCAGCCAAAATATTGTAACATGTGCGTTATGTTATTCCATTCACTCGGCGTGTCGATAGATGCAACGCTGTTGCTTTTGCTGCTGTTCCTGTCAATGTTTGCAGTCGCCTGCTGCTGCTGCTGTTTTACTCATCGGATCGGATTTCACCCTTTTTCCTTTTCTCTTCCTTCTTTTCATTCATGTATCTCAAGGATGTTTTGCATAAAATAAAGTGCGCTTTCTTTTCCTTATTACCTACTCAGATACTTATGCCGCCGCTCTGCGTCGCTTGTCGGATATTAATGGCAGTTTTTTTGATATTCAAATCCGAGGCAAAAGCAGCCCCTTGGCTATGACTGGCTCTGTCTGGGCTAAAGCGTGTGAAAGAAAATTTCCGTTTTAGGAAACTTGAGTGTTGATTTGTAATTAAAAAATAACATAACAAAAAAAACCTAACAGGAAGTACAAATTTATGCAAGTTACTCCGAACAAAGTATCAGGTGCGCACTTGGCCAAATTAAATGGAAATACAACGTTTTCTTTTTTTCTCTGTTTGCAGCATTTTCTTAAAACGATATTTTTTATTTATTTTGTGTCAAAAAAAAAATAATGTAGAAGACGAACAGGGTTGAACAGCCAACCGGATTCACCACCAACATCGCTGTCTTCAGCACCACAAGCACTGCCGATGTCGCTGGCGACATCTAGCAGTCCGGATCAAGTGATTATTCAAAATCATGGCTACCTACCGACGTCGACTGCTTCGCGGTACTTTGAACACCCGCTGAATATATCACCCGGCCAAAGTGGCCAAAATGATGAGGACCAGCACCACCAGCAGCAGCATCAGCACCATCAACATCAACACCATCAGCAGCAACAACAACAACAGCAACAGCAGCATCATCATCATTTGGTGGCTTCACCGGGACCAGTGAATTTGGGTGCGCTGGCTAACACGCACCAGGTCCATCAGGTGCAGAATCCAAACGGCAGTACATCTTTTGTCTACGAATACTACAAAGTCTCAGACAAGGACAATGACGAATTGCACTGGAGGTGAGTGTTAGGGACGACCCCCAGTTGGTGTGGGGCGAATAAATATTTGTTTCCAATTAAATTCAACACCCGCATCGTTTTGTTATGAAATCGAGTGACGGGAATTTTTTTGCTGCTTTTAATGAACAAGTGTCGCTGGTGTAGGCCCAATTGCCAGAGCCAAAATGAGATGCACTGATAAGTGTGGTCAAATTGGCTGGATTTGCATGCATTGTCGCTGGTCTGCAAGTTGGCGGGCTTTATCAGTAAAGTTAATAAAAATTTCAATGCAAGTTTCCCTTGGCATGCATGTTACTGGTTTGAGGGATTACGTAAGAAGACTGGATTTTTGTCATACCGAAGGGATTGTGTGCTCATTTGCATTCGTTTGACAATTACTGAGTTATGAGTGCTGAATTTGCAATCTGATGGATGCAAAAGGAAGTTGAATGGCTGCCTATTTGCTGGCAACTATCACTTATGCTTTCTGGATTGATTCTTGCATGATTGTTTAACCTGACCACCCATTTAAACAACTTTCATTTAAATGTTTAACAGTTGATTTAATCCAAATTATTGTTCCTTAGACGGAGGACTGAAATGACAAATGATTGTCACAAGAAGGGTTTCATAAAATAATTGTTCTAGAAAAGCAAAATAAAATTCGAGTGGGAAAAATGATTAAATATCGCGTTTTTAAAATTCGTGATTGAAATTGTACTTTTTATTCTACTGGGTAGAGAGTTTCATAGCCGTGTGGCTTGAATGAAGAACAATCTCGACGAATTCAGATATCAATAGTAAGATTCCTTGAGGTTGTGTCCTACGGCATCGAGAAATTTCCAGCTTATGAAACAAATAAGATGGAGACTTTATAAAGATTCAATCGAAGTAAAGCTAGCTTTAAGCCAGCCTTCCACCAATGCGAATTATCACCCAATGGTTGCATCCAGATATGCTTCGCTTAGCGACAAATCCTTAGAAAGTATTTTTTTCAACAAGCTCTGTCAACAACATCCAAACTGAAAGATCTTTGTGAAATAGAAATCATCTTGAATTTTGTTTAGCTTATGAGCAGTCCATTTTTTATCGACCACTCAATTAAAGGTGCGAAATCTTCGCTAAAACGTCATTTAACTTACTGAGGTGGTCGGCCAGATAGAGCTGCTTACATACAAATTGGAAGTCGTTAATAAATATGCAGAACAATATTGGCCATAAGATTGAGTCCCGGGCACATCTTTGTTTTAGAGTCAAGCACTTACCATCAACAACAACTCTTTGCCACCTGTCAGAACAATTACTTTTTTCTAGCTCAACCGCTCTTCAATTGAAACCAAACAAATGCTTCAGTTGCCAGCAAAGAATGTGGTGTTTGACGTTGTCGAAGGCCTTTTAGAAGTCCAGAAGGCAAAGTAAAGTAGCCCATCCCCTACCAAAGTCCTTGCGTATATCATCCAAGATATTAATCATTTCGGAGGAACAGGCATGACCTTTTCCAAAAACCAGATTGAAACGGACTCCATAAAGGATTGGTAGAGAGATCGACCTTCGCCAAGCATGGAAGAATGCTCATAGGTCTGCAGTCACACCTATTCGACTTTTTTTCTAATTGGTTTTTCTCTTGCATATTTCCAAGCTTGTGGAAAGGTTGATGACATTAAGTTAATCATCTGGGTTGCGGAGTCAAAATGTGTGGCAAAAAATCTTTATTCATTTTAAGGGCACTCCATCGTCACCAATAGTATATAGTAGGTGAAGTACGACTAAATTCTCATCCTCCGTCACGGTCTCTTATCTAGCTTGATTTCGAACATAAATGTCAGAGTTGATTTCTTAGTCTTGGTAAACAGTCAATTTATTGTTTGCCTAAAAATAGTTGTTGAGTTCTTCAACATAAGGACATTGATGTTATTAAGAGTGTTACGCTTATTAGAAGAACTATTATGAGGAAACCTTTTTAGTCATGAATAAGTAACTCTATATTGGGTACTAAATCAATCAAATCGTAGCCATGTTCCTGGTGGCTATGGCTAGATTAGAATGAAATTAATTTTTTTTTTTATTTTTTGGGTAAACATATCTTCCAAATTGGATGCCAAAACGGTTCAGATTTTGAAAACACATTTCGGTCAAAAGACTATAACTGGTGTATGAAAGTTTGTGAAGAATAATCGCTGCTGTTAAGTGAAAGTATAGAGCTTCACCGCGCCAAAAACATAAGACACTTAAAATCAATCGCCCTAGCTTGAAAAAATTTTCCATAAAGGTCCTACTTAAAAAGACTCAGAATTGGAGTGAAAGACAAACTGCTTCAATATCGTTTCTCTGTTTGAGACTAAGAGAATGTGACGACAATTCTTATCTGAAATCCCAAGCAAAATGGGCGTATTCGAGGTGCGAGAATAAAATTTAAAATAATGTAGAGGAAGAAATACTGCATTCAATAGAAAGGTATAGTCTATGAAACTATAGTTTCAGTGAATGGATTAATTGCCAATATCACAAAGCACGCACACAGAATCTCCGAAGTTGTTCGTTTGAATTCTTGATGCATTCAAGCAGCGTTTGAAGTTGATGGCATGATGCAGTAACCTCAATTCCAGCCGAAGATGTAACTCTTTATAGTTTTATAAATCAAATCGATTCGTCGAACACTAGCCATTCTGGGACTTATACCAGTTCCACAAATGACACCAAAGTGGAAATCTGACAAAGACTGATTTAGTCAAAACTTCAAAGTCGAAGGACAAAAATCATGTTGATCATGACAGTTTTCCTTTATCGAGACGATGAACAAAACTGCAGAACAAATTTCGGGAAGCTTTAAAAAAGGAATTAATAGATCTCTGTTGTCACTACGCATAGAACGTCATTTTCAGGCTAAGGCCGGGCAGTTAAATAAAGCCTTAAGCTCTGCGGGCACCCACAAGTGTGTAATGAAACTCCTCAAGGCTCCGGTTTAACAACGACTGCAAAAACCATACTACTGGTGGTCTTTAAGTCCTTTCAAAGTATTTCATTACTTTGATCGACATATGATTTTACTGGTTATAAATGTTTCTGTTTCTGTTCTGTTCTTGTAATGAATTCCAATGAAAATATTGGCGTTATAGTTGAAAGTTTCTGGTTCGATATCCGGCTGTAGTCAAAGCAGCGAGGTTTTGGAGCAGAAGGATTGCGTCTGCTGTGAAACATGTCGAATTATGGATGATTTGGCTGTGATTATTATTATTATTATTACTATGATTATACGAACTTTGCAACGTTAAACCACTTTTAAATCACATTTAAAATAACAGCAGAAAACAGATTGTCCCAAACCTCAACATGTGGTCTTCTATGTATCTCCTCTTTCAAACGCAACACTTTTATCTGACTGCCTCTGCTGATCGTTATCCTAAAGATTCATGTTGACGACACAGTATCGTACCATGGCTTGCGAAAAAAAAAAACAAATTCCAATCTACTGAGGAGGCAATCGCTCTTTATTCGGTTCTTTAGCTTTTTTTGATGTTTATCTGCGACAAATTTGTACGCCTCTCCACTCATGGTATTTTGCATAAAATTCCCTAACTTTTCGTCACATTTTCTCAAGAGACCCAAGAGACGACTCGAAGAATGAATTAAAAAAAGAAATACTTAATTCGACGTAAGAAAATCAAAAGAAAGAAACAAACAAAACAACATCAAGTGAGTCAATCCCCGGTCCCGCTCTTTAATCCAAACTGACAGATTTATAATTTATTTCCGAACAAGGGGTTGACACCGTCGGTCGGCGGGGACGTCGCGCAACGAGAAATTTTCCATTACAAAATACCAAAGGAACAGATCCCATCATCAACACATGCAATCCAATCCGAGAAGAAAAACAGAAATCCGAAATCAGATTTGTTTTAGAGATTCTTATTTTGAAAATACGAGCGACATTGAGGGCTCAGCTTGGTGTGTCAACGGATTTTTATAGTTTTTCCCGGGCGTCGCGAGGACATGAGAGCCAGAATCAATTTCACTAATCCGGGATTATGAGAGAAATACACTGTGTATCATGAGCCTGAGCCTAAATCTGAGCACTTCTAAGGATTGGAAATGACGCGCCGATAGTTTCCATCTCCTTGGTTGTTGGCTTGCAACAAAGTAACCATCGAATGGTTGGTTGGTTTAGCAACAAAGTCAAATGGAAATATGTTGCACGCTAAATGGTGATTGGATTCGAATTGATTTTTAAGTGCAGCGTAATGAGAAGACGTTCAGGCTGCTAGATAATTCATAAGTCCTAATGACAGCGGGTGTCGGTGAGATGGTGGAAGTTTCAAGCATATCGTATGACGTTCACTAGAATCTGAAGTTTCAGAATTGAATTTGCGCGGAACTGATTTAGGCAGGCATCTGGAGTGCCACTGGAAAGTTGGAGTTTTAATTGGTTTACCATTCTTGGCGGGGTGCCACATTATTTAGAGGAAATGGTAATGGATTCGAGGAAAGTGATTTCTTTTCACATCGGCTTTGCGTCGCAAGATGATGAAGTTGTGTGACAAGATGATCTGAAACCATTTCGCCATTGCCAACGCCACTGCCAGGTTATGGGCATACATACGTTGACTTATTGCACAGGATGTGGAATGTTAATTGAAAAATCAATTAATATCCGACTGTGATGGATGCAAATTATGCGGACATTTTTCAACTGAGATGCAAATGTCTCATTGGAGAAATGAGCAGCTTGGAAGTACTCAAGTTGACATCAAAATATTTCATCTGTCAAAAAGTGATTGTTAAAATGGCACGTTTGCATTAGCAAAATATCAAAACCATGTCTTTTACATGATAAATACCAATTCAAAGGATTGTTGCTTCTTAATTTTTTTTTTAATATCCTCAATGTCCCCATGCACTCTGCTTGCTTATTTATTTTGGTCGCTAACTTTCTCTCTGACGTTTAATTTAAACCCCCTTGAAGTCAATTTATACAATACAAAGTATTCTGATGTCATCGATTGCTTGGTTATGAGGTTGCAGCTTCGGTCTTCTTTGTCACCCTAAACGTGAAGGCTAAGCGGCTGGATTTGCAGCTCTCAGGCTAGAAGAATTGGCGGAATTTTGAACACAATTTTTGTACAGCGAGATGAGACTCTTGGCACAAACTATTTTGCCCAACCAAAACTTAGCCAGTTTATGGATGAAAATGATTAGTTTTCTTAGTTTGTCATTTGAAATGAACCGACCTTGAACGCTTTTTACAATTTTGCATGCGGACTCTAACAAGCTTCTTTTACCTTTCTCGACTCAGTTGATTTTACAGATTCACGATAATAAGCCTCTTGGTGGGTATCTTCTTCTTATTCGCGGTCTACTCGTTACTAAGCCTTCAATGCAAATACGCAAATAAAAAAGTGCTAGTCGAACATGGGCACGAAGGGTTCCTTACCTCCGCACATTACGCACTACATAAAATTTACAACAAAGTATAAATTTATGACTGTCGGATTTTTCGCGTTTAAATTGTTCCTTACAACAATGCTTCTTTAAAAATTTAATGGCTTTTTGTCAATGGGAAATTTTTTATAGGCATGCGAACATGCGGCATAAACAGCCGTTACTTTTGACTGCCTCAAATTAGAAGCTTGATTTATTATTAGCTTTAAGGAACCGCAGTCATAAGTATTTGCTACAGATTTAAACGTGAGCACAAGGATATAGACAGACAGAAACGTTCCTATATAGTTCTGTTTCTTCTTATGAGGTATGGAACCTTTAAAATAAAATTCAAATAAAATATATGCATTTTGCACTAGAAAAGGTGTATTTGTACAAACATGCAAAAGCCAACCAATAATTCTGGAGGACACCTAACCCATATTAATATTTGGAAGCAAAAAAATATTTTTAATTTCACTAAAGTCCATCTAGGTTAATATTTGAATATTGGTTGTATAATAGTATTGTGCACATTCGCAAGTTTTTTTCAGTTTTGGTTTCAAAGCCAAGCTGTAGCCAAGCTCTTAAGATTTTTTTTGTTTCAAAAATTATTTTATTTATAATATTTAATTTTGTATTTTTTTCTAAATTTTTTTTGAGATAAAATTAAAAAAAATTGCAATTCTCAGCATGACTTTTTCCAAAATATTTTTATAGCTAAAACGATACATTATACCTGTAATCTGGTGACTACATCCCTGACCCGAAAAACAACCCCACACCATGGCAAATCGGCCCCGTACTACAAAGTAGGAAGAACGCAATGTTGTTTGTATAGCGGTACCTGGTAAACGTCGTAGCTAGAAAAAGCCGTCGGAAAAATGAACATTAAATTTACTCTTATATCTAAATAATATGAGCTTCCATTGCTGCAAAGACCTATTAATGTATACCAACTTAAATTTTTGGACATAATTTGAATACAGTACAAGCTTTACCTTTTTTGGCGATGTTTCATTCAGCCTTACCCTTACTTGGATTGTTCTTGTCTTCATCATATGAAACCTCCGTCGTCGGCAAAGAATATTTTTCTTTGCTTAGGAATCTGCCTCTAGCCACGTTTTTCAAGGAGCAACTGCAACTAATTTGTAAAGGATTACGGGAGCTTCCCTGGCATACAGCAACCTGATGTAATCTTAATCTTGTTTTTGCTCTCTCATTCCTAGTAAATTATCGTTATAATAATAATATATATATAATAATAATAAAATAATAAATCAAATCCACTAAAAAACATTTTCACGGTTTTCCTTTTGTTGTATGCAAAAGAATCTCCAGTCAAAATTTCTCCTTCTGTGAGCTCTTTGACAATTTTGGCTCAATCCTTCAATATGATCAAATTAAATAGAATTAGAAATAGAATGAGAAACCCTTTTTCTTTATTACTTCCCATTAAGGCTGTACTCACACTTTACAGATATAAGTTGAATAGCAACTTAATTATTCCCAGAATGTTCAAAAGCAAAAAAAAAGATCATCCTCGCACTGATCCACTGACACATCTTTGTCTAAGGAGGAAACATACATACCTATGTATCTAATGTAAACTGACCGCGTATCTTCATTCACAGTATGTGCCAGGAGTGGACAATTAAAAATGATTATTTCTTAAAAATTTGCCACATTTATAGCGCACAAAACTAAATGCTATAACGTGTGCCGTAAATCGTGACAAAAAGAACAACCAAAAAAAAACCTCAAGTTATATTTTATCTGTTAAAGTAAAATCGCACCATACCACAGCTCCGCTCAAGTTTCAGAAACGTACAAAAAATAAACTTCATCTTTTTTTGTTTTTCTGGCAATAAATTTATTCGTAGAATTTTTATTTGTATGTAGTTAACTTTTCGGATACGGATGCGAGACAATAATATACTCCAAAGAGTGCGAATTGAATTCGATTCTCTTCATTGGGAATTGCCCGCTGAATCAGCAAACATCGTCATCATCATCCAAACTGAATTCATCCAATCAAGGCCCCCAATCCCAATTCAAGGTGTTAATTTCATTAAAACCGAGGATCTGTGGCATACAAAGGCCAACAAAAGTATGTTCATATCGAGAAGAGTATCTTTTAGGGTGTATCTGAAAGTGTAGTTCAGGTCAATAAATTACAGACTTACGCATGGCTCGGTTGAGTACGCTATTAATACCATTTTGTGTTGCGTAGTTCTTTGATTTCGTTTTGTTTTGTCTTCCGACACCGATGATGACGAAGACGACAGCAGCGACGACAATGATGATGACGATGATGGTAGGCCAACCCCCTGCTAAGATGTGTTTCTTCTATGCGTCTCTGTTTCTATGGGGAAATAGACAACAACAGAGACACAGAATAATAGGATAGTTATAGATAATCGGGATTTGAAACGAGTGTCATAATTCGAAAATTTATTGCAATCAAACAAATCGCATTGTGTTCTTTTGAATTTATAAGATGCCTCTGCTGGATGGATGGGTTGAATTTTGGATGGTTCTTTTATGGAAGAAGATCCTATACAACCGCCAAGCAGGTGCGATTGTTAAGTTTAAAAATAGTCTTTCATGTGAAATGTGATGCTTATATCATTTGTTTATTGTTTTATTAATTAATTACTGTATGAATTTTGTTTTGAGACACGTGAATCCCATGAGCCGGTTTTGGTCTTTTTAGTGAATGATTTGCATTTGCGTGTTGGCTGCAGACATGCTGAAATACCGATGTTCAATAAATGTTATTTGCAATTGGTTGGGTCGTAATAAGTTTTTGTGGAGTTGTAAGTCGATGTATTGCGGCTTGCAAGACCTTGTTTATTGGTTGCAGTATCGGTAATCGGCTTAACAAATATCTACACTAACAAGGTGCTGATTTATGTTTTAATTATACATAAATGTCTATTGGCATTAATTCAATTAAATGTTAAAAGGCAAATGTTACACCAGAGTTTTGAATATTTTTTATGAAAACAACCAGCCTACTGACACATAAAGTGCTACTGGAGTTGAACGATTAAATCAAATTTCTCGGGGCTCACTCTGTTGAAAATGTCAAACGTAGTGATACTCACTTATTAAAGAGGGCTCTCAATTTCTTTACGCTAGATTCTTGTATTTGCTGCAGTGGAAAGCTGATTTTATATATACTATACGCTGCTAATTAAAAGCAGCGTCAAGTCTAGATAATTTTATTCCCCAAACGGTCCCAAAATACTAACGAAAGGTTCTGGCAAAGAGCACTTTAAATCACCCCAAAGGCGATAAGCTTTTTTTTAACAATTTTCTAAAAACTAAAACAGATCAACATTTTCACCCCCATCATCAATGTACTATTATCAATCCGTTAATTCTAAGCGTTTTCAGAAAACAATACGAGTGGAAAATTGTGTACCTCAATAGCAGCAGAGTGATGGCGCAATCTTTAATCTTTGTCTGGTTAGATGGACCTTTATTTGATTCTGATGATTTTACCTCCCTTTTTTAATTCCTTTTCTTTTTGGTTTGTGCCAGAACCTCCTGAAAACCTAATGTTATTTGGTCGAATATCTTCCTTCCTTATTTCTGAAAATACTTGCTTTATTTCTCTTTTTCGGCGGATTGCATCAGTCTGTAGCTTTTTTTCTAAAAACAAAAAACACTTGTAATCAACGTAGACTTGATAAAAACTGTGAAAAAAAACTAAACTGATTTAGGTACTTACGGCGAAAGGACTTATTTATTTTCATTTGCTTCTCATTCATTGCAACATTACACAGAATAACACATTTTGATCTAGTCAACAGTCAATTCAGCCCTAAAAAATCAAAAGAGCTGAGTTGCGAACTTTTTTTTGGTAAAAATTTGAGAATGATTTTTGCGATTGAATGCGCGTTATTTCAAATCACTAGACTAGTATTTAAAAGACTAGATGACTTTTATCACCCAAATTCAAATAGACACGCCAATAAATGCACCCAACCACCACCATTTCCATCTTGAACTAAGTTCACCATAAAATCCCTTTAAAACAGCAGCAAGCTTGCATTTAACATTTATCGATACCACCAAAGTAAACCTGTTGCTTTCATTTAAATAGACCACCTAACGCTACAGCTTGCGTTCCAAACATTCACCGAATATCTATCTGCATTGATTTATCAGCAGCTAATTAAAATTTATTTACCAAAGACTGGCCCACCATGTTTCAATTTGCAAAAATTGTTAGCCCATTGTGTGTGTACCCGTTGTGTTTTGTTTATCAGAATGCAACAGTGCTACTGGGAGGCTACTGCCCCGGGAAGCTATTCAATTTTCATTTTCCTAAATCAGAGCCACCTGATCAGGTAGACCAGTATCTCACGCGAATAATGCTTTATGGATTTTTTTGTTGGCCCATTAAGACCACCAGCTTGGAGTCAACTAAAACGAACAGTTGCCTTTGTGCATGCTCAATAAATCCACCAAATTGGCATTTTTGCATGCACAATTTAAATTTAATTAAATGGCCCAGACCCGGTTGTTAACACAATGCTTTGCACTCGCAGTCCCACTGTGTCCTATTCAAAGCAGCAAGCCTTTCCTTTTATTTTTCTCTAAGATAAACATTATAATCAGTTACTTTTCCGCTCGATTTCTGATTTTCATTGGAATACACACACAGCCAGTCGCCGACGATTAAGATTGATTATGCCGCACAGAGAGCACAATATCTAACAACAGCTTCCTGTCAAGGCCTCGCAACTTTGAGGTGGAGGTGGCTTTTTCAATTGATTTTTCCAATCACTTCCAGGCACGTGCTGGTGTTCAATTACAAATCACTTGACATCGATCGGATAATTTGCTCGAAAGCCATATCAATAGGGCGCGGCAGCATATCGCTTCCAAATATCTGTAACCAAACAGGAACAAGAGCAAAGACAAAGGCCAGCACTTTATGGCGAAAAGGTGTCGCCGTTGGATGGTGGTAAAGGATTGACATTGAACTTTATGACTTCGTGTGCTCCCTTTGTTATTGAACAGCACGACGACGATTTGTTGTATTTCTCTTGGACAGTAGTGAACAATGGATAAGTGTTTGGTTCAATTCTAGGAATGATAACACCTAATGATGCCATAATCATGTAAATTATTTTATTTGATCAAACACCTTAGCATAACTAATAAGACGCATACGGGGATCAGATATAAGAGAGGACGCATTGTTTAGTGGTTTTAACGGATTTGAAATTCAAATGAACTTCCTACTCTATGCTGTTGTGGACAAGTAGAGCCGATGCTCTGCAGTGCTTACATTTTTTTTTGTTAGGAATTTGAATTGGACTTTTGCTAAGCGCCTTGTAAGAGCCGATTGAGAGTCTTGAAGTGGCAGAAGATCAGAAGCCAAAGGGAACCACTCTCGATGGGCATGATGAAAGTTAAGGTTTTAATTTTCTTTTTTTTGGATCGGTTACCTAATGAGATTCATTGATTTGTTTGGCAAAAGAAAAAAGAAGAAAAAAAAACTGAAACAACTTGTAAACATTGGCGAGGTGTTTCTGAATATTCAAAGAGACGAACCGTGGGAATTGGGGTCACGTTGACAAGTATTCTAATGGTAATATGATTGGTGATCAGTTTTTGTATATTAATGATTGAAACATTTGAATGACTTTGACTTGTAAATTTAATCATTTTAAAGAAATGTTTAAACAGCAGCTTGAGTTTTGTTTTTGTTTGTATTTGCAAAGTTCTACTCAATGCATTATGAAAGCTGCCGGCCTGTCAAATGAGAAACCTTTTTAGGTAATGAAGCTCGATTAAGTTTCAATTGTTTTTTCAACAGCAAGCCAGATAGCTTTCTTTTAAAGGTTAGGAACTTGAAAAAAAAATTTCACGTAACATCATATATAAATAAAGTGATAATTTGAGGGTCGAATTATCCAAATCGCGGCCACTGTGATCTGACGTATTCTGTGTGATACAAAATAACCTTAATGGACTCCGGAACGAAAATTTCAGCTGCGGAAAAGTTATATTCCAGCAGAACTGACTGGCAGATTATCTTTAAGTATCTTTGAAAAGCCCTTGTGACCTTAATTCTCTCAACTTGGTCCAGATTAAAATATACGCCGCACTGAAACCATGCACAAACAGGACCTCACTCCAATTTGCATTTTTTTTCTGTCCACGTAGTGTGGTTTTAATTTGATTTTACTTTTGAGTTTGATGGTTATTCGTCAAAGTTTTTAGGACGGACATTGCACATTGCAATGAATTGTTCCATAATTGCAACTTAAAGGCTTCATTCCTTTAAAATAATCATCAACGCTGGCAAAAGAATTCCTCCAAAACATTTAAACAGAAAGGGTGCTGACAAACATGAGAGACGATACCTGCCGTACCTTTGATCGCTTACAATTCAGCAGATCGGTGTAAATCTGCAGAAACCTTAGACGACTCCAATTGTGTCATCTTTAGCCTCGATTAACCATCGATAAACTCAACAAAACGCTTCACAGACGGCATGCAGAACACTGCGGTATTTCGTTACAAAATAAAAATTCACATAGGTGTTGAAAGTGTTGTTGGCTGGATTTAGTAATTAGCTTAGTATGCTTCAATATCTTAATACAGCGCTCAATCTAGAAGTCTGCGTTCCTCGAATTCCGCTTTCTATGAAGAATGAAAAAATTAAGAAAAAATTTTCTTAACGTTGAAAATCTTCAATATTGATAAAAAAAAATGGAACATGCGATTTGATTTCTTTGAGAAAAAGTTGAAAAAAAGTCAATAAACAATTACAATACAAAGTTTAGGTTAAGTCTTCTCAATAATAGGTTTTTTGTTAACCTACTGGCAAAGACATATCTTTTTAATAAGTGTCAGTCGATCGTAGAAGATCCCTTCACAAATCGTCAATAGGAGAATTTAACAGAAATAAAATATTTATATGATAAAAAATATTAAAATTTTTTTTCACGCTATTGTTTCGGCCAATTTGCTGAAAAGATTGAAATATTTTTATAATTATGTACTCTATTACACTAAATAAAATACATATTTTACTCTCATAAATATGAATTAAATTTATTTTCATTTCTTAACTTAAATTTCTGAACCTGGAATATACTAGCACATGTTTCTTAATCACAGAGTTCAGCAGAAATTTTTTTCTTTGTCAAATACTTAAGTATGATTCCAGTCCGCTAAAAAATTAATTTTACTCTTCTGCTGCCCCAATCCAAAAACAGAAAAATCAATCCACTCTTTTGCAAATTACCTTGATTTTATTTAGATTTCTGAATCTTTACTCGTCGTTGTGTGCAAACTTGTACAACTTCTATCAACAGAATTGGATAGTCCACCAAGTCTACGAAACAAAATACAATTCTATATGCAAATCAATTTCCTATCAAATGAAGCTTTCTTTTGGAAATTCTGACCGTTATACGTTCTCTCATTGAACACTTATTCACTCGCGCTCGAAACAAAAAAAATACCATCAATTTACAGCACCCACCACAACCAACAGTGGTTAACCACAAAATCACTTCCAGCACACGATTTCTGCCAACACTCACCGAATCGATTGTAGTTTGTTTTGCAAAACCAAACTTCCCAAACCAGACAATTACACTGACAATGAAAGGAACAAGAAAAAAAATCAATCATCCCAAAGAAAATTGTAGGCACGCGTCAACAATTTAATGCCAGCTACTGCCTACCAAGTCGGGCGAAAAAAAAAGACAGTCCGCATCTACATATACGAGTAAATCTGTTGTTTAACTGTTCTACTCTTTGATTCTCTAGGCCTTAATTCTTGCTTTACAACTGTTTTTTCGCCCCTTTTGAGTCTCATCCAAATCAAGAGTCTTTAATAAAAAAAAAACACAAAAGAGTTGGCGAACAAACTGTAAGACCAAAACTATTAGTTTAATTTATTATTTTTTTCTACTCGCGAGTGCTGTGCAATCGTTTGATTTGGTGCATTTCCCTGATATCCACACAAACAAATTGATTCATTTCACGACGCGACAACAACGACTGCCAGCCTGCCTGCAATCGAACCGACCATCCCATGTTTGGCGTTGGTGCCACTACTTACTGTTCACGAAACATAATTGAATTGCCAATTGGATATTTCCATTTCGATGTGCAAGTGCACATGAAAATAAAAAGAAAAACACACATAATCATTCAACTGACAATTCTCTATTCAGAAACATTAATAACGTATATTTTGTTGATGTCGTTTTTTTCTTTTTCATTCACAGTGCCCCCACTACATCAAACAAATTAAACGGACAGACCACACCTCTAGATGTATCTGGCCTATCGCAAAATGAAATACAAGGCCTGTTGCTAGGTTCACACCCATCATCAACATCGGCGGCGTCAACGACGACAACATCACAATCAGCGGTAGCTGGCACAGCAACAGCTGTTGTTGTAACCACCGATCAACATCGCCAGCAACAGCAGCAGCAGCATCAAACAATTAGCATTAAACGTGAACCCGAGGATCTGCGAAAGGATCCCAAATGCGGCAATAACGGCGCGAATAATAATAATCACAACAACAACAGCAACAGTGGCAATGCCAACAACAACAACAACGGTGGTGGTGTTGGACACAGTCAAAAGGTGAGTTCAGTTTGCTCGTTGTTCGATCACCGCTGTTGATCATTTTATTTCCTCCTCCTTGGTCGCAATGATACCAATAAATACACAGACGAATACCATTATAAACACACACGCCACATACACCATAGAAAGAGATACAAAAAAAAAATCACACAAAATCTTAATTGTCATATCCGGAGGGTTGTGGCATGTGAATGAGGATTTTGTTTTTATCTACCAACCCGCTTGTCTTTTTGTTTCCCTCTAATTAACCGCCACAGCTCTCTCTAGGCGTCTAATTCTCTGTTTCGCGAAAGAAGATAGAAAAGTGCATAGAAAGTATGTACCGCCGACGAACGAATGCACATACTGGATCTGTGATTGCTATTCTCGTTGATTGTGTGAGTTGCAGTGCCGTTTCTATTGGCTGGAACGTACGATAAAGAAACTGTTATACACGATCCAGTATGTGTGCGCATGGATACCTCGAATCGTGAGGCTCATTACGTGGTGTTGTAGCTCTGTCTCGCTCGGGTAATGAGGGTCTCATTACGTCTGCCTTTGGTTGGTGGCTACAAACTACTCATTTCAGTGTGTTACCTTCCCTTGTTCTGGCTCGCGGTATGGTATGATGGTTGCGTGCATGTACTCAAACATGTCGACTGTTGCATGGAACGTGTCCTATCGAATTGGATTTATACTCGTATATCGAATGAAGAGACCTTCAGCTTGAAGGGGGATTTTATTTAATAAAATACCCCAAAGCATTTGTATTGTAACTCAACTCTGTTACCACTTAGCACTTGCTGCAAATGTAATGCGCACTCCCAGTCAGAGGGAGCGAGTATCTTTACAACACTCACTCAACAGATCCAACCAAAAAAGTAACCCTTGTCGAGTATTGGTTGTGCGCCCAAAGTGCGCAATCAAGTTCGTTCGAATAACACAGAAAAAAAAATAACACAACAGTAAAGATAAAGTGGTATACACCTCATGTATAAACATTTCCATACCTGATTTTAGTCTGTCACATAACGCTGACGGAACAAGGTCGGTCGACTGTACCAAAACAAAAAAAGAAAACAAGAAACCCGAGCACACTCTTGAGATTCTTAAAGAACAAAACACGAGTCTTTCCCACACGAGTTTAAACGTAGATTACGATTTATTTATTTGATTTTTTTCTTCCTATTTTTTTGTGTTTTTCAAGTGCGCATTTGAAGTTGGAGTATCTTTTTCCTGTCTGTCTATCAGTCGACTGTGAATTTAAATTAAATTACTTAAAAAAAAAATAAACAACAACAGAAATTATTGTTCCAAAGATTTGATGCGCCTTATACCAAAAAAAAAAAAGGAGAATACTCATACATCGAGCTAACTATTGTAGTTAATTTAATTTATTTATCCATTTATTCAATCGCGATCGGATTAAAGATAGATTTTCTTTTTTAAATTTTTGGCGCGCGATAAAAAATAAATGATTTACCAATCTAACCACAAAAGTGCGAAGTTCACAGTGATACAATTGATTTAAATATTTGAGAAAATATTTATTTTGCAACAATTAAAGTGTTCAAAGTCAGCAAACAAAAAAAAAATAAACCCAAATTGGATTAAAGTGTTAAATAAAAATTACAAAAATAAAAAAAAAAAAAATCGAAATAATAGATTTACCGGATTACCATTGAAAAACCGCTCAAAATTTATAGGATAAATAAAAAAAGGTTAGTGCTAAAGTGTTGAAAAGAAACAAAAACATACCAATTTACAATTGGAACATAGTTTTTGGGGGGTTAAATGTCAAGTTGTTCAGTAGGGGGAGATTATCAGTGGTGGGTGTGATTCCCATGCCAAGTTCGCAGCTCATGTCTTTTGATTTCTCAAAGGAATAATTGTTCGTTTTTTTTTTGATTTTTTGATTGATTGACTTTTGTGTGCGAGTACAAAACAAACGTGATTACATAGTGTTTGGCAAATTGTAAAGAAATCATTCGTACAAGTAGATATTTTGATAGTAAACCGACAGCCAGCAGACAAATTATTTTCGTTATACTGATTCTCCTCTTGGGCTGAGAATAAATTGATTAATTGCGCGCAACTAAAGATATGATGAGTTCATCTTGTCTTAATTGACGCGCACGAGGGGGCTTTCAAGGATTTTTGTTTTAAATAAGATTTCTTTGACTGTAAGATTCCAATGGATATCGTCAAAAAAAGAATAAAAATAGAATTTTAAAATGAATTTCTTATGTAAACCACTTGAGAAAAAACATTCGAAAACAACACTCCCAACCACAAAATGACGCACGTTTCTAATACAACACTAAGAATATCTATTTGAATTCTAATTCGACTAATAAATTAAGTCTAAATTCAATTAAAGTGTTCATTTTGTTGTTGTTGTTATTCCATCGATGACTAATAATAATAAATTTTAAACTAATTTGTATAGTCTGGAGATAGCGTACGAGATAATTTTTGATAATAGATTGCAATTTAAATCCTTAACAAATCACCAGGCAATTGACAATGCCAAAGATTGTTCAAGTTGTTTCTTAAAACAAACAAAAATAAAAAGAAATGACAAGGTAGAAAATTTATTTCCTTCAGACTACTCGGCCGATTGGCTTAAATTATTTGGCATTAGTCATCGACACTGAGTTATTCTATGTTGGTATGTATTCGTGTATAAGGGCAATCCAATTAACAACACTCAAGCTGGATTTTAATTATAATTTAATTGCCTTGCATTTACAGCAGCAAAGTCATTTTGGGCTTTTGTTTCTGTTTTATTTATGAGACAATAAGTGCCCAGCAATTACTTTAAGCTATGTACACTCTTCACTTGGTGTCAAATTTTAACTTAAGAGTCTACATACATTAGCAGCGATTTCATTTAATTTCTTCTGGTTTTCAATTAGTTAAGAAGCTCAAATTGACTGATCACGATAAACTTATTAAAACACCGTGAAACAGTTGTGGGTGATACATTTTTTTTTATTTCGTTACCTGAAATTCTGGTCATTGGTCAGTAGGTCGTGCAAATTACTGAGTTTCTTGATCTCCTATGCCGTCAGATATCTTTATATTTCTTTTATTGCGCACGGTTTTTCGTTACTCCCAACTTCCGCTTTAAAATTATTTTCCTACGGCCATTTACATTCATTGCAAATCTTTTCCACTCTTACTCGAACTCTCATCCCCTCCATCCATGGAGGAAGTACTTAAAATACAAATTATATTCAAACCAAGTTCAATCCGAGAATACTAACTTTTACACCTTAAAAATCATTTTACGATGTTAAAAAACAAAAAGCATTTTAAAAATGCTATCCCATAAAAAATTGTTTGTTTTATAACCATTTTACAACACAACTGTTAAATTCTTTTTATTAACTATGCATTATTAGACTATTCAACTGGCTATTTAAGCACTTATTTGTTTTGCTGATTATTTTTAGTTAGTGAGTAAAAATTTTATTTTTGAATTTAACTATTCTTCCGCAATTTTTTTTTCATGAACCAAAATATGTGCAGAGCCTTGAAGAATGTAACAAACGTTAATTCTTCCTGTTTTTGTTGCATTGGTTTTAAGTTTCAAATAAAAATGAATACCATTCTTTTCGTATAAAAGAAACTGCTTATTAATTCTTTCAGATATTTTATCGGGAAAAAACTATGCTTCTTGATTTCATTCAGAATTTTATACCATTTTTGGATGAATTTGCTTCTAAAAAAAAAGCTCGTCTTCTTCCCATTCAATCCGAATAGAACTATGCATGGCCGGGGAGGAATCTATTAAATGTCAACAGTCTATGCCGGTATCCATAAAATTGATTCTTTGCCAATCTTAGCTTTATTAGCAATTCAAATATTCAGACTAATTACAAATCACTTTCGACCATTAATCGACATGCGCTATCGAACATTTTTCATCCAGCCGCTCCAAAATATAGAAGCAAGGATGTGTGTGTGAATTTTTTTTTTCAATCCGTGCTTAAAGACCTTGAAATGAAGGTGGACTTGACTTTTTAAATAAATAATTATTTTTTTGGAATGATTAAAAATCCTTTAATCTTCGAGTATGAAGTGAACTAAATAATAGATTTTCAAAGTATTTATAAAGTGCATTTGGAAAATCACACAATATTTAAAAACAACGAATGACTTCAACTCTGCAAGATATTTTTAAGCAAAAGAAATTAGTTATCTGAATCTGCAGCTTGGAGTTAGGAATGATTTTTCCTTTTTTTACCAGTATTTGTTTTCAAAAGCCTTTTTAAAGTTGTTTTGCTTCAAGATAATATTTTGGGCAAATAAAAGAGAACTTCCACTCGTTGCAAAAGAGTACCCGCTCAAAATTTTGTGATAGGGTTTGACACTTTTAAGAATATTTTCTGAGAATACTAAAGTAATCCTGTTCGTTCTTTCTTACACAGAAACAATACGCGAAGACACAAAACCTTATAAAAGACGATAGTATGTCGTAAATTGATTTTGTTTGTAAAGACTTTTTTAGTCATTTATGCACATTCTCTTCTCTTAAACATGTTAACTGAGTTCTGACAGACGCAAAATTTGTCTAAATCAAACAGGAAATACAAAATTGTCGAAATTCTCCATCACATATCAAAATGCAGTTGAAATATATTGAAAAATTGATTATAATCAAACGCCTGAAAATACAACATTAGATTTTTTTTCACTGTTGGAACTTTCAACTGGAAAAACTTCACCCATCGGTGTTCCAAGTTTTTTAACCATTCTAAAAAATGTTTTGCAGAAAATGCATTTGAAGTGGAGATCATAATCTCACTTTGTGAAATGATTGACAGCAATTTTCTGGTCAATGGCTCGATTTGCACCTCCATTGTTTCAATTGCTGCTTGCCCGAATGCGCCTTATTTCTGGAGGGTGTTAACGTGAAACGTTTCATTCTTCAAGGATAACATCTTTATCGGTATACTAAGATAATAAAGTCAATGTTATCAGCTATCAGAACATGGATTAATAAGGCGTTACGATGCTTGATAACTGCACCAAAAGTCTTCAAATGAGCCTTAAAAATTACATTTAAAAATTGTTTAAAAACAAACCATGAAAATAAACCAACCGTAAATGCATTAAAAGTTGATGAATAGTGAAATTTTCTATTTGTGGTTTCTATAGCCTCCAAACAAAAGTAAATGCAATATTTAAGAAATATTAAACAAAACAATCTTCCTGATTTCAACTAAATAAATTGCTTATTCCTTCATTCAGCTCTAGGTAGCAAATCTTTCCATTTCTGCATGAGGATCAGAATCCTTTAGAATTATTTTTAGATAAATTTATCTCGAAGCATGCCTTAATCGATGTCGTTTCCGCTGTGGATACTTTGGGCTTATAATAATATATATTCCTTGCCATGTCTTCTAAATATGCACTTGTTTCACATCACTTCCAGTTTCAATGTTATACTCCCCATGCAACAGAATCCATTTAAACCATCCAAAATAGCTGCCACATCATTTGTGTTTCAAATTGAAACTTAATATCCGATCGGTTTCGATTGGTTTATTGTTATTATTTTAAAATGCTGTGAAACATTAAAAAAGTATTCATAAAGAATTATGAAAATATTTAACAACTTTTTCGCTCATTACTTTTATGGCTTTCGATGCTGTCTCATGTTATAACATTGCATCGCTTATGACGAAGTGTCAAATTGATTATAATATTTCGAAATTGTTTTCTTTTTATACAAAACTCAAAAGTAGGCTCTTAACTTTCGTCATTTTGGTTTCAGGTGACCAAATCATTTTCGTATGAAATTCAAGCTTGAGATTATTCATTTATTTATTTATTCATAAGCTTAGTATTTTCGTATCGGATTGCAAGCAGAATGTTGTCCTATGCTTGAGCATTTTTTTAATATAAATTGTAAATTTAAACGGTTTTAATATGCTTATTGAGTTGTTAAATTCGATAATTAGGAACTTAAACAACTAGAAACAAACAAAATTAGAAAAAAAAAACACAAAAATATATTCGCTTCTGGAGAATCATTTAAAACAATGTCTCGAATTTGCAAAGTAATGCTCATCGGTTTCGTTTGCATAATTTAATAACAATTTAAGCATACATCACAGTCAATATCTGTCAGAAATAAAAGATTTTTTTAATGACTGTAAGTAATAATTTTCCGCACAATTTTTATGGCAGGTCTAAATCAATATTTGATATTTACGACGCCATTCTCGAATGTTTATTGCATTTTCTCTTGCAATAAAATAAAGCTAATAAATTCTTAGCGAGAATTGTTGACAAGTAGTTGACCCTTAGTTTATTTGTTCATTAATATTTCGTGCGTAAATGTTGTTATTTGTACTCTTTTATATAATTCAAACACATTTTTTGGAAGAAAACGAAAAAAGTATATTTGTGCATATTTTCAAATTCTAAAAAATAGATTTTTATGTAAAAATTTAATAAAATCCAGAATTTCATCTTTTTCTAGACTTAAAAAGAAAAAAAGCTTCCCAATTCATTCATTTTACATGAATGTTCAGAGACATTGTTCGCAAATCAAAAATGTAATTTTAAATATGACGATTTTTTCAACAAAATTAAAAAAATGATTTTACATTTTTTGTTAACTTTTGCAGAAAAAAAATTATTCTTGTAACAATTTATTTGTTAAATATAATTATAAATTTATAAACTGCATTTAACATATGATTTAGGAAAATTAAAGTCGTACTTCTTAAAAGTAGTCAAATCTCTGTTTCCTAAGCTGGATTTCTAGCAGCTACGCCTTAACTCTAAGTCAGTTTAAACATAACTAAATTTCGCTTTCTAAAAATTAATTTTGTTTAAATTTTAAATTTTACGGCATATTAAAATATTTCTAAAACGCACTTGAATAATCGTGTTTACCGAATTAGAAGCAACCGCAAGCCTGACTTGAAAGTCTCTTCCTAAATGCACCAATTTTCAATACATTTTAACTCAATTCAGAACAGTCTTAAACCAGAACCGGGGAGGAGAAAATGCGCGTTTGTCCTATTAAATTCGTATTCATTCTTTACGCCGATTGTTTGGGAGTCAAAATTGTATTCGTAACTGATTTTCTATTTTCGATCCATTTGTCTTCTACCATTTTTAGCATTTTTCAAGCGCACAACAATTATCATTCCGATGAAACAAAATGCTGGCAAAATTTTGGCTTTGAAACATATTGTCCAGCAAAATTCGCAGGCAGCTCATATCGATTATTGATCAAATTCATTCTTCTTTTCATCGACCCGAATACTGTATGTAAACTGAAAGACGATTACAATTTTTTTTCAATTTTGCTTCTTAACACCAAATACTGAGGTACTATCAGAGAATCAGATTTGATAATTTCGTTTTCTGTACTCTACTGCATAAATCAAGTATGACTAATAGAAGCAAAATAAAACAACTGCCTGCTCTTTGTGCTGAGAATGCAAACATAAAAGAGTTGGAATAATTTTTTTTTATTTATTTCCCTGCATAGCATAGTCTGACCCTTATAGTTCAGAAAGTTTCCTGAACTTTTTCAACTTTTAACTACTCTTAAAATACTCCAACCCGTTTGAAGGACAGACAGAATTTATTTAAAAAAAAACTAAAATAAATGACCTTAATTAAAAGTCAAGCAACTTTTTGGTCAGGAAAATAAATTTTAACCTAAAAATACACTCCATAGTTCCGCTACTCTAAATAAAACCAATTTAAGCTCGCTACACAAGAATTCGACAATACTTTTTTAAAACAGAAAAAAATAGCCAAGGAAATTGCGCCTATCTGAGATTGATTTTAAATTCCTGTTTGACTTAAGTTGGTAGATATTTTCGCCTATAAACAAACAAACTATCTGTTGTCATTATCTATTAGATGACGAAGGCGCCACTTGTTCCATAAGGAGCATGCTCAAAATAAACACTCCATCCAAACACAAAAAAAAAATGAAAAATAACTCAATTTGAATTAAAAAGCCATTAACTCAACTTTGGATATATTTCCAAATGAATTGAAAAAAAATATACTTAATACAGCCGCCCTTTCCCCACTTTTCATTGTTAATGATCTGTCTTTTTGTGTTTATTAAGAAAAATGTAAATTTTCGGTTTTTTTTTCCCCAAAACATTGTTTTGGCTGCTTTTTTTTTTTTTTGTTTTTTGCTTTGCAAACTTGTGCTTTTGCCGTCAATGATTTTATAATTTTTATTTTTAAATTTTATTATTTATCCGCTGTTCTCTCGAGAAATTATTGTTAATGAATAGGGAATCCGTTTGTCATTTCTTAATTCTTAAACTGACTTACTAACACATATCTTCAAATGTTTATTAAGTGTTTATCTTCTTCTTTTTGTTTTTCGTTCCTTAAAGTGAAGCAATAAACTTAATTGGCTTAAATAGTCGCGATTGTTTTAATATTACTTTGTACGTCTCTTAAGGAAATATTTTTTGATAAACAAAATGATCTAACACTGACAAGCGTGCACGTTTAACGAGGTGCGATGGGAGGAGGAGAAATAAACGTAAGACCAAATATTCTGCTTTGTTTTGACGTCTGACGTCAATGTTATAATGATGAAGTAGGAAAACGAAATAACATCAATGGAAAGACCTTGAAGGAAGTTTAAGCGCGAGAAAAATAAATATATTGTTAAAGATCGTTGTAAACTTTTTCGGTATACGAAATTTTGGTGTTAAAAAATTCAATGAAAGCTCAGGATATTTTCAAAACATACTTTTATTGTCAAAAGAACTTATATACTTGTGTTGGTATCGAAATGTGCGTTGTTTAGTTGCCGCTTTCAATTATTTTATTTTAAAAATCCAAACAGCAAGGTTTGGGGCTGGATTACCACGGTACAGTGGGATGCTTTTCGACAATGGCCATCTTAAAACATTAGCTTTATTATTTCGTTGTTTTCAGCTCGTACAGTGTCATCTATTCTGTGCTTCCGAAAGCAAATTATAAAACGAGATTTTGGAATTTTGGCTTAGTTTGCAATTATGAATAGAATAGTGCCCCATTCAAATATCAGGGTTCCACCAGGGTAATTTTGGATGGCTTTTCGACTCATATGGGGTTCATTTTCAAAGCGATTAATTTTCATGCATTTAACTTGCTTTAAAGCTTAAACAACCCATCAAAACCAAATTCATTTAAGCGCCAAAAAATCGGTTAACATTTGGTTTAAGCGATGAGAATTGACGATAACTAGAAAAACTTTCATATTTTCAAAGAAGTGTGGACCAATGACAACACAAGAACAAATTAAATTGCAGACTATACAGTATTTGTTTGCGGATGCAATGATCTCTAAGCTGTTAAACCTTTCCCAGGGATTAAGATGCAAATCTAAACGCAATTATTTAACGCATGTTAAGCCAAGTACAAATGCTGTGCTCGCAGTGTAATTGAGAAACGGCAGTCTTATTTCCTGCAGAGCGTCTAGTTCGCTAACGGGCAGGCTTTAAGACATGTGTAACACAACCAATGGCTGCGACATGTAGTTTCGGATGACATTTTTATAGAAGCTGAAAAGAAATCGCGAAATATATGATACTATTTCAAAAAATCGCACAAAATTGACGTCCGATTACCAGCCGGTTAACTGAATTGAAGTACGTAAACTTCTTTTCACTAAACATATAAAGATGACGTAAAAGTAATGAATTTTAAACTGGCTTAAAACCTCTTATTTTCTTCTACCCAAATCACTTTTGAAATTTGTACTTTGCTAATTTTTTTTTTTAAAGCGCAAAAAATAACAAATTGTATAAATATTTTTTGCCGTCAGGAACTATCACATCATGTTGATTATATTTCTAGCAAAACTTTCGTTCTGCACCAAAGAACTATCATAGTTTAATTCATTTTGAATTTTCTGTTTGGCCTCCTCCAGAATCTCCATAACATCAGCGTTACTCTTTTTTTCTACATTTATTTAACCAATACTAACTTTCGATTCATAACTCCATTCTATGAGATGCAAATTAGCAAGCTAACTTCCTGCAATTTATCTCTGACATTTATGGGGATGCACTTTCAATAAACATCTGCAACAACACTCTGCATTAATATACAGTGTGGTGCAAAGGTGTCGGATTCTTTCGATTCCATCTTGAAAAAGTCAATTTGTCAATGATTTTGATTGAATTTTTGTAATTCTAATTAATTGATCAACCATAAACATTTCTGGTATGGTTTAGCTAGTTTAAAGATCTATGCAAATGGATTGCAATTAACGCTGCAGCAATTTGATGAGGTGTTAGACAGTGAATAATGGTTAAATAAAACGTTTACTTGTTCATTGAATTAATGTTTGCATTGGATTTAACTACAGGTTTGGTAAAAGATGATCAAAAAGAGGAGGATGGATTTGAATAGCAATTGACTAGACTCTGCTTATTTGCAAGTCGATAACAAGTGACGAAGATCCCGAGATGAACATGATCGGAAACATAATAATTGATTAACTCGAATGCAGAAAAATGAAGATAGTTGCTTCTATTATCTGCAAGTGACATCTGCAAAAATATGCCTCACTTTACTAGTGATCAAAAAAGTTAAGGGTCTTAAAAAAAGCCTGTCATGATTTTATATTTGAAAATGCTTTGTAAACTTGACACCTTTATAGTCCTTCTTTTATCACAAAAATGTCACATGTTCAAGATGATTTGGCTTCGCTACCATTTCCTTCAGTTCCAACTGACTGATATTCAACTATTGAGATCTTTTATGTTTGAGTGTTTCACGATTTTTTCATCTTAAGGAACACTTCAGGAACCACATTAAGGACATTCTACTTGATCATGTAAAGACCTGCCATCCAGTTGCATACTCTAAAAGAATATATTTCCATTCTATTTTGTTATTTTACTGCAACTAAAAATCTTTTTTTGCAACTGGCAGTGCCTATATTCCTCCGAATATAGGGCCTTTCAAAAGCCCCAGAAATTTAACTACACAGACTGTACATCTATTGAATTCTCAAAACCCCAATAGAGTCACCGACTAGGCACAGAATGGTCTAACAGGTTTCAGAATTTCGGGAAATTACAATTCCAAACGCGACACAAATTAAATCATTTCTTCAACCTTGCAGATAATCGGAAATTAATTGCCTACCTCAAAATTGTGACAACTATGACGAAAGACACAGCAAAATAAAGAAAGACTGACCAACCTGCATTACTACTGTCTTATTTTATAATTCTTGTATAAGTAACGCATTTTCACACATCATTGTCACCTGTCCAACTAATGACAGCTCTGCATGAGATTCCTTGTATGCCATTCGCCCCTAGGGCGGAATTTGCAATTCGAAAAACCTGTCAACCAACTTCGCCCAAAACGAATACATATGTTAGACTTTCAAAAATTCAAGGTAATTACCGCCCAAAGAAATGCACAAAAACAAAAAACACTGATACGAGAAGTGGAAACATTTTAGATAACCGGAGACGGCGCCTAAAACCAAAAACAAGAAAAAAAAAACAAAAACAGTTGCAATTGCCTCCAGCTAATTGCTCTGTTGCCCTATTAAGGCATTCAACAATTTTTTTTTTTTCTTGTTGAATTTTTGTAACCGGAATCAAAATCAATGAAAACATAAAACACAGTCGCGCCAATCGATGACGATCGCTGATTAAAAATAAATTCTTCTCCTCTTGTTTTATATTTTCTTACTAATTTTTTAACAACTTCCTTGCCTTGTCAAACGGAAAATTCTCTTAATTGGACTTTAATACTACCAAAAAAAAAAAAAAAATTATCAAAAAATCCGTTGGACAGATGGCCGAGTACGAGTATAATCAGTGTCTCCAACACCACAACGGCGACGACATCGAAATGGAAATTATTGTAATAAAAACAAAATTTACATAAACATATGCACATTAGACTTTTGGTTCTTTAAGCTTAAGATACAAAAAAGCAAAAAAAAAAATAAATAACAACCTCAAGGACATCACCCAGTCAACAACATGTAAAACAAAAAAAAAAAAGAAGAGATACTCTTCTGCAAAATTTCCGTTGAGTGTGTTTCTTTTATTAATTTATTCCCGCAGATACTAAATCCCATATACCTCCTCTCTACACCATATCTACAGCATCCCCCGCCAAAAAAAAAAACACAAACAAAAAAAAACAAAAAAAAGCCTTCATCTAATTTACACTTTTTGGTCATTTCTCGATATATTGATGGTGCGCTGTTGTTTTTGAATTTAAACAAAAAATATATAAAAATTTTATCAATAAAACAGCGATGATGGGTTTTCGTGATTTCACTCTCTGTTTCTCGAGAGCTAATAAAAATGCCACATACCTATAGATACAGCGGATACCTCCATCTCTACACAAAAAAAAAGCATTTATACATAAGTATTGCGCCCACTTGAAGCTTTTATAACATACAGTTTTTTTCTGATTTTTTTTTTTGATTTTTGGTTTTTATCTCCCAGTGAGTTTTTGAGACAAAAAAAAATGTCCGACGCTGGAAATTAGCTGATTATTGTTGTTTTAGGGTCTTTCTTCTCTCGATCTTTTCATCTGTATCTTCTGCATTAATGGAGAGCTACCTTTGACATTTCATTATTATTTTATTATTATTCTGTTTCTGTTTCTGTATTTTTTTTTTTTCTGTCAATGACAATATATTTTAAGTGCTTATTGTTATTTGCTTAGTCGTAGTGCTGAGAGCATTAAGTTCAAAATCTTGTAGGATCATGTATCTCAACTGTGCCGCTGCATCTTTATTCAAATATCTTTGACCAAAGATTGGGGCTTTTGGGTGTCTCATAAGCATTGGTGTTGACTGAGCATATGGCTAATGAATTTATTACAAGAAATAGATACATCTGGTAGCTGTTAACTTTGAAATTTGTATAAAAATGGATAACCAAAAATTTCTTGTTTAATTAGCATTTGTGTAGACCTAGAGATCGTTGTTTTTTTTTTCAGTTGTATTTTGATTGTAGTAGCTCCGCAAATTTTGCCTTTAACTTAATGAATATAGTTTAAATTCATTTTAAGACTATTTTTCTTATTTTTGTGTATTGCTTGTGGTTGATTTTTAACTGGAATATCTTTTGAATTTCGGTGATTTTTTTTTATTTAGAGGTCAGAGTTAAATAAGCGATTTATATATTATTTGTTTACGTAGACGGTTATTTGGTGTAATATTATTTGATTTTGAAGGAAAAATACAAGCAAAGGGTAGGAAATTTATTTTCAATATTTGCAGAAATGATTTATTTCTCAAGACATCCAAAATCTTGTTAATATTTTCATGGGAAACAGGCATCATCAGCTGTAACTAACTGCTGTTGTTAGAAGAGAGATCCTGATGGATGGAAGAGAGATGGCAAAATCTTCCTTGTTTTGCTGAAAAGCAGATTCATATGACTCAGGCATATGGTGGCAAAATTCATCATTATTTCTGTTGGTTAATTTTTTAACCCACGAAGAGCACATACAGATAAAGTCAAAGCCTTCCTTGGTCAACATGACTGAAGCTATACAAAGTTCTTATCCTAAGTAGCCCGCTCTCAGAAAGCTTCGGATTGAATTTATGATTTGTGGACCTGTGCGATTCTTGCATACTGTCAAAACATCAAAAACGCTTTGTTGCGAAAAGATCACTGAATTAAAAATCAAGACTCACCACCAATTCATCGACTATAGAGCCGCAATCATTCATCACATCAAACTCGTGCAGCTTCAAACCTGAACGAGTTTCCGCTGTCAGGTGATTTTTTCCAGACTTTTCAGCTGTTGATATACCCAGATGAGGTTTTAGCTTTCATGGAGATACAAATCGACCCTTGTTCGGTTTCTCCAAATAAGTAGGATCAAAACTCCCAGCTCGAAGGACCAAGTTTATCGTCCACAAAATAAAAAACGTCGCCTGATTAAATGCTGGTCTCAAACTATCCTTTTGCGTAGCAGCATAACCATGCTTCATTATTCTTATTTATGAGTTCACGTTTCAGGTCCTCTATCTGTGCGGGAGCTGACAAGAGAAGATTCCGCATGCTCTGAGAAGTTTGCTCTTACATGTAACGCACACAAAAGTCTGTTGTCATTTAGAACTTGTTGCTTTCGAAGTTTTAAAATTCCTAATAGAACGGTCGCGACCCCTCTAACTTTTTCTGCGATTTTAAAAACAGGACCAATTTGAAAAAAAAACTCTGTAGGAAAATCTCTTTTAGTATTATGAAGAAATTATTTAACCAATCACAAAAGCCAATCTTCTAGATTTGAAATTTAACATCTCAATCTCAATGCAAATCAGCGACGAATTTCTCCCGATGAAAAGCTATCAGACCATCAAAAGGTCTTCAGTTCTCACAGTTTTGTTTTTCACTTTTATTTGACACATTTCAGCTGATATTTGATACGGAAAAACCGAGGGTTTCTTAATTGTTGTTGTTGTAAAATCTCTTATTCAAAAGCGAACAACATCCATACGCAGTCATCAATTAATCAAACGCAACATGACTACACGCCGCTGCGCCATGTCATTCAAGCATATATATTATGGAAATCGATTTTTATTGAGAAAATGGAGGAAAAAAAATAAAAATAAAATGTGTCAAACGATTTTGTTGTACCTTGGATTGCGTTGATTTATAAAGCTTTTAACTTTTGTTAACTTTGGCCCATAGCGTTGGAAAGAAATTCTCCGGGCTTCGCTGTGATTAAATGTTTGATACCACAGTGCTAACATTCACATATCTCTTTTAATAGTTGATTAGCATATTTTGCATGTGAACGCCTGTGAAGCTTGTCTTATTGTTACGTTAAATGGTTAAGATGACTTTTTGGTCCGATTTCCAAATCAATATTTTACACCATCAATGACCAATCGCACCAGATGTTAAACTTAAATATAAAACAAACAGAAATTAGATGATGTGATATTTACAATGTTTAGCACGTTATCATTTTATTGTTGTTTAATATTTTTTATAAACAATTGGTTGATAGGTAACTAAAAGCATTTTTCTGTTTTGTCTATTAAAAGGCTACGTGAATATACAACGAACACGCAAATTAGGTTAGTTGAAAGGTATGAACTCAAAAAAGGATAAAAATTAGAGAATTGCGTCCAGCACCGCATACTTTTGGATCATAATATTCCATTAAGAATAAATTTAAAAGGCAACAAGTCTACGAATTTCTCAGTTGCGGATCGGCTCATGTTTAGAGGTGACTAACAAAGATATTCAATTTTGCCATGATTTTAAAAAGTTGCAGCATATTTTCTATTTTGAGTAAACTCAAATGAGGGAGCAATATTTAATTTTAAAAACTTGTAATTAAATTCAATTTTGCCGCTATGAATTAAAGGGGTAACATTTCAATTCATCTTTATCTCTTTGCATATCGTCGCGGCTTCAAAAGAAAAGTTTTGCGAAGAGGAGGATAACCCCGGTTGAAGAATAAATTTTTTTTTGTAAGAATTGACTGATCTACATGAATATTGATTGGTTTACCACAAACCGCGTCGGTCCTTAAAATAATTTTATGGGGACCCAAATTATAAGCAACTAGATTTTACATTTTAAAATATTAAAACCCAAAGAAATGAAAAATGTCCTGTTCATTTGCATTAATTTATTTAGTCTTAGCATCAAGCAAATCTTTATCAGCACAGATTAATAAACGTTTTAAAGCCAGATATACTAATAGACAATTTCTTTTAATCCGCCTTATGGCTCCTTTCTGTCGACATATTGTTCAGCCAGTTCAAAAAAAAAAAACTTGAAGTTTTGCAATTGAATTTCCGGCCTTTCTTAAGTCGATTACGCCATTTCCTGTACGAGAACATTGAGCAAGACTTACCAGTGTATTCAATCATATTACAAGACACCACAAACTAACAATCATATTTCTTTCCTCTCATAAACTTCGACAACCAACAAGTTATTTGTTAAGGCAAACATTTAAATGAATTACAGCCATAACATAATAATAATTAATTATAAGACATGAAACAAGTAAGTCTCTCGAGAGTTTATTAAAATTTTAACACTTTAAACTTTCTCTTCAGCCTTACGAATGCAACGTCCCCCATCTGAACCGATTTATAACCGTTTATTCGAAATGCTTATAAAGTGTTGATTTTTTAACGACATTTTCTAGATAAATCGTTCAGAATAAATACATATCCTATTTTCCATGCTAAATTTTATGATCATAGAAGAAAGAAACTCTCAAATTTCAAGCGACACTTAAATGTCATGCTCATTTGGAAGACGCGCTGATTGTCTTAATCGACTCATCGCATACATTGGATTTATCTAAATTCGTTTTCTTAAGCATGTTTTTTTTCCGCCTCGGTTTTAACTGCTCTTGGAGTTAAGAACGTTCGGGACTTCAGAATGAATACGTTGTTAATTGGAATTGTTAAACGCTGAGTAGGCGAGGAATTTTTTTTCAAACTTCTTAGCTTTTTGGCTAGACACCTTTCTCTTGGTTGTACCGTACAAAGGACATAAAACGAACGCATAAAATAAATAAAATAAATACTTAAAATGGCTAAAATGTATAATGATGCAATGGGCTGGTTTAAACTAATAAAAATCTAAAAAAAAAAAAAAAAACTACAAAGTTCGTTACTCAACTCTTTTGTTGTTTTTATTTTTTTTTTATTTTATTCACACTTTTGTCTGATTTCTTATCGTGGTGTCTTTAAGCGCCAAACTTACTTATTCGATCGCAATATTTATGTCTTTCCACATCCGGAGGTAGGGAGTGCAGGCGGCAACACATCTTAATTAAATCACCCGACAGGCATTTTTTTTGTTTTTATTTTTCGTTCATTTTTAATTAAAACAAACAAAAAAATCCAATTGGCACGTGGTATGCTGCCTGATTGTTATCTTTGCCCCCCAAAAAGCTATTTAATTACACTTTAGAGGTTGTATTTGAATATTGAAACAAACAGACGGCTATTACTCCACTTAAAAGCCAACTTAACACCTTAATCGCTACCGACAACTTGGCTTTGGGATAGGAAAATAAAAACAAAAAACCGAATTGCATGTAAATAGAAATGTAAAATTGATTCAAATGAAAATATTTTATTTCAGGTATTAGTTGTTCAGTCACCATCGCCATCAATACAAATTAAGGAGCCACCACCCAGTCCTGGAAGTCCAACAAACGAAACCATGTACGCTGCCAGCGGCGGCACTCAAATTTACCTCCAGGTAAGAATATTTTTTGTTTTAATTAAAAAAAAAATCGCACATACAAAAAAAAGAAAAGAAAAAAAAACAATGCAATCAAATTCATTCATTGTGTATATGTTTTGGTGGCGGCCAAAAACTGTTCTTATACTTCAACGCACAACTCATTAATAAATCATTTCACTTTTCATTTCTTGGATTCTAAATTGTGGATTCTTTTTTTTGACAAGAGTAGAATAACCGGAATCGGTTGTCGACATGATTTTTTTTTCATTTTCATTTTGTATGTGCTAATCGGATTTTGATATTTGTTGGTTATTTTTTTATTTTAACACGAACAAAAAATTCCTCTTCCTTTTTCGCCCAATTCGTCCATACTATTCAGGGTCCACACCAGACAAGCACTTCTGTAGCAGGTGGCACAAATGTAAACACACACAGTCCAAGCCCTGGCCCATATATCACACCGGATAGCTATGGAATGTATACAACACGCCTTGCCACTGGACCAACATCGACATTCATCTCAGAGCCATATTATCGTGAGTACTTTGCCGCCGATGGGCAGGGTGGCTATGCACCCGCAACACGTACCGTATATGGGGACAGTGATGGACCACAACCGGGCACAACATACGAGGGACGTTTCACAACATCACACACAAAGAATGGTACACCTGTTTATGCGAAAACTGTTACTGCGGCCGGCTTAACAGTGGACTTGCCAAGTCCCGATTCGGGCATTGGCGCCGATGCCATTACGCCGAGGGATCAAAACAATCTTCAACAGGTGCGTCTTGTTTTCTGAAGTAGATACAGCCTACCCCATTCATCCCCCTCGCATATTATAAAATACTTTTTCTTATAAACTTTAAAATTGTAGCTAACCAAAAAAAAAAAAAACTGATTGCAAAACAAATTTAATAGTAAATAAATATTCATTCCAAGCTTATTCGTGTTTGAATGATCAATTTGTAGATGGCGCTTATAAAGAAGAAAATACCAATTTTTTCACCACTCATTCGCATTTGTTAATTTGTGTGTGTATGTGGCAATCTGCAAACTGCATCTTCTAGGTCCTCTCCAACTGTCAGAAGACCACGCCTTTTAGGTTTCCAATTAGTTAACATTTCTCTCCTGCTTTGTAGTTTTGTTTTTTTTTTTTTTGTTTTATCTTTTCTAACTTGTGTCGTTTTGTTTGGTTTTTGTTTTTCATTGCAGTCATTCGATTACACGGAACTATGCCAGCCTGGTACTCTATTGGACAGCAGTGGTGCAATACCAGTTTCGGTAAGCAGCATGCAACGTGCTGTTAGCATTCATGGTGGTCAAAATAGTCCGACGACATCATTGAGCGGCACACCAGGAACACCAGGAACGACACGATCAAGGCCATGGCACGATTTTGGTCGACAAAGTGATGCGGATAAAATTCAAATACCAAAAATGTAAGTACTAATATCGATCTGTTTTTATTAAAACAACAAATTTCACATCATTCCAATGGTGGTCTCATTAATTTTAAACAGAATGTCTGAAGCAAAATTGAACTTCGAAATTTATTTAAAGCAAGCAAAAGGTTATTTGGTGACGAGAGAGACATTATTCTGTGACGTGAAACTAGAACAATCTTACAAATACCGCAAAGCTTGTTCCCAAAGTAGTCAAAACAGACAATAAGTCAACGAGAAAATAATTACGCAAAACCTCAAATTTTAGGAAGACTCATAAAGTCGGTTATTTACTCTTCGCACGCTTTAAATGTATTATGGATACCGACCCATATGTTGAAATATAACATAATAAACTGAATATCGGTGTTGCTCTAGGTTAAAAGTTATAACGCAAGCGAATTGGCTTCCATTATATTTTTATCGAATAGTGCAATTAGCTTGTTCAGCTAGTTCGCTACTCAACTCTTTCGATTCGATCGCATTAATTTAATTAATAAAAACCCTCGAGAAATAGTGACACAGCACTTCCTCAAAACTCCCATTCCGCACCCCACATCCGTTGAGCAGATGTGATACATACATATGCAGAAAAGTACTCCATCCAATCTTTATCCAAGACTCTTTAGAGTGACAGAATTGTGTAAAAATCTATTCCACCGCAACTTTTGCCCCAGCATCAATTGATTCACTCTTCTCGATTCGCAACGGTAGAATTGTGATCTGCATCGCTACATTGGAACTCCCCATCCATCTTTCTTTATACAACCAAGGCAATTTGAAACTGATTTCCGGGACACAAATTACAGCCAACTTGTGTGAAGATAACCTGCATCCTACCTACCTGTTTTCTTGTGGATAGCTGGTCGGCCGATCGGTCGATGTCTCCCCATCTACCTACTCGCGTCACATAAATTGAAATTTTCCTTCTTTGCAACCCCAGCCTCGGCCCAATGTTATCCGCAAGAGTAAAGCAAAGAAAAAAAGACACAAAACATACAAGCATACGACATGTGACATGCATTATATTAATAATGTTTCGGAATCGGTTTTTTTGCTAGTCTGACACTAATAATATTGTTCATCATCCACATATCTGTATTCGAATCGAAATGTCTGAAAGGTGCTCTAATTGTCAGCTTACGTCGAGGATTCGAAGGCTGTGCGCCACACCTGCTAACGGTAACAAATTGAATTAAATCCAATTTTATTGTTGCTTGAAATTCAATTCCAGTGGCAATTTAAAATGTTTTGTTTTTTTTTGTTGTTAATTTTTCTTTAAGAGGAAATCTAAATCAACCTTGGCTTTGGTACTCGCTGTGATTTTATGGTTTTTTTTTGGTCCAACTCTTGGGCTAATTTGGAAAATGACACGCATTCTGCATTCTTCTGTACTCAACAACAGCAGACGGGATACTTAAAATTTAAGCCTGCTTAAGACTTGTGCACAAAAAAATACAAAAAGTAAACTAAGAACAAACAAACAATGTGCGGCGCACGCTAACATAGTTAATCACGTGCGGCGTGCTCGTTTTGTGCGATCGTAAACTTGATGTATAAATTGCCAATAACATTCGAGACGAAAGCGCAAGCGCGTTTCACCAGCCAACCAGCACCTCCATCGCCACTAGCACTCCAACCAACCAGCCCAAACCAAAACTGTCTAAAAATGTCTGTCCTCCCGTCTATATGTCTATAAAGCGACGATACTCGAGAGACGATCGATACGAGTACCAAGTAAGCATGGTGACGCTGTAATGAATACTTTTTTAAGCCAAAGCATGTGCACGCGTCTAACATTCGATCAGTCGCACACTACTACCACCACCAGTCAATCAGTTAAATTCGCGTCGAATGCTGACGACGGGGAGAAACTTAGACAGAGTCCCACTGTTTATGGAATTCCAATTGAAGTGTGATTTATGGGCTCAGGCTCAAGGCGTACAGCTTGCAGTGTTTTTTTTTTTTTTTGTTGTTGTTTTTTGTTTATTTTCAAGAATTCACCAACATTGCATGATCACACTTCAACTGTAGCCAATTTCCAATGTCACAATTACAAATTGGCATATCAAAATTACGAGCAAAATTGCTTTCAAAATTTGCATAAGTACACGCATATACAAGTTAATCGATCAACGCTGATTAGACAGACGCGACGACTGGGCAACATTGAGCCCACGTGTGTACATGGTTTCAGCACTTCCAGTAGCACTGTACTACATATCCGGATATTAGACTCAGTTCGTAAACAATGAGCGCGTTAAGTTGCGAACCTGGAAGTAAATAAGTCTGCCGAATGGCACTTTTGCTGATTGAGACATGGCACAGTATAACGCCTGCTTGCCATCGATTGGTGTTGGATTTTGGTAATTGGATTCGCGGTAAAAAGACCTTGACCAGCAGACTTAAACACTAAATGGGGGATTACATTATATTTTGCCTGTTTTGCAGTTTTTTTGTCGAATTTTTTGTCAGACTAAGAAACTCACAAAACAACGCATTTTCAGTAGGATTATTTTATTTTATTAAAATTTTAAATAAAAGTTTAACGTTATCTTTTTCAAATTTACTTACTTACTTACTTATTAACATCGATCACTGAAGCATCTGAGCTTGAGTTTAAGCTAATTTCCATCATTCGCGGCACATGCATGCTGCTTCCTTCACGCCACGACATCGGCAAGTCTTCCCATTTTTCGTGAACCCGGAGGCTGATTTTTGTCTACTGAACTAGCTCCTGCAAGGTTCCTTGATTCAATTCAAATTCCAACTCCATCCAGAAAAAAACTTACCGGATGAGTGATTTGCAGGGAATGCTCTCTCATAACAGTCCAAAAAATAGTCAAAAACTAAGAAGTGTAGCCACTTGCATCGAAGAAACTACACAGAAACACGGAGAGACTTTGTATTCACCAAAATTTTCTGCATAGTGCAGCATTACTCATTTTGTTATAAAACTGGCCGGCACGATCACGATATTTGAACGCACCGCAGAGATCTTTCTTCGAGGTTTTTTGCGAACCGCTCGTCTGCGAATACAAGCGACAGACTCTGGAAGCTCTTAAAGACAATATACGACAAGAGTACGAAAGCTAACCATATGAAGCTCTGCTGAGACTCTTTTCCAATGTTCTTCTTTGCTCTTATGAAAGTTTCAAGAATATTTCGGATCATTATCTTGCATAATTTTAGTCTGAAGCCTACTTAAGCAAACCCGATGTTCGTTTAAACTTCCCATAGGCATGTTAGACTGTTGAGAACAGACAGCTGCGATGTATCCTTTCTTCTGATAAACGTAAGGTCTCTTTTCTTGTCAAAAAACTTAAAATTTCGATTTGTCAAAATGACTTTCATCTTTCATCTTTCTTTTCTGGTATTTTTTTGGGACTTTTACATCCCTCCGGATCTAAAGAGTTCAACAGCAAGCAAGAAATGCCATTTTTCATGCAGAGTTATGATGCCGCAACGGTCGGCTCTTCGGCTTTCTTTCTTCTCATTTGTGTGTTTGGCGTTTAAATATTAAAATTTCAAAACTCGCTGTCAATTGTGGCTTAATTTTGTGAAGAATATACTAGCATTTCCGTTTAAGATTGGGCTAAAGTGGCAGTTAGTCAAAGCTTCATATTTCTTTGCCGTAATTCCGCACCTTTTTTTTAAACTTCTTTTACTGTTCCCTTTAGAAATGAGAAAGAATTTTGTTCATCAAAGTCAAAAACAGAGAAATAAACGTGTCCGGAAATTTATGGATGTCAATCTAAACGCTTAACACTATTAATGACCTTTTTTCAAATGCTTTTAACGACAGTTGAAATTTTGAGTTATCAACATCTCGAGAGAGCTATCATTGGGCCATCAATCGAAAACATACGTAAGTTGAATTAAGTTAGAGGCATACGAACTCCTGAAATAAGTACTGACATATCTCTCCCAAGTCTCCTCATGATCTTCTTCAATTTCCTCCGTTGTCTTTTAAATTTCAAAACGATTTTGCACCTATTTTTTTAATGAAAATATTGTTGGATAGATTGGCCTTTTTACCGCATGAAGACAATCTACCATGAGCTATGTAATCAGAAAAATCCAAGCAACAGACCCGAGAGCAAAGTCAAGAGGTCTAAGCATAATCAAAACCTTAGTGTGATCCAAATTCATCCTTAAAATACCTTTCTAAACTACCACTCCAGTGTTGTTAAAGCATTAATTTTTGTCTCACAAAACATAAATGTTTATTTCAAAATCCTTCTGCATTTATGCATTTTCCACTAAGAAACGTTTGGAAAACTAGCTCGATGGCCAATTTCCCAATCTGCTGTTGCCACTTGGTTTGCGTATGATAAAAACGAAATACGTCAGATCGCAATCGATTATCAGTCAACCGGTTTTAATTTACATAATCATAAATTTATGAGCTATGACTAAAGTTAAATCCTGCAAGACTTTATTTTGAGCAACTCTATTCGAAACCTGTTAACAAACGATTTGTCAATCATAAAAATTGCCAATAAAAATTTCAAAATGTTAAAAAAAAACTCGGCCCACTCTAAAGTGCACTCAAAATTTTAACGCACCTCATCACGAGCAGGAGATCTCAATTGAAACTATGACATTTATCACCGAATTCATAGTCTACTCTGCTCCCAAAGCTTCACTCCAAATAGGCGGCATCCCATTAAGACAAAATCAGATGAAAAAAAATTTAACACGTGTTCTTTTACACATTTTTTTTCTGTTAAAAAAAAACAAATTGTAAAAAAGCGAATCATTCAGACTTCTAACGACGCCATTACTTAAAAATTGAGTTTCAATAAAAAAATATGAGCTACCGACACATTTAGGTGTTCGTTTATAGCCAACAGTCCATAAAGATAGATTTTTGTGCTCCGATGACATACGTACACACTCATTAAATTTTGTTTTTATTTGCTTGACTCTTTTTAGATTCGTAAATGTAGGATTTAGATACCATCTAGAGAGTCCAATTAGTTCGTCGCAACGGCGAGAAGACGACCGAATAACATACATCAACAAGGGACAGTTCTATGGCATCACCTTGGAGTACATTCCAGATTCAGACAAGCCCATCAAGAACACCACAGTTAAGGTAAGTCTTGTGTGTCTTTTTTTTTAGCTCGTACGTGAAAAAGAAAAATTTGTCATAGAATTAGTTTCAAATAAAAATCTACAACAATTGGATACGGCGCGCATAGTCGTGAGGGATCCTTTTTGATATACGAGTATATGTTTGCACAGAGAGAGCTCGCATCATCAATCACCTCGTCGTGAATTTGCATATGAGTACTCGTCCGTTTGCGCGCGCAGATGCTCTAAAACAAATACACGAAGAAGATTGCCATTGGAATCGGTAACCCTTTCTTGTATTGTGTGTGCCTTGCTATAATCATCCATCATTATTCGAAGAGATCCCCGAAACAGAAGACGTTCTTGAATTTGAATTCAGTTGGTTTGATGAATCGTTTGCATAATCAAAGGAGACAATACGCACTTATCATCGTCACAAGATCATCAACGTCATCCTTCCTCGCGCAGCGAAATGTGAAAAGAATGTGTGTGATTGTAGTCCTCCCCTCGGGACATTCTTGTGTGTTCTTCCTTCCGGGTTTGGTTACGAATTTGTTGTCAGTTCCGTCATGTAATTCGACTCACCCTCAATTGAAGAAAGAGGAAAAGGATTCTTGTTGATGTTGTGTAGTGCTCCCGTTTCAGTGGCATTTTATTTTTTTTTTATAACAATTGTTTAACTTAAAGATCCGATGCCATAAGTGATGAGAGATAAACTAAAAACTCCTTTTCGTCTATGTATCTTTTTTCTTTTTTTTTTTCTTTTTGTGTTTGGATAAGAATCTTTTGCATGTCCTTAGGGCAGGATCCATAATCTATTTGTTGCTATGCAAATTGGGTTTCGATTTTATAATCATTTCGACAAATATGTCCGCAGATTGTTTACTTTTGCCATTTTCACATAGCAATGAATAAATTTTATTCTGGCTGATGGATTTGTCTTGGGTGGGAAAAAAAATCTTTTCCGCCAGAGATTGTTGCAGCAGAAACTGGCAACTTCCATTGAAGATTTAAGAAGTAAGATAAAGTCGATCCTTTGACTTGATTGAAATTAAATGGAACATTTTTAACACCAATTTTGACAATTTTCCATAAAGCTTCTGTAACATCATTAAAGAAGCTCCTTACAGGCTGAAGTTGTCAACTGTTCTCGTTTTATTCGGGAAAAAAGAGTTGGTAATCGGATACAGGGATATGAAATCCTTCAAACATTACTAATTAATGAAACGATCGTTTTTTCTTCGCTTTTGTCCACCGATAATACCGCAAGTCTAGAATTAAAAATGTGCAAGTTACTCAGTTCGAGATCAATGTAAATCTGTGGCCTTAATTTCAAATCAATATCTTTAAACATGCCGGTAATTGTTGAAAAAAAAGAAAAACACTGGAAGTATCTAGATTGACCAAAGCAGCTTTGTGGAAAATATATCAACGTTGTGTAGGTTTACACGAAGGATGGCATCTATTTTACCCCCTGTAACTCAGCTTTCACATCGACTCAAGTAATTAAGGTAGCTGAAGCTTGACTGGAACCCAATTAATTTTTTTGCAAGCAAATCTCTTGTCTCACATTGTTAATAATCGTCTAACAACCTCTTCGAGGCGGTCAAAGGTAGCTCCTTTATAAGACCGAATACTTGTAGGTCTAAAAAATCAACATTGTCACAGCTATCCAGGCCTCTACGGCAGCTTTGCTTCGAAAGCAGATGTTTAATGCTTTCACTTAAGTTCCTTTCTCATGAGTTTATCTTTGCCAAAAAGACATTTATCCATCCAAAGCAGCAAAATACTGAGTTCATACACCTCATGAGAGGCTATCGCTGTTCAAATTCACTTTAATAATGGACAACAAGATTCTGAAACCGGCGTTTAAATATTTGTCACAATCACACAGGATCGAGTTGACCTATGCGCAGAACATTTACGCAAAAAAAAAATGTCTGCCTTTGCTTAAAAAACATGCATGAAGGGAAAAACGTCTTTCTCTTTAGCACAAATACGCTTGCTTTTGAAGTTTACATAGTCGAATATCCAAGGTATTCTTGACTTCTTCCAAATATTTCCTAGAAAATTTCATTGCCAGAGTATCCACGAAGTTACAAAAAATTTTCATTCTTTGCAAATTATTTAAAAGCTAACAATTATGCAGCATGCTCTCGAAATGAGCTGCGTTTATCCAGCTTGTTCCTGTCCTCTGAGATCCCTGTTTTTGTTTTAACAAATATTTTTGTTGGTTTTTTTAAACTAAGCCTCTGACAAATAAATCAGGCTCTTAATGTTTACTCCAGACGTTGCTTTTTTTTTATCCCACTCCACAACTAGTTTAATTTGTAAAGCTTTTTCGTGACGATATAGTTTATGTCCAGAACTCTTTATTTGAAAATAAATTTCTTGTTGCTATAACCAAAGTTTTTGTAGTGAGTATAAAATTAATCTCTTAAAGAAACTAAGACTTACCTAAAAGAACTTACATGCTAATGTTTAGAAGAGAAGACCAGTTTTTTTGTGATTATCTTATCTCGGGTATCGTATCAGGTTGGCAACGAAGTAATTGCGATTTTTTTTAGAAAATAAAATACAATTTTTTGATGGAACGAAATAACTTTATTCTGTAATGTATTGCCCATTTTGAGCATCATAATTCCACGTTCATAAAACTTCTGGTTTTTATCAGCAAAAATCTGAACCAGATACGATTTGACATCAACAAGAGGATTTCCAAAGATCGAAATAAAAAGTAATCAGATGGTGCAAGGTCAGGACTATATGATGGATGTGGTAAAACAAGCAACCAAGCTCCAATAATTTTTGCCGAGTGACCAAAGATGTGTGTGGCCTTGCATTGTCATGATGGAATACAATACTTTTTCGATTTGTCAATTCGGGCCGCTTGCCTTCAACTGCATTGTTCAATTTTGTAAGATGTTCAATGTAGACATCTGAATTGATCGTCCGGTTGGGTGGTAAAAGTTCAAAGTAGACAATTCTTTTGTAATCCCACCAAACTGATAACATATAATAGATCGAAGATGGCCAACTTTTATATGAAGAACTCGTCCTGGCAGATGTTAAACAAAAACGATACTTTTGAAACTGCAAACGCTATTTCAGCTTAAAATAGGACTTTATTCATTTTACTTCTGCCACCAGAAACAGATGTTTACATATTTAGATCGGGCAGGGTATCCACTGATGATGTCTTTCTCATTAAGGCAAAAAGTGTGTAGTACCTTCAGCTAAACTTTCTTATGCTCCTTTTCTCTGAATCATTTCGTTCTTGAAATACAGTAATATTGTTTCCAAGAACGCGCGTGCAGGTTTTTCGATTTATTATTTTATAATTTAACGAAATCATGGCGTCTGAAATCTGTACAAAAACGTCTTTTGTTTCTCCTTGAACAAATTTTTAAATTCTAAGTCTCGACTTTCGAAAGGCATGCACTTGTGATTTCACGGTGGTCTAAAATGACCATTGGCCTGTAAAGTCGTTGAACCATTTTCTCCTGCGAAATAAAGTACCCCCGCATTTTGTAATTATTTTATGAAAATGCTTAAAGGCATCTCGCCTTCACATTCCCCAAAGTCGGGTCCATCAAGCTTGATTTTTTATAAAAAGTTTTTTTTTTTTTTTCTTCTATATGTGATTTCTAGCTGTTTCAATTTCTCCATGATTGGCCAGCAGCAGCGCGACTTGTACGTCTCATAACTGGCAACCTTTAACGGTAATCGTTTACCATTTTAAGAGATTCAAACACCATGGTGTGTGTATGTGTGTGTGTGCTGGGATATGATGATCGTTTTATAGGAACAAAAGGAATGCTGTGCATTTATAATTTCTCTACGAACGAGACCACCTCGTCTTGCAGTCGTCCTCCAGCATAATAGATCATCAGCATTACACACACGCTTCCAGCAGTGGCCAGTGTTTGGTCTTTTAGTCTACCGGTTTACATTTATAATACTGGCCACGCTGTTACGCTCTGCAATTTTAATTAAGATTTATATCGGCATCGGAACACCTTGTTAACATGTAAACCCATTTCTTGCGTTTCGGTACACATCTTCTCGCATCATTTCTCCCTCGTCGTGTTTGGCAATGGAATAAAAAAAAAAAAAAAACCTGCTGTTGCCGCTTTAGCTGCACTCCACCTAGGAATGGCCACGAATGGAGGCCTAATGGTATCACACTGGGCCGAACGAGATATTATAAAAGTCAAGCATACGCCTCTTGGCGAATTTTCCTCTAGAAAATTCCAAAGCAACATCAGAAGAAGAAAAAAAAACACTGCAGACTTTCTTTTATTTTTTTTTTGTTTCTCTTTTCTTTCCTTGACTTAGTTGGGCATGCAACTCGGCGCATTCTATATGTGGAGATGATCGTTGGCTCGTTGTTAACATAAAAATCCAATTAATTACACTATGATCCCGAAACTGTGTCAAGATTAATTTATATTTGTTTTCGAATGCGCCTTCTCACACAGAGCGTTGATTTCATCCCTTGTCTTCCATGGACCGACCCTTTATCCGCTGTCGATTTTGCATAAATCATTCGGGAACATGCAAAAAAAAAACAAAAACTATGAAATTAAAACACTTTAAGGATAAAAAGATACTTCGAAGAGGTCTGGTGAGAGATGAAAGGATGCTGTGAATCTTGAATCCTTTGAATCCTTGCGTGCTGCAGTTGGCATTGTATGACTTCTTATTTTTTTTTCTTCGTCATGCCCCAGAGTCAAGAAAAAGGGCGTTGGACCATAAAACAGTCAAGCCGAGAACTGAAAAGGGAAACTGACATTCAATAAATTAAAATTAAAATGGAAGCACTACAGTCTCCGATGAAGGATCTTTCCTGCTTTTTTTTTTTCTTTTTCATTTTCTTCTTCGTCTGTTGTGTGTTGCTTCCGGTATGCTCGTACTCGTACTCATTCACAGTTTAGTTATGACCCTGGTTTATGGTTTTTGGCAATTAAAAAATAATTTTTATAGTTTAAGTTCTCAAACGTGTGGAACAGCAGCCTTCACGGCTGCGCTTCTTAAGAGCCGTTTCGACAACTGTACGGGTTAATTGTTAGAGCTGTTTCTTATGACAGCGATTATGTGACTTTTGACTGTCATATTTCCATTTTGTAGTCATCTTCTCGGGAATTGGTGTTGAAATGCGTTTCGCTTTTCCTGGGTTGTTGTTATTATTTTATCTCTTTGCTTGCTTAATCAGGGGCTCTTAAATGGCGCAGTGGGCTTTAATTACTGCCGTATTTGCAACACTCACTGTTGTTGTTGTTACTGCTGCCACTGCAAGGTACTCGACATATAGTAGACATCCGTATCTTGTGCTTCTGTTTGATGTTTATTGTTCTTTAATTTTGTGTGGTATATGGCTGTCGTTTTGAATGTAACGCGTTAAAGTCTTCAACGTACGAGGTCATAGTTGCGACGTAGTAGTTCCGGTGTAGTTGCTTAGACCGGCAACTTAGTGACCTTTGTTATTTGGTTAAATTGAAAAAGACATTGCCGTAAGAAGGAGTCATCGTCGCTCTAAGACAGCAGTAAACGAATCCGAATCGAATAAAAAAAAATGTGAGCTTTGCATTGTTATTCGTTATTGGTCCAAAGAGGGCTTAAAATATCTGCTTTCATGTCTGTTTGAAAATATCGGACAGCGGGAATCAACTTCGAGACTGGGGCATCAAAAGGCTAATCTTGGAATTTCCAATTTAGTTTAAATATTTTTTGCTCTCCTCTTCTTAGGCCCAACATCAAATTTTCTTCTTAAATTGGATTTTAAGGGATTTGTGATTGATTGAAAAAGTCATCTTGGGGAGTACTCAATATAATCTGTGATAAAATTGCCAACCTGGCATTGCATTTTGGATTAATTCAATAAATTCAACTAGTCTTTCAATCAAACAAAAAACGCCGTAGCACTTTAATAATTTTAATTGTATTAAGTTTTCCTTAAAAGTCATGCAGAGGTTCGAATAAGACCAATAAAATTCTGATGATATTTTTACCTCCTTTCAATTCCATCCAACCATCTTGAACGCATTTGAAGAAGAGCCACTTTCGCATCTAGAAAAGTGATAAAATGCTCAAGTTTGGGGTCTGTTTTCCAAAAAACTAAATATGAGAAGACAAATGCTTAAAAACTATCTCATAGACTAACCCTTCGCTTAAGCTTTTGCCACCATTTTTGGTGACAATTTGGGTTCTTTTTGAACTATTTTTTATCTTTTTGGTGAAAATTTCAGAAGATAAGCTCTAGCACGCTAGTCTGATATTATTGTTCCCATTGTCCGCGGCTTGGCCGTATAGACCTGGGAATTAAAAACTACCAATAAAAACTGGAAACAAGATTTAAAAACTAGCTCATCATTACTCTGCATCGCTCATAATCCGCAAATTAAGCGCAATAACATCTCCCGCATTTACTATATGATGCACTATACAATGACTTAGCGGGAAAACTTGGTTGACCAACCTGAGTTCCCATTTTTAGTGCACGGAGTCCTTAGAGTCACTTTGAAACCACCTCAAATTAGCTCAACATTTTTTAAACCTTCCCAAGACAATGTACGCATTTTCCACTGTTCGCTCATTATGAGTCCTTCGTCACATAGAACTTGATTGATAGCTGCATGAATATATTCTCATGTGAAACGTTATCCAGTTCCTTCTTCTTTTTGCAAAATCACTTTGTTTGAAAAAGAATTGTTAAAAGCCCCTCACTTTAAAGCAGACTTCCTGGCCGCCTTTCTTTTCATAGATTCCTTCAAAACAAAGCTGAAGATTGCGGCAAATAGTTAACAAGCCGCAAAATCGCAAAATAATACAACTCTGTCCAGTTTTCAATTTTATTTTCATCAATTGATTATGACAATCGTAATGTTGACGCATTCCTCGGCACCTTAAGTAAGCGCCCTGTTTCGAAATGCTTCCCATTCCAATTGCGTCTCTCACTTGAAGCTATGTGCAATCTTATGCGTTATGAATGACTGCAATTGTGCAGGCAGTCTCAGTCTCTAGGATTCGCAAGTAATTTTCTTCAAATGACCCTTATCTCATGGATGTTTGTTGCGGCAAGAACGAAAAGATACTCGAGTCTCGTTTTTTTTTTACGAGCCTACCTCTTCCGCTGACTTTGTAGCTGCAACTCATTACTATGGATCAAAACGATTGCGTAGAGAGCGGCAGCAGCAGCACCTGGTATTAGTTATAATTGCATCTTTCAGTAGCGCAATAGAAGTCCAGTAATAATTGCTTAGATAAGAGTAAAAGCATATGTGTGTTGGGGAGTTCTTTATTGGTTGCAGTTTAGAGTGCATGTGCGGAAGGATTTGAAAGGAGTTAATTTTTGATTTTTTTTTTGCTTTTTCTTTACAGAGTGTAATCATGTTAATGTTCCGAGAAGAGAAGAGCCCCGAAGACGAGATCAAGGCATGGCAATTCTGGCACAGTAGACAACATTCTGTCAAACAGAGAATACTGGATGCTGGTAAGTAAATACATCTTTTTTTTGTTGGTTTAAGTATGAAATTTTGAGGCGATTTTTGATGAAAATAAATGCTGGAAGGATTTAAAAAAATTATAGCTTTGCATCAGCATTAAATTTTCAAATCAGTTTTCTTGCGATTTCATTAAATTGAGAGTCCAACAATTCGTTCTGTTGAAACCATTTGTCACAGAGAATGAAAAAATCGCAGATCAGTTGCCTGCCCGTCAAATTTTGGACCTAAGATTGCATATCAACAGAACGCGAATGTGAAAAAAACACGATTTCTAAACTTATATGTGAAGGAAATGAATGTTTAGCAGGTTGGCAAATATTCCTATAAGAAGTTCTATTTCTTGAAGAAAAAACAGCCTGCCTAAGTGAAGCAAAGCGCAGCATTAATCTTCAATTGACTATTTAACACTTCTTTTATCTTTTTGTCAAGAAAGTCGGTCGTCAAATTGAACAATAAAGCAGATTAGAGGATATAAAGCAAACATTTTATTTCTTCAAAATAAAAAACTGGTACAGGAAACAATGCTTTAAGAAATAACTCTTTTGCAAGTTTATTCAGATTATGTCAAATAATTTTTACCTAGAATTTGCGATACGATCTATTTTCATTTAAACCTCGTCATTCAATGCCATGGAAGCCACCTCAACTGCGAATCTAATTTGCCTAAAATAGGACTGAAAAAACTGTTATTGCAAAGATGGCCAACCCAAAGCCGAGCTGATCTTTCTCTCCAAATGGTTCAAGATGTTCTTGAATTAACAACTCTTACCATATTGTCTTCGAAAATTACTCTAGTTTCTTAAGACCTTCAATGGCTGATGAGGCTCGAATAAAATAGTTCTAGTTCTATTATAGATTGAACAAAAAACGCTGATGAAGTATTTTCGAGCATAATTTTGAATACCGTCCGTTCCAAGCACAGAAATAAATGCTTTGAAGTCACTGGTCGACCTTTGAAACATATCCTCGACTTAATTATTCATAATTTAAAATAAAACAGTTGTATTCCAATTGACTGCAAGTCTGTTGTCCTATTTTTGGTTCACCTTTTATCCCTCTTTGGGTTATAGTTTAACTATTGAAGGACTGCAAAACTCAGTTCAGATAAGACTTTTCGACCATCACTGTTGACTTTGATTTCGTGTCGAAAATCTTCAACTGATCCTTGAAAAAATTATTCTTCCTTTCCTCCTCTCTTCTGTACATATCACCAAACGGGGACTTTTTCCCCTCTACCATAATTCCTATCATTAGAAAACTCAACTGTCAAATGAAGTCTCGAAATTCATTGAGGATTCCTTTCATCCATTATCGTCCCACTAATGGTCGAGCATCGAAGTAGTATCATAATCCGAATCATATCCCATCACAGTAAGGCCATTATCCAGGTTAAATTTATGTGCCATTCCAACTCAGACCCTTCACAACCATACACACGCAGACTCGCACCCAAAAGATAAACATCTATTTTGGGTATTAAGAGAGAATTTTCACAGGTGAAAGAAACTCCACCGCTTTACCTTGCCGTTCCCTCCTCCTCCATTCCATACTCTAAACAATATTGTTGAGGCAAAGCTATTATCCAGTATCTCCTGTGGCTTCAGATTGTCTACGAGTCATAATTTCAAATTATTGGTGACACTTTGAATATGCACCTTGGTCGCGTGGTACGGAGTGTATCGAAACATGAAACTGTTGAACAATTATTTTTTGTTACAATATAACTTCAATGTGCGTTTAAAGAAATTCAATACCTTGGCAAAGTGCGATAACAATAAACCTCGCTTGGTTCTAGGAAACTGGAGCGATATTCGACTTCAAACATGCAAATTGTCATACATACATTGCAAGAATGGTTATCAATTTCACCTGCTCGTATGCCATGGGCACAAAACGCTAAACGCATGCCTTATCCATGATCATCCTATTTCTAAAAAAGAAAACATCGCGCACGGCAAAAGGACATTTTATGGTCAAATCTAGAGACAAGATCCATACGAAGCGATAAGTAATTAGTTGCTTGTCGTCTTCAACGGCAAACGACATTCACAAAGCAAAAAAAAAAAACAAAATGAATATCTGCCGGGACAAATAAAGACCGTCGACGTTCGACGTTTGTCCGATATGCAAATGAGTCTTGCAGGGGGAGAAAATTCTTTTTGTGGATCTTGGACGCAGGACTATGCTTGGGGATTTAGCAATTTTTTTAATAAATCATACGACAACTTGTGCTGAAATTATTGGATGGAGTATGTAGTATGTAGGTAGAGGCAGGTGTGTACTGAGGTTATAAATTTCTTTCGTCATTCACTTTATATCGACAAAATGCCTGGCTCTTGATTAATGACAACATACTTTGATGAGAGAGGAAAAAGAGAGGAATAATTTAAATAATTTTGTTTTCTTGTTTTGCAGATACAAAAAATTCCGTTGGTCTTGTGGGTTGCATTGAGGAAGTCTCACACAATGCTATCGCTGTTTACTGGAATCCATTGGAGAGTTCTGCTAAGGTAAGTGATTTTTACACAGCTTGAAAGCTTTCATAAAATCTAGAAATAAAGCTTGTAAGTGAAACCCATAGAAATATCTGAACTAGAACGTGCAGCAAAATGACAGTTTTAATCGATCACAAATTCTGATTACTAAACAACGCTTCAAAATGTTGATATAACCTAACCTAACCCCAGAATTTCACAGCAGAGTCACTGATTTGTCTTCGTTTTTTTTTTTGCTGTGGCGCCATATTTTAATCCATGTAAAATTTAAATGGATACAATATTTTTATTTGTCTTTTTCAAAGTTAACACTTTATTTTCCCAAAATGGTGTCACTCGAGCCGTAAAACCAGAGCATCAGCCGCTTGATGCCCCCACCTGACGTCAATATGCAAATATTTAAATGCTAATTTGTTTCTTAATAAAATGAACCACGTCAGTAAGTATCGCGATGGCGGGCAAAAAGTAAACAAATAAACGATAAACTCTTGTTTTAGTCCCTGTTTCATACTTAAGATGTGTTGCTTTCGACTGGTCAAAGTTTGTGTGACAAAAAACGGTATGATGTCCTTGGACTGCAGTTACAGAGTAATATATATTCACCTGAAAGTTTTTTTGTTTTATAAAAATCTGATTTGGAAACATACTGGTTTCTCGTAAATCTTATAAATCTTACAAATTATAATATTAATTTACAAAGTGTCACAGTACATTTAAATGAAGATTAAGACATAGACGCATGGACACCGTCCACTTCAAGCGTGTTCGATGTTTTCATTTTTATTTTGCTACAAAAATAAATCCTTGTAATCCAAATAAGGCTTAAGTAATGTTTAGCGTGTATGTAACGCCCTCTGATACTAGCTCAAATTAAAGATTACACCACAAAAGGATTACAAAATTTGGTTATTCTTATGCACTCGGTACAATACGAAAGACCTGTAATGCGAACTTTAATATTTAAAATATGAAAAAATTATAAAAATAGAATTTTTTGGTGCGGAAATATCATGCAAGGTTTTAAATATTATCAGAAATAAAAGCAGTAACAAGCGATTTTTGGAAATTATCAGAAATAAATAAAGTGGACGAATTCAATTTAGTTCATCCTCTATTGAATGTCCCTGTGCCAGTGAAACATTGCAACGGTGTAATTCTCACAAATATCGCATCTGTGAGTACTTCAGCTCAAAATGAACCAAATCAGATGATCCAACGCCTAATCTAATCTCAGTACACAATGTGGCGAAGTTTGCGTTCAGATCTAACTTTACACTCTCACAGAATCAAATTTACTCAAGAACGTAAACCTCTTGATCATTTATGGCGCCGAAATCTCTCCAATTTCGTTCTTAAAATGTTTGAGGAATATCATGAATTTCAACTTAATATCATCTTGAGCGGAAAAGATCATTTTTAAAGCCACACAAGTGACCTTTTTGCGTCGTCATCATGCCATGTTAGAAAACTTTTTTTACCCAAATTTGCATGAACTTTGCATCCACCCAACTTGTCAAATAATTGATCTATTAAAGGAGAGGTTCGGTTATCGTGGAAAATCGAGAAATAGTCTGCGGCACTGCTTTTACTCTGATGATAATAAGTAAAGTCGCTTGTTTATGCGAAAAAAAAAGTTAGAAAAGCTCACAAACAATGTTGAAATTGCCAACGTTCTGGCTAATTTATGTGAACCAACCTGCTAAATGTTGTTGCATTTCAAAAAATTATGTTGCATATTTTCCAATCCTTTCACGTCATTCTCTGGATTGCTTCACTTCAAAAAAAAATCTCATCATTTTGCATCTACAAAGTTACCATCAATTGTGGCCGTACACAAAACAAGTGGACTAGATTAATTTTTCCACAATTTTGCAGTCAATGAATTTAATGATAATGAAAACTCATAAATATCAGAAACCGATTAAACCTAATCAAGCTTAATTGCAATTTGCAAACGACTATTCAGCAACAAGCATCGCTCACTCGCTATCTCTCTAGTTTAGAGGATACCCGTGCCTCCCCAAGGCGCTGATATTACACTACAAACTTTAAAAACAAAAATTGCAAAAACAAAAAAATAGCAACAACGGATGGAAATTTATTATGCATACCCACATGTGCCCGTACGCCTAAGTTATGAAAAATATCTCAATTTCCGTTTCTGGAATTACGTACAGATCGGTTGAGACTCTTGTTTACTAGCTCTCTAGTGAGCGAGTCTTGTCTTTTGGCTGGAAGGTAGTTGACTCTCAGTGTACAGCGTATGCACCTGGAGACTATAAAACACATTTTTCATTTTTGTGTGAAACCGACTCAATGGTCGGTTAAATTTTTTATATACACATATACATATTTTTTTTTTAATAAAAGAATGTAGTAGATGAAAAATTAGCCATTGGCTTGAAGCATAGTGATATTTATTCATTACGACTAGTCATCTTGCTGGCTACCTACTACAATTACGAACCCATTTACCTTCGCATCTCGACCAGAATCCATTCATACGAAACGACACAATTGGCCCGAGGCATACTCGTACATATTTAAAGAGCTATCGGTAGATTGCTCCCACCTTCCATTGAAGACAGAACAGCATAGTTTTGAGTTTTATTTGTCACTATCAAACGGATTGATCGGGATTGATTTTTTTTTCTGTTCATGCACTATTCTATTGGGCAACCTAGACAACATTGAAAGTACAAGACTGCTGTAGGCCATTGAACCTTGTTGGCCATTAAGGTACACAAGTATGAATGTTACCATTTCAGAAACATGATATAATCGATTACAATGTCTGGTCGCCCGGAAATGTGCTCTTAAAATATAAACAAAAAAATATTAATAATAAGAAAAAAATTTTGCTTATTAACTCATTAGTTACTTCTGATTAAAGTACCACACACAGATACGAGTACACAATCGAAGTGTATGCCAGTGAATTAATTTATAAATGGTGGACAGAAAATTAATTGCGAATTGCTATGTAATTGCTACCTCATGTCAATAATTGCATTCGTCGTGGCCGTCGTCGTCGTCGCGTCGTTCGAGCAAACACTAAATATGAGTTAAAGTCAAGAGATACAAAAAATAAGAAAAAAAACAAAAATAGTATGAACTCAATTGCATACATTAGCTGGCAGTTTGTAAATCACTTGAGTTTTTTTTTCCTGTGGAAAAGCGTTTTTTTTTTCCTTACTCGAACCTAACTCTGTTGGCTTCTGTTGAATCGTCGTTCTCTTTCTCTGATTTGTTTGTTGATGACGCTGCCACCCGATCGACATCACACCAAGACTCGCAAGATTAATGTAATAAAACAAAAATGAATTGAATTTAAATTTCAATCTTAAATGCAAATATCAAAGTCTTGTGATATAAATTCTATTTATTTATCTCTATCTTCGATTGGACTTAATGACTTATTTATATGATTTTTTTTTTCTTTATTTTTTAATTACTTTAAGCTGTGTACACTGCTAAGAATATGGATTGATTTGCATATTGATTGGGTTGATGTTGTAGCGAATATTTAGTTCCATCGGAATGAATAACGCATGTAAACAACCTATATAAAGGTCATCACTGGTCGGGGGAATCCTTGAATTGTCAGCACAGGTGGTGGCCTTTTCCTGAATTCTTTCACTTTTTTTCTATTTTTCATGGACACATAACCCAGCAGAGAGTGAGAAATACAGACAGTTTTATTTGGAAATTCGTGTTTTTATTCTAGAATAATTTAATCATTGTTGCTCTAGCTTATTTGTTTACTCTTCGTCATGGAATAAATTAATCTAGAGATAACTGCGGAATTCTTTGACTTTTTTCAGCAAAACAGTTTAATTTATCATTTCCAAAGATTGTTGCTTAATCGAAAAAACAAAAATGTTTCGATTAGTTATAGAATATCTTTTCATTCAAATGACTGCATCGACTGGTTTGCCAGAGTGTCTTTATTGATACTTTGCAAAAACGGGGTTCAACTTCGCCGAAGCGTAGGTCCATCACCGAAACGCGGGGTTATTTCAAAGCTTACATGGCACGGTGTTCCATCATCCTGGAACCATAGCCGTTTCACGATCAAATCAAAAAAATTTGTAACCATGTCTCTGTAGCGTTCTCCACTGTAACGTATCTTCCATTATCGTCTTGGAAAAAAAATGGGCCACTAATGCCGCAATTCCAAAAACCACACCAAGCAAAAATATACTCCAGGATAAACCGGCTGCTCTATGACTACGTTTTAATTATCCGAATTCAAAATACACCAGTTTTTCCTTCCTTAACCTCTGTGAACCATTTTTGTTTTTTTTAGCAAAATTCTTGTCAATTTCGGGCTGCCCTAAGAACCAAACAGAGAAGCCATAGCGAAGCAGCATTTTTTAAATCAATTGATCCTTGTGAGCGAAAAATCCGTGAGGAGGAAGTGAGGTTTCGACAAACTAGGCAAACTAAGGCACAAACTATCGACTGCAGCTGCGAAACGTTCGTAGAAAGAAAAAAAACTAAACGAAATAACTGTTGCCTGAACAATTGTTACCATTTTTAATCAATTTGGAGCATTCAGGCCTTTAGTATTTAATAAACAAAATTACTGAAATTTAAGCCCCGTGAATTCACCTAAAGCTGATGTTGAAGCTGATGATGCAAACATAAGCATCGGTAAGAGAAACAAAGAAACAAATAAAAACGTTCAGGTAACATTAAAAAAGGTTTTATAAGTCGAACTTACGATAGTATGGAGAAGGCCAAGCTTCAGTGGAAAAGGATTATAGACATTCAACTATTCGTGCAAGCAACTTCGGATGAACATTATTGGGCTACTGACAGAAAGTTTCATGACAGCTTAAAAAGTCCTCTAGACCCTGCACCAGTTCCTACAACCGTCTACAGCGCTAAATATTCTTTGTGGTCGTCGTCTATTAGCAAAGTTAAGTTTATGCAAAATGGTGCACACAAATAAAATGAGCATTTTGACTGCGAGACTACCAGAGACATTGAAAAGAAGCATTCGAGACCATGCGCAGATGCCATGCAAAATTAAAATGTTGATTTTTGAAATAATTTTATTTCTTTATAAAAAACAGCAGAAGTAAACAAACTCCTGTTTAAATGAGAGCGAAAACAATAAAATAACATCGCTTGGTGGGAAATTCTGACATAAAAAGCAGATCACAAGAGGGGTCCTTCAAGCATTATAGGAACCCCCATCCATTTGCCATGAATGACACTTGCATCATTAAAATAGAGCCAGGTTATGGTCCTTCGAGCTAGGAGTTTTGATTCGCATTTTTTGGATTAACTGAGGAAGCGCCTTAAAAACAGTACCTTAAAAACAATATGTCGTTGGCAAAGTTGGTGTTTGTCACGAACATGAAAACCTCCTTTACAACCACAGTGATATAGCTGTTGATTGTGATTCTCCGCTCAAGATCGATTCGTCTTCTTTAATTGAAGACTTGATCTTCTCATCACTACTTCAATTATTTCAATGGCATCACGTTGCATAAAAGCGATTATGTGAATGCTGTCTGCATATCCTTATATAAGGGAAAGGTTTAAGTAAAACATTGCCCTTCCATGCTGACTCCTGCCCATCGCAATATCTTTCTATGAATAAGCGCATCCCTATGCTGGACAGTTGTGCATATCTCGAAAAATCTGAAGATTCTTTGTCCACACAGCGCGTGTTTTCGAACCTTTTGTAACGCAACAGTCACACCGGTGAGTATCTCCTTGAAGACGTTTTGACGGGCCAAAAGGCACAAGTTATTTTCCGACTTCCGTGTTGCATAATGGCTTTAGACTTTAAAGCTGCAAGACATTAGGTCGCTTTTTTTGTGTAGCTGACATTTTTTTTTGTCTAGCAGATGATCTTTCTCATATTTACAATGTTCAGCTTATGAGAAATGTGAACCCGAAGCTTATTTTTTGGTATTTTTTTTTGTCAAAACCAACTTTTTCTACGGTGGGTGGAATAACTTTTTCATCCTACTGAAGTTGGCTTTCCTTCATACAATGTCTCTCAATCGCTATTCTTTATCAAAATTCTCTGCGGATCATTCACACGATTTGTGGTATTTTTGTAGCTCGGGTTTCCTTGGTCAGTCCTATGCTCTTCCCTTTCTGCTCCATTTTCCCTTAAAGTGTCAACATACCACACATTTCTTCTCGCTGATGCGGAATTTTGCCTACATTTGTACAATTACTGGTGAAGAAAAGTGACACAAAACCAAGTGTGACTTTCTCGTTGAATGTTCAATCCAGAGCCTCCAATTCAATATGGAACTAATGCTTACTTCAATTCAATGGTCGACGTTATTCAGACGTTATTCCATATTGAAGCATATTAAAAGGATAAATATCGATTTAGCCACACTCATATTTCGGTCATACATAATAATTGCAATTGCAATTTCAAGAATTGTAAATAGATCTGCACAGAGTTAAATCAAAACCAGATATTGCAACGGCTTTCTGTTATTTTTTATAGGTTTTCATACTTAATCTTCTGGCCGAAGATAAGCAACCAATTCAATCGATTCAAAGCAATACAGCTTGGTACTTCTCTATTCATATAATTCAATTTATCGCACTTTCATAACTAGCTGCTGATTACTATCAGCAATACCCAACAGCAGATTCCAACCGCCAAAAGAGCACCACGGCACAACTGCACAACAACATTATTAGCCCACTTGGTTCGCCTTATCGGGTTTCATTCACTAATTTATCACGAAATTATTGCAATAAATTACCACCTCGATTGCATCCAATAACAATAACAGCAAACAACATTTCCAACATATGTACGGCATGTGCAACCCATAATGCAAGCACTGCAGTAAATTCACAATCGGCATACATTTATTCAGTCAAAAATAAACAAATCTCCAAAAAAGACAAGTCGAGGCGAGAGAGACCTACGAGCATATTTTTACAATCAAATGCGATAAATCTTGAAATATAGGGAAAACCGCTTAACGCTTAACGCAGTCATTATCTAATCTAACGCTTGCCGAGTCTCTCCTCACCCTTTAAAGCCTTTTTAAAGAAAAAAAAAAAACAAATCTTGTCGAATGTCGAAACAAGTCACAAAATACCGTCAAATCTAATAAATTTTTTTATAATAAATTCAAAGATCCATACTTAGATGCGTGTGTATAAACAAAATAACACACATCGTCCAACAATGAGATGTATTCAAATTAGACACTCAATTCCATGGTGATTCCAATAAATTGTGACAAAGAGAAAATGGCCATCAGTTAAAAAAAAAGGGCCCATCTAGAGGTGTAGTCTGATGGCACCTGAGCCATAGAGGAAGTAATTTTTATTCATAAGAAAAAAACAAAACGAAAAGATACATTTTGTTTCTTTCATCTTTAAATTCAGAATTCAGAATCAATACGAACAGGTATCTGTATCTATGGGTTTTGGGTTTTGCGTTAATAGCAGCATAGCAGCACTCTAAAAAGGCGCTCACTCACAGGTAGAGCCGCACTGATAAGAATCTTGGAAATTTATACAGTTTCTTTATTTCATTCTTCGTTTTGTATGATTATCTGTATCTACTCGTACAGTGGCTGACTGCTTCCATTTCAATCGATGGTAAATCTTCTTCTTCTTCTTCTACTCCTCTCCATCTTGAGTTTAGACCAAAATGCGTACGTATTTGCCTAAATACCTTTAGGCAAAGGCAGACGCGCCATCGACGTAAATGTTTTGAATGGATAGAAAATCAGTAGGTAACTCGTTGCAAGATAGAAATCAATTGGCCATGGCATCCCAATCGGAGAAGAATAAAATATTTATCCATACGCAATTGATTACCGCAAGTTGCTCCTCCATCGCGACCAATGCTGCGCGAATATACCATCTTCCATCAGAGTGGTATGGTGTGGTATTCTTGTGCAGATTCTGCACAAATGCCATAAACATTATTCCCATTTGGTGGAACTAGCGCTAGACGTACTGCTGCTGCTGCTGCTACTGCTGAACAGTGTCGTCGTCGTCGTCGTCGTCGTCATCGTCATCTTCATCGTCAACAATACGAAATTCCTCAGAGAGTTTTTCTTTTTGCATCGTAGTAATCGAATGCAGTTGTTACCGTTGGATGGAACAGCAGCATCAACAATGGCAAACCACCATTAGACATGTGTTTCGCATTATTTAAAACAAAAGACTTTTCTGCCCATCCGCAGGTGTGGTGTCCTATACGAGAGTACTCGTATATCTCTGACAGTACTTCCTTCATTGCGAAAACAGTTCGCTGCTGCTGCTGTGCGTGATTATCATCCTCATCGTCTCGACAATTGTCAAACAGCTATGTTCGCAGAAAGTATCTACGAGCTCTTGGCTGCAGTTCTTGGAAATGGACAATTGTTATGATTCCCTATTTGCTTGGGTTTGTTGGTTTCTTTTTGTTTTTTTTTTTTGCCTTCGTGGTATGTGATCGATTGTAAGGGGAGGGAATTGGCGAGATATGATTTCGTGTTAATTACAGTATGTCTTCTTTGCTTGTAATGAAAAGGGAATCAGCAGTTGAAATACATTCCGATTCGATCGGATTTGTTTCTATTGGTGTTGTGAGTGCGAAATCGATCAGAAGGCTCTGTATATGGTTTGTCGGCCATTAATTAAATTACAAACGTTTCCTTGTGCGGACATTGACAGCTTCGCGTTGAGATTGAACAACGATTTGATTTCGTTAAATATCGCGATGGAGATTTTTGAAATTGTTTCCGATGAAATCAGTCAGTCTTGAATTTCGAAATGCCAGTAGGGGTTTCTAAGAAGCCTTTATGTTACTAAGCAGAATTCAGGTTTTGTTGTGCTTTTGTGTTTAAGCGAAAGCTTTGATTACAGAGGAGCAATCATTAATAAATGAACGCTTAAAAACTCAAAATTCCAATACTTTGTTTTGTTTTTCTGAATGAAGATAACCCGCGAATTTACTCGCTTGAAGAGTTTTTCATACAAATTTTTAGTCTGAGTCGCTCCTTGGCTAACTTCATTCACGTACATGTACTGAGGTGGTAAAGGGACCTTATTTTGTATGTCTGGTCTTACTGATGTAGACTAGAAACGGTTTTTTGCTCTCGAGGCAATCTGGTTACCTTGTGGATGTTGAATTCTGGGAAATATGATCTTGCTTTAGTTAAATTTATTAGACTTTTCCACCTTTGAACGCCCTTGCAAAAGCAGAGAACATTTAAAAAAAAACCGAAGACTCCAGGCTTACAAGAAAGATAGGCTGACTTTTCAAGAGCAGTTCTTGAGAATCACCAAGATGAGTTTTGAGAAAACTCGTTACCTTGGATGAGGTCTGATTCCATAACTTTGAACCTGAGACCATACGAAAGTTAAAAAATTCAATGACGCAAGTCAGGCGCTTTATGCGTTTATGCCCAAGCCAAAAGAATTTGTATAGAGGTTACGATTGCCCAAAAAATGGCTCTTACAAAGAAGGATCAGCTTGGACTGCAAGGGTCCTTATCAAACACACTTTCTCTGCTAGCATCTTTTCTGCTTCTTATCAAAAAAAAAATTGTGATTTCTGAGACATTTATAAGCTCTTCTCATGCATGATCGTCTTAATCTTCTATTAATAATGACAGTTCGTTTGATTATTTGGAACATTTGAGCCAAATCTGGAAGGCATCGTGCGAGGAAGCTTCTGGTCATAGTATTGGTTTCTTCGGCCATAACTACCGAGTCGTTTTAAGCACGCCAATCTCCATGCAAATGTATTCGTTTTTGTATAACAGAACAGATCGGATCAATCATCAAAAGTCATTTCGTAGCCAGTTAAATAGCCGACTCGTTACCGTCTATGTTCTTGTGATAAGGTGGCTTATTGTGCAAAGTGTACGTAATGCCTGATTGTCCTGGAAAATAATAAGGAAAATGATTACCTGACCTATGTACTTCTTCATATTTGAATATTTAAGTACTTCAAGTACTCAAAGAAGCATTTGTAAATGGGTCACTAAAGAACCTATATCTTCCCGTCTCCAATCTTGACTCAATATTTTACGCACATATGCAGAGTTCTTATGGTTTGTTGGGGACTCCGAATGGCCCAAGAAGGTGTTTGATGCCACTAAATTTTTCGAAAAATTACATTTCGATCGCACATCTTGGAAAAAAAAGTCGTATGTTATAAACGGTGCTCTTCTTATTTTAAATCAAGACCGTTTAATTCATCATAGGTTAATTTCGCTTGTACCTTTCTTTGCGGCATCACGGAAAATTTAGCAAACCCTTTCAAAATCGTGGTTAAATATTTATCTAGCCTGTAATATTTAGGTCTAAATCAGTAAACTGTAATTTGAGTCATTCTTAATTGGATTAAATAAGTTTTGCCGTATTAATAATTTTGTTTTCTTCTCTTTCCAGATCAACATTGCCGTTCAATGCCTAAGTACGGATTTCAGTAGCCAGAAAGGTGTTAAGGTAAGTCATCAAAGCCACACACACACGCACTATTTCCCACAAATACAATCTTTCAATTGATCTTCTGCTATTCTGTTTAATGAAATTATCACCAAAAAGTGAGAAAAATTTAATTCAAACTCCGATCAATCAGATAAATTGAATGCATTTCACACAATCAACGTCTAAAATGCACAGACAAAAAATAACAAAGAAAAAAGGCATTTAATTGTCACTTTCTATTATCCCCCAACACACATGGACGAACAAAAAAGGGGAAAACTATCATAAAACTTCATAAAAAAAGAATCCTTCCATCATCCTGGGTATCAAAAGACTTCACCGTCTACAATATTTGGTGTTTCAATCGCCTCCAACCTGCCTATCAATTGAGCATGCGTGCGCACCGCATTCAGCTACCTCTCTTCCGTGGATTCGATAAAAGAAAAAAGAATCCTATTTAAGATACAATTGAGCAACTATCCACATATGCAGGAGGGGGTTCCTTCCAAAATCCCAAGTGTGGGAAAAGAAAAACACAAATCTGAGCGCGCATAACTGCCTTGATTGGGTAAGAACGCAAGGTAAACACCTGTGCACTTTGACTGCTTTGTTATATTCCTTCGAATGGGGTTTTGATATCAAATTCGATTTATTGCTGCGGAATGTGGTAATAAATAAAAGGAATTCGTGGCAACAACTCATCTATGGCATTCGACCGACTGTAGACTTAAGGAGGTCCGTGCTGTGAAGGAAAATGGTATACCGACATGAGTTATGCCATTGGAAAAGGTGCTAAATTTTTTCACCAGCATTCTTTTGTTTTACTTAAATTTTTCTATTCCAAAAAAAACACAACTCAAACAAACGTTAACTAAATTTATAGACGTTGATTTAATAAACGCATTGTCTGGATTTTGGTTTATTTTTGATGAAAAAAAATTTGTTGGTGCCACTTAAGTCAAGGAATGTTTGACTTTGGAAAAAAAAAACAGAAAACGAGTCCTTGGATCTTCCCATTTTGACCACCCTTGAGCAGATGCAAGTTCTGGTTAATTTCCAAAATTGAAATGGTGTCCCTCACGGTTCCACACTAGTTCATGCGCTCTTTCTTCTTAATTTTTTGTTTTGCTTTTCCTGTTGGAACAACATTACTGATGTCGATGATTACATCGACGTAGAAATAAAAAAGCGTTACTTATAGCATAAATATTTAAATAGCTCAGCCTATCAAACAAATGTTATTTGTTAAATTGTGTTTCGAAATATTCAATTCCATACATTATCAATAAATTTCAAGTATAATTCCATGGTTTTGTAATCAAGGAATTATTGAAATAATTAAGGTGTCCATTTAAACCCGGGCACGCCCTTTTTTAAAAGGTTTTCTGTCTTACATTTCTACTTAATATTCATTGTTCGACATCATCGTCTTGCAAATTTATTCAAAACTATCTAATCAAAGCGAAGACTTATTGTCTAATCACCTTTTAAGGCGTGTCGGGTGTGCCAATACTATGGCCTAAATATTGTAATTCGTTGGCACTTTGACGTCTGTTGGTAGCATTTGAGATTGCTAAGTGTCCAACGTAAATTTTTGTTAAAACTTACTTACACAAAGTATTCGAAAGTCTAGAGAATTAGTTTTGAAAAAGTATTGTGCATAAGGTGGGCTCAGATTTCTTGTCAAAAATAATTTTCTGTTTCATTTATTTTTTGTTTTGTGTTACATTTTAAATAAATTTGTTGATTCAATTTAAATCAAATAAATTCAAGTGTTGTTCCATGGAAGTAGTGATTACAAAATTAATCTTTTATTTAAAACCGTCATTGTGAGAAGTTCTGAAGTATATTAGAGCAATCAAAGTCTTGCGCCTAGTTACTTAATTTTTAAATCATTTTTTCAACGGCTTCCTCACACTGTTATTCTGGTGTCTTCCCGGCCAAACAATTTTTTTTCCGTTTATTGATAGAATTCCGAAATTTTGTAAACAAATCCAATACGTTATTATTAATTATACATTTAACTGGCCCAAGTCCTATCGGAATCCGAAATTTACGGAATAAATTTGATCCGTGACTTCCGCATTAACTAAGCAATTTAATTTTGATCGTTAAAGCTAACGAGGAATATAAAATTTGATGCAATCAATTCGGTTTCAATATTGCATTCACTTACTTAAGCTTGAGACTTTAAAAAAAAATTCATCTATTCGCTGTTCCTTTATTTGACAAATGAGTACAGTCAACTTAATCAAGTCAATGGTGAATTCATGAACACTATTACAGGCTTGAAATTACTTTATTCATTTTATGAATGCAGCATTCATTTTTATTGTTTCATTCATTTGCATTCTTTGCATTTGTTTTCAATATTCCAAGTTATTTTAACTCATCTCGTTCGATAAGGTACATTAAAAAATAGTTGAAAGATCTTGACGAATAAATTGCAGATTTTAAACAATTCTTCAAGTGAATGCAAAAAGACTTCAGTGAGTGTTAAAAAATTTAAATAAACAAATGATTGCATTCAATTTTGAGGCATGAGATATGTGCGATTTGATATGTGATTGCATTTGCTTTGCATTTTGGAGGAAATGAATATAAATGAATTTAATTAGTCAGTAAGTTACTTGGCAAGCCATCAAATCATCGAATCACGAACGAGATAAAACGCGGTAGTAGGATTTCATAAAAATAAAAGAATTAAAGACTTATCTCACATTCCAAAAATAGAAATACCCCCCAAATTGCTGATTAACCATTTTAGCTTCTTATCCAAAGCATAGTGTTGGAAATAAATTTAAAACAAAACTCGAACCGCCTTTTATTACTGTCGCGGCGCTAAAAATCCTTCACCTCCTACCTTCAATTTAATGATTTTGAAATAAAAAGAAAAGAAAACTATAAAAAAAATCTGCCTAATAAGAGTATAAAAAATCCAAAAAGACTATGCCGAAACGTTATACATAAAGACCATGAAGCAATGGTAGCATATAACAAATCACTCATCACATATCGCACCATCAACACCTGTTTTCCAGTGTCTTTGTTTCCAACTGCCATGAAATCTGTTCCCACTCTCTTCAAACTCCATCATTAGCATAAGTAACAAAATTCATTTTAACGATTTTCCATACGTTTCCCTTTTTGTATAAATATATAAAGTTTTATTTTAGCTTTTAAAGCCCAAAAGACTTGAAAAAAAAATCGTAAATAAAACAAAAATCTGATTTTTTTTTAATTAGAAGCGTGTCACTAAAATCGAACGTTTTTCCGCCTGACAAAATGAAAAAAAACAATTTGAATGAAATAACGAGTGGGTTGAGATACGTTTGTTTAAATGTACGCATAGCATTGTAATTAGCATATCTACGATATATGGCTAGCAGCACGCCTACATGAAGGACCGAGCATATTCATCTAATCACCAGTGTCACCATTGAGATGCCCACCAGACCACAGAATAAAAAAATCAAACATACTTTATGCAAAATTAACAAAATGGAAAAACCTTCTCCTTGTCGTTATTCGATTGGAAATGAAAAATAAATGTATAAAAATCGTGGACGTACTCGTAGTTTGTTTCCTACAGTGCACGATATTATGCATCATAATTCCCTGCGAATGTCCATCGGACAGACAAAAGTATCTGTGTGTACATAGCCGATAAAATACGCAAGATTAATGCACGCAATAGAGTTGACACTTTGTCATGTTGTTCTGCAAAGTAGATTAATTTTCATTTTCGTTTCGTTTCGCACGCACGCACCGCGCGCAAATGTCCTGCCAACGCATTAGCTGACACCGACAACCACTTATGATTGATGAATTCAGATTGAATTCAAAAACAAAATCAAAAGATTATTTATAATTGTCCAACACTGCGGATATACTCAACACGATGGTCAACTATTTCAATCAGTAGAGAATGCTTTGCGCCTGTTTGAATGTTCCATTAACGCAGCAAATACGCTTAATTTTGATAGAATTAAAGCGAGGAAAATATATATAGATATTTATAATAAAAAATTAACATTTAATTGATTTGCACTGAAAGGCCACGCCGTCTTTTCATATCATTCATATTCAAATTCAAGTGTTGGCGCAGAGTTAATTGCTGCCATTGCGCGCAACAGTCACTTGCGAAATTAATTTCAAATCCATTACGATTTGTGTATCAAGATAGATTGTAAAAGCCATGCTCTTATTTCTTTTCTCTAATTGCTGAATCTTTTTTTTTTATTTTTTAATCTGATAATTGAGATTGAGTTTGTAATTTTATTAAAATATTTTATTTTTCAGGGTCTACCATTACATGTACAAATCGACACATTTGAGGATCCACGAGATACACAAGTTTTCCATCGAGGCTATTGCCAAATAAAAGTCTTCTGCGATAAGGTAAGTGCATTAACTATGTTTCTTGAATTCCATAAAACAAAAAAAAATGAGGAGCATAAAGATTATGAAAAGCCAGTCTCAGTGAGAGGTAGGTAGGCGTCAATCAATGACAGCCTACGTGTATGCATGAGTCCTTAATTAGTAACACACTCACCACTTAAAATGGAGAGAAAATACAAACTAAATTGGTTTTGGCATTGCAGTTGAGTAAAACGGAAAAAATACAGTAAAACAACTTTAATCTTCAACTGTCAGCTTATTCCTCCCATAAGCTGACTGTTATACTACACAGATACATATCCCCTTCTATGGTTATTCGCTTTTTTTAATTTTAATTTTGATTGCACTTGTGTATATAATTTTTTCTTCATCTTTTCTGCATCTGAACAGTTATCTGGTATTCGTCACGTCGACAGTTCTAGCCAAAGAGCACACTGAAATTTCAATGTGACGATAGTATTAAGAAATTCATGGCATCTTTTTTTTGCAATGACAATTATATAAATTATTTAACTTGGGAACCGTTACACAATTTAGTTATCAAGAATTCATTTCAGTTGTTTTAGAAATTAATTTTTTCCCGTTTTTTTTTTTGTTCAACAAGTCATGCTTGTCATATGAAGTCATTTCTTTAAATAGAGTGTTTAATGGTTTTAGGTAATTTCATCGTGAGTCAGATACGTTGCTGAATTGTGAAGTGAATATGAAGCAGAATTATTTAATAAACTTGAGACGCTTCATTAATATAGAAGCTGAGGGGCACTTCGAGTCCTTTTGTGTGGTTGACATTAAAACAAATTAATTTATTTTATTAAAATATTAAAATTTATTAATTTATTTTATATAAGTAGCCAGCAAGCTTCTAAAATGCTGGTCATTAAAGTGTAGATCAAAGCACACGTTCTTTTAATTCATAATATTTTCTTTAACAGTTTGCTCAAAAGAGTTGAGAAGCGAACTGAGCAGTTTTCAAATAATTTTTTACTAAGAATTTTTAACTTAAAACTTTTTATTTATTCTGCAGAATTTTTTTTTTTTTCTACATTCAAAAACGAAGCCTTGTGTGCTTAAAGCCAAGTACTTGACTTACTCCAAACGAAAGCGGCACCAGAAACTTTTCAATGGCAGTTATGCGTACAGCAATAATTGAATGTCGTGGGATCTACTTAAAATAATAATCCTTCATCCCTTACGGCCAAGTAGACGAAAGCCCAATCGTTGTAAGTTGTCGATATTCTCCCGAGTCAAGATCTTTTTGCATACTCAAAGAGGAGAGAAGAAATTAATTGGCCACACTTCCGGGAGATCTTCAAATTTGTCTTTGTCAAATAAATTACTACAGCCCGTAATAAATCTTACTAAGATTTCAATTTGTGTCAGCTCACAAGCAAGTAACTAAAAGACTTTGAAGGGGCCCACAACAATAAATAAGAGCAAGATCATCAGCTCCTTTCGTACTCTTTTGGTTTTATTGATGTCGTTCTATCCACTAATTCATTGTCATTGCCAAACAATTGATTTTGACTCCTAAGAGAATGAGCAAGCACTTAGTAATCAGTTAAGCAATGCTTCGAATTTCTGATCCGGAATCGTGCATTCTAAAAGTCAATAAAAGACCGATAGCAGCCATCCCTCAGGGATCCATGCTATATACACAAAAAGTTCTATTTCGAGCTGTGCATATACTAAATAAAACCGACGTCTTTAACCGACACTACCCAAAACTTGCTGCCTTAAGTTACATTGCGATTCTAGTAAGGCGTATTGGTCTATTGTAACGTTTTGTGATATGTGTCGTTATTGTGTGTTTTTAATATCAGAGCTTTGTATATAGAAAACCTAAAATCTTTGTTCAAAAAGCTGTCCTAAGTTGAGCAGAAGAATGACATCATTTCGAAGTTCCCATAGCTAACAATCTTTATCGGTATTTTTGTCTTTGATTTAATTTAAGAAATTGTCAATCTTTAAGATTTGGTCGGCTATAGTTTTGTCCTCTCGAACACGTCCTCTTGTTTAAGGTCAACTATGACCACAGAACTTAATCTCCAACATTTAATATTGGTTCAAAGTCTTTAATCGTTTCTAATTTATAGCAAGTCTTATTCTGAGAAAATCGGTTCATTCTAAATCGGAAGATTCCCTTGACTTTTATCACCTGTTTCAGTGCTTCATTTTTTTCTGTCATCTAGAATACCAAGATTTACCATTACAATCCCCTTCTTTTAATTCACTCAAAAAATAGTTTCCTCAATACTATCTGATCGAATTATTCATACCAGCAACTTGATAACATTCGATTTATGAACCATTGCATTGCTTTGTAGATAAAAGCAGGATAAGTAGAGCTCAATAGCTTACGGATTGTAAAGAATCAAAGAATCGATTGCGAATCAGATAGCTAGGAGCGGGTGGAATGTATATATGCAAACAGTCAAAAAACCATCAGAATGCCCATGTAAATGTTCATGTAACTTTCATGATATTCTTCCCTTCTCGTCCGGTGTTTTTTTTTCAGCGCTAAAAACTGTATAAATGATTCTACTGGAGGAGAAAAAAAGGTAAATAGACAGCAAGGAACAAGAAAAGAAGTTGTAGTCGGCATGTAACACCATCGATCCCGATAGCCATTCTCTGTCTACCTTACCTATCCACCTTGGTGTGTGTTACAAGGCTTTTCCGTTTCAGATCGTTGTTGTCGATGTTTTTCTCTTGTTTTTGTTGTATGTGTTGTTTGTTTTTTTTTTTTTTTGCTGTTCATTCGGCTTGAGTTAATCGCAAATTTATGTGCGACTAGGCTATTTGAGCACACAAAACACCTACCTAACTGGCGCGTTGCTAAAACGGGACAACGATCGCGCAAAGTATGTATATGCCGACACCTTTCGGCATGAAACTTCCTTTTAGAAAGTTTTCCATCATTTGAAATAATAAATCCATTAGCGACACGAAAAGGAGGTTATTTTTCACCTATCGCTTCAGATGGGTGGAAGGAGTTTATTGGCAAAAAAAAGACCCAACTCATGATATTGAATGATGAACGATGGAGGTCAGGGTGGGATGAGTTTGGCCAAGTGAAGGTGGTATAAAGAGAAGGAATAAAAACAAAAATGCATTGCAGTTTTCGATTGGTTAGTTTGTTTCTATTCGTTTTTTTTTTATTTTCTAGAGGGCAAGAGGGTAAAGAAAGAAGCGCGTTGTTACTTGCCTTTGATCTTGGCGCATTTGTAAGTAACATTTTTGCTTTAGTCGTGTGATTTAGGGGAGTGGGGGCAATGTAATTTCCCATAAAGATGCATCACGTGTTAAAGTTCAAGCGAGGGAAATAGCTGGATTATGTGAAGTCATGAGTAGATTTCTTCATTAACTGTTATTAGCTTGGATAGTGCATAGATAAGATTCTTTACCATGCTGCCGATCTATCATTTGAAACTATAGTTTTTCATTAGGCTTTAGGATGTTTTGTATATTCAAATATTAAAAAAAAAATCATGGAAATAATCAAGTTTGTAAATATTGAGAGTAAAGAATGTAAATATTCTATAATAGAACGTAAATCTTCATCGTACATTTGACTCTTAAGTCAGCATTATCTACTTCTTAAGCTATTATGATACCCTTCTTTTCCAAAATAGTCATAACAAAAGAATAAACCACACATTCACAAAAAAAAAACATCCAAGTTCGCATGCCAACTCTTTTGTTATTCCACACTCCTTCCATCGTTCTACATATTCGTATTTTTCTGCATAAACTCGACAAGCTGGCATCAGAACCACGCCCATAAACATGAAACTGCACTTTCTAATTAAATCAATATGATTATCGAAACTCGAAGAAAATATGTACACATCTTGTTCGATTGCACTTCGATAACCTCCATTAAAATAATCTTGATAAGAGCTTCCTTTGATTGGATACCGAAGCGAAATGGACATTGAAATTGGATATCCACTTTTTTAATCATCACTGCCGAGTACAATTTTTTTTTTTTTTTTTGATTAAAATCAAGCCTTGCACATAAACACAGAAAAAAAACAAAAAAGGAACAACTTCAATCGATATATCCTCGCATAGCATACGAAGGATACCACGAGGTCAATGCAATCAATGGAAAACCAACAACCATGGGTAGATATCCTATAACACATTAAAGACACGGCGAAAAAAACAAAAACTTCAATTCAAACCCAAATTTAATGATATGAAATGCCCACGAAATAATTTATTAAACGCGGTCTTAAATTTTCTTCAACATTCAAGCAAAGGGCGAAGAAAAAACACAAAGAAAAATACATCTCGATTGCACTGAAAATGAAAAAGTGAGTGTAAAAGTGAAGGGCAGTGATGCATGTTATGCCAGTACCCAATAAAACAAGGGCACAAGGGTGTAGGCAATCCACACACACACGCACACACGGCGAGTACCAACTAAAGTTATGACCAAAACACAAACCCGCTATCATTTTACATAAGATCAATGGGGTTCTCGATACTTAAGTCGATGGTGATTTTTTTTTCTTTGTCTTTTGTTTTTGTTCCTCATTTTGTTGATGCGTCGTCGCAACTTACACAATAAGTATGAGTATACAAATAAGACATCTAGCGAGGAGAAGGACGTTACATAGCAGAACAAGTGCGCGCGGCTTTTGATGCAATCGAAACTTTTTTGCAAAGTAATATGTCTTAAATTATGCTACGGTAGATTGGTTTTCTTTCCAAGTACATAGTACACACAACCAGATATGCGTACTTTTTATCTCTTGACAAGTATTCTGTTTTTTTTTTTTGCTGTCGTCGTATACTCCTTAAGTTGCGCTTCCCTCAAGAAAAATGATGAAAACATTGCAAAATCACCTCGACCAAGAGGGACACCAACGGCCCCGCTGATTTTATTCCCTCTTTCATAATACCGAATAGAGGAAGATTGTGTGCACGCAAAGCAAAATATGTTAAAGGTATTATGCGACACAAACCCTTTTTACACCTTCGGATTAACAGTGAAAGAAAAAGTACAAAAACAAGAAAATAATAAAAAAAAAAGGCAAACAACAACAAGATATTCCGTACCTGTTGACAGTGTGTTCGATTGACGGTCATAATGCGAAAACGCCATCGCTATCGAGCAACCAAAAGCAACAGACAACAGGCAACAGGCAGCAAAGTGTACAAGGGTGTTTTGCATAATGCGATGCGGCATACACGCTTACGCATTATAATGTCACAAAATATACCCGTACCCGGTATACGATTGGGGGTATAAGATGACGGTATTATAGCATCATTGTAAGGCAGTCAATCGTATCGATTTCATAATAATACGATCGGGATTGTCTGTGAGACGATAATGATGATGATGGTGATGATAGGTGGCTGGTGAAGGCGATCATATTATTGATCATCGACGCAATGAAATAAAACTGAAAGTCTGGAAGTCACTTTGTATTTGTTTCACAAGAGGGGGATTAGGAAGTTGACTCTAGAAAAAAAATAATACAATTGCTTTATAACATAGTCCTTAGAAGCAACCGAGATAATGCATTGAACTTTATTCTGCAGAAGAGGCTCAAAATGTTGGTTGGAAGAAAATTGGAAAGAATTTAGTTTGAAGTATATTCGGGCATCTCCTCATTAAAAAAATGCCTCGAAATACTCCAAGGATCGATGTCTGTGCCCGCATATGTCAAACATCGATCGACATCGATTGAAAAAAAATCCAATAATGTAATGCTTTAAAATTTGCATTTATGAAAACCAAGAGTCCTCGTGTCACTTTTTCAATGGATACTTTTGTGAGATTCAAACTTGACATTTTAAAGATTGATGATATGAAAGAGCAAGCATCTTTGTGACTCATCTAGACCATAGCCCAGGTCCAGTGTTCCCGAACAGAACTTAACCAATGAAGATATCTAGAAAGATTATATTCTCAGCCAATCGTGGCCCATCCAAATGTGTATATAAATCTGAGAAATTCCCTTAGGTTAAGGTTACGGTGGGGATCTAAAAGAAGCTGCAAATGAATGTACTGTACAAATTCTTCTAGTGGCTAGCGAAGAACATTCGAATAGTAGATATGGAACAGATTCTTATGCCTCATTGTCTCTGCAGCTCCTGCAAAAGTTTTTGTGTGGTCCATGATATAAATGCCCATAATAAGGCTTGATTTAAATCGAATATTTGATATTTTTATGCCACATTATTCTGAGCCGAATTAGCTTCATCAAATATTATTGTTTTTTCAAGATCCATTGGTCCATTCTGCTTCCTTGCTCCTTTCTCAAGATTCTACCACCCAAGTGATGGTTGACGTCGTAGTAGATTTTTTAGCTTATACGTCTTGACTATCTCCCTATATGCCTGCGTAGATGCTATCGATATTGCAGACAACATGATCTTAAATAATCGTATTCATGTCATACAGGACTATTGCGATTTCGGTTTGAAAAAAATGCTTGAGCCGTCTTCTTCCCCGAAGAAAAAGTCAAATCCTGCATCGACAGTCTGGAATGATTAGGAACAATCATTTACCCATGCATCTTCAGCTTTCACTCAAAGTGCAATCCGTTTGATTGCTTCAGAAGAGGTCGATTGTTATTTTATTTAGAATTGATTCAACAATGAGTCTAGCAGTTTTACATTGCAGTTTGTCCAATCGACAACTCTAGGATTGATACTCCAAATCCTACAAAACATTATCATGCTGACGTTTCAACGATGCTACCTTTCCAACTTAATTTGGAAGTACAAAAGAGCCACCTTTAAGCTCAAGGATGTACAACCATTTGCAAGGAATCAATTGGGTTTTTTTTATAAGAGCATAGTCAACTTTTGAATTGAACACCAACGAAAGCAGAAGTGGTAGTGAAAAGTTAAGGATCAAGCTATTACTATTTGTCATACCACCAGCGGTGGTACGATGATATCGTTACGATCTTAGCAGCTGCAAGACAACTCCTTGTGGAATATCGGTGCTTTTTTTGTTGTTTTTTTTTTGCTGTAAGTCCACCCTTGTGTCGAGATGATATTGCGGGAGTTTTCCATGTTACCATAACCATTGCCCAGTCTCTAGATAATAGGCTACTGCATAAAGATTCAGTGCCAACTTGCTCAAAGGCTCATTATATAACAAGGAAGACTTCAACAGTGAATACATTGGTATCATTTGATTTTAAGATTTTTCAAACACGCTGTATCGAGTAAAACTCCCAAAACATGGCACTGATATGTTTCAAGGTTTTTAGTAGAAAATAGGAAAGGCTTTTAAGTCTGAAATCTTTGGCAGTGGCGCAGCGGAGCTTTTCATAAGACCACTTCTTCAGAGTCATGCAATATTCCCAGATATTCGCCATCAGTACCAAAAGCCTTGAAGTGGAAAAGGATTATGTGTACGATGGATGCGACTTTATGACAGTTCTGCAATGGTACGTTGGTCAGACTAGTAGCTCTTATCCCCGTGTAGCTCTTTTAAAGTATTTCTACAGGCCATCAGCTTTCTTTAATGAAAATACTGAAGCTGATATCTTAGTGAGTAGCTTTCATAATCCAGCCGCATCAATATCAGATTCTAAAGACTACAAATATTAGTCTAGAATTTTTTCTTTACCCAGCGTGATGCTTTCTTTTTATGACTGACTTTATGGCAATTTTTTGCAATGTACTTACCGATGATCCCTATTCTTATTCCAAAAAAGACACACAACTCACCACAATGATGATCCCAACGTTTTAAGATTACAAAGGCTGCTTTGACTTTTTAACTGTACGATTATCCACAACAAAGTTCATAGGCAAAGCGCTCTTTCCAAACGTATATATGTCCATCTGTCTACCTTAAATATAAAGAAATGCATTTTTCTTCTTCATATCAAGAACTAAACCTTGAACTTTCTTACCATCAATTTCTTGACTTGAATTCAATCGAAGCAACTAACTGATATATGAATATGAGTTAGCTGCTTTGATCTACAAATGTGACTCAATAACTTGCCTAAGTTCTTTCCTACCCTCAAAGCCAACCAATTCACTTTGTGTTTCCTGTGTTTTAAAGCGCGCCTACACGGTAAACTAAAGCACCGCCTTATACCCACATTACGATTGCTGCAATTTCAATTCGTCCTGCCAATCTTTGTATCTCCATCTTGGCCTCATCCGAATCAATACAGAAAAGCCCCCATTTCACCACAAACAATGGGGCACCATTCTGCCGCTATAGCACTGCAAAATTCTCCTCAAGGGCAATTAGATACTATGGCTTGATTATTTAACCCCACCTAAATCAAGTGTCCGTTCTTTGAGTTCATCTTCTGCACAAATGTAACATCTGTTCGGTCGGCTCAAAATGGAATTCCATGTACGAAAACAGTTAGTAACACTGCCACTTATCCGCTGCTGATGATGATAATGTGTATGCTAAAGGCCCACGTATAAAATAAATCCTTTCCATATCGTTATCGCGCTGCGCCGCAAACAAAATTGACATGTATCCCCCCGGTACGAGCGTATATTGTATAGAGCGTTATTCTCTAATATGCCGGATAAAATTCTTAATGATAATCTGACACGTGATGGATACATAGAAAATATATCGATCCATAAAAGCGGCAGAGTCCGCATCTTAATCTATTCTAGATACAGAGAAGTGTAACAGTGTCTGGGAGTCTAAGGATATTTTTCCGCTTTTTATTGTCGATAATAAATAATTCAAAATTAGATTTATTATCCACACCATAGCAGCATAGATTGTCTACTCTAATTGCATTTAATTGAAGATATGTACATTCAAATAGACGGCGGCAGTGCAGCAAATATACTCTACTCGTGCAATTGTTTGAAACGGATTGATGATGAGATGTAATCTTCTCTCATGTTGGACTAGATGGACTTCCGTCTTGGTGAACGCCATCGCATCGGTATCGTGGCATCTAATTACCAGGATTCATCTTAATCGTTACGTAGTCGTATCTGTATCTGTATCTGTATCTGCAACAGACATCAGTGACAGTGTAATTTTCACTCTAAGCCACCAAACATCTGTATCTGTAACTGCGAGTGTAGAGATTCTAGGAAGTTGCATCGCATTGTAATTACAAAGCATTGTCAATCATTTGGCACGCGATCTACCAATTTTTTTGTTTTTTTTTTACCTTAAAGATACGACTGTGATTGGAATGGAATGTGCTTAGTGTTTGGACTGCGCACAGAAGAAGATGTAGCAATCGTTTTAAATGTCAGTTCACCTTTGGCTTGACCCCATGACATTATATTGGAAAACTCATATGCAACTCGGATTTGATTAAAAAATTATAATTTCCACACCACCCGGTGTACACCCGTCGCCACCCTCTGCAAACTTCCACTGTTCATATAAATAAAATATGGGAAAAAAAAACACAGACCGATGGATACATCAGAAACGGCTCTTTAACAAGTAGATACAAAAAGGAGGAAAAGTATTAATTTTTCTTTTCTCGTTTTGATTGATTGGAATTCCTATGCAAATGCGACTGAGTCAGAGCCTTAAAGTGAAATTTTCCACACACCACCAATATGAATATTCAATTGCGTCAATGCTTTTTTTTATAATATTTATTAAACAATTTATTAATGTTATTCATAGACTTTGCGCTAGTATCTATTTCTTTTTTTTGTTTTGGTTTAAAACGAACGCCTATTTGCGTAGCTAACAAGTGACTAAGCCGCTCAAGTGTAGGTATCTAGAACAGGATATGAATCATCTGGGTGTCTGCATCATGCTGTTACAGTTACACTCCATTCAATGGATGCATAAATGGCTTTGAGTCCTAAGATGGCTGTACACTGCTGTGTCGAACATGGTATTAAATACTTTAGAAGGAAAGTCCATCGATATTGATATTGGCAAAAAAAAACAAAAACGAAAAACCTATTCATGAATATGCCCAACACTCGTTAGCCATGATGGAACGAATGGGGCCCATCTTATAGTTTTGCGTATGGGACAGTCTGGTGGGCTATAATGTGCCAACCTGTCATTTATCATGTTTTACGTGGGCATATTAACATTATCGGTGTGTCCGTCTCCGCAATTCATGGATTGGCGTTTTCACCTCAGCATCGTATCCGTGGCTCCTTTTTTTTTTGTTGTATTTTATTGCCATTTCCTCCTCCGGCTCCTTAACGTCTTCATGCTGGTTCTGGTTCGTCCCGTGACATTCATGGTAAAGATACAAATCCAAGATTTATTACACATTTCTATGTTAAGCCCTCGCATCCATCCCATTCCACAGTTTCTGTTTTTTGTTTGAGTTTTTTTTTTCCTAATTCTCTTTTGTTGCTAATTTTTATCGCATCAATTTCCTTCTTAATGAGATATGAGTTAATCTTCTGCTTGAGGCTCATCGTTCTCGGGTTGCACTGACACCGTCTTCCATCACCAATGGGTTGTTCTCCTGAAGGGTTTCCTGCGATTTTGCTGCGGCTTTGAAAGAGGTGTGTTGTTTTTTTTTCTTGCTGGCAACGCCATCAATGATGAAGATGAGGTGCTGTTGAGTGGATAAGTATCTGCAATTTTCACTTGATTTTAATTACACCATGACTTTTTGTAAATATTCATACATCTTTCTAAATGATGTTTACTTGGAGGACTTTGTAATCACTCAGCTGTCATCGTGTCATTTATCAATCAGTTGTCAACGACTGCGACTACGTAAACAAGATTATGAGGTTTGTTTTGATTGAGGGAGTCCTCTGAATAGAAAAATCCTTATCTTTGTAACGAAAATAGTTTATTAACTAGGCCTAAGCTGAAATTATTTGTCTAGTCGATTAAAATTTAATTCCGGTACAAAAAGTAGCCTTTGATTAAGTCAAAGAACCTGAGCATCTCTGCGGAAATTGTGGTTGAAATCACGCTCTCACGGTTTGATATGATTATTCAGGGTCGAATCATCACTTCTGATGAAGCTTCTGTTTTTAGACTGAATGCATTTCACTTAGTTCTGACTAGTAACAAAATAGATCTGTCTATGGATTATGAAAATTTGAATTAAAGCTTATATATCAGAAATAGGCCTTCGCAGGCCATGAGTATGCACTTCGGTCTACCAGTCCAATATGGATCCCCATTTCAAACACCAAATTGCTTGCTTATTTTTGGTCTTGATCGGAGTCATCCTGCACTCCTGTGTTTCAGATCATCTGGCATTTTTTTAAAACTATTCTTTCCGAAGAGCGACATCGCTATGAAAAGGCTTCTGGATTTGGCCTTTTCATAGCGATAGTGCTTGGCCCTGGCTCACTAAATATATTTTTGCCAAGAGAACTAGGATCTTGGTATCCTTGACTTTCGGCCATGCAGGGTTTCGAGAAATGCCTAAGGCGTTGTCAGTATAACTCTCAGCTCTATGGTGAACGCTACAAGGATTTTCTGCTAATGTATATACGCCAATCAATCGCTCAATTCTTCTTTGGTTTAATAAGTCTAGGTGCATCTCTCTGGAAGTGAGGCTTCTATTCTGATTGTTGTGAACTCACGACGAGTGGAAGAATATGTTACTCAAAAAAAATGGATTTGAAGAATAATGAGTCACCTAAAATTTGATACTGACTTATTTGCATTTTTTTCAATTCGCAGTATTTTATTCGTCATTAGTTGATTTATTAGCAAGTGTGCAATTTTCTCGTTTCTAAAGATAGGCTCATCAGCCTGACAAAGAAAACGACTTCGCCTTTAGAAACCATTACTTTGACAACATGAACTTGGAACTGCAGCATGACGCTTGGTCAAACTACTATTGCTAGTCGACCATTCCAATGATAGCGTTGGCCCAAGGGCAAATGGTGGCTTGGCTCGATCCAAAAACTTGATAAAAGTTCAAGACTTACCATTTTAAAGGCGAGATTACTTTTCTTAACGTCGGTCTTAAGACATTTTCCATCACGACTTTAGCCTCATTGACACCACACATACGATCAAATATCTGCACTAAAGCATATTTTTTTTATAAAAACATACTCATTGACAAGGTCGACAGAGTTCATGGACACAAGCCTTGTATAGAGAGTAATGGAAAGTTTTGACATCCCTTCCAACCTCACCCACTTGTATCATAACAACCATAGATAGTTTTGCGTCAACTTCTAATCCATTGTTACTGCAAACCCTTCTTAATCCAATCATTCACTTAACTTCTTGTTTAATCGCAAACCCCATTAGATAGGCATTCAAATCCGTCAACCATATTCGGTCACCTCATTCATTTAACTGACCTACGTTCTGCCACCTCCACTCACTTTTGATTGTTATATCATGCGAAACATTCAATCATGCCCTTGTTATCCACCGAAGAATAGATATTTTGTAATCAATTTTGGATTATTGTCAACCATAACAAAATCACCTCAGCAATTATACAGAAGCCATTGTTGACTTCTGAATGATTGATTTCGTTTCCCACCCCGGTTTACCCATTCTCCATTCATTCTTTTCTTTTTTTATAAATCCGCCAACAATTTTTCGGTTTTCAAGGTCATGGCTAGGAAATCGGAAAAAAAAACGTTTCTTTTTTTTATTTATGCCCTACATTGGGACGCTTTGGTCGCGCTATATAATAAATATATGAAGTCATCACCTCGCTCCATTCTGCCAAAGCCGCACCGTGCCACAGACGAAGAAAGCCATCATCAGATGCCAAAGTCTAGCGTCTTGCTCGTCGTCGAATTGGATGTGCTATTGCGCGCGTAAACAATTCATCAAATTTAATGACTTGCTTCTTATAAAGATACCTTTTTTTTCGATTTGATTGACTGACCGAAAATATCATAAATAAATGGTACCAAGTACATAAGGCATATGATAATGACAGATGATTTGACAGATGATCGAAGAGGAAGAGTTATTTAATTGAGGCTATTATAAGGCGTTGGTAAGCCGATTTGAACTTGAGCAGTAACAGTCAAGTGAAGTGCGAATGGTTAAAGATTTTTTTTTTTTATTTTTGTTTTTGAAGAGGAAAATGAATGAGCAAGAAGTGGCGAATGAGTTGGATAAAATTATTTTAAACTAAAACTAATCGTTTGTCGGTATTTAAAGACAGCACTTTGTAGTATTCTAATTTCTTTAAGACGAAGATGTGATCCGAACTTTTCGTAACTCATATTACCCTCGTACTCAACTACATATGTACGTTCTAGTTCGCTGTGAGGTTCGTCTGTTCAGCATTTTTTGGCATTGTCGATTGCAGGCTCCCCTTGCAAATGCTCGTGCAGCTGCGCTGGACAGGATTTATAGGAAATTTCATTTGAGCTTTGCCGAGGCATCTGATCTATCACGCTCCACTTTTTTCGACATGGGTTGATTCATGTGATTAATTTCGCTAATCTTTCAGCTTCTTATTCGATTCCCCAACAAAGAATAACTCATGAACATCGGAAGCTCAAAACTTACCCCTAACTTACATACCCAACAAAAGGGAGGGTTTCCTGCGATTTTGCTGCGGCTTTGGAAGAGGCGTTTATCTTATTCGATAAAACTTGTTAGTCCATCCCCAACAAAGAATAAATTATGCACTTCTGAAGCTCATAACTTTTCCTTCAAAATTAAAATCACGGACTGCAACGAAGAGCAAAGGACCAAGTACAGGTCCCTGAGGTACACCAATTTTGTTTGGAAACTTTTTGATGATTGCCTTACTGTTCAGAAGAAAGCCGTATTATTTTTCGGAGCCCCAGAAGTAGATAATTTGCTCTCCGCTGATAAGGCATATGATTAGATGTCCTTATTTCGAATATGAGAACCTTCCGCCATCTGGACTCAATATTTTCCATTTTTTGCCCACAATCCGCCTAGGCTTAGGATCATGCGCCCATAATTATAGATGAATAAAACTTTTGAGGTAGTCCGGATCGGCTCCACTTTTGTTTATTAAAATCTCCAAAGTATAAAGGTGGATTAGGACCTTATGGCTTGAAAATTCTCTAAATCTGCTAAAAAGAACCCTTCAAATTCTGACGAGATAATTATTAATACTGTTGAGAACTCTTTTGCGAACTCAATCTCGTTTAATTTTCAGGTGAAACTGTTTTAATTCTTGTTTAGACACCAACGAATACAATTTTTAACAATACTCAAAACTGATTGAATTTAAATTCCTTATTAATAATTAATGTTTCTTCTTAACAGGGTGCTGAGCGCAAAACACGTGACGAAGAACGAAGAGCGGCTAAACGTAAAATGACCGCTACTGGCAGAAAAAAGCTTGACGAACTCTATCATCCTGTCACAGATCGTTCGGAATTCTATGCAATGCAAGATATAAGTAAACCCCCTGTACTATTCTCCCCCGCCGATGACATGGAAAAGGTGAGTAATCGGAGTACTAACACGAAAAAAAATCCATAAGAAATAAAATAAAATAGATTGCAGCTAAAATAAAGTAAGAACTAAACTTCCTAAGCATTAAACTTAGATTTGTTTATATTTTGTTCTAAAAATTTTGTTTTTAGAATGATAACTCTACATATCGATTAGTAAGAATTTTCCAAAGGCTTGCATCATAAAACAAAATCTAAAAATTCTATGACATGTATTATTACCGACCAGTTTGCGATATAGTTAATAAAACTGTGCTTGTTTTAATTTTAATCGAAAATTTATTTTAAGAATCGTTTGGCGTTTTTTTGCAAACGAAAAATAATACTGACAGAGTTAAATTTTTTTTATTTATGCACCTTGGCAAACGAAAGACCTATCGCTAAAACTGGTGCCACATTTGTTAAAAATTATCCAAAACGCATTCTGTCGATGAAAAATGAAGTCAAGTTACTGACTTGAAGCCACAAAGATTGCAGTTGCCACAAAGATTGCAGTTGCTTCAAGTCAGTAAAAGCGTTTAAATCACATAAAAGAAAAAAAGGATTTACTTGGCTAACAAAAAATCAAAGGCTCTTTCATCAGAATGATTTGTGAATTGAACTTTAAATTTATCAATTTTGTCGGTATTTCTCACTTGTTAATCGAATACCAATCCCTTGCTTCTTTTTCATATATTCCTTACTAATCATGATTTAATTTTGTATTTTCCTTCTAGCAGACCTTCTATGGCCATGAGACTGATTCATTATCTGGTACACCAGACCTTAAAGGTGCATCACCGTTTCTACTACATGGACAAAAAGTCGGAACTCCCACACTCAAATTCCACAATCACTTTCCGCCCGACGTGCAGACGTGAGTAGTAAAAATCGAAATTCCAAGTTGACGAAAAAGGACATTACTGACCAAACAAATATTCCATTCCTTTTTATTTTTCATTTTAGTGACAAAAAAGACCATATTCTGGAGCAGAGCTTAGTATCTGGTTCAATGTCAGAATTCGGTCCACCAATCAAACGTGGCCGTATGTCACCGCCAATAAGTGAGCGTGTAATGCTCTATGTGCGACAAGAGAACGAAGATGTCTATACTCCATTGCATGTTGTGCCACCGACTACCATCGGACTTTTAAATGCGGTAAGTAAACACAAGTTACTCCATCTTCGATCCTTCATCACCCTACTTAGTACAAAAAATAAATATAAAAATATAAAAAAACTCATTTTACATAATTTTCATCTATTTAACTTTGTTTTTTGTTCATTTTGGTCTAAAAAGAAAAACATATAAAAAAATTAGTTGAAATTGGTTAAACCAAAATGTTCAAATGCGTTTCATTGATATATTTTTTTTTTAAATAAAAACACAACAGAAATAAAAAAAAACAAAACAATTAATAACGATTAAAAATTTGCAATGCAAAAAAAAAACATAAAAGACAAAAAAAACTTCTGCGCCAATAACAAAATAAAAAAAAGTTATATTCTTTGCAAGATTTCTTTAAAACAATTGACTCATTTACTTATTTTTTGTTAATTATTTCCTTGCGGGGAGAAATGTGCAAACATTGTTTCTTTTAATGTATTTAGCAACAATGAAAGCATTAACCTTTTTTTTATAATGACTTTTGTCCAAGAACCGCATGAAAGGGAGGAATGTACTTTGTGTGATTAATGCATTTAGCGCTTCAATTAAAAAAGATAATAATAATAATAAAAACTTAACGCTTCATAAATTAATATATAAATGTTTAATTCTATAAAAAAAAACATCACCATTCATCATCAGGCCGGAACCATTCAATTTTTTTCTTGTTTTTCAAAAAAAAAATACATTACAATTAACAGAAATTAAATGTCCATTCATTTGCTCACATTCACTATTTTTAACATAATTTTCGGCAGAATTACTTATATGATAAAAATGTTTGAAAAAAAAATGAAAAAGTTATTTATGTGTGTTTAAAATGTTGTGTAATACTTTTGTGGAAATATACTCCTTGTGTAGCCTAACGATGTTTTAACTTGGCAATTATATAGGGCAGACAAAGGAAGGCTATTTTAAAGGTTGTACAAAAATTTCGCAAACTAGCGTAAAAAGTTTTTTAAGAGAATTTTCAGTTAGTAAGCGGTTATCAACCATTTTCGTTATAAAAGAACAATAATAGTTGCAGGAAAAGTTAAGAAAATAAAAGAGCTCGTGTCTGCCGGATCGGCAAATAAAACAAACTTTGAGAATCAAAGATGGTTGATTTGATTTGATTTTGAGTTTTCAGCTTCAATCTACCTTTATTGAGGATCAGACATCGACGGTTAAATCGAAGCTTCTTGCAAGGATCTTTGTATTAAGTTGTCAATTCTATAATTCATACCGGAAACAGATGCTTGTAAAAAGCCATCACTCTCGATAAGGTGAAATAGAAAATTGTGAATAACTCGGACTCCAAAAGAACAGACTGACAAAATTTAGGTCCATTCTTCACATTTTTTTTTTTATTTTTATTTTCTTCTATTTGCAACAATCTGATCAAATATTCAAATCTGCAATTCCATCGGATTAAATAAGTTAAAAAATTCCATGTCTTCCAAGAAACAGCATGTTTCATTCATGAAAAAGCACCAAAGTTTCTAAATAATAAAATAAACTGCAATCAATCATATCAAATATTAAAATAAATAATCGATAACATAGGATGATTCAAATTAAATCGATCTTCGCAACAAAAAGGCGAGGCTAAAGTATAAATAATGTAAAAAATTTCATATTAGCATACAGTAATCTCCCACAGCGACTCTAGCTGGTACTTTAAATTCATACACAAAAATCGTTCCAGAACATCAAAGTCGCCATTTATTCAGATTAAACCATCGATCCATTCCAGGCCCACAGCATACTGATAAATGATCAAATATATATATACATTTGCTTAGCGACAAGAGCAACAGATCACCACTTATTCAAATGAACCTCTTACGCACCCGCACTTGATTACCATAATCTATCGAATTTTTTTTTTGAGAGCAAAAAAAAAGAAAAAAAAAACATCGCTTCCACATCATGAGATACATATCGCTCCACACTTAAGTAAAATGGATTTAATCACTTACCTGTGATACAGATCCCTGTACCCCTAAGGGACGAAAAAAAAATAAATCAACCTCACATTTCATTGCATCGATTATAACAAAAATCACAAAATCATTCAAAGTATTTTTTGTTTTCTTTGCTTCCAATGTCATCTGTATCTCCACACAAGCCACACGCACACAAAATCGTATTCATTCCAACACACTTAATAACCAAATAACAAACAACAACAAAAAAAAAAAAAAACGACGGTCTAATATATTCAATCGATCGATAATTAATGCTTAATTTCATTGTCAGAACAGGTGACAATGCAGGTAATCAAGCGAAAAGCAACCAAGACAGACAAAATGTTAAACAAAAAAAAATCCAATCGGTCTTAAGTATATTTAGCAAATTTTTTGTTTTTATATTATAACTTTATTTTTTCCTCTGTTTTATTGGCACAAAAGTTTTTTTTTTTCAATAATTAGTAATATTTTTTTTGTTTAAGAATTTTCAAAATTTTGTAAATAAATTATGAACAAAGAACAAAAATTAATCAGATGAGAAATTTATTAAAGACAAAAGGAAAAAGCAACAACATTATGTTTATCTTAAATTGCAGATCGAAAATAAATACAAAATCTCCACATCAAGTATAAATAATATTTACCGTACGAATAAAAAGGGGTAAGTACTAACAACAACAATCATAAAAAATACACTTACTAAATTCTAGTTGAAAGTTTTCTTAAAATTTTTTTTTTTATTTAATTTTTGACACAAACACAGAACACTGCATTTGCATCTGCACGATTTTTTTTTGTTTATTGATTAAATCCCTTTATCCTTGTATTTAATTTAAACAAAAAAATAATGACTAATTTGCTGTTGTGCTTAAATAAGTATAATATTTTATCGGCAGTTTTACATTTAATCTGTGTTTAATTATAATTAAATGGGTATGTGGTGTTTAATTTGCTTTTTTAACGATTTTAGTTGATTTTATCACGCAGGCCTTAAGAGCCCATTTTGACAATTTACGTAAATTGACGCAGAATTCAGCTCGCACTTCCTAAAACTCTCGAGTTTTAATACTCGTCTCTTCGTTATGTATTCCTTTTTAATATTTTGTCGAATCAGTGGTAAATCAAAAAATCTTTTGAAAATTATATAAAATGGCATTTTGGCTGTGTACTCAGTTTTTGTTTTTTTATCTCGGCATTTAAAATCGTAGCACCATCGATCCTAAAGGTGGTTTTCATCCTACACAGTCACACTGCGTCCAGTTGGTTCCCGGATACAGCATCAGTGTATTCAATGTTGATTAATCTTTGAGCCGTAGGTTCGGTCTTTCCTTTTTTGGTAAACCTGTGATCAGTATTTATTTATTTGCTCAGAATTTACGACTGCATATCCTCCATTCGACCTCCTCGCAGACATAGCCATTAATCCGATAAAAAAGAATTCTCATTCTCAAGATCCCTAAAATCTGTTCTGCTGTCTTGCTTATTGACCAACATTCAGCTGAAGAATTTTCAAGATGAGCATTCTGTAGAGAATTAGTTTTGGTCTCCGAGCTAGTTAATTTGACCAACAAGAAGCTTCGATTGCTTACGAAGAGTCCTTGTCGAAACTACATCAAGCTGTTGTGTATGGAGTTGACATTTGTTGCGAGACATATAGTAAGCCTCATAGTTTTAGCTTCTGCTTGTAGCCATGAGTTAATATCGTTTGCGTATCCCTACAGCCTGACAGACTTGGAAAGAATACAGTCGCAATCTCTGTGTGAGAATGTTCTATCCATAATTGTGGTATCAAGACCTCACTCTCACATTTAGCTTCTTCTACCTTTAAACGTAGTTTCAATATGGTTCAGATGGTCTTACTAAAATCAACGGTTAGTGGAGCACTTTTTAAACTTTCTCTGCACACTTTGGGACCTAAAAGAGCCTTTTCAAACAATGCCTGTAAAATTAGTATCCTTCATTCGTTAGCGTCGCTTATTTCCAAGAGATTCAAATGCTAGATATATGAGATACAAAGATTTTACAAACATCACCATTGCATTTGACATGACTTTGCCGTCTACAAGATAACCATACAATATCAAGCCAGGCATCTGATCGGGAATCAAATGTATTAAAAAATTACAAGCCCAAATCAGCAGCTGATAAAAGCTTCTTACGAATTCTGTAATTATGCATTTTAAGTACCTTTTTCATAGGAAGGCCTATTTCTGGAATGATTGGTATCGTTGACGGGAAGTGAAATGTCCTTTTAATGGTATAACTGCGTAGTTTTTTGCACGTTTCTAACATTTTCTCTCAACAAACTTGCTCGGCATAGAACACTGTAAATACGCAAACAATCTTCAATCGCTAGTTCCATATCCCTAAAACTCTAAGCTGATTTCATCTGACTCAGCAGCTTGACCATCCGTCATTACATCTTGTTAAGAAATTCGTTCATTTGGCAAATCATCTTGGAGACCTCGTGTTACATGATTCAGTAATACCGGGCCCCATAAAGTTTTTCAATCAGCTTACAAACTTCTGTTACAACTCTAAATTATGCCAGGCTAGATCCCTGATGAAGTAGTAGATTTTAAATCGAGTCCGCCTGTCAGTCTTGCACCTCAAAGCTTTTGAATATATGTAGCTCGTCTTTTACTAAATGTCTTACTGCGATAACAGTCCAGGTCTCACAAGCCATATCGATCCTCAGCAAGCTGCATCCAATTCTATAAACAAGTTAGTTGCGGTCCCGTTTCACTTGTGTACTTCACCGAAGATCTTTTATAAATTAGCCTCTTAAACTCTTCGTTCCGAAGCACGCTACATGTCCAAGCCACTTAAGGTGAAGTACCCGGAATATTCAAGTGGCAATGATAATGCTGTAAAGTTTTTCCTCACGCGTTTCATATTCATACTGACGGCGTTTTTTTACCAAAGCCATTTATAGGACCCAACCATTTGTGCACGAGCAGGACAATTATTGTCTAGACTCCCTCTTTTGATTCACTTCGATGATCATTTTTAGCTTCAAACATTTGCAAATCAAGATCGATAACAGCATTATTTATAATTCGCTTTTATTACTTTTAAAATCTTTCCATTAATGATATCGAATTTGTATCCCCAAACTACATACATTCTGTTTGTTGCACAATAATCCTATTTGAACAAATTCTGATCATAAATAATGGACCATTATAATGGCATTGAAAAAAATACCCCTTACGGTTTAAACAAATTTCTTTATAGGATTCATTACCTTTCGTATCCGCAAGGTGATACACAAAGTTTCAAGCTCAATTAATTCATCTGTCTGATTGAAATCAGTAATGCCATTCCGTCTATATGTGAATTAAATGCAAATTTTAAAAAACAAACAAAAAAAAACATATCTTTCGTCAGCTCATGGCAATACATGTATTTTCCATTAAATTTGATTCCATAATCAAAACAAGTTTAATTTTAAAATTTATTTTAATTTAATATTTTTTTTGGAAAATAAAAAATTGCAAAAAAATAAAAACATTCATTCTAAATTAATCGAATAAATTTATTTATATAATTTCAGGATTACTGCGAAAATTGATGATGATATGCTTTCGTATTATTGCAACGAAGACATATTCCTGCTAGAAGTGCAGCAAGTTGAAGATGACCTTTATGACATAACCCTGACAGAGCTTCCCAATCATTGATGAAAAGCCCAGCCAAGCCATGACTTAAATTTAAAAAATTTATCCGCCGCCCTAAACCTTCCTCCGATCCCCACAGACGTATCACAAGAGCTATTATTTAAAACAACAACAAATGAAACGAAAAATACACAATACATGTAGTTTTCTAATTTTTTTTTCTTTCTTTCTTTCTTTTTACTAATTAAATTAAGACCACAATAAAATTATATAAAAATGTTAAATTAATTTAAAAAAATAATATTTGTAGTAATATCTCTGATAAATATTATTTAATGCGCCACAAATAAATGTTTGAATAAATTGAAACATTTATTGTTTAAATAATCGATTCAAAAAAAATAGAAAACTATAATTTTAAATCTAAAGTAATTATTTTTTTCTTCAATGTTCTTTTGTTTAATTTAATTTTTTTTTTTCAGTTAAGAACATTTTTTTTTTTGCATAAGACAAATTATATTTTCCGAGAGATTACATTCTTAACAAATTTAGTGCCTAGAATTAGGTATTAAAGAAAAATAACATAGTTAAAAATAAAAAAATAAACAAACCGATTGAAATTATAACGAAAAAGAAAAATACAAATTAGTTTTTAAGAAATTAAAAAAAAAGAAATTGTTAATTGTTAATTAATATGCGTACTCTTCATTCTAAGGATCTTTTATTTTGTGTAATTAAGTCTCTTAAAGAAAAACAAATTTTTTTTTTATATAAATTTTATAAAAACATAAATCAAATTTCAACATATTTTGTAATACTCTTAACTTTATATGAAAATTCCCTTTGTTTTAAGAAAACAAAATTGAATGTTATGTTTGGTGTGTAATAATTTTGTTTAAATAAAAATGAAAACTTGCTATCGTGAAGAAACAAACAAAAAAAAAAGTCGAAATTATTTTATTTAATTTTTTTTAACAACGTTTTGTTTATTTGCAAATCGAGAGATCTCAACAAAATTCTCTATTTCACAAAATAAAATATGAATTACTACTATATACGAACATAACTGTCATAAAGTAAAGCTTAATATTTTTTTTTTATCTCGTTTTTTATTATTTTAAAGTTGACACAAAAAAGCAATAACAATTCTAAATACTTAGACTTAATAAAACAAAAATGATGATATGGATTAAAAGTGGATTTGCTGTCAAACACAACAATCAACAAAACGTTTTTATGTTGATGAAAAAAAAATTAATACATAAAATAAATTTAAACAAACATTATGTGATTATAAAAAAAAAAAAAAAAACAACGAAAATTAAAAAAAAAAAACACTAAACAAAAAATTATAGTAAAATTGTAAATATTAACGAAGAAGGAGGACAGAAAAATCCAATTCGATGAACATTCCAACAGCAAACTTAAAAAGAAGAGAAAAATAGTTTTAAACAAACTAAAAATTTAATAAATCTTCCGTAATTTAAAATTACATTAAAAAAAAACGATAAGACATATTATTATTATTATTATTTTTCTTTTTTTCAAAAAAAAAACAATCTTGAGTTAATTTCCTTAGCATTAAGCTTTCTTTTTTATATTTTCTTAATTTAAAAACAATTTATTTTTCCCACTAATTTTTAAGCTCCTTAGATTTTAGTTTTTTTCTGATTTAATTCTCTCTTTTTTTTAAAGTAAATAAATAAATTTATTTGCAACAACAACAATTTCTATATGTTTAGGTACAACGCGAAGTTTTTCATGTTATTTTTTTTTCAGTGGAAAAAAATGCATGTTGAATTTTTTGTTACACACAATCGGAAATTGAAGTTTCTTTAGGAAGATTTTTATTATATATAAATATATACATTTTTTTTGTTAGTTTTTAAGAACTATAACGTTTTTATCTTGCCGAACAATATATACAAACATACACATATATCGAGTTCTTATTTTTACAAATATAGACACTTTGTCGTAAGAGCGTAGTAATGAGGAGAATAAAACATGAGAGAAAGTATATGTTTAAACGTACCTATTGTAATGAAGACGGAGAAAAAAAAATATTTTTTATATATATTTTATTATTATTTTATTATAATAGTAAAATAAATGTTTTTATTCAAAAGAAAATTACTTTGTGTTTTTATTATTCTTTTCAAAATGCCGACAGGTCCTTTTTTTGACTGCACTGGATAAAGGATAAACACAAAGGATCAATAGTTGATCTGCTAAAATATAAGTATTTAAGTAACTTGTTTTTTGCTTTAAGCATGTACCAATCAATTCACTAAGTAGAAACTACTAGGAAAGACCTTTAAACAAGTATCAAAGTTTCTTGAGCAATTGAGTAAACAAAGTTGATTAAGATCCACTTCTAATTGTGTGCTAACTAAACCCAAGGTTAGGTTGTCCGAACTGTTGTATTTGTTCTTCTTCCCTAAGTGTGTCCATCGTAAAGAGCCGCCAAGAGGATTGTCAATCGCCTTTAATGAGGTCCGTGCTTCTTGGCTGTATTGCAAGACGGGTATGATTATGGTCTTGTGCTACATAGACTGAAAAGTCCAGGTATTTTTTTAATTTGTGACGTTACTAGAAAATTGCGAGAGACACCGCTAGTCACAAGTATTTATACAGGAAAACAGGAGTACCGCATCTTGATAGAACATCGTTTTTTGATGCGATGAACTTCTGAGCAATCATTGCAATAGTTGCAGAAATATTATTCCTCAGTTGCTTCTTCGAGGACAACAGTTTATCGGTGGTTACGTCATTTTTAAATGGTTCGTACAAGCCCTGAAGACGCACCTCGTCCTGGAAGGCCACAAAAGGCTACAGATATGAAAATCGTCCAGTCAGTGATCGAAAGGTGAAGGTGAAGGGATACATTTTGAACGATGGCTTGTAGTCGAAAAAGCTATGGGCGCTGACCGCCTGCCAAACAAAACTGCGCGTTGATGATTTTGTGATGATAGAAGAAACGTGAGTCCATAAACATACTTCAGCAGTCTGCTGAATGGCTGGAAAGCCACGAAAGTGAACCAAAGCGATCAAACGGTCAAAGCTCAGATGGAAACGTTTTGGCCTCAGTTTTTTGGAATGCTCATGGCATAATATTCATCGATTATTTGCAGAAGGGAAGAACAGTCACAGGAGAGTATTATGCCGCGTTATTGGATAAAATGAACGACAGATAAAGATAAAACGGGTTCATGTGACTAATAGTTCCATCTGTACCATCATTCTAACGCAGCGGCACAAACGTATTTGTATTGTATTACTGCAACTCAACTAAAATAATATTTTAAGACTTTGTCTTTTAGATTAATGTTAAAGTAATTTCATAAAGAGTTAAAATGTTAAACGGTGTATTGAAAATAAAATATCACAAGGAATTTAACGTTATTTAGATCAAAAATGAAAATAAATAGTTATTAATTAAATAAATAAATAACATTTTTAAAATTATAAAAAAAAATATGAAAAGATATGTTTTGTGCAAATTTTCCATATCCGGTCAAATAAAATTATTAAAAAAGCGACGTAGTTCCTTTTCGAAGCTGTTCCTGTTAACAGGGCATACAAATTATTGTTTTTGAGTAATATTATATTTAAACTTAGGTAAATTGAAAGCATTGGTACGGATGGAATTCGCTTTTACCAGACTGTGGAAATGGTGTTGAGGTTTTTCACTAGACTCGAGTTCAAATAAGAACATGACAGTTTATTTTAAAAACGGTCTTTGTGCTCACAGAGACATGGTCAAAATTGTATACAAATCTCACAGTGTTGGTTAACGCTTCGTTTTCTGCGTTGACATGAGTTATCTAGCTCGCGTACATTTGTATTTTGCAGTGCTTAAAGACACGAGGGATATAATTGAACATCGTAAAAAGCAAAGGCTCGAGAATAGATCCTTGAGGGACGCCTGCATTTGTTGTTTGAAAATCTGACCAGTCTCCCCTGCACAAACAGACTGACTTCAACCGCTCAAATAACTTGAGGGCTGTTGACTCAAGTTAAAAATAATCCCTTAACTTATGTAAAGCAGCTTGTGTTAATGTGGGACTTTGTCAAATGCCTTGAAAAGTCAAGCAAGTCCAACGATTTTGTGTCTTGCCTATTTCATTGCGTAGATCCTCAACTAAATTAAGCTATGCAGTATACCAAGTAGGTTGGCAGATCTCTGAAAGATCGTCCTCGTGTGAAAATGTTGCTTAAATTTTGCAGAGCGCCCTCAAAATCATCGGACAGGTTTGGCACTTATCAGTTCGTCTTAGTATCTTCCGTACGCAATCTTAAAATTGATATGGTGAATATCAATTTGGACTCCTGCACCTGCCGCGTTTTACTTTCGAAGCCTAAAACTGCACTGATTTGTAAAACTCATGTTGTTGACCAGGGAGTTAAAGGCGTTCCCACAGTATGGCAAAATGGGTATTTTGTTCGACTTGCTGCAGTAAAGATGATCCGTTTGCTTAAGATTTTGTAAACGATGCTGATGCTCCATTCATATGGGATTTTTTTATTGGATCACTCTTGCGAGAGAAGTGGGTTTCTCCAAATGACTTATTCATCTCCAGTGGCTTGAAAACTTCAGTATGTAGAAAATTCGTCGGCATTAGTATTGGAATGGAGATTGGCTTTGCCTGTTTTTTCTTCATTCTGGTGCGTGGTATTGTTTTGGCATATCGCTTTTTCGACTGTGCCTTAACTACGTTTCAATTTTTTCAGGTTTTATTTCTGGGTGCCCAATCGGCAAAAAAAATAGCTTTCCTACCGATTGAAGCGCAGCGACGCACGTTGAAACCTCACATAGTGTTTCTTCGGAGTTTAGGTAAATCCCATAGAACTGGAGTTGCAACTAAAGAACGCTTCGTACTAAAAGAAGTCCTACAGAGGTGTTATCCTGCAGCTGTTTCTTACACTAAACTCTAAAACCTCCAAAGGTACTTTCTTTGCCTTCCTTTGAATTAAAGTCGCCGACTTCAATTTTAATTTCCCGATTAGGACATTGCTCGAAGGTCTTGTCGAGAAACTCTAAGAAGCTTTCAAAGCAGCGTCATCTTTTCTCCACTTAGACCAACTTCACAGCTGAGGCTAATATTGGCGAAATCTTGTTTTTGCTCTCGTTAGAGACTTTTATTTTTAATTTTAATTTTTTCACTTTGTTTCTAATGTAATCTGTAATCTAATCTAAATCTGGTCCCTGAACTAAAATTGTTGCGTTGATGATGTAACTGACTACGCTGCAGCTAAGTTAAATATTTTGAAAAGCTGGTGCGTTATACGAAGCTTATTAGAAAAAATGCTGACACAAGTTCTCTTCGCTACGTTTATTTTAAGCTAGGAATTTCTGCGAACTATGTACTTCGATTTAGTCTTAGATTCATGTACAAAAAAACAAAATTGGTAGGAAAAAACAAAAGGACAAAAAAGAACGACAGTTCCAAAGCGAAATAATCAGAACTCCAAAGCCAAGAAAGAATCCATCTGAATTTCGTGTATATAGTATGTCCAAAATGCTGGTGGCCTGAGGACTTAAACCAACTAACTTTTCTTTTCCTCATCGCTGCGTGAGTATGACGTCATTATTGTATTTAAAACACGGCTTAATTCTTATTTCATATCATCGGAGGATGGGTTCGAGGTGGTGGCGTACTGATTGTCGTTCGAACATCTTTTAATAGCACTAAGCGCAATTAATTAAATGACGCCAAAGAAATTGAGCAACTTTTTTGGAAGTGCAAGTTGCAAAGATTCTGCTGACACTAAAGATCCGCCCTATAAATGGATTAGATCTTATGAACAAGCATAGTTAATGAAATTAAGACTAACCAATTTCCCTGTTTACTTGGAGACTTAGATATTGGTAATATCGACAAATATAAAAATGTTAGTCGTAGGCTTTTTGAAATAATAATGTTTGGGAAGAGTTCTAGACTTTATATTTATAAGAAATGAGTTAAAATACTGTTTGAAAATTTGGGACTTTCCTCTTGTTACTTATTCGATTCATCACAAGCTGTATGTTTAACTTTTAAAAATTATAATTTTGCACCTGGTTCGCTTAATAACAAATTTAAAAAATATGATCATGCACAAGTCGAATTTATTGCGCTAAATAGCTTTTATAGCACTTTTAAATTGAAGGATAATTGCTAATTGCTAAGCAAGGATATGTATAAATACCTTGTGTTCGAAGATATAGAACGATTTGTGCCTTCTTCAACTAGAAATAAAAGATTAAGGCTTCCTTGGCTTAAAAAAAATAATAAAAATCTTGAGAATGCCAAGAACAAGGCGTTGAAGCATTGCAAGTCAAGTAACCTCTTCGAAGACCGTGCACGTTTCTGTCAGTTGATTTAACAGATTTAACCTAATATTTTGGAAATTTTAAATGAAGATGATGTAACAGAAACAGTTGTGCTACATCCTTAAGTCATGTTCTTACTTATTTCATTAACCCAATTTATGAAAGCGGGGTCAAGCATTTAGTAAAGGGCTGTGGACCTATATCTTAGCTCTCTGCAGTACCCAAAATGTCTTCAAAAGTTGGAATTCCTCTTTCACAGGACCAACATGGTTTTCTAAATAGGAAGGTCGACCTGAGGAAATTTAAGCCTTTTCACAAATTTTTGTTGTAAACAAATAAAAAGCCGTTAACGAGTTAATGTTCTATACACTGACTTTGTTAAGGCTTTTGACCGCATTATTCATAGTCTTGTACTGCACAAACTAACAAGGTTGAGTTTTAATTCTACGTTCATCAATTGTGTGAGGTAATGTTCATCAAATAAAATGCAATTTGTGCAAATAGATGGTTGTATTATTTAGAAGTGGTGTCGGGTCTTCCACAAGAAAGATATTTAGGTCCACATCTTTTCATTATTTTAATAAATGATTCGCTTGTTGTATTGAGATACTGCAGCTGTTCAATGTACGCCGATGTTCGCTTTGACTCAAAAATGCACTTAATGGCTTATATTTATTATAAAGGCAATTCTTAGTTAGGAATTGTTCAGTTAGATGTGCAAAAGAAATTGTTGTAATTGTATGTAATTGATTTTTCGTGTTCTGTTCTTAAAATGGCTTACTTATTTAGTATTATTTATGTAAAAATGTATGATCAATTTCCATCAAATAGAAGTTATTTTAAATATAATTATTGTTAGTAAATTTGTAATCATAAATAAGTAAATCAAGCCTTGATGCGTAATTGATTTGAAAACCTTCAACGACGAATCCACAATTAAATATGCACTGTTTTTGTTCCAATCACAAATATTTCATCTTTTAAATGGCCGCTGAATTCCATAGCATATCTTGAATTGCTGTGATGTCGCCTTTCTAGGAACCCCATGAGTTATTCAACTGCCCCGTGCCCTGTACATAGTCCTAACATTCCAGATCAAAAGGTCGGTATCCCTCTTTTCGTAACCCAGGGCAACTTTAACAGGCAAAGGTATATATCGGGTCTCAGTTCAGAGTATACATTAATTACAATCATACTTAATTAAAGACTCGGGGCATCAATTTTATTCGAAAATAAATATAAATAATACAAATATTGACAAAACTTTTGAACAATTAGAGCCTCTTCAAGCTATCTGCGTCGCTAGATCATATCTTACGAACTTATTCATTTGGAATGGCTCGTCTTCATGATAATCAGAATCTACGACAAAAACTTGCACCACATCGTCGTATTCGTAGGTCCTCTTAAGTACAACATTCGTCAGAATCAGATGGGTTATCTTTATGAGACCCAACTTAGCTGGGCAGACTGTCAGAGGAAATTCATTGCTCTGTCCGGGATCTAGATTGCCCAAGTTGAAGTCAGCCGATCCGGTGTAATCGCATCCAAAGCTGGTCTTTGTATCCAACTTGGCAGTGAGTTCCATAGGGCGATCGGAGGTGTTTGTTACTCGACAGACAAACGTGAATGGTTCTCCGATTTTAACAATGTTTTTGGCTTCAACAACATCCATTCGGACATCAGTATATTCAAAGGGCTGCGGAATAGAAATTGTTTCAAAAAAGCATTGTGAATGGGTACAACTGTATGTACAATTCTCTGCAGCTGGCTGGTTTGCAAACGTCCTTTCTCGCCCAGGTTTGATCTCCAGACGATGTCCAGCTTGCCGACAGTGTTGGCAGCTCTCAGTGCTTTGATATCTTTGGCTATTTCGGGTATAGGCTAAAAAAGAAATGGACTCAAGCACTGTGTAGAGAACAACCTTCGGAAACAGTCACCTTGATACAGTAAAGGAACTGGCAGCTGTTGTTCGGTTGAAGCATGTTCTTTGAGGAAAATACTGATTCGCCATTTGGGAGAGTATTCAACGGTGTCACTAGAAGAAAGCATTTACTCCATATCCAGTTGATCTTGAGTAGTCTCACCTGTGTAATGCTCGGAGCTATCCAGTTCCACTTTCTCTAAGCAAAATGGACCTGTGGTAATGTTCTGAATCTAAGGGACAAAAATAGCCAGTTTATATTGTTGATATGCGAAGAATTTACCTGTGCTTCCAAGTAGATCTCATCCATTTCCACATTGTAGAACTTTGTCTTTACATCGAGCGGTTTAAGAACTTGAAACTTGAAATACTTCCGGAAATATTGTTGGAATCCAGCTGGTGTGGTGTAGTTCACTTCACAAACCAATCTTAAAATTAAATATGAACGAAAATTGCCTACGAACTATGCAGAAAAAATATTTACATATGAGCTCCGATTTCCTTGACTTCATAGTGGATAACATCGTCCAACGTGTCATCAGCATTCAGAGTTGTGGGTTTATCATGCATTGGCAAGTTTATCCTCGTCATTATCGATTGCAAGTCAGCCTTGACAGTCACTCCCTCGACTGGGTGAGTGGTGCAGTTATGAACACAAATGTAGCTAGAGAAAGTCTCACCGAGATAAATGTTCCCGAAACTTTGTGGCAATAGCATAAACTGACCGGCTGCAAGGGTTTCAGCTCCAGCTACAGCGGCTCCATCGTTTTCGAGGACTTTTTGAAAACAGTTTTGTGGTAGATCGCGCGTTTCGCATGTTATCACTTGTGGACTAACCAAAGTGGGTCGAGTTAAACGCATCACTATAAGAAAACTGATGTACATCGAAACTATTTTCGAGATTTATTACCTTTGAGAGCAAGAAGATGTTCAGTTGGCTCTGGAACGTTCATATCTTAAGCCTTTTCTAGGAGATCTGTGCAAATATATTGAATTTGTTGAGGTGTAGAAACTCCTCCAAAAAAGTTAAACAAATATACCAAGATGACAGCTAGCATGCATTTGACATTTGAGATACATAATCAGGTTAAGGGTGTGATTTCACTGTTTAGTAGAACTCTTATCATATTATGCTATGACACATCTGCGCGAAAATGGAAAATGATGGAACGGAACTGAGGGAACTTATCCTCGAAAAAACATCGAAAATCTGTTTCTGGCCTTGTTTTAGTAGTTTTCGAATCCTAAGCTCTGTAAAAATATGGAACCCAAAAGGTGGTTTCAAGTTTCCAGTTAAGTCTGCTTGTAAACGATCTGAAGAGCTTACAATCTTTATTTTAAAAAATAGTATTTTCCGAAATTGAAGAAAGTTCTCAAAATTGATAAAACGGCTTCATTCAAAATTTTGATGCAATTCCTTGTTCTCTAAAAAATTTCACTCTTCGTTTCCCTTCTTAGTAGAAAACACGTTCTTAACTGCCCGTGATATAAGACAGAGCAGGAGATAAATCTACCTTATCCCGATTTAACCATTTTTTTTGCAATCAATAATAAAACTGGCAAAGAGTTCATGGAAGTGGGCATAATGTCTGTGGAGAGTTCTTGAATACTGAGCATTTTCGCGGTTTTTTGGAACACAGACAGTGAAGCTGATTTGCTCGTTGAAATTAATTGAAATGTGGAAAGTCCGAAAACGTCTTGGTCATTGATTTCACGAAGTGTTGTGATAATCGATTGAACAGAAAGAAGTCAAAGGGAGTTGCATTTCTCGTCAAAAAAAAATAACGAATAACGATGGCACTGTGCGACGTAGCGTTACAATGGTGCAAAGTCCACGAGTTTTCTGCCCACAATTCTGGTGTCTTTCGGTGAATTGCTTCGCGCAAACGTCTCATAACCCCCAAATTATACTCTTTGTTTACTGTCTGGCCTTCTGGCAAAAATTCATGATGCACTTCACCGTTGTAATCCATGAAAACCGTGAGCATTGGTTTCTTTTTTGACTGAAAACGACGTATTTTTTTTGTCTCGGTTCATCTGATAAATGCCATTCACTTGCTTGATGTCTGGATTGCATGTCGTTCTCATAAACCCACGTCTCATCTCCAGTAATGATCCTTTTGATGAATGTGGGATCGGATTCAACCTCGCAAATCATGTCTTTTGCGACGTCAACGCAGTATCTTTTTCTCATGAAATTGAGGTCTTTTGGCACAAACTTTGCTGCTACACGACGCAAGCCCAAATCTTTAAGTAAAATGTCTTGGACAGATCCATAGGCAATGTTCAAGTCCTCCGATATCTCTCTGATGGTTCATTTGCGGTTATTGACCAACATTTCTTTTACTTTATCAATGTTTTCATTTGTTTTCGATGTCGATGGTACGCAACTGCGTCCATCATCTTCAGTTGACTTACGGCTACTTTTGAACCGCTCGTGCCACTGGTAAATGACCGTTTTCTTTAGAGAATCGTTGCCGAAACACTTTTCCTACATTTCTAACGTTCGAGCACCATTAAATCCGTTTTATACCCAAATTTAATACAAATTTAAATCCATTTCTAATATTGTAAAAAATCGCCAACACATAGATGTACTATTGCCTACATTACTTTTGCAAATGTCAAGCAATGTCGCTAAGATTTAGAAGGAATATTAACAACAGATGTACCAACTTAACAAAAAAAAAACTCAAATCGGAACGATGGGAGCTCCGGGAACTTTTTGGTCAAGGTGGTATTTTGGAACTTACACTGCATCGTCAATTCAAGGACAATGTAACGACTCGATTCAAAGCCATTCATTTCTTTTAATCAAAGGCCGATTTGTCTAACTTACTTTTGAAAAATTATTCTTTTAGAAAATGAAATAATTATAGTATTTATTTTAAATATTATATTTATACAGTCGCAAGAATAAGGCACAATTTTGAATTGAAGTAATATTTTGTTTAATCTTTTCAAGACAGATTTACCTCCTCAAGAAGTGAAGAGTTTCTTTAAATGTTGCATGTTTACAGACAGGAGTTACGATAGAAAAGCTTTTAAAGTCGACTGCAGGCTAGTTAATTACTAGCCTATTAAGAAGTTGATCCAAATACGAATTGAGGTAAGTTCATACACACTTCTTCTTTAATATGAAATCAAGGTTTTATTTGATTATGCTCTGTAAAATGCTATTATTATTCTTATTGGACAGATTCAATGCCACACTGCGAAAAAACATAGAAATATTTAAATAATGTACTATCTTTTCATTGAGCAGTGTAAGGATTGAATTAATTTCCTTGCGCCACCTGTCGGCAAATAGAACTGGGAATGAAGTTAAAATGTCAAAACCACATGATATCCCTTTGACAGTTAAGAACTATAGCTGTCAGCGACCGGCAAGGTTCATAGTTTCAAAATAAGTCCAGATAATTACACAATTCGAAATTATTTCTGTATCAAAACGCGAATTAACGAAAATGTGGCCTATACTTTTAGGTTTCTTACGTTCAAACGCGGTTTACATCACTCTACCAGTTGCGCTCGTCGTCGGTGTGGTTGGCTATAATTTGGAAGGCCTGCTCTCGGACAAGTACACTCCATACAGCAGTAAATAATGCAAGCAATTCCAAATACTCAAAGTGATTCGGTTATTTCATTTTTAGAATCAATCCAGGAGAACCGCGTTGAGCGGTTGGCCGACGAAGCAAATCTAGACAACGCAGTTAAAGTGGAAAAACTAAGACTAAGCGAGAACGTACTGGAACGAAACTTGCCGCCATCCCTTCAGAAGAAAGAGAAAGTTTGAAGCGACACAAGTTTATTTATTTTTTAAATTGAATAAATCTCACAATCCGTGAAGCTGTGGAATGTTTTTAGTACGAATAAGTTTTTTTGTTATATAAAATATTGGACAGGAGAGAAGATACCGCCCCAGTGGCCTAATGGATAAGGCATCGGCCTCCTAAGCCGGGGATTGTGGGTTCGAGTCCCATCTGGGGTAAAGATATTGATTTTTTTTTAGTTTGTGTTCATTTTTTATGAAAACAGGAAACTTGAACTAGAATGGAAGAAATTAAATTTTTTATTTTACCAGACTGAAAGAAGAACACCTGGGAACAATTGTCCTTTCGAGAGGTGGTGGGACCCCCGAGCAAGGATATCAAAACTGAAGTTTTCTGTAATTACAGATGCTTTTAGAGCTGTGCGGCGACATGGATATGGAGGGTTCTGCGTACGTTATGTTTCGTGGTTGTCTATCGAAACCTGTCTTCAAAACACCATGCAAGTCTCGTGCGGAGTCAAGGTTATCTCTTTACTTAATTTTGATGGCATTGAAAAACTGCAGTGAGCATTAAATAGCCATACGACTTATAAGAGTCGGTCAACGAGCTGATCTTAATTAAGATCTTAATCGCATTCCTCCTTTAAGATGGCAAATCAAGAATATAACTTCTTGCCACTGGTTAAATATTGCATCCACACTTTCACATATGGCGAATGATGAGAGTTTGAAGAAAAATGGAGAAGAGGACACTTTGTCTCCCACTTGTTATGGCCAACAGGTTGTCGATCTTTGTAACAATTCGACGGTGGGTTTCCTCTGTTTTGAAACGACTCTTGGAACGAATTACGTCTTCTTTCAAGATGATGCTAGCCGTGGGCATTGCTCATGGAATTCATCTAACGAGCTTCTTCAGCTCGTCTCCTACTCTTGCCTGTCATTGCGATGATGGTTGTGCTCTTGTTCAGTCTGGGGCTGCAATGTCCTGGATAGCCTGGTTCGCTTCAGTTCAAAATTTCTTAATTAACGCCACTCGGTTATCACTTCTTCAGCTCCATCTGCCCAATACTATGTTTTTTTGACGAGATGATTGTGTGGATAAGAAGGAATTAAGGCGACTCTTCGTGTGGAATTCTGTTTTATTTTTGTTTTCTTAATTGACGTTTTTTTAGGGTTTTGTACCCAAAGTGTGCTGATGAAGCGTTTTCTAAGCAGCATCTTTTGAACACTTGCCATTTTCACAGAAAGTGTACAGCTACGGCCGCTTTGCAAAAAGTAATATAGAGCGAATAATAAAGAAGGGTCCCCAAACAAAGAATGTGTTTTTAAATTTTAAAGTCAATTTTTTGACGCCAAGGAGTAGGTAATAAGAAATTGAAAATTGCTTAACTCATAGGTGCGATTGGCCTGCGCACGCTAAAAAGTTGGCTATAGTTTTGTTCATTGACGAAGATCTAGAGCAGAAATTCTCATATTCGAGCAAAATGTCAGATTAACGTCAGAGCAGAAAAGAGCAGAAAAGAGCAACCCATATGTACATACATACCGCACTTATCAATCACCAACGAATTAGTGAAATTTGAAATTCAAATAAATATATGCACAGCTGATTTGACGGTCTGCTCTACTTCTGCTCTACCCCAAAAGTAGGAGCAAGAAATCTTGCTCTTTTCTGCTCTGACAGGTCTCAATGAACACAAAAAGAGCAGTTTCGAGCAGAAATTTTTGTCAATGAACACTAAATCTTGCTCTTTTCTGCTTTTTTCTGCTCGGAGCAGAGTCAGTGAACAAAACTTATGAGAAACCTTAGATAAAAAATATATGAAGTGTTGCATATTGTACGATGTTATGAAACCCTTCGTGAGCGTGTCAAGCTTGCACTTGGCTAGAGCGGCAATTTTTCTCAGACAAATTATATTGGTTATTGTTGCCGCTATGGGGTTAGACTCGAAGCCTTGAACTTTGATATCTTCAAATGTTTGAATTTGTGAGAGTCTTTTTTAATAGCTGCATCTTTCACTTAAGACCCTAAGTTGTCTAAGATTGTGTTCGTCCTTATTAATACCTACACAATCCCTCTTGTTTTTACCACATAATAACAACATTTCTATTCTCTCATTCTTCACTTATTATCAACCAGTTGCGCTATTGATAAATCCTCAGCTAAATTTCGTGCATATTCGGCACTTTGTCCATTTTAACTGTCTAAATTACTCGCACTTGTGACGTCACTAAGATGAACGATTTCAGTTCATACTCAAATATTGTTTGTTATTTGACAGCACACAAAATGGACATGTTCAAGAACAATTCCGAAACAGAAAACGTTTTATGACCGGTTCACAATGTCGCGTTGACAATTCTCACGCGGCGCGGTTCTGCCGCCTTGACATATGCCTTGACAGTCGGCTATTTACAAAAATATGAAAATTAATATCATTCTATTTTCGTGGTTACGGGCATAAATCGCAAAAATATTGAGGCTTCAAAAGTATAAATTAAAATTATACCGAATACGAAATTGATTTTTATAATAAAGAGCATTTTTACAAATAAAAAAGAATGGGATTCTCCTCGTTGGAATCGTCCAGAATACCGACTTGGGCTTCCATTCAATTTCTATTTATAGGTTTGTCCGAAAAGAAAATACCTTCTTGTGTGTAGAGACGATTTCAAAATCTGCGCGGAATCGAAAAAATCCCACTCTTCCCTAACTGCAGCCGCACTTCCAGAGGATTGATCGCGAATTTTTTTCCAGTCACCTACCGGTCACGAAGAAAGACTTTGTTTGAAGTCCTCAACTGAAATGAAGCTTATAATATTTAAGAAATATATTTAGCCAAATTAGATGAAACTAAGTACTACTAAAATTTCGGTAACTTCTACCACCTAAATTTTGTCAAAAATCCAACTCATACTTGCACAACTCTGGCTTCATGATAATTTCTTATGTTAAAGATTCCAGGCCTTTTAATCGCCAACCCAATAGTAAGGTTTGATTAATATTTATTGAGTCCTTTAACTCCTGCGGAAAGAAAGGGTCTCCTTCTGACCACAACGGAAGCACCGCAAGACATGCTTGACTTTAAGGACTTAACAGCAAGGAAGCACATTTTCTTCAGCAGACCGATGGGCGTAAATTTTTTGACCGTAGAGACCGAGTTGTAACCGGCATCTACTCTAAATTATATTTTTGATTGCTTATTCATTTTGAGGTCTGGTCTTCCAGTTTTGATTCGAGGTTAGGTGTCTTCGAGTGCAATATTATGAAGCTTGTCTTGAAGGGCCATGCTAAATCGGAGACTCTCCGCATCTGCAACATTCTGGGTTTCGTGTATGATTATCGAGAATACTGATCAATGCTGGTCCAAAGTTTATGGTTGAAAACGAGGAAAGCCTATGGTGATAGGTATGCAGCCTCTGTATAACATTTATAAGAAATTTATCCACTCTAAGTAGATTGATCCCGTTGTAAGGAACTTCTAGAATATAATTTTTATCCTGAGACCCTGGTTTCGAAAACCCGAATATTTTACATCAAGCTTGCTTCCGCGTTAAGTCACGCGGGACAGATATATGCAAACAGCATATCACTTAAACCGTGGCATCGAGTTGGACTTCCTTGATCTTTCTCTTCCAACCATCGAAATAACACAAATCGATCTTTGGACGTGACTCCTTAAGGATTGAGTCACTTGCGAACGCTACAGCATGCTGAAGAGAACCTTCAAGAATACTCATGGGAACTACACCCAGTTGAAGATCGTTGTTAAAATCAAGGGTCCCAGCGGAAGTCCTATTGCCGTTCTTTATATATAATTGCCTAACGCTGAGCATATTAAAAACTTGCCTTGCTTACAAAAGAGCCAATTGCCTTGGCCTTCTTGAAGTCAATCAGACAAGCTCCCGTTAGGGCTTATCGTCCGAAGATTCGTCAGATTGGCTGATGTTCCATGTTTGGTTTTTGGCAACCAATAAACGAAAAAAAAAAAGATACTTTTGACATCCCTTGCGGGGATCGAACCCGCGACCTTTGGATTAGAAGTCCAACGCGCTATCCTCTGCGCCAAAGGGACAGGTGATAGACGGGTGGCTATTGTACAATACAAAGCCAATTGCCATTGAGAATCCCAGTTTCGTAAATTTATTGAATTTTTCCACATTCCTGCCACCCAAGGCTTCTGTGTCGAGTTCCCCCTTAATCGATTTGAACTTGTTTTTTTGTTTTCTTAATCTCCACTGAGTTCAGTAGTTAAGGCCTTCCTTCTCCAACTGATAAATGATGAAATACGGACAACACATGGAAACAAGTCAACCGTTTCATAATTTCCCGAGCAAATTAAGACAGACTCGCCTCTAATAAGCTTGACGGGAATGGGAGACCTGTTAACCTTACCATGACGCTTTGTTCCTCTTTCAACTGAGTTTAGTTTTTCTTGAATGGAGTGAAACTTATCTGAAGATTGCGGGGGCTTAATTTAAACAAGTTGGTGAAATAGCATGAGTCATGTTTGTGATACATCGCCACGTCACCATAGCCTCGGTGGCGCAGTAGGCAGCGCGTAAGTCTCATAATCTTAAGGTCGTGAGTTCGAGCCTCACCCGGGGCATAGCTTTTTGAAAGATTTCACTAATCCGTCTGTGCTCGATAATTTGTTTTTCTTTATATGGTCACAATTTTGTCCTCCACGGTTTTGATGAAAAGCACCAGCTGCGACTATTTTCCTGTAACCGAGTTTTTAATTAATGGAATGTGTTCTTTAAATTACATACCTACGATTTTTTTTTCTGCAGAGGCATTGTTAAATTTTTGCTAAAACTCTTTTATGGTAAAAGAAGCTTATTTTGCAGTCTCGAAGGTTCTAAATCTGATAAAGGTATTCCAAATAGTCTGCTAAGAGCTTCTTAAGTATATTTGTCAACTCGCAAATCTTTTCTTACCAAAATCTATGAAATCTCTTTTGTGGTTTGTTCCCTTGATTAAAGCACTGTCACAGTCCAGTCCACGAAATATGAAGTAGAAATGTCTTCCAGTCGCTTGGAATCTATCACACTGGCGGAGTAGAAACGCAGATAGCCATCAGCATATGGATTCGGCTTCACACTTAAAGAAAACATCGTCCAGTTCGAGTGGAACTAGTCGGTTTATAGTTTAAAGATGTTACACACGGCGTCATTCTTAGTCTCCCATTAACAGTACCCTTTGTCTTTCACAAGATATCTCCAATTCTGGAGTTTGTCTGTTCGCCAAATCATTTCTGGCAAAGTCCATTAATGGTACGCGAACAAATCTACGCATTTTCGAAATTACTTGAAGTTTTCCTGCAGTCCTTAATTTACAAATTTTGGTCCACAATATTTGGATAGTAATTTTATTTCGTACACAACACGTGAAAAAAAGCACAAACACACTGTTATGCCAGTAGCACTATTGACACTGTAGCTATAACTTCAAGCACATAAAAACAACTGATAAAGACAAATGGCCAGAATTATGGAACCTCCTATGTCCTCATACATGCAAATACAGTATTTCCAGGAGACAGGCTTGTCTTTCACACGCAGATCTGTGCATGAGAATTCAAACGAGGGACTCACTTTACCCTTAAATCTGACCTGCGTTCACTGGGCGGTTTTCATTGAGAAGGAAGTGAAGTGTGCAGTATGAAATGCACTAAAATCCTACTTTTGTGTTAGAACGTGGATAAAAACAAATACGCACAAAATGTTTACTTCCTTAGGTCTGAATAAAATACTAATACAGTGGAAGGAGGCTCATGTATACAGTTTTTTCCCTCGGAATAATCATCATCGTGATCGCTTCAAGTAAAGTGTGAAACCGGGTTTCCCCCGCTTTCATTCAGATACAGTTCTTTACTTTATTGACCGTCATATAACGCACCAAGAAAACAACCCTTTTTTTATCTACAGTAAAACTTATGCGCAATAGAAACACATGTGCGCAAGGATTTCCAAGACAAAAAAAAATGCAAATTGTAGGATTTTAAGGGATGACACTTTTTATTTCTTGGATTGTATTGAAAAACAAGTGGTGACTGGGAAACGTCGCGTCGGTTACTTATGGCATTTGAAAAGAACTACGAATGGTCAACTGGAGTACGGAATAGTTTTTTTTTTTTTTTTTTTAAAGTGTATGTCTCTTAATCGAACTGTGCTTGCGTTTGAATGACAAATAAAGGTCCATAAAGGAGCAAGATAAATGAAAAAAGATCGGTAAAAAAATAAAAGTCTTTAGATAGGGGACGCATCAAAAACCGTGAAATTTAACTCAACTTGATGGAGATTCTCGCGTTCAGAAGGATGACATCAGTCCGCTATAAACCACAGGTTGAGAGGCTCAGAGATGAATTGGAATCCTCTTCGTCGTTTTCTTCAAAGATTTTAAAAGTCTTGTAGATATAAATTCATTTTAAACGTTGAGTCTAGTCGGTTTACAATAAGGTAGAATAAAAGTGAGATGTTACAATAAAATTTAATAGATACATACTTCGTTTGGAGTTTAAAATGTTCATTCAAGTTGAAAACAATACGTATATTTTCGTGTGTAAAAAAACTGTGAAAAAAGTGCGATACTATGTGAGTATGTACATAACTATGTAGGTATGTACATTTTTTATATATATAACTACGTAACCTGGTCAGGCTGTAAAGGACTCGTGATTTTGTTTTCACGAAGGATGACGCGACATTTTTACGATTAACGATTAAGATTTATTTTTATTTAGTTTAATATTTACAATTTTGACTTAAAACTAGACTTATAACTACAATTTATATATTGTTGGCTCAACAATAAGGGCCCAACGTATTTCAGTTGTGATTTTATATAATACTAAATTTTCTTTACAAAAATTGTGAACATGATATGCTTAATCTATAACTGATTTTTTATCCAATTTTCCAAACATTATGAAAATTGACCCTGAGGGAGTTGTTTTTAAAACGAAAAATAATTAAAATATTATACAGGGTATTAACCTCTGTAGTGGTTATTGTTGGCTTTCGTGTAGAACGAGGTCCAATCGATGATCTCTTGAAGGTGTTCATCGATTATTGTCCGTGTGCTGAGGTACCTGTGGGCTGGCTCAATTTCTTGCCTGCTGATGATCCTGATCTCTTCGTTAGGGTGGCTTGCTATCCCTTCGATGATTTTTCTTAACAACTGCAGCATGTATTCCTTGATTGGTGTGATCCCGTGTTGAGATTCCTCCAGAGTCCAGTGCAAGATCTGAGGATTTTCCTTTCCAAGATCTCAATTTTCTTCATTGCTGGGATGAGACGACAAAAATGAAAAAGTGTTTATCTCCCTTTGCCACCAAAATTGCTGGTGTTGCCTTCTACTGAACCGCAGTTTCCCCTTGAGATGCCTGTCCACCAGTGTTACCAGACTTAGGTTCTTTCCCCCAAATTTTAAATTGTTCTGGGGAGCGCTTATGTTTGGGGAACATTTTGAGGAAAATTCTCTGCCTTTACTTTGTGTAAAATTATAAACATACAAAGATTGCCGTGCCCAATACAATCTGGCCATTGTCTGGAATTTTAAATTGTTTTAATTAAGTAGTTTAAATTTGAAAACGAAAGCTTAATTGGGGATTCCCCAGGTTTGCTTTTTCTTGAAAGTTGAAGAGTGAAATTCTTCACTCATACGCAGATGATTGCATTTCGTCTCATTCGTTAGCATATATGGAGTGAAGTCAAGTAAATGTTTTGCATTTGTTATTAAATTATGTCAATTGTGAATCCAGTAATATTTTGGATATCTACAGGTATCTACAGTATTTAAAATACACAAAATAATACCTACCAAAAAATTATTTAAGTATTTTGCTTCGTCACGAAAATACCGTAAAGCTTGGGAACACGATACTGCGGTCTCGGGCAAGTCTTAAAAATACTTAAGGTATTTCTAGTTTAGAGAATTAGTTATAATTTTGTATCAGAATGGATTGCAGCTGTACCTGGCTATAATAACAGATCATTGTGCTTATTATGTTAGTGCACACTCCAAGCACATAGTCTTAATTAAATGCACGAACTTATTTCCGACATTAACGTGTCCTTTATTTTTTTACGAAAGCACTGCAATTGAAGGAAAAATAGATCTGCCTGATGATAAAATAATTTAGCAAGGCAAAAGATAAAAACAACTGATGCAAAAACTATGAACCGCTGATGAACTTGAGCTAATATAATGACTGATGCACATAAATCATTATAAGCCCTTCTAAAAGAAACAAATCCGGATCTCATTACAATTTAAGGGAAACTTTGTCCTTGGAGTTCATATTTAAAATGTGTTTATAATAACCCCTAATGGGCAATGCCTGGTCCATCCTGGCATCCCTCCTCTTATTCTAGCTGCTCATATTGAGCCGCTTACATCTCCCACTGCTCAATCCGGGCCTTTTTTCCTTGCGTCGGTCGGTTTTGCCTCTCCGCGCGCTTGATCCTTGCTCTGTCCCGTGAATGGTCAGAACGCGCTGACGGTGTCAATTTCAAACGCTTTTAAAATATCGTAAATATTCGACATCCGGGAAACGCTTGGACAAATTTAATTCTATGTTAGTATGTTAAGAATCCGTAATAATAAAAATGGATTTTTTGAAAAGATGGCGAATGGCTATCGAGATTTGAAGCCATAATAAGAGCTTTATCTGCGGTTTCTTGCAAATATTCTTAAATCCGTCACAATCGTAAATAAAGCGTTTCATCCAAATAGTTCAGATCCCTTGAAAATGCTGATAGATTTGAACAACCTACATTGAATATCTTTTTCAAGAAGCTAGTGTGGGAGTTGGAATTTCTGAAGTAGAAATTTGGGACAATGTAGTGATTTGTTGGCAGTTCTATGCGAACAGTTGCAATATTTTAAGATTTTTGTCTTCTAAGCCTGTCTTATTAAAAGAGGGATAATTATAAAATTTTTTGAAAGAAATAAAAACATCCAATGATTTGGGTAAGTTTTTATACTGTGGGGAAATATTGCTTCGTTAGTATGGTAGCACTGCTGTCTACACACTTCCGGGCAAAGTGGAAGATTAACGGCCGAACTTGAGGCAGAATGAATTTTTTGAAGCGCATTGTCTCGTGATACATGCAATTGGGGCAGAAGGAAGATACACAGACAAAGCAGCAAGCAAACTATATTATCTGTGGTAAAAGATTATTGTCTGCGGTCAGAATTCTTCCAATATGCCTTCAAGTAAAGCTATTGCAGATACAGATTCCTTGCAGATTCTTAATCTTTTCAATCATAGAGTTCAAAAGTTTACATTCAACAGTTTCTGTTGAATCTTATCCAATGCCTCATAGAATACACCAACTCGCAATTGATTCAATAAAAAAGCTCACTATAAACCACAAAAAAGCTTTCATTGGTTGTGGTCAGAACAGCAAGAGACCGTATTCAACAATGGTCTATTGCATAAACGCCGACGTGCCTTCGATAGCCGTGATCGTCTAGTGGTTAGGACCCTACGTTGTGGCCGTAGTAACCCAGGTTCGAATCCTGGTCACGGCAATGTATAGAAACATTGTCACGGAGAAGGCCTTTCTTTATTTTGTTTGTGTTATGAAAATCACGTAGTTTTGTTTTCATGAATTTCCATTCACACAAGAAACCACGTCAATGAACTGACTCAGGCCTTGATTGATGATAAATGAAATGAAACGATTTAAGATGCCTTTTCTGATGTCCCGAACTTCTATCCAGTAAGTCGAATGCATTGTACTGGAAATATTATCATAGTTGGCCCACCATGTTGGTAGAGCTAAATTTTTGAACCGGAGCTGCTCTTTAAGCCGGGAAAGAAGAAGTTGTCGTTGGGGGTCAGAACTGGAGAGGAGGATGGATTGTGGAGCGATCTAAAACCAGTTATCCAAAGGGGAGCCATCGCAACAACCTGCCAGACCCGAATTACTTTGTCTTAAAAGCCCACAAGCTCTTGACTGACTTTTGGTTGAAAATCCCCGACTGTCATCTTGCAGTCCCAGAGCTCCTGATAGATAGACGCACAAGCCATCCTTATTTAGAGAAAAATAACAAAAGCGATGATGCCGTCGATGTGTTTCAATGTTTTCCAGCTCTTTCCACCAATAAGATCCTACACTCCGCGACAAATGGTTTGGACACCCCCTCCTGATTTCTGTGTTTCACAAAAATTTCGTTCCGCTTGTTGACCAATTTGTAGAAGAATCTAATCACCATACCATAAATCCTTTTTTGCCTTCATTTCCTTGTAATTCACAATTTGTTCTTAATTATCCACGACATCCGATAAGGATAGGATTTTTTTTAGTAATGTGTACTTCTTCCCTTTTTATTTATAATTTAAAATGCTTTTCATCAGTTTTCGAGGGATTTTGTTACATTTCGTTTTAATGGCATCTTTAAGGTCTCGTACGTTATGTCGTCCACCTTGGTCAACTGGTCTGGAGAGATGTCCCCATACATTCTCAATTATGTTGAAGTAGTAGCTCGAAGTACTCTTTTATCTTGCGGGCTGTGTGGATTGCTGTATTAGAATTGCTGGATGAAATTTCTTGATTTTGATACCCGATCTCTAAGTCGACTCTTTTCATCCTGCCGGATCTGGTCTTATTTTGGTACGACATTTTTGGCCAAACAATTATTCCGCCTCCTTATTCCAGATGCGCCTCTCGATGGCATTGTAGAAGAGCGGATCTTCTTTTCAAACGTTTTCTTTAAAGATGATCCTCTTCAGCTAACACATCTGGCAAGTTCTTAATTTTTTGTCCACATTTGGAATCCCTGCTGATACTGCGATTGCACTTGTTTTTGTTGTAGAATTTTACGCTTCTCTTAGTAGGGACCGCTGATCTGCTGGCGTCAAGCTATATTTTCGCCCAGGTACGTATCTTTTCCCGTATTTTTCTGGATACTTTAAATAAATTGAAACAACTGTACGACTGTGGCTTTGCAATTTTATTGACAGAAAATCCATCTTGGCACAGTTTTTGAATGTCTCAACAATTTGTCGCGGATAATTAGCGACTAATTGCAAATAACAAGGCAATTAAGGCAAAGAAGGATCTATGGTGGTTAGAATCTTCTTAGAAATTTATTATGTTAATCTAACAGCAACATTTCCAGTACGCGCGGTCGGTACGTACATGTGTCATTTCTAACTGAAACAACTTACCGCCCTTACGCAGAGGCATGTAGAGTGCGCCCGGTATAAACGGATTTAATACTGGATGTTCTTTTGAAAACCAAACTTTCCTCAACTAAGCACAAGGCGATAAAAACCTTTGAGGCCACCATCATCCTTTAGAAAAGCCTTTAAAACGTTGAAAATAAAGAAACTCATCTTCGACAATGAAAGCTTTAGCGTTTGTGCGTTACAAATTTGATGATAGACAGCTCTAGAAGTATAACTCTTTTTTGAATTAAAAGTTTAGGCAGAAAGGCCATCCGTCACAAACGTTTACTTTGTTCACAGACATTGAATCAAGATCTGTGAAGCGTGACCAGCGTTGGTAAGACTGAAACAGTCATTCTTTTAAGAATGGGAAGAAAGGTTACAGATAAGCTTCCATCAGGTTTTTTTTCATAATGAACAACTCTAAAACTATTGAGGAGGCTCTCGTTAAGTTTAACCAACCTAGGTCTGCTTATCTATGAAGAAGTTTAACCTCTTGTCAAAATAGCCGGAAGTCCGATTTTTGTAGCAAATCGTACAATAGCCATATAACATTTTTTAAACCAACATTTGACCAGACCGTCCAGAAAAAGGTGAATCTTCTATTGTTCTGTCTGCGAAGTTAGGGACAATTGAAGAAGCCTTTAAGTGTTGCTTAAGGCCATCGATAAATTTGCTTCTGACCTTAATCGTCCCGAGCACGCAGCTTCAAGTTTGTTAGAATTAACCTTCTGCCATCGACTATTGATTTTTAAGCTGGAGGTTCGTTCTTCCCTTTTGTTATGAGCCTGGGATTCGAAGATCCTCTTAACTTAAGCCAATTTAAGCAATGGATTTTTGCTTTTCTCACCGAGGTTTCCTGTATTCGGCCTCATCGCACAAAGACCGTAGGAGTATAAACGACCTGGCAAGATGAGTGTAATTTAGAGCATGATTTGAGTGTTGAATCTTCATCGGGTGTCCATCAACGTATCGATTATGGAGTTCCTTTTTGTCCCGGGAAAGAAAAACTTTTTTACTGCCTCAATATTGTAGATGTCGGTTGTTAACAAGAGCTGGCGAACAAGCATTATTTTTGCCAGTGGGATTCGAGTTGTATGTAGGTTTTGAAGCAGGACTTTTTCCTAAATTTTAAATATAATATAACAAAGAAGACAAACGCTTTTTTACCACAATCAGTTTGCATTCTTTATTAAATACTCTTCATTAAAATAAACTTTATTATGTACATGCTATTTAGGATAACTTTTAACGCACAATGCAATTCGCGAGCGGCCAAAAACTTTTTTATTTTGTCTTAAATCTATTTGTGGAGCCGAAAAAGTAAGCATATTCGAATAAGTTTTTTTTTTTAGTTTTATTGAATTTGAGGCTTGAGAATGGTGGCTTAGGTAAACGGTATCCGGATTGCCTTTGCGGAGAGACTGCTGTGGTCGTTGGAACTCGTTTTGGATTTCATTTGCCCATTCGTTGGATGGACCATTCCTGCTGGCACAGGGGACAGCGATTATTTTGTTTAACCCAAAGTGACATGCAACAATGGTGGAAGGAATGATTGCATTCGCCCCAAACAACGACGCAATCCTGTCGTCCAAGTACATCACGTTTGTTTTCAGCTTGGCAACGCAAACAAGCATCTGTAAAGAGAAAATAATATGATACAAATTTAAGCATTTTACTAATATTTAAGAGAAAATGATAGAAGAGAAATTTACACTGCGAATCAGCGACAAAAAACGAAAACTAGATGCTTTCAAGGATTTGTGACTTCGGAAGGATAATACAAAAGTGATGCCATACAGTGCGTAAAAGGTTCTTTGAATTTATTCAGCAAATAAATATGTCGTTTCGATGTTTATAACCTTTAAAATTTTAGAAAAGGGAAGCTTATTCGATTACAGCCTTAAATCAAGTACCGTGGTGATCTTTAACCTTTTTTTAAAACCTTTTCAATAGTTCATAGGTCATAGGATCAGATCATTTACCGGATTCGACAGAACAAGCTGTTTTAAAACTGTGCGGTGAACTTTATCATAGCTTGAACGAATCCGAGATTCCAGCTTCCCTATTTATTGATGTAACTAAGGCTTTTCACTTGTGGACCATGTTTTGTTACTCCAAAAACTGTGCAGGGCAGGTTTTCGCGGCTCTGTTTATGATTGGTTTGCGTCTTATCTAAGAGACAGAAAAAAAGTTAATCCAGGATATTTTTAGTTCAGAAAAATGTATAAACATAGGCGTTCCTCAAGGTTCCGTCTTAGGCCTGTTCCTATTCCTAATTTTTGTGAATTAACTTTTTGTTCAAAGTTTTAAAGGCCAAATAACAGCCTTTACCGATGACACTTCCTGTCAAATGCTGTTGAGCAATAATAATTATACTTCTTGAAAATTTTTATAAAACCACTTAACAATTGACAACTGAATGTTTCATTTAACTTGCAGGTAGTAAATTTTACCGGGCAAAGAAAATTTACATGTATACATCGCCAAAATCGGCCAACAATGGCCTCATCCTTGTGATCCGCAGTATTGTTAAAGCACGCGTGATTTGTTTAGGAAACAAATCGTTCAATTTGTCATATACATTTAGTGTGGTAGACTTTGCCCTCGGGTAAACTATGCTGGCATATTTGCTTATTTATCACAAGCGCCATCAAAAGACTTTCGTACTTTTGTACTTTGACCGCTATCGAAGAGCATCGGGCTCATTTCAATTGGCCACTGTCAGGCACTCCGAATCCATACCATGCCTCCTGTACATCGACGAAGGTTTCCAATCAAAAATTTATCACAACACGATGTTTTTCTTTTTTTCTTTTTTTCTTTTTGATTCCCTCTCAATCAATATCATGAAGCGTGACTTCTGTCAAATCGCGCGTTCTCATCGATACTCTTTGAAGGCACAAGCACTCAGTGATTCTCATCTTTAGTTATGAAACCGAGGGGAAAACATTAAGCATGTGACATTGAATATCAACTTTTTGCTGATGTGATGTGACTTCAGCTTTAAGGTCAAAAGTACACAGAATGTCAATGCAAGTGCAAGGACGTCAAGCGCAAGTACGGTGACGCCAATGGGATATCAACATCTACAGTTTTGCATAACACTTGCTGAGCTGATAATGATGCAAGGAACACACCTCCCTTCAAATTGAATTGGCACAGGGGCACGACGCTGTTTTCTTCATTTTTGTTTTTAGCTCAATTCAATGAAAAATGTCACGTTTCGTCTCGCAGTGTAAAAATAAACAAAATATAGTCTTGGCAAAGATGAATCGAATTGAAAGCTTGAGAACTTGAAAAAGCGCATCGTAAAATACCCTATTTAAAATCTGTTGAGACATTTAGTGTTTTCTCGATAAAAACCGTTTTGCTTAAAATACAAAAGCGCACACTGCCATTAAAAAGTTTCCTGACATTATGATCTCTCAGATAAATTTATATAAAACTCTCTGTCTATAGTCGATATGAATACTCGTAAGAACTGTTTTTCTTTCATTCTGTTATTTACCGTCAGTCTTGACATTTTTTTTCCTTTGTTAGCCCTAAGAGGCTTACGACACCCCTTAAAATGCGTCTGAACAGAGCGAGCAGAAGGATTCGGAGAAGAATTTTAAGAATGCGAAGTGATTTGGAAATCAGATGTATTTCGGATTTGATTGCTCCATGGATTGAGACAAAATTGGGATGAAGATTTCGATATCGACGTATTTGCATTCTCCCAATTCGCAGTATTTTTTGTCGCAAATAGTCGAAATACCAGCAGTCGATTATTTTGACGACCTTAACTTTGAGCTCCAGTCTGATTAGCCGATAGAGATAGAGTCACCATTACAGCATGACCATTTAGTCAGATAACTGGACGAACGCTCCAGTAAAAGAGCACGGTTAAGTTGTGATCCCAAAGGCAAAAAACGGTGATCGGACCAGATTCGAAAATCGGATAAAAATTGAGACTGCGACCTATCAAGTGACCCAATTGAAAGGCAGGCATTTAACCAACTGCCTCTATAGTTTTCTTTGATACTGTTTTTAAATCCCTCAGACAAGTTCGATTCAAACCAGCGCTTTGGGTTATTATTGGATGATTGGTTTTGCCTTTTCATGTTATTCAGTGTTCTCTTTTGAACTTCCTTCCTTGATCATCGGCAAATCATGGAAAAATGTTTTGGATCATTATCTGTGTTTATTTGAAGACAGGACACAATTATCCGTTCTCAGGTTTCATAAGACTTTCAACCAGTCGGTTGATTTTCAATCATGGTACTCTTCTCTAGCCACTTGACTTTGTTTTGAGATCGTAACGAAGGCTTTCGAACTGCTACTTGCAGAATCTAACCGCTTTTCGCCGTTGTACATCATGGCATGTGCGGTAGGTGGAACCATGTCATTGACCTCTTTTGATTATTATTTTAAGAGTCCTGCAGGACACACAAATGAAGCTACATTATTTCATATTTTTTTGTTTACTGTTTAAAAATTATATCGGTCAACTGGTAACTGCCTCTTTTGATGACCATTTTTAAATGTACAATAATTTGAGGGCCCGGTGAAAGTTCTGGCGGAGATGACGCACATTGTGGTGACTTTGAGTAGACTTGATGACTCAGTAGTGCCACAAGCAAAAATTTTGTTAATTTTACGTATCTTTTCAGATAGAAATTGGCCACTTTGTTGTTGAGCTGCATGAGTACGTGAGCGTGATGTAAGGAAACATGTGCAAATTCTTCATTTGAATGCGCAGCAGAGACGACATGTTATGGAACGCTATATTTACTTACCGCGTGTCTATCAATTTGATGTATGACAGTGTTTTTATAGACGAGCTCTGTAGTTTTGTGTTCTGTCAGCGATAACTGCGAAAACCGACATGCGGTTTTTTTTAATATCGGTCTCCAAAAAATAGAACTAAAATCTGGATCCAAATATCGAAGGTACAATCTTTCAAAACTGAAGAACACAAGACCCCAGGATAAAATGAGACTCAATTTGAATTAAGGTAAATCAAAGCAACCAACAAAAGAGACATTCAACGAAGACGAATTTTGCACGGCGTCACAAGAGAGATAAGAGTAGTTATACGAGACGATATCAAGGTTCTGCAATCGAACGACATGCTTATACCGAAAGACTAAGGATATGTAAATCGTGTTCTGGTCTGGAGCTTCAATTGTAAACGAGGATGGGAAAATTGTCACAATAAGCAACGCGCCGAAATAAATAAAATTCGAAAAATACGAGTATTTAGGTCCTTGATAACATATCCTCGAATGTCGAACCAGACAGAAGTGAAGAATACTTCGCTTATACGTAGGCTGCTAGATATATTTCTGGCCTAATAATGAAAATGCGAATATTTTATCATCAAAAGTGGTTTTATTGTTTTTCAAAGTATTCTCCAGCACGATTTATACACTTTTGCATGCGCTCAAACCAATTGTCGAAACACTTTTTCCACTCCGATTGAGACACCTCGAAAACATGGTTTTTGAACGCTTCAACAGCATGTTCTAGCGACGAAAATCGTTGACCAGGCATTTTTTTCTTGATGAGCGGGAATGAAAAGAAGTCATTGGGTGCCAAGCCAGGGCTGTACGGCGGATGACTCATCAATTCGACATTTTGGCCGGCCAAAAAGGCGCTGGTTTGAGCCGATTTGTGAGAGCTCGCATTGTCATGGTGAACAATGATTCGTCTTCTCTTGTTCGTTGTTCGAAAATCTCCGAAAACTTCAGGCAAACAAATTGTGGTGTACCACTCCGAATTGACCGTCCTACGTTGCTCAAGCGGAACAGTCACCACATGACCAGTTTTGCCGAAGAAACAGGCGACCATTTGCTTCGAAGTGCTTCTTCCTCGAACAACTTTTATTGGATTTGGCTCATCTTCGAAGACCCACACGGTCGATTGTTGTTTTGTTTCGGGCTCATACGCATAGATCCATGATTCGTCACCTGTGACAATCGTATAAACGTCTTTTGAAGCACCGCGATCGTATTTTTTTAACATTTTTTGCACCAATCGACACGAGCCTTTTTTTTTTTGAGCGATTGTCAAATTGTGAGGGATCCAGCGAGAAAAAACCTTTTTTACGGCCAGGTGTTCATGCAATATTGAATGTATGCTGGTGGGAGAAATGCCCAGGGATGCCTCTATATCACGGAATGTCACATGACGATCTTGCATTATCAGTTCACGCACGGCATTAATGTTCTCGGGCACAACGGCCGGTTTGGACGACCTTCACGGAATTCGTCTGTGAGCGAGCATCGGCCATGACTGAATTCATTAAACCAGTTTCTCACAGTGCTATAGGATGGTGCTTCATCGCCTTACAAAGATTTAAGTTCATCAATGCACTCTTGCCGTGATAATCCACGTCGAAAGTTACGAAAAATGATCGCACGAAAGTGTTCACGAGTTAATTCCATTTTTTTGCCGAGATGAATTTTTCATGTCTCTGTAAATAAAACAATTCACGATTAAATGACAACACGTTCTGAGTGATGTTATGCTTAAAAATGTCAAACTTTCCAATGGAAATGTCAGATTGCACCTGGCAACACTTAGTGTTGCCTGGGTCAGAAATATATCCAGCAGCCTACGTAACAAAAACAGATCTTCAAGCAATCTTGGAGTCGCTAAAGGCGTAGAATTTTTAAGGGATGCATCGATTGCATAGCTAAGATTGTACTTCGGCATCACCCTTTGGAAGCTAGAGGCATATTAGGTCTTACGCATTTCATCCAGTGAACAGGAATGTAGCTAGAGTACTGCTCATTTCCAGGAAGGATTGAAAGGTAGAATAATGTCCGAGTGCTTGCCTTGGAAAAGTCTTTTGCTATTACCTCTGTGAAAGAACGATTTTTTTTGACGGGTCCAAAGATTGAGACCATTTTCCGTCGTGATTTCGTTGGGATACAGCGTTATTGCGACAAATGGAAGTTTAAGAAAACTTTTCATAAGAGTGCCTCTAAGGAAAGAATTGGTGCAAGTTCTCTATTGTAGAACAGCACGAGGAGATACAAATGAGCAGAAATGAAGCCAGATTTACATTTTTACAAACAAAATAGATGCTAATGTTCGACAGTCAACAACTCGATGATGCTCTCCACTTATGTACAAATATATAAATCCACGGTCTCATAGCAAAAAACGATATGGATGTTGTTAGGCAGCGCCAAAAATGTTTGTCAGTTAAAGGTAGGATAGGAGGCTTCGTCGTCGTCTACCTACATCTAAGTAAGCTTCGAAACAAAATTGAAGCTTAAAGGTAGTCCATAAGAAAACAATCTAAGCCTGTGAGCAGCAGTTAGCCTAGTTAAGTTATACGGAAAAGTTCTTGAGACTTGAGGCGTACCATTGAGGTTCAGTTGTTGTCTCAGTTCAATTATTTTCGCCACTGCCTGCCGGTGTCATTAAAATTTACCCTATTAGCCAGACCGAAGAATAAACAAACATTTCAATGCTCCGCTATAAAATGCAAATACAAACAAATTTATTTGTTATCTTGTCATATTTGACTTTGCTGTCCACTCTGGCTATTTTTGTAGCCATTTAAATATCTAGAGTTACGCTTAAACATTCACAATTCCTCCTACCCCCAGAGTTCGAGCAGCGATTTCCCACGAATCCGCACAGAATTGTACACCCTCTATCAGTGCCTGCAAACAGTCGTCAATCGATCATCCGTTGTTGTGGGTCACTGGCTTTTAACCTTGCTGCCAGATCGAATTACGTGTACGAATTATTTGTCAAACAATCCGTAGCACAACTATAACACACAATTCTTGGAATCGCGTTGGCCAGGTATGACTACTACTACGTCCGTTCATCCATTTGGTCGATTGTCATTCGGCATTGAATGTGAAAAAGCTCACCGAACCGATTCCAGTGAATTTGCAGAGCCAGCAGCTGTCGATGGAAGCGCTTCATGTCATCGGTCTCAGTGTTCCTACCCACCATCACCACCTGGACAAGTGTCACTTTTGTCATTTTATGCTTACAAGTGCAGCCTGCAATTCAGTAATGGACAGGTGCCGGCTTAAAGAGTCAAATGACCAAGCCATGGGAACTCAATCCGGGAGGGTGCTTCACGAAAATCGTAATTCTAATTAAAAACGTTTAAAGCTGACCGGCGTTTTCGCTTCGTAATTGCGTTGAGGATGAATAACCCAGCTCTGGTTGCATGTTTCCTACTCGTACGTGCAATTGGTCAGGTGCGCAATGATCACTACCATACCAAGTGGGCATCTAAATAGACTCAAATGGATTGCGTCGGTTGACAATTTGTGGATGGGTTGTTTTAAAGCGCGACACGCACGTGTAGCTATACAAGATTGTAGATAAATTGGCTCAATTGTTTGTTTGGCATTCTTCTACTTGATTACGATAATTTGTGACGTCATTTATTAGTTGACCCCCTCGATTGATCTGTTGTACGAGCAGAGTCTGCGTATTCTTTTTGCCATGTTTTTCTATGAAAAAAAGGGGGCTTGGCGCCGCCACATACTACATATCTACTAATTGAAGAAGACGGAATGTGCGCCAGTGGAATAGAATATTTCTCAAATTGAAAAGCAGCAAATTCGTGGTCCAATGTCACTTGGAATGTCAAATTTGTTTAGATGGCAAAAGTTCTTTGTTTTTGTATGTTTTATGGGTTTTGCAAATTTGATATTTTCAAATTTTTAATTGAATGGAACACAGGGCTATGTTCAGTGTGTGACATGTGGCACTTTGGGCCAATTAACACGAGATAAAAAGTGAACGAATGGCTTCAATGTAATTTGGAAATAAATGACGACGCACTTGTGACGTTTTTGCGAATTTAAATTAAATTCAATTCGAATCTGACATGCGCTGTAGTGTATTTAATTAAAGTGTCCTTAAGCACGCACGGGGAGTTGTGTCTGGACGCAATCATATCAGCTTAAGTCGAAAGTCATGTGGTTAAAAAAGCGTCAGCGTATTGTTTATGCAATTGTATAGGAAGCCCTATCTTAAAAGTTAAAGTTGTTTTTTTTTTGTCGCGTGTGGCCCAAAACTTTCCGTCATGAGTGTATTTTTTTTCTGATAACTGACTGTGATATCATCGTCTAGCTTTAAGTAGATATTGCGCTGCATTTTTTTCTATTTACTTAAGATTGATGAGCTTGAAATTTCGTTTCACTTTTTTTTTATGTAGGCAAAGGGTGTCCAGTGGAAAATTTTCAGGCTAGAATTGTTATTGCACCTAAGTCAACAGAATGATGTAACTGAGAGGGTATACCTTGCATACATACATCTTGCGTTCGCGGTTGAAAATTATCAGTTCCGTGACTTGTGGTTCGAAACTTAGCTATATTTTGTTTCATGGTTCGAGTCTAGAAAGGGAGAGAAAATTCTATGTTAAATTATTTGTATTCGCTCTGTTCACAGTATTTCATTCGGCATTCGTATAAACAGAAGCCAGTGTAAGCAGAACCGTATCGTCTGCGACTATTGCCATTGGTCGACCACTCTAAGCCCGCAATTTCGACCAGATTGGAAAATGGTAAACGTATCAGATTTGAAAACTTAGATCAAAGTTCGGAAGTTATAACGAATGCTCTCTACGATTTGGATCTTGGTTTCTTCAAAGCAACGAGGTTATGTTATCGACGGTTTTTGTGTATTTGCCGATAAATTAACGAGTTTTTGATTATTTAAGTCCTTCGATTTTGGAGTTTCGAAGATGAGTCTATGACGCGCTCCCAACAAGATGTCGTTTTTATGGTTGAAATTTTTCTCAAGATGGATTTACTAACTAAATAGTATGGCTGTCAGTTTATATGTTTCGTTCCATCTGTTGCTCGATGGATGAAATCCTTGTCATCGTTTCATCCTTCGTAGTTCAAAGTTCAGCTCTTCTCTTTCATCTTCTTCAATCGCGGTGGAAGCTTCTATGCTATAATAGCATGGCAGGGTTTCTTCTGGATCAGTTTTCCGGCATTCCGAATTTGGGGTCATCTTCTTTGGTATGCTTCAGTGAGATAAAAAGGTGGTGAGTATCGACCTCAAATTCATTTCTTTTCCAGGACTTGAAATAGTGTGGAAATTTGGTATATTGTCGTATTGCTTGATTGGAAACCACACTGAAGTTGGTCGATTTGTGTGTTCGAAAATATCTTACGAAGCTTACATAAAACACTGGATAGGATCTTGTTAGCGAACTTATGCAGGGATATGTCTCAATACCTTTTTTAAGACACAGAATCTCCTGTTTTTTTTTTAGATGAGACCGATCGAACTCATATTCTTGTAATCAGGTTTTCGTCTTCACAAGCTCGACAGATATTATTTGCCCAGTTAAAATAGCTCGGAGCGTAAGGTACCTGAATCGCTGTGTTGTTGTTTTTTGGAGTTTTTACTTCATGGCCACTCCTTCACAATTCCGGAGACAGAGAGCGTGCAGAGAGGCTTTTTTTTTTTTGGTAGAAATTACTTGTCCGATTTAAGAGTCAATTTTCTCTTTGTTTATGTTTTCAGAAATCAACTCTTTTTCTTAAAAATTTCGGAAGCTATGTCTTAATCAATCACATGGTTTGAATCTACTCTGTTTACATATCAAAACTTCTTGATTATCATCCTAATTTTAAGAATTAGATTAACGGTGCATCACATGCTATTCGTCATGAGTCGGCAGACTTAGAACAACAAAAGTGTCATTTACCTGGAATAGCTATTTTCGGAATTTGTGACTACCACACACCCATTAACGAGAGAGGAAGCTCAATTTCTCATTTATCAACTTTTTAAAGATCTATTCATGCGAGATATAAACCTCAAGTGTGAATTTTCACATCGCTTATCATGCTGCAAATATTTTTTGATGTTGTCAAGTTATCCATTAAATGTCTAGCTCTTGTCCAGCACGTTAAATTAAAAAAAAAAGACTTACCCACCGGCCGATAGACACAGATCATAAACGTGTTAACTAGACCCATCATCCTCGTTCTTTTTGGAATTTTGTCACGTTCCTCCGATGCTACATGTGACTGGCTTCTCGTTAAGTTCCCTTCAAAGTGTAACCAAATTATGACGATATGCTAACGATACAAAGTGGGTGTCACCAAGGTGTGAACTGCATAAAACGCCATCACGTATCACCTGATTGCTGCCAAATTCAAACGTGCAATCTGGCATTACAACTTCAAGAATCTCTGAGCGTAAATTTTTTGTTCATTCAACAACGCGCTTTTTGGCCTCTATGGCTACAGTATCAATGAGTTTAAAGTCCAAAAGCCCAACACGCAGCTTAACACAAAAAAAAAAAACAACACACCCCGTGGAGGTGTCAAAAATTTAACGACGTCATTAGTTAGCAGACTTATGAAGTAGATAGTCGCTGGCCCAATCCCAAATCACTGTTGTTTTTGCGATTCCTTTAATTTATTGGAATACTTTTTTTTTGCTTTGAACAATGCACGTCAAATCATTTTGGTTTTTTTTTTAAATAAAAAATAAAATTTAAAATAAATATGTACAAAAACAAAATAATCACAAGATCTGTTCTGATTTAAATTATTTGTGTGGATAAAATTAAAAGACGCCCACGAACCCTGTCGGCTTCTTCTGGTCATGGGACTCAACACCCTTGTTTTAGCTGGTTTGTTTTTCTCGGTTTGTTATTGTTTCCCTGTAGTTTTTTCCACTAAATTTCGATGATTTATGTCAGCATGGACACACTCCGTCCCACATAAACAGCTCAAGTCCAAGACCGTTTGTTATCCGATGAAACCGGCTACACGCCCTCGTTCAAGATGTTTTTCCTTGCTGACACAAAGCTTTTCCTGAAATGCACCACTCTAACTGATAGACTATAAATGATGAGTCTAATTTTGGATTTGTCCTTGATAAAGAAATTCGGGAAAAAGAAATGCCTAAGGTCAACCGAGAATAAGATTCACGTGCATCTTTTCGACTGCATCTTAAAAAAGCAAGACACAATGAGCCGAATCGATTTTTTTGCTTTTTTAAAGAGGGAAGTCAAATTAGATTTTCGAAATCTATTTCGAGAGGTAATTAAAACCACGTACAAGTGGTTCTGCATTCGAGAGTCGGCTGTCGAAAAATTGTTCACATGATTCCAACACGTTTTGGCATTGCTTCTCTGTTCCTATAGACAAGAGATAAATGATGTATTAGCCAAAGAACTGGCAAACATACAAAATACTGTCATAGATAATAGGTAATTGAGTATTGTTCAAAGTAGTTGGTGGAATCTTAAAAAACAATTGCCAGACAAATGCAAATAAGCGTGTCGGATCGATAATTTATTTTTTACTTCAGATGGCATCTTGCAAAAAAAAAAAATGCATGACATATTATCACCCTTTACATTGACAATAATGCCAAAGATAAGGTATTGTATATCTCAATACAACTGTTTTTGACTTCCCTAATTAGGTCTCGTGGACCAAGAACCGCAAAATGTTCTCAAAATCGAGGGATCTTTCAAATGGTGGTAAAAAATGTCTTTCGAAAACTTACCAAAGTAATGACATACCATATTTCAATAAACGAGCATACGATATTTCTGTGCAGCTACAGTAAAATTGAGAGCGTAATCGGTTGAAAAATGAAGAAGTTATCGAGACGACAGGTTTGAAAAACATGTTTTTGACAAAAATCCTCTTTGGTTTTGCGAATACCAACTTGATGTAATATTCTAAAGAATGGACACCCTGTGACGCTTTCAGTCATCAGATTCGAGTTTTTCGGTTGAAGCATATTTCATTAAAATTCTAAGAAAAATTAGGAATGATAGCTTAATATTTTTTTAAAAGCAACGCTGTCTGCCCTCGTGTTTGTTTTCGGTTACTTTCGAATTTCAAAAATGGGATCAACTTCACGAGAAGAGGACAAAAAAAAAAGAAATTTTGTCGAATGCCGTAATCTCGCAATGGCAATCAAAGAACTAGCTGGGGAATTCAACATTGCTTGTAAATCCGTTAAAAAAATGTTGGTTAGATTTTAACTTCAGACATATCGCTGCAACATTGTTGCCAAGAGACCTAAATTTAATGCGAAAAAGCGACCGCATTGACATCGTTTCAGGCTTGATTTCACTGACTACATTAGACACATCGGAGGGCATTCTGAGACATTAGTGGGTCACCTTTGGATGAGCTGGAAGATCTAACTAGCAGTGCTGAACGCTTGTAACCAGCCACGATTCGTATTCCTGATGCTTCAGCGTGGTACGCCCGGATAATCGTCTTAGCAACCGCTAAGTGATGAACGAATATATATATGCAGCACACTAATCCATTCAGCATTTGTATGTTTGTTTGGCAAACGCCTTAACTACGTAAAAAAATATCCTGTAATTTAATAGAAATCAGCTTCGTATACAAACGAACCCCAAAAACGAAGACCACACGACGCGAGAAATGATAACGAAACACGAGGCGGATGTTACTGTGATCGAGTAAATACTATACTCTGGACAGGATAGATAATATTGAAGAGGTATAAATGCGAAAAGGAGATGGGACATAAAATGCGGATAGTCCAGAGAAAATGGCTGAGAAAGAATCGATTTTAAGTCGATAAGCGATTACCATGCTGTTTCTTTATGGATGTCAGGTTCATATGAAGCTCAAGACCCTATGAAGGAAGAATTTATCGGATTCTTGAACTGAGCCTTAGAAGCCTGTGGGTAATACAAAATCAATGCTTAAATCGGTTTAGAAAAAATACTTTTCGGGGCAGTCCGAAAGTACAGCGTGTTCAGCTTAATTTTTATATATGACGAATGTGCTCTGATAAGAAGCAAGCTCCAGATCAGCTGTCAGGTTTGACAGGACAAATGAATGTCCGACGACTGGAATATCAAAAAAGATCGATCGTATGTCTTGCAATAAATCAGTCATTACCAGTCAGGCAGGCTAGTCGACATTAAACCAATAATTCACACTACTCCAAATCCTTCAAAGGACCAACGAAATGCATGTCGGTAGTCACCAGCCGTTCATCGCAATGAAGAATGCAATCCCAGAAAATTTATTGATTGATTTAAGTTAAGTTTGGATGAAGAACCTCCGAATTACAGCAGAACTGCAACGGATTCCGCCATTGAAGCTTTAACGGCGATAGAAGAAAAGGCCACAATAGTTGGTCTTAAAATGAATGACGATAAAATGAGATATACTATATGTTGTTCATAACATTCAGGAAGCAAAGGAGTTTTATCCAAGACACAAGAGCCATCAAATCGATGCTGGTTTGAATCAACAGCTGGAAATCTGATCCGATTTTGACGTACAACAATCGAAATTAAGGACTGTAAAGAGAAACTACGCCTGAAAATTTTCAATGCTGAAAACACAGATTATGCTTTACATTTTTTTTAAGAAGTATCTGTACACTCTTTTTACGATGAAATAGTTTATAATTCACTTCTCATCTAGATAGACTTTTTTAACATTTTTCTTAACGTCTCTCATGAGATTTTGAGATCCTCTATGACGTCTTATGAAAGGTGAAACTCGTTTCTAAAAACAATCCTTAATGTAGACGGTAGCGTTGATTGACCAATCTGTAACAAAAGTATCAGTTTTAAATCCACATGAAAATACATAGTGGTTACTACAACATGTATTTTGATACAAACTTTTCACACTTAACCTCTTACAATTGTTCTTTGACATTTCCTTTTTTAGTCGCGTTAAATTTTTTTGTCTGGATGTTGTTTAAATTTCACTTTGCAGTAAGGAGCATCATCCATCAAAATGCAATCAAAATATGGCCAACAATGCTGGTAAAATTTTCTTACTTTCGTTTTTGCTACACTCACTTGGTTTTCTGAATTCGTCGGAACTTATTGGGCCACAAATGTCGTCAGCCCTGCATCAACTTTTTATTTTAGTACAGTCGATGCTGAAACTCCGAACCTAACCGCCATGTCTCTCGTTGAGGTGTTAGGATGTTTCTTAAACTCTCTAAGGATGAACATTCCAGAACAGACCAGACTGCAAATGTTTCCGAATTTTTTCTCGTACAGTCCTTACACGATGCACCGTGCAGTTTGGACCCAAAATCTCCAAACTATTCCAAACATACACTGTCATATGATTTCTTCAATCTTGTCTTGGAGTAGATAGTACAGCGGGCAGGTGTCGACACGGAAGGTACTTTACGAGTATTTTTCAAGTCGAATTTACTTAAAAATGCTTTACGGTCTAATAATTGGTCGTCTGCTCCTGATCTGGAGATTATGAATTCCCACCCAACTCGATTTTCCAAAAACTCTACTCCTAGTCTGCTTGACCTTGTAATTGTGTCTGGTCCGTCCTCTGTTCTTTTAATCGACCAAATAACTATCGATGGTGTCTCTGATCATGATTTGTTATTTGTCAAGTATGATCTTGACTTTTCACACTGTGATGTCCCATTTTCTTTTACATTTAGAGGCTTAAAATCTGTTAATATAGATGTTTTACGTTCTGCGTCCAACTCCTTACCTTTGGAGTGTATTCGACAAGAACCTTGTCCAAACGGAATGCCTAATATCTTTGTAGACTTTGTAAACCATTTATATAATACATACGTCCACACAAAAACTGTTCTTGTGCGTAGTAAATTATGTCCTTGGTTTTCGTCAGAAGTAGTCAATGCTCTCAAATGCAGAAATAAATCGTATAGTAAATGGAAACGAAATCCTTCTTCCCAAAATTGGTTACAGTTCAAGACAGCGCGTAATTTTGCAAAGTCCATAATTCGTACTTTCAAGCGTAACTACTACTCCGCTTAACTGAATACGTTACTGCCGCCGAAGAAACTGTGGCAAAATTTACGCCAAATCGATATTGGAAGCGACTTAACAGTCAAAGCTGTAAATATGATCCTGACGATATGAACGATAAATTTCTTTCTCACTCTCCCTCAGGAGGTCAACTATAGTGTGAAGATGATCAAGACGATGAAGGATTTGATTTTCAAACAATTACAGAATTTGATGTTGCTACAAGTATAGTAGCAGTTAAATCTAGGGCTGTTGGGGAAGAAAGTATATCGATACAATTAATTAAACTAATTCTCCCCTATATAATAAGTCAACTAACCCACATAATTAATACAATTATTATGCAGTCCAGTTTCCCAGAAAATTGGAAACTAGCAAAGGTCATTCCTGTTGCTAAAACTACAAACACGACGAACACAAGAGACTATAGACCAAGCAGTATTCTTCCAAGCTTATTAAAAGTCTGAGAAAATTCTGACTAAACTGATTCAAACTTTTTTGATATCAAATTCATTGCTATATCCACATCAGTCTTGCTTCAGAGCAGGGCATAGTTGTTCAACAGCTATGGTCAATATTCTGGAAGATATAAGATGAGATTATAATAAAGGATTCATTACTCTCCTCAGTTTGCTCGATTTCTCAAAGGCTTTCGATAGGGTACATCATGTATAGCTCTGCTGGAAATTAAAAAAATCTTTTTTCTTTTTCAAATACTGCAGTAAAACTTGTTAGAAGTTATCTATCTGACAGGTTCCAAAGAGTTGTGGTCGGCGAGAAAATGTCTGCATTCAAGTTAGTTAAAATGGGTGTTCCTCAAGGCTCTATACTTGCCCCGATACTTTTCTGTATATTTATTAACGATCTTCCTTCTGTATGTAGAACTGTCTCTATTCATATGTATGCTGATGATGTTCAGCTTTACATATCCCATCCTACATTTGAAATTGAAGAACTTGTTGCGCTTTTAAACAGTGATTTATTGGCTGTTTATAACTGGTCGATTGCCAATGGGCTGCTTTTAAACCCCGACAAATCTAAAGTCTTGCCTATATCTCGCCAATCAGTAATCAACGATCATGTACCCGAAATTTAATTGTTTGATACTTGACTGAAATTTTTTGAATATGTAACGATGTTAGGCTTTTCAATTAACTCAAATTTCACCTGTCACCATCATGATAAATCAATCGTTAGGCGAATCTACGGATGTCTCCGTAAATTATGGATTTCAGAATAATTTACTCCAGTAGATACCAGGTTGAAATTAGTAAAGACGCTGATAGTCTCAAATTTGAGGTATTCTGAAAACGTTTTTTGTAAACCTGATTCCGAACCTCTACATAAGATTCAGGTAGCATTTCTATCAGTTATCTCGATATGATCATGTTTCGGAATACTCTAAAATTGTCCTCGGTTGCTCCGTTCAGAATTTCTACAATACAAGATGTTGCATTTTTCTGTACAAGCTAATTTGTAATAAAACGCCCGAGTATTTGTATAAGACAACTGCTCGATCAAACAGAACACGCCATCTCATAAGTCAACCGTACCGCAATCTTAACTCTTTTCGTCTCCTTTTTATCCATGCTGTAAGGATATGGAATGCTTTGCCTATTCGCGTAAGGAGTGCGCCCAATCTTCCTTGTTTCAAGTCTGTGATATTAAATTTCTACTCAACTCAACAAGAATAACACAGCACTTTTTTCCTTAACAATAATTAAAATATTTTGTTATACAATTAAGCTAAAGTAAAATTATATTCTCCAGTCAAGAAAGTTTTCGAATCCCAGCCATAAGCTTCGCAAAAAATAAGGGAAAGCCGAACATTCAGTTCAAAAATAAAGCTGGAGTACCGGTATCCCGGAATGCAAGGATACAAGAATCAATGGCCCGATTGTAAATAGATAAGTATCTACAAGTTCAGCCATAGCAAAGCTTTAACTAGGGATTCACTTTCGCAATTATTAATTAATTATTATGTTTTCTGCAATCATCACCACTTGATCGAGTTCTCTTTTGAAACATTTCCTCATTAATCTAAGTTTCAGTTGCCTGAAAACGATTCCTCACATTGTGCTATCAACCTCAATCTTATCATTCACGCACGTGTGTTGGAATTTTCGAAACTTGCAATGTCATTTTCAAGTTCAAACTTCTAATCGCCATGCCTTGAACTATTTGTGATTTGTGAAATTAATTCGAATGCTCTCCACTGACCTGTCACTCGTCTCAATTGTTACATGTTTTGTGGACAAGAGAAACAAAATCCTCCGATTTCGAGCAAAATAACAAAGTATACTCAATTTCAATTACAAATGATTTTGCACCAGCAAAAAGTGTACGAAGATTGATGACACCTGCACTTGAAACTAGTTCGCTCAAGGCCTAGATACAGTATCGCTAAACGCCACCAATTATCATCGTAATGTAATACAATTACCGAGCTATGTATAATGTGCCACAACAACACCTTAAGATCTAATTGAGGTCCCCTGCCTTTGTCGTTAAACAAAATATGCATGTACTTGTGCCATCGGATCTCACGTCACACTATTGCAACCCAATCCATCGGATGCATGAATTTTTTTATAGAATAAAATGCTCAGGAAGCTGCTTTGCACTCTCGGTCGGAAATCTAATAATTATAATAATTGTTTTCACCGCTGACTACATGTGGTGAGCATGTAAACAGGCAGTAAAACGACGACAACAACAACGGTGGCGACGCTCGACGCTGGCGAACAAACACACTGTGACGGTAAAATTAGCACTGGCACGACCTTCAAATGACATTCGAGGGATAAATTAAATACCCAGCAGCCAGCAGCGAAGAAGGAGACTACACTACTCTACACGCGAGAAGGCTCGTCCATGCGTTCATTCATGTGACTCAATTGAAACAAGAAACACAGTTTAATTGCGCGCCAGTACTGGGCACCCCCCGCCCGACTGCTATCGCCTCCACCATTTAGCTCGGACCCGTGACCACAGCTTTGTGTTGTCGCTGTGAACGGACACACCTCCCACCATTTCACATGTGATCCGCGCCACACCGACAAAAGCGAACACTTGTCATCGGCGTCGTCGTCGTCTTACGATTGGCGAACTCAACATTGCATCACTTTCGATTCGAGATATTTTCGGCTATCTCATAGATACATAGATACTTTTTGGCCCACACGATTTTTTTTTTCTGTTTGGAATTTTGTTTGCGAATTGTTAAGTGTTTTTTTTTTATGGATCGTTTCTCTAGAATCTGGACCGACAAAAGCTGGAAGGGCACGACGAATGCGATCTTATTTCAAATTAATTTGAAGTCAGCACGAGTGGTAGTGTTTACAGAAATTACTGGCTCTCGAGCTGTGGATACGTTTTTTGTGCGAAAATTAATCATCAGAGATATCAAAGGTCAATAGATCCAATTCGGGATGACTCTATGCATCGTTAAGTCACTTAATGGATGTAGGATAGGAACGGGTTTTGATACTCTTTTTATTCGTTTTTTTTTGGAGTTTTGCTGATAACTTCGTTTGATTGGGATGTTTGCTTTAAGAGGTTCACATTTGGTGGTGGGTGTACAATCGATCGTTCATTGATAAGTGCTCTAGTGACGCTAACGTTTGACGCGAGGTGGTGTGTTTATAAACAATTTGTGAAGCGAATTTCTATTCTCAGCTTCACACAATTTTCCAAATTTCAGCTAAGTTTTCGTTTCTTGTGAGAAATTCACCTTTTATCCTGGGATTTTTAAATAAAAATAGAAAGATATTTTGGTTTGAATCGAGGAGCACTGCCGACCTTGAGATTTGCGATGAATATAAAGTCACGAACGCAAATTTTAAATTTGATCTTGTGGTAGTTTTCTAAGGCTGGTGAAATCGTTTCCTCAAAGCTGATTTACATAAAATGAAAGGGGTAGATATTAAATTCGTTTAAGTCCTTGTCACTGCGCAATTCAAGCTGACGTAGTACGAGTTCACTGCACCGCTTTCCAGTTCAAAGCACGACATATTTGATGTCTTCAAGGCTTTAATTGGTAAAGAAATTATCGTGGAGTAGTGGTTGGACAGCCGTAGACTATCCACCCAGTTTTTCGTCTTCAGGCGAAGATTTAAGTGAACTATTTAGAAACTTGGGGAGTGAATACAATGTCAAGGGGCTCAAGGTTTATGACGTTAAAAGGCAAACAGCTCTTCAAAGCAAGAAGACATTTAAAACGGAGAGAATTAATTGAAGGACTAATTGACCTTAGATCGCCCCTGACAACAATGTGTATGTAGATATTGAGGTATTAATGATAGATATAGAGGTATGTAGAAATTGAGGTTAGGAGCAATTCATTGCTCTAAGGGAGACTTGTCCTTTTTCATTACGGATTTTTAATCTACATGAAAGTAGAAATAAATCTGTCGAAACGTTTCCTGGATTTCAAACGTTTGCGATATTTTAAACGCGTTTGAAATTGACATCGTCAGCGCGTTCTGAACATTCACGGGACAAAGTAAGGATCGAGCGCGCTGAGAGGCAGGTGACCGGCGGGAGATGTTAGCGGCTCAAAATGAGCAGCTAGAAGAGAAGCGCTTTCTCTAAGCGGCAGTTATAAACACATTTGTGATAACACATTACAAAACTTTAAGCGCGTTTTTCTCGTAAACACGTTTTTAAAATGGCTGACATTTTCCTGACGACTGTAATTAACATATTGACCTGAAATTTTGAGAGCATACTCAGAAAATATGCCCTCACGGAATGAGATGGATCGTTTTTTCTATAAATACATTTTAGCATTTTCACCATTTTCCGAAATTTATACTTAACGAAAAACCAATCCGTCATTCCACGACCAAAAGGTCACAAATTTATAATATGTTTTGAATTTGTGTTTCAGATCAACAAAGATCAGCCGTTTACTTCCCGCGAGGAACTGCTTTCGCGGATCTGCAACGGCCGCCATTTTGATTTTTAAAAATAAAAATAAAAAAATGTACGGTCTGTATATCATGAACAAAAGCAAGAAAAAATAAACGCACTTTAAAAGTTTTACTCGTTTCCTTTAAAAAATAAAATGTAAACATTTGAAATATGGCACTCAAAGGTCAAAGACTCCCTAAATCCATCAGGCAGCTAAATACAGCTGATGGGAAATGGATCGGAGAAAGGCTTGGGCTCTATACTGAGCAGCTGACAAATATTTTTAAACCTTTTCCACCTTAAATGACACATGAAAACATCGAATTTTTTGACAAAATAGTTCAAAAAAAGCTACCAAAAGAAACTTCAAATCGGGCGGTCTTATTTTGCCGATATTTTATAAAAAAAAAATTGAGAAATTTCTTCTCAAAGGAAGAAACTAAATTATCGAAGTAAGAAAATTTATCCCGAACCATCGATTCGGATTTTGGAATAAACACTCGTCAATATATCAGAAGGAAAAAAAAACGATTTACTCTTCACTGCCATAGGGATTTCTTGTTTAAGCTACCTAGACAATATTTTAAGATTCTTCAATTTTATATGCAGCACAATAGCGGGCGCGATAAACGTTGTCCTGTTCGAACGTTGGCTTGTTCGGAAAAATTGTATTTTATAAACAAACCCAGTATTTGGCGCCGTTATTTCGAGTTATTCTTGAATTCTTGACTTCAGGACGCAGCAAACATTCCAAATGACATAAAAATGCGGACACTTTGACAAATATTTGGCTACCTTGAGAATGTCGAATGTGATGAATTGCGGGTTGATTAATCTTTCCTTTTGGCCAGAATAATCAGAAACGAAGTTGCTGATTGTGTGAGATTTTTCTGCACGACATTAGTCTTCCACGTTTTTCCAATCGTTTCCAAATCCTATTGACTTAAGTGACTTCACTAAGCAGATTTAAATTTTCACATGCAGCACAAAAAAACCTATCCGGAAAATTAAAATCATCAAACTTTTACACCGGCTCTGCAATCGAATCATAAAAAATCAAGTTCCACAAAAAAAAAGGTTAGTTATTGACTTCTCAGAAGGTTTATCAGTCAATTAATCATGAAAAAATACTGGTAAGTGAATCTTAACCATCCAATGAACCGCTTAAGTACAAATGCAAAATCTCATCAAAATTGGTGCAGCCGTGTAAAAGGAGTTCAGTGACTTACACACTTAAAAAATAAGTTTATTTAGAAAGACAGGTTCTTATAATATTCATACGAACTTAGAAAAATTAAATAAGGTGTCCCACAAGGGAGCGTTCCAGGGCCAACACTGTACTCATCGTATTAATATGCCATATACCATTTGACTGAATGTTAGCCACATTCGCAGATTATGCTGCGATTTCAGCAGTAGATGGGTGTGTGGTTAAATAAACAGAAAAGTTACAGAATGCAATTAAGAAGTTCCTACCGTTGTTAGTAATCGGAATGAATACCATAGTATGAATTTGGACGCCAAATTAAAATGAACGAAAAATGTTTAAAAGAAAGGTGAAGCATAAAATAAAATTTGTTATTGGGGAGTAGGTCAGAAATGTCTACTGACAATAAAATTCTACTACACAAAAGGCTATTTAAGTCTACCTGGATGTATGGCCACCAGCTATGAGGTTGTACAAAAATCCATAAATTACAAAACGAACTTCTTCGTGGAATAGTAAATGCACCTTGGCGCATCATAAACAAGCACTTCCATCGTGATTTGCAGATTGACCTGGCTACAGAGGCAAAAAAGAAAAAATACTTTGATACTTTGACGACCAAACAAAGCTCAACTCCATCCGATGGAATGATCTCCCATCCTCTGAAGTGCGGTTTCAGTAAGTTTATAAGCTGAGCTTTTCAAAAGAACGAGGAGATGTCCGGGGGGAGGGAGTATGCAGGCTAAATTGGACCAAAGAGAAGCCCTACGGCTGGAATATCAGCTTTTAATATGTATTGCAATAATTGCAAAAAATTTTGAGGCAGATCGCTGCTTAATGTCATAAGATTCTACATTATCTATTGTGTAATCGTTATTGGTTTGTTTGAACACACAAATTGATCAATATGGATGTGTCTTCTGGTGGGCAATTGCCACATTTTTCACAACGAATTACAAGTTGAAACCATATAACCGTAGATTGCAAAGTTGCATAAAACAGCAAAACGTTGCACGAATTCGGGATCCTATGAAAACTAATAATATAAAAAAAAACTGCTGAATATTTTCTCAAATTTCTTTTTTTATTTGACAGAACAATCCTTCCGGTTAATAATGGAAAATAATTTCATTCAAATGGCTGCCTCGGCTGGCCATGCAGTAGTATTTCACCAATGGCTTCACGAATATTCTCCTTTAAAGCGTCAATTGTCTCTGGCTTGTCGGCGTAACACTTATCTTTGAGGGCACCCCACAAATAATAGTCCAACGGTGTCAAATCGCAGCTCCGAGGTGGCCAAACGACATCAGCTCTGCGGCTGATAATGCGATCTTCAAAAACAGGGCGCAAAACATCGAGTGTAGCTTCGGCTGTGTGGCACGTAGCCCCGTCCTGTTGAAACCAAATGTTGTCAATATCCTCCTCTTCAATTTTTGTGAACAAAAATTCGTTCAACATGGCCTGATAACGATCGCCATTGACTGTAACGGCCACTCCTTGCTCATTTTCGAAGAAAAATGGCCCAATTATGCCTCTGGACCAAAATCCGCACCAAACAGTGACTAGTTTTGGGTGCATCGGCTTTTCAATGTATGCGTGCGGGTTTTCTGTGCCCCAACATACCCGCCAAGATCAAGATGAGCTTCACCTGAAAAAATGATTTTTTTGGCAAAATCGGCATCTTCTGTAAGTCGATCGCAGGCCCACTTAGGGAAGCGAAAACGCATTGGATGGTCAGTTGGCTTCAACTCCTGAACCAATTGGACTTTGTATGGCGTCATACCAAGGTCTTTATGCAAAATTCGTCTCAATGATGTCTCCGAAATGTTCAATTGTTGGGAACGACGGTGAATTGGTGTTGATGGCCCTTTACCAATTCACGCACACTTTCTGCCACAGCAGTTTTTGGCTTTTCAAGCTTTGGTTTATTGATGAGGATGCCAGTTTCTTTCACTTTTTTCACAAGATAACGAACATACGGAGCTGACGGTGCTTCTCTTCTTCCAAAATCCGTACGCAATTTTCGCACACATTCTGCAACATTTCCATGATTTTCAAAGTAATATCGCAATATTTCCCAGCGTTGTTCAAGTGTATACACAACATTATTCGTTCAGCGAAAGGATAAAACTAATTATCTGTCAAATCAGACATGAGCTAAGTATTACCAACCACGAAAGAAGCACTAGTTGAAAAAAAAACTTTAGATGGCGGACCCGTTATAAAGCACGCCATGTACTTGCAGTTTGGACGCAAAACCTCCGAATTATAACAGAGCTGCACCGGATTCTGGCAAGAAGATGTGGTGTTATGTGATTTTATCAAGTCTGCCCAGTCTGTTGACAGAAAACTTTTTCAGTTTGATCAAACGAAGTGGCGTGGACATTCTCAATAGGATATGAGGTCCTATCTGCGTCGAGGGCCAATTCTACGAAATGTAGAAAAATAAAATCTAGTCTGGAAGCAAAAAACCGTCCACTATAGTGGCTTGCTCATTTTGGAATTCCAAAAACCCTAGCTCAGGCTCAGGTGCGCCATCGATGGCCTGATAGATGCGCAACTACTGGGTTTTCAAGTTCTTTTTAAAAAGATGTATTTTATTTATGAACTTGTGCCATTTTGAACTCACAAAAATATATTATTAAGTACATCAAAAATCAGTAAAATATAGAGTAATATAAAAAAGAAAATCTTCCCATACCGGGAATCGAACCCGGGCCTTCTGGGTGAAAGCCAGATATCCTAGCCACTAGACCATATGGGACCACATTTAACAGTACTCGTCTGCTTAACAAGTACCAAGTGAATTGCCAACATTCCTTTGTGGTGAGTGATGCTGTGTTATATATTGTATATTCAACACTCCTGACCTTATCCAACTTGCCCAACCGGTATGTTACTCAGTTCGCTGCATTTTCGAAGTTCGAAGTCACTCTCTTCGTCAGCTTCTCTTTACGGCAAAGAGTTTCTCATTTTCTAGAAATCGCCACTTGGAGAAAGTTACCAAACCAAACAAAGCTAAAAAGACCGAAGCATTTCAAGGAACTACCTTCAGACTACGGTAGAAAACGTTCCACACAAGTGGACGTCTGGCTCTGACACATCAATGGCAACCGAAGAGACAGGCCTACGTGCCACAAAACATTCATTCGGGGGCGCATTGTGTGCGTACACCACCACCACTGACACATGAGTACGAGACGTCATCCACGGAGGCTCGTTTCGTAGAGAGCCAATCAGCTTGGTGCATTCTTGGTCTACTTATTGGCGTCGGGAACTGGAATTGATTCAGCTTGACGTTGTAACTATGCAAACACTCATGACGCAGACGGCGTTGTTTGCGGAAGGTGAGGTAGGCAAAGCCGGCAGGTTTTAACCTTTTCCTTTGTTATACTTGGCCATTGTTCAGCTCACCCCACCATCTTCTGCGTGGCGTGTTAGCAGCGGCGCCACTTGAACGAAAATTTTGTGGGGAGCACATTCCAAATGCAGAGCACCTGTATGGCAGGTATGGTGCGGGTACGGATACGAAAATGACTGGTTTCTTCTGGCGAAGCACGAGACATAAGAAAAAGACCATAAATATGTGCAAAGTTGCAAAAGAAAAACATAAAACATAGTGAACAAAAAAAAAAAAGAATGAGTAAGTGGGATAGAGAAAAGTAGTGCGGCAGTCGAGTCGGCACTCGGCACACCCAGCAGCGGTAGCGGTCTTTTTCGCAAGGCGCACATGAGTAAATGATGCAATAAGCATGGCGTATTTGGTAAGCGAATTTCTTCTTTTGGCTTTCCAGCTTCTGCGTCTATTTTTAGACGCCAAATAAAAGTCTAATTAACAAAAAATTGAGATTGTTTACGCCTGACGTTGGTTCGGATATATTTTCGTTCGAGTGACAAACTCCACTCAGGAGTATCAATTTACGCCAGCAGTTACTCTGAAACCATTTGAGTATGGTTTTGTGTAAAGCATGATTGAGGTTGATCGACTCAAAGTGATTAGACTCCATGTTCACAAACGACACTTGTACTCTTTTTAGAAATGATAAAGATAAGAGCTTTTGGGTAAAAGATCTACACAACTCTTTTTTAAGTTGACGCTTTCAATTCGCGGATTTTCGGGCCACTAAGCTTGATAACATCAGTTGCCAATGTTATCTTAAAAGTAAGTTTGGCAGATAAGTGTTGTTTTGTTAACATAATGGAGGCACACATGACTGCCCTGGATGACAAATATACGGCAGCATACGCAAGTCATGCGGTCTTATCGTTCTTCGGCTTGTTGGACGACAAGTTTTCTCACATTTGTCGGTAACTCTCTTTCAGAGGTTCCAGAGCCTGTGGTTTTTTCTCTTAGAGCGGGTCTAATCTGGCGTTGTGCCGCCCAGTGCCCATCGTCAAAATATGACTTAGGTGACCTAGAAACGCATCCTTCCAAACGTCTGATATGCGGCAGTAAAGCCTCATTAATCAGGGTCTGCATCGCTCACACTGGTAAAGGACCGATGATGACACCTCCAGTTCAAATGACGAACCTTTCATTGACTTTGAATGGATAAAGTCTGAATAAAACATGGAAAACACCCCAAAAGGGCAAATTTTGTTTCCCTAGAAATGGGCCTCGTCAGGCATGATGATTTCCGACAGAAAATTGACCACTGCATCGTTAAGGTTCAGGACAGCATTGGCGTAGATAAGACGTGATTGAGGCTGTGGAACTCATTATCTGCAAGACTGCCTGCACTTTCTAAGGGTTCAATATCATTGCTTGCCATGAAGTTGAAGGCTCATCCGCGACATGATCAGGCACAGCGGCTATATAATGGTCGAAACGACCACCACGAGGCGAACTTGACCCGATCACATAGGACGGTAGGGAGATCTGCTTAGAAAATCACATTGCGCCAAAATCACATAAAAATTTTGACATGTTTTTGGCTGTCTTGTTGAAGTGTATTCTGCCTGTCTAGTGGACATCGAAAAAGCCTTCGACACGGTTTGGATTGACGGGCTTATTTATTAAATAATCATGTATGGGTTTGCAAGTCATCTTATAAGGATGATTACATCTATGATACGCGAAAAGAAGAGAATACACCACAACTATGATTTTTGATGCCACTGACGGTCTGTTGCAAGGCATAGTATCGACATCAATTCTTTTTAACATTCACGTTTCTAAAATGATAAGGGATTTGAATAACTCGATGGCATTCGCCGATGATGTATAGTAATCCTGTATGCTCATGGCTTCAAAATATATGAAATACTAACGAACTTCAAGCAAAGTTCGATAATCTACAAACTTTCTGTCAAGATTGGAAACTTAGAATAAACATTTCCAAATGTTAAACCATACTGTTCCGCACTTCAGTAGGACAGGGTAATTCAGACTTGTGGCGCAATTGGAGAAACCTGGCAATAACATCCTAAAGTGGACTTCGCATCGAGTCAAAAACAGTTGTGAACTATTTGGGTGTCAAATAAAAAAAGCAAGAGCGGTATTCATGTCCTTGAGAAGTCTGTTTTACTCTAACCATTTAAGATCCGATGTGAAAGTCATTTGCTACCAAGCCTTTGTGCGTCCAATCCTGACCTATGCGAGTCCAGTATGGTGGAACATAAGCCCTTCCTATATGGAGAAATATAGTGTTTTCGAAAGAAAGTGCCTGCGAGCTTGCACGCGATCGTACAGAAGCGCTCATTCCGACTTTCGGTATTACGTTTCGAACAAAAGACTATTGGATGCTTCCGGAGTGTCTAAGATTGACAACGTTATCCTGGGTCTTGTGCGGAATCATTTTGCGCGATCGGTAAATGTAATTGAGAACGAACTCATTTCGGGCTTGTTTTATCCTAACCCGAGATAACTCATTAGAAAAGGGACACATATGACCTGAGGCATTTTTGTATCTAGACGCACATGGCTGCTTGTCGGACTCGAGCAATGTTCCCATTATATACCATGCTGCAAGAAGAGCAACAGATAAAAGAGTCCTGTATATGCCAACAGAACCTCTTGAAAGAGCTCCTGTCTGGAATTTCTGCATGAGCGTACCTGAAAAAGATACACTAAATACTGGTGGCTTGATTAGGTGGAAGCTAATGCTTAGATTCAGTGTTTTTTTATGTTTTTTTTAGGTTAATTATTGAAGGTAGTTGTAGGTAGTTTAAGCTTAGTTTTTTTTTTTAAGAATTATAAAAAAAAAGTAATTTTTCCCACTTTTTGTGACTTATTTAACAACATTGACAAACATTTTAGTTATAATATTGCATAAAGACCAATTTAAAATATGTTCAATTTAAATAAAGTTATGAACACCGTTATTTATCGGTCACTAGCTTTGTACATATCATTAGTTTATAAGTATTTAACTTGTTTTGCTTTAAATTGTAACATGAGTATTTTAAGTGGTAATAAATAAGTTTTAAAAATAAAAATCACATTTCATCAAAACCACATACAAATTTTGCCATGTTTTTGGCTGCCTTGTTGAAGTGTATTCTGCAACTTTGTTCTCAACATATATCAGAGCAAAACGGGTGTTACATTTTGGGCCACCTTGTATAGGGCAGCAATTTGGCCACCAATAATAACAATAACCTGGACAAAAAGGTGCTTTGCTTGAAAAGTGGAAAAGTCACCTTTTGAAGTGTCAGAAGGATACCACCTCAGGACTCAAGTACTCAAGAAACATGATGTTGCATCGATGCAGGCGGCATTCAAAGCACACAGAAATAGATGTTCGATTTAAAGTGGAATACAGTGGAAAGGAAGGTCTTGCGAAAAGGAAAAGCGTTCAAATACAAGCAAACAAGTTGAAGGCCCTGATATATAAGCAGTCGGGATTACTGTAAAAAACGTTTAACTGCAACGTATCCACGACACGATAGTCTAGTAGATCAGAGAAGGCAAAGCGGTTTACTCAGACGAACTGGATGGGTTTGTCAAATTGGCGTACATACCTGTCTGTACCAAGCGAAGGGTCTCTATTGCTTTTAACAGCTATTTTCAATTGGATAATTGATTCGTTTGTCAAACTTTGATGCCAACAAAGAATTTTCTGCAGTTAATGCTTTCAGGGAAAGGACAATAAGTAACGTAAAGCTTTTTTCCTCGCAATCAGAACGTGTGTCTTATTTTGCAACAGGAACGATAACACTATCTCATTGGTTGTATAAACACAGTACCACCGAAATTAACATTATCGTGTCATAAAATAGCAAATTTGTTTTATGGCATAATCGTTGAGTGTAATTTATGATTTATGGCAAATACCGAAACAAAATCATCTTTGGAAACTTCCTAATTTTTCGTTGGCAATGTAACAAGGGGTAAGAGGCAGATAAACATAAAAACGCTTCGAACTAAAATAAGTTCTTCTCTGTGAAGGAAGCTTAACGAATATACTCTCCTGAAAACAATTTATTTTCTTTAAAAAAAATTATTTCATGGCTGCCACATTCAGGTGATGGTTATCGTTGCCAATTGTACAAGGTACTACGAAATTAGGGCAAAGTCGTAATGAAATTAAAATTGTAATCTGCCACATTGTAAATAAAACAAGCACAAGTCAAACCCTGTACCACTTTTCGTGTCAAGGCAAACGTTTCAGCCATGGCATTGCAGATTTTGCATCCGTCAAGTTCTTAAACCTCATTCGCATATACCGACTCGTACTTGCTCTGCTGATGAAGTAATGGAGGATTAAAGCCGTAACCTTTTTTGTGATACATGTAATAAAGGTAATATAGAAAGTCCGAAAGATCAGTCTATTTTTCGAAGATATTGCTCTTGAGTTGTGCCTTAAAAAATTATCAAAAAATTATCCACTCTGATAAGGTTGACCCCGTTGAACAGGGCCTCATTAGGGTAGAACTTTTTGTACTGATACTCTGGAGTTCTACATAAATGGAGACATGCCTTAAGGTGAATCTTGGCCATCAAGCCTGTTCCCACGCTGAAACACAAGGGACAGCTGTATGTAAGTGTAGTCTGGATAAGAGCCGTAAATCAGATTACCTTAATCTTGACATCGAGTTGGTTGTTGTGAAGCAGGTCTTTATCATGGGATAGGACCTTTAGCTCTGACCAGAGCAGCGTCTATATGTTTGTTGATATTGATACTGACCAAGGCAGACGCCAAGGTATATTCACGAGCAGCTGCCCGTTTCGCCAGACGACAGAAATTCTTTCTGGTATCTCTAGACGTCCCACACAACGGCGTCCTAAACAAAAACAAAATTGAAGTTACGGTGCAAGAGACTTACAATCTCCTCGATCTTGACATCTGCGTAAGCTATATCGTGCTGAAGAGAAACTACGAGATCAATCGAGAAGCTGAAATTATATTGGCATTTTTTACAATAAACTATCTACCGGTGAGCATATAAAGAGTTTGTACAGCTGAGGCAACTAAACAGTGTCAAAGGCCTTTTGCAAGTCCAATAGGCAAGTACCCGCGCATTGTTTCTTGCCTTTGTTCCATTGGTATCCGATACTAATTTAGAAGCGGCATGTTTGTAATCATGCCCCGCTCTGTAACCGAATCGATTATCCGGAATAATATTTTTGTCCTCAGCCCACTTTGTCAGGGCTCTATTGATCACCTGTTCTAATACCTCGTTCGGAAGGAGACTTATCGACCGGAGGTTTGCGGGATTCCATTTGGGACTTGGTTGTACCACCGCTGTCTTCCAATGAGCTGGATGACGTGCATTTTTAAGCAGATTGTTTAACTGGGTAGTGCAAATTTCTACCGCATCTAGAGGGAGGTGCCTTAAAACAATTTTTGAAACTCGGTACAAACTCGTACACAGATTTCTTACGGAAGATAGGCAGGTGATCTTCCTTTGATATGAATGGGGTATGTACCCCTTGAACGGCGGTGGTATCATTTTCTTAATTGAACATGGTAAAACCCGTGTTCCCCGATCGTCAGTTCACAGTGTTATTTTAAAGGTTGGAGTTGGGTACTAGGATGCGATTATGTTGCCCGCTTTTAAAACTCTATGTACCTGGATCTGGTTCTATTTTGAAACTCAAGAAATATACTCCACACCGTGGTATCTTTGGGTCTTTCGAGCATCAGAACACATATTGCCGAACGAGTTCAACGATGCTGCCGGATTGTTGCATATGTCATCTGTGATAGTTCTTCCTGCCGAAGATCGACTAATTTGCTTGGGGAGGGAGGCTTGCAAACAGCTCAATGCCACATATTTGAGTTTTTGTAGATCTTATTCTGCAGCCATTCAAGCGCGTCATATATGCTTAAACACCAGCTGTAAAAAAAAAGACATAACATAGTACCATTTTAAAGTCTTTCGTTTGTCAACTACACTTCGAGTTTTCTGCTCTAAATAATGCTTAGATACATTTTACGACTTGGAGGTGACTATAAATACACTCTGGTGAAGCGGCGAATATTTGTGAAATTTATATAAGTTAACAGGGAGCGATTCAAGTTATCAGAAAATTGCCCGCGAAAGTGTTCATTGAAGGACATTATGAAACTCGACAAATTTCCTTATTGAGCGTTATCCCGAAGAGGAACTTCTTAAATGTCTAACTTGTCGACGACTTATTGAAAACTTAATTTTACTGCCTAAACTACCAAGCATGTCATTTGCCCTCAAAATATATATAAGCCTCTTAGAAGTCTTTGGTAGGAATAACCTCTCAAAAGCTAAGACACCATCTAAATTTTTTTTTTTTTAAACGAACATGCCCATACAAGGGGTTATGACTACCCTTAAAATGTGACTAATAAAGCGAGTGGAAGGAATCTGCAGATTGTAATGAGTGGGAAATACCGCGTATGGTAGAGCGTTCCACATTCGTGTTGTGCGGCTTATAAACGAGACTCTATTCTTGACTGTACGACCGAAGTTGGGGGTGAGGGTTAACTGATGAGTATTCCTGGCGAGACGGGTGTTACGGTGAAAGTGATAAGGGGATGGAATGCAGCTGGCTAATTCGCTAGAGCACTGCTAGAAGCGATAAAATATAGTTAGACAAGAGACGTTACGACGTTGGTGAAGAGAGTCAATTGACTTTGTAATATTTTTGCCACCTATGAGTTTTATCGCTCGATTTTGAATTCTATCAAGCAGGCTCAAGATGGTCTTTGGAGCGCCTGCCCATAAATGGGAGTTGTATTCCAGTTTGAAGCGGACATTCGCTTTATATATGGCAGCCAGATCAGATGGGGTAAATTATTTCTTTTCGTTTCGCTTTAGTGACAGAAAACAGCATTGAGTTTTGAAGGCATTAAATTCCACTCAATTCGTAGAGCTGTTAATATCGGAATTTAATGAGTTAATCATACACTGCCGTTCCATTTCCACCGCCGACGATGAGGGACGTGAATTTGAGAGTATTATCATCAGCAAATGTGTATATTGCATTAGATGTAGCAGACAGAAGATCGTTAATGAAAATTAAAAAGAGAGTTGGTGACAAAACGGAGCCCTGGGGAACACCAGCATTTATATGGTGGATATCAGACTTGGCACCGTCCAATACAACTTGAATTGAACGGCCCGAAAGAAAGTTTCTAATCCATCGAATAAGAGATTCGTCGATACAAAATGCACGCATCTTCGACAAAAGAGCCTGATGCCAAACTCTGTCAAATGCTTTAGAAATATCAAGCGCAACAATCTTGCTTTTACCGGAAAGATGTAAAGAGTGGTTCCACTTTTCGGTGAGTTATACCATTGAATCACCACTGGATCTTTTGCTACGAAAACCGTACTGCTGGTCATTGAGGAGTTTTCATGTTTTGAGATATTTCATTAGCTGACGGTTTATCAGCGTTTCCAGGACCTTAAAAAACAGGGACGTTAGTGCAATGGGTCGATAATTGGAGGAAGAAGAAGATTTGCCTTTTTTATGGACAAATGCTGTTTTCAATCTACTCGGGAAGAGACCAGAAGAGTAGGACAGATGAAAAAGCTTACGCAATAATGTTTTGCCAACGTGGAAGAACACTTCAGAAGATTGGGGGGAATACCATCTGGACCAGCGGATTTATGGATGTCAAGATCTTGCTACTGTACGAGTGCGAAAATAGATCCGTCCCATGTAAAAGTTGACGCGCTTGAGTACAGGAGGCGCCAGAGCAAGTTTTTGAAGTGATGAGCTGGCGGCAAAATGGGCCGCGAGAAGATTTGCTTTGTCCACAGAGCTGACAGCTGGAATGTCATTGTAAACAAGTGTTGGGATGGCAGATGAGGCACAACTTTTTATATTCTTCACGAACGACCAAAAGTTCTTACTTGGGACATTCATTCAGGTAGTCAATTACGAAGAATAGTCTTTATTTTACCAACTTATAATTTCATGCGAATGAAAATCATCAATTCACATTAAAAACTAAGTTTTAAGAGCTGAAATGGGAATCTTGGTCTCGAAATGGTGGCGCCCATTTAATCGATGACATCTGCTCACAAAAATAGAGAAAAAAAAACAAATTCAAGGAGCATTTCAAAAATATTATGAAATTATGTTTTTTTATTTGAATGACATTGTAAAACAAAATCGTGTAAATATTTTTCATTTACCCTGTTTCTGTGGACACGTTCGATATCTGCATTCATTCCACCGATTCACTTATATTATGTTGAAGTCTCTGGAAGTGGTATATTATGAGCTGTGGAAATAAACTTGTCTCCGAGACTTCTTACGAAATTCTGTCTGTCTTTCTGTTTGTTTATTTATTTAAACAATATCGATTCCAGTTCATTGATCTCTTCCATAATGGTACGTTTTCATTCCATCCGTAAATTCACTTCGCGCAACATACTTCGCTCCTTTTTGCTTATCCGCATTTTTGGGACCTATTTTTAGACCAGCTGGTTAACAGCAACGTCGTCAGACTTCAGCAAAGTAAACAAAAAAACAAAAATTAGCGTAACAAACATGAAGATCGTAATCTTTATAAAAACGCTCAGCATCGTGAGTCAGAGCAGTCGGCATTTCTATTTCACAAAAGCTCAATCATTTCAACGGAAGAGCATGAAATTTCAGTACTTTTTTTCCACCGAATAACTCTGACCAGCTTCGATGTCGGACGCGACCAGAACTTGCTGGCACAACAACCTTATCTTCCCTACGTCACAAGGTGAGGGAATAATAAAACAACGAAAAGCTGCCGATCTGCAAGCATGTAACGTTCTTTTAGTTTATTTTATTTTGTCAATCATAAAAAAAAACTAGCACAGACGTTCCAACGCTGCTAGACTTTAAACACAACCACACCCACTAGAGTCGCCTTGAAAAAGGGGCACGGTCGTGTGAAGCTTCAGTCTTAGAGTTTTTGTACACTTTGAACCTTCAATTTTATCAGAATTCAAAAAGTAAAGCCAACACTGATAAGCGAGGTCTTTTTTTTATCATGTCTGGTTAATGGGGCAATGTACAGAACGCATTCGAATTATACCATTTCCGACGTTAGACATTTTGCATTACTTTGTGATATGACACGTGAGTTGCCGAAAAATGTGTCTTATCTTATCTGAAAGGTGTGAAAATGTCTTTTTTTTAGTGAGTTCAATTTCGTTTTTCTATTTATGCGTGTCCGGTTCAAGCTGTTAGAAGTAAAAGCACGTGAGTGAGGCACGAGTTGTGCCCGATAACATCGCCAAGTCGCGCGTCGAAAAAGCCGGAGCGTCAGTGAGCTCTGTACTTCGACTTTAATGGAATTCATAAAGCAAACATTAAATAGCGACGGTATTATTGGGTTGTTTTGACCTTTTTCTGGCTGACGTCGTCGCCGATGGATCTTTTTCGAATTAATTTTCGATCAATTGGCTCAATTAACTGGCGACGATCGGCCAATAAAAAAGCGGGAGCACTTCTCAATCGGTGACTTGACATGTCTACGCTTCAGTTGCGTATTCTTTTGACTGTTGCTGTCATAGAGGTGCTTCAAAATGATTTACGTAATGGAATCGTGCCGGCATGTGCATATGCAATGTAAATGTTAGTATCGGTCAGGTAATGACATTCGAATTATTGTCATTCGATGTGCATTTTAATGGTCGATTACGCGAACTCATCCCGTCTTATGGTAATGCTGAATGAGACACTTTGATTCTATGAACTGAATGCAGATGGTGATGTGGCAGATTGTTTGATTGATGGCCTTGTGACAAGCGAGAGGAATTATAAGGAATCCTCTCGATCTCGATGCAGCGAGTGGTGATCAACACTTGACATCATCATCGAAAAGACATCTGTCATGGTTCTTGTTGTTGAGTTCGCTTCAATATTTGACAGTGGAATTTTTTTTTTTTTTTTCTGTCCAAAAGTAATGGAAAATTTTTGGTGAAGTTCAGTGTGTGTGCTTAGACAGGATTGGTTTAAGAATTTGGAAATTTTCCACTCGTGCATCTGATTCAAGTGGATTGCATCACCATATGGTGTGCGATCTTGGGGAGCCCACTCAATTTATTTTTGACAGAAAGAACACAACTCGTTTCTTACTGCATTGGGCACCTTTACACGTAATAAGAAAGAGATGCGTTTTTTTTTAATTTTTTTTACGTTTTGAGTTTCTGAGGATTTCGTGATGAAACGGTGATTTATGGTTTTTAGTTGTTGGACCATATTTTCAATGCTACATATGAGAGGTTTAAGATTGTGTGTTTTTGTGATTGTACGTTTTTTTCTTTTTCGATTTCATAAGAGTTCCGGACCGATCTCTCGGTTTCGGGTCACTTCATCACTAGCCAATCAAAAGTTGTAAAAATTGTGTGATTCAGAAGTCGTTAGGGCTGTTTCAAACGTTCGTTTATAATGGCCTTAGAAGGGGATTCGTGCTGAAGCTTTTACCAAACTAGAGAACCCACTTATCCCTTCAAAAACTGGAACTTTATATTTTTTGATTGTCAGTTTAAAAAGACAGCGCAGATTCTAAACTTCAGCAGATATAGAGAATGACTTCTGCAGATTGGAATCCATGAAGTAAGCAGGTGCGAAAAATCGGGCAATTACGAGTCAAAAATGCTCGAAAAATGGGTTCCGTTCAATCTTCCAATATTTAGCGCTTGTTTTTTTTTCTTTGTTTTAAATTCTTAAGCAAAATGTTGTTTTTAAGGGGAGCACCACTTATTTTGAACTTTATATAATTTTTATTATCTGTTGTTTTAGCGACTTAAGAGGTAAACATTCTGTGAAAATTGAAAGCGTCTACAAATTTTTTTCTTTTTTTTATAACATGCTTGCTCTCAAGACTATGTGAATTCTCTTATAATTCAGGTATATCACGAAGCGAGCGGAAGTATAAGGTGAAGAAAGAAAGATTATGTAGTGGTTTGAGAAATTCAGATGTATTTGGTATCAGTTCAACAATTCCGTGAGTGGAGCCCGAAATGGGACGGAGGATTTGATATCGACTCATTAGCTTTCGCTTAATTCGCAAGGCAGTTTGGAAGATTTAACTCAACACCGTGCTGTTAGTGTTATGCCTTTACAGCAGTCCCATCTACACATATTCTTAACAAAACACTTTTTTGAATTATATGAACTTAGTGGTCTAGCCGACAAAACAACCATTACAGCAACGCCATCTTTTAGCCAGACTACTATGGCTGATCGACCAATCCGAAGATTAAATTTATCCCAATTGAAAATGGTGACCGGACCTGCAATAGAATCTAGAACCTATCTATTGAAGTAATTGAAAGCAAGGTGCTCTACCAACTCCGCCACCCAGCCGTCGGTTAGAACTTTTTACGGTTCAGGGGATATAACCACGTGCAAGACGAACGCAAGTACGCACAACGGGGACTTTATAACATGGTTTGGTTGGCACCCTTTTGGGAAAGGAACCCATAAAAAGGATTCAGTCATTTTACACTGATTCTGACTGGGCAGCTTACTCGTTGCCTTTGAATGTGATCCGTAGATAGGTAGGTTTTAAGGGCTAACGACTTCTTTAATTCGACTGTTATTGAAAGCTTTTTTAAAATCAGCAAATACCAAATGTTAGCCAACTTCGGAAGACTCACTGTGACCAACGCACTGGCACTTGTATTATCTGGCGCAAGCCGCCTTTTTGTTCCCGCTCATTGTTCTTCGTGATGTATGACACACGAAGGGCTATCAAAGAGTTATGATAATGAATATAAGCCCAGATGATTGAAATAAAAAGAAAATATTTATTTTCAACATAGTTTCCCAACAAGTTAAAAATAATGTAAAAAATTTAGAAAAAAAATATTTGCCTTGAATCTCCCAAAACGCCTCAACAAACTTCTTGCACCCAAGATGTTTCTTGAACCGAGGAAAGAGTAAGAAATCTGTTTCTGGATTTGCAGCCATGTAAGCTCCTGCGTTGTTTTGAGAATCCGTACTTCGGCTCTCAGTTTGCCTGATTTTTTTTAACCTGATATAGAAGCTCGTTTTTCTAAATTTTCCACTTTAATAATTCATTTATCATCCCAAAAAACTGATGCCATAACCTTCTCTGCCGAACTCGACACTTTGAATTTCTTGGGTGTCGGTCGCTTCAAGGATCAAAGTGGTGGATCCAGATTCCGTCCCTGGTCACTCCCGCCTTGCTTTTAAGCTTAACCAGATTCACCTTCGAAGTTTTGACTCTTTTGCTCATCAGATTGCATTCTAGGCACCCAACGCGCAGAGACCTTCTTCGTATGTAACCTCATCCGAGATCCCTGTAACCTCGGATTTACGCTTTTCGATCTGTCGACACGACTTCTTCGATTTATTTAACATTGTCTTCTGTGAGAGCCATGGATCTACAGCCTTCGCGGTGTTCAGTGAATGTTTTATTTTACTTGAACTCGTGTTCTCTTTCGCTTTCTCTCATATTTCTTCGATAGTAATGCCGGAAAAGTCTGCTAGTCGAAAGTTTGGTCTGGAAACTATATGAAAGTCTTTTCCGTCTTCCAAGCCTTGGCAATGCTACTGAATTTTGCGAACGAATTTCTCCATCACTATTTTGTGCTATTGTTTAAGTCTTCTTTATTATTATTATTTATTTATTATCAAGTAATTAATACAATTGACAATAATGTGTATTAGCTCAAGGGCTATCGGCTAGATAGAATCTGGCATGACATAAGGTGCTCTATCGTAAGAAGATCTGAAGTAAAACAGAGCTGGAAAGTTGTTGGTCCCATGGAAGATAGCAGATGGCCATGTGTGAGGATTGTGTGTGCCAAGCGTAAGCGTAGGAAGTATTTTAGCATCTTTTTAGGGGAATGGAGCGGGTAAGTTGCTTTTTCTGCTAGCGGATTTAAGTAAGAGTAATGATGGTTATATCCTCTCCATGCATGGATTCTACTGTTTTCCCAGTATTCACGTATTACTCTTAGAATATCCTTTTGGTTGTTAATATAAAAGGTTGTTTATATGCTGCTGATTTAGCGGCTTTGTCCGCTTCTTCATTCCCCCTGATACCAATGTGACTAGGTACCCACATGATCTTTAGTTTGTTTTTGTTTTTAATCAAACAATCTCTGATGATCCGAGTGATTGGAGTTCTATTGTGCACACTTTTTTAATTGCGCGGATCGTAGATAAACTATCTGTGCAGATTATTATCTGTGATTCATTACAGAATGTTGTTGCTTGGTGTATGGCTTGAGCTTCAGTACAGAAAACAGATGATGCATCGGGGATATTTAAGTCTTCTTTTCTCGCTGCTATTTGCTTTACGAATGCATTCAGAAGCATAATAAGAACCCAAATTGTTGAGTCCTTTCGGCATAATCTAAGAGCAATTTTTATATTTATTCTTGGGATTATTTTACTATGTTCTTTAAACGACTTTTTAGAATTGAAGAACGTTAAATAATTTTGATTGACAATTGAATGTTGCGTTCATATTCCGAACCATTTAGAGACCTGCACAAAAAAATAGTCCAAATTAGTCAAATCACACAACTCAAGCGGCCAATTGACGAATCCATTTCTTGAGAGGACTCGTTCAACAAATGCTTGTTCCGATAGAGTGATGGCATGACCCGCGGTAGGACATGTTGCACACATCCTGTTGATACCATTCACATCTCGATGATTCATTGCTTAAAAACGAAGTGGCAGGTTTTTCTTGTCGAATAAAAAATACATCGCGGTCTAAGAAATCCAACAAATCTTTCAAGCGTAGGAAAAGGATTCAATCCAGTTTTGAAATTACCACAAACTTCTCGTGATATGACTAAGTGACCACCGCATTCAAGATCACGTTTCACCGGCACCATTTCCAAAACCCGTTCAAACGCGAGGTTAACTAAGATTCATTTATGCCATCTCAATTAACTAGATTTACGAAAATTCCTCTCAAATTAAAATTTCCGTATACAATTACTTTCTTCTTATCTAAAAAAAAATAAACAATCTTTAAATCCTCAATTAAATACCTCACTACAAAAGTACGAAACTGGTTTGAGAAAAAATTCATGTGTTGTAGTAAATTAGGCTCGGACACTTTGGCATTTCCGTTTTATGACGCATCCACAAACCGCGAAGTATTCTCAAACTTGTCCTCATAACGACCACAGCTTTTGCCTTTGCTACGCTTTCACAAAACGTAAAAAGCTGCGTCCTTGAACTGAGTTCTTTTTTGAATAGCTCCAAAATCCGATCTTTAACCTGGATCACGTTTGTTTCATTGGAACAGTAACATGGATCAGCTGAGTGTGATAAGCAAAACGATAAACGTTCGTAACAGCCAGAAAATAAAACAAATACACACGCAATGTTTGCGCAACACAAACTGCATATTTTGTATCTGCAGATACGAGAGCGGGTTTCAGATAAACACGTTCGAATATCTGCTACTGGGTCTATGTGTATCTTCTTGTCGTGGATGTGAAATTTTTTTGGCAACACATGGCCTATCCAATTCAAGCATACTTGCTAAGAGCGCTCACCTTGAAACCGGTTAAAAAGGGGGCCTGACCTGCACATAGATACACATGCATACATTCCCTTAAACATAGTGTGTATGGATTTATTACTCAAGTCAAATGTGAAGGTAGTAGGACAGGTTTGGGTACGCACGGACTTAAATATTGGCTCAGTCACGCGATCAGTCTGATTTCTATCTGGAATTTTGCTTGCAGAAGAAAAATTTGCATTCGGGAATAAACTAAATGAAGGGAGCATTTTGCAGGTGCCGTGGGTAAATTAAAGGGTAATGACGCCATTACAGGTAAAAATTGGTTGAACACTGGATCACGTGACTAGTTTTTTTTATCCATAATTAATCTAGAGTTTGATAGTCCGATTAATTGATATAATAATATCTCGGATAACACAGAGCGTATTCATGTACAAAAGAGGACAGTACTGACCAAAACAACATTTACGGCGAAAGAAAAATCATAATAAAAAGGCGTCCGGTCTACCCCGAATTGTGTAATTGTGCTCCTTATTTGCATTCACTCAATTCGCAGTATTTTATTCAGTTTTTTTTTTTAAGATTTCATCGACAAAATTTTTTTTAAAACATATGCCTGCCCAGAAGAGCTAATTAAATTATATTTATAGACCGTTGACTGATAAAGTCAATTATTATCCCCCAATCCTGACGTCATCAGAAGCAAAAAATAGATAAACGTTCAAAACTTACTCTTGGATTTGGATATGGGTTCTATCAGTGTTCCCTTTTGTACTTCTTCTTGAACCACGAACTTGGAAGAAATTAAAAGATTTTCTTATCTTGTATAAATGTAAAACCAGTGGCTGTTGGTACTGGTAAGGCGCGTGCTTCTAAATATGTCTATACTTCTAATTATTCTTGATACCATTGAGATGGTGAGGTCTCAAATACCGTGGGCTCAAGGAAAACATCCCCCCGGACCATTTTGGAAACACCATCTTGGTAAATGCCGAGACAAAATAGCAAGGGAGCAAGGGAAAGCTGTTGTTATATTTTGTGTCTGTCACGTCTCAATTTGAAAACACATGAAATTTCTAAAAGATTAAATGTTGCTCAACAAACCATGGAATTCAAAAAAATTTCGTGAGACCGGGACTACTTGCAGCAGGAAAGGCTCACGGAGGCCAAAACGGACGACCCCAGTGGAGGATCGTTTTTTGGTGCAGTCTGTTTCGAGCTACAGGAAAAATAATTACGTCAAGCGTAGTGAGGATAAGGCTCTGGAAAGCTGAACTAAGGGCACTCAAGCCAGTACTGAAACCGGATTTTCCAGTAAGTGACAGACAAAAAACGATTTGTCTGAGCTCAAGAGCATCTTACTTGGACTCCAGACATGTTGAATAATGTTATCTTACGATGTTAGGATTCTTGCGCGAAGGGAGTAAGAAGGTATGGAGATAAAAAGGTAGAATGGTCTTCCTAGAATCGAAATTATTTGCATAAGTTTTTCCTACCTCTGCGCTGGATCTTTTTGATGACACTTGCAGATTAATTTATCAATAAGTCAATGATCCTGTAATGAGAGCATGAATTTGTTTTTTCTAATATGCAAGATTAATATCAAGCTTTTTAATAGGCTAGAACTTTTATGACTTAAAAAAATATTTCCCGTTTTTTTATTTCCTTCGAAGAAAAATAGTGTCGATGTAATAAGTTGGCTGCCTACAGTTCAGATTTAAATCCATTTGAGAATATTTGGTCAATAGTGAAACTTAAGGTTGCGAAGAAGCGTCCATAGTCAATTGGAAACCTACAAAATTAACTTATCCGGATCGGAAATACCATACCTGCATCCAAATGGAAAAACCTATCTGAGTCAATGTCTCGCCGATGTGCAGCTGTAATAAAAGCAAGAGGAGATCCAACAAAGTTCTAATTAGATAAGGAAAGTTTCTGAGAAGCAATAAAAAAGCAAAAATACTGCACCAATAAAGCATTTTTCTTTAATCCCTTAAAAAGAGGAAGGTGCTCAAAAACATATTTTCGGTCTAACAACTTTTTTCTCCCGTGACCGCGTGTGAAAAAATTTAAACACTCCAAATTGAAACGATTTAAACCGCATAAGAAAACAAAATCTCATTAAAATAAATTTAGTTAATGCAACAAATTTGACGAAATTCGAAAACACAAAATTGACCAACATTTTTCGAATGGCATTGTATATTTCCTGTTAGTGCGAACAGTTAGACTCGGTGCAGAGATCTATATTTTCCTTCTTTCCTTCCGTGACTTAAACAGTGGATAGTTCTTTAAAGCACGTCTATTTTCGTGCACTGATGACGTCTATAGTTTAAGCCTTCCTGCAATATCGCCCACAGTAAGTCCACCTTAATTTTTCTTTTTTACCATAATGGGTTTACTTCAAATACTGAAGATTCAAGACTAACTGACATTGAATAATACGCAATCCTTTTTTATTGTAAACAAAGTTCTATTGGTCCCAAAAGCTTTCAAAATTGTAGTTCCTTGCAAGAATTTTGTAAAAAAAATGAAATGAAATTGCTTTGTCCTTGAATCTTTTAAGGCGGCGCTTGAAGAAGATACCAGAATAGTACGTCTACAAATAACATACTATCGAAAAGGAATCGATCCATCGAACAAATTCGACAGTCAAATATCAACTCCACAAACGACAACTTGGTGGTGACTTCAGTGTTTCCTCACATCAAAACAGAATCAAAAATCATAGCTCGAAGGACCAATATTATCCTCATAAAATATTCATTTTGCCAGTTTTTTTTGTTTTATTGTGCCTCTGAAGGACAAACTCTTGGCCGAATACATTGTCCTCTCTGCGAGGAGAAGAGCTTTGGGAGCTTAATAATGATTCAGATCTCGATTAGAAAGGTGAAAAACCTAAATATTCACGAAAACAGAGAAGATTTAACTTCAAAGATCAAGTATTCGCGGATACCAGGAAGCTTGGTCTCGTGAATGATTTAGATTTAGCAGATTTAGCTCAGGCTTGTTCAAGGATCCTTGGCCTTGTGAGTTAATAAGTAACGAGAAAATTAATATCAATGTTCCGCAGTCAATTGAAACGCTTAATTCCAATCATTTTGCCACAAAAAGGAGAATGATAAAAAATATGATGGAAAGTTTCATCAGAATGGCTTGCATAGGTAGTGGGCGAAAAGGCAAAATTTCCACCGATAACAATAAAAATCAAACTACATTTGAGGCGAAAAGCATATATGTTTTTTGTTTTATACAAACAGTAATAGTTTACCTTAAAACGGTTACGATTTCATCTTTCCTTCCAGGAAGCATTCTGTGAATGATGGCTTGACGGACAAGAAACATGCAGTGTAATTTATTTTCTTGAAAGAACATATTCTTGTGTTAATTATCATCAAAAGCTTTTCCATAATCACTTCCAATCCATTTCAAAGCTCTGAGATTAACTTGTCACATTCACATTTATAGCAGCTTGGTTGTTTTAAAATTGCCTACCTTGACAGCGCTTCCTACACGGTGCAATGATTAAAACAAATCTCTCAACATGCCACCTGGGGTATACCTAGCTTTTGTAAATATTAAAAGTAACCTGTTCAAGTAGCCGGGTACTTGTGCGAAATTCGAATGTCCGAGGGAACGAATGACAACTTTCAAAATAGTTTACAATGTTTACGGAAACTACTGGTACTGGTCTACTCATCGGACACAACTGACTCCATTACCTTTGATTGACTTCATTAAGATTGAATCGGTCTCTGTGAAGGTAGGCCTGATGGCTACATGCAACCCAAACACGTCATCCAAGGACGGTTCCATTAATAAAATTGTTTTGATTGCTGTATGCACATGTGGTTGTTTTATGTTTCTTTGTTGCTCGCAATGGACTCTGAAAGCGTAACTAATTGGATTTTTTTTCTATCAATTTATTTATAGGCACACAACGTATTTTTAAGATTTGTCGACCTAAAGATACTTATTATCGTACAATTTTGGCACGAATTTCGTTTGTGCAAAAAGCTCGAAACAACCTTGAGCTATCTGCGAGTAAAGGTTGCATATTTACAATGTCAGTGGTACTTGACTTTGTAGACTTTATCTCGAGGCTTATGCACTAGCCAAGTTAGATAGTGCAGCGGTGACATAACCGAATGTCAACATCTACACACCGACTACTATTAAGAGATAATCTGGAGTAGTTGCGGAATGCAAACATTGCTTGAAGTGTTTTCATCAACAATAAGTGTCACTCGTGGAATGAATGTCTAACATGATTTTGTGGAGTGGACAAATGCGAGGAACTGCAGTTTGAGCCGATTCAAATCGGTTGATAATTGGGTAAAGGTAAGCCATTTTCTAGGTAGATGATACGGAAATTACGATAAAATCGTTTACAACCATTTGACTTAATTGTTGTTAGTTAGGAGTTAATTGGAAGTTCTATTCAGTCGTGAGGCTTCTACGTGATGTCAAACCTTAATGACGTTCTTATCAATTGGTTTTTTTTTTATATATTTTAAACACGCGTTGAAGGGGTTATAAAGTACCTTTATAATTATAATGACTTAATGACCGAAATTGGGCTTCAGGGTGAACGGATGGATGGAAGTTCCTGAGACGATAAAGCAGTGGAAAGAATGAGACATTTTCCATCAGTTTTACCATTCGATTTCAAACTCTTTCAAGCAGGCCAAAGATGGTGAGACCGGATCTGACGGGGTTATGTATTTTTCAAGCCGTTTTCGGAAACCAGCACATACTGCAGCATTTTTGGCAATGACTACACAAGTCATTCCAATGGAGCTTGCTCTTGATGCACATTCCACGAATGAAAAGTCTTTCGATAAAAATGATCCAAGTGCCATTTATGGAAAAAAAGGGTTGAGGGTGAGGCTTTCAATTCCACTCTGTTCATTGAGCCGCATGACAATTTGATGTTGATATTGGAATTGAATGAGTTTAACAAACCGTGACCTTTCATTTCCAAGGCCAAAGATGACTGATGACATGATTTTGAGAAAGAATTTGAAAATCTGGGAGATTTGTCATAAGCGAAAGAATGAATAAGATTAGAGGAAGCAGACAGGAGTTATATTGTTAAGATTAAAAAGAGTTTCGGACACAAAATGGAGCCCTGTGGCACGCCAGCGAATGGATACTTGATTTCATGTTAAACAAAGTTGAGATATGGCACTAAATCACCAGTGGACGTAACGAAAAAATTATCATACTGTCTGTCATAAAGATGTTTTTGAAATTGTCCTTGTATTGGGTCGACAGTTGGGAGGGAGATTAAAATACACAGTTTTTGACGGACGGGCTGGTCAAAATCTGTTTTCATCTACTTGAGAAGACAATTTGGAGAGATAAATAGATGAATTTACTTTCCCAATGGTTTTACCAGCGATAAGAAGAAGAAGAAGAAGAAGAATCTGGGTCAGGAAATTTGTGAATGTCGAGATATTTTTATACTAATGCTTCTGCTCAAGTACGAAAGCAGATCCATTCGATAGAGTATCTGAATATTTGAATAGAATTTTTTTAATTTTTTGCTTGTGCCATAATTTTTCACTTGTTTGCATTTTTCTGCTTCCATTAGAAGGATTTTAATTGAAAGTCTCTAAACCTGCTACCCTCTTCACAGATTGTACCGTAATACGAATTTGCTTTTCAGGTATAGTTATGAACAACGAGGAGATTGTGACATGAAGAGAGACTTGAATTAAGGAGTAGTTAATTTAATTGTAAAAGCTGCAATGAGTTTATTATTTACAACTTTTAGCGTTTGAATCAATTGTGGGTATTTGGCCACTGTGCCTCATGGACGTTCAATTTTGCACCACCTTTCCTAGTAGAAGCCGGGTTTATCTTGACAATCACAAGCAGAATGTTGGCTTTTTATTCGCTACCATTAAAGCTTGTAAATTAGCTTAGGCGACGGATATCCATTCCCCCAAGAAACGAAAGCGGCCTATTTATAAGTCAATTCTATGTCATGGTTTGACTCGCTGTTTGGCAAGTTGGGTCTCTGTCATTCCCTGTTTGGGCTTTAAAGAAGCTTTATATTGACGATAATTTTTTATAAAAAAAAACATCGAGCAAACTTGCCGTATGTGGGGCTCAGCAAATTCACATGTAATCAACGGGAAGTCAAAGCATCCTTGACTTGTGACGATTTGGTGTGGTTTTTGGAGGGGTGTCATTATTGGCGCCTTATTACTTCCAAGACGGCAATTGAACCGAGGCATGGAAACCGAAAAATAATATTCCATTTTTATCGAGATTTTTACTACTTAAAAAACTAATAATTTTTGAAAAATACTGAACAATGTCTTTTAAAAGCATTTCAAAAAGACACCAACAGATGGATCACCATTTACTTAAGACAACTCTTTGATATTGAAATTTTTCTTTTTCTGCCGCGAATCGATTTCGTAATGTCTGAATTGTTTTCGTTTGACAATTCGGAAATAAAACATTACTGAGCATTGAGTTTAAGTGAATAATGTTAACTTTATCAATGAGAGAGAAATAGAGGGAGCTGGGCAGAAGAGGTACAAAATGGCAATCAATATTTAACATGAAGTAACGCATTAAAAAGATGTTGCCCCGATGGGTCCCCCTATTTCTCACAATGGACAAAAAGCGCATACGATTGACAATGGTGAAGCAATAAAAAGAATATAACCTTTATACATCATTATATAACAGACGCCAACAACAGTCAAAACTATGAATATTTTGGAAGGATGGATTTGCTTCGAAGAAAGCCCAAAAAAAATTAAAGTATTGACATTTTGAGATTCGAATGGGACATTTCTCATCGAGTTTTTGAAGAATAAAATAACCAGCAGCACAATAGTAAACTATTGTAACAGTCTGATAAGAAATTGAAGGATTGACGCCCCATTTGTCTTGGAGAAAAGTGTTGTTTCACCATGATAACGTACCAGCAGATTCATCCGGAATTTTCAAACGAGAAGGTTACTACCGTAGCAGAAGAATTTTTCAAATCATTTTTTTTTGGAGCGGTAAAGAACTGTGAACTGGGAGACCTAAAAGGAGATTTCATGTCTTTGCGATATTTCCCAACACAATTCGAAATTATTCGATAGATCTATTTTCTTAGAAGGCCCACCCTACTTGGACTTTCTATTCACAACATGCATATCTGCATGTGACCAAAAACATAAATAAAAAATTTCTGCGATAAGAAACCATGAATGTGGATTGGTCTACGAGTATTTTCCTATCTCTGGAAGGTATACTTCGGTAATTGAAGAATGACGCAATCAATTGAACAGAAAAGATGCAACGAAATTGCACTTAATTCATCAATTTCCCACCGAATCGAACGTCACCAATCTTTGATAGAAGCCACAATTTACATCTGTGTTACCTGCGTCATCAGCATATGGAACAAATTGACTAAACAATTCCTGAATTCATGTGTATTTTTTTTTAATTTTATATTTTTAACATGACATTTTAAATTTCGATACAAAATGATTTGGAAAATATGGCGCATAAATTCGCGGCAGCGACGTTCATTTCCTCTAAAGTAATTTAGCCGCGCAATTGCAATTTTGTCTTTTCAATCAATGCACATCTGCCAACTTTCGTTTTGTGAAAATTAAAATTTAAAATTAAATAAAATATAAATAAGAAAACTTATTCCACAACACGTGACATGGTGTCCCACAAAAAAAGGTATTTGTTACCAAGCTGACTTAGCCTCCTTCACAGACGTAAGCGAAACGAGTACACCTCAATAAACACAAGTTCTTACGATACACGTATCTATGTACAAAGTCGACTGTCTTGCTTATATAATCAGGAAACGAGCTTCAAGATAAAAAAAATTCCAAAGGCAAAACCACACCAGCAGCTCATGTGTTGGTAACTTGGAGGCTCGTCTCACTGTTGGGGTGCGGCAAACCCACTTTCACAACACTTGTAGTTGTGTGCTCCAACGTGGGGTGACTGTGTCTGAATCTGAATCTGAATCCAATGCAGCACTGGCGTGGCATTCATTCATTTATGTACGAGTATGTACTGGGGAAGGCCGCATTTGTGACGCTGACGTCGTTGATATTGTGCAATAAATATCTACCAATAGTTGAGCTACATTGAATCTGTTTAAAGGTCACAAAGTGTATAAGACCAGGTCAATGACTGCACACACAACTTCATGTATGCGAAACACATACAAAGACAGCTGTAGGCCCTCATTGCCCACGCAAGTACCGCGAAGCTCTGAAGGAGGCCTTTTTGGGTGCTTCTCGCTGCGGTCGCATTCGTACTTGTATGCATGATGCAACCCAGCCGGGTATTTGGGTAATTATCAGCCTAATTGCAAAAAAAGGGGACAATAATACTTTCTCATTTAATTTCGATGAGTAAGACACGTGACATGTAATACCTGAAAAAAATTTTAGTTTGCAAATAAATTGCAATGCACCTGCAGCAGGCCTGTCGATTTTGTGACGAAGACAAGCATTTGTGACTTGTGAAATTTTTGCCTCGAAATCAACTATAAATAGATACACAGATACAAGCATGCATAATCGAACTGAAGTGGACGGCGGGGCGATGACTAAGTGATCGGTTGGTTGACTGGACTGATGTACTCGTAATCATTTGGTATCTTAAGTGTGGCATTAGTTGGACATTTTGGTGATTTATTTTTGTTCAGTTTTTATCAGTCCGAAAACCGGAGAAGAGTGTGCAGGGCAATGGATGAATTAATTTATGTTTAACGGAAGTTTTGCGGCTCTTGTATGTAGTTTATGTGGCAATAATGTCGATTTTGTGTTTCTCTGCAGCAGATATATTGTTCGTGTACAAGGCATGGGAATGCAACAAGTTCGGTGTATATTAAATGAACTTCAATAAATATGTTCAGTCGCAGGGTTTCCTGTTTTTTTTTCCAAAATATTTATTATAATTACACAAGCCGTTTTGGGGAATTTCGAGCATGATCAGCACGCTGATGAAGATTCTTTGGCACAATTTTATTTATAAAAGTAAACATTTGGACATAATGTTTTTCACCTTAAGCATGATTTTAAAAAGTTCGAAAATATAAAACTGTGTAATTCTCTACCGAAAGTGATTTTTGACGCACTGAAAAATTGAGCACACTAAAGTGGCTAAAAACGTATCACCGTATTGTTCCATACAGTCGATAAATGATATTCTTAATTAAATTTTTAACATTTAAATAAAATTGAGGAATAATTGTAGCGCATCCTTTTGGTATGTTAAAACTAGTGACTTTGACAAGTATTTGAATTTGTAATTAATTATGTTACAATACAAGGGCTAAACATGCATGAAGAAATTGAACATTTTTTACTCCATTAAATTATTATTCTAGAAAAGTTATTAACTTCATTAAAATCAAAATTAAATAGGCATTTTTGATTTTTTTATTGAATTCATGAAGCTCAAGAGGTAGTCTATTAAACAGGTTGGCAACTAAGTATTTGCGGATTTTTTTTTAGAAAATAAAAGACAATTTGTTCATGGAATGAAATAACTTTATTCTGTAATGTTTTGCCCATTTTGAGCAATGACCTTTTGCCATCTTTCAGGCAGCATCATAAGTCCACGTTCATAAAACTTCTGGTTTTTAACAGCAAAAAACTGAACCTGGTACGATTGGACATCATCATCATTATTGTACTTTTTACCATTCAATGAATTTTGCAAAGATCGAAATAAAAAGTAATCAGATGGTGCAAGGTCAGGACTATATGGTGGGTCTGGCAAAACATCGCAACCAAGCTCCAATAATTTTTGCCGAGTGAACAAAGATGTGTTTGGCCTTACATTGTCATGACGGAATTCAACACCTTTTCGATTTGTCTATTCGAGCCGCTTTTCTTCAACTGCATTGTTCAATGTCTGAACTGATCGTTCGGTTGGGTGGTAAAAGTTCAAAGTAGACAATTCCTTTGTAATCCCACTAAACTGATAACATAACTTTCTTTTGATGAATACCAGCTTTTGATGTTGTTTGAGCTGGTTCACCTGGCTTGCTTCACGATCTTTTCCGATTGACATTGTTGTAGACAACCCATTTTTCATCACCAGTTATCAATCGTTTAAAAAGTGGTTCATTTTATTAACGTTTCTTGAACATTTCGCAGATGTTAATGCGTTGTGTTTAATGATTTTCTTTCAGTTCATGAGGTTCAGTTCATATATTGAGTTTTCGTACGTACAAAGAACGAAGTTGTTTTAAGCGATTTTAAATGCATTTCTTACGTGCTGTACTGTGATGACCAGAGCGTTTTACATCTTTGAGTGAAAAATCACCAGAACGAAATTTGGCAAACCAATTTTGACACTGTCGTTCTTTTAAAGCTTCATCACCATAAACAGCACATTATTTATTGTGAGCTTGCGATGTGTTTTTTCCTTTCCGGAAATAAAATAGCAAAATATGACGTAAATTTTTTTTTTGTTTTTCCATTTTTCAACAGACGCCAAACAAAAACTACACAACCGATCAAAAAAAATTTTGTTTACTGATTGACAGTTGAAGTACCAACTATCAAATAACAAAATGTGTGTGACATATATGTATGTAGTCTATGAAAAAGTATATTAGATGCCAATAAGTTATAACAGTTGAGAAAGCGATGATTGTTATGAAAAGCTCATTAGCGGTTAACATTTACCACTTAAAAAAAAAAATTCAAAAACTTTGTAAAAAAATATGTGCTTGAGTAGAAGTATCTTTGAATTAAGGAAAAGACAAAAACTATGGTCGCTTCGCCTTCTTTTCCAAATAGCCTTTTAAATACGTTTTTGAACAATAATTAAAGGTTGAAAGTTATTGTTGCAGGCCCCAATCTAACAAACTGATAAACTGTCTCAAGAAGTCGATGAGAACAGAACTGCCTAAAATATATAATGACATAATGTTTTTAAAACGCTGCAAGTATAAGAACTTACACGGTCTGAAGAGTGAAAGTTTAAAGAAGGTCGATGGGTATCAAAAGAAGGGTGGTGATTACGAGCTTGTGCATCACACACCAATGCCTAAGAACTTCGCGGTCATGATTGATATCTGCTAACAGGTTCAGTGCAGAAGGACTGGACAGAAGCATCCAATATCATTCGCAATCCCGCTTTTTTAAAATAAAAATAATGAATAAAATAGGTCCAAGTACTAAACCCTGTGGAAGACCAATCCGAATATCTAGAAATTCACTTAACATGTCCCCTATCTGTACTCTTTGCTTTCTGTTCTGTAGTGCATCTTTAATAGATCTAATTGTCAATGGCTTATGAAAGACCGTCTTTATAGAAAATCAACAATTCTCCGTTTTACCACTTTCTCAAATAGTTTCAAAATGACCCGAAAGAAGAGATATCGGTCTGTAGTTAATAAAAATGCAATTTGTCCCCTTTTTTGAAGACTGGAGCAACCTCGGCAACCTTCAAACTAAAGATATATTCATACACATATATATACACCCGATAAAATGCTTTTATTTAACAAATGTGTTAACTCGTTTACAACATTCAAAGAAATACCTTTCAGAAAAGCATTCGAATAGTACTTTTGGATAAATTAATCTGAGTTGTTTAGCAACGTGATACATTTATGTTATGCAAAAGAAGTGATCGGTTCAAATACAAAACTATCCTGTGAACTACTTTCGTTAGCAAAACACTGTTCTGTACAAGAACTATGAACCGAAGAGTTGATATATGCTTTTGAAAGAGTATTAGGGGCAATGCTTGCCTGTCATTGTGTATAATAATATAAGGCTGAGGTTTGTTAGATAGCAAGGTAGATCAATAAGCGCTCGAAAATTGAGTCGAATCAACTATTGATTGGGATCGAAGATCCAATAAAGGAATATGGCTTCTGAGAATACATTATAGACTTGAATTTTTCAACACTGAGATTCTAATATTATCGAAGTACAAGAACAGGTCAGAGTCCTTAAGCACACACTCAGCGCGTTTAATAGAAAGAATGTCAATTGTGGATCCGAAATGACTACCTTGTAGCACTCCGGAGGTGGGGAGACCATATTGGAAATTACGGATCTGAAGTGCGAATCTTTATAGTGCTCATTTTCTTACTAGAATTTTTTCTAGTTGCCACAAAGAACGAGAAAATTTCAAGCGGCTTAAGTTTCGGTTGAATAATTTGATGAGTTTTCTTTGCGAAGTTTCGCTGAAGTCAGAAGTTACAGCGTGCTTGGCAAATTTTTAGATGTAAATTCAGTCACATTTATGTAAAAGATCGTCTTCTGACGAATCCACACTGCTAATGGGATAGAAGAAATTTTTAAGGTAAGTGAAAGAACAAAGAGTCGAAGTGCTTCGGGAACTGTTGACACCGGTCAACAGCCATGGTCGTAAGATACCTGATGTGAAGTTATATTGATTACCATGAATCGTAAATCGAATACAGCTTAATGGAAATACTTCGGATACAGAATGGCGTAGAGCAGAAAACAGTTTAGAAGGACTGTCAACCTTGTGGGAAGATCGGTCGCTACTGGCCATTCCTGGACGGATCGACAAGCATATGATTTTCATTTCTTGTGAACTTCAAGCAAATAAACAAAATGACAACTTGCATGATATTGAAACGTATTCTTAACATCGTGAAGAATATACATCCCCTAACACTCCACTTTATAACCCATGTTCTAAATAATAGTAAGTTGGGGATAAAACCGATAATTATTTAAGTTTCTTTTCTACATTTTGCCCAATTGTGATAATAAATTACGTCAAACAAATTTGTTCGGTCAAAATGAATCATAAAAGAAAAAAAAATTAATGGGACGGCACCTCTATTATCTAAGCACGATAACAGCCATTAATGATCGTAAAAACGATTGTTGGATTTGCAAAGAATTAAGGCCGAATTACATTCTCAAGTCATGCAACATGTTAACGTAACAAATGGAAAATTAATTTTGGTTGAAATGTTCAAGCCAATATATGACTTGAACATATTCGACAGTCCTTAGACCTCATTTCCATCGTTACAAATCCCCTCACCGTTTTCACGATGTAAAATAATTTTTCTGGACCCGGGCTTCCGTAGCAAGGGCCAAAAGTAACGCCCAGACATCAGTGCCACAAAATTTAAGGAATTCGTATCAGCAATTGTTATGAAATTTCTCTGAACTCAATCGCAAAATAGTCATCTCAATTTATCGCTAACAGGCGTCATATAACCTTTTGTCATTGTCGCCTGACGATAGTATTGTCGATCCAACGTTGGGCGTCATATGCGAGTATGTAAGGCTTTTGTGCAAATTTAATTAATAAGTGGTTGGAAAATTGTTCAAGCTTGTAAATGTATCGTAAGACGGCAATTTGATGAAGACAAAGTCTCTACTTTTCGAAACATACTCACTAAATTCAGTGATTTTTAATTTTACGTGGACCTCCTGAGGGTAAAGTACATTTTAATTTTTGAAATTTAAAGCTAATTGGAATGCGCCACTTTTTCAATTGGGAAGTATCCATTTTCGATCAAGCTGTGAATAGTTTAGGGTCTTTCAGAAGAGTGATGAGATAAAACTGCATCGGCTTGACAAATACTGTTTAGAGCAGCCGAGATTGCTCTAATTTCCAGCTTCTGCAGTTGCTTACTGGTTACAGTTCTTCAAATGTTGGGTTAAACGTGATTCTAAAGATTTGAATTGGTATAACCGTTGGGGACCTCGTTGGAACCACATCAATTCAACATCGAGAAAAAAACTCCTTGCCAATTCAGATGCCATTTATTGGGTTAAATTTGAGATAATTTACCATATTAACAAATATTTAAACTGAAATATAGGAGTTCTTAGTACAGTGTTTAAACGGCGCGAGCAGGTTTGCTTCGTCCACCGAGCTGACACCTGGAAAATCATTGCATTTTCAATGTTCTGAATTAGTTTCTGAAAGTATAGGAAAATCAAAAACCTCTAATAGGAAAGTCTTTTTGCTTGGCAATCATAATCTTGCGTGGTAGTTATTTTTTCCTGTTTTTCGAAAGAAGTTTTTTTTGGAAACACTGATTTTTATAAACTACGAAATATTAAAAAGAATTGTAGAATTCATGTTGAATAAAACAAAAATATGAGTGGGTGAGATTCGCAAAAAATGTTAACATTCAAAACGAAAATCTAAAATAATATTTATATACATACATATATACGTATATTTTTTAAATCGAAACAATAAAAACAAAAATAAATAAAGCTTTTCGAATGCCTTTATATAAGATTCAAATTTATTGGAATATGCAAGAAAAATCAATGTAAATGCGTATATGGGTCAAAAAATTGTTTTTTTTTTTTTTTAAAACACATCATCTGTGCAATTATCAGGTTTTTTATTATTTTTCAAGGTCTCAATCACAAGCCTCCACAAAACGACTTTTTCTTGGGAAAAGTATACACCTCCTGAAATGCCCTCGTGTTCCAAAGAATTACCGCTAAATAAAATCGAAGAAGATCTATGACCAGACACGAATTCTGAATGAATATTTTTTTTATCAAATGTTTGCAGAAAAAGTAACTCCAAACCAAAAGCTCCGAGGCACGATCACAACTCATTGTACTCGTAAGTACACAAAAATAATAAAATGAACAAACTATTAACCAAACAAATGATAAAATCTGCAAAAAAAAAACGATAATACGAAAACAGTCTCGCTCACTCTCTTGAATTTGAAAAGCTTTTTCGGTCTTGGCGCAAGCAACTCGTGGCTCGACTATATAAGCGACTGACGATTGTATCTCGCGCTTTAGTTCAATTGTGGATATATAATCAAAAAGGTGAGCAACAGTTGCGACTCACTGTAACACAAAACGTCGATGAAAACTTGAAACGTGTTAAGCAAAACAAAATAAAAGATAAATTTTTTTTATAACTATTTTACTTGAAAATAATAGTTTTTCTAAAATTTCAATCGGTTTTTTGAAAAAGAAAAAAATAATATTGCCATTCACTGTTTTTATGTAACTTTTGTGACGAGTGTACGTGTATAAATTTTCCGGTGCATTTTTAATTTTGGTTCGCGTGTGCAAAAAAAACACAACAAACAAACAAGTTTAAGAAAACGAATCGAAAGCCGAAATATAATTTTCGAGGAGGCCTTAGTCCAAAATTAGAATGCCCCAACGAATTATTTTTGGCGGGCACAACAATCATCAGCAACAACAGAAGGAATCTTCTGCAACAATCCGATAGATACAATTTTTGAAATTCAAATCGAAATACGTATCTTTCGCCCGATACCGAGTTACGATTTAGAATGCAGTCGGTCGGTTAGTTAGTACCACAACATATCTGCAATCCGCAGTGCATCAAAAGAGAAGAAATATCGTGTGCAGCAAAATAGTGAACAGAGTTTTATAAAGAGAACCAGAAAACAATTTCGAAATTATTCGTGTGGGAGAATCCGACTAGTTCAGACATAAACCGTTCGAAGTGCGTGGTGAATAAATAAATAAATAAATAAATAGAAATCGAAGAAAAGTTTTTTTTTACACTTTGTTTTTGTTTTGGTTTTAATTGAAAGTAAATTTCGCAAATTTGTTGAATTAATAAATAAGAAAATGAGTGGAAGAGACAATCGGCCTAGTGGCCAAATAACCAGCGCAATGGGCAAAATAAAGGATAAATTAATACGAACCGTAACGGACGCGGTAAGTTGAAAAAATGCACAAAAAATATTTTCATAATTATTTTAGTCAACACTTAAAGACGATCACTTTTGAAACAATGCAGATGTTCAGATAATATTTGTTTCTTTAAAATATAAAATGAAAGTGTGAGGTCGTAATTGCATCAGGAAACTTTTGAGGCCAACAAGTGCTTAATTTTGGCGAAAAAATTGGCTTTTAGTGCGTATTATGTGATTGGATTTTGGCTTATTCAACAGCTTGTTTTATTTGACCTTAAACCACTCACCCGATGTTATCTCTTAAAAATGAATTGCATATTTTTTTTAAAAGTTTCTTTGACCCCTCAACTATTTTCCCAATGGAATCGCAGCCATTGAACTCCTTTTAGCGCATTTTCAAAGCTCTAGAAATAAGTTTTTCAGTCTTGTCAAATAATTTTTTGAGAGCTTAAAAACTCGTTAAAAAAAAAACTCTAAGAAAAGGTCCGATCGCCTCTCATCTTTAGTGGCCCCAGTCTTCTCGGGACAAGCGGCTCAAAGCCTTAGTCTTTGTCAAGAACTGTAGAGGTAATTCGTCATTATGAAGAGTATAATGTTCTAAAGCTTGTCGACTTATATTTTGAATCTATTTACCTTGAAAGAAAAAAATCAAATCGGACAGTTGCCGCCACTTTCAAAAGTAAAATCATCTTTCTTTTCATTTTGGGCTTTTTTAAGAAAGATGATCTTATTTAAAGTCAAATTTGGTAATTAGGTCTAATTGATTTGGTATAGGCCATTTCAAGTAATCCGAGGCTCTAGAGTTCTTCAAAAAGTTTCCTATCGACTATACCCAAAATAGAGAAAATATGTCAGACTCTCGGACTAAAGAAAAAAAGGAGCGACAATATTTGCTGTGTGGCGAACACATTGTCCTTGTAGAGGAGTGTATGCCAATACCTAAACATAGTTGAAAGGAAAGAGGGAGCTAATCTGGATGAGTTTGAATACGCCAGTCCATGGATGCAAAAGCTATTCAGCGGTCAGAGACTCTTGCATAATGAACACCACCTTTAATTGTACTTTGTAACAGTCCGTGGGACAAGACCTTAAATTTTTTTGGAAACAAAAAACAGAAAAACAAGTGGTTAATCAACAAAATAATTAATTCATTTTTTCTACAAAAGGGGCCAATCGAGATTGTAAACGAAACAAAATTATATTTTACGAGTGCATCTTGCAATTACACTTTTGTTTAATTTTTTTAATGGGCAAAACAAGTTAAAGAATTCCGACTTCAGAAACTCACGTGACACATTAAACGCTTAAACAAATTCAATGTTACAAAGAAAGTTCGACAGCCAATTAAGCACAATTAAGTCCGTCACCTGCTCATAAGAAATATTAAGTCGGTTCTATGCTTTTTTTTCAACAATTTTTGGCATGTCTCTCAGTTCACATCGGCAGTACATTAGGTTTTGAATTCGAAGTCAGAAAAAAATTAACATTTAACGAGTATGCAGAAAAAGTTTTAATATATTAAAGCTTTGCGTATTTTTTTATTCATTCTTGAAGCATAGCTGGCAAAGGTGGTCACCACAATCAAAATCGATTTAAGAATTTATTTTCGGTACAAGTACGCATCTTGAGCGAGAAAATACACTCAATCATAAAAATGTTATTAAAAATTAATGTTATTTGGACATATCAGTCATCCGGGGGAAAATACTTCCTGAAAATTTAAGAAGTTTGTTTTTAGTGTTATCATCTTCTTGTTTATAAAAATGAGCTGATGGTTGAAGCTATTAAACTAAAAAAAGTTTCAAAATTAGATTTGGAACTATTTAGACAGAAAAAGGTTTGGATCTCAGAAGTGAACTTGATTTGATGTTTGATGTTTTGTGAACTCAAAGTCAAGACCGAACGTGTGAAGCAGGGATGGACTTTAATATGTCCAGAATGATTCAAACTTTATGCTTGTTCAGGTTGACCAAATTTTCTATTCTTTCCACTTTAAAAACTCGTCACTCTAGTCTGAATGGATCACAACTTTCATGCTGATCCCAAACCTGATCTATGAAATATATAGTATATATGGAAAGAACTGCATGACTGCCTTTGAGGTTTACGACATGCTTTAAGAGCTGTAAAACCAGCTGACCGAAAAGCCAAACAAATGTGAATAAAAAGTTACTATGCCGAATGCTTTTAATTCAGTTAAATAATACACATAAACCTTCTGACGAATGTCTCCAGGTAATTAGTAATCATCAACGTGACAGTCGCAATTGTCAATTAGCTTCAAGATATTGACATCACCTGCGTCGAATGCTTCCTAATAATTTAAACTGATTTTTAAATTCTTTTATTTAAGAAATTCAAAAACGATTCTGTTTTTTTTTGTTGGTGTGTATCGTTTCATCTACACTCTTGATCACGAAATTTTGAAAAAAAAGATTTCGATTTGAGCCCATATTCAGACGCAGAAAGCTATGACCGGGATCGGATTCTAGGCTCTTAATAATAGTAGCCCTTAAGCTTCTATAAGGGCTACTATTATTTAAAAACAAAATCGTGAAAAGTGGGGCGACTCAATTGAAGCTTTTTATTTATTATTTTTAAAAGTAATGTCTCGTTACCGGACAAAGATAAACGATCAATTCTTTGAAAACAACGACATTGTGCCAGGAGATAAAAAATCAGACTAAGATTCCTCTTTCAGTCTAACAAACCTTTCCAGCTTGTGCCTGAAGTTGCGTTAAAAAGAAAAATCATCAGCCACTCCTGAATCTGCATGCAAGTTAATGAACAATTCTTTATAATGAAGATCAACTGTTTGAAGAAAATAAATTTACATCCACAGCAGAGCAGCAAAATTCCTGCATTGTATATTCAATAAAATCAATTTTGATTTTCTTACGAAATAAGATTATTCAAAGTTTGCATGCTGTTTTGAAATCAAATCAAAAATGATCGATGACTCCAAGAAATCTACGCAAAATTTGTTTATATCAATGTTAACACGTTTTTTGTTTTATTTAAAAGTTGATCTTTGTGGTCGAAAGATAAAAATAAATACATATCCAAACACGTCACATAGTTTATTAGTTTAACAGACTCGGAATTCATGCGAAGCAGACACAAAAATAAAAACAGCGTCCATCTTCAAAATATTTATTTAAAAAAAAAAAAAAAATTGGAACAAAAATAGAACTAATTAACGAGACTCGCCCACTTCTGCTCACTCAATTGGCATAAAAAAAAATTAAAAAAATAAATAAAAGAAAATTTAATAAATTTCGTTCCTAATTGATCTTTAAATACAGTTATCATCACCGCAGTCGATACTCTTCACATCAATATATTTATAGCGGCATGTGGACAGTATGTAAATTTGCCATTCCAAAATAAGCCAACGTCACTCGCCATAAATGGCAATACGTCTCGTTCGCCTCTTCAAAGTCACATGAAAGTTCAAAAGTCCAACAAGCTAAGGTGAAATATCTCAGCTTAACTGCGCCTCGCCCCGCCAAACAAAAGGATCTAACGTATATTTAGCCGATTAGAAATACCCACTTGTGAAATGGCTAAGTCCCCGTGGTCTTCTCCACCGCCATGTCAACGTTTGCCCACTTCAGTAAGGCAAATTAAATTAACACACTCGATTAGGCGATTACGAACGAAAGATAGTGCAGGTATCACTGCACATTTTCCGCCTTCCCACAATAGATAGTTTATCTAAAATTTTTCCAAAAGCTTCCATAATAAGCGGTCTATATCTTTTAAGCGTTTTGCAGTCTTTTTGTATGATCTCGAAGACTTGTTTCACAATAAGGTGGTAATTAGTTCGAAAGCAGGAAATGTTTGCGTGCTCACCCTTTCACCTCTTTTGTCCTCCGCGTTTGTTTGAGTTGCGCGCTTTTTTTTTTTTTTGTAGTCTGACTTTGCGTTATCAGGGGCGTTTTAGTGGATGAACGTTCTCACCTGATGACATTGTTATCACATCGAAAAGCAAAGCTGACGTTGACTTTTTGGCAAGAGTTTTGCCTTTTTTTTTTTTGTTTAAAGAATGCAATGACAAAAAACAAGCAGAACAGAAAGTCGTGTGTTCATGTAGCTTTAATTAGCGGCGGCGAGGTAGCAAAAAACTTTGTAACATTGATTTGCTGTCTATCCTGATAGCTGTGCCAATCGGTAATCGATTTAGAGATTAGGAAATCACAATCCAATTAAGGTGCTGCTACTTTTAACCCTTGAATGTCAAAGACCTACAATAATCCTGACTGTGAAGATAAGTACACTGCGTAGAACAAGTTTTTGTTACGGAGATCAGGGATAAAATTTTAGGGCTCTTGAAAGACGGTCTTAAAAGGGGGCCACATGGATGAGTCTTTTGCTATATGTGATGCGTGGGAAGAGTTGGCTGCTTTCTTTTCGTTTTTATTTGCGTCATCCGGTTCCGGGTGAAAATTTTTCAACAGGTTTAGGTATTCGTCGCTTAAATTGTAACCTCATCATTGTGATACGCAGTGTCTAATAAACATTTGAGTTGATTCATTTACAAAGGTCAAGATCTGCATTATAGCTTGAACACGGACTCCACGTGTATTCACTGGCGAGATAATCGGAGCGTAAAGTGAGAAATTAAGAACGAGCGGATAGACGTTTTAAGAATAAGGCTTTCTAATAACAAGACAGACACTTTATCATGCCGGCAATCTGTTTGCGGAACAGATACTCTTACACTCTTATAGATATTTTGTTTTGTTTTTTCTTAAATGAAGAACATTTATTTATGTACACGTATGTCATTAAAATTAAGTAATCTTCTTAATTTGCGACAAGTTTCGAAAATGTGAGGGAGACAGATAAAACGAGACTGAGGTCAAGATTCGCTACAAAATTAGTTCTGATTAGAGCCGCTGTTATATGATGATTAGGCACAAAGCGTATACAATGCGCACTTGCATAATTAAGAGTGAATTCTTCATTTTCTGATCTGTATCAGCAGAGTTAGTCGCGCATCGGGCTTGTTCGCTGTTTATATGTATGTACAAACATGTATCTCCTCTGGATGAGGCAACAAAGCTACCAAAATAAATACATGAATGACGCTTTCTATTATTATCGTAGACGCTAGTCGGCTAAATTTTATTTTATGACACGACTTGATCCCGTGATGTGCGCAATTTACGAGTAAACTGTGATGCCTTTTACGCATTTTCATTCAGAAGAGACTCAAAGCAGACATCAGAGTGTTGCGTTCATTCACTTTGAATGATCGCGAAGAGAATTGTGGTTAAACTTTTTTTCTTTTCTTTTTCCTTGAATGAAAATTATACGTTTTTGGGAGCAGATTTAGATTCAAAAGCCCTTTTTAGGTTTTATTCATTGGAATTTGTTGACAATTGGGGGATTGGCGGGAGTCCGAAAGAATGTGATGTGGATATTGTGGGAAACACCTCTTAGTTGTTTTTTTTTTATGCAAATGGGATGTATTTTTAAGGTGGACTCGCGAACACGTTTTCAATGTGCCTGTTTGTTACTCAGCCGCGCCAATATGGCTGAACCGATTTTTATTAAAGTTTGGCGTAGGCTTAGTTTTGCAATTAGTACAATTTTTGTTTTTAAATCGAGATCGCATATATATTTGTGACTAAACTAGGATGAAAGAGCCCTCTACTTTTCGAAATCGCAAATTTACTTTAAAGGAACATTGTTTAGGTTTTAAAACCAGCCCTATAAAAAACATTCTCTCAGAGTGAAACTTCTCATCCATCGAGGAAAGAAGGAAAACTCTAACATCAAGACTTGTAAGCAAAATATATGAATCATATACTCCCCCTGTCCTAGCCAACTCAATCATAGTCTTAAAACGTTCCAAAACAACAAAAAACCCATCAGCCCTCGATAAATCCCTTATGTTTGCGAAAAAAAAAGTTGGCCTGGAACCAAATAAACCTTGGAAACTATCACGAGAATCTTTCAATACAGAACTCACTCGATTTAAAAAACATTCAACTCGGAATGTGAAATATCTTCAGCATTTTCATGAGCTAGTCTGGCCCTTCATCGATAATAATTCGACTATTCTCTTCACGGATGGCTCAAAGTTTGAGGAAGGCTCTGGGTTCACAATCGTTGACTCTAAAAACAATCTTGTTTCCGTAGAAAAACTACCATCGTATTCCTCAGTCTTTTCTGCCGAAGCCTTAGCAGTTTTGAAAGCCACGCAAATTGCTTTTAAATCAAAGAAAAACACTGTGATATGCACGGACAGTCTTTGAACTTTACAAGCCATCGAAAATGTTAACAACCGGTTAACAAAGACGCTCCAGCGACATGTCATCTCTGCCAACTAAACTTCCAGTTTTCCATCAATCATTTAACTACAGACTCCTCGAAAATCAACGTCCTTTTCGTCACTGTGACGAATTAAATTCTGACATGATTGCTTCGGTTTTTGAAATTCCCGAACATGACAGTCGGAACTCAGTAAATAAAGCTCTATGCGGAGAGTAAGGAGGAGCCCATTCCTGTACGGAAGAAAAGACAGATCACTGATCACTTAGTATTTGTGAACTTTTTTATCACAAGATCAATAACGTTTTGGCGCGTATATGACTTTCGATGAATACACCACAAGGTATGGTAAGAATATTATGGCACGGCCATCTCAAAATAGACGTTATTATTCTTGGGGCTACCTTGAGCTTTAAAAGAAGAATGCAAAAATGAATAAGGAACTTTTTTGTCTCGGAATGAAAAGCCAACCTGGTCCATTGTGGGTCCGTAAGGTTCACATTTTACTCCAACTTACTCGTCAGTGACAATGAGCTGAAGTCGAAAAATCACGGACTTGACTCCGCGGTGTCATAGGCACCTTCGCAGCAGTCAAAACGGCAAGTAATGTCCCAAAGGTATAGTACCCGAAGGTACTTTGGAATAGCGTTATGGCCCGTCTGCAGTCATTCCTTCTAAGTTCTTCAAAGAGAACATTTTCTAAGTGGCCTCGGTCGGTTTTTACAAAATATTGAAGGTAGAACTTCAAAGATAAAGATTAAGAAATATGGTAATGATTTTGCTAGTGGTAGACAAGTGACGAAATAAATCCATTGATTTTTATCACCTACCTTGCCTTGAAAGACAAAGACACTTTTCATTTTATATTGTTTTCTATTCGAAAATCATGAACACCTGTTACGCAATATTTGGTGATGCTCTTTTAGGGAAATTTAATTCTTTTTTGTAGACTCTTTTGGGTGTTTTTAAAATCACGTCTGTATTCGGCCTGCCAAATAATTCTTTCTTTTGTGCCAACTTTTTTGAGTTTTGTCAACAAATATGTTTATGCTAAGTAGCACCTGGTAAAGAGGCTGTTAGCCGGCAATGAGGTCTTTTGTTCGTCGGCGTTATTTGCAACGATTGCTGTTTGAGCGGTTTGAGTGAAACGAGCTAGTAGTTTCGAAGTGAACGTTTTAGAAGATAGAACTTTGCATACGGAGTGGTTCCTAGATTACTCCAGAGCTTACTGGTTCATTTGATGTATTAAAGAACAGACATTTAGTTTGATTTTTTTTTTCTTGGCTGAAGTTAAGCCTCAGAACGTTCGCAAAACTTATCCCAAGGCTCTGATCATGAATTAAACGATCAACATAAACATCGAAATTGTTGGGAAAACACACAATCCGTATCGGCTTGTCAATTTATTTTCGGTGCTAACATTGAACAAATGGATGATGATCTTCAATCGTCGGTCCATAAACTGGTGATCACCGATCGTTTCAGCCATTGTATGGTCAGTGATAACGCGGCTGTGAATTATTTTTGTACTGTCTTATCAGTGCCTGAGAGCAGCACCAAAGAAGTAAATGTTTTCTCAACTTGCTGATTAATTAAAGTATAATCGATGCAAATGAACGAGTGGGAATCTTTGGTGATGAAATTTTACGGTCCCATTTGTGGGGTCAACACTCAAGACGCAAATATTTGAGAATCTCTCGAACTTTTTAATCAACCAGAGGAAAGACACTTTTGTGAACAATCAAACAAACAACATGGGTTGACAAGTGACGACATTTAAGTTGATTTATAAATGGACAGAAGAGGAGTTTCGCATGGTCTTCGGAATAATTAGTATAAAAGATTTGCACAAGCTTAGATTAGGTCATAGTGATCTTCTTTAATTGTAAGTGAAGAGATGGATTTCATTTAATTCCCAAATTGTATAAGTTTTTCGTTTTTATACTTGAATATAATTTTTTTTCTTTCTAGGATGACAATTTGGGTTACGAGCGAGTTCAAGGCGGTGAAGGTACACTTTCCACCTCAACAACAGCAACAAGCTTGGATACGATTCTTGTGGACGATCCGTTCTCGTTTCAAGAGCGAAACAAAAGCCCAACGCTACAGTTTGCTCCGATTTTGGAAGGTGATGATATTAATGAGCCACCGACACTTGGTGGACAACAACAGAACGTCGTTGGTAGTACAAAGAAATTGACAGGCAGTGCCACAGAGCTGCAGCCATTGCCACCACCGCCGCAGTCAACACATGGACACAGCCATCATCATCGTGGAGCCATTTCAGATGCTGATTTAAATCGAAGCAAGCAATCTCTGAAGGGTTCAAAGGTTTCCTTCGAAAAGAAGAACGACAGCAGTGATGAGGATAGCTTTGAAGATAAGCGTGATAAGTTCCAGCAGCAGAAGACTGTCAGTGTTGATCATAAGGGAATTCTAAAGGTAAGCTTCAAGAGGAATCATTGCTTTGGTCAGTTGAATAATTTTGTTTTCTTTTTTTTTTCAAAGGATTTAAAAAATATCCTCGCCAATGACAATCGACGTCAGTTTCAAGCTAAGAAACATGTCTCCTTAGATATTAGAGGCACAACTTTCCTTGAGGATCTTCTTCGAGATTCTTCTTCAGAAGAGGAATTCCATAAGACACGTAAGGAATTCCAAGGACGCAAGCATCAAAGCTTAGATCCACGAGTGAGTTTCAAACTCAAGGGTGACGTGGCAAACACATCGAGCACAGACAGTGAGGAGGAGGTTGACACTGAGCAGAAACGCCTTATTCATCGCTATAAGGATATCACAAAACCTGTAATCATTGATTTCAAGGATCTTGAAAGCGACGACGAAGATTACATTTCGGCGCGCACAGCTTTTCAAGCACAACGAGCTGTCAGTACGGACAGTAGAAAGAGGTACATCCACAGAACTCTCTCAAAACATTCGTACATCTTTTCTTAACAAATCCAATCCTCATTTAGCCATCGTTTCTATGAAATGGACGAGATCGGCAGCAAAAAGAGTGAAAATTTGCGACACTCTGTACCATTCGTGCGGCAAATCACTGAAGATGGCAAACCCAAACTGGAGGTCTACCGTCCGACAACGAACCCCATTTATATTTGGACCCAGGTGAGTGCACTACACTAAATATCAGTCTACCAAGTGAAGGTAGGTCAGAAAATCGCAAACGATGGCAAAATTTGTTAAAATCGTAAAAAGGCGACACCGACAACGAACACTCTGAGTCACTCTGAGTTTGGATAAAATTGTCCATTCAGCAGCAGGAACGAAAGCCTCCTTTTGCCAAGGCAAGTAAAATTCAAAAGCTTTAAGTAGGCCAAACGCATCGTGATAAGCATTCTTTGTTTGGGTTAACCCAACACTCGTTGACCAGTCTGCATCAGGTTACACCTTCTGCTAGGTCAAGCAAATCAGTTCGTTCCATGAAATACGATGCCTCTTCAAACGATTCTAAATAAACTGTAGACGCATTTAGAATCGAATTAATTAATAACACTTTATGAGCCGCCCGCAGCATATTTACGACAAGACTTGCATCGATGTTTTAATTAAACAATAAACAAATGGATGTGTACGTTGGGGCTTGGGATGTGCACCTGAAGCACCACACCAGCCAACGAACAGGCCATCATGCATGGATGCGCCCATCACGTGGAACGCATTCCTGCAAAGACCTTCCTTCGTCCTTTTATCCCAGTTCAGTTCTTGTTGTTCACTTGAGCATTTAAGTTGTGCGTAAATTTCGCTCTTGTAATCTTGTTTACGCGGGACAAAGCCAAAACAAGTGCTAACCAGAATAATCATCTTTTCACCAGGATCCCTAGCAGTGTTCCTCTCTCTTATCTGCGTCATAAGGTTTTTTTGTTTGTGATTTTAGTTTGTTTTCGAAACCAAAGTCTTCTTCTGTACCACGAACGATCCGACTTTCACCTAGTACTATCCTTATCAGTCCTATACGCTTAAGCTTTATCAGCATCCAATTGGATTCTATGCGAAATTGTTTCTACAAAGGAAACAACATACAAAATAATTGAAATTGAAATAAAAAAAAAACAATGTCACCCACAAGTAAGTTCACATAGTTCTAGGACGAAATCTGATAGCATAGAGTAGTTTCCCTCAAGGTGATCTTTTCACTGCTCGAGATGACAGCACGCTCCGAAGAAATGCAAATAAACAACGAAAAAATATTTCAAAGCTTGATAAGCAAAGTCTGAGTCTAGCAATCGATGAAAACAATATGTTTGTTGATTGGATTCAATAAATCTCGGAACTGTTGCAGATTCAGTCGTTTTTCATCAGTCAGTGCGAAACATTATTCATCGGTTTGTGGAGGAGTTTTGAAAAGTGTAAAGATATTCAAAAGTAGTGATTGCCTTGTTCAGAAACCGGGTTTAAACCTTAGAGGTGCAGCTTTTTGACAAAAAAAAACACAGTGTTGTACAGAGTTTCGGTTAAAGGACCTGAAAGAAATTTTAATATTTTACCATATATCCTATCGGGCTCCCTTTATCTGATTCAAATAAGTTTCTCAACTTGGTGAAAAGTGCATTTTTTAAATAGACAAAACTATATTAGGATCTTGTGATTTATCTTGGCGAAGCCTTCTCTCAACTCTAATATACTTGTTCCTTGTCTAACAGTTGCTAGAAGACCGTAGAGGTTCTTATTGTCCTAAATAGGAGAAAGCCTTACTTGAAATGTTTCCTTTAAACAGGAAGTTGTTCGCATTTTTCAAATGTCTCTTTGGAAATGTCTTTTCATTAAAACTTAAGGTAATCAGAAATGTCTGTTGTCAGGACATAAGTGGGTTCTAAATACTTTCCCAAATTTGGTGAAGGTCTAAGTCAATTAACCTCTCTAGTCAACTTGATCTCTAACTTAATTGTCGTCAGCTGCAACCTAAGATTTTTCTCTGTTCCTCTGATATGATTCATCTGGCTTTCATGACCGTGGTATCTGATAAGATGTATTCACAATCTTCTTCCCTTCCCACGTGGTTATTTAAGCATTCTACATCGAGCTCCGGCAATGCAATAAAAAAAATTAAAAACATATTCTTACAGATCTAACTTTATTCTTCACTCAGAACGGTGACGAAAATAATTGACAAGATGCTCAGCCGGTCTCACCGAAGTCACGGAACCTTTTAACTTAGTCGGCTCATTTAGAGTTCGGTGGTGTCAATCAGACATGAGTTAGTCATTGAACCTTTGTAAGCACTCATCGTGCTAGCGGGATCACAATTAAGACGATTCGTCACTTTAAACTGTGTCATCCCTTAATATCCAAAGTTCGCACAATTTAATTCGTCTCCTCAAGAAAACCGTTTTTGAGCTTTACTGCTCGACTAAGGATTTTCAAGACAATTTGTGCAGTGTAAATATGGGTTTTGAGGGCTTAGCACAAATGCAGACAGAAGCTGATGACCCAAGGAGACTTCTGCCTGTCTTATCCTTATTTTCTGGCGTGCAGAATTATTATTCGGTGTCAGAGACTCGGTGGTTAGTGCACCGGTTGCTGAGCGTAATTTTTCGAATTCAAATACGGGACGGAACAACTGGCGTTTTTTTTTTTCTTCAAATTTAATTCCTTAATTTGTCGGGCTGACTGGTTGTCCAACTCAATGTTATAGCAGTGGAATGTTGAGCTTTTGGACATTTTATATGCTCATACCTCGAAACTTAATTGAGAGCCGTTTTATTTATTTCTATAAGTTTTTGAACGTGTCTCAAGTTGAGTTCAAAATGCAAGTTTATAGAAACAATAAATGCACTTTTTCACGGCATGATTTCTTTTAAATTCTATGTAGACACAGCTGGGTCCTGACATACAAGAGAACAGCCGCACAAAAAATGACTCTAGAAACAAGTACGACTCGCACCCCTTTCAAAGCAACGTGCATTCTCCTTTGAAATTCCTCATATTCAAAGAATGACTCCTTTTTTAGTGAGTCGACGCACTTCGGCTCATTCGCGTCGAAAGTTGAACCATTGAACTGGCGCGCATTTATAGAGCGATTATTCATTTTCAAATGATATATACAGGGTGGCTCAAAAACACTCACCTGATGTTGTTTTGACCATTTGCATTTCATCATCATCATTTTTTATCGCATTTTCAATTGCGTTAGACGACAAGCTGTTGTACTCTTGTCAAGTCTGTGGCTTGCTTTTGTAGACCCGTGACTTAAAAAAAAGCCCAAAGAAAGGAGTTTGAATCGATTATCTTGGGGATTTCGGGTGCAAAATTGACAAAACAAGATAAGAGGCGACTCGGAAACGCGTTCTTCAAAAGGTCCTTTGTCGTTTAAGCTGTCCGGTTGTTTCCGACACTAATGATGCACTAATGTGTCTGCAACTTCACAACTTTTAAGGAAACAAAAGATTGATTCAAATCAAAGCTAAGAGTTGCCACGTGTTGCAAAAGTTCTAGCATGACACATTTTGGGAGGTATGTCATTTACGTTGTTAAGGAGAACTAAATAATTTGTCAACAGTAATTACGGTGCCCCATTCCTAAGTTATAGAAATTCTCAGACTATGAAAAAAAAATGTTTTTTAAGAACTGCCGACATTTCACTTTATTTCAGTCAAACTCGACACAAGCCAATTGACTTTCCAAAAAAAAAAAAAAATCCAAGTCTATAATTTATGTATGAACTGACTTTCCCTTTCTCGCAATGTCAGAATGCTTTTTCATTGCCAACGTCATTACCCGAACATATGACACAAGATTTGTTATGCTAATTGTCATTTCCTTGCAATCAATGTCAGCAGCGGAAACACTTGTGTTTTGCTTTTCTAATTCAAGTTCAATGTCCTTCCACTCAATGATTACGATGAATTTTTATTCCTTTGAACTTTCACTGAAAGTAAAAAAAAGCTTCACCCTTTGACACAGTACAAGTACATGTCTGCAATCATTGACACAATCACAGTCATCAGCGAATGAAGAGCATGAATGAAAATAATTATCCTTTCGCCGTCAGTCGCTGTTAGACTGCCGCATCTTGCTGCTGCTGTGTGCTGTGAGAAGGACCTGAAGGATTTCCACAAATGGATTCAATGGAAAAATACTGTGAACCAATTCGGTTGTGACTTTTGTGATGGCCAAAAATTTGATCCTTAACGGTGCGATGCAATTTGTTGCGATAAACGTTCATATTTTTGAAATTCCCATTGGCGTCGGCGGCTGCGGAGCAACAATGTTACCGCCAAAAAAGTTTAAGACAAGGACAAAGACAAAAAAAGCGGCCAGGAAAAGTGTTCATTTGGCAATTGCCGGTGTTAAATTGAGTCATTTTTGCGGCATGGGGCACGAAGTAAGTAGGCTGGTGTTTTGAGTGGATTGTTTTTTTGTTAGTTAGTGCGTCGCGTCGACCCGATTCAGCAGAGTACAGGCTTAGGGATGAAAATATCGTAATGTTGACGCATTTTGTGACGCAACAATAAATGAAAGTGGTTACGAGTCGATGGTTTTTGCATTGCAAAACCCATTGACGCGTAACATGTGGGATGAGTGTCTGATGATTTTTACGCAGGAAGATATAAACAAGTGCGGCGGAATACGCGAAACGGTCTTGACAATAAGATGAAGATTTTGATGCGTGCCGACACTCATGTGTCGTTCTCGGTGCCAGCAGATGAGCCTCGGGCCAAGTGTACATTTTCACAGGTTGTCTTTCCGTTTGCTATATGCTGTTTGATGAACCTTTTTGAACGGACCATTTAAAAGGATTTTGTTTTTATTCATTTTACAGGTACTTGCTGCGTTGTCAGTGTCTTTAGGATCGCTGGTGGTTGGTTTCTCGTCGGCATACACCTCGCCCGCTCTGGTGTCCATGACCAATCCAAACATCACATCCTTTACGGTTACCAATCAAGCTGTAAGTTGTGCATACCTTAAATTGTGTTCTTATTTTAAAGCTGTGTTTTTATAACTTTTAGGCTTCATGGGTCGGAGGTTTGATGCCGTTGGCCGGTCTAGCAGGAGGTATAGCTGGTGGACCATTTATTGAATACATTGGCCGCAGAAATACCATCCTTGCCACAGCTGTTCCCTTCATCATCGCTTGGCTTTTGATCGCATGCGCCGCAAACGTTGGAATGGTGTTGGCTGGTCGCGCTTTGTCTGGTTTCTGTGTGGGTATTGCATCTCTTTCGTTGCCCGTCTACTTGGGGGAAACAGTTCAGCCTGAAGTTCGTGGTACTCTTGGTCTGCTGCCAACTGCATTTGGTAACATTGGCATTTTGATATGCTTCGTCGCTGGTACTTATATGGATTGGTCAAGTTTGGCGTTCCTCGGTGGAGCTCTGCCTGTGCCTTTTCTTATTCTGATGTTCCTGATTCCTGAAACTCCTCGCTGGTATGTGTCGAGAAATCGTGAGGAGCGTGCTCGCAAGGCTCTGGTATGGTTACGCGGCAAGGAAGCTGATGTCGAACCCGAGCTTAAGGGCCTCCTTAGGTCTCAGGCCGATGCTGAACGTTCATCGGGACAGAACACAATGTTCGAACTATTGAGAAGGAATAATTTGAAGCCATTGGGAATCTCGCTAGGCTTGATGTTCTTCCAGCAATGGAGTGGTATCAATGCTGTGATCTTCTACACTGTTTCGATTTTCAAGGATGCTGGTTCAACAATTGATGGAAATCTCTGCACAATCATTGTTGGTATTGTAAACTTTATTGCAACGTTCATTGCCACCGTGCTGATCGATCGATTGGGTCGTAAGGTAAGCTTGAAAAGTTTTGAAATTTGATGTAAAATAGATTTACAATATTTTGTTTTTAAACTTAAGGTCCTTCTGTACATTTCGGCTGTGGCGATGATTATTACTCTCTTCACACTTGGTGGATTTTTCTATTGCAAGACATCCGGCATGGATGTTTCCCAGTTCGGTTGGCTACCTCTGGCAAGCTTTGTTATTTTCGTGGTTGGATTCTCACTTGGTTTCGGACCGATTCCATGGCTCATGATGGGTGAAATTTTGCCAGCAAAGATTCGTGGTTCAGCAGCTTCTGTGGCTACAGCATTCAATTGGGCTTGCACCTTTGTCGTAACCAAGACTTTCCAGGACATGATTGGTAAGCTTTCATTCATACATTTTTGATTTAACTGGTTTTCATTGTATTCTTATCTCTCTTTAGATTCAATGGGAGCCCATGGTGCGTTCTGGCTCTTCGGTTCAATATCCTTCATTGGTCTGTTCTTTGTGATCTTCTACGTTCCGGAGACACAGGGCAAGAGTCTCGAAGATATCGAGCGCAAAATGATGGGCAGAGTGCGGCGAATGTCATCGGTTGCAAATATAAAACCGCTCTCATTCAACATGTAAACACACAACACATTGAAAAAAAAAAAAACACTCCAAGTGCCTGTCAAACAAACAAACAAACAAACAACAACACAAAGTGCCCAGCCAAAAGAACTAACCAAAAATTATTTTTTAAGAAACCTATACATTATAGACATATTTCCTAGACCCTATAAAAAGAATGTTTGAAACGATAAAGAATAACAACAACAACAACAACACGAAACAGGCATGTGAAAAACGTAGGATTTTTACTACGCATTGTGATATGAATGGAAAAGCAACTAAAAAGATTGACAAGCAGAGGCGTGGCACATTTTTGCTGCGTAGCCATTAGTTTGAGTACAGACATCCGAATTTTGTAAATAATTTAATTATTAGTTTATTTTTTTTTTTTTCATATTTTTGTTTAGCTAGAGACTTACCATTTTGTTTTTACATATATGTACAATATATATATGTATTTTATTAATTGTTTAGTTTGTAATGTATAGAGTTGAAGACTAGTTGTAAGATTAAACTATATTATTATTATGTAAGTTATAATATTATTTTCATTTTTTTTTGTAATTTTCCTATTCAGTGTAGGATGACTTAGAACAGAGATTACTCATTTAAATTGTAGCTACTCTAGTAATGAGTGGCTGCCAAAGACATGTTCATAATCAATAGTTTTGACTTTTTAATTTATATCTATATTCATAGTAGTGAATGTTATGACAATTATGTAGTAATGCGATAATGATGATGATAAAGAAATGATGAATCCCCATTAGTTTTAAGTGAAAAAGACGAAATAGACATACTAAAGAAGATGTCGATTGTTTAGTTCAACAAATTTATACCTTAATTATTTTTTGATTAAAATACACATTGATATTATAAATGTTAAATGGAGTTTCGTTTAAACAACACAACTTTTTTTTATTTGACACCTAAGGCTCGAATACGCTCAAAAAAATGTCAGATACTTTGAATCATATTTTTCAACAAGGATATGGACCAAAGTGGATGTTGTGGTTCCGAAAAAGTGTAAATTTTTCAAAAAAAAATGCACCAATTGCAGTTGGTTTTCGCAGTTTGTGCAAAAAGAGTGTGAGACTCATTTGCTGATTGATAACCGAACATTTTCCCAATATTCGTCCGGAGAATATTGAAGTTATTGCCGAAAGTAAACGCAAGAGCCCAATTGTCCATGGAATGCCATAATTGAAATGTTTACATTTTATTTATTTTTTTAAGAAAACGAGTAAAGCTTTTAAAGTGTGCTTTTTTTTCTTGCTTTTGTTCATGATATACAGAACGTACAATTTTTTTTTGAAAAAAAAACAACCAAAATCCGCGAAAGAAGGTCCTCAAATCGCGGGGTGATGTTGCTTTGCCGTCATGGAGCTACGATATGTAGTCAATTCGACAATTCAGGCACTCATTTACTATTCCTGAAATTAAAGCCAAAACCATGGAAAATATTTTGAAAAACGGGGGTTGATAGAATACGCTACTGCCAAATCATCTGCGACAGTTATTTGGAGCGAGTGATGGTCAATAATCGGAAGATTTACTTTTTTGCAATTAAGCATGGTCATAAAAACTGAACCACATTATGAGGTCTCAGAAAATAAGTGTTATCCTGATATTTTGAATCCCTATACTACTGTGTCCAAAAAATAAGGTGACATTGTATTTATTTTGAAAATTCTTTATTTATTCTTCCAAATCAATTTCATCCCCTTCATAGTAATCCCCTCCCGATGCAATGTACTTATGCCAACGGATTTTCCAATCTTTGAAACACTGGTTGTAGTCACTTTCCGGGATGGCCTTCAGTTCCGTCTTCGCTGCGGCTTGAATCTCCTCTATCGTATCAAAACGGTGTCCCCGGAGCGGTCTTTTGAGCTTGTTGAACAGGCAGAAGTCGCACGGCGCCAGATCAGGTGAATACGGTGGTTGCGGAACGATATGGGTTGAGTTTTTGGCGAAATGATCACGAATCACGAGTGCGGTATGGGATGGTGCATTATCGTGGTGTAAAAACCAAGAATTGTCTTTCCACAATTCCGGCCTTTTTAGGCGGATAGCGTTACGCAAACGACGCATAACGTTCAAATAATATTCCTTGTTGACGGTTTGGCCGGTTGGAAGGAGTTCATAAAGCACAACACCACGAAAATCGAAGAAAACAGTCAACATGACCTTGATTTTTGAGCGACTTTGGCGCGGTTTTTTTGGTCTCGGCTCTCCTTTGGCACGATATTCGCTCGATTGATCGGTTGTTTCGGGGTCGTAAGCATAGATCCAAGTCTCATCGCCAGTTATAATGCGTTTCATGACATCCTGGTAGTCGGAAAGCATTGTTTCACGCACTTCAACGCGACGCCCAGAACGCTCTTCGTCTTCGACACGTTCACGGCCGCCTTGGAAATCACTATACCACTTGTAAACATTTTTTTTAGACATAGCCTCATCATCAAAGGCTTTCTGCACCATCCTCAACGTATCCGCAGCAGAAAATTGATTCCGCAAACAAAATTTAATGCAAATTCTTTGCTCAATAAAACGACGCGTATCGCAAACACTATGAATATATTTTGACATGAAATTTCACATAGATGTCACTGACAGTACTACCAACCTAAAAAGAAAGAAAAATTTCCAAATCCTTCGACGCGCGCAGTTTAAATTTATATGTCACCTTATTTTTTGGACACAGTAGTATTTGTATTTCCGGCTAATTCGCACAAATTGCCCGGTCCATAGAAAAAATCCCTAAAACAACGCATTTCAGACCTCTCGGAAATTCGTATTATTTTTAAAACTTCTTATTATTCGTATTTCCAGCTTAAAAACCACATTGATTCGTACTGATTTCAAGACTAGAGAGTAGAGAGAGAGAGTGAGAGAGGAATGTTTTCCCGGATATCTCGTAATTCCTAGGCAAAGAGGATGTTGAGTGAGACAGACAAAGTGAAAAAGTTTCCATTCTACAATTCAGTCTCACAATCGTTTCATGTGTTTCAAGAAAGAACATTGCCGTGGCGGAAAAAGCAGTAAAGATCGTGTGTAACCACACTGTTGGCAGCCATCATGAATGGATCGGAGAAATTAATACCTCTTTTGATAGGTAAGTCGGCTGATAAGCCTATAGTGCAAACAAAAAAGTATTTTTTTGCGTCAATTTTTTTCAAGCAAATTTTCAATTAGTGTCTTTTTTCACCTAGAACATAAGTACATTTTGCATATTATACTAACGCATAAATCTGTGTTCTTTTTTTTATTTTAAAGATTTCAGAGTGTGATAGTTTAGCCAATTATTTATGTTCGGCATTTCCAACAGCAGTTTTGACTTTGGTTGAGGTAGGCTATTTTGTGGTCAGATTGTGGTCTTAATAGGATACACTCATTGAACCATCGTGTGACATGTTAAAAAAAGTAAATTTCGATCCGATCTATGGGAAAAGAGGCTCAGGCGACAACTTTTAAATAATTCTTTGAACAAGAAGACGCACAATGTGACATATGGCTGTGTGTGCTGTCTGTAAAGAAGTTAAACTGGTTGCCGGAAATGGGTTGATGCAATCATCGAAAAAGCCTCTCCACAAAATACAAAACAAATCGAATAGTCTGATTCTGTTTTTGTTGGTTTAAAGGCAACCCATCATTCAAATAGGCGAAAATAGGGGCACCGTTGGTAAAAGTTATACGAAAATATACAGGCGTAGTTTTAAAAGTACAACAAGCTACGATTTGGTTCTTGTTCTTGTTTGCGTTTAGAAGACCAACTTCCACACAACATTTTTTCGCCTTTGAAGATCATTTTTTCACTTGATGCATACGTAAACAAACAAACTTTGCGAACGTGAGTAAGAAAATGTTCACTTGTAACTTTTGAAATTGAAAATTGAAAAATGCATAAAAAACCAAATTAAGAATTCTGTAGTCCTATAGATCTACTGCTCTTTGCTTATTTGATTTTCGTAGCTGTAAGGCTGATGACGCTTGCGAGGTCACATCCAATTGGCTCGATAAGGGAATACTTATGAAGATTTGAACAATACTTATTGATTATAAATATGAAAAAGACATAGTTTAATATGAATTTCTATGGCTGAATGTCGTGTCCGGAAACTTTTGAACAGAAGTGTTGCACGCAAATAAAAAAAATTATGTTTTATAAAATTAAAAAAAATATAATATAGTCACTTTTTTGTTAGCAAAAAGTTCACAAAAGGCTGATGTAACCTACTACGTAAAATTCAAATGATTCCCGTTTCATCGTATACACAAACCAATAAATTTAACCGTTTTTTGATTTCTCTTACCCACGGCAACTCTTGCCGAATTGATAAGGCGCAAAGTGAGCACTGCGAATTGTTCGCGAAACTTCAATCGAATCGATATTAGGAATAAAACTATTCTAGAGCTTACCCATTACTTGGACTCGGCAAATAGCACAAATATCGCACTCCACGTCCCAACTCCACATGGCCACGGCATTCCATTTCTTTAGCGTAAACATTTTCTCCGGTTTTCCACTGTCGTTGTCATCGGGCTTGTCCGATGAGTTTTCATTCTCGTCCGCCATCGCTAGAGCACAAATCACTGAATTATTTTACGCGCAAAATGCACGGGGACCGAATGAAACACAATTTTTGTCGCGAATCAAATTAATTGAGGAGGAATTAAAGTGAAAAGGCTGAGATTCCTAATTTTTGGTTTCGCCTGCCGAATGAAATGACAACAAAGACTGCAAACTGTCAGTTGGAAATTGACATTTGGGATGGTCAACCATGGTGAAATGAGGAAACCATTTGGTTTGTGTATGGAATAACAAAACGCTGACATCTTGTGGTGAATGGATGAAGCTGGAAAGTTTGGGAAGCGAAGGCTAAGATATTTCTGGAACTGTGGACAGAATTTTCAATTAGGAGCAAACTTGATTTTTCGGTTGCCTGGGAGGCTGACAAAAGGGCCTTATAGTTCCATAGACAAGTTCACAACAGCCTCTGTCACAGTCTTCTGATTTCCCCCAATGACTAAGATGTTTAGATTAAATAAACATCCATGCTCATTGCTGTAATAATCAAACCATCGATATTTTTTTGTAGTCCTGCCAGAAATTGTCTAATGGAGTGGTCAAAAAATCGAGGCAAGGCGGGACTGGAGAATTTTTCTTGCTTCCTCGAGGATAGCCATCAAAACTGAGAAAAAAAAGACAGTAAAATTGCCTGAGAGTAAAAGTCCTACAAGCCTAAAGCTCGGCCAATTTTAGTGGTCTCAAGCTTCAAAATCCAACTTCAAAGCAGACAATCTAATTGATCATCAACGAATCTTGAAACGCTTTCAAGATGACCATCAATTTTAAAAAAAAAGATGCAATGCCAAAAAAGTGCAATTCTCAAGGATACTCAAAGTTCAAAGCCCTCGGGATATGTGGATCCTAGAATCCAAAAGACTTAACCCAACCGGGGGGTATTTAAAGACCTTCAACAATAGACGTGGTCGTGGTGTACACGCACATAAGGTTCATTTCACATAACATCCTCCTGATGAAATTGGACACTATTCAAAGAAAAAAAATACTTGAAACGCGTAGCAAATACCTCGTTCCAATTTTGAAGCTTGCTTAACGACGTCAGATTTCAAGACGTCCAATTTTAAGACTTCTGTTCTCTCTCGGAATAGTTTGAAGAATGAGGATTGCAAGTATAGCTTTACGATATTTTTACGATAAGCATGCTACCAGTTCGTATCGTTCATCTCCACGAAAGGCCCTTGGCTTACAAGAGACGTACCTTCAGCTGTATAGAGTCAAACAAACGCATATTCCATAGAGCTCGAAATTGGAACACTTTTATATAACTTACAATTTTAAGAATAAAACTTTGTTAAAAGCTTCGTCGAAAGAACTGTAAGGCAAACAGTTTTCAAGGATTATTTGTTGAGATGCAGCACCGTTAAGATATACAAATAGACATTCTTCAGGGATCAATTTTGGGTCGTATTTTAATCCAACGCAAAGTGTCATTTTCGTACTGATGATTTTCAATACTTCTTCTCTAGATATCCAGGCATCATGGAGGAAATGTAGTCAAGTATACGAACAGCTCCACATTGTTTTTGAAATTCCTTTAATTGTTATAAGTAGGAAATTTCGGGTTTTGAATAGCGTTCCACTGACTTAATAACCGAAATTGGGACTCAGTGATGAGAAATCCTGATGAGGTGAGTGTTTGGAGTGCATCTTTCGTGGATGAAATTATTCGAACTTGAACTCTGTCTAACAGACCCAGAATGGACTTTGGAGCAATTTCCTAGGCATACAATATTTGTTTATTCTGTTCCCAGTGACTAAGATCTTTTAAGTTTTTAATTTAATGAAGTAGCACACACTTTTCTCTGATATGTGTTCCAAATAATTAGTTTTTCTTGGGTGAACGTTTATTCGACAACGATATCCCTCGATCAGTTAAGCAAGTATTCCCATGTATGGAACGCTTATGTGAGGATGTCGTTAATTTCAATTCAACCACCAAAAAAACCATTAGATCAATTATTTTCACAAACCGCTCTTCAATATCAAACATGAAGTCAATCAATTGCTTTCCCCAATTCTATTCAACTAATTCTATGCTCGTAACACCGATTCAAAAAAAAAAAATGCTAAATTATAATACTGATCGAAACTTGACAAATTCCATTTAATTCGAGAGATAGACAACCACCACACATGCTAAGCAATAAAACTGGGCTTTGCCTCTGTTTGGGGCTCAGTTCCCATGGTTGCACAGTTTCCGCTGCCTGCGATACGAATGCTGGCCCGGATTGGGGCTGACCTTTTTGCTGGAAATAATAATAATTTGTCTCATGCATTTATTACGAAATTGAAACAACCAGTACCGCAGATTCACCACCATCATAGGCAGCCAATATGGATACACAAACCGCGAAACCTACCCTCGCCGTGTCATACTCGTATATCCTTTTGTGGATTTTGTGCATGAATCCTGCTCTACAAATTCGGCACGGTGATGGTAGAGGAGGTTCGGGCTTTTCCGTAGCAAAGGTAGATTTGTGGTCGAGTGTGTTTTCATTTTCATTTTGTTTTTTTTTTTTTTTTAATTTTCGTTTTGCAAGTTTCTGTCATGTCCTCGCGTATAAATACCAATAAATCAGCATATCCAAATAGGATCCCATTATGTCGAATGAAATCATGATAATCCATATAAATTACAAAAGCAAAAAAAAAAAAAACAAAAACACTTTGACAGAAATGGTAGGGCGGGAAGAGAAAATCTGGGATAATCATTTTTGATCTGGGAAAAAAACATTTCCGGTTTTCATCATTATGAGTCTAGTCTTTACTGTATGTTTTTTTTTTTTTTTATAAACTTGTGATTCTAGTTGTACAAGAACAGTGCTTATTTGAACCTGAGTTGAATAGAAACAATAGAAATTAATCAAAAAAAGGGAAATACCTTTTTCATGTTCAAGTAAAATTAGTTGTAGAACTGTAGCTTCAAGTGTCTGAATCCGCAAGAGTATTCGACCTATTTTTTTTTTTAATAGTGCACATGCTCAAAGGATTGGTTGGACCCTTAAAGTGAGTTTACACAGCACGACCAGAAGGAAAGTTAGAAGGGAGAGAAAGAAGGTAGCGGTGCACATTGTTCTTAAATTGCTGTAGGTTTCAGTGCAGAGGAAAAGTAGAACGAGGTAACGCATTCCACATGCGCGATGTTCGGCCTAAAAAAGACTCTCTAAATTTCACAGTACGCCCGAAAATAGGCTTAAGGGTAAACTGATGAGCATTCAACGATGTGCTGGTGTTGTGAGTGAATTGTTGGAGGGGCGGAATGCAATTAGCTTTTTCTTCGGAGCATTGATGGTGAAAGTAGCGATAAAAGAGCGACAGGCAGGAAACATTTCTTTGATGTTCCAGCGAGTGTATTGATTTCGTTATGTTGCTGTCGTTTATAAGTTTTACCGCATGCTTTTGGATTCTATCCAGCAGGTGCCAAGTGGTTTTGGGTGCACCTGCCCAGATGTGAGCGTTGGACTCCATTTTTGGCTGAATAAAAGCCTTATAAATTTTAGCTAAGTCAGAAGGGGTAAAGTATTTCTTGCACCGGCTTAGGAAACCTAAACATTTCGCTGTATTCATGGCGACATCAAATGTGTGGTCATTCCAGCGTAAGTTAGAATTCACGCGCATACCGAGCATTGAATTGGGAATTTTGGACCCAATAAACAAAATTGGTTTGGGTGCGAGTAGGTCTGCTCATACCATCAACTCCCCATTTCGAGTTAAAAGAAAATTAAGGTGCAATTTTTTAATTTGTGTTTTGAAAACATCATTCAAATGATGAATGACAAATGCAATGCAAAAAAAATACTTGTTTTTGCATTTTTAAATCATTTGAAAAAAGATTTGCGAATTTTTCTCTCCTAAGGCGCCTTCATCTGCTTTTTAAAGCGATGATGATGGTTTTATAGAGCGATACTATGTTACTCAATTGTTCTCTAAGCCCAAAGAAACAGTTATTAGCAATATGTATTCCTCATTTGATCTCAGCACTGGCGTTATTATCTATGTTAAGAGCATATATCTATGTGATTGATCAAGAGACCGTGCCTCGTCTCGCGGCAAAACCGATTAGCCTCAATCCACACGTTATCAGAGGTTGTTTCGTGACTCTTTACGGTCAGACAGCCAGAATTAAGAAATTATATGTAGGTATATTTCAAGGGTAATATATTTTGCAAGAACTTACTCTGTTTATAGGGATTCATGTTTTAAAAGTTGCATGCTGATACAAATTTAATAACGAGCACGATCGAAGCCTCGGTTGGCAATCATAACTAGAACTGGATTGTCTTTGGAACTATAATTTGTCTGATTCGGCTGAACTCTGAAATTTCTTTGAAAACTTTCCTCTTGCTCAGAAAACTTTTTATCAAAACTTGTGCCGATTAATCACTGATACCAATAGTGATATTCTCGTAAAATAAGTTTTGAAATGAGCAAAACGGAAACTTGTGACCAGGCTTTGATTTTTTTTTTGCATTGTGAAAGACCGCTTATGCCAACTGCTTGTCAAATGTATTTTCGAAATTATTTTTTCATATTAATTTCATCAAATTTGTAAAATTGTTTTTCTTATCATTGCTCGGAATATCAAATTTTGATTATCTTTTTGTCGTTTCAAAAGTACATAGTTTCAGTCGAGATATTTCCACCACCTCTTCCCTCCGAGCTGAGAACTGCTCAGCAAAGGATCTTTTTCTTTCTTTTCTATATGGCTTCAAGAGGATCACATTCAATTCAGTTTTCTTTGGAGATTTTGATAGCTGTTACCAGGCCGATTTCGAGAGATTGTTTATCTCTATGTAAATTTCTTGAAAGAACTCTAGATTTTGGTTCATGATAAGAAACCACAATAGTGGTAAACAAGCTAAGTCTTTGGATGTTATGATCTTCCTTGCAACGCTTTTTAATCAACGAGTAATGCAATTTTGTCCATGTATTTTTTAACTTTTTCATTTAGCTTTCTCTTGATGTTTTTTTTTACAATTGCCTCATTTAAATTCTCCAAGCACTTTCATGGAACGTGGATCAATAAATAGAGGATGGGGCCCATCAAAATTTTGAAATGGACTCAACTTAACACTGCTTAAGTCTTTAGGTTAGTCTTGATACCTTAATAGGAACTTATAACTAACTTAATTTTGTCAATTGGCTAATTGATGAAACTCTTGGAAGTGAAATTGTCCCTCTTTTGACAGTTTTTTCTTCATAAAACTTAAACCACTCTGTCAAATTTAACCAAAAGCTTTTCTGGTGATCACGCTTCGATGAAATTTGAATTCGATAGCTTGATTTGTTCTCGAGTTAGGCTGTACGAAGGAATCGGTACACACACACACACAAACATCGTTCTAAAAACAATGGTATCCGACTTAAAATTTTGAATTCCGAAAATCTTCCGAAAATTCGACCGAATACAAGCACTTCCTGATAGGAAGTTAATAAAGGTGAAAATACTTCAACAGGAATTTTGGAGATCCTGCTCGAAGGATCAAATGTTAAGGAAGCGTACTCCCCACTAGTGGTAAGGTACAAGTTGTATTGCTACGTAGTTTAAGATTCAAACCTTATTAGTTAGGTAAGATATGCTAAAAGAAAGGTGGATGATGAGAACACATCTTTTTCTTACTCGAAAAGAGTAGGGTCTCTGCCATGTACCGGAATGATGAATAGTTTCAATTTCATATTTATAAGCACAGCTTCTGCAGCTTTCACCACTTCAGAGTGCATATGCGTGGCAATTTATCAAGGACCAAAGGATCTTCGTTATATTATTTAGTACAGACAATAGTTTACGGAACACAAATTTGAAATTGAAGGCTTAATATAATTGTCTGCTTCTAAGACCGCAAATATACAGATACGGATGAGTAGAAATTTTAAGTTTTCGAACAGAAAATAGAGTTTACGTTCGGTGCTTCGCTAAAGTCAAGATGCTGCATAGCTGTACTGTACAAACAGTCAAGCATGGCGGTAGCTCCATAATGATCTAAGTATGTCTCTCATGCTTCAGTATTAAAGACCTCACCCTAAATAATGAAGGATTATCAATAACTCAATAACGTGGAACTGAACTGTTTTGGGATGAATTTGGCAGAAAGGTTCGTAAAACAGTGTCCAACATCGAGAGATAAAATCTTTCAGGAACTAAATTGTAAATAGAAGATTTCCTAGAAAAGAAGCGACTTAAGAAAACTCCTACTATGCGATGGAATAAGCTTCTAGCTAAAGTATTGTTTGACCAAGAAAACGCACGAGCAAATAAAACCAAAGTCGCGATTTCCTCCACCCGGGAATCAAGCTAAACATTGCTCGAACACCCACCCAGCCAGAACACAGAAGCTTCATTTTAATATGTTCATGGTTCACGTTCAAGTTGAAAACATATCACTTTTTTCCTACACGTGTTACAAACAGACGACGCTGCACAGTCCTTCCTTCTCTCCAGAAGCCTTCAAATTCACGTATTATTTTAAGAAGTTCTCACTCCACTTGAAGCTTAGGAAAATCCAAATTATCTATGTTCTAATTTATCACTTCCAGGTCTCAAGTTTCCTCTTGAGATTCTTATCTTCCGCAAAAAAAAAAAACGAGGTTTGCCCAAAATTCGCTCTGCTTTTTGGCAACTAATTACGCCAGGATTTGCATAATTAAAACGATGACAATTGCCGCACTACCGAGATGCATAAAACGTTCTTCACTGAATGTCATCCCATTCAGATTGCCTGGACATGATTGCAATTGCAATTTAATGAGATTCCAGCATCCTTGCCACTACTGTGCGTAATCCTTACATGCTGGCGACATTTATCCCATGACCATCCAAAAGGGAGTAAGTATTCCAAACGAAATGCAGTCGTTTATCGGTTTTCCGCAATCGCAACCAACATAAGAGATTACTTTCGCAATCCTCTAAGGACATTCGTTACAACTGTTCCTGAACGGCAGCAGCTCTACACCATCAACTCCTGCATAAAGAGGACAAACTCGGGGCAAAAAAAAAAAAAAAAAACCGGTCTTGAGTTATACAAGCCCCCTTGACACCATTGAGAGTTGATAAAAGTGCTGCAAGAAAGTTTTCCATTTGTGTTGGCACCTCCACGCCTTCACTGTCCAAAGTCTTTTGCTCCTGTTGAGGATTGCCTTTCCTCGCTGGCACAAGGACACAAAATGAGTGATAAAGGAAAACTACATAAATTCATATAATTTACAGTTTACCTTTGGTTTAACAGTTGGGATGTGGCGAAATTCCAACCGTGACTGTCTGGTTTGTTTTTTTTTTTTGGATATTTTTTTTGTCTGCGTTTGATGGTGAAGGGTGATGTGGGCACACAGAAGTGCTACTTTTGAGGATAATGTGGTGAGATTGATTTGGTCTGCGCATGTGACCATGAAATGAGAGAAACGGAGAGTCAGGATCCTGAATGTTGCGCAATAGGACGAATATTGTATTTGAATTTTTTTTTCCCGTGGATAACCAAATCGGCAAGGACTTTAGTGCTTCGGATGATTTAAACGAGGGTGGAAGTCATTTTCGAAGGCAAAGATTCTTATATTGTCGCCGAACGAGTTTCGTTATCCTTTCAAATATTTTTTTTTTTAAAGCAATAATTTTTTTATAAGTAGACTGATGAGCTCCCCATAGGTGGGACATTGCCATGGTTCTTTTCAATTCCGTCTTGTGAACTAAGGCCTGTTTGAAGATACTTTGCTCTGCTGAGATAAGGCTCTTGAAATCTAAAGTTTCTATCAACTGACGCAACATTTCAAGAGGGTTGTGGATAAGTAAAAGTCAATGTTGAGCCTTTTTTGGCAAGAACGTCGAAGTTTGATACATTGTACTGGACTCCAGGCTTCATATGTCCTCGGATTTAAGTCATTCACAGGGAGGCGTTACCCAAGTAAGAACTTAATGGTTGCAATAAAATTATAACAGATTCGGCCGAAATCACTCTGGAATGGCCCTTTTTTCTAGATAGGAGGTATCGAAGTGGGACGTGAGATTATGCCTTCTTTATTGACTTTTGGCTCTTATTTTGCTTTGAAGTTGAACCAGTTGTTGATAAGATGATCACCTTCCCGTTTTCTTAAATTTGCGTAGTGGTGTTGGAATCTGTGGCTCATGGATTTTGTTGACGGACTATTGAGCCCTTTGTCTTGGGTTCAAATCCGGTAAAATTTGGATTTTTTTTTTCGACAAAAAAACAAAAAGCGCACATATAAATGGTGAGGCTAGACCATGGCTCCCAAGTCAGCTATTATGCTAACAATACCCTGTTTAATACCTTTGCATGTATGATTGCGAAACGAGCTTCTTTTTGCGTGGCATGCAGTCAGTTCTTTTTTTGTGTTCCAATGTTCATGACATGATTGCAGAAGACTCCGCTAAAGCTGGTAAGCTTTCCAAGAGAATAATGATTTAGTTTTAAATGTCGTTTATAATTTTCGCTATACAACTTTCAATAGCGTTAATGATGTGCAGCTGAAGAATGTGACGTACAGGGAATGAATGCTTCCTTAAATCGGCCTAGCTTTGAAAAGGGTACATCACTGCTTGTAGCATCAAATGTCAAAGAAACATGTAAGTGAACAGATGAAGCCAAAACACTTTGAAAGAAAAGACAACTTCAGCGTTGACAGACTCAAAGCATGATCAAAGAGAAAAAAAAGATCACCTTGAAGTAGAATAAAGACGTTGCAAAGGTCATGCGAAGTAGAAGTGCGCTGAAAATCCCTGCAAAGTATATCGACAAATGGGTTCCTCCAAACTATGAAGAGGTACCCTTGCTGTCAAAGAAATTAGGAAGGAGGTTAAACGCGTCGAATCACAGCCCGCAGGCTCGAGACGGCATTGAAGACCAAGCCTCCGTTTTAAGGATCAAGAGATCGCGCTTGGTCTGGACAACAGGAAGCAGAGTGGAAAGCTGCCATATCTTAAGCAGAACCTCTTCACGGGTCGGGAGCGTGTTTCGTAAGTAAGGTTCAATGCTGCAAAAAAGCTATTGAGCCAGGCAAGTGAGAGAATGAGGACTTCCAGAAACTTACCTACAGATGATTGTGGTTATGTGCAGTACATATGTGCAAACGAGGGCCACGAGAGTAAGCTCAGATGTGAGTCACAGACCCGAAGAAAACTACTCTTCCTTAAAAGATGTAAAACAAAAAATCGTTCTTTGATTTTTAAAGAAAAATGTTATCACTTTTTAAGACACTTTTAATCCCCTGAGAAGGTCCTTGTTTTTTTTTGTTTTCTAATTTTAATGTACACAAAAGTAAAATAAATTTAAACCCCTTTAAGCCCTAAGCTTTATTAAAAATCGTACCGCTTTTTTATTACCTCTTGAACCAAAGCCATTTACCTACTCCTTGAAAGGCTCTGAAAAGACTTTTTTTTTTCATGCTCTCCATTTTTCTTTTTCTCACTTAAATCTCCTTAACCGATAGCTACACGAGCACGTAATCTACTTGGCACCAGCACGAAGTCAAGACTCGTGCGCCACATCTACAACGTCTCCTTACCGCCAGCAATTAAGCCATTTGCACTAAATTAACTCAGCGACTCGTTCGACGATCGTAAATTAATGTCCTTTGTAATGTATATAGCTCGTGAATGTTTTTATTGCCCACAAATATGCTGTGAGCATGTAGAGTCGTAAACCACTGACGTCCTTGTTGTCGTCGTCGTCCTCGTCGTCATTGTTATGGTCCTTTGACTTTTGCTAAAAAATTTTAGCGGATAAAAGGCTAATAAAACCAACACTGCAAAGCCCTGTCACATAAAAATAGTATTACTTCTTCAGTCTCCTTTAGCATCCTTTTTGAAGTCGTTCGTTGTCATGGACATGTTTCCTGCTCAATGTTTCGTACAATGTCAAAGTTCTTCTAAAGAGTAACTTTCAATAAACTTCGGTCGTGTTGTCTTCACTTCGAGCCAAAGCTTTTTTTGTTGAACATAAAATTTTGGCTAATTTCGACAAATCCTTGTCGAATTATTCATAACGGCTGCGGGACACAACCAATTAATTCGCCAGGTTTTCTTTTTTTTTTAATCAGCATAACCGATGTTATCCACTTTGGAATGTGGGGTTTCTTTTTCTTTGTAGGCCACAAAACACGAAGCTTTACATTGTCTTTGGAAACTAGGTCAATGTTTAATCTCGAGTGGTGGCTTGTTGTAAAAGTTCGCAGAGTTCTGATGAACTCGGCAGTATTTCAATAAACAATCGACCTCCTTTAGACAGGAGCGGTCGATTCCCTTCAATCCCTTTGGAAACGTTAATAATAATCAACTTTTCAAGTGCTTTCCGCAACAATTCGCCCATAAAAATGTAATTGCATTCCTGGAGAGTGTGGGCAGGAGGGTCGCATAAAAAGAAGCAGCATTCCTTGTTTATTTGTGTATATTTTTACGGGATGAGAGAGTCGGTTTCTAGGGCGCCTATTTAGGCAACCTAGAGACTGTTGTTCTAGTTGCCATGAGGAGCGAAAGGGTAAAAAGATTCTTCTTCGTTTTTTTTTTGTTTGTTTACTGCTTCCAGCCTTTTTGTTATACTTTTTGCACCCAACTTGAGTTTATTGCTTGAACAGCGTGTATTCCAAAGTACTTAGGACGAGTACGAGTTCGTATACATGACGGCGAAGAGTAAACTTGGTGATGGATACAGGATAAAAAAAAAATAGATGGCAAACGAACGACGTTTCCCTAACAGCCCTGTTATTTAATTTAACGCTTACTTGAGCGATGCGAGTTGTAAATCTGTAAGAGAGGTCTGCACTTCTTCCTCCGTGTGGGAAATTATGTTCCGTTTATGAAGTTGTTAAGCCCTGGCAGGAGTGTTACTTCTGCTAGGCCTCGCAGTAACGTACGAGCACACACTCAAGTGGGTGCTATGCGTTACTTTATTTTGTGAAAGGATACGTTTCAGGTAGAGTGGTTTTTTTTTTTTGTTGAGGTGTAGGAGTCACAACAGCAGCTAACTGGATGAGCTTGGTGTTAAATGTGAGTAGAAAGTTTTGACTGGGGATATAGTTGAAATAAATACGAGTAAGTTTTTTATTCATTGAAGAGGGGTGTATTCAAAATGTTGAGCACTTATCACTAGTGGATTTATTGGTCATTGTATTCATCGTCCTGCTTTCATCTTGGACCTGCGTCTTAGGATTATCATGACGCATTTGGCCATGGCGGTGACGGGTGCGGATATTGTGTATAAATAACCGATGTACCATTTCATTTAAGAGAGAAAGTTGACTAGATGGAATGTAAGAATTGGGAACTATCCTTAAACAGTATGCTGCGATCCAAAAAATACTTGGCGAGGACGATATAGATTCGTCGTGGCTAAGAACGAGAGTCATCGATTTTAAGCCCATCGCCTGACTGTGTTTCCAATGTGCACTGACGAAATTGAAGACTTTATCTTTGGATGTAGCCCGTCCGAAGTACAAAGTCAAAATCGTACTTGTAACTTCAATGGTCGGAAAGTATGATATAAAAAATGATAGCAATAAATATGGTTCACTAACATTTGATCCACCCAGCAACCTGTGTGGAACTCCCAACCTGACTACGTGCTGACCGATGCGAGAAACTAGGCAAACGTTGTGGACTTGCGAACGTTTAGAGGCGCTTAAGTCAACTCTGAACAAGTTAATGTAACACTAAGAGTCCGACTGAACAGCTCTAGAAAGCTGTACCTGACGCCGGAACTAGATGGAGCATGCATTCTTTTATAGTTCACCCGCGCTCAAGGGTTTATGGATTTCCTTATAATGTAAACGCCAGAACAGTGTGAATGAAAGGGATCAAGGAAGAAATATAGATAAGTACTGTTCAAGGTGCTTTTGAACTTCTTTAAATTGTACGGAGTGAAAAATATCGAGTGGCTAAATAAAGAGCTCTTATTCTTGACTTTACGTTCGAAATTGATCTTAAAAGTAAACTGATGAGCCTTCCCGGTAAGTCTAGTGTAACGATGAAAATGTTGTAGCGGTAGAATTAAACTGAGTAAGTTTTTTAAGCTTTAAGAAAGGCAAGAGACTTTTATCCGGTGTTGAATCGAAAGATTTTCAAATGAGCCATTGCCTATCTCAAATGCTAACAATATGTAGTCATAATTTCGCACGCGTTAAGTGGAAGAAGGCAACAGAAGAACTGCATAAGAAGGCGCTTTAAAGGAAAAATCGAACTTCAAGGAAAAAATTTAGAGTCGGACCGGGAGAAGGGGAAAATTTATTGAATAACAGAAAATAACTTACTTAAATACTTAAATAAACTTCGAAACTACCTATCCGATTTCTTACATACATAAAACGTTTTGAATATAGGCTATAAATTGCATTTCGATAAAAAAGGTCTTTCGTAGCGACCAGTTATGTAAAAAATACAAAAAAGTGGTCGAGCCAATGCGGTTGCTTCAACGGTAATAGATATTTAATTATAATTAATAGATATTACTCCCTATAGAAAATTTTTAAAAATCAAAAAGTTCTACAAAAAAAGCCGCGACGATATATCTCTATACGTTAAGGTTTTATTAGCACAGTTTTTAAAAGACAATTTTTGTAAGTTTGCATTTCCTCTTCTACCAGTTCTAACAATGGACTTTCGGAATAAAAAATTACCAGAAATTATCTTTTATAAATAAAAAAAAAGATCTTGCGCGGCGGCTATTTATTTATTTAAAGTAACAAGGTAAGAGATATTTTCTTGCTTTTTATAGAAGAGTTTCAGAACTGGAAATTGTCTTTAAAAAAGTCCGCAATTTGAATTAATAAAAAAATTTTAACTTCTCATAAGGAAGTTCTTATTAAAATTAATTTCAATCTGTCAGGGTAGTTACAATTAGCAGAAAATTTGGTAAAATTTTTTGGACAATCAGTACTCTTTGGTTTCACAGGGCGGCGAGTAAGCCATTTTGAGTCCTACAAATTTCCTACGCATACGAAACCTACGCGGCAAAGTTATTACAAAAAACAAAACAAAAGCTTTGCCTCAGGCCACAAACGAGACACTTTTTCTCTGTTATAATTTACATTTACATTAACATTTATTAAAAACTTTGTATCTTTTACATAAGACTGTTACAATCTTTATACTAGTAAAAGTGTAATCAGGATACATTATAATAACAAATGAAGTTGAAAAAAATAGAAAAAATTAATTAATAACTAAGACAATGATGTGTTTTGAAAAGCTAAACAAATTCATGTTGCTTTTATTATTCTGCCAAGTAGCTAGATAAAGAAATAGATTTTTATTAAATCGATTAGTATTGTGCAGTCAACTTATGGCATGAATGAAAAATTGGCGTTCAGTAGTAAGACATGCAAAATCAGATTGGATAATGGAGGGTGAGCGAGATGACCGGAATAAATGAATCTTTTCATGTAGATATGGTGGCTGTCTACTGATTATGATTTTATGCAAATAAATTATGACTGAGTAATCCAAGTACGCTTCCAAAATACAGCCGAGAATTTTGTTGCGAAAAGGGGAAACGTGGCCATATCTTCTGATTTGATAAACATACCAAATAATATTATTAAAGACAACCAAAAGTTTTCTTTTCTTTGCGGCGCTCGAAGAATTAATGCCTTAGCCAGCATCAATCTTGTATTGAGCGGCGTGAAATTTTGAAATAGTGATAAATTCCTATTCCTGCTTTACGTCGCTTATAAAATCTTATTCGGGTTATTTCAAAAACGTCTGAACCTTATTTCAACCCACAAGTGTGCCAATATCAGTGTGGCTTTCGGCCTGCAAATTGAAAGTTGACCTATTGCGATGGCCGACCACGGGATCCCTGGAAAACTGATCCGGCTACATTGCACAAACCTTTTAAATACTCATTCCGGCAGGAAGATGCGCTTAATTCGTTAATCCAATTTCTGAACTCGTATCACCATGGAAGCCAACATCACCTTCAAGTTTGTTCAGCCATCGGGATACGTAGATGATATTGACACTATCACTTGTACCTTACGTTTCGTACTTGAAGCTCTTACTTAAGCGCTGTAGGGGAGGCGTAAAGAGTGTGTCTTTAAATCAGTGAGGATAAAAACAAATATGAAATTTTCAAACGACACCTTGCTGGAGATCCGACGAGGACTTAATTCTTAGCAAACGATACTAATTCGATTTAAAAAGAAACAGGACCAAAACTCTTTAGCCGAACGCTCAATTGGTAAGTTCGTCTAATAAAAGCCGAATGTAGATTAAATTTAAGGAACCTTCGCAAAAAAAATTATTCGTCGAATATAAAGTCCTGTCTGCAAGGAGCGAAAGTGCAGGAGAAGGTACAACTCTCCGAGCTGTACAATGATATGGGTCTAGTCCGAGAGGTAATTTACAATGGCTTGACCATCGACAACAGTGCTCCAATAAGTGTCTTTGAATCTAGGCTACCAGGTTCACGATGCCGATGTTCAAGGATCAAGCAACCGTGGATGCACTCAAGCTTGGTCTAACCAGTTGGAAATAGCGTACCCGAGTTGGTGGTAGTTGGCAAGCTTTGGTCAACTTTTGGTCTGCAGCGTATAGGTGTTTCCACTTGTTTAATTTTTGTAGAACTCATGTCAATCACGTCGCTCTGGACCTGAGTATCCATTGAGCTTGCTAAAGTTTTCAAAACCGATAACTATTACAAACTAATTGATATGGGATCCTCAGGCCTGTGGGGTTCTTTACTGATTGGGTTCGACGACACTTCACTTTACTCCTAAGCAAAGGAATAAACAACTTATTCCTAAGCATATCCAACAAGTTAAGGCTTACCTGCTTGCTTCTTATCTTTCAATCTTTGTCCATTTGGTGTTTAAAAAAAAATCTATGAGAATAATGAAAGAAGCGCGAAAAAGGACACACGAGGATTAAGCAATCGCTTACCAAGCAAAATTCCACTTCACGTAGCATGATTCCAAAATTGTTTTTTCTTTTCGATTTCCATACTTCCCCAGACCAAACACCATCATATCTTCTATTTATGCAAAAGAGTGTTCATTGCTTGCCGCTGGGCAAGTACCTCCTGCTGCGGTATACCCAAGTACGTACTTTTCCAACACGGAAACCCACGGCTTGACGACACGACGGGACGGCCAAGAGTTTCGCTAGAAAATGAGATATTTCCGTTTTGCAAGCATTCATTCATAAAAATATATTTTTCCCCCTTTGTAAGGACATACGAAAAAAAATAAAAAATAAAGAAACACTAACTGACAGGTGTCCTTGTCATGACGAGAAATAAATGTGACACCGGTTGATGGAACGATAAGGTGTAAGAAGAGTTCCACGACGACGACGATGTAAACGTCACCAAGTGACAGAGTCAACAGAGGAGCAACGAGAACGAGCGAAAAAGATAATCAAGTGGATCAAAATTGGAAATGCAATATGACTTAAGAGGGACCTCAGGTCGATGCTAAGGAACAAGCGATGGAAATTTGTTTTTAAGATGGCAATTTTCTTTTGTTTGATTCGAAAGAGCTTAGGGTTGTACACGTGCCAACAAGGGACAAATCATCAAAGATATAAACACCGACAGGGGATCGATTTGAGTTGAGCACATTCTAGCCTTTAGGGTTCGAGTAACTATACGGATACAACAGCCCAAAGGACCTTTGTTACACTCAATGGAATGACGAGATAGCTTTGGAATACTTGTTCTCTTTTCGTGAACTGCAAACGGCAGCAAATTGTCATCTCTTAATTCCTAACGACACTCGATTATGCATGGAATAAGTAATAAGGCGTATCCTGTCGCCATGTATACACTCGTTTGCTATCCTTAGGGGGCGCCGCCTGCTCTCTATTGCGGCAGTGTACACTCGAGCTGCGCGATGCACCTGCATTTTTAATCAGTCGCTTTTGTCTACCTGCAGTTTTTAAGTTTTCTCTGTCTCCCCTGGCTCAAGAGTGTTTGCCTTTCTCGTTGAAGATCCTCATCCACAAGGACATCTCTGATTTCGTTTGCCTTTCTTCGAACGCCACCGCCGCCGTTGATAAAAATTTGCTATCGCGTGCCTGACTTGGAAAATTTATTCGAATCTAGAAAAAGGACACGCAGTGTGGGTGTCGAGTGTGAATAAGGGAGACATGTGTCTTCCGCGCAAATATAAAGGGCGATGAAGTTCATGCAGGTTTGGAATGTTTTACGCTAAAGACTACACACACACACCCATGCACGCAACGGAAGGTTTTAGTTAAGGGGTGGCGGTTGGTGGTTTCCTGTTTTTGAAATGGTAATTCGGTGTTTGTCCGGAAGGTGAAAGTTTGGTGGCCCATTTGTCTTTACACAAGGACAAGCGTCGGAGATGGGACGTACATTTAAAGGCAAAGGCGTGTGCCGCAAGAGAAGGAAGGAGGTTTATTAAGTGAATGGTGTTAAATTCTCGTTGTGGTTCGGTGATTCGCTTTGATGTGGACAATTGTAATGGGCCGATAGGAATCCGTACTGAAACAATACGAACAGTTGCTGAAGAGATAATCAGGCGAAGATTGTGTGAATGAGAAATGGCGTCAATAAATAAGATGACGTTTGGGGTGATTTTCAAGGCATGGACACGTTGAGATAAATACGGGCAACATACCCAGAGTTGCAACTCAGTTGTGACGTTCAAATCAAAGGGATTGATATGGCACGTAATTAAAGTTTGAGTCATAGAAAATCCTTTCATTAAATGAGGTTAAACACTTTTTTAAATTGGTCTTTAAAGTTTGATTTTTTTTTAAACGCTATCAGTACCGCTTATAAAACAAGCTTTGTAAGTGACAGTGTTACTCATAGAGTAAAACCCATCTTGTCACAGTCATCATTTAGCGTGGTGTTAGTTGTTAGTAAACAAAACTATACAGTAATAGCCTAACGCCATACACAAAAACACATAAAGAAGAAATGCAAAAATATAATTGATAAAAATACAGCAAAATTGCAAATATGAAGCATGCATGTTAAGAACATACTACTGTGTCCAAAAAATAAGGTGACATTGTATTTATTTTGAAAATTCTTTATTTATTCTTCCAAATCAATTTCATCCCTTTCAAAGTAATCCTCTCCCGATGCAATGCACTTATGCCAACGGATTTTCCAATCTTTGAAACACTGGTTGTAGTCACTTTCCGGGATGGCCTTCAGTTCCGTCTTCGCTGCGGCTTGAATCTCCTCTATCGTATCAAAACGGTGTCCCCGGAGCGGTCTTTTGAGCTTGTTGAACAGCCAGAAGTCGCACGGCGCCAGATCAGGTGAATACGGTTGTTGCGGAACGATATGGGTTGAGTTTTTGGCGAAATGATCACGAATTACGAGTGCGGTATGGGATGGTGCATTATCGTGGTGTAAAAACCAAGAATTGTCTTTCCACAATTCCGGCCTTTTTAGGCGGATAGCGTTACGCAAACGACGCATAACGTTCAAATAATACTCCTTGTTGACTGTTTGGCCGGTTTGAAGAAATTCATAAAGCACAACACCACGATAATCGAAGAAAACAGTCAACATGACCTTGATTTTTGAGCGACTTTGGCGCGGTTTTTTTGGTCTCGGCTCTCCTTTGACACGATATTCGCTCGATTGATCGGTTGTTTCGGGGTCGTAAGCATAGATCCAAGTCTCATCGCCAGATATAATGCGTTTCATGACATCCTGGTAGTCGGAAAGCATTGTTTCACACACTTCAACGCGACGCCTTTTTTCCAAAAAATTCAATGTTTTCGGTACCAGTCGAGATTTGACGCGCTTGAGACCCAAAGCAACCTTCAAAATGGTATTGACTGAGCCTTTCGATAAGCCAACTTCATCAGCAAGGTCTCTAATCGTTAATCGATGGTTTTTCAACACCAAATCTTTGATTTGTTGGACGTGAGCTTCATCGGTTGATGTTGATGGTCGCCCAGAACGCTCTTCGTCTTCGACACGTTCACGGCCGGCTTGGAAATCGCTATACCACTTGTAAACATTTTTTTTTAGACATAGCCTCATCATCAAAGGCTTTCTGCACCATCCTCAACGTATCCGCAGCAGAAAATTGATTCCGCAAACAAAATTTAATGCAAATTCTTTGCTCAATAAATTTCGACATCGCAAAAAACGAAAAACTCACTTTTAGCAGCTCACAAAACGACGCGTATCTCAAACACTATGAATATATTTTGACATGAAATTTCACATAGATGTCACTGACAGTACTACCAACCTAAAAAGAAAGAAAAATTTCCAAATCCTTCGACGCGCGCAGTTTAAATTCATATGTCACCTTATTTTTTGGACACAGTAGTATATGCCCAAAAAGTTTACCCTTGAGTGTCAGTTTACTAGAAACAATATCGAACATGTGACAGTTAACATTAGCTTGTATTGACGTCCGCGTTAGGGGTTCATTGCAGCCGTAGTTCGTACGGTGGTATTTAATGTCAAAAATGTTTGTTGTTCGAGAATTAAATGACTTAACACTAAAATTTACTAGGGTAAGAAGTGCTGATGAGTCAATATTACCGGCTATAAGCTGATGCAAAAACACAATATCACAGACTTCGCGACGTTTTTGCAAAGAATCAAGGCCGATAAGAAGAAGACTCTCCTTATAAGGTGGAAGGCGAAGAGGATCAGTCCATGATAAAAGACGGTCAATATGTGTGAGGTAATACGGTGACCACACATTGGAAGCGTACTCAAGCTGTGGCCTGACAAATGTTGTGTACAGGGTTCTTTTTATTAATGGACATTTAAATTCTTTACTCCAGCGCTTTATGAAGCCGAGGAGGGAGTTACTTTTGTTGAGAATTTGCTCAATATGAATTGAGAAGTCAAGATTTTGAGCGAATTGTACACCTAAGTCCCTTGTCAGGTTAACTTTGACCAGTGCAGAACTATTTAAGGTGTACATATAGGTCTGAGAATTACGTTTTCTAGAAAAGGACATGATAAAACATTTAGAGATGTTTAATGATAGGCTATTATTGGAGCACCATTTTGCAAAAGAATAAAGGTCATCCTGCAGAGCCCAACAGTCTGAAAGATTGTTAATTCCGTTAAATATTTTTATGTCGTCGGCATAACTTAGAATTCTAGAGTTCTTGAGCACACTTACAACAACGTTAATAGATATAATGAATAACAGAGGACCTAGGTGGCTACCCTGAGGTACACCTGAGGTAGCGTAAATCGATTTAGAGTTTGATCCCCTAAACAAGACTTGATAGGTTCGTCCGTCAAGATACGAGCAAATCCATTCCACAAAGGATGCAGGGAATCCAAGGGCTTTCTATAGCTTATGGGAAAGCTTATCAAATGCTTTACTGAAGTCAGTGTAAATGCAGTCGACTTGACCCCCTTCTTCGAATGTTTTATTAGTATAAGAAGTAAACTCCAGCAAGTTAGTCACAGTGGATTTGTTTTTTTACAAAACCATGCTGTTTGTCAGTGAGGAAAGGCTTGCAACTAAAGTAAAAACTGTCAAAAATAATAGCCTCAAAGAGTTTAGGCAAACAAGATAGCTTAGCTATAGGTCTATAATTAGTAACATCATCCCGAGAAGCCTTTTTTGTGTACCTGAATTATGAAACCATTTTTCCATAACTTTGGAAAAACTCTATGGTGAATGGATGCCTGGAATATGAAAGCAAGGGGCCCTGCCAAAGCACTGCCGTAGTTCTTTAAAATTATTGGAGGTATTCCATCAGGTCCGCAAGTGGTGTCATTTGCAAGTCGAGCGAGATGGTAATTCACGTCATCAGAGGCTATTGATATTGGATTCATGGAACTGGGGCAAAATCATTCGAGGCGGGTGAACTCTTTTGGGTTGGGTGTAAAATTGTCAGAATCATACGCTGAATTGAAAAAAGATGAAAAAAAGTTGCAAATATCATCTGGCTTTTTGCTGAAACAATTCAAGTATGAAAGTGTTGAAGGATAGCCATCAGATTTTTTCTTGCTGTTAATGAACTTCCAAAATAATGTAGGGTCAGTTAGAAGGGATATACTCATTCTTTCAGTATATTTATCGTAAAGATGAAGGAGGTTGTAAGAGAAAGCATTCTTTTGAGAATGCATCCACGGAAATTGAATCAAGGAATTCAAGCTTTTGATTGATGCATTTGAATAAAAAAATATTCAATGAACTTTTTTTAAAGGTCAATTTAAATATATATTAAGTTCGTTCTTTACGGAATTCGAGCCTCGAAGTGTAGTATCCTTAAGGTTTTGATTGCCATTGCGAGTATTCAAATGTGCGGCAAAAAACAGCCAAAAAGTTTTACTGCCACGATTTACAAGTTGGATTTTTTTTACAAAATTAAAAGGCCGCAGTGTACGAAGTGATCCTTTGGTGGTTCCATATTTTCTGTTGAGGAGCTGTATCTTAAGAATTAAGACTGTGAAATATTAGAAAACCAAGAAATTGAACGATTTTGAAAACAGCCGAAAATTGTTTTGGGGCCAAATATCGATGTTGAAGTTGTCCTTCGAAAGCGCGCCTTACTGAAGGGTGTTAAGTTGATAACGGCCATAATGTTGAAGCTTCCAACAGCACGAGCAAATAATAAAATTGTTTTATCAGAATTAGCGTTCTGTTCGGGCAATGTTACGTCGCCATAATCGTCCTTCCGAAAGGACTATTCGCAGTGTGATGGATAAATTTGAGTCCACAGATTCAGTAAACGGTCAACTAACACACGTTCTTTAACGAAAGAAAAGATCTGCCATAAAAATCGCCGATGTCCGTAAAAGTGTGCAGATGAATCCGAGGCAGTCGATTTCGTGTCGCTCACAAGAACTTGGCGAATTTGGCATCAACTGCTCTAGAAGCTGAAGGTAAAATACTATAGACAAGGACGTGTGTTCTCTGATTTGGCTCTGAAGCAATTGGAAACAGACTCGTATTTATGGACGAATAGGTACGTCAAATAATAAAACTGTAGAATTTGGGGCGAAACAAATCCACATGAAATCCAAGAGCCTCCAATGCAACCCGAAAAATTCACTGTTTGGTGTAGGTTGAGGGCTGGTTGCGTTATTAGCCACTGATAATTGCCGCCATTGGTCAAGGGCGAATGCTATAGGTCGATTATTGTCAACTTTCTTTGGCCTGGATTGGATCATATAAATACCAACGATACATGTGGTTTCAACTGGAACGCGCTACGTGCCACACAGCTCACCCCACATTGGGAATTCTGAACGAGCTATTCGAGGGCATGCTTATGTGATGTGAGGTAAATTGGCCACAGAGATCGTGCGATTTTACCCCATTAGATAGGATAACAAGCGCTTAATGAGAGACCCTTAATATTCTCAACATACATATGTACATAAATCATCTGTCAACTTAAAAATAATTGCGTTACATTATCCCGCCACTGTTTAAACAAATTCAAATTGATTTTACTCAGTTCACTGACTTCAACTGATTTTATATGAATTCACTGCGGACTTCAGCTAACATCAAGTGAATTCAGTATGCAATTTCTTTATTTACTTCGATGAATGGGTTAAATTTAATAAGGTCTTTGTTTTTAAACCAGGTCTGCAAAAAGAATACAAATCATTCTCGTTCTTCGTTCTGCCAGCAAGGCTTTGAATACAGTGACTTCCGTCTTATCCTGCGTGAGGTAATTTTCCAATTTGTGAGTAGCTCCTGTGGTGTAGAGTGCTCTAATATTCCACGAGCGTATTCGTGTTTCCTTGATCTTGCCATACCGATGGCATCTGATGCAGCTTTCTCTATCTTCTGGTTTATAAATATTTCGCAAAAGAGTTTTCGAATCAATCAATCAAATCAAAAATAAGATATCTCCTTGCAAGAATATCTCAGTATGAAATTCTTTTCTGCAGTTATCTACCGCTAGTATTTTTCAAATTCATTCAACTATTGCCAAGCTTTAGTGAAATAGACGTTTAATCGAAGCAATTTAAAGCTGCTTGCAAGAGGCTAATATTTAATCACAAAAATTGTGAAGCTGATTAAGCTAATTTCATTCTATTATTAATTGTCGGACTCATGATGACGGAGCAACAAATTAATAAGCACTCACGATTTCATTCCAATGTAAGGTTGGATCGCACATGTCATTGTCATAGCTGACTGCTTGAAACAATTAGAAGCTGAACAAACAGTCTTGTCTAATCGCACAACACCAAGACCGGCACCGGCACCGGCCAGAGTCTCACAATCAGTTAAAGATAAAGTATTGCTTAATCACTGATATAATGGGCCTTTCGGATACGAAGAGACAAAAGCATGTTTAGTAGCGTTTGAGATGGATCCTAGAACGTTTGCATTGGGTTTGAGTTTTTTGCTTGCTAGCCATGTTGTTGAGGCTGCAAATATTCTCGGAGTCTTCACTATGAACAGCCCCTCACACAATATCATTCACTTATCGGTAGTTCGCGCTCTTGCCGATGCCGGACATAATGTGACCGTCGTGACAATGCTGCCTCTGAAGGACAAAAACCCCAACTACAAGCATATTTACATCCCGCTTCTAAAGGAGGACAAGAAGCACATGGAAGATATGTTTCATGACATGGCAGTCAGCGAGAGTAAATTTAAGTCTTGGAGCGCTGGCTCCAATGCACTTAGTTTCATGAACGAAGTTCAGCAGAAGGCCCTGAAGCAGTCAGCCTACCAAGAGCTTCTTAACAACAAGGGAAACCAGTTCGACCTTTTGATCCTGGGATACGGATACAACGACTACCTCTTGGGTATTGCTGATCATTTTAAGTGTCCCATCATTGTGAGCTGGGTGAATAATCCGGTTGGACCCATCAATAGCTTAGTGGGAAATCCTGACGGGGTTTCGTATATACCATTGCCATGGATTGGGGACGCGCCAATGGGATTTTTCCAACGGGTGGGAAATTTTCTCATGTTGGGAGCGCTTACTGGAATGATGTCGTTCATGATGGACACGAAATTGATTGAGTATCACAAGTGAGTGAACGAGTGATTAATTGAAATGAATTGGAATAAATGTGGATTTTTGCAGGAAGAATTTCCCACCTGAACTTGGCTATAGATCGCTGGTGGAGATGAGGAAAAATGTTTCGTTGGTGTTTTGTAGTACGTTCTTCAGCGAAGGCCCAATTGGACCTTTCACACCGAATTTCATTGAAATCGGTGGTATTCAGGCTAAGGAAAAACCAGATCCATTACCAAAGGTAAGAATAAAAATGTAAAAAATTATTTTATCACTGTGAGAAGGAAATATTTTTTTCGACACAAATCACTGCTTAGAAGATCCTTTCTGTTTCGACATACGAAAATGAAAATTTAAGTTTAATAAATGCTTCAGAGGTTTTTTAGGTTCCCTTTTTTTCACAGAAGCTTTGCCCGTCTTGGTATAAAGATACTTCTTTGGTTCCAGTCCGATGTGGAGGCAGTTCAATTTAGCAGGAGCGGATTTTTTTTTGTTGAAGCTAATTGTTTCTTAGTGATGCCAGTTTAGCCCTTAATAAGCACGTGGGTACCGAATCGATCTTGCCAAACCATTTATCTCCCATTTACGTTTACGTTCGATAACATGAGGTCTAAGAATGTTCGATGGTGATTCAATTCGTTCAATCAGAGAAAACTCATTTTAACCAACTAGTTTGTGAACCAGTTACTGATCTCTAGGAATTTGAGAATATCCGGTATCTTAGTTTAGCTTCGTAGTGCTTGATTGTGTACCAGAAGGGTACTTTTCAAGGAGAAGAACACTATTTCTCTGGATGGGTGTTGTTTTTTAAATGCAGACTGCAAGTGACTGATAGTCCGACCTTATGTTTTCCCAAAGCATTGAATCCTTTCCACAGTCTCTTTTCTACATGATATGGAGTAGAAACAACGTACAAGACACATTTGCAATAAAGATCACTTCAAGGAACATGTACTCAGTCAAGAGGTTACTATTTATGTTTCCGAACCGAGGAATGGTGGTTAACGATTCTTCATTTGAGCATTTCGTCGACTGAATCTGATTTTTGTCCTTTGAGAGCTTCAATTATTTAATTATTGTTATTAATGTGGAAACGAACTTTCTATCACTTCTTCGACCTCGTGTAATTCGTTGGGTTGTGCTAAGTTGTCTTCGAATCATAAGTTCTCTAAATGGTAAAGTAGTTATCATTCTTTAAATTTAAGACGAACTGGGAGACGCTAATGTGTAGATCCTTATAGTTTTTTTTCTTTTTTTTTTTAAAAAAGTCTATCCAATCAAGCCAATCAATTAAACAAATGGAGCTGCCACGACTCTTACTTACCAGACAGGTTCGAAAACAATGTCAAACATCGAAATACAATCTCGAATTTTATCGAAAGAAAGTTATTTTATTTTAGCCAAAATATGTTTAATTTTAATTTCCTTTATAAAATATAGTTTGTACGAGGATTTGGTTTGCATTCCTTGCAACTACAATATTTGTACAAAGCTAAAATTTAAATCACGGAACAATAGTTTGAAGGACAAGCCATTAGAAGAACCTTCATCAGATTTAAGTTGCGTAGGGCAAGAGAGAAGAGGATTCAGATCAGTTGCTGAGAAAGAACTTGAGTTCAATCACAGAGTTGGTAAATAAATTACAAACATTAAACATTTTGGTAAATAAATTACAAACATTAATAAATAGATCAATAAACTTATTTTATTAATAAATAAATATGTAAATAAAAAGTTACATAGATAAATAAAATAATAAATAAAAAGTAAATAACAATTTTTATGTATTTGAATACATAAATAAGTAAATACATAATAAGTAAATAAAAGTTTATAAATAAATATATAAATTGACAATAAAATAAAAAGTTGATTACGTAAGTTAAAATAATATTTTAAATGATAAAGTTCTATAAAGCTAGATTTGAACTGAATCGTTATCAGCTGATAAACAAGAATTTTTGTATTTAGCGGCGAATTTTTCAATTCTTGCTTCAGCCGTTTCAATTTGCCTTAACCTTCCAAGAAAGGTTCATGATAATTTTGAGTGTCTTAGCACATTTGCTCCATACAGGCGATCCATTAAACATAATTGCTTGGACAATTGCTTTGTAAAATAGTAATTTTTACTTGATTTTCTGTTGATAAATGGGTAAAGAGTTTTAATAGTGATGTTTACCTTGTTAACGACTTCTTGTATCTGGAGATTTTTGGTCAAGTGTTTGTCCAAATGAACTCCAAGATACTTGGCTCCCGATTTCCACTCGACCTGGGTACCCTCTATTATAAGTCTGTTGCATAGATTGGCAGAGAAATAAAGTGGAATTTTCGATGAAAAGTTATATTAAATAACTGTGTTAAGTATTGTTAAAACGGAAAAGCAAAAGAGTTGAACCGTTGTGTATGATGGAACTTATTTTTTCCTTCGCTCTTAGTGGTGTTGAGTCCACAAGAATTTTTCATACGAATAACGTTTGGAATTTTCTCCATTGCTATCATGGATTGCCTCAGGAATCTATATGAGGGCCAATACTTATCTTTTTTTTTACTAACAATCAGATCCCTGTTTGCAAATTGGATCGTATACATTTGTTTCCGTAGGAGCCGTAATTTTCTTTGTCTAAGGTGTCATCATGAAAAAACCAGTTAGTGTCATACTCAAAGAATAAGCCGACTTAAAGAGTCGGAAGTTTCCCAGACCTTCTAGTATCAGTTATATTCTTGATATCTGATTTGAAGACCAGTCCACAACCGCGTTAAAAATGTGTCTTTTGCATGCTAAACTTAGACTTTTTACGAAATTAATCACAAGGATCCTTCTACAATTGTAAGCCCATTTGCACCGCAGGCTGATGCCACGTTCAACGACAATATCACAGTCATAGCATTATTTTGATTAATTTATTATTTAAATATTGTGTTAACATTTCCATCATTATTATTATAATTTTTTATTTCCTCAAGGACGTCGACGACTTTGTACAATCGGCTAAGGACGGAATAATCTTCTTCAGCCTTGGTTCAAACCTCAAAAATACTGATATAAGTGCCAACGTAACTGAAGCCCTCTTCAATGTGCTCTCTAAACGAAAAGAAAAAATCCTATGGAAATGGGATAGCCCATTGCAGCCTGGAAATGCTTCCAATATAATGTTCAAAAATTGGTTCGCTCAAGACGATATCTTGGCCCATCCAAAAACCAAACTCTTCATAACACATGGCGGTAAGGGCAGTATAACTGAAGCTCAATATCATGGTGTTCCGATGTTAGCGATTCCGATTTTTGGTGATCAGTTTACTAACGCCAATGCAATGCAACTTCAAGGCTACGGCCAAGTCATCGATCAGCAAGAAATAACAAAAGAAACGTTCAATGCTAAACTTGACCTGGTTATAAGCAATTCATCATTCTCAGATGCAATAAAACAGTATTCGACGCTTTATCGAGATCGTCCAATGACAAGCCGTCAGAGTGTCGTCTATTGGACTGAATATGTGCTGCGATATCATGGAGCCAAGCATTTACAGAGTCCCAGGGTCCACTTGAACACCTTCCAGTACAATTGTCTCGATGTTATTGGGTTCCTTTTGGCGGTTATCTTAGGTGCCGGCTTTATTTTAAAATATACTTTTTGTTACGTCAAAAGGTTATTGCGCCACAAAAGTGAATCTAATATAAGAAAGAAAATGAAATAAAACAAAAAAAAACATTTCGAATTTTATTTTAACACGCTGAGCCTGCGATAAGATAGGCTAACAAGGCTTTGCCTATTATGATAAATATTTTATTTCATAATAGTCGTATTGAATGATAAACCATGAGGGCCTTCGTGGTTTAATCGATGTACATCAGTCAATGAAGGACCTTGAAATTTGACATCTACATTAATAGAAAAATTAAGCTCGATTAAGTTAGTTGGAATTTTAGTTTAGTAAAACAGTTAGAAAATCTTGCTCAACCGTTTAATTTTCTTAAAGCCTCTCATACCTCAGATTGCGAATACCGACCTGCACAGTATATCCAACGATATCATCGACCTTGGCGACTTCAATCTACCACATCTGGAATGGACTAAGTGTGATGAGGAGTCTCGCTTTATCGAAACTAAATCATCTTAACTGATTGTCTTTTGAAAGGCGGTTTTCTCCACATCTACAGTGTGATCTGTCTAATAACAGACTACAAACTACGCCACCTCACTTTCTCCTCCAAAGCCGTCATATGGCTTCTTTCAGAGTCCGCTTTCTTCTTGTCCATCTTGATTCTTTTTAACCCAAATTTGTTGTGTAAGAACAGATGTTAAACAAATGATCACTGGAATTTATATGACTTCCATTTTCCTAATGCGGATTTCGAAAAACTTAGCAGCTGCGCCATGAGTAGACACGCCGCAAGGGTAGAACTAACGTACCATACGACGATTTTTGTAGGATGAAGAGGAAGAGAAGATACCCCTACATCTACTCTGCAATTGTCCAGCTCTAGCCTTCATAAGAATGAAAACTCTTATTATATACACGAACATGTGAACGTATCCGAAATGGATGTCAGAGAGATAAGGCCATTCAATTCACAAGTTTCCCACATTTTCACTCTGAGGGAGTTCGCCTCTTTAGTGTCAGCTCTTTTAAGAGTGGATGCACCTGCACTTATCAACTTTGGAGCATCTCTGCGGCATCTGTCATCAGAGAGTGCAGGTTATTTTTTTTTTCTCTTGGTTTGAAAGTTAGCCTGGTAGTATCATCTTGATATGTTGAAGCGAGTAAAATGGTTTCGTCATGATGGTTTCTACTAATGGCCAAGATTATGGCGAATTTTAGCCTGACCGCTTCAGGAAACCTGTACATTTCGCAGTTTGTTTGGTGACATTTGTCCAGTTCCGAGAGCAAAAATTTCTTCAGCCTCAGCTATGATAGTGCAAATGAATAGCACTTTGACAGCCGCTTTGCATAGTTCAGCGCAGTCATCAGATAGAAAAGTTGTGCTTGTCGATTTGAAATACGTGAGTCTTATCAATGATTTGGCGCAAAACAGAGATAGATAGATTTTTGCTCCCTTACAGTTCATATCCGCCTTATTTTAAAACTTAAGCTGTGGATGCTCATCGATTTTCTCCCAACGAATGCACATCCATATATGTTCAAAATTTTGTGTGACAAACGCAATTCCGGTATGTCGTATTCTTTCTTCATCAGTGTTTCTGATCTTATATTCCGTATTGGGTCATTACTTATATCCGTGTTTTTCCTAGTGAAGTCAATTTAAAAATTTTGAGTTGCTTCTAAGTTAAAGAGTATTCTTATTCCGTTTCGTCTTCGTTTTTGTGTTCTCTTGGCATCCGTGGCAGCTTGCTCTGTCATTAAAAGTGTCTTTGTACTTGGTTGGGGTTTAAAATTACCTCACAGTCACCATCTGAACGGCAAAGGTCACGCATAAAATTTCTAAGATGATTATCCATGTCTTTTGTGTCATCTTAAATTGCTCAGAGACACGCAATGTAACAAGCTTCTGTTCACTCTTTAAACTTTTGCATGCCTTTTCGATTAATTCACCGTGCGTTAAGACGTCAGGCAGTAGCAAACATTGCTTGTGTACAAGCAGGTATAAAAGAAATCTAAGAAACTTCTAGTAGGTGACATTCTGAGCAATTGATTCCTACAAGATAAACATTTTACATATTCCTTCGAACTATTGCTTTGCTGATAGAAATGTTGGGCGGTCGGCGCCACTTTTTTTCCTTGCGGCTGAAAAAATGATAAGTTGAAGACCTGCAGCTGTGTGCAAAATAATAACAGCACATCTTTCAATAATCGAAATTCCTAAATATATATAGTTTTTAAATATAGTACGCAACCGCCATCTACATGTCAACTTACACAACTATTTGAGGAACTGATGAGGCATTTATAACCTTCATGTGTGCAGAAAAAACAAAATAATGTTAACGGTACTCTGAAAAGTCACTTTTAAAGTGTGCAAAATAATAGCAGCGCTGCGGAAATTTTGCTATTTTATACTGGGTTTTAATTTAATTTTTTTTTTTTGCATAAATGAGGTAAATAGGAAAGTAAACTTCCAAAATGATCATTAAACATTAGATTTATTTCAAATACAGCTAAAATGGGCAGACGAAACATTGTGGCCCGGAGCAACGAGCTCTCATATTAAAACTTTTGTCGGAGGGCAAATCTTATAGGCAGATACAACAATTACTTGATTCCTCAAGTAAAATGATCGCCAATGGAAAGAAGTGGCGAAATAAACCCGAATCAAGGGGCCGAAAGCGTAAGTTGGACACCAGAACTTTGCGAAAGATTAAACGGGTCACTGATCAAAATCCTTTTATAACATCAACAAAAATAAAACAAGATCTTCAACTTGATGTAAACAACTCTACCATTAGAAGATGTCTTACGGATGTTGGTTTGCCAGAAAAAGCCCAAGAAGAAAGCCACTACTGCAACCAAGACAATTGGAAAGCCGACTCAAATTTGCAATGATCACTTGGATTGGCCAACCAGCAAGTGGCGTAATATTTTATGGTCAGATGGGTCAAAGATAGTGCTATTTGGATGCAGTGGTCGCCGAATACAGCTTATGACCCAAAGTTCACACTCAAAACGGTTAAGCATGGAGGAGGCAAAATGATGATTTGGGGCTGCTTATTTTCAAATTTTAGATACGGCTATATTGCCTTACGCTGATGAGGACATGCCACTGAAATGGGTATTCATGCAAGACAATGATCCCAAACACACCAGCAGGTGCGCAAAAAATTAGTTTGGTTTGAACAACGTTAATGTTATGGTGTCAAACTTTAGTTGACTCTATTCCACGCCGATGTGGAGCAGTTGTAGCCAATAAAGGATTCTCTACAAAATATTAACAAATAAAAAGAATTCTACAAAAAAAAAATACATATAGGTTTTTTTTCCACTTTTTTATAACTTTTCGTGTAAAAATACTAACCGCTGCTATTATTTTGCACAGTTAATAATTCAGTTTTTCAATAATATTTTCATTGCTTTCTTGAAATATAATTGACAAATTGTGTATTCTATTAAAAAATTATTTTCCTTATAAAGTATGATAATTCAAATGATTTTATACAAAACGCAAGGAAAGATATTCAAAGATTATTGTATCGGTTGTGGGTGCTGCTATTTTTTTGCACACAGCTGTATATTCTAGAAAATCGAGTCCGTTGGGACCTGAAATTCTATGGGAAATAATCTTTAAAATTCTCTATATATTCTATTGAGATGTTCTATTCCAATCATGATTTAAACGTGTTGTTAAAGAAAAAGCTAGATGTTAATAAATAAAGCTATACATTGATTAAACTATAACGCTGGCAATGCGGCACACTGTTTTCACCAGTTGTTTTATTATTTATTATAAACGATTACTTTTGAAGATTTATCCTTCATTTAACGGATATAATAGCCTAAATCACTTTTTTGTCGACTTTCGTAGAAAACAGCTATGTATTTTAAAACTTCCTTTAAAAATACTACAGAAGTTGCTTGCGTGGAAATTAATCCAAACACTTTTTCCGTTCTTAAGCAAATGCTGGATTTTCATAGGCTTCAACGAAACTAAAGCTTAGCGGAAAAATCGTTTCTCTTTCCGTAACAATTAATGGGGTTCCGTTTTCCATCGGCGAATTTTCCAAATTTTTCATCGGGCACCCTGTTTATGAAGAAAGTAGGGTGATGAACTAAATCTCTAAAAAACACAAAATCTTTACATTCTAGTATAAGAACTATTGTCGAATAAAATACTGCGAATCAAGCGAATGTAACTAAGTCGATATTTGTTCCAGAAGTTGCTGGCTAACTTGGGCCCATTCGAAAATGCAAAAAACAACTCAAAATCATTCAACTGCAGGAACAATAGTTTCGCATTTAGTTTGTTTTTTTTTTCTAAAGACAACATTTTGAATCAAGCACCTTATAGAAAAGTTGCAATGAAAATGTTGAAAAACTGAGAAAATGGGTTTTGAAGAGAACAATTTCTTGTTTACATGAACTTGCATCGTCGTATTCCTAAAAATTGGGTCATTTTTGAGGCTTTGAGGCTTTATATGTAGTTTCTTCAGATGGATAAGGGCAACTTTTCATTTCATTTTCTTCTTTTAATCATTTAAAAAAAAACAGTTCATTTAACTTTTGAGCCTATTTAAAAATCTCAAGTTTGAAGGGCCGGTCTAAGTCTATGTTAAAGCTAAACATATCGCGACTTATCTGATTAAATTAATATTGGTAAAGGAACCTCACCTACTTTTGTTAACAAGGCTATAAAACTTATAACTCGACATCGAAATAGATTTGTAAATTGGCCAAGTTTTTCTTGGACCCGCCACCAAATGGGCCTTTTCTCTCCTTCAGCTTTAAGGTTGGCATAGTGCCATCATTTTCTTATGTATAGTTTACCGCACAGTCTAAGGATTCGCCTTGTTTCTCTGCTAGCGCTCTTTGGTTTTGAGTTGTCAAAGCGCATAGTTCTATTGTACCCACAAGATCTGCTCCTTGCAGTTTTCCTGCGTTTAATATAGCTCTGACTGAGAGTTCGTTTTTAAGCCGCATCACGGCGACAAGTTCCAAACCATCGTGATAAAACGTAAAAAACATGTTAAAAATTGAACGATGAAGTGGGTCTGCTGTCAACCTAATCAGTTAAATTTATACACAAATCGACTTCGCAAGTTGGCCCAAATGCCGCGATAAGATAAGTTGACTTAATAATATTGTTTACCACCAAAATACATTAAAATGAAAAAAAAATCAAATGATAACTTTTTAATCAAGCTTTCTTTTGCTTCTTAATTTTTCTCAGCACGAATCTCGTCGGAATCGAGATAAGTTTGAAAGAGATAAATGCTATCAACAGCAGGAAGGCTATCACGTCTAAACACAGGTACTGCAGGCTATTCAAATGAATCAGGGGACTTTGCATGTGGTAGGCACCCTTGTGCCTCATCACGTATTCAAGCCAGAATACAGCGGTTTGCTTTGCAGTCATCGGTCTGTCTCTGTAGAGATTCGAGAATCTTTTTACATTCTCTGTGTAAATGGGGTTCTCGAGTACCTCAAGAACAGCAATTTTGAGATTTTTTGTGTTTAGGTCTTCGAAATTAAGCTTTAGTCCAAAACCTGCTCTAGAGAGTTTTGCAGCGTTTCCATCCTGATCAGCAAACAGTGGAATGGCCACCATTGGAACTCCATGGTACTGCGATTCAGTCACACTCCCTTTACCAGCATGAGTGATGAAAAGTCTTAAGTTTGGATGGGCCAGGACATCATCCTGCGGAAGCCAACTCGCATAGTGTATATTTGGAGCATCACCTGGCTTGTCTTCACCAACAAATTTCCAGAGGACTTTTTGCTTTAAACTTGCAAGCACCTCATAAATGCATTGCAAAACTTCAGGACGGAACCCTCCGCTCTCAACATTTAATCCAAAGCTGAATAAAACTACACCATGCTCCGATGAGCTGTCCAGAATTGTCTTAAGATCCTTAAGAGCAAACACTTTAGACACAATATGAATTAAATCAGTATTCTTACCTGCGGCAATGGATCCGGCTTGTCTTTGATTTGGATTCCACCGACATCAATTAAAGCTGGCACATTTGGGCGAATGCTTCCTTCAGAGAAATGGGAATTGCACAGTACCAACGAAACCCGTTTGGAAGCTTCCGACATCGGGGAATACTTTGGACTCGGAAACAAATCACTACAAGCGAAAAAATTATACAAACAACCTTTTTAAAAGCAAGAAATCCACACTTACTTGTAATAACTCTTCATTTGTCTTTCAAAAACGAATCGCATTACAAGGAGCGGTGGCAATGCCAGGAAAGACTTCAGCCTATTTGTGAACTTTAACGGATCTGCGCCATCCGGCAAGAAAACTGGCGCATAAGCCAACTCCATTGGATTCCCAATGTATTTATTTACCAAACTGTTCGACGCACTCAGCCAGCTGATGACTATTGGGCAATTAAAATGCTCCCCAAGTCCAATCATAAAGTCAGAGAAGAAATAGCCCAAAATCACCAAATCGAATTTGTTGTCGGAATTGTGCATCAGGTCTTGAAATTTCTCGTCCTGAAAAGCTTCATACTGCATCGGAATAAGAATCCCTAAAGGCTTGAACAATGACCATGATGAACTGGCAGTGGCACTGGATCCTACAAGAGATGTTTTCAGCTCAGCTATTTTCTTCAATCTTTCCTCAGGAGGTTGAGTAAGGATGTGATGGCAATGATGGGTTTTATCCCTTATAGGGATAGTTGTCACCACTGTTACGTTATGTCCTCGTTCTGCCAAAGCTTTTGCGTAAGCCATGTGAATGATGAGATGCGATGGGCTGTTGCTAGTGAAGACACCGAGAACATTCGCAGATTCACAAGCCGACAAAAAGGCAACACAAAAAATCAACACACAACACAAGGCGTTCATGATGAAAGATATGATGGACCCGACTGATGATGATGATCAAGTCGGTTAATTATGGCTTCTTTTTATATATACACTGTATGAAGAAAAGCATGTTTACATCTTATCAGAGGCAATAAATTGACGACTTAAAAAAAGTCTAACGGTTTGTTTAAAAGTGTAGTTAAGATTGTTCTATTTTTAATCTAATTTTGCCGAGTAATCGTACGTCGTAATGCTTTCTGTCAAACTAATTTTGTTTCTTCTTAATGTCATAAACCACATGCTCTATTTTGATTGCTGATTATTTCGGTTATTCAAATACAGGCAAGTCAGTCTTCCCTTTAGAATAGAGTTACAGTGAAGTAAGATGATTTCGCGTTCGTTTGAGCCCAACTGGTTCCAATATAGAATTTTTAATGGGATTGTTTGATCCTTGAACCTTTTTTTTGTGGAGGAACGAAGACACAATTAGCGGGAGCATTATTGTCCATGAATTTTTGCCTTCTGGACTTGATTTAAATTTTTATATGGAACATTCGCGGTTGCAACTTTTTCTATAAACGCCCTCCTCGCGGATAGGATTGTACCGACGGTGAACATACACTTGTGTACAATCAGTACAATGCCGGCCCAAGGATACTTCCTTGAGGAACTCCAGCAGTAGCATCGTTGAGCTAGGTTCAGTTTCGTTTATTTATTTTTCTATTCATATAAATTCAATAAAAGTTCAATTAAAGTACAATTAATTAAAAATGAAAAGTGAAAAGACACATCCAATCCGGAAAATCTCCGGTCGATAAGTCTCCTTCCGAATATCAGTAAGGTGATCAATAGAGCCCGGATAACAAATTCCAATTCGGTTTCAGAAGGAGGCATGAGTGCATACATGCTGCGTCTAAACTGGTATCGGATATCCAATGGAACAAAGGTAAGAAACAATGCACGGGTGCTTTACTGATTGTTTTGGAGAACGCTTTTGACACTGTATGGTTGCGGGGGCTCTTTTTCAAGTTTGACCAAATCAGCATAAGCAACCCGCTGCTGTACATTATCTTAGATATACTCGTCAGCAGATAGTTCATTGTGAAAAATGGCAGTGTAACGTCTGCTGGAACTTTTGTCTGTCTACAAAAGGGTGAAGTTATTTCGCCGATTTTATTTACGATCCTGACAACCGATCTTGAAGGATCTCTTCGCCACTCAATAGCGTACGCAGATGACTTGATCGCATACTGGTCAAGTCCGAAGATGGCGATCATCGTTAGTCTTTTACAACGTGACTTTGAAAAGATCCAGAGATATTGCGATGATTGGAAGTTGAAGATCAATTTCAAAAAGTGCGAGACCATTCTGTTCAGGACTCCATTGTCTAGGGCTTCTAGAAAAACTGGATAGAAGTGGCGAATGTTCTCTATTGTTGGACAAAACGGACAGCCATTAGTGAATCGAAGTGTTTTCAGATACCTTGGGATCGATGCTCTGGCCAGAGCCAAAGCGGCCTTTGCCTTGACAAAGAGCCTCGATGCCAAGGTAAAGGTGATTTGCTTCACGGCCAAGATTCGGCCTGTCCATGCCTATGGATTTCCCGTTTGGTTCCATATGGAAACAAGCTTAATGGAAAGGATTCGGGTTTTCGAGAGACGGGACTCGGGTTTCCCTAAGGCAGGATTGTCTCTACTTATATAGGACTCGAGAGTCTGTGTATAAAAAATTCTTTATTAATGAGGTCCAGTACAACGGGGCCAACCTGATCAGAGTGGATAACTTTCTGATAAAACTTATTCGAAGTCACATTCCAAGAGCAATGACTTGGAAGAACAACTTGATCTCCGGGCTTTTCACTCCAATGATATGTACCATGAGTGCGCCTTAACGGCCTTATTCCCCCTGGAGCGTTTCTCTTTTTCGATAGAAAAGGTCTGGTCCACGATAGATTAGTGGTACCGTCAATCTTCCATATTGGTCGTAAAGCTGTGGACGGACGAGTCAACTGCCCTACGTCCTCGTTCTGCCAAAGCTTTTGCGTAACCCATGTGAATGATGAGATGCGATGGGCTGTTGCTGGTGAAGACACCGAGAACATTCGCTGATTCACACGCCGACAAAAAGGCAAGACAAAAAATTAACACACACCCCCAAGGCGTTCATGATGATCGATATGACAGAAAAGACTGATATTTCACTTAATAATGCCGTCTATATTTATGTGAAGAAAATCTTGTTCATATCTTATCAGGGGCTATAAACTGACGACTAAAATAACTTGAACGGTTTGTATATAAATATAGTTATTATTTATCTACTTGCATTTTGTCAAGTAATCGTACGTCATTGGGCTATCTGTCATACAAATTTTTGTCCCTTCCAAACGTCGAAGGTGATAAAATGTTCTTATCAAGACTCTTAGTGAACTGTTCTGCCTTTCCAATGCTTTCAACTGAGCTTTAATGGGACTTTATTTCACCTTAGAATAAATTTGATTTCGATGGAATTTCGCATAAAAATACGTCAGGATGACGTCGCATATTTGACCATAATTTGAGGCCAACTTGTTTATCACTACTTCGCACCTAATGTTGATTTTTATACGATTCTAAAACGAACTCTTTTGTACTCCTTATTAAACTTATCAATCCTTTCGTGGCCTCTGATGGATAACCCCTAGTTATCTCTAAATTTATGCACACTTGCTGAATTTCTTCCTTAGGGGATTTGTAAAAATGTCCAAAATGTCCAAAATGTAAAAATTTAATGGCCTGCTACCGCTTTCTGTAAAACACAGTCATATTATATCATGTCTCCATTACCGGTTGAAAATGTCGCTTTTTTTTTACATCATCGAAAAGACGGAAGTGCTGGTCAGCCAGGCCATGTGGCATCGATCGGAAGAGATAGTAATCGGATGGCGCAAGGTCTGGACTATACGGCGGGTGGGGTAGGACATCCAATTTGAGCGTTTCTAGGTAAGTTTTGACGACATTTGCAACATGTGGCCGAGCATTGTCATGTTGCAAAATAACTTAATCGTGTCTTGCGATCGTTTCCGGCCGGTTTTCCTTCAGTGCTCGGCTCAAACGCATCAATTGTCATCGGTAGACCTCGCCTGTTATTGTTTCATTCGGTTTTAGCGGCTCATAATACACAACACCCTTCTGGTCCCACCAAATGCACAGCATAACCTTCAGGCCATGAATATTCTGAACGGCCATCGATGTTGAGGCATGTCCGGGGCATCCATACGTTGCCCGACGTTTTGGATTATCGTAATGTACCCATTTTTCATCACCAGTGACGATTCGAGGCAAAAAGGACTTCTTTTTGTGGCGTTCAAGCAGCATTTCGGACATGCAAAATCGGTGTTCGACGTCTCGTGGCTTCTATTCATACGGCACCCAATGTCCTACCTTTCGGATCATTCCCATTGCTTTCAAATGATCGGAAATGCTTTGCTGAGCGACACCAAGTGATTTTTCAAGTTCTTCTTGCGTTTGTGACGGATCTTGATCGAGCAATGCCTCTAATTCATGGTCTTCAAACTTTTTCACCTGGCCGGGGCGTTCTTTGTCTTCGGTGTCGAAATCAGCATCTTTGAACCGCTCAAACCACCGCTGACACATTCTAACGTCTAAATTATAGCCCGGGTAAGCTTCGGTAAGCAATTGATGCGCTTCGCTTGCTTTTTTCTTTAAATGAAAGAAGCAAATTAAAACTTCCCGCAAATGTTGTTTTGATGGCACGAATGTAGACATTTTACGGCTTTACAAAAACTTGTGTGTTTTCACTAATGACCAAAAACCTAGACTGAAATATTTAGACAATGACATGAAGTTTCTGATGTGACAGCTGTCATGGTCAAAATTCACCTCAGAGTAATAGATATGAAGTTGTCTGCAATAACGACATTTTCAACCGGTAGTCCTATTAACAAGAATACAGAAAAAAAGAACAAAAAATAAAAAAAATTGAAAATTTCAAAAATTAGCAGTTGATGAAGTGGGGGTCTCAACCCACGATTTCAACCCTCTTAGCAATCTGAACCCAAAAAAAAAAGATTTTAAACCCAGAATAATGGCGCAATATCTGGAACAACGGAAAAGTTGGAAAGGTTTTTTTCACAAAATGGCGACTGCCTGAAAAAAAACAATTTTTGTACCACTTTTTTTGACTTTTTCGAATTAAAAAAAAATAGAAATTTTGGGATGGGGATAGTTCCAGACACAGACAAGTCTATATGCTCGTATTTCGGAGCGGTCAATCCAGGCGTTGTCTCGTTTCAAAGCAAATGATTGAGCTTCCGGCACAATTTTGTTTGTCTATCTGGACGCGTAATCCTTTGCGCTGAGGATTTTTTATCCATTTTATTAAAAAAAAATATTTCACTTTATTTTTATTTCACTCACAGCACATGTGGTTTGAAGGTTAGAATCTTTTTTTAAATTTCTAGACTAGAATAACTCTAAAGACCCATCGCACTTCCTGGTGAACAATAGGATAAATGGTATATGTTCTTTTAAGGGTTCTGATAAAAAAGTGTGCCAACACAACCTTATTACTAAGGCTCCGCTGTCCTTTCGTCCGTCTGTCCGTCTGTCACAGTGGCTGTATCTTTTGAGGCGTACTAAGTAGACACTTGCAATTTTCATATAACGTTTACCACTGAGACCGTAATAACAAAAATTATAAATATAATATAAACATCACAGTTAAGGGGGTCCCCAAAATAAAAAAACATTTTTTCTTTATAGCAACTCAATTTTACAAGAACAAGCTATTGAAAATCTAAAAAAAAATTTGGTTAACACGGGTGTGTGCGCACGCTTATTTGGCGTTGAGAAATTTAAATTAAAAAAAAATATATAGTGTTGTATAATGTACGGGGGTACGGAACCCTTCGTATGGTGTTCCACTCGTCCTTGGCCGTTTTTTTTAGGGAAAGCATTTCATACATATCCGTTTTTCGAGTTTTCCTCATTTATCATCGGTCACTCTGATAAGTAGATAAGCGTTGTTTACGTCATTCATGAGTCCAAATTTTTTTTTAAGCAAAAACCAATCAGTGAGCATTATCTCGGACGAAGATTCCGATTCGGCATTTGTATCTTTAGTCAAAATTGCCTGATAAGGTGGCATAAGGTATATAAATATAGAGACATGCATTAGTTCGTTGTGGCAGTAAATTCAGTCGTGACAGTAATCATGTGTGAGAAGTACAAGTCCGCGGTGGTCGGGTTTTTTATTTTGTTCGCCATTGTGGCGGCAAGTGAATCAGCGAATATTTTGTGTGTTTTCACCAGCAGCAGTCCATCGCATCTGATCATTCATATGGCACACGCGAGGGCTATGGCCGAGCGTGGATACAATGTGACAGTTGTGACGACACTTCCTCTGAAGGACAAGAATCCTAGGTATCGTCACATTTTTATTCAACCGTCTGAGGTTCGATTGAAGGAAATGGATGAGATGAAGACAGAGCTTGCTGAATCCAAGACCCCATTTGAAGGCATGTGGGCATCATTCAAATCAGTTGGAGTTTTTGGCCATATCATGTACGATGCTATCAAGGACAAGCAGTTCCAAGATTTGATGCACAACTCGGACAACAAATTCGACTTGATTATTATTGGCTATTTCTTCAGTGACTACCAGTTCGGACTAGCGGAACACTTCAAATGCCCGATTGTGATAAGTTGGGTGGCTACGGCTAACCGCTTTGTTGACCAAGTCATTGGCAATCCAATGGAGTTGGCCTATGTTCCAGCTTCGCCAATGACAGGAACACCAGATTTTTTGTCCTTTAAGGGCAGATTGGGAAACTTTTTATTGGGTTCTGTGACATCAATATTCGCGTATGTCGTCAATAGACAAATGGAAGGACATTACAAGTATTCATAGCAAGAGCTCCAAATGAATTGTTCTTATTAATCAAACGTTGTTTTTTTTTGTAGTGATCTTTTCCCGGGGCCGAAATATCCGACGCTGACGGAAGCGTCTAAGAAAATTTCTTTGGTTTTATGTAACTCTCACTTTTCTGAAGGACTCATTCGTCCAACTGTTCCGGCTTTCATTGAAGTGGGTGGAATTCAAATAAAAGAAAAACCAGATCCATTGCCAAAGGTAAGCCAGCTCAATTGATTCATTCATCATCATTATGCGTGCTTTCGTTGTAGGACCTCAGAGATATAGTTGATGCCTCATCAGAGCACGGTGCAATCTTATTCAGCTTTGGTTCAAATCTTGCTAGCGGTGATTTGCATCCTGAGGTATTAAGAAGCATTTACGAGGTCTTTGCCAGCCTAAAACAAACTGTTCTCTGGAAATGGGTTGGGCAAAATAAACCTGGCAATGCTCCAAATATTCACTATATTAGCTGGCTTCCCCAAGATGATCTACTGGCCCATCCAAACCTTAAGCTTTTCGTCACCCACGCTGGAAAAGGAGGTGTAGCCGAGTCACAATACCATGGAGTTCCAATGGTTGCCATCCCTATGTTTGCCGACCAGCCTGGAAATGCCGAGCAGCTCGCAATTGCCGGTTTTGGAATCAAGCTGGACTACAATGCTCTTACGAAGGAGTCTTTAAGAGCTGCGGTCCTTGAGGTCCTTACGAATCCCACATACACAGAGAATGTGAAAAGGTTTTCAAAACTCTATCGAGACAGACCGTTGACAGCAAAGCAAACCGCTGTCTTCTGGCTGGAATATGTCATAAGACACAAAGGAGCTTACCACATGCAGAGTCCTTTGATCCATTTAAGTGGCCTGCAGTATTTGTGTGCGGATGTCGTGATGTTTCTGTTGCTTGCAGCATACATACTTTTCAAACTTGTCTCAATTCCAATAAAGTTTATCCTGAGAAAAATCTGCGTTAGGAGGTGCCTAAAGACTAAGTCTACAAAGCAAAAGAAGGCTTAAAATAAATTGTAAATCATTTCGTGTAAGCTGTTGTCGATTGGAAGAAAAATTATGTTTTAAGATAAATGTATCTTTTCTTATTTGCCTGGAATTATCAGCGGAACTTGCTGATAAGATTTCGTAATCTTATCGTTACAAAGTTCTTGCCAAAAAATAAACAAAATTTAGTCTCAATGAATTGGCAAATATTGTTAAGATTACGGGTACGCTCTGCTTTGTTCCACCTTGTATAAGGGGGGCAAGTAATATTTGTCCATGGTACACAAATAAAACCATTTACAAATATAAAAGCGGGACTACTGATAAGACCCTTCTGAACCAGCATCTGTCACAGCAATTTTCGTTCTATCTATAATTTACACGTGTTCAGGGGGCTATGGATACCCTTATATGAATAAAGGAGCATTAAAAGGCAAGTACTTATGCAAGTTGCTTTTGAACTTCTTCAGTTTGTTCTGAGTGGGAAATATTGAGTCGAGGAGAGAGTTCCTAAAGAGAGCCCTTATTATTGACTTTTGCCACTGGCTTTTTCATTGGAACACTGTTTGCGGATGATGGAATGAAAGAGAAAGGTATGAGGTCAGTTGTTGGCCCACTTGTGGAAAGTTTAAATCGTTTAAAGGGGGTATTCTAGTCTAGAAATTTAAAAAACTCGAATTATATTTTCAAATTTTAACAATTCAAGAAAATATTTTCAAGAGGATTTTCCAAAATTAAAATTATTTTCGGAGATATCGGTATTTTGCTGACCCGGCATCCAAACTGTGAAACGAGACAGCGCCCGTATTGACCGCTCCGAGATATGAGCATCCAACGCATCAAAGCAGGCCAGAACTGCACGATATGATGGGAGAAACGCGGAAAAAAAATTTTTCGAAGTTGAGTCCGATGTATGAAGCAGGATTGGCAGATTGAATAAATGTAAGTCTACAATATCATTTCGTGACTTAGACTGCGAAAAACTTTACGCGAAACTTTAAACGCGTTTTCCTCGCAACTGTCTTTTTCAAAACAATACCCACGATTTCTCAGGTTCTACTGGACCGATTTACCTGACATTTTTAGAGAGTCTTCTTAATAGACTTGTCTAACTTAACTATCCGCATCCCCAAATTTCAGGCAGACGCCATTTTTTGAAAAAAAAAAAGTCTTTCCAACTTTTCCGTAGTTCCAGACATTGCGAAATTATTCTAGATTAATAATCTTTTTTTTTTTTTTGGTTTCAGATTGTTAGGAGGGTTGAAATCGTGGGTTTGGTTACGCGCCAATTTTTGGAGACCCCACTTCATCAACTGCTAATTTTTAAAGTTTTAGCTTTTTTTATTTTTGCTGTATTCTTGTTATGTTAATAAATAACCAATAAAAAAATGGATACTAAAAATATTTATTGCCTTTTTTATGACACTTAAAAAATTACATGAAATTTATACCTCTAGACTAGAATACCCCTTAAATCAGCATTTTGACCTTGTTTACCAAGTTTTTTTGCATTACCTCCTTACTTATTTAGGGACAAAAAGGACTCTGTTTCTTGCGGTGTTTTTTATCGAAACACCATCGTTGATAAGGTAGTCATTTACCGCGCCCCTTCGATCGCAGTCATAATTTCCATCCACACATGTCCTAGTCGTCACAAATGGAATCTTCTGGCTAGATCGGATCCACAGCTATTGAATCTTTTTCAGACCACAATATATAAGATGAATGTATCTTTCGAAGTAACTGTGAGATGATTGCTTCTATGCCGTCTGGGATGATGAGCGTCTTGAACGAAATCATTTTGGTTTCTTAACCAAACCAATAGTGCTTCTGATGTCTCGATGAGTGCAATTTTGTGTTGCCAGCATGAAGTTTGTTGTGCCTCTTATGGTAAAACAATTTTGAGGCACTCAGTGTTATATTTTCGTTTTTTAAACAACGTTGATGTACGCAAGTTCGTGAAACTAGCTTGCTTTTTGACTACAAAGCCCAAGAGCTTCAACGTGCCAAACATCTCTTCAGTTGAGCATCACTTCATTCGCACTAGCTTGAGGCCAGTTTTATAAGAGCACCTTCAAATTGGCGATAATTTTACCCAAAAAATCATCTTTTTAAATGAAACGAATTATCTCCTCGCTGGCTTTTTGAACGAGCAAAATCGCTACATTTGATCCTTGGAAATTCCACAGGCAATCGTCGGGGAGGTCGGCTGATGAACTTGTGGTTCCATATTCAAGTACGAGCACGAAAATATGAAATTTTTTCACAATCCCACCTCTCGTGAGTGACTGACAATCCTCAATGTGGAGTGTAATTTTTTGTTACGAGCATGAACTTTTTTGTGCCTTTTTGCATTTTCAGTTAGCGCTTCTATCTGCTCTTTGGGTGCTTCAAAATTTGTCAATGTAGAGTTGATTTTCTACTGGTTGCTTTAACAGGAAATAAATTTTGACTTAAAACTTGTTTGTGATAATGAACGAAACGTTCTTATCAAATGAGAATACCACTGAGACAAGGTAAAGGAATTTTTATAAGCATAAGGTCTTTGGAGAGCTATAATTTATGCTTTGGCAGTCATTTGAATTTAATACAATTCAAAATCATACTCATATGTATATGTACAGCCATGGACACATAAATAGCACAAACCTACCTACCAAAATGAAAGAGTAATTTAATCAAATAGTACTAAAAAAATAATCATAAACTTAATTTGATTTGAAAATGTTCTTAATAATTAATGTTATTATTAACAAGAAAATTTTGTGTTACTACACATTAAAAAAAAAGCTAAACAGAAAGAAAACAATGGACACGAAATTCGGCTGGACACAAAAATAGCACAAAATTGGATATCTGAAAGAAAAATAAGTAAAATTCAAAATATTATTTCAAATGTTTCTGTTTCAAAACTTTGTACTAAGGCCAGAATTTTCTATTACTGCCAAACATCTACGACACATAATTTCAACAAGTCTCTGACACCTTTCTCTTGGGATAGAATACCAAGCTTCTGTTATTCCATCCCAAAGTTCGTCCTTATTTTTAAAGTTTTGCTGGCCAATTTTTACTTTAACATCATTTCACAAATTTTCAAGTGGCTTAAGATCGGGACTCTGCGGTGGCCAATCCAAAACATGAATGTTTTGGCGAAAACCAATCTTTCACTATTTTGGCGGTGTGCTTAGGGTCATTGTCCTGCATGAATATCCAATTAAGTGGCATAAACTCGAAAGTATAGGGCTCCATTGCATATTTTAATATATCGAAATTTTGAAATTTGCCCATTTTTCCTTCTTTTTTAACAATAGGCCCTACTCCATGCCAGGAAAAAGCACCCCAGACCATAACACTGCCGCCACCATGTTTAATCGCCTTCTGAGTGTATCTGGGATTCAGAGCTTGGCCTTTTGGACGGTGTACAATTGTTCTGCCATCTGGTCCAATTCTGTTCACTTTGGTTTCATCACTCCACATTACCGGTTTCCAGAACTGTAGATCCTTATTCTGGTGGTCTCACCAGACGTTTTTGAATATTTTTTTTTTTTGACGGGAGTAGCTTTTTCCTACTCAAACGTTCAAATAGCTTGGCCTAGTTTATTCGCCTTCGGCAGCAGGATAAATGTTAGCTGCATCATCAATAAAAAAAGGATGCATATCCATTATAAGATAAGAAATATGCGCGTTGACTTTTTAAATTTGTTTGTGCTATTTATGTGTCCATGGCTGTATATCCTTATTTTCATGGCACATCAAGGTGCATCAAATCAGCTGCATTTATTCCATTTGCATTTAAAATACTGCAAAAGTGATTATTTCTGAGGCTCAGCGTATACTTTGTTATTTTTATTCCTTCATTCTTTATCTCCACAGGCTGTTTTTCCTTGTTTCATGTCTTTACTTTTTTCCTCTTAGAAGTCGATGTTCATCCTTTCTTCTTTGCCGTAAAGTTCGCAACATAATTTTTTGCTGACTAAACCTTAGGCTACGGATCAGGTTTTTTAGAATTAGTTTCGCTGTGTAATGTCACTACTAACTTCTAACACGAAGGACCAAAACCATGCGCTTAAAACCACTCTACTTGTCAGTTCTTCTTTATGGAGTCCTTTGTTGGACAAAAATCAATATAGCGCACCAGTTTTTAGGGTTTTGCTTAAGAAAAACCCCGAGAAGGAGAAAGCAAAACCGCGACTTTTGCAGGCTGCACAGTGATGTGGACTTTTTCTGGAACAGCAAAAATTGGTTGAAAATTGTGGTCCAGCTAAGATTGTCTTCGAATTACAGCCCCGGCAAAATGTCAAGCGCCAGGAAGCTCTAAACTCTAAAACTGAAAGCAGTGTGCCCAGTACCGTGAATGATGAAAGCAGCCTTAGCTAAGGCTCGAATACTGCAAGAATGGAAAAAAATAAGGAAGTTTGATCACACAAATAATGTTGTGGGGCGTTTCTTCGATTCTTCTGGATTCGTTCTTCTCCACAGAAGGTAACAACTTGTGGATATGTTAGTATTTTCTGACTCTTTTGAGGGACAGGGCCCAACTTCGCAGTTTGTGTGTGCATCCTTTATTTTGCGCAAATGGCGGGGTCGGACCTATACTATACTGCCGATTCCGAACGGACCCCGAAGCTTTTCCTTGAGAGATTTACTCATCGGAGATATTGTAAATCAGTCGCGAAAGCTGCTGTTGTGAAAAAATCCAAGAACTTCTATCCCGGATTTGAATATGGGTCCCCACGCTCAGCATAAGACCCACTTACCACTGATCCAGTATTTTCGTAAGCTATGGAACTCTCTACCTTTTAACCGCCATACAGCAAAATACTTCCGAACAGGGAAAGACTACTCGTAGATTAAAACTCAGCTTGCCAACAATTTTGAAAGAAGTCAAGTCCTTGGTTGTGAATTGACAGTCAAACTTCAGTTCTTGAAAATGCAATAATCTCCATTCAAAATCTGTTAATTAATGAACAAAGATAAACATATTAAGGACAATGAGATTGGTAAGTTTATTAATCTAATTTCGCCTTTTTCTTAAAGCATAAAAAACGCATGATCTTAAAAATAAGTTTTATAATAAAGAAACTCAGGTAAAGGATAACTCCAAGAAACGCAATCACGTCTAAGCTGTTCCTTTGAAAGAAATTCAAATGTATCGCTGGACTCTGAATATGCTTCGCACCATGATGTCTCATAACGTACTCAGTCCAATAGACCACACTCTGCTTCGGCGTCATCGGTCGATCTCGGTAAAGCAAAGCAAACCTCAGAGCAGCACTCAAATAGCTCTTGTTGCTAAGGACCTCTTGAATTTGCTCACTGAAATACTCTTCTGTAATTTCACGGTAATTTATAACACGTCCTAAACCGATTCTTTCCATTTGCTGTGCATGCTCGAATTGATCTCCAACAAATGGTATTGCCAACATAGAAACTCCATGATAATGGGCCTCTGCAACACTGCCCTTCCCGGCATGGGTGATGAAGAGCCGAAGTTTTGGGTGCGCTAATAAGTCATCTTGGGGAAACCATTTTCGAAACATGATGTTGGGAGATCTTCCTGGTGAATCATAACTATCCAATTTCCAAAGAACCTTTTGTTTCAGATTCGATAAGGCATTGAACATTGCCATTAGGGTCCTAAATGAAAAGTCGGTTGTCTTGATGTTGGAGCCCAATGAGAAAAGTATAAAACCATCATCGGCATGTTCCAGAAACTTTTGAACGTCCTAAAGAGTTACAAATTACATTTCAAATGAACCTTTCTTGTCTTAAGTTGAGAAAGAACTCACCTTTGGAAGTGGGTCTGGTTCGTCCTTGCATTGAATTCCACCGATTTCGATAAGTCCCGGGATCATGGGTCGAGCTTCTTCCTCACTGAAATGCATGTTGCAGAATACCAGCGAAATATTCTTTTTCATTTCCCCATACGAAGCATACTCCTTGCCTGGAAAGTTTGCCCTTAAATATTATGTCAGCTCCATTAAGTCTTTACATATACAAGCTTATAAATACTCACCCATACAACTGAGACATTTTGAAATCTGCGAACAAGTCAAGTGCCATCAAAAGTCCTGCTGTTACAAAATTATTCACTCTTCCTGCTAGAGTTGTTATTTTGGTTGAGTTCCAATGTAATACAGGAACCCTAGATATTGTCAAGGGGTTGCCAACTAGCGATAATAAATTGTGAAGGGGGATATTAACGCAGCTAATAATGACGGGACATTTGAAGTGTGAGGCCACCCCCAACTGAAAGTTATTGTATCTCCAGTCAATGATCACGGCATCAAATCGATTGCCCTCGTTTCTCAGCAGCTCTTGGAACCGTGGATGACTTAAAGATTTGTTCTGCATTCGAGTTCGTAGTATATTGATCTCTATAATGGATTTTATAGAGTCAAACTCGTAGCCGTGCTTCGTTGCCGTACTAACTGCTTGTACATATTCAGCATCATCTTCCCTTGAAGGTGAAACATAAATGTGATGAAAGCGGAAATGCTGTTCTCTGAGTGGAAGACTTGTCACGACAGTTAAATTGTGACCTCTCTCTGCTAAGGCTCTCACAATTGCCATGTTGTATATGATATGCGACGGGCTGTTGCTTGTGAATACTCCGAGAATGTTTGCCGCTCCCCCAGCACTTACGTAGAGTGACAGCAGAAAGATTGATGTAGCTGCCGCCTTAGACTGCATATCTTTCGGATTGAAGCCGGTGACTACTAATCTTTTTGGGTCGATGACTGCTTTATAACGCCGAGGAAAATACTATCTCACCGCATTTTGTTGTTTTATACGATTTTAATGTTGATAGCGATTAACGGTTGCAACCACTTTGTTCGTAATCGTTTTCCAATATTTGTTTTCTCTTCAATATCACCACTAGGTTTCGATAATTTACAGACCTAACTTCTCCTAAGGCATACAACTGATAAGACTTCACAATGACACAATGACACCCCACAGTGCATTCTTTTTTTCTATCATGAATCAATCACTGAAGACGTTTGAGGCAAACAATAAGACTCACCGTAAGACAATGGCATTCTTAAGAGTAAAATTAATGAAACGAGGGCGATCTGATGGTTACTCTCTGAATAATGTTATTTAGACACTGACAGCTCTTATGGAAGAAACATTTTAAGGCACTCATTTGAATAGTTTCGTTTTTTTCAACAACTTTTGAAAAATTTTGAAAAAACTGCAGTTGATGTACGCAAGTTTATGAAGAAAGTTCGTGAAACTAGCACGAACACAGAGGACCCCAAATATAAGGATTTGCAGTTTAAACTGGGCGACGATCTGGAGCAGCTCGCACAAAAATGCGTCGATGCCGGACTTGGCAATATCATAGAATCTGCGGTGCGGGTAAATGCCAAAAACAATCATCAAGCATTCCTCTCATCCGGTGGGGACACAGACGCCATGATTACATCCATGGCCGCGAAGAAGTATGCTCTTGACGGAGATTAAGTGCGGGCATTCGTAAGAAATTCCTCTGAGGTCGCAAAGATCGACATTAATGAAGGCGAATCGGCTGTCGAGGTGACTGACGGTTCGTTTAGCTTCTACCTTTTTTTTGCTCAATTGATTTTGATTTTTCGTTTTTTTTTCAGACGACCCGGAGGAAGCACTTATAAATGATGTGGTCATGCTGAAGGAGAGCGAGGCCATATCTCCACCGCAAAATCGTGCTTTTGTGATTCGAATTGTAAAGTCAATTGGAAATAGAGTTTCTGTGGGGTCAATTGCGTTCAAGAACCCAGTTAAGATAGGCAAAGTTAAATTCTTCAAGTTCCAGCCGCACGACATGAAGGTGCCCATGATATACATCCCCGTTTTATCCTGCAAAGCCGAAGCAAATACCGTGAGAGTTCAACAGAGCTTGCGGTATTTGTTTCTCGCAGAAATAATCGAAATAAAAGACAAAGGTCGTGGCATTGGGAAGCTGCTTGAGCCCGTGGGCACATGTGGCAAAGGCGAATTATCATCTCGCCGGCTTTTTAAACGAGCAAAAATCCACAGGCAGGCATCGGGGAGGTCGGCTGTTAAACCTATGTTCGAGTGCGTTTAGCATTTTCTCATAAACCCACCTCTCGCAAGTGACTGTCAATCCAACGATGAGTTCAACTGTCAAAATACGGCTTCTGCGGCCTTTCGGAGTCGACAGTAGACTGCAGGTTTAACCCCCGCCTTTTGTGCGAAAAATATTTAAGGTGCGCGATAAAATAGATTGGTCCAGCAGTAAGTGTTGGACGACTTTGACATATCAAAGCGTCTTGAACCGAGCCTAGACATATGGTAAACAAACTGTTTTGACACATCAGTAATTTTGTTTTGGCGTCATGTACTTTGTGCCAAATAATCGTCGTGTGGTCTTTTCCTTCATTCGAAGAAAAATGCGGCTAAAGCGCATCGAGAGCTCCAAAAAGTTTAAGGAGATGCTGCTCTATGTGAAACAACGTGCTGTGATTGATTCCGTCATTTAAAGACGATGTTTTCGATGTTGACAATCGTCCGCGTGAAGGAAGGCCAAAATCCTTCGAAGACGCTGAATCGGAGGCATTTGCTCAATGAGGATAAGTGCCAACTGCAAGAACAGCTTGCTTCAGCATTAGGAGTTACCCGCCTATCCATTTCCAAGCGATTACATGCGCTGGGAATGATCCCAAAACTATTTGAAGTCAATGGACGTTGAGCGTCGTTTTTTCGTTTGTGAACAACTGCTCCAGCTGCAAAAAAGAAAGGGTTCTCTTCATCGCATCGTGACGGGTGATGAAAAATGAATTCATTACAATAGCCCAAGGAACTTCCCGGTCTACATCGTTGGCTCGGCCGATTGGTGTTATTTATTATGGAGCGAGCGAACCGAGAACTGCGCGAAAAACGACCACAATACGAGCAGACGCATGAAAAAGTGATATTACAGCAGGACAACGTTCGGAGTCCCGTTGCCAAATCCCTTAAGTTGGAAGACCTACCCCACCCGCTATATTCCCCAGATATTACGCTATCCGATTATTCCTTGTCCCGTTCCATGACACATGGTCTGTTTGATCAGCAGTACTGCTCTTATGAAGTCATCAAAAAATGACTTGATTCGTGGGAAGCCTCAAAAGAAAATGGAAGACTAGTTGCAGTCTATAAGCGGTACGGAGGCATGTTGAACTAATTTTTTATAGCTTACAATTGATGATTTAGGCTAAGGTGAGCTTTAGCCAGTCTGACACAAAAGTCGTAAAGCAACTTCATACTTAGCTCCTTAATCACGTAAGCAGTCAATTTGGTGGGCTTGTTCGAACAATCCAGAGACGATTCAGCCATTCACGATCACTCGTAAAAAAATTGGGTAAATAGGATGATTTATCGCCCGGCCAGGAAAAGCCTTTGGGATAAAGTGATATACTATATAATAATTTTTCGAAAGATTTACTCTTTTCGATAAACCGTTGTGGGGAAGCAGATGAAATATTGACAGAAAGTGAACTGCTATTACCGCTACAACAACAAATAATGAAATGATATAAAGTTAAAAATAAATGGGGGTCACCATACAAGGAACATGTTAACACCTTATAGAATACAATGATTCCGTTTATCGTTTCACAGAGCAACTTAACAACTAAAAGAAGGCAATGATCTTGTCAAGACATTTTGTCCAAATGTAATGGTGTTTGTTGAATAGTTTTTAACCTAATCAAAAAAAGTGTCAATCCGAAAAAAATAAATTAAAATTCGATTTTCTAAAAATAAACTATTAAAATACAAATATTAAAAATGTAAAAATTGAATGACGTTGTGTGTGTTGATTACATTTAAGGGACATATAGAAATACTATGTTTTAATTTTTTCTTATTTTCCAATCCCTTCTTTGAAGCAAATTCTTGAAAACATTGACAAATTTGAAGCTAACAATGTATTCATTGAGAACCAATCATGATTTTGGAAAAAAACACTCCTCCGATTCAGCGCTAAACAAAGTATTGATAAGTTGGAAAGAGGAGGTAGCTAAAAAAAACCCTCAACCTGGAAATCGACAACGAAGAAGTACAGCAGGTGAACATAATTAAATATTTAGGAATAGTAATAGACGACAAACTAAAGTTTGATTTACGTGTTGATTATCTAGTCAAAAATATTTAAAAAAAAAAAATGGATTCCTTACACGAATAAGAAATAAGTCGATTGTTATGTGCGCTATTAATGTCTAATAAAAACTCATTTCGAGTATTGTTCGTCAATTTTGTACCTTTGTCCTGATCCTGCCTTGTTAAAACTGCAACGTCTGCAAATTATGTCTATGCGTATTATACTCAAGTATAATCGCCTTACACCAATGCTTAGTATGCTACAATGGTTTAGCGTTTTCGTTTTCAAAATAAAAAATATTTTTTTATCTTAATACCTGAGTAAATATTTGAGATCTGTGGGAGAATCCCAGCCATATCATAAATAGAAAAGACTTCAGACGACCAAGTTACATCGATAATGTTTAAACAACAAATTTAAAAACATTCAAAAGATATGTAAACGAATTTATCAAATGTAATTATCCTTATACAAATTAATTAGTTGATAGCAAAGGAAATAATGTAATATTAATTTAAACTGGTAAAAACTGAATGTAAATAGCAGGGTTCTGCTAAATAAAGAAATGAATAAAAAAAGAAAAATCGCAGAATCACATGATACACTTGTGGTTCAGTATTTATTTTCATGAAAATACTACGATAATCAATATCGACAACAAACACGCGTTAGGGTGGGAAATTGAGGCTTGCACTTACGCCACTACAATTGGCGAATTTCAAACGAATTTTCACTCGGTTTGAGAGGGATTCATGGCATAACTTTGCCAAAAAAAAAAAAATTCAGATTCAAAGCTTCACTCATTTTTTCAGTAAATAAAATAATCTTTTAAAATTGTGATTGTTTTTAATCTTCATTTTATTTTGACTCTGTAATTTCCCATCTGGAAGTATTGTTGTTATTTGAATAACAAGTATTCCAATATCGAGCTTTTACTTTTCCTGCTTTACTCGTGCGTATTTTTGATAAATTCAAAGTTAAAGAAAGTGTTGCATACTCTTGGAAGCTGCGGAACTCTTCACGTGAGAGTCAAGTCTCACTTGGCTACTTTTTTAAAAGAGAAGACGGACCATTTGTCCTATATAATTTTGAAATTGAGTGATTTGGGCACTATTTTGAATTCTTATCTGATCCTTAATGAGCTATTTATGATAAATTGGTCTATGCATAAGTTAACAGCCATAATAAAAAATCGAATGACGCACGTCAACAGCTTTTTCCAGTCGAAATTTTTGAAGTTTAAGAGACATGACAGGTCTGTTGCCCTCCAAAAATATAAAATTTTTACGAAAAAAATCAACGAATGTAGTTTTTCACAATAGCGGGAGCTCACGAGAGACCAAGTTATTTCCCTATGCTACAAACTTGAGACACTTGTTTCTTGAAATTCATCCGCGCACGCTTTTCTTAAATTTTAGGCTGGACTGTTAATTGCGAAAGCTTTTGTTGTTCAATGCTTTCGTTTGCAATTTTACGCTTCTCTGAAAGTATTTTCATTTTGGCAGAGAAAGCACCCGAGCAGACCTAATCTGAGGTAGCTGAAAACAATGCTTCTGTCAAAGCTGGCTAGACACAGATAAATAAAAATATTATTTTTCGAAAGATTAAATTTTTGTTAACTTTAATTCAATGTTAGATTGCTAGATAGCCAACCTTCGTGTGTTGTGATCGTATACCGGTTTGACAAGAATACCACTTAGCAAATTTTTGTTTACATAGCTTCGGCGCAAAATACGATAACAATTTATTCAATTTAGAAGTCAAAATTGTTTATCTCTATCATTCGGTTGCGAATAAAGGTAGACGCTAGACAGATTAGATAGAGGTGCGTGCGTCTACAATTTTGATAATAAACGTAGTTCCACTTCACATCCACTCCGTTCGGTTCAGTTTAAGTTTATTCAATGCGAAGTGAAAACAAATTATTTGTCATCGCGGCTGTGGTAATCTTCTCGATTGGAGGTAAACATGCCGCCAATATACTCGGTGTCTTTCCATGCGGTAGCAAGTCGCATCTTATTATTCACATGTCAATAATCAAAGCGCTAGTCGAGCGTGGCCACAATACAACCATTGTCACAAATCTACCAGTCGATTACAAGAGCCCGAATCTGCATCACATTTACATCCCGCCTTCGAATCATAGAAATCAAAAGGTTGCGAGCACTAAAAGTAAAATGATGAATTCGAAAAGCAAATTCGAAATGGTCCTGAACACAATGAACATTGTCTTCGCCATGGGCCCGACACAATTCGATGTGCTCAAGCATCAGACGTTTCGCGACTTTATGGACAATCCTGACAACAAGTTTGACCTCGTCATCATTGGATACTTTTTCAGCGATTTCCTATTCGGATTGGGTGCTCACTTCAAGTGTCCGATGGTATTGAGCTGGACCAGTCGGACAAACATGTTCATTGGCCGACACATTGGTAATCCTGTCGAGATGTCTTATGTTGCAACGACGCCGATGTTGGGCGCTCCGGACGCTCTGACATTCAAAGGAAGGCTAACGAACTTCATATCAGCCACAGGTATGTCGACACTGCTGGCGGTTTTTCAAATGCAGATGATTGGATTTTATAAGTAGAATTTCCATAAGAAGCTTTCAATTAGTCATAAAACTAATTTTGTTTGTTTAACAGAGAACTGTTCCCGTCACCGCGGTATCCTCCTATAGATGAAGCTGGAAAGCGTGTGTCATTGGTTCTTTGCAATTCACATTTCACCGAGGGTAATATCCGCCCCAATGTGCCTGCTCTTGTTGAAATAGGAGGAATCCATATCAAAGAAAAACCGGAACCTTTGCCAAAGGTAAGCCCGTTTTTAAATCTTGAAAAATCTAACTTATGAACATCCCTTTTTAAGGATATTCAAAAAATCTTCGATGGAGCTAATGAGCACGGCGTGATTTACGTCAGTTTCGGCTCCAACCTCGAACTAAATGATTTCAGCACCGAGACAACCCAAATACTATTCAATGTGCTTGCCAGTTTGCAGCAAACAATTCTTTGGAAATGGAACTCTGACGAACTTCCTGGACATTCGTCAAACATCCACTACAGACATTGGTTGCCGCAAGACGACCTCCTGTCGCAACCCAACCTAAGAGTCTTTGTCACTCATGCCGGCAAGGCTAGCGTCAGTGAGTCACAATACCATGGAGTACCAATGGTGGCGATTCCCATATTTGCCGACCAGCCCAGCAATGCGGATCAGTTGGAGAAAGATGGATTCGGTCGTCAGATCAATATCTACACAATGACAGAGTCCATATTGAAAGAGAACATCTTGGAAGTTCTTCGGAATAGCTCGTACAGGGAACGAGCCAAGCGATTCTCTGAGCTTTATAGAGATAGACCCATGACTGCAAAGGAAACAGCCGTCTATTGGATTGAGTATGTAATCAGGCACAAGGGAGCCTATCACATGCAGAGTCCTCTAGTGTATCTGAATAATCTGCAGTACCTGTGCATTGATGTGATGGCCTTTATTTTTGTTGTGATGTGTGTTGTGTATAATTTAGTTAAATTTATTTTGAAATATTTTATAAGAAAAATGTTTGGTGGAAAATCAAGGAAATACAAGAAGAACTAAAGGAGTTCCTTGAATTTTTGGTGTTTGTGAAAAGTTCAATAAACCCGGATTAAATAGAGCCCATGGCAAGTCTCTTTACGGCCCTTCTTCGTCCAAGAAAACAGCTAATGCACAAAGTTATTCTTCGCTGAATCTCGGAATTGATGTCATTCTCGGAGGTAATAGACGACACTCCAGTTCAGGTAGAACAAATGCCTTAAGGGATATTCTAGTTTAGAGGCATGAATTTCATGTAATTTTTGAAGTGTCATAAAAAAGGCAATTAATATTTTTACCATCCAATTTTTTATTAGTTATTTATTAACATAATAATAAAACAGAAAAAAAAATAAAAAAAAGTTGAAAATTTCAAAAATTAGCAGTTGATGAAGCGGGGGTCTCAAAAAAATTGTCGCGTAACCATACCCATGATTTCAACCCTCCTAGCAATCTGAAACCAAAAAATGGTTATTAATCTAGAATAATGTCGCAATGTCTGGAACTAGGGAAAAGTTGGAAAGATTTGTTGTCACAAAATGGCGACTGCCTGAAAAAAAAACAATTTTTGTACAATTTCGAATTTAAAAAAATAATAGAAATTTGGGGATGGGTATAGTTCCAGACATAGACAAGTCTATAAAGAAGACTCTCTAAAAACTTTGGGTAAATCGGTCCAGTAGAACCTGAGATATCGTGGTTATTGTTTTGAAAAAGTTAGTTTCGAGAAAAACGCGTTTAAAGTTTCGCGTAAAGTTTTTCGCAGTCTAAGTCACGAAATGATATTGTAGACTTGCATTTATTCAATCTGCCATTCCTGCTTCGTACATCGAACCTTTTTCGACTTCGAAAAAACTATTTTCCGCGTTTCTCTCTTCATATCGAGCAGTTCTGGCCTCCTTTGATTCGTTGGATGCTCGTATTTCGGAGCGGTCAATCCGGACGTTGTCTGCTGCTGATGCACTCGTAAAACTGGTGTCTTTCTGTGCCGTAAAATCGCCTTTCTGTTTGTCGATCTGGCAGAACCAGTTTGGATGCCGGGTCAGCAAAATACAGTGTCTCCGAAAATAATTTGAATTTTGAAAAATCCTCTTGTAGATATATTCTTGAATAGTAAAACTTAGAAAATATAAAAAAAAATCGATTTTTTTAAATTTCTAGACTAGAATACTCCCTTAACCATCAAATCATTCTAGCCAGCGTGGTACTTAGCTAGCTGTCAGTGCCAGCGGCGTGCCCTCAGTCGGTTTGTGTCCATTTGTAATTTAGTTTCCCTTCGTTTGGGCTTCCTTTACAGTGGGAGATTCGTAATCTCTTAAGACTACATCGTCAATATCCATCCGCTTTACATGTTCTAGCCTCCTGGCTTGCAGAATAAACCGTTCTTCGTTGAACCCCCTTTCTCGAGTATCAATCTAAGCAAAGGGGACCAAGGAATCTCACGTTTCGTTTCGTCTACGTTTAATAAGATGCAAACTTATATGCCGTAAAGGTCGATAAGGGAGAGTTAGTCTAGCAGTTTCCGAAAGGCTTGGAATAGTTAACTCGATTGCCTTCTTGGCGCCCTAAAAATCAATGAAAGTTGATAAGTATCGAACTGCCGCTATATAAGCGTTTCATAAATTGTGGATTTTTTCTGCCTAAAGCCGTATTGGTATGAACCAATCCGATTATTGGCGAGGGGTTTCAGGCAGAGATTACGACAGAAGGAATCTTCTAGGGGACGTTTAGAAGACTTACACCTTTGTAGTTGGCATAGCTTCCCAATCTAAGAGGGAAGGGGTCGTATTCTAAAAAGAAACTACGGTGAATTATATTTGACAACCAGTGTCAAAATTGTACTTAACATACCCTTTCAGTTTTAGTTGTAAGGTACAGCAAAATCTGGAATTAGTTGTTCCAGTTCACACAAGAACAGAAGATCTAGTCACCCGAAAAAAAAATAGTGGCAATGGTGGATTTAATTACGACGCCAGACTTCGTCACAGGTGAAGTAGTGTTTATCGACCGTCAATCGAAGTTGTTGATGGAAAGTGAAAAGTCAGTGATAAAAGTTTGTTTTGTAATAAATGAAGAGTAACACTGAAGAAAAATAAGTTTTTCAATCGAACTCTAGGATCACCCAACAATTTTTGCAGAAGTTTATAAATTAATATATTATATAATTTTCGTCGTTATCGTAAAGCGAATTTAAGTCAACAATATTATCTTTGCCCCAAGGCAAGACAAGATATGAAATAAATTCCACGAGGAAATTACCTGTTCAAACACCAATATTGGGAAGTTGCTTTTTAACGTCTACTATCCGACAAAATGTATCGGAGATAATCCATGAAACAGTGTCTCGATTGTATGGCAGTCGCATGGTAACTTTTAAACATGATTTTTTTATAATTTTTTGAGATTAATCTACAGTTGAAAAAGCATGCGAAGGGTTCCGTACCAGTATCCAATTTTTAACACAACATATCTTTTTTATATTGAAATTTCTCAAAGCCCACTTCTTTGGGAAAAAATTGAGTTACGCTATTTTATAAAAACATGTTTTTTTTTAATGGTGACCAACTTTTATTTTTGTTTTTGAAGTCTTCTTACAGTCAGCCTGAAGGACGGACAGCGGAGCCTTAATAATAAAATTCCGTTGGGGGACGGAACCCTAACATAGGAATAGTTTTGTAAATTGGAGTAAGCAGTCTAATGTTAGTTGAGGGTTTAAGTGCACAAACATACATACAGACGGTTGAAAGATGGTATAGTCAACGAGGCTGTGTAATAAAAGCCGAACTATTTGATTCGGTTTAGTAGAAGCCTGCCTACAAAAATGTTATGAAATAATTTGCGCGAAATAGGTGTAGGCCGGAAAAATAAAGAGCACTTGGACAACTTAGATCCCGATGCAAATACATAGCCTTGACTTGAATTCTCCTGTGTTGAGCAAACTGACGTTGTTAAAGCTATTTTGAATGTTAAGTCAAATGCTGTCGGCTTGGATGAAATTCATCCTAGCTTTGTGACGGTTATTCTGCCTCATTTACTTCCAGCTCTCACACATATTTTTAACACACTTATTTTAACTTCCTCTTTTCCATCGCTATGGAAATCATCAAAAGTTATACCCATTCTTAAAAATCAGGGGTCGCGGAGTTCTCAGCCTGAATATAGACCTTTCTCCATCTTGCCTTTTTTGTCCAAGGTCATGGAGAAATTTACACAGCTGGGTGGCGAAGTTAGTAGAGCGCCTGCCTTTCAATTGATTCGGTTGATCCCAGAGTGGTCCAGCTTTTCGAATCTGGTCCAGTCACCATTTGCCATTGGGATCAAGTTAATGGCACTATCATTGGATTGGTCGACCAGTAATAGTAGTCTGACTAATGGGTGGCGTTGTTGTAGTGGTTGTTGTATCGGCTTAATTTCTAATTCGTATTTTCAAAATTGTGGTTTGTGTAGATTGTGTGTAGATGCTGCTGTGACGGCATACCACTGACAGCGGGGTGTTTAAGCTAAATTTTCCAAACACACAAAGTTTATATTTCAAACTTATGTCGAATATAATTCTGCGAATAAGGTTTAAGCAAATAGGTCGATATCAAAATCCTCCGTCCCGTTTCGGGCTCCACCCACAGAAGTTAGTTGAAAACAATTACACCTGAGTTTCTTAAGCCACTACACAATCTTTTATTCATCTCCTAATTCTTCCGCTCGATCTATGCTACATTATAAGAGTCTTTATATCCTCTTGAAGATTGAGCAAATAATAAAAAAAAAATTGATTCACTCTCAGGTGTCTGCATTTCTGCAGAACAACAAATTGCTGCACAGGAACCAATCTGGATTCAGACAGGAGCACAGCTGTATCTCCGCTTTTTTAAAAGTTACAGATGATATTCGCACTTCCACTGACAATGCGAGGTTACGTTTTTAACGTTGATAGATTTTAGCAAGGCTTTTGACATGGTAAACCTCTCACAGCTGATTGAAAAACTAGAGAGTTTGCACCGCTTCTCTCCGGCAGTTGCAAAACTTATATGTTCTTATCTTGCAGAAAGGAAGCAAGTCGTATTACTAAAAAACAAAGTATCCGAATTTATAAATGTTTCTTCAGGAGTCCCTCAAGGGTCCTTTGTTGTTTTCCATCTTCATTATTAGTGACCTTCCACTGTCAGTCAAAAATAGCGCTATACATTTGTATGCTGATGACGTACAGATATATTTAAGTTGTAATCTGGGCCTTATTGAAGATGGAGCTCATCGATTAAATGAGGACCTCAGACAGGTTTTACTTTGAGCATTAAGAAATTCCTTAAATTTGGATCCACTGAAATCGAAATGTATATTTCCGAATTATTTCCTGAAGATATACCTTGGAACTTCTGAAATGGAGTACGTTGACAAGGCAAAAAAACTTAGGCATAAGGTTTAACCGAACTTTCAGTTGGGATGATCATATTTAGACAATTATAAGTAAAGTGTATGATTTTTTATGTCTTACTACTGAGCGCCAAGAAGAAGACTGCATCTATTTCTTAAATTTCTTTTTAATTGCTACCGAGAAAATGCTGTTCATACATGCTGCACTCTTGGCGTCAGAAGTTTCGTTGTGTTCGGGGATTATTCCTAAAAACTCTCTTCCTTATGTAACCCCAAGAAATTGGCATTAGTAAAAACATACCCTTAGCTTCTTCTCAGACACTGAAATAGAGGCCAGTAAACCCTCGGGCAAAAATAGCTTACCGCACTATCGTTTGTGATAACCTACAAATATTTTCAACGTCGTTCTCTAGGGTTGTCGGGACACTTGTATATCCGGTTCTGTGATTAAAAAATGCGTTTTGTCAGTCATCAATAGGTTTTCAAGTTTTCTTTATTTTCGTAAAGTCTCAGCGTTGTTCACGCTAAGGTTGCTCCTAAAGAATAGTATATTGTATCCGATGTCCCTTAGATACCGAAAGTTCTAGTCATAAATAGTCCACCAGAAACTATCCCACATATTTCTAAGAAAATTTTTCATAAAAGGCTTTCCGACCCCTCAAAACGCTTAGGCAACAAATAAAAAGAAAATCGATAGCATAATTTCCTAGATTCACAGCTCAATCCAACGCCAAAAGAATTCATCTGAATAACCAGTGCTCACAATTACTCCAATGTTAGATAACAGACCAACGTCGAAGAAGATCCACTGAGCTCTAAATGTAATATAGTAGACTGTGTTGGCTAATATGTACACAAGAGGAATTCATAGCATCACCATGGCCATCACTACCGGCGCCAACAGGCGTGCCAGCTGAACGAAACACCACACGAAAGCTTTCAAGTTAATCCGTACGATTTTTCATTTTGCAGCTTCCGCGCCTGCCGCTGTTAACCGAAACTGGCAAAAGTCCTCTACTTGTCTACAGCAGCAAGGCCAACAAGTTTTTAATCCGTTTTCCAGCCACCCGTCGCCGTCGGCTATACTCGTATCCTACCACGGACACAACTTGTGCAATCTTTTCACGTTTTAATAGAACGTGACAATATCCTTTAACAGATTTCGCCTGTAAAATGTACACAACTTAGGACAGGATGACCATTAAAAAGCACGTCCTCTCCATTCCATTCCGCAGTGTTCGTGGTCCAGAGCAGCTTCCTTTTGCACTATTAATATCGCAGCGGACCTCTACTGTTTGCGCACATAAAAAAAAATCCTTCTGTAAATATTATCAAAGTAAATAACCCTCGAGGATGAAGGCTTCTCATGACGGTGATGCTAGATACCACCTCATTCGTGCCATCGTCCAAGTGGATTTCTAATTTTCAAGTACAAACACCCTTCATACTCGTACGTATAGGTACAGGTCAACCATTGTATAAGTTGTCCAGGCTCTGTCACATCATGTGCAGGGGTAAGCCAAACTTTGTACCGAATATGCCAATTTGAACGCAATTGTCCTCGGCAGGGGGTTTGAAAAAACCATGAACAGAAGGACCTGGTGAGATGGTTGAGCTAGGCTGACAGGTCGAAGGTAACAAGGAAACGAATAATATTTGTGCTACCAGGTTGGTAAAAAGTGAAAGCCATCAAGGCTGTTTGTCTCTGTGTGTGCATACTCCTTGGAGTGACAGATTTTCGAACGACAATGTCGAGCGGGGCGGGCTTCACTCGTGCAGATATCATGCTTCAAGATACCGGAAAATTGTTTGATTTCTCTCTCAAGGCTCCTCTGTAGAAATTTTGTTTTTACAAGTTTTACATACGCTCCCCTGCAGGAAGGCGGGGGGCGACCCACCCTTATCGATTCACATCGATTGTTGACATTGTAGCGGGGATGTGAAATGTTAAAGCGGTACTTGATTTTGAATAACATTTGTGTGATTTTTGTTTGGATTCTGCAGGTTGGCGAATGGGGTGGGAACGCGGAGAGCGAAGATTCAAATTGAATTTTGACTAGAACAATCTGAACATGATTTCGTGTACAATGAAGCTGAAGTGACACACGTCCTTGCTGAATTGTAGAAGTTCTTTCAACCCCGTGAAGCCAGCATACCAAGGGGAACACACGAACGAAGTTAGTCTGTGAAATGTTTGTGCGGTGGGAAGGTGTTCGCGCTGAGATTCTTGGAATTGTGTTATTTTAGCTGGCTTGATTCAATATCTGATTATAGGGTGTACCTTTTTCTTTGAGTTTGCATCGAAGCTGTTTCTTTTTTAGTTTCAATTTTGACAGCTTCGATACGACTTTCAACGAAAGTAAACCAGAGTGATCACACGAAAACTGCGTTTTTTGAACAGTTCTCTAAGTGTTTTCGAAATCTATGTTTTAGGCGAAGATCTGAGGAAATATCTTAATAAAGTTCAAAGACTTGTTTTAAACCGTTTGATTTTTTTTTAAATTGGGCTTTTTCACAACAGATAAGAAAGATATACTGGGGGGATGGCCGAACCCGTGTTAGCTTTAAACACAATTTGTGATTGGCTGCCAACTTTATATAGCTAGGTGCTGTTGGAACTAATTATAAACTTGTCAATGGGAAGTGCTTCAACTGCTTATTCAACTGCTATTGGTAGCAATCGCGGACTACTAGACAGCTTCAAACGGGAGCAGAAAGTATACGAAAGTACTTAAACGCATCATATTATTGAAAAAGGGACGATTGCCCATTGTCAGGAACTTAAATGAAATCTAAGTGATGAGAAAGACACCAAAATATGTAAGGATCCGACAGATTAGTTGGGAGAACAGCTGACTTCCGGTTAATCCATTTTCCATAAGTACCGCGAGATTTCAACAACGAATCAAAAGACCAACCTTTTGTTCTCTGCGAAACACAACGAACAAATTTTCAGAAAGTCCGAAACGAAGAAGCTGTGAATCGTCAAGAAAGGAAGTTTAACGTTGGAATCCCAAAAAGAACTGTGCAGTCACAAATCACTTGGGCATCAGGCAGTCTTACTCTGTCCAGGCTTTTTAGAGGTTTGTTAAATTATAAAAAGAACTAAAGAATAACAAGCCCGCGAGTTTCGAAGGTAAAAAACAATGTGTATATGTTTTGGTCATGTACCATATGACCAATTTAGTAAAGATGGATGAAAGCATGCCAGGTGACTGGATTCCAAGCTCTATGAACATTATATGCGATGCTTAGTCGTGGAATAATCGCAAAGGCATGTCCCTGCACCACCGTCTGATGCCGTTTCATGCCGTTGGGGGACTTGAATCCTCTATTCCACCCGAAGATGACCTTAAGGGAGAGAACAGTTTTTTTAAAAGATTGTTTGAACTCCTTAAACTGTGGTTTTAAATAATAGTCGGTGCTGTTATAAGCCAGGTACGTACACTATCACACAATCGACATTCACAATTACAGAGAGGCCTGCAGCCTTTGTGAAAACCAAAAGTTAGTTTTTCTTGGCTTATTCTCCTGTTCACAATCGTCATCATGCCACACATGTTTTGTCGGGATTGGATTGTAGCTCAAATCGATTTCGGCTGTTTTCTGAACTACATCTTTGAGAGTTTTACTGTGAAGAGCAAAAAAAGTGTTCAGCTGTGAACTGCATATTTGAAATCTTATTAAAGCAAGTAAATTCAATTTTCAAGTCAAATGCTAATATAAATTTTCTGGGCAATTTATTTTCAATGAATTATCATAAACATTTTAGCAATAAATATTATACTAAAAATACGATAAAAAATAACAAAAACTACTTTTTTTAATGGCGTCAAAAGAAGTGTACATTTTTCAATTAAATCAAAAAAACTTAAAACTTCTACTTCGTTTGGTTTCCTTTCGGCATTGACACTTGATGCCTCTTTGTCGATTCGGCAAATATTTTTTTCCACTCATCAACAAAAATTGACTTATAAGACACTTTACTTGAAATGTCCCTCCTTTGGATCTTTTGGTCGAGATACTCCCACAAGTGCGCGATAGGGTTTCAGTCTGTGAATCGCGAAGGTTTGTCCAATTGCTTTGGCGTACGATAAAGTAAACATTCCTTGACCTATTTTGCTGGTATTGGGGTAGTTGTCTTGTTGGACGACCCAAGAATCTTTTTTTTTTTACTTTTACACTTAGAAACTCTACACGGAAAATTGTGTCTCAAAATTTGAAGATAGTCTTCTTTTTTCGTCGTACTATCAATATAAACGAGGTTCCCGACTCCAGATGACGCTAAACATCCCCAGACCATTACCGATCCACCGTGATTTAATGTAGAGTTAAGGTTTAATTGTTCATATTTTGTATTTTTTGCCCGCCATATTTTTGGCGGTTTTCTTCCGAAAAATTTCTTCTCAATTTTGCTCTCGGCACTAAAAACAACATTCGCCAGAATGATAAGGTCTCATTTTTATATTTCTTGTTATTAAGATGTCTTCACTTTTGGTTTTTTTTTTGGAAATAAATATATCGCTTTTTGAGAGAGACTCCGCCACGTAGCCCATTACGATGGAGGCTCCGGCGAACAGTTCTCGAGCTAACTTTGACACCAGAAGATTGAGTTATTTTTTCAGAAATCTTCACTGCACTACCGCAGGATTTTTGCCAATTTCCCTAAGGATAGCACGTTCATCACCTACCTAGAGTCTCTTTGGTCTTCCGGAATGGGGTCGATCTTTTACGTTTTCGAGTTCTTTAAATTTGTTTGGCTGCCCACAGTTTTCCCTATTTCGCGGTAAGATTCACCTTCATTTCTTAATTGTATAGTTATTTCTCGTGTTTCAACTGCACTTTGTTTTGTTTTTAAGCAAGGTTCTTAAATAATTTAAAGAAGCAACTTTAGATGCGAATGAACTCAATAAGAATACACCAGTGACTGCAAGTCAATCAATTATGAAAAATTAAAAAAAAAACTAAATGTAGTTGCCTCCATAACCAGAACTTGAAACAAATAAGCCGCAAGCTGTACACTTTGAAATTTTTTTTTGTACATTTTTGGATTTAATTTTTGTTTTCTTTAGTTTATTGTGAAAATAAAACACCTTTCAATAAATTTCATTTGCGGATGTACACTTTCTTTTGACGCCTAGTGTTCTCGTTATTTTACTTCCAGTGATCCAAGATGTTGAATATTGAATCTCCATATTGATGATGGCCAGAGTCAATATAAGCATCTTCGAACAGAATGTTTGATGAGTGTCACTTGCGTCAATCAGCACGTTGCAGTTTTGGTTGGCCTCTGCGGATAGTAAGGAAACTGCGTGGAAATTTTGGGCAACTTTTCACCGTATCAGTAGCTGTCGCAAAGTCTACTTTCCACTCCACCAGAGAAGAATTTCTCACCGATTTTGAACTGAAGACCCAAAGATTTAAACATGCAAGCTCTCTGGTATACTCCAGTGAAGTCAAGTATCTCGGTCTGATCTTAGATATGAAACTGAACTGGACTTCACATATCAAGACTATCACAGAACGCGCAACCAAGGCCATGTGGGCCTGTAAGCGGTTCTACGGTAGGACTTGGGCTCTCAAACCTGAGATGCCTTACTGGCTGTACCTCATGATGGTTAGGCCTATTATTACCTACGCAGCAAAAATTTGGTGGCCCAAAACTTTAGAAGTAACAACTGCTAAAAAGCTGGAAAAAGTCCAACGTTAAGCTTGTTTGGGCATCAACGGTGCTATGAGCACCACCTGTCTCATCTTCAAACTTTCAGAAGGAAAATAGCCGCCAGAAATGCCCTTAAGATGCAACTGGCAATGAAATACCAACCAGATGACCAAACGGGACACTTGAAAAAAATCAATTTCATCATGGATAAAGACATGTTCTGCTCGATTCCAGATTGGATAAAGGCAACATACTGCTTTGGGCGTCTTTTTGAGGTAGACACTTCTGACCGTGATCAATGGTCGAGCCACACACTTGCCCCCGACCCCAGAAACTTAATCTGTTATTCTGATGGCTCCAAAATGGCAAATGGAGTAGGTGCCGGTGTCTATAGACCCAACAATAAAATCCCTATACCCATCGGAAAACATCCAAGTGTTTTCCAGGCTAAACTACAAGCCATTGAATCCTGTGCCACAGAAAACCTTGCAGTGACCTATAAAGGGGCCAGAATTCTTATATATTCAGACAGCCAAGCAGCGCTCAAGGCACTGTCATCCAATCTAGAGGAATCCAAATGTATCAAAAGCTGCAACGACGCCTTACAATCCCTGTCCCGACGTTACAAAGTTAGGTTAGGATGGGTTTCAGGTCATCATGGAATCAAAGGCAATGAAATTGCAGACGAACTAACCAGGGCTGGTTTTAAAACCGCGTTCACTGGTCCAGAACCTTTCTGTGGCATAAGCTGGACTGTCTGTCTGTATGCCTAAACAACAAAAGGTATTTTCCTTAAGATCGCAGTGTCCGCCACTTGAGCAGGGCAGATATTAAAAAAAAAAAAGATCGGACATACAGGTGCATGCTTCTACATCCTTGCCCTTTTGCACGTCGTTTAATCTTCGATTTTAGGGCCATTTGACTCCGAGCGAGCTTGTTATGTTAACCTCGATGAAAAGTTTAATTCCAAACACTGTATAAATGCGATTCTTTAATCTAACAAAACTCTATCCAGGTTTCCCGACAAAAGAGCTTTGCGAAAACTCGCAAAGACAATGCTTAATGACAAGCGTGCCAACTCCAACTCGATGACAGTCATCGAGGTGTGAATAAACCCAAAGGAACGTCATTCAGCGCTTCGGGTCAGACATTCATATCCACAACCCTAAGCCGTATCAGCCTTGCAATGGAATGATAAGCCTGTGCAGATATATTATCTTAAAAGACGATTAAAAACACCCTTTAAGCCAAAGTATTCCTCTGTCACTGAAGAGACCCAAGGAGGACTTGCATATTTTTCCCATGTCATTTTAAATAACCCTTAATCTGCTCTTGTATGCGTATGCAATCTCATCCAAAAGGTGAAGGCATAATGAAAGCTGACGATACAAAAAAAAAACGAGCTTTAATCCAACATGGGTTGGGTCGTCATTGTTTCGAGAAAGGACAAGGTAAATGTATGTCACCGTCATTTTATGTAGAAAAAAGGGATGCCAGCAAATGTGTTGAATAATGCAAATAGCTTGGTCGGGATCAATGCCAGGTGACATGATAAGGGTTGAAAGCAGAAATGTTAATGACCTTACGTACCAACCCATTGGACACAATTAGCAGAGGAGGAGCCTATCGTTATAAATCATATTCATTGAGGTAAAATGATTACACGAGTCCCTAACGCAGAAGAATTTCTGGAATTCTTATCGTAGCCACCCAGCTAATGGACATCCTACGAGTAGGTCGAGGAATGTTTGTTGTGCGAGATAAAGGATCCTATGTCACAGCTGTATCTAAGGGCACATCGTATTCCAAATATGTACTCTTTGTCCAGCTAGAGACTGAGAAAGGCCATGCCAAAAAAGAAAAAGAGATGTAAACATCCTGGAATGAGGACAATTGTGGCATCGATTGGCAATAAAATTTAAGAGTCCATGGACATTCAACTGATCGCAGGATAACAACCATTGCCACTGCTGTCGGTCGTTCTACGAATGTAATTTGCAATCTTTCATCCAGTGGAAATGAGGGTGTTTGCATGCAATAATTTGGCCAATTTATGGCTAATTGAAGTTCTGATTTAATTGAAACGAGATACTGTTGTGGACAGAAGGGTTTCTCTCTAGCTGTCTCTGGCTGTACTGTAATGTTTGCAACGATATGGGCCAGATGGTAGAGTTCCGATATTGACTGCATTAATAATGGTTTTTAAGTACGAACTCGTTTTCGCTTCTTGAGTGTAGTTGGAACCCAACCCAAAGAGGCAATGCATTTAGTGTTATTTTTTTATGCGAAGTGGATGTTGTTAAAAATGAGTATCAGGATGAGAAGGTTTTCGAAAAAAGGAATGTTTGATTTTCTATTTCAGCAATACTAGCAGTAGCAGTCACTTTTTTATTGTTTTGTTTATTTCGAATAAGAAAAATGGAGGGACAAAAAACCTGATTTACAATCTTCGTAGTGGAAAATATAGGAACCTGAAAAAACGCAGTTCTGCTGCGCCCCCATTTCACCTGCTGTTCAAGACGCCCTCCTATAATTACCTACTTCTCGACTGCGATACGGAAGCGTTTCAGAAAATGAATGAGAAGGCAGGAGGAGGACGGCTTCTGCTAGTGAGGGAAGTTTTTTTTGGCACAACAGAGTGGCTTGCCACGCTAAAGAAGACGCCGTCAAGTTCAGGGCCGGGACTGGTAGATTTCCTTTTCGAAGAACTTTAAAGAAAAAAACTCTAAACAAAAAACGGGATGACCCGTAAACACTCTATCAGTATTGATGATGACTATTGGCGCTCATCGAGCTTCAAGGCAAAGGTTGAATATTCGATTTAAGAGCTTCCAGAGTCTGCCGATTGTTCTCATAGAATCGCGTCTTCAATTCAAAGTGTTTCAAAAAAAAAATGACTGAAGCGGTCAAATTGAGTAATTTTATCGGTCAGTGCGCCAAAGCGAGGCATCAGGCGACCAGGAGCCGTGGTATAAAATTTCACTATTGATCAATTTAAACTCGTTGATCATGGTTCTGTACCACTCACCGGTTTAAGTAACCGTGTTACCCATGATGCTCTCGAACAAATGAGGACCGATATCACATTAAGCGTTAATAGAGCAGCATGCACATAGTTTGAGCGGATTTAGTGGATCTTCTGTTCGGCTTGGAAATTGGCCTCATTGCCGTTTCCGTGCGAAGTGGTCTGTAAGTGTAAGCTTTTGCTAGGTAGTTCGCCAAAGTACAAAGAACATAAACACGAAGCTAAAAAAACGTGCAACAATTAATTCAGCTAAAATAATAGAGCTGCAATTTATGCGCATTGGAATACCAAAATTCGATCTGTTATTCGGAAAAATCAGAATAAGCTTCCGTGTTTTAAGATCCCCCGAACTACAAAGCACATAGAAGCGATCGAAGAAGACAACTTTTTCATGATCAAAGATACTCAGGAGACGGTTGAAGTAATAGTTGCGACCGACGTTTCAGGATGTGTTTAAAGAGAATGTTGGCATTCGCCTGAACCACATCTTGGAAAATCTATTGCAGAATTTCTACCTTTGAAATGATATAAAGCATTGACGATAACTTGGCAAATTATCGCCGAAGAAGGGGCTTATCAACCTTACATGTCAAAGGAAGATCTCTTGGTTATCTTCGTCTCACTGAGGAAATCGACGAAATACCAAAACTTGTCCAGCTTATTGGAAGACAGCGGTGTTGGGCAACGGATTCCTAAACGGAAAAACGATACATTCAATCCGGAAAATCTCCGGTCGGTGAGTCTCCTTCCCAACATCAAGTTAAAAAAATATTGAAAAAAAAGTTATCTATAGATCAAGGGTGGGCACAGGGGTTTGTGGGGATTATCTTAACTGTAGCAGCTTTCTTTTGTGAATCAGATAAACGAACATATTTTCTCAAACAAGAAATGCAAGTTTAAGTGTCAAAAGAAAAAACAAAATCTATTAAAAAAAAATATGTGAAACCAGATGGGTAGAAAGATACGAAGCGGTTTTGACAATTTTGAACGTTTTGCCATGTTTTCCTGGCTGATCAGAGAGACAGTCGTACTACACCTGCCTTTTAACTGCGTTAAGCTATAATGTCATTATGTTTATGCAACTCAGCTTGTCGAAACGACCACAGCCAGCCCGCAGAATCAACGAGATACTACCACGAATGGATCGAAGATACTTTTCGAAAAGGTTGATGTCCTCGCTAAAGAGATTGGAACCGAAATCAAAGTCAGTAAAATAACCGGTTTGAAACAAATGACATCGACCTGGCCCCACCAAATACATACGCAGCATCGCTTTCACCAACCATGGTAGAGCGAAGGATCCAGGACCACGTTAGGAAGCTCTTTGATTACAATTCAAAGTGGGAACTCAAAGTCAACAACAGCAAAATGGAATCCATTTGACAACCAGAGAAAGACGACAATTTGCAATATCAAAGTAATCCTCCCGGACAACACACAAATTGTACCACAAGACAAGACCAAATACCTGGAAATCAACTTCAGCGAGCAGTTCAAATTAAACACCCATGCCAACAACGTCATGAAAAAGGCAAACTTCGATCTTTGTATTGTTCAGGAACGTGTTAAGCAAAAAAACGAAACTACTGGTCTACAAGCAGCTCATAAGACCAGTGATAACTTATGGCTGCCCAATATGGTTCACCGTGTCACCAACAACCATGAGGAAAATCGGTCTCATGGAAAGAAGGATACTTCGGTCATGTACAGGGCTCTGGCGAAAACCGGACACGCTAAAATACTTCAGCAACACGAAGCTGTATGATGATGCTTGCACTACGCCAATTCATATGTACATGCTACAGCTTTCCGGGAGGATAGTCATTAAAATAATGTTGTAAAATTTTCATAAGAAACACGTCGGGCCCTTATTGTTGAGCCGATAAAACTTTACCTTAGTTATAAGTCTAGTTTTAAGTCATGATTGTTTATAATTCAGACTATTAATAAAAACCATTGCAGCGTGAATATTCGGCCGAGTCGACGACGTAGAAGGCAGTCCCCATGACTTTCTTTTCTTTGGGTTGCTGTTATGAATGAAGAAATCCTTTATTTTTTGCCGCTGGAGCAGTTATTTGTAGGCAAAAAAATTACGCTCAACGTCCCTTGGCTTCAAATTATAAGGAACCCAATTTTCTTGTTTTGAAATAATTCCCAAAGCATGCTTTCACTTAGAAATAGCTAGGCGGGTAAATCCTACCTCTAATTGAATTCATCGTCTTCGAAGGAATTTTGCCTTCCTAAGCGCGGACGGTCGTCAACATCGAAATCAGCGTCCTTGAAACGACGGAACCAATCACGGCACGTTTTTCTAATTAGAGCAGCATCTACGTAAGCTAAAACAGCTTGTTTACCATATGTCTTGGCTCGGTTCATGACGTTTTGGATATGTCAAAATCGACCAGCACTGATACTGATGGAGCAGAACCAAGTTGCGCATCTTACATAAATACGTCCGTCTGTTAGTATGAACATTTTTGAATATGGCTCTTTACTTGTTGATCGCCAGATTTACTCTTTTCGAATATCTCCACCTTAAAACGGTACCCTTTAGTTTTTGCCGATTTCAATTTTCGAAACCAAAAGCAGAAGACTATTCGGGAAAAGCTTACCGCACATTGCTTTCAAAACTAAATTCCCTGTTGAAAAACATCTTCGAAACACACAACTTATTAAAGCAAGCTGATTTGAAAAAAATTAGTCTTTTCTTGCAAAAAAAAACTTTTTCACATTTCAAACCATCAGCTTCAGCCAACCGAAGGAAGTATCCAATGTCAGATTTGCTGTTGCTGATTGCAGGCATGATGTTGATAAACTTCCGTTTCCAGTTCACCTCAAACAGTTCATAGTCTCCATTATTTTCCACCTTTTCAGGAAAGTGGCGCCCAACGTCGGAGATACGAGTAGTCCGATATCCGTTGAACGTTTCCGTACAATCCCCCAGCCTCATGGCACAAACTTGACGCGCCACTAACAAAAAGAACATCATTATCTCTGTGCAGCTAGACGATGATGATAAAGTTCAAGACCTTGGTCGGGGCATGTAGTTGTTGAGAAGAAAAGGCTTTTCTTGGCATTAATGTAGATTGGCTCATTATATGGCAGACACTCTTGGAAAATTCTTCTCGACGAACTTTTGGCATCGCGTTTCAACACGAGTCGTCGTCGGCATCGTCCTCGTCCTCTCGTTGTCGTCGTCAGCCAAAGAGACAGCTGACCTGATGTGATGCATCGAATTTAAGGATAGGAACAGACTGTGCAAAAAGGGAAAGCTGGCAGAAAATTCCATTCGAATGTTTGTGAAATAAGTTTTTCCGTTGCCATTTTCCCTACTTCGAGTGTATGTGGGTGCTTCCCCCGGCTCCATCGTTTCGTCTCGGTTAAACAAAACCGCTGAGCTAAGATGAAATTGCTTTTTCATTGTTTGTCAAATTAGGGAAATGCAAAGTCGTTGTGTGGTGTAGATGGGGAGGGAGGTGTAGTCAGATTATGGGGATTAGAGTGAGTTTTGAAATTTCCCAATCATAGGGTTAAAGTATCTGAAGCTGAACTATACACAGAGACTTTCAGCTCCGTAATGACAATTAAATTACTTTGCATGTCACCGTTGTCGAAAAGAGGGAAATTGATCGATTGGAATGAGTGATTACGGGACGAAGGATTGTAAATGTTTTGGACGAAGATAAGATCGGGAAGCGAATTTAAATTCAATGAAATCAAAAAAAAAAGAAACAATCTTAATGGAAAGCAGATAAAACAGAAAAGGGTTGCCATGGCTTGGACTAAGCCAGACGGTTGGGTGTTTTTAGCACCTTGAGGGATACACAGGAATGTTGACATTATAATGTGCAGGTCATCTGCTCCTTAAGTGCTCCGAAAATTTATAGAAACTAGAATTAAAACTTAAAAATATCAAGTGTATTGAAAATTGGTTTGGATGTAATTTGTGAAAAATAAAATTATTGCCGTTCGGTTAAAGAAGATCTCAATTTTACTCGAAGAACGTAAGGTAATTTCTACTTGTTGACGAAATACTGAATAGTCTTGCATATCTTTCGCAGATATCGTTGTAAATGGTTTGCAGTATGCAGGAGGCTCAATTTAAATGGCAAGCACATAGTCACTACTTCAGTAAGCGTGCCAATATATCAATAACCAAACCATGTTCGTTGTTTTAATTTAGTACAGCCTATGGTGTACTCAATGGGAGGCTAAAGTGAGTTGTCATCTTCTAAGACCACCCTTGACCTGCCATTTAATCCTTTTCCAAAGTATTTTACTTACTATCACTCATATACAGTGCCGTACTCGTAATTACATTATGATATGGGGTGCAATATCTTGGCGCGGCGTTTGTCCAATTCATCAGATTAAAGGTCGAATGGACAGATTTCAATAATGTGAGATATTGGAAAGCAAATTGCTGCCATACGCTGATGAAAATTTGCCTGTCATTTGGATTTTACAACAGGCCACTGATCCGAAGCACACGGCGGCTTATACAAAAAAAAATGGTTTCAAGATCAAATGGTAACTGTTTTAGACTGGCCTTCATGAAGCCCTGATCTCAATCCAATTGAGATCTTGTGGCACTTTTTAAAGAATAAAATAAGTTTCGAAAAAAATTGGGAATTTTAACCACCTTTATGAGAAAGCTAAAAACACTTGGGAGGCCATTCCACAAAGCTATTGCCAAAAGTTGGTAGAGTCTATGCCCCGAAGACTGCAGGCAGTGACTGAAAATCATGGCTACGCAACTAAATATTAGGTTATTTGAGCTTCCTGTGGAAATAGATGAACATTTTCTCATAAAAAAAAACTGCGTTTCTAATTATGTCCACGGCACTGTAAGTATGGCACTTCGATATTCCTTTCGATGGATTTTTTATCTTTGGAAGATATTTAGCAGTGACCAGAATATCTTAGTTATTGGGATGTGGGACTATCTCTATGTTCTTTTCTCTACAGACCTCTTGGATTTGGTTCACGTTTAGATACCACAAGACTGGTAAGGAAACTCAATCTTCGGATGATGTGATATTCCTCACCAAGCTTTTTTTAATGTACGTCTAATTTTATATATGTACTTTCTCTTGATATTTTTTGTTTACGAAATCAATTGACTAATAAAGGCTGAAAATAGCGTTAAGCTCCAGCAGGTCTGCGTCAGTGTTGCAGACGTCATCTGGAATCACGAAAAGGAAAAGTATAGACTTATAGAATTTATTTTTCCGAAATAATTTCCAAGATCAAAACATAGGGAAATATGAAATGGCTTAAACTTAATACTATATTGGGAGACAGGTTGGTTAAACAGTGTTCACCATCACCAGTGCTTAAGTTATCTCGAGATCAATAACATTGGAAAACATTAAGAAATTTATCGATTGAATGTCAGCCAAATTGCTGCAAGTTTATTTTCGACGAAAATGAGGACGAAGTACATAAACATATTTTAAAACCAACTTCTCATTTGTTGGTAATTTAACTTTATTTATTTAGTTGTTTTAACAAGCATAATGTCGATGAAGCTTTTGCAATAAATTTCGATATTTTAAGTGAAAAGAAAAAACAGAATCGTATTTGAATTTGTCTGACAGTATTTTCCGGGCGCTTATGACCGGGTGTGTATACATTTACTAATATGTTAATATTGTAGAAGGCACTGGGAAACATTTCGACTTTAAACTCATTTCATAAGAAAACTAATTTGATTTTAATGAAACAAGTGAAATTGTCTACTGTTTTTGGACAGTTTAGCCACAATCTATTCAGGTGTTCATTTTGCAAATACGATTCGAACGACACTTATTTGGATAACCTGAATCGTTCACAAATTATACGAGACGAAAAAATTCGCACAAACGTATGTGCACACACACACACAGACACCCTTTTAGCAAAAATGGAATCCGTGTGGAGAAATCGAATCATAAAGAAATGTCAAAATTTTGAATTCCAAAAAAATTAAGTCTATTGTTTTTCAAACAGATGATTTCAGTAAGCTGATCATTCCAAAGATGAGACTTCGTAAATATAAAAATCTCGGATTGAATATGTTACTATACCGAGTTTCCATATGCAAATCGATGTTGAATCGTAAAAAAACCAATCCATTTCTGAAGCGGATGGTGATGGTGATAAAAAGTAGATCACTTACGAGAACTTATAGCGAAACTAGTCGTGCTCGAATCGCACTGAATCGGCGCAGGCAGGGAATCATCTGCTAGGAGCTGTTCTTCTACGGCAAAACTGTTAATGCGGACCTACACTGTCAACAATTGGACCGTCTGAAGGAAGCAAATGCCTAGCAGCGGCCAGCTTTAGCCAAGAAGAAGAAGAATTGTGTTCCATCAGGATAACGCAAAGCTATACACATCAATAAAGACTAGCCAGAAGCTCCGGGAGCTTGTTACTTATTATATATAGTATTTTATTATCTACTATACTGTCCACACCTGGCATCAAGTAAAAACCATCTGTTCGAGTCCATGACGAACGATTTTGCTGGTGAAAAATTCGCTGCAAGGAGATTTCTGATTATATGTGATGGGATCAAAAAAAGTTGCATTTGAAAAAAAACATTATTGTTAATGATGTAATGATTGATGATGTAATGTAACAATGAGTAACCCAAACGTTCTTGCGAATGAGTTTAATACTTCTTTCGTTGACAGTGTGACAAAAAGAAACCAGACAATTTAAGTTATTCAGTATGTTAACCAAATTGATGAACTTACGTGTCGTTTTAAATTTAGTCCTGTGAATCATTCTGATATATTTGAAGTGTTGCGAACAATGAAACAGAAGAAAGATTTTAATGTTTTGAGTCCGAAGATGTTTATAGATGCATTTAAAGAATAAGGAAACATACTCACTGAATTAATCTTTACTCTCGGGATGTTTACCGAGTTCATGGAAAGAATCGTATATACAAAATCGTATGAAATAATATACAAAAAGTTAAAGTACAACTGCAAAAATACCTCGACAATAACAATTTCAATTTCAATCAATAATCGATTTGAATTCAGAAGTCACCATTCCTGTGAAACTGCTTTAAATTGTGTTCTAATGAACTAGAAAGGAGATATAGCCGATCTTAAGCGAGCATTCGAAACTATCGATTTAGGGATTTTAATATTAAAATTGAAGCTATATGGTTTTCTTGACAAAAAGCTTCAATGGTTCATATCAAATCTTGATCAGAGAACATTCTTGGCAGTGCCTTAGGGCTGAACACTTGGGCCTGTATTGTTTCTCCTGTATGTAAATGACGTTTGCAAAATTTTGAAGCATTGCAAGATTGCCATGTTTGCTAATGATGCCCTAACATATATAAGATATATGAACTTTAAATCAACAAATACAAGATAATCTCGAAACCATAAGCAAACTGGTTCAAGGCAAATAAACTAAAGACGAATGTTCAAAAGACGAAGTCGATGATGATAGAACATAAAACAAGTAAATAATATTAATATTACTTAGGTGTGAAAATAGATCAACATTTAAAGTTAGATAAACATGTGGACTGGTATTTAAAAAGTGCAATTTTTTCGAAGAATCAAAAGTAAATTAGATTTTAATACATCTGTTGAAGTATATTATGGTATAATCAAACCACATTTTGAATATTGTTCGTCTGTACTGTTTCTATTAAGTGATAGTTAAATATATAGATTGCAAAAATTGCAAAACAAATCAATGAGAATAATTTTGAATTGTAATCGCTGTACAAGTATATTGAATATATTAAGCCGTGTTAATTGGTTAAGCGTTAAACAACAATTGGTGTTAGATGTTCTTTTGTTTGTCCAAAAAATGAGAATGGGAGATTTGTCTAGTTACTTTAATGGTTTGATTAGGTATGTATGTGAAGTCAAGCCATATCAATTAAGAAACGTAAACAATTTGCTACTCCCAACTTAAAGAAACACAATAACACAAAATAGTGTAATATATAATATTGTATATTGTATAATATTGTAAAGAATAATTTTTAAGATTTATAATTATGTAAAAAAAAGTTTAATTTATATGTTATATTAATGCTTAATAAATACTAAATACAAATACAAAAGTATCCTGGTATCGAAGGAGGTATACTGGAATTATACTCAAAATCGAAACAAGTTATCGGGCATATTTGACCTAAATTGGACCATTGTTACCATTCTTAATAAAGCCCTAAATTTCATGCAAAAATAAAGGATTCCTTTTTTGTTCACTTTGTAAAGGTTACGGTTTTGCCGAAACGCAACTTTTGTAGCTCGAAATTGACGTAAATTTTGTTCGAAAATTCATCACTTGAGATGAGGCGCACGTCCGATTTCATGGCTACATGAACAATCAAAAATATCGTGTTTCACAAATTCCTGATATGCTCCAAGAAAAGCCAATGCGTCTTGTTTGGTGTGATTTTTCAAGTTATGACATTATTTGCCAAGAATAGCCTGAAATTGAGCTTGGGCGAGCGATGATTCCAGGAAGATATATCTCCTTATCACACAACTCGTCCAATAATCAATAATATTGCATACTGAGTTCAAATCGTAAATTGGATCATTTTGTTTTAAAAACCAGACTCGTCATTTTTATGGAAGGGCTTATTCACGAAAAGACCAGAATACGGAGGAATACCATTTGGACTAGAGTATTTGTGAATATCAACATTTTTGTGTTTAGAATTTTATCTTTCTTTTTGTGCTATTTGACAGGCTCGGACCATGGAAGACGTTAATCAAAACCTGGAGGTGTTGTGCTAATGCAAAAATTGACAAATCAAGTCCGCCACGAATCTGGAATATTGTAATCCTCTTAAACAAAGAATGTTTATATATCATCGCTGTCGAGGAAGCTTTGCCGCAAGTTTAGGTAATGTTCTAATATGACACAGTGACACAAGGTTAGATGCAGGAATTCAGTAAAGGACATTGGCACACGACACCACAGTGGAGTGTTGGCTACATTATTTTGTCAAAAGAACTATGATCCAAACTCCTAATACGAAGGACAAAGATACTCCTGTTCATAACACTGATTTTGCACTTTATAAAGCCGAATGCCGGACAAAAAGCAAAGCATCTGAGTAAACATTGTGATCCTCCCAAAGAAAAATCCTCTGTCGGATATTTGGTCCTATCTGCGAGAAGGGCGAATGGAGGAGAGGACATAACGGCGAACACTACGAGCTGTACAAAGATTTGGCTCGGCGAAATCAAGAAAATGGACAATAATATTACAACCACGAGAGTCTTCGAATACAAGCCTTCAGGTTGAAAAAGAACTTAAGCCGAAGCGATGATTTCGAAATATTTCGTGCCTGTCCATTTTGTATATTTCTTCAGTTCATGATTGGTCACGAATATGTCTTGAATATTTATTGGAGTCTTCATACGACAAGAAATGCAAGTCTACATTTGCTTCTATTTTCTTCAGGCCAACCGATATTGAGTCGACAAAGCTACTTTTTGGAGCTAGTTGTCTAATGGCGCAGAAATAACACTGCGGAGAGGTGAACGATGGGATACTTGGAGTGACAGGGGAGCTTAAGGAGCAACCTACATACGATAGGCAACATTGTCAAAAAAGTGACTTCTAACTAAATAGAAGTAGTTCTTATTCAGTCGGAATCATGAAGTTCGGTCCCGTTTTTGATTTCGAAAAACGCTGACCTCGTCATGCTTAACCCCGATAATTGTGCACCCAATCATCAGAGAAGAGTTCAAAGTGAGCAGCGAATCGAAGAAACACTGTGTGCACTCAACACAAAGCAAAACCGAGCACTAAACTAGTTCCGTTTCGTTTTGCCACCACCCACAATGCTTTGCAGTTGGATTCTGGAAGAGTTCTCAGTCCTTTGACCAAGGAAAAGTTTGTGAGCATTTTTTTTTTTGAAAACATTCTGGTGTACCGTTATTTAACTTTTGCTTAACCAGCAACAAAGTTTTTTCTCAACCGCCAAACAATGGATCACAGCTAAGAAAGGATAAAAGCACAGCACACGCTGTTTGATGTTATTGAAAAGTCGACTCAGCAAAAGTTCATTGGCGTCCTCCTACAGAGTTCGCATAGCTAAACTTTAGCCTCCCACGTCCCCAGAATTCTCAGCGGGAGGGAGAATGAAAAAAAAAAACAAGAAAAGCACGAATTTTCGCAACAACTGTTTCCTTTGATGGTAGCAGTCAATCAAGTCGAGTTTTTCACGGTTCAGAAGATTTTATTTTCGCATTTCATCCGCGCATAAAAGACCGACAAGAGCAATGGGGCGCGGTAGTGGGTGGGTGTGCAGTTGACGGAAGCACGACAGCTGACTGCCTGCTGGGTAGTGGCAAACACGGATAAGTGTACATTAAGGAACATTTACCATGGAACATATTTTGTCGCAGTCGTAGTGAATTTGTGATGCAGTCGCGCTGAAATCGGTTAAAATATTGACATAAAGGTACTTTTGAGTATCAAGGGATGCATTCGATCACGGTGACAACCGCGACATTCACCTGCGAGTGCAAACATTCTGAGTCTATGAAATCAACAGTCAATTCTGATGAATCAAAAATGGAATAAAAGTTTAATTAAAAAAGCTTTAAATAAATCGAAAGCAAAATAAACTAGCGCACCTTCTGGGCAGGTAATCTTGAACATGTTCTGCCGCTTAGCATGACTCGTTTCAGGTATCTCAAGGTCATTTGGAAATGCTAAACTGAGATCCATCCGCATGGCAGGCGTCCAGGCGTCAAATTTTCTGGGATTTGGTCTACTTTCCACATTGGTCCACCCTTAACAAAGATAAGCTAAAAATTTCCTATTTTTATTCACGGATAGTCGAATGTACAATGTGAAGCCCACTTGAACACTACTGAAAACTGCGATGGAACTTAAGTTCGGGAATAGACCTGGGTCTCTTCAGCAAGTTCGACCCCTTCCTATCTGCCTCAAATTATTGGAAAGGGTTCCTATGCAGTTATTTTAGTGCGATTTTTAACGAACCGGAGTGTCGATGTCATCCATACAACATATCTCTGATTTAAAAAAGGAAGAGAGGAAAATTTCTAGAAGTTTCATATCCCTGCCACTGGTACTGTACAATAAACGCGAACGCTGTATGTAGACGGATGAGTCGCAACCTTTAGGGTCAGTGTTTTTTTTCAACTCCTTTTGGGTTTTTTTAATCAAATTTTAAATGTGATTTGCTATAGTGTTTTAATATTTTTTTATTTTTTTGTCAATACATTTTGAGTTTAAAGAACAGTGAATTGTTTTATTTAATTAAATTATAAATAATTATTTATATAATAATAAAAAAAGTGAGTCATACTTAAAGCGAGTTCCCCGTGCACCGAAGTCGTATCGACTGTTGTTTCCTCTTATAATGGCAGCTCCTACAAAAATCGTTGGATATGACGCCCATTCTGACGGCCCTATGGCCTATTGCGCAATGCTCCTTCAGGACTTCCGTCATGATGCATATGTCTTGCTAGTGTAGTGTTCTCTTGTCTTATTCTCTTGTGGTGTGTAATCTTTCTATCCTTTCAAGCTCCAGGAATGATCCTTTCTTGGCAAATTCATCTGTCTTTTCGCCCAGATTAGCTGAGCTGGATACTGTTTCTGATTTTATTGTATCCTTGGCGAGGTTTTCTGTTACTACTGTTGAAGCAGCTCTTTCGATGGCGAAGATTTCTACCTGATTGACACTACATTCATTTGGAAGTCTGTAAGCTTTATCGATGTGCAACGTAGTACAGAAGACTCCAGCACCAGTCCCTTCTTCCATCTATGATCCATCGGTCAAGATTTGAGTACCATATGTTCTGTTGGGAAGCTCGATTCCCAATCTTTTCTACTAGGAGACAAAGGTGGATTGGCGATAAGGCCGCCTGAGTCTGCCCACAATATTAGTTTTTTAAGTGCTGCCTCTACAAGACTGGTTTGGCTTTGAGCATTGTCAGGACCTTGTCGATCACTAGAATCCAAAGTAAGAGTGAAATAACGCCACCTTGCGGTGTGCTTCTGCTTATCGTTTTCTTGGCAGTGCACTCTTCAAACTGCAAATTTATTACTCTTCATTCGAGTACGTTCGTAATCCACAGTCTGATGCTGTTGTCCGTATTGACTTTCTCCAGAACAGCGTTTATGGCTTCCGGTTTGACGTTGTTTAAGGGGGGGCTAAGATTTTAACATATTTTGTTTGCATTTTTTTAGTTAAATGCACAACATTTTAAGAATATTGTGTCAAAATTTCAAATCGATTGGAGTTAAATTGACGAAGTTTATGTCGGATGATCCTGAATATACCAAATTTTTTAGCGTTCTCACGTTTTCAAAGTCTGTGGCCCTCAAAACTTCAAAACTACTGTACATAATAACTTTTATCTTACAATAACAAATTAGCCAATTTTAAGTGTTTTTTGCGGGAAAACTATTATCTAATGAATAAACTTTGATTCAGGGTCACCGTGATTCTACTTATTCCCTAGACATGTCCGAATAATTGACGTCATTGCCGTGTTTTTTAATATTTCTTCATGATAATTTTATACAATATTCTTCAATGTACTTTTTTCGTTCAAAATAACTTTACTCCCCCCTTAAAGCCCCTCATATATCTATAAATGCTGCCATTGTGTATTCCTTCTGGTAGAGTCTCTTTTCAATGATGCTGATTCGGAATGCAGCGCAGTCTCTACGGATCTACCCTTTTGGTATGCGTGCTGCGTGTTGCACTGGTTGTACTCATCGAAAAGTCCCCAAACATGAATTTCTTGCCATTGACTTGAAAATAAAAGAGGACAGACTTATTGGCCCATAATCCTTAGCAGTGGAGGAATAAATATCACTTTGACAATAAATGAAAACTAGGTTGTGGCAGAGAGTGATCATTTTGGAGGAATGCTGGAACATCGCGGGAATGTTAACATCTTACCATATTAAGAGATCCGATGATTCTTGACTCGACTCAGTCCACTTGCCGTTTGTGCGTATAAGATATGCCGGAGGAGCGTGTTTCTGAGAGAGTATCTTGCCGGTCTGGCTACTTCGTTGGTACTTTCAATGAACAATTCCGTAAATAAGCAAACCTTTTATAAGGTACTTGTTAACAAACAGGTAATTGAATTTGAATAATATTTTCCGTTTAAAACTTATATTTTTGTTTGTAGTTACTTGCTTTTCTTACTTTAACAATAAATTAACAAAATACATAACAAGCACATTTTTTGTGATTTTCATTTATCAATACGATAATTGACTATTTTTGGAATAACGTTTAGCGTAAAAGTATAACCATAACAATCGTAATGTCGTTGTCTTCGCAAATTCGTGATTGATGGAATTGTAAAACAATTATTTGTTATTCTTAAGAGCGATATTTCAATTTGGGTATGGTCCAACCAATATTCTAGTTTTCTATAATAATTTGTTTTAATTTAAAATTCACATTCTAAGTTTGTGTTTTTTTTTTGTTTCTCCAAATTAAGTGAAAAAAGAGGGTATTTTAAATAATCTCCGAAATTTCAAGCAAAACAGGGAAGGTTGTTCTTTCATCAGACTCGGGCGTCTCAACAAGACAATGACAAAGACAGGTTAACAGACTAACGTTCCGAGAACTGTGACAGCCTTATGGCTATAAGGGCTATCACCCGAATCCTTGGCCACGGAAATAGTCAAGCTTGTATAGAAATGATGCTAGGAAAGCTAAGTCAGTAAATCCATCATGGAATGGTGAGACCCTGTAGAATGACCATGAAGAATGGAAGAGTGGGACAAGGCCTGTAGGGAGTATTTAAGGTATTTTTAAGATAGATTAGGTTAAGCTCGGCTAAGGGTAAGAATAGATTTCGATTTTTTTCTTTAGTAGAAGTCTCGGTCCCCCTGGTCCTGTCTCTTTAAGATTCCCTTATAGCTCTCGAATACCATTTTTCCGATTTTATTCAATCTTTTTATTCTCTTTCTATCATCTGTCCTCTTTGGCAACTTTCTTCTTTGCTGTTGAGCAAGAGATATTAGCAAAACCACCACAGGTGTTCCATCGTCCTTCTGGGCAATATTAAAAGTGCCTCCATGGCCTGTGCCTAGCTCACAACAAACCACACGAACCTTGTGGCCTATTGTGAATGAACTTTTTTACCTTGACACTTTTTTTTTTGTCACTATATATTTTGTTCTTTTGGACGGATTCTGAAAATAACTGGATAGTTGTCGGCGTTTGACTTTAACATCAAAAGTCTCGCTGAGATCGTCACCATGCTTAATGGAGCAAAAAAAAAGTCTCTTTCATAATTCTGCGTAGTTGGACGAGTTTTGAAATTGATGACGGTATGGTTCTATGAAGATCGTCTCTATAAAAGCTAAGATAGAAGTGTGGCGCCATCAGAACTTGCAATATGGAGTCCAGTTTCAATCGAAAACCCGGGGTTCTCACGGCCCGAAAGTCGGTAATTCAAAATCTTAAACCTTCTCCGTGTCAAACAGCTGTGAATGCTACTTCTGGACATCAATTTGGACTTCGTCGCTAGTTATGATTTAGGACACAAAATCATCTTCCAATCTTAAGAGATCATGGGAATTTAGTTTACCGCGCTGCCAGTAATTGACGAACTGTTTGCACATTGTAAAGGAACATCTTTAGGCCTTTGCATCGTTGTCTCCCCCACGTTGGCGTCGGTTACAGCAGATGTTTTCTAACAAATGAATAATACGATTCTGGTCACTTCTGGAGATATCACTTGTGGACCCTGTCGCTCAGCTAAGTTTCCAGTGGGACTGAAATATGTGCTCCAAATTACTCTTTTTTCGATTTTTATCTAATGGACGTCCATAAACTTTGACACATAAAAATATGTGTAGGAGCCTAACTGCCCGTTGCATGTATTTTCTTCATGCCTGGTTTGCTCTGAAATTAATTGAAATCAAATCACGATGACAAAAAAAAAAAAACAAGACATAGCTTCACCACAAAACAATGCCAAAAGCAACAATCCAACCAACTGAATTGTCAATCGAGGCAAAAATAAAACTATCAACTCCGCAATAATGAAACTCTTTTCAAATTACCAATTAAAATTGCACAAAGCAACAGAAGCGTCAGCCATGCCATGCCATGTGGCTAAAATAAAAAACGCCAATTCCGGAATATGAAAAATTAAATGCTCGTATTGTCATGTCAGTTGCATTGGAGCACAATCGACCTTTACACGCGGCGAGTTCTATTTTTTTTAGCCGATTGCATGTTTGTCCAATCAACAAGAAATATATTCGAAATTTCAATTTAAAATCGAATAGACAGAGCAAACTGTAAATTGGTGAAAAAGCCACAAAGTTGGCGGCAGTGCTATCGCACCATGACCATTCGAAGCCTCAAGCCACAAAGACCACGGTGCCAACTGACGATGCGGATTAAAAGGAACGTGAACGTATTGAGTGAAGGCAAAATGCAGGAGAAAAATAATGGTTTTAGCTGTGGACTGAGCACACCCTGTTCTTGAATTTAGTCAATGGCTTAAATTAGGGACAGTTGCTTGTTTGGCTTGACATTTCATTTTGTGACTAGCTGTGTTAAAGGGGTTTTAAGAAACAGGGGTTTTTAAAGTAAAATTTGATTGGCAGGGGAAGTTTGCCTTTTACGGGCGAATTTTTCGGTATTCTTGGTTTCCATTTCGGACTTTTTTGCCTTGATTTATCTTGCCTTCCAGAAGTTTAGACTACCTTTATAATAAATTTTAAATACAGCGTGAAGGTGGATTGGGAAAAGAATGGAAAGATTGAGTAGTGCTTTGCAACTCGGATGATGACTCGAAATCTGATATCGACTTATTTACATTCACTCAATTCGCAGTATTTTATCCGTCATTATTTTACATACACTCAGCAAGTACAACATTTTTTGTTTTGTTTAATGCGTAATGTCTTCACAGCAGAGCCAATGACAAATCATTTTTATGACACCAAAATGACAAGTCGACAATTGAATTATAACTTATTGATTAATATCATTCCAAGGCAATTAATAATTGGACCAGATTTGAAAATAAGAAAACATTGTAAAACTCACACAAGTACTCAAACATGGAATCTATCGATTGATTTAATTGAATGGCAGGCGCTTAACCAACTGCCCAACAAAAACATTGGAACGGCCCACGCAAAGCGAGGATCAAAAACTGTTAATTATTACAGCGGCATGCTTGGACAGGACGCCTTGAAATTTCATCCCAAAACAAAAGGCGATTCTATGTCCTGCAAAAGGATTGCTGAATTCTGGATCCCGGAAAAACTGGTTCGCTTGTGTCGTGATATTGTGCATTCTGGACAATAAGGGCCTTCTCAATAATAAGGGCCCACACATTATTTTTCGTACTATTTTTGATCACGAAATAAAAATAATAAAAATAATAATCTTTACAAGAAATCGGTCCGTCAAATACTATCTTGGAAGAAATCACAATCGACAGCTTTGATATTGAGGAAGTAAAGGTTTGGAATTATCTCTTAACTCGAAGGACGAAATGCATGTTCCACAGAACACTAATTTTTCCAGTTCTATAATACCACTATAAGCAAGTGAGCAGAATTGATTTTACGTACGTTCAAAAGAGGAATTCTCTCTCGCATATGCGGTCGTGTTTGCGAAGAGGACTAATAGAAAGGAAGATACAACCACGAACTTTTCGAGGTATACAATAATGTGGATATAGTCGGAAAGAAAAGTGCTGGAATCATGAAAGATTCTAACCAGCTTTACCTTGGGCTTAGATCCTCCAGGTATCGATGACCTCAGGAGTAAGCAAATATGATGGAACACACAAAGTTATTTTGTAAATTCTAAGCTACACACATTTTCCAATATTTGATATTCTCACTCTACAGTTTCAAGGCTTTAATCCATCTTGCGAGATTCAAAAAACTGTGTTCTAGAATTTGTCCCATTTCAAATTTCCTCTTTTTCGTTCGCTTATTTTACTCAAACTCCACTTAGCTACAAGCTGACTTCAACAACATCCTTGGACCAATGAAATAACTGATGATAAGCACTTAGGGACTTGCAAGCTTTCATCCAACGAAAGAACGGAAGATATAAGAACCAAAGCACCAAAATCCATTAAAGCAGTGGATGACAAGATGGAAGCATGCATATCCATTAGCAGAACGCACTAAAGAAGTCGGGCTAAATTGAATGATTCCCTTTTTTTTATTTATCTTTTTTTCCAAACGTACATACCGTCATTTTCGTTTATTTTTTAGGAACTCCACTTAAAAGCATTTAAACCTCGATTTTTCACAGACAGTTTTAATGCAATTTATGGCAGTACACGATGTTCAGTTCTGCGGAACGTAACCTAATAAAAATGTGCACGTTGTTGCAAAAGACTCGGAGGTCAAGTGGGTGTGTGTATACACTGTTGTCCTTAAGTTTCGGAACAGTACATTCTGTTTGCGGAATTTCCTGTAAAACTCTTTGTCTTTTCAAAATTATTGTATAAATAATATGATAAATTTTGGAATCACAACCTTGCTTGAAAGTGGCAGACCTCATAACGTTTACTAGCCTTTCGTATCCAAAAGCTTAAAGTATCAGCTTTACAATAAACTTTTCAATAAATACAATAAGTTATTTATTTCTAAAGTGCATAGTACACGATATGTCAATCGACAGACATGCGGATAAAAATCAGTTCCAATGGTTACATGTACTTTACATATCGTATACTTTCCATATTTTAGATGGTCTTATGTAGTGTCACAAATACACGTGAGCCCATGCGACACATTGAACGTATGGAAACATGCAGCGTCTCATACGACGAATACATGTGACACTTCCTCAGTTGGTTGCATAGAAAAGCCACATGCAAAATACATGCGATTGAAAAAATTCGTACATGTGCAAATATTTCACATGCGTCTACTATTTTTGGCGTTCTACTACCAAGTGAATGAGGAACTCGTCATTCAAATTTGATTATAAATATAAGGCACGAAAACTCACTGCAATACACAAAATAGTTAAAAAATTAAACTTAAAGAAGTACGAGTTCTTGGTGCCAGTGTACACATAAAATTGTTGCATGAATACATTTCGTGTACATGCAAAAATACATGTGATGAGTTTCTAAGCGGCCAATATCCATGAAAATCAGCGACTTTTTGGGTCCTGTTCCACTCATATTTTACATGCAAAACACAGACAAATGTCGCTTGAATTAATCGAACGTTGCTCTTGGATGAACATGCAACGATGCCTCGGGCTTTTTGTAAGTCGTGAGCGGATCAGAATTAAGTCACAGCGAGTTTTCTTACAGCATGTATGGTTTCATAGTTTTCATAAAAATGAAAATAAGAACTTACCGATGGGAAGTTAATAAATATCCGATCTGCGCAACCACATGACAAGCTTAAGGCATAACTTCCTTCCTTTGCTTTAAGATCTTTGACATTTCCGCGACTTAACGAACGACAACATCAGATGGCGGCTCTTCATTATTTTAAAAAGATTGATAAAGTCATGAAGGTTAAGTTTGAAATGGTTTGAGTGATGTTTGGTTTTGAATCTCGTTCCTGTCGCTGGTTTTCGAAGATTTTGCATCAGTGTGCCATTTTAAAATCAGTTTTGTGCCTACACAGGATACCAAATCACAAAATTTTCTTGCACGAAATGGCTTACGGACCTGAAATTAACAAGCCAATACTTCCATCACTACTCTCTTCATTGAATACGATATAACCGTAGCGTTTTGTGAACCATTCCATTCACATATTCATGGAGCTCCCCGAAGTCAGTCAATTGGAACGCACTTAACGCTTATAAGAGAAAATTTTCTTCCTATTTTCCGTTGACTAAACAGTTTCGAACAGTTATAGGGATCAGAGTTAACACCCTAGAGATCAAAAGCATTTGCGCAGATATAATCATCCAAATGGAAACTTCTTGAATTTTGCCATGAATTGTAATTTTGTAAACTGGCCTTGCCTAAACGTTAACAGACGTCTTTGATAAGTCAAGACACCTTGCTTGTTTTATAAACCAGCATTTGCTTGTGCCCAAAATAAATCACCTAACCAAAAGGCACCGTAACTTTTGCAAATGGTGGAAACTGTGAGTTATTTTTTGTTCAATATTTGTGAAGACAAATTCTGGAATGCTACCACTTAAAGAACTCCAGATAGCCATGCATATTTTTTAAGGAATAATTCGTTTTTGAGTGTGTGTGTTTGGAACGAACCGTATAATTTATATTATTTATTTAATTTCTCTTCTAAAAGTTCTGGAAGTAAGTTTGACCCTAGATGGATATAAGACATTCTTACACCAATTTAATTAACCCACAATTGTGAAGTAAAACAGTTTGGCAAGAAACTTTTGGACAGCAGTGTGTATGCGCATGAAAGCTAGCTTCATTGGGCTCTTTTGGACTGGCATTACGATTGCGTTTGCCCTTTGATGGTAGATTCATATTTGCACAAGTAATTAGATTGTTTACCTTGTGCAGATGTTCCCGTATGTTGTTCACCAGAGAAAAGGGCTTAATACAGTTGGCTGGCTTCGTATGCACTTGGCAACTGAAAGAGCATTAAAAGAACGATAAGCAGGTACAGTGGTATTCTAATTGAGATGAAACTGAACTTTTAAGGGCTTGCTTGTACTAAAATCATGCTGTTTAACTACTTCAGTTAAAAACAGTTTCATTTTCTTGGAAAACTTCTTAGCAATTTCCCATCACTTCAACTTTTCACTTCATTAAAAAACTTTGTGGGGTTTTTCAATTTGCCCGGCCAGAATCCTAGAAATCAGTTACCAAGCAAATGCCAGTCGAAGAAGTCTTAGAATTAGCGAAAACACTGCTTGGAAACAGGTAATTCCCGGCTGGCACCTCCTGTTCGTAGAGGACTTCATTTTCAGTCTACTGGAGTTTCCTTAAACTTTTGTTAAATTTGCGTTGCCAACAAAGTTCAGTGGAGTTATTTGAATGGCATAACTAGGATCCAGTGTTTATAATTTGGAGTAAACCTTTTTCAGAGAAAAAAGGGCGGTTACCATGCCAACTTTTCATTTTTTTATTTTTTGTTTAAATTAAATACAATTCCATTTACACTTTGATCTTTCGCAAGGGGAACGTGGCAGTCACAGACGAAATGGGTGTATTCGACTGGGGGCGCGCTACTGACTTTGTTAAGGCACGCTGACGCTGGCGCTCGTTTACATGAGGTGATTTGGTATCCTGGGTATGCAATTGATTTCCAATTTGGGTTCGGTGGAATGTAAATTTGCGATAATTGGATGGACAAATTGGATATCCAATTATTCGCATCGATAATTCGATAACTGATTCAGAGTTCAGAGTTCTCCTTTATGGGGTCTATGCAACCGAAACGACAATAGTTACATTTTGGTCAAAACGAAAGGGTAGTCAATATACATATGTTACTTTTTTTTTATCTTTCGGCTCGTGGACGTACCAAATTGATTTTCGGAATTGTTGCAACATAAAGTTGGTGACAGATTCGACTCTAATGGGAGTCAGTTTTAGCTTTTCTTTTTAATAAAAATTTATGTCTCGTAATTGGGATATTTTGAAGTAGCTTAGAAGCTTGTTGTCACTCTCAAGTTCGAAGGAAACTATACTCTAAGTGAATGCATTGTCCAACTAATCATAATTGCGAAATTACCTGTCGAGCCCGTAATTTTGTAACTCCGATAACTAGACTAGTGCTAAGAAGCTTTGGAGCAACTTACGCTCAGAAGTTGTTGGTAAGAATAACGTTGTAAATCTTATACCTGATCTTGAGGATCTTAATAATACTTTCCTCTCCAACCCTACAGTTAGAACACTCTCTTCAGCTAACTATCCACACACTTCTGATCGGCGAGGACATTTCGAATATGAGGTTGTCTCGGAAGTTGATGTTATTGATACCATCGGCTGTATTAATAGAAAAGCTGTTGGCGAAGATGGAATTCCAATCCGGCTTGTCAAATTGATCTTTACCCACAAAATTCTGCATAACGTCTTCGACTTTTCTGTCTTACTGGAAACTGGCTAAAGTCATTCCTGTCCCCAAAAAACCTCAGCCGTCTTCGCTTGCAGACTTTCGCCCCATACGTATTTTACCTTGCCTTTCAAAAGTTTTGGAAAAGGTCCTCCCTAAGCAAATAACGCGTCACTCTGATCTGCAAAGTTAACTTGCACCGTTCCAGTCCAATTTTCGAGCTAACCACAGTTGTTCCACGGCTATGGTTAAAATCCTCGATGACATTAGGATTAGCTATGACTTGGACTTTATCACAGTACTTTGCCTCCTTGACTTTCCATAACACTGTAAATCACTCAATTCTTTCCGAAAAGCTGAGAAGTTATTTTTTCTTAAGTGAAGTGTCGGTGCGTCTCATTAGAAACTACTTGAGTAATTGCTGCTTAAGGGTTGTTTTTGGTGATAGATCCTCTCAGGTAAGAAGTTTACTTGCAGATGTGCCTCAGGGCCCAATATTAGGTCCTCTCTTATTCTGCATAATTATAAACGACCTGCCAACAGTCTGTTCCAATGCCAGTATACATTTGTATACTGGTGATGTACAACTGTATGTGTCTAGACCTATTGGCCTTGTTGAAGATCTTGTTTGTAGCCTAATTAGAGACCCTTAACCCTGCGAAGTCCCAACTGATTCTCCTATCGAAAAGGCCTAACAACACCGAACTTGTGCCGCCAATTCGCCTTTATAATATGCAATTGCAGTTTGTTGACATGGTAACCAACCTGGGTTTTAAAATGAATTAACTTTACTCTGGGGCGAATAAACGATGGCCTACGTAAACTTTGGCTGCTTTCTAGCTTTACTCCGGTTGATAGGAGACTGAGACTAGTTAAAACCTTGCTCGTGCTGATCATGCATCAGCGGTATACTGTACCGCTCCCGATCTCAACATAAATTAACTGTTGCATTTAATTATATGGTCAGGTATGTAATGTCCTAGGATATACGATCAAGCAGTTCTTGAATATTAGGTGCTGTGTTTTCTTGCACAAAATTATACAAAACATATCGCCGCCATATCTGTTTGACTTCAATTCAAACTTCAATTCGCTCCCTCTGCTAGAACATTTTGATTTATAAATCCTTCCTCTAAATACTTAATCTCTTCGCGTCTTTTCTTCGTCTTTGCCACCAGACACTGGAACTCTCTCCCTACAGCAGCAACAAATAATTGGAGCCACTCAATTTAAAAATGCTGCTTGGCGTACTTCTCTTAAAACGCAACTACGTCCTGCCATGCATTCTTTATTGGTAATCATTTATTATAATAATTAATTTTTATTTAGGTTTAAAGTTATCTATTTTTAAGTTTACTCTTTCCGTATCTGTAAGTACTATAAAAGAATAATTAGAAGTCTTACTTGTACATTAAATTTAATTAAATAAATTGAAATTGATGAGCCTAATAAAATATCGTCAGCCCTCTATAGTATAAATAGATCGCTGGGGCCAAAATAACACAGGTTTTGCTGAATCTGTGTGATCCAAAGATTTTTGAGGTCTGCCTCTTGCTTTTTTGAAGGATTCCAAGAACCTCGTTTTTAAACATCACCAGCACTAACTTAATCCTTGTGTGACGGGAATGTTTCACCGTATTTTGGAGTGCTTATTTGATAAAGCTTTTTTGTTAAGCGTCGAATATAACAGTTGTAAGTGCCGAGCATGAGCTCCCAGGTTCAAATCCGTGAAGGAGCATCTGGCATGTATGTTATTGACAATCCTCCCAGGAGTTAAATTGTAAAATAAAAATGATTTTGTGGCCGTAACTAGTCGACAAAGAATCTGGATGTGCAGCATCCTGTTAGTTGTGCGAAAAATATAATGGCACACTCAAACGATGAAGCTACGCATAAGAATTTATTTACTTACAATATCCAAATCATAGCGTCGAACGTTAACTGTGCTGTTCTGTGAGTTCTGTCCCTTTTTTCGTCTCAGAGGGCAGTATTTTATCATAGATGATAGCAGAGATTTCATCCAGCCTCCGCGATGATTGACGTCATTTGTCAAAGATATTTTTTGTTGTATTTTTGTATTCAAAAGAAAAAAGGACTGAGTTTTTTTTTTGAGTGCTTTCTCCTAATTCGGCCGAAAAATCTAACTGAATCACTTTGGAATCAGTAAATTTTCAAGTGGATCATCAAGACCAACACCAAATTTGATGGGAACTCGTCGGAGACTTTCACGAGCTTCTTGCCCATGGATTTCTGGAAGTCTGTGTTTCCTTAGGGTCACCCATATTGACCCCTCAGTTGCCCATCGAATGTTTTTCAAACATAAAAATTTGGTGTAGCTCACCAATCTCCACGAAAGCTTCAATGATGACAGGTCGTCTGCGAGCCGTGAAATCAAAACTTTCTTCGGATTTCCATACCTGTTCCAGAATTAGGTTTAAATTCAATGTAAACTCAAAGATAAAGTCAGGGGTTCAAGATCAAAACTACAAAAAACTACGCATATTTAAAAGCGTAGTGCGAAATAACGATTCCGCTTTTGGCGGATTACTGGTAAATGCTTCCTGCTAGAGTTACTTTGTCGTATTTAAAAAGCATTCTCAATACAGGCCTTTTCGTGGGCACCTGATCTTCGTTTACTCTGCTTTCCTCTTTTGTTATTTGCATTAAGGTTTCTGGTTTTTTTTATAGAAATTATGAGTTTTCCGCTCCGTTCCTTTTCGATAACCTTGAACTGGGGGACTGTATAGAATCTCCTATCTTTTTTGCGACGCTTTTTTCTTTTCTCTTCCTCTAGATCAGTTTCTTGCTGCTTGAGCGTTTAATTTTAGTGTCTTTTTATGTGCCTCATCTGTTACCTTCTTTTCCTGTTCTCAATCATCATCCGCCAACATATGTATCTCTTGTCGGGGATAGTTGGAAACTTTCTGTGTTCTTAGATACTTTCTGAATTAAAGTTCGGCTGGCGTTTCAAAAGCAAGTCCCGATCGCGTCGTCCTTTTAGAGCCATTTCGTCTTTGTTTTTGGTGCTCAATGCAGCTAACTCTTTTACAATGAAGGAACAGGGATCGCGACTGGCTTGCACCTGGTTATAAGCAATAATGGAGCAAAACTTTTGCCTTGAAAAATTGCATTATTTAGAAATCAAATAACGCTGTAAGGATTGAGGATGAACATTTTCCATTTAAGAGGAATGAAGAAATTTGATCGACACTTTTGATGCCTTGAGATCTTTCAAATACAATGCGAGTTGTAGGTTATTTCTCCTTGTAGAATACACAGGAACTGACTAATAAAATGAAATTGCATACACAGCCCCATTGTTCCAAAACAATCTAATTGCGTAAGAAAAATTAAAATTACAATTCCACGGTTATGACCAAGAGCACTGACAACTGCAACGAACGACTTCATACTTTTAGTAAACAACACCCAAAAGCAGACGCTTTCCACATACCATATAAACTAATGATGAGAAAAATGTCCTTTCTGCAACATCATTTGCATAAAAGACCAATTCATTTTTAAAACGAAATTCTCAGACTGTGTCCTTCCTCTTGCTGCGTAGAAAAATCAACGACATAAATGACAAAAAAATATTATGAAAGCTGGATGCTTTCCATGCAACATCCTTCCATTTCCACAGAGTAGGTACTAGCAAACTATTTTTTTATTTTTTTTTTCCACTTTGTCCCCATAAATCTCTTTAGCATTGCGAGAAACGTAAACAAGCCAAGGAGCAAAAAGAGGATATAATGTACACTCAATTGAGTGCAACACATTCTTGCAGATAACTTACTTAGAAGGGGCGGAAGGACTAGCATAGAAAAAAAAACAAATAAAATAAGGAAAAGTCGAGTTTTCCTTTTTCTTGGGATTGGCAGTCGACTACTACAGTTGATCGGATTTATAAGAATAAGAAAAACATGTGCCTATGAAAAGGATGTTTGCTCGGTAGTTGTAAACAAGATTTTTATTTGAAATGTGTTCTACCATCGTGTGTCAGTGGGGGGCTCAAATATTATCGTCCCATTTGCACTTCACATAAACTTTATTTGTTGGATGTAATTAAAATTTCTGAAACAGAATAATCCTGAGAGGAATATTTCACTTGCCACCTACTATGACCGAAGGACTATTATTTATCTACCTTCAATGGGCAACTACCACCCAGCCGCCCGCAAACTCATTAACTTCCCGTTCTGATTATAATTACAAGGGAGCGTAACAATAAAATAAAAGGAAAGGAATATAACAGATTCATTGTCACCTGCAGTCCATCGGTGACTAACAATACCACATTTCCATCCTCCGTCTGGTTTGGTTTGTGAACCTTTTCTACGACCACCAAGGATAATTACTCAGCCGGAGTGACATAAAAGTTGGAATAATCTTCCATGCTGTCATTTATTATGGAGAACTCTTGCTCTCTATGCAATTACTTTTCGGTCTTCTAGTGGGTTCTATTTAACTTTTAGCACAGATTGTTATAAGCTGAACAGCGTTCCATTCGGATCGATAAATTATTTAAGCGACAACATTTTGCGGTGACTCCTATGAGGTGAGTCCTTCACTGGTGAGGTTCGTCATATTCCATGATTCGTGTTTTTGAGAGTTTTTGAAGGAAGTTTCCAAATTCTTTCAGTCAACTGGTAAACGTTGCGTACCTGATAACGTACCGTATCTTTTGTACTGAGAGGGTTCTAGACTATGTGTAATCTTCTGGATCATGTCGGTCAGTTCTTTTGCGATCTTAATATGCGAGTCGTTTCTACTCGGTTTTGAGCCCAAAACCTCACCGACAGATGTCAACTCAGTTACATACGAAGTTAGCCTAGTATTTTTTTATATCTGTTTCTGTAGGACGGGGGACTCCTATTTCCTTAGCATGTTCTAGGCGGTTTATTCCGTGCTCCCTTTCTGGCTAATTTTTTTTCTGCCATTGAAGGTAACTCAATCGATGAGTCTGTATGAACTGATAGAAGACTGGAATTTTGCTCGTCTTTGCTTTATTGACGAAAAACTGAGACGATTGGTTCCATAGAGTTTCCGACTTCAATCGTTGGGTACACTCCTGTCCCTGATTTTGATAGAATATGCGACCCGTCTCCGTCAGCGTTGCTTGCCAAACAAGAATGTCTCGTCGAAGTGATATTCGCGCTCTTGTAAATTTTTTATTTTTTTCAAGTGCTCAAGGGATTTGAAGTACCCTTAAAATGTTTTTTTATACAGCACGAGCAGAAGTGGAAGGGGGAGAAAGGAGGTACCAGTGCACATTGGTTTTACATTGTTGTAGGTTGCAGTGCAAAGGAAAAATAGAGCGAGGCAACGCATTCCACATGCGCATTGTGCGGGTCATAAAAGAATTTCTAAATTTCACAGTGCGCCCGAAAGCAGGCTTTATGGTAAACTGATGAGCATTCGATGATGTACGGGTGTTGTGAGTGAATTTCTGGAGGGGCGGAATGTAATTAGCTTTTTCGACGGAGCATTGGTGGTAGAAATAGCGATAGAACAAAGTCAAGCAAGACACATATCGACGGTGTTCCAGCGAGTGAATTGTTTTCGATATGTTGTCATCGTGTATGGGTTTTATCGCTCGCTTTTGAATTCTATCTAGGAAATGCAAGATGGTCTTGGGTGCACCTGCCCAGATGTGAGCGTTGTACTCCATTTTAGGCCGAATTTAAGCCTTATAAATTATGGCTAAATCAGAAGGGGTAAAAAACTTCTTGCACCGGTTAAGAAAACCTAAGCATTTCGCTGCATTCTTGGCTATATGGAATAAGTGGTCATTACAACGTATGCTAGAATTGGCGCACATACCGAGCATTGAAAGCTTTTCGGTTTCTTCAACGCAAATGCCATTCATGGACAATGGCTGGGTGTTAGGGTTTCGCTTTAATGACATAAGACAGCATTAGGTTTTGGAAGCATTAAATTCTACTCTATTGGCTTGTCCCCATTTGGTTATGCTGTCAATATCAGAATTTAATGAGTAAAGCATACGTTGTCGCTCGATGTCCACGTCCGAAGAGCAGGGGCGTGAATCATTAAACGCATATGAGAAACTGAGGGTACTGTCATCTGCGAACTAATTTATTGGATTAGATGTGATAGACAAGAGATCTTTAATGAAAATTAAAAAGAGAGTCGGAGACAAAACTGAGCCTTGGGGAACACCACCATTTATATGGTGAATTTCAGACTTGAAACCGTCCAATACAACTTGTATTGTACGATTCGAAAGGTAGTTTCTAATCCATCGAAGAAGAGACTCACCGATCCCATATGCACGCATTTTCGACAAAAGAGCCGGATGCCAGACTCTGTCAAATGCCTTTGAAATATCGAGTGCAACTATCTTTGTTTCACCGAAATTATGTGTAGATTGGTTCCACTTTTCAGTGAGACAAGTCATCAAATCACCAGTGGACCTGTTGCTACGAAAACCGTACTGCCGGTTATTAAGAAGTTTTCGTGATTCAAGATATTTCATAAGCTGACGATTAATCAGCGTTTCCATGACATTAGAAAGAAGGGACGTAAGTGCTATAGGTCTGTAATTGGAGGGAGAAGAAGAAATGCCTTTTTTAGGGACAGGCTGGACAAATGCAGTTTTCCATCTGCTCGGAAAGAGACCTGAGGAGTAGGAAAGATGAAAAAGCTTACGCAGTGGTTTCGCCAGCGTGGAAGAACACCTCTTCAGAACTATAGGGGAAATACCATCTGGACCAGCGGATTTGTGTATGTCTAAATCTTTCAGTACGCTTGCGACTGTGCGAGTGCGAAAATATATTTGTCCCATAGAATGTTCAATGCCCTCGAGCACAGGTGGTGGTAAAGTGCAATCTGGAAGTGTGGAACTGGCCGTGAATTGTGCAGCAAGCAGATTTTTCGTTGAGAGTTCCTGAGTCAGGCATTTGTTCTCATTGACGTGCGACCTTAAAATAATTCAAATTCGAATTCATTTATTTATAAGGTCTTGTTATACATGTAAGATACAATATATTTTAAATTGGGCTTAGCCCATTAATTAATATACTTACCATAATGATAACTATAACTTGTTTTATTACAAAAAGAGTACAGTAGAATCTCGAGAATGTGAACCCCTTAAGTGTGAACTATCCAATAATGTGTACTGGAAAAATGGTGCACAAGTTACTCAAAAAATGTGAAATCATGATCAATTTTGCTATTCGGAAATGTGAATTTTATTTCTATCCCGTCTTTGTTTTTTTTTATTTGCTAACAGGTAAGGGAAGAGTCGACGCCACCGAAGGATTCCAGACCATTGAACGTTTTTGAGCCAGGCCTGGCTAGAGCATCCGCAATTTCATTGCCTTCGATTCCATGACGACCTGGAACCGATTCTAATCTAACTTTGCTACGTAGGGTAAGGGAGTTTAAGGCGTCAGATTTTGACAGATTTGGATTAGAGTAGATGACAATGTCTTACGCGTCCTTGGTTGTCTGAATATATTGAGGATTTGGCGCAGGATTCGATGGCATTTCGCTCAGCCTGGAAAACACTTGGGTGCTTTCCCATCGATATAGAGATTTTTGTGTTGGTTTTCTGGGATCGGTATGTTGCTCGAACAATGGTAGCGGCAAGCAATGTCTACATCAAAAAGACGCCCAAAGCAGTACGTTGCCTTCATACTATCTAGGATCGAAAAGAGCATGTCCTTTTTCGTGTCGACATTGATTATTCTCAAGTGCCCCGTTTAGTCACCTGGTTTAAATTTCATTGCCAGTTCCATTTTTCTGACGGCTATTTTCCAAATGAAAATGTCAAGAGGAGTCAGCCCAATGACGGCTTCTAGTGCTGCCGTATGGGAGGTGCTAATAGCACCAGTGATGCCCAAACAAGCATGACGTTGGACTTTTACTAGATTTTTAGAAGTTGTTAGTTCTAAAATTTAGGGGTGCGTATGCTATAATAGGTCGGTCCATGATGATTTACAACCTGTGATTGAACTGTCATATTTGCCAAGGCTAACATAGCCTTTCTCATATTAAAAGGGTTACTTGTGCCTTACTCTTCTCCTCTATGATAATTTGCAAAGTCTTAAAAATCTTGTCGGTATCTTTTAAAGGTCTGCTCAATAGCTCGCATTCGCCAATGATATTTATATAATTGGAAGAACGCGGCGTGATATCAACAGTGCGTTTGTTAGTATTGAGACGGAAGTGGCCGGAACAAAAAAGAAAAACTCTTGCTAATCGCTATTTCTTTGGCCTAAGAAAGCAATTGAGCCATCTCTCAAAGAATTGAAGGCTCGATCTATAATCATCTCCGTCCTACTACATGGTACAGCGGACGAGAGCGCCTCTGGTTGTTTCAAAAACGAAAAAATTCTACACAGGCTCTGGTCAACTCCGGACTGTTGCGCCCCCAAATAAATAAATTGCTGCAAACTTCTATCGTCTTTTTTGTTGCCGAATCGTAGGGCAGCTTTCGTCCTTCTAAACATGTCAGATGCATGCCTCCAACCAAAAATCGTTGACATATTAAAAAAGTTCTGCTTGCAAATTGACTGCGATCGCAACTTTTTTTTGCCCTCACTTAAATCTACAGCAGTGGGTTGGATCGAACTTCCTTGATAACTTATCCCATCAGGCTCGTAAATAATAAAAAAATAAAACAGAAACGACTGTACTATCGAATTGGATGGTGGCTCAGCTTGAAAATGATCTACATTAGTTTTGAATGATAAGAACAGATTAAAATGCTTTTTTATGGGATGTTTGAAGGACAGAATCCTCATCTTCTACACTTACATAGTAGGCCATCTCATTGCATGTGTTTCAAAGACTGACGAAACAATAGTTGGTAAAGACCGGCAGTGGTTAAATGTAGAACCAGAGCAGTACTGAGTTCGGCATTTATAAAAAACTCTCTATGAAAAATTTTCAAAGAATATTTTAAACTCTAAAATAATATTCCACAAAAAACAAACATAAATTTATAACCTCCAATACTACAATACCAATACTCAATCTTTATTTTCTCGAAATAATTTATAGGAACGCCAAGTTATTATATTTTTCAGTGATAACATCACACCTTTTGTCCCGCCACACATTTAATCCGGTTCTCGCCAACTTTTTTAATAAACTAGGAAAAAAGTGAAGCTCTCTAAAATCCTTTCAATAACCCCCAACTATCCTTATCTCTTGTGGATTGTTTTTGTTAAAAAAAGCCTCATGTGTAATCCTTTTCCGGACAAAATAAAAAGCTCATATAAATACGTATGTATATATAGAAACCAACTTGCACGTCCTTTTCCCAGGACACAATCATGACATCGTCCGGCGGCCTTTGTGTTGTCGGAGAATGAATCACATCGTAAATCCACGAAAGCAATTCCCAGCTACAAAGGACTATAGCCTCAGTAGTTTACGATGCTATATCCGAAGCTATTTTATTGGGAAGCAACCCTTTTATTACCCACAATTTACGCTATAAAAGAAAAACCGGAAACATCTAAACCAAAGTATGTCTGCGTCTACAGGACACTCCGTGTCCTTGTTTTGCAAAAGCACTATTTTCTGTATGTATTTTTTCCTTCGCCTACTCCCATCGGTTTTTGCATACGATATTTCAAATAAGAGCCTCTAATAGTGGGAACGAGGAAGATAGTCTCGACGTTATTGAAGCGGGTTCAATGATATATGACAGAATATTGAGCATTGGATGATTTGGCTGTCTCTTGTCCTTTGAAGCGAAAATTATTTTCATGATGTGAACAAATGAATTGGAAGCAGGAAAAATGATTTAAGTTGTCTTTACACGATTGGCCTCATGAGAAGTATCAAGCTTTTAAAGTTTAGGTTTGAAGTTGTTTGGTATTTGTTTCGCAACCATCAAGAGCCTTAGTGATTTCAGTCAGATATCAGAGTGGAAAGGTTACCACGGCAGAAATAGTGAATCTACAAAATGTAAATGGGTGACCATTGATTACGCGCTTGCAGACTTGGTATGCATTTCAAAGCGTGGCGTTCTTCGAATATAGATCAAAATCTTGGGTATGCGAGTGATGTGGCCAAACAGATGCCACGATTACTGGCAAAAGCATAAAGACAGTCTTGAGGGGGATGTTTCTATCAAGTCTTCGACTAAGTTGCATAGAATAGAAGCTCAAAACCATAGTTGAAACATGGGTCCATCACTTTATACCTGAGATGAAGGCATAATCTGAACAAAGGACTAAGAGGGAAGAAACAGCTTCAAAGAAATCGAAGACAATTCCATCTGAATCAGGATTGTGAAGTTTTTGAGATTTGTGAAGGATAATTTTCATTGACTTTCAGAAGGGAAAGAAAAGGTTTATTTCATCAAGATAATCTTCCAATTATCGCATTCACAACGGCTTCTTGTAAAGCCCCTGCCCTTTAATTGTGTCAAGCTCTAGGTGTATGGTTTCAAGCCATGAAACTTTTATTGAGTTTTCGAATCTCGTGCGTTGGTTTTTGACGATAATGTAATTTGGTTTGTTGTGAGGCATACTCTCTTAAAGCAGAGTGAGGATACAACGTTCAACAAATGACGAATAAAATACTGTGAATTGAGCGAATGAAAATAAGTTGCTATTGAAATTCTTCGCCCTTTTTTGAAGTCCACATGTAATCGAAATTGAATTACATTTGAAAATGTGTCAATTCTTCATTTATTTCTTCTGCTCGCCAAAAAACATTATATGGGTAGACATAATCTCTTGAGAGTCAGCGAGTTGATGATGAGTGCTTGCAGCAGAAGAAGCCGAATGGAAGGTAATCTTGTTGACGAGTCTCACAGAATTTGCGACGTATTGAAGCAGCCAAAAAGGAGGAATGCGGTACTAAGAAAACCAGCCGACGAAGTTTATCTTCCTCCCATTTTGAAAGAAGTTGGTGCGCCTATAGAGCGGGCTAAGAAATTTTACACAATGAACTTTTTAAACATGGTAAAAGAAGAAATTTTATTAGTTTTCGGAATACGAAATCATGCCCGACGACTGGAATATCAGATTTGTATTTTTCATTTACAAAAACAGCGATCGAACGACGAGTAATGCTGATCTGTTATTTCCAGCTCGCATAAAATTACAATAGGAGAAAAACAAATATTTTTTGCTTAACAACTTGCATTAGCGTAAGGACAATTCTGCTTTCTGGATCTATTGGCTTACGAATCGATGTTTTCCTGAGCGAATTGCCGGCCAATTTTGAAAGTAACTCGTATTGCAATTTCGTCATCCGAGTTGATTTGAAAAAGATCAAGATCGTTCTTTTTTATGAATGAAAAGGTGGTTTCGAAGAACCCTTTGGAACTGCTTTCAGCATTGAACTCAACTCTTAAACTGGACTGCATTGTGTTCGGGTAGTAAACGACACTACACATTTTTGCCTCACTTTGAACTCAGTATGCGGAGATGTAGATACTTACAACGCAGACCAAATAAAAAGTATTCAGGAGGCTATTTAGTAAAGGGACGCGGCAATCAGGAAAACACACCGGTTCACGAGGCTGAAGTTACGATAGCTGTTATTAAAAATCAGACTTCGAACAGCTTGAATACCCACCAATATGATAGTGAATACCACTGTTGAGACCTTATGTTGAGTCAAGACAAATAAGTTTTTTCTTAGGGTGTCCTGGACTAAATGTATGAACTTTTTATTAGACTGTTCAAATTCGAATATTTTTCTTAGCCTGGTTTATATCCATTATCATTACTTTTGGAACACCCCATGTAACATGTCATTGCCTCCTTTTCATCGACTTCAAAGCTGAGTTCTTTTTCTCAGTAATTGAATGACTTTAAAACGGCTTCGTCAAAATTCCGTCAAACACTAAACATTGTCAACAACTCTCTCTCGTCTCAATCTCAAATTACATATTATCAATATTCCCCCACTTTGGAATTCAATCAAAAGAAAGAAACGTTTAATGCAAACCTAAATTGAATTGTTCCACTTGTATCCTCCGGGCAAAGTGAAGTCATCCGGCGTGGCGAATGACTTTTACTACGTTGGTGCAACGAGGTGCAATAAATCCACCTTATTGCACAACCTTCCTCCTGGCACACAACTCTGCACGTGTTCAGAGCTCACAGGATAAAGACAATGAACGTTGTAAGTGGATTAGCTAGCGAAAAGATAAATTGCCCCAATAAAAATGAGAATTTGTCCCACTGAATTGAATTACCCCGTTTAATAGATGAATCCGTGCCCGCATGCCAAAGCATTCAGGATACGAAGCACATCCAAGGACCTACTATGGTACATGCAATCTGTTTGGCGTCTAAAAATCATTTCGCGAAGTAAAATAAACCATTTTGTCATTGGTTTCTTGGATGGGTCGGGATTTTTTATTGCAGCAATGTGGGCAAGGGGATATTTGAGGTGAAAAAATTCGACCAAGCAATCCTTTAAAAATTCAACCAAAGTCAATGATGTTTCAAATGAAACCACATCAGTGCTTGTTTTGAACGAATCGGGTTTATCGTAGCGAATCAAATCTACAAATTTCGGTCCAGTGAACTGATAGTTTGATTGAACATTTCCCAAAATCATTTGCATACTTTGCATTCATATGGCATTGCCCCAAAAAGTGGTCAGAAATTGTTTTCCAATCGAACGAACAAAGGAATAAAGTCAACCATCAAACGCCGCCGCCAGTGGAAATGGCGGCTACAATTGCCGAGCAAATTTCAATTTGTTTTGTTGATTATGGATTTCGAATCCGAGCCGACAGACATGCATGATTAACTAAGGCTCTTGGTTCCTGAACAACTTCAGTAGGAATATTTATTGCCAATTAAGTGTGGTGTTCTGAGGAAGCAATCAGCCAGAAAAATCCAAATGTTAATTCGTCTGGGTTAAATTTTGAGCTTCTAAATATGGAATGTTAGGTTTGTTCTGATTAAGTAACATCCATTCTAGAATCCTAGATGATATATGGTGTTTATGTAAAATCAAAGTCTTTTGTGTAAAACTTTTCATTTGAAATAGAAAGTCTTCCAATTGCAATACTCATGAATTTTGAAATCATTGTACTGTGAATAAATTGAAAAAATCATATGGTTTCAAGCCCAAAGATTTCAATATTTTTAGACTGTTTGAAGTCTTTTTATTCAATTGTGCCAGAAGGAGGGTTATGTTTTTCTAGTGTATGTATACTTTTTTGGCACGCTCTGTAGCCTAAACGGCTTGATAGATTTCAGCTTGAGAGATGTCGTCAGATTCGTCTTTGCTGTGAGAGTGATACTTATTATTTCAAATTTCAAGAGTTAAAATGATCGATTTTTTGCGCCATTTTCTCAAAACCTATCGAGTGGGGTAACAAAATAAAGGGTTTCATTAATAACGTGCAAAAATTTATGGAACTTGTATTTACATGTAATTTGAAATGAAAAATGCTAAAACGTTTCAACATAAATTATACCAATATTTGGAAAAGTAAGATAAATGTATTGTTATTTACTTTAGTAATTTTGTTTGGTGATCTTATGCAGTTACCACCAGTATCCAAGATTGCGGGTGATGCTTGCCGCTTTCGACAGCCGGTTTATTTGAATGGCGAAATCAATCTGTGGCATTTTTTGGATTTTTGCAAATAAATATTTATTAATATTCGCGATAGAGAGTTGACGATAGACACTCTTGAAATCATCGACGATAGTACGATCCCATCCACATTGAAAGGAAAAGCTACTTGAAAAACCTTCATACAAATGTTGACTCGAGAGGAGAGAGGCGGTGGTGATAAAACAATGCTTGATTTCAAGATTATTTACACAGAATCTCAATAAATAAGTGATAAACATAATTTGATATAAATAAATAAATAATAAATAAATAGAATAAAAAAATAAATAAATATATCAATCAATAAATAAATTAATATGTAAATTAATAAATTAATCAATAAATAAGTAAAGTAAATAAATAAAAAGATAAATAAATATGTACGTGAGAATAATGTTACGAAAATAAATTAACAAATATGACTAGAAATCAAATAAGAATAAATAACAATAAATAAATATGTATATGGTAATATTTATTAAGTTAAATTAATCCTGAAATCAAGTGATTGTGAGAAGAACTACATGATCAAACATAGCGTTCGGATAATTTGTTTGTGGAACTGTTTGTATTTCGGAATTTTTTCTATATTAGCGATAAAATGCAGCTCGGCAGTTCCAAAAAACCAAGGTAAATTTTATTTGCTGAGAGAGAAGCTGGCAGAGTTTTTCCTACTCCGAGACAAGTAGATTCTTATAATTCAACAATGACTTCAGGATAAGGTAAATCATTAAAACAGTATCAGATACATGTTGTTGACATCGCGAAAGAAGCGAAAAACCTATGGCCAGTGTCCACGTAAATACTTCATATGAAAACAAGATAAGGGGGCATTCTCAGCGCATTATGTATTGGAGTTGCATCGCGAATTATGTTACCTCATAATATAAATATTAACCATGGTCTAGTAAATGGTGCTAGGTAAATGATTCAAAAGTTTGAGTGTCCCGCTTTTCGCAGATATCTATTCGAAACAGGAGAATTAACACCAGCAGTATTTGTTGAATTTGCCGAAATCACAATCAAAAATTATGAGCCAGCAGATGGTGTACGAATTGAACCTTGTACGATTAATTTGATGCACTTCGGACGCCACGAAAAATTGAACGCAGAATGTTGCCTTTAATCCTTAGTTCGGTTGTAACAGTTCATAAACTGGATTGGGTTAAAACATTAGCTGGATTGGCTATCTATACTATTGGTCCTAAAATTACTTTTAAATCGGCATGATCAAAATTCTTTAATGAGCTTCAACGTTTCCGCGAATAAGGAAATATTCACAAAATTGAATTTTAATTTAATATATATCTGGGAACCCTATTTTTTAATTAACCCAATGGTGGAAATTTTTCAACATGTATATATGATATATTTATTTACAACGAATACAAAAATTAAAATAAAAATATTATTGAAAAAATCCAAAAACCCGACTTCGTAAGCTGAAAATTGTGAAGTTTAAATTTTCAAATTTATTTTACAAATGAACTGAAAATGAAGAAACAAACGGAAAAATTAGGCATTTTTTTGTATTTATGTTTGACGCAAAAACGCACTCGGAGGCAATGTCCATAATGAGTTCCATCATGAATGACTAGCGATTTTGTTGGTGATATCAAAAGACCCAAAGAGCACGTAGTAGAAGTCCCAATATCTTAAATTTTACATCATAAATGCGAAAAAAGTGAACCGATCATAGAATTTGCAATAGATACACCTTCAACAGACTAATAGAAATCATAGCTAACCGTATATTGATCTCTGTGGGAATTACATGAAACAAATTCTTTCAAATCCTGAAACTTTAATATTTAAAATAAACCCATGAGCAGGAAGATAAACTGTAAAACTATATTCCATAACCCACGGTCCAGGTTATACTGCTGCTGGTTAGTTCAAGTTTCCTGGCATCTTCGACTGCTTGATCTTTACACCTGAGTATCAACCTCCAACTCTCGTGGTGGCTGAGATGCAAGGTCACTCCCAGCTTTACTTATATTTTTTATTCGCCGAGTAAGTTGATGAGTTTTTGCTGTCGGACTCCACACGTAGAGTTCGGTTGCAGCTTATCCTCCATGCGACCTCATCGCAATTCAGGACTTTATATGCAACGGAGAATAATTCTTTCGAATCTGCCTTACATCATTTATGCGCTCCTGCTGATCGCCCAACACTGGAGCAGTATGTAAACTTTTATTCAACCTTAATGCAACCAAGGTGGTTAGATTGGTTAACTCATACAAATATGTTATTTGGTCCCAATAGGCAAACATAACATTGGCGTCAAAATGGTTTTGGAGACCTCATTTCTATCGATGGAAGCAAAAAGAATTAAAAATTAAAAAGACTGAAAAGAATGGAATGGTGTTCCCAATCACATGACATGACAGCTGCTTTCTTCCGGAATAGATCGATTTGAAAACGATGTTCAACATCGAAAAGAAATGTAGGATGTCCTTCAAATACCTTCGAGAACAAAAACATTAAAAACTATCAAAACATTGATCAATAGAAGGGCATCATTGCCTGCAAGTTCGAGCTGTATTTTTCAATGAAAAGGCGGAGAAATAAAATTCTCCAAAAATACTGCGAATCGAACGAATGTAAAAAATCCAAAGACAAAGACATTCCCTTCTTAGACGCAGAGCTGGAGCCTGTATGAATGAAGACATAAACTTTGTATTAGCGGCACAGTCGGGGCTGCAATTATGGAAAGACTACTTCAACAAACTTATAAACGACTATGATGAACAATAATGACCGGCTTCATGACTGCCAAAAATGTCGCACCTTAACTGTAGTGATCTGATTGTCAAACTCAAGCCCTATGAGAGTGTTGGTGCCGACCAACTGTCTGCGAAACTTTAGTTGTAGAACACATGACAATTGACAATATATAAGACTCCTTCGATCGGTTTTTGGACCCTTTGATTAGATGGAGTGTGGAGGAGACGGTTCAACAAAGAATAGAAGGTACCTGGTTCAACGACTCAGATGGCTAAGAAATGTGGAGCAGATGGAAAAATCTAACCTTCGGCGGCGCTCAAAAGTGGAAAGGGACCTCAATTGAATTATGGAAGTTGGTTTAAGTGACTAGTTGGTCGTGGCTCAAGTCGGCTCTTGGCTGTAGCGCCATCTAAGCAAGTAAGTACGAGTATGCTTGACTATTGAATTCATCATTTTCTTTAAAATTTTTACCGGTATTCGTCGAAGAACTTGGAAAATTTCAGTATAACTTCCGATTCAATAAATACTCCATTCTACTTGAAGGCACTAATTAGAGAGCCGCGTGCCGTATGTTACGGGCATAATAAATGTGATTACCACCTCAACGTGCTTGTCCTAATTGAACATCAAAGTTCCTAAAATATTTGTTCTTCCGCGCCATCAGACCTTTCACAGAATCAAAACTGAATGTGTACAAAGCATGAGAAGAAATTAAATAAAATCTCCTTAAAAATTCGCCATAAGAAAATGCGAGAGGAGCTTCATTTTGCCTCTGCCCACATCCATGTGTTCGCCTCCACGAAAAAAAAAATTCAAAGAGACCGACTACAGCAACAAAAAGCAAGAAAAATACAAAAAAAAAAACAAGAAAATTCTCATTAAAATTTGAAAATTACAGGCGACACTTTTGCAATTGGTGCGTCGCAAAGTTAAAAGCAAAGCAAACTAGGAACGCAAACTTTTAAATTAAATTATGACGCCCACTTTCGCTGTATACGATAAGGAGTGGCCGGCGCGGCGCGACGGATGAGACAATTTGTTCTTATTTTTTTGTTTCTTAAATTGGGATCGGAAATGTTGCAAGACCATGGCGAAGGCAGTAATTGAATTTCATTTCCGTTTTTATGCTTTTTTCAATCAACCGGACATTCTTTACGGGGTGTCAATTAAGAATCTAAATTGTAGGCAGACCTCGTCTAAATGAGGCAGACTGATAGAAGGCGCTGTCTTAACGTTTGATGTTTTTAATGATGTCTTTTGGAATACGTTTTCGAAAGATTGAACTTTATTTTTTTAATAAGAGAGAAATCGAAGTGAAAGCTCCTCTTAGAGTGGAGATTTGTCGAAAAAGAGAGGTAGTAAACCAGATTCATTGTAACATTTAAGAAATGATGCACACTTTTTTGGGATCCAGTTGCAGTTTTTTTCAAAAGGAGATGCAGGCACTGCGGTCCAACGAAGCGCCTACTAGAGCTGTAAACGAATAAAATCATTTGAGAAGAGTAAGCTTGGATAATATAGATTACTACTTTTTATCAAGTGTTTCAAAAGACTTTCATGTATTCAGGCGCCATAACATGTAAACTTTCCTATTTTCTGTTGTGGTCTTTAACGTTAAAAAGGTCAAGTGTCTTAGGTCATTAAAATTTTCGTGTTTTATTGAATATTCAACATTACCAAAGATTGGATACAATACGGAATATTCCATAAAAACAAACTATTTGTTTTCACATCATTTACAAAGATATAATGTTTTGAGACCCTTCTTACGTGTCATCATGGACCAACAGGGCAGGATTCGTCACAATCATTGCAGTTTTTGCCTTCATTAGGTTCAGGATCGAACCCTGACCCTAATTCATCAGAACTTTTCTCATAAGCCACGTGACTTGCAGAGGAATCATTAGATGAATCATTTGGCAAATAGCTTTTGCATTTAGGCTGCCTTTTGCGGCATGCTATTGAAGTGGATGGTATCATATCAGCTTCTTTTTCCTTTCAATACACTTTTTTTTTTTTTTATTTTAAACAATTTTTTGGCACAAATATACGCTGTTTTTGAAACGTCTTGTATGCTGAGGCAGTTTTTATAAGGTTTTTCGGTGATCACGACCGCTTGGGTAAATTTTCTTACTTCATTTGATTTCTTGTGGTTAATAGGAACTGGTGGGGCTATATCTAGAGGAGAAATCCTATGATTTAATTTTAATATCGAGATCCTTGCTGGAGTTTGAGGATCAACGTTTTCTTTTTCTTTACGAACAATGGACATATCACCTTCTCCAGAACCAATAAATAAGCGTCATTAAAAATATGTGGTTCAAAAGGATAGATGAATGTACATACTAAACCGTTAAAAGCTATTTCTGCTATTTGACTATTTCCGCTATTTTTCGAAGACAGCTCTGCAATGTCAAATAGCGTGGCTTTTTCGGCCTGCTTTGTACTTATCCGAGATGTGAATTCTTGGTAACAAAAAGTTTTTTAAAGTCTTGGAACATCGTTTTGTCATTCCCAGTCGAGCCATGGATTCGTCCACCGATGTGAAGTTTGAAGTTCCACATCGAAATCGTCAATTAAAGCGCTTTTCATTTGTATATTATTTCGACTGAATTGTCTTTTCGAAATTCACACTGTTTTAACAACATTGTACGCACTTTTTAAGTTAACTTGCAATTTACAATCAGTGCAAAAGAGAAACCAACAGATGGCACACCCTATACTTAAGGAACTAACAATTTTAGATCAAGTTAAACATTTTTGTGGTTAACAATATTTTTAAATTGAAAAGAAATCGTAGCCTCCTCAGCATAGAGATAAAAATCACATCTAAAATATATTAAAAATAGCACAGGTCCTTGGTGTCTTCCTAGGGTAGCTCCAGATGTAACTTTAACATAAATGAGTGCCACGTTTGTTATCAAGAAATCGCTGATTCATTTTGTGAGAGTCCCTTGAAAAGTGAGTAGAAATGACCTCAGTTCTTAGACCTATTTTATGTAAGAAGCGCAGATATTTTGACTGGAAACTCATGCAGATTTACGCTTCTCTACCACAAATTTTCGAAATGCTCCTGGTGTTCAAAATATTCAACATATGTCTTCTCCCAGCTGCTGATATAAAATAATATACGTAGAATATCTTTTTCCTTTCAACTCTTGCTTACCCTTTAAGAACTAATCTTGGTTGGCAAAAATACGTTGGTATCATTTTCGATTTTTTAGGGCTTCAATTATCGTGCACCTGAAAGTTTTTTAAACTAATTAATGAGTTTTGTCACGTGATATGTGAAATATGTTTTGTGGTTTTGAACGACCGCCATCGTTAAATAATAAATCAAAACACAATTAGAGCTTAAATGTTGTCCCCCTTAAGGAAGGGCTCAAGGAATACCTCTGATTGAAATATATATATCCATCCACTTTGCGGGCAATTATTCAAATTGCAATTTGAATCACGCAGATTTGTTGTTTTCCATCGCAGGCTCAGGCTGTTTTCTTTGCGATGTGAAGAAGGCAGGTTGTATTAAATAAGACGAGCCCTTTTCATAAACTCAATCAACCATATAACTTGATTGTCTTAATTATAATGGACATGATCGAGAAATGGCAGTCATTTACCGAATAATTGGAGTAGGCATTCTTAAATATGGGTGCATTTATAACAAGTCCTTTTTACTGTACATTCAAAGAACATCAGATGCATTATTGCTTGTGATGTGGGATTATTGTTTCACATTTGTTCTTTGAATCACACAACAATAAGTAAGAGTTCCATTGGTCCCTTGAATACCGAATTCATTGGTTCAATTTTCTGAACCTTCAGTCACAGTACACCGGTTTTCACTTAAGCTCATAACTAATTACCATTCTTTGTGTTGATTTATTCGTACGGAATGTCTAATGATAAATTTACTGCCCAAGAGATGTCATTTTAGTGATTTACTCTCTCGGCTGGTTGCTCTTTTGCCTAAGACAAGACGTACCCTTTGAGTTATTACCTTCCGGAGTATGCAAAATTGTTACTCCTCTGTCACCCTTCTCGAGTTCACTTGATTAATGCGTATAAGTCTACAAATTTTCATGTCAGACTTTTGAAATAAAGTTGTACTTGGGTTGGAGAGGTTCGCATTTTCAGTCGGCCTCATCCACAATTGTTAACATCTCCCACTGCTGGGCTTGTTCTATTATCCATGTAACACAGGTATTTGAGAATGTAAGGCATAAACTCATAATCAAAATTGAGGTGACATTTTTTTGTATTAAAATTTATTGTATTTGAGGGCCGAGATGTATTATAACTTAAAAAGAGGTATTTTTAGGAAAAATTTCACACACATTTATGGATTAGGAACATTTTCACACATATTTATGTTATCAATGTTAATTGATTGCAAGTATTATGCTTAATACATTCAACCTTATGAAGTTTAAAACTGATGCAGGAGCGTTCGCTGAGTATGTGAAATTATATACATTCAGGGGAAAGGACGTAAAATGTGAATGTTTTGTCCGCTGATGAAACTTAAGACACTTTGCGCTTTTCTCATAATCTGCGATTGTTTACAAGCTATATTGATTTTCAGGACCACTAATATCTTTCAAAATGTTTTGAAATACCATATTACAATAATGATTATACCGACATTACTTTTTTTGATCAACTTTTATCAAAAAGAATACTTGCTTTTAGGATTTGAATTACATTTCTTAATCGCACCCGCTTGATTTTCTTTTTGGCAAACTTATTCACATCACGTACATCAAATTACTTTTATTTATAGCTATACTACAGTAAAAAAACAATCTGCGGTTTTGCCTTAGTTGTCCATAAAACCTTTTCAATTGCCTGCTGTGTCCGACCATGATACCTGTCTGGCAAACAGTCTGTGACTTGCTAACAAAATTTTGATTAATTAACAATAAAATATTCAGTCACAACGCTTCAACTTACTTTGAGGTAAAAAAAATTAATATTCCAGTCAGATTTGAACCCAGAACCTGCAAACAGCATTTCATAATTTCAGTGCATTTTGGTTCATAAATTCAATTGGCCTACATGCTGGGCAAAAAATGCCTGAATCTAGCTAAATTAATTTTACTATTTACAAACTAACCTACTATCCGCATACGGGAACTTTTAGTTTAGCCTAACGACTTTAAATACATGTCTTGCGACTTAATACTATTTAAAACTATTTAAAACAAAGAAAATATTATTTGTTGAAACAGAAAAAAAACGCAGTGAATGGATTTTTTTTATTTTTATCATTTAATCCTTTTTACTAACTAATTATGCTTCTTTAAACATGAATATGTAAGTAAGCCAAGCTGGCAGGACATACACTTCAATTAGCCTTACAAATTACAAATACACATACGACAGAGTTATACTCTCTGTTCAGCCGCAAATAGTGTTGATATTGCCTTTCGACATCAGCTCTGTTGCGGTCTGATACTGCACTTCTAAGCCTGAGAGTCTCCATCTTGGTCGTAGTTGATTAGCCACAGCTTAACGGGCTTGAAAAACACGTTAGGAGGACTAAGGCAAATTCTCACAAGTTTTCTGATTTAAATTGTGTTTCACAATTTGTAAGTTTGTGAAATAGACCACAGGCAGCCTCGATCCCTGCCATTATGCAATTCAAGCTGACATTCTTCCTTAACGTGATGCACATTGATATGACGCTTGCCAAAGCGTTAAAGATCCTGAATTCGTATGGTAGCCTTTGCACAGGTTGCCCATCAAGGAAGCCGTGCTTTAGTATTGTTGTTGTCTAATATAAAGCCTCGTTCGACTCACATAATTGAAAATGCAAAATGAAGGTTGGTTCATTTGTGTTTTCCTATTTTCTGTGTGGAAAACGTTTTTGTTTAGAGGTTTTGTTGTAGTAGAACAGATAGGGTTTATTGTGATGGTCGGTTCGGGAAATCTTTTTGCTCATTGCTTAGTTGCGTCAAATCTGTAATTAGTGCTGAACTTAGTATGCAGTCTCGATGTTGTTGAGCAGAGGCAAAGGAAGTGCTCCATGTCTTCGCCTTCCTCCTCACAGTTGTCGCATTTTGTGGTTTCTGTTTTACCAAGTCTGGATGAGTGGAGATTAAAGTAAATTTGCCCTGTGACAAGTCCCACCATTAACCTAAGATTACTTATACCGGAGCTTAGAGCTCGTTTCGCTTCGCGTTTCGTAGATAATCTACCCCGACTCTGACGGCGTGAACCAACGATGATAGTATAAAGTGATTCCTGAGGGTTTCTTACTATCAATCCCAAATTTTGTTTTCTTATTATCGGGGATATGTAAGTCACTTATCTCGGTTTTTTCCATCAAGAATATTTTACTTGTGTGTACATTCAGTCCATTTCCAATCGCCCGTGTTTTTATGATCCTCTTTATCTTGTTTCGTCGCCTCTTGTTATATTGTACGTTTTTCAAGTATATTGATGGGTGATCTACTATGTTTGGTATTTTTTCTTTAAAGACTCCTTCGACATCTAAAAACAATCCTGCAAATTATTCCTTGCTATCGAAGTCATTCTTTATTGTTGATACTACTTTGTGTGTGTTATGTTCTTTAGAAAAAGACTTTGATATTTATTTTAACTTGCACTGGAAACACGTGTGTCGTTGCTGAAGGGTTGAGTAAAATGAGGCCGATTCCATTCCTCGCCCATATGTCTTGATGACACTTTGACAGATACTTTCTAGTTTTTTATTCTTTTAGGTCTATAGGCTTTTGCTGTTGATAAATCCTTCGCTGGTTTAGCTGGCAAAACTTACCTTATTTCATGCCTCTGCTCTGGAATGCAACCCAGGTACAGACAACCTCTGAAAATGTTTGTCAGCGGTTGTTTCAGAGTGCCTATCTAGAAAGACTGGGGCATCCTACCTACCATCCGTTCCTACCAATTTTTAGGGCAAGAAGATGTTGATGGCCCATGCGACTTTTCCTTTCATCATAGTGGAGGTGCGAAGGCGGAAGGCGCGCCAAGCGTGGTTGGAGCTGATGAAAAATTAACAGCAACCCACACCACCGTCATTTGGCTTTAAGTGAGTTTCCTCAGACTGGAAAGTCTATATTTGTTTGACAGAAAAAATTTATGTCACAGGGCCGTCTTGAAAGATTACTTGCAAGGATGCTGTAATCAACGGTACGCTCAGCTAACGAAAAGATTTGAAATTCCAATTACCTGATGAGTTTGTCACAGAAAGATTGTGCATTGGTTTCCAACTCGGATGTAATGTGGTTTCATTGTAGCATGGTTTGAGTCCGAACTGGACGAACGTTTTGTTATGGACTTATTCGCATTTGGTGTCAATTCGCAGTGAAATTTTTATGATTCTGCTTCTTCACATTGCTGTAGTAATGACGCCAGTAATTTTGTGACAGAAGCAATTCATGGCCCAGATAAGAAATCAGTTACAGACTCAACCTCGGATTCGAAAGTCAGCCTCCCTTTTGATCTTATTGAAAGGCTGCCTATGTCATTCAGCCACGTGAGATATGCTCCACTTGGATGTTCCAGTCAGTTAGAACTGTACCTGTACTCGTCAGTTTATTCTTAACTTGATAGTTTATAACTCCTGACAGCTTGCAGTTCTTCAACAAATGACATATGTGTACGAATATGTAACGCTTGTTTGTGTGTTTTAATAAAATGAAAGAACAATTCAAAACTCAAGGTTTTCCAGCACATCGCATTTGTTATCGCTTGGAAAAGTTTAGAACATGCCATAATGACGCGCACAAATTCGAAAAGTTTTACCTACCGCCCTCCTAGCAACCATCCATCAGGACAATTCCGTTTACATTTGTTATTAATAAAATTGCAGTTGAAAGTTATCCCGGGTTTTTGTTTTCCCACAGCGGAAAAGGAAATCACTTTTTTCCCAAAACGCCCTTGTTGTTCTCTAAAGAAAAAAAAGCCAGCTCTTCCTGCATATCAATTTCACGGAAAACAACGCAAAAGTTCGTCTCCACTGAGATACACACATTCATGCCATCAAACTAAATGAAGCCAACAGGAATTTTTGGCATTCAAATGAGATGCAGCCTGAAAAAGTTTTCCCGTATCACGGCAACCGATCTCGTTATAATGGGAATGAATCTCTTCAATTCATCTACCGAATGCGAAGGAAGTAGGTACGTAGGTACTATACCCATGCAAAAAATGGGCTTACGAGTATGATGACGTTCGAGTGAGATATTATTACTTCTGATGATGCCATGTTTCACTGTTGCTCAATTAATGAACCAGAAATCAGCCTAACGCCAAAAAAAAACACATAACCGAATCAAAGAGACACTATGGGAATCCGTTCGATAGATGAAAATTGAAGAGCAAAAAAAAAAGAAAAACATCAGTTTTAAATATTGTTGGGATGCCCTGGAGGCGACTGATTGAAATGGGGCTCTGCCTCTGATATAAGCGACTCTTTGGACAACTATCGTACAAAATCCGAAATGTATGAGGGGCTGCCGGAAATTGCATTAAATTCTCGGTAGCATGCGGCTCGACATATTCATAAACGAAGGATGCAAGAGAATGGGATTTGTATATCTGCAGGATATTTTGTGGCAGAATGGTCGGTATTCAATTTCGAAATTGAAAATCTAGCTTATGAATTACCATAAAGAACTGAGAACAGAGTTTGTGCTTTCCATTCGAGTCTGTATTTTTAATGATTGTTTTCTTGTTTTTTGCGTCTAGTTTTTTGCAAGCTAATTATGTTTGTTTGAGAGACTTGAATTGGGAGCCCATTAGCGAAAGAAGTTTTTGAACTTTTTTTACTCAAGCATTCAGTATCATGGCAAGAGGAAGTATGGCATGACATTTTAAGTTTTCACTCGATGAAAATGATCAACTTTATTCTCTGAAAGGAGTTGTCACTTGACATGAAACTTAATTTATTATTCCCCCCTTGCAAACTTTCAAGGGACTATTGAAGAAGAATAAATATAGAAATAAGCATAAACAATTTTAGCCTAATTCAGACGAATAGGTAAAAAAAAACTTTTATGAAATGGCCCAAAATGCATCACTTAATCGGACGGTGGTATAACATAACAGAGTAAACAGAATGCTTATGTCTATTTTCTTAAAGAAAAATTCTTCGGTGATATTGGCGTAGCGTTCCGGAATGTGGGACAAACACAGACAGAAGAAGCGCCGGAAATCCCCTGGCTAAAGATCTCGAGTCATTCTTATGCCAGACGAGAAGTATGTGAATTTCTCCTTTGTAAGCGGCTCCTCAAAAGCTGATGCCATACTGCAGTCGGAAAAAAATTTTCAAAGTGGAAATGAGGTGTTTTTTGTGTTACAATTTTTCTTAAGATGATAAATACTACGGATTCCGTGTGCATCCACCAATTAAAACTTTGGGCAAATTATAACGCACATTTTTATTATATATATAAAGGGATTTTCAACAGGGACGCTACAAAAGTAGAGCGACAAGGACAACAAACGAAGCCATATTTCTTGCCGCTCTTTTGACATTTCTCTTCAGTAAGGTTTGCCATTTCATGATGGAAAGATAAACGAGCCAACAACGAGTCGAAATTATAAAAATTTACTACCGAAATTCAGAGTCAGTGGCCTCAACGTTAATCGTTGGTGTGGTTTATGGGCCGGCGACGTCATTGGGCCGTACTTCTTCCGTGATGATCAAGACCAGCACGTTACTGTGAAAGGGGATCGCTACCGTTCAATGATAACCGAATATTTTTGGCCTCAATTGGATGATATGGACTTGGAGGACATGTGGTTCCAACAGGACGGCGCCACAAGCCACACAGCGAGTGTCACAATCAATTTATTGGAAACCAAGTTTGGAGAACGTGTTATCTCACGAAATGGTCCAGTCGCTTGGCCGCCTCGGTCGTGCGATTTGACGCCGTTAGACTATTTCCTGTGGGGCTATGTCAAGTCTATGGTCTATGCCAACAAGCCAGCGACGACTGATGAACTTCGCACGAATATCGAACGTGAAATTGCAGCAGTATCGGCCGATTAATGATTGAAAACCGTCGAAAATGTGGTTCAGCGTCTGGACTTCTGCAAGCGTGCCCGTGGTGGCCATGCAAAAGAAATCGAGTTCCATACATCGAACGTACTTTCACAAGAATAAAGAATTTCATTGATAACCAAAACCGTTTTTGTTTTATTTAAAAACGGTGTTTATTTTGTAGCACTTTTATTGAAAAACCTTGAGCTTTGATTTCTTCCAAAAACATCGGGAAGTCTATTTGCATCAGCTCCTTATTTTATTCAATATTAATTTTTTAATCTGTATTTATTTTAGTTTTAAGATTTATTAATTATTTCTATTATTTATTTAGTGGAGATGGCGTAAAATCTTAGTCTTGAAATTTTTTCTATTACAGGATAAACTTTCATCAGGCGCTGAGAAAGAATCATCGGCAGTACAATACCGCGGAGGCTATTTGGAGTTTAGAAGTTAATAAGCCCTTGCCGGTGAGTTCAATATAACGCGATGCCTTGATACCTTGATCACCAGCAGAATCCAATCTTATCCTCGAATGGGACATCAAAAAGAGTGCTGTTATATGTACATACTTAAAATAGAACAGGACAAAGGACATTCTCTTGAGTTAAACTCAAATTGAAACAATTTATTAATTGAACTTTATTCCAAGCCTATATTTAAGACACTTTGAAAAAGTATATAAGACTGTTTGACAGTTCAATTAAGGTCTAGTCTTGGATAGTAATTGGCAAAGTGCTCGGCACTGAGTAAAGCGAACGGCATAGTTGGATTTTTTTGTTGTTTTGCTCCTATCCTATGACGACATCCTTAGAGAATTCGAAAAGCCGAATAGTCGAAATTTTTTTATCAAAATGAAGGTGATTAGTCCTTGGAGCTTTACAGTAAAGGTAAAGGTAAAGACGCAATTTTTTTTATTAAAGATAAAATTGTGCAACGGTGCCTTCAAAAACCACAAGTTTCCAGCCCATCTCGGTTAATTGGCGAATAAATTTTGTTGATTGTTTGTGGTATCCTTAAAAGTTTAATCAATGAAAACCGTTGCCATGACCTGATTTTTCGAATCAAAGAGACTTGAATACTCAGTCTTGGTTCATTCGATGTACGTCAATCACTCGTCTGATTCTCCGATTTGTATTTCTTACTCATAATTGACTTGGTTCGAATTCACCTGCAAAAATGATGTCTCTCGTGAAGTCACTGCCATCATTTAATTCAGATTCACCAGTTTAACAGTGACACATTTGATGTCCAAATGTCCTTAATGGATGCAAAGATGTTTTCTGCTGGGGAGAGTTTTTAACTTTAACTTTAAATTTCAAAGAATTCAGGTGGTAAACCTTTGCTACCACTTGCCCCCATTCTGACACACGCATTGAACCAAACGGAATCATACTCGTACTCGTACACATTCGAACACCAGAACAACTTGTGATCTCATTTGCATCGGAACAGTATTTATTGTGCGTCATCCTGAGTGTCAAAGATTACCGTCAAACTGTTTTGCAATTCAAATTATTTACACGTCACTGCCGAGAGTCATGTTGTCTATTTTTCACATTTTCCAGCTTCCAACGAATAGGTGACAGCCCGACAATATCTGTGCACTCCTTGTTGAAATTACACTTGGGTTATTCACGGATTTGTCAAGATATCACCCCGATACATACAAAATAGAAACCAGAAAAAAAGAACCTCAGCTGTCACGTTGTAAAGATGAGATTCAATCTGTTACCACATGTTTCCCACAATAAATACTCCAGACTTAAATGAAAGTTCTTCAATGCGTTTGTTTTGACTTTTGACGGGTCGAGTCTTTTTTACCCCTCTCACGCAAGTTGGGTGATCAAATAGACGTCCATTGAGGACGAAATATTATTTTTGTGGAAGTTATCGCCAAATGTGGAAACACAAATGTGTGGCTACAATTTTGCAAAATGTTTCTAAAATAATGTCCAGCCAACCACGGCAACATTTGGCCAGACACCGGTCTGATAATGTTTGCCAATACAAAATGTTAGGCTAACCAGCTTTTGTTTTGTTATCATAAAAATGTGTACGATGCAGGTTGTTTTGGGTGCACGTGCAGTTAAGTGCCGATGGACTTTGCTGGTTGACACAGCTTAGAGCATTAAAGGCTTGTTAAAATTGGTTTGGACGGTGGTTTAGAAAAGCAAGCCAACAATAATGTGAATAGAATCTTCAAACACTTTCGGTTGGGTTGGGGATTCAACTTGCCCTTTGCATAGAAGCGTTGATAGATTGAATATTGCTTACAAAAAGGCGGGCTATTCAAGCTGACATTCAGCCTTCACGAAGCCCCCGGGAAATCCATCTTGGCAATTGTTGAATGGAGAGCAAATGTATGCAACGAACCAGCCCCTTTGGATAGCAGTGGTGAGTTGTATAAACGCCTCAGCCACCTAAAACGTTCCTGTAAAGACTGCGCAAATTTCCAATGGCCGCCAAAAACGAAGACGACACGGGGAAAGAAAATGCATATATGACAGCTGAGGGAGGTTAAGACTCTATATAAGAGGAGGAGTAGCTTACAAAGACTGTCCGAAGAAGTACGTCGATATCGTCCTTGTGGACATTAATGCTAAAATCCGTAAAAAGACATATTTGGCGGATTGGCCTCCATGAAACGACACAAGCAAGATTTCCCAACAAATACTCGTATTCCATACAGCAGTCAGGCTATTAACAGATGGTCAAACTCTCAAACAAATCTACCACGGGCTGATTGGTGCAAGACACTCGTCAAACTTTTTGTATTTATAAAGCTTCCGCTTGACCATGAAAAAAAGACCTCTCCATGAAGAGTACACTTGACAGCAAAGGTTGGCCACATTAATGCACATGTTTCTTCCATAAAAATTTCCAAAATATTGGAGTCAACTTCATGGTCATACTGAATTTTAATAATAAAATCGAAATACTCTGTCAGGTTTGGAGGACGTAAGCATGCCCGAAAACTGGAATATCCGCTCAACAATTGAGGCATTGCCTTGCCTAACGTCGCATACAAGTACTGGGTGAATGTATACAGCAGTATAGCTTCGGGAAATCAAAAAGAATGACACAAAAGTTGGTCTCACTTTCAATGGGGATAAAACAAGATTCGTGGAATACCAGCTGGTTCAAAACATTACAATCAACAGCTAGAAATTAGGTGGACATACTTATGCTCTACAAAACACTCATTTTGTTAGTTCTTCTATATAGAGCCAAATGTAGGATGTTAAGCAAGACATCAAGATCCGTAGTTCCAGACATTGCTAGGGGAGTTGAAATCGTGGGTATGGTTACGCGCCAATTTGTTGAGACCCCTACTTCATCAACTGCTAATTTTTGAAATTTTCAACTTTTTTTTATTTTTTGATTTTTTTCTGTATTCTTGTTATGTTAATAAATAACTAATAAAAAAAATGGATAGTTAAATTATTAATTGCCTTTTTTTTATGGCACTACAAAAATTACATGAGATTCATGCCTTTAGACTAGAATACCCTTTTAAAGAAAACACAAAAAAAGCATGTCTGCAATTTTCAAATTAAATTTGGCGTCCAAAAACTCAATCAAGGGGATCGCTGTATTCGATTCAAAATTTACATTCAAATGCGGAATGACAATTCTAGTACCACGTAGAAGAATATTTCGCAATGTGCAAAGTTCTAGGCGAAAAGGAGAAAATCTATTTTTGGTACCGACTGTTCAACCATCTCTCTTGATATTTTGATCGTGATCCGTAGTACTGCCAATTACGATCTCGATTATTGTAATTGCTCGAGGAGCCATATTCTCTATTAGCGCACAGACAGTGTATTCAGAACGACAATCAAAAGAGTCGGCATCCTGAATTTTGCAAAGTCGTGATTAAGAATCCGCTATGTTCCATTTCCACACCGAAATATTACTCTGAATTTAAGAGATTTAAGCCTGGGGACCCATCTTTCGATTCAAAATGGAGGTTTGGACGTGGACTTAAAAACTGCTTCAAAAGGGCTTTTGGTCAGTTACAAGTTCAAATTCAATTCCTGTCAGATAATAATAAAATCGTTCTATGGCCCTTACCAACGCGAGACTCTCCTTCAACGTTTGTAAATATCTTTTTTCTACGGCAGAAAGGCTTTTGCTGTCGAATGAAATGACTCCAGCGTTTCCTTCTTTGAACAACTGTTCCCAACGCTAAGGGGCTTGCATCAGCAACTAAACGGGTTCGATGCTTTGGGTTAAAATATGCCAGAGAATTCTTCAATCTCTCGAACGCTATTTCCTTACTTTTCACCCCAGATAAAGTGAATATCCTTTTTTAATGTGTTCAAACCGTTTTTGCTGCGCAAGATTGGGTTATTTGATCTCGCGCATTTTTTCAAGCGCACAAACACGTATTACACATGTACAACGCCGACGCCCAAGCAAGCTTCCACTATGCCTTGGTATACTTACACGAGTGGAGGGGGTACGAAGCAGAGCCCAAATAGAGCCTCGAACATAAAGAACACTTCCTATCTCATTTTCTCCCACGTTAAATCTTATGAATTTATGTGTCTGTCATATTTTACTGTCGCTTTTTCGTTTCATCGACTTTCAAATCACAACGATGCAAAAAAGTTTTCACTTCAAAAACGATTTTTAAACTAAATCGAGGCTTTAAAATAAGAGCACGAAGATTTTAACATGGAAATTTTTCGCCTGTGAAAGGAATTTTCAAAAGAAGTCTGATAAACAAATGATACTTTCATACTTTAGGAAAGAAAGACTGTGCTAGCTAAAATTAGGTAGTGAGAGCTGACGCCAAAGCGTTCGTGCATTTGTTTAAAACTATTGCCGGCATTCCATTGTGACGTTAATTTTAAATGCAGTTATTCATTGTAGAGAAAAATTTAAACTAGGACGATGTTGTGTCCTAGAATTTTTTTTCCCGGATACCCACCAGTCTTCAGTTTTGAGAAAAAAAAAAATAAGATGGCTTTGGGCTAGAAAGAAGGCTGAGGTGCAAACAAACATTTATGGTTGTAAATTTCTTGAATCACACCCTTCAGCTGCAAACAATCAATTTCGAAACATAAAGCAACGACATTCTAGAGACAGAATAAAAAAGCACTTAACTGAATATTAATTAAATTTGAATTTAAAAGATAAACCGCACTCAAGCGTGCAACCCTTTATCTGGCATTCTGCATTTATGGAAAACTCCGTTACAGCATGTATAGATTAAAATTATGAATTCCAATTGAAGTCCTGAGTTTCTAAGCAACTTTCAACCTTAATTCGGTTTGGTTTTATTCCATGGATCATGGATTTCGTGTACATCTAATACAGGCCAACGTCTGTGTACAGGCAAAACAAATGGGAGTACATATCGCTCTGAACTTGTATCTATGACTACAAATGCTAATTAGATTTTATGGGTTGATGCGAGAAGTCAGGCGTGTTCAACGTAAACATTTCCGGAAGTTATGAGCTTGAAGAGTTTTTTAGAGTTTAATTTTGTCTGAAGATTAACAGACTTCTTGGTTGTAAGTTTTATCATTATAAGAAAAGGTTCGCCAGGTGGTAAGGTGTTTCTTTGTTTTTGGCTAGAAGCATGGACGAAATTTATTGCAAAGAAATGCAAGTAAATTTTCAAATTATGCTTTTCGAAGGTATATCTTAAGAGACTTTTTTAAATTTAAGTCTACATAGCAATTAAAAATATTCAGTTTGTAAATTGTACATTCAACTTAAGGGTACGTTTTGGTACTAACAGTAAGTCCATCTTTCGCGAACAGATTGTGCTCCTAAAAGAGCAGATTGCATGTTAAAAAAACGGAATGTCAGAATTTACAATACCAAACTCAAAAGAAAAGGCCAAAAAAAAAAATGCCTTAAAAAGATATTTGCATAAACAAAACATAATTGGACCAATCCCAGAGCCTTGTGGAACATCTATGTTTGACGATTCCGATCAATTGCTTCCTGAAGCTAAGAGAAGATTTACTCAGCTTGAAATGATTAAAACCGTTTTGATTTAAAATATTTTGCCGCTAACCGTCCTAAGACTTAACAGTGCAAAAATTCGAGCCCTCTTAAATTAAAAAATAAATTAACTCAAATTCTTTCAAAGCACTTTCAGTGGAAAGACTAGATGCAAAGCCAGACTGGATAGGACTTAAGAACAGTAAAACACTTTTTGACAGGCATTTTGGGCTACAAGGTTATTTGCAAAAGATGCGATTAACGGCTAGAGTGAGAAGAATAGGTCAAGGCAAGAAAAAAATACGTGTTGTGGTAGGTTATTACCAACCGTTTAGGCGGGGCGGGCAATTTTTTTAAAAATTGACTTAAAATGAGAGACAAAAAAATGTTTAAATTCAAAGATAGCGCAAGCGAATAACCTAATAGGTGCGTTTTTTTCTTTTAAATTAGCTGGCCTTTCGTTCATTTAGACGATTCCCGGCCAGTCGAAGCCAGCCGATTTTATATAAATATTTATATAAATAATTTATAATTTATATAAATAAAGAGGTATGCAATCATAACATAATTGATTACATTTGTGGAACATCTTTGATAAATTCAAAAATCAAAGTACAGATTTTATGTGGAATGCTAGGATCTTGTTCATAAGCGTATTTCTTACGCCGGTGGAACAGGAGTTCTTCCTTCAGCGGGAAAGGCTTCCGCTTCTACCTTGCACCAAATTTTCTTGCTGTGTCAAATAAATTTTCAAGTGAAACTTTCCATCGCCTCAAATATTTTTGTACATCAACCGCATGTCGCATTACAGTCGGCCTGCTAGTGGTTAATGTTTTCACTGGGTACTCTTTTTTTTCGCCTAGAGGTAGGCAATTATTTTCTTTTCTTTTACTTTCTCGGCACATAGACAGATTTATAATCTTTACGATGTACAATGTCCAAATGTTGGTAAATGATGAATCATCCCTAACCGACCCCTTCCAAAAGAACCCCAAACTGGTGAGGAACTCCACCGGGTTCGGGACTACCTAAGAATAATGCTCTGAAGGACACTCGCTTAAGCGCCCAACAGAACACGCCTAAAACGCGGAGGCCGGCCAACTACATCCCGCATAAGAGAGGCGCGATAAGTGCAGTTAGACGCTCGTGCCAAAAATGTAAGAATCTTGCTTCGTGGTTTCATAAAACCACACATAGTTTTTTCTTATTTTACTTTAACCATTCATAAGCAAAATAATGACCTTGTTCACGGTCTTTCTTTTTCGTACACAGACTACCGTCAAATGATGTCGTAAAATTCCTAGCCAGTTGTTTTTGACTGGCGATTAAATCAAGAGTTGTTGCCAGCTGGCTCTTTTATTTGTTTTACGTGTAAAATTTTACTTTGCTAGCAACTACGTTTCAAAACACACCTAATATAGCTTTTTCAAAAGCCATATCTTTGATTTCATATTTGATTCAAGTTTTTGAGGATGAAGATACGTTTTTACAAAATTTTGCATTATTGTGCAATTTTTTTCTCAATATTCAATGCTCATTTCATATTCAAGTCAAATACCAAAAACCTGGTGCCACCAAATGTACTTTTTACGGAAAAACGCTTGTTTTTGGATTGTTCCTTTTTTTTTATTTTTACTTTCACATAATCTAACTAGCGTTTGTCTTATACGCAAAAAATAAAAAAAAAACAATTAAAAAAGCTACGTGTTTATTTATATCAAAAAATCAAAAATGTATTTTTTAAAACACATAAATATGCTAAGACTTAGTTCAGTACTGCATCTCAAATCGTCAACACTGAACGATGGCAAACTCAAGTTACTATCGGGAAGAATTAACAGATATCCACCACTTCTATGGTTTAGCAGATGTTGTGGGTCGTAAAGCACAGATTATATAAGCGCAGATATTATAGGCAGAACAGTTTCCCAAAAGCAGATGTGCCAACCGTTGACTTTTTTCAAGAGTTCACTACCGTCTTTGGTAACATCGAGTGATGTCGAAGGAGAGAAAGGTGATTTGCGGGATCTACAAACTTAGGGGAACGTTGGATATGGTGCAACAGAATCCCTGACTTAGAACTAGGAGGATAGATAATATTTAAAAAAGTATAAAACCTAAAAAAGTGTTATACTGGGAAAAAATACCTTTAATTGTTTTTTTAATTTCTTTAAAGCTGATGCATCTCTAAGCACCAAATTTTCGATTGAACTAAAAATTAATAATTGTATCGAGTATTGAAAAAAAGCACTTAATATTGCACAATTTAGCCAAAATTATATTTGAAGAAGAATTTTAAAATCTTTTATTCAAAATGTTGACTTTGAAATATTATTTATTTTAATTCTAACTAACTAAAACAACTTGTCTTTTTTTTGCATTTTAAGTCGATTTTTCAGAAAATTACTGCTGATTTCTTTCTTGTTTTGTAAATGTTAACCTAACGCATTGAATACGAGACGGCAGGAGTAAATAATCCAAGGTAAAATTTATACTTCCCATCAGGATGTTCTTGTTTGTGACCTAAAATTTGAACACATTTTTGAAAAGCAAACGGATGTTGAAAAAATCGAAAGATTTGGTTAAATCAAAGAAGAATTAAATTCTACTAGGTTTCAAAACAGACTAACTACTTGCGAATTCATGCAGTGAATTAAACAGGACAATAAAACAACATATTTTTCTTAATTCCTCTTCTTGTTGATTTAAAAAAAAGCCTTTAGATATGAGAATTTCCCCAGTATCCAGTAGTTATAAGTGAACCGACAATTTAAGTACCGAACAATCACACCAATTCTGTAGTATGGAAACGAAATATTTTCAAGACACGATGTATAGTATTTGAAAATCAAAAATTTCTTATAGTATCCTTTATGTTTGGACATATTTAAGGTTCAGTTACCGAGGTTAAAAGGACTGATTAATTTTTCGGGAAGAGTTAGCCTCAGATTCTTCAAGGACATTCTAGCTATGAACGGAACTGACCTGTTATTCTAAAATTGTATACTATTGTTCAGCCCGAAAAACAACTGAAATACTGGTACGAGGGGCTTGTCAATAATTCGACGATACACGTCAGCAAAAACTGTTGGTATAAGAAAATAAAATAAGGGCTAGTAATCCCTCGAGCTCGAATATTGCACACCACTCACAAGGGCACGAGTATTAGATGCTCTGTTAAGTAAGATGCTGTAAATGTGCTAATTCAGTAAGCCGTGTTTCTAAACAATCCAGTATTCTGAGGCTTCTCAAAAGGCTTCAATGTTCCGGTCTTAGATTCTGACGTTGATGGTTCAGGAGGATTATTTTTTACATTTCTCTCTTCCCGTCTTATTTGCTGACGCAACGACCAGATAATTTGCGTGGCAGCTTCATGACCTACTCGTCGGAATCCCGCTGGCAACCCGATTCACTTAACTCAACGTATTTATTTAAAAGCAATCACTTTCTAAGCTTGGAAATTTGAAGCTGAATTTTATTTGTTTCCCAAGGGATTCCGCTAATCATTCTCATAAAACTGAAAAATCATCGCCATGATTTCAAACTTAAGAATAAAGGCTGGCCACTGGCTGGAAAAACACTCAGCCACTAATGAATTATTTTGGCTAATAGCGTGCCAAGTCTGCTAGGCAAAAGTTATAACATCTTTTGATTGAAATTAAATCTTAAGCCACCTCGTATAATAAGAACGCTTACCCTTCAACTCCTTTGATTCTCATGTCTATCGTAGACCAACTGATGCACATCAACTTGCCATATCCATTAATAGAGTATCGCTTTTCATCAAACAGCAAATTTCACTCCCCAAAATTTATTGATAATATTAGGAAAATGTTTTCAGAAATCACATTCCAAATAACTCCATTGAGCTTGCCTAATGCATCGCTGATAGTTTTCAATTATGGTCGTACATTGGCATTTAGTAGCCCTGATTTGATTATTTGAAACATGGCAGTCACTCAAAACACCACCAAAGCACTTAAGAACAAGCACTTCTCCCCAGCAACCCTGCGCCATGTAATTCAATTCCGGCAACATCTCCAACTTGTTTCCATCTCCGAAGGCACTCATGTAGTTTACTATTCATGAAATGCGGTGCACACCCAATTATGAGTCCATTTATGGCCATTTGTCTCAAAGAGAAGCCCCCGCCATGCCGTCGTCGTCACCGTCGCCGCCGACGCGTCCTGGTGAAACAAAAGCCAATTTACCCATCGTAATTCCATAATAAACGTTTTGATATATCATTGCTGATGCGGTTGTGGCATTGGGGTGTCTCTCCATCATAATTCAATCAGCATCATGATCAAAGCCAAGCAAGTATAAATACATTCAAAACGTTTCTACACCTGTTTTGCATGAGGAAGCATACACAGTAGAGCGTAAAAAAGTTACCCCCAAGGAGGATGAAGTGTTCGTTCATTCTTATATACCAAAGACGAGAGAATTTTAAATTTGGTTTTAGGGAAAGAGGAGCCATCAAGTGTTGACGAACGGCGCACAAAATTGAAGAGTTCCAAGAATAAGAAAAGAATATGTTTTGGGTTTTATAAATTTGAAATGATATGAGAACCGTTTTGTGTGAAATTCACAAGGGTGTTGTTTCGGTCTTCAAAAACGATGACATAACCAGTAAATATAAACATATGTGTATATATATGTTGCCATATTGTTGAAGCTTGAATTCTTAAGCATACCAAGCATCACGACAATGAAGTCATTGAGTAGTAGGGAAGCGCATCTTCAGCCATCGAAAAGGAGCTTACAAACGAAAAAAATACTGCGAATTGAACAAATGGAAGAAAACATACAGTCCGTGATGAGCCCGAGCGTCCACCAAATATACTCTCAACCCGGCTAAATATTTAGAAAGTCGACTTAGCTCCTTTTACAACTGTTTGCACTAGAGATGGCGCCGAAGCAACTTTGGTCCCTAGCGTTGATGTCAATCGCCTCTACATCCACTTGATTTTTTGTATCATGAACGTTCTGACTGGATCCGTATAGCTGTCGTTGAACATTCGCCGTCAAACTTTTATTGAGTCTGTACTTAAGCTTGATGTGGCACACTTGGGACGATAAGGGCTGCTTCAAAGCATCGCTAATAGCACGCTTCGAACGTGAGCTGATGAAGTTGTGGGAGGACTAACATCTTTCAGTAAAAAACTCAACCATCTAGCCCGCAAAGCGTGCTAAGAAGTCGGCATTGCTGAGGGTTATACTACTGTGTCCAAAAAATAAGGTGACATTGTATTTATTTTGAAAATTCTTTATTTATTCTTCCAAATCAATTTCATCCCCTTCAAAGTAATCCCCTCCCGATGCAATGCACTTATGCCAACGGATTTTCCAATCTTTGAAACACTGGTTGTAGTCACTTTCCGGGATGGCCTTCAGTTCCGTCTTCGCTGCGGCTCGAATCTCCTCTATCGTATCAAAACGGTGTCCCCGGAGCGGTCTTTTGAGCTTGTTGAACAACCAGAAGTCGCACGGCGCCAGATCAGGTGAATACGGTGGTTGCGGAACGATATGGGTTGAGTTTTTGGCGAAATGATCACGAATTACGAGTGCGGTATGGGATGGTGCATTATCGTGGTGTAAAAACCAAGAATTGTCTTTCCACAATTCCGGCCTTTTTAGGCGGATAGAGTTACGCAAACGACGCATAACGTTCGAATAATATTCCTTGTTGACTGTTTGGCCGGTTGGAAGGAATTCATAAAGCACAACACCACGATAATCGAAGAAAACAGTCAACATGACCTTGATTTTTGAGCGACTTTGGCGCGGTTTTTTTGGTCTCGGCTCTCCTTTGGCACGATATTCGCTAGATTGATCGGTTGTTTCGGGGTCGTAAGCATGGATCCAAGTCTCATCGCCAGTTATAATGCGTTTCAAGACATCCTGGTAGTCGGAAAGCATTGTTTCACACACTTCAACGCGACGCCTTTTTTCCAAAAAATTCAATGTTTTCGGTACCAGTCGAGATTTGACGCGCTTGAGGCACAAAGCATCCTTCAAAATGGTATTGACTGAGCCTTTCGATAAGCCAACTTCATCAGCAAGGTCTCTAATCGTTAATCGATGGTTTTTCAACACCAAATTTTTGATTTGTTGGACGTGAGCTTCATCGGTTGAGGTTGATGGTCGCCCAGAACGCTCTTCGTCTTCGACACGTTCACGGCCGGCTTGGAAATCACTATACCACTTGTAAACATTTTTTTAGACATAGCCTCATCATCAAAGGCTTTCCGCACCATCCTCAATGTATCCGTAGCAGAAAATTGATTCCGCAAACAAAATTTAATGCAAATTCTTTGCTCAATAAATTTCGACATCGCAAAAAACGAAAAACTCACATTTAGCAGCTCACAAAACGACGCGTATCTCAAACACTATGAATATAAAAGAAAGAAAAATTTCCAAATCCTTCGACGCGCGCAGCTTAAATTCATATGTCACCTTATTTTTTGGACACAGTAGTATGATAGGGACATTACTAGAGTCTGAGAGATAGCCATATTCATCCAGATAAAGAAATGTTTCAGATGGTTTCCACTTATCAATGAATTTCTAAAATACCAAGGGGTTAGGATCGAATAAACCCGATATGAATTCATATTCAATAAAATTAGTCGACCGCGCAAAATGATTCCCCTCAAGGCCTTGAATGACATTGTCAATTTTAGACACGCCGGAAGCATCCAATAGACTTTTGTGAGAGACGTAATACCGAAAGTCGGAATGAGCGCTTCTGTAAAGTCCCGTGCATGCTCGTTGGCATTTCCTCTTAAAAATTCTGTACATCTCCATATAAGATGGGCTTATCTTCCACCACACTGGATAAGTGCATAAGTCAAAATTGGACACACAAAAGTTTGGTAGCAAATGACCTTCACATCTAAAATAAAATATTTTCTCCAGCAACATAAATGCTGCCCTTGATTTTTTTAATTGGATATTAACATGATCATTTTAATACAGGAATTTATCTAAGTTCGATTCGAAAGCCATTTGAAGATGTTAAAACCAAATTTCTCCAATTGTGTCGCAAGTCTGAATTGCCCTGTCCCACTGGGGTGCTGAGCTGTATGGTTTCGCATTTAGAATTGTTTATATTTAGTTTCTAATCCTCATAGAACTTTTCGAGGGTATCAAACTTCAGTGTGAGATCGTTTTTGATTTCGCAAACGTTTGAACTATAATCATACAGAATGACGTTATCGGCGAATGCTATTGAGCCATCCAAGTCCCTCAGCACTTTAGACATGTAAATATGAAGGGGTATTCCAGTCTAGAAATTAAAAAAAAAATGTTTTATATATTTTCAAAGTATACTTGAATCCGTCTACCTGAATCCATATTTCTCAGTAAAACCTTTTGTCATATATGTATATTGTAATACAAGAACCCAAGGTGACGTGTATCTTTTATATTAAGTGTTCACTTACGTCCAGCTGGTAACAGTTGAATTCTAATCTTCAAACCACGTGGACGTACATATGTTCTGTGAGTGAAATAAAAATATTGTAAAAACTTTTTTACGCGTTCAGATCGAAAAACAAAAAGTTCACGGCCCAGGAAGACACCAGTTTTACGAGTGCAACAAAGGAGGCCAGAACTTCCCGATATGAAGAGAGAAACGCGGAAAATAGTTTTTTCGTAGTTGGGACGGTCTGTAAGTCTACAATATCATTTCATGGCTTAGACTGCGAAAAACTTTTCTTTTCAAAACAATACCCACTATTTCTCTGGTTCTATTGAACCGATTTACCTGAAATTTTAAGAGAGTCTTTTTAATAGACTTGTCTATGTCTGGAACTATCCCCATCCCAAATTTTTAGTACTTTGTATCAAAAAATTCGAAACAGTCAAAAAAGTGGTACAAAATTTTTGGTTTTTTTTTCACACAGTCGCCATTTTGTGAAAAAAATCGTTCCAACTTTTCCGTAGTTCCAGACATTGTGACATTGTTCTACATTAATCATTTTAGGGTTGAAATCGTGGGTATGGTTACGGGGCAATTTTTTGAGACCCCCACTTCATCAACTGTTCATTTTTGAAACTTTCACCTTTTTTTCTTTTATTTCCGTATTCCTATTATGTTAATAAATAACGAATAAAAAAATATTAATTGCCTTATTTAATGACACTTCAATAATTGGAATTAATAATTGGAAATACCTTTGATATTTTCCAACAGCTTGGGAAAGAGCAGGATCTATTATATTGAAGTACAATATTTGGAATGCCATCTAATCCCGATGTCTTTTATTGTTCAGCTTTCTGAATATTTCAGTCAATTCATCGATTGATGTGCAGTAATTGTTTGTCTGTTCTGTCGTTAATTCGTCTGCTTTAATATCTTCAGAAAATCGGAAAAGAGGGTCAGGTTGTAAGTTAAACATAGTTAATTCATCTGCTACTTCGACAGTTTTTCGGCTTGGGAATTCTGTGGTATTCCACCATAGATCACGTATTGGTTTTCCACAATTGGACAGTGGTGGTGATCAATTCCTGGATCACAACCCTTGTCTTCGAAACTCAATTTGTATATCTAGAATGTTCTCAACTTTTTTTTTTGAAGCCTTGGCTTCCATTTTACCGAGATAATGATGTCTGATAAGTAACTAAGATTACATTAGAATCCACTAGAAGGACTAAAACAACGACCGAATTTACACTGCTTTTTATATAAGTAAATATTATATTAATAAGAATCAGATGTTCACTCGACGTCAATTTCACTGTAATCATAACAACCTAATTAATCAATTTGATGCCTACACTATTCGCCGTATGGGACCAGCAGGAGATTCATCATCTCGAACCCTTTTACCTCATACATTCCCAATTTCCGTTCTCAGACCCAAGTTAATTACTTTCATTCCGCTTAATCCTTCCTTTCCACCACAACAACTTTCCGATAAAATGATTAATTCGTAACATAAAAACACACCGACTGTTCCGCGAAGCTCTGTCTCTTAACAAATGGTTTCTTGATTTATTAATTACTCCTTCCAACCGTCATCACTGCATGGAATAACATGGCCAATTGATGTCGCTGTCTTAATTACTGACATTGACGAAATGTCTCTCAACACGCAATTCGTCCTTTTGACTTTGCAAATTTCTTAATCAACTCAGTCCCGAGTCACAACGGGAAGGCGTCTGTGGTGTGAGAGTATCGCCAAGGATCTTATGGTAATATTCGATGGCGACAGTGCTCCGTCGGGTGTTGTCAGTAATCGGCGCCGTCACGTCTACATGCATGCTCACATTCAGCCATATTGCAATGCAGACGATTGTTTCATGTTTCGGGTCCATTAAATCGCAACAGCTCAATGTAATGCAAACAATTAACATAACTCGAGTGTCGAGGCATGCTGCTGTGAGCCAGGTCGCTTAACAACTCAATTACGAGCACCAGCTACACCGTGTTTAGCCAACATTGCATAATAATTGAAGACTTCACACGCTAACAGCAGGCGCTGGCGCTGACGTTACAAAAGCTACTAAAAGTCTTCTTAAATAATTTTGTTTTTTTTTTCTCCCTTCAAGGGCAGTAACCAGTAGTCCTCTATATAAATGTATATGTATCTGTTGGATGCAATTTAGTTTATGTCCTTAAATGTATTTTTTCACTTGCTTGCAAGAGGATGCGCTAAGAAGAGGTCCTGTGCTTGTTTCTGCAGACCCGGTCCACGGGTAATTTATGTATTCACTGACAAGTTCAAGAAGCAGAGAACAGTGAAAAGGACGAGATTGCATCTCATATTCCTTAATATGACAGCAGATTTATGACCGAAAGGAATAACACTGCAGTTGTCCGGATTTGAAGTGGAGTAAATTGCTTTGGCTGGGTTTTATTTTCTTTGTTGTTGTGATTTAGAAGTTAAACTTCATTAAAATCAGTAGCTTCAGGAAGGAAAAATGAGTTTGGTTTTTGCTGCTCCTTTTGGAAGATAAACTCGAGTTCAGTTTAGTTGACCAAATCTTCCATGATGCGTTCATGCCCCTTGTCAGTCCTATGAATCCTTCAACCTCGTTTAATAGCTTCTAATGTTAAAGTCATTAAGGTAGGTTATGGAATTCGTATGTCATTGTCAGAACTTCTTTATCAAACAAAAATATGTTGCAGACATTTTTTTTTGGGAATTTAGGGTTACCTTTTGACACTTTTCATTTGCCATCAAAAAGTCGGATACATCATAAAGAGTACTGATGTAATTGCGGTATACGTGAAACAAGAAAAAAATCTGACCATTTCAAGGGCTCCCGAGAGGTTGTCGTTAGCGGTCCACACGGTCAATGCTGTGTGCTAATTTTGTAAAAGATTGAGGCTAACCCTAATTTTTTTTTATCATTTTCTCGCTTTTAAGAATTAAGCAGGGAGCAAGCAGATAAGAAGTAGAGTTGACGCGCTGTGTAAAGGTTTGAAGCTCTGATGTATAGTATTTGGATTTCGCTTGTTCCATGAGTTGAGTCTGAAAAGGGTTTAGATATCGACTTATTTGCATTCGGTGAGTTCGCAGTATTTTTTCGTCGTTAGTAGATACATGAGGCAGTGTATCTTTCTGTGTTTGGAAAAAGTGCGTTTTCAACCTAATGTGATCCCTTCGAGTACCAAAGGACATATTTGCTCCCGAAAGATTTTAAGTCGTGATAGCTAAAATATGGGCAATATGCATTTTTTTTGTTATTAATATCAGTACTTTTTTAATTTTTAAAAGGTACAAAATAATGTGTGTATAAACAATAAAGATCTACAAATTTGTTATAAGTTTTCTGAGTTTACCACCACTTCTTTCTATGTATACTTCCATTTCTTTGTTTTTTTTCTTGAAGATCATAATGCTCATTGGGTATGGCGTCTTTGAGCTTATGGAATATAATATTCAACAACTTTTGTTAGCTAAAAATAGTAAGAGGGAACATGAATTATTACTGATGGACGAAAGATGTTGATCAAGTGAAAATTGTGAACCGAAAGCATCACAGCAACCCGAAGCATCGATTTCATCAGAACATTGCAGATTTCAACCAGTTTCAAGTGGAGTCAAAAAGCGTATGCAGTAAAAACTACGATTTTGGAGGAGTGGAAGTATGTTAAGAAATTGGGGGCAATGAAATAACACCTTTTGAAATGTTTAGATACACCATTGACTGTGACGCTTTAATTCAAAATATTGTTTCAGAGACGGGAATTTTCGATCGAAAATGAAAGAATGAGACGCTTCTTGGAATGAATTTGGTCATCATATTTTGCCCTCATTGAAAGGCTTCTGCTCGACAGAATCTGCCATGGCAGAATCTGTGATAGACCACCTCAATTCATCATTCCAAAAGGCATTGGATAACACTCCATCTCAATCTAAAATTGTTAGGGCAGTATTAAAGTGGAGCTTCAAATTGTGAACTGCTTTTTAGGGTCCCGTTCCGAAAGGGTCCAAAGGAACCCTATAACTCCGTTGTCCGTCCCTTCATCCGTCACAGAGCTATACTCCTTAACCGTTTTTGGGAGACGCTTGCAATCTTCACAGAAGGTGAACTGCCACTTTCGCTACAACAAAAAGGATTAAAAGTGATGTAAAGTTAAAAATCAATGGGGGTCACCGTACAAAGAAAGTGTGTCATTAAATCGCAACTCAACTTAACACCTAACTGTAGACAATGAGTTTCATGGAGCAATTAAAAAAACTCTATAAAGTATGCAATCATTTCGTCCATCCAACACAAGGTAAAAGCTGGAATTCCAATAAGAACAAAAAAAATATTTTGCACAAAATCAATCCTTGGGAACCTGTGGGGTTGGGATTTTCAAATGTGTTTGAAATTGTTTGTTTGGATTACGCATTTAAAGCACACAAGGATATTGAATGTTTAGATAGGAACATTTTTCCTTGCTTTTCCATATTTTCCAATCCTTTCTTCAGAGTAATTTTTCCAATACGTTGACAAATACAACTTAAACACGCTCCAGAATCACAAGATACACTTGTGCTTCAATGTTTAATTTCATAGAAAAAAACTATGAAAGTTAATGACTTTAGTAGGTATTGGAGCTTGCACAAACACCACTACGTTGGACGTCGGATTCTTAGAATCACACATTTCTACAAAAAGTCTGCATTAAATACTCTTTTAATCTTGTGATCTTCTCAAACCGATATTTTGGAAACTTTTGAGTTTCCTATTTGGAACTTCTTATTCTCATTGGAATTATAGTAAACCGTTGTCGAGCTTTTACCTTAACTCTCTTACTCGCGGAACCCTTCATGTGAGAGTCAACTCTCACTTGCCTACTTCGTTTGAGTACCATTCAGGGTAATGTTTATCTTATGTATTTAAATTCAAATATAAACAAAGCATTAATATATGTATTTGTATTTATATTTATGTATTGCAAAAATTTTATAATATTAAGGGAAAGCAGCAAAGGGCTTTAATTGTGCTAAGTGACAGCAGAAAGTATAATGTTTTCGGGGCATTAAATTTCACCCTGTTTGTGGAACAAAATGAAAGTATACTCGTATCGGTATTGAATGAGTTAAAGATGGAAAGAAGTATTGGGGTCTTAAATAAGTCCTTGGGCCCACCAGCATCTGTGTGGTAAATTTTAGACCTGATACCGCCAAATATTATCTATTGTCTAATCCATTGAAGATAAGTTTCGTCTATTTTTTAATGCACTGACCTCTGTCAAATACCTTTGCCGTATCAAGCGCAACAATTACACTTCCACCTGAAAAATTGAGAGAGTGGAGCCATCAAATCACCACTGGAACGTTTGCCATGAAAGTCATAATGCCGGCTATAAAGAATAATCCAGCACTGAATAATGAAGACACTCTCCATAAAAATCGGTGTACTCATTATGATGATGAAGTGTGGCACCGGCCTTCAAGTTTCTTTCTTAATTAACAGATCTATTCATTCGCCTTACTTGATAAACATTTCATTGAACCTGACGATTTCCAACAGTGCTACATCCCCTAATGATTGGCATTGCTCTACAAGTCGCTCTTAGGTTAGAGGCACCTCTTGAATACTTCAGTATTCCTCCAAACACTTTTCAAATCATTTAGAAGAGCCAACTAATTGTTTATGAATAATGACTCGTGTGCACTGCACAAATAATTTAAAAGATTCAAGTTATGTGGAATCCGAGGATAATTAAATACCCTCGATCGTACATAAAAAAAAACAAATGATACTTCAGCAGTAAACAACTCAACGCGAGTACGGGCGATAATCGAAATTACTGCTGCAAGTCGTACTGGCCATGCAATTCAATATTATTTGCCATTCTTTTAGCGCACTTAACTTTATGTGAAACTCAATAATAAAAGTATAAAATGTTTTTAATGAAGCACAGGATACCGCCATCAGCACTCACAGGACGAATATCGATTACCTTTCGGTTCGCATGGTAACAATACAAATGAACGAAAAAAAAAACAACTTTTCTGTGCTCTCGCAGGACTCAACTTCAGTGATAATTAAAACGGTTTTGAGTAAAATTAAACTCATCACAGAAAAAAATAAAACAAAAGCATCAGCGACATTATTTTCATCGTTCGCCAGCGGCCTGAGTTATGAGAAACTGAGAAAATAAGAAATTAATTAAATAACAGCTCTTGAATGGTGGCCAAAAATTGTTTTTTTCACTCCGTCAAAAAAAAGGTTAAGTTATGAATTTGTACTTTTTTATTTTCTGTTAAATTTGAAATTGCTTCATACATTCGCCCAAAACTGATTAAGTTCCGCAAAGAAATTTTAGCTCGAAATAAAAACTAATTTGCATGGTAATAAGTTAAATTAGCTCGACATTATTTACTTATTAATAAATCAATACAACCTGTTTTACATGCGTTGAAATTAATTTATTTAATTGGTTGTTATAAGAAAAAAAAAGTTGGTTTGTTGGAAACCTCATTTTTGGAATACATGGTGTTGTTTCATTATTCAGAGATGTAAGTAGATAAAGCACGTCTTTTGTTTTTTCCGTCTAATCAACAATTCGCAAGGAACTTAAGATATATTCAAGCAGTATTTCCTGAAGCTGTTACAGACGTTTGTTAAAAGAGGAAAACTGCGTGCTCAGAAAGTTATTCTTAAGGGAACATGTATTAGATCATCTGTCATGCTACAATGTCCCAAGGATAGCAAGAGCTTTTGGTCGTTCGTGTAAAATATAAAAAATTGTGTCTCATCTTCGATCCCAACATTCGTTTACAATGACATTCCAGCTGTCAGCTCTGTGGACAAAGCAAATTTTCTCGCGGCCCATTTTGCCGCTAGCTCAGCAAGAGTACTCAAAGATCTTGACATCCATAAATCCCCTGGTCCAGATGATATTCCCCCCATTCTTCTGAAGAGGTGTTCTTCCACGTTGGCAAAAGCATTGCGAAAGCTTTTTCATTTGTCCAACTCTTCTGGTCTCTTCCCGAGTAGATGGAAAACAACACTTGTCCAACCTGTCCCTAAAAATGCGAATCTTCTTCTCCCTCCAACTATCGACCCATTGCACTAACGTCCCTATTTTCCAAGGTCATGGAAACGCTGATAAACCGTCAGCTAATGAAATATCTCGAAACACGCAAACTCCTCAATGACCGGCAGTACGACTTTCGTAGCAAAAGATCCACTGGTGATTTGATGGTATATCTCACCGAAAGGTGGTACCACTCTCTACATCTTTCTGGTGAAAGCAAGATTGTTGCGCTTGATATTTCTAAAGCATTTGACAGAGTTTGGCACCAGGCTCTTGATTAGCAATTGAAGTTTTATTGGACGGTGCCAAGTGTATAAATGCTGGTGTTCCCCAGGGCTCTGTTTGGTCACTGACTCTCTTTTTAATTTTCATTAAAGATCTTCTGTCTGCTACATCTAATCCAAAACACTCATTCGTTGATGATAGTACTCTCAGTTTTTAATATTCGTTTCCAAATTCACGTCCTTCATCTTCGGCCGTGGAAATGGAACGGAAGCGTATGATTAACTTATTAAATTCCGATATTAACAGCATACTATCATGGGGCTCTACGAATAGAGTGGAACTTAATATCTCCAAAACTCAATGCTGACTTCTGTCACTAAAGCGAAACGAAAACCCTCGACCATTATCCATGAATGGCACTTGCATTGCTGAAGCCGAAAAACTTTCAGTACTTGGTAAGTGTATCAACAACAACCTCGGTTGGAAAGATCACATCCTGAAGCAATGCAAGAAATACTTTACCCAAACTGATCTGGCTGCCATAAACAAAGCGTTCATTCGCCCCAAACAACTCCCATTAATGGGCAGGCGCTCCAAAGACCATCTTGAGCCTGCTTGATAGAATTCAAAATCGGGCGTTAAAAAAGTTAAAAAATAGGTGACAAAAATATAAAAAGTCAATTGACTCTCTTCACCACCGTCATAACGTCTCCTGTCTAACCATATTTTATCGCTTCCACCACAAGCAGTGCTCTAGCGAATTAGCCAGATGCTTTCCAGCCACTTATCACTTTCACTCTCGCCAGGAATGCTCATCAGTTCACCTTCAAGCCCAACTTCGGTCGTAGAGTCAAGTATAAAGACTCGTTTATTAGCCGCACAACACGAATGTGGAACGCTCTACCACGCACGGTATTTCCCACTCTTTATAATCTGCAGAAATTTAAAAACAAAGTGCATCAGTACTTATCCCTATTTCCTACCTGATCCTTTCCACTTGCGTTATGTACCAACCAAGGGTAGTCATAACCCCTTGTACGCGCGTGATCGTTAAAAAAAAAATAAGGCTTTGGAAGGATGGAAGCATAGCTAGATTTCCTCTATAAAAACGGTAATCCTATGTATAGCCCTGTTTAAAGTGGCTTACTTACTTAAACACTTAAATCGGTCAAAACGAGAGTGTCCTCCGTTCCGTCAAACTAATCAGAGACAAAATAATCTCACTTAGCTTAATCCTCGAAAACGCAAACGAATTTCAATTCGATACTGGCCACGTTTATTCATCTATATTTCTTGAAGCACGCATCGCATTCAACTGTCGAAAAATGACAGAACAAGGAATCCCGGGAAAACAAATCCAATTTGATGGCACAGTGGTTGAAAACATGCGTTCTGCTGTGCAGTTTCGGTCAAGATTCTCCGAATGACTCCAAACCATTATCAGATGCCGGCAAGGAGAAGAATTCTTCAACTTGTCAAGATTGGGACTGGCAGGATTCAGCATGGAAGGCTGAAAGCAAGCCCATTAAGCTGCTGTAATATGCAGACTATATTGACATCATCGTTCGCACCCAACGTTAGCGTCCATGAAGCTTTGGTCTTTAAATAATGAGGATAAATCAAAATACGATTCGTCGAACACCATTTTGGGCAAAATAACAGAACTGGCTGCTCTTAAATTGATGACAAATGGAGTTAATTTATATTGGGACAAATATCAATTCCACAATGGACATTCAAGGAACACTCATTTGATCAATTTTTCTACCGAATATAAGTCAGAAGTTTCAAATTTTAGGGACCTTCAAAGGGAAAATACTCAGCCGTTTCTGTAAGGAGAACGAATTGCGGAGGGCTTATAACCTCACCAGACAACAGGTTCACAAAAGAAGGGAAGAAGGTAGTTCTGTTAAAAAAAAAAATATTGAAACGATCCACGGCGGCTATTAAGATCGTCGCTAGTGAGCAGTGGGTGCATTGTCATTGACAACAACAACGAAGTCGCCATAGAGGGCATTCGAAAATCGGAACCCATTTTTATTGTTCAGCATTGCCAACTACATCCCTACCGTTCCCCAAGAAAAAGTGTGAGCATAATCCAATCTCAATGGAAATGTATTTTTGAACTGTTCAGTGAAACTTTGCGTGCGTTTTAATTTATTGACTTCTGGCACCTGAGCGTCGAAGGCCTTAAAAACTCGAACTCGATGCTGTGGAACCATCAACGCCAACGCCTGCCAAAGCCACAACTACGAGTGCACAAGCATTCAGTTTTTTTTTTTTTGCGAGACTTCCCAATTTGCAGTCCCTTTTAATTGAAACTCGAATTTTAATTGAATTTTTGAATTTATTTCATGTTGATTGAACATTCATGCAGTGGACCGATAAAAATAACCCACACATTTGGTGCGTCCTGGATTTTGTGTCGTGTTCAGTTCTAAATCCTGCAAATAACATGACAATATTTGATTTGAAATTTATCTACAACCTTTTTTTTTTGGTTGTTGTTGCTACTGTTGATGGGTGTAATCCGTGCAAAAGTCCGTGTCGATTTAAATTAAATTTACGGGGATTTCTAATTTTGATTTGAAATTGCCAAGGTTTTTTTTTTGAGGGGAGGACAGAAATTTGACAGTTTTTATTGGTTCTATCCGCTTTGCGGTCAAACCGCGAGTTGTGATTAGTTTTGCAGTAATTTTTTGCGTCGAAATAGGTAGTCGATATTTGGAGTTGGTGTCACAAAAAGGTACATACGCAAATAGTTCTAACAGCTAGAGGGCTTGAGTGCTTGTTTTTTCTACTAGCAATGACTCTCGTCCGTTTATGTCAATTTGATTGCATTTTAATTGGATGCTTTATTGAAAAAAAAGTTATTTTTAGGTTTCAAAGTGTTTTCCTCTCTCAGTTTTGAACTAAAATTATTTTGGAATTGTAGTGAAGTGACTTTTGTGTTCATATTATTGAAGTGGAAGAATATTGCGACAGGTATATTAAAATCATAGAATTGAAATCATTTTTGGAAAGCAATTTAATTCAAATAAGATAAATTGAAGTCAGCGGTGTATTCATATATTTCGTTGAAGTCATTAGTGCAGTCAGTGAATGCAACTGAAACTGTTTTGATTCTTGTGAGGCATAGTTCAATAGTTAAGGTGGCGGTACAGTCCGGGGTGGACTTTGACCTCAAACAAAAAGCGTCTCCAGCCAGCTTGATCTTTACCTAGCTGCCTCTAGTTTTGCTCGCATATTTGGTTGAGGTCCCTTTCCACTTCTGTGCTTCACCTGAGTCGCGGTCTTACTCTATTCCGCCATCCCTCGGGGATGGATTCGAAGGCTTTCCGGGCCGGAGCATTGGTTTCCATTCGCTCTACATGACCTAGCCATTCTTAAATCTTAACTCGTCTGGCTAATTAGATGTCGCTGAACAGTACGAGTTGTTCGTTTTATATATTTCGAAACCAAAAATAAACTGAAGAATTTTCCTCTCGAAGTAGCCAAGAGTAACTTCGTTCGCTTTTAACGTCCTTGCCTCCGCGTCATGTATCAGGACTGGAACGATTGAGATCTTATAGAGGGTTACTTTGGTTGCTCTAGAAAGGGCTTTGTTTATCAATTGCTTTCTTAGCGGAAATGAGCAGCGATTGGCAAGAGTTCTTCTTCGTTTAGTTTCAGCGCTAGTGTCGATGTTCGAGTTGAAAGTTATATCTGTCTTTTGTGACGTTCTATCAGAGACGTCGGTGTTAGGAGTCCTTTCTCGTTAACAGCATATACTTTGTCTTGCTCTCATTTAAACCCATCTTCGCGGCCTCCGTCGCTATACTTACTGAAGCCACATTGACATCACGCTGCGTGTCAATATCGTCGGCATATCCGAGTAGTCAGATGGACTTCTGAAAGATTGATCCTCTGGTGTTGGAGTGCGAGTTTTGAAAAATTCTTTCAGGAAAGAAGCTGAAGAAGTCTCATGACGGCTCGTCGCCTCGTCGGGATCTCTTTTTGACACGAAAGGTCTCGGTATGGTGTTTTCTGACCTTGATGGAGCAGCGTGTGTTCTCCATCGTCATCCTACACAACCGGACGAGTTTGGTATGGGTGCAAAAACTAGACATTACACTGTAAAGCTCGTCTCAATTGATTTAGCTCCGCGTAGACCTTGAAATCGATAAAAGGGTGATTTGCCGAAGTGTAAATATTTAATTGATTGTGGATTTTCCAGGCATTAGACAACAATGGTATGGGCCGATCAGGTTGTTGACGAAGGATTTCAGGGGTTCACACAACACCGCAGATGTTATTTTAAACTCGATGTTTAGAGGACTGATTCTTCTTAAGTTGGCGCAATTCAGAGCGTCTCCTTTTTTGTGGATCGGGCAAACATTGCTAAGGTTCCATTCATTGGGCATGCTTTCAGTTCCAGGAGCCTTTCAGAATTTGAGTTAGTTGAGATATGGCTTTCTTCACTTCATTCAGGTCAAGTGGACGGAATTGTTGATCTACATCGTCCCTTCGGGTTGAATGGTTCGTTGTGTTTAATGGCGGGGTTTGGTTCTTCGTCGCTGTTGTACAGTCTGCTGAAATGGTTCCTCCATAATACCAGCATCGACTGCGAGTTTACTACGATGTTCCCTTGACCATTCTTACATGCTTCGGTTCGGACTTTATAACCTTGAATGTCTAACTTTACTCTTTGATTTGATATGAATGATATCCCACAATTTTAACGATTGCGCGCTTCTCATGCTCCTTCTTTTTTTTGAAGGTATGCTTGCGTGTTAATTTGTTTGACCAAGAAATTTTTGCCAAGAAATTTTTTTGGTTTTCCTTTTTTTCTTCTTTTGTGAATTTTAATATCCTTAAATTAGTTAAGTATTTTCATTAGTGTTTGAAGAATTGTTTTTTTATTAGAAATAGTTTTCACTTCGTAAGCGAAAGTAAATTTTTTTGTTAATGATAAGTGTAGGGACAGTTCCCGTATCGTGCTGCCGGCAGGACAACGAGGGATCCAAAAGTATAGAGAGAGTCACCTTTTTAGTTTTAATTTTTTTTTTATAAATAAGTTTAGTTTCCAAATTAATTTTCTAAGGTAAGGTATTAGGTAAGTGAAATTTTTATTTACCTCTTTCGTGATATATCTATTAATGCATAATTTTTGTATGGAAGAAAAGTGTGGAGTTATTAGATAACATAGTTTTTTTTTTATTTACAATCAAAGGGAATGCGCAAGATAATGTGCGAGTGAGAAATTTGTGGTGATGGTGCGTGTGTGTGCATCAGTAGGCTATGGTTTTGAAGGATATTTTATTTCCACAGAACAACGACGAGGACTAGAACGCAAAAACAGACTTTTGGACTGTGTCCGTCGAATCGCCTTAGGGACTTCTTCCCGAAATCTCTGACCAGGGGAGATAGCAAAGGCTTAGCCAAACAGACCAACCAATGGCTGATCCATGGTACGGTGCGTCCCTGGATGATGGTCTGGAGTGGAAGAGTGGGGGTCAACTTAGCCAGGACTCCTTAGGTAGGATTAAATTTGTTAAGGATTAGCTTAAGTTTATGTTATTTACCTAAGTTAGTTAGAGTAGTAAGACCAGTTACTTTAGGTAGCTAGGATAGTTTTAAGGTAGAATAGGATAAGGATAGGTTTATAATGTTCTGTTTTTCTGTTTAGCAGTGTGATAGCCTAAGAGAAGATAGGGTTAGTAGATCCCCGGTTGTTTTTACTGAGATCCCCGTACAGAAGGTAACTCTGAACACCACACTTTTCCGCTTTCTTTCTATCATCTTTCTCTCCGCTCTCTCTCTCTCTCTCTCGTTGTCTCTCTCTCTCTCTCTCTGTCTTTGGCACGACTCTTCTTTGCTGATGAGCAGGAGATATAAGGAAAGGATGACAAGAACTACTCCGTCCGACGAGCTCAGCCGAGCAACAACAAGCGTATCGCCGTCCTCCTGACCCATATCGAAGATGCGCCCGTGGCCTTCCATAGCTCACAACAAATGGCCATTTACAGACTTCAAAAGAATAGTGAATTACATTTCTAAATCTCTTTAAGCAGATAGATTTCAAATCATTGATGAACTCAATAAAACTCACAACACTTAGACAAAAAAAAAAAAACAATATTTAAAGTTGATGGGTGTCCGGTACAAACTAACAGCTTTTGTCTAAAGATTGAAAAAAAAAAACTAGAGTATACTCGAATTAAAGCCTCTCAATCTCAAAGCTAAGAGTACTAACGCTAGTTACTCTAGTTAGCTAGCTATTTAACTAGTTACTGGAAAGCCCACATGAAAATGAACATGGGCTTCTGGGCCGAAGTATCCTTCTTCACAATCATTGCATCAAATTTATTCTCTAAATAAATAATGTGTACAGACTTGCAAAAAGGAATAAGAGCACTTAAAATCCTTGCAAACGGCTACTTGTACTGAAAGAAAAAAGATATCCACAATTGCCTCAATATATTTACGTTTTCTTTGCTATCATAACTCCAATTGACTCTACTCTGTGAAAATGCTTGACATGTGCTATTATCTTTTATCAATCCCATAAAATAGTTCACAAGCTACGTGCCCTGACAAATTCCCATATTATCTCCGGATAAGCATCAGAACGTTGCTCAGAATATATAACCCCTCATAGTACCATTCATTCCTCATGCAGGTGACACGACGACGGCGGCGTCTATCCTTATAATCCCATGTACATGTTTAAGCTTAAATATCTCTTTTGTTTCGAGGAAATCCTGCGAGAAATTCACTTCTTTTCCATTGTCCCCAGCTCACCTTATGCATGATAACCTGAGAGAGAATTATCCTCGAAAACTGTTGAGACGAGTTCCACGAGGCTTAAAATACATCACCAACTTCGTCGAGGAATTATCGCTTCAAATTGTCTGCTTTCCAGCTTTGTTCATTGCAATCCAAACTGCTTGCAGTGGAATATTTTATCGGAATACTAACGCTTTTGTTTTGTTTTCAAAATAAAAGTATTGCACGGGATTACGACTGCAAAAGCTGTCAATAGTCAATGGAAATTCGAAAGGTTTTTTTTTTTTTAACTCTCATACACAAGGCCGAGAAAATGACTTAATTTTTAACGTCAACCGTTTAAAAAAAAGGACTTTTGTTTACAAATCAGTCTTAGAGCTTTTTGAAAGAGAGATTAATAAGAAATTCAATTCAAAATAACTAAGCTAAACAATTTGGGTTAGCGAAATAAAAATAAATAAACATGCACAAACGACCAATAGAAATTTAGGGGAACGTCCTGGCAGAACGGCATTTTATTAAAGTAATCCGATTACAAGAAAGATTTCCGAGAGCCACCATTAAGCACTCTTCGCGTCGTAGTCTCAGCATGCAAATAATGTTAATGCTTTTCGTTTGGAACCATCTACATATACAATAAATACGTATCCTTGCAGACGATGGAATGGCCGCGGAGGTCAGGACCCTTCTAACGAATTATCAGTCCATATTCTATAGAGGTTTAAATCAGTGACAGCAACTCTGCTTCCATGGTGACACCCTTACGATTGGGCTAATATTCTACCCCGGATTACGAACTCGAAATTTCTTCCGATTTTTTTTATGTTCATTATTTCCGCATACAAAGGACTTTGGATGGCTGTGAGTCCCCAAAGGAAAGGCAGCTGGAAAGGGCAGCTAGACAAACGTGGGATGCGAAATTGGTATTACCTAGCTTATCACCACAGGGTTCACCCAAAAAGAGTGTTGAATTTTAAGTCGTTTTTCTGGACTTGGAATGTACGAGCGGAAGGGTACGCGTCCTGACTTTTTTACACGTAGATAGAAAGTACATATGATACACTTGACAACAATTGCGCAATCTTTACGGGTAGGGGTTAGCACAACGTGGCCCAAAATCCATCATTCTATCGCAAGATGCTGTGTCTTGTGAAAAAGACGGATAATGCCAAGTTTGCCTCTACATTTGTGAAGCAAAAAGATGAAGAATACACGACCAAAGCCATGGAATTTAATTCATAGAACAATCATGATTGACTGCAAAAATTGGTATCTTCAATAACTTATATGCCTTTGAATAAATTTTATCAGGAAAATATCCACTCTGACTATGTTGGCCCGTTATATAGGACCTCAATAAAACAGAATTCTTTTTACTGAATATGTACGTCTCTCGAAAAAACGAATATATTCCAACGCTTTTTCTCCTATCCAAATGCAAGAAGTGAGGCTCTCGTAATAGATCACCTTTCAATGGGCATACGTGAGCACACGGGTTGAAATTGGAGTCCAACATCTAACATTTTCTCACGGCTCCATTTCCGATTAATAAAACTGTCAATATAAAGCTTTTGGGTTCGTTCATGCCAGCACTGTACGAAAAATATAGATGCACACAGAAATGAACTTCCTTCGGGCGGCGCTGTAGATCGTGAGTATAATTCATCATTCTTCTTTAAAGAACCATTAGAACCTGACAGTTGATCCTAGTTGTTGAGAAAATCCGAAGATTACCTCAATGTTATAGCTTTCGATTGTGGTGATTCTTGTTCGACGGATCGATTTCTTGTCGACATGAACTAGAAGATAAAGCTTTAATTACGAAAAGTTGGCTGTGAGTGATGATGTCAAAATCGTCTGCGTATCTCGGAATTGGCACAGACTTCCCATCTTGACACCTGCGAGTGTCAATATCTGTTCAAGAACTTGGTTGAAGAAATCACATGACAAGGCGAATCCCTTCCAGTCTCGATGTTTTCGGAGGTTCTTGGTCCAAAATGCAATGTACATCGTGTTCCCGGGATCCCGAATACTGGCATCGCTTTACATAGTTAAGTGTGATGAATTATTCCGGCTTTGAAGTCGATCAATAAGTGGTGAGTTCAGGGCTCTCATCACGTAAGACGATAGTCGTGTGAAGATATCGTCTCGTTACTTGTAGTATCGTGTGCACGACATCAATGAGACCTTACTTTCTTCGTTAATTATCGTCTTGTCGATTGGTTTTGCGCGATAGCTATTTCACTATGGTCGTTAAGCGCAAATACCACTCTGCGGCTACTCTCGAAGTTTTTAAGGGATGATTACAGCGCACTAAAACAAAAGAAGAGAATACCATCGAAATTGTTGTTGCAAACATCAGAGACGTAGTGCTCGGCAGCTTTCAAATCGTCGGGTTTAAGTAAACGATAGACCCGTTCGACGATTACTTTTGAGTGCGTAGTGAGCAGTCATGTCATGTTGCCAAGTTTTTTCTGAGCCAAAGCACCGTACCTAATATATTCAGCGTTAATTTTGATACCTTGGGCACAAAAAAAAAATCATTTTCCAGTTTCCAAAAAAAAAAAAACATTTATTTAGCTCAAGTCGTAAATAAGTGTTACCAAGCCTTTTTGCGTCCAATTCTGACCTATGCGAGTGCAGTAAAGTGGAATATAGTATAGAGTTTTCCAAAATAAGTGCTTGCGAGTTTGCACGCGATTTACAGAAGCGCTCATTCCGCAAAAAAAAAAGGCTATTGGATGCTTCCGCTGTGTCTAGGATTGACAACGTTATCGTGGGCTTTTGCGTGATCGGCAACTGTAATTGAGAACGAATTCAAATTGGTCAGTAGAAAAGGGACACATATCACCTCAGGCATTTTGGTATTAAGACGAACATGGCTGCTTGTCGGACTCGAGCATTATTCTCGTTATATACCATGCTGCTAGAATAACAGACAAAAGAGTCCTATAGAGCTCCTGACTGATATTACTGTATTAGCGTATTGGCAAAGCGTATTTGCACAATTTAACATCTCCAAACTAATTTTGTTCCAAAGTTTGCTTTTGACTAGGTTTGCTTGACTAAAAACCCTTTCAACATCACCATTAGAATGTGGCAAAGAAAGCAGTTTCAAGGTTAGTTCGTAAATGTTTCCATAAGGATTTTAGTAGGTTTCAGCGTTAAAAAACAGAGTTAATGAAGCACTAAAAATAATACGAAAGCACTAAAAGAACGCCCGAGCACTAATATGACATTTTGGGCACTTAAATAATTTTTTGAGCACTGAAATTAACGCTGAAAGCACTAAATTGGCAACGCTGTCTACACACTGTAGTGCTCTGCTGCAATACTCTGATAAAAAATAGGGATGGAAATAGAGGATTTATTTCTTCTCTCGTCCGAGTACACATTTTGACTCACGATCCTCACCTCACAACCGAACCGATTGTGATGTTTATCCGCAAACTTCACTACACCACGATCGAAATATAAGGTCTGTTCGAATTTCTTCCCAAAACAGCGAATTTTTACGAAAACTTACGAAATCCTGTTCGAGTGCGCTGAAATTTCATAGTTTTTCGTAGAAGAGAGTGCTCGCTAGAGAGCAAAACATTTCCCCATGCTATGAATTTTAGCCCAAGAAATTTCTTTGGGCAGATTTGGATGGTATAAAAACTGTCAAATCTCCCTCATAAAGCAGGGATGCAATCGATCGGGAATCAACGAGATCCTGAAAACAATGTGGAATTGTTTGACGTTTAATTTGTGACAACAATTTGTTGTTCAACGCGTTCGTTTATTTTTTGGCTAATTTTTCTTCTATCTGAGAGAATTTTATCCCCACTTTTTAAACTACTCTCAACTACAAATTTTGGTGCAGAACGCACGCGAACAGAATAGAAACGGAACATTTCGGGTGTGACTGTGAAACATGACTGTCCACCTCGATTTTTATATTTTCTTCGTGACTGCCGCTTTCCCCAACCACTCACTCTTCAAACCCACAAGCTATCATTATGGGACACTCAAAAGTAGTCGTATAAACAGGCTCTTAGACGACACGAAAGTGATGCCCGATTCGCAATGCAGTGCGAGATCGAGGCGAAAAATCGCTGTCGTCATAAAATCGTTTCCAAGTACGCAATGAGAGCCAAATTTATGTCAGCGAGTAAAAACACGATCGAAGACCATCTTTCTCTTTCTGGCTACTCATATCAGCCTGCTGTCACGCTGTAACGCCCTGAGAGTTTTTTTAATTTTTCGAAAACAACGCAATGCTGTTCATGTTCGCATTGCGCTAGACTCGTCTCGCTCTCACGCTGCATTGTGAATCGGGCATGATGTGGTAACATGAAGAAAAAGATCGACGACAGGGCTCAATGCTATCGTTTTGACGACAATCGTCTCAAAAGTTATGTGATGAGAGCCCTTCACTCGTGATCACCGCCTTAGACCTCCGGGACATAGAAGAAATAAGATCACGACAATTTTTGGGTGTAAGATCGTTAATTTTTTGCTTGTCGACATACCTACATTTTACCACTTATTTGTTTCATTGCTCTTTAACTATTTAATTTACTATTTTAACTATTTTATTTAACTAGCTTTTTGATTTTTTATGGAAAGCAATGTTTTTTTTCTTGTCGCTTGGGCATAAGGGTCCCCAAGAATATCTTCCTTTTGATTTCGATTTTGAACTTTTTTTGGCAACTTGAAGGATTCGATCCGCAGCCTCATTAGTCTTATACGGTCTCTTCTCCCGATTTTTGAAAATAATAACTTATCAATATTTTTCTTCAAACAATAGCCTCCATCATCCATCCACGAACTGTCTTATAACATTCATGCTCTCGGAGGGCCGTGAGTTACTCGCAAGTGATATAATAGCGATTTACACTTAAAGCCATCCCATAAAATTTAAATTAATCTCGTTGTTTTAATCCCAATCTTTTGTTTGAAATGACCTCTCACTGCGATGGTTGCAGATACACACACCACTCTTCCCTTGTGCTTGTTCCATTGTATGTGAATGTACATTAATCATTCAATTTTTCGCCGACTTCGTATTTTCGCCGAATCAGCGATTATTATTTCATCCCATTTCCTATACCTCTTTCCATGCGATAATTTAAGTAGATTAACAGAATGTTCTACACAATAAAATATAAAACTGCCCCCGCGTTGGGCGCCAAGAAAAAAAAAAACAAAAAAGAAACAAATTTAAACTCTAAAACAATGAGTTGCATTAATGTAGCGACGACCGTGGACAAAAAAGGACGAAATAACTTTGCGACCACAAAAGGAAATTTCACAGTTCTTCGTCCCGCGGCTTAACAATTTTCTTGCTGCTCTTGCCTATTGTGTGGAAGCCAATGAAAGCGGAATGCAATTAAGTTACTTGGCTGAAAGTTCGTTGGGTTTTGCTTTATTTCTCAATTCAACTGGCAATGGTTGGGGGGGGTTAATTTATGTTAAATAGACTACCATTGTGCGAATCAGTGTTAATTTTTGAAAGGAAGTCCTTTTTTGCACGCCACACTGCCGCTCCGCGGACATAATGGAATGCAATTATAAATTTTAATTGTAGGCGACCACCGGTACTTGAGTGGTGTGGTTTGGTGAATAGTTAACAAGCTTCGAGCATAATGCACGCCCGGAAGCATAAGCAGGTCAATGTGGGTCGAAATGAATGGAGTTAAATCAAACGTGGTAGACTAATTAATAGGAATACACTATCAGGCTAGTTTGCAAATGACAGGTCATTGCGGTCCGGAAACAGATATTTCTAATAAGATGACAAACAATGCGAAAGTGGTCAATTTTATGAGAGCTCATAAGCCAGTTTGGGGTATAATCAATGATATGTTGCAGCCCCTGAGGTAATTTTTTTGTATAAATGAGGCGCGAGGTAAGACATACGAAATTATTTCCTGTCATCTCATTAGGTAATATTATTATAGAAAGTGTCAAATTAATGCAATACCAACTAGTATCGGATAATGAACGACCAAATTAACTACAAGGATTGCAAAAACGATAAAAAAGGATTGAATTCTTTTGGGAATACATTCACGGAACTGAAATCAAAGCACGCAAACTTTTGATTGAGATTTCTTGTGCAAATTTAGGCGTTATCTTATTGCTTCACTGTTTAAAAGAATTAAAATTGTTTCCGTTGAATGAACTGACTTCAACTGATTTAATGTGAATTCACTGTGAAATTCAAGCTAATTCCGTAAAGCAATTCAAAAGAATTCAATCTGATTAATGATGTTGGGTGTCCACTGCATCGAGCCAAAAATTACCTCACCAATATCATCAATCAAGCTCGAGAATAAGAGAATAAGCAGAAGATATATTCCCTATCCCGGCCTTGCTTGGAAGGAACGATAACTCTGCATGAATCTCGAGAAGTACACCACAAAAATATTCACAAACTTAGAAGTAGTGCAAAAAGCTGGGTCAAACCGCCGCCAAAATGCAAAAAAAAATTAAGATGGAAAATATGTTGAAAAGATTACTGAATAATATCGAGCCTTGGAACAAAAAATATATAAAAGCTTCTTTGCTGGCAAACAGAAAGACAGTCTTTTCGCTATTATAAGGTAAATGTTGACAGACAATTGTGGATGCATTCAAGCAACATTTCGGAAGCTTCAATAGCTAGGTATGAAACAAACGCAACTGTTAGCCGAACAGCTGGTAGGATTCGCAGAAAGAATGTAAGCATGCCAGTTCCAACTCTATCAGTTCCATCGACTAGGCACACTATTGTTATTGATTCCAGCAAGGAGATGCGCTGTCTTGTGATTTCTTCAATTTTATTCTTGGAATTCTGGATTCAAGTCTGTCCACCTGAATGAATACGCAGACGATATTGACATCATCTGCCGCACCGAATATGCTGTCATAGAAGCTTTGGCGGCGATTCAGAGAATTCAAACTGGATCAAAACTTCACAATTGATATGTTGAAAAAAGTTTTATTCATCTTGAGACAAATTTCAACTTTTAGACAATCGATGCTTGTTTGACTTTCCATTCAACTACTAAATTAAGAGGAACAGCAGAGCAGATTTTGTGGACCTTCGTAAAACAATATTGAATAGTCCACGAGGAAGTCGAACGAAGGAAAAGGTATAGTTGTAAACCTTACAACTGTACAATATGTAGGTAGGCGAAAATCTGTCGACTGCAGAGGAACAAAACAGACAATATTCTAAAAATAATAATGTCTTCGAATCCCAGCCAACATGTTCAGACCGAACTTTCGGTCTCTAATCAAACCAACTCGAAGCAGCTCAACGTCAGCACATCAAAGCGGAGTAAATCGAATAGAACAGAGAGTTAACGAAATCGGAGGCAGATAACAAATATTCAAGCTTGCTCAGGACAGTATCTGGGTACGTGTGTTAGTCGCTGAACTCCTCCTAAATGGCTTCACCGATTTTGACGACATTTTGTGAATGTGTTTGAGCAGGAACCTGGATGGTTGAGTTTCACTCAAAAATATTTCATCATCAATAGTATTTGGCCGAAAAACCTTTTGCAAAAGAAATAATCAAACTTCAAAAATAAATAATATTGTTTTCGTAGTTGGCTCTGATTTTTTTTTAATTTTTAGAAGTAAACTGGGATTTTAATGATTAGAAAAGTCGTTAAGCTTGCAGAGCCAGCCAACGTGTGATGATTTACATTTTCAGAGCATTTTTTTATCTATAGTACAAAAGTATTGCATATGAAGAAATAGACGGAAGATGAAAATAGTCTATTAAGGGACAAAAATAAAAAATGTTTATTTTAAAATGAAATGATTATTGAGCTGAGATATTTGTAAAACTATATTTTAAAAACGCAGCTTCTTCTTTTGACCACTTTAAGAGTTATGTCGATTTGTTAACAAAAAGTGAAAAGTGAAACCAAAACAAGAATTATGGATGTACTGGAATTAACGTATTTTTTTGAGAAGAATAAGTGTTTGTAAACACATGTGCGATATTGTTTCTAGTGTTCATTTCTTCAAGTTGAAGATCGTTTTTTTGTATTGTCGTCACTTTTCTAACAAAACAACACTGTATCAATCACCCAATTCATTAAGTTGAAGGCTATTCACTTGCATTTGTTTTTTTTTTATATTTTTTCCGTTCTCGCATTCCATGTCATTTGTAAACAAATTCCATTATATTTTTTCCCACCATAGTCGTCGTCGGCGTCGCCGTCACGATCTTGTCTTATGTTGCCACCCCGCTCGATCGGGTTGCGTGCTGCATTCCTCCTGCCCATTCCAATGCAATTGGATATGATCAAATATCGTCGGATCCAATGGGGAGGAATGCACTATGCAATTTGCCGGTCGCGTGGGGGTGGATAAATACGCCTGGTATGCATGAGAGCATTTCATATTTGAAGCAATGATTTCGTGGAAAATAATTGGTATCGTTGCTGGCCTGTGCGGGATAGACTACTTGATAACTATAGTTGCCAAGGCTTGGTCGTGGTATGTGTGGCTGAATCGCATAAATATATGGGATTTTTAACCCTGATCGGCTACTTTGACGGCGGCTTGGATCTGGTAGTTCAGTTGCAGTTTAGTTGTAGTTACAGCCGGTCGCCGCTACCTTAATCTCATTATTAATTTTTCTCTCTTTCATTATCATCAATAAATATATCTTGTAACGTTTTTAAAATTTGTTGTTTTTGTGCGGTTATTCAATTTTGCAATCAAAAGTAGCAGCAAAATAGTTGCTCCTTCAAAACATCTAGTTGACTGACACTCAAGCGCAAACTTTTTGGACGTATCCGTTCTTAACATTCATGCTTCATATTTTGAATTTCGCTTCATTTTTGTCATTTGTAGTTTCTTCATATTTATATGTATGATATTTATGACATTACAAATTTGACTCCTTTTTTTACATCATTGATCTGGACGCATCAGTTTACGAAATCATTTGTAACATTTGTGAAACATTTTGTAGATTACTTTTCTGAAAAGAAAAGTTAAAAGTTAAAAATATTTTATTTGAATATTTAATTGAAACAACTCCAGTTGAAGCTCGAATTTTCGGGAAACTATACAGTCATTCATACACTTCTGTTGTTGTAAGACTTTTTTAGTTTTTTTAATTCATAATCTCTATTTTATCTTTAAATATGTACAAAAAAAAAACAAAAGAAAAAATCCAACTAGCAACGGGAAAAATATAAAAAATATAGTGACCATTGAAGAAAAAGCACTGCTTACTAAAAAATGTAAATAATAACAATGAAGAATAACCCTTCTCAAAAGATGGAAAGCGTGGTTAAATCATAGCAAATAAGGACAGCATTTTAAAAGAAAATGCAAAAACAATAACAGAAAATAAAGGCTAACTTAGTGCAGCAAAAATACATCAGATTAACCCAAAAGATCACGCGACGATTATGGTGGAAAGGAATACGTTAATTTTTAGCAGAGGACGACAATCTCATGGTACTGGCTCAGTCGCAAGATACCCCAAAAAATTAATCTTTCATATTGCTTTGAAATTTCAAACAATTTAGCAATTGTTGTAGCACAATGTTACGGTTAAAGCATAACTGGTTCACATAAAAAATACATTTTTTCACGATTAAGAGGAGATAATTATAAGAATTGTGTGTGTCCAAATTTTCAAAAGTTTCAAATAAAAATTATCATCGTTTTTGGGGTTATAAACTCAAAACCCTATTGCTAATGAATCTGCCTGAAAATTCCAAAGAAAAACTTCTGTAGCTCTAATTTGTGAATCCTTTGTCTAAACCCCAAACCGAAGACTAAATCCTCAAAACTTGGATTTCTTTAGATCAAACCACAAGCCAGACAGACTGTCCCCTTCTCGATGACGAAACCACTTTTGAAAACGTTTTTCGCTTCGCAAACTAATAATGTAACTCTTAAATGAAACAAAATTGTTTTCGAAAGTTTTCTCTGGTGTTTCTGGGAAAAAGTTTTCCAACTAAATCTGAAATGCGGCAGTTAAGGACATAAATTCAAAACAAACAATTAAATTTATATTATTTTGGGTTAATTTTTTTCTTGCGAAGAAATTAGAAAAGTGTGTTCGTGCAGGTGAAAGTAAATTTTTGGGAGAACTACGGCACTCGCCCAGCAGGTGAAAATATTTTCAATTTCAGTGTTCTTGACACGGGGAAATTGTTTTCCATTTCCCTTCCATTCATGAAAGCGCTCAGGCATCAGCATCAACTGTAGTAGTACACAACAAAAGGGATGCGGCGAAGGGTAAAAGCCTATGGCCCGACAATGCTGTTGGGAAAATCAATTTTAGCCGCTTTGAATGGCCTGTGGGGCTTTAGTCTAAGCTGTCTGTCACAGAGTTGATGTCGGGCAGAATGTGTTGATACGAAAATTACATTCTCCAAATATTTCACACATGGCCACTATTAGTGTCCGGAGTTTGGGTTGCATGTGTGAAAAGCCTTTTTCGGCAAAGAAATAAACAAAAAAAAGAAAAATTCCCATTTTCACTTGAGTAAATCCGTTTGGCTTTAGGTTTTTTTTCTCTTGTCGTGCTTAGCTCTTAACAATAACGGCTTTCATGGCGCATTGGTTTCAACATCCCTCAGAGTATGCTTCATTATGCGAACAAGAAGGATATCCAACCGCACAGAGGGACAGAATGTGATGGAGAGTAGGAAAATCTTCTGCCAAGCAAATCCGATTTAAGGATAATAGGTCTTTAGGACACCTTTTCATATACGCAACAAGAAATGACCACCTTATGAATGGCAGACGGTCTGCTGGTCACTATACTACGAGTATGTCCTGTTGGAGACACAAGGACCCGACATAAACTCTTCCCCCTCGAAGATTAAGAGGAATTCTTATAAATTCAATTTGGTATTAATATTGGAAAATCGCCGACTATTGATACTCGTAGTCGGGGCAACATTTTATTTTGGGAAACGATAAATGGTGACAGGGAATGGTGGTTAAGTCCAAATTGGATTTTTCGTAAGAAGACTTTATTGGAGAATGCCTTTTCGAATAATGTTGAATCGTTGCGGTGGATGATCAACCAAAAGGAAGTTTGAAAAAGTTTATCCGAAATTTAAGGACATGTCTTTTTTGCAGAGTTTGCTTGAAAGTATTTTTTTTTTGGGTCTTCAAAACAGGGTTTTTTGTTTAACATAAAAGTTTTATAAAATTCCTATAGTCAGATATATTTGAAACCTTTCAAATTACTAATAAGTTTTAGAAACTTAATGAATTAGAGAATATCTTGCTTTTTGGATTTGAAGCTGCTGCTTATTGTATGAAAACAACGCTCCTGTTTGGCAAAATAGATGTTGGAAAGTCTCATTTTTATTTTCGTTATATCAGCTTGTGCAGAGAACGTTTTGTATGGTTTTCCTTGTCCAAGAAATCGTTGATTCAATTCCATTAAAAACCGATAATGAGAGCTTCAAAATCTGTACTGTACTCCGCTTTCAGAAAATTTTTCTGTTCAGTATGCATGCATTTTTGAATCGATGAAACCCTAATGAGCTCGCAGTCAGTTGCCGACAAAGCTGGATTTAAAACATTGAACCTTCTATTTTTTTGAAATAAACAATCATGGAAAAGCGTTAATAGCGTCCCTTTGGTAAAGTCGCTGGCGGTTTCTTCCGATTACCAGTGGCATTGTATCTATTCAAAACGACTTTTACATATCTTGGAGTCTGCGAAATTATGGCTGTAAATTTCTGGGTCTATAATACCATAACGTATAAGAAGTGTCTTGCGCTGATCCCAGCATGATTGATTTGGTTGACGGTTTGTTGATTTGGGACCACTAGCTCTATCTAATCCAAATATATATATATAAACACCGTAAATTCATAAGTTTTCGGATGAAAATGCTGTCAGAGAAATTCTTATAAAATTCTTAAACTTTTCTGATTTTGTTGTCAACATTTTTTGCAAAAAGATTTATGAATATTCATACCTTAAGCCAACTGACCAAATCAAGTGAGCCTTGTGCATAAAACGAAAATTCAGAATCTTTTTCGTCAAAATCCGCCCATCAATCGAGACATAAAATCGATCAACTTTTTGATTTTGTCTTTTTGATTTTGGGCACAATTTTCGAAACTTCCGTCAAATACACCTATAAGGGTGAGGTTTGCAACACTGATACACCATAAACATCCTTAAACATTTATGGAGTCAGCCCCCCTGTTTGTCTGTTTTAACTAGGTACACAGCTATGGAACATCTTTTCTGCAGCAATACTTAGAGTTTCAACTCATCCGTGCATAAGTCCTTAAATGACTATATTGACTATATCCGCTGAGCCTCGTTCTGAAGTTGTAACCAAGGGATCGTATTGCTACACGAATCCTCGAGACAGAGCAATTCGGTATCAAGTGATTCTGTTCAAAGGTCTTTACAGAAAACGACATAAAGTTAGTCGGACATGATGATGGACAAACATAAGTAATCAATCGAAATTCGCTTAGTAGAAACTAAAACTCTGCTTAATAATATGTTTAAAATTAATATTTCTCTTTACAATACAGAAGATATCCTGACATAAGGACAACATACTTCTTGCGGACCTTCGGGAACCTGCGATAACAAGACACTCAAAAATTTATCAATCGTTTCTTCCTTTTTCGAATATAACTATTCTGCATTCAAATCACACGTATAATCAAACGTTGTGGAAAAAAGTCGAAATGTCATTAAAATATAAGAAAAGATAAAGTCGATTTACTTTAGTCTTTTTTGCAACCTTGAAAGCAGGCAGTCTTCAATCTTAAATCTGCTTAAAATACAACGTAGACTCATCGAATACAAAATAGCCAACATCCTTTGGCCATCCTCAAAAAAGTAACCACAGTGAAGTTTACTATTTGAAATGCATCCCGTAAATTGCAAACCATTTACAACGATATCTACATAACCTGATCTTATGAATGTGAAGATGAAACAATTGAGCATTTTATTCATTCATGACAATGAGACGACAATATAGGTAAAACCGAGTCGCACTTACTCGGAGCGTATTGAAGCTAGCTCGGCTTTACAGGTGCTGCGACCATTTAAATAGAAATCCGATGTTATTACGCTTTTGAATGTTCTCCAGCCGAGCTTAATTTAAAATTCCTTACCGAAATGATTGTCACCTTTTCGAACAGAGCCATTTCAATTTGATCATATTTCGTAATATGTAATAACTCAATTTAAGGAAATACTATAAAACAAAAAAAAGTACGCATAAAAAGGAATTTGTCTTATTTCAATAATCTCGCGACTTGAATCTTTTTAATGTAGATGGACTCAACACAAGCCCTGTGGGAATTTCCTAAGAAGAAACCTAAGCCAGTTGCCTCTTAACATTTCATTTCTAGAAATGTCTTAAAAATTGTGTTTTAAAAACTCGTCCTACAATATGGTTTGCAAAAAGTGTTGTCAGTGTTGTCAAATATTTCATACGGTTTACAATTATATCTCATTGACACATGTCATATGTATGCCCGTTTCAGAACAATTCTGTCGGTCGTAGCCATTTTTTATGTTTCCTTAGAAGGCATATAAGACACTTCTTACAAACCTTGTTGTTTCTTTCTATTCAAATTTAGAAGATCCCCCAAGAAGCTTTTGAACCTTTGCGCCTTGAATGTTTGTCCACTAGTTTGATAGGCTGCTGTTGATATCTAGGTCATGTTCGATACAAAAGAGCTTCTGAGTTCTGCCACCATAATGAGTGGAAACTCCTGTGACGAGTGGTACCAGACTGCTTTCCTGGCCCTGTTTCAGGTACCAATCATGCTGTTCTAAAGGAATAATACCTAAGGTACTGTATGAACGTTCAGCTCCTTTGTACCGATTTACCCGATGTTTTAAGTTCGGCCTGACTGTTTACCTAATCACAATATCTCGACCCGATATCGATTTTATTGCAACCATGTCCGCAGCCTATATTTAAAACACGCTTCAAAATTCTATTGTTTTAAGAGAACTGCATTTTTATTCTTTCCTGTCAGGAAAGTAAACTTTGTAGAGAGGTCAAGATGAATGAGAATTTTGTCCGTACGCCTCCTTTTTTTTATAACCAAAAAACTTGGGCAAATAAGTCTGTGCACACTGCTTTCCGGTCGGTGCCATGACCGAAGACCAATTGACAGAAGATTGAGGAACGTTTTCGATGGGCAAATGGTTGTTCTAATATATTAGTATGTACCGTCCAAGAGGAACACACTAAGCCCGTGTAGCGTGAAGAGGTTGTAAGATGATATAAAAATAACCATTTTAGTTTTTTCTAGGTTGACTTTGAATTGGTAATCCATTTCCTTATTCTAATCTTTTCTAAAACCCTGCATTTACAACACAATTATGTGAGCTTGATTTCGTACCTAAAACACCTTCTTTAATTGACCTTTTAACTACAATACTTGGGTTTCGAGCACTTGAGGTCATTAAAAAAGCTTGAATTTTCAAAGGATCCGGAAAGTATCCTATTAAATTAGTTTAGTCTTTAAAATATGTTTTCCAGCTTACATTTGCTTCACTTAAAAATAAAATGGAAGCCGTTTCTTCAGTTATGATAAAAACCATTTAACCCCCAGGAAGACAATTTTCTTGTGCAAATCTTAGGCAAGGCATCTAAATTGCAATCTTCCTATTGTAGTTTGAAGCTACGATTTTATAGATCCAATAAAACTTTCATTATAAACTTCTTTGCCATTATTAGGACTTATTTTGAGTCCTGATAAAACAAGGGTTATCATATCAAAGAAGGTATCGCCACTTGTATGCAGATATACGTCTACATTCTTTCGTTTATCTACAATCAAACCCCACCTCGAGACACAACCAACAATAGTAATATTAAAGAAAAATAAAATGTGTACATACTCATCGTACTCGTACATACTTCTTGAAAGCCATCCCTGGAGGCATTAATATAAATTGTTGTAATCGGTCCCTTGTCGGAGTTCGTCGCTTTGATGATTGCCCTTGACGGCACGTGCGTTTCTAGTTTCATGGGATGAACCTTTATTCCCAAACTGTCTGCTTGAATATCGTATTGCCTTGATACAAAGGCGGGAATTGAGTTTCTTTTTCCATTTGTTTTGTCCTTGTAATCTCAAGATTCTTTTGAGTCATATTGCATTTCCAATTTAGCTGCTCTTCAATTGCCATCGTCTGCTTTGACATTCTTCTAAGAAAAATGTTCGTGGTGTTCTTTCTTTGACATTTATCTGGCACAAGCTGAGGTATTGTTTTTGTTTCCTTTTTCCTCAACTCTTCTTATGGACACCAAGGATACCTGTAGAATGGTTTAACGACCTGAGTATTGGTTTCTTTTGAACTTTAGTGAGAATAGATTTTAATGAATATATTTTTTCCTTGAAGACTGGATTGCAAAAATGATGAGGACGACGGACGTCTTAGAAATTCCCGCTAAAGTTTCAAAGGATAACAAAACAAAAACCCCCGCCCCCGTTTTTGACCCAGTTTCATATAGAACAATATGGCAGTCCGCTTGCATTGTTCTACCAAAAAAAAAAACACTTTGACCTGGTTTTCGCAGACAATCCGGAGGGTGTTTCCAATGATTCAAAGAATATTGCAACCACCGCCATTATCCACATAGTATGCTCCTAAAAGTTGCTCCATCCATGAGTTTATAAACTTCGAAATGGCCAATATCGGAGCTAGTTCATCAAGACTTACGGCACAATTAAAAGCGAGTGAAATTCGCACACACTGATTGCGGTCGGAGGAATGATGGTTCATAAAATGCACACCAAGTAAAGGTTCACCAAATGGCTACATAAAAGGATCACGAGGTTTGACTTCAACCACCCGGTTATCCTCTTTCAAGACATTTATTGAACGTTCCAGAAGAAAAATCTTTGATGCGAAAAACGACCAGCATGATAAAACGAAAGAAAAATGACGTTCAAGGATATTTCAAGCATGCTCTTCTTATTTTTTTTTTTTTCAAAAACGAATAACGGAAAGAGTGTCCCTTTTTAACTTTCGAGTCATATTTGTGGCCAATAAAAACTTTTATTTCCTGTCTGTGTGGATCTAATAAATTTTTGCGACCCGGAGCAGTGGGAGACGTCGCGTCGGTCGTTTGTTAATCTCGCTAATGACTTAATTGTCGGTTGGATGGTGGATGGTTGGCGTGGAAGCAGCCTTCGTGGTTATAGCGCCTCGAGTTTATTGCATTAAGTGCGATGATTAAATTCGAAATTGCAGGCAGTTACTTGCGACTGTAAAATTGTCAGAGTCTGTGATGGAATTGTGCCAGGAAGTATTTTATGGATGGTATTTAAGTCGCAAGGGTGAAAGGCTTTCATGGCAAATTTGTAAATGTATAAAAGGATTTCGCAAGGAAGGAGGTCAAATATTTCTTCAAAATACTTGAGAAAAATATAACATAAGAACATTGCGATCGGTTTTCAGATCAGATAACCAAAGAAACGATTGTGTACCTGAAGACGTTAGCCGGTTCAAGATTTCCGTAACTAATTGCAGAAGGACTATTCGTTGTCGAATTGCTTCAGAGTATAAAAATTTTGGCGTCGGAGTAATCGCCATAGGTAGTACTGTACTAATACTGCGACTTAACGACCGCAAAAATATTCGCCTCGTACTGCAGTTATATTTTCTAATTATCCTTTTTCGCGGCTTGTCGCTTTCGTTTTGTTCACCGTTTATATCGGAGGCAACGCGCTCTCTCAAACCTTGTTGCCCCAACGTACAACCGCCATCTAGAGTGGTTTGATCGCTGCATACATTTCACCAATTATGAATTGATGAAGGACAGGGGACTGTGACTGTGACTGAATGAGTCCTCCAACTACCCGAAAGTGGATCAACCTCAAACTACTACTAAAAAAATCGATAGCAGTTCGGAAACGAAATCAGGCTAAGAATACATCTTGCCACTCACGTAGGTTTGGGGACACTGCAATATCCGCATCAGAAAAACATTCTAAAATATCGGCCACATGTAGTCATGCTCCTCACAAAGATACGGAAGTTGGTAAATCGGAGACATTGTTTGTTCTTGTGGATGGAGGTAAGGAAGCGAATCCGAAAACCAATGTTCAAGTCGCACTCTACGACTACACGTCTTTGCCGATGAATATCACCAGGCTGCCAAAAGAAAACTACAAGCGTCAGTCTGACTTCCTCTCGAAGTTTAGAAGTCAAACCATCAACTGTCATTTGTTAGAGACTGCATAGATCAGTTGGCAGGATTCATAGCCAAGGGAACTGAGAACAAGTATAACACCGTTGAGGAAAACTCAAGGATAACACTATTTTTTGATGTTAACAGTCATACTCATAACTACTTTACTAATTTGAAAAAAATGTTGAGTGCAGCACAGTCTTTCCGCGCTTGTTTCAAAGCTTCCGGCACTAGCTTGGAGAATAATCAGCCAGAATATGCACAATTCAATCATCGTTCGACTTCTTATAAATCTCGGAAATATAATGAAAAGTGGCTCGATGGGTCTCCCTCGAACCCTCTGTCACTATCAGATGGTCTTAGTCTTAGTCCTCAAGGTTATGCGGTGTGTTTGGTGGGAAAGAAGCGAGTTTTTATTGGTGCAATGACATCAGTGCACGTCAACACTGGTAGAATCCAGACATACCATATCGACTTTCACCACATATTAAGCGTCATTTTGTCGAATAAATCTGTGGACTCTACACTTGCAAAATCTGACACAGAATCGCCTACAGACTACCGCAACACTGACACACTGACTTCTGACTTCTATACAAATGGATTCGATGGTCTTCCAAGCAAATCAAAAACAGATTGTGGTGGTTTTCTGCTTTTAAAATAAATATAAATACAAAAAAATATTGTTGTTCGAAGTTTGTGTTTTTTTGAAATATAGAATATTGGTTAAAAATGTCTGATTTAGAATATTGGTTGAAAATGTCTGATAAGAATGCAACAAGCAAATACTAGTCCTTTTAAAGTGTGGCTTATGATCGAGAAACCTGACTGCGTGATACTATGCTTAACACAAATAGCAGAAAAATTATAAAAATTCAAGATACGACTTCAAAAGATTTTATCAAGGACATGAGCTGCAGGCTTTCACTTGAAGGCATTATCTCTAATAAATCTTACTGTTAAAGAAGTGTGAATAACAATAAAAAAAAAGTAATAGAGCAGTTGGATGATAACCCAACAGAAATTAGATCAAAATATCACTGTCGATGGCTCAGTCTAGATCTATCGGAGCAGCCCATTGAATTCCATATTTTAATTTTCAATTGATTCTAGTAGAATACTTTAAGTTTAACATTTTTTCCCATCAGGAAGTTCTTCTAATCGGTCCGATTTAAAAATTATAGTTAAAAATTTATACATATCTCCATGTTTCGATGTCCGAGGAGTCGGATTCTATTGTTTTTAGGAAGTCTTACTGGAGAAAAAGTCAAGCTATCGAATCCGAATCAAATTCGTTCGAAGCGTACGTACACAATTAATCCCTGAAAAGTTTTCATTAAATTTGTAAGGGTGGTTAAAATTTAACGATAAAAAAACTGCCAAAAATACGAACGTTTTCAATTCTTCAATTGAAATCGAATAAGTTCTCTAATGAAAAAAGTTCAAAATCAATTAAATTAACAGTTTTTAATACATCAGATAAAAAAAATACGCATTAATATAAGCACTGCCGTTCATAAGTTTCCACACAAATTCATATAGGTACATTTTTGTTGTTCAATTTTAATTCCAAAATTTTCATCAACAAAATGTCTACTTAGCCAATTGACTAAATTAAGTCATTTTTGAACAATAATTTACTAAACGAATAGAACAGCATTAAGTTGATGCCATTTCATATATTCTTAATCCACGTTTCCACGGCCGGAAAATTGTTTCAAAAATGTGAATCTTGTAATTATTTTAAATATTTCGTGATTTCGAATGACGTCTACCATGAAAAAATTCTAAGAAAATTATAGAGCCACTGAATATTGTTCAAAACCTGCTCTGCTGTAACTTGATGCTATCTACTTTATCAGAAAAAATAAACCCATAGCGCAGATTACATAATGCAATTGATTTCGTAGAAAAAGCATCAAGAGAAAGCTTAAAGACAAAGTTAAGACACATGGATAAACTGTGTCTTAATGGATAAATGCATTCCTCGTTTATTAAAAAGCGTTGCACTATTGTGTTTTCTCATCAAGAACAAAAGTCTAGAGGTCTTTCCAGAAAAAGTTATAGAGATAAAAAATCACTCGAAATCTGCCTGGAAACAGCAATCAAAATCTCCAAAGAAAACTTGACTGAATGTAATTCTCTTGAAGCCGTCTATTTACTAGAAGGGCAAAGATCCAATGCTGAACATTTCTTCAGCTCCGAAGGAAGAGGTGGTAGAAATTTTTCAACTGAAACTATGATATGTACTTTTGAAACCTTTCTAAATGGACATAAAGATAATTGCACTTAAATATTCCGAGCAATTGTAAATATCTTTCAAAGAAAAGCAATCTAACAGATTTGATGAAAGTGCATCGTATAAGGTCGTAGAAATAATTTCGAAAATACATTGGACAAGGAGTTGAGTTAAGCGGTCTTTCAAAATGTTATGATTGGCGAACGAGCTTTTACTCGTGATCGTAAATTTGTTTATATAACCATGCAACTTCGTCTTCGAACTTTAAAAATATGATTCCCTATAAACACGGTAATTTCTTGCAAAATGTTTTATTCTGGAAACTTACCTACATATTATTTTTTGATTCTGTCTGTTTGATTCTGTTTGTCGTTGGTCTAATATGTTTTTCAGCAGAAGAAAGCTTACGATGCTTGCTGCGTTCTGCAAGCCAAAGACGGTGCGACCGTTGGTACAACTCGGTTGATAACAAATTGCACATTTTGGCCACATACAATACAATTTAAATTACAATCCGATTATACAACCTTCATGTGATTTTCAAACACAACACCCGCACAATGTCGTTAGCATCGTGGGCACATGAATATAAACATACAGTTTTCTATTGCCCAAAACAATAAATGCAATCGGCTGTAAGTTGGAACAAACGGATTGTATTTCAGAGATGTAAATGCGAGAAATATACTTATATATTATTTCCATGTGTGACGAATTTTCAAGTATTCTAACTGGTTGCGCTCGGCACTGAATCCATCCATCCATCTTGTAATGAATGAACATTCAAGCGTTTTAATATCATGCACAACATTCTCAAGCTAAATCAACGGTCGCATTGTCTATGGAAGAACATGAGAATTAAATTAAGAAACAGAAATGAGGTTCGAAAATGCAATGAATCAAATTCCGCTTGCTGGCAGCCTGAACCATTCGGTGAAGACGACGCAGGAAAACAATACCGTCTAACCGACCAAGACGAAGTGAAGATAGCAATATCTAAGCTTAAGTCTTAAAAAAAGCCACTGGACGGCATAGCTGCCGAATTTGCCGTGAAGACTTGTTAGGATTATGCAACGTCTTGTCTGCAACACATGGTAGGAAGAAAGCATGCGAGTTGAATAGAGTCTCGCAATTGTTTGCCAAGTTCTGAAGAAAGGAGACAATCTAAGCTGCATCAGTTTTAGAGGTGTCAATGTCCTCATCATTGCCTATAACATCTTCTTTGCTGTATAATGTGAATGTCTAAAGCTCTTCGTCAGCAACCTGGTAGGTCCATATCAATGCGGTTTTCAACCAAAAAAGTCCACCATAGACCAAATATTAAAATATTGGCAAATCTTTGAAAAAACCCAGGATCTTCAAATCGGCACGCACCACCTTTAAAGTAAAGCCCTCTCTGGAATAACTTAAGTGTCGCACTATAAGATCCTTATCATCTCTGTCCTGCTATATTATTCAGCAGCATGGACACGGACATGGAGGCAGATGAAGGCGGCTTGGGTGTGATCTACGGTCGGTGAGTGGAGGAGAAGATTCAACAACGAACTGAACGGTAAAAGTTGTACAGCGTCATCGACGTAGCCAAAAGGATAAACTTTCAATGCCAGGCGGACTGAATTTGGAATTTTATTAGCTTATTAAGTAGAAATGTCAGAAAACAAGTATTTCCAAATTGCTGTCCTGATCAGTTGAAATAATAAATTCTTAAGCAAAAATTTCCCAAAATGTTGAACCATCTATCAATGTTAAATACGCAAATCGTATTTTAAATGATTCAAAAATTTAAAAATGCATTTGTTTGGGGGAATGTTTTCATAATCCAAAGTGATGTTGATGGTGAGGTCATATAAAATAACACCTAACATAGTATGAGCTGGACTTCTCGCACCCAAACCACCCTCTTTAGATTAAGAACATGGCTTTACTATCAGCAAAATGCAAAAAATCTGTACTTATATTACAGAGTTAAATTTGTAACTCATTCGATTTCAAAAATTAGTTCTTAAGTATTTTATTTAAATAGACTTGAAGGGTAAAAATAAAAAGGTCTTTCGCTGCGATAAATTTTATAACTAAACCGAGCGTAAGCGGTTTTTTTGCGAACGCTGCCTTAACCGTAAGAAATATTTGATTGCTTTCTGTGGAAAAGTTTTAGAGCCAAAGGAGCTCTGTTCAAAGTCCACAGTGATACATTTCTGTACGCTAAGGTTAGTACACAAATGCGAAAAACATGAATATAAAATCACAAATGATTTCAACCCAACGATTGTTATTTAAGTAAAAAAAATAAAATCTTCGAAAAAACATTTTGCTGACTTTCGAGGACATTTAATACCTACGTTTTGTTGTCATCGGGTGATGAATAGACATTGAGTTCTACAACTTTTCGATATAGACGAAATATACGCGGCCGAAGACGCAAGTCACCGACAGTAAATGTATAAATGGCAACATTTTTAAAATGTTCTGTGACCGAGTATGTCAAAAGTGGGGGTTTAAATGCATTCATGTTTTCAATCTTCTTAGGTTAGCTGATAGAACAATCCATTTTGGATGAAGAATCTACGTTCTGATGTACTCGTATTTTGGGAATTTGAGCATAAGCACACTTCACGATTGCAAAATTAAAGTCCGTATAATGGCGTTTAATAGGCATTATGACATGTGAACTATAAGTTTGTTGAAAGACCACCCAACTTTCAAATCCTTGATCAATCCTTGAGGTACCCCTCTATGAATATGAATAAAATGCGAGCAGTTTTTTACTGTGACCATACAATGTGGTGTTCCGTTTAAGTATGACGACGGAAGCTTCGTAAAGTATGCGGAGGAATGAAATTAAACTTACCTCTTACTTTTCCACAATTTTTTGATTGAAAGAATTTGTGCTCAATAGAAAATTAATTGCAAAAAAAACCTTTGGACATTCACATGTCAAGCATGATATCTAAGCTGTTTATATCCTTCCTCCGAAAAGTATGTTTACAATTCGAAGCCAAATACGCAATATCATACGACAACAACAAAACATACTATTCGCATAGCATATCAAGTTTCCAATCAAAACTAAAATCATACCTATTCGTGGAAATAATCTTCCTGAGCTGACAGCAAAGATACTTAAGATGACGGCAACCATATGTTTATAGCCAAAACAAATCGTCTTGCGTTCGAAAAACACAAACGGTCCTACGGCTATCAGGGTCAGTTATTATCAGGTATTCCAGTCATGTGCACGTTCATCTTTTTGGGTGGGGCGGAAAGGCGATTGGTTATCAAATATCATGATTCCTTTCAGTACGTCCATGGCCTTTGATGGAGTTCCATAACCAATGCCAATTGGTGTCGGAGTCTTATCATGGCCTTGGGGTGGTAATTCAATTTTTCTGTTTGGCGCTCAATATCTTCCTCGAAGCACTCAATTTGTTTCATAGATTTTGTAACTTGAGAAGGAAAACACATTTTTATTCAAAGAAAAGCGTATTCTGTTTAACCAAAAAGGAAAACGTAGAAAAAAATTGACAGCTTTCTTTCAAACAAGACGAAGGTAATGAGGTCAGAGTCAAGTCGGAGATATAAAAGCAGAATGTATTCGAATGACATATTGAAATAGTGATTGGCCTGACAATGAAATTCGAATAATTTATGTAAGGGGATTTCAATGGGTTTCCAAGAAGGACATCCTTTGAAATAGATTTTCTTTGATTCTTGTTTAAATGTCATCAAGTTTGCAAATTGTTCAAAAATCAACAGCCATCTTTGCCGGTCTTTAAAACTATTTCTCTCAGTGGATTTAATCCACCGATATAAAGCTATATTTTAAGTTTCATACAGAAAACATTTCCTATACAAAATCTTAGTTTTAACAATTTCCTAAATCGCTTTGTATCGTATTGTAAGGACCCACTTCTATACACATCGTTCTTTTACGTGCCTGCCGTTGTAAATATAAATGTCCCACCATTAAGCCTTTTTGTGGTGCCTCCACGCTCTATGGGCATGAACATATTCAATTTTCTCTGCAGGATCCTTGCCGACCAAGTTCTTTCTCGAATAAGTAGCCAGACGTGTGAAGAAATTTAAAATTCAAATATGGTCCAAAGGAAACTCGATTCATGGTTTTCGTTTTTATATCCATGACCTAGTATAGTGCCTTTATGTAAGGCACACTTGCATGAATATTTTACAGAAATTATTCTGGTAAAAAAGGATATTTTTTCTTATCGAGCACGGTTTTTTTGCGTGCATGGAAAAGGAACGTGATTAGAAGTTACAATTTAAGATTTGAACCATTTGGATTTAGGGACTAAATTTTTTGGAGCATAAGTTTATTTTTTTTGTCATTTTCTTTTAGGTTGAAAAACCAACCCACCATTGACAGTTGATCCCATGAACTAGAAGTCTAGGCGAAAAAATTTAAATTATGCTCAAAAACGGCAATATCCTTTTTACTTTTCGAATATCCTTTCACATAGAAGTAAGAAATAGGGAATAGTTAATTACTTCGGACATTAATTTAAGACCCACCTTCTAGCATATCTGCGACGTTGGAGGAAACAGCTAACCTAGGAATTTTTGGTGGATTTGTTTCTTTGTGAACACCAACAAGGTTTTTGAAAAATCGATCAAAAATATCATCTCCAAAAGGTAATATGTAGGACGATACCATGCATGCTGCGACTAAATCGGATATCCAGTGGATAAAAAGGAAATGTATGCTGAGGAATGGCAACGATAATTCTTCGGGAATGTTTGTTTGTTAAAAACAGATTATTACCGATTTTTTCACCATTTTTAAGAGCGATGTCGTAGGTTCTCTTCAGGTCAGACTGTTAATGGTATGCCTTTTGAAATATGATTTAAATACGGTTCAATGTTATTGCGACGCTTAAAAATGTGACAGATTCGTATTGAACACCAGAAAGGATTGGCAGAAGTTCTTTATCGAGGTACAAAACGGGCAGTCACTGGCGAATCGAAGCACTCTACACTTTACTTAGATTTTCAGACTCTCTTCATGAGGCTTCTCTTCAAAATCTTTTCGTATTTCAAATGAGGAATTGTGGCTTTTATTGAACATTTAGAGGACCGAAGACAAACGGTTCAAATGAAACCCAAATACGTTTCAGACAAACTTGAAATAAGACTTATGATTTCGAAATTTGAAGAATTATTTTTTCGCTGTGCCGCATGAAAGCTTTAAAAGTCTGGTTGTACTAGATTTGACCTTAATTCTGAAGTTCCTTTTAAGTCCAAAGAAACATCGATTTGCATAATGATTTTCCTTTGAGTTCTGTGCTTGTTTCTTGACACGAATTTACTCCGGATTGCTAAAATGGAACTTGAGGTGAATGGCAGTCAAACGCATTGCGGGCTGTCAAAAAAAAAACAGGATTATCAACACAACATTCGACGGAATTTGAGTCGACTTAACATTCGCAGTAAATTTAAATACAGACATGAGCACAGTAACGAAGAAACATTCTTCTCTTCCATTTTTTCTTTTGGCGTCAATGAGGTTCTGTCTTCACAGGTCAATACATCGTCTCGGTCGTGTTATACAAAACAAAATCGACCCTACCAAAATTTTCTTGTATTTTTGAAAGAGGCGCTCTTCATGTGGTTTTTTTTCTCTCATTGCGAATGCCGCAGAGACGGATTATCGAAGAGCTACAGTGATATGGATCTAGCTAGAAATTTCTGTGTACAACACGTCTTCAAAACTTTATTAAGCCAAAGGGATACCGTGGTGGCAAATGCGAGTGGAAATTAATTGTCGAAGAGTTCTTTAAACTTTTAGTCTCTTAGTCTGTTTATATAAAATTCGCCTATCCAATTTTCGATTAAACTATCAAGTATTGTCTTTTTGTTACGATAAATACTCACTTTGTTACGATAAATACTCACTTAGAATTCAATAATGGTTTATCCAGTTCGCTTTTCGTAGCCTTCTTTGTGTTGAATGCTACACCTCTTCTGAAATCCACCTTAGGTAAGATAAATATACTATAAATAAATTCTTGTCAAACGACGAAAATAAGACGAAGAAGAGACCTAACTCTTCCTGCTCTCAACGTACCAATAATTATGACCACAACGAGCCTTTAACGCTACCCCGGATACCCCGGACGGATATATAGTGTTGGAAAAAAATAATAGAAACAAGTTTGTTTTGAACTTTTTAATATAAAAATATGAAAAACGTTCCTTAAATTATTATAAAAAAAAACGAATATACATTTTTTTAATGAGGAACTACAGTTAAGTAAAAATTCAGCTTGAAGTTTTTTGAAAGATTTAAGCCTGGAAAAAATAATAAAAACAAAATAAAAAAAATCTTATTTTTTTCATGGAATGATAAGCTTAACATTGAAAGTTCTTAATCTGCTTTTAGTTCTTAGTCGTAGCACCTTTGTTTTTTAATACTGCCTCACATCTTCGCTTCATAGGCTGAACAAATGAGGAACAGGTGCGTGAAGGTATGGACTGTCATGCCTCCTGTATTTTGGACCACAATTCTTCTTTATTCCTCACTTTAAATTCCCCAATCTTGCGTTTTGGAACGCCCCACAAGTGCTCTATCGGGCTTAGATCGGGGGACTGTGAAGAACGTTCCGTAATAGCAATTTTGTTCGTTTGGAACCATTGTTTTGCTAGTTTTGAGATCATTATTACGTAGTCCATAGCTCACAACTTATTCCTTATCCAGAAAATTGATCCAACACCAGATGCTGAGAAGCAACCCCAAATCATAAGGTTACCTCCACCGTGCTTAACTGTTTTTTTTTTGTATATTTTGGGTCGAATACGGACTTTTCTGGTCGTCTCACCTGCATTTTCCCATCAGATCCAAACAAATTGATCTTTGTTTCAACAGATCACAAGACATTGCTCCAGTTTTCACGGTAGAGGTGCCTGTTGGGAAAAGTAAGTTTTTGTTGCACATTTCTCTTACTTAGAAATGGGACTCTTCTTGGGTTCCTTGCCATCAAACCTGCTTCACTTAACCCGTTCCTAATTGTTCGACTCGTCACAGGTGCTTTGAACTCATTTTTAAGTTCCTCCGAAGAAGTTCCTCGATCCTTTTTCACAGAACTTTCGGTTTGAAAAACTATTTTTTTTTTCGAATTACACTTTAACAAAAGATTAAACGTATTTCGATTATTTACCGTAAAATTAATCCGTTGTTCTCTAATGAATCACTAACGCGAAATGCCATAATACTTTGTTTCTTTTATTTTTTCCAACACTGTATATGTATAAAGTTCGAATATGGAGTTTGTCTGCTTGGCTTAGGATCACGTCGCACAGTAACGCTTTCGTTGATTATTAGTGGCAGCAAATATTCATTGGCAACTTGAAGCAGATTTGAAATTAATCATCAAATGATAATAATTTTTCAAAAAATTAATTTTACATTAACAGCCTATACGGCTGTTGACGCTTTTGACTCAAAAATCACAATGCATCCGCACGAACCTAAAAGTAATCCACGTCAAGGTTATTTAATGACGTACTCTTATTTAATTGTGGATTTTAAAACGAAAATTAACATTTTGAAGCCTGAATAAATGAATAAATTAACTTTTAAACTGTGAACACAAGGTTCGGTTTTTATAAAAGTTCTGTCATGAATTCTATAAATTGCTTTTGGATTACAATCAAAATTTTGTATCGTATCCGTGGTTAAATTTGTTGATTCATCATTTGCATATGTTTGCATGTACATACGACTCCGGAAGCACATTGTCCATCGATATAAACATGTGATGTGATTAATGTTCATTGAGCAAACCTGAACTCGCATTTTTTGCATTAAAATGAAGAGTATGTTATGTGATGATTAAAAAACGTTTCAATTCCAATGAAAAACATTCGACTAAGGTTCTATATCTATAGCTAAGAACATAGGCAGAGATAGAGTTTGTAGTGACCTGACTTTTTAACTGTCCACCCATACATGAAGAGCTGTCTTCATAAGTGTGTTGTGATGATATACATAGGGTTCTGATTGAAAGCCCTCAAATACGAGTAAGTGCATTAATAACGTTTTCAAGTAAGTTATCTTCGACAGAAGTAAGACCTTTTCAACGTCTTGGTCTGACACATGTGACTCAGGTACAGGCCACTATGGCACACAAGGCTTTTGTTAAAAATGATCTCGGCTTCAGGAAGACATTTTCTTGTGATCTTCGTGCTGAATATTCAGTTCGAGGTTTCGTCAAAAAAGGCTATAAAGTTTATGCCTAGTGGCTTACTTAATGTAAAATGTTCAAATACGGGATTATCGAAGAGGAACGTAAAACCACTTAACATTTATTTCCCTGCATGTTAGAATACGATGGACGGTCTTCGTAAAAAGACTTGCTTATATATTTGCCCCAGCAATTTGCTCGCATTAATAGGGTTTGTATAACATATACCAAATAAAGCCCTGGTCATTGTCATGTCTCCACAAATCCATATCCCCTAGTCTTTGTTTTTTGCACCTTACTCCAGAAGGCATATTACAGAAATGATATTTCTCGCGAGTCAAGTTGCTTCAAACTTGGTTAATTAAGGCTCCACAACTTACATATTAACTGCAGCTTTTCAAACTACGAGAATTGATCCAAAAGTAATAATTTTGAATATAAACCAACGTGATTTAACTTTAAAAAAAACCGTCAAATGAGAGTCGGACCTCCGGAACGAGGGTTCCGTACAAACGTGTAGGTATATAAGTAAGTAAAATATTGTAGGAACAATACAAGCAAGCTGTCTGATCAAAGGTTTGACAATTTTCTAGGTCAACTGGAAGTACCCTTTAGGTTTTGACTTCCTTGCAACGAGTTGCGAGTTTGAAAATGTGCGGCTTTTTCTTCTAATTGCGTAGGCTAAGAAGTTTGATTTTTTCTCAGCTGCAAGGTATAGTAGACCTGAGTATTTAATATAAACTCCATCTTGATACCTCCACGCGTTCCTGAGTAAAAGAGCCTTGACAAACACACGGACGGACGAACAACAAAGTGATATCGTTGGGGTTACATTTTTTTCTTTCGAGGTACGGAATCCTAAAAATACATTCACTCCGTCTAACGATAACGATATTTTTCCCTTCGCTTATGTAAAAAACGAATTGCACAGGGAACGAACGCAACTTTAAAAACGCTTTTCCCAAAGAGTTCATAAAATGTTCCTATTTTTTCATCTCACTTGAATACGAACAGAAGCGAAATCTAGCTCTTACCATGTTTTAAATCAAGAGTATTAGGAGTTCAGTTCAAGGAATAACTTCATACAATCGCCAACTATGGGTAAAGGAAAGACATTAATCAAGGAGGAAATAGGAAACCGGGAAAAAAAAATCCATCCGTTTCATAGCCGGCAAGATTAGAAGAGGCCGCACTGTTTTACACAGCTTTATTAAGGCTTGGAAAAAACCTCAGAGGAAGAGTCAGCAAAGGGACAACGTGTCATGAAAAGCGGGCGATGCTGAGGGCTGCTTCAAATTCAAGGCTCTCCATAAGTAAAGTTAAGGCAGAAACTGGAGTTACAGCTAGCAGATCGAAATTTCATCGTGTGGTACATATTGGCCATGAAAAAATGTGAAGGAAACCACCATTAAATGAAACTTGGTTTTGAACCAAGTCACATCAGGTGGAATTGAGAGTGGCATAGCGTCGTCTTTTTTGACGACAAAAAAATATAATTTGGACAGATCTAATGGACACAGCTGTTATTCCCATGATTTGAGAAGGGAAGAAATACATTTCCAAAGGCGGCACCACAAAGGGAGTGGTGTATTGGTATGGGGAGCAGTAAGCTATCACGGAACTCTGGAACAGGATTTCCAAAGCTCCAAAATGACGGCAATCACTAACAAATCGATGCTGGAAAGAACTTTTCCGCAGTTTTCGGAGATATTTGGTAGAAAGCGATGGACTTTCCAGCAAGACAATGCAATGATACATACCGCACGGAAATTAAAAGTCTGGATTCAGAACAAAAATGTCAACCTACTTGCATTGCTGCCAGATTCACCAGACCTGAACATCATGGAACATGTGTAGGGTTGCATTTCAAGAAAAGTCTACGAAGCAGGAACGACACCATAAAACGAGCACGGCCCGAAATTTCGCTAGGTTGTTTGACGGCACTCTATGAATACACAACATGCAACTTGAAGTAATTCAGCGACCAGGAGGTACTAGCCATTACTAAAAATAATTGCTACTCTGCATAAAATCATTTTTATTTATATAAAAAAATTTGGTTATGTTTTTTTACCTTTCAAGATTCTAACAGATAGATTTAGCTTCTAATCGTAATCAGGTAAAATTTGTACTTTCTATTTGGGAAAAGTGTCACAAAATTTGCATTTATCAACTAAATCCCATGTTTTTTTAAAATGGAAACATACTCGTAAAATATCCATCATTCCTTGTGAAATTCGTTTCTCCCAGATCGGCTCAGAATTTTAAAAAAATCGAAAACTTTAAACAAAAAAAATGTCTCTTCGTTCTCAAGTGGGATGGATCATATATAATTTAGTCCACCTTTCTTCCAAACCCTTAAATAAAATTCTTTGTCTTGACTCTCCCAAAACGCCTCAACAGGCATCACTTCGCTAAGGTCTCTTCCCTCGTGTGTCTCTTCTAAGATGTTGGCTCGGTTGCTTGTGTTGTCGAGAGTATGTAAATTGCACCTAATAAGGGGGGCCGATTGAATCTCTGCCTAAAATACACTACGAGATTCGGTTGATAAACATAAGAGACACCTTTAGATTTGGAGCCCTTGGGAAGATACAGAAACTCGTACTTTTCGTTCCTCACGGAAATACGCTTTGTAGAGAGTCTTAAAATAGTGAAGTCTTAGGTATACGAAGATGAAAATGTTCACTTAGCTCCATGTTCTGAGGATCGAGTATCTAAGCAGGGTTAAAGAAACACCCTGTTGCGCAGTTCCTCGCTAGACGGGTGACTATCTTCTTGATTGAACATTCTCCTAACCAGGCTGGATTAAATTGCTCAATCAGTGTGATGTCGCTCTCACGAATGCCAGTTCCTGCCACACTTTTTTCATTGCTTTCTCTCTCTCTCTCTCTCTCTCTCTCTCTCGCTATCTCTCTTCACAGTTGAAAGCTAACTCTTTACTGCTAATGAGTATAATATTCTCCCGCTACAAAATGGATTGATTTAGGTTGGGAAATATTGCAATGAAACTCCTTAGATGATGATGTGTTGCATGTGGCCCCAAGTGTACACTTAAACCCGAGAGCCTCAATGCGCCAAGGCATAAAAGGATAGGAGTACAAATATCACAGTTCATTTACTTAGAAGACTTTTTTGGGTGGGTTGCTATTTAGGATCCAGAGACGATTCAAGCAACCAATCATTTAAAAACACTCAACATTCCAATAAGTTAAAACTGTGTTTTTTTAAATCCAGATGTAGGTATTTAAACTAAAACTTACGAGTAACTGATAAAGCTTTCAAATTCTGCAAGCCACTATTAATTACAACAAAGTAGTCACAAATTTCGCAATAATTAATTTCCTGTCCAAAACTTTGGAAACTATTATCTTGCTGCTAACAAACTTAAGCCCATGTTTCATCTCCTTTATCCTTTTCGTAGGCATTCATAAGAAGACCAACGCATCCGCAGTCGCAACAGTGCCCATCAAAACCATAAAACACTCACCATGATGACTGCTCATCCATCAAATGCATCAACTGAACGCAGAATTCTTGTGAGGATTCTAGATCTTGGCATCAAAAACAACAGCACCAGATGACTTCGTTTACATATCCAAGCCATACACAAATACACGTATACACATATGAAATATATGCTTGCACATGAGATTGGTTTCGTCTACGCTGGCTGATGGGCATGATGTCCTCGTTGGAGTTTCCCTTACTTACACTTGATGTGTTATTAAGCTGTGAAGCAAACGGTTCCTACAATTTAGACAACGATAAACTTTTACAGCCTCGTATGAATGGGCAGAGGAGGCATCTGTTAACTAGAAGATACAAGGAGCAAATATTTAAAGTTCTATATGTCATGCCCCTTCAAGGCGCCACAGCATTCAAATGGAATACGGCATAACCAAGCCCCACCACCGCATCCCAGCACCCTCGATTTGGCAATGCTCACTCACATCAACGACAGGGCATAAAAGTCTATCTTTTGTGTCAAAAATCGAAGGAATGCCCCTCATCGCAATAATTGGCAAACATAAAAGTTCGCCTTGTTCCTTGTTTCTTGTTCCGGGGCTGTGTGTGCGCGAGCGAAACCCCTCGGCAAGAACAACAAAGCAACCGAAAATTGCTCCAATAAACCGAACAAACAAATAAAAACAATTTAAACCGATGATACAACATCATTATAACTCCGGGTGAGGGGGGTTTCGTTCTGTGATGGCGCGGTGACGCAGGGACGGATACGCTGCGATGCCATAAAGTTTAATGCACAGCAATGCCATAAAAGTGTTCATAAACAACGTAGAGGGGTCCCTTTCTCTTCACTGTGGGGGGTGTGCGGTTTCTGACATAAAGACATGCCGACTTTCGCGACATCCTCGGACCAATGAGAAAACGCGGATGTAAAGACGCTAAACTATAAATCAGGGTTTTGTTTACAGTCCATCTTCTTCCTTGGAATTTGAATTTAGCTTTCGAAACCTTGGAGCTGAAGAGACGTCATCATGCTATTTGTTTTTCTCTTTTTCACGGCTTTAAGTTATGCTGGTGGGCGGTTATCCTACGCGAAGCTAAAGGTTATGATGTGAATTATTTGTGAGGAAAGAAGATGAAAATTGTTGACGCGTTACCTCGAGCGACGTCCTTGCACCTGGTACAGTCTGGTAAAAGTTACTCGCTTCGCATATGGCGTTTGGCGTGCTGTGCAATAAAAGTGAAATCAATTAATCAAGCGCGTTGTCATATTCAGGACGTGTGGAACAATGGCTCATTAGATACACAACCAGGCAAGCCAGCCAGGCACGAATGATTTTTGTATCCGGTTACTTTAGCGTTATGAACTGCTATATCCTTTTACTCTACAGTGCAGTGAAACATTGGAATCGATAAAGGCTGCTTGTACAATCGTAAATCTTTTACAGCAGCGAAAGTGTGCGTTAGTTACTTTAAAGAGATTCGTTGCATGAGTTGGAAACTTTCTGAATTCGAGTTTTTAGAAAGCTATATACTAGAACATTGGTCGGACCGAAAGAGGCCAATTTGATTTACAATTAAAGGCACGAGTTATAATATCGAAGAAAAAGGGCTTTAAAGGACAACAAACATTTTGTTAGTTTCTTTTAAATGTATGAAGCAATTTCTTGCATTCATACAATCGATCTATGAAATCGAGAAAAAAAAAAAACAGTCGTGTGATAGTTGGACACGCACACGAAGGGATCCGTACCACCCTATAAAATAATTTTCGATTTCTCATTCCGTTGACATCTTTTGGGTATGGTATAATCATCGACTAATTCAAATCATGGCAAAATTGACACGTAGTCAATTAATCGATTTGACGGTTGACGAGTTGTTGGTTGATGAAAAATAAAAAGATTTGGATTTTTGGAAGTTAATTTTCGTTTGCATTTCAATGTACACGTAGTTGCAGTTTTGATTCTTCACCAAATACAGTATAGCTTTAAATATCGTTCTACTTTTTAAATAGTTGTGCAGGAAATTGTAGGCTTTAACAATTTTGGACATAAGGTAATTGCTGCAAAATGAACAAAAGCAGTTTCTAGACGAGCTCATGCTTTTCTTAAACATTAAATTTAAATTAAAGTCTTTGGTGATATTTGCATGCTTGCAAATGACTTGTTTATACACTCCTTCAGCGCGGCATCAGCCAGGAAAACATTTTGCACCTTGTCCCCAAGAGATCTTCCGCCCCCTGTCCAACACGACCGAAAATGTGAATAAAACAGCTGGGTGGCGAAGTTGGTAGAGCGCCTGCCTTTCAATTGATACAATTGATAGGTCGCAGGTTCGATTCCTAGAGTGGTCTAGTTTTTCGAATCTGGTCCAGTCACCATTTAACGTTGTGATTAAGTTAATGGCACTATCACTCGATTGGTCGACCAGCGATAGTGGCCTGGCTAATGGGTGGCGTTGTTGTAATGGTTGTTGTATCGGCTAAATACCTAATTCGTGTTTTCAAAATAGTGGTTTGTGTAGATTGTGTGTAGATGGCTCTGCTGTGAAGGCATAACACAGACAGCGGTTGGTATCGAATAAAATCCTGCGAATTATTTGGAAGCTTATAGGTCGATATCAAAATCCTCAGTTCCGTTTCGGGCTCACACCCACGGAAGGGAATTGAAACCACATACACCTGAGTTTCTCAACCACTACAAAATCTTTCTCCTCCTAATTCTTCCGCTCGCTCTATGCTACACGCATTTTAAGAGCATAAATATTCTCTTGAAGAACGAGCAAATAAATAAAAAAAATGTGTCCACCTTTCCCAATATCAACCACAAAGAAGTGACTACAATAGCCATTAAAACTTTGCTAGATTGAAGTTAAATGGTCCGGAATGCGTTGGCCTCTTGCTTGCCATCAAAAGCACCGAAGCAATGTGGGAACGCAGTAGCACTGAGGAGTTTTTGGAATTATTCTTCTTCTGGCACCCGAAGACGCCGAATAATATACGAATCAAGTTTTGGTACAAAATGTTTTCACTTTGTACCGAAGTTGTGATTTCTGTCACGAGGGTTTGATTTGCTTGAGGCGAAACATATAAAAATCATTCGACTCACTTTATTTAAGATCTATTATTCGACAATATTTTTTTTATTTATTATGTAATATCGGAAAAAAATCAGGAGCAAAAATAATTTTTTTTAAAATAAAATAAAATAAGAAAACTAGTATTTCAAATAATTGGTTTATTTGAATTCACATAACAATTACATGAAAATAAAAAAAAAACATATTTTTGAATTATATTTTATACACGAAATAATAAAATATATTTTGCAAAATAAACTATTATATGTACTAGGGATCTTGTTGGATTTCAGTAAGACGCATTTTGGAAAATGCATTTGAAATTTTTGTTCAACAACAATAAATCTACATCCTCATCTTCATCATTTTTTAAGGCAACAAATTATGATTTATAAATTTAAGTATATTTAATAAATATTTAATATTAGTTCTGATCGCCGAAAGACATAGGCTAAGCATTAGGAAAAAAAACCCAAAAGAATTTATTGAATTTTTAAAATTACAGCAAAAGAAGTAAGAAACTCATTCCGTTTTTATGTTACAATCTTTCGCTGTGTACCATTTAAACCCAACTGTGAAATAAAAAATTTATATAAAATTTTATTTTTTATTTCACTTACCGAAATATTGACTCTGCTTTCCTCTAAGTCTATGGTTCTTACTCCTGGAGCCGGTATCCCTTGATCTTTCAAAAGCATCACAGTATGGGCGCTATACGAAAACCACCTATGGCGTCATCAAAACCACCAAAAAGTCTTGCAAGCATTCGAATAATACATCGGTTTATTTCCAGAAATTCATTAATCATAAATGTATGTTGTCACAATTCCTAAGAAAAAAATAGTACTCTGCTGAATTGTGCATTTGGAGTCGCATCCACAGCTTTTTATTCATTGTTCAAACGTATTTTACGGCTGGGGTCGAGTTATCTTCTATAAAACAATCACTTTTCTATGACTTGTCCCGGCTCAGCTCTGGCCAGAGAATAACCACTTTTGTTAATTGAAATAGTTATACAGATCAAGCTAGACTCCAAGGTAGCCTGATGATTTCGACTCGAGCGAGTGACTTCGTTTGCGGCACAATGCAAAATACACTTTTTGAAATCAAAACCTCAATGCTTATACTTATCGGAGGTTAGCCTGACCATGTCCAGAATCAAGTCATTTGCATACAGTTTCAGTTGCAGACCGTACAAGAAAAAGTCAAGCAATATGACTCAAAATAATCTGCTAACTGATGTGCACATAATAAAGGATGAACAGTAGTTTAATGTAAGGTAATGCCAAAACCACCTAACTTATTGAAGAGCCCCTGTAACCATACGATGTCAAAGGCCTTCTCGAGGTGAACCAGGCTAGGCATGACATGCCGATATAAAATATTTCTATCCTCAGTTCACTAAGGGTTCTTTCAATTATGTTTTAAAAAAAAAATATTGTTAATGTCCGGAAGGAGACTTTTAAACTCTGAATAACCGCCTTTTGTCGTATACGTTGGCGCTAAATGGAATTCCAACCAAACGAAACTTAAGATTTAAGCAATTAAACAGAGAAGCGCTTTTTCTTAATGAATAACTTAGTTATTCGACCTGGAGGTCTCCTTAATTCTAAAATTAAGAATGTTATATGGACATGCACATTAAGGGTTCCGTACCGTAGTTAATACATATGAATTGAGTTGCGATTTTTAAAAAATGAAAACTTTATAAATTAATTATACAGTGGCCAAAAAATATATGTTGAAATTACAAGTGTCTACATATAGTGGCTCAGAAGATAAAAGACAAACGATGCGACGGACGGACGGACAGCGGAGCCTCACTAATAAGATTCCGTCGATAATTTTTTGATACGGAACCCTTAAAAGTTTTAATGTCTATCGTTTTAAATTATAACAGACCAAGTGTCACAGCTGTTGGTATTTTTGAAGACAGCACCGTAACTCGAAAGCTACAATAGATCCACCCTTGAGCCGTCCTCCATTTTTTCATCAGCCACTGTAAAGCAAATCTGTTGTAGGATACACTCTAGCCAGAAAACAATAGAAAGTAGATTCTATAAACTCAACACAACGTTACACATCAATAAGTATGAATACAAATTGCCACTTCCACTCAATTGATCCTTGCTGGAAGTATCAGGGGTAATTACAATAAAAATCCAGTTGTCATCCTCGCCCAGCGCACAGAAATCAACATGCAAGTCACGAAAATTGAGAGCCTTCCAGTGTCTCCAGTCGATTTGGTTCAAGGGGAAAAAAATTTTTCACACCACAGATCACACCCGACGACGACAATGTCGCCTCGTCCTCGTAGTTTGGCCCCAAAAAAACTGCTTACTCACATTCGTTTGTTGTCGCCACTCTTCTTAACGGGCACGAGAATTCTTCAATCAGAGCTTTATCATGGCCCCCCAACATGCCATGTATCCATGATTTTGTTCAGTGGAGGGAGGGAAATCCATAGAGAAGTTTATGTACTCCTTGCATCATGGCCACTTAACAAATACACTTCACTGAATTGGATGGGAAAAAATATTACACAAAAAAAAGGAAGTTCCCATCTCTAATGCCGATGTTTACACTCATGGGGAGTCTGTGTAAGGAATATGATTCCTTAATTGAATTAAGCTATCGGATGTGCGCGACGCTGCTTGAACAATGGCTCGACAATGAGTTTCTGTGCCATGGATGTGGTACGTCGCAAAATTGAAAATTGCTTTCACGATATGCCAGAGGGTGAATACCGGTCGTTATTTGACTGCTGGAACGTTGCGTTGATAACGATGGATGTTTGGTTGTTATGCGGCATCATGATAGCAGATAAATGATCATATCTGAAGGATGTTCGCCTCACTGATGGCGTGAGGTATCTGAAATAAGTATCTCTGGCCAAATCTAACGCAGGCGTTGGGCTGTAGATGGCGGCTTTTGTTCAAAAAAGTTTTAAATTCGATTAAGGTTGGGAAATATTTAAAAGTTTGTTCCTTTCACAGAGGCGGGGACCGTTTGCGTTGGTAGAGGGCCATTGGAGTAAATTTTTAGAAAAATGTATTATTGAGTGATTAATTGTAATGAGTGCATACCTTAGTTTACAGATTTGCACAAAGTACAAACGAGACAAGACCGTACTAAAAGAAAGAATCAGAAATCTAAGTTTGTATTTTCTTTAATTATTTCTCCAAGTACTAAAACTATCTGGAATACTACAACAAGTGGCTGAAGTGTAAAAGCATGTCTGCAAAGGAAATAAAAATTTTCTCCTACAGTCAAGCTGCCATGAGATCCTTCGTTGGTGTCCCACCTTCACTGAGTGTCACGATAAAGGATCATCCACGGGAACTGGAAAGCAGATGAGCCAGCCGGTATAAATTCATTGCTCTCGAGTATGGATTCATAATTCATTTGCTGAAGTGCGTAATGCAGTGATCGAACCTCAGTCATAAGATTTCGGGGCAGACTGGAAAAAAAAGTGAAGCAAATGCAAAATTTCCAGAGTAGATTTGAAAAAAGAAAATCTTTTCTTTTCTGGAAAATTTTTTCACAAAACGTTTATTCAAATAAAATTATAACCATACAAATCAATTTTCGTTTTATTTTTAAATATCTACTTAAGTAAAATAAATACATGCATATGAACATAAAAAATAGTATTTGCATAAATGAAAAATAAATCAAAGGTTTCAATTTTTTTTTAAATTTGAATATTGGAATATACTACTGTGTCCAAAAAATAAGGTGACATTGTATTTATTTTGAAAATTCTTTATTTATTCTTCCAAATCAATTTCATCCCCTCCAAAGTAATCCCCTCCCGATGCAATGCACTTATGCCAACGGATTTTCCAATCTTTGAAACACTGGTTGTAGGATGGCCTTCAGTTCCGTCTTCGCTGCGGCTTGAATCTCCTCTATCGTATCAAAACGGTGTCCCCGGAGCGGTCTTTTGAGCTTGTTGAGCTTGTTGAACAGCCAGCACGGCGCCAGATCAGTTAAATACGGTGGTTGCGGAACGATATGGGTTGAGTTTTTGGCGAAATGATCACGAATTACGAGTGCGGTATGGGATGGTGCATTATCGTGGTGTAACAACCAAGAATTGTCTTTCCAAAATTCCGGCCTTTTTAGGCGGATATCGTTACGCAAACGAGGCATAACGTTCAAATAATATTCCTTGTTGACTGTTTGGCCGGTTGGAAGGAATTCATAAAGCACAACACCACGATAATCGAAGAAAACAGTCAACATGACCTTGATTTTTGAGCGACTTTGGCGCGGTTTTTTTGGTCTCGGCTCTCCTTTGGCACGATATTCGCTCGATTGATCGGTTGTTTCGGGGTCGTAAGCATAGATCTAAGTCTCGTCGCCAGTTATAATGCGTTTCATGACATCCTGGTAGTCGGAAAGCATTGTTTCACACACTTCAACGCGACGCCTTTTTTCCAAAAAAATTCAATGTTTTCGGTACCAGTCGAGATTTGACGCGCTTGAGGCCCAAAGCATCCTTCAAAATGATATTGACTGAGCCTTTCGATAAGCCAACTTCATCAGCAAGGTCTTTAATCGTTAATCGATGGTTTTTCAACACCAAATCTTTGATTTGTTGGACGTGAGCTTCATCGGTTGAGGTTGATGGTCGCGCAGAACACTCTTCGTCTTCGACACGTTCACGGCCGGCTTGGAAATCACTTTACCACTTGTAAACATTTTTTTAGACATAGCCTCATCATCAAAGGCTTTCTGCACCATCCTCAACGTATCCGCAGCAGAAAATTGATTCCGCAAACAAAATTTAATGCAAATTCTTTGCTCAATAAATTTCGACATCGCAAAAAACGAAAAACTCACTTTTAGCAGCTCACAAAACGACGCGTATCTCAAACACTATGAATATATTTTGACATGAAATTTCACATAGATGTCACTGACTTACCAACTTAAAAAGAAAGAAAAATTTCCAAATCCTTCGACGCGCGCAGTTTAAATTCATATGTCACCTTATTTTTTGGACACAGTAGTATGTTTAAATAAGACTTATTTTATGAAAACAAAAAAACATAAATAATTAGCAAAATGTAATAATAAATTAAAAAATCTATTTTATATAAATTTACTAGTATATTGAAAAACTAAACACTAAATACAGTTTAAAAAAAGCGTAAGCAAATCCCACGAAGGTACTATAAAGATTTAAATCAAGATCAATTAAATTCATAAAAAAAAGAATTGCTCTGAGATAAATCACCGCTGTATTAATTTAAATTGTCTTATGAACTTTATTTATTCAAGTTGTTAAAAATGTCTTGACGATCTTCTAGAAGTGATCGCAAAAATATTAATTCTTCGACAATTTTTACATTTAATCGATATCTGAATTCGTTTTTCAACAGATTTATTTCAGGAAACTTTGGCTTGGTAGTTACACAGCAGTGTGGTAAAACGCATAGAGTAAGCATGAATTCGAACAATTTACTAAACATTAGTTCTTCCATAATACTTGATGTCTTCTTAAGTGAATACCAAAAATGAATTAAGTCTTTCTATACTTTTGTCAGCGATATGTTGCAATAGCATGGACCATCTGGTCATAAGCTTAAGCTGCTTTCCATCCCACACACCACGCATGATCCGGGGCACACTGATTGGTAGGACTTAGCTTAGACTTGGCATCAGCGAAAGCTTGATCTATTCATCAATTTTTTTCGGCACATGTTTGCTAAGGCGGTTCTATCTAGTGAACTCCTAAAGCCCTTTTTTTGTGTTGAACATACGTCGAACAATACCAGTAAAGACTGATCGGAACCGTCCGATTCTCACACTACGTCGAGTTCAGGAAAATTGCAACGATTATAGAAATCGATTCGTTGAATTCGAAATTCAAGGATTCGGTTATACTGCAAAAGCTTTCAAGCGCGCAATGTACTATGCGTAAGATTTTTATAAGTGTTAACAATAGTCGAGGACAAAACAGATATAATGCAGCTCCCAACAAACCGAATGGCATCATATTCAATCACCTTTGTCCAAGCAAGAAGTCTTATCTATTTGTGGACGATGCGATAAAGTCCGTAACATCACAATAAAGACTACAAGGACTAGCGTTTATAAGGAAAACAACCAAGGAGTACCATCACCTGCACCCTAGCAACCAACATTTTTGAATAGGACTTATTAAAAGTTAAAGATTGAGAATTGTATAAACCACAAAGATGTAAGCTTTTCAAAAAAAAAATTCAAAGATACTTTTTCCTTAACTTCTGGCATCGAACCCACGTCATCGAGCCGTTTTATTTTCTATAATTTAAACGCCCTTTGCTTGGAGCTCGTATCTGTATTAACACTTTTAGCTCAGTGCTAATAGAAACCCCCACAAATATCAATGCAAGATAGGAAGCTCCAGCTTAGGCTCAGACTGTCTACTGAAATTCGAATTTTTTCGGCATTCGAATCAAGTCATAAAAAATACCTCACTGAACATGATATTGTATTGGGCTCTACTCCTTGTTTATAAGATAATTCTGAGTCCTATTCAGCACACCTTAATGAAAACTTCTTCCCGATTGAGTTGGTTCCTTGTTGTTCAAGCTTTTCACCCCTCATTTCATCTTTTTATAGAAATCAGATAAAGCTATCGACATATTTTTCTTTTAAAGTTTTGTTTGCTCGTAGATTGCAGGAAGCTTTCCGCACCATAATCGCTTTTGTTCTTAACTACACACGTTTGCGTGGAACTAAAAGTATCTGCAAACAATATTTCAGGAAACAATTGTTCAAAAGACCATAAGACTGAATATAAATTGTTCCTTCTAAGGAATTCTTCAATGAATGTCTATAAGAGCTTTTAGTCCATCGGGTTGGGGCGAATCAAGTCAGCAACAGTGTTACGGAATTGATTCCAACTGATAGTGGGGGTCGCATTTGCAATTAAATTCAGTTAAGCCAAGCTGATGTACAACTTTATTTACATAAATTATTCAATTTTAATTAAAATTCAACATGAAGTGGGTGGTATCTTGTTTGCGTAGCACTTTCAGGAGCAAAGTACTGACAGAATCATTATTTGTCACTTGCTTTCCTCCACTGCTACAAGTAAACCTTGTATACCTAAGGACTATCGGATTATAGCTTAGATTTTATTTTACTAAGAGTAGGTTGGTTTGGAGTGAAGGTTTTGAATTAATTGCAACATTCGAAAGTTTGTAGATGTTTTCGTATGAGAATTTTTACAGAAATAAGAAAACATTGGATTCCAAGAAATATTCCATTATAAATGAATAACCTGCATGGTGTCTTGTAACTAATTATATGCCAAAAACCGTTGTAAATTGTATTGTTTAAAAACAATTTTGTGAATATGGCTATCACAGATACGTTTTACTCAAGCACAGACCTCTTTAACACTAGAACTCCTTAACCGCTAGAACTGGTAATTTAACAAACCCTACAGAAAGAAATTCAAGGCAGTCAAATCACATGACAAAGGCGGCTAATTGACATTTCCATTTCTTGAGATAATTCGCTCACCAAAAGTTTGTTACAACAAAATGGCTTGACCCACTGAATGGTATTTTAGACCATGCCATTTGTTTCTTACTGGATCTTTGTTGATAAAATGGGTCAATTATTCGATTATGCACAATGCACTTTTCGAGTTATAAAGGGCTATCGAGAATATTGTGACATATTTTTACAGCCAGAATTTAACCTAGAAAATTAATTGACCGCAAAAATTCGGTTTATCTTTCAGTTGAATTGAATTGAAGAACCTTCATAGAGCGAACGATGTTATGGATGGTTCACTTGCTTAAACTTTCGCACCAATTCGATCTAGCATGGTAGAACCCCAAGATCTCTCTTCTTCCACGAGGCTTATGGCGCGTTTATTGAATATTGGATTATTATGGAATCCGAGTTCCTAAAGCGCTCCGTACGAACTTATATATAAAAATATTGATCCACTTTATTGCGAAAAAGCTGCTTAGTTGCATGCTCATAAGGTCCTCAAAATGCGCGTAGTGCTTTTGAAGTTAAATGTACAAACGGCTAGGCTTCAAGTTCAAGTGATAGGCCCAACGTTCGAATCCAAGTTATTCGTTCAAGTTCAGTCACAATTTGCCATTGGGATCAAGTTAATGGTGCTATCACTGGATTGGTCGACCAGCGATAGTATTCTGACTGATTGCTGGCGTTGTTGTAGTGGTTGCTGTGTCAGCTGCTGGAATTTTTTGGTTCTGAAAAATTGTGGTTTGTATAGATGTTGCCATTGGTTCCGCTGTGAAGTCATAACACTAACAGCAGAGTGTTGAGCAAATCTTCCAAATTTTCAAAGTATATCAAACTAATGTCGATTTATATCCTGCGAATAAAGCGAGAGGTAATAAATCCATATCAAATAATTCGTCCCATTTCGGGCTACAACCACAGAATTGAATTGAAACCAATTACATATGAGTTTCTCAAACCACCACATAACCTTTCGTTATTCCCCTTATTCGTCCCCTCGCTCAATGCAAAATGCAATGTAACAATATTTTTGATATATCCTCTTGAGAACGAGCGTATAAAAAACAAATTTCAACGATTTCTAAACGCTATTAGGGAATAAGTCTTCGCATTTGAAAGACACGTGCCCAGTCTGACAGCTTGTTTGACTGATAAGCCTGTTGCTTTAAAAAAAATACCCTTTACAAGAAATATAATTTAAGTAACTGTCAAGACAGGCTCGGTAGTAGCATTTCTAGTATGCCAATACTTTAGGAAAAACCATTCATCCGATGTTTGTTCCCACTCGCGAATAAGAGTCTATGAAATATTTTAAGTGTAAGTCGAGAGAATGGACCATCATGCTCCAGTTAAAAAAGTGTATTCATTAATTAATGTTGTGCATTTTAAAATTTGTTATGTATCAACTGAAAACTCTATCACACCACCCCGGAGGATGAGCGTGTTAAAGTTTTTTTTACGGATTTTCCTCCGTGCACTATTCACGAAAAACTACTGTTTCAACGAAAAAATGAGGATTCAAAAGTAGTTTTGTTTTGTTTGGTTGCAGAATGATTATTGGAATACCTAAGTACTAACAAGACTTTAACAGTTTTAACATTGAAAGTTGCTCGTCTTATTCATCGTGATTAATGAGTGTGTTCCGATCAAAAATAACTATTTTTCCGTGTACACAATTCATACACATTTTTGCTACTCGGGAGCATTTCAATTCCACGTCATGACATTGAAAAACTGCACTGTAATTTCCGTTACTGTTACGAAAATGTGTCTCAATAAGCGTAGGAGGTACTTGCTATTTTCTACCCTCACATTTTTTCACCCCATACCTCAAGATCTGCATGCTGTCCAAGCCATTCCAAAGGAAATGACGCTTTATTAAATTTCAAATCTGGCAATTTTTTTTGTTGGGCTTAATCTGTGCAAATTCTGATTTTCTTTGTTGCCAAAATAATGAGTTTTATAAAAATCGTACTCCGATAACACCCATCATGAGTGACCTCTAGTTAGGCTTCACAAGGGCCTGAATTTTCACTGGAGTTTTCATATACCATCGATCCCTTAGGTGAGCCTAAGCTGCACTTTTATTGAACCTTCTGTGCAATATAACGATTATCGGACGACTTGTATGGGGCAAGGACGCACCTTCCGTGAACCATAACTCAGAAAAGTCAAAATCTCTAAATTCTGGCAATTAAAAATCGTTTATCAATCTGAAAAGGCCTTACAAAAGCTGAAAAATTCAAAAAATTCAAAACATTCAAACACTTAAAACAAGTTTCAAAAATGCGTTTGAATTTCACAATATTCATACTTGATCGATTTATGTGCCGTAGGGTATGTACTTATGACCCAACCCTCTATGCAAATATTCTATCGTCCAACTTAAGCGAAACCATTAACTACCCGAACTTATTATAAAATGTACCCATAAACGGCTCAAGGTTTTCGTTATAAGTTTTAACATATCAAGCTAGTAAGCGGCTGGCCTTACCTTCATTAAATTACATAGGAGTAACATGTGATTATGTCCTTTCATACAAGGATTACATTTTAAATACGTGTGAGAAATATTTCACCTGATTCCACCCTCATTTCCATCATATTTATCGCTATCCTTTAGAACGATACAACAGCAAAAAAAAAAAAAAAATAGGAAAAAAATTGCAAAATTACAATGGAGCCAGCGACGACCGTCAACGATGCTTGAAAAAAGGAATTTCCCACAAGCAGTTGTCCTATTTCACTTGCCAATTTTAAATTCCAATTTACATCGTAAATGAGTGTAAAGGATTTGCCAGAGAATAAAATACACGCTTTCGGAAGTAAATCCGTAATCGCGTTTACAAACCACTGTACTTCGAATAGAAAAATTTGACACAAGGACATGTACATATATTTGAATTTGTATTATACGACTTCAATTCACTTTGCATGGAATTGAATTCATTGCGAGGATTAAATAAATCGCCAATCATATTTAATGCAGACAGCAAATATTTCAAGTATTTTATTTTTGTCATTGAAAGAATCATTGATTCAGTTCATTTACATTTGCGACTTTGGACGGTGAACCTTAGACTGTCAGACCAGTAGGGAAACAGTCGACTGGTGAGTTGATGATCCTTTTGATTCATATCGCCAAGAAGAAAGAAGAAAAGTTAATTTGACAAACGGCAAAAAAAATTAAAATGCTGCTTAAAATATTTTTTGCTGACGCTAAGAGTCTTACTTGAAAATGAAAATAAAAACAAAAAAAAATTAATAAATAAATCTCTTTAAAATCAATAACAATTACAAAGCGTTAACCATTTCCTTAATATTTTAAATTTGTTTTTATTTTTTTTAATATTGTAATAGGACTATCGGTTGAAAATGTGTTATTGCAGACAACTTCATATCTTTTACTCTGAGGTGAATTTTGACCATGACAGCTGTCACATCAGAAACTTCATGTCTTTCTTTAATTATTTCAGTCTAGGTTATTGGTCATAAGTGAAAACCCACAAGTTTTTGTAAAGCCATAAAATGTCTACATTCGTGCCATCAAAACGACATTTGCGGGAAGTTTTAATGTGCTTATTTCATTTAAAGAAAAAAGCAACCGAAGCGCATCAATTGCTTACCGAAGACAAAGAACGCCCCGGCCAGGTGAAAAAGTTTGAAGACCATGAATTGGAGGCATTGCTCGATCAATATTCGTCACAAACGCAAGAAGAACTTGCAAAATCACTTGGCGTCACTCAGCAAACCATTTCCGATCGTTTGAAAGCAATGGGAATGATCCGAAAGTTAGGACATCGGGTTCCATATGAATTGAAGCCACGAGACGTCGAACGCCGATTTTGCATGTCCGAAATGCTGCTTGAACGCCACAAAAAGAAGTCTTTTTTGCATCGAATCGTCACTGTCGATGAAAAATGGGTCATTACGAGAATCCAAAACGTCGGGAAACGTATGGATACCCTGGACATGCCTCAACATCGACGGTCGTTCAGAATATTCATGTCCTGAAGGTTATGCTGTGCATTTGGTGGGGCCAGAAGGGTGTTGTGTATTATGAGCTGCTAAAACCGAATGAAACAATCACAGGCGAGGTCTACCGACGACAATTGATGCGTTTGAGCCGAGCACTGAAGGAAAAACGGCCGGAAACGGTCGCAAAACACGATAAAGTGTGTTATTTTGCAACATTACAATGCTCGGCCACATGTTGCAAATATCGTCAAAACTTACCTTGAAACGTTCAAATGGGATGTCCTACCCCACCCGCCGTATAGTCCAGACCTTGCGCCATCCGATTACTATCTCTTCCGATCGATGCAACATGTCCTGACTAACCAGCAATTCCGTCATTTCGATGATGTCAAAAAATGGATCGATTTGTGGATTCCGGCCAAACCGGTCGAATTTTTCAGAACGGGTATCCATGAATTGCCAGCAAAATGGGAAAAATGCGTGGCTAGCGATGGGCAATACTTTGAATATTGAATTTATATCTATTTTTCCTCAATAAAGCATTGATTTTTGAAAAAAAACGACATTTTCAACCGGTAGTTCTATTAGCTTAATTTGTGAAATGGTTTTCGTATAACCTACACGATGCATTGTATCGCTCAAATTAATTTCTTATTCTTAAAGAAACTTTTTCGATGTTAGCCATTGCGTGGAGATCTCCCGTGGAATAGTGTCATGGCGGATTAAGCATCATTTTAGCACATTTACCCCAAACAGGTGACCCAAATAACATAATGATTTGAAAGATAAGGTTTGATACGATAAGCTAAATTCCGGCACAGAGTTTCGACTTTCTGTTAATAAATAATAGATTTTCACAGCCATGTAGATCTTGTTTATTACTTGCTGTATATGAAGTCCAAAAGTAAGTGTTTTGTGTAAGTGTACTCCTAAGTACTTAGCACTTGATTTTCACTGTGCTTTAATGCCATTATTTCGAAGCATGTTGCTGGATAAGAAACAAGCTTTCCTTTTCCTTGCAAGTTGGCAATGTTAAAACCAACGGAATCCGATAAATAAAGACATGTATCATAACTGATTTGCAGTTATTAAAACTAGCAAAATCATATGTAAATATATTGTACAGGAAAGGACCTAGGACACATCTTTGTGGTACCCCGGCAAGGATTTCATATAGATTAGACAAGCAATTTTTGACTAAAACCTTAAAAAAATCTTTCAGATAAGAAGAAATCTATGATTTTTATACTGAAAAGTGAAAAATCAAGAACTAAAAATTTGTGTACGAGATACTCGATATCTTGTTAAACCATTTCTACACCTTTCCTTTATTTAAACCACATTTCATGTCTTTTGTTATTTGATCAACTTGTTGTTCTATACTATGACAACTTCTAGCCTCAAATTGTTCCAATGGTAGGATACCATGCGTGCTTAAATGAAGCACAATTTTATTCTTAGTAGACTTACGGGTCCTATAACTGCTTGTTGATGTAGGATTTTTCACACAATATTGTATTGGAATTATTTTGGCTTCTTTCCATTGCATTGTGAAGTTAGCAGTTTTTAAACAGGCAGTTAAAAGAACAAGTAAAAATTTTACACCTGTTCTGGGTATATTTTTTAAAACGATATTTTTCAAAATATCGAACCATGGACTCTTGGCATTTTCCAAACTAACTAGTTTATCTTTAACATCCTGTAACGTTATTATATAATCATAAACTTGGTTTTGTTGAGATCTTATAAACGCTATTGATTGTTTTTCAGCGGTTTCATTGTGACCACTGCTCGCAATACTGTTACATGCTAGGTGATTTTTTTAAAATTCATGTGCTACGGGATTCGTTTTATCGTAGAACAGAATTCCCCGTTTTCTTGATTCCAAAATGGCTTTCTAGCCATCTGTTGGTTTGTTAAGAATTGACCATATGAGGGGCTTAAAAGGTACATATGTGATGAATGCGTCACTTTTACCAACTATGGAAGTTACAGAGCCAATTGTGCCGTGTACATGATCTTACTGAGTCGATTCTAGAAACGGACGCGGATTGCTAAATTTGCTTAATAAGCAATCTGTGTCATTGTAAAATGTCAGTGAGTGGACCAAATCCTGCATCCCACATTTGTAGGTTCGATCCTCTTCTCTTCTTCATCTCCAATTCTCGATTTCTAACTCCCACAAACATAAAACCTGTTGATTTATTCATCGCATTCGCCTCGAGATTTCCTTTTCGGAATCAAGACTTACAAAAAATGTGAAGTGATTTTATATTTCCAAGTTTTTTGTTTACTCTTGAATAGATTGAGTCTAGTCTTCCACAAATTCCAACGAGTCAAAGGCTTCTCCCGGGATGTTGGTTGGGCGGGTGTGTATCCTTTTAATTTTTTTCCAGGATCGTTGTACACAAAAGTCTTACAGTGATAAAGCCTGTTTCGTTAAGGCTATGACAAGGAGATTGTATCTGACAAGTGACCACAGGAAAGCCGACAGTCACTGACACTGACATACTTTCAAGCGAGGAAGAGATAAGTTGACTTTCCAGTATGGATCTTATCCAGATTCGCAGATGTTAGTCAAGTGGCCCATTGAGTTGGTTATGAAGCTGTATCTGGTGTCGTCGAAAACCCCCAATATGCAGGAAGGCGTTAAGATCTATTTCCTTTGAGCAAAATGCCTTTTCAAGTCAGTTGACTTTCCCTTCCTGTATGCATATTGGTTGGGATGCAGGGGAGAGTGAATTTTCAAGTATCCCCTAATATGCAGTACTATAAGTATTTCCACAGTGTTAAGGAAAAAGAAGGACAGACTTAAAGGCCTATAAGGTAGCTCCGGAGATCTGTTTTAAGGTTTTGGTATAAATAAAACGTTTACCTGTCTCCAGACCAGGAGAATATGTCCCCAATTGAAACTAGCCTTTAACAAAGCAATGAGAACCGGTTGGATTAGGTCCATGTCTTTCTGGAAATGAAGAAAAATGCATTTGATATTATAGACTTTTAGCCCTTTAGTTAGAAAAGCGCGCCCTATGACGGCAAACAATGGTTGAATCAACCGTTGCGAAAGACGGACCTGTGAAGTGAACTCTCAACAGCGTTATAAGAGTATCGGCATAGAAAGTAGAACGTCCTACATTATTTGAATGATCCTTGCTAATGACTTTTTGGATTCATTTTGTGCTTAAGTCCTTACTACTAAATTCAAGGCAATACTGAAAATGTTTTAATAGAATTTGATTATGAGACTTTGTCTGGAATTCTCAAATCAGTATTTGGTGTCACTTTATGATGAGCCGAAATTGAATTTTTTTAACTCTCCCGAGGAAATCAAATTCCTTGCACTTATCAGCGAAATAACCACATCCAACCCTTGTCCGTTTGTAATTTGCATATGGACTTGACACCAGAACCGCATTTTGTCAGAATGTGTCATTCCTTCCTTCAATTTTAATTTATTCACACACACCAAAGTGTGGACTACTTTTAACGTCAGATGATTTAATTAACTGGTGACATGAAGCCAACTGACAAATCAATGAAACATCGTATTCCAGGATTGCCAATGATTCGAAAAATGAAATGAAATGCAAACCGAAAACTCCCTGAACTTATTTTAAGTCTCATTTCCAAAGAATGTTTGATTTCTTCGCATTCCCCCTCGATGACATGGATATGAAAAAGCAAGCGGTTATGTAAACCTTAAATCCCATATCCTTTGTCAAGGTCCTTGTCAAGGAAATTAATTGCGGTTGCTTGACTAATTTCCCTTTGCCACCACGCATGATAAAGTTTAATTCAGAATGATGGCGTTACTAAGCGTAGATTTGTCAACATCACCCAAATCTATGTCCTTTTCAAACAAACGCTCCATGCTCCCCGAATTATCCTTATCTCTTTTGATTGTTTCGTTTTTCTTATGCTTCTTGCTGTTGCTATGCCTATGGTTGAAGACAAAGTGGTGAAACAAAGATAGAAGTCTTCGGTGAAGAAAGTCATAAGTCCTTAAGTCCTTTTTGCTAACCAAATTGATTTTGTTGTTTCAGTATAACTTGTTTAAAATGTAGGCTTTTCTCTTGTTGATTTTGCTGTTGCGGGCGCAGTATTCCTGTGGAGCCTCGTAAAACTTTTTCAATTAATTTCTTTCATAAGCACAGAAGTCTGGTTGTGTGTATCTTCGAATTGGGAAGTCGTCTCTGAGATAAAAAATTGATTAATTAAAATAGATGACATGGGTTGGTTAATTGGCTGGCAATGTCGAATTGATGGGACGAAAGTTTTTTTTTTAACATTTTTTTTCCATTATTGTACGCGAGAAAAATGTACATTCGCTCCCTGTTTTCTTGCTGTGAGGCACTCACAAGCGTTTCGTTAGCTTTTCTTTCCTTTATTGAAACGCCAAATCCAGATCCGAAAACCACAAATGTGATACTCTGTTAACAAATTTAATTTGCTCCTTATTAAGTTGTTGGGTGTTTTTTTTAAGTAATTTAAGTCCTTTTATCTCAGCGATTTGTATGTTAGGCGTTGATCATGCCTTAGGGAATGTTTCGGTATTGTCAGATTGTACGAAGGCAATGCGTCATCTTTAGTTGGTTAAAGCCCGATTCACAACGCCACTTTGACTGCGTCGCATTGACAGCACTTACACGACGCGCTTCAGGCGCTTTGACATATGTTTTGACAGTCAGCTGCTTGCAAAAACACCAAAACAAATATCATTCTATTTTCGTGGTTCAGGTAACGAGTCGTAGAAATGTTGCTTCATAAAGTATAAATTAAAATTATTCCTAACACGAAATTTCACTTTTTAACTAAGAGTCGTTTACCGATAACTTCTTCGTTTGAATTATCCAGAATTCCATCTTGGGCTTCTCTTTAATTCCCAGTTTGTCTGAGAAGAAAATAGATCAGATTTGTGTAGAAACGGATTCAAAAACCGACTGGATACCGGCCACAAAGGCTCTTAAACCTTAGTTTGCAGTCCCCAACCGACATGAAGGATATTTTTGTACACTTTCAAAAATAAATATGCAATCACAATTCCAATTACCTGGTGTATTATAAATAAAAATAGAGTTGTTAGAAGGTCAGCTCATTTCCCTTATATGGGCTCCCGGTCACAGTGACATCCCAGCTAATGAGAGGGCCGTTGAACTTGCTAGGCAGTGATATGCCCTTCAGCGCTGGCCTGTAGGGGAGGTTTTCGTCTCACTACATGCAGTTAAGGCTATTATATCCTCATACTTCCTTGAAGCAGCACACCTAAGATGGGTCAGTCTGACGTTCTGTGCAACATCAAGGAAAATATGGCCTGAATACAAACAATCAAAAACAAAAGATCTCCTTCAGCGAACCCGTCATGATATTGCTAGACTAGTCGCGGTCTGCACAGAACACTGGACGATTGAAGATCATGCCGTTGAACTAGGCAACCCCCGCAATTCCCACTATCGCAGCTGCAAAAAAACAGCTGCGAGTGACATCTTACTCACTTCTTTTGCGCCTATCAGGCCCTTGCTTTAGCTAGACAGCGAGCGTTTGGTAGATCATTCTTCAAATCAATTGAGGCGATTTTTGCTTAGGATATTATGCAGCTAATGTCCTTCTTAAATACATCAGGTAAGATTTCGAGATATAATTTAGTTCTCACTGAACCACCACTCCCGCATAAGCGCAATTCATTTTTGTTCAAATGACATACTCTGAAAAGAATATTTTCGAATTTTTTTATGGGCAGTTGTGTCTCTATCACTGTCCCTCTCAAATGTCAAAGCGAAGCAAAAGTTCACGTTTCGGCGCTCTTTAACGTGGTTCTTACGAGTCATTATGTTTGTCAACTCAACGCGATGCAGTCAAAGCGTGTGTGTGAATGGAAATACACATTTCCTATGTTAAAACAACTGCGTTGCTTCAAATCTGTTAACGCAACGCAATCAAAGCGATATTGTGATTCGCGCATAATTTACTTCTGTTTTTTTGTCAATCTTAATGTTTGAAAAAAATTCTGTTGGAGGAAGAGTGGAGCAAGGACCAAGCTTAGCGACGGTCACATTAAAAAAATTCTCCAGCTCAGCACGATGCCATTTTTTTTTCATTTTCCTTTTAAGTGTGGAAGATTTTTATGACTCTCCATTGACATCAAGTTTACCGAAAGAAAGAAAAGTCTTCGTATGAAATGAGGCACACACCCTTTTCCAAAGCCCTGTTTGAGGCTTCGAAACAATTAAGAGCCAGAATTTGTCAATAGAGCAGAAGACTGGAATTCATGAAAGACCGAAAAGAAAGCTCTTGGTTGATTGCTGCAGAGGCACACACTTTGTTACTGGCTGCAGGTAGCCAGTCGCTAGCTACTTTAACGCGTAGCCAGTTGATAGCTACCTATAGGATTCCAGAGACAGAATGGTCATCCTCCAGAATGCTCCTCTTCTGTGGATAATATTTCCACCTTAATCTTATTGTACCATCACGAATCTATGGAATATGAAGGAGCAGAATTGCTCAGTATATCCGGCAAGTCGGGGAGTTGATCTTTGTCATTTTATGTCATCGTGTAAAGAGAATGTATTGTAGTTCCCAGGGACTGTTTTTTATATATATTAATGCTACTTTAACCGTAATAATTTTTGAAGGTCTTCAGACCACAGAACCCAAAGCATCCGTCGATGAAATGCATCATCATAAGTTTCATTTTTCTTTTTGAATACTAAAAATCTCCGAATGAAGGGCTGCCTCAATTGCACCAATTATGAGTATGTGTTCAAAAGCAGCTCCCTTCAGCTCTTCCCTAAGAAATTTCTAGAAATATCCGATTAACATTGCTTATAGATCAATCTTCGTAAGTCAGTTGACAGAAAGTTGCTTGAATATTAAATGGTCCAGCGAAGTTTTCGGACGTCCAATATCTTAAACCTGCTAACATGACCCCACAGTTTCCCTTCTCTCAATTTCAATTTAAAAATTTCTTTTACCAAAAACCAAACGCATTTCGACCACACGCTCATAAGCATTTGACATTGGAAACTGCAAACTTCAGCCATTAACCTTTTCAATTTTCAATCTTGCACCCTTTGCACAGGCAACCTAATTCCCGTTTGCATTTGGCTACACTGTTTTCTTTTACTAAAAAAAAAAATGGCGATCAACAAAAGTGGTATGCTATATGGAAATGTGAAAAACTTCTTCGTAGCGGGCGCTCAAAACAAATTCGATTTGCATTTGTTTTCATTTAAAAAAAAAGAAAAGAAAAAAACTCCAGTTGAAAGTTATCCGCTGTGCTTTTGTTTTCGGTTGGCTCATAGTTTGGCCTCGCATTGCTATTTTTGTGTAGGAAAACTTTTCAACCGTTGAGGAGCAGTTGGAAAATCAACTGCTGCAGCGAGGGAAAATGCAGTTGGCGAAAAACTGATTTCTGGCATGCAAATTACTTGAAAGTTGTGCAACTGTACGAGTGTATGACACCATGACGGTGAAGGGTAGTAATATTTCTTCAATTAATTAAACAGCAAAATTTTCCGGGTAATTTCTTGGCTGCTGTTGCACAACAAGACGCCAAGGACTACGGCACAGTTGATGACTGTTGTTATGTTACTGCAGTACTAGCTGTCAGGAAACCAGGCATGTTGTTGTAACAACTGTTGCTTTCGAAATTTTATTGCAAAACTTTGAGGTTGTTTTCTAAAGATTTTCTTATCCTCAAGGAGCGAAAGTCCTGATGATAATACAGTGGGATACGAAAAACGATGAAACGCCATTAGAACTAAATCACAAAGGAAACATAATTAGAGCAAAAAAAAAAAACAAAAAAAAGTGTCCAGTCACCTCCATCATCACACTCTGCCATGCAAGTCACGAAAGTTAAATGTTGTTCCATGTTGACCAAACACTTTAGCCGAAATCCTATTCCGTCGGGGCGCTTTTTGTCCTTTGAAACAAAAAGTGCCAACTCACATCCATTTACTGTTTGATGGGGAAAATTTCATTCAGGACTTTTCACCATGACAAATGACACGCGCCCCACAGTTCCAATCCTTTGCGTATACAATTCTCGGCGTCGTCGTCGTAGGTGGATTAGGCAAACATATTCACTGGGTTGGAAGAAAGAAAGGCGTTAATTCTAATGTGTTGCCGCTTGGGTGGAAGTGTAAAAAAGGAGCTTTATTCAATTAAGTTATCGCTCCAAGGAGGAAATTGTGTGAACAATGGATTTAGAATGAGTCAAGATAGGCAAGTCCTTAGAAGTGTATGCGTGCCGAAAGTCGAATCGAAATTGAGTTTTAAAATTCTTGACAATGAACTGAGGGGTTGTTGATGTGTTTGTTGACATTTGTGCTAAAACATGTCGTCATCGGGGAGGAATTTCGTCATGTTAGTCATAATTTAATAAACATAAAAACAATCTTAACTGGAGCGGAAGACATGTCGCTGCCATGACTTGGTGCAAATGGAAATGGGTGCGAATATATTAAATGCAAGGGAGGCGACGTATGAAGCTAAAGCAGTTTTCTAAAATGTGTTATCTAAGAGTTGAAGATTTGACGAATACGATGATATTTTTTGCTTATTTGAGTTTAAAAGAGACTCTTTTTTTAACGCGATAAGCTTTATGGGATGGTTTCCTTGAAAAATTGACAGAAATAGTGTATAACCTAAAAATCTATTTCTCAAACACTGGCTGAGACAAATTCTCAATATCAACAGCTTAAGCATTGTGGAAGTAAAGAAATTTATAAATCATATCTTGGGATAAATATCACCTCTACAACCGATATATTTATAAGGATCCGGCGAAGATTCATCGCAGGCAATCGATACTCCTTCCAAAGGAAGATCGAACACTAAGAGCGGTCTACAGTGATGTAGACCTTATCCAGGAGACGAAATTTCGATAACTGAAATGGCTAGTCCGCCTTGAGCGAATAGGCAACAGTGCTCCAGCTAAGCTCGTCTACGAATCCCTGTCGAGCAAAGAGAGAAGAGGGCTACTCCCATTCAAGACCGTTGGGCTTAACAACGAAAAGCAGTTTGCTTGAGACCGTGAAGTATGGGAAGATGCAGGCTCACGCTTAGGTCCAATGATCGATATTGAAAAACTTGGGAAATAAAAGAGTCTAAAATTGTCAAGGCATAAGCCGATGTAGACAGCAACGGCCAGGGTGGTATACCTTATATATATAAATTAGCCCTATGATAGACGGACGAAGGGATGGATGGAACCCTGAGCCTTAAGTTAGGTTGTGCAGGGCTTTGAAGTGCTTCATAAGATACTAGGCACCATACTGGACCCATCGCGATCCCTGATACGGAGCAACAGCCTTAAAACTTTCCTCGAGACAATTTATTTTCCCACAAAATTTCAAGATGCTTTGTAGTTGATGCTTTTTACTTCCTCAATGGTTTCAAAAAAGTAGTTGCCCGTTTTCTACGGCTTCTAGCTATACCCTGTCATTCACATAATAAATGATCACCGCAGTATCTTCATTCGTCCGTGACCGAGACACCCAGTCTACTTGCATGCCCACCGCTATCCTCAGCTGCTTCCGATACCGATTTCATTTCTAGTAGTTCTGCAGCCTTAAGAACTGCTTGAACCTCTGCCTGAAAAACGCTATAAGCATCTGGTAGTCTTAAAGCGTAGCTAAGGTCTTGGTTTGTGAAAAAGACCAGACCCTGTTCCCTCTATGCTCTTAGAGATATCAGTGTATACTTCAATTTCGTTCTGCTGTAATGCTTCTCTTGCTTGCCACTACACTACTTTTTCTCAAAAGCCCTTTGTTTGAAAGCCTAAGTGCGCTTTTTCGCGCTTGAAGTCTTATCTGTATGTCAAGAGGCAGCATATGGAGAAATACATCCAGTGCTGCCGTGTTGGAAGTACGTAGCACACCTGTTGTGGCAACACTGGCTCTCCTCTGTACTACTGCTAATTTGCTCAAAGTCGTTGCCTTGAGGGTTGCTTTCCATCAGACTAGAACTCCAAACGTAAGTATGGGTCTGACTATCAATAGCTAGAGTCAGTGCATTATTGCTGATTTGAGTCCCCAAGTTTTAGGAAAACAAATGAAAATGAAATGAAATGTTCAAGATCGAGTTTAATTTTCTATCAAGAATTATTCCTTAAAATTTTGTGTTTTCATTCATTCATTCATTCATTCATTCATTTTATAGAGACATACATAAAAAATTACATGTTTTTTTTTAATACATTTGGTTTCAATTAGCCGACTGTAATAATTTTATCTGGCACAACAATATTTATCGATATTGGTATAGATACATATTATCTAAAGAACAATTTCATTTACGAAAACCTTATAAATTTTACAGTGTAATAAGTGAAATATGCTTGCTCCCGGCATACTTTAACAATTTGGCTCTTGTAGGCCGACTTAAAATTAATGACTAGACAAATAAAACACGATAAGCTAATTTTGCTTAAATCTAAGTGGGAGGAGTGACGCGCAGGTTTGACATACTGACTTAATTCGATATATATCAATGTATATACGAACAAGTCATACGAAACCAGCACGGACTATCACAATATTATTTCTGTTTAAATATAATACCAAAGTATACAGTATGCAATACAATTACTTTGATGTGTTATTTTGTGTTTTCTTGTGAACAAAACCAACTCCGTTTTCGCTGGATTGGCGTTTAACCCACTGAGGGCTGTTTGACCATATTCAAGTATTTCACTTAACGTGTCTTACATATCCATAGGGATATCCCTTGTTCGATTTCTATTTTATATAGAACGTTTTTGATTGTGAGGCTCGTTACATTATTAAAAGCTCCCTCCTTATCTAGGATTCGTAGAGCGAATTCATGGTGATAATGGATATCTTTCTATTTTCTTTCTATCTCGTGTAGTGCTGTCTCCGTTGATTTACCCTTGAGGTATGCATGTTGTTCATAGCAGATCATCACTACATTTACTCCTAATGTGGATATCCAGAAGCCTCTTTCGCTACTGTTTGACCTTGTTTACCGGCTTTTGGTATGAAGACAACAGTCACTTCCCTCCAAGCTAGTGGAATATATACTATTTTAAGGCCCTTAGTATTCACCGGGCTTCATGAGGTGTTTTTTGAAGCATGATTGGCCAAATGCCATCTGGCCCTGGAGATTTATATGATGAGTGTGACCAAATGGCCCACCGTAGCTTCTTCCAGCAGACTAACTCATCTAATTTATCATCTGATAATGATATATGTTACTGTGGGCTAAACAACACTTCAGCCATTTGTACAAAAAACAGTTGATGTGTTATATACTCATCCAAGAAGTACACACGGCTAAATGCAACAAAAGCTACGAAAACATTCTTGTGCTCTTAAACCAAACGAGTTCGGCTAATGAAGAAGAAAGATACCCTACCTATTAAAACGTGCTCTTCCAACTTACCGGACATCGAATCCCTTCAACTGGATATTGGACAACTATTCGACATCTATTGAAAGCATGTACGCAAGATATTGGGGAATACTGAACAAAGTCATAAACGCCCTGACTTTTCTAATTCAGCATCCTTAAGTTTGTGAAAACTGGCCTGACTGGTCTACAGACTAAATTTCAAAAAAGGCGACACAACATCACAAAATATGCGAAGTTTCAAAAACTGGCGATATACGTAGGCTGCTAGGTAAATTTCTGGCCTAATAATGAAAATGCGAATATTTATCATCAAAAGTGGTTTTGTTTTTCAAAGTATTCTCCAGCATGATTTATACACTTTTGCATGCGCTAAAACCAATTGTCGAAACACTTTTTCCACTCCGATTGAGACACCTCCAAAACATGGTTTTTGAACGCTTCAACAGCATGTTCTGGCGACGAAAATTGTTGACCAGACATTTTTTTCTTGATGTGCGGGGAAAAAAAGATGTCATTGGGTGCCAAGTCAGGGCTGTACGGCGGATGACTCATCAATTCGACGTTTGGGCCGGTCAAAAAGGCGCTGGTTTGAGCCGATGTGTGAGAGCTCGCATTGTCATGGTGAACAATGATTCGTCTTCTCTTGTTCGTTTTTCGAATTTCTCCGAAGACTTCAGGCAAACAAATTGTTGTGTACCACTGCGAATTGACCGTCCTACGTTGCTCAAGTGGAACAGTTGCCACATGTCCAGTTTTGCCGAAGAAACAGGAGACCATTTGCTTCGAAGTGCTTCTTCCACGAGCAACTTTTGTTGGATTTGACTCGTCTTCGAAGACCCATAAGGTCGATTGTTGTTTTGTGTCGGGCTCATACGCATAGATCCATGTTTCGTCACCTATGATAATCTTATAAACGTCTTTTGAAGCACCGCGATCGTATTTTTTTACCGACACGAGCCTTTTTTTGAGCGATTGTCAAATTGTAAGGGATCCAACGAGAATAAACCTTTTTTACGGCCTGGTGTTCATGCAATATCAAATGTATGCTAGTGGAAGAAATGCCCAGGGATGCCTCTATCTCACGGTATGTCACATGACGATCTTGCATCATCAGTTCACGCATGCCATCAATGTTCTCTGGCACAACGGCCGTTTTTAGACGACCTTCACGGAATTCGTCTTTGAACGAGCGTCGGCCATGACTGAATTCATTAAACCAGTTTTTCACAGTGCTTTAGGCTGGTGCTTCATCGCCATACAAGGATTTAAGTTCATCAATGCACAATTCCATTTTTTTGCCAAAATGATTTTTTCAAGTCTCTGTAAATAAAACAATTCACGATTAAATGACAACACGTTCTGAGTGGTGTTATGCTAAAAAATGTCAAACTTTCCAATGGAAATGTCAGATTGGCCAGTAATATATGTAGCAGCCTACGTAGACTGCCATATTAGTATTTAAAGAAAAAGGACCTTTAGCCTTTTGGAATATCGGGTATATTTGCTTGTTTCTGCTCTCAGCTATGATTAAATCTGCATCCTCATTAGTGCAGTTTCTGCACCTATCGTCTTACCTGTTTTTGCCTCATGATTAACTCCAGACTTATTCAAGGTCAAAAGCAAAGACATCATAGTATGTTGTGACATTAACTAAATTTCTTATGATCACTATTTGACCACCTTAGACAAGATCATAGGTTTTTTTTCACATTTTATCCACTGTCGGACAAAGGGGCTTGATGACGGCGTGGTTTGCAGTAAAAAAATGGACCGAAGCACTGAAGTGAGCTTTTCCTAGTCACGCAAAAAAGAATGGTTCTTTTTGGAAATGTCCTCATACGTATGTAGTGCCTCTAAAATTAAGTTAACACAAAAAACTTACTCAAAATAGGAATCTTCCGTCGACCAATAAATCTCAGGCTCATGCCAAGAGGCAATTAATGTTGCCTCTTCAAACAAGAATTTTCATCTTCGTGGCGCTTAATTTCACGCTTAACGCTGATGAACTCAAATTCCTTAGGAGATAATTTGCTGCTCGACAGTTTGAAGTCATAATCGAGCGGAGTAACCTCTTTGAAATTCTTGGCATAATTTTATGGGAGCTGAGCTATCATGAACGTTGTGCACCAACCAGAAGGAGCATGATGCTCCTGTGAAAGTTTAATCTTCATCGTTGCACACCTGACGCGATTTAGTTGAGGAGAAAATCCCTAGCACAACATTGCCGAAGTTGTTGCAGAATAAGTGTTCATTGGTATGCGAGTAAGTCGCCCGGAAGATAACTAAAACGATGATGGTGTGCCAAAGATTACTCTGGTGCCATAATTCAGGAAATTGCTGGTGGGGGTTCTTGTGGTGACGATGGTATCTCAGCGTTCCTAACATTAAGTTGGAAATCATTTACCTAAATGAGAAGAAGAAGTGAGAAAGAATTAATCACATGTTGTCGCATGCAGTGCTTGGCCCAGGCTATTAGGCAAAAGGCAACAAGTTGATCTGGACAAGTTTGGAATGCAAGGAGCTCTGGTATTACAATGCCTGATGGTTCAATCGATGTGTTTCGGTTAATTCGCCAACCGAGGCGACATGTTTTCAATGGGCACAGGATGCGAATGAGAATTGTGTTCTATTCATTCAAAGAGGCTTAAGATGGTATTTTTCAATGTGTAGTTTTTTATTTTTTAGGATCACGCGAAATGCTTTAAAAAATTACCAGGACCGTGTTTTCTTTTTATATGAATTAGCTATGTTTTTTCCCCACTTTTTCACGAGTAGCTTGACCATAAATCGCCGTTGAGTTATAATTGTATATTATTATGAATCAAGGGTCTTAAAACCATAAGCCCCATGGTTACGTGTATTCTTCTAATATTTCTTTATGTTTTTTCATGAAACCATTGTTACAAAAGAGTCCCCAGACCAAGCTTAAAAGAAATGAACCAAACATAGTCTTCTATCCAAAAACCTCGATTTTCGAATATTCCGTTCGTAATACTTTCGAACCAGCCTAATTTTACTATTTATATGAAAATGACAGTGTTTTTGGAAAAAAGAATTTGAGAATATTGTGCACGAAAAAAAAATTAATTTATCTTTAAAAGGTTTCGCTTTAAAATAAGTCCGTAAAGTGGACTTCGAGTGGTCGGTTCAAAGGTATTTTAGTGGGTTATAGAGGGGGATTAGGGCGCAAAATAGGCTTGGGGGAGCCAATCCCGATTTCAGGGTTATCAAGTATGTGTTTGTAGGACAGTTCGAGTTTTTTATTTCGGCTATTCCATTCGGCGAGCGCCTACTGTGTTCCGAATTTGATTATTTCGTTTGCGAGTATTCTGTACCGGGCTTGAAGGCGGTATTAGTGGTTCACCAGAGGAATAAGATGTGGCTGGAAAGGTGGTTGAACTTATTTTGGCCGGTGTTGTGAGATCGTGTTCGGATAAACTCGCAGCGAGCGAGCGGAAAAAATTAGGAGAAAATTGAAAGATTATGTAGTGGTTTAAGAAACTCCGGTGCTTTTGGGTCCAACTCACTTCAGTGGGTGGAGCCGGAAACGGGACGGAGGATTTTTATATCGACCTATTAGCTTTCACTTAATTCGCAGGATTTTATTCGACATTAGTTTGATATATGTAAACTTTGAAAGTTTGTAAGATTCAGCTTAACACCCCGCTGTCAGTGTTATGCCTTCATTGCAGAGCCATCTACACACAATCTACAAAAACCACTGTTTTGACAACATAAGCTAGGTATTACTATAAGCCGATACAACAACCACTACAACAACGCCACCCATTAGTTAGACTACTATCGCTGGTCGACCAATCCAGTGATAGTGCCATTAACTTGATCCTAATGGCAAATGGTGACTGGACCAGATTCGAAAAACTAGACCTCCCTAGGAATCGAACCTATGACCTAACTATTGAATCAATTGAAAGGTAGGCGCTCTTCCAACTTCGTCATGCATCTGTTGTGGATCTCGAGAGTTCATTCATGAGAGAGAAATTGTTCTGTGGTTTGACATCGCATTGGGATAAAAACTCCGCTTTGCTTGAGAGGAGTTTCAATTCATCCATCACTTGGCCCATAGTAAGTCTTAAGTGAAGTTCAAGTGGTATATTATTGGTAGTTAGTTCAAAAGTGATCATTTCTAGAGCTTTACCAGGAGTCTTAGGTGCAATGTTAATTTCTTGTATATTAATATTTTCCAGAAAATCGGATCGGAACACAGTTATTCGAGCTTTCGCTTCTAACTATCGAATTGCATCGATTGATATACTATAGACATTGCCTTTATAAACTCATCGACCTTGACATACCATTACGCTTGGGCCTTCAACTGTTTAGGAATAGGAGTTAAATGGTAAAGATCATATTCACTCGAGATGAGTGGAATTTTTTATCGTTTCCATCAATTCTGGCGTAGAATATTTTAGACTGGTTACTACGAGTTTTGATAATTCAGTGGAGATGAATTGGTTTAAGTTTGAATGGAAAAGTGTACGTTCCGATATTCTCAAGTTGTACATCTCTTAGCGCCGTCCTAACTTCAAGCGAAGTTAGTATGGCCTCGTTTACAATATCTAGAATTTAGTTTTGCCTGACTAACGAGTTCTATTGTTAAAAACATTACCTTCTGGTGTTTAGCATTGGTAAAGTGGTCCAATATGGTCAAATTGTCAACTTGTTTGTGCAATTTATCAAATTCTTTCTGTATTCTGATGAAATTTGAGTTGACTTGTTTAGCTGAAATTTCAAAACTTTTTCCCATATTATTAATGTTAACATAAAGATTTAGGTGACTTTTTTACAACCCAATTTGAGTTCTAAAATTTTTCTATCAAAAACAAATAAATATTTCCTACGGTTGAGACACCATTTATTTAGAAACACATTCGCTTGACCGTTTTTTTATCAACTTTACTTAGAAAAATGGTCGCCTAGAAAGGCCTTTTCACTTGAACGGGGAAAAAAATAGCCTATGGTCACTTTGAAAGTTTAATCTTTGAAATTGCTGCAAACTTTTTTGAAATAGAATTAGCCGTTTTGAAGAATACCTTCAACACACAAACTGACTTCTTAATATTATAAAATATCTCATTTATTTATCCTGTCAGCGATATGCCTTTACAGCGCTCAACTGTAGCTGCAGAAATTATAAGTCTTTAAAAGAACATGTACATTTTTTCTGAGTACACAGAACACAGCGTCTTGTCAGGAATTCCGATAGCAGGCAGCGCCCCGTAATGCTTTTATCGGTGGAAACAAAAGTGGCTCAAGATTTGAATTCTGTTCATCTTGTAAACAATTTGCTGATGAATAAAAATTGTGTCCATCATTTTTTACTACGATAATTAAAATTATTGTCTACAAAGGTTATAGGCTGGAGTTAATTACAGTCTTCATATGACTCTTTAGCATTTGTAGACTCTAGCTGGTATTTCAGTCCTTGAATATATAATACTTGCGTTCACCTGAACACCCCTTCGAAAGCGTCATAAGTAAAATAACGTTGCGAGCTTTATTAATAAAAGAATTGCAAATGCTGGTATTTATTTCCCAGTGGCTGGAGTGGCGACCTGCAGTGCATAAAGCCAAGGTTCCGACTTCTTGCGAGGGGTTCTAAATAACTCAAAAATGTAATTATACTGAAAAGGCTTTTGGGGCAGTTTGTAGAGTACGTTGTCAGCAAGCCTACCTATGCTGCGAACTTGTTGCGTTATTACTCCGTCAATGCATTCAAAAACAGAAGTTTATTCGTTCACATTTTCTTTTTATAATTTTCTTAAATAATTACAAACTACACAAAATAACCACAATTCCACTTAATCATTTTTACATTTCATATGTATTTTAATAGCCTTAGTCTTACGCATCAAATGCCGCGCCAATACGCTAACCAAATCCACAAGTTTTTTAAATGTAAACCCCATTCCTAGTAAGACCAAAATCACATCAATATTCCAACGCTTAAAAAAATCCAAATGCACTAAAGAGCTCTGCATATGAGGAGCTCCACGATACCGTATCACATATTCCAGCCAGAAGGCTGCTGTTGCTTTAGCCGTCATTGGACGATCGCGATACATTTTTGAAAAGTCCTTTACTTTTTTAGTGTAGTAAGGGTTCTCCAGGACTTTCAGTATGTCACGTTTTAGAGAGTCTTCTGTAATAGTTTGCACATCAACATAGACTCCGAAGCCTTTGTTCGTCATCTCTGCTACATTGTATGGATCTTCACCATAAAGTGGAATGCCAACCATTGGAACACCATGATATTGAGCGGCTGGGATGACATGTGCTCTTCCATCGGTGATATAAAGCTTGACATTGGGATGGGCGAGTATGTCTTCCAGCGGAAAAGCACTTCCAAAGAGAATGTTTGAAGTATTTTTGTGGATACATTCGGTTGCCTCCCGATCAAATAGGACATTTTGCTCAAGTTTGCCCAGTACATTGAGGATAATTTGAAGCTTATCGGGCTTAAGTAGAGATCCTCGCGTTGTTTGCCCAACTCTGAAAATAATGACGCCTTTTGTTGACGCGTTCAGAAATACTTGAAGGTGCTACGAACATTCAGAAACTCTGCAAGTTTTTTTTATAAAAGTGTAAAACAAAAAAGACTTACTTGCGGCAATAGGTCTGGTTTATCCTTGAATTGAATTCCTCCGATTTCAATCAGCGCCGGCACAAGCGGTCTTACCGGCAAAGCAGTAAAATGATCGTTGTATAGAACCAATGAAATGTTGCTGATCAATTCATGATATTTCGGATAATAAGCGTCTGTGAATAGAGTGCTACAAAAAGTTGTGGTAGAATGTTCATGCAAAATTTAGCACGATCTACCTGTAAAGGTTTTCCATCATTCGGTTTACATAGATTTGTATGCAAGGTTCCACGACAGCCCAAAGAAAGTTAACCATTCTCTCCATGAAACTCATACGTTGGCTTCTCCCGAAGAGTGGGAACTGCACATACGACGTTTCCTCCGGATTGCCAACCATGCGGCTAATGGGACCATACGGTGAACCCAAACTTATCACAGCAACCGGACACTTATACCGAGCTCCAATCCCAACCATATAATCATTGTGAAAGTATCCAAGCAGCATCAAATCAAATTGGTTGTCCTCTTTGAGAAAACTCTGGAACTGCTCTTGATGCAAGGCGTCCCATTGGATTGAGGTAAACATCATAATAGCCGATATGAATCCAGTCATAGACCTTAACTTTGAGTCCACATAGTCGGCGATTTCTGAAACATTGTCGCTGAGTTCCTTCATCGTTTCTGGAGACTGTTGCAGGAGGATATGCCTGAAGGGCTTCTCACTTTCCGATTGCATTGGAATGGGAATCGTTGTGATGATCGTGACATTGTGACCACGTTCAATAAGCGTATTAGCCACGGCCATAAATACGGCTAGTTGAGACTTTCCAGAGCTCGTGAACATACACAAAACGTTTGCCGAATGGTTCTCCTTTACGAGGCATATTGCGAAAATAAAAACCAACAGAAACAATTTGCGTTGCGCCATGATAAGACCGCCACTACCGAAAGACTAATCCAATTACAACTTGTAGAAGGGGAACCCTTTGTATACAGCCATTTTACCGATAAGATAAGCGTCGATATGCCACAGAGTGCGCTGAACGCAGCCAGAGCTAATTGTTAATCGATGTTGTTATGAATTTTTGAAGTGCCCAAAAATTTAGTTTTAATAATAAAACAAATTGGAAAGCATTTAGGGCTGCAATATAAGAAGATAAAATTTTTGTTTTGTTCTGTTCTCTTTTAACGTTGCCATTTTTTTCACAAGATTTCTCGGAGAGAACAGTCATTTCCTCTGATTGTGAGAAATTGCATATTTTGATTTGAACATAACTTTGTTTTTCTTATTCCAGTGCATTGCTTATCTATTTACGCAGATTGCACACACGAACGAAATTTGGATCAGATTTTGTGCGAAAAAGTGCTGGAGGCAAAAGCTTTCTCGTTGTAAGCTTGGACAATATACACGCTGCTGCTGGTGACAAAGGAAAAACAATAAACACTGAATGAGGTGAAAGTTCTCCTGATGACAGTGCTGCTGATACCAAATACCGTGATTGACATGTTTCTGATGTCACAACTTATGCTGCTAAATACGATGGTCGATGGTTCTTTCTTTCCTTCTTTGTATTTCCCTTACCATTTCTTCAATTGGTTTCTCTCCTTTTCTTAAACTATCCGTGTCCTTAGTTTAATTGTAGTACTACAACCAATGGTTTTAAAGATGATTTATCTAATTAATAAATCAATACATGCCCAACTTGTTTTCGATCAGGTGCGAGACCGAGCCTACTTGACCTTTTCATTATGTCTGATCTACATTGTGTCTTGTTGTTTGTTCAGATCTTATTGGAAGGGGTAAGCGAACATATTATCTTTTCACATATATCTACTCCAGGCATTTTCCTTCCATAAACCATGAAGCTCTTATAATCGGGGTGAACTCTGCTCCACGGGAGATGTGCACAATGAAAAGCTCAACATTTTTGAAATGCTGGCAAATTTTTGACAAAAACGGTTGCCATTAGAGTTAGTTTTTGCCCTTGGCTTACGAAGGAAATAATAAGTGCCCTAAAAAAACGAAAAAAACTATATAATAAGTGGAAGAGTAACCGCACTACAGCTAACTGGGCATTGTGCAGAGCTACTCTTTTACTACTACACTAACGGTTCGTGCCTCAAAACGCCACTACTGTTTGTTATGAGCTACGGAAGACCACGGAGACATCTTTGATATAGGTCAGGAGGACGGCGGCACGCTTGTGATGGCTCGGCTGAGCTCGTCGGACGGGGTAGTCCTTGGCCTCCTGCCAATTTAAAAGAGGGAGAGAGAAAAGGAGAGTGAAAGGAAAGATTATAGAGCAAAAGCGGAAAAGGGTCTTCAGGGTTACCTTCAGAACGGGGATCGTAGTAAAAGAACCGGGGACCGACTTACCCTAGCTTCCCTAGACTATCCCTATGCTAAACTAAGACTAACAAAATGTATAAGACTAACCTACTCCTAATCTTCCTTAAATCTATCCTCCCTACTTAGCCAACTAGCCTAACTACCCTAAATAACCTTAAAAAAGATATAAACTTAAGCTATGCCTTAACTAACTCAATACTACCTAAGAAGTCCCAGATAAGTTGATCCCTTACTTTCCACTTCGGACCCGTCATCCACGGTCGCACCGTCCCATGGACCAGCCCGGAGATGGAATCTCTGGAAAGTCCCTTGCTATCTCCCTGGCGAGGGATTTCGGGAGATAGGCCCCAAAGGCGACATAGTCCAAAAGAAAAGTAACCGTCCTGTGGGAATATCCTAATCTTAAGAATGGGCGCCCTTCCCATTATTGCACAGACACACACACTCAAAAAAAACCTCAATCGAACATTTTGTTGCGAAGTCTTCTTAGCATAAAAAAACAAAATTCGTGGGTAAATGCTCTAAAATTTGATATATTTACTCCACACTTTTCTTCTATCCAAAATTCATTAAAAATAAATACAAAAAGAAGGAAAATAAAAATTATACTAAACTAACACCTAACCTAAGAAAATGAATTTATAATTTGTAGACTAACATATAAATATAAAATAAAAAAAAAAATCTTTAAATTTGGATCCCTCGTTGTCCCGCCGGCAATACGAAGCGGGATTTGTCACTGCTCTTATCAATAATAACAAAATTCACTTTCTTTTACAACTATTTCTAAAAAAATATTTCGCCACTAAAAACTTATATTTAATAGAAGATTGTTAGGACCAAATTAAAAAAAAAAACGGAAATCAAAATTCTAGAAAATTACTCACTTCACTTCACAAAAAAAAAACACAATCCCCGGAGTTCCCAGACCGCCCAAGGAAATTTTAACCCGCTTGGTCCTTTACTTCTTCTTTGCTGTCCGGTCTTTGTCTCCTTTGTCTCTTCTTTATTGTTTGCAATTTTCTTTGTTGTGTCTTGTCAGTGAAGATTGAAGATTTTTTTTTGAAGTATTGTTTTTGTCGCCTCCCTCACCCTGTACCATAAATCCTAAATTATATGCTTGTTAAAGTTTCAAATGTCCAACACCTACCTCCGCTTAGTTTGTCCACCGTTCCCTTTGTATCCCGGTCTCTTCTTTGGATTACATAAATCCTATTATCGAAACTCTCGTTAGTCGTCCTTTTTATTTTTCTACCTATTCTAACTTATATCCTAACATCACAGTCTCATACTTACTCTAACTATATCACAGATCGCTATCACTAAAAGTTGTAAAGAAACTTTTTTCCACTGTCCACCACCGTGACCTAATCTCAGCAACTCGCGAACTAAGTTCTGCTCTTCTTTTTGCTTGCGAGAGCAAGCGAGATCGCAATTGCGATCATCGCATTTGTTTTCATCTGTCAGACAACGCTTCAACAGACTACGCGGCCATCGATATTTGGTGTTTTTTCCTTTTTCAAATATTTTCTCTTCAGTGGTACAAATTACCATAAATAATTTGAACATCAGTACAACTAACGCTGCAGCAGATGTCATAACATTTGCCTCAGATAAGTACCTTAATCTCGCGTGGATAGAGGGATGATTCCGGTGGCAATAATGTAATTACTACATGTTGTGTTTACATTTTTGCCTTGGAATCATTCCTCTATCTGAGCAATATTATCCTATACTTATTTACTCTTTAATATCTTTTTTTCCAGGAATGTGTTACCTCCACGTAACATGTTTCTCTACTGGTCAGCACATCTATAGCCACGAAAGAAATTTGGACAAATTTGCGAGATGTTGGTGTTGGGGGAAAAAGTCCTGTCAGTTGTACGATAAACCTAAATGAATTGAATAACAGATTTCTTTCCAATGCTTTCATTATAATGCCGTGTCGAGCATTTATATTTAACATGGGACTGATTTCGAGGAAGCAACTTTAAGCGAAGTTTTGGATGTTATCAGAGATTTAAAATCAAATGCTGTCGCTTCGTTTCTTAAAACTACTTTTGGTGCACATTAAAAGCCACCTAACGCGAATGTCTAATTCCTGCATAGCTACATCCACCTTTCTCCAGGCCTTGTGCCTTAACCCACTGATCAAGATTTCAAAATATCTTGAATCATTAGTCACGGTTTTTCAAGCACAAGTTTTTGTAATACTTACTGGTGTAGACAAGCTTACCGACCTCAACTCTATCAGAATCGACACTGGTAAGGAAGTGCCAACACAAACTAAACAAACAAGCAACAATAAACGGCGTCAGTTTAACATGGGTACCGGGACAAGAAGGTGTACTGTGAAAAAACTGGCAAACTGGCTTAGAAATGAGCAGGAAATAGCCACCAAAACACTGCAAAGGAAAAAGGCGTCCCGCCGACAACTTTAAAAAGAGCTTGAAATGAATGGGACACCCAGGAATTCAAAAATCGATAATAGAAAGACCGACTAACAAGGTAGCGGAACGAGCTCTGCATTCCAACAATTAGAATCTACGGCCTTTAAGATCCGGAGCACTTCCTCTGCCACTGCCCAGCAACAGAGAGACTGCGATGCAAAATACTGAGGGTCAGTGCTGATACCGGATCTTGCGTACAAATCAAGACCATTTATACCGGAGATAGGGGAACACAACGAAACGAAACGAAGAGCCAATAAAGCTCACCCAAAAAAACCATCCAACCATGCAAAGGCCACCAGTTTCGCCTGTTTGTTCTACTAGTGCGCTAAGTGCGTTTCAGTCAATGGAGACAATATCTGTGCGTAAGAAAGAACTTCTATCTTTCTGAAAAAAAAAATCTGAAAGTTTTTCATTTCATTTCCAACAAATTAGCGTACTATTCCGCATTTATGCAGGAAGATATAGGTTCTCCGGAAGTGCAGAATAAACACCACCAGGACGTGCTATTCCTCGTCATAGTCCTCGTAGCGATCTCCGTTTAAGCGTACTGGTAGACGACATGCGTTTCGCGTCTTTATTTAAAGTACTCGTACCTCAAAAGACCAGAATCCAATTCACAAATAAAGATCTGTGCATGGAAAACCAGAATTTCCATGAAAACCAAATTCTAACCAAAAATATAAACCTTACCCTTTGATTGCACTATTTAAGTGGAAAACTCACAATGGGACTGCCTCAAAAGTTTCCTCATATCCTCATCATGGCTGATTGTGAACACGACGACGTGTGTGACTGGATTTCATAAATTCACTCCATACATACATGTTAGCAATTTATGTTCAGAACGTGTCCAAAATTTTTAATTAGATTCCATTAGTTGGCATTCCTCTGGAAGAAGTCCCATTATGAGCTGAGCGTCCTGAACGAGGCAGGCCAATGCAATTACATTTAAAAAGGATCAAGTACTTTTTGCACAATTTAAACGGATACTTCATTCACATGACGAGGCTTTTGTGTGTGATGCCTCCCCGCACAGGAAGGAAATCGCTTTTGTTCTTATTGAAACCACAGTTCATTCGTTAAAGAATTTTCCTCCATACGCAGTATGTGCAAATGAGTTTAGTCCTCGAGGCATGGATGGCAGACATTTCATGAGTTACTGCTAAAATAGTTTTAACATACCTGGATGTGACGACACCAGGGACAATAATTATTACACTCAGCAGTGGGGAACTCATATGCAACAATGTACGAGTATGTTTCCGAAATTAGTTTGGGGTGTGGGTGGTCTCGCATAATGACCTGCCTGGTCGCCCTGAAAGTGACAGGATAATAATTCCTCTGGAGAAATTGGTTTTCGGGCGATATTATTAGGTTGACGTCGAATAATGGCGTTGAACTCGAATGGGTTCTTATGAGGTTCGCATACAACTAACTATTCTCTGCGGTTATTGCTTATGCAACAGGTGGAGAAGGGGGCTTGTGCTGCCTTGAAGCATGCACTTGTGCAGTAGATGTCGCGTGCATTTGACAGCAATTTGCTATTATTGGCGGTTGTCCTGTGGAAGCTCATTGTGGCTTGTGGGAGTTTTGAGTGGTAATCCACCTGCTAATGTCAATTTGACAACAATGCTGCTGTTAGTAACGAATGTTGGAATTGTTGCGAAATTCTTGAGCTAGCTTGTTATAAAACAACAGAACTAGAAACTCTTTCTTATTTCAATCCAAGCAATCAATTAATATGAACGGGAAGAGTCTCTGCCCGAGTCACTGCAGTCGTCCATTCCTTTCCATCTCAGATGAGTTACTGGCATTTTGTTTGTTTTTTTTTCCATTCTTGGTAGAGCTTATAAACTCCTTTGTCTCCCAAAATACAGACGCCCTAATCTATTGCGTCAAACTTGCCACTTTCAATGTCTTTTCCTTGTTTTAAAATGTTCTGGTTACACAACGCGCCGACACTTCGATCATTTGAAATTTGTTACGAAGGATCGCCTGTTTTCAGACATTTGCTGAGAATGTGATAGTCACTCAGTACCCTAACCCAAAATCTTCTGAGGGACCTAAATGACTATCTGTCATGACGCTCGTCTTCTGCGAATGTTTAATCCAGTTTACACTCCTTGCACTAGCTTGCAACTGAACAGAGTTCTCCAAAGTTTCTTCCTATCTTTGGTGGACGTTTTTTTGAAGCAATGACGACTTTAATGACGATGGGTTTTAAGGGTCCCGTACACATAGGGTGCCGATGAAATTTTATTACCAACGCACTGCTGTCCGTCTGTCACATGGATAATACAACTATGACCGCTTTAACAAAAAAAAAAATAAAAAATTATAAAAATAATATAATAAAAAATATTATTATAATAAAAATAATATGATAAGAAATTAACAAAACCTTTATTGTTTTTTTAAATCGGAAATCAATTTTAGATATATTGCGCTGGGGTACGGAACTTTTCGTGTCCACCTCGCATATGGTCGCTTTTTTCCATTTTCATGTTAATTTAATTTCATCCGTTAATCGGCTTGAATTGATGTCGTGAGTTTCGCGGTGTATATTTTCTTTCAGCTCCGTGGCCGTACCACGGGTTATGAGTAATGTGACCAACTATTTTTGGCGAAATCGATTCCGGAATCTTGATCGAAATTTCGGAATGATAACAAGTAACATATTTTTATTCTTCAATTTGAACAGTTTTGTGGTTTTAATAACTATAGATAAAACAAAAAGATAAGGACATAATAAACATTGGGAGGAGTACTAGCACCAGCATTGGCATCCGTGGTTTGTTCCATTTTGAAGCTGCACTTATCTTTCGCAGCAATTGTTTCATGTAATATGGGGCTTGATTTTAAGACTTCAAAGAATTCCAAGCACGAAACTTGCAAGTTGTACTTCGCGAACCTAAATTATTTGAATTGTGAAATTGAATTAAATTTCTTTAAGTGAAAATTGGAAAAAAATATCAGCTCACAATACATTTTTAAGTGTATTGATTTGCAAACTTGTCTTCTCGATGGTCCAATTTTTTTTTATAATAGCGAACACTCTCTCAACGGTCGCAGAGGTGCCTCACAAATAATATACGATTGGAATGCAAACGTTTATCGGTACAACAGAGTATTTGACGTTCCCAAGTTCCCAAATTTACTTTGTTCATTTTAATGTGAATGGATTCGGTTTCTCCGGAGATATGACTGAAAATCTTTTCAGTCTTAGCCTGAGAGGTCATTTCCAGCTAAAGACTCCCACTCAATCCAGGAATGCAGTGATTTGATCAGTGAAAGAAGACGTATAGCCACCATATAAATCTGTTTAAGTGATCATAATTTAGGGGGTATTCTAGTCTAGAGTCATGACTTTCTTGTAATTTTTGAAGTGTCATTAAAAAAGGCAATTAATATTTTTACTACCCTGTTTTCATAAGCAATTAATTAAGATAACAAAAATACAGAAACAAATAAAAAAAAATTGAAAATTTAAAAAAATTAGCAGTTGATGAAGTGGGGATCTCAAAAAATTTGGCGCGTAACCATACCCACCATTTCAACCCTCCTAGCAATCCGACAACAAAAAAAAAAAGATTATTCATCTAGAATAATGTCGCAATGACCGGAACTAAGAAAAAGTTGGAAAGATTTTTTTTTTAAAAAAAGTAATAAAAATTCAGGGTTCAGGTAAATCGGTCCAGTAGAACCTAAGAAATCGTGGGCATTGTTTTGAAAAAGACAGTTTCGAGAAACAAGCGTTTAAAGATTCGCGTAAAGTTTTTCGCAGTCTAAGTCATGAAATGATATTGTAGACTTACATTTATTTATTCAATCTGTCATTCCTGCTTTATACATCGGACCTTCATCGACTTCGAAAAAACTATTTTCCGCGTTTCTCTCTTCATATCGAGCAGTTCTGGCATCTAGGAGTGGTCAATCCGGGCGTTGTCTCGTTTCACAGCAAATGAATGAGCTTCCGGGCCAATTTTCATTCCCATAAGCACCATCATATTTCAAATAGGAATGAAGACTTCATTAAAAAAAAAAAAACAGCAATACTATAAATATCGCTATCTCAATTATCTTAGGTCCGGAATGAATATGTTTTTGATTGAAAGTCCAAATCAAAGAGTTTAGAGACTCATTATTATTTTGAGTTTCTGAACCTAAACATCGAGTCAATAAATCCTCTGATGATAAACTCTCGTAAATTGGCTTTATAATTTTCAAAACTTCATCACTCAGAGGAGGATTTTCGTGGTCAACCTCGTGTAATGTACCTTCAGATGCAGCTTTTTGCCATTTACACCAATACACCAGGTGGGCAATACATATGTTGCGGATTTTCATTCGTAGAACTGTTATGGTAATAAGTAGCCCAAACAGCATTTTTCATGTTATCAACAGAATCAGGGTGCATGCGAATCGTCAAACCATAATGTTAAGACAATTTATTAATTACTTTATCAGCTAATTTGTCTTCACCTTTTCCACCAATCCCTCTATTACCTCTTTTCGCTTTTCGTAGCCTTGCACGCATACTTTTTTGGACATATCCTACGCACTCTTTTTTGGACAAATATGACATTAAAAATCCTGTTTCCTAGCTCCTATAAATACTCTATTGAGTACCAGTATAAAAGACTTAAACATGGCCATAATGCTTTTTGTTCCGTTTTCATTGAGGTAAAATCAAAGAGCTTGGCGCGTGTAAAAGCGTGCATTGAATTGGCTTCAGCTATGGCGTCATTAACTGCGGTACTCCTTTCACTAATTTTCAAGAGGTTTGTCGAAATACCGACAAACATAAATACGTAGATATCAAGTCATTTACACATTTAATGGAGCCAGTAACGATGTGTCGAAGACTCATATAAAGCCCATTGGGACAACACTTTCCACCGTAAATATTATCATAACGACAATCAAAACAGCTACTCTCGAAACCAAACTTTGGTCAAAAATAAAGGATAACAGCGACAATGGTATCAATTATTTTCCACCCGGTGATTTCAAAACCACGTTTCAACCGTTCGCATTGTCAGCGTAAAGGATAACGTAAAGTTCAACAATCCCATCATCTCGAGTCCTTGCGATGCCATTGTTTGGTGTGGTGGGGTAGCTATGGCCTACCTCTTAAGCTCATCCTTTATGATGCTTATGTCCATCGTTAGTGGTTCCCCATGAACGAGTTTAATTTTTTTTTCTGTCCATTTATGGCTTTCATCCAGGCATATCACATTTTCCTGATTACATGCGACCAGGGCCGTATAAATATATTTTAACACCCTGAGGTCAGGATGAAGCTACAGTCGCGGCGTGGCTGGATACATCGGTGGCGCCCATTCAACAGCTTGGTCGATAGGAAAAAGGTAATAACGTGGTCTTTACTATCATTGCATCTGAGCACCGCCCTCAACTAATTATATCAGTTGGGTTTTGGGGAACCTGTTGTTTCACAAACTGCTTTTTGGCAGATGAATGCGGTCTCTGGAACCAGGTGCATCGTTGATTTTTAGGCAGCCATAAATTTGCAATATGCTCGGATGCTCAGTCGGGTTCATGACACGATTCATCTGCTTCGAATTTAGCGTGGTTATCGATTTGTTAGCTGGAACTCATGTGTAGATATATTGAAATGGAAGGCTGGGAGACTTATTTCCATTGGTCGTCAGGTAAAAGGTGATAAGACATTAGTTAATAGTTATAGACCCTTTTCACTTCTTCCTGTCTTTTCTTAAATTTTTGAGAAAACAAATTTTTGTCAAAAACAGAACGATAAAATTCTTTGAAAAAACCAGTGTTTTTCGTAAGTCTCAATTCGGCTTTCATTCGGCTTTTTTAACTGAAGGAGAACTGTTGAACTTCTGCACTGATGTTTTTAACAGTTTCTATGATAAAAATCTTACTGCCGCTCTTTTCATTGATATAAAAAAATCTTTTGATACGGTTGATCACAATTTACTTTTGTGGTTTCAGAGGAATGGTACATAAATGGTTTATCTTTCCAATAGATGTCAAAGGGTAAAAGTTAGTGAACGTATGAGCTCCAGCAGTAACATTACTATTCGCGTTCACCAAGGCTCAGCACTTGGCCCTGTACTTTTTTTTTGATTTTCATTAACTCGCTATTTTTACAAAACTATAGAAGTAAGGTTAATGCTTTTGCTGATGACATTAAAATGTCGATATAAATCATGACCTGGAAATTTTCAGCCACTGGTTTCAACAAGATCTTCTTAAATGTATCTACTATGGATTAGTACATTGTGAACATGGTCTGGTATCCTGGGCGGTACTCAGGACAATAAACTGAATCCACTTTTAATATCTTTGAAACATATTATTCATCTTATGTACAATAAAAATCGTCGCGTTAATAGTTTTTAGAGATTCTAAAATTCTCCCTCTAAAACAATTATATTATTATAAGGAATTCAAGGTTTTTTGATAGGTCGGGATATGTGCTAAATCGAGGCTCTTCAAACTATTACCTCAGAATCAACAGTTCTGATTTTGCTTAAGTTCCACATCACAATCTACAAAAAATTTTTAATTTCTCCTAGGGTCTTCATTAGGTTACCAATTAATATAAGAACCGTTAGATCCAATCTACTTTTCTCAGGAAGGTAAAACTTTGGCTTTAGGATAAAAGCTATGAAGAAATATCAAACCTTACCACTGTTACCATCTCAATCTAAACTATTGAATTAATATTTGAATTTGATTTTGTATTATAATTTATATTGTTATTTATTTTTTCTTTTTCTGGCAATATATGGTAAATTAAATAAGGTACAAAAAAAATAAAAAATAAGCGCGCTCAATACACGGCGATCCGGATTGTAATAATTTACTTTGCCTATCGTCTCCAGTACCCTATGAACTATAGACAGCTTCTTTTCTTTTTCTTTACTAATTATTATTTTTTCTTCAACGATATAAGACTTTTTCATAATTATTGGTATTACTTTTTTACGAATTAAAAAAGAAAAAGAACAAAAAAAAATTAGAGGAAGGAACAAATTTACCGAAATGTACCGTGACAAAAGCTCACACGTTTTTTTTTTACGTCACGGCAATGTCGGGAAGTCGAACTAAGACTGTCATGAGACTTGGAATTGAAATTACGAAATCGTGTATACTTCACAGAGTACTATTATCGTGGCAGCTTTCTAAGGAAGCTTATCTCAAAGAATTCTATAACTTCAAGGACTTTGTGATCAACTGTTTATACACTGCTGGAGCGGAAGTTAGGAGACACCGATGCACATTGGTTTTGAACTGTTTGTGGATTGCATTGAGCTTCACCTGATTTGTTAACTAGGAAATAGCTAGAAAAGTACAACTTTTACACAAATAATTGGTATGTTTAAAGCGCAAACAAAGTCCTGATTTCGATACAAGAAGCACAAATAAAATAAACGTTTGTACGTATGCATCCGCTTCAAAGTAAAAAATCCCCTTCATACAAAGCTGAAGCTATTGTCAAAGTTCATCGAACCATTTTCAATCCTTTAGCGTTGTCGAGTTCTTCTTGCAAAACAATGTAGCTTTGTTACTGCACTCTCAGATCTTCCCGAGAATATATGATTAAATGCACCTCGTCATATCCGAGTACCTAAGAAACAAGCTGAATCGTCATTGGAATTCCCATCAAAGTAGTTTGTTGGAAAAGAACCCGAGATTCATTAAAACTTAAACTGAATGTTTTGAAAGGATTTTCTGCATCCGAGAGCTGCCTTCTGTGATACATCCTCTTGCACGCATCACGGAAGTAAATGTTCTGAAAGCAATTAAAGCTCCTGCAATACCGCAGAACGTAAACAGTGAAGTGAACATTTGCCATCATTGCTAGGTATGAAATGAAAGTCACCTGGCAGTCTTCCTAAAGGAAGTGAGTAGCTAAGTGTGTATTTTACTGTCGCTTGAAGTTCGCTTCTCAAACGTTCTCTGACAGTTTTTTAAATCATTCTGAACTGGTTTGTCTTGAATCCTTGCAACGATTGTTAGATAGAATTAATTTCCAGGCAAACTGTCACAGTCCTCTTTTGCAAACAGGTGTCAATAAATCCTTACTGGCAAGTATTACCACAGGTTTATTGAATTATTCAGTACAAAAGAAAAACACTTAGTCCTTCCAGTTTCGTGTTCGTTAAGAGTTATTACACTTTTAAGTACACTTGGGAAGAAAATTTTGCGAGCTGCAATCAAATAAATTAAGTTTATGGGGCGCACACCAGCTTTGCAGGAAAATCCACAGACTGCAATGCACACAAAGGATGCAAACGGCAACGCTTAGGCGAGCACGTGTTTCTGTTCATGGGGACAATAATAAACGCTATGAAGTGGATTAGCCAAAGGCCAAGATAAATTGCCACAATAAAAACGGCAATTTGTCTCGATGGAATTGAATTGCTCTGTTAAGTAGTTCCGTACCTACCTGGCGGTTGGACCTGGACACGGACAACAAGGATTGCATTAAATCGTGCACAGGTTTTGTTTATTTTATTGCAACTTGTCTGTGGTGGAATAAATTTTGAAATGGATCCTTTTGTGTTTTGTTGTGTATAACTTTCCAATCATCAGTGTCCTAGATAGAAATGCATCTCCTTTAAAAAGTTATATATAAAAAAAGTTTTTGACTTAATATTACGAGTATTCTGCACAGTTGAGAAGGAAAAATGTGTGGCATGTAGTGCAAGTTTTCTTCCACACACAAAGGATAAGGATATTTACTTCTTTCCTTTTCAAAAAGTACTGTACAGAGAATACAATCCGGAGTGGCATGGTGTAAGCCAACAAAGCAATAAAATACTCTTCCACTCGACGCGGATCGAATTTATTTCAGCGAAGAAATGCCTACAGGCACGAGCTGGAAAGGATGTTTGTTTGTAAACAGGATCCTTATTTGAAATATATTTGTTCCTCTTGTTAGTGTACATAGTATCCTGTTACTACGATTTCGAAAGAAATCGCATCCGCTTGTAAACAGGATGTGAAGTTTCCATCGAGATGAATGGTATTCCCTAAGACGTACAGACATATCTCTGAGGATATAAATCTGTATATCCTTAAAGGGATTTAACTGAAAGCATGAATTAAAGCATCTCAAAAAGAAATCATTGAGATATTAATTCATCTCGTTTGGAAGTTCAAATTAATTACATGGTTGACTGGAGGACAACTCCTCCAACTTCAGTCAGCTCATAACTAGGCCAACCAAATATAGCCTCTTTGGGTGGGGCAGGGGGGGATTGATGCTGACGATGTCGAAACTATCTCTGAACGACGATGATAAATTGCGTTCAGCAGGAAGTGAGCACACTAAATCTATAAATTTGTCCCACATTGCCGAGGGGGTGGAGTATGTGATTGATTGCCTTTTGCTTGCAGGACGAAGCTGGTTTAAAGAGATCACCTATGGAAACTTGAAGTGTTGCAAATGACAATAAAAAAAAACATTTTATACAGGAATATACAATCAGAAAACTAATTTTTTAACAATATTAAATTTAGTTTCTACGGAAGACAGAATTCAAAATAAGGATTTAAAAAAAAAATACACTTGGCACTTATGAAACATTGCAAAAATATCTTTTGTTTTTTTAGGGATTTCTTCTCTTTTCGATTAAAATAATTACTGAAGCTCTTTAAAAATTTGTAGGTCAAGCTGAGGTAGGAGTTGACTAACGTTTTTATATCCTGATAGAAGAAGTCGGAGATATTTTTTCACCCCGCTTTTCATTTTATCTAATATACAACAAAGAGAGGATTTGATCGATACGTAAAAGTGGTGGTTCAGAAACCTAATTAGTACTATGTGCCGTTTTAAGGGGCTATTCTAGTCTAGAAATATAAAAAATCGATTTAAGCGAAACTTTAAACGCGTTTTGCTCGAAACTGTCTTCTTCAAAACACTACGCACGATTTCTCAGGTTCTACTGGATCGATTTACCTGAAATTTTTAGAGAGTCTTCTTTATAGACTTGTCTGGAACTATCCCCATCCCCAAATTTCTATTGCTTTTTTTTATTCGAAAGAAAAAGTTGTACAAAAATTTGTTTTTTTTTTCAGGCAGTCGCAATTTGGTGGAAAAAAATCTTTCCAACTTTTCCGAAGTTCCAGACATTGCCGCATTATTTTAGATTAATAATCTTTTTTTTTTTGATTTCAGATAGCAAGGAGGATTGAAATCGTGGGTATGGTTACGCGCCAATTTTTTGTAATCATTTGTTGCTTTTTGGAATTTTCAACTTTTTTTATTTTTAGATTTTTTTCTGTGTTCTTGTTATGTTAATAAATATCTAATAAAAAATGGATAGTAAAAATATTAATTGCCTCTTTTTATGACACTTCAAAAATTACATCAAATTCATGCCTCTAGACTAGAATACCCCCTTAATGCCACAGCTCTGTTACCTTATTTATATTTGAGAAATCTCTTAATCCAGCCTGTGGTATTTAAGAAGGACATAAGTTGCTAAATGTCCTTAGCAGAAATCGCATTAATTTAATTGAAGAAGGGTCTACCAAGCGGGAAATGAGCAGACCTTCGAACGAAGCTATTTCAGCTCGGCATTCCTGAACTAATTTTGAATGTGAAGTAAAGGAGGCAAACAATTTTTTTTTAATAGTTGCTTGGCTATCAATGCATGTGGCAACCTTCTGGCTTGGTAGTATTTGAATGTATTTTGATTTGTCGACATGCTTCCCGGATTGCAAAAAGTTCCGCTTGGAAAACGCTGGAATAGTCGGGCAGTCTATAGGCTTTACTGATGTTCAGGGATTCTGAAAACACACCCGCACGGACTCCGCCGTTCATCTTAGAGCCGTCAGTGTAGATTGTCCAGTTAAAATCCTTGCATATCCGCCCACTATTCCATTCCGCCTTTTCTGGGATTAGAATGTCAAATTATTTGATGGATAAATTCCAAATCTCTTGGTATAAGGTCAAATATAGTGCTATAACCATAAGGTTTTGAAGTCCAGCATCCAGACTCTCTGAGCCGGATGGCGCTGTGTGCTGTAGTGTTTTTAATGTGTAGGTCCAAAGTTAGGAGATGCAGCATTACCGTCAGAGCATCTCATGGAGTCGATCGCAGAGCACCTGTGCGTAATAACTTTGTAATTTGTCCTAACGGCGAACCACCGCCGTGTAAATCCATAGGACCAACTTTGATTGGAGACCCCATTTTTTTCCAAAGGTTCTACTGCAGACGTAAAAAGTTATGCACGAGTTCTTAACTCGCTGCTCAGCTTCCAGCTGAGTTTAGGGTCTAAGGTATCGCCTTGGTACTTTGCGCTGGTCGACAGAGAAAGCGGTTGATCGTAAAAAAGTGGAATGTGGGAATCTGGGTATCTTGGTTTTAGTGGTGAAGAGCATCAGTGTCGTTTTGCTTGATTTGATACCGAAACCGTATTTTGAAGCCCAGGTGCAAAATTTACCCAGTGCGCCCTCCATGATCACAGTCACTGATCACAGCCGAAAAATTTCCTGATACTGAGATCACCATATCATTCGCATAGCCAAATACTTCTACTCCACATCTGTCTAGTTTTGTAAGTATATTGCTCACTACAATAAGCCACAGAAGAGGAGAGATGACACCGCCCTGTGGTGTACCCCTGCTAGCAAATTTGATTATATTGCTACTACCTAGCGTTGCTTGAATGCACCGAGTGCTTAGCATGGTAACAATCCATTGACAAAGACATTTTTCCACACCTAGTTCGGTAAAGGATTAAAGTATCGCTTCCGTATGAACGTTATTGAAATCCACTTCTTTGTCTAAGAAGGTAGCTAATGTGTACTTTTAATATTTAAGAGATTACACAATAGTACGCACTACTTCATGGAGAGCGTATACTTCAGGTATACGTGTTGGGATTGGGATAGGGATGTTTCTCCTACAGAGTCTCTTATGTGGTTGTCCAGGATTCGTTCTCGAGCCTTCAAAATGAATGAAGTCAGACTAATTGGCCTGAAATCTTTTGCGTTTTCATGCCCACGTCTACACATCTTAAGGATGAAGATTAAGATTCTTCAGAACATCATTCCTATTGCTTTCCCCGTGAAGCATCTATCCTTAGACTACTTTGTATCCATCAAGGTCCTTATGGCTGTGTTTCATAGATTCTGTTAGCTGGAGCATTGTTAATCCATTCGTTCAATGTGGCCTGGGTATCATTGTCGATTGACGTTTTCCTTCTGGACTAGATGCACATCTTTGTTCAGCCTTTAGAGATGGAGATATTACGCTCTGATCTCCTTGCACTCCTCCACATCCCACGCATCTGAATTGTAATCTTGCATTCGGATCTATATAGAAGAAGTGGTGAGTGTTTTAAGATCTTCGTCAGATCCCCACCAAGGTGTCTGTTCAAGAATAAGGTTGAAACAATCAGCGCATTTTCTTGCCGGAATCCGGTTAAGGTCTTGAGCAATTAAGAGGTTCTTGGTCTAAGCTACGCCGCCGTTTAAAGCGTATTTTCGTTTCGAGCATTGTTTTCCCGGGATCCCGAACACGGATATAGCTTTGAAAAGTTTGGTGAATAGTAATAGTAGGCAACGTTTAAAAAATATATCTTTCGTTTTTTTGATTCAAGACCCACGATTGTCAAGGACAGATAAGACTGATGTTCTAGCCATCGGGCATGCTTTCGTCCTCCCGAAAGGAGTATTTGTTATTTGTACTACGAACCTTTTAAACATATGAAATTGCGCACAAGGGATAAAGCCCAAGTGGCATGAGGAGTTCCAGAAGATAAGGTCCTTTTAAAAGAATCGGTGGACAAGATAGAGAAAGAAAGGAGAAAGCAAAACAAGCGATGTACGCTTTCACTAAGTCCTTGAGAAAATAATTTACTTACTTGGTTCGAAAGCGTTACAGTCCGGTTTGACGAAGACCTTTTCCGAAATTTTTTTCAACCAAGCTTGATATGCAGCTGGCTTTATCGAATTGACTGAGGTGACTAATATCTGACCGTTCGTTCCCTCGTTCTCTATCCGGTGTCTCAAAGACTCATCGTGCCGTTTTTGCAGGACCTTTCTCAAAAAACAATTATGGAAATTTACACATTGAAATATTTTATTCCCAATACAAAATTTAATATTTGATTTATTCCATTTATTTAGTCCCTTATATTTAATTTAGAGCAAGGTGACATTTGGTTGAAGTTTACATTCACAATTAAAAGCTTTTCAGTTTATTCCCAAAAAAATCAAACAAATTCTTAAAATAAAAAAATTAATAAAATTATTTATATATATATATTTAAATGCGATAAATAGAACATGTTTAAAGTGCAAGATAGAATTATACTTTCGCTTTCAGGCTTTAAAAAAGATCGCTTCAGAGCAATCCCCTGACTTTTAGACGCGTTTTGTCCAAATATTTGAGTTTATTGAGGTCTTAATTCAGCTTCGATGATTTTCAGTATATTCTTGACATCATATCATAAGTATTTTCCGTGTGTCCGAAACTATAAAAAGAAGCCTCTCTCAAACACCCCAACTGTAGAGGGAAAAGTCTTCCTCATAGATTTATATAAGAATGACGTCTGTCATAGAATAAATCTTCATATTCCGATTTTTAAAAAATGATGATTATGACAGAATTTAATAATAGGAGCTGTATATTTATAAAGCCACTCAAGCTTATTTGCAAAGCTCGTCCGAGTGTCCTCGGTCACTTTGGATAAAGTGTTTGCTGCTCTATCAAGATCTATACTAAAGTCAACCTCAGAAGAATTTCCAATACTCTCAGGTATTGCCCAAGGAACAATTATGGGTCCTAGGCTGTACAACGTCTCTCTTTACAACTTCCTTATAGGCGATCCTGTCTTTAACGAACCTGGTACGATGATGACACAATTATTCTAGCAAGTGGAACAAGGCCACACACCGCTTTAGATAAAGTAAAGAACTAATTACCTGATCTGATTTCCTATTTTACATTTTGGGGCTTAAATATTAATGCGCAAAAATGTGAAATAATTTGTTTCAGAAATTCTTATGGAAAAGGGCATAGACTTGCGGTCAAAGAAAGCAAAACTATTTCCCTAAAAATCAAAGATACGACAATACCCCCTAAAACAGAACTTAAATATCTTGGGATACTTACTGAAAACAAATTTCTGTTCAACAAACATGGTAGGAGGAAACTCAATAAAGCTAAAATGGCTTCTTCTACTCTAAAGCACTGTTGGTTCAGTATCTCAACTACTGTAGCAAAAGAGCTTGAGCTGTTCGAAAGACGCATTTTAAGATATTGTTGTGGAAAATTTAGAAGACCGAACAAAAAATGGTTTTCTAATAATATACTTTATGAATCGACAAGAGTCACACCCCTATTGCTACACATGATGGAGACTATAACGAAAAAGGTTAAACGAAAACAATTTGGGCTGCATTGCAAGATCTGGGTAGACAATGATACAGATGGCTAGTAAATCAACGTCTGAAGAGTCTTCAAATCTACAACAGAAGAACAGCGAAGCAAGAAAATGAACTTCAAACAGCTTGGTTAACCAAATTAAACACACTTGAGCTCGAGCTGGCTAGAAAGACGTTTTGGATCCCGCTCATTAGGAATGAAAAAAAAACTATCTAAACCAAAACAGATGTTTGATTTCCCAGTTTGCGACGAGCCATGCTACTGCAACTGCTTGTATCTACGTTCTATAAAACCAGACAAATCCTTAAGCATTTCCGTGTTAATAACACTCTCCTTTGTTTGACAAAGAAACTTGCAAGAAATGACAGGATAATAGAAGTGTTGATTTTTTTTTCTCCTAGCCAACCAAGACGACATATCCGCCACAATGGAATCCGCCACAATTGAAGCTATCACTTTTCACTTGAACTTTGGACAATGTTTGTGTGCATCCAAGATTCAATTTCGTAGCCCGGGCAATGATTGGTTTTGGAAATCAACCTAACCGCAAGTTGATTGTGTGAAACCGCAAAAGTCTGCTTTGTGGCAAGTATCCATAGTTCCCGCCTAGGTTCGCTTTGTTTGCGATCCTTTTGCGGAGCTTCCCCCGTTTCAGACACAACAATGAGGTGAGAGAAGCAATTAAATGGTTTAGAAAAGCAACAAACATACTGTTTCAGGGGGGTTGCGGAACAGAGAGCGTCATCAATTCACCGGAACTCGAGTCGTTCACAGGGGATATTGCTTTGCTTTTCAATTTTATATTGGACTGTCAATGGTTTAATTGGTTTCGTTTATTGAGTTGGCTATATCTTCCTAGTCTTGGTTTGGCAAGGTTTCCATTTTAAATGAAATTTTAGTGTTTCGCATAGTTTGTGTGTATTGCCAGTACCTACATTTACGTGGTAACAATTTTGATTTTGAAAGTTGAGCTATTGGATTTGAGGAGCACTGTGAGATCAAAGGAGTTAGTAGTTCCAGTTGGAGGATTGTGGATTCCCGGAAAAGTGTAATATCTAAAGTATAAATGTGTTGAATGAGGAAAGTCGAGAGGGTTTGAAACCGTTTTAGACGGTTGCTCTATGGAACAGATGAGAAGAGTAGAACGAAAGTGCTCATACTCAGACCGGGCACTATTCAGTTCAGGCGCCCCCAATGACTATGGGTACGCCCAGGGCAACATTTATTAAATGTGTTACCAGGACGAGGAACCAGTATAAGCTCAGTAAACTCTCCAAAGTAACATATATTGAGTTGATCTGTTCATCTCGGAGCATGGCAAGTACTTGGGCATTGTTCTTATTCGGAAGATCAACTGGGATCTTGAAACACAGAGCTTACAATGCTGTTTTTTTTTGTAGAAGAATCGCAAGGGAGAAAAAGTGCCTATATTAGATATCCAATAAGAGATGTGCCCAATATTAACTGATTTCAAGACTTCTCAATCGTTTTCGAAAACATGACGTGGAATATAGCAGGAGAGAAAGTTCATCTGCTGGATCAACAAACTTAAGGGGGTATTCTAGTTAGAAATTTAAATTTTTAATATTTTTTTGTAATAAAATGGATAAAAAATCCTCAGCGCAAAGGATTACGCGTCCAGATCGACAAACAAAAAGGCGATTTCACGGCAATAGATTCACGGCACAGGAAGACATCAGTTACGAGTGCATCAGCTCATTCATTTGCTGTGAAACGAGGCAACGCCCGGATTGACCGCTCCGAGATACGAGCATCCAACGCATCAAAGGATGCCAGAATGGCTCGATATGAAAAGAGAAACGAGGAATATAGTTTTTTCGAAGTCGAAGAGGGTCCGATGTATGAAGCAGGAATAGCAGATTGAATAAATGTAAGTCTACAATATCATTTCATGGCTTAGACTACGAAAAACTTTACGCGAAACTTTAAACGTGTTTTTCTCGAAACTGCTGAACCGATTTACCTGAAATTTTTAGCGAGTCTTATTTATAGACTTGTCGATATTTGAAACTATCCCCATCCCCAAATTTCTATTACTTTTTTCTGTTTTAAATTCGAAACTGTCATAAAAAGTGGTACAAAAATTGTTTTTTTTTTCAGATTATTTGTGAAAAAAAATCTTTCCAACTTTTCCGTAGTTCCAGACATTGCGACATTATTCTAGATTAATAATCTTTTTTTTTGTCTCAGATTGCTGGGAGGGATGAAATCGTGGGTATGGTTAAGTGCCAATTTTTTGAGACCCCCACTTCATCAACTGATAATTTTTGAAATTTTCATCTTTTTTGATTTGTTTCCGTATTCATGTTATGTTAATAAATAACTAATAAATAAATGGATACTGAAAATATAAACTGCCTTTTTTTTATGACACTTCAAAAATTACATGAAATTCATGCCTCTGGACTAGAATACCCCCTTAAGGGTACGTTGAATATGATCAGGTATTCTTAAATACCTTCTTTTTTTTAATTGCTCAAAAACGAGGAAATTTTTAGTGCCCAGGTTTTTAGGGATTTAACTAAAAATTTAATTAATATTGGGAAAAAAGCGAATTTTTAAATGCACATATTTGTACCAATTCAATTTGAGGAAAAAATAAAATGCCCTCTCAACGAGGATAAAGGAACCTCAACAGGTGGGAAGCAGAACCAGGTCAAAGGTAAATCATCTACAGGACCAGGTTTTTAGGGATTTAACTAAAAATTTAATTAATATTGGGAAAAAAGCGAATTTTTAAATGCACATATTTGTACCAATTCAATTTGAGGAAAAAATAAAATGCCCTCTCAACGAGGATAAAGGAACCTCAACAGGTGGGAAGCAGAACCAGGTCAAAGGTAAATCATCTACAGGACTATCATTGACGATGAATATGGCCATCTCGATGAAAATGGAGTGTGTCCGTGTCCGGGAGATCACCCTCAACCTGTTAAAAGACTATGTTCATATTCGTTAAAATGCGATTCCTGATGAATATCTTGATAAGACAAATGCAGCAACACCAGAGTTTGTTCGTCCTTTGTGTGCAAAAGCTAAGAGGCCTGTCTGTATTTTTTAAGTGAAAAGCTATACTCGCATATCAGCAGAGTTGCATGTTCAAGAGATGACTATGATCTCTTTTGTTTAAGATTCATTCAGGGTTTTTATTTACAAATCAAGATTTCCAAAAGGTCTTCAAGAACTTCCAAATGGAAAGTTAAAAATTTAATCTTTAAATCGAAATTTTTCCCATATGAAACGAATCGACAAAGAATGACTTGTAAGAATATGACAGAAAAAGCGGCTAAATGGGAATTGGACATGCACGTGAAGGGTTCCATACCACCGTACAATATGTTGCCCTACAAATTTTTTTAATATCCTCATTCCTTGCGTGCGCAGGTAGAATCGTATCTACGAGGAAAGAACTTTATTCATTTTTAATTTCTTACAGCCTTTAAGGAGATAAGATTTTTCAAAACACGTTTTTTTGTTAATTAATTATTTGCTCGCTCTTCAAGAGGATTTTGAGACTCTTAAAATGCGTGTAGCACAGAGCGAGCGGAAGAATTAGGAGAAGAATGAAAGATTGTGCAGTGGTTTGAGAAACTCAGGTGTAATTGGTTTCAACTCACTTCCGTGAGTCAGTGTTATGCCTTCTCAGCAGAGCCATCTACACAGAATCTACACAAACAGCTATTTTGAAAACACGAATTAGTTACTAAGCCGATAGAACAACCACTACAACAACGCCACCCATTAGTCAGACTACTATCACTGGTCGACCAATCCAGTGATAGTGCCATTAACTTGATCCCAATGGCAAATGGTGACTGGACCAGATTCGAAAAACTAGACCACTACTCTAGGAATCGAACCTGGGACCTCTCAATGAATCAATTGAAAGGCAGGCGCTCTACCAACTTCGCCACCCAGCTCGGAACTCGCCTTTATTTTTCACTTTATATAAACGTTACTATTTGTTGTCAGAGCGGTTACATTCTTTTAAAATTGCAAATAAGTGGACGCTTAGTAATAGACCCTTTGAGTATGGCATCCTTTAAACTAAGTTTTCGTTGAATATGGTCAAAAGTCGCCGTTTTTTTGGACGTACGCTAAAAATTTTATAGCTTAGTTTTTTAATATGAATCTTTTCCTCCATTTGTCCAATGATTTATAGGAACAAGGAAACATGAACTCTTCATATGCATAAACCTTTCTGGAGTGGGTTCAATGAAAACATGTTAACTATTTACTTCTTCAACCAATGTTGATTTCCTTGCTGAAATTCTCTTGTAGGTAGCCCAATTATTCTACTGTGTTAACTTGTACGTGTGTTGTGCGAAAGTTAACATACAAAAAACGAGTCGCAGCAGACAGCTCTTAAAAGCCAGTTATCTTGTTTCCTGTTGCCTTTACAACAGAAGGCGTTTTAAAAAACGATTTCGCATTGCATGCTCGTGTCGTCCTGCGACTTTCATTTACCAGAGTGTCAATGACGGCATAAAATGTGACCACTTATCGAAAGAGGAGACACCATCCAGCTGCGTCCTCCACACGTATTCCAGCAGATTAACATGTGCATGTACGGAATTAAAAAAAAAAAAAAAACTTTAAACTTTTCCCTATCGAATCGCTATTAATTGTGTTAAGCCAATATGCGCCGCGAAAAATGATTCGATTGGATGATGTTGTTTTTTTTTTGTTCTCCTTTGTTTATATTAAACACACTTGGTGCACTATAAATTTCAAAAATTATTGCTTTTCGAAATCAGAAGCTCGACGATAGCTGCGGATAACTATGGCGCACAGGGTCGCTGCAGTTTTAATTATCATCCTTAAATTGGCTACGCAACAGGACACGCGACCATCGCACCAAGTTTGGGATACAAAAATAATGAAAACAAATTGAATTATTGCCCTGACAGGAGGAGCGAGGTGGCATCATGCTGGATGTATCCGTGTATCCGTATGGCATACTCTGTGTCACGTTGATTAAATATTTGCATAAATGGATGGTAATTTAATTTCTTTTTCAATGAAACTCTATATTTTCTCATATCAAAATAATAATTATTGATTTTTGAATTATTGATATTGTTGCTAACGAATTGGGCTTGAATAAAACATTTTTTTTTCGACTTCGACTCTTTATTAGTATTTGAACGTATCTTGGCGGACTGTGTTATGGAGCCAATGTGGTTGACGAGTTTGCAAGGTTTGAGTTCTCAATCGAAAGAAATTTTCGAGACTGAGTTCGTGTATGGATTTCGATGATACCTTCTAACATATAACGCGCAATACTTTTACTGACTACTTTGAGTTCCTGTCTGTGTTTGCCATCACAACTGTTGAATAGTTTGCATTAGAACAACATTTTCGGAATAAGTAAGGTTTTGAAGAGTGTCAATCTTGTTTTAATTCGTTAAATTTTTTGTGTAGTCACAAGCATGCGAAGACCAACGTATACCTTGCCAATAATTATCGTAATGTGACAAGTTCAATGAGCATATCGTTCAATTTTGTTCATTCAAAAAAGTAATGGTCCTGGTATCGAACCCTGTGGGACACCTCTACTTTATGGAAGGCCTTCAGATATGCAACCATTGGTCACTATGGAGGCAATTACAAGTTTTTTTTTTGCAAATGAGACGAAAAATTAACATGAGTTTTTTTTGTCTTAAATTATGTGGTTGAAGACTATGCACAACCATAAGGTCATCCCGTTTTCATTAACTATCGGCGGATGACTTAGACATGGAAGATTATATTGAGTCGGTTCAGTTCTTTATTCATTATCACATCGAAAACTTTTGATAAGAAGGGCAACATGGCTATTGGTCTATATTCAGTCCGATTTTGAGGTCAAGGTTTTAATTACGCTCATCATGATAATTGTATTATATAGTTGAATGATGTTTATAAAGTTGGTTGAATTCTTTCCTGCCCAACACAATGGGAGTTCATTAAATTAATAATTCCAAGTGATTGAAGTGAAATCGTGAAGTGAGGTATTTGGGAGTTTACTTATATAAATTCCTGTAATATGATGATCAGGTAAGTATTCAATTAAAAAAAAACGTGGGTAGCATTTATACCGCCGAAGAAACTTTTTTATTCCAACTATTTGAGATCAAATGCGAAGGTCATTTGCTACCAAGCTTTTGTGCGTCCAATTTTGACTTATGCGAGTTCAGTGTGGTGGAACATAAGCTCATCTTATATGGAGAAGTATAGAATTTGTATGAGGAAATGCCTACGAGCATGAACTGGACTTTTCAGAAGCGCTCATTCCGACTTTCGGCATTAAGTCTCTAACAAAAGACTATTGGATGATTCTGACGTGTCTAGAATCGACAATGTCTTTCTAGACCTTGCGAGGAATCATTTTGCGCGGTCGACTAACGTTATTGAGAATGAATTCATATCGGGTTTATTTTATCCTTACCATGGGTACTTTAGAAATTCATTGATTAGTGGACACTTACCGTATGAAGCATTTCTTTATCTGGATGTATATGACTATCTTATCCCTATCATATATCATGCTGCCAGAAGAGCAACAAATAAACGAATCCTCCATGTACCTGCAAACTCAAGGGATGAAACCAATATTTGGAAATACTGCATGAGCATACTATGACTATGGGTCAAATTTAAATAAATACTGGTGGCTAGATTGGATAGAAGCTAACAGAATAGAATATAATATAGAATATAATAATAGAAGCTTAGGCTAACTTCACTCCCCATCTCACAAGGCGTTTTCCCTATAATCTGGAAAAACACTCACATAATCCCAATTCATAAGAAATGCCAAAAAAATGATGTTGCAAACTACAGACCAATCGCGAAACTTTCGACCATTCCTAAACATTTTAAAAGCATAATCTACGACGCTATGCTTTTCCACTGCAAATCTATCATGTCTCCTAAACAACGCGGATTTCACAGAGGAGGATCGACAACCATTAAACTAAAAGAATTTGTCTCTCGAACTCTATCTGCCGTGGAGGTAGGCAAAGAAGTTGATGTTGTCGCCACCGACTTCAGTTAAGCCTTCGACAAAACATAGCACAAGATAATTCTACTCAAGCTCAATGCTCTTGGTTTCCCAGTTCCTTTAATTGAATGGAAAACCGTCAATACGTTGTTATTTTCAGATCCTCCAAATCCACCTCAGGTGTCGCTCAAGGGGGTCCTATTATTTTCATCCTAACTATTAATGATGTCGACCTTATTATCCGCAACTCGTACATATCTATATACGCCGACGACATAAAATTATATTCGCCCATTTCGTCTGCCGCTGACCACTTCCTTCTTCAAGATGATCTAATCAGGCTCTCAATTTGGTGCCAAAAAAAAATTCTAGATCTCAACATCGGCAAATGCCAAGCCATAACATACACACGTAAGCGTCTTCCACAGCCCTCCAGGACCTACTTCATCTTTAATCAACCTGTTCCGCTAGTCTCTTCTCTCCGCGATTTGGATATTATCTGCGATAAAGAACTCAATTTTCGCACACACATGGACTTCATCATTAGTCGAGCTAACTCCGCTCTTGGCTACGTTAAGCGATGGTCCAAAGAATTCTCAAACCCCTATGTCCCAAAGCCCTTTACATTTCTTTTGGTAGACCACTACTAGAATATGCTTCCCAAGTCTGGTCTCCTTATTATGAAACGCTTATCAGGAGAATCGAGGCGGTTCACCGCCATTTTCTACGCTTCGCACTGCGTGGTCTCCACTGGACAGACAGCTTTATCCTACCGCCCTATACACATCGTTTGCAACTCATAAATCTCCAGTCCCTGGAGCAACGCCGTGACATTGCCGGTATTATTTTCATTTACCATCATTTCATTTACCATCTGGTACCATTGACTGTGCAACGTTGCTTCAATCGATCTCTTTATTAACAAACCGCCGTAACCTCAGATCAGTTCATCTATCCGCGCTTAGACCCACACCGCACCAATTACGGTTCTCATGAACCTATGACCGGAATGGACATCTTTAATTTCCACCTTAACAGATCCAACCTTAAAAACATCCTCTCTCATCCACCAAATCCCTAGTTAAAAGTTAGAACTTAAGCACTGCCTGTATTAAGTTAAGTCCGGGGTATACCCCGGGCATTAAATAAATAAATAAGTTTGGTTAAGTCGTTTTTTTTTGATTTTTATTTATCATAGTTTGTAAGTACTGTTTTTTGTGTTTTTTTGCCAAAAAATATATTATAAGGAGGAGTTTTTTAAACTCCACCTTTCCTTCTCGCACTTAAAAATATTAATTGAAAAATATCTCAAAATAATATATTCTTGTAATTAAGTCTAAATAATTATTATAAAATTATATGCAATCAGAGCTAATTTCTTGCTGGCCATTTACGACAACGTAAATTAATTGTCTAAGCGTTTAAGTTGTTTAAATCATGGTTGAAATAAACAAGTTGACAAAAAAAATAGGAAAGGATCTTACAACCAACCTTTACCACGGACATGCCTGTAAAATTGTTACAAGACTTAGATTCGCCTTGTTTTTAAGATGGTACGAATAGATTACCTGATTACGCCTGATCGAGAATCTGTGCGTCCTCCACCACCGGACCAAGGATCCGCAGCGGCTTCTTCTAAGGTGGATGGGAGAACCACTTTCATCCACCACCGCCGCGTAAGCTCATTTTATTGCTTATCTATGAAATAATATTCGCGAATAGCATTTGAAGTACAGTGAGGCTTAAAATTGTGCCAGCAGCAACTATTTATTTACAAACTTAATCCATGCCAATAAGTTTTCACCTTGTTTAACATGATTCTCTATCAAACCATTTGCTCGCTTGTAAAATAATAAAGCTTCCCTGGACGTATTTAATTGGTGAATATATTGAGGAAGTCAGGTTATTTTGCCATCATTCCAAGCAGCAGGAAAAATGCCACAAAAATTCGTTCCAAAAAAAAAAGATTTGAAAACCTCACCTAAATAAAAAAATATGCAAATATTTGTTTATTACTCGGTTATTGGGCTATAAGAACGATTTTTTACTCAGTGTTTTTTGGCTAGCGCCCGCATTCTAAAACTAATAAAACATAATTATGTACGCTCGTTGTTCGGATAAGTCGGGCGTAAAATCCGATGGCTACATTTTATTTGTTAATTCTAAATTAATTCTCTTTCATCGGATATGCGCAGGCACTCGATTTTTTTATTTTATTATCAAATTTAATTGCGGTCTAATTATGTATTGCGTGTAGTTAAACGTGCTGTTTTAATTAGGAAAATATTAATATTATTGGACGTCGGAAACATGGTCAAAATAGAGGATTTTGTGACATAGTTTGTGATTCACGTTTTTTCCATGTTTTTGTTGTCTAGAATCCAATTCATTTGAAAAACAATTTATTTGATTTTATGTCAGAAATTTCATAAATTAGCATTGTTGGGATTGAGGTGATAAAATAAATCTGGCTTCATTGGTTGATTCGGTTGGATTAATTTTCGATTTTAGATGAGATTTAAATAAATGTCCTTGCAAAGTCCATTCTATTATATATATTTTGTGAATTATGTAATCAATATTTTACATCACGTTGTAAAACATTTTGCTGTATGATGAGCATGATGGTGCAACGAAGGGAGCACAAGTTGACTAATTAAAGCCTCAGATTTTCTAAATCATTTTTATGTAATAAGTTTATTGTCTAGAAAGAGAAAACCTTTTTTTTTAGTTTAAAAGATCTGCATAGAGAATTATTTTGTTTGTAGAACTCAGTGGGTGAAGTCTTATAAAGAAAATGCTTCCGTATCGACTTATTTGCATTCGCTTATTTCGACGTATTTGATTTTGACGACGTTAATCTAGACCAGGTTTTTAAGCTAGGAAGGCTAACGCTAGGATTCGAGTGTGGGATCTTTCGATTGATTCAATTGAAAGGCAAGCGCTTAAAAATGTTATATCTTCGGAACAGAGAGACCAAACTTGTTTACTATTTACGTTATATAAAACGACTTTATGACATATCAATTTGGCTATTCCTTCAGTCGTCTCTTTAGCCAACCAGGGGAAGATTTTGCAGATTTGCAGAAAACACCTTACTTACGGCAGGAACTTGTTCTCGAGGGTCGAAGGAATCGCTTATCGGTTTAAGTTGAACCTTTACATTTAGACACATTCAGTTCTAGGAGGCTTTTATAGCACCAAATGTAAAAGCGGACGGATCAAAATAAATAAAATGAACTCAAAATCGTTTATCGGATTATTGAGTTTAAGAATCAAACTTAAGGACCACCTGAGGTACTCATGAAAGGCCAGGATAATGACGAGCAATAGGGAACCGAGTTTTATCTTGAACTTGATTCAGTAAGATCTATCTTCATAGCTTCAAATGTCGTAGACGTAATTTCGACTAGGTTTGTGGTTGTGTATCTTTCTTTTATAAATGCGCGTTCCTTTGTGGGAAAAATGGATACAGAATGATTGAATACTGAGACAATGATTTCTGGTATTTTAGAAATGGATGAGAGTTTAGCAATGGCACGTAATTTGAGACCTCGTTTTTATGCACCTTCTTGTGTAGGGGGATGTTGATAATTTCGTTGATATCACCAAAGCACATATGAATGGCGTTTGTTAGCATATCATGACGTAGCTTATGGTCGGTGATCAAGTGATTCAAAAAAGTTCCGCAAGGGTTAACAAATATTTTAGTCTTTTATCACGCGCACGGTTCAATAAACCTCAAAAGATACGAAAAAAAAATGAGTGGTGTTATTTTATTTGCCGCCTCCATCAAATTTAATTTGAGTTATGAAAACATCACTCATTCCCTAGACAAAGGCATTGCACAAAAAAATAAGGTAAACATTTTTTTAAGCTGCCCGTAGGAATATATTTGTTTTCATATTTTTGAATCGTTTAACAAAAAAATGATTTTCGAATTCAACTTTAATAGAGAACACTTAGGTCTCTAAACAAACTAGGGTGCTTTCATCCGCTTTTAAAAGTGTCCATGCTTCTGCACTTTCTAGTAGCGCTCTCCGATTACCGACAGATCTTTAAAAGATAGCCTCTGGTGTTGATGAGGGACTTTTGCAGTACTGTTCCAAGTATGATGTTGAAGAAATCGCGTAACAGTGCATCACCTTGTCTAAAACATTGTTTGACATCAAGTGGGTTGGTGATGCCGAACTTAATGGAGCAGCTTGAGTTCTCCATCGTCGTCTGGCACAACAGGAGGAGCTCGTGGATGCTGTCAAAGCCAACCTTAAATTGATGAAAAGGTAGTGGGTGCCGATTTCGAGCTCCTAGGTTTTTTTCAAAGATCTGTCGTGATATTAATATTGTCGTGTTGTTAGTATTGAGATCCCAAGTCATCACCACCGCTTAGAAATGATCGGCAGTTTATGCGTTCGATCAAGTGGCTTTTTTCTAAGCTTAAAAAATATCTTGCTATATTTTTCTCGTCTTTTGGCCTGCGTCGTCTTCATTGAATGAATCAGGCTGCCTACCAGCGAAATTTGATTCATCGTCGCCGTTTTATAGTCTTCAGAAGTGGTTCTATTTTGAACTTTGCAGTCTCCAGTTTGGGGTCTGTAACCCTGCGATAATAGGATTTTCGAACTTAGGATTCAGACTTCTGGAACAATTTCCAAGCACTGCCGTCGGAACGTGAATAAAGAAATAGAAAAAATATGAATGGGCCTAATCTTAATACTGTTTTAGACTTTTAGTTAGTTTTTAAAGCTAATAACTTACAACATTTAGTCGATTGGCTAAATAAACAACGGAATTCGGTTACTGGAACATTGAAAAGTGGATATACTATATGGTATAATTTTTGAGTTCCGAAAATTTTACCGATGATTTTTCTTCTTCTGTGACGCTAAGGATCCACGAAGAGATATCTTGTCTGAACATCTGGCATCTTCTTCGGGTACGGTTTGAGTAAAGCGGGTTCACTTCTTCATGAAGCAGCGAAACAAAACATGAGGATCCAAAAAACATTCCCAAGTCAATTGATTTTGAATGTATCGTTTAATTTTAAAGATAGATCAAAATAGCATCTGGTGTGGTATTTTGCATCATTTTTCCTCGTTTTATTGCAGCCACCAAAGTTTAAAATTCAAAACTCATCGTGCAACGGGAAACAGACCAACAAAGTGAAACAATTCCAAGTTTAAATACTAGGATCAACTCCTGGGCACAACTTTGGAGAAGAAAAATTATCCATGCCACGAAATATAAAACCCATCGTTCGATTTTTTTTCCTTCTCTTTGAAATAAACTCAAACAGTTGATTAAATTTTTCCCAAGGGTTGAAGAAAAGAAAAACTTAACTCTTTTCATTAAAAAAAAATGGTAGAACCAAGTGGAGCACTTGACTCTGATGATTTTGAACCCATGTGTTGTTAATTTGCTTTTGCTTCCATGCAGGTTGCGTCCACAAGATGAAAGAAAAGTTCAAAAAGTGTTTTAAACTTTTGAAAGTCAATCGATGGGTGGGTTCATTGCTTTTAGCTCATGGGTCTGAAGGTGTTAAAATAAAACTGCGTATGATAGAGTTAAGAGTCGCAGCTAGAAAAATGGAACTTGAAGAGAAAAGTTTCAGCCCGAAGTTCGGCATAACTGATTCCACCAGATGCAAAATGTAAAGTTATAAAATTATTATCTGAGTTTTTTTACTATTCGTGGCCAAGACCAAGATTTTTCAGAAAATGAATTACGACTTTTTCCATCATAAACGGAGTCATTTCGCCAATAAAGCACCGGGCCTCCACAAAAAGTGGTCACTTGACCTATTCGACCAATTGACATGTTCTTTTCCTGATAGGACTCATCACCAAATGTTTTTCTCTCAGACCATTGTTACGGAAAATGGGAATTCGCAATTTATGTGCCTGTTCTTAATATCCTTATTCGAGAGGATATTAAGACTCTTATAATGCGTGTAGCTCAGCGGAAGAATTAGGAGAAGAATTAAAGATTGTGTAGTGGTTTGAGAGACTCAGGTGTAATTGGTTTCAACTCACTTCCGTGGGTAGACCCCGAAACGGGACGGAGGATTTTGATATCGACCTATTGGCTTTAACCTAATTCGCAGGATTTTATTCGACATGGGTAATGATCTATGAACTTTGAGAGTTTGGAAGATTTTAAAAAGCTGGGTTGGTCAACCAGTGATAGTAGTCTGACTAATGGGTGGCGTTGTTGTAGTGGTTGTTGTATCGGCTTGGTTCCTGATTTGTGTTTTCAAAATTAAGGCGTTCGCCATTGACGGAAATTTTCAGCTATAGATATGATAAAAAAATAAGTGGGCAAAGGCGAGTCGGACACGCAAACGAAGGATCCCGTATCACCGAACAATGTCGTATTTTTCTAATTTTAAATTTCACACATTTCTTTTCTTAGCGTAGTATTTACGGTTTTCGGATTTTTCCCTTTACTTGTGCTATAAAACAATTTCATGATTTTAGGTACTTACTTATAGGTTCTGATTCCCTTGCGATTATCCGCATTTGGTATGATATGCAAACCGCATCAAACAGTGACTTTTCGGGATAAAGAGTGGTGTTACAGAATTTAACAATTTTTTACTATCTATATGTAAGCCGTAAAAGAAATACTAAAAGGTTTGTACAAATTTAATTCTTAAAAACAAAAATATGTTTTAGCTTTGATTTTTTATTGGAAACTGCATGCCAAATTTTCAACACAAAACTATAACAGCTCAAGTTACTCTCTGATTACTGTACAGATATTTCCAGTCGTGAAGGACAGATACTACACGCTGAACACACTTTTTTAAGTCTTCAGAATGCCGGAGTACCGAAGGGGAGAAAGCTCATCTGCTGGATCGGCAAAGTGGTGTACGACGGAATCCCTCATTTAGCACTAGATGGATAGATCATATTCAAAAATGTGAAAATTTTCTCATTTAATATTTGACCGAAAAGTCCAAACTTAGACAAACCCAAAAAAAGTGTTTAGTTTGAAAAAAAGTACCTTTCATTGTTTTTTCATTTATCAACCTGGTGACACGAGGTTTTTTGAATTTGAATTAAATATGGCAAAACAAAAATTAGACTTAATAATGCAAAATTTTGTATTTAATTATTTAATTTTCTTTTTAAAATGTTATTTAAAATTTTATTAAAAATTTTAAATTTTGAATTTTATTCCTCAAAAAGGCTTTAGTAAAAGCTATACTACATTATTGTATCAGTTTCCGTTGATTACAAAAAAAAAAAAAGTTTTATGTAAGTTTTTCAGAAAATTGTTTTTCTCGCCTAAACGGAGGAAGAACCATCCTCCGCCTTGACTGATCCTCTTCGGTCTAGTCTTCTGTCGCATCTTAGGCCAAGACATGTTGAACAAGAAGCAGAACGGATTAAAGGAGGATTTTCGAGCATGTTGGAAAAGTCGAATGGATTAGAAAGTGCAACTTTGAGCTCTGTGGGTTGTTTAAAGAGATGGATCTAGTCCGGAACGTAAAAATCGGATACCAGAAAGCTGATTAAAGTCAATTGAAGGCAACGTTCGCAAGACTGTGAAGGATGGAAACCAGCTTAGGCTTAGGCTCCTTAGATCGCGACGGCTGTCCTCAAGTTCCACAGACATCTGACAATTTAACGAGAAGAACCGATTGGACAAGGAGCTCACCATTTTCCTGACCTCAGAAAAGGAAAATAGTATTAGAGATAAGAATGTTATCTATTTCAAAAAAAGTACTGAGTTGATGACGGGGCTTAAGCCGAACGGACGAATATATTTTGAGGCGAAAAAATAATTATTCATGTTCCTCGACAACTTTTTACATTGGAATGTTAATAAGCAAATATTGTTAATAGAATTGAAGAGATAAATTAAGTACTTTTGACATTTAAGCCGCTTGCAGCTTCATATAATCGGAAACTATAAGCAGTCGCCCAACGCATAAACCGCATATCGGGATTACATTCTCAAACCCCCAAATGAATTGCAAATTCATTGCTATTGGATCACAATCGCCTCCCATTTGTGCGATAAATCATTTCGTATAAGAGGCGACAAAATAAATTAAAACAAATAGGTTTATAGTTTGCCAGTGGATTGGGCTCTAATTGCTTTTATGTCGCGGTGGAAATACATAGTCCACTACAAGCACAACAATAATATGCCATTAGCAGGATATATTACATTGTAACATCCATGCACATGGGCGGTAATGATAATCAAAGTCAACGATGTGCGAAAAGCCAATGCCAAGCCTGACACGCAATGCATTCATTGCACTCGCCAAAGCGTGCGATTTAAATGCAGCCGCCTCTGTGTTCCATTAGGAAGTGTTAAAAACCCGAAATGATTTTTTAATTAGATCACCGGATTGATTTATATACTTCGAAGATTTAAAACAATATGCTAACAAAATTTTGAACACCATGCAATGCAGATATTTTTTTTAAGACATTTGGAAAACTTTCTCAAAAATTCATCGGAGACAATTTACGTCCCAATATCGACCGGAAGGTACACCAAACTATTTGTGAATGCAGTAAATAAAGTTTCCATAATAATCCGACAAAGCTAACTAGGGAAACGTGTCTGCTTATGGTCACCCTTAAAGTTCCCACAACTTCTTTTATAGGCTGTCGCTATTGGGGTTGGGTTGCAGGTGGCGCGTTTTGTTTCGACGTGAAAATGCTAAATCCCGTAAAGTTTTTCGTAAATTACGTGAAAACTCGCGCGACTATCACTACGAAAAGCTGCTAAGAAGTTTACGTTAAGATTGTGCAAACTTTCACGTCCTCGCGGTGGAATTTTGCTGAACAAGGTTGTTAGTCCTTTTGTTTTTTTTTCTTTTGCTCCTTCATACATAAACTCCCCTTTGGAGTGCTCGTGTGCTCGGTTCGAGTCAGTCAAGCAACATAAAACGATAAAACTTAAGTGTATTTGTTGAACAAACAGGTGTTGTTTAAAATTATGACATGGTAACCGTTCATAATCACTTTTGGTAGGAATTTTTAAATAATTTTCATAACACTCATAAAGTTCTCGTGCACAGAAGAGTGATGTGCGAGTGTTGGGAGAAGTGACAAGAATATGTTTTCGAAAAAATAAAAAACATTGTTGATTGTGTTTAATTTCTGCACCAGGCATCACTTGAACTTTAAAAATGGATTAAATTTCATCGAAAAACATAGTTTGCTCTAAAAAGACAAAGAGGGCACAAGGGCCGCTTTGCGTAACATCTAGGTGACCCTAGCGAGCAATAGATAGCTTTTTGAAAATTGTCTCGCACTGTATTTGCAAAAATTTGTCGGTATGGGTCCGTTTTTTTAGGACTCAATATTTTTACTTTCCATCTTTTCCATCTTTTCTAGTTCGAGCGTTTGCGAACCATTTTATTGGCACTTTGCCTCGTCGAAGTTTATATTCCATCAAGCTTTGTTACCCCTCACGTTATCCGAAGCATATTCATAGCAGCTGCATTTAATTTTTTATTCATTGGTGTACAATGTAAGCCTTCTTTCGGCTAAGTCGGCAGAGTTTTTCAGTTTTTTTCTATACGCTTTCCTAACGTGATGATTGATGTCGCCATTAAAAGTTGCTTCATAGATCCGAGATTTTTTAACTTTCCACATTTGAGAAGAACATTTTCATTATACACAAATATTGGATTTATCTCAAATCGGAGTATACAAAGCAGAGGCAACCAGTCGGATTTACGATACCCGTTCTCATCCAAAATTCCACTCGTATATCAAGTGTTCGCTGCAGGAAAGTTTGATACTCGTCAGCAAAGAATAACTGATGCAGTAAGGGGTATGACATATTTCTCTTAAGCAGACATTCAAAAACTAAATCGTCCGAGTCCTGCTATATGGCGCGGAGGCATGGACTTTGTCAAAAGCGGACGAAGCTGCTCTTGGCTGCTTCGAGAAGAAAATTCTTCGGGTGATTTTCGGTCCTGTCTGCATAGACGGTGAGTGGAGGAGAAGATACAATCACGAACTATACGAGCTGTTCACCGGCATCGACCTAGCCAGAAGAGTGAAGATTCAACGATTGAAATGGCTACGTCATGTAGAGCGGATGGAAACCAATGCTCTGGCCCAGAAAGTCTTCGAATCCACCCTCGAGGGACGGCGCAGCAGAGGAAGACCACGACTCGAAACTGGAGGCAGCTAGCAAAAGATCGAGCTGGCTGGAGACGCTTAACTTACTAAGAGATTCAAAATCAGTTATTAGAAGCAAAGGACTTTTATACACCCAACTTTGGTTGATTATGACTCCCTTTAAGTACTCTACTCTCATCTTTGTCACCTCATACATGACCAAATCAGCTATGGAAAAATTGTTGTAGCCCTTCCTTTTTCTAACACCACTTTGGTTGATTTACCTGGAACAAGTGTGAACTAATGAACAGAGTGCTGTTTTATTTTCCGATCTTATTCGTACTTAAAGATCTTTATGGTGTTATCACCATATCCTTTTCCTACACTGATTATAAATTTGTAGCCTCGTATGGGTGTTGAGATAGAAATCATGAGCCTATTGTCTATCCCAATGACTTTTCCTTTTTTGGAGCACTTAGCATAGTAGTCTAGATTGTATAAGTAGTAATTTAAGATTTTAGTACGTTTCATACTGCACACTTCACTTCCTGCTCCAACAAATCCGGTTTTCCTCCGCAAAAAGTCATGTCGTGTGTGGAGTCCCATTTCCTTACAAAAAACCATGGTCAGAAATCCTAGCTGAGAGAATGGCACACAACAATTCACTTCAAGAATTCGCCGCAATAATGAATTGGAAAGTTCAAGGATATCATCATGGTCATCAAAAGACTGCAACGTCACCTGAAATGGTTCGAAAAGTGAAGAGTTGACTTGAGCGAAATCAATGACGAAGTGCCAATCAAATGGCTAAAGAACTAAAAATATCCGATCGCAGCATCCGACGCATATTAAAAAATGAGCTCACGGTCAAGCCATAAGGGGCCCAAAAGGCTCATGATCTTACACTAAAGCAGCAACAAGTTAGACTTCAGAGAGCGAAGGAGTTGCTTCTCTTGTTCGAGAGCGGTCAATTTCCGAACAATGTGTTTTCCGACGAGAAAATTTCCTGATTGAGCAATTTTTCAACTTCCAAAACGATAGGGTTTACTTGACAAACCGTTCATACGAGAATTTGAGTCATCGGTTGGCGACTAGGAAGCACCACCTCTCACAAATAATGGTGTAGGCCGCTGTAACCGGGGATGGGCGCTCTCCAATCGGTGTCATTGAGCGTGGCGTCAAAGTAAATGCGAGTGCTTTGAAGCCATGAGCTGACAAACATTTTAGTTTCAACAAGACTCTACACCGTCTCACAAAGCTCGAGTGAACCAGGAATGGTTAAAAAACAACGTTCCGAACTTAATTTCCAGCACATAATGGCTTTCGAATTCACCAAACGCGAATCCAATGGAGTATTCTCTCTGGGCCATTTTGCTCAGAAAATACACAAGTCTCGAGACGCTGAAAAAAGCTATTGTCGGCGAGTGGGCTTGGAGATCTGAGCGCCTGTTATTCCCAGGCAGCCGGCCACCATACTAATGATCCGTAAGTGAGGATTAAACGTACTACGGCAGTGTACATATACTGAACCACTGGCCCCACTTTTTTCCAAAGGTTTTGTTACACGCATAGAATGCTATGCATGCTTTCTTGACCCGTTAATTCAGTTTGATCTTCTCCCCGTTTAGGCTGGGGAGATTAAGGGTTGCTAATAATTTTTCGTGGTGAAAAGCATAATCTCGCTTATGCCAGTGTTTATACTTAGACCATTTGTAGCCCAGGTGTCAACTTTTTTTAAAGCGAGCTCCATGATATCGCTGATCACGGAAAGAAATTTTCTAGTCACAAGAAGCACCAAGTCATCCGCATATGCTACTACTTTAATCCTCTTCCTATCTAGTTGTAAGAGTATTTTATTCATGACCAGAAGCCATGATATTTATATAGTAAAGTTCCCTAGTGGCGCATGTGTATTTCTGATTCTAATATGATTATCTATGCTCAAACTTCTTGAATGCCTCTCCAATATAGAGGACGGTTGCTAGTGTGTATTCTGTAGCCACCTCGTGTTGTGCAGAATCTCTTGATTTACCTCTAAGTTAGGCGTGCTGGCATTTTGATAGACATGTTTCATCTTTAGAGTTTCGTATGTCATTGTCGAAAATCCGTTCAAGTGTCTTCAAGACAAAGGATGTGAGGCTGATTAGTCTGAAGTCCGCGCCTGCCTAGCTTCGGTATGAAAACTACTTGCACGCGGCGCCATGACAACGATATGTAATTGCTAAGGATACAGCTAATGAAAATTGGCCTAAGCCACTGAAAAACTACATCCGATACTTTCTGATCATGGTCGGAATAATTCCATCTGCGCCCGTGGTTTTAAATGTTATGAACTTTTTTAACATGAAAATCTTATCAAATTAACTGAAAACATAAAATTCAACAATAGTGCGAAATTATTAATGACACCTCTTATGGGGTGACCATGTAGATCCTCTAAACGGTTCACTTTCATTTTTCAATCAAATTGAATTTGTAGACGCCACATTTCAGTTCATCCTTAGACATTTTTCCACTGTCGGAAACTGTCGGCTGGAAGTAGAGATTGTGCCTTTGTAGCTAAACTCTCCCAACAAAAACTATGGTAAGATGTTTAAATTTAATTTCGCACTATAGTCTATTCGATTCGGAAAGTCAGTACATTTCTCAGTACTACTGTCGCGAACAAAACAAAAAGTTCAGATATCTAGACAATGGAAGAGTCATGTAAATTCATAACAGTTAGCAAACAATCTAATTGCTTTTGTAAATATCATCACCCTCACCCTTGCCAACAGTAAACATGGGCAAGACCAAGGACCCGAGTTCCAAATGCATTATTATTACATCACGTTTCGGACAATTTTACGAACTACGTGCACCTCCATAAATTGCATTAAGGCTGACAAACAAAAAACCCCCTAACCAACCCTTAGTTGAAAGCGAACGAAATCTAAAAAGAAAAAAAAACTCTCCCTTTATGCATGGATACGAGGACTTTCGTGCCTATAGTTTTTTTTCGCATAACCCGCCGGCCGCCGCCCATTTAATGCACAACACTTGCCCACTTTAATCGTCTAAGTGCTTTTTAATAGATAGGACAACAGAATTAGGACGGAATTAGTTTGGAATCAAATAAAGCCCGGCTGAGCTTGAAATTTTAGGACCAAGCACATCATCAACTACGGAGTGGATGGATGGATGGATGTACTTTTCCTTTGGAAAAACATTTGCTAATCCGATTACAAGACAGATTTTCCAAAGGGGAGTAAAACCCAAGTCTGAGGACATGCAAATTTAAGGATGTCCTTTTTTTATGGCTAAGTCGATCGTAAAAGTTCTAACAAGGAGGTTCGATTCTAAAGGAGTACAGACTCGGAATGCTTAGGTTGGAGACGACAGTCTGGATTTTTCCAAAAATATCCTGTCCTAAATCAAGTGGCAAATATTCTCTTCCTGGTAAAATAAAACAAGAGACTAATAAAAAGGATGTATGCAGGAGACGCTTCTGATGGAAAACGAAAGTAGCTCCAGACAGAAAGCATAGAAGGGTCGTGTCGTCACATGTTTGAAATGTTGTGGAATCTTTTTTTTTTGTTTTTGCTTGGATTATTGAGGATTCATTCTCGTCGTCGGTAGATCCTATTCGATGGTGTGATGGGGAATGACTGATGCTTGAGTAATATATTCCTGATGAAATGTGGATTGAATTCGAGGCTTAACTCGTCTCATCGATGAGGTTTTCGGAGAAAATATAAGAAACGAAAAGGCAGGACTTAATCTACCACTTCGCAATCGGGAGAAGAGAATAATCTTTTTTTTTATTAAATTCAATGAACTGAGGTGGGCGTTAAAAGAGTGATATTTGATTTGTAGTTTCATCATGATGAGAAACATTTGAAGTTACAATTGTCTGATGTCAAGGTTAGGCAAATCTATAAGATTTAGTCGGCTTGTATAAGCTGGGACGTCATTTGCTTCTTGATATCCCAGTCCTCTAAATCAATCTCAAAAACACTTTTTAAACCTTTCTATCCTGTCACTTAATAAGCATTTTCCTGGACCTTGAGGACAAATGTTGTAAAAAATTACTTAACATTGTTAAGACTCACTTTTGAACTAACCAAGCATTGAATTAGCTGTTGTTTTTTTGAACTAATGTTTCTGGTCCAACACAATCCCTAAAACTGAAACATTACGTTTCAGTACATTAGCAACATCGTCAACATAAACAAGACATTGTGAGTTCTTTGAAATAAAAGTCAAATCATTAATAAACAAAATGAACAATAGCGGACCCGAGTGGCTACCTTATGGTGCCCTGTATTAAAAGTTAAATAGCTCGCGTAACAAGCATTTAAAATTATAGAATAAGATCTATTTAACAAATATGACTCAAGCCAAATTAAGAACTATGTGCTGAAGCTAATGTTGTTTGACTTCAAAAGTAAGATGCGGTGGAAAAGCTTATTAAGGGCTTTATCAAAATCAAGAGTAGGTATACAATCTGTTCGATTTTATATGAGTAGACGCTGGCTTGTGTGAGTTCAAGTAAAAGAGTAGTTGGAGAGTGACCGTAAAAACCATGTTTATTGGGTACAATTATATATTAAGCTTTTACGGATGCAATGAATATAAATCAATATCAATACCTTATGAAAGAAGAAGTGCGTTTGACAAGATCATAGAAACTGGATAGAAGCTAAGCCGCTCCACTAAGGTGAAATACTAATGACGAAAGGCAAAAAGGCACTGATGCTTACCGGGCAAAATAATCACAGCGTATTATACGATTGATACGGAAGCAGACAACCATCAAAGCCAGTCAGAGCACCTCGATATTCCATGGCAATAGTTTGGTAAATAAAGCCATCGCTGATGAAAAGAAGATTTCTTCTTTCAAAGGCAGGTCTTCAGGCGAACTGAAGTTCACTCAAAATGAAAAAGAAAGCGATGAAACATTAAACATTGTGCTGCAATATCATTTCCTTAGAGCTTTAGACTTTTCACTACACTTTTTTATTATGCGCTAAATAATGAATTTAATCCGGGGAACTTGCATTATTTACATCCCATCCGCATAAGCAGTAAAAATAGCTCCACCCCAGCACTGGTCTCCTTTTGGCCCGTAGGTTTTCAAAGAGCCTTAGCTGGAGGACAAAAATATGATTCCAGATAAGAAGGACAAAACAAGATGCCACAAACAAAGGTAAGAAGCATACACCGTTGTTTGTCTCCTCTCGATTTAGAAAGCTACACAACACTACATGGTTAGAAGTTTTAGTTTAAAAATTTGAAAAGACTTCTACTGCACATGTCCACCAAAAGACGGTTTCTTCTGAACAATAGAAGTTCAACTTCAAATTAATTTCATATTTTTTTTTTTTTTTTTCATGAACGCAAAAAACTTAAACGCTTACAGCTGATGGCCTTAATCGCGGCACGATGAAAGGTCACTATCCGAAAAAATTGGATAGATAGATTGAAGAAAGCAGCATAGCCGTCATCTCGATGCTGTATTGCCCTCTTCAGACATATGATCAGTTAGGTGCCTCGTGTGTGGTTTAAAGTGGGTGCTATCACCATGGCCAAGGTTTTTGAAATACAATGTCCAATATGAGTGCTCGATGCCAAGCTCACTACGCCAGTGTAAGAACATTGACTTCGATTAGCAGCCTGATTTTCTAGGTCTTCTACGCCAATGGTTTGCAACACAACACAAATTTATGCGTCTTAATGATTTCTTCCCTCCAGAGTCATTGCCATACTTTGGTTCTCGAAGGCCATCGATTCTTAGACGATCTGAGCCTGAGCTAAAGCTGTTTATCATCCTTCAAGGTCCTTGATTTCAGTTGGTTAGACCAAGTTTTCAAGGGTCAGCGATTGTGTAATTTTTTTCTTCCATTTTGTTTTGTGTCCACTGTTTTCCATTATTCCGAAGTGACCGAAACATATTTATGGACGGATTTTTGCCCTCCGGATTAGATACACATCATTGTAGAGTTCAGTTCTGTACATTCTTCGACCTTTGCTATACTTGCAAACACGAACGTCTATCTGATATTCTTCTTTCAAAGGTCCCTTTAATCTGCGGTATTTAACTCCATTTAGAAGAACGTGAAAGATGGCTGCTTTGCAGTGTTCGAGTTTCAAATTTTGACTAGTTGTTTGAACAAATAAAAAATGCTTAGGATGAGTTTTTTTTAAGTTGAAAATCATTGATCTTTATTTCCGGCACATTGGATCTTTTTTCCGATTCGCAAACTGCAAAAACGTTTTGTACGATCACACAAAACACTGGATATGATCTTGCAGCAGCGATATGGCTCGATAGCTGTCGCAAGATATACGGCCGCCTTTTTGTACTTGTGACAGATAGAGCTAGAGCCTATACCACAACGGAGAACAGGTGGAATTTGACAATATTTACAAAACGACATTTGTCATAATGAAAAATGACAAGTGGGGTATTGTTAACATTCTTTCTTTCTGTAACAGAACTCGACAAGTCTCAAGAAACACTTATAGAATTATGGATTTTTTATAAAAGGTGGTTTGAAAATTGTCGGCGCAGTTTTAAAATACCAATAAGTATAAATAAAATGTTATTTAATTTAAAATGTACTTGTTTTATTCTAATTTTGAGAGTGACGGTGTTGACAGTGATCGTCGTCATAATTTGTTGATCAGTTTATTGAAAAACTGAGCTTATCAAAATCAACTACACATACAACCAATTCTTACTCGTTGAACGCTTGTCTACGATGTGGACAAGTCCAAGTCGAGGGGAATTATTTATTCTTACAAGTTTGCGTTGAATTAAAGAATCAACTTGTGCTTGTGGGATATGCAGAGTTCGACAAGTTAATAAAAACTCGTCGATTTAGCGCGTTGTGTTATAGGCCCCAGGTGTACTTGTTCGGCCACAATTTCGTTCTCGCAAAGCTGACAGATGAACACAGACCGATACATTATTTTTTTTGGCCGGTCAATTTGTTTAACAATGGGTGGCAGAATAACTGCATTGATTGAAGTTGGGTTTTCTTAAGACTTAGGTTAAGTAGCTTTTGAAAATACTGCTTGAGTACATTCACAATTTCTGCGCTAATAGGTGACAATATTTCCTTTACTTGAATGGAGAGATCGGGTGCCTCTTTTGTAACCTGAGGAGGACGTAGCCTAGTTTGTAGAAATTAAGTGTTGAGTATCTGTTTTTGGAGTCTTCGATATCCTTGTGCTGGAACCCTATGATCTTTTCACTTTCATTGAATTTTTCAGTAATCCTCGTCTGGTCCACTCTTGTCTTACTCCTGGAGCTTTCCTTTGCAGCATCTTGGTATGTCCCCTACAAGCATAATTAAGTAAAATAAGCAGGTTTTTTTTGAAGCAATAATCTGTTGAAATTTTGAAGTCTTGAATGAGACTTATCGTAACCTTATCTTTATTATTTCTTTAATCTTCCCACCATGAATCCTTTTGTCATTTTTTGTACCTTTTATGTCCATCGTGTCACTTTCATTTGTCTTATTTTTTAAGAGCTTATCACCCTCGCATTTTACCGCCTCCTTTTAGAAAAGTCTCCACATTTTCTGGATTGGTTGAATAAACTCAGAGTCTTGGTACAAGGAAGGACATGCAGCGAGCCACAAAATCCCAGTGCAGAGATACTCTCTTGGTAATGCACAAGAAGAGTGCATTTTAAAAGCCTTCTTACTTGCTTTATTCAACTGCCAAGGACGTGCGCTAATTTCAGCTTACTCCACCGCACCGGTTGTACATCCTTGTACAAGCCATTTTTTTCTCTGTATCCTTTTCCTCATTCAGTCCGCATAATGAAATTTTGTTATCGCGTGTCTGACTTGCAAATTTATTCAATTGCAGCTGCAGAGTCGACGAGTCCTTTTGCAAGGGTATACGTTCGGAGATGGTGTACCCCCACCTGCATGTCATTGTTGGTTGTAAAACTGGGAGCGGTGGGTGCAGATGCGGATGCCTTGCTTGCTTGTATGATGGGTTGCGTCACGATGAGATCTATGTTTGGCGGATGAAATTCCGTTATGCAAATATTAAGCACAATGAGATGGAGAAGGATTAAATTCATGCAGCAAGGTTTTCGAGTTTGATTCATGCGACGCAAGACAATGGGTGGGGGGAATTGGGGGAGGGCGCGTATGCGACGAGGTATATTTTGAAATAAAACATTTCGCTGCGGTTGATGTTCTTTTGTTGATTTTGAGAAACTAAAGCACTCATAAACAAACAAAAGCGGGTACGCGTCGCAAGGTTTGGTATTCTTTTCGAGCTACTACGAGTACGGAAGGCAGGAAGAAGTCTTGTTTCCTAAATGGTAATTTTGTGAAAGAGAGGCTCGGTCGCTGGTTGTATTTGCCTTGGGTAGACCGCGAAATTTATTGCTGAATGAGTAAACGGATTGAGGAGGATTCCATTGTTGAGCAGGCGATTTATTAAGTGCAGCAGTTTCATCCATTAACATTACGTCTAGCATTTTTGTTTATTCTTTTGTTAAGCGTACCTGTGCGTAAATCGAGAGGTGAAGTTGTCTCTTTGTCACGCCCATACTATTGTCATATTTTTGTCTACATTGACATAAATTTTGTCCACAAAAGTTGCCTGAAATGAGAGCAAAAGTTTAATAAAAGTTAATCTACGGAGCATTAGGAAGCAAGAAGATTAGAAAAAAGTGGACAAGTGCGAGTCGGACACGCGCACGAAGGGTTCCTCACTACCTTTGAATGTCCTAAATATTTTTTTAATTTTCAATTTCGCATATCAATTTGCGATTTGAACAAAAATATAGTAATTTTGACAAATTTCATGATTCCAGGTCAACGGATGTTTAACTTCAGAAAAAAAAAAATTGCGTAGTGAATTGGGTTTTCCTTTTTTATCATTTTCTTTTCGGCACATGGTAGCACATGCCCAGCACATCTAGGCACACTATTTGCGGTTCCTATCGAATCATAGGCCAATCACAAGGCCAACTTGACATGAGAAAAAGGACCTCCCTATAAAAATTGCATCCTTCAAGAAAATTTTTTTGCGACGCGGCACGTGGTAGCACAAACCAAGCACATTTTAGCACAATTTTTTTTAAGGTGAACTTCCAATATGGCGGTACTAACTTCATGGACATGATTATTGTACTTACGGGGACAGGGCCAATCTTTCCTTTTTTTGTGCATTGACGGGATTTGGATATCCACTCCGCAGAAGCCTTATAATGAAAATTGTACTTCACGTAGAATTGCCAATCCATGGTGAGAAGATGGCCGCGAAAAATACTAATTCCCTCATGGATTTGAACCCGGGACTCATGCTCAGTAGTTCCACTCAAAAACAATTGAGCCACGAACACCCATTCAACTTTGTCCGCAATAAATCGACTGTTGGACGACTTGTGTGGCACAAACCTCCATATCGCTGGAACAAACCTCGCCTTATTCCGATTTCTTCAATTCAATAGGTTATCATCAACTGATGTCCCGTGGCGAAGATTTTGTGCAAGGAAAAAACTGAAAAATTCTCATTTAAGCGCATATTATTACCACAAGAATGTCATCGATCCGCAAGTCAGTCTCACGAAGAATTTCCTTCAGTTGGTGCACAATTTCAACGGAAACTTCTGTTCAAAGTTCGAAATATTTTCGCAACACAGCATTCCACTTTGCAGGTCACTTCGCTGTCGAAATATTTTCCACGCTTTTCACACAATGGAAAGTCAAAAGTAAAAAACAATTAAATCAATATTACATCCGCCGAGCCAGGTTCAAGTTTGAAAAAATCCCTGCCGTTTTTGTGGCACCACAACTTGCTAATGATTGACAGGCCTTTAGAGAGTATTATCGTCATGTAAAAGCTTCTGATTAAGGCAACAAAATTGTTGTTAAATGAACTGCAATTAAAATCGTTATCCAATTCGTGGTATAAATCTGACGCTCCAACCACATATTTCGAACTGTCATCATATTTTGAGATTTGTATAATTTACAATGTGGATCGTTTAAAAAACCGCTGAACACATTGAAGTCGAGATTCTTTAGTAGGTACGTTTTATTCAATCCAGGCATATTATGGTCGATAAAGCCATCCATCTGATCGTACCATAGGCAAAGCTGTATAAAATAATCGGAAAGACAAACAAGTTAACAAAAAAGTATTAAGGCGAGCCAATCTTCGAAATGCACGTTCGACAGAAAATTTGGCTGCTGTTAGTTCAGCACAGCATTTGAGCTTTTCATATCATTTGGATCTCATCTACAGACATCAGAAGGCTCAAAAGCTACCCCCGCCAGTTTGGATGACAAATTTTCAAACAATGTTTTTTGCAGCGCCGAGTCTTATTCATTCATTCCCAAAAATCACTTCGCATAATTTTGCCTGATGGTGTACCGGCTCATACTTCTTTGAAAATGGGAGAGGTGTAATCGCCACTGTCGTTTGCCATCGAATTTTTTTCTGCAATCGAAGATTGTTGTTTTAACCATACACAACCCCATCCCTTACAGAACGACCCATTTTGGGTTTATTATAAGAAAAGTTTCCTGGATGAGTTATTTCGCTGCCTCCAAAGATCCTTGGATTTATTATTGTGCAAAAACTTTTAAGAAAAGTTATAAAATCATTTTGATAAATTATCAAAAAGACCTTTCAGAATCCAACTCCAGTGGAGCATATTTAAATCATGTTAAACTCCATCCACAATGGACAGATCTGTACAACTTAAGTAGAGAATTAAATATTGAAAATACTTTCGATGCTATTGACGGGGCTTCAAAAGCTTATTTTTTGCTTCGTAAAATTAACAAGCGCATCAAATTGCAATCACAGCTTTTGACAGTTGTAATTTTTGACACTAAAATTAAGTTAACACGGCAGCTGTCAAACCGAGCAATTGACAAAACTGAACCTTAGTTCGCCAAAATGCATTCCTGTAAGGGACACAACATCCAATCCTTAAATTGACATAAAAGTCCATCCCGTTAAATTTTATTCATATTTTTGTTGATTTGTTTTATTTTTTTGTTTTAAAGTCGTCATCACTACATCTCATGTGCACCCGTTTCAATGCTCATAATTGAGCATTTTTGCATAAATACAACTACCACGAGGGCGGCCAGCACTCAGCAGGATCGCTTGCAAAACTGCATTAACACGAAAAAATTTAAAATGACACTTTTGAAGAGTTGTACATGTGTCATGTCCTTCGTGAACATGGCACTCGGAAGTGGTACATTGTTAAGTGCGCTTTTAATTGGAATGTACTGTCTGATGCACACACGAATTGAATTCTCGTCGATACTGGGACTCGCTCACTAAAACGGATACAATATCTGACTGCATCGATACAAAACAAGCAATAAGCATCGCCATGGACCATCGAATGACACTGCCACTCGAAATGAGACAATAGGCTTCGTTTCGAACCCGAAATGGAATTGGAAAACTTGTCACACAATGAACGGCTAACAGTTGTCTAGGATTCGACCAGGATCCACTGAGTGATTTATTGAATTTTAATTGTCATCGGCGTGGCGAGGCTAGGGTGAATATTGCTCAAAGGTCCAACGTGAAATAGAATTTTTAATATTTTTTTCCGGTCTTTCGGAAATAAACTAACGGATAGAGTTATTCCAATTGTTTTCTTCGATTGGACGCGTAGATGTAAGCCACGAGGAGTAAACGACCGGAAATGCTTTATGACCTTCGCATAGAACAATGACGAGTGTTTAGCGAATTGAATTTGTTGGGACATGGAGAAATATGCATTATTCTGTCCTGTAAATATTTTGATAAATGGGATATGCATGGAAAAGCATCAGCCTGCTATTTTGTCATTTATTGAAACAATTCAAAGTCTTATATCGATGTTTTTGAATTGAATAAAGAAATTAAGGTCCCGGAACAAGTAAACCACGTGAAACGTGATCGTAAATATTGCATCTGGAGTCACAAACAATATCCACCCAACATCGCATTGCTTCAAAAGGCTATAAAGATTCAAACTTGAACAGATAATGAAATGCCGTCTCCAATGGATAACGTGGTTTCCCATAGGAACCCAATTGACACTGCAGTCAAAATGTTAGTTCACAAAGCTGATTAACACCCTATATCAATTCTGCCCAATTCATCGCTTGCGAAGTCATTTTATGCTTGTTTAGATGTTATTCAATAAAACTTTGCTTCCAGAATGCCTTCTTGAAGTGAACGCATCAAGCGACAGAACCACTTGAGCTCCCAATCGATAAACGGCTCATACAAGGTGGCCCAAAAACACTCATCTGATGTTGTTTTGCTAAATCTCTAAAATGAATCATCACAATTTCTTATTTTTTTATTGTTGAATATTAATCTGAGCCCTCAAGTTTTTTTCTGTACTTTCCAGTGATGTTATCGGTTCGGCAGATGTTCCTTTTGTTTATGATCATTTGGCCCCTTCGCAAAGGTATTTAATACTTTTTTTGCTTACGTATTTTTTTCAGAATTAACTTTAAAAAACTTGGGTTATTTATGAGAATCAGCACAGAACCGAGAACGAAAGTGGTTCAATTTTATTTTAAAGGTCGACATTCAATTATTCGGACACAAATTTTATAACGAAATTTCACTCATGTTTGAAATGCGTCCAGTGATCCAACAATTTCCTTATTGGTCCAGTGTTTTCAACAACACGGGGTTGTCTGTGATCTTCCGCATGCTGGAAGACCTAGTTCCTTCCAAAATTATTTGCTGGGGTACAAGCAAGCATTGGGGAAATCCCGAAATTTCGACCAGACGACGTACTCGGCAGATGGTGACGTCTTGGCGGTCTTTACAAAGAATTTAAAGGCAGTTTCACCTTTTTGAAAATAAATGATCCATAAATACGCATTCACAACAAAAATAAATAGCAGAATATGTGGCATCGAAAATCTATAAATAATAATTGAACGTCGAATGTTTCGATTTGGTTTGGAATAACCTCAGAAAGAATCATTGGATCATATTGTTTTCGAAAACGACGAACAAGTTGCGGTTAATGTGGTTGGCTTTCAATACTGGGCAATGAATGATTTTTTTTAAGCCCAGAGGCAGAGAACAAGTCAAAATTGTAGTTCCAACAAGATGGAGCCACAGCTCGTCCAACTTCGGCTATCCTGAGGGAAATATTTGGTGATCGGATAATATGGCGTTTTTCTGATTTGAACTGATACCACGTTCGCCCGATTCAACGGCTCCAGACTGTTTTCTTCGGAGCTATTTCTAAAGTAAGGTGTATGCCAATAAGCCAAGAACCCTACAAGAGCTTCAGGGCAGTATCCGGAAAGAAGTGAGGGCGCGGAACCGTTTTTTTTTTTTTAATTATTCGCTCGCTCTTCAAGAGGATATTAGGACTCTTATTATGCGTGTAGCACAGAGCGAGCGGAAGAATTAGGAGAAGATTGTGTAGTGGTTTGATAAACTCAGGTGTAATTGGTTTCAACTCACTTCCGTGGGTGGAGCCCGAAACGGGACGGAGGATTTTGATATCGACCTATTAACTTTAACCTAATTCACAGGATTTTGTTCGACATTCAACAACTTTGAAAGTTTGGAAGATTTAGCTTAGACACCCCCGCTGTCAGTGTTATGCCTTCACAGCAGAGCCATCTACACACAATCTACACAAACAGAGTTATTTTGAAAACACGAATTAGGAACTAAGCCGATACAACAACCACAACAACAAAGCCACCCATTAGTCAGACTTCTATCACTGGTCGACCAATCCAGTGATAGTGCCATTAACTTGATCCCAATGGCAAATGGTGACTGGACCAGATTCGAATAACTAGACCACTACTCTAAGAATCGAACCTGGGACCTATCAATTGAATCAATTGAAAGGCAGGCGCTCTACCAACTCCGCCACCCAGCTGATAAACCTGAAATGCTATTATGAAATGCTGTTATGAAAAATGCTCTGGAAAGAGAGCGTCAGGTCGAAGCAAACAATGGGCACCATTTAAGTCCGAACGTTGACTTGCCTATCACCAGCGGGCTCAGCAAACTTTTATAAATTTTTGAATTTTCCATAAACTAAGTAATTGACACTGAGTTTTACATTTTACTTTCGATGAGCCATTTAACACTCCGTACATTTTAAAGAAGCGCCAACGATAAACATAACTATTAAAGAAGGTTTATCGGTCAGTTTTTCTTGAACAAATATTGGTGTGAGAATTTCAAACCATCTTAAGTCCCGATTAAACACACACAAAAAACTGCATCAAAATTGGTCTAGTCGTTTAGGAGGATTTCAGTGACATTTACATATACAGACGAATAATGTATATCCTATCCTATAAAAAAAGATGGAGGAGAGATTTGGAGTCCAGATTCAGTGTCCGCGGAACCTGAACACCCCCCTCTTCGAGCTCTGTTCCACCTTTTTCGTGGTACACAGGCTTTCTTTGGAGTAGAATCTATTGTACTTGGAATTTTGTGTAAATAGAAACAAGCTGAATGGCATTACCTCTCGAAAGCCTTAATCTTTGCCTAAAAGATTGCTTGAACCATACATTACGTTTACATGCAAACACAGCCCGGATAAGGTACATGTAGAAGATCACCTTAACCTTGAGTCCCAGTTGGCTGTTATGGATCAGTCTCGTTGTCATGGCCTGGACCTTTTTGGCTTGACTTTGATCTTTAGACCTGAACAAAACACTTGTTGAAAAGATCGCTCGAGAAAATAGAAAAAAAAAATTTCTTGCATTTTTTTAAGGTTCCGTGCCTCAAAAGGAAAAACGAAACCATAATATGACCACTTCATTGTCCGTCTGTCTCCGTCAGGACACTTTTTCTCAGGAATGCCTGGAGGTATCAAATCATAATATATACTGATGACTGCAGTCCCTTATTGCTGTTCAAAAAATCAATCTTCTAAATCGGGCGGCTGTTAATGTCCGACTAGGGACGATGAGTTTGGTATGGAATCTTAACTTTCGCTTAAATTCGACGTTAGTTGAAGTTGATTTTTTTAAAGAAGACTGCAGTGCGAATGACAAATCATCTACACATCACGAACTAAAAATTCCAGCAGCTGATACAGTAACAACTACAGAAAGGTCACCCACAAAGTAAGACTTCTATCGTTGTTCAATCATTACAGTGGCAGCCCCATTGATTTATGGTATTTGATAGCGAATGGGGATTGGACCACATTCGAAAACTAGATTTTATCAGGATTCGAATCTGGGACCACCATTTAGTCCAATTGAAAGGCAGGCGTTAAACCAACTGCGCCAGCTAACATGTCTAATGTTTGAACATTACGCTGAAAAGGATTACCAAACTTTTGCAGACCGTTGTGAGTTTCAAAAGACACATTTTAATCATGACAGTGTTGCATGCACCGATTTCTCAGCCAAGCTCCGAAATTTTCTCACTGTAGCTTATCAGAGCTCATAAGCTGAGATGGTTCTCAACGGCCAACAACAATATGGCCGACTGCCACCATCCAAACCTTTTGTGCCTTATTTTAAGAAATATTTCCAAACTTCTGACAAAAAAGTTTAAATCTTAAAAAAAAATCTCGTTTTTTTTTCTACATGCTTCCACTGTTCTTCTCTTAGGTTATCCTTTTATGCAACTTGTTTCAAATTCACCGCCATTAATCATGTTGCCTGAAATGAATCGTATCTCGTCATTGATAAGCAATATTGAGCGAACAAAGTTCTTAATTATCGTAACCAGGTATGCTGAGCTTAATACCAAACACCGTGCTTCATTTTAGGCCGTAAATGCTTTATCTCCGTTTGGGGTTGAATGAGCATTCAGCGGTTACGACAGCGACAAGCAACAACTTTTTCAGTGCACCATTTCAAGTCAGTGTTTAACTTTCTTGAAACGATGTGTCCCCAAGGATTCCCCCGGGAATGATTAACATTACAGTGTACTACACAGCAGGCAAATGAGTGTGGTTTCACCATGCCATGCTTGCTCGTTTATGGAAAGCATTCAAACTTTATCATATGCGTTGCTACAAGTGCTGTGCCGGGGTTGGAGTACGGCATATCGAGTGCCGTGCCATCTTAACAACTCAATGAACTGTTTCGGAAATGTGTTTGAATTATCTTGCAGCGAAATGAGGGCGCATAATAATTCCAACCACATCGCGGAACAAACGATTCACAAAAAAGACGGCGTAGAGCTATTTTAGAAATTGAAGGTGACTGCAGGGGGGAAATAATTTGGGGATTACTCGTATTCTAGAGCGTTAAAATGTATCGCTTACAAAATTGTTGCAAACATGGATACAATTTTGAGATAATAATGCCTGAAGTAGTGAAGAAGATATTCTTGCTTGTAATAGCCGCCAAGTCCTTGAGATGACTTGTCGATAAAAATTAAAAAAAATATTTGTTAATAGTACAACAAATTTGCAAAAATAACCTTCTCTCTAAAAAATAAGCATAAAATCATCCATTCACGTATTCTTGACAAAGCTGACAAGATTACTGCGGTTCATTGACTACGACTTCGAAACACAACCATGTCTTTTGACTGCTTCAATTTAGAAGGTTGATTCTCTTACAACGGGTCCTTAAAATAAATGAAAAACTTTGCACTTGAGCGGACTTCACAGCCAACCAAGCGGTACCATGAAATGGGCTAAACAAAAAGAAGATGAAGATTTCTTACACCTTCTACATTCACTACCGAGGCCAGCGAGTATTAGCCATGGATTTGTTATCAGAAAGTGACAAAAGTCTTGAGCCTTAGCCAGGTGAGTGATGGAAATCCTCAGAGTAACAATCAGTCAATCAAAACTTCGATCTGATCTACGTTATACACTTCTCAATTCCTTAGGATGACCAGGTTTGGCGGAAAGCCATCATCGACTCAGATCATTCTGGAGAGATGCATTCGCACTGAGTTTAAATCGCATAACTTTGCGGATCGCCTATTTTATTACGTTGGGAATTGAAATATTCCCTGGGAGTAATTAGAGATTATGATAGGTCCTCTCAGCCAGCACAATTCAACCTTACGTTGAACACGGGAAGACTGTAATCAAGTGCTGTTTGTAAATTGTGACAACTGACGTTTTTGGGCTTTTGGTGTATATGGATAAAATCAGATTTCGTTTTGGTACACCTATAAAAATGTTTAATTAAATCAGAGCTGCAAGATGAATTCTGCCTGATTCTTCGCGTTATGCCATCTGCAGTGGTTTTCCTGTTAAGTCTAAAATCGAAAGGAATATTTCCAATGCGATTTGGTACAATTTTGTGTTAATTTCATGAGTCATGTTGAATGTAAATCCAATATCGCTTCCGGGTTTAACTCCTTGTCAGTTATGGTTTTATTTTCTATGTGGACTTGCGAAAGTTAAGCTTCATGCTTCTGAATGCCTGCCATCGAGTTACTTAGAAAAATGGCAAATCCATTCGGAAAGTAGCTCATATTAATGAAAGGACGACAACCGGCAAAACTTTTTTAGTTTATTATATAAATTTGCCAAACAAACTGATTTAAGTCACGCTACTCCTCTTATGTCTGCTATGCTAACGTCCTGAAAAAATGGCGTGTACGGAGCTTGGAGGTTTGTCTTCCACCTTGTTTTTTAGCTCGTGACTAAAGATAATGTAATAAAAATCGACATGAAAATTATATTATGTTGAATGGGCTATTACGGTGATTGAAAACAAATAAAAACATGGAAGTTGACTTGAATTGTTATTTCCATGACATGTGGAATGGTGGATCTTTGTGGCATACATCTAGAATACTATACTAGGTAATGTTAGGTTAGGAAAGGAGTGATTCATTTCCTCTTAGGTGGATTAGCATGACGAAATGGATATTCGATTGTCATTCTTCATAGCACACACAATTGTACTTTGTGCTCTTTATTGAGTTTATTAAATACAGGAAAATAAGAATTCAGGTTCTCCTTCAATTTGAGGGCTCTTACAGCAGTCATTGGTCGTGATGCTCAGTCTGAAAAACATTGGGCCAGTAACTAGTTTAATTCAAGGTCAGTGGTCTTCTTAGAACAATGATCGGTGATTGGCCACATATTAATTCTCGTTGAGGTAAACTTTTTTGTTTGTTCTTGTTTTGTTTTTGGGCTTAGCACGTGTGGCTCTTTGAAAAGCGAAATTTTCAGCCCAAATGAGACTTTATTCATGGAGGTCAAATATCCATAGAGGTTTCCTCTTTTAGAAAATGAAATCCATTCTTTCAGGATATTCCAAAGGAAAGTAAACCTTCCTTATAGAAAGAAAGTAATTTACTTCAACGAAAATCACTTCGTCGTCGACGTTTTTCCCTATTCATATTTCTTGTCTTTCAAACTGGATTTATAACAAGTCCATACAGTAGGAGTAAAGTAACCACAACCTGCAGATTGGATGAAGGCAACATACTGCTTTGGGCGTCTCTTTGAGTAGACATTTCTAACTGTGATCAATGGTCGCGCAATACACTTGCCCCGACCCCAGGGACTTAATCTGGTATATTGATGGCTCAAAAATGGCATATGGAGTAGGTGCCGGTGTCTATGGATCCAACACTAAAATCTCTCAAGCCATTGAATCCTGTGTCATAGAAAACCTTGAAAAAGGCCATAAATGGGCCAGAATTCCAATATATTCAGACAGTCAAGCAGCGCTTAACGCACTGTCATCCAATCTAGTGGAATCCAAATGTGTCAAAAGCAGCAACGACGCCTTACAATCGCTGGCCCGACGTAATAAAGTTAGGTAAGGATGAGTTCCAGGTCATCATGGAATCGAAGGTAGTGAAATTGCGGATGAACTAGCCAGGGCTGGTTAAAAAATCGCGTTCACTGGTATGGAACCTTTCTGTGGCGTCAGCTGAACTACAGCCACAGATCTGACCAATAAATGGGAAAGCAAGCCACGCATTGCCCACTGGAGAAATCTACCGGGACTCAGACAATATAAATAACTTATCAATCCGTTCTCGTACAGAGAAATCCCTACGCTCAACAAGGATAACATTAGAAAGCTTCTGACCTTCCTCTCCGGCCATTGCCGCTTGAGATCACATCTAACCAAATTAAGGCTCAGTACAACCACCGAATACCGACTCTGTTTGGAAGCCGATGAAACGAATGTACACCTTTTTTGTGAATGCTTGATAGAATAAGAAGCTTTCTCTTTCAGGCACACTCTACATGCGGAACAGTAAGGATGCAGTGGAGTTGGACGGTCATAATCTTTCGAGGACGTATCATAACCTCCCCTTTGAGGAAGAAGAAAAACAAGGTAAATGACATTATTTTTTAGGCCATTTTTGGATCACCAATAACGCCCCCATAGCTAGGCAAAACGCAACTACGCCCAGGTTGCCAATTTATCATGCGAATCATTATCAGTTATTCATATTAGTTTTAGGTGCTACAAGTTGGGAAACCTTATTTCTTTAATCTGAATTGATGAAGAATTTTGCTTGTTTCGTGAAAGGGCACCGGCCCGTTTGAGCGAACGACAGGCACGTTTTCAAGCAAGGCAGGGCCCTTAATTGCCTTAAAATCTATCTTCTACTCAGGTTATTGAATAGATTAAGGACGTTCCTAAACTGTCCTAGACCCAAAATGGAGGATGTTGAGAGCAACACTGATTCGCCCTCGGATGCATTCATAGGAACATACCTGGATGGCAATTCCTTTTAAAATTTAGTGGGTGCGTTTCCCGGTCCTACGACTTTTGGAAACGAACAGTTGAAAACGACTTATGAATCATAAGTATACCATAATTTCTGTAGCCATTTTTTCCACAGTTTTAATTGGTATCTTAAATATTGAATCATCTCTTAACACGCTTTTAGATTTGTCAGTTGCTTTTTTTATGTTGTATTTTGGTCCACCGGGTTACCGCTGTATAGGTTGTTTGGGTCTACGAGAAGCTAATCAACTTTTTCCGGTAGTACTTAATTCGCGACATCCAGAAGCAACAAAACTTCTTCAAAGGCATTATGAAAAATTAATCGTATAGTTCCGAAAAGCCAAGTTTACCAAACAACTCTAGCACATCAACAAAGCTTCCGTGTTTGGTGGAAATGTTCTCGAACAAGAAGTTAAAAATAACAAGCTTAATCCACCGGTAATCAAATGCCCTCTGCATGTTGGCTTGTACAGCCCATTAATTGAGATCGTATAACATCCTTGTAGATACTCCACCAAAATAAGTTTTCTGTAAGAAGAAGCCATCCATGAGGACCTCTTCGGTATCCTTTATATGTATGTACCCTCATCGTGCTGCGTGTTCTTAATCGTTTTAGCCTTTGTTTCTTGTTTGGCAATTCATCAGTCTCACACACAAGGAATTCAATTAACTTTCACACTCAACCCGAGAATGGTGCCCAACATGGGAACAAAATTGCTACTCCATTACCTCAAGGATATGGAAGCATTCTGCAAACGCGCACACAATATTCGCATGCAAGAATAATACTCCCGTTTCTATTAAGGGTGAATATTATCCATTTCGTTAGACATCTTAGTGGATCCATTTTCGACGCCTGACTTGATGCTAATAAAGCCGTCTGGCGCCATCTTCATGACTTTTTGCAAAATTTCATTACAACTGAACCAGGCCTTTACTGTACCTCATCTCAAATTGACTGCGTATCTGGCAGGCTATGTTGTCATTCAAGAATAGAAAAATACAGTCCTTATGCACTCCCGACCATCATAATAAGAAAAATCTTTTCTAGGAATTTCATTACGACACGATGGTGTCTCTTCCGTCTGTAAGTAGGAGCAACATTTTCTCGTACAATGCCAAAAGTCTTTTCGACACAAAGTGTTGGCGCATTATTATCTCTCCTTCGAACTTCATATTTCCGAGCACAGATAAGGAGTGAAAAAAAACACCACACCAACCAACCAGGACAGCAGCCAGTATATTGGCTGAAGAAAAAAAAAAACAGGGGGAACTCCACATTTCTTTGCAGTTCTCTGGAGGACTTCCAAATGTTTTTTTTCCTTTTTCGTGTGTCAATTTGGTGATACAAATCGGGGCGTTGGAAACGACGTAAAAATTCGGTTTGATGGTTGTAAGTGCCTCTGCTAACAGTGTAGAAGGGTGGAATGATTCTGAGCTTGTTATGTTGCCAAAAGAAAATATACATGGCCAAGCAGGCAGAGGAGTATGCTGCGAGTCGTATTATAAAAATAAAATAAACAAACAAACGGGCGACACATTAAGTCTGCAAAGTTCAGCGTTTAGGAGCATATTCGTTTGTCGTTGCAAAGGCCTTCTGATAGACCCTTCTTAGCCGAACGATGTGCGTTCAATTATGTGTGAGAGGAAGTTTATTTGTTCAGACAAGGCTCTTCTGTTATTGTTATGAGAGGGGAGGATTATTTTAATGGCACATTAAGTCATGAGGGATGATAGGGGAAAATACTTTGGGGAAATTTTGTACGTGCCAGATCATGTCATATCATATGGAGGCGGAAATTGGATTATGCAGAATTTGATACCATGATAAGGTCCCTTCAATTTTGGATTCTTCCCTAGAGTGTGATCCTTAAACAATAAGCGAGTGACTCGAGAATGACAAATGGAAAATGTGAGCCAGGATTACTTTTTCAATTGCGAACAGGCATCAATGGGTACGATAAGCTTTGTAAGAAAAAGTAGGTTTCATGCATCTTTCTTGTGGTTAAAAAAATTTGGCTTGATCAGGAGCAGACTCCTTGGAAAGAAGGATATACTACCTTATTCAAAATGTTTCAGGATGTTTTTCATTTAATGTAAAATACAAGTTTATTCTGGATCAAGTATTTCGAAGTAATTGAAACGCGGTCAATGCGATCCATTCTCGCATTCTCAGCTTCATTTTCAATCGGCTACTAAGCGCCGCCTCGATGGGCGATTTCTTTGATCTTTCGAACAGTTCCGCCTCTGCAGCGAACTTTATCACGTCAATCCATTTACTGTTGGGCGGAATTCGCACCTTCCTTGGTCAAAGAGTCACAAAGGATGGCATGGTACGGTGGTTCATAATCGTGGCGAAAAACCTCATAATCTGTTGGCAGATGAATCTGATTTTCTTCTGTCTGGCTATTTCGCATGAACTTACGATCGACAGCACTTTTGTAGGCCAAGAAACCCATGGCCCCTTTCTTTATAAGCTGAATGAAGATGCTTGTCTGAGGCCAATGGATTTGTACATGCTACAGCTTCCGGAAGGATACTCGATAAATTAAAGAACCATCCAAATATAGAGGTAAGAAATATCAGCCAGCAGATTTCAGAGCCAGCGCTCTGATATTCGAAGACCTCTTAATTGATATAGAGTCAGCTATTAGATTAAGTTGCGGGCACACTTTTTTCTAACAAAAAAATCAAAATAAATAAGTCGGGCTATTATATGATAATTGAGCAGACAAAACTTTACCTAAGTCTTAATTTAAATTTAATTTAAAAAATAGAATTTTAAAAAATTAAATTAAAAAAATTTAAAAAATAGAATTTCTTAATCTTAAACCTAAACTTTTTTGACTGATCACAAGTCGACAAGTTCGAAGACATAATCTTTAACTTTAATGTCGAAAATGTGAACCGTAATCCGAGAACTTCAACGAATGAAACAAGTCACATTGGTCCAAGGATAATTGTTGGCTTACAAGGTTCGAATTACTCGGGGAAAGAAGCACACTGACCACCACTTCGTTATGGCTTCACTTCCATGGCTTTTGAACAGGCGAAATAACATCTTGTCAGATGAGACGCATTTCGATACTGAATTGTCGTACTTGTGGCTCCGAAAATCATAAGGAAGCCGTAGTTTTTGGATAAGCAAGATTTTTGCTCTACTTTCTTCCAAGAAGAAAATGGACAGAACTATCGATGCAAAAATTGAGAATTTAAACTTAGGCGAGCTACCGTTCTAGCAATATTGGGCTAAGTGCCTCACAATTCGTCCGAAAATATTATCACTGCAGACTTCATACAGTAGTTTGGCGACGTTTCTTTGCTGCCACTTTAGAGCAATATTGGTCCATATTTTCGTAAAATAAGAACAGAAATCATTGAAATTGTTTTGAAAAGTTGGATTGACAGGATGGCTTCATGCAAAGCCGACTGGTGCATTTGAATGAATTTATATTTCATAATTAAACGCATTGTTCACTCTATCCAATAAAGCATTAACGGCTGAAAAATATTGAATAGTTTTTGTTTTTCTTTAATTTATTTTATTTTCAAAACGAAACCAATGAATGCATCCATCGTATATGATGATTCCTTCAATTCCGGGGAACTAAAAACAAAATTTCAAAAATAATTTTGTAAAATTTATGAATTTTCAAACAAATCATACATTTTTATTAATAAAAAAATTGAATTAAAAACAAACGGCAGCACTGGTTAAAAGTTCGCCGAAGCCTCACTCTTACTTTTTCGTTTGGAATAAAATAATTTCACCATTCTTCACCAAGTCTACATAGCTACAGTTCCAAAGCACCAAATTCTATTTTAAACCTTCAAAACAAATAATATTGATGACATTAAATGTGTGTGTGCGCGATTGTTTATGTAAAAGCGATAAACAAAATAATCAACAAGCCGACCACAACTAAAAGTTACTATTCTTTCTTGTCTGTATTGATATCTTTGACAAACACAATACGAATTGTGGGGCGTGTGTGGTTGAAATGTGATGATGTTGATGTTAAATAATTTATTCAGTTCTTTACTTAACAATTCTACAACCCAGAACCTGGTAATAGCTGATATTTAACTGCAACTGATTTGTACGCACGAGTTTTAAGTTTGAGAACCAACTTGATTAAAAAAATTAAATCTTTTAATTTATATATTTTTCTCCCACAAATGAAATCTATCATTTGCCCAGCTTGGCGGGAATTGGTCAGACGCTTACTCCACAATTTCATATCATTTGTGCAATCACAAAATATTTTAAGACTGTTCAATTACAATTAATTTTTATGTTTATTTAGTTCGATGACTGTGGTTGTTTTCGCTGATAGCATTTTGGGTATTGGTACTCACGCGATAGATCTAGGCATTCGATATCTAAAAAATAATGCATTTAGCGGTTGACAATCAACCTAATAATATTTCTACAATCTTATATGTTTGTCATACTAAGCGAAATACGTAAATTTTGTTTGCTTGGGAATGTATCTCATAACCAAAAACGAGTCAACTGACCTTAATAAAAGGTTTTCCAATAAGGATTTTGCCTTTTTCATCTTAATAAAACGGAATCCATTTGAGATATTTCAAAAACTTTATTATTGACTTGAAGCATAATCAAAACATTTATGAGTGGTACTCGACTTAGCTCATATGGCCACCGCGGGCACGTTTACAGCGGGCGATTCGTTGGACCCAATTTTCAATGACCCGGCCACATATTTCGTCATCGGCTTGCTCGCATCAAACTTACACTTCAATAAATCGATTGTATGGTGTGCTGTGTGGTTTGTTGCACCATCCTCTTGAAACCACATGTCGCCCAAGTCCATATCGGTAATCATGGTGCGAAAACGCTGGCCATTCACAGTAACATGACGATTGGAAATTAAAAAAAATTGGAGTAAATGGAGACGTTGCTCATTCGTATCCTTTACCATGATGAAACTGTTGAGTTTACTGATTAAATTGACAATAACAGTTCGATGATAAGTGAAAGGGTGTGTTCACAAATTAAATTCAAAGTTGTCAAGTCCCTATTGGAAAGCCCGATATTACTTACTTATTAATTTGGATATCCCTCCCTTTTTTTAATCATAGCTGGGTGTGTAGCGATATCTGACGTGGTTCTTTGAGCAAACTTTTGGCAATTTTTTTTATTTTTTTTTTTTTTGTGCATTATTTCATAGAATTCCTCTTTCATAGCGAATGCAGATTTGAGCACGTAAATATGAAAATAATGTCATTTTCGTAGGATTACTCTCGATGCGGATGACTGCCAGGCGTTCGCTGGTTGGCCTGAAATCGATATCTTTCCTTCTCAGCCTTCAACGCATTCACTTTTTGACCACAATAATACCCTTATACTGAACGAGTCCCCCATAACAAGAAATGTTCGGGGTGTAAAAGAAACGCATCTGGACTGAACGCATCAGTTGCTAAAACAATCATCCAAGGTCACTGGTTTCTGACAAGTGAAGATTCAGAACTTCTATAAACGTATGGCTCAAGAACATTTTAAGAATTTAAGTTTTAAGAATGATGACATACTTGAAGATCAGTCTGCGCGCTTATATATATAATGGGTCACAAGTCAGGCTTTATAGGTCAAATCGTGTGGTATGCCCCGAAATGGAGTTTTGTAACTTACATTGGGTTACTAACTTAAGCTAAGCAACACGAATTTTTGAAGACATGATGACCAGTAAAAGGCTGAAATGAAATATGTCGCTTCATATCTGTTTTCAACTATAATGACTTTGGTTTTGCATTGTCAGGGCCTTAACTAAATGGAGGTGAAAAGTTATTGGATCACCTCCCTTAAGCCTTGACACGATGTGTGGAACAATCGCTTTTCCTTTAAAAGAGTATGGAATGGTCTTCCGAATGTTATCGAGTGTTATGTCGAGAACTTTTTCGTGGTAGGGAGCCGCTTAAGAGAAGAATAGCTATGAAAACTTCGCAATTTTTCGTGGCTATTTTGAACATAATCACAATTCTTAGAAAGCCTAATCAGTTATAGCAGCCAAAATAAAGATTTCCTTCAAATACTCATAAAGGGTCTTAAAACGATTTGTTGGAACATGAACACGCTTTTGTTTTAGAGCCCTTTTCAACTTTGTATTCTACGCCAAAAACAAGATTTTGCCTTGCAAACCTTTCCCTTCTCTGACTTGAACCATTAACCTTGATTCTTTCATATTTGACAATCCGCACTCACAATCCTTTATTACCTCAAAGTAGTGTCCTTCTTACTGGACCTAGGCACGTGCTAAATTAAAGCCGGATTTGATTTTGGGGATGAACCTCTTCACAAGACACCTTCAGCATTTGGGAACAACTTGAAATGTCACATGTAGTTCCAAAGTCTCACCAGACTGGTTTATTTTTTAATTGTTTTTCTGAAAACAGCTGATAGCCTGAATCATTGCAGCAGAGCAGAAGCCGGTCAGTGCTCACAACAACCTCACACTGGAATAGAAAATATCATCATTACACAGTACAGGTTTTGAATCCAATCCATCAACATCCGCTCATTCTTTCACTGAAAAATATATCTGTTTAGTTATGTCTAAGAAGCCAGTTTTGTACTATGCCCCACGAAGCCCACCTTGCCGGGCTGTGCTTCTCACAGCAGCCGCTGTCGGCGTTGAGCTGGATCTCCGGTAAGCAAAAAAAACATTAATGCTCAATCGTAAAAAAAAAACTATAAACAAACGAATTTTTGTCTCTTTGCAGTCTACTGAATCTGAAAGCAGGCGAACACAAAACACCGGAATTCCTCAAACTCAACCCGCAACATACAATTCCCGTGTTGGACGACAATGGAGTCGTGATCACCGACAGCCACGTAATCTGTGGATACCTTGCCGACAAGTACGCTAAGAATGAAGATTTGTACCCCAAGGAATTGGTTGCGCGTAACAAGGTTTTGGCGCGACTCTTCTTCGATTGTGGTCATCTCTTTCCTCGGGTTCGTATGATAGTGGAACCAGTTTTCTACCATGGAGCCACTAAATTGGACCAAGAAAAGTTGGAATACCTTCAGCGAGCATACGACGGCCTCGAACACTGTCTGACGGGAAATGCGTACGTCTGTGGCGACACACTGACCATTGCGGATCTCTGTTGCATCGCAACCATTTCGACTGCACACTTGTTGGCTCCCATCGATCCAGTGAGTTTCCCCAACTTGCTGGCATGGGTTGGGCGGATGTCACAGTTGCCCTACTACAAGTGCAACCAAGACGGTGCCGATGCTTTCAAGGCATGTCTGGACGAACTAGTTGGGGCTAAGAAATAAAGCAGCAAACTAAATTTGTGTCAAATATGTTCAAATAAAAATGTGAATGCAATCCTAAGAAGGAGAACACCGTCAATTTTTTTTTTTTGGGTAAGAATGTAACAACCCTATAGTTGAAACTGCAAGTGACATCAAATTAAACATTGTCCTTTCGTCCTTTGTTGTGTGAGCGCTGCCGCTTGGCCTTTAATTATTCCATCGTGTGGCGAGTTAATGAGTTTTTCGGTCGTGCTGTTTCCTTTTTGGCGGGTTCACCTGTGCGGCTGTGTGCTCTGTGCCAGGGTTACCTAGAGCATGTGTTCACTTGTAAATTGTTCTAATATCACGAGTGTTGTTGTCAACATTTATTTTTTTTATTAACCTTTTTTTTGACACATACAAAGTTTTCCAATTGGAAGATAAATATGTACACATATTTTGAAGCTGGGGGCTAATTGAGCATCGTATGCGGATTTGCGGCGATAGTTAGGAAAACAAAATTCGTCGCAGTTACCTTGTTTTTTAGTACCTCGCTGCTTACTTTGGCCTAGGATTGAAAGGCATGTCGGGCGAAACAGGTAGATTTAGAGTGAGTTAAAAATAGAGAAGGTGATTGCTCCGAAAATCCATCGTGCTCTTGTGTGTGGTGATACACTTTAAAATGTTTAGCTAGTCATCAAACTATGGAACTTATAACTCTTTTTGAACAGCATCCAAATCCCAAGAAAATTCGTCTCGTTGACTATAAAAACCGTTTTAAAAGAAGTGCTAATTCAATAGAAATTGGCGAAAAATTTAAAAAACTGTCGACCATTTACGACAGTGGGCGTAGAGGGCGTTCGATATTCGTGGCAAGGAAAGGCATGAGAAGAAACGTCGGTGATGAAGAAGAGCACAAGCTTTGAAAAATGTTGTCTTAAGTTCTTGACAGGAAAAATAAACATACTCGTACTTTGAAGGGCAGCTAAAACAGGATATTCAGCTACCTTAGGGTATCAAAGACAGCCAGCATAACTTCTGTGGAAATTTTTAAGCCACAGGTGCGTTTAAACATCTGAAACATTGTCAGTAGAAAAAACTTTATATTTCTAGGTTGAGGTGTGGAAAGTGCTGTTTTAATCGTTAATCCATCGTGAAAGAAATGATTCTGTTAACTAAGTTAGACCTAGGAACAACAACAGAAGCCAATTAATTGTTGACGACATTATTGCGCCATTTTCATTAACGGTACAATGAGATTTTTTCGAGTAAAAATTAGATTTTTTTAAAATAATTTTTTATTATTCTGCACATAATTACGGAAAAATTAAAAAAAAATCATGAATAAATTCCTTCTAGAAGTGGATCAAATAAATATGCGAACCGACCGGTGACAGGGTTCGCGCTAGTAGAGTCCCGCGCCATTCGCGGGACCGTCCGCTTTCTCCTCCTAAGCGTACTGGTCTTCTAATCTCCTCATCCCTAGGGTCCTCTTCATTCTTCCTTCCTTCGACCTTGCTTGAGTGGAGATTGTAGCATAGGCTAGCCTCTCCTTGTCCAATGCTTTAGGAAACCGTATGATGATGTCATAAGAGGAGCATCGATTAATGCAGAAAATCGCTTTTCCTAAAAAATCAAGGTTTCTACCACTAATGTTCCTTTTTTATTAGTTCCACTGGACTTATCCCCTTGTTCTTACTTTTTACTAATACGTCAGTACCTTACCAACTGTGCCAAGGGATTGGCAAATTTTTCCCAACAAATGTGGTCCATTTTGGTGGATTAGAGCCCTTATTTTGATGGTTTCTTCAAAAATCCGCCTCCCCCCGCCAAAGCGTTGTTTGAAATTATCCTTGGCACTAGTTATAGAGTATAAGATGCTCGACAATATTGGAAAAAACGGTGATCGGTTGATTATAACCTGAGAAAACATACGTTTTACGGTAGAAGTATCATTACGTGACGTCGTTGAGCTTTTGGTTACATGGTGCCATTACCATGTTTTTGTCTTTCAAAACTATTGAAAACTTCTTGAAAATATCGTGTTGGGAGATAGCCTCCTAGCTAGCCAGGCGGAGAAGTCATTTGAATTAATGTTGCAAAATTAAACGGACGTTTTTTGAGTCTGTTGAATGAAGTAACAAGAGTTGATAAATATTAAAAGATGTTAAATAAACAAACAAGTGGGTCACCCTATACATTTGGCATCTGTTAACTGTCAAAGAGAATTTTTGTCCGGCCTAATTGAAGTAGAAGAAGATTAGTATCTGAGAACCGTCTTGTGATTTGTTCATAAAACAAATTCAAAGAAGATAACAAGTCCGTGTGAGAACAACATTTAAAAAGACAAAACGACAGTAAGAACAATAGTTATGTATATAGCGCTCGTTATGTCCTGAAGACCACAGGCAAATGTTAATAACAATTAAAAATAATTCTTAAGCAGAACATGGTGTCCTTTATTCTTTCTGAGCGATATTTTTTTTATTGAATTATTCACAATTATTCACTCGGCAACCCTGTTCTATATTGCGTACAGGTAACAAAGGAACGATTTTAATTATGTCCTTGGAAAATTGTTTAATAACATCAGCTCGGTTGCCTTTGCCTGCCCCGAATGGCTGTTGGCTCTTAAGCAATATTTGTCGTTTTACTGAATTTCTACACTTTAACACAATTTAATAAGTTGTGCATATAGTATATGTGGGTAGTTTGATGTTTGCTCATGCCATGTCCTGTGGCCTAAGGAAAATCCATAAAGGGAATTTAAAGACACAGTCGAACGGAAACAATTTTCCCTATAAACATGAATTTACACATAAACAAGGAAACACAAAGCAGGATGATACATTTTACGACACAAGAAAATAATGCCTGTGGGCATTTTCCAGGAAAAAGAAAAGTACATTTTGTTTGTTTTCGAGCAATGAAGACGGGCTCCCCCTTTAGTCTTCCATTTCGGTGAACCAAAAACACTGGATGTGAACTATTTTCTGTTATTTTTATATCGTCATTTCTTGGGAAAAACTATTATTCACATCGAGGAGAACAAAACTGTGAGTGCAAATATAGGGAGAAAACATCCTGCACGAATGAGAAAGTGTCCTTTTTTTATATTTTTTTATTTCGCCAGGAAATGTACTGCATGTCTCGGTTTTGTAGATAAATTGGTCTTTTATGTAAATTCAAGTCAACCCGATGGGATGGGGCATGTGGTTTATTTTCCATCATTACTTTGATTAGAGGAAGTCTCGGCGCCACATGAATTCGTATCCTTTTTCTTCAAATCGTTCTTTCGTCTCCAACTACAGCTCTTGGCCATATTGTCCCAGTCATAATGATTCGCAGCGTTCAGGTTGCGGTGTAACCCTTTTCAGCTAATTTCGTAAGTGCTTTCGGCGACAGAGTGACACAAGATTAATGGAACATGCGATGCGCGGACAGTGAATTAGCAAACACTGAACCAAGTTTCTCGGAAGGAGTTTCAATGATTCAGTTACGATATACAGTGGAGCCCGGCATATGCAAAATGTCAAATATATTGATTTTGGATTTTAAGGACATTTTGTTTAGAAATCAACTTAACCAGGTATATATGGATACACTGTCGAAGAAAAAAACTATTCGTTTGTGATGGGTTCGTGGAGAAGCTTGGAGAAGCTCATGGTACCCGGTATAAGTTCGAATGTGTGTCTAATGAACTGACTCTGAAAAACAATAATTGGTTGAATCGTGTGTGTGCGTATGTACTCTCTGTAGCCGATGAAACAAAGTAAATTATTTCTCTAGCTTCGTTAAAGTTGAATTAGTTTTCGAATTAAAAGAATGCATATAAAAAAATGATCAATAACGATTTTCAATTTTGCCTCCGTCGAAAATGGTCCGAATTTCAAAAACCCAAAACAAAGAGATGGTGAAACAACAATGGGTAGCGTTCCTTGACGTAGCGATCTTTTTATTTGTTTAATTAGATAATTCATGCAGACGAAACCTGTACACGGTCCTACCAAAGAAGCTGAAGGGGGCTTTTAAAAACCACGTCTCGTGGGCGGCACTGCGCGTATTTTGTCAAAATCATACTCGGAACTTTTTAACTTTATTTGCTTACCATATCGATAACCTGCCAACAGATGCTTGACGCCCTTATAACATTCTGCTTCTGAAGATCCACGATCAAATGAATTTCAAGTTTAGTTTTAATAGTTTTTTGTTTTGTCTACAACACGATGGTTGAATTCCGGATCCCGGGAAAAATCGCTTCATCTGTGCCCGGTGCCCTGCAGAAGATGCGTTATCATGTGACTTTTTCAAGCTCTTGATTGAGTAGCACTATTTTCAACTAGCCTGTCCAGCTGCTGGGCACGCCGAAGACAGCGACATCATCTGTAACTCGCAGCGCTCCATCAATGAGACAAAACCTATGATCAAAAATCACTTTTGACAACAGTACTAATTAAGGAATTAACCTCACCCTAGGAAACTGCTGCTACTTTGGTTTCATGAAACAAATTGGTTCAAAACTCTTAAATCGGAGGACGAAACTACAAGTCATTTGTCCAGCTAGCTCAGCTATGTACAGTAGTGTGCAAAACATTTGCAAGATTTTTTCCTCTTGATGTTTTTGATTAACTGTACAAAGAAGGATTATAAATTTAAAAATTTCAAGAAAAATTACTTTTATGAAAAGGAAAACGTTGGCTTGCCAACTATGAAGCTGTGCAAAACAAATGCCAATTTTTCAATTTTTTCTCATTTTTGTTTTAACTTTCGGGATATTCAGATCAGGTTAGTAAAATAAAAAAAAATATGTTCAAAGGCAGTTTTTTTTCAGTCGTCACTAAATTTGTGTATGAAAAATGGCTAGCAATAAGTATGATTCCCCAACAAAGGAGATGAATCGACTCGGATAGTTTCAAAGTTCCGACAAAATCTACCAATTTCAACGCTTCCTTCTGGTGGTCCTCCCGGAAAAACAGACTATCAAACTGATAAAAAAAAAATTAATACAATTCGGAGGCATCCTTTCCGGTCTTCAGTTGCAATTGTTGCCGACGTCAACTTGTCCATTGACGCAAGCGCAGTGCGAAGACGTGCAAAAGAAGGTAATTTGAGGGCATACCGAGCTGTTAAGAAGCCCCTATTTACCTTTAAACATCGTCAAAAAATGTAGGCGCTGTGTTTGATTAACAAAACTGTTTCTAATTTCATGTAACTTAGACTTAAATTTGCTGATAAATATTCGTCTTGGCCCCTGACACAGTGGCGAACCGTTTTATTTTCGGATGAGAGCAAATTTAATATTTTATCCTTCGATGGTATTGCTAATGTTAGTCGAGAGACAGGTACACGGTTAAAACGGGGTAACATCAGAGCTATTTTGAAGCATGGGGCGGTTCCGTTATGGTTTGGGGTTGCTTTTCGGCTCAAGCATGTGGTCCCTTATACGAAATAACGAGAATAATGGACCGCTTTGTGTAAGTTAGAACTATCTACGTTCTTTGATTATAAAAAAAATATTTTTTATTTCTTGGTGAGGAGAAGCCTCTTTATTATTCGGATTCAAAACTAGAACTAAAAACTTATCTCTAACATTTGATTTTACTTAACCTACTGAAACCGCCGGCGTACGTGATGGAATGCACTTTATCCGCTGCAGGTGTTTCATGTTCCGTCCCAGACACATTGTCAGCTATTCTTCATCCGTTGCTCTAGTGCTGGTCATTTGAGTCAACATGTGGGATGCGCGTGACGAGATAGCGTGGGAGAGGAATGACGACCAGATGAAAACTTATGCTGTGTTAACTTGTATAAGGACATCTTAGACAAAGTCATGCTTTCATATGCGGAGGAACAGATGCCGTTGTTGTGGAGGTTTCATCAAGACAACGATCCGCAGCATACCTTGAAGTTCGTTAAGGAGTTTTTAGCGGTTCGGGAAGTTAATGTTTTAGATTGGCCTCCACTGTCCCCCGATTTATACCCTCCTAAATCAGCGGATAAAGGGGCAACGGTTTGCTTCGCAAAGGTCTCTTTATGAAACTTGAAAGGATGAGTTGGCTCAAATCCCCTGTGAGTTAACAAACTCCCTTATAACTTCAATGCCAAAAAAGATGTGCGGAAATTATAAGGAACAATGGTTTTTGGACCAAATATTGAAAAATTAAAAGAAAAATGCATAAGTTTTGCACACTACTGTATATGCAATCGCGGACGATAAGCAAGAAAGCAGAACCAAATTCGATTTTTAATTCAATTTGTTTGTGCAATGTTTGCCACTACTTCATTGATACGTCTTAATTCAGAAGATATAAATACTTCAGCAAAAAGGACCTTGGAACCGCAGCCCCAAAAAAGACTGAACCTCAGTTTTAATAGTCAATATATCGTGGATGAAAGAGTGTACACAACTGGAAGTTTAGCCCGAGATTGAAGACATAGAATGCTGCCGTGTAGTGTAAGTATTGATTTAACGTACATTCCGTTGGCTTGTTTGTAAAACAAATAATGATTTTGAACTTGTCGAAGTAACTGTATCAACTCGAACTGTCAAATAAAATAGAATGACATCAGAAAAGACAACCCTGGCACGTCGAATATAGTTGTAAGAAATTTAAAAAAAGGCGTCTCTACTTACTTCCAATAAGATATTCAATTAACATCTATACACCATGTTACAAACAATGAATCCAGTTAAGTTATGAGGACTCCGTAACCTTTTGCAACCGGACTAATCCTCAAAACATCGTCTTAAGGCTATTCATTCAATAATATTATTAACTTGTCACCTACAGACGGAGCACATTGTTAAATTCAAGTCCTATGCTTATTGTCAAACAAAACCCTAACCTCATTCATTCAAATTACCTTACATACCAAGATTCGATCCGCCTATGTACCTTTATTCATAAGATTTAATTAAAATTATTCTTGCAGCATACAGATGGCTGCCCCAAAGGATACCCTAACATACCTCCTGCAGACTCATACCACCAAAGTCTGAACAAATGGAAACTGCTCTCATAATGAGGACCAAACTATGAAATCCTATACAAACACACACTGCTGTGGAACTCTATTAAATGTAATTCCATTTTAATTGTATAACAGGACCTGATCCTTTTTAAATGTGATTGCATCCACTCTCGTCTGCACCCTTATTACAAAATGAATCCACAACCACAGTTCATAATATGGCATCCCGGCAGGCAACGAGACCCGAGCTAATGGAATCTGATTAAAATTTTAGACACGTCCTGGACAGGAATTGCTTACATATGAATTTATGGAAAAGCAAAATGCGCCAACACACGGGTATGAGATTAGTAGCAACCTGATTTCTAGACTGGACTCGTTGGGCTACTTCATTTGGTAATTGTTATCCGTTATGGTAGGATGAACGCAGGGTAACTCTAAAGTTCAGAATGCTTGAATGCTACAACAGGTGTACTTTGGGGCTTATGAAATTGAACTTCGTCGCATCGTATTAATCTTGTTCTGTGAATATTATCGCTGGTTTAAAGCGAATCCCAATTACTTCTTTGCTATTTTTTGTGACCCTGCAGAATTCAATTGTTCCCAAACTGTTTGAAATACTTGTTGCGATAATTCAACTCCGGCCGTGGAGAGTCTTCTTATTACCACGGCTTCATTTCTGGAATATAAGCTAGGATAAGTTTTTCAATTTTTTACAAATTTATTATTCAGAGCTTTGGGAATCCATCGCAATCGACATTAAATCTGAAGAACCACAAGGTAGCCATTTGACTCCCTCATTATTTTTCTTATTTGTAAATGATCTGCCCGATATTTTTGCCGGTGACTTTTAAAAAAATTCCACATGATTGTTGGGACATTATTTAGGTGGTGATGAAGAAACTCCCTTTAGTTTAATGTTTCTAAATTTTAACGTGTTTTGTGTTTCACGTGAAAGGGAAATGAAACCGAATTAGAATTTCACTTAAAGTGACATTATATGTCCTGTAGTTACTCAGTTTTGATTCTTCCTATGAGCTCGGTTAGCGATGCTTTATTCTGAGGATATTTATTTCAGGCCATCAGGTCTAGCAGACATTGTGTCACTCTGATGTACAAAGGCAGTCTTAATTACTCAAATCAGTAGAGTTCACAAACATATGCAGGCGCAGAGTTGCGTGTCAGGTAAATGATCATCATTATAAAGTTGGAGCGGGCACAACAGCATTTTAGCCGAACTTCTTCAAAGAAGAGCTCTAAGAGCTAAACAGCTACATGGATATCGCCTGATGGCTTCGGGAGGGTAAGACAAGTACAAAGAGACTTCATCCTGAAAATTCTTTGAACCTTCTCTAGAAGGGTACAATGGTAAAGGAGTATCTAAGCTTAAATTAAGTAATTACTTACTAAAGATAAGACCAGGACTTGATTTTATCTCGGGAGGTATCGTCATCAAAAGAAGTTAGTAACCAACAGCTTGGTTGATATTTTGTTACATTTTAATTGATTTTGGCGAAACATCAGTGAGTGAATGTTGTAGCATTGGAGAAGTGATTCAAGGCCTGTACGTAGGTAGGTAGGTAGGTGTGATTATCACAACTGAAACAGTTGTGACCCACTTAGAACCTGTTTGGTTTCATTGTGTTATCACTTACCGGTGATTTATACACCGATTCCTCATTGGCCAGGGGACTAACTGCTACCTTAGAAATACCTGATTGGTATCCAAGTGATCTCTGTAGAGATTGTCCACTTTATTGCCGTTTATAACCAGTTTGTTTTCTTAATAAATTTTGCTATGCTCTGAGTCCTTATATCTGAAATACCTTCTAGATTGCCGAATGAGTACCTTCCTAGCGTGCTTTTCCTCGTTTTTGCGAGGGCGGGACAGGTGCCTAGGTAGCGTAGTACGCTTTCTACTTATTCCTCGTCTCTGCAGCTCGTGCAAAAGTCGTTATGGGGGCTCCCTTTCTTAATGCGTCTGTTATGTTAAGTGTAAGGAATGTTAAGGCTAAGGAGTGTACTTGTTTCTCCTACAGGTGTCTAGTTCCACCCATCTCCGATTTGTGATGTTGATGGCATCTGTATTAAGCATTGTGTTTATTGCTAGAATTGTGGGGTAAGGGGTCTCCTGATTTATTGCCAGTGGCAAGCTCACCCAAATTCTAGCTAGCTCGTCGGCTCTTTTATTGCCTGGAATACCACTATGCCCAGGGACCCAACTTAGGGTAAGGTTACATCTGAATGAGATTTTCTGACTATATCTTTCGACCAGTCATCCCTATCTGGGATCAGTATTATGTATCCCGATTCGAAGTCTAGGATAGGTATGATATAGTCTGTAGGTCTCAGAATTCTCCTCCTCCTGCTATGGAACGTGACTTTCTGAATATCTCGGCTAGTTTTTCTTCGTTGCTTAAAGGTTTCGACAATCTCAAAAACCAATTCTCTTCGTTGTCAAAGTTCTCAGTTATGATCGATGCATCAACCTCCACTGATTTTTCAACCCCGGTTCCCCCCGTAAATACAGAGGAAATCGGTGCTAATTCTCTAGCCCCTCAACTTGCGGACGTTTCTGTACCAAAAAGGAAAAGATCGACTTCATCTAGTCCTCAAAAAAAAATTCCAGCCAAGAGACGCCCTCAGAAAAACAAATCTTCGGACCAGTGTTTGCCCTGTTCATCCAATCCCGATAAAAGTTTGAATACTTTAACGACCTCATCTATTCCAGAAGCGGAACCAAGCTGTACCGAACTTACTACGAGTGTAATTCCGCCAAAAAATGTGGTTTATTTGCTTTACCAAAATTAAAAGAAGCATTTGTCTCCCGTCTTCTTCCTAATACAACTTGTGAAGATGTCATTGGGAATCTTAAAAATTGTGTTGACGTGGCCTCTGTAAAATGCCAAAAAATTAACAAATTAAATAGTCCCTGTGCTTCATTCAAACTCACATCTGAAGCAAACATATTCCCAAAAATTATTAAAGAAAGAATTATGTACTCACTCTTAAATAGCATGTGGTTACTGTGACTGGTAAGTGAAACGAAATTAAGCTCAACGCTTGTTCTTACTACCGACTTGGGACTGGAGGACATGTGATTCCCAAATGAAGGTTCAACCGTATGCACAACTGAACTTTTCAAATGATGCGATTCTGGATGAATGTTTACTGTCCGGTAAGATCATCCGATTTGATAGCTCCAAACTTCTTTTTTTCTCCTTTTTTTCTTAAATCCCAATGAAAAAATAAACTTACTGCCCAAAATTCTCGTCAACACGATGGAAAGTATGGAAAACTGTGCACAAATAGACACCTGCAAAAACTACACCCACTTGTCAGCCAAGAAAATAAAATTCAAATACGTCCAGCTGAGCTTGAAGATGAAATGGATCAAATAGGTTAAAAAACAGAGTAGGTCTTTAGTGAAGCTTCATTACTTCTTAAAGCACTTTCATTTGGCAAACAATGGAAAGGATTGTATTTTTTTTCATTTATGAACAGAAACAGAGATTTACCAAAGCAAGTTAAGTTTATCTGTGAATTTCATGGCAAAAAGATATTTCATTACATGTCAGTGCATTGTTTCTGTTCACATCATTAAGTATCCATTCATCCTCTTATAGCAGGCTATATGAGCCATGGAGCTTAGCATTCAGAAAGTTTGCCCCAAGGAAAGCAACTTATTGTATGGATGAAAAGCCACTACTATCCAATGTAGATAAATTTCATTGCACATTCCCCTTAGACATGCTGCTCTTGCACATTAAGCTCCTAAGCCGATTGCATATTTGCATATCATTTGCATACCTTTCATATACAGCATAGCAATCACTTTCCATTTCAATAGACAAAGGACTAAGGATACCATCAGCACCAATAACCGAAGAGTAAATATCAATTTGTATCAATTAAGCAAGTATCCATGATTTATGATTATTGCCTCTGTTCACTGCACTCATTCGGTGATTCCCTGCCATTTGATCCATTAATATCAATTACTATCTTCGCCAGTGAAGAATCAATGCCCACACGCGCATGCATTCACAGAATCCGTGCATTCTCCATTATGCTGCTGTTTCCAACAAAAAAAATCAACAAATCCCGGCCAGTTGTCAAACTTCCAGGCACTTTACATCGAATGCCCCGAACACACACCACTAAGTATACGTCATTAAAATATAACCACTACCAGTAAACTGCGAAAAAGGACAACTCTACCATCTGGCACTAGTCACTATCGTTATTACCAATGTTGTACAAGCCAATTCGTTGACGGCCTTATAAACCTTTCGGATGACTTTATCCCGAGCCCAAGGCTGTTAAATTATGTTTATCTCCCATTGCCCCATTTCAGGACACTCTATCTCCTATCTCAGTGTAATCATTTTGTATCCAAAAACAAAAAGAAAACAACAGTGGGGCTACCGCCGCCATCGCCACTAACGATCGACGTGCATGTGCTGCCGCATATCATAAAGGACCAAACACTAGAGGCTATCCAACTTGCAATGACAACAATCCGTGGCAGATACTAATGGGCTTTCGAGTTAAACATTTTCATTTCACGAAGAGACAGACCATTGGGGCTGCATTGTTAAGGGTATTTTTCGGGAAGCCCCAAATGTCAAACGAAAAAACAAAAACAGCATAAATCTGTGCGAGTTTCAGGCCACACGACGAAAATAAATTAATTTTTGTCGTCCCTTTATCTGGGGCTATTGTTGTTGTTGCCGCTGAAGCTGCTGTTACATATAAGCTCTTCGGTCACGCCAGTGGTCATCACAACGAGAGCTGATATGCCGCGCTGCGCCGCCATATTCCCAAAGAGTGACTCCTCGGGGATGTTTATTTTGAACTATTGGGATCAGTTTTGGGATTGAACAGAGTTTTCGGGACAATTAAGTGAATGTTTATTTAGGGTGTTCTGTATTGAGTGTTGGGCATCGACTTTGGTTGGGGTTTCCTGATGAGGAGTTCGGTAATCGAAAAAGCCCTGAGGTCGAATTTTTTTTGAGTTGTTTTATTCACAAAAGCATATGAAAAATCTATTCCATCCCATCTATTCCTGACGAGACGAATTTAATACCGTTTAATAATTTAATGATGTTTATAAATAATCACTTTTCTAAAGAACATCTGAACTGTACAATGTACATAGTTAAGTCTCCTTTTCAGCTAAGATCGCAGTTTTGATCACAGAAGAAGCCCTGATTTTGCCGATTTGATTGTCATCAAAAGTTACTAAATAATGGGACTTGGATCTCAGATTTTTAAATTTTCCACATTTGAAAAACGCCGAAGTGGTTCTGAGAATTGGAAAGAACTTTATCCTTATTGGTCTAATAAATCACTTTTTTGTCGAGCATATTATCGAGGACCAACGATGAAGGTGGTTGGGTGTTGTGGGAATCGGGTAGACACTGATTTGCATCAACCTGGCGACCTCCTGCAAGTGGTAGCCACTTGCTAAACTTGCTAAACTAATAAGTGCGACCTCTTGTCCTTGGCCCTCCAGGTTGAGGGTTGTGCCGTCGGGGTAACTGCACGGCCACTTAAAAAAAATACGGTTACGAAGCAACAACAAGCTTCGGAAACGGACGGAACTACTGATGACGAATCATGCAAACGAAATAAGGAAAACGATCTTCGGTTATGTACGTGGAATGTAAGCTCCCTTTATGGGCTACTATCTTTCAGCAATCCGTCCAACTAATCGCTTATGCCGACGATATTGATATTATTGGAAGAACGCAGCGTGATGTCAATGGCACTTCGGTTTGACGGTAAATGAGAGCAAGACAAAGTATATGATGTCAACGAGAAAGGACTCTTAACATCGATGTCTCGGACAGAACGTCAAAGTAGGCAGCTATACCTTTGAAGTAGTCAAAGACTTTGTCTACCTAGGCACCGCTATCAATTCAGACAACGACACCAGCGCCAAAATCGGACGAAGAATTACTCTTGCCAATCGTTGCTTCTATGGGCTGAGAAAGCAATTGATAAACAAAGCCCTCTCGAACAACCAAAGTTAAACTATATAAGACCTTAATCGTCCCAGTCTTGCAAAACGGTGCGAGGGCATGGACTTTATCAAAAGCGGACGAAGCTGCTCTTGGCTGCTTCGAGAGGAAAATTTTTCGAGTGATCTTCGGTCCTGTCTGCATAGGCGTTGAGTGGAGGAGAAGATACAATCACGAACTCTGCGAGCTGTTCAGCGACATCGACCTAGCCATGTAGTCGGATGGAAACCAATGCTCTGGCCCGGAAAGTCTTCGAGTCCACCCCCGAGGGACGGCGCAGCGGAAGACCGCGTCTCAGGTGGCGCGCGCAAGCGGAAAGGGACCTCAACCAACTTAACGTGCGAAACTGGATGCATCTAGCAAAAGATCAATCTGGCTGGAGACGCTTGTTGGTTGAGGCCCAGGTCCACCCGGGACCAGTTGAAGAATAAATGACCAAGGACACTCCCCTGGTGTAAACCAACTTTGATTCAACCTTCCGCGAATCTCCAGTGACATCTTGCACATGAGACTTGAGTCTTTGCCTCGCCCTACATTTATCAGCCTCGTCCTTATATGTAAGGTCATAAAACTGTTCTGCTTTCCGACATTATTGTTTCTTATATTCCCTTACTTTTGTGGACTTTAAGGAGACAGCTTTTCCTCCACTAATTATTCATATTTTGAGATGAGACTTAAGACCCATAAGGACCCGATGTCTTCCATGCATGTTCGAAACTCAGAAAAGTGCCTCATCTAGCCTAACTTATTTGGAGTATTTAAGCGCCGTAGTGAAGGTGCTGCTCTTGGGGAATATATACGAGGAAACTTTTCATTGATTGGTTTAAGAAAAATGCATCCTCAGTAAAATGGTTCGCTTCGTACCTTATATAAAAAAGCCGGACCGTAAGTGTTTTCTTACAGTTCCAAGCTACCTGCCAATAATGGGATATCCTTCGAAGTATCCTGCTTATGCTACACGTCACCTAAAATCTCAAACTCAGGAATGATAAAAATTGTCAAATCTTCATAGATGATAGCCTCTAAGGTTTCCTACCTTAGGTTTAGAATAATGTATGTCAAGTGACCCAAGAAACCTACAATGAGAAAGAACCATTCAATAACTCTCATGTCTGCCTCTTCGGACCTGTTAAGTCACTTTTTTAGTCATACTTTTAAATCGTTCCGCTTCTCTTCCAGTGGTTAAAACTGAACCACTGAACTTCCTAAAAGGTAACTTTTTAGTCTTCTTAATGTGCCTCTTTTTTTTCACTGCTCATCCACATGCGAGGATCAATCGACATCTAGATTAATTTTCTTATCTCAATCGAATAGCCCACCTCTATTCCCCTGTAGGGAAAGCATGAAAGCAAAGTATTAATTTCAAATAAAGTCTGCACAGACTCCATGAAAGTCCCAGGACGCCGCAAGTTAATTTGAAATGTTGGAATCAACACTAAACACTAGCTGATGTTGACACGTGATACGGGATGCAGTTTGTCAACTATCATTACATGTCAGAAGTCTCCTCATCACATTCAAATCCTCAAGGTAGAAGACAAGTGCTTGAGGATTAAGTCATATCTGTCTGAAGTTGTCGTCGTTGCCCTCCTCATCACATGGGGACTTAATGCACCTCCATGGCTGTGCTATGCGACCTGAAGACTGTGTGTGCTTTAGGTAAACACTGAAAATGCAATGTCAATATAAATCCAATCAAGTTAGTTTGCCAAAAGACAACAGGATCCATTAAAACTTTTGCTGATTGTTTTAAAGTGCTTTTGCGCAAAATGCACTCGGGTATTGCCTTTAGGGCCGCAGTCCATATACACATCCTTACTACCTGCGTACATTTATATGCTATTCGGGAGGTCTAGCACCCCCAAAGCAATTAAAGTTTTCACAAACGTAAAAGAGATGCCTTTGAAGATAAGTTCGCTTAGTAACACACCGAGAACAGCAAAAAACTATGAACATATAGTCGAGAAGGTGATGTGGTGATGGTGATGCATTTGGCACTTCCAGCTAAGCCACTGTATCCGTGACAGCAAAGTGACCAAGTCCTTTTTTTTTCCTTTGATGTTTCAGTTAGGTCTCTCAAAAAACATAGCTTTGATGGTTTATGTTACAGTTAAGATGACTGGTAAAGGAATCGTTGCTTCCAGTTGGCATTGAAAAATCCTTCTCGTTTGCAACCCTGTGCCAAGTTGACGATGGATTGTATTTTAGTTTCCTCTATTTTCGCATTTGTTTTCAAAGAAGCTGGCATTTAAAATGTTAAAGATAAATTTAGGTAAAACGAAATGGAACTCTATGGTAACTATTTCTTTGAGTTCAAGATTTGTTCAACTTAAAAAAAAAACTAATTCTGCCAAATTTCTCGTTAATTAAATCAAAATTTATTGACAACAATTAAGCGAAATTTTGGTAGCTAGCTTGTAAATGATCACTTCTATCTTTTTTGAAAATGACCTTTCCACTTTTTCCACATTTATCCAGAGATGTGTTTTAAAAAGGTTGGCTTGTTAGACACTTTTTTTCGAAAAGCGTTCCTAGAATAGAGTAATAGCGGATTTGAAATTTGCTTGGGTTACTACCTTATCTTTATCTATTAGGCTGAAATAGCTGACTCCAATTGACAAGAAAAACGTTTCCGTGAATGCTCTATAAGAAGACTGAGTTATCAAGATAGAATCTTTAAAGACAAAAGGCAATAATCGATCGTGCGCCCGCATGAGTCTTGGGATCTGCACATTCGACCTCGCGGAAAATTCAACACTTTGTACTTTGGCGATCGTATATTTATGGGACTCAAATAATATTATATATTATATTCCAAATATATATATATATTCCAAAAGTTTAAACAAATTCATCTACAGAAGACACCATAAACCTTAACGGAAGCTATCTCCGGTTTTAACGCGAAGATCGAAAAATAATGTTTCCTTGGTAGTGCGACAGAAAGAAGAACAGACTAAGTTTGATCGATTTGTCTGTTGCAAGACATTTTATTGAAAAAGGCTGAAGTTTTCTAACATCTCAAGATCCACAAGATGACGTGGCGGAATCCAGCCAGCAAATCCCCATCTAGGCAGGAGTACTTCTTGCTTTCCCAAAAGCCACTTAGATGTTCAAAATTGCTTGACTACAATCACGGATCAAAAATATTTATCAAGAGATCATCTGCTGCAAGCATCAAGGTTCATTGTCAATAGTGTGTGGGAGTAATCAGAGGTGCCGCCTCTAATGGCTATGTTTCATCAAGCCAAAACACCGAATTATATGGGTTGAAGATGAGTGCTGAAGAATACACAGGAGCTGCAAAAGCAGTGCTGCAAGGAAGGTAAAGAGCTTCTCGCGGTCTTTGGCACCAAAAAAGAAGGCGTGTAGATCATCTTAGAGGCCGAAGAAGTTCTATGACAGTAGACTTACAGCAGCCAACTCTATGTTAGGATGAAAGTTATGTTTGCCCTGTTTCGTTTCACGTTACACAAGATTCGATGGAAAAGATTTGAGTATCAGGCATTTTCATGGCGACGCGCTGTCCTATGACTTCTTTCAGATCCTTTTCTTTAGAATCATTCAAAAGTCATAACTCACATAAATATGCAAGTAATAAAGACACGATTGGAAAACCACAAAAAACATTAAATGGACCGCTCGCAATTGTCGAAAGAGAATCGGAAAAATAGGATCTATGGCGAATGATAACAAGGCGTTCTGTCAACACACAACATTGACGTATAGGACTAAACGTCTCAACTACAAGGCGATCTTTCAAGGATCTGCAGTTTATGCCAGCACACCAACAACGCTGAGATTGAATAAAGAATCACTCTTGCCAAGCGCTATTTCCATGAGCTTACAAGGCAATTGAGTAAAGAGATCGTGCGTCGAATGACAAAGATGACTTTTTACAAAACGCTTGCCGTCCATGTCTTGCTATACAGCATTGAAATATATTTTTTTCAGTGAATGTAATTTCGCTTATAAATATCGAACGAAGAGCTGTACTCTTTAAGTTGTTAGGAACAGTCCGTACAATATTGTAAGAAAAAATCTGCGTTATAAGGTTATGTACAGCCGTGAACTGAGTAGATTCCAGGTGCTAGAGGCGTGCATCATATGCATCCCCATCCGTAGTGAGAAGAGGCTGTACGTGATCGCAGTCTACGCAACTGAAGCTACTCAACAAACCAATTTTATCTCAGCGCTCGACACACTTTTTCAATACTTACGTCTGGGTTCGGACGAGAATTATTACCTCATGGCCGGAGATTTAAACGCCAAAGATAGCAATTGGAGAAATCATACACCAAGTACAACAGGGAGCCTTCTTTTCAATTGGTGGGGTCAGAATAGTGTCGAGTATCGACTCGATTTAACGATTTAAAAGCGACGGATAGTCCGTCTTATCCCAGATCGGGCTTTTAAATAGATCTTAAGCTGTATGACGCACGGATGCAGCTGACTGACATGGACCGACAGACAATTATCTGTCTTCAAACATTAGTGTATGACAGTGACTATTGCGGACTCAGTGCCGTAGTTACGATTCCCAACGAGATTGTGCAACAATAACAGACGCGGTGGGCTCACTTCTCCTGATCGATGACAAGAGTACTCTCCTCGAACTCGCTCAACTCACCATCCAATAGGAATCGAACGAGGAGATCGACACTTACCTCAAACGGATGGACGACACCATAAAACAAACAATGGACAGAACGATTCCGAAGTACGAACTGACTGACAATGTCAATATATATCGCAACGCTACGATCGACGCTCTACACCAAAAAAGAGTGGGCTACTGACAAGGCTTAAACAACTTTACAGACGTTTTACTGACCCACAAAGCTCGGAGGTTATGACACTGAACTCACAACTTAAAAACCTACAGCAATTAATTCAGCAAAATTACCGTGCTGCAATTAATTCGCATTGGAAAACCAATGATGGAAGCAACCCTAGTATTTTCCCGAAAATTTATTCATTTTTTCGAAGAAAAAATCAAAACGAGCTTCCGTGTCTTAAGCTCCTCCGAACTACAGACAAACAACGGTAGATCCGGTAGGAGCGATCGAACGTGACAACTTTTTTGTGATCGAAGATCCTCAGGAGAATGTTAAAGTAAAAGTCGCGACGTTTCAAGATGTGTATAAGATGAATGTAAACACTCGCCCCGAATCATGTCTAAGAAGATCGCGTCCTCGTACACAACTCCGACCTTCAAAATGATTTTGAGAACTGGCGATCGGAGACCACTAGTTTTACCATGTTCAGTGATGGTAATTTGGCAAATGATGTCGTCGCCGATGAAGGGGCGCATCCCCCATTTATATCAAAAGAAGATCTCTTGGTCATCTTCGCTTAGACTTTTGAAATCTGTAGGAATCGACGGTATATCAAACATTGTTCTCAGACACCTCCCTTTAGAAGCGGTACACATTTACACTACTCTGTTTATAAATAAATAAATAAATAACTAAAAACACATCCAATCCGGAGAATCTCCGGTCGACAAGTTTCCTTCCCAACATCAGCAAACTGTTTGAAAAAGTCAAAAGAGCCCTGACCAAGTGGGTCGAGGACAAAAATATTATTCCGGATAACCAATTCATGCCTCGTCTAAACTCTTATCGGATATCCAATGGAACAAAGGTAAGAAACAATGCACTTGGAAAAGGCCTTTGAAACTCGGTGGTTGCAGGGCCTAGTTTTCAAGTTAGACCAACTCAGCATAAGCAAACCGCTGCTGAACAATATCTTAGATAAGCTCACCAGCAGGCAGTTTATTGTGAAAAATAACAGTGTGACGTCTGCAGGGACATCAAATCAACAACGGTCTACAACAGGGTGTAGTTATTTCGCCGATTTTTTTTACGATCTTCACAAGCGATCGTGTGGAATCTCTATTGAGGTCATCGTAAGTCTTTTGCAACGTGACTTCGAAAGAATCCAGGGATATTGCGATAATTGGAAATTGAAGATCAATTTCCAAAAGTGCGAGACCATTCTGTTCAGGACTCCTTTGTCTAAGGCCTCCAGAAATACTATCATAGAAAGAAGTGGCGAATGTTCTCTATCGTTGGAAAAAACCTTGCCAGATAACTAATAGAACAAAACGTTTTTTCCTTCAGTAATAGAAGATGGAACTCACAACTACCTAACGATATTCGCCTAGCTGCTTCCAAAAGAGTTTCACAAAAGTCAATCCAAATATTTGTTCAGGAAAATCCTTGTTCCCAAATTTGTTCTGCTCTAGAGTATGAATATGTAGCAGCAAAAAAATATAATCCACTTATGGAATGTGTTTCGCAATTGAGTTTTCGTTTCGAAACCCCCTGTCACTGTCAATTGCCATAATTTGCACCAACACCCAAAGAAATTCAATTTGAAGTTGAAAGAGAAAACCATTTGCCCCGACCGACTCTTCAGTCGGCACAGACGAAGGACGCGACGCCGACGATGGCGACGTACCGCGTATGTGAATGTATCCTTCGGAAAGTGTCAAAAATCCTCGCTCTGGTACAAAAGAAATTAATTTCATGCACCGTAGAACTTAAATTGAAAATAATTGTTTGAAACTTCAACGAAGTGTATAATGGCTTAACTGTTGTCGGAGTGTATGGTGGAGACAGTTGTTCCTCGAACAGAGCATACACCTGCAGTCAGACTCTGGAGTTTCCAATCCTTTTTCCTTTTTTTGTACTTGAAACAAAGGTAAACATATAAAAAAAAACTGCCATAAAATTAAAGTGGATAAAAAAGAGAATCCATTCCCGATTTTCGTCAACTAAAAGATTATCCCAGAAACGATAAATCAGAGATAGTCTTTAAATTTAATAGACCAGGCTCACAAATCTTTTACCATCTAATCGCTTTATTATTCAACATCCTTCATCATTTTACTGCAAAGCAAAGCAGTAGCCTCATGTGAACTCCAACTCCCGACACGATGGAATCGATGGACGGACTGCACGGGAGAATGTCTCTATCTAGCTTTCGGATGAATTACAATCCAAATCTACCAAAGTGATTCACAGATGCAAAAGCATCGAAACTCCCTATGGGAATTTATGGGACTATATCCTTGGCTTGCATCCTTTTTATTACCCACAATTTCCGCAATGGAAAAGCCAACAAATAGAAGGCTATAGGTATGTATATATTTTTTCATACTGATGTCATAGACTCCTCCACATGGAATGCTCATAGGGAAACAGGATCCCCCCGCTGCAGGAAAACTATGTAATAAAGACGATTGAGATTTTGCACAAACAAAAAAAAAACTTTCGTCCGGTATAAAAGATGAAAAACGGTACGCTCCTGACGTTATTAAAACCAATAATACGCCTAATGAAATATGGACGCAGCGGATAGTTGTTCATAGCTGGAGTAAATGGAAATTCTTTTGCGAATTTTCGTTATGTCTGTCCTTGCTTGGGTGCACTCTTCACTCATGAATAAGTTTGCTGCCAGAAGAAATGGATAAAAGTCCGTTTACAGTATAAATGTGATTAAAAGAATACCAAAGCGACCAACGATGGAAACAATAAACGAGGAGGATTTGTGCCCGAGCGAATTAATGATAAAACCTGTCAAAGGACGAAGGACATTTTGTCCACCTAGCATAATTATTCATTTGACTCCGTTTTGCGATGTTTTTCTTTTTTTTCTTTCGTTTGTGTTTGTCTGGTCTGTCTGCGGAAGAACTAAGCTCGTAAACAGGATAATGGTCGACATCATTTATCAAAGTAATCCAATAAACGATTCTGATTGTTTGAAGGATAGTGGTTGCCGACTTTGAGCACCGGTTGGCTGCACTATTTGATGGGGATGAACTGAGCAGTACTAGCCAACTATTTTATTTAATCAGCACTAAAGAGATTCGCTTTGATAGGATGCAGCGGACGTCACAGATGTGGATAAAAATTAAATGGATATAAACTAATGATGACGATGCGGTTGGTATATTTTCCAAGGTATTTTGATGAATTTTTCGTCAAGGGTACTGTCAAGGATTTGACTCAACCGATTTTCCTAATTTCAGCAATTTGTCCAGCTGCTATGCAGATAATTAATAATCGCACAACAAATGGTGAAGTACCGAAAATGAAATGGCAAGAATTATAATCCAACTACTACTGAAGGCAGAAGGAAGTAGATCGTCGCTAATATCGTAAAGCATATCATGTCAAAGCCTTCAATTAAATTGGATCCGCTGTAAAACCGATTTAGCCGAAACCTTAATATGTCCAATCGCTGTTCCTTCTACATTCGAAGGAAATTAATTCTAAAAGCGAACATCTCACATTGCGCATTTTGATGCCGTCTAACGTAGGAAAAAGCTTATTTAGGATTAAGGTAGGTAATGCAATTCCAGCAAGTAAGGACGTTTTGCATTTTCGAAAATTTCCTAGCACAATTAAACGCAAAAAAAATTATTAAAATCTTCGACAGACTATAATAAAACTATAGACATTTTTTTTTGAATTATTATAGGTACAGGATAATTTAATTGACATCTAATATTTGAAACAAGTGGAGATTCAGATTTTGCCTTTAAGATACGAGTTTGTGCGCAAGAATCATACGAGTGTACTCGATGAGAGCTTCTTGTCGAAGCTCCGCAAGTCTGTACTGCGAGGTCTAATTTTGAATCGGATGTTCTGAGATCGCAGCGCAGCACGTCTTCCTAAATCACTAATCGTAGCCGCGTTTGGTCCTGCCCCGGACCGGAAGACCATTGTTATGAGGAGCACTGTAACAAGTTTAGATCAGACTGTTTTCACTTAAATAGCCTGCAACTAAGAAAATACTTAAATTAATTGTGAGAATTAAGTTGAATCTTGAATCAGAGATGCCACTTCTAAAGGTTTAGTTTCATCAAACCAACACAACGAAATATATGGATTGAAGAAGAGTGCCGACAAATACAGAAAAGCTGTAAAAGCAGTGCTGCAAGGAAGGTATAAAGTTTCTCGCGGTCTTTAGCACAAAAAAAGAAAGCATGTACATCATCTTAGGGGACGCAGAAGTGCTAGTACAGCAGACTGTCTAAAAGCAGCCAACTCTATTTTAGGATATTGGTAAGGTTTGCCCTGTTTGGTTTCACGTTACACAAGATTCGATGGAAAAAATTTGAGTATCAGGCATTTTCATGGCGACGCGCTGTCCTATGACTTCTTTAAGATCCTTTTCATAAGAACTATTCGAAAGTCATAAATCACATAAATATGCAAGTAATAAAGACACAAAAAACATTTAATGGCCTTTTCGCAAGTGTCGAAAGAGAATCGGAAAAATAGAATCTACGGCGAATGATAACAAGGCGTATTTCTTAATTTTGCTTTGGTGTTTATGAAGACCTAAATATTTGCCCAAACACTTTTTTCAGGTTCCGTTACACAAGATGGAAAACAGAACCAATTTAGCATCACTTTGTTGTTCGTCTGTTACCATATTTTTTCTCAGGAACGCTTGGAGGTTGAAATTAAAATTTAACGACTTTTGAACGTGGTCCTTTAAAGCTGTAATAAAATCAAGCTGCTAAATCGACGCAGTCAAAACAATACTCATTGGTCATGACTACGTCAACCCCGACGTCAATGGCGGACTATACTGTGCCGCTTTGTGAATAGTAAGTGGATTCTTAGTAAGCGTAAGTTTTTTGGCTTAAATCTTCTTTCATATGCGGTCTGCAAGAATCTAGTTTTAAGTGATTTTGGACAGAAGGTTGTACATCTTTCCACATTTACGTTCCAGTTCAAGTCAGAAACCATTGTTATAACAGGGTGCATAGCCGCTAGGTTTCTTCTGTGGTTCTGCGATCAAACCTGAATGGGACTGAACAGAATATTCTTTATGTTGCAGCCAGTTTGGTACCACTGGACCTCTTGTACGGTTATTGAACTGGAGGTTTGATTTCCTTGCCGATTGCTGTTTTAAAATTATTTAAGCTTTTGAGACTACATCTTAATATTGATGATGCAGCTAGAACACTGGCGAGCAAAAATGAAAAGGAATTCATTGGACAATTGAAGGTTGGAAACGAATCAAAATATACTGGGTTAGGGAAATAACAAAGTCCGGCTCAGGAAGTTAAAGAATTCAGGGTTGTTTCACGTGAAAATTTAATAAATGGTGCGCTACCTCGATATCCTGCAGGCCAATCTAGCAAAATGTGTCGAAGAGTGCATCTATCCTTTCGAAGAAATAACATTTTAATAAGACGTCGACCGAGAACTTAACACGAAAATTGTTCAATCTTGGAGATCCAGAGAAATTGGCAAGCAGAGTCCCCGGATCTACAATAAATTCCACCGACAATTTTTGACTATTGTTTAAAGAAGGACTAGCTGATATATTTGATAAATCTAAGGAGTGTAATATAATAAACAAAGGTTTGTTCAGAGAAAATGTGCCTTTGAATTTTTCTCGGAAATTATTTATTTATTCATTTACATTTACATACTAGTGGCAGCATTTTTGCCAATCCTTGTAGCACTTCTGATGAGCTCTTATTTTTTGCATGGCGTTGAGCTCTTCCAGCGATGCAGCCTTTATTTCCTCAATCGTGGAAAAACACTGTCATTTTATAGGTCTTGTTTGATGAATAGATCCGATGTATGCTGCGGCTCAGGCATGTATGACGATGGTGTTGTATTTGGTCGAAAAATCGCTACTCATGCGACTGTTCATTTAGTCAACATTTGGAAAACAAACTTTGCTGCCACACGTTTCATGTCCAAAACATGCGAAAAAATTTCATGGCATGAGCCAACCGATGTGTCGACATTCTCGGTGATTCAAGGATTTACTGCTTCAACGTGTTCATCGGTTGTTAACCTGCTGAGCATCCAAGGTAGGTAACGTTATTAAATTTTTTTCGAAAATTTGAATAATCGCAACTTAATTTTTTTGAACGCAAAATTCAATTCAGATTCCTTGAATCCTTTTATGTTTTTCGCTATTATCAATTGTCCTGTTATTTCTGCAACAGGAGCTCAATTTTGCTGGCTACTGCGAAGTTTTATCAGTAGACCCTTACAAAACCGTACAAAGCTTGGACTTGAATGGAATTTATTACATGTCCATCGATAAGTATTCTTTTAAAAGTACTTCACATCCAAATATTTTCAATTACTCGTGGCTTGCTTATTTTTTCTGCGAAAAACAACTCTTTCATCAAGGAAACATCGGCTTAAATCACGATCCTCTAAAAATTGTTTCTCGGCTAAGTGAAATGTTCTTAAAAAAAAACTGAACAACATCAAAAATGGCCACGCAACGATATCCCATCGGCTGAGTTAATCTTTTTTTTCAACAAAAGTTAATGCAAAAAGCCACATCATACATACATAAATTCCACCGTTTAATCACTTGCAGCGGTGCACGATATCTGCTGCACAAATAAATGTAGCACATTAACTCGTTGGTAACTTCATGATAATTCCATTGTTAATGATGACGAGACTGCAATCTGTATCCCAATGGACTGGTGGTAGTAATTTCCTGTGAACAGCAGCTCTCCATTATTCGGTTAGCATTATCACTTGGGACCATGGCACAAGGCAGTTAAATACGCTTCACGAATGCACTCGCAGTGGATATATGAAATTCTGAGAGCGCTTAATGATATCAGAAGCAGAGTCGATAATTCGACATGTTTTCCAGTTGGATGTTGTGGTTCGCAGTCAATTCCAAAAGTTGGATTTCATTCAGTGGAGAGACGAATACAGGATTTTGGTGAAATATGGTAATGCAGAGCAACAGAGTGATGAGTAAATCCATAGAGTAAATCAGTTTACTGTGCTACCCATAAATGAAGGGCCATCGGCTAAAAAAAAAATTGGCAGAAACTCAGAATCGGTTAACGCAATGTTGTTAACGGTTAACAACATTGGGAAATTCCGCAAAGTTCCTTCCAAAAAGGATGCTGTGCTGCCAGTAATAGTACGAATTTTGAAAAGACATTTCGATGCACAAATAATGCATCTACGCAGGTGGTTAATGCCAGTTTGTGAACATGAATGTTGCAGCTGAGCAGGACGACCACAACAGGCCAAAGATATTAGTTTAACTTCATCCAGAATTCTTTGAATTCTGGCACTTAAAAAAAAAACTTACTAATCGTTAAATTAAGACGAATGATTGCATGCTTTTTAATTAAATTACTGAAATCACTTGATTTTAGCTGATGTCAGCAGTGAGTTCCCATAAGATCGGTCTAAGTCTTTCAATTCAACTGATAGACTTTGAATACTTTTGAACAGTGGGGGAATAATGTTTGTAGTGGGTTGTTGACAAACTAGGTCATCAATCAATTAAAAATTCAATCAACAGATTACCGATTACCTGTCCTGTCTAAAGTCTTTGAGAAAATCCTGGCCAAGCAAATATTAGTCGAAACTCATTACTTTCTCCTTTTCAATCAGGTTTTAGATCCGGTCACAGTTGTGCTACGGCTGTGGTCAAGATCCTAGATGATATAAGGCAACAATTTGACAGTGGTAACCTGGCCGTTCTTTGCTTGCTAGACTTCTCAAAGGGTTTTGACAGGGTAAATCATACAATTTTGTGTATGAAGCTTGGTCGTTTCTTTGGTTTCATTTTGGGGAAGGTGTTCAGGAAGGTTCAATTTTGGGCCCGATACTCTTTTGTGTTTTCATTAATGAGATTGTTCTGGAGTGTAAAAACGTGTCCTTCCATCTATAAGCAGAAGACATTCAAGTCTTTCTTTCTAGGCCACTTGGACTGTTAGAAGATCTCATCCAAAAGAGAAGCGATTCTTGTATCGAAAATAAGTTAACATTATTCTTATCAGCCATCGCAATTAACAATTAATTAATTGTTAATCTTTAATTGGAAAAATAATTCATTATTGCCCACAACTGGTTTCTGTGTGTGTAGGTATTCAAATGAACCCGGACTAATGAGTCGAGACGAGCAAAACGCATATGAACATTGTCACCTATTTCTTAATATTTTTTAATGCTTCATTCGTTATATCGCTAAGCTAAGCTTAAGTTGATTTTTCTTCTAAGATGACAAAAGAAGAAAGGTAACATTCAATACAGAGTGAACCCAATACATGATTTTTTTGATTTTTAATCGCCCGGAAATAAGGATTTGAACTGGAAAGAGTCTTAGGTTCAAGAAGTCAAGGCAACATTTGTCAGGTTTTTTTTTAAATAAAAGCCAAAATCTTCAAAAATGTATTGAGAAATTGGCTGCCAAACCAGCCAAGGTATTCGTTTGAATAAAGTAACACAGCATAACTAATCGGAAGGCCAACACTTGAAAGATATTGAAGACTGTTGTTCTTTAATCGTTTCTTCAAGCACACTACTACATGGCACTCTTTTTATTGTCCTTAAACTTAAATGCTCATTTCTTTGCCTCTAAGTTTAAGTGTTAAGTTAAATATATTCAGTTTTTATTTTTTTTATAAAAATTTAATGTGCAAATGTGTAAAGACAGAATCGTAGGGCACCACCCTTAAACGCAGTGGATTAAAGCCTGTTTTATAGTGTATTTGCCATTTAACTTTCTTGTGAATTGTTGTGGTGGTTTTTGTTTATTCTCGCAGGATAATTGGTTTTTCTTGTTGGTTGTCTTGTAAGTTTTAATTAACTAAATGGGATGCTACGCATAATGGCTCCGGAAAAACAGGTGGTTAATTCGGTGAGTGTCTATGAAGAACCAAAATGTATCTGATAAGCGTTGGTCTGCGTGCATTAATAGAATTAATGAAAGTTGATGGGGAGTTTGGCAAGCAAGTCTTAATTGATATCTCTGTTTATTAGATAGGTGTTTATTAAAGGGCAATGTTCGTTTTAAACACATAAAAACTAATTGAAATGGCAGGTTTTAATTCTGAAGGTAAAGGGAATAGGGGAGAGTTTATATTTTATGTCTTGAAATTATCGGTTTAAAATTTAATAAACGCAAAATATTCTGCGGATTCCTTTGGTCATTGGATGTGACAAATGTGCTCCTTGCGACGAATTTATGGCCATCCTCAAGAATGCCATTCAAAACAGCCAAGACGTTTACTTGGGATGACAAACGATTTGAAATTAACCGCAACCTTTCGAGTCTGTGAATTTCAAACATAGTATTCATAATTTCGCGTCTCCTTTTCGTCCTTTTCGATGCCATTATTAGGACACCAAAACTATTCATTTCCATTAGCCCTTCTCTGGAAAATCACTAAAAACCTTCTGCAATTTCACCTAATAGATTTTTTTCTTCTCCATTTTTGTTTTTAAGAGAAATTTATCGCTGTGATACAAACTCAAGAAGCGAAAGACGTGTGAACGACATTGAATTAAGAAGCATTCATCAAAGTGAAAGCGGAAAATATTGCCCAAATAATGAAAAATTCCACTGGGCGGATGGATGCTATGCTATGCTCCTAGACGCCGACAGAGTCTCCATTCATTGAATGATGCTATAAATTATGGAGTCTGCCATAGAGGAGCAGAATGCTTTGTTCTCAAAACATCCTTGCAGTATTTCTTCCCTTCCGACATAAAGCTAAGAAAACAGCCATAAGCCACACAGTGGGAATTCTTCGGCGACATATGCCACACAAGAGGGATTTGGTAACGAGTGCTGTGAACAGAAATAGTTTCTCCTTTTAGAAAATTGTCCTTGAAAGGACTTGTAATTAATAACAATTAATCAGGATAGCTTTAATTGAATTTAATGGGCTTATGGCGGGTAAATTAAAGTCATCAGGGCGTGAATGCCTAATGAAAGGAATAAAAACAATGATGTTTGGAGTTTATCAAATTATGTGATTGAGGAACTGTAGGCATGTTGCATTGATGTACTTAGTGTACACTAAATACTACAATATTGCTCACAGCACCAAGATTTGTAATTCATGACCACTTTTAAGGTAAAGCAGCCATTTATACCGCACTGCATTTCATCAAATGCGAGTTGATTTAAAATTCTAATTATTTAAAAAGTCTTTTTGATTATGGTTTCGTTATTGTATTAGCCCTGAAGTCCAACATTTCTCCTATAATTCATACTTAAAAACACAGCTTGAGCAAAAGCTGCCTTCCATTTTTAACGATCACGTGAACTCAGCTTCTAGTGGGTAAAATTCTGTTTTCTGGCATCAAAATAGCTTGATTTCTGATCAGGTGGCTCGGTCTTTTCAATTTTTATAAGCCTTTATTGGGTTTCGCAAACAATAGCTGGAATATTGTTGTCCATTCACTCCATGTTGCCATGCCATTGAAGCCAAGAAATATTTACTTTCCGGAAAAGAACCTCACTTGAATATATTCTACAGATCGTTGTATTCACGTCTGTTTCTTCTCGTACATTCGACTTCCTCGCAAACGTGGTCGTATCTGAGAAACCCTAAGATCTGTTCTGTTGTAACTTCTTTACTAATTCAATAATATGTGTCGATGGATATTTTTCATCCAAGATGATGTTCAATAGATCAATTGCTTGTCGATCACAAGGATATGGTGATACAACTAAATAAGCCTTCCAGCAAAACAACCTGTATACCGTAGCCTTCTGGCGCAATATCGAATGGCACTGCTCCTTAAAGTCTATGCATAGGACTTGACTTGTCGACAATTTGGAGAAAAGTATTGAATTATCCACGGCGATTCAACAATAACTTTTTGACCTTAATTTTCGAAAAATTGAATTATGTAGGCGAGTAAGTTTCTAAAATTTGTACAACCAATAAATCCTGACTCGACTGCAGTATAGATCGCTAAATTAGACGTTTTTTCAGCCTTGTTGTCCCTTCCTTTCGATTGTAATCCCACCTATACAATTGGTACAATATGGGACCAACGACATTTCCTTGAGGAACTCAAGCGACATTATTTAGGGGAAATGTAATAATTTCCGAATGTAAGATAAAAGATTATATTTTCTAAATGGAATTCTATCCGTAGTATCCAAGACAATTGCATCGTAAGAACCTGTTGTAGTTTACGTTTTAAGCCACACTTTGTTAAAGTCTTGAGAGATGTCAAGGGAGGAACTAAAACAATTATTTTTATATTCTGTTAACGTGGCCAGTCAGCGAACATTTGATTCTTAAACCAAATTGATCTTCGATGATCGCTTTTAGACGCCGTTTTTAAAAAGTTTTACTGATTTTCCCGGTTTAAAACCCATTTTCATTTTGTTGCAATTTTATCGCAACCAGCAGTGGTTGTTATCAAGAGTACGCTTTTGCATTAGACTAATATAAATCGTACGATAAATTGTCTTTGAGCCACTGTGGTTTAATATAATTGTGAGTTATATTTTTAAAGTTGTTTAATTAAGGGAAGACATTGATGCGAAAGTATTGAGTATACTTCTGGAAGTCAGACCAGTGCCTAAGGAAAAAATGTGCCTGGTACTAAAGATTCTTGGCATGAAGTTTGCTGATGAAGATTCTTATATTTTTGCACTTCCCGCGCGCGAATTGAAAATTTTACAATTAGTATACCACCAAACCAAAACAAGCTTGTGACGTAAAAAAAGATGTCCGGTTTTTACTACAGTTGATGTTCATTTTGAATTGATGCCCAAAATTGAATAAGCAACGGGATAGGTTTTTCGATTTTCAACAGTATTTTCTTCTATCCATTGACATGTCATCAGACTCTTTGATGTAAGCGAATACTACAGTGTCATGATCATCTTCCCATGTCTCCTTGCTTCGTTTATGCAATCAGGTAAATCCAAAGATGCGCTCAGCCAGCTCTCGCTTTCTTCGAAATATTGCAAAAACGATTTCTATTTACAAAAATAGAACCTTAAATAAGCATTGATATAAATATGTGTCTTTGGATTCGTCATAGTTATTTTTTTTAAGATATGCGAGACGAAACATAAACATGAACAGTTTTCTTGGAACACTTTGGATGCAACTCTGGGGATATTGAAACGCATAATTGCGTTCATACTTCCATGTATGAAATCGTAGACCAAGTAATGTTAAAAAGGTTCACTCAGTTACTTTCAGTTCATCTTTACGATAAATATACTGAAAGAATAAGTATATCCCTTCTAACTGACCCTACATTATTTTGGAAGTTCATTAACAGCAAAAAAAAACCTGATGGCTATCCTTCAACACTTTCATACTTCAATTGTTTCAGCAAAAAGCCAGAAGATATTTGCAACTTTTTTTCATCTTTTTTCAATTCAGCGTATGATTCTGACAATTTTACACCCAACCCAAAAGAGTTCCCCCACCTCGAATGCTTTTGCCTCAGTTCCATGAATCCAATATCCTCTGATGACGTGAATTACCATCTCGCTCGACTTGCAAATGACACCACTTGCGGACCTGATGGAATACCTCCAATAATATTGAAGAACTGCGGCAGTGCGCTGGCAGGGCCCCTCGCTTTCATATTCCAGGCATCCATTCACAATAGAGTTTTCCCAAAGTTATGGAAAAATGGTTTCATAATTCCGGTACACAAAAAAGGTTGCCGGGATGACGTTACTAATTATAGACCTAAAGCTAAGCTATCTTGTTTGCCTAAACTCTTTGAGGCTATTATTTTTGACAGTTTTTACTTTAGTTGCAAGCCTTTCCTCACTGACAAACAGCATGGTTTTGTAAAAAAACAAATCCACTGTGACTAACTTGCTGGAGTTAACTTCTTTTACTAATAAAGCATTAGAAGAAGGGGGTCAAGTCGATTGCATTTACACTGATTTCAGTAAGGCATTTGATAAGCTTTCCCATAAGCTAGTAGCTTTTAAAATGAAAGCCCTTGGACTCACTGCATCCTTTGTGGAATGGATTTGCTCGTATCTTGACGGACGAACCTATCAAGTCTTGTTAAGGGGATCAACCTCTAAATCAATTTACGCTACCTCGGGTGTGCCTCAGGGTAACCACCTAGGTCCTCTGTTATTCATTATATCTATTAACGATGTTGTAAGTGTGCTCAAGAACTCTAGAGTTCTAATTTATGCCGACGATATAAAAATATTTAACGGAATTAACAATCTTTCAGACTGTTGGGCTCTACAGGATGACCTTAATTCTTTCGCAAAATAGTGCTCCAACAATAGCCTATCATTAAACATCTCTAAATGTTTAAACATGTCCTTTTCTAGAAAACGTAGTCCTCTGACCTATACGTACACCTTAAATAGTTCTGCGCTGTTCAAAGTTAACCTGACAAGGGACTTAGGTGTACAATACGCTCAAAATCTTGACTTCTCAACTCATATTGAGCAAATTGTCAACAAAAACTACGCAAATTTGTTCGTTTCGCACTTCGACATTTATCATGGACTGATCCTCTTCGTCTTCCACCTTATAAGGACCGTCTTCTTCTTATCGGCCTTGATTCTTTGCAAAAACGTCGCGAAGTCTGTGATATTGTGTTTTTGCATCAGCTTATAGCCGGTAATATTGACTCATCAGCACTTCTTACCCTAGTTAATTTAAGTGTTAAGTCATTTAATTCCCGATCAACTAACATTTTTGATATTAAATACCACTGTACGAACTACGGCTGCAATGAACCCCTAACGCGGATGTCAATACAAGCTAATACTAACTGTCACATGTTCGATGTTGTTTCTAGTAAACTGACACTCAAACGTAAACTTTTTGGACGTATCTATTCTTAACATGCATGTCATTTGAAGTTACTAACCAATTTATTTTTGCATTTCTTTTTTATGTGTATTTGTGTATGGTGTTAGGCTATCCCTGTTATAATTATGTTTACTAACAACTAACACCACGCTTAATGATGACTGTGACAAGATGGGTATTACTCTATGAGTAACACTGTCACTTACAAAGCTTGTTTTATAAGCAGTACTGATAGCGTTTGAAAGTAACTACATCGAATTTATTCAGTAAGCCACCCATAATTTTCCCCGTAATATAATTCTCTCACTTAATTGTGTAAAACAAATAATTAGTGTCATTTATTTCGACAGGAATCTCTCCTCCTTGGCGGGCGTGCGGATTTGTCTCCGCGAAAAACGGATTCCTAGCTTTTCTATCCTACCTTAGAACAACACAGTATGTGGCTAGTACTCTGTCGATGCTAAGTTAGATGTGTTAAAATTTAATTCCCGTTGAAGAATTCCTTAACCTAAAAACTAATTTCCTTTTTCAGAAGGTGTCGTGCTATGCCACAGCACCAGTTTATACCCCGTACCTCAATGGAAAATATGATGTTACGGCTCCTCGTAATTGTCGCCTCACACCATCAGGATGGTGTTAATGGTGGTTACATCACCAGCAGCATCGTTAAAGTGAAATTTCACGGAGTGTTCGGGAGACAGCTTCAATCGAAGATTTAAATTAATTTTATAATGAGCTTGTCAATGCGGGAGAATGTAATTGCTTCCTGTGGGGGAAGCTTTCATTATCAGAACCTGAACGTTAACACGTTGAACTGGTTAAAAAGACAGTCGTTTTTGTTGTGATGACAAAAGGCGTGATATTTACGCATTAAAGGATTTAATGAGCTTTGGATCCTGACTTTAAGAGATTCGTTTTTGCTTTAAAAATAATATGAAGTGCGATGATCATTTCAACTAACAAGTAAAAAAAACATGCGATTAAATGAATAAGTGTGTAAAGTGCCAATTTATTCTGCAAATTGTGATTGCCTGGTTGTCATGATAGCGAATTACTCTTGTCAACCGTTGATCCTCTAGGCCAAGAAGCAGTTTAGAAGTAAGGCTGTACGGGCAGTTCAACAATATGGCTATGGGCTAGTGGATCCTACGAATCTAAATCTAAGGACAACGAGCTGAAGGAAGACCTGACCTTCGGTGTCGGGCACATATAGACGGCAACTCAAATTACATACGACAGTTTTATGACTCACGGATGAACATTCTGCTTATCGAATTTACCTTACTTGCGAAAATGACATTGGAATATTTCTATGGCCAGTACAGTCTTAAGGTTTCAAATGGATTCAGCACCTTTGGCGTATCATTGAACGAAATTTAAGCATAGATGTGTTTGGAATAGAAGTGGATCAAAAAAGTGTACTGCAATAAAAACACATTTATGCCAAAGACAGTGGCTGAGGTAATTAAAATCAAATATCTTATTTAAATTTCACTTTATTAATTTATTATCAGTATCCAGCGGGAGCAACTAAATATTGCAGGCGATCCTCAGCACAATACTGGAAAGTCAAAATATACTGGAATTTCAAAAATGTTTATAAATTAAAAGGATTAAATTCTTCACTTGTTCTTTCGATTCTGAAGTATTGTTCCGTAGTTTGGTCACCTTTTCATGCTTAAAGTATTTCACGCATTAAGAAAATTAAATTGGTCATCTGGACTGCCGGATTACCAACCATGGTGTGTCTTTTTTGTTTAGACCTGTTATATCTTGGGGAGTTAGTTTAGGCTTACAGACATTTCTGACGAAGGTCTTACGTCCAACGGTAAGCATATCTCTTTGAGGAAAATACGCCTTCTTAACCAAATAAGAGCTGGATATTCACAAAGAAAGTGTATAGCCATTTCGTCGTCTTCTAAACAGAGTCGGCATTCGGTGGTTATACTGAGCCCTAATTTTGTTAGATGTGATCTCAATCAGCAATTGCCGGAAAATAAGTTCACAAGCTTTCTTGCTTCTGTTCTCCTTGCTGACCGTAGTGATTTCTCCGTAGGAGAAGGGTTTGCTAAGTAATTTAGATTCTCTGAGTCCCGGTAGATTTCTCTAGTGGGCAATGCGCTACACCACAGAGAATTCCATACCAGTGAACGCGATTTTTTAAAGAGCCCTGGCTAGTTCGTCCGCAATTTTACTACCTTCGATTTCATTGTGATCGGGAAACCATCCTTACCTAGGGATTGTAAGGCGTCATAGCAGCTTTTGATTGGATGACAGTGCCTTGAGCGTGGCCGGACTGTCTGAAAATATAAGGATTCTTGCCGTTTTTTCGCCTTATGCAAGGTTTTCTATGGCGCAAGAGTCGGTGGCTTGTAGCTCAGCCTGAAAATCGCTTGGATGCTTTCCCATGGGTATAGAGATTTTTGTGTTGGGTCCATAGACACTGGCACCTACTCCATTTGCCATTTTTAAGCCATCAGTATGCCAGGTTAAGTTTCTGGGGTCGAGCGCAGTTGTGTTGCTTGACCAATGATCACGATAAGGAATGTCTACCTCAAAGAGATGCCGAAAATAGTATGTTGCCTTCACTGTGACTGTGATAAAATTGATTATTTTCAAGTGTCCCGTTTAGTCACATGGTTTGTATTTCATTCCCAGTTGCATCTTAAGGGCATTTCTGTCGGCTATTTTCTCATGAAAATGTCAAGAGGAGACAGCACAATGACTCATAGCACCAGTAATGGACAAACAAGGTTGATTTTGAACTTTTCCCAGCTTTTTAAAAGTTGTTACTTCAAGCTTTGGGCCACCAAATTATGGCTGCATAGGTTATGATAGGTCTAACCATCATGATGTACAATCTTAAGCTTAAGATCCCTTGACTGACTTAAAAACCCTTCAATGTTGAAGAGATGCCCCATCTGTTCTGTTTATTAGAGATGCATTAATGAACCATATAAATTGCAGTGATTTGGTCTCTCTTATCCTTACTTCTCATAAACAAATAATGCACAAAAAGAGCCTCTTACTCGCTCTCATATGTTTTTTAATTCAATTTCCGATCAAGTTGACACTTGCATGAGTAGAGTTCATTTAAAAATATCAGTACTCCAAATATGTATTTTATTATTACCTCTTAAACCTTAGTTTTTAAAAACCAGCCGATTTTGTTAAACATTGGTGAAATTAAGAAATAAATATGCTTCTACCTTATACCTTAAATCTCAGGTCATAGACGAATTAAAAACTCTGAGGTCTGACACCTTTATGGCATAATTTTCGAATTATCTTTTTTCGAAAGATAAGAAGAGGACTCCTCTCCAACAAAAAATTCCATAATGTAATTTGGATTGAAGAATACCATCTTAAATTTATTTCAAGAACCTTAAATTTAGAAACAATTTATAAATTTTATATATAAATAAATGTAGGTTCTGTTCAAAAATTGTGGACTATTTCAAGAAATTCATGTGAAAATCGAACAAGAAACTTACGTTCTCTTATTTAACAAACAAGAACTTCAATTTATTGTTCAGCACAGTTCAACTCATTCATTTCAACATTTATTATTTATGCGCATCAAAAACACTGTTTACACCAAACACCATAAATCCAAAATGAACAGAAAATTTATCGTTGCGACACAATAAAGTGATACTATGCTCAAGACCCAGGCTATATTTCGAATAGCAAACTATATGTACTGGAAGCACATATTTTATGGAAACCCAATCTATGCTGGAAAAGCGTCATCTCCATCGGTTCCATAAACTAATATCAAATTCATTCCACACTCAAAAGATACCTCAATCTATAACGAGGCAATCAATCGAAGAATTCTAAATTAAATTTTCTACCTCAAGAAGAATATCCAATTTCAAGTGATGTTCTCGAAACGTTATTCATCCAAGAGTTCAACTTACCATCAACTTTCCTCATACACAAATACAAACACATTTACCATTTCTAAGGAGGCACCAGAGTTGTAGTAGGAACACCTTCAGCTTGGATGGAAACTTGCTTTGGTTACCAGCGCAACCATCAGTAATCAAACGGTAAATTGATTAAGAGTTGGCCTTCAAGTGGCAATACTCAATATTATCCTCAGACATGGCAGGCGAGTGCACTTTACTCAAATAAACAAATGAACTTGCCAAGTTAACTCATGAGGAAACTCAATCGAAACATATCTGAGTACGAATACGAGTACGAGAACTTCATCTTCTTATTACGACTCCGGAAAATTATTTATGGAAGGACCTCGTCAAAGTGTAAGCTGATTCTCGGCCCATGCTTGTACTGGGTGCATTATGGGCAGTCTTTCGTTGGTATTCAAATGGAAAAACGAATCGAATGGAAGATGCATTTCATCGACCGACGGCTTCATTGGTTTCTATGCCTAGGCTCATCGTGAATCGGTAAGTAAGCTGAGTAGCAGGGAATCCTCTTGTATTTAAGGATTTATTATCGAATCAGAGATGAAGAATTTTAGATCTCGATTGGGTTTAATTGAATATTCTTCCAATGCTGGTTGTTATAATGCAGCAAGAAAGCAGAGGATTGCGTAAAAAAGCAAGTCTCAAGTGGTTCTAAACTCTTTAAAAAAAAAAGCGGGAAACTGCGAGTTGAACACGTACACGAAATGTTTCGTTCCACAGTCCAATATTTAAAAATATGTATATTTATGTTTTTTTAATTTTAAAGATATCATCAAATTGATTTGCATTTTAAATTAATTTTTAATTTGACGATCTTTAAACCACGATCTTCGAATTTATTCGAGCTTAGATGTTTTATTGCAGTAGTAGTAAAAGCTATTTTTAAAAATTGTGTTTTGTAATTCTAAACCACCCGTCAAAAATCTGGAAAGGACAACCAGTAGAAAAAAAAGCTAGACGAGACCCAAAACAACGTCGCAATGGAAGATCGTTGTTTGGTGGACGCAAGCATCGATTCAAAACTTCAGTGGCTACAAAAAATTATTCTTTTCGAGCAACAGGAAAATTCGGCAATTTCAGTGAGAAGAAGGCGCGTGAGAACTGGACTTAGAGCACTCGATTCGGTGCTGCAGCCAGATTTTCCAATAAGTCAGACTCAAGAAATGGGGAATAATGTTTTTTTTTTCATGACGAATCCATAATTATAGATCGTTTCAAATCACTATGCAATTGGAAAACTGTGCCACGCCTTTGCTGCCTGGAAAATGATGTTTACAATGCGGCTGATCTTTCTACATTTTCATTGCTCAATGGGTAAATCCTTTTCTAACAATTTTTGCATATATAAAAACGCGAACATGTAAATAAATTATGATTTAGTTTTTAAATACCTTGCAAGGAGCACAAGCAAAAATAAATAAAATGAAATACATAATGGACTGCTTTAAGCGAGGAAAGCCCTTAACACGACAAGCAAAAGTGCTTTTGCCGAAAATTTTTAACCAAAGTTTGGATTTAGCCATCAATCAACAAAAAAGCGCATGTAGAGAAGCAGCTGTGAAGAAAACATCAGAATTTGTCGGACATTCGCAAAGGTTTATCTACAAAATAATCAAAGAACATCAAACATCAAATTCCTTATCGGCACTGGATCACAGATTTAGACAATTTCGATTTGGAGGACATAAGATGGATAATCCACTTCTTCCACGAATTTGACAAAAAAATCGTAACATTTAAGAGCCTTAAGCAAAAAAATCTATGACGAATTTAAAATAAGCATAAGCTAGACATCACTTTGGAGAGTTCTGAAAAGCGAACAATTCAGCTTTCTCAAGACTGAAGACAATAAGAGAATCCTCTTTGAAAGGACGGACACACAAATTTAAAGGTTAATATATATCCGGCAAATCAGGAATTTCCGTGGAAGTGAATACCAAGTTATTTATTTATATTAGATGAGTCATATATACATAGCTCCCACACAAGAGGAATGTCTTAGACTGATGGAAACACGGAAGGATTAAAAAAGCCTATTGGAAAAGGATCATGGCTTATTATTGCGCATGCTGGTGGATCTAATGGATTTGTCGATGGTGCTCTTCTCATATTCAAATCTGGATCGAAGTCTGGTGACTACCAGATGGATGAACCGTCGGTTATTGTAATGGACAATGCTTCATGTCATCGAACGCCAACTTCATCAACAACAAATTGACTGGTAGAAAATAATATTGCACACAGCTCTTCGATGATTATAGTTGATCTATATGAAATAGTGAAATAGACGACTTGATAAGATCAGCAGGGCTTGACGTACCTACCATCATACCATCCGGACATAAACCCAAGTGAGAATATATGGGGCATTGTAAAATCCATAGTGGCGGGTAGAAATACAACGTGCAATCTGGATGCCGTCAAGAAATTAGCAGAAGAAGAATTCGCAAAAATTACGGTGGAGGAGTGGAAAAGTACCTGCGATAGAGCCATGAGGATTTGGCATATGAACAGACTTGGGATACCTTCACCGAAAGAATTGTCATAAGACCCGGCGAAGTGAAATAGAAAGCTAATGTGAGGATGATGATGATGATACCGGTGATGAATAAGTGTTATTGCATTAAAAAAACATCTAATAAATAAATATTCATATTATGAAAATACACATGCTGTAATTTTTTCGAATTTTCAATGCCCATATTTTAAAGCGAAATTCATTTTGGCAAAACATTCATTCCTCTTCTTAACACAATAACCAAGAACTATTGATCTTAAACCATTCTTCGCTCAATTTGTCATTACCCACTTCACTATAAGAAGAATTAATGCATACTCCGCACATTCTCTCTACACTCATTTTTCATATTTTTCACATATGGTAACAGCAGCTTCTTATTTTCTGTGTACCTTATCCGCCAATCGTATTCAATATCATAATGATCAGTCCGTGTTGAGAATTCAGGCAGTAAACATCAAAAGAAGGCTATATGCAATTTTTTCTTTTGTTTTTTTGTGGAATGACTGGAAAAGAGAAAACATGCGCGAACTTACTGCATACTCATTTGAAACGATCTATAGGCTTCATGTTGGAAATGGGATGATTCTTTCGCGGAGAAAACCAAAGGAAAGCTGAACTCTGAATGCCTCTTAGGGATGCCACCCAAAAGTGAAGATATGATAGAACCTTCTTCTCTGGATAAGAAGAGGATAGAACTTGAGAAAATTTGATCAATCATGGAACTTTGGATTGCAAGAAAGCATCGAAAGTCAATTGAAATCCTTAAAAACTTACAAATCCGGAAGTGGAACACCATACCTACATCCACGTGGAAAAATCAATCTTAGTAAATGAATCGCAGGGTTGCAGCTGTAATAAAAGCAAAATGAGGCCCAACAACATGTCTACTACAAAGGAATGCATTCAACTCATGTATAGTTTTAATTATAATAATAATAACAATGGTAATAATCTTCACATAAAAAACAAAATTCAAATGAACACACGCGCACAAAAAATCCAAAAAGAAAAGAGATAAAATTAGTATTCAAGGAATCAAGGAATACACAGATCATCGGAACAATGATGTCTTTTATAGTGCTACGAAGTTTTAAATAAATTATAATATCAACTTGAACTAGGTGGAAGTTGTTAAATCTAATTAGGAATCAAAACACTGAGATTTGGACTTATCTTGTAAAGTCTTAAGATGAATTAAAAGGTGTTGCGATTGAGACGAGCTCATGTCGTCTCGAGCATGTGATTGTTGTAGTAGGAGAATCGGGGCTTAAATCCTCTGTGTCAACAGTGGGATCGCCACGAGCCTCACGAATATGTTTGAGCTTCCGTTTGAGCTTCATAATACATTTGATAGCTTGGTAGGTTTTTGCTGAGCAATTCTCTGAAGAAGAAAATGTGAGCTGACTACACTTGAATGTTTGCCTTTTTCAGAGTTTTGAAATGAAGATGCTCACTAGAGTCCTTCAGCAGACTACGCTTTGCGGTTGAACCCTCGCCGGTGCAATCCATCGCGGAAGCGTGGTAGATTTGGTGATAGAAATACTGCAATACTGGTACGCCCATACCACAGCCAAATGACTATGTTGAGCAGAATCTTAAAGCTCTTACCGAAAAGAGTCGGAACTAGATACATAAACGACAGAAGGCTGATAAAAACATGGGACCATGATGCAATCCGCAGTCCAAGGAACACCTGATAAACCAAAAGATTTACAACGACAATAGGAACAAACATTCCGTGATGATGTTGTACACACCCAAATTAAAATTAAGTCCAACAAAGAAGTTCTCAAATCTATATCCAATGATTGCGACCAGAGCCAATGAGTAGAGAGTTTTTGATGCAGCCTCAGAGAAATCGTTTTCCCTTGAGTCCAACAAAGCTCCGTGAAGATAAAAGGTGATGATGAAGAGGGAATAGAGTTGAAACTTTTCTCAATATTGCGATTTGTAGAAAATCGAGTTTTCGTTAGTTAGGTGGGGAAGAGTCGTCCGACGTTTCTAATCAGCTGCGGTTAGATCATGTACTCGTTGTAGTAATAAAGGAAAACTTTTGCCGCTGCATAGAAGGCGATGTTCCATGTAGAACTTAACGTTGGGCGCGTTGAAAAAGATTTGAAACAAATAATAGAAAGCGCAAAAACCCAGAGAGAACATAATAAAGATCCAGAATACCACGTTCACAAGACAATTGACGTCCACATCCTTTTGGAACAGCTCGAATCTTGTAGTTAAAGTTGCTGGGCGCCGCGGTCCTGATGTCCAAAATCGATGTCATTGTGCTCGCTTGTTTTTGTTTAATTGTTTTTGATTTTTAAGCTGTCAAGTGTTTAAACGTTAGAAATTTCGCGGTTACATTGCCTGGGCACAGAAAAACTGACCTTCAATTTGCATTTATTCATTTATTTAATCGAAACGTATTCAGTTTCCTCGTACCGCCGCCATCTGCCAACGAGGAAGCAATTACGCACTGATAAAGCATTATTCATATTTTCCTAAACAGTAGCCAGATACGCAAGAACCACACTTCTCGGTCTAACACCTTTCGCTCCTTGACCTTAGGAAAGTTATTCCAACGCTCTGTAAGTGCTACGAACCGCTTGCAACTGCCTAAGAAAAAAAAACTGGCATAAATATATATTGCAACCATTTGTCCATACTTCAAAAAAAAGTTTGAGCAACAATTTTCGAATAGCACTGAATATCATAGCACAACCTTTTCCAGTATTTAAGTCCAAAAGTAAAAAAATAAATTCAAGACTGCCTTTTAAGGGGATGATAGCAAGCGTCCTGCCGCTCAAACATCAAACAAACGTCACTTACTATCTGTGAAATTCAACTTCACCAATTAGCTTTTCAGTCCTTTATTTTTCTTTCATTAGCGAAACGATTCCCCTTCGAATCCATATCCTGATTCGTGTAATCAAAAAATTTACAACAAAAAAAAGGAGGAAAAATTTAGACAAATTAAAAATAAAAAGAAAAAACGACACTTTAAACTTTTTTTTTTTTTTCAGTGCAATCATCAAATTACAGTGACAAGGAAATCAAAGGATCTTGGCGAGTGGAAAAGGAAACTTTTAAATTAAATTATGACACCCATTCTCTAGCTCTAGCGATGAACAGGCTATTCGCCTTCGTTTTGACAACCTCGACATCGTCCCGAAACACTGAACTAAAATTGATTGCATTGAATTATTCGTTTCTTTTGTTCTTGTTTTTTTATTTTTATTTCCAGACAGGATGTGAGATATAAAAATCTCTCTCCTGGATTTCCAATTAAAAAATTTCAAAGCCAGCAAAATGCCAGAAACACAGTGTGACTGGATGAGGCAATTTTATTAGAAAAGTTTTTTTTTTTCGGAGAACGTTGGACATGTATGGCACAATGCAAGTGTCCAGTGCCAGAGACTGAGAAAGTCAAAACCAACCGAAAATATATATTGAAATTATTTTGGCAGGAAGTTTCACAAAAGCGCCTTATCGAAGGCAAAAGTGTCAGTCTATGGCTGTCACGGCTGAGTGACATATTTTCCATTTGAAACTAGTCAGTCTAATTGAAATTCCGGAAATTCTTTCTTTCATTTTGTCAGTAGTTGGGTGATGTGTTTTGAAAAACGAAAAGACTCAGAGATATCAAACAGAAAAGCAGAGTCCTGGCGTAACCATTGAGCTGAATGCGATCTAATGTGGAATAGACATTATTCTGACGACAATGAGATGCAACAAATGGAAGGAGTGGGAGTAGAGTATTATGTCGCAAAGTTTTAATATTTAAACTTTATTCGAGCAATTTTTTAATCATATTTTTGTTCTTCCTCTAGTATTGGCGCAGTGAAAATTGTATTCAGCGAAATACCGGATGCTTAATCAAAGTCTTTGGGAAATATGTTAATACAGACACAGCGTGTAACTTTCTAGTTTTTCTGAAATAGTCAAATTCAAACTAAATTTTTTTTTTCATTTTTTCAATTTTTCTTTAAAAAAAGTTCAACACTCAAAATGGCTTAAATTACATGTAGAAGGATCTAAGGATGAAGGAGGAAAGTTTTTGTGGTGGAAAGGCAGATGGAAAAGGACAGATAACTTTGTCGAGAGGTTTGTGGAAGTCAGTGGTTATAGCGTTCACTTCATTGTGTTTCTGTATTAAAACTATCATTTATGAACCAATGCTGCTTGCGGAAAATTATAAAAATAAAAAACTCGTAGACAATACCTTCGAAGATCTTGTGGAGATAGCTCTAGCACGTCAATATAAGCCTCACTTCTGGGATTTTTATAGATAGGGATAATGTATTCGTCCTTTCAACCTCTAAGAAAGGTTATAGCTGCTTATAGCTGGTATAAGGTTCTTAACGCTTTGCTTTTTGGAATGGCAGTCAATCAGAACTTGGTGATTAATTGTCCCTTAGACTTTACATTTTTTTTGACTAATCGAGTACAAGATTCTTATCTTGGACACCACACCGTGTAAAACTACAAGAAACTGTAGGTGCATTAGGGTTTTTGGTTAACAGACGTGTTGTGTCTGTTGGGATAGTTTTCCAGTTATATCCGAATCTGGTTTTCTGTAAACGTAGTATTGAACAAATTGAAACATAGAGACGGGCGGAAGCGATTTAATGTTAAAAGAGAGAATTAAAAAGGGTTCTCTGCCAAGGCTGTTAATTAATGACCGACCGAAAAATTGGTTTCGGCCATTATTTCGGCCAAAAATCGGCCGAAATTTCGGCAGCGACAAAACTCAGTCTTCCACAAGGCACACAGCAATTTGGTCCATTGTGATACCTCGAGGGTTGTGTGGATTCTTATATATAAGTGAGTATTGAGAGGTTTTCCTCCCGGACGGTGAAGAAGGAGAAGGTGGAGAGAACTAGTTTGCTTCTCAACTGAACTGAGCGAGGTCTCTGGGGTTTGCTTTAGTAAGTTGGGGCAAAGCTGTGAAGAAATGGGAACATAGCTTTCTGTGTCTTGATATTGCTATGATCGGGCATTCATTGAGGAGATTTAGTAGCTTTCTTGTACTTTGTTTGTTTAGGAAGTTCCAGGTTTATTTGTTTAATTTTTATGCTTTGTTTGACCGCAGCTAATGTCAATATATTGTGAGGTGCATCTGGGAGGGTTCATTGTACCTTCACAGGCAAGCTCATCTGCTCTGCAGTTTCCATGGATTTCCCTATATCCTGGAACCCCGTAAAGGTGAACCTTAAAAAATCCGCTATCTCCTTAAGGGATACCCGGCGTTCCTTGACAAGCTTAGATGTAGAATTTATGGCAGCTTGGCTGTCGGTCGAAGTGAATATTTCCAGAAATGTTACTATACTACAGCGATTTTGCGGTCGTGGTAAAACATAAAAGATTTCTCAATAAGATAAACTTCCACTTTTCGTCCGAGTCCTGACCCATCGGATGGAGTCGGCCGATATCGGAAAATTTGTTTTTGAGAATATAAAGTCTAGAACTGTTGGAAGGGAAATCTACTCCAAAGATTGAGGACTGATTAAAATCAACTCTGGTGCGTGGCTAGATTGCATTGAGTCTTACCAACACAAACTTTGTTGTTTGACTAGCACGGTTAACTTCGCGTGAATTCTTGGTCCGTGAGCCGTATTTTTGAATTTGTTTATTTTCTCGTGCTTATATGGCACGCGTGTCAGTTGACTTCGAACGAGATAACTTTCTGTATGTGTAAAAATATACTAAATTTATATAATCACAATTAAAATACTAAAAAAGGTTCGGTTTCGGTTTCGGCCGAAACTTAGACGGAGGCCGAATGTTTGGTTACGGTTCCGATTTCGGCTTAAAATCATGTTTCGGTCGGACAGTACTGTTCATAATATGAATTATTTAAAACCAACCGACGTCATGAAAACGGTTAAAAAAGAGAGGCCGAGAAGAAAAATTGGAGTTCATAACGCCGACTGATGTGGGCCCCTAAGTTTGAATGTAGTTTCCAGAGAATATATATTTTTTTTGTTTCATTTGTCTGAAATAATTTACGAAATTAATTTTTTTTCAAAATAAAGTTGGAAGTTGATGGTTGTGGCAAACAAATTTTTTTAATGAAAAATGGTAGAACTGAATGCAGAAAGGATTATTTCAAAGCGCAGAGCAACTACTGTAAGACATTCTCAATTTGTAAAACGAAGCATCAAATCCTCGCACCATCAATTAAATAACAATTCATACCCATACCTCGTAGTCGCCAATAATAAAACAAAAATCCGTCATGCGTACCCTCGTTAAGAAGCAATTCTTACACACTTATTTCATTTAACATTATTCAAAATCTTTCCATCCTAGAATATCAAAATTGAATCCAAAAACAAGTTTCTGCTTCCCTTACTAACCTACTGCCACACCCACACGTTCACTCAGAAAAAGAAAAAAATTATAGAAAATTAAATTTGTCACTATTTAAATTGCCAACTGAATAATGCATAAATGAATGAACTCTCAAGTGACTTAGTAGGACGTAAGTACATCATTGTAGGCGGAGACCGACGACTTTTCTGAAACGGACAGATATCCGCTCTGAAGTGGTGTTAAGTTATCCATTTATCCGATTCAAAAGGGAATCTTACACAAAAGATTTGCTTCCCATTCACCCAAGCATTCGACGCCCTAATGCGGCAATAGCCAAAAATGAAAATATATATATAAAAGCCCTACCCACCCTGTGCATTGCCGTTCGAATAGAAATTTAATTGAATTTCAAGAACCCCAAGACCACACGACATTGTAATGCAAAAGCGAAAAAACGTACGAAAAAAAAAATTAACCGAACTTCGAACACTCGAGAAGTGAAATAAACACATTCAACCCTCGTCAAGGCTTTATTTGCATAAGAAGGACTTTAGTCATTCTGCGTGACTGTGTGAGTGCCGTCTTGAGTGCCAAAGATTACTGTCAAACTGTTCTGCAATTCGAATTATTCACACGTCAAGCCCAGACCACCCTTACCTATCCGTCCGTCGTGATGGGATGGATGGAGCCGGTGGTCGCATCTATCTCTTCATTGTTGCTCCCTGAAAATGACATTTAGCTTATTTTCTGATTTGCCATGAAAAGAAGCGAAAGGACACTTGAACTGTATTCTGTCGCAAAAACAAACTCAATCTAGGGACAAGGACAAATTTAAATTATGGCTAACGACACCTTTTTGGACCCACGACCACAAGGATGCCTCGGGCACATTTTATTGAATTGTAACTAAAATCTGTCAGCACAGGACCATGTACTAGGTACTCATCGTCCTTTGTGTACACAAGGCGACAGGGGATTTGTCAAGTTCAAATGTCAATGCATTCAAAAACATGTTACACGAAAAGCAAGAAGGGAAAAGGTCGAACACCATGGAAGAAAGGGCACATCCACTTGTACCTTTTGAAGTAGATATGGCCTACGGTATGCTTCCACTTATATTGCCTTCGGGGGATTAAGTAGTTGTTGAGGATCTCTCTGTTGAGGGCACGCACTCGACTACTCTTGAAGATGAGCATTCAACTTTATTTTATGTACTTGCCATTAATGCGATAATTTGCTGCTTGCTTTAGCGACACCAAGAATGTTTATGGATTATTGTTTTCGAAAGAAAAAGTGTATCTTAAAAATTAAATACAATTTTGCGTCATATTCAATGCAAACTCTGAAGAAAATACAAATATGCTTGTGTCCGTACTGTGAGCTCTTCAAGTACTGAAAAAAATCGCACTTGTTCGATTGACAGTTTGTTCAAAGAATTTAATATTCATAAATCCGCCGATCCCCATTTTACTGAAGAGGTGTTCCTCCACCACTGAAAATATGTCTTCTTCAAAAAAGGGCTTGGAAAATATTCGGTTTTCAACTGCACGACAAGAAATATTGCAATATCACGATATTCAAAAAAGGGACTAAAGCTTTCGACAGAACCATTGACTATAATTGTAGGACTCTGTACCCCTACAGAAAAGCAAAAACTAAAACTTGCTAAAACCTTGATTGTGAACAGCTTTACTTGAAACAAGTTCTTTTCCCTTCCATTACTCAACAGATGGTTCCAATCAGTCTTAATTTGACTTCCACAGGATATGTAAAGAAGATGTCGCAAAAGCCAGCTTTAAAAACGAATGCTGTTGGTCTTGATGAAACTAACCCAAAATTTGTTAAACTCCTGCTTTTACACATTCTGCCATTCATAACGCATGTTTTCAACACCATCCTCACAATATTAGTTTTTCCCTCGCTATGGAAACAAGCTTAAAGCATACCTGTCCCAAAAAAATTTGATGCTAATGCGGTGGAATACAAGTATTACCATTGCCTTTAAAGGTTTTTGAAACATCTATTTTGATACTGATGCAAACATACATCATAAGAAAAAAGCTACTCAGCTTAAGCCATTCAGGCTTTCGCCTACAACGGAGTTGCAAGACAGCCCTTTTCCTGGTCGTTGAGGAAGTCAGAATCGCACTCGAAAAAAATCATTTTACGATTCTGGCTCTACTAGACTTCTCGAAAACATTCGACACATGCAATCACTCTATCCTCTGCACTAGGCTTAGGAAAGAGTTAAAGTTTTCGATGCTCTCAATAAAACTAATACGCTCCTACTTTTAAGGTAGAAAACAAAGAGTTGTAGTGGATGAAAAGTGCTCCCATCCAACACCAGTAAGCCATGGAGTACCACAGGACACGATCCTGGGGCCTGCTTTTCCTGCTTTATGTAAACGAGCTCCCGCTCTGATCAAACTAAGCTTTCGTTTGCATTTGTAGAAGGAATCCATTATGCTGATAAATCAAGACCGTCAGTGCATATTAAATTGGTCAACGAAAAGCGGTTTGTCTCTAAAACACATGTGATTCACAGACGAAACACAAGATCCATCTTATCTCTCACCAGTTCAGTTGGCTGAGAGAATAATAGAGCACGTAAATTCTGCAAAATATCTTGTCCTGATAATAAATTGAACCTTAACTTGGTGTGAGTATTTAAATGCCACTATATGCAAGGTTAATGGGGGTCTATGTAGTCTTTGGGCCACGCAACATTTCATCCCTACAAAAACAAAGCTGTTACTGTTGCGATGGAGAAATCTAGAAGAAAATTGAACGTCGCTTACAACAGCAAAGCCCGTTTTGTCTTCAATCTGAAAAAAAATCGAAGATGTGTGCTCCTAGTCAAAACAAATCAGCGGTTGCACATTCGACAATTTGCTTAGAAACCAAACAAGTCGACAAGATCGTGAAAAATTAGACAAACTACACTTGCCTGTCTTACGTCAGAACGCCAGTTCTTCATTTACTCTTCCCGATTATGGAATTCTCTACCTACCGATAAATAAGTAGCACTAAAAACCACTGGAATAAATACAAATTTTGCTTAACATGGACTTCTAAGGCTTGCAAAACTAATAAAATATTTATATCTTTAACTGTAAGCAATTTTTTTTTTTATAAATAAATTACGAATTATAAACTATCGTATTAAATGGCGTACCCCAGGGATCAAAACTCGAACCGTTCCTCTTTTCCATCTATTTTAACGATTTTCCTATATTAGTATTGTAGAAAGGAAGGAATAAGAGCAGCTCATCTTTTCAACTCGATCGATCTAACAGTCAAAAAATTCAATGAAGACCTAAAACAGATTTTAAGTTTAAAGACAAACTACGTTCGTTTATGTCCCATATAATCGAAGGACGACCTCATCATTTACCACAACAAACTAAACCTAACTTATATACTTCCCCTCGTCGAACCTCGGCAGCTCACCTTAGAATAGCATTGAATCGCACGCTAACTTTGGAGGCCCTTATTACAGCAACATTTGGCGATATTTACGTCCCCGAAGTAAGATTTTATCAAGGAAAGCAATATGTTGATTTCTTCTCAAAAATTCCAAAGATTGATTAAAGAAAAGAATGAATGTTCAGATTTACTAGTTTATTTTCGATCAAATGAGATCATTCTGTCAAACCCATTTTTCAATATATTTTCAATGGTTTCCGCGTACAACGATGCAGGTGACAAATGGCTTGACCTCATTTGTTCCTTAGCGCCTGAATCGTTTCTGAATTTTTTGCAGTGCATCGTTCCCTTGTTGCATCGCATAGCAGAAGAAGAAAAGACGGCAAATCCCAGCTTCATGGCTTTCAATAAATCGATTTGTTGGATCGCTTTTGTGACACTCAGCAGCGTTTTGCTGGAACTGTAGCTTGGCATAAAAAATGATGATCATGCCTCGGTTATACTCTCCAATCACTACAGCGTTGTCTTCGTTATCGGCTTGAGAGAAAAATGGGCCAAAAATGCTGCCACTCCGAAAACCACACCAGTTAAGGTACTACGGCAGCACACTTGAGCTCTTCAAAAATACAGATTAAAAATGTGGGACAGAAAATCTTTTAAAAAACAAGTCACACTTTTGAGCAATTTGTTAGGGAATCCGTCAGCACAACTTGAACTAGTACCTATAACTTTGAAGACTTCAAGTGATGTAATTGGTTCGAATAGAAAGCTTTTATAAAAATTTGATTCTGGAAAGCAACCAGCTGTCGAACAGATCCGACACAAAAGTTGCACAGAGCATGGTCGCAGCTTGGTGGCTATATTCAAAAAGAAAGAGTTAAATGCATCAGCAATGACAAGTTTGTCAGATACAATACAGTCATTGATACGAATAGCAGACTGTTTTTGTTTTTACTTCATTCATCGCCAACTAGGATGCTTACTACTACATCTTACTATATCTTAGAAGATTCTTTGGTCATTAAAAATTTATTGGTAACTGAATTAAAGCCCGGGACCCGTTCAAATATACACAAAGTATTAGGAGGAGTTCAGTGGCAGAGTTGTAAATATAAAGATTTACTTATTTATAATATTAATAATACTTACTCTTACTCTGTGTGCAAGATGCTAGGTAGAGTTATGTTTCCTGTCTAGGCTGTAGAAATAACATGATAACATGATGCACCGTAAACGTTGTCCCTTCCTTTAATACAAGGAACTTAAGTGTTCCCGCCTCTATAGTAAAAGGATGTGATGAACGAACCAATTATTTGCGCTGAATTTACTGGTCAACCTTAAAAGGTATTATTATTCTCACTATAGAAACAAACTCTCTGCTCTTTTTCTCGCTGGAAAGGGATTTCCGTCAAACGTTGTCTGATCAAAATGTCAAAATCCTTGGCAAAACAGTGTTTCAGCAACTTCAAATCAACCTAAAGTTGCTTCATTCGTAGAATGTTTCTCCAGATAATGTCAAATTGATTTAAAGAATTTACAGCCTAATTTTTGTGGTCCATGAGACTTCTCCGTACTTGCCTTATTTTAGCAGCCTCCAAGACATATTTCGCACACGGACAGCAAATACAGTTATGGATGCAACAGTCCGTTAACATTGCACATGCTTTTCGAAAGATATCGATTTCTCAACCTCATGCGGAACACTCGCCCATCTTTATGGGGTCGATAACACTTTAAGTAAAATTATAAACACAGTTACATTCTCTTGGCAACTGGATGAACATCCTTCGCATAATGGCGTACATCATCTCACCACAATGTTGCTCCTTACTACATATAGTCCGATGCATCAACACCATCTCCATCACCCAAATAATAATCTAATGACAGTGTCGTCCATGACCAAAGAGGAACTACTTCAGCTTCAGCCTAGCGCCACAATCAAATTGTACACCCACTCCAGGAATGCTGGCTTTAATTCCAACATTCATGTCCGGCCAAATGGTACAGTGGTCAAACATAATTTTCGGCACTGTCCAGCCACTAGAACCTTGCCATCGTGTTGCCATTTTGGCACTGCCGCCAGAAAAGTAAAAAATAGAATAAAATAAAACTGAAGGAAAATGTTGAAATTCAAACCCACAGCCCCCAGCAGACAGCACCACAGGCTGAATGAACCGCATCTGGACGCTCCCTGCGGTTTTTTTAAGTGATGGAAATGATGGCCACATTTCTAAAGAAGACACGACCGGATGGAAAAGTGTGGAAAAAAAATTACAACTCAAAATTTATGAGGGCCGGCAAAATTTCAAACTCAAAAGGTTGATTTATTGCTGCACCCTCTGAAGACGAACAGTCCTTTTGTCCTTTAAATGGCGACCAGACAAAATAAAAGAAAAACCCCCAAATAACAAGTTCAGGAAATATAAAAAAAAGAGAACACAACAGTGATGCGTAAATTGATGAGCGTACTTTGTTTGTTGCGTGCAAGGAACAATTCTCTGTCTCTTGGGTCATAAATCAAGGATTCCACATGCCACCAAACAGATTTCAGCTTTCAGTGATAACCCATAAACAATCGACCTGATTTTATCCTGCGACCCACACGCTCCTTGGGTCCTATTGATTAGTAATCAATTGCGCCCCTCTGTGCCAAGCATCCATGTCCATATCCATATCTCGAACGAAAGTCTAGTAGGGTTGTCCTGTCAGTTAAAGTCCACTATGCCAACATTCTTAGCTTTATTTCGTCGGGGATTTTTATCCGTCCTGTGAAGAAAGATACACAAACGAAGTTGTTTGCTTACCGAATAAATTAATTGAAAAACTTTTCGTAAACAATCGCAGAAGAAAGGCCTAAACTTTTGAACCGGATACAAGGATCCAAGGCAAATCCAAAAGGACTTAGGAGTCTGTTCGCTCTACTTTTCATTTTTATCTGTTTTTCTTTATCGCGAATGGTGTGACTGAGTTAGGGACGTATTAAAGTTCTCTGTAAGGGGTGGCATGGTTAGAGGAAGGATTCCGGTGAATAGGTTTCGATGATAACAGAGGAACTTGAGGTTTTTTTTTGAGTTGACAAATCAACAAAACGTTGTTGGCGCCATCATTCAAGGTGACTTATGTGTAGAGTTTAGTTGCTATCTAGGAGAATCTGCTAAGCTTTTTTGTGTAATACGTCATCGAAAAGCAAAAAGGAATGAAATAGTGTCTTAAAATGGAAACAAACTTCTGAACCGGAAGAAAGTAATTTGCAGGAATTATCAAAAATGGATGCCAATACTGGCGTGGATTTTGTACCAACATCATTGTTTCGGAAGCTTTTTACGCCAGTATTTCATTTGTGATGTAAACTGCTACTATAAAAATGCTGATTGAAATAAAGGCATGCCTTGGATTCTCCTACTTAAAAAGAAGTCACATCCAAACCTGTGAACGCAACTAACAATAAGTTTTAATGGATAAAAATGGGGATTCGATGGCTCAAAAAACTTCGCAACAATTGCTTCCTATTGAACAGTTCAAAAGGGCCAAAAAATAGTCAGCGTCAAAATAAAAAATTGGTAGGATGGGGAAAGTATACCGGACGACTGGAATATCAGCTCTATTTGCTCAAGTATGCCTCGTGCGCCAACTACCGAGATATATCGCTGTTTAATGTTTCCTACAAAATCCTATCCAGCCTGTTGTTTAAGAATCTAAGACATTTTCGCACCGCACTAATCGGCACTGTGACACATCCTGGAAAAGACTAAGGAAATTCAAATCGATACGCACGATATTTTCATCGATTTCAAAGCCGTATACGACAGCATTCCGCGAGCAGAACTTTTAAATGCTATGACCGAATTCGGTATCTCGGGAAAATTGATCCGGAAGTATCGCACCATGCTAAAAAAAAAGCTCAATGCACTGCTCAGTTCAGTTCCAAGTCATCTGAACCGGCAAAGAGATGCTCTGTCGGATGACTTTTTCAATTTGGTACTTGAACAGATAGTGCGAAGGGCAAGGGTAAACAAGGAAGGCACTGTCTCATACAAGTCAATTCAATCGTTGGGATATGCAGACGACCTCGACATATCTGCTGTCGAGCAGAAACCAATCCGTCATCTAGTAACAATCGACAGCTGAAATTTCGAGATAGTTAAGGAGTTTGTTTACCTCTGAGTAAATGTGAACTCCACAGACGACACCACAATAGAGATCCGGCGCAGAATAACCCTTGGCAACCGCTGCTTTTCCGTTATGTCAAAACAGCTTGGATCGAAATTCCTCACTCGAAGGACCAAAATCATGCTCTTCAAGGCCAGTCGTGTTTTTTGAAGCCGAAAGCTTGACGATAAGCCGGATGGCAGAGCTGATTCTTAGTTTCTCCCAAAGAAAAATCCTGCGTCGCATATTTGCTCCGATCTCTAAGAGCTGCACAATGCACAATGATGTGGACATAGTCCGAAAGGCTAAAGTCGGTCAGCCACATCGAACGGATTAACACCAACACTCCAGGTTAGAGAGTCTTCGAATCCGAGCCGGCATAAAGACCAAGAAACCGCGGTAACAAGACGACTTAGTCTTGGCCATTGGAAGCAGCACGCTCGGGACCGTCAAGGGTATAAGGCAGTCTTAGCTCAGGATCAGTCCCTCCATGGGACGTATGTACGTAATTTTAAAATGAATATGAAAGTTCACATGTCTGAGTGCTCAAACGTGAAAGGTACAGACATATTTTGGGGTCATAAGGTGCTGGGAAGCATTTAAAACACAGTGATATGTAATTTATTTGAGACTTTCTGTCAAAATATACAAGATGTTCCCTTTTCGAAATTGCATACTCACATACGTATGCCGACAACATGAACTTCCCATTTGATGGTACAAATAAATTTAATACCGTTCAGTTGGAAAAGGTACAAGATAAGGTATGAGCGATGAGTAAACATCATCGGTCGATTTCAGACCGATTTCTGGATAGATTTTATATAGATTATCCCTGCGAGAGATCTCCCATTGATTAGAATATCGTGGTCATTCGCATGCTTTTTTCGGAGAGGCATCTAGGCATTTAGTTCTCAACTCAAGTTTAACCTGTTTTGGTCATTTGGTTTAATTAACGAACTAGTGATAAAAATTGCAGGAATGAGGAAAGGAAGTTCTACCAAAGGGTAAGAATAAAGAGCCAAGTTTATAAAGCCCGAACCGAAGCCTGTAAGGATGATCAAGGGAACATCGTAGTAGAATCGTACTAACTCATTTGTAAAATATTGTCGGAGGAAAGCATGCCCGATGAATGGAACCTCAGTATTGTTTGCCCTAAATGCGCCAACTATAGAGAGGAGGAATCAGTCTTCCAAACATCGCCCACAAGATCCTATCTGCCGTGTTGTATGAGCGCCTAAAGCCGTTCGTCAACAAACTGGTTGGTCCATACCATTGTGGCTTTAGGCAAGGGAAATCAACAATAGATCAAATATTCACACTGTGACAAATTTTGGCAAAACCCAGGATCAACAGATCGATACCCACCATCTTTCATCGATTTCAAGGCCGCGTATGACAGCATATATAGAGGCGGACTATACAGCGCAATGTCTAGATTTGGCATCACTACCAAACTCGTCCGTTTGTGTAGGATGACGATGAAGAATACACGCTGCTCCATTAAGGTCGGTTAGGACCTAACCGAGACCTTTGGTGTCAAAAAAGGATTCAGACAAGGCGACGCGCTGTCATGCGACTTCTTCAACATCGTTCCTGAAGAACTTGCACGCCAACACCAGAGGATCAATCTTTAAGAAGTCCGTCCAACTACTCGCATATGCCGACGATATTGATGTTATTGGAAGAACGCAGCGTGATGTCAGTGGCACTTGGGGTTGACAGTAAATGAGGGCAAGACAAAGTATATGCTGTCAATGAGAAAGGACTGCCAATACCGACGTCTCGGACAGAACGTCAAAGTAGACAGACTGTAGACTGACTACCTAGGCACCGCTATCAATTCAGACAACAACACCAGCGCTAAAATCAGACGAAGAATAACTCTTGCCAATCGTTGCTGTTATGGGCTGAGAAAGTAATTGATAAACAAAGCCCTCTCTCGAACCACCAAAGTAAAACTATATAAGACCTTTATCGTCCCAGTCTTGCTATACGGCGCGGAAGCTGCTCTTGGCTGAGGAAAATTCTTCGGGTGATCTTCGGTCCTGTCTGCATAGACGGTGAGTGAAGGGAAAAGATGCAATCACGAACTATACAAGCTGTTCAGCGACATCGACCTAGCCAGAAGAGTGAGATGGCTAGGTCATGTAGTGCGGATGGAAACCAATGCTCCGGCCCGGAAAGACCTCAACCAACCTGTCCAATCAAATTTTACCAAACCTTTTCAAGTGTTCGTTTTGCAAATGCGCGTTCTCAAGATATGCGAGATGAAATGACATTAGCAGCTTCACAGTAGACATTTCTATTTATATAATAACTCAAGCCTATGCAAAGCAGATCCTTCAGTCTTCACTCTATTGCTATTTAAAAAACAAGGAAGAGCCTGATCACCTTTTCAGATATGATTAATTTTTTGATGACGTCGCTAAATTTATTAATCCCATACTCCAATTTTAACCAACATTTATGTGAAAGGCCGTCCACTTAAATTAAATAAGTATCATCCCTTAATTTGAACGGGGCAAGCAAGTGAGATTTTATAATTTTTGAAAGTGGAAAATCCATACAAAATTTTAAATCACCTTATCTCTTCACCCCAGCTTAAAGCAATGGCACAGAAACTAATTTAATTTAACAGTCTCAGCACACGGCACTTCCATTAAGTGCTTGTCCCCCACGAAAATGCAATTCAACCAACCCCCAAATAGAACGGCAGGCCGTTGGGTTGAAAATTCATTTTTCCTCGTTTTCGAAAAATTTTACGATAAAAACGATTATGAGCATTTATGACGATGGCGACCAATTTAATTGTAGCGAGCGCGTGCAAGGCTGCATAAGCACTCCTCTGGGTGTTATCTCAGAAAAAAAAGAAGCTAAAAACACACCACCAGTCAGGATATCAGAGCCAGCAGCTTTAGCCAAGGGAAGGGTTAAGCAACAAACTTTGCAACACCAGCGAGGTCACGTACCGAAATCATTTTCGTGTTTAGCATTTTAAATTCCCCAAACATAATGTGATACGACTCGGTTTTGTGTACAACTTGTCAAGCATCAGCAACAAACCATGATAGCCTTGTACGCAAATAGATAAAACAATGGCAGGACACCAATCCATGTCGGGTTGTGTTGGGCAATTGATTCGCCGGTGCCGTTTTCATGGAATCGCAATTAAACTTCGTTACCCGGGCCATCGTCGTTGGTGGAACAGTTCCCGATTTTGTTTGCATAAATAATTCAATTTTAATTAAAACCGGGAATGGAATATTGTTTACCTAGCACTCGGAGCAGAGTTGCGACATAATTATTCCCGTTCCCCGGGCTTCGGGTGCGAACGGCTCAAAAGTTGTTAGTTGAGGTGACCTTTGTGCACGGTATTTCAGTGCGAAACTAAAATTTCCAAGGTACAAAAGTGAGTTTACGATTTCGCGTTGACGACCGTTCCAAAATGAGATTTTAATGGAATTGCCATCGCAAGGAAAAGCTGCTGGCTGTGGGTTGTTCAAGAGCTGGCGCTGGAGCATAAGGTAAACGACAACGCCAGAGAATTGTTATGTTGCTGGGGAAGAGGTGCAAACTGCTTTCTTTATGATTGCGGTAGGGTGCAGAGGTGTTAATTACTGGAGAATGTTTTATTCCGGTAGAGCGGAGATTGTTTTTCCCCGGAAACGAAACTCTGCCAATTAGTTTCCGTTTAGGAACGCATCAGTGACACGAACTTGCAGCTCGAAACCAATGGAGATGTGCACTAATTGGCCAGCCAGTAGGTATGTGTATGAGGAAATTGTGGTTTTGCAGTGAGATGAAGAAATTATTTTGATTACCAGAAGAAGGTAACCTATGCTTCAGTTAATAATTTGAAAAACCGCACATGTTGAAATGCAATTTTAAGCATGACTTGTTTTTTTACTAATGAGATGCAGTGTCTTTTGTTGTGGAGAACCCCATCTCCTAAGGTCTCCACAAGGCCTCTCCATATACCACTCATATTTTTCTTGGTTCCACTATTTAAGATTTGTTAACCTCAAAGAGTTAAGAGTCTTCTCAGACTGGCGAGACAATGAAAGAAATCAATCATTTTTGCACTACAAATCACTTCCTGTCGGTCCAATATTTTGCTGCTGTTTCGAACATTTCAGACTCCATCTCATTAAAAATATGTGACTTGTACCACTCTACGGTCGAGCCATTAACACCATACTAATGATCATTGACCTTTATTTTTTTTTTTATAAGGGATAAGATTTGAAGAGGGGAGAGTTACCAAGGTAAATTATTTTTCAATCTTGCAGTGTTCCAGAAAATAAGGGCAATGCAAAGAACATAGCAACTTTTGTCTGTTCAACTTTCTCCTCTTCTTACACAGCTTGGTGGCCAAGTTGGTAGAGCGCCTGCCTTTAAATTGATAGGTCCAAGGTTCGATTCCTAGAGTGGTCTAGTTTTTCGAATCTGGTACAGTCACCATTTGCTATTGGGATCAAGTTAATGGCACTACCACTGGATTGGTCGACCAGTGAATGCAGTTTGACTAATGGGTGGCATTGTTGAAGTGGTTGTTGTATCGGCTTAATTCCTTATTCGTTTTTTTCTAAAGAGTAGATGGCTCTGCTGTGATAGCATAACAGTGAGAGCATATTAAACTAACGTCGAATACAATCCTGCGAATAAGGTGAAAGCTAATAGGTTGATATCAAAATCCTCCATCCCGTTTCGGGGTCCACCCACGGAAGTTGAAACGGTTTGAAATCAAATACACCTGAGTTTCTCAAACCACTACACAATCTTGTAAGAGTATTAATATCCTTTTGAAGAGCGAGCAAATAATAAAAAAAAGATCGAAATAAGGGTTCTCTTCTAGAGAAACTTGCGAACTTACGACAAAAAATCATGTTCGCGTGGCTTCTATCTACATAAGTAAGACTGATATTCATTTGAGATAAGCCGAGTCGTTTCGCAATTTTTTTTTTCCTAGTTGATGAAATAAGCCCGTCCTGATCTAATTTTTTACTTGCACAGGGGCAGCAGTTTCTTTGATTTTGCCTCTTGTGCGCAATTTGCCCACAACATGAAGAATGGCGAACTCGGTTGGGCGATTTTGAGAACCAACAATTAAATCTCGAGACATTTTGTACTCTCAATGAATTCAAATTTTAGCTTTATATGAGGGGTTATGACTACCCTTATAATGCTTTCAGTAAGCGAAAAGGAACCATCAATGTCAGAAGCGAACCCATGTTACTCATGTTCGACCTGAAATTGAATTGAACCAACGCTTCGGGATCATAATTTATACTAAAATGAAGATCAAAGTTTCTTACATTATATTCCACGGTAGTAATATTGAATGATTTTACAATAGCTCTTTGGAGCTTTTTAAAAAAAAAAAAAGGATTCTAGAACCCCACATGATTGCGTCTGAAAAACCAACCGTAGCTTGTGCCTTCAATCCACACTGAAGATCCAAAAGGTGCTTTCAGATTGAAATTGATCATCTCTCGTATCAATTGACCTGCAGTTGGCTCTAGCAAGTTGGTTATCAAACCGAAAATAGCGTTTTCGAATCTATGTACAGACATGGTTGCACAATAAAGTTAATAATATTCGTTTCCGAGTTTTTGTTGGATAGATTTCAGAGAACCCATTACACATAAAATTGCGAAAAAAGAGCAATCAACTCTTTCATGTTTTAAAAAAAAATGCCAATTTTATTGTTGGAAAACCTACAAATTGATCTCTAAATTAAATATATCTACTGGCGAAGATTCTTCGCAATATGCTATTTATGAGTCGATGACGGACAGTAGCAGTATTTCGATTATTCCATCTTTGCTGGTAAAAAAATGGTTATATTAAAGGTGGCTGCGTTCTCAGTTCATCATAGCGACTCTTTCGCCAGATTTATTGTCACTTTTCTTTCTAAAATATATTTTAAGCTGAAGATAATAGGAGTCAATTAACATTTCTTATTCAAGTACGTTTCTGGCTGCTTTGAAGCTTGAAGCCTTTTTTTTTAAAGCGTGAATGTTTATTACAACGTCATCATCTGCGAATATTAGGGTGAGATTTAAATTGTTTGTTGTCATACTTGAGGTGAAGATAAAGAATAAAATAATAAAATAGATACTAAGATACTTTGGGAAAACACTTATTCTAGAAAATTGATTGGTCTCGATGATGCTATGTGTGGCTTGCTTATGACGATGATCATTGACTTCTTCAAAAAAATTTGAGAATCATCTTACGCGAAGTGTGGCAATCATAATGTGAGAAAGCTATTTTAAGGTGTTAACTGAAGAGATATTTTAAGACTTGCTACTCATTCTTTAAATCATGACCTTGACATTTCCAAGAGCCCTCTCAAATCTCTTCTCTTATATACGAATTCTGACTACCGTGCATTTTTGCACAAGCCGAGCAGAAGGATTAGGAGAAGAATAGAAATATTGTTTAGAAGTTTTACACTTAGTTGCATTTTGGTTTCAACTTTAGAAGGAGATCTGGAACCGAGAATTTGGAGCCGACTCTTAAGTATTCGCTTAGGTCGCAGAGTTTTACTCAACAATAATTGATGTGTTGTATTTTGAGAAGACTAGTTCATCACCCTGCTGTTAGTGGTGGCTTCACATCAGAACAAATGAAGGATCGTTCCTGAGAAATGTTAAGACTCTTATAAGTCAACAGTATAGGATCTCGGTTAATGACTACTGGAGGCAAAGTGATGAAAAAATATTGAAGTTTGACTCAAGGAACTAATTCCAAAACTTAAAATTCCGCTGTCTACTGAGCGGTTCCTTTCTCAGACAGAGATTAATTCCCAACACTGCCCCGTTATTGAAAACCAATACGTAGTAGATGGCGGAAAAGACAAAATCAATCTAATTGGTTCGCATTTTGAATCAGTCCACAAAACTCAACTACAAAGCCAAGAATCTGTTGAGGTGGCTGAAGAGCTATTGCGGTTTGAAAACCAAATTTGTGACGCGGCTACTCTTCTCAATTTTTCTGAGGACCTTAACGTAGACGAACTTTAAATTAATTTTATATGAATTCCTCTCCACACCTCATTAGAACAATAACTTTAATGTTACGAGGGAAATATTGTGGTAACAAATAGAAAGTACATGACGACTAGGGATTTCGAAATCACAATAGGTCTGGAATAGGGCACAGTATCGGCACCATTACTGTTCAACATCTTCAATGCAGATATACTCAGGCATATAAAAGATTCAATAGCATTCGCTGATGATGTCATTTTATACACACGGCTCTCTGTAGAGATTGGAAGCTCAAAATAAGCAGCTCCAAATGTGAAAGCAAATGTAGAAACTTAGTAATACAAAAATGGTGTTTTTCTTCGCATTGAATCAAAGACTGATGTATGTCTTTAGGTGTCCATCTGTATAAATTCCTTTAGTACAATGAGCATGTCAACCAAAAGCTTTAGAAAGCTAGGGCAGCATTTATGTCATTCAAAAGCCTTTTCTACTCACACTATCTGAGATGCGATATAAAGATCATCTGCTTTCAAGCCTTTGTGCGCCCAATTCTGACTTATTCGAGTCCAATGTGGCGGAACATAAACCCATCTTACATGGAAAAACATCGAGCTTCCGAACGAAAATGTCTTCGAGTGTGTATGCGAATGTTCAGAAGCGCCCATTCCAACTTTCGGCATTCCGTCAGCAACAAGAGACTGCATGCTTCCGTAGTGTCCAGGATAGACAATGTTATCCTGGGCCTCGTAAGGAATCATGTCATATCATTTATGTCGGGTTTGTTTTACCCTAGTCCGCGAGTATTTGAAAAATGCATTGTCAAATCTTATAAAACTGTTTATAGTGGAAATAAATTAGTTGAAAAAAAAAATGAAGGATCGTCTAAACAAACCATTATTTTAACGACATGAACTTGGAATTCCAACAAGACAAGCACTTCGTTGAACTCTATTCCTGATCGACTACACCTGTGATAGCGCTTGATCCCCTGCAAAAACTAATTGGATCTGTTCAAAGATAGGTTAAGAGCTCAAAACTTACTCCCTGATTCGAACCTCGAGCACATCAATTGATTCAATTCAAAGACAGCCGGTCAACCTTCCGCGCCATCTAGTGTTTTAAATTTAAATTCGTTCCGATTATTCGATTGAAGTTTTTGAAATACCGAAATCAATCTAGTCGGGGAATTTTTGGCGTTTTTGGATTAAAATAAACAGAGAACTCGAGGCTGCTTAGAGGCATGATTAAGCATATTTTTCCAATGTGAAGTTTTTTTTTAATATAACACTGCTGACATCCGCAGACCCTGAACGAGCGGGGCCTGTGTAACTAAAGCTACTATTCTACTACTACTAAGCTACTATTCTACTAATATTCGAAAACAATATTTTTAAGATATGGTTCATTTCAATCGGCACGAATGGTACAATTTCTCCCTGAATAAGGTCTGCTTTCGGAAGCTTTTTAATTCCAAATTAAGAAAATTTCTTAAAATTACTCTTTTAAATTTTCTATAGACCTTTACAGTATCGCTATGCTCATTCACCCCAATGTCTTTATCTCATGCTATGCAAATCATTTTCCAAATTGTACATCCCTCTGTTAAATAGCCTCATTCGAAGCCAAGAGAAACAGCCTTTGATGATAGTCGTCAATTTCCCCCACCAAAAAGGACTCCCAACTGCCACCCTTCATCTACGGAGCAATGCACGTCTGGGAAGCAGTCAATTTTGTGACGAAAAGCCCCGGCGGCGTTTAATTTCGCTTTTAATTTCGAACTTCAAAATGTTTGCATTTTTCGGGGGAACGTCAAGTCGCAACGCGCTGCAGATACCAGGAAGAACCCACTCAAATCTTCGCTTGGCATATTACCCTTATTTTGGGCCTTATCAGAGCCAATGCAGACGTTGAAGCTTTTCAATTTCCTGCGCATAAAGACATTGGGGTTGCATCCGGCGCGGCGTGGCATTTCCCCCTTCTGCCTATCAATTCATTTCAATTCGTTAAATTTATATTGCACATCATGCCTTTTTGGAGCTTGTTGTGTACTCCGAATAAGCTTGATTAACGAGGGTGATGTTGTTATTTTTGTTTTTTTTTTCCTTCGATTTCCATTTTCAAGGAAATCCCCGTTAGGCATTTTAAAGTTGCAAAAGTTCTTAAACCCAATCCAATACTACCTTAGTGGGGGTTAATAATTGTATGGATGGAATCGCTTGAATGGATATTAATTGGGGAGGTAGGTCCATGAGAAGTCGCAGTCCTGACAAATGACACTCATTCGGGGGGTTGATGCATCGATTGGCACCATCGCGTCGCATCGGAATACTGAAAGGGAAGCGACCGGTCCTATTGGAAAAATACCAATTTTCGAATGTAAAACATGGTTGACAGACAAAAGGGAGAGGGTGCTCCTGACACAAAATTACTTGTCTCTGTAGAAATGGTCGATGTAGTCGGTTTTGGTATATTTATTTTTTTTTTATAGCTGAATCCGCTTTTGATTCGAAAATTAGGGTGATTTTGTCTAGCAACCCCAACATTGGAATACATATGTGTGTGCTCTCCACCCCATGGTCTAGAGTGATTCAAAAAGAAATTTCAAGGAACCTTATTGATCGGAAGGACAGATAACACGAAAACAATTTGCATATATACATATATGTATATTTCTTTTTGTTTAGTTTTCCTTTTTCGGTTAATAGTTCAACAACGGTCAAATAGGGTAGTGTTGGGGAGACTTTTCGATGCACGTCCGCTGTGTGTCATCGCCGGGAATTAATTCTGACTTTGAGTGTATTATTTGGGACCAAACGAACAAGTTTTGTGGCGAATTCAATCCAACGACGCACAAGGACTTTGTGATTGTATCGTTAAATGTAGGGACGTGGGGCGGATGGAATTCAAAGGAGAACAAAACGCCAGTTGACGCTTGTTTGTTCGAAAAAGTTTTTTTTTTTTATGGTGTTTTCGTCGTCGACGGTGGAATAAATCATCGCAGTAACACTTTCAAGACGCCAACTTAAGATGCATGTCTGTTGAATTAATTTTTTTAAGACTTAAGTTCCAAGGGAATTAATAATGAGAGTGTCCACATTATTGGGAGTCAAACTTGTCATGGGATGCGGTAGCCATAAACTTTATGAGACATTTCAGTTTTTGTTTATGAATCTGATTGCATGCCATGGGGTTAAAATTTAAAGATATTCAAGTGAGCATAGGAATCATATTTATTTGGTTTTTTTCAAACAAACCTTTAACAGTCTTTGAGAAGCTGTGAGTTATTGAAATGTCGAAAGTTGGTCAGGATCGAAACCCCTTATGGGTCACAACGAATCACCACAAACTGGATACCTTTTTCATTATAAATGATCGTTTAACAAATCATGTTACTTTATGCAAGCTTGAAACTACTCCCAACCCTACACAACTGACTTACTATTCAAATTTCGTCAGTGAATTCATGGAATTTACATTTTTGATTGATTGATTTTAAAAATGAATGCTACTTGAATTACCATTCTTCAGGAATCAATTGAATTCACGTAAGATAAGTTGGAGTCAGCGGTTAATTTATACTTTTTCCTTGAAGCGACTTCTTATTTGTTGAAGTCAGTGAATTCATTTGAATTCATTTATGTATGTGAAGTGGGTAAATTGTGGACCCTAGTTCAAAAGTTTTGTGCTATATTTTCTATGTATTAAGCCATTGCAATTTAAATATGCATATTGCAGTTTAATTTATTTAATGTTAAGGGTCATCCAACCGTACCGTATATGTGATCGAAGTACATGCATTGGAGAGGTAAACTTTTTTGTAACATACAGTTAGTGTAAAAAGTCTGCGTACATTACGAGCCTTTCTCATAATAAATTTAAATATTTTGAAGTAGAAATAATCTCAAGATCTCCGCCTCATCGAATCATATCTACATTTGCTATGTAAGCATGTGCGGATTCATTTATATGCAGACGATGTTCAGCTCTATCTGTCCGGTCACCAGAGTAAGAAAAATGAGGTGGTAGCCTGTCTTAACGAAGACTTGACAGCCATCAATGATTGGTCGATAAAAAATGGACTTCTCGTAAAACAAACGAAATCTAAGGTGATACCAATATCACAAAGATTTTTTAGTTTGAAAGCTGTTCCAGACATGTGACTCTCTGACAACAAGGTAGAGCTTGTTGAAACAATTATTTCCTTACAATATGGCTTATTCCTAGCTTAACTCCGATTGAGACTCGACGACGACTTGTACGTGCACTTATCATCCCAATAATTACATACGCGGAAGTTGTTTACTGCAACCTTGATTCATTGTCCAGCATAAGTTGAAGGTAGCTTACAATGATGCAGTACGATATGTTCGGAGGCCTCCGGAGGTACGACCCATTATCATTTTTTCCTACAAACCTATTGGGCTCGTCTTACCTCGTCTAGGTTGTTCTTCAGTCACGCCATAAGGTTATGGATATCTCTGCCCTTGAGAATTAAAGGTGCAATTTCAATCACGAACTTTAAAACCGCTATATTAAATCATTTTTCGTCACAACAACAGTAGATACTTTGCACTTTTGTTTCCTTTTCCTCACTCCCTTCCACGTTAAAACGATCTTTGATTACTTTTTTATATTACTTTTTTAGATTGAGATATTTTTTGTTATTAAGTTAATATTATTTAATGAATTTTTCGCAAATTTATTGTCTAAGTACTATAAGAGACACTGTTTCAATGTACAAACCAAATCTGTTAAATAAATTGAATTGAATAGACTTAAAATTGAATCATAACAGTTATTTCTTACCTCACATTCGAGAACCCGACTGGACTCAATTCTTGGAAGGCACCATTGAAACTACCGCACAAAAACTCTGCCTACAAATATATTGTATCGGTAGGTACTTTTTTCCCTTCAACTTATTTTTGCATTTACCTCTTTAATTCAGTCTATCAATTGGAGTATCCGCGAAAACATTTTATTATTATTTTCTTCAATTTTGAGAGTTTTTTTTGTGAAACTATAACAATGAACAAGGAATTATTATTCAATATTCGAAAATTGGCACAGTAGTTAAACTACGTTCGAAGGGCACAACTCTAAGAGAAATTGGCCAAATAATTGTGAAACCACATTCTTCCGTACACTGGGAATTTTACTTCTAAATATAGATCTGGACGCCCAACACTACTTACAGCCAGAGAAAAACGGTCAGTTTTGGCTGAAGTTAAGGCAAATCCAAGTAAAAGTGTACCTAAAATAGTAAAGATAATGGAAGGAAAGTTTAACAAGACAGTTAGCTGTTCTACAGTTAGAAATATCTTGAGAGAAGAAGGTTGTCATGGATGATCTAGAAGGAAAAAACCTTATACTTCAAAATCCAACCGAAGGAAGCGTTTTGCTTTTGCCAAAGAGCATATTGACAGACCGGAACGTTTTTGGAATAGTTTATTGTTTTCAGACGAAAGCAAAATTTGCATATTTGGACTGAATGGACGCGATATTTTTCGGAGAAAGCCAGCAACTGAATGGAATAAAGAAAACCTATTCCCAACAGTGAAACATGGTGGTGGAGGAGTCATGGTTTGAGGGGTGTATGGCAGCAAATGGGGTTGGGAACTTAGAATTGATTAAGTACAATGGATGAATTCCAGTATTTAAAAGTCAAAAAAAAAAAATATCCATGAAAGTGCCAACAATCTCAGCTTTGGTGATCATTTTATATTTTTAGCAAGATAATGATCCCAAGCATACTGCTCACATTGTAAAGCTTTGGCCACTGTTTAATGTCCCAATGCAATTGCGTACAACCTCGCAATCCCCACACCTTAATCCCATTGAACATTTATGGGAGTTGTTGGACCGCCACTTTCGTCGACATAGCATACCTACCATCGAAAAACATGCTCAAAAAAATGCTGCTTGAGGTATGGAACAAAATAACTCAAGAAGATACGAAACACTTGGTTGATTCAATGGGAAAACGATTGAAAGAAGTCATATTCAGACGAAGGTAAAAAATATTGAATCGTTTATATTTTCTTTTATAGTATGTAATGTACGCAAACTTTTTGTGTGCTGTTTCTTTGCCTTGCGTTACTTTATTTCATTTGTTACGAAAATGATGTGAATTATTTTTGTTCTACATTTTGTTAATGAACTCAATAAAAAAAAAATGTTTTCATCATCACCTTATTTTATGCATTTAAAATATGTTGTATGTCTTGTACGCAGACTTTTTACACTAACTATACATTTTTGTAATAAAATTTGAATTTTTAACATGCCATCGAAATCTTATTTCGAAATACATCAAATTCACTGGGATCGCCTTACCAAGAAATTCATCTCAGCTAGTCCGAGCTGCATTCATTTGGCTCGCTCAAGATATCATCAGCCCACTACAAAAATTCGCCTTCCACACTTTTCCCCTACAGTGAATGTTCATTTAATGCGGACTTCAGTGACTGTATGTAATTAAAGGAATTAATAATCGAAAAGAAATGAATGTACCAGTTACGGACTTAAAAATAAATGGTGACTTAGATTTTTTGAATTCCATATTTTTTTTTAGCAAAATGACTTCAAATCAATCTAGATGGAATCAACAGAATTACATTTCCAAAAGATTTAGTTATCATATAACTCTGATGGGTATGAGCCACTGAATACTAGAGCGATGCAATATGGCTCTGGCTGTAATTTTTAAAATTTGCGGGTTTACAAGCCTTAAATGACTGAAATTCGTACACGTCTCCGGTGTCAACAATCAGAATCCTCAGAACGAGGTATTAGATTGGATTAGATTACATTTATTATATAAAGCATCATCGAAGCTATTCAGATTTGCTTTACAATTATTTTACATTCTTAAAACTTAGATCTAGCGAATTCTATAAATTTTTTTGAATTTCTTTAATATTAATTCGTGCTTGGTAGAAACTGGAGTTCATTCAATAATCTAAAACCTTTATATATTAGTGAATTTTGTGAACTTGCTGTTAACAAATTTGGTAATCTGAGGTTAATATTAATATATTTCTAAGTAAATAGGCCTGCACATCACTTATATATTGCACATAGTTTCTTAAATAATTTAGAAGAAGATTTTTTTGATTTTATATATAAATACAAGTAGATTCATAACAATTCTTTGTTTTACAGACTACCACTTTAGTGAATTTTACAAAAAATGTAAGGAATAATTAATTTTAGAAAACAACGCATAGCCTTATTTTGCAATAATTGAAGTCTTTGTATTATACTATCACTAGATAGAAACAGAATTGTCGAACAGTATTCAAAATGTGCCTTAATAACTACGTTATAAATATTTCTCGCACTTAATGTTGAAACATCTTTTCTTATTTGTCTTAAAAATCCAACTTTCTAAGCTATTTTTTTTACAAATGTTGTCAAGATAATTTCCAAAATTAAGTTTGTTGTCAATAATAATTTCCAGGTATTTCATTACGTCCACTTTTTCTACAGCTTCATCATTTACCATCAGCCTAATATCCTCTCCTTGTCTTTCACTCATTATCATACGTTTGGTTTTAGTGACATTTAGTTTATGTCTATTTTGTTAAAGCCAATTATCAACCCTTAACAAATCCCCTTGCATTTTGGTGTGACAATCATTCATATTCGCCTCAGTAATGTATAACACCGCATCGCAACATTTTGCATGTTGTTTATGAAAATAAGGAGCAATAACGTTCCTATAACCGATCCTTGCGGTACCCCAAATGGAACTTCCTTAGATTCAGAAAATATTCCGTTCCCTTTGACTGTTTGCGATCTATTTTCTTAATATGACCTAAACCATCTAAATTAATTTTCCCTTACACCATATTTTGGCCAAACACGTCAACATCCGATAAAGTTTGCACGCTTCGCGTACATGGGCTAACGATCGCATTCAAAAGTACATTTAAACTGTGATGAAAAAACAACAAACCTTTTTACACTTTCATCAAGAAACTTTTCTTACTATTGCTTATTTGCAGAGGTCCATGCAACTACAGTTTGTAAAAAACAGAATAAAGAAATTTGAAACCTATGACGGCAACAGCCACAAGGAGTAAAAATAACACTAGTATGGAAATAGAATAAGCCAAAAAGTATAGCGCTTCACGGATAAAATAAAAGCCTCAGTACGCTACATCAAAATAAAGCTTCTCGAAAATACTTCAAGTAATATTAGTATCAGATTTTACTCGAAGATCGGCTAAGAAAGAATTTCTAGTAACTTAAAAGGAAAATCAGTCTTTCATTAACACACCTCTCGCAGCGGAGTTAGGCTAATTGGTTTTATATCAGATCGAAATATTACACTGCCAAACAACTGTTATCATCGGAAAAGGGATCTGACAGTCCCCGAACTAAAACATCTTCAACTCAGTTGTTCACATAGCAATCGACGGAAATCACTTTTCAAGTTATGTATTAGTTCGTAGGTTATGCAAACGCCAACATTGACTTGGACCAGAGTTATAATGGAAATGTGCCCGGCTACAAGAAATGTGTACAACCCTAATTCGGTTGTATCAATTCCATAATTGGTCTAAGCAGCGGTCAGAAATTGTACTCCTTTTTTAGCAGTGCATTGCAGCTGACCTTCCGAATGTGCACAATGACGAGAAGAAGAGTTCTCGTTGCTCCGCCACGGTCGACAAAAACGATGTAATGTTATTTCCTTAAATTCATTGATGAGGAAATTATCATGCGAATTTCAGGTGCATAACGATTATATCGGAGCCAAGAAAGCAATTGAAAAACAATGCCTCTCCACTATTAGCTCTCGTCGCAGACAGGACCACAACCGATACAGATGTTCAGCTGTCTTACTAAAGTTTCCACCATAAGAACAGTGCTTGTAGTTTTGGTCCTAGTTGATTGAACAGACTTAAGTATAGCTCGAACAAATCACTTAGCAAACGGATGTACGCGCAGAGAGACGATTCAAGAGAACGCGAATGGTGCGTTAAAAAATTTAAAAAGTGACGTTTATTTCTCAAATTTTTCAATGCATTACCCATTTTTATTGATCATTTGAAATATGATCTCTATTTTACTGCCACGGAAAACAAATCCCACTGTCCAGTCACATCCAAGCTGCGTCTGGTTGAACATTTAATTTTAGTTTTTGTTTTTCAGCACTTTTCTTATCTTTTTCCAAACTTAAGAGATACGAAGGGGAATTTTTATAAATTTTAAGAGACCTTCGCAGTGGATTGGCAAGTGATTTTGTTGAATCTGTAACATCGATTGCCGCGGACGTATATTCGTTAGATCTCCATCAAGGTGTTGTCTGTGGAGTTAATAATGTGTTCCATGAATCGTCCCTTTGTCAAAAGCATGTAATTGAATTTATCTTATTTATCAACTGTTCTGGCCTCTTATTTAACCGCTGTGGAATCTTCGATGAAAGAACGTTGGATGCGATCATTGTTTGACAATGTCGCAGTATGTGTTCAAGAACATATTAGGAAAAGGAAATCACACTAAAGCGTATATCCTTGAAGGAATAATTCAGAGGTTGCTGATCCAAACTGCACAGTAAATTCGGTTGACATACTTATTCAGCGTTTCAATGCATTGCATTAAAATTGGTTATCCGCATAAATGAATTCCTTCCGTTCACTTGTGATGAAAATCGTTTGCCGGTGCATAAAACGCTCTTAATCGCAATAGAATGAAAGCATATTAAAGTTAACTGAAGCCGAAGTAACAGGTTTACTATTAACTAAAAGGAACCATCAAAGCACTTTACTTTTCTACAGAACACACGAGTATCAGTCGTATCCCAAAGGAAAATAAACGCATCTGTGGTTCTCGTTTAACCCTTACGCTATAGAAAACAGATGATGAGCCCAAGTGAATGGAAAACTACCAACTGCTACTTCTGCATCAGATGCACATATCTCCACAGGCTACTCTGAATTCTAAACAATTTTACGAAATCTCTAACGCAAAAGGACGCAATGAGAAATTGGTTCTCAGTGAACATCCCCAAAGCGTTCCTCAAACATTATCATCTAAGCCGCATAAATAATTTTCCAAAATTTAAATTATACTGCAAGAGAGCTTTGTTTTGGTAAATGGGAATCTCTCCTCCGCGAAGGACTCCACTCTCTGCAAATGCCTCTTTCTTTGTTTTTGGATCACAGAACGTCGCGGTACTGTAGACGGGTAGAATGTTTGTTATTGCCACTTGAGCGGCAACTTTCAACCAATTTACGTGCGAATATTGGCGGTTGCGTTGGTAACCTCGCCAATTCGCTACACAGTAAATTTAATCCAATGTGTATGCCTGTGCTGCGGCATCAGTGTGGATGTGAAGGATTGCCTGGATACAAACGTTCATCATCCCATTTGTTGGAGAGATGAAATAGGATTCTATTCAGGTCATAGCGCTTGAAGGACGATGTAGTAATACGAGCATAAAGTAAATTCTGTTCAAGTGGACTGAAGGTGAAGTGTTTTCCTATTCACATAAAAAGAAGAGATTGCTGTCAGACTTTAGCTCTTTGGAGGCCAATAATTTTATTAACAGAACGATTTTAAGAACTCCATGTCAAGGCAACTTGAACTCTTTAAGTTCTGTTTCTATCAAAAGTTCTATTTGCCGCACGAATTCACAAAACTATGTCCTTTAACACAATTTCTGATCCAAACTCGGTGCCGAGTTACAAACCAAAGTCGTTGTCAAAAATGCACGAAAGCAGTGTAAATTTGTTTAAGGAAAAAAAAAAACTTAGTTCCACCAAACTTCTCCCTTCATTTTATCCTTCTTCAATCCTGCCAGCTTTTCATCTCACTCAAGCGGAAATCTTGAATAAGTAAAATGATTCGCCTTTCATGGAGTCCACCATAACGGTGCGATGCTAATTTGAACACCCACTTCATTTCCGTTCGGAATATTATCAAGAGTCCTAGATTGTTTAATGTTTTTTATAAGGACTAAAAAGAAAATTGAAGCACGAGGGTGACAGTAGCAAGAAAAGTTTGTGTTAAGTTTATGATGAAGCAACAAGAAGTAAACAAGTGGCAAAAAAGTGTGCAATTGAATTTCGTCGTCCTTAGCAGGCAGTACCTTTGCGTAAAAAAGTTCTGAGCATAACTTCTAAATACATATTCATACACACAACAACAGCAACGGTAATAAGAGTTGAAAATGGTCGCTTTTGCGAGTTCAAGTTTCGTTCGAAAATCGTGAAACTGTTTAAGGTAAAGATGGGTGCTTTAATTTGTAGTTAACAGGCTTTACTTTAGACCTGCTTTGATCCTTCCATGATCGACACTTCTCGAGAAGGATGATGATCGCATTTCGTTAGGAATAATGATAATAGGATATTTAGTGGCCCACATGTTTTTTGAAAAATTGTTATATCGGCCATTCACTTGAAGACTGTCACTATTGAAAAGCCCCTTTTTTTAGTTATGATAATCTGATACACAACATGCTTTAAGTTGTTTAAAAATTCCATACCAATATCTTGTTTGCTCTTCGCGTTAGAAGAGAATATGCCTTTTTTCATTTCATACACATATCGCGTTTTTTTGAGTTATGACAGTCTTTACGTAAATGAGCAATACTACTGTGTCCAAAAAATAAGGTGACATATGAATTTAAACTGCGCGCGGCGAAGCATTTGGACATTTTTCTTTCTTTTTAGGTTGGTAGTACTGTCAGTGACATCTATGTGAAATTTCATCTCAAAATATATTCATAGTGTTTGAGATACGCGTCGTTTTGTGAGCTGCTAAAAGTGAGTTTTTCGTTTTTTGCGATGTCGAAATTTATTGAGCAAAGAATTTGCATTAAATTTTGTTTGCGGAATCAATTTTCTGCTGCGGATACGTTGAGGATGGTGCAGAAAGCCTTTGATGATGAGGCTATGTCTAAAAAAAATGTTTACAAGTGGTATAGTGATTTCCAAGCCGGCCGTGAACGTGTCGAAGACGAAGAGCATTCTGGGCGACCATCAACCTCAACCGATGAAGCTCACGTCCAACAAATCAAAGATTTGGTGTTGAAAAACCATCGATTAACGATTAGAGACCTTGCTGATGAAGTTGGCTTATAGAAAGGCTCAGTCAATACCATTTTGAAGGATGCTTTGGGTCTCAAGCGCGTCAAATCCCGACTGGTACCGAAAACATTGAATTTTTTGGAAAAAAAGGCGTCGCGTTGAAGTGTGTGAAACAATGCTTTCCGACTACCAGGATGTCATGAAACGCATTATAACTGGCGATGAGACTTGGATCTATGCTTACGACCCCGAAACAACCGATCAATCGAGCGAATATCGTGCCAAAGGAGAGCCGAGACCAAAAAAACCGCGCCAAAGTCGCTCAAAAATCAAGGTCATGTTGACTGTTTTCTTCGATTATCGTGGTGTTGTGCTTTATGAATTCCTTCCAACCGGCCAAACAGTCAACAAGGAATATTATTTGAACGTTATGCGTCGTTTGCGTAACGCTATCCGCCTAAAAAGGCCGGAATTGTGGAAAGACAGTTTTTGGTTTTTGCACCACGATAATGCACCATCCCATACCGCACTCGTAATTCGGGATCATTTCGCCAAAAACTCAACCCATATCGTTCCGCAACCACCGTATTCACCTGATCTGGCGCCGTGCGACTTCTGGCTGTTCAACAAGCTCAAAAGACCGCTCCGGGGACACCGTTTTGATAAGATGGAGGAGATTCAAGCCGCAGCGAAGACGGAACTGAAGGCCATCCCGGAAAGTGACTACAACCAGTGTTTTAAAGATTGGAAAATCCGTTGGCATAAGTGCATTGCATCGGGAGGGGATTACTTTGAAGGGGATGAAATTGATTTGGAAGAATAAATAAAGAATTTTCAAAATAAATACAATGCCACCTTATTTTTTGGACACAGTAGTATGTTGTTTGTATCCTCATTAATTAAACGTAAAAAAAATCTTTCATAACAACCTGATCCCTGAAAACTGAAAGACATATCTAAATACATGCCGATTTCTTGGAATCTTTGAGGAACTCTGCCCTGTCTGTATTCATATTTGCCCTCTGGTGGAAGGAGCTAAAGCTGGGTTAAGGGAAAGAAATTCACACAAAGAAGGAATGTTGGCATTAGACACCGAGTACGCTTTCTGCCGAACAAAACAGAGAACTAATTGATATTTCAGGAGTAAATCTAGTAAATTGCGGAGCCATGCGGATAGATTTTTGAGGCGATCTATTAAAACGAACGACAAGAATTAGATCTTTTGTGGCGTCCGTTCCAACACTTAAGAAATTCAAAGACGCGAATAATGGCATCCATGTTTTGGAATATCGACGGAATTTAAATGCTAGTTAACTGGGCACTTTAGCTGCTATTACAGGCTCTTACGTCGCAGACTTGTTTAGAAAATTGCAGGAACCTTTCAAGAAAATGTGGCGTGAAAAACTTTGACTGAAGTTGCGATGGCTGGCACTCTCGATCGGGCACCCATTTTCTCGAGCACCCACTCCGTTCTGCAGATCTGTTCCCCAACTATGTCTATCTCTTTCCCTTGCTTAGTGCGCAGCTCGGAGTACGAAATTTGAAGACAAAATACTTGTGCAGGTGGTTGAATCCTGAATCTTGAATCCCGAAGAGAAAGGCACGCGAATGTGCGAAAACTGAGAAGAGTTCAATTTGTATTCATTTCAATTTTTATTTTAAATAATTGGTTTGTACATTAAGATCATATCTTTTATAGTACCAGAAAATATTTGAATAGATCTAGCATGTTTCAGTATTAATTATAATTTAAAATTTCCATTTAACTTCAAATTAAATAATGTTTAAATTATAACTTTAATTGTTACTTGGTATTCAGTTAAATTTTAATATTGAGTAGTAGTTTACTTCAATCCTATTATTTATTATTATCTAAGTTTTGTAAAAAATTCAGTTCCAATCTTAAATTAAACTCTAATTTAAGTTTCACTTTAATTTTAATTTCAATTCTACTGCTGGGAAAAATGGTTAAAGATAGCAGTTTTAAAGCTTGCGGTGTTCGATATACATTTGATGCGTACGAGAAGTGAGTTCCAATGTTTTGTTGCATTAAGGAAGAAGAGCTGGGAAGAACTCAAGGTTCGCAAAGAGCGAGCGAATTGCAGTTTATTAGACAAGTAAGCTGGAGATTTTTTTTGTATAATATTATGTAGGAATAAACAGTTTCTTACTTTTTCTTCTTAGAGGATTCAGTTAGATGAGCATCCCTATAAAGACCGCATATGTAAAGAGCTGAGTCATTAAAAGCAACTTGCAGTTTGTATTGTGATAGCGCGTCAAGTTTACTGTATACTACCTCGGCATACGATATGATGGGCATAACAAGAGTTCGTTCTTATTTACGTCGCGTTTCAGTAGGGGTGAAATCAGCAGTTAACCATAGCATACGCAGGCAGCCATATATATGATCTACAACATTATAAATTGTGATAGCCTGACATTTTGCGGGGTTAAGGACTAAATCATTGACATTGACATTGACATTAATCTTGGTATTGCCTTTAGCTCATTAAGCCCCTTGAATTTGATTGCCGATATAAATCATGATGTGCACAACTTAAGACGTTGGTTTGCGAAACACAAATTGATCGTTAGTAACAAAACTAAGCTAATGTTTTTAAGCCCAAGGTCGCAAGAACCTCCGGACTTAGACATTATATTGCATGCATCGGATTGTATTAAGCTAAATTTATCTGACTGTAAAAACAATAGTAATGAAGTTAATTGTAGTGGAGATTGCTTTAAAATTGATATTGTGGAGGATTTTAAATACTTGGTGTGATCATCGACCAAAATATGAGTTGGTCCAAGCACATCTTGTGTTTAAAGCAATATCTACTATCATCTATTCGTTGTTTTTACCGGCTCATGAAGTACTGTTTCATACGTACCTTTAAATTTTTTTATAATGGCATATTTCATTCAAAAATGTAATATGGTATTCGCTGTTGGGGTGGTGCGTATCGCAATAAACTCCAACAGTTAACTGTCCTTCAAAATGTGCCATAAGGAAAGTTGGTAAAACTAATCGTTTTTCTCACACTATGCATTTATTTAAGGCCTTGAATATTTTGCCTGTGAAACATTTGTTTTATTATAAAGTAATGAAAGTTTTCTTTTCGAGAGGTGGTTACATGCAAAGCACAATCTTCGACGGGCAGAACTTACGTAGTAGTACAAACTACGTTGTTTGTGTTCCCGCGTTTCGAACCACTAGCTACAGAAACTTCTACTCAATTATTTCTTGCAGATTGTTCAACAGGCTTCCTATAGAAATAAAAATAACTAGGAATCTGAAAGCGGATCGATAGAGTTAAATATTTCAGATATCGAAGAAGGTCTTTTGAGTTTGAATAACGACAAAAATCCAGATCCTACGAAATCCCATCAATTATTTTTAAAAAAATATTAGCTGCTCCTTCTGAACCTCTCTTTTACAATTTAAATAGCTCTCTTTCTAATCCTTTCAGCGTGCAAAAATAATTTGTAATATAAAAAATATCAAATATCGTTCATTTTGTAAACTATCGAGTATTCCTAAAACTCTTCGCGAAATTGATATACGATAAATCAATTCAATTAACTCGAAGAAAGACATCAAATGGACGTAGTTTTTACCGATTTTGCGAAAGCATTTGACCGAGTGAGTCCCTCCATCTTGATTAAGAAATTAAAATTTGGCTTTCATCCAAATTTGTTGAAATGGTTGGAATCTTACTTTAAAAGTCGTGTTCAATTTGTTTCCATTGACCAAGTACTTTCAAGACTAATTTTGGTGACCTCAGGTGTCCCTCAATGTAGCCATCAAAATGGTGCACTGCAAACCAATAACATTTAAATGTCTCTGATTGGCAATATTTTTCTGTTTGTCGCAATTTTTTCTCAAAAATTGGCCGAATATAAAATCGATCATAAAATGTTCTGTAGAAAAAAGATCTTGGTGTAATTTTTGATTCAAACCTTTACTTCGTAAAGCATATAGAATTCAGTGTAGCCGGGTTTTATTAAACGTAAATGTAAGCGCTTCAAGGACCCTTTTGCTCTTAAATCAATATATACTATACCTCTTGTGTCAGATCAATCCTAGAATAGTGCTGTGTAATTTGGAACTCATGCTACAACAATCATTCAAACAGAATTGAAATGATCCAAAAAACAAAAGTTTCAAAGTTTACAATACGGAATACGCCGAGTATTCATACGGTCCCACAGGGATATTGATTATGACCTCTTCTTCTTATTACTTACATAAGCGATATCAGCAATGATTCACGTCGTACACTGACAATAATAAAACGCTGCTAGAAAAATGCAATCAGAATTTTCTGTCATTAACAACACATTTAAGAAGCTCTTTTTATTATCAGTTATTCAGGAACCATAATTAAATAAGCGATTATCAGCATAAATACCAGAAAAATGCTTCGAGGTTATTTTGAAAAAATAAACATTACAAACGATGAATAATGTAGAACCCAGCCTCCAAAGCCACCATCAGCAAACACTTCACTTCGAAACTCAAATCCAATTCCATTGGCATATTTATTGTTAAATTAAATTGAAAATCACACTGGGCGTAGTCTCTTCAACGATCCGCAATATTTCAATTTAATGACAATGATGATGATAATGTTGACGTTGCTGGATGCCATCAAAGTCTGTTTCGCACCATAACACCAGAGTCACTGCCACACCGAAACTTGGGCGTATGAGGGTGCCATTGTGCTACACTATAACCATACCTCTACTGGCTACCACCAAAGCAGAGGAAATTAATTTCTCGGTTGAGGGGACGTTAAGCGAAAATTAAATTTTAACACTTTTCCTGGAGCCCCTGCGAGTAGATAAAACCACATAACACTATAGTCTTTGGTTAGGAAAAGAGCTGGCTGCCTTTGTGCTTAAATAATTATGACAGAGCTTGGTTGAAGAGTTGTCAACAATTATTTTTCGGTACCGGTATTCGTTACCAAATTAATGATGGTAATTGTGTTGCTGTCCTAAATTTGAGCAGAATAATGTTTATGAAGCAGAAAAGAAGATGAGACTGGATAGAAGTGGAAAGACCCTTTCTGGGTCGAGAAATGAGTCCACAGGACTTAACCAAATGGAGAAACTTTCTTCCATCAATCACATTCGGAACAGTGTTTTGACGAGAAAAGTTATGTCTTCCTTAATGCGGAGTACTCGGGTTTTATGACTGTCGTAAAGAAACTTGGTCTAGTTTGCACAGACCCTTTGAATGAGGTTCTCTCAAGACCTGCAGTGTTACTTATACTATTTGAATGGAAGCTTAAATTTGTATGGTGTTTTATCAAAGGTGCTGCGACAAACATCGAGACACTGATTTTGTCGATTGAAACGACTGATGTCATGATGAGATGAGTTAATGATGTAATTGAAGTGTGCTGTCAAATCTGATTATGTCCTTTGAGCACAATTGAAGCTGTTTGAGGTGCAAACTTTAGTGCTATGCTTGGCATATTTTGTTAAGATGATGTCTGAAGATAGGAAACTGTAAGCTTGAGCTTTGATACATACATTGGCCTAATTGGAATATGCAGTCGATTATATTCAATAAGAGTAAACTGGTTATTAGAAAGCTTTCCAAACCTTGCCTGCATAAAAAGACATACAATTTGTCGGCTCTTGAACCCCGTCTGTTAACATTTTGTGCTATTTTGTATATTCCTTTATTGACTAGTTCGCTATGTTTTCAAATATGTTTCCATATTGAATTGAAAAGACGTAAAAATATATCCACAATAGAGATTGAAGGAAAAAATATAGCAGACTGAAAACACAACATAAACAACACAAAGTGCATGCTGTGCAAACGAACATCCATTCTTCAAAACGAACGCTTCAGTGAATTCGTTTTTCAATTGAAGCGGAATGAGTATAGCCTTTCAGGAAAATGAAGCATTTTCTTTGACAGATTCTGATTTGTTCAGCATCACTCAACCGGTTCGCCAGGATTGACTTCTGATACTTATCCATCAAAGGTCACAAACGTACAACAAATAAGGGCAATCCCTTTTTGATACTTTTGATTCTATAAGGCAATCTGAATGTGTCTTTGATGTATGAAAAAATTCTGGATCATTGAAATCTTAATCGAATTTTCATAAGATCCTCGCATCGAAGTCTTTTGAGCTCAGAATTTGTTTTTTGATTTGAAATCACGTCTGATGACAAACTATTCGAAGAAACTCAAAAAGTCAAACTCAAAGCCATGCGGACAACCATTTATCATTTCACTTTACTTATCTAACAAACAATGTATTGCACAAATAATTTAATGACTACGTAATCAGTCGTATTGACGATGATGGCCATAACTAAAGTGAGATTTGACCCGTTTGTGACGTGCTATAAAATATCGATATTTAATGAACATTCCAGAGACGATTCACGATCGCAAACACAGTAGAAGTCAAGATTTTTGTGACATGGAGGTCGAAAACATCGAGCATGACAATTTATTATCGACTTATTTACAATCGTCGAGTTCGCAGTATTTTATTTGTCTTTAGTCGATAAACTAGCCAATAAAGTTGGGCTTGGTCATGATGAATGTACATTTTGTGAATGAGTAAATTTAAGACAAGGCGAATACGGGATTTTCTTATAGCAAATATGAAAGAATAATAATGTTTTTATTATTCACTTAAAATTATCAAATTAGTTTCTCTTTCTCATTTTTCGTTGTTTTCCTACTTTTCTTCATTTCTATTCGCAAGTGCAAGTGAATTCCTTTAACGAAATACGAAATGAAAGAATAACTGTCAAATAAGAGTCAGCAAAAGAGTCAACGTGTAACAACACAAGCTTTTAAGTTTTTAAAAGAGAATGACCGGGAGATGCAGACTCAAAAGAGTCGACGTGTAATACCGGACAAAGCAGAATCAAATAAGCAAACAAACATTCCCAAATATTTGAACTGCTTTAAAAACAATTTTTGGTTTGAGCTCGAAAGCCGACTTATACTTCACATAATGGTTTGATCAGCCTTTGAAAAAAAAAATTACACAAGGCACGGACGTATCAATTCTTAGTAAGCTATTTTTGGGAAGCTTGTAGCAATGTATACATACTTGTTTACTCTCTTGTGGCTACTGAATAATGTTTTTTGTTGTGAACGATTGCTGATGAGCAAACAAAATGGTTATTTCCTGTGAAACTATTTTGTGTAAGAAAATGGCTCAAGAAAAAATTAAAAAATATGCTAAAAAGAAGTGGTGCCTGAAAATTTATTTTTTAAGCACATGGTGTACAAATGTCAAGTACTGACAAAAGGGGACTCGAAAAACACTCGCAAATTCTATATGCACAGCGGTGCTCGCAAGCTCCCATATCGACGTGTTCACACGATGTGCAGCTTTTATGCATAGAATCACTAATGCATTTGCGACTAAGGTGCTCGCATATGATATGCAGATAAATGATTTCGCTAGTGTTTGGCCTATATGCGAGCTGCTCATACGATATGCGGTACAATAAACGCAGCACATATTTGCTGTCATATGTAGTTTTGGCGATTTTTGACGTTCGTTCATCTCAAACATTTTAAAGTACTTAAATTAATGAAAAATGTGCAAAATAATAGGGCAGGTATACGATATGCGGACAAATGAACTGAACGCTTTGATTAAGCGAAACCGGTGCTTGAACTACGCCGAAGTTGGGTATCCGCTTCGTGCTCGGAAGGGCCTTCAAATAGTAGAAAAAGCGCCACTTCCACTCATCGCAAGGCCCGTCACACTTCGCAACTAAGTCATTAAATGCTCCGTTTCATCATCCTTGCCAGTTGTGCAACATTTTCTGCTAAATCTAAATTTTCGGAGCAACTCACCTTTGGTTGCGAGAACGGCAGCAAATAAATCTCTAAAGGTCAAACTAATCAAAATTGTTAGCAATCTCTGTTTCAAGAATCAAGGGTTTTTTGAACTGAACAATTGCTTGCTCGCAAATGGCAGAATATGCAATATTCTGTTTCTGTGCGCCCGCAAATGCTCGCATAGGTGTGCAAATTGTCACAAAGCATATGCGAGGTTTTTTCACACGATATCCACATAAATCTTAAATCGATTTGCGTTCTGAGTGGCTTGCAAGCATAAACGCACTGTCCCAAAAATGGTGTTCAGATGAAATGTGAAAAAGTATCATGCTCGTCAATCTGTGTATGCGAACTTTTCAAATTGATAATAAATTCGTACAGCGGCTTCTTTTTCCAGAGAGCATGCTCAGATATTGTCTAAACACTATTCCGATCACATCACTGTTCGTGCCGTGGGTGAAATCTTTCTTTTGAAAAAGAAAATCTAAATCACGCTTAAACCATTCACAGTTTAATTGTGAGTTTTCATTCACAGTGAATAATTCAAGGTGGCGATTTTTTTCACCTCTCCTAGCAAGTGCAGAAAACGCAACAAAACGACTACCGCCAATCGTGTATCCGCCCAAATAAAGTGTTCTTTCAAGCTAACTTGCCTTACTCACTAATTCATACTCAGCTGCTCTGGCTTTGCGTCTTTATTTTTGTTGAGCTGGATAAAGAATTAAAGGTATTCTGTTCTAAACAGAAACCACAAACTTTCTAGAGTAAAATTTGTTTAATTAATAATAAAACCGGAAAACGCATAACTCAGGAAAAACATTCAGGTTTTCAGAGTCTCTTAAAAATGTTATAAGTCTCAGATTTTAAAACTATGGTTATTTCATAATCTACGCTCAGATTTTCAGAGCAACTATTGATGTAAGAATAATAAGCACAAGTAATTATGAGTGGCAAAAATAATAACATTAATTCATTCCACAGCCTCTCAAGATATCTATTCAAATGAGCCGCAGCCGAGGGAATGATTGATTTGGATAAAAACAGCAAATGTTAGTTTTCTAAAACTCTAAAGGCTTTCATCTGCATTTTGATTTATTATGCTCTCCACAACGCGGTCTTTGCTGTAAACCTTAAGTCTACAGCGTTAGCATAGCCCACCCCTAAGTTCAAGACAGCATATCCAACATTAATCAATGACATAGCTACACGACAATTCACTTACACGCAACACAATTACCGGTCTTTTTACGTTAACTTAAATTTCTTAATTAGCCGCAGGGACTTTGTTTAAAGGAAAAACCGAACAACAAGAAATCGAAGCATAGGACCATGTCATTACACGAGTCACTGGTAATGGCGTCACTACAGCTTGCGTGCCCGTCTCTACGGATGTTGCATTTTAGTCAGGCCTTCATGTTAGGCAGCCATAACAGGGACGAAATGAATTCTATGCAAATGATTTAGCATAACTCAGGTGTTGAAGATGGGGGCATGCAACGGCTTACAACTCAATTATTTGAAGTAAGTCCAATTTAGTTTGTATACGCAATGCTTAGCATCGAAAAGGTGTGGATCATAGGCTAAATAATTGGCGAGCTTGCACGCTACTTTAATGAACCTGTGCCGGAGGACCTGCCCCAACAAAGGACTGAAGGGGTTTGTTACTTTTGTTTTGGCTTAACAACATGTTTGCCTGAATGGAATTATAGCGCTCAGCAACTTCCATGGCTTTATTATCAACAAGGAGCTCCTCGCGATTTGATGGTAAGGGAAAGAAAAATATAGAAGTAAGGTGACGCAAGGGGAGAAGAAATTAAGACAGTCGTTTGAGGTTCTAAAATTTGATGAAGGACTTTTCAAAGCAGATGCAAGATTTCATAATTTTTTGCAACGACTTTAAGAAATGTTAAAAGGAAGGGACAATTTTGTAAGCGTTTTTTCTCCATATACTAAAAGACATTCAGTATCGTGCGACAATAATTTTTGCCATTGTTCGTTATTTTTAAAAACAATTCGTTTAGTTTTGTCTTTATTTTTAGAAACCATTATAAGAACTAGATGCAAGCAGATTGGGTTAATTTATTTATTTATGCGTCAACACCATCCGAGTGAAATTCAACTTTCAACTTGAAGCACCCGTTTGATCATCTAAATGTTATATTATTTATAAGAAAAAAATCTTTTTGCACTCTATAATATTACATTAAAGAAGATTATATAAAATGCATTCATGATAATATTTCTTTTTTAAAATTTAAATTATAAAATATATATAATATTCTTAGAGCCGGAAGCTTCTGTAGCTAATGTTTCGGGTTTTTTTTAAATAGCTTGTCAATTTTATTTTTACTTTGTTAATTTTAATTAAAAAAATAAATAAATAAAGGATTTATTAAAATTTAAATTCAGTTAAATAGCAGCTAAATAATTGTTATATTAAATAATGAAAAGGAAATAAGTTATTAACATTTTTAGTTCAAAAAAAAATTTTAAAATAAATACGGTGTAGGCTTTCCTTTATCCTTTGTTACGGCACCGAACCTTGCAGGGATTAAACCAAATATTTGATAAAATTTGACGGAATTCAATTCCACCTTTCCACTAAGAGTGTTAAAAGCACCTTCTTAGTTTTTCACAGCCTTTGTTTTTCGAATTTGTCTTTTCAAGTGCGTGTACCGATGTTTGATTGGAATAATGTCTGGATCTTTGGAAGGTATTTCAGTGTATTTAAGGGCAGTTGGCATATTTTGGCATATGCAATGACTTATGCTTTGGATTGTTGCCTTGGTTAAAGTTGAAAGTCAGGATCGTTCGTTTAAATTCTCTTTTAAAATATTAATCTAACAGCTTATCTTTGTATACTTTTAGTGAAATTAAGTCGTTTGATTCCTTTAATTTAGCTGACGCAAGGTCCATGGTTACGTGATGACATGTTTTTGGTACATAACATGAGACAACAATCATGGGGTAAGCCACAAAGAAGTTTGCATTGTCACGGCAATGCAGCAAGAGACAGTTGCTGCTGAATTGTATTGCCAAATGAGTGATGAATAATTGTAGGAATTTACCGGCTTAATGGACAAAGTACCTTCTTTTTCAGCAGGATCGAGTAACCGAACATGCAGCTACAGTGTTTCATGAAAAAGCCGAGGCACTTTTGCACTTTTACACTGTGACCGTTTATTTTGTCGGAATGGCTAAACTTAAAGGCTAACAGCAATAATTCCAAATTCCAAATTTCAAATTCAAATCCTCGCTGCTTTCGAGTGCACATAAATTTAAGCGTTCGATTCAAGAAGAGAAGAGCCACCGACTTAAAATGAAGAAAAAGGCAACAGATTGAACACATAAAAAAGGCTGCGAAGAGAAACTCGAGCATCTAGGGATGTGTTAAGACGACGGCAAGTAGAAGAGAAAACCTCCGAAAACAGAAAAGAGCTTGGGCAGTATCCATTTCCTCTTTAGTTGCAAAAAATCTCTTCCCAACGATCCGAAGGGAATTGTGCAACGTTTCACACAGCATTTGCAGCAGCTTGTTTACAATAATAACCAGGAGAGGTTGATAGGGTAAGCTGGAAGCTCGACTCCAGCCGATTGAGTAGTTCTCCCGCCCCACTGTAAAGGCCATAATTAGGCTCAAAAGAAGTAAAAATGTGAGTTTAGATAGTCCAAAAGCTGAGTGGAAAAAAATTTTGAGGGATTAAAGCTTGGCCCACTCTTCTATTCAGTTGAGTTACGCCCAGAAATATCATCACTCGTTTTTGAACTGGTGTCGGGCGGCAGTGGACTTCTGCGTCTCCAACTCAAATATGAGTCATCCTTCGGACATTTATTCACAGTCACATCTTTCTTTGGAATATTCTTTTCGAAACTTTTATCTTCCGATTCTGTTGTTGCTGTATCGCCAGAGTCCAACGAAATGGGTCTATAAAAATACACATCATCCGAAACCTCCGACGTGATCGATTCGTCTCGCGAAGAGTCCAAATCATTCGTGCAAAATGATGGCTCCAATCGAGGTTTCAGCTCGAAAAACGTATCCGACATAAAAATTGCCATTTTCTTGTGACCATTACCACATCTTTATTGACTGGAAATGTGGATAGTGTTTTTTTCTCATCGGGCGGTCGATCAATGCTCGGTTCAAGTCCCATTTTTCACATCAGCGCAATAGTTTCCTTCTCCAGTATTCCGTATCGTCCCAATCCTTGTCGGTTGGTAGTTCTCCAATAGGTTTGCTGCCAATGATTCGATTCATTGTCGAGATAATTGTCATTTTTCTCGGTGAGCACTGTTTCGGGGGCTCGCTTAAATGTCGTGGCGATGTCATCTGACGATTGGAGCGTTCCTCGTATTGCTTGAATGCCAAATCATATTCGGGATGAATTGACAAAATTTCGTCCTCGAACGAAGCCTTAAGATCCATTTCGAAATGGGTTTCCCTCAAATTTTTCGTGAAATTCTCTTCCAGAGATAAGTTGTTAACTTTTTTTGGCAGGTAATCTGAACAGATATATTAAACTGTTTAGTCCACAACTGCGACATCCACGTTAGGATAACAACTAATTTTGACATTTTCCATATATGACCCAGTTTAATGACGATAGTAAACACGACGATTGGCTGATGTCAATGTTTTTTTGAAAAGTTTTTCTCTGATTCAAGTCAAGTTTGAAACGAGCTAACTCTGAATTTAATGTTATCGTTCAAGATTATATTTCGTGGTTAATTTCTTTGTTCTCTTTACGTGATACTTTTGCGGTTTACCCAGAATCAGCTGGGATCAATTACTGATCGTGACAGGTCACAACCAAAATTTTGTCATCTGTCGTTGTGTCTTTAATATTTTTAGCAGATAATTGCTAAAGCTGGCACCACATGCATTACGATATGTTATTTTGGACAATTTAAGTTTTTAAGAAATCTGAAAATGATATATTTCGTTAAAAAAATATTCAATTAAAATTCAGCGATTGAACAAATGTCAAAAATCAGAAGAAGAGCACCTGTTCCATTCAAAGTTCTTAAATTCATAAGTGATATAATGTCAAGCCAAAAATTGAATTTATCCAAAATGTTAACTCTAAAATTGTGCATCTTTTGTAGGAAAGCCTCAGATAAAAGCATTGTTGATGTTCTTTTACAACTGAAATGTTTTTGTATGGGGGGATAATATTTTTAAATCTCTACTCTTAATAAACATTTTCATCGCATTCATCAAACCAGACAGACAATATTTGCATTGCCCAAGTATTCTAGCAAAGAATTAAAGCTTTCAATGAATTAAAGCGTCTGTCATTGTCATTTAAACGCAAACCCCTTTGCGTATTTGCGCGGCCTCTGTTCCCATTAAAACTACAACGTATCTTCTGATATCTGACTTCCAGTAAATTTACACGAAAGGCCACTTCATTTGCATTCCCATTGAGTGGCATAGTCACTAAAGAGAAAATATGCCATCACTGAACCCTTTTTCTGAGCTAGGAAGGACCTACTCGTAAGCCACTCGAGTTAATCCAACCCCGTTACATACTTCAGATCCTTTTGTTATATCATCGCCAGGCATCGCCGTGTGCAATTCCCCAGTCAAGCCAATTCATAGGGTGACGTGCATTTTTCAACCCATTTAACTCGACTGCATCATTTTCAGTTAATTGCCAGGCCTCGTCATTCGTAGGCGGAGGACTAACGTTGAACGTCTGCTGCTACGATTTTATGGCATCTTGCCTTTGACAGCCGAAATAGTCTGTGCCGGTCTGGATGTGTGCACAAGCAAATGAATTCGTTATGAGCCTATTAATTCAATTAAACCGTTTTAATTAATTGATATTAATTGCAATGGTGGGGGCTGCTGCTGCTACTGCCCTCGAAGGACAATGTTCCAACTGGAAAATATTACCACTCGTATCGTGTACGTAATTAACTATGTGAGACATTTGACATTAAATTCTGAGTGGGGACCAACAATAACGTTTCCCACTGTGAACCACTTTCAGAGCATCTTTTTTCGTGTTACCCCTCGTCAATGGATAGGGAGCGAATGCATCCCCCAAGGAAGGATATACATATGTGGTGGTAGCCATAACATCATAGACCATACAGCAACACACTGTTGAGTTCTTGTTGTGCTAGCTAGCTGCTGGATGATTCCACTGATGCCAGTTCCACCCCTCGCTGGCTTTCTAATTAATGGCATCTATTCGATGAATGGGTGGAAAAAAGCTTTTCGTTTTCGCTTCCTTTCCTCGCTGGAATTTCTCATTATTTCGGCAATATTTCCCGTTTACGTAAACTTCCGCTCTGATGGATGTTACTTAATAAAATGTACACATGCATCTTGAATTAGGACCATCAGACGACTGGGGGTGGGTTTTGTTTTTTAAAGGTGGTTTGGGTTTGTTAGGGGCCCACACAAGGAGCCGGAATGTTTCTCTAAGTCAAACGAAGCGCCATAAATTTTCAATGGCGATGAAGGGAGAGTATAGCTTGAGTCCTTGGTTGGACGCTCAAATAACATTGGACAGGCACATGTAAACAATAGCTTGTGTTTGTGTTTGTGTTTGTGTTGGCGTTTGCCATAGATGGAGGAGGACACGAGCATATGGTGCAGCGCAAAACAATTTAGGGAGAAACTCGAAGCTTAAAATGATGTCTCGTTATTCGAGGAATAAGACAAAAAGGATTTTAGAATTTATTGCATCACATGATAGGGTTGTTATATGCTTTACGACTTTACGAGGGTTTTATTTCAAAAATTATTATGGCGCGCAAACGACATGGTAACGAGGAGATGTTTGCTTTTATTGGGAAATTTGTGAAAATATTGCAAAAGCTTAAGGAGTTTTAAATTGATGTTATCCATTGCCTGATTTCGATCGAAATTTATTTACTTTCTTACTGATTAGGTTGTAAATAGAAACATTATGAATTTTTTTATATAATTGTACTCATTCTAGGAAAAGTCTAAAAAGATCCACAGGCCAAACTCTCGACTAATTCCATAATCGCCACTGCTGGCTTATGTAAAAGTGAATCTATGACGCAATGAGATACTTTGAAATTTTGATCTTTGAGAAAAGTTTTAAGATCTGTTCTGCAAAGGAGCTCCAATTTTGTATGCTCTGTAGCGTTTGATAAGTTTTGTCTTTTTTATTCGCAGCTTCAAGACCTGCTTAGAAAGTTGTTGAAAAACATTTCGCTCAAATCGTTTAGGCTCTTTAAACTTTGTTAGTTTGAGAATTTGATGTATCCAAGCACCAGTAGCATACATTGTCATTGAAGTACGTTTTAGGATCTGCTAATCTGTCGACTGCTTATAACTGGAAAAGTTGATAGTCACAATGTTGTAGCTTTATTTCTGGACCATCAAATGATTTTTCATTTCTCACTTCTGCCAGTCTATTCAAAAGATTACTGTAGCCATTTTGTAAACCTTTAGAAACCGGATTTATTATTTCAAATAGTTAAATTTAATTGATATACGTCATCATCACTCATCGTTACAGCGAATAAAGCGTTATTTGTTGAAGGCCCCCTTGTTGAACATATCTTTTAAAGTATTATTTTATATTTTTCGGAAGACTCGATACTAGCGTTTCAAATAGATCAATTTTTCTTCACTTCGAAACATGTTTCGCAATTTAATCCATGACACGGTAGAGAGCTTGCAATCCTCAATTTACAGCCGCCATTACATTTAGTTAATCTCGTTTCAAATGACATGTTGTTGCCGTAAAATTTACATATTTTTATACAGAGATATGGTTAAGTATATAATCTTTCTACTGAGAAACAATTTTTAACATTTTTAATGCAAATTAAATTTTAACATAGATTTTGTTACATTAAAAAAAAACAATAAGTAAATAAATATATAAATAAATAAATAATTAAATATAATAAATAAATAAAATTTATATATATTATATATATATATATATATATAAAAAATAACATTATGTAATAAATAATTAAATTATTTAAAAATTAATAAATTAAATTAATAAATTACATTTGCTCCATCGCTACTTCCAGCTCTCTACATTTGGACAAATCAATCCCATATTTTTTATGGTTTTAAATCAATTTTGAACTCTTCTACACTTTAATCTGCGCTAAAAGCCCCGGAAAAAAGGACTCGCAACGTACAAAATAAAAAGAAAATTAAAAACTTTTGCATTTGCGTAGGCAGGTTAGTAAAACGCAAAGAAAAAACGTATAGATATAAACAATGTAAATACCCAACCTTTTCTCAATGTTTGCTTAACATTGAATTGAATGACAATCAAGGCCGATAAAAAGAAGAAGGTCCTTATAAGCTGCAAGGCGAAGAGAATCACTCCAATCTAAACGGCGAAGTACGAAACAAACAAATTTGAGCTGTACAGACTTAAAACTCAATACTCGATACGGTCAATATGTGGTGAGTAACACGGTGACCACATTTTGGAAACGTATTCACTCATCTATTAGACAATTGCACAGCTTAAGAGCCTACATAAAAAACTTATTTTAAAAAAGAAACAAACTCATGATATAAAAAGGTTCTATTCTGTCTTTATTTTAGCATTTAATTTTCACTTTATTATAATCAGACAATAGTCTCCGCAGCTTCTTACTGTATTACTCTATGGAGTTAATATATGTCCCGATGAAATTCTTTAATAGCTCAATTCATATTTGAAGATCTATCCAAAAATGTGTGCTGGTAAGAAGATATTCCTCTATTATTGAAACCAGCCCGTCGGAGTATCTATTTAATAATTAGTTTGACAAAATTCCATGAGAGCTCGTAGCTTCAAATATTGTAGAGGTATTTTGTGTGTACAGCACAGTACATCGCATATTTTCGACCGTTGTGTTCTTAACCGAATCAGTATTCGGATCAGAAGTTTGAACAGGTAAAGCCGATCTTCTCGATGTCGGGAATGCTTCCGTCCTACCAAATCTGACAGATAAACTAGCGCTTACTCCATACCAGATTTCAAGTACAATTACAATTACAAAAAAAAAAATTAAAACAAAAAATTAACATCAATTTTTCATGGCCACAGCTACTTTTTCTACAGTGGTTGAAAGAACTACTCCATTAAGTTATATGATTATTTTACCTTGCAGCAGAACTTCAAACAAATCCAGAATGTTTGAAGAGTTCCTTGCGTCATCAGCTCGATAGTTGGCAATCTAAAATTCTGTAATTCACCAGCTTGCTGAGTGGATCTTCAACTGGGGAAATCTTGTGCATTCTGTCACCGTGTTACTAATTTTCACAAAGTTTGTTTGTAAGAAGCTGTTATCTGCTGCTTTACGCCATAATTTGGAAAGGCTCCGTCTCCGAGTTCAAAGAATTCACATAGTCTTTTGCTTCGTCGGTGGGGGCATGTTAGAAATGATAACATTCATTCACAGCCTTTTTTCTCAGAATAAATCCGTATCCTTTTATGTGCAACGTTTTCTGAAAACTGCGGTTTATGCTGGATTCTTTCCTCTTCGGTGTTTCCGATCCTATCCAACGTGTTTCCTGGTTCATGGACATGAGAAAAGTTTCCAATTTGATGTGTAGTCGGTACTAACTTCCTAGGAACATTCTTAATTCATGACCGATGCGGCCTCGTCCTTAGGGTCTGTTGGTATCCAAGTTAGCTTCCTCATTCATAACGAAGAAATTTTTCTCATGTTTGGGGGGTTGTTATAAAATTTACTATTTAAGCGGGTCCTGAGCGAAGAGTAACCACGTGGAAACGTGGACAGGGATTATCATTTGGCTTGAATTCACAACCATCCATCTTGCTTGCAAACGAAAGTTCAAATAAAAGTAATCTGTCTTAGGGCAGCATTCTCTGCAAAATCTTGACAAAATGCATCATAAAAGAATTAGGCTTATTGCTATTGCGTAGCAGCTTCCCCATTTATATCCCCCATAGACCCCCAGTATAAATTCAAAACAGCAAAAGCAATCTTCTCCTAGCAAACCATATTTCGAAATCCTTAATTCGTGTACATGTTACGAGTTCAATACTTATGGATCGGTCCATTACCCATGCCATCGACGGCCAATGTAATTTCCTAATTAATACTCCACTTGTCGAAATTAGTACCGGCACATGCGTTACACCTCCGCCTGCAGCAAGAGCTTTCTAGCATTGGCGAACTACCAAATATACCATCAATTTTTTTTTTTTTGCCAACTTAAACCACCCTTCGGCGCGGCGGCACTAAAAACGCCATTTGCACTCTCCCCCCGGGGGAATTTCGGGCGTATGCATTACCAGTACCATCGCTGCACTCCAACCCCAACGCATGAGGGTTGTAAAATTCACTTGATAGTGTGGTAATTTACTGTGGTTTAAGGGTTCATTAACACCCCTCGCTGCGACCAACAATGCGACATACGACCGACAAACGAGAGCCAAAAATATTTTCATACCCAAAATAGCTGTGTGCGGCCGTTTATGATCCACTCCTGCTCTCTGTATATGTAATCTGCCGGCTTAGATGTGGCATGCACATGCACAAGAGGGTCACCCTTCTCGACTGACTGTACAACGATGACAACGACAATGCCAGCGTTAATTTCTCGTCGGAAATTAGAGTGTGATTTATGGATTCCGGCCTTAGGAACCGGGATAATAATTATTCCACTCGTTGTTAGTTCCATCAATAAAATTTCCATTAAGGAAAGTGTATGTGTTTTTGTGCAGGCAATCTGGATGAATTTACCCACCCACAGTGGTTGAGTTATGACTTTGTAGTTCCACTACAAGGAGAACAAATTAAAGTCGCCCAATCGGACTTTGAACAAGGATTGTGCCTTCGTTAGCTATCACGCGACTTTATTCTTCTTCTTTGAAGAGCCTCTACAAAAAATGAATGTACAAGTAACCCTTATAACCTTATAAACTAAATAAACCACAGCAATCAGAAAACCAATCACATCGAGCGACAAAAGCTGGAACCTGTTTAAGTGCACCGCAGGACTCTGCATATGAGGAGCTCCGTGATGTCTCAGCACATACTCCACCCAAAAGACTGCAGTTTGCCTTGCCGTCATCGGGCGATCCTTATAAAGCTTTGCAAATTGCCTAACATTATCCCGATAGCGATTATTGGACAACACTTCGTGAACTGCACCACCAAAGGACTCTGCACTTATGGTGCTGAAATCCACTGACAGTCCAAATCCACGACTGACCACATTGGCCATATTAACATGTTGCTCGCCAAAAAGTGGAACGCCAACCATGGGAACACCATTATACTCTGACTCGACGACTCCTCCCTGACCGCCGTGTGTTACGAACAATTTAACATTGGGATGTGCTAAAACGTCATCCTGTGGCAACCAACTCTTGTACATGATGTTTGGTGATTCACCGGGGAAGTCGGATTCACCCCATTTCCAGAGGATCTTCTGCGGCAGTTTTGAAAGAACATCGAACATCACTTTGGCCTTGGGCTTGTCCAAAACACTTCCTTGGACATTGGAGCCGAAACTGAAGTAGACTACACCATGTTTAGCATTGTCGAGGAAGTCCTTGATATCCTGGAAGAAAAGAAATCGGGTTTTCTTTAGAGAAACTAAACTTACAAGAAAATTGCTTAAATTTAAGTAATTGAATTCGACCTCAAAATTCTTTTGATAAATCTGAGGGTCCTTAAAGCTCTGGATCTTTAATTTTTTTTTTTTTTATAAATTCAGGTTTTGCACACCAAATTTGATACAGTGATGTGGCTCATTCCTAGCCCAACGGGCCCAAGCTAACAAAAAGGGACCAAAACTTCCGCCTATGGAAAGTGCAGACAAAAATTTTTAGTTGTTTTTTAAGGTTACGTACCTCAAAAGAAAAACCGAAACCATTATAGAATCACTTCGTTGTCCGTCTGACTGTCCCGATCCTTCAAACCCGTGAAGGTATCGAGTTGAATTTAATACCAAATAAATATGGCTGCAACTCTTTGAGCTCCAAATAAATCAATCTTCTAAATCGACGCAGTCAATTCAGCTTCTTATGTGGCATCAAAACCAATGGGGTACTTCTAGTTCACCTTTATCATGAAGCTTGTCAGGAAACAATGTTTTATAGCTTAAGTAGGGTAAAATTGGAAAACCGAATTCGGAGTTCTCCACATCTTTTATTTTTAATTTGAAAAAAAAAAAAAATTACAGTGGTGCGGAACCCTCCACGTGCGTGTCAGACACCAACATGGTGTCATAGAGACAAACGGTTTCAGCAGAACAGTGCGATTTGCCTAATAGCGGTTCAAATCAACTCATTATTTGGGAAAATGTTAAGTGAGCAAATCATCTGACGGAATGAACCTGCCAATTGTGATTTGAACTCTTTGGACTAGTTTTTGTGGGAGAATGTCAAGACTTTTTTACAACCGACATAAGCAAAATGACCACAAAAAGATACACTCAGCAATCTGGCTATCCTCAGACGGTATAACTGCCAAACGTCGTCCAACATTCAGGATGTGCAAACATTCTGAGGGGATAGTGTCGAATCTGACCACCTTTTGCAGAAGCTTAATTTGCAATCATCCAATGCTAGAGGAGGTCTTACTCTTGCCGCTTGCCATCCAAGGCAAAGGTCTCTTAAATGAACCATTGCCCTACACAATCGTTCATAATTTGAGCTTATAAGGCTGCACTATAATTCAGGAAACGAAGCAAATAAAAAGACAAAAGTCTACAAGCTGTCAGGCAACATGCACCAGGATAAGAAGGACAAAAGCAATCTTTTGTTTTACTACAACCTTCGTAGCGTAGAGCTTGAAGTACGAAGCCTTATACTTACGTAAAGGGTGATTTTTTAGCTATCACTTTTTGGCAACACTGGTTTAAACAGCTGACGCACGTTTCGGGTTTTGTTTCACTGTCTATTCAGTTTGGTCTATAATTTAACCATGAATCGTCTTACAAACGAACGACGCTTGCAAATTATTGAATTTTATTACCAAAATGTGTGCTCTGTTAAGAAAGCTCATCGCGCGCTTCTTTTATGGTCAGTTTAATCGACTCACTGAAGCGGCTATTCGGGCTATTGTGAATATCAGCCAGAAGCATTGCAAGAGCTACCAATGCAACCAGAAAAAGTCACAGTTTGGTGCGGTTTATGGGCTGGTGACATCATTGGACCGTACTTCTTCAAAGACGATGCGAATCGTAACGTAACTGTGAATGGTGAGCGCTACCGTGAGATGATATCCAACTTTTTTTTGCCCAAAATGCAAGAGCTTGACTTGCATGACATGTGGTTTCAACAAGACGGTGTCACATGCCACACAGCACGCGCAACAATGGACTTATTGAGAGGCGAGCTCGGTGAACATTTTATTTCAAGTTCAGGACCGGTCAATTGGCCGCCTAGATCGTGCGATTTAACGCCTTTAGACTATTTTTTGTGGGACTATGTTAAAGCTCTATAAAGACAAGCCCCCTTCGATTGACGCATTGGAAGACAACATTGAAGCATTTATTCGTGAGATACCGGCCGAAATGTTGGAAAGAGTATGCCAAAATTGGACTAAGCAGATGGACCATTTGAGGCACAGTCAAGGTCAACATTTGCATAAAATAATCTTCAAACATTAAATTATATGGACCGTACCATCGATTCAAATAAAGATTTCATGCATTTTTCTGAATTTTATGTGTTTTTTTTTAAAAACTTTCCTATAACTTTTATATAATCACCCTTTATAAGCAAGCTCGGTTCCCCATGAACTCAAAAAGATCGATTTGATTATACACTTAGACATCTGCGATATGCTTATTGCAATTGAGGCAATCGAACCTATTTGACAACTAGAGATTAAGAACTCGGATCCACCGCTTGCCTTGATTTTTCAAAACTCTTTGCATGAAAAATGAGAAATAAATAAAAACCAACACCAACAGAAGTTTTACATCCTGCTATAAAAAGAAAATCTTACCTCTGGTAGTGGATCGGGTTTTTCTTTGATCTGGATTCCTCCGATTTCCACCATAGCCGGTACATTCGGACGAATAGGTCCTTGACTGAAGTGATGATTCGTCAACACAAGGGAAACGTTTTTCCTCATTTCATCCAATGAAGGATATTTATCTGGTGGGAAATTTGAGCTGAAATGAGGTAAAAAAAATTAATCTTAATAAATTATAAAATTTAAGTAAACGACATTCCAAGAGGCGGCATGTTCAAGATCATTCAATTCAAAGACACCACACACTTTAAACATAAATAAGGTATAGTATTTTTTTTTCCTGCAAAAAATAACACAAAGCGGAATGACAATTTCAAAACTTCAACGTGTTATTCGCGCGTCAAATCCATATAAGCTACCGCCACTATAAAAACAAAACATTTGTGATTACGTTCATGCTTTTTTGTTTGTAAATTTTCCCTCCGGACTATGAACACATACAAATCCAAAACGCCGCAATAGGCTTCTGCATGTGCGGTAGGCTTATCTCAGTTCGATTTTGCTTGTCATTATATTATGAGCCAACCTTATCAGTAATCATTTCCATAGATACGAGCAAGTATCTTTAAACTTTAAAACAAACAACACAAACAATATCAAGCCGCATATTTACTCACGAGTAGAGCTCCTCATGCTGTGATGTAATACGAATTCGAGTCATGAGCTCCTCCAATCCCTCGGACATGAGAAAGTTCTTCACTCGCTCCCAGAACGTCATTGGTTGCCGCACGCCCGTAAAGATATTTGGAACATAAGCAACTTCCTTTGGATTCCCAACAAACTCATTCAAGAACCGAATAGGTTGCACCATAAACGACATCACAACCGGACACTTGAAATGTGCGGCAACTCCCAACTGAAAGTCATTGAAAAAATACCCAAAGAGGACCAAATCAAAGGTTTCCTCATCCATCAACTTGCGCATCATTGGATGATGCAAAGACTGATTGGTTGTGTTGTACATCATCTTGGTGATACCGACGAACTGCTTGAAGAAAGGCGACGGATTGTTGACGGTCTTGTTGAAAAACTTTTGCGGAAACGGAGGCAAGTCCAGCAGAATGTGTCGAAAGAGTGGGTTATTCCTTAAGAGCGGTGTTGTGGTCACGATGGTCATATTGTGACCTCGTTCAGCCAGAGCATCCGCAATGGCAGTGTGAATGATCAAGTGACTCTTGGGCGGAGATGTAAAGAGACCCAGTATGCGAGCAGCATCACACTGGCTGCAGAGAAGCACAGCAAAAAGAAAACTAAGGAGTGCCCTTAAAGACATAATTGGGCAACAGACGCGGTTGAAAACAGGTTCGCAACTAATTAAACAATCAATTTACAAGGGGAGCGCACGGGTTTGGGGAAACGGATTTAGCTGAATTTTTGCATAGTGGTAGAATACCATGCAGGTGCACTAACTGTAAAATAATAAAACGCAATACTCAAAAATAGCCGAGAAAAACGGGGTTAAAGTTTTTCCTAATACCTTATATTCAAGTTAGGCAACCATTATTTTCAACAATTCCGTGGTCTGGTGGTAGTGTTCTTCGCTAGTGGTCTCATGCACGTGGGTTCAAGTCCTACTGCGCGCACTTTTGCAATTTTTCATTTGCTTTTATTTTTTTATGCTTTTTTTTTTAGAAATTATTTTATCCATTGAAAAAAAAACTTATTTACAGAACAATGTTCGATAATCGAAGATAGTAGACAAGAAAAAGGGGAGGCTTACGGTTTTGCAAAAATAATTCCAATTTATTTGCTTTACCATATAATTATATACTATAATCGGATGCACAAGATCCTGAATGATAGCTATGGTAAAAGCACTGGAAACAAAAATTGAGTCTACACCAAGAACAAGAAACAAATGCCCCTTTTTTGCAACTGCAAGGTGTTTTCAATTGATGTGGTGAAAAACACACTTCATTTACATTTGAAAAAAAGTTTCTTGTTTCACAGAGTCCACTGGCATACCAGGCATATTTAAGCATGTCACAAAATATTGGCGCTGATAACTGATGGTGGACAATTGCGTGAATTTTAAAGCAATCCTCTCTTGAGTGAATTTCACAGTTTTGGTCCAGAAGTTCAGCGCAATTTTGGATTCGCTTGATGAAATTTTTGACTTGCCTATAGAAATACACGTCGCATGGTTGAACTAATGACGTGCATTTCGGAGGTATGATTTTTATAGTGCATGTAGGCATTCTTTCATCATCTTGGAATGTTTCGTCATATAATTCTGCCTTTGTCTGTCCTGTCCAAGAATCTATAAGTAACAGAAATTTGTTCTTCTGAACATATGGCATCAAACACTTCTCCAAAAAATTTGTATACAGCCCAGTTGTCAGTTTCCCTGATTTTGAAGATACAACTATAATATGATTATATTTTTTTATGTATTCCGCGACTTTTGTTTTGACTCTTGGTCCAAAATCTCCTGTAGGTTCTTGTAGGCATATAAAAACATAAGGTAATAATTTCCCGGATAATGTTACACTGTATTGTGCAGTATATGTGTGCGAAATTTTGTTCATGTCTTGTATTCTCACAAACACTGTCTTACACCCCTTTTGCGCCAAAGTTCGGTTATAATTTGATTGATATTGACATCCTGAAAATGTTATGGTAAGTCTTTAAGTGAAAACAGATAAATTATCACAAATTTTATATACCAGTTTGATCTGTGTTGATGACAAAGTCGCCATCAAAGTTGGATATCAATCGTTTGGTTTGAATACGAAACGTTTCTGCAGAGGCCAAAATTTCTTCCATAGTACATGCTTCTTTTTTTGATACAAATTTAGTGATTTTTCTTTGTCGAATATTATGTTTTCTTTTGAATGACACCACCCACCGAACTGATGCTTTAAATTGTAAGTCAGGGAACTGACTCGCCGCAGCTAAGGCCCATTGTTGTAAATTTCTTGTGGTTACTTGTTTATAATTTTGTCTAGCCTCAACAAATCGGTCATACGTCCAAGAATCTATTGAGGAGTATTTGTCATAAATAGTACCACCATGTTCAACATCTTTTTGCCATAATTTTAAATGGTCCAGTCGTTTTAAATGACTACATCCGTTTCTATGCAACGTTTCCAGTTTCCATGTTGGGTGAACTCTTGCTAATTGTAATACTTTGATCTTGTATTCTAGTGAAATAAATTCCTTGAATCTGCATTTTTTTTCAACGGGTACGTAATCATCAGAAATTTCACTTTTGACCGCTTCGAAATTTCCTTCTACGCATTCTTCTTTGTCATGAATCAATTCTTCATCGATCACGAACTTCTTATCGTTTAGCACATCCAATATGCAATTATACAACTCTGTGCCAATCAGCATAGCGTCTTCAGATAGTGCATCAGAAGAAGTTGTTGTGATTAAATTGTTTTGGATGAGCAAGCTCTCGCAAAACATTAATCCATCCTTTAACAATTGCTTCGATACATCGCTGTATATCCAACTATCAATAGTTTCCTCGTCACAACGCGAAGAAGTTGCTGGGTTCGATAACATTTTTGTATTTTTTTCTAACAATTAACCGAAATTCACTGCACAAATAAGAAACGTCTATTCGCGTTGGAGGTTTTACTACAAAGCAGACCTGGAACAGTAACATGGTTCACATTCTAACGGTACAGGGACAAAACATGTTGTACCCCCTTTTCCCCACTTTTTTCTGTATGATCCACATATGAATTACCTAGATAGTCTCAATAGTTATCATATACTAAAATAATGAACGAGTAAATAAATAAATAAATAATTAATTATTTATTTATAAATTTTTTCAATGGATAAAATAATTGCTAAAAAAAAAAATCATAAAAAAATAAAAGCAAATGAAAAATTGCAAAAGTGCGGGCAGTAGGACTTGAACCCACGTGCATGAGACTACTAGCGAAGAACACTACCACCAGACCACGGAATTGTTGAAAATAATGGTTGCCTAACTTGAATATAAGGTATTAGGAAAAACTTTAACCCCGTTTTTCTCGGCTATTTTTGAGTATTGCGTTTTATTATTTTACAGTTAGTGCACCTGCATGGTATTCTACCACTATGCAAAAATTCAGCTAAATCCGTTTCCCCAAACCCGTGCGCTCCCCTTGTTAGTCCAGTCGAAGAAATGGCAATTGATTGTATCTCGTATTCGCGAATAAAACAAATCATGGTACTTGTACTTATCATTCATTGTTGTTGTGATCGATTGAATAGCTTGCGAGTGCGTGCCGAAGCTTTACCCAAAATATTGCGAATGGAATTTCGTAAAAAAAGCTTTCATTGCTAGTCTTTTAGTATCTACATCGCGATCGAGTAATAAAAGCAGAAGGCGGATTGTTTGGGCTGTGGTGCCGCTCTATGAAGACGGGAATACAGACATTTTTTAAGTAACATACGATATCATTTTTTATTTCAAGGTAATGCGGCTTTTATTAAATTTTACGAGTTTCGAAATTGTTAGGAATTGAATTTTATTTATTTTTAATTCGATTGGTTTTGTTAAAGTTTATGATATTTTAAGTAAAGTTCAATTCTTTGTTTCGGAATGAAATCTAGACTCGATTTATATCAGAATCAATCGGACATTCAAGAAGGAAGGAACTGAAGTTCGAATGGAAAAATGTTCCTAAATTTTGTACTCCACATTTGACAACGCCTCTAACCTGAGGGGAAAATGCATCGAGCCGATCGCGGAGCATCGATTTGAAGCTCCATTATGAAAGAAGTAAAATCGAGCATAACGAACAAGTGTTTAAGAGAATAAGTTGGGTTTGCATCTCCGATAAATGTTGGTTTCGATTGCTCCGTGGTTGGTATCTGAATAGGGACGAAAAATTTGCAATCGACTTTTACAATTTACAATTCGCATTATTTTATTAGTTTTCAACTTAATATATCAGCATGTGATTTTTTTTTTATATTTGTGGAAAATTGCGTCATTTCATGTCATGTCATCTTCGAAAGACACGTTCTTGGAACACCAGCAGGACACTGATAATGTCGTGAACTTCTTCTTCTTGTGAACTCAAATAACTATCATACAACAGGTGAAGTAAAGTATTAAGGTGCTCACTTAACTCCAACATGTTCTTCGATGCCCAAGGCCTGTGGCAATAGAATGAATGAAGGTACTTTATTCCTGGAAACAAAGACATTTAGGGTAATGGAGGATCTGAGGGTTTTATATGGCTCAAGTGTTGCCTAAATTGGTCTAAACTTGGCATATACTTTAGCTTTGCCCAAGCAGAACTAGGCATTTAGCATCTGTTAAGCATAAGCAAAGTAATTTAAGGATCTGTGTGACAACTGTTTGGACGTGGATCAAATGGTCTAACACTCTCTCAGATAGAATGGGTTGATCCCAACCTATCCACTCTTCTTCTTGTGACGAGTACTGGCAGGCTTACTAAGCCTAGCTCGCGAAAATAACCACATCTACATATACTGAGGGGTAAAGCCTTTTTATCTCGACATTTCCAGCCATATTCACGCTAGGGGACAAAATAGTCTAATGCTGACGTAGAACGACATAAAAGACCTAATGCTAATCGTCCCCTGTGAGATCTTTTCAGTACACTGCCTAGAGGCTTACGAGCTGTTTTTTATACAACGATTGATCAATATCAATGCAATCTGAATAAAATACTCACACCACGCTCAAAATTAGTTCTCAAGGTCGTTCCGTTGAAAGCTTTACATAACAACTTTATAAAACAGCCTGTATAGAGCTATACAAAGGTTTGGCGTTTTGGACGTTCTGAACGTCCTCCTGTGCAAGAAGACTATATGGAATGATGATTGCGCCGACATTGTCGCCAACAATGATCCACTGATTTTCCCCTTGGCGGTGAAGGAGCATGAAGGAAAAGGCTCAACGATGAGCTATACATAAAAATAAAACTAATAAAGAATCTAACGGTATTACGATGAAAAATGTCATCGACAGAAAAAATTCTTGTAGGCAGAGCCGATGCGAAGGTCTAGCAGACATAGTATTCCATTACAGCTTAAAAAAAATATGTACTTTAAAAACATTATTTTGCTTTGTTTTGTTTGTTTTCAACAGCACTGTGCAATTCTCGAATCACACTTCCAAGTTTTATCGGATTTGAAAAATCAATTTTCACTTTTGTTTAAAAATCAGCTTTGGGCACTATCAATTTCGACACTTTTCGACAACGCGAAAACTATACTTTTGTGCTTGCTATCACTTTTGTGATTAAATTTATTTTCATGAAACCATTATGATCCCCAAATAAATCTTCTTATTGTCTGAGTCCTAATTATTTTCTTATAATCTGAGCGCTGCAACTGCTTTTGCACCTTACCCTGTTACATCATAAAAAGATTAAGACAAACTTTGGGACTCATATTTTTCCCCCCATTAAAAATGGACTCATGATTTGCATTTATTGATTTCATTTAATTAAGAAAATTAAATTATTATTTCAAAGCTGATAAGACTGATCATTTTTTGAAAAGTTTCTCTGCAATTCTCGGCAATTACGAAACCAACAAAAGACTGATCCTACAGAAATGCCAGGAATCTATAAGCCATGAGATTTTTCACACTTAAAAGTGACTGTGTTTTCTCTATTTTTATACCTAACGACTACGAGCAGATTTATAAGAAATATTTTTATCGAAAAGATTTCTGACCATTCGGAAAAATCAAAAATGAGACTTGTTTCTATAATGATTTGAAAATACATGTCTTCTGCATCAATTTTTCACTTATCATCAACGACATCGTTAATTATAGTAGAAATTCAATTTAATAACATACCACACATTTTATTTAAATAAAAACATAAAAAAAAATTGTTTTACAAATAACCGCCAAGACAATGGGAAAAACTCCGGACAACGTAATTAATCTAGACACGAACTGATCGCAACAAATATGGTATATAACAACTATCCACTTAGATGCGAAGGCCACAATCTCACAATCAGCTTCGATCACGGAAACTTCAATTAAAATCTTAAACTATATGCGAATTTAACATTAATAGACTACACTTCTCCCAAGAGGTATTCTTCGTTTAATCTCAGCGCTAGTGTAATAATCTGTGTTTTCATCGGAGCCAAGGTGGACAAAGTCCCTAATTACCCCAAAGTTAAAGATGTCTATGGTAACTTTCTGATGAAGACGTCGGATTTGGGTGTTCCTTCTTGATGACAACATAATTGTGCCCTCGTATGTCGCTAAACTCATCTTTGTCAATTCTGTCTAAACACTCATAAGCGCACTATTTACATCAAGTGCCCCTGGTGTTGAAGCGGACTTTTGCACTATTGTTCCAAGTATAGTATGATGTTGAAGAAATCGCATGACAATTGTCTTAAACGTTGTTTGACATCAAGTTGATCGGTAACGTCTTTGCTGTCCTTAATGGAGCAGCTTGACATTGATGAAAAGGTGGTGCCTGCCGATTTAGAGCTGCTGGATTCTTTCCAAGATTTGTTGTTTTGTTAATATTTTGTCGATGGTGAACATAACTGGTCAAAAGCTACACTGATATGGACCTATAAGGTTGTGGACGAACTGCCCAAGATGTTCACATTATACGGAATCAAAGATGTTATAGTTTTTTTCAGGATTAGGCAAACAATACTGAGGTTCCAATCATCGGGCATGCTGATCATAAGTTGTAGATAAATTGTTCCATACTCCTAACCAATTCATTGCCGCCGCTTTGAATTGTTCGGCTGTTAATCCGTCCGCTCAAGTGCAAGTGGCTTTTTTTTAGACATAAGTTAAGATATTGCTATCTTATCTTCGTCATTTGTTGGCCTGCGTCGTTCTCATCGAATAGGTCAGGCTGCTTACCAGCGAAATTTGATTCATCATCGCCGTTATACAGTGTTGGTTGTTCTTTGAACTTTGCAGGCTTCAGTTTGGGGTCTGTAACCCTGAGATAATTATTTTTCCTGTTATCCGGAAACTTACGAATGGCAGTAAATATATTCACAAATATTTTTTAGTCTGATATCTGAGATGAAAACTTGTCCCTTTTTTGACAGTTTTTTCGTCATAAAATTTAAACCACCCTGTCAAATTTACATATTCAGGTGATCTTTATGCACACACGCTCCGACTGAAACCAATTTGGATTCGAAAGCTCGATTTTTTATCGAGTTAGGCTGTACGAAAGAATCCGCACAAATGTACGTACGTAAACGAATTTTCGAAAGTGTTGGTGGCGGCTCTGATGACTGTTCTACGTTTTCGGTTTGCTTAAGTCCGCACTTTCGAAAGCAACTATAAATAGTGGTAGGGTTGACATTTCTCCAGGCCTGGAGAAATCATGATCATACCTATAGGTACCTTTTTCATTGCAGAAGAGAAAATAATTCTCTACGGAAGAGAGTTTTAGCATTTCGATATGTGCTGTGGGTGCAGTGACTATCTCACTTGTGTGTGCCTGCCCCTGCACCCGGGTTCAAATCCGGGTAAAAACACCTGGCATTTTTCACAGCTCCACTCTAGCGAGTGACTGACTATCACTCCGATGAGTAGAAACTGTCAAGAAAAGCTGCTGGGCCGTTTGGAGTCGGCAATAAACCCCGTCATTTGCGAAAAATGAAAGAAGCACACACAAATGGTGAAGCTAAGTCCTGGCCCTACAATCTTCTGCAGAAAAGCCTCTAGACTTCGCAGATTTCCTATTGTCTTAAATGTACTTTTAAATCGATTGTTTTATGTTTGGAACAAAAAATATTGTAAGGCCAACAAACGTTTTACATGGATTCTCCTCTACCGCTTCAAGGTTCTATCCAGCACTGAAGAGATAACTCCATGAAGACGTTAGAAGGCACAAAAGATTTGTGATGTAAATATACATTTATATTGTTAATTTATTGAGACAATAAACTCAAACACGGAGCTGTTTTGCCTGCAATTTATTTATCTATTTTATGACTTGGTCTAATTGTTGCAACCTTGATGTCGTTTTGGCTGAAAATCAAATCCATTAAACGTGGCCTTTTGGTCAATCTGATGGTAACAAATGGATTGTCAAAACGCTGGCGCTCCCTCGGCAGATTTTTTTAAATGTGATGGCGTGTCAGTTTTAATTTTAAATTTGAGAGCCACCCCTGATTTTCTGCAAATTTCAACAAATTAATAACACAAATCAAACAATAAAATAACCCACTTTAGCGTTTTAAAGAAGACTAGCCTGCGAACTCACTCATACATATGTATGCTTCATCATTATATATAGAGTAGAGGAAACCCGACTCAAACTATTGCCTACTGGCGGGCAAGATACTATTCCTTCGGAAGTTACTCTATTCCGAGGGGACCAATTAATATTGATTTCACTAAATTTATAATATCTTATATATCGTAAAAATAAAATTCTCGTATCACAGTGTTTGTAACCGAACTCCTCCGAAACGGCTTGACCGATTTATATGAAATTTTGTGTGTTCATATATTCGGAAGGTCTGAGAAGAGGTTGTAAACTATTTTTTGTACACCTCAGAGATGTGGGTATATATGTGCCCCCATTTATTAAAAGCGATATAGGTACTGTAATAATCTTCAACTCTCAGTAGTCAATAACTGATCAATGATTAATCGATCATTTATCCCCGCCAGTCGTCTACCGGCGTCACTTCTCACCCATCAAACTGCACGGAGTAGGGATGAGAACGAAGCCGGTCTCCTGTCTTTCTCCCACAAACATTCTCATAAATTGATTATTTAATAATTATTTATTAGTTTGTTTATTATTAAACGACAATTAATAATTCTATTGTACTCAGTGCGAGAAAAATTTTGTGTGAATCATTTTGAGTTAAAAGAGAAATATACATGTATGTGTTTTATGATTATGAAAGAACAAATACATTATTAGTATACGGTACGGTAATTTGATCTATTTATGTGTGTGATCTACAATACAACGAATAATGTCAGCGAAACACAAAGGGGCCAATATGGGCCGTCAAACGAATAAAACTACGTACAATTTATATCCAGTTTGTTGGCTAATGACGGACTAACCAAATATATCGTAAGCTTCATTGCACTTAGAGATTGATATTGTTTTTTTTGAATTGATAGGAACTTTTAAGAGATATAATCTTAATTATATTAGTTAAGTTAATAATGCACAATGTATTAAACATATTATTGAGTGGTGTTTTGTTATTTTATAGGCCGTCATCGCCAATAGCCAACTATTCCTCTTTCAGTCATAGACCTCATCCCCACGCACTTACAATAAGTTAGTTATTTTTTATCTAACTACCATAATATTCACAAGATATAATTAAATGGCAAAACAACGTTTGCTGGGTCTGCTTGTTGATTAAATAAAATTTCAAATTATCGGAATTCGACTGTCTACAACTCTTTTTAGTGGTGTCGAGCTTGACGTTCAAAGTTCACGAATTAATGACTCTAGTTCGACTGTCACTGAAAAAACATTGTATTTTTCAAATTTTAGGACGAACCACATACTGCTGACCAAAACTTCATTTCAAATGTCGCAAAAATAAATTTCTCACCTGTATAGGGTTTTTTGCTGCCGTTCAGTCACAATCGGCATGAATATGTTATCAAAAAGAGTAACAATAAGAAAGCTCTTCACTCTATCCCAGAATCCCATCGGTTGCTCTATACCACCAAATATATTTGGAACGTAAGCTACTTCCGGCTGATTTCCAACCATATCGTTAATGACCCGAATGGGCTGTATCATAAAAGATACGATAACTGGACACTTGAAATGTGCTGCCACACCTAAGTGAAAGTCATTCAGGAAATATCCCAAAATGACCAGATCAAAAGTTTCATTTTCCATGAGATCCTTCATCGCTGGATGATGGAAGCTACCATTTGCACATGTTGTGATCTTTTCCACAAGAGTCCCAAACCGTTTATAAAATGGTTGCGGATCATTCACCATTTTAGTTAAAAAGTCCTGCGAAAATCCGGGAACTTCAGCAAGAACTTGCCGGTACTTGATGTTCTTCTTTGGGATTGGTATTGTTGTCACCACTGTTGCTTCATGACCTCTCTCAACCAAAGCGTCAATTATTGCTGTGTGGATGAGCAAATGGCTTTTCGATGGTGCAGGAAAAAGACCTAGAATTCTCGCAGAATCACATTGCGTCACGAATATCACTGATAACAAAAATAAAAACAAATTTCGGCCCATTGCGGGTATAGACGTTCGACCCGAAGAATCACAAGTGTAAAACTGAATTCTAGTTCTTAAAATAACCCACCAGGCCCCCGATAAGAGCAATAGACACACAACTATTTCCATGCTGAGTTGTGAGCGGCAACGTGCTCGCCATACACAATTGAGCACCATCACTGTGACCAAAAGCTTTATACGAATTAATTGTATATTTTATTGAATGACGCATGGACATGACGTTGTTTTGTTATTATGTTCGTAAGGAACGATGTTTGTTGTTGCTCTCTATCGCAGTACTTATCTCCTTCCATCTCACTATTTCTAAACGAGTAAAGGCTTATCCAAAAATAGATGCCGGAAAGTTAAAGTACAAACTCTGAGGTTACGAATTGAATACAATTATCTACTTGTCGATTCTCTTCGATTCTGGCAACAATTAATCATTCTTGCGTTGATGATATATCAGAAAATTTTTCAATTAAGAAATTCAGGTCTGTTTTTAGGGCTCCGTACCCAATGGTTGTCAACGGGAAATTAAATTAATTAAAAAAGTAACTCAACTTAACGAAACCCTTCATCTGCGTGTTCAATTCACACTTCTAGGTTTTTCTTTTTGTGCATTTGGTAAAGCATTTGCGTAAACTTTCAAACAAACCCAAGATTAAATATTTATAATGATAAGTCCGTAGATTTCGGAAATTCATATTTTTAAAAAATAAGACCAAAGCTTAACCTCCTCTCAACCTAAGCTCCCTGCAATTAGTACACTTATACCCGAGAACACCCGCAGTTTCTTCTTTCCTCAAAATTAATTATCCCACGATAAACAGGCCGTCACGAGGAGCTTAGAAAAATTGTATACTTCTAGCTCTTGATGCAAACTCCAGACCAAGCTAAGTAACACCCCTTCCGCAAAACCAATTCGCTTGCATGGATTATACGTTTCGAGTGAAGATATGGTTCTAGCTCAGAATCTGACCTTATCTCTTAAGTTAATTCTGGAGACCGTGCAAAGAGTGCACCAAAGGTCAAGGCGCAAGAATGAAGGACTTTAAAGAGTCTCAACTTTATGGAGTCTTAACATTTATCTTTCATTATTTCGCTGGTACAGATAATATTCCCCCTCGCTCCTGAAATGTTGTATTTCCTCACTTATAAGATTTTTCATCTGTCCTGCTCCTTTTCCGACAAGATGGAAAACACCATTCATAATGCCCGTCCAAGGAATAGGATATTATTCTCTCGCCATTAGGACCGATTTCAATATTTTTAAGCACATGAAAAATGACAAATCGTCAGCTTGTGAAATACAGCGATTAATGGAATCTTCTTACTGAAAGCCAGTACGTTTTCCGTCGAAAAAAATCGACTAGTCATCTTAACCCACAGGTGAAAATAAGATTGTTGCGTTTGACATTGCATTGAGGATCCATGATTCTCCTCTACAATGATTTTAAACCAACAATCCACCAAATTAATTTTGGTATGCCTCCGGGCTCCGTTTGGTCTCCGACTCTTTTTGCTTCTCATTCTATTAATCTTAATCCTTCCGCTTATGGACGTGCTTAATCAGATGTTAACTTAGCATATGTTTAGCTCTCATCACATGCGTCCACATTTGCAAATTGATGACTTTTCTCTCGAAAGCGTCATAGATGGCCAACAACTTTTCATCCTCCGGACGCCAGTTTTAGTAAAAATGATGCGGAACATAAAGGCTCAAGCGAACCTAGGTTTGCTTTTTTATATCCAGCGTATCTTTGTTTCAAGCTCGAAGAAAACTACCATATCCGGGCATACGCTTTCACAGTCATCCAAATCCTATCTCTAAAGATATTTCCAAAAACAGTGTTCCAATAGTATTCCCACTTTCAGGATTTTTAGACAAAATTAAATATAAAAATTAATATAAACAAAAACTTACTCACTTGTAATATGTCTTTTGCTGTCGCTCGGTTATTATTGGAATAACAATATCTTCGAAAAACGTAACAAATATGAAGTTTTTTACTCTATCCCAAAATCCCATCGGCTGCCTTGCACCAGCAAACAGATTTGGCACATAAGCTAGCTCTGGCTGATTCCCAACCATTTCGTTGATAATTCGCACCGGCCGTATCATGAAAGACACAATCACGGGACACTTGAAATGTGCCGCCACCCCCAGTTGGAAGTCATTTAAGAAATATCCCATAATCACCAGATCAAAAGTTTCATTTTCCATGAGCGTCTTCATAGCTGGATGATGCAGGCTCCCATTGACACATTCGTTGATCTTTCGCGACAAAGTTCTAAACCGTTTGTAAAATGGCTGCGGATCATTTACCATCTTGGTTAAGAAGTCCTGCGAAAAACCAGGAACTTCAACAAAGACATGCCGGTACTTGGTGTTCTTCTTTGGAATTGGTACTGTAGTCACCACTGTTGCTTCATGACCTTGCTCAACCAATGCATCGATGATTGCTGTGTGCACCATCAAGTGACTTCTTGATGGTGCCGTAAAGAGACCGAGAATTCGCGCAGAATCACATGTCGATGCGAATACCAACCACGAAAAAATTAAAAAACAAACGCCCGCCATTGAACGACGTACAACTCAACGAACCGCATTCGGATAACTAAATTGGGATTGCAGAAGCAATCCAACAGAACCCAATCAAAATGAATCGAAAATGGACGCATACTCGTATACCTTCAGACTGGTTTATAAGTGCTTCATGAACTTAGCTTGCGACGTGCTCTCCATACTCAATTGAACATCGACAGTGTGAGCAAAAGTTTTATCGCGGATGCGTTATTCGAATGATGGACCATGTCGCATGAACTTTTTTGGTTTTACTTTTGTGGGGTGTAATTTTTGTTTTAAGCTATAAAAAAAGAAGTACTGATGACGGCTGTGTCGAAAAATCGGATGCAATCCAATGTATAAAACAATCAAGAGTATTATGACAAGACCTCATGTTTCCCCAATAAGTTCATGCTGGTAACATTTGGTAACAACAACCAAGAAATTAAATATAACTGCAAGAAACTTATAAGTTCCAGAAATCAACGCAAAAACATTTTGGAGTACGATCATAATTCCCGCCAAAAGTCACAGTAATGAAGCACAAATATTTTACTCTTCATTGTATTTCGTATTGTTCTGTTTAAAGAAAAAGTGACAGATTCGAGACTGCATTCTTGTTGGCTCTCGTTATTATCACTTGAAGTTCGGTATATAAACCTTTTGAGGACTCCGAATGGCCCCAGAACTTTTTTCACATAGAAATACTTTTAGGGAATCTTGAACGTCTCATGAAAACTTGGGAAGTGAAAAAATACCAGATCCTATTCCCTGATGATTCAGCCATTGAGCCGCGCGATCCCATCTTATTGGAATGGGTATCGTATAAGGATGAAAATTAGTAGAGTAACAGTGCAATGTATTCTCTAATGCACTTCGAAATATTCAACATATTAATTGCCATAAGGTTCCGCTATAATAATCTATTCGATATTTTAATCTGTTCGCGTTAAAACGTTGATTATTGCGAAAACAAATTCATCAATCAATTATCAAGTCAATACTTTTGTTTCAATCTTGAACATCCTCACTCAATTGTTCATGAAATCAAACATCAAAGTCTCTCACTTTTCAAAACAAGTTCCTCAACCGATTGATACTCTAAACGAATTTGGGAACATGCGCAATCTTAGCTTTTCGTAGATTTACAATTCCTGTATGGCCAGGCAGTAGAAGCTTATTTTATTCTAATTTCCTCGCTCTCAGGAGAATGTTACAACCTTTATTATGCATTTTGACAGAGTGAGCAGACGAATTAGAATAAGAACCAAAAGATTGCGCAGTGGTTTGAAGCACAGCTGAATTTTGTATCCTTTTGCACCTTAGTGGTGTCAAAATAAGGACGGCAGGAAGCCTTTTTTGCATTTGCCCGATTCTTAGTATTTTATTCGCCTGAAAATGGTATACTAGCACGTGCTTTTCGAAGGTTGCGTCATCAGTCTGTTGTGAGTTTTATACTTTCATAGTAGAGCCTATGATACCAATTTCACTACAATACAGCCATTAACCTTACGTCGTTAATTTGATGCGAATGTCAAACTATTACTGAACAAGATTGAAATATGTGATATAACGACTGCAGAGCAGCGCATTCCCCACTTAAAACGAGTCAATAACGCTTCTTTGTAAACAATATTATCTCAAAAAGTTAATCACCGAGCCATTGAAAAGAGCTGGGTGTAGTGACTATTTTTATTGCACTGCACACATTCGATGACAAGCATCCACTTAAATATTGCAGCGTCAACCGAACAAAAAGAATTCTGTTTACTCGCGAGTCATGCTTCTATCGACGTCATTTTATTATGTAACATGAACAAATGTTTCTTTATAAACTTGTTTAGATCATTCACACAAATACAAATCAAAAGCATACTCACTCATAGAAACGTCTCTGCTTGCGTTCGAACACAATTGGAATTATGATCTCCTCGAAGAAAGTGATAAATACAAAATTCTTCACTCTCCCCCAAAACCTCATCGGCTGTCTTTCGCCACCGAAAAGGCTAGGTACGTAAGCCACCTCTGGCGGATTCCCCAACATATCATTTATAGTTCGTAAAGGCTGGACCATAAAAGATACAATTACAGGACACTTGAAATGTGCACCCAACCCTAGTTGAAAGTCATTGAAAAAATATCCCAATATCACCAAGTCAAAGGTTTCCTTCGTAACGAGTTCTTTCATAGTAGGATGATGCAGTGTACCATTGGCACTTTCGGCAACCTTATTCGTCATAGTCCCAAAACGTTTGTAAAACGGCTGCGGCTCATTTATGATCTTAGCTAAGAAATCTGGTGGGAAACCAGGTACATCGAGGATAAGTTGCCGGTATTTTACATTCTTGTTTGGTATTGGCAACGTTGTAACCACTGTCACATCGTGACCTCTCTCAGCTAAAGCGTCAGTGATGGCTGTGTGAATGATCAAGTGACTTTTGGACGGAGCCGTGAAGATACCCAGAATTCGGGCGGATTCGCATTTTAATATGAAAATCGCCGGCAGCAATACCAATAAAAAAAATAAAGCGTCAGTCATCGCTACACGCCCGACACGACCGAGCACTAAAGAAGAACTAAAGCTATTTCTAGATTTTGCAAGCTCTTCTGAAAGTCACTTCAATCTGATTCTGAACACAAGACAAGAAATACTCGCACACATATCTCAATAATTGCGCTTACAACGTGCTTGTCATACTCAACTGAACATCAACAGTGTGACCAAATTGTTCGGCAAAATTCGATCCAGAAATTCTAATCGAAGGGTACCACGCCTCCTAAGAATATGCAACACTATGATTTTTTAATTCTGGATTTCTTATAGTATCACACATACATATATATGTACGAGTAAGCCAAAGAAAATAATAGCTCTATAACGGTTTAATTTAAATTCCAATTAGAATAAGGACTTCACGATTAAATAAGTTTAAAAGATAAGGAATAAAAACGATCGCAAGGTTTAAAAATTTGATGCTCATTCTACTTACAGTAGAAATGTGTCAATCTATGATTCTTAAGCGTGCCGCTGAAGCAAGAAATTGGTATAAAGAAGGGATTGGAAAATATTGAAAAGTAAGAAAAAATGTAACTAAACATTGATTGTGCCTTAAATGCGTAATCAACACACACAACGTCATTCAATGTTTACATTTTTCTCCATTTTGCAACTTTCTGTCTTAAGTTATTTATTGATATGCTTGCATATTTTAGAAAGTTGTTACATTGCTCCATGAACCTAATTGTTTACTTTAGGCGCTAAGTTGAGTTGCGATTTCATGAAGCGGGACATTACTAACGAGGTGGCATACCTTGCCCAACACCTCAATATCCACATCCTTGCGGCCTTCAAATCAATAAACCCTTGCAATTAACCCAGCAAAAAAAATTACTCTCCTTGAGCATTCCGAACTAAGCTACCGCCAGAGTTGTACTTAGGATTGAAATGAGGATTTCATGGGAAATCCTTATTACAAATCTAGCTACAAACACAAGAGATAAGAATGGAAATTGAAATGTTTTTTTCAAAAGCTCTTATGAATATCTAAGCTCTCCTACAGAAAGAAACACTTAATCCGTAACCTTGAAAATCAGCAGACTCATAGCTTAGTTTAAATTAAAAATCGATGAGCAGAATACCAATTTCTTATGGATGTAATTACAAAAGTACTTCTTACATTCCGCAAAGCAATAAGGAATTAGAACAAGAATCCACGTTAAGCTAAATTGTAATTGAAAACGATGAGTAGAAAATTTCGATTAGATATATACCCGCAGGTCCAAAGGATTTGTAAGCATACTCGTAGTACGTGCCACAGAGATACGATGTCGGTATGAATGTTGAAGTAAGTACCTTAAACGTAATGAGCCTAATTGTATATATTTTGAAAGTCGGAACTACACCTCACAAGCGAACTTTAACAAAAAAAAAACGGCCAAGTGCCTATGATGCATGCAGAGCGCGCAGAAATATTAGAGGATAAATGCACAGATTGTGTTGTGTTTGAAACGCAGATTCACTAGTTTTTTTGACTCAACTGTCCATGAAACCAGTTCATTTTTTGGTGTTTGATTTGATTTTAATAAATTTTTCATTCATGTATTTTCATTACCTACTTCTAGATATGTTTGGGTCCCTTTGAAGCTTTATAATTTTTATTGTTTTAGCCGCCTCCATAGTAGTAAACAACCTTTGCAAATTGCATTATACTTCAGAAGATACACTTCGTTGAAAGACGTACTGACAGACGGGCGGACAGCGGAAGTTAAATAATAGAATTCCGTGTGAACCCTTTACTAAGAGCTTTACACTCTTGAATCCATTTGTTATAAGATGATTATGAGACCTCGAGCCCAGGTTTCGGCTCTGGTACGACCTCATCTCCGAAAATATATTTTATTAAGTTAATAAGATTAGAATGAAAAGAAGAAAACATGGCCGCTAATTATAGTTTCGATTTAGTTTTCGATAATTTATTGTATTTGTAATTATGTCAAACGTTACTTACTGGCGCGCAAATAAAAGTAAGCTTCACCATTTTCTAGTGTAAAAATAAAACCCAAAATTATAAGGTGGAAACATTTGTTTTTTGAGCCGAGTTTAACAAGTTCAAAGGGGAAAACATTATTTTCCAAGTAAAGAACATGGATTGTGCTCGAAAAAAAAAACCGTTGGCCTGTTTTTCAAAGTGAAATTGGATATTCCAGGGACTTCTGAACTTCATTTCGTGGCTGTAGCTTAAGGCCTGCTTTAATCTGGCTTGTTTATTGATGTAACCAAAGCATTTAATATGGTCGATCACAATATTCTTCTCAGCAAACTTGAAGGGGCGGGAATTCGCGGGTTGATGCTTGATTGGTTTAGATCATACTTAAAAAAATAGATCTCGCAGAATGAGGATTGATGATGTAAGGAGCGATCTTAAAATACTCAACCTAGGGGTACCCCAAGGGTCTGTCGTGGGTCCGATCCACTTTCTGGTATACATAAATTCGCTCTTCTTACACCGTTTTAAAGGTGTTCCAACTGCTTATGTGGATGATGTTGACTTTTCATATGGATCAGAGAGTCGTATCGACATGATATCCGACATTATATGGGACCTCGACTTTTTGAAAATTTGGTTCTCTAAACACAACTTGATTTAAAGCTCCAAGACTAAAGTTATGTTTTTTTTTAATTTATCCCAAGTACCCGACTCTGGCATTAATATTTATTATCTTGCTCCAGAATGCCAAAGATTCAAACTTGCATGTTGCTTCTGTCCGTCTGGTTGTTCTACTCCTTCTTTTTCTGACTGCCTGAATTGTAGCGATAAATGTTTTCTGATCGAAAATGTCAAAGAATTTAAATATTTAAGACTTACCTTAGATCCAAGACTGAGCTTCTCGAATCATGTAGAAGCTTTAACGAGCTATTTTCGCTGCACGCCAAGGCACTTCTTCTATTTAAAAAACATATGTTCAACTAACTTATTCAAAATTTAAAACTATGGTGTTTTTCATCCGAAGCTAGAATAAGGTATCGCTTGTTTGGGAGGCACTTACAAGAATAAAATACAACCTCTATTGGTCTTACAGAAATATGTTATAAGAAAACTGTGCCGCAAACCAACTAGACATCATACTTTCCCCCTGTTCTTTAAATTAAAAATTCTTCTTATCCGAAACGTGTATTGTTTTAAAGTTTTGAAGATCTTCTTTATGAATTCTACTTATGGTAATTTTTATAATATTTCATTCATACGTTTTTTAATATACTTCCTCAATCATATAAGATGATCTCTTCAATAAACATTTTTTCTCAAACTTGTAAAAATTGTCTTCTTATTGTCTTCTTATGTTTGACTTCGCTGGCATAGAATCTATTCTTATTGGATTTCTGGTGTAACTAATGAAATAACTTTTTTCTTGAATTTTTGTTTCTTTTAATAATTTGTTTATGCAAAAATTATTAATATTTTTGTTTTTTTTTTCTTCTTGAACTTTAAATTACTTTTTATATTAAAAAAAAATAATATTGTGATGACACCCATTGTTTAATTAAATGAAATTGAAATGTATAAATAGCATTATGGCAATCAACGCTTTTTTAAGACTTTGTATGAAATTATTGAATGCCAAATGAATTTCTTATTTTATTTAATTATAAATCTTATGAATTAATTTATAAAAGAGTTGTTGTACAAGAAATTTATGAAATAAAAATAATCGAAAATAATTCGGTCAACTTTTACGAAGCCTTTATTTCAAATTCGCACATGATTGATCTTTAATTTTTAAATTGAAGAACGAATTTCTACAACTTTTCCACCCGTAAACTAAAAGCCAAAAAAATTAGATCACCTTTACTGATCGGAGCGGAAAACAAATGGCCAGGCAGACGTTTTTCTGCTCTTTCCGGTTGCTTGAACAATTATTTTGTTTTCGTAAAAGTGTGGTGTTTATTGATGGAGTCTCAAAAATATTTAGAAAACTTCATTTCTGCGGTTTGCATCATTTACGCGTTTTTTAACATTTCGAAGGGGGTTCATAGTGTCCCCTTGTCACGCTACAGTTTTACCTGCTGTCATTCGAAGCATTATGATTTCCGATATATGCATTATTTTCACTGGAGAACAAATTGTTCAGACTGTTTTCGACTGCTGCGATGCATGTTCCCCCAAAAAGAACACAAAGGCAACAAGGCTCCTTGTACAAATAACTGATGTATTTGTGTTCCGTCAATTTTCCTTCAAGCAGATAATCAAGAATGGCAATATATAGATAGGGACTGAAGATACTGCCCTGCTGTACACCGCCATGTACATGGGTTTAGAGTTGTCATTCGAATGACGGCAAAAGGAGAATCATTAAGGTTAAGGTTAATGATTACCGGATATCAAAGATTTAGATTCTGGGAAAGCAATGCTTCCAGTTAGATGGTGCTACCTGCCACACAAGCCATCCAGTAAACCAAACAGCGAATGGAGCTGTCGGTAGCTATTGTATTAAAGATCAATGATTTTAAAATAATATTCCTGAAGAAGTTAATATAATTATTGAAATAAACAAATGCAGACATTCATATAATGCTAACGACATAATAACAACTGCACTTTAATCACACACGTCCTTCCCTTGGTTGGAATTGAAATTTTGCAATGATTTTGCTGCCCGTGGTGGCCACATACTTATGACTCATAGTCTACTCGTACGAGTATACAATTCGAAAAACATTGGTTAAGTAATACCTATGGTATAATACTTGCTCCAGTTAGAAAATAAACAACTTCGAAGCCTTAACCTTAAATGCTTGGAACGCCAACAGAGACACACTGACCCGCTTTTTCACTCTACTTCATCACATAAATTCTACCTCTTCCATTTGTTGGCTCCTGCTACATTGCACAACACTGCAAGCAAAAACAAAGTCCTTACTTGTCACTCGGTGCTTTTCAGTGGAAATGGGCACAGGATTATCACGGATTACATAAGACTCAAGTACATGCCATCGCCTGTGTGCCAGAAAAATTTCATTTTCCAAATGAATCTGAGAAGTATCTTCATTTGCAAAATGAGAGCGAATGAAGCAAGTGACACAAAAGAACGAGCCTAATTCAATTCACAGTATCCACAAAGAAAAACGTTCACCTTTATTGAGTCGAGTCGATTCACTTTGATACTTCCACTCCACCTTTGTTCCTGTTTTGCAGCACTCACTAATTTTCCATCAACCATAATTTGTTCATTTAAATCTTTAATTAAACACGAAGGACGCGGTTCTCGTTCTACTCGCTAGAAAAAGGACGAAAGGAGTGAAAACGAGAAAGCAATACAAAGCCAAGGACTATGGCCCGACTGATTTGCAATGAATTTGCCATTAGGTTACAGTTAAAAGGGAATGGTTATACGGTAGGTGTCGTGGCACGTCTTCCACCCAATCCAGTAACAATCCACCAGGATAACAATTTTCTTCGTAGATTTTTCGTTACATATTTATTTTATTTTTTTGCGCCTTCCTTCCGCAGAGGGTAATTGGTTTTTGTTGTTGTTGGTGTGTTGTCTCGGGGATTGTAAGTTTTAATTAAGTGTTGAGTTTGAAGGTAAACGTACAACACACAAGCAGCCCAACAGCGGAAGTTTGCGCTAATTTCTACTGTTGGCAAAGGATAAAGATGCCCTCAAATAGCCGAGAGTTAGGAGAAGAACACAAACAGGCAGAAGCTCAGACGCAGGCTATATTATTATGTACATCTTGGGAATTTATGCCAACGTGAGTTAATCAATTTCGATTCTAATCGAGCGTGTGTTAACTTTATTTGCATTTTAATGAAAATTGGCAAACTGCCGGCAGGCCACAAAAAAAGAGTCCTGCAAACGGGTACAATTAACAACCAAGGTTAATTGACTTTGTTCAAAGTTTGCAGCAAAAGTGCGTGCCATGATGGTGGATAAGACGCAACTTTAGCTTTATTGATAAATCAAAGGGCAAAGTTGTTGAGTGTTTAGGGTGCATTGTATCCATTCCTCAAACACAACACAATCGAAATACAGAGTATATGTTGACTGAATAAAAAACATCGCTCCACCCCACTTTTGCGAGTTACAATAAATCTCAAATTGACAATGATTCCACAGGACAATGCAGGAAAGGATTTCACTGTCACAAAAACACGACAATATGTATCAATCTATCTATAGGCAGCTCCATTCAGGATTTTATTACATTTTTTTTTTCGATTCAAGGAAATATATATTCCAATCCCTTTTCACAACAACACCGAACGTATGGGATGGAATTTATTGAATTATATATATCAAGGATCAGAATCCGATATTCAAATGATGTACGGTGACACCACTTTTAAACGGATGCCACGAACACGAATACAAACAAAACAAAAGGCGAATGTGATCCGCAACCTTTCAATGGTATTATTGTTAACTAAACAGTACACGCCAATTGGGTTGAGTGAATGTGGGTCTGAGGTTGCCTACTGTCTTTTCGCGTTGAGCGTCCTTATTTTCCAATAAAACATCGTTAGAGAATACAAGATTTACTCTCTTGTCGATACTTGATGTTTGTAGAGGCTTTTGCGATGGATGGTTGCCTTCTAAAAGGATTCTGTAAATCCTTTGGACTGGGGATCAAATGTGATTTATCCTTGGTTGTTTCCTCGTTTATTTTCGTTTTATTAAACTTGTCATCTGCATTTGCTTGGTGTGGGATTTAATTCCCAGTATGACATCTTCAAATGGAAAATTCTCCAATATGAAATTGAATTTGCAAAGAATCCTTTTCTTTATCGAATTGACACAAATTGGATATTTCGTTGAATGACTTACTCTCGACATAGAACTTAATTTGTTCGAAAAGCACTTTCAACCGATTTCAATAAAGTCAAAAGTCAATATTGCGTTAAGTTCATTGCATCAATAACATCCGGAAATCACTCATCCTCAAATTCTAAAGATGAAGGGTATCAAATGTACGAGTAATAAAGTTATTTAACAAAAATAAAAGTGAAGCTCAATTCCAACTCTAAAGAAACGGCTAAAAGAAAAACCTGGAAAGCCTTTTGTGAATCAACTCGCCGCCAGACGGAGTAATATCATCTTTTAGGGGCCCACCATTCCTAGAAATATCCCCTATCGTACTGTACCAGTTACCTCTTGGCTAAGAAATATAAGAGGAAGAAAAATTCTTGCATTAAAAAACAATTCGCAAGCGATCACTTTCTGTTACAAGTGGGTTTTTACAGTGTCTAAATTGAAGAAATGTTCCTTTCCAATTAAAAGGCGTTGTCAATAAGCAAAACCTCTGTAAAACTCCTGAGCAGCGTCGATGGAGCTACTTCTACGTTACCAGCGTGTTTGAAAGGCCAGCTTTTTAAAAGATCGAAACGTATTCAATATAAGAGAAGAATGATGTGGAAAAACGAAATCAGAAATTAACTTCAAGACATGAATAAAATTCAAATTCATTTAACAGCAGAGTGATTAATTCATTTTTTACAGACACCACTGTTAAGTGCTTTTCATGTATCGGTTTGTTTCGAGGTGAAGTCATTCCATCCTCAATGTGGTTTCTTGTTGTGGTTATTCATACTCGTCATCGGAAAATACCTTTATGGAAATTGAAGTTATGAAGAAGGAGCCAAATTCTAGTTAATTCTCACAAGAGGGGTTCCGCGCCTCCTAAAAGGTTTTTTAGTTCTCATTGCATCGCCCACATATATGAACGATTAAGCAAACAAAGTAAAACATCCACATTGGTTTACTTGTAATTCCAATGAGAACAAGAACTTCAAGATGAGAAATTAAAAATTTCAAACAAATAAGGGCTTAATACGATGACAAGATTCAAAGATTATTTGATAAAGACTTACTGCAGAAATGTGTGAATCTATGATTCTGGCATTTTTTTAACAAATTCATTCGAGGAATTTTTTTTAATTATTTTTTTCTTGAAAATTACATTGTAATTAATTTTTTGCAAATGGAGAAAAATGCCGCCACGTTGGGACACTTCATTGATTGGGCAAAAACATTTTGAAATTCGTTCCACAAGTTCCCAACGAATGATCTTTTCCAAAATGTTTTTGTTTCTCATTTTTAACTTCCCATCAGGAAGTTCTTGTAATCGGTCCGATTTTCGAAATTCAAAATTTTTACATTTCTCCACGTTTGGCGGTCCCAGTAGTCGGATTCCATCATTTTTAGAAAGATGTCTGTGTGTGTTTGTGTGTACGTACGTACGTTTGTGCGGATTCTTTCGTACAGCCTAACTAGAGAACAAATCAAGCTATCGAAGCCAAATTGGTTTCATTCGAAGCGCGTGTGCATAAAGATCACCTGAAAAGCTTTTGGTTAAGTTCCACAGGGTGGTTTGAATTTTATGACGAAAAAACTGTCAAAAAAGGGACAATTTCACTTCTGCAATTAAAATCAATTTAGTTTTCCAATAAAAACAGTTCAAAATTAATTAAATTTATAGTTGACATCTATCTTATCAGATAAAAAAATATGCATAAAAATATACACTGCCGTTCATAAGTTTCCGGACAAATTCATATAAATTTTTTTTTGTTCAATTTTAATGCCAAAAGTTTCATCACTATTAGGTTTTTTTAGCCAATTGACTGAACTTAGTAAGTTACTAACTATAGAGATTACCAAAAAGACTAAAACAGTATTTAGTTGGGGGCATTTCATATATTGATGTGACCCTTTCTCTATTTCCTGATCCAAATTTTCACGGAAGTTCTTGAAAAATTGTTTCAGAAATGTGAATCCTGTAAGTCTTTCCTATTTTACATGACTGAAAATGACGTCTTCAACACTAACACATGGAAACATCCTTAGAAAATTATGGAGCCACCAGATTTTTCAAAAACTGCTCGGCTGTAGCATGATGCTTTTTTATCGTAATAATATATTAGCAAAAACAAGCTTATGGTGCAACTTAAATGAGGCATTTGAATTCAAAGAAAAAGCATCGAGAGAAAGCTAAATGATAAGGTTAAAACACATGGCTAAAACCGCAATCAAAATCCAAATTCTGGTCACAAATTTAACTTTTTCTCATTTCAAAACAACTTTCTTAACTTTTTTTTTACTAGAATAGTAATAATTTGTAAGTGACGTTTCAGTGTAAGCTCAGATCAATTTTAACTTACTTCTGGATGTCTGTCCCTAACAGGTTTAAATACTTTATTGGTGAAGTTGAAAAACAAATTCAAATTCCAAGGTAAAAGTTGTCGTAATATAACTCACAATTTGACACATCTTATCTCAACGTAGAGTTCTTTGCTCTTAAAGCAATGCCTGTATGCCACTATGTGCCTACAGGAGACTTGCTAAGATTCTGTGTCGTTGGTCCTATATTTTTTTTTAACTTGATTTGTTATAAGTTGGTTATTTTGGTCACACACAAAACAATTTCAGTAACAATCTGATTTTACAATTTGCATTCTTTCGGCAAACAAAACTCCCGCACAAAGCAAAAGCACTTTGGTCACTAGGAAAATAAGCATTAAATGGAATTCAGAAACTACCCTCTCTTGTTTTCTATTGACCAGAACAATAAATGCAATCGGCCGTAAGTTGGAACAAACAGAATGTAAAACAGCTAAATGCGAGAAATATGCTGTAGTAGTAGTAGTTTTAATTTCGTGCACAATATTCTCAAGTATGAGAAAAGCGCGATCGACGATGTTGGCATATAAAGAAACAGGAAACAGGTTCGAAAAAACAATTATCTCAGGGTTACAGACCCCAAACCAAAGCCTACAAAGTTCAAAGTGGAAAAATCATAGTCGAATTGCAGTCAATGCTGAGGACTGTATTAGACGACGCAGGCCAACAGCGTCTACCCGACCTAGACGAAATAGATAGCAATAACATATAAGCTAAAATCTAATAAAGCAACTTTAGCTGTCGAACTTTTCAATGCGACAGCAATAAAGCATCAAAGATGAAAATGGAATCTCAGTATTGTTTGTCCGCTCTTAAAGAAAGGAGACCATCTTAACTGTGCCAATTGTAGAGTCCACCATAAACTAAATATAAATATATCGGCAGATAGTTTCTGTTTCGTCCACAGAGACGAGATGTATGAAGCCATGTCTAGGTTTGGCATCCCATCCAAGCTTGTCCTTTTGTACAATAGGGCAAAAAGAAATATATGCTGTCATCAAGAAAGGACACTTAAATGCGACTTCTGGTTCAGAACGTTAACATAGACAGCTATTATTGTGGTAGTTAGGGACTTTGCTTAGGCTTCGCTGCAAACACAGATAATAACACCAGCGTTGAGGAAAAACCGAGAATACCCTTGGCTAAGAAAGCAACTACCATCCCCGTCTATGATATATGATGCAGAAGCATGGAAACTTTCAAAAGCAGATGAAGGCGAATTATGTAGTTTCGAGAGAAAAGTGTGAAAAATAAATATTAAATACGTAGGTTTTTTTTAAATGATTCAAAGCTGAATAAAATATGTATGTATTTAATTTTTTCTATTGCAATGCATTTTTGAAGGAAATTAATGATGTTTTCATAACCCAAATGGAATTTGATGGTGGCGGCAAATAAAACAGCACCTATATTTTTTTTTATCTTGAGATGGGAAGTTCATGGTATGGGCAGACCTACTCGCACCCAAACCAATTTTTCTTTTTGGAATTTGAGATTTTCGATTGTGTTGGATGAACAAAATAATTGCAGACTTTAAAAAGTTATTATGTTGCTATATGAACCTCATTTTCTTCAGTTAGGTGTTAAGTTGAGTTGCGATTTTATGAAACACTTTCTTTGTATGGTGATCCCCAAATATTTTTCATTTAGAAGCTATAGCAGTTCACCTTCTGTGAAAATTCCAAATGTGTCCCTTAAACGGTTAAGGAGATATAGCTCTGTGACAGACAGATGGAAGAACCCACAGCGGAGGCTTAGAAATAGGGTTCCTTTGGACCCTTTGAGAACGGAAACCTAAAAACCTTATTTCATTTACAGAATTCATTCATTTCGTTTTATTTATTCATTCATTTTATAATTTCAACTTACAAACTTGTACAATTAATAACATAAAAAGGAACAAATAATAGAAACCATTCCTTAACTCCTGAGTTAGTATCGAATGATACATTGAGAAGCTAATTTACATAATAAGAAACTGATGTTGGGTGACAATCATCAATATTGAATTTCTACTAGAAATGTTACCACTTTGCTTGAAAAATTCTTTCAACACTTCAAAAATATAAAGATGCCCCATAGGAAGAATTCGCAATTCTTTGTATAATAACATGAAATAATTCGAATGAGATGCTTTTGAGCAATCAATAAAGGCCTAAATGTGTTTGCATATGAGCCACCCCACCCAAAGTAATTTAGGGTGTGCAAGGCCATAATAAACCGAAGTTGAAATTTTTTTAGAGCAGAATGGTTTTTCAATTAAATTTTTCTGCTTTTGACAATGGTCTCTCCAATTAAGATAAGCATCAATTGTTGTACCTAAATATTTGAAATTTATAACTGGATCAATTTTGAAACAAGAATCGGAGCATGAGTTTTTGTCTTAGAAATCTGGTTTACCTCAACTGTACATTGGAAAACTAAATTGACATCATGAAAAAAAAATTGTAATTTAAAACTGGATGACCGTACGTTTCAAAGGTCATGATAGTAAGTCGTGATCGACCATATCGCCTTTGTCATATCGATAAAGAGAGCCATCGTTTTTTTTTTTAAACTGCCATAGAGCCAACTGCAAAGCCTAAAAATTGCATCTTCGGTTGATTTTCCTGAACGGAAACCAAATTGATATTCTTTTTTATTAAGGAAGCAAGTTATTCTATTGATCATGAGTTTTTCACAAATTTTAGAGAAAGTAGGAAGAATAGAAATAGGTCTGTAGTTTGTCATACATTTTTTGTCTCCTTTTTTAAAAAGTGGAATAACCTCAGCGTAATTAAAATGTTGGGATAAACAGCTCTGTTCAACGCTCAAGTTGAATAAATAACTTAAAACATCTGATACATATAAGGCAATTTTTTTAAGTAAATTACTGGATATTCCATCTGAAGTACAAGAATTTTTATTTTTTGGAGATAAAATTACTTTGTAGGTTGTTGTGTAGATGCTTGTAGGAAATAAGTTGTCTTTGTGCTGATCCCGAAAGACGGATCTTATTCTCCTTACGAGGAAAAGAAATTGACAGAAATCTTAATTGGAAATCGCACATTAAAGATATAAAGAACTATATGATGATGTGGGGGGTGCATCGCAAAGTACACCAATTATAGCACAAAAACATATTATGAGGATAATCTAGAGCAAATGAACGTTTTTTAACAGTTGGCCTTTTGATCTTCGAATTTTGCCCACTCATTTACTCAAGATGTACCTCATTCGCAGCGTATATAACACGGCTTTAAGTAGTAATGATTCATACAGATACACGTAAAAGTTTACTGCGTCAACTGTCATATAATGTAAGAATAATTCACAGTATAAATAATTTTCTCATTAAGAAAAAAAAAATGTTAAAAGCTACGATAACTCTAGCAACACGCGAGGGAATTACAGCGGACTACAAGCACAAATAAAGAAAATAAATTAATACACAGAATACATTCCCTGGTTTGCACAATTTTATTTGCTAATTGCGCTACGGAAAGATTTAAGAAGAACTACTTTTCTTCAATTTTGTTGAAAATCTCTTAACATGGGATATGCTCTTAATGAATGCGGTCCTAATTCTCAGATATTGAAGCAAAATCCCAAGACCAAACCGGCTGTCAGAAATATCATCAACAGGCTTCCAGACGAAGCGACGCAAGCAAAACACAAAGTACGATACTCACAGTCGACGAATTTATTGAAATTCAAACACGTAGACAACAGTATTAAATTCAAATGTTTCTTATCATAATGAAAGAAAACTTACCAAAAAAGGACTAGTATGATAAGAAAATCTTGACTATCATGTTGCTCACGCAGTTGCTGTGGCAGATAGTTTAAAAGAATCAGTGCAATTCACTGAGCTGGTCCAAACGAATATTGCTATCGGTAGCCTGAAGCTGGAGTTTCTGAATCCTTCTATAATTCGTTAGAATCATCTTTTCTAAATCGCTTTGCGTGGTGGTGCAAGAACGTCTGATGTCTCTTTGATGAATATAGAAAATGATGTACTCATTTATATTTTTCAATTTGCCTACATTAAATCTAAAATAGTTAATTTGTAAGAGTTCTGTTTTTATTTGACCACCTTAAACCTAAGAATTAGCAGACCAAGGCCCTCAAGATAGATTTGTTAAGTACCCGGCTCATGCTTAATCCGGCACTGGAAATAAGCCACCATCGCTTCATTCACGGAATGGTTTCATCAAGTTGCTTGGATATAAGCATTTATTTGGATAAATGTCCTACTTGCTCCCGATTTTCCTTGTCTGTAAAATGAAGACTTGGGAAAAGTTTGCTCAAATCTACCACTTGTAGTTGTCTTTACAACCATCGTTCTCTTGTTCCCAAAAAATTCATCTTCGTGGAACCAGAATTCGCAACTCTATCCTCGTTTGCTACCTCATTATCTTCAAAAAAAGCAAGAGCTTCATTCATGAAAAAAGACTTACATTGCCTGAAGTCCCGGGCGTATGCCAAACGGCTTAAGTTAATGCACATTAAATACTTTATCAACCTAACATTTGATTAAGTCTCTATGTCCTTCAATGCCTAGCCCAAATTTATCGATCTTAAATGGCAACTAAAAACCTTCATCGTTAAATCCCATTTCGGTTGTTTGGCCTTAAATCGTTGCCGTAGTTCTACCACAATTTACATTCATTTGCGAGATTGTCACCTGCACGCCTTGGTATTTAATCCCACTCACATCAATAAATCAAAGACGAAAACAAATTGATATAGGACCGCTGAAACCCCTAAAGCCCCAAACAAGGACACCTCAAAAGCATCAACTAAGCTCTGCACACAATTCCAACACCCGCCCGCCTGCAAGTGTGAAACAATATCAATCGTTTTGTGACATGACTATGTACATATGTATGTGTTAAGGAGAGCCATATTGTGTTGTCCTGTTGCCACAAATACCGCAATCGTATGCACACAACCACAAGCCATCTCCACGGTACGCGGCAAAGATACGAACGAGTAGGTTCACGAAAGCAAACCGCACCACACCCCCAAACACGGTGATCCTCTAATGAAACCAACTCCATCCCAATTTACATTTGTAATAAAACTTCAGCCTTTTAAGGAAGGGAATTACTACGATTCAGGCTAAACATCCTTGTTTATGGCCACCATAATCCACTTTAGTAGTTGCGTTGTGCTCCTCCTGTTCCTGTCACCAGAAAAAGTGCTGCTCCTCCATCTCGTTTCGGAGGGATGATGACGATGATGATGCTGGTGGTGGTGGAATGCAAATTTTTGAACAAGGTGAATGCCATGCTGTATACCTTCCTCACACGGTAGTGTGTGCATTAGAAATTCATTTGTGGCTAACCTCAGGTATGCTGCCAATGACACAAAAAAAAATATTACAACGAACGAACGAACCAACGAATTAGAAGACCTTATATGCGTCGTCATCGTCCTGGTCATCGTCATCGTCGCTATATGTATAAAGTATCCTTGTGCTGAACTATTACAGGAATCTTCTGGTGTTCAACTGCAAGCTTCGTCCTTTGTAATCCGGTTGAAAATTATTTTGTAAATTTCCAACGGTAATGGACACACTACCTGTGCACCTGTGCTTCAGGATATATCTCAAATGGAGATAGTTCCTTCGTGAAGATAGAAATAACTTTATGGCACTGATATAACACTGGAATATGGCAGCACAGCAGGGGACATGTTTCACCTACCTGTGGCACACCGCAGCCGGGTGAATAAGAGTCAAAGATAAGCGCTTGGAAACTGGAGCAGCAGCTAATTTACATACTATCTGGGCTGGGCGTACATTTAGATGGTGTTAGATATGTAAGCAGGGAGCGAAGTTGTGAATTATGATCTAACTGGGGTAAGCTTGTTACATGAAATTCAAGATTTTTCAAAAATTCAACACGATGCTACAGTTTTAAAGGACATTTGAATTTGCATTCAACCATAGGACGAGAATAATAATAATCAGAATTCATGACATTGGTTCGTAGAAAAGGTCCTTTTTAAGGTGGATTAATGGATTGTAAGACCGGCTTTAGTTTTTGAACTGTAGGGATGGAAAGAAGCTATTTTTGAATAAACTGTAACACTCAAAGAATAAACTTGTTGACTTTCCATAAGCCAACAACAACTTTCTGGATAGATTCTTGTCATTGTTAAACCCTCCAGACTCTATCTACGGGAAGTGAACCCAAAAACAGTGGAGTCAGGATCTTCACTGCGGACAATGATAAGTTTCATGAGCTTAGGATGAAAAGCGGTCAAAACATTTAGCAGCGATCTACTTGTTAACGCGTAGATAGTGTGATCCACCATTATCTGTGACACAAGCTGATAAGGCTGCTCCTTTTTTATTGCTTAATTCATTCAATTTGAAGACAACGCGCAGTTCAATTAGAGCTGATCGATTGTGGCAAGGTCTTATCGAAATTTGGGTTATATTGTGTTTTCTTTTGCTAGAAGTTTCTAGATAAAAATGGCTTATCCAAGAAAGTTTGATAATATCTTTGAATGGTTTGGGGCTGGCCAAACTTATGGCATCATCGAAAATTGAACTTGTGTAAATTATTTAATTGAAACTTGTGATAGTTTTCCTATCTCAAGATCGTTCCTTGGCAGCGCTAATTTTTTCAACAGTGTATAAAACTTTCGAGTACCCATTTTTCGTACATACATTTTCTTACATATGTACTCTTACGAATTCCCCGACATGTGAAAAGTCTCTGCCTGAGACCGCGATAACATTCCATCCTCGTCAATCTCGGGCACAATATTTAAAGAGGTATAATCTTACTTGTTGCGTGGAATGAAGAATTGAAGATCCTCACCGGTGGAATATAATTGTCTACTCGTAGCCGACCAGTCTTGCCGATGTTATTTGGCATACATCTTAGCACAGCTCGTAGATTTTTTAATTTTTATATTCTCCTCAAGTCGATTTCCTTATATGCGAAGAAACTTTTTTACTCTTGGAACTGTTCTTGCTTATCGTCCAGCACTCGACTCCATACAGAAAACTGGCAGTACAAATATTTTGTTTAGCCTGAATTACATCTTCAGAGCTTTTACATTACATTCTTTTCTCCAAAACCTAAGTTTTCCCAAGGTAACTCTTCGCAGAATCTTTTATAAGTTGGAATAAATTTTTACCATAAAATAGACATGTTACGTCTCTAACTAGTCCGAAGTAAAGTCTCATCAGATTGAGACGGTGGACGAGATTTTCGTTGTCATGGAGGCATGTCCTTTAATTGCCTTAATAGCCTCTATGAAGGCACGTTCGAATGTAAGTCATCTACGTTTGTATCTTACCCGCTGGACCGATTTTTCGATGAAAGTACGTTCCCTATTAACAAATTTTTTGAAGAAAATTGAAGAAGAAATTTTAACTTGCCGAAATGGGGCAGATCCTTTGAATAGTTCGGATGGACTTTTGCAAAGTGCTCACGAGTATTCACGAGTATTCCACCCATAACAATGGTTTCAAAAACACTTTAAAGGTTATTTTTAACTTTATATTTTACTAGTTATTGCGATTCAGGAGATTCAGTACTTTGACAAATAAACTTCCGTTGGAAAGTTCAACTTCAGGAAAATATAGAAAAAAAATTATGACTCCGAACACAAATGTAGGTATCAGATTATAAACCTTACTAAGATGCTTCCGTAAGCAGGATATGCTTTTTTTGTCATCTAAGTACTTACTGAGGTTTTGCGACTATGCTACTTGTGACTGGAAGAAAAGTATCTTCGATGAAAATACTCCTCTCACGGATCGACTTCAAAGCACTAAACGAAGAATCCCAAAACATTATTTCGAAGATTTGGGAATCGAAAGTTGAAACGCTGACCATCAAGCCACTCTTTAAGTTAAAAGCCATGAAATTGAACAAACAAAAAATAATAATTGCTGGGCTGCAGATAGAAAGAACAACCATTCACTATGCCCAACAATGAACTTTTCCCTGCTCAAAGTTTTTGACGGACGAAATATTTTTTTAATTAATTAAAATCAAATCGTTTTGTAGCCCCTGTTGCTATTTACATTGAACACGCTTTTATTTTTATAAACTACGAATTAATTTTGAGATTAAAGTCCATTTTTAGTAACAACTGCTTTTCAAGAAAAAAATTCGTTCATTTTTGTTTTAAAAATCTAAAATTTTAAAAAGTTGTTAACATTATTTTAAATTTTATTATTTTATTATATCACAACAGTACACCAACGTGATCATCCTACCCTGGAATCAGAGTCCTTTTCAAGAGGGATCAAAATTAAAGTGTAGACAAAATTCCGAGTCTGTGCTGTTAGCCGTTGAGGAGGTCAAAACGGGTTAAAAAGAAAACGTAATCAAATGTCGTAACGTCATCTTGAAGAAGCTGCCACTTCGAAATGTAGTTTCTCATTTCTTCATTTCCTACTCCTGAGTCTTTTAGCTTGACCGGGAAAATAAAAATCTTGCATAATGTCAAATTGGTCCTTAAAGTTCGGGATAAACTACACAATTGCTTGAAAGAGTGATTCTTCTTTTATAACAGCGCTGGTGTCATTTTTGATTTGATGCTATATCTGTGTGTATATATTTGGCAATTTGAACTATTCGTCGATATTGTGCGTCAATCAATTAGACTTCTTTTTTTCGCCGCTGCGTCAATGTCAATACAGATCGTATGTACTCCAGGTGGCTTATCTGCCGATTCTTCAACGTCATTCTGAACAATCGGACGAGTTTTACAAGGATATCGAAACAAAGCAAGGCTCTGCAAATCTCATCTTTTTAAAATGCTGTGAAACCCGTCCTCAAAGAGACGATTCCGAGATGATGGGTGTTTCTTTTCTTAATATCTTTCTGAGTGTAAGATATGATCCTGGCCTACGGCTACACTTTATTTGATTAATTATTGAAGAGGGGCTTAAGACGCTCACAAAGCCATCGTTAAGAAGACTTTTCCGTTTGTAATTGGTGCAGTAAGCATGTAATGCATTTTTTACAATCGGGCCTTCTTCTTCAGAAAACTTATGTAAGTTCGGCACGGAGTCCGTCTTATTAGAAATCGCCTGGCCCGGATGGAATTCTGCCGATTTTGCTTCAGACCGTTCCCGAAGTAACCAGACGTATGCTTCAGAATACTTTGGCACAAGGTCCTAAGTCAAAGTAAGTCGCAATTCTCAAAGGTTTTATTAACTTCCCATCAGGAAGTTCTTGTAATCGGTCCGATTTTCGAAATTCAAAATTTTTACATTTCTCCACGTTTGGCGGTCCCAGTAGTCGAATTCCATGATTTTTAGAAAGATGTCTGTGTGTGTGTGTGCGGATTTTTTCGTACAGCCTAACTCGAGAACAAATCAAGCCATCGAAGCCAAATTGGTTTCATTCGAAGCGTGTGTGCATAAAGATCACCTGAAAAGCTTTTGGTTAAATTTCACAGGGTGGTTTGAATTTTATGACGAAAAAACTGTCAAAAAAAGGGACAATTTGAGTTCTTCAATTAAAATCAATTTAGTTTTCCAATAAAAAAAGTTCAAAATTAATTTAATTTATAGTTTATAGCTAGCTTATCAGATAAAAAAATATGCATAATTATATACACTGCCGTTCATAAATTTCCGGGCAAATTCATATAATATTTTTTTTTGTTTAATTTTAATGCCAAAAGTTTCATCAATATTATGTTTATTTAGCCAATTGACTAAACTTAGTAAGTTACTAACTATAGAGACTACCATAAAGACTAAAACAGTTTTTAGTTGAGGCCATTTCATACATTGATATGCCCCTTTCTCTATTTCCTGATCCAAATATCCACGGAAGTTCTTTGAAAATTGTTTCAGAAATGTGAATCCTGTAAGTCTTTCCCATTTTTCAAGACTCAGAGTGACGTCTGCAACACTGACACATGAAAACATCCTTAGAAAATTATGGAGCCACCAGTTTTTTTGTTCAAAACCTGCTCGGTTGAAGCTTACATGAGGCAATTGATTTCAAAGAAAAAGCATCGAGAGAAAGCTAATTGACAAACTGAAAACACATGGCTTTAACTACATTACTCGTATATGGAGGATCATAACATCCGATTTAGTTTAATTACCACTGCTTTGGTTACTTATCATGAACGTTATCCTAGAGGTCTTTCCAGAAAATGACACATGGATAAAAAATCTCTTGAAACCGGCCTGGAAACAACCATCAAAATCTGCAAAGAAAACCCTTTCAAAAAGGACGCCTTTATATTCCAAGCAATGGTTAATAGAAAGGAAAGCAATCTAACAAATTTGATTGATAAGAAATAATTCTGAAAATACATGAAGTTGAGATAAATGGCCTTTCTTAATGTTTATACCGAAACAATTTAAATTCTGCAAACAAAAAAAAGCAAAGCCTGGACACAAATTTCCCTTTGCTCATTTCAAAAAAACTTTTTAAAAATTCTTATCCCTATTATAGCATTAGTAACAGTAAAACTTTGTAAGTGATGTTTCAGGGATAACTCAGCACAGGGATAACTTTCTGATGAAGGGGAAGTTCGCAAGGAAATTGCAGAGTTCAACCGAATCAGACAAATTTGAACTCCCAAAAAAAAAAAAAACAGATCCAGGCGACCGAGCCTTTAAACATGCTTGAAATTTAGTTTGTGTCACAATGCAACTGGTCTTCAAGCTTTTAAAATATGAATCCCAATAAACAGAGTTCTCACAAAATGTAATAATTTTGAAACAAGGCTATAAAACATTTGATAATTCTGACTGTCTGATTTAAAACACTTTATTGAAGAAGTTGAAAAACAACTGCCAAAAGCGAATACAAATTCAACTTCCAATGTTAAAGTTGTTGAAATGAAGTCGAATTTCGCAACCTTAAATTTGAGCTAAATCTTCCAAACTTTAGATAGGTCGATATCAAATCATCCGTCCCAATTCGAGCTCCACCCACGGAATTCAATTGAAACCAAATACATCTGAGTTTCTCAAACCAGTACAAAAATCGTTCGTTCTTCTCCTAATTCTTCCACTCGTTCTGTGAGACTTGCATTAAAAGAGTATTCATAACCTCTTGAGAGCGAGCAAATTATAAAAAAATATCTTCACGTCGAGTTGGATACTATTAGAGGGATGGCCGTGTGCTACTATGTGCCTACAGAAGACTGGCTTAGATTTTGGGTTGTTGGTCCTATATTTTTATGTTAACAAGAAGAGATGCTTTCTTTGAGTAGTGTAATGCAAGCCATGGACCGCCATACTGCACAAATTGAGGACGGCAAAGACGTCACCGACCCACTTGATGTCAAACAAAATTTTAGACAAGGTGATGCATTTTCATGCGATTTTTTCAACATCATACTTGGGACAATAGTACAAAAGAACCTTGTCAACACCAGAGGGCAAAAAGAAGCATATGCTGCCATCAAGAAAAACCAAATCCAACGTCTGGGTCAGAACGTTACCATAGACAGCTATAACTTTGAGGTAGTTAGGGCTCTGTCTATCTTGGCTCCGCTGTAAAAACAGATAATAACACCAGCGCTGAGATTAAACGAACAATACCTCTGGTCAAAAAAGCTAAGCCCTCTTTCGAAGAACTGAAGTGTCACTCTATAAGACCCATATCATCCCCGTCCTACTGTATGGTGCAGAAGCATGGACACTTTCAAAAGCGGATAAAGGCCCCTTAGGTCGTTTCGAGAGAAAAGTGTGATCTTTTGTCCTATCTGCACTGACGGTGAGTGGAGGAGAAGATTCAACAACGAATTGTATGCTACGAGTTGTACAGCGACATCGACTTAGTCAAAAGGATAAAATACTAATGCCACGCGGATTGTAACGCCACCTCAAGGTAGTAATTAAATGATCAATGACAAAAAAAGTCCAAACAGCTTTCATGTTTAAATAAAAACGGAAAAAATATTTTAAATTATATTAAGTTATTTCTGCAGTAAAACTAAAAATCTTATTTGATTTTAGTAGAAATGTAACTCAATCAGAAAAAAGTATTTCCAAATTGAAATGTGTTAACCTATCAATGTTAAATACGCAATTCGTATTTTAAATGATCCAAAAATACGAAAACATATAAGAGCATATGGTTTTCCTCAAAGGGAATGCTTAGGGAATGAGTGATGTCTTCATAACCCGAATTGAATTTCATGGTGGCGGCAAATAAAATAGCATCCAATTCTTTTGTGTCTTGAGATGGGAAGTTCATGGTATGGGCAGGCCTACTCGCACCCAAACCAATTTTTTATGCTTAAAACAGAAAACAAACACATGTTCTCACTGTGATTCTGGCCACACATTCTGTGGCTAAGAAGCAGTCGCGTGAAGTATGAACGAACAGTTAAGCCGGCCAAGAATGATGAATATGACATCCCATCAGGTATCGTGCAAGAAACTAATCCTTATTGACACGGATCTGTGAAGGTACTACAACTATTTGGCAACAAGGCTTGCCCGTCGACTTTGAAAATTACTAAGCAGGAGACTCAACGAAAAGGTAGAAAGGGTACGACGACATTCTTAAATTTTTTAGGGTGTACACAGTGATAATTCCATCAATTTTATCTATGTTGGCGGTGAAGAAAGCGTGCCGATTTTTGCAAATATGGCGGATATGGGAAGAAAATTGGTATTTTCGAATTCGCATTGGGTTGGGGACTTAAAAAAAATTCGAGTCGGATACGCACACGAAGGGCCCCGCACCCAACAATATACAACAGATTTTTCTTGGCGTGAAATTGAATTCGATATAATAAATGTAAAGTTACTACCAATTTACGATTTTCGGATTTTTCACTTTACGTGTGCCAAAAGACATTGCTTCTTGCCAATTGAATCCCTTGCGAATATCAAAATGTAGGGCCTGAACAGATCTATCTTTTAAGAAATCGCAGTCATAAATATTAATATAAATTTCAACCAGATACGTCTAAGCATTCCTGAGAAAAAGGACCTTGACAGACAAACAGGCAGACGATCAACGAAATCATTCTTTAATAGTTCCGGTTTTTCTTTCGAAAAATTTGATTAAGTCCACTAGGATGACAGAAATTGAATTGCTTTTATGGCTTGGAACTCCCATCTTTCTGAAGCGAGTAAAACCGGTGTCGACGTGCATTCATCCTCTTGAAAGTTTATTAAAATATTATTAAATTTATCAGCTGTGACTTAAGATGTAAACGGTGGAGATATATCCTCTTTTATTATGGGTGCAATTAAGAAGTTTAACGAGTCATGGGGTTTCATTTAAAGACTTTGATAAAATTTAGATCTGATCTCTTCTGGTTGGTGTGAGTATTTCTTTAAATAGACTCTGCCTTCAGCACCATGGTGAAGTGAAAAATGAATAGCTATATACCAAGAAAACATATAGTATCTCTAGATGACAGCTTTAGAAACAGGCAAGAAAAATCAGCATACCACTCGTTTTGGAGTACATGTAGTTTGGTAGTTTTGTCGTTGGTGCCGTCAGTGGTTGATGATCAAATTGATCAAGATCTGAATTTTCCAAAAGCTTTCTTTTCCTATTTACAGTGCGCATGTCTACCTTTTCGACAGCCCCTTTTCATTTCAGTTCATCCGATCACCAGAAGAAGCATACTCGTTCCCACATCCGGTCTACATACGGACTAACCTCACACACCCGCAATACAAATCAGCCGTCATTGACGTACGGAAATTGTTTTTCGATACCTTTTCGGTATCTCCGATTTCACAGTGCAACAGCGAGTCTTTAATACCCCGGGGCAAGCTTGTCATAGAGCTGATTACATGAGAAAGATGACGTTCGCCGTGGATACGTACACAAAAGTGAATGCGTGGCTCTACGTGTGTGCGGATGGACCGAGTCCACCTCTACGAGTTCGAGGGTCAGTTATCGAGTATCTGGCATTCGTGTCATGCTTTTGGGTGTGCTACTTCCGCTTCTCTCACCCATTTTATCTCACCCAGTCACGTTATTATGGCCATGGCTTTGAGTCTGAGCATTAGTTTATGTTATGCAATTCCACAGTCAATGCCAATGCCAAATGTCCAGGATAACGACGCTTATCTGCCCCAAGGGCTCAGCATCGACCCGGTCGCAGTGGTAATTCGATTCCTGCATACGTATGAAGAGTATGCTTCTTTCGCCCTTTCAATTCTCATTTCGTTTTCATGGAACTCAATTTGTTTTATGGATTCGCTTTCATCGAAGGGATAACACACTTTTTGATGGAAGAACCAATATGCTCGAAGGGTGATTCAGTAGAGAAGCAAAATTAATTGACATCTCTGCGCCGATAACCAAAAAGGAAACTTACAGTGGCCAAGTAGTGATAAGAATGTTAGTTAGATACCCTTTCAAGGATGACGGCTGTCAGGGTGCAATGAGTCAGCCAAAAATGGGGTTGGGGCGTACATACATCACCCCCCAGAGGGTTGTAAAAGCAAAATCGTGCTGCTAAGAAAATAAGAGTTGTCACAGGTTACTGGATTTTATTTCCGAGTTCGGTCACAATGCCACAATCTTAATAAGTTCTTACCTCAATCTATTATGCGTGTCTTTTGTGGGTCTGGTGAAGAGATTTGTGCTTCTTCAATTAATTAGATGGAGGGGCTGAAGAAGAAGTGACCAAAATGCCTAGTGAACTCGCCTTCGACTTCTGCGTGGGTAATTCATCAGACTAACGCCGAACGAATTTCAATTAACTGATACTCATCGCCTCAGGGGAGGTGTGGGAGATGCTTTAAAAGGAGACAACCATATTGATGTGGGTACTTGTACCCGTACTCGTACTCGTATGTGTGTTTCGAACTCTATTAAGGACATATTATCCGCAGCAGCAGCATTATATGTGTTTGCGTGTTTTGTGGTAAAAGTGAACACACTGTCATCCAGCCTGACTGATGCTAATAAACCAGTCTGGCGCCAGCTCCATGACATTTGCAAATTCCATTAGAAGTCTTTTAGTCCCTTGCAATATGGGGCGTACACCAGTTGTTTGCAAGGCGCGAGACGAAGGGACAACACTGCGGTAGTAACTTTTGCTGTTTATGTCGTTGACTTGGGAGACTAATACCTACCAGACTATTGTTGACACCCCAAATGGAAAAGAAAGTACACAATAGCTGAACACATGTGGATGAAGTACTCAGAGGACGACCGGCTGCTGCGAGCAGTGTCATAACAACATCCAAACTGGATTTTTATTATCCACAATGAGTGGGGGCGGTGCGACAAAAGTTGGAACAGACTAACCAAGAATTCGAAGCCAAATATCATGTTCATAAAGTGTCGCAGGATTATTATCTTTGAACTTCATGATTTTGGCATGGGAAAAGGGTGACTGAAAGATTTCTATATGAACGGACGGCAGTCATCTTATTTTGGAGTAATTCCAAGTGAAGTTCTGTTCATGTGTCAATTTGCTGATATGAATCTGGTGGTGGAGCACTACAAATGCGATTACACATTCAAGTGTTGTGATAAATGTCTCATGCGGAGGAAGGATTTGCTTTCAAATGGGAAAGGAGTAAATGAGTCAGGAAATTTGTTTTTTGCTCAAGCAACTTTAATGTTATGCATATTGGCAAGTCTGTGATGGAAAGTGCAAGATTCAGCGATGCCTTTTGTTGCACAAGTCCGATCGTAAGCGTATTTTAAACACTCAGCTCCTCCATCATTAACTCGGAGTCTCTTTTCTAAAGACTCTAAAAATCGCATATAACGACTCTGGCTAGAAAATTACGGAAAGTAAACTTTCCTCTCGTATGAAAATGTATTTTGTTGTGAATTCTTATTATATTTATATATATAAATAATTGTTTACTTTACATCGGCTACGTGTCAGTTGCTGTGAAGAGTGCGCCTTACCCCGACAACTTCAAGAATTGTTTAAAGATTTTGGTTTATCCGGTTTTATTTTTCTCAGAACAAGTGCAAAAGAAACGTAACAGACAACAGGAAGTGGTACCTTTATATGCTTACAGATTTTCTATGACCGGATTTTGATGGGAACATAAGCTGAACATCTAGTTACTGCAAACAAAGCCAGCTACCAAGCGGATACCTTCAGCCAGCTATCATAGTACCTGTCTGCCCCTACTACCAGGTAGCAACTCGCTTCATAGAGCGTCCAATACTGTGTTGCAATTTGACTTCCTTGTACTGTGTGAAGGTCGGGAATGCCAGCAATCACCTTCCAAGCGCTCCCAATGTAATAAAGTGAGCACTTGGTGCCAATTCTCTCAAATAAGTTCAGGTTAAGGAGGTGTCAAATGAAAGAAATAGCTTCAGAGGATAGAAAGATAGATATTTATTTCGTACAAATTACAATTATGTAGACTTGCTACCGTACCGTACAGCCTTAAAAAATATAGAAAAATAAATATAAATATATTACATAAATAAATAAGAAGATAAATAAATAAACAGCTTAATAATTGAATTAATAAATAAGTTGACAAATTTAAAATTTAAATAAATAATTAAACAAAAAAGATAAATAAATAAAAACATACATTAATTAATAAGTTGATAGCTTAATAAAAAAAAAACACAATATTTAAGTAAATAAATAAACATGTTAATAAATAAATAAATATAAATAAACGAAATATATAAATTTCCATATGAATAACATTTCCACAAGTAAATAAATAAACACTGGGCTAGTAATGAAAAATTTGTGCAACTCAAGTGAAGGGTTATTCAACTGATTTATCAATGGATTATCAGGGAAATCATCTGACCAAGAAAGTATCGGTTAGTTTTTGAATTCTGATAGAGATCAATTCAACATTGGCTTTATCATGAAGATCTGAAGTAGAGTGATGCCAGGGAAGATTTAACATCATTTTTAATAGTTTGTTTTGAGAAATCTGCAATTTTTTTTATATAACTTTTGGCACAGCTCCCCCACACTTGACATCCATATAGAAGTAGGGCTTGAAATATAACTTTGTGAACTATCACTTTGTTTTAATTTGATATTGATTTTCTGTTTATTTACGGATACATCATTTTTATAGCTATATTAATTTTTTTTATTATATTTGAGGTATGTGCATTAAACGTTAATTTTGAGTCCAAATATATGCCTAGATATTTGAAGGATGATTCCCATTTGATTTGCCTTCCATATAATATTAAATGGTTCTGCGGAAGAAAGCAAGGTTTTCTTTTGCGAGAGAAAAAGATGGCTTCTGTCTTTACGATATTGATCGCATGATTAAGTATCGTCTCGATATTGAGATATTGAGACCGACTCCGATGCAAATATCGGAATATCATCAGCGTACATTACTGATGCGCATCCTGGCAGTTTTAAGAAATCCGACGTGAACAAATTATACAGATCTGGGGAAAGAACTGCACCTAAGGGCAGGCCGTCATTAAAGTTTATTAAATTTGAGGGATTATTATTAACATACACTCTGAAGCAACGATAAGAAAAGAAACCTTGAACGATTTTATATAGGAACGGCGGAAAATTATTATCCACCATTTTGTGTATGATTACTTTTAACACTTTTGCAAATTCTGAGAACCTGATGGGAAGTGCTATGATAACGTCTAAAGCCAAATTGCTCATTTGGAAATATGTTTTTTTCATCTATGATCTCAATCACATTTTCTTTAACAGGCTTCAGAGGATGATTGGGAAGATATTATCGCTTCCATGCCATCAGTGAGTCTGTTTTGTTCATTCAGGTCAAGCTCATGTAGATGAGAAGACTCTTGGAAGAACTTGATTAAGTCCATATCATCTCAAATAGTTTCATATTTAAAGTTCAAAATAATGTTTGCTTGCTTGTGGTTCGCTATCTCGATTTCATCCGGTAGAAACCACAGCGAAATCGACCAGGAGGCAACTATCCCCAAAAATAGTCAGGTCGTGATTTTAAAAAGGTTAAGAAGACCACACATCCGGGCTTCGTCAAACGAAGGCGTTACACAGAGGTACGCTAGTGCAAGTATACTTAGGAATGCAGGAAAGAAAGTGCATCAACAAGACAATGGAAAGATTTTCCTGCTCCGTTTGTGGGCAAATATGTTTTAAAACTCAAACATAGGTCATATCAATGGTCGTCGAGAAGACTTCGACAACAAAAATTGAAATGTTACGCGATATGTTTTCCCACTACGGACCAGAACTGACTTTGGTCAGGGACAACAGACCAGGTTTTTCCTCTTAGGAGATCAAGCTGCGAAAAACTGCAAAACCATATGCAAAATTAATTCAACACTCCTTGATAAAGTCCATCTAAGAATACCCAAGCCGTTTGCCACATGACTTTATTGGCTTATCCTCCAACTATTTGGGTCATTTATGATTTCATTCGAATGCCGTTTCCAACAACCACAGGAAAATTAATTAATTTATGAATTCTTGGTACTTTTACAAGCCACCTGATTCCGGTGTTTATCAACCTTCTGCTATAAAAATACACGCACAAATGTATGTAGCTCCCTCTGGTGTGATCCCAACAAAGGATGAAAAAAAGCACACACACAAGGAATTCATGGGAAATCCTTCAATTTTTTTTTTTACCACCAGAACTACACACGTACATACGTCGAAGAGAATTGAAAAAGGTGTGGAACATCACCCCGAAAAACTCAGCTCATGCATATTCAAAGTTATCGATATCGAATAAGCATGCCGATATTTTTTTTTATGTATTTCTTATTTAAGGCTCTTCTGCCGAATGAGCTGCAAATATATTTTTATTCCAAACGGCTTTGGGTTGGTCTCCTCGCAGCATAAAGCCCGACATACGCTCCTTGGATAAGGTTTCGATGATACACATACCTCATAATTTCGATTGGTTTATTTCCCCGGGGAGTCCGTTTTGAAGTTCCTGTTTCTTCACCGACTGGCAATCGTCTCTTAAACGGTACAAGGCACATACAATGTATGTGTTGTATAAAATCCACACAGGAAATAGGCAACAGCATCATAAGGAAGGACGAAAGTAATAGCAAAAAAAAAAAAACAGGAAAATGAACCGAAAGAGTCTGCATACAAATAAAAATAAAAAGAATCGAAAATAAGGAATAAAAATCGTTTTCGCATCGCCCCAGGATATGATGATGATGTTGATGGCAGGATGTAAAAATGAGACGAATAAATGCGAGTGAGTGGGTGGTTGGGAGAAGGGCGCTTTCTTTTAAAGTTAACTTTGCGGATGCAGATACTTTTTTTGTTTTTGCTTTTCGTTCCTTCATCTTCGTTCGAAGGGACAAATTTTCATTTTTGTTGGCACAACCATAGCTGCGTTTGGATATCACCCTCATTCCTATCATCATCATGGTCCTTTGCTCGTGTATACAGGATGTTAAGAAATAAAAATAGAAAAAACGAAAGATGGAAATAAATCAACAACGAATTGAATAAATAAATAAATAGCCTTTAAGGAGGGAAATAAATATTTTCATGGTTTCCGATTCTACAACTGTCGTTTGCTTAACTCCAGACTGTTGCAGTTGTTTTATACTCTTGTGGTGGTAAGTTTTCAAATCATTTTTCTATTTAATATTTTTTTTCTCAAGTCTTTGGGCTATTTATAAATTCTATTTTTTTTTTTTCAAATAAATAAACTAGATACGATTCTGTTCAGAAAGCTTTTCAATAACTCACAATGTGATCTCGAAGCTGATCTTTCAAGGATTCATTTACGCTACAATATGTTTATCATCATGGTAATACACTACAACGGTTCAAAGGTATTTTTCGTCTTTGGAAATATATCTAAAAATAATCCCAGAATTTAAATCAATTTATTTTCAGCAATCAAAGAATCGAAACTATTTTCGCAAAAACAATGGAACTCGTTAAAAAAGCTGAAGTCAGCAGTGAGTTCACTTTTAATTGATTCAAGTCAGCTTATGAAACTCAAATCATTTGAATTCAATTTAAGTAAGTTAACATCATAATGAGAGCATATTATTTTATAAACGTCATTATGAGAGCAGCTCCAATCTTGACCCACCTCGATCAATCATTGCCTTAAGGTGTATTTTGAAGCAGAGATTAAAAGTTTTCTATTATATTTTGTACCTATGTTTTCCCTGCAATTTAAATGTTGTCTGTCAGTTCTTGTAAAAGTGTGATATAACATAACGCAAAGGTCATACCGTACGTTTCATTGAAAAAAAAACAGTGGTGAACCCGACAACTTTTTCGAGACACATCAAATTCACTTTGGTCACCACGCAAACAAATTCATCTCGGCTCAAATAGTCCGAGGATTTCATTTGACCCGCTGGCCTTAAACTGGTCAAAACAATTCAAATTGTTTCTGTTAACTTCAGGTATCATCAAGCGCACTCAGTTTTGTAATTCAAAAGGATGCAATCATTTGACTTAATTCAATGATTGATTGAAACTGAATGCATCAATTACTGACTGTAAAATGACTCCAAATCATTCTGGATGAACTCAGTAGAATTATCTTCTCCAAAATTTAAATTCTTTTATAATTGTAGGCCCCACAACATGAATCAGATTTAAGAATATTTTCTTTAATCATCTCAACAGTTAGGATAAAATTTGTTTTCAGCCGAAAAAAATAATGCGTTTCCAAGGGACACGTTGTCTTGATCTTTGCATTGAATTTAAGCTGAACCAGTTGAAAATGTTCCCTAACAAAGTGCTTCACAGTTCCTGAAATGCTGCCGATTAGTGGACCAGTATACAATTTTCGGTCAAAATTCATCATGGCCTATTTCCATCTGAAAGGATTTGCGCATTTGAGCCATTGTATGGTGCACCATTAACGATGGAACTGTCATAGTGCCTTATTTATTTTAAATCCCGCGGGTAACATGGTTAATGTGACCGGGGAATGAAAGAATTTGCTCCAAACAGAATAAAGCAACCATTTTTGATTTTAGATCATGAGTCTTTGCACACAAGTCACTGGCTCTCCCAACTCTCAACAAAAATATTCGTAGTTCCCACCAAAAGAGATTGGAAATGTGGTATAAGAGCCAGAATCGTCATGAATTATTCCGGCGTCCTCTTGACCGATGTCTTCTTTGAAAAGTAAAGAACACCAATTCTAAAGATCTAGATAAAGTTATACCAAAATAACACCTGGAGAGTATTACTGGGCCAGCATATAGTGTTGATAGAATGCAGCTGTCACTACTACAAAACTCTTTGATAATTTTATATTGCCTTAGGGTTCACATTGTATCCTTTTCATGTATGTATTATTTTTTCAGCCCAAGTCCATTTATGTAAGTTAAAGCCGAAACCCCAAATACTAAAACACATTTGTACATAGCCCCAAAAACATCAAAAGCACATTGCTAAACATCCTGCACGACACAAGCACCTTATCCAAAACCTGCCACCTTGCACATTCCCTCACGTACTCACTCCAGCGCAGTCCCACATATTGTTAGACTTGAAGTATAGTTCATTTTGTAAACTCAAGGAATAAGGAGGCTTCTACTCCCCAAAAAAAATATATATAAGTTATAATTAGATTATTCAACAATATAATAGATTAGTTCTGTAAAAAAGGGTCGTCGGTCGCTATCCATTAGTCAGCCTAAATTTTCCGAAACCTTAACTTCTGACAATGTTCTATCACTCTGATAATCTGCCTTGTACAACGACACACGCAACCACAAACCTTATTCTTCTGTATTTTTAAAGCACTTCAAGAATTCAGCATTCAATCGACGCTAAAGTAAATGTTCGCAAAAGAATGTTTACCGATTTTTTCGGCTCCAGCAAGACGTTATAACATGTCACTTAGGCAATCCAATTATCCATTTATTATTTCAGTGATGTTGCATGACCACTAAACAGCTAATTATATAACGATGGTCAGTATAAGTTTGAGCGATTTAGCGTTTTAAATCTTCTCCATGCATCGTTCTTTTAAGGGACATTACCACACCTTAACGAATTACTTTACCGGCCATCCAAATTGTGAAAATTTTCCAAAACGAACCTTCGTCCCCAAATTAAAGGCCGGCAACATGAACTTGAACTTTTCTTTTTCATTGCCCCAATGTGTATTCAAATGGCCAGAACCATTACCCCCAGCAGATTCAGTGAACTATGATAGTTAATCCAATCGAACAAAAGAGGTCCATTACATGAGTTGTTAGGATTGAAAATGTGCAAACTTCAGAACAGCCAAACTTGTTAAATTTCTTAAATCTACCTTTTACTACACCTCTTGGTTCAGCATTTGCTTTAAACAACGATGCATTTACACATAAGAGTCAAGACCATCAATCATTTGCCACGTAGTCAGGGCTGATTACTCGTATCTCCCCACTTTCGATTTCATGTCAGTGGATCGTTTGCCAGTTCAATGAAACTTCCACACATTTTGTCGATAGCCCTCGTTTGGGCAATCATTGAGCAATCGTCATTGTTATGCAAATCTAACAAGGTGAATTAGGTCAATCCATTCAATCGGTTCGAGTGACCCACCCGGTTCAAATAAATCTTCATACCTGAATGACCTTTTGTCTGGGATTCTCGAATTCGACTTTTATGGCCAGTGTTTTTGCCGTGAAGTTCGGAATCACCCTCAAAATCGACCACCTTGCTGACCCAAAATTCAGATATGGAACAAAAGTAAACACAGGATATGGAGGGTGGCTCTGCAGAAATTTATCGCCAGCAAAAAGTGGAGTAGAATTTATTGTTTGGTGCGGTAGTGTCCCACTTCTAGGGGCTTGGGGCAAAAAACGAAATTTTTTCTGTTATTAATTCTTTAGCTTTGCATTTGTGTGATTATTTTGGAGATCAGAAAAAAGTCCGAGAAATGAATTATTTATGACACTTTGTGAAAATCTGCACTTAAATCTTGTCATGTGTGGCACGGGAAGCGACCACATGGGCAGTACAAGTTGCATGCATTAAAGCTATTTAAAATACATTCTCGGAAGTGGTTACGAGTTCTACTTGATATTTATAACATGGACATTTTTTGCAGTCACATAAAAACACCATGTACATATAACTACATACATATGTCCGCACTAAAGTTTTTATGATGAAGTACTCAGCTATGAGCTTTTAATACATTTTTAATAAACTTGTTCAGAATAGCTTAAGAATTAATCAAAAATGTTTAAACTAGTTTATGTAGCGTATTATTAACTTAGTGACCTCTGAAGGTATTAGCCACTCTATGCCTTTCGACGTTTTAAACTAATTTTATAACTATTGAGGATAATACGACTTTTTCTGAACCTTCGGAACGTCGTGAACAGATACCGTTCTACTGAAACGTAGACGATCTTCCAAACTGCTTTCGCTGAATCGATTGTATTTGCGTTGCTTGTATTTGAGGAATGTCGAAAATTGGCAACTCTGTAACAGCCCTTGTTCGGGCGTTGAAGTAAAGAAAAATACGTTAAAATAAAAACACTATTCTCTTTCAAAACGTTATAAAGAGCGGCGCCAGTTTCCTTTAATAATCTTTTTTATATATATCGATGAATGTGACGTCTCCTTAAGGTGGCTTCAACGTACCTTTTGGTGGTGAACGTTCTCGTGAAACTAGCCGTTGGTGTAAAAAAAAAAAAAACCCCGATTACCAGATCCTTGTCTTCGAATAAGACTCATGGGGAAACTTTCACCATAATCAGGCGAACGGAATTTTTTTTGTTTCCAGACCTTTGAATTCTGTGGAAGCTATGACAAGTTACAAGACCCAAGATCTTCAACTTCAAGATTTACAACCGTAACAATTAAGCTGAATCTTAACAAAGTGATTTCGCAGATTTGTACACGATCAAGTATCCCGCGTGTGCTAAGGCATGAGAAGATCAATCCTAAGATCATGCTAATTGAAGAGAAAACCGCTTCGTTCAGAAGACCTCTATAATAATAACATTGTCATACTCTCACATTTTTTGAATGCAATGCAAGTTCAAAGCCTCTAACCAAACGAAGTCGAAGGCCCTTTCCAAGTCAATTAGACAAATATCATAATTAGTATCTTACCCTAAAACCGATGAATATCTGCGACTATACGTTTAACCATCGACCACATGGCCAGTGCTATTTGGAGTTGCCTTTTCGTGTCGGAGATGGACTCATTCTATTTTCCAGTAATGTTTTGAGGGAAATATCGAGTCACAATACTCGCCTACTTTTTTAATGATTCGAAGATCGCCTAAAGGAACTGCCTTCGATTAAAATGGAATCATTAGCGACACCATTTTTTGCCAAATTAGCGTCATTGAACCTGGTGACACCAATAATCATTTCGAAATCATTTCGTAGTGATTGTTTAAGTCGCGCTTTCGATGAATACAAGCATTGATCTTAAGTGGCTTGGTTAGGGAAAACATCACTCGGATCTTGTCAACTAAAAAGTTGATCGTGTTATGGAAAAGCAAGTCAAAATTTAATGTTTTGGGACAAATAGAAGAATTGGTGTTCGGCGGTCTGCTATAGAAAAAATTTGCCCCAATGGTATGCTGTCCAACGGGCAAGCATGATAGTGGATCCATAGTGTGCTGGGAATTTTCCTCCTCCGTCGATATTGGGGTCCTCGCTCATATACGATAACGATCAACAGGCAATGTATTCACATTCAGAAAAGACTGTCCCACATCGAAAGACAAGCTTTGCGGAATCCTGTAGATTGCCTGCAGATCAATAAATTTGAGAACAACCACTTTCCTTGATAGTGGTAAGGAAAAGCGCTGCAGATCTGTAGAATTATCTTCTTTTTGTGAACTTATATCGGTCGCGCTCTACTTCGTCTTCGTCGATTTCTTGTACGTATAAAAGTCCAACACTCAAAGAGGTCTATTCGCCGCCGCTGACAACAAAGCACTGTATAAATTGCAATAATAATACTATATACTTAAAATAAACTTTTTTTTATCACATTTTAACAATTTATGTAGGCACTAATTTAACGTAAAAAGATAAGTCAACGCAGACTTTCTGATATAATTTTTTGAGTTCTACAACTTTTTTTATATAAAGCAATATAAACGCACTTGCTTGATCATTTTTTTATTGACTTTAGTTTGAACATTGGTCGCCACGAAAGATCCTTTTATTTTAATGGTATAATATATTTGGCCAATGTCCATAGTGAAAGTCCATTCTTATTATGAGTGAAAGTGAATTTGAAATCGGAAGAAAAGTTTCCAAGATCACGTCACAAAAACTTTAAAATTATTCAATATAAGAGTGGAGACAAAAATTTCCTTGTGAAAACTTCGATTTCCTAGCTCAACTTGTAGTTTGATGTCGCACTTTCCTCAAAGGGCGTTATGGCATTAAAAGACTTATTTATTGATGTTCGAAATAAAAATTAACACGATTTTCCCTTGGGCAACAAAGATACTAAAAGCACATCCTGCAGTCTTTTAACTTAAAGCAGCTTAGTGCTAACAATTTATTCGATTTGCATGCGATAATTATTCTAAAATTGTTTAAATATTGTTGTAAATCCTAAAAAACACAATCCCTTTAAAACATTCTTTTGCTCACATCTTTCCAAGTAATTACCCTTAATCAATCCTCCACATTGATTTTCTGCACCCTTATCCTCAGTCCAATGTAAATTGTATACCAAAGTAGGGCCAACAACTCCCTTTTTGAAAGAACAACAAGTAGAACGACTTTTAATCACCAACAGAAATAAAAATAAAAAAAAAACAAGAAATCACCATCGACCTCTTGCAGGATCTTAAATCCAGGACCCTTGCCAGCAATACGAAGACAGAATAAATTAAACCCAATTACTGCTGCTCAATTGACCTTTTCATGACAAATTTACTCCATGAAATTTTAATTTCCTGCTAAACCATATCTCAGTGCCGAAAATTTAGCGTTGACATAATTGAAAGTCTGTCCACCCTGTCCTCTGTGATTAAGGAACTTTTAAATTCTTAATTGATTCTCTCCGAAGATACCCCCGACGAAGGCGCACCAAATTGATGAACAAGAAAGGATTTAAAATGATGGCTCATTGCCTCGAAGGGCACATCATTAAAGAAAGGACACACCAGAGGAAACTTCCTTTAGAAGAATTAAATTCAATTATCCTTTTGTGCAGCCCCCACCTCGACGAAAGGCGGAAAGCGCTGACCCCTTTAATTGCACAAAGAGTATCCCTTGCTCCTCAGGGGTTGGTTGGGTTGGTTGAAAAATGATTGAAGAACTCTGTCTGTCATCACCAACCAACCAAGTGTCTGTCCATCAGTGGACAACAAAGCAAAACGCAAACAAAAAATCTGTCACTTACATCGTGGTAAACAAAGTGACAAAATCCCCGCCACGTGACGGAAAACTTAATTAATTCCGTCTGTCTACCTAGGTGATTCATGAAAAAAGCAAAAAAGCACCACCAAACGACGCGAAAAAAACACAACAAAAATGGAAAGGATTCCGGTGGTAGGTGTAGTGAATTGAACTAAGTGGCAATGGTATGAAATGAAAACCATTAAAATCCATTAATCCACCCCTAAGTACACACCCGTCGAAACAAATCGACTGCAAATCCTTTTTCTCAATAAAACGCACATACGCTCCGAGTGCAAGTTTTCACACCAACCCCTCTGACACTCGTGGTAAATAGAAAATCCTTGGCTCTTATCCAGTGTAAACAAATCGTCTTACAATTGCACGTGACTGAAGTCCTTCGACTGGCCATAGACTGTCTTGCGACTAATCTGTGTGCCCCCGCACTCTATTGCGAGTGTGAGTACCCCGGGAGTGTCAAACGTGTAAATCAGATGAAAAAATGCACTCGAATGCGAACTAAATTGAAAAATAATCGTCCTTTTTCTCGAATAGACAGACGACGATGCGACGGACGCACGCATCCTGCTCGCTAACGATAAGTCATTCAATGGAAATGAGGGTAAGGGTTGTGAAATGATTGACACTTACCCCCTCGTTGAGCGGAAATTAAAACTCTTGGAATTCGCCTCTCTTTTTGTATGCAACAGTTGAAATCTGTTTCTCCCATGAGCCATGAGAGGAACATACATTTTTATTCTCAAGGACATGAATGCCAGAGCGGCATAGAGAGGACATCGAGAAGAGCGCATGTGACCACATTTTGTGAAGGGGAAAACCCCACCTTGTGATATTAAATTCGATTCAGCGGTTTATCGTAACCTTCCAAAGGATTCGGAAAACAGTTCGTCGCGAATTCCTGCTCGATACGGTTGAATGTCGCTAGTTGTTGAGTCAAACTGTAGTTAGATCCCCTTTCTCCCTAAACTGTCTTAGTGCCTGAGAAAACTGACGTGATTTTTTTTCTTTCTTGCAATTTCATTTTAACTTCCTTCCTTTGTCCTTTGAGTAGTAAGGGTGGATTTTATGTCATGTTAACCACACATAACGCTTAAAAAAGCATCTTTTAAGTGAAAAGGAGTGCTGCAGCAGTTAGCGTGTGTCTTTTTGTGAAAATATTAATTAAGGATATTCATGCCATCGTTTATCATCCGGTTACAATTTTCATCACCACCAAAACGAAAGGATTACGTTGTGTGTTTTTGTGTGTATTTTCCGGGATTTAATTGAGTGCTCCTTTAGCAGTAATGTGAATAGGGAATTCGCATGTGCGTGTGCCTCATGAAGGTGATGAAAAATGATCCTTTAATGTGAAAATATATCTATAATGTATAAATATTAAAAGGATACCCAAGCAAACACAACCGAAAGGGAATCAAAGTGCGTGATATTTCGGTGTCAAATTGAAAAGGGATAACGTTTTGCAAACGCACACACATTCTACAAAAAGGATACAAAGGAGGTGGCACTTAATGCGTAAGGATATACAAATGTTTTCAACCATTTCAAAAACACTGAAAAAGGATACCCAAAGAGAACTGTTGTTGTTGTTGTTTTTTTTTTAACTTATTTATTGTACATTTTGCGGGACACTCACATGAACCCACATCATCGTTATCCTTTTGTATATCCTCTGAATAATATCTGTAGCTCTCTATTGTGAAAGCTTGAATTTCATTTTAATAACCAAACGCCATAAATCAAAATTATATTGCATTCTTCCTGTATCCTGTATAAAGCCTGTAAAGCCTGGCGGGTTGTTGCTTGCTCGGTTACCTTTATACCCACACTCCGGGTCCATCATCACAGCCCCGACCACTGCTGGAGGAGATAAATTTCCAACCTCAAGTGGTTGCTGTTGGCACTTTTGTTTTGTTTCATTCTCATCCTCGATGATGACGATGGTGATGACCAGGATCATCTTACTCCCAAGGATGGGACAGTTTTAAATATTATTTTTTTCACGTTTCTTTTTTTCGTTTTGTGATTTATGTCAGCAAACGCATACCTGTATGGTAGTGAAGTTGGTCGGAAAGTCAAAAGTGTAGGATAACATTTCAGGCTCCAGCAACAAGATGACAATTTATTTCAGGAAGTATCCTGCTGTCTGTGTGTTTTTGTTGGTGGCCGATACTCATGATGTTGGCTTTAATAACATGATTTGGCTTTAAAATGATTCGCACATAAATATTCAGGAGCTCATTTTTGTTATTATTGTATTTTAGGCTTGCAATGGTTTTTGGCCTCAGCAGGATACATATGAATCGGGCTCTGTTTGGAGGGGTGGTAAATACTGTTACAGGGTATGAACTTCCCGGAAACACTGAATGGTCGTTAGTTTTAATTTATGAAAAATTTATTGCATAATAATTTTACGGTTGGGAACTGAATGTTTCCTGTATGGACGGCTGGTAGGGCGGGGGTGGGGGTCTTGTCTGGCGAATTATGTGTGAGAGAAAGTACACCTGTTTTCTGCACACCCAACCGATGTTCTGAGGGTCGTGTTATAAATTTGTTGGAAATTAATTGAGATTATAGCCTGAGCGTGGGGCTTTTTAATGGGCTACGCATATTTCGGAGGGGGACACGCATTCAGACGTGAAATTGGCATTGAGAATGTTGTCAATGTGAGACTGCTCTCTCTGGTTGAGTGGATAAAGGTGGTGGTGATTTTTTTTTATGACTTTTAATGTTTTCGATTTCAATAATAATGATAATGACCATGGACAGGACATCATCGGTTTGACTTAATGTGTTTTTGTTGCGACGACCGACCAATGAAAGGTGGGCCAAGTATTTTGAAAAATTTCATAAATAATGAAATGGCACATGTTGCGGAATGAATAAGGAATCAATAATAAATCATTCCTAACATCAATAATAATAGGGAAAATGAGCGCGTTCTGTTTGCTTTGTATTCATGCTTTATGGAGGCTTCTTTCTGCGCTCTTTTTGTGTGTGATAAAGTCATTAAGCTGATAAAACTGACAATTATATTACAAGCATGACTTCAATACACCTCTCAATAGTGAAACGAAACTTTACCACGGGCTTAAGAATTAAAAAAAAGAAATAAAAAGCTCGTGGGTAAGTGATTCTCGAGCTACATAGTAAAATGTTTTACTCAAGTTTATCTAGCGTTAAGGATCCAATTCATTCCAAGCCAATTGTGAGTCGTCGAATATCTAGCAGATATCTAGCAGACTTTTCTCTTCTAAGGTACGATTTATTCAAGAATTGAAGAATTGCTTCTCTGTTTGCAACGCAGTGCAGTTCAAAATTTTTCTTTCCAGGCATGTTGCACTGAGAGTGCTATCGAAGCACTATAACCGAACTATAATGGAAGAAAATTAAGGTTTCGGTTTGAGAGGGAACAACATGCATCTACTATGGCCATCAGATTTCATTCCACAGAGCAGTTCCTTAGAAGTAGAAAAATTAAGGGTCGCTGTGACAGATCGCGAAAATAGGTTGGGTATAGAATGACAGCTATCGCAACTTGCCTTTGTATGCGTTGTCTTTCTACATCCCAAAACCGGACGCCAGAACCTTGTTTGATTGCATTACATACAAATCTGAATTTCATCGCAGTCTATGGTGAATGTCGACTCCAAGTCATTGCCCAAATTTGTTCCTTTTCTGTTTTTTCAAGGTCGAATTCAATAGTCGAAATCATTAAAAAATTACTTTGCCAATTTGATAAATTTCTCATATTATCTCTTAAAATGTCAGCCGGTTTTTCTTTTGCTTAGTAAACATGCTTGTGAATTGTTTAGCCTTGAATATTCTACGCAGATATTTCCATCAAGTTATCGTGGATCCGCTTAGAGGACATTTCCCAGTTACAGATACAAACAATTCCAATTTGGTTTTCCCCATTTTTGTGTGTTTTATCTTCGACTGCTCGTTTCAAAATCAATGTGCCTCCGATCTTTTAATGTGATTTTTTATACTTTCTAAGTTTCAACCACTAAGTCTAAAATATGGGGCCAGAATGTCCAAATAGAGTCTGGCTATGGATAAAATATAAAGGGTCTTTCATTAAGCCCTTCCTATCTTTGAATTTAAATAAAAGAGAGTGTGTGTGAGATATCATCGAATTCCATGAAATCCATGACTCTGGCGCACAAATCAAACTGAATTTGACTGATGGCATGGGTGATGTTGCCCTTGAGGGCTGTTCTGGTTTGTAGCTTATTTGCATAGACCTGCGATTTCAGCAAACCCCACAAGAAAAAGTATAACGGGGTCAAATCGCACGATATTGGTGACCAGTTCACATTACCTCAACGTGAGATGAACGTGCCCTCGAATCGTTCGTGCAGAATTTCTAATGTGATGTGAGCGCCATCTTGCTGAAACCACAAGTCGTTAGTGTCCATTTGATCCAACTCAGGCCAAAAGAAGTTGGTTATCATCGACTTATAGCACTCGCCGTTGATGGTGACGGCCTAACCAACGTCGTTCTCAAAGAAATATTGACCGATGACGCCGCCAGCCTAAAATCCGCGCCAAACAAAGAATTTTTTGGATGCATTAGACGGTCTTGGATTGGCAACGTCCCATATTCTACAATTTTGTTTGTTGATGTAGCCATTCAAGTGCTTTATTTTCGATTAAAATTAAGTTCAGTTTCCGGCTCCAGAGCCCATTTAGCGAACACACGTCGTTGTTTTTGGTCGTATACCTTCAGCTCCTTGGTCTGGTGATTATTGCGTGGGTATATGGCCCAAATCACGAATCAAACCAAGTTGTGATCTGCGAATGGCCTAGTTCTTGTGCGCGACGCGAAACGACGGCTCGGATTCTCCTGCACACTCTCACAGACAGCGTCGATGTTTTCTTTAAATCTTGCGTTTCGTCGAAGTACGCATGTTGATTGACCGTTTACTGAACCAGTGGAGTCAAATTTATCCATCACACTGCGAAAATTCCTCTCGAAAGTACAATTGTGGCGAGCGTAAAATGGTGGAGGCACGCGGAACGTTGCCCGAACAGAACACCCATTTTGATGAAACAATTTAATTATTTGCAGGAATTTTTGAACGCTATATCCATCCATGGTGATTTGGCAAAACAGACTGAATAAAAAGCAGCCAATTTGACAGACGTAGCTTCAGTAATATAGCCGCTATCAACTGTCAAATTTCGGAAGTCCCTTTTGAAGACACTTTAAAATGTATGTCAAGAATAAAGAGCTCTCGGGTAATCCTGACCTCTCAAAATATAAATATGGCTCTGATTGTGGATGTAGTGTCAGTCAAACGAGTAATGCAATGTTTCTTCACTTTACTTAGGTGTACATACGCACAAGCACTTTGCACCTCATCAAATCCCATAGAATAGCGAGAAATAGAAAAACCTCTGTTCCCAGGATCAAGTTATCGTGGTCTGACCAACTTGAGCACACACTGTTTAGATATGAGCACGCCTTGTCAGCGTCAGGCATTCACTGGTTGATTTTGAAACGACCGGCTTTTATCTCTCTGAGAGGTTAAGATGATTTGTTAACCAAAATTGTTGTCAAAGAAGAAAAAACTCAGTGGGACCTTGAAAACGAATAATACGACACCCGAGATTCCTTAGCCCGTAGAGATTCATTGGTTTAGGTGCATACTTTCTTCGTCAAGTGTACAGGACGAACACAGCAATATGGTCGGTTATCAATCCTCGAAAATTAATCAATTTGGTACCTCAAAAATGTTATGCAGCATTTCTGTTCATTTCTTGAGCACATAAGAGCTGCCAATGTCAAAATAACATTCTTTAAAAATAAACCTCAGAAGGGTTGCGTTTAAACGTCAATTCACAGGCTTCTTTACACCTCAAGTTAAAATGTCGGTTAAAAGTCTTACGCCGAACGCTGACGATTTAAAAAAAAAAAAATTTATAAAACACCACCTTCTTTCAACGCCTTACAGTGCCCTTCAGCTGATACTAATCGCCTTCAGCAGCATTAAATCGAAGCAACTATTCTAACAAAACTCTTATCCAACTTGAAGTTGGAACAGAATTCACCCAAATTATTACCTCCGTACGTGTATCTTTCCGGTCACAAGTCAAGGTTCAAACGTGCCAGGAATTGAATATCACAAAACCAATTCAATGCATAAAGTATACCAGGACACAAACTGCCAACTGCCAACTGCCTCAACTCAAGGACTATTGTAGAAACTTTTAAAGTGAACATTTATTTCAGTTGTCACTCCCTTAAAGGACCCGCAAGTAATTTCGAGCGAAAACTTTGCCCAAGCGCCTAGTTAACCGAAAATGAAATGCTGCTCGCCAAAGGTGAAATGGCAAAAGTTGAAGGCCATTTCTTATTCTAACAATTGCTTAAATAACCTCCGCTATTGCCTGTCCACTATGAAACAGGAGTGAAAACGAAGAAAAGTCCTGTCACAATGAATAGCGATCCTTCCGCTTTGAGTGAATTTGTTTACATAATTTTCTCAGCGTCTTTTTTTGAGTCAGCTTGGTTGTTGGTGTGTCCTTTTGCTAGGAACAAATCGTGAAAATATCCTTCCTGAAGACTAATTAAAATCCTTCTTCTCGGAGTCTCCTCATTCTGATTCTGTTGATGCTACGCCGACGTGGGCAAATTATTTATTCGCCTTTTTGTTTATCATTTTCTCTTGTTTTATTTTTTTTTTGTGCGCGATTTGAGTTGGGCGGTTTCTTGGCCCGAAGGACGATTTTCAACATCTTTCGGCTGGTTGTAGTAGACTAGAGAGACGACAAAAGAAAGTCTATTTTTTTGTTTTGTTTTTGTTATTGCAAATCGTAAGGCTAGACTAGGTCTTGGTGGGAGGGGGGAAGGTTGGAAAAAAAAATCCTGACGAAACTGCTGCTTCCTCATGACGATGATGATGAGTGGAAAAGTTCTGATTATTGCGTGGGTATATGGCCCAAATCACGAATCAAACCAAGTTGTGATCTGCGAATGGCCTAGTTCTTGTGCGCGACGCGAAACGACGGCTCGGATTCTCCTGCACACTCTCACAGACAGCGGCGATGTTTTCTTTAAATCTTGCGTTTCGTCGAAGTACGCACGTTGATTGACCGTTTACTGAACCAGTGGAGTCAAATTTATCCATGACACTGCGAAAATTCCTCTCGAAAGTACAATTGTGGCGAGCGTAAAATGGTGGAGGCACACGGAACGTTGCCCGAACAGAACACCCATTTTGATGAAACAATTTAATTATTTGCAGGAATTTTTGAACGCTATATCCATCCATGGTGATTTGGCAAAACAGACTGAATAAAAAGCAGCCAATTTGACAGACGTAGCTTCAGTAATATAGCCGCTATCAACTGTCAAATTTCGGAAGTCCCTTTTGAAGACACTTTAAAATGTATGTCAAGAATAAAGAGCTCTCGGGTAATCCTGACCTCTCAAAATATAAATATGGCTCTGATTGTGGATGTAGTGTCAGTCAAACGAGTAATGCAATGTTTCTTCACTTTACTTAGGTGTACATACGCACAAGCACTTTGCACCTCATCAAATCCCATAGAATAGCGAGAAATAGAAAAACCTCTGTTCCCAGGATCAAGTTATCGTGGTCTGACCAACTTGAGCACACACTGTTTAGATATGAGCACGCCTTGTCAGCGTCAGGCATTCACTGGTTGATTTTGAAACGACCGGCTTTTATCTCTCTGAGAGGTTAAGATGATTTGTTAACCAAAATTGTTGTCAAAGAAGAAAAAACTCAGTGGGACCTTGAAAACGAATAATACGACACCCGAGATTCCTTAGCCCGTAGAGATTCATTGGTTTAGGTGCATACTTTCTTCGTCAAGTGTACAGGACGAACACAGCAATATGGTCGGTTATCAATCCTCGAAAATTAATCAATTTGGTACCTCAAAAATGTTATGCAGCATTTCTGTTCATTTCTTGAGCACATAAGAGCTGCCAATGTCAAAATAACATTCTTTAAAAATAAACCTCAGAAGGGTTGCGTTTAAACGTCAATTCACAGGCTTCTTTACACCTCAAGTTAAAATGTCGGTTAAAAGTCTTACGCCGAACGCTGACGATTTAAAAAAAAAAAAATTTATAAAACACCACCTTCTTTCAACGCCTTACAGTGCCCTTCAGCTGATACTAATCGCCTTCAGCAGCATTAAATCGAAGCAACTATTCTAACAAAACTCTTATCCAACTTGAAGTTGGAACAGAATTCACCCAAATTATTACCTCCGTACGTGTATCTTTCCGGTCACAAGTCAAGGTTCAAACGTGCCAGGAATTGAATATCACAAAACCAATTCAATGCATAAAGTATACCAGGACACAAACTGCCAACTGCCAACTGCCTCAACTCAAGGACTATTGTAGAAACTTTTAAAGTGAACATTTATTTCAGTTGTCACTCCCTTAAAGGACCCGCAAGTAATTTCGAGCGAAAACTTTGCCCAAGCGCCTAGTTAACCGAAAATGAAATGCTGCTCGCCAAAGGTGAAATGGCAAAAGTTGAAGGCCATTTCTTATTCTAACAATTGCTTAAATAACCTCCGCTATTGCCTGTCCACTATGAAACAGGAGTGAAAACGAAGAAAAGTCCTGTCACAATGAATAGCGATCCTTCCGCTTTGAGTGAATTTGTTTACATAATTTTCTCAGCGTCTTTTTTTGAGTCAGCTTGGTTGTTGGTGTGTCCTTTTGCTAGGAACAAATCGTGAAAATATCCTTCCTGAAGACTAATTAAAATCCTTCTTCTCGGAGTCTCCTCATTCTGATTCTGTTGATGCTACGCCGACGTGGGCAAATTATTTATTCGCCTTTTTGTTTATCATTTTCTCTTGTTTTATTTTTTTTTTGTGCGCGATTTGAGTTGGGCGGTTTCTTGGCCCGAAGGACGATTTTCAACATCTTTCGGCTGGTTGTAGTAGACTAGAGAGACGACAAAAGAAAGTCTATTTTTTTGTTTTGTTTTTGTTATTGCAAATCGTAAGGCTAGACTAGGTCTTGGTGGGAGGGGGGAAGGTTGGAAAAAAAAATCCTGACGAAACTGCTGCTTCCTCATGACGATGATGATGAGTGGAAAAGTTCTGCTTCGCTCGGAACTTGGGGCCCTTTGCCGAAGGTCGTAATTTATTTATCCCGTAGCCAATGAAGGAGGAATAATTTATTGCCAAAGTCTTGGAGGTTCGTAGCCCGGAAAAGAAAACGGACGGCAGAATACGAAATGGCGTAGCCATCTGTGACTGAGGTTTAGTCGGAAATATCTGATGTCGCATAAACAACAATGAATTCATTTGCTCTTCATTTATCGAGATGATTTATCTGTGTATCTTTCACTTTGTATTCTTCGATGAATGTTTCATCCGAGGGTAGATAAGGATGTGAACTCACGAAGTTCTTGTGCAGGAACGTTATCAATTTCAATTCGAAAATTTGGCGCGTATATCATCTGAGGGAATATCTAAGGGACAAAAATATATCCAACTTAAGTTGAATCGAGGATAGATGGGATGACAAGTAATAAGTACTTCCTAGTATTTTCTTCGAAGTTAGGGCTTATTCTCTGTCAATGAATAATCATTTAGAGCTCTCAAATTAATCGGTTCTCTTAAGCCATCTTTAATAATAAAAGCCAATGCCTCTTTGTTTGTTTGCTTTAGACTTGCTTTAGGCTTAAATGTCTCCGATAAAATTACTCATTTTCTTAAAAAAAAACATGAACAGATTTAATGAAAACATCATTTGTCATCACGATCGTAAATTTCAAATAAGAGGAGGAGGATTTTAAAAAATTGAAACTGTTCTGCAAGAAATTTGAAAATGTAACTATGATATTATTTTTGAAAATGGCCTCAAATGTCATTGGGCTTTCCCTATTTGTGTTGTAAGCAGATATAAATTTTGTTGAGAACAGGCAATGTGGCGATTCAGAACTGAAGACCGCGGAATTGTTTTTATTGATTTTAATGAAATTTTGCCGCCGCCAGTTGCTGGATTCCAGCATAAATGTCGCGTTTACCACAGTAAACCGAAGTCATCATTGAGGAAGAAATCATCAACTTTGAACCATCAAAGGCAATGCATCGGATTGAACTGATATTTCGACGGGCAGGTGTCAACATGGAAGACAATACCTTATTGGGATCATTTCACTAAGGTTCCCTCGTCCATCCTTCGATCTGTCACAAAGCCTTATCTTCTGACTCACAACAGAAATTGCAATTTTCACAAAGGATTTTTTTCCTGCAGTTGTAAATATTAATCGGTGGTAGGGAACCCTTACCGAGCTTGTTCGACTTGAAACTTTCTGTTCTTTTCGAATTTTGTTCAGATACGCAGACGATATTTTAAGCTTCATTATAAAGCTTTCAATCCAATTGAAGGATATCCCAAAAGTGAAGAACGAACCTCCGATTCAAAAATCAAGCACTTGCGGTTCCCATCGTAGGACAAAAAGGCAGCTCTAGCTTTCGGACTCACGTCAATGGCCTGATTAATAAGTAAGCTTTAGTAGTGATCAGCTAAAAATGGTGACATTTAAGGCTTGTTTAAAGTGCAGAAAGGCTCGCTTAGCAATGCTATGCAAACGTTGCTAGAATATCTCTTCGAATATTTACACCGAGTAAAAGAAAAACAATCCTCACATTGGCAATACTCAATTTAAAAGCAGGATGGGTCTCTTATATTTCATAAAAAACGAAAAACAGTTCGGATGCGCGAGATAAATAGTTCTCAGAATATAGGGGGACATCGTGTATTGATGACCAGATGTGAATTGTCAAGGCTTAATAAACTACAGTTTAGGATTGAAAAGCATATCCATTCCTTTAGGACTTTGCATCTGATATTGATATTGACTTTTAACAGACAACCAACAGGTCGAATATTGCTGGAGTCTATGAAGAACATCCAAAGGAGGTCGGAATTCAGCAGCAAAACGTCTTTTTTACTCTCCATTTAAATAAACTCCTTGATTATTTCCTTGAATTTTTGAACTGTTTTGATTTCACTATTTTTCTTTCTATCTTCTTTCCTAAAGACACTCAAACATTTAATATGTGTCGAATTCCAAGTGCTTAGTTATTCAAATTTCATTATCATCTGATCCATTCAGATTATTGCCGAAAATTTGTTGGATTGGCTGTCAGAGGTACAACAAAGATTGAAAGTTCACTTACCTCAATGACAAAGGGTTGCTCCGTTAAACGCGTTAAATGAATTTGCGGAATAGGGAAAAGTCTTAAAACTGGTTTATAACACAAACGACAAAATACAAGCACTTTATTGGCCAATGTGGATTTTTTGAAGACAAATCGGTCTGTAAAAGGCATTAATTATTTTAAAAAAACATTCCTAGAAAATTTTTTTTTATTGAGTATTGATTAAGGACTAATTTGGCTTGATTTAGATATAAAAATATTTCTACTGACGTAAGATCCACCAGTGCAATCATGATTTGAAGTCGTATGCGAATATCATATTTGAAATCGCGAAAGCGAGAATTTCAAAATGGGAGGACAAAAAACGTTTCCGAATTTGTATTGTTTGACGTAACCAAAGTCCGCTAAATGAAATGAAGTGGACCTAAAATTAAACAACTACGGAAGGTTGAAAATTAACCGTTTAATTCAGTACGGACGGCCTTTTTAAAGAAGAGTAAAGAGCAAGGACTCAACATTCTACTACCATGATCAGACAAGAAAAAGCGTAGCTTGAAAACAACTTGCACATTCAAAGTAAATCTGCATATTCTCCACGAGAGTTCAAAGCCGTCTGGTGGTACTGCAGGTCTTTTGGAATTTATTAAAATTTCTCTTCGTATCTCTTTAGTTTGTAAAATACGCAAGAAAAATAAAAAAAGTGCTGAAAAAACAAAATGCACATACAGACATTTCTACCAACGCAGCTTCGTTGCTGAATCCGTCAGAGTAGAATAGAGATCGCAATTCAAAATTCATAGTAAAAAAAAATAAATGTTCTTCATAATTATATTGTTTGTTTCTAGGTTTTTATGGTTTTTAATGAGAGGCCATGTCCTTAAAACTGACTTCGAAACCAAACTAAATATCATTTAAATTCGTATAATAAAAGAATTTCACTCTTTGAATCTCACTTGACTAATCATGAAAGATCTAAAAACTCTTATCCATTGGTCTTGTTCAAAAATCTCACAGGAAAAATAAATATACTAAACGAAAAACATAGTCATTGAATTCAGTACAAAATCCTTGCCTGCAGGTAGGTGGTGCTTAAATCAAAGAAACAAACAACACCACTCAACTCTTTATTAATCACGTCCTGGGTCAAAGGTTGTTATACTTTTTGACTACGTTGCATTGTTAAGATTTAATTTTTTATAAATAGCGCTTTGAAATTTTTCGAACGCATTATATACAAAATAATACTCACACATGCAATAGTATTTTAATTTAAGAAAACAACAAACTATAGTAAAATTTAAAAATATATGCAATTTTTTAAATAATAATTTTATTACCCACCATTTTCGTTCTCTTCAATCCTCTCTCTGCGTAAACATCCGTTAGCCAAGTGATTTGGTTCGAACTATATTTCACGTTCTGCATCCTAATGGCTGCTCACAACGTAATTGGGTATATGATGACCACTCTAAAATGCCCACAGAGGCGTGATCTTGTTCTGTTTCTTCTCTTTGCATTCATGGACTGATTGAAAGAAATAAACTGAGTCTTTTATAACTCTGCATTGGACAAATGTTGCCCAGTTTCGCCTTCCTGTGCGTTTACGAGTGTAAATTAAATTTCATTTATTCTCAGTCTTCTAGACTTTATAAAGAAAGGCCACCGGCCATGTGAGGAAAATGAACAAAAATGAACGCGGCCTGAGTTTCACACACAACGAACCTTCAATTCAAATATCAAGCAATCGTGGAAGCTATCGGAGGGAGGGATGGAGTAGTCTTCATCTGAAGTGAAAGCCTTGCTTAACACATTTTTAATTACTAAACAGAATCTTAAATTTAAGACTTCAATCAATCAAGTTTGAAAGCTAATTTCGGTTCGGCCATGAATAGAATTTCATAATGAGTGATCTTCGCCTTCTCTCAAATTGCAGTAAATTGTTAACCTTAACTTAGTAAATTGGCCTGAGCGTTTCTGTTGATTAAATTGCCGCGTTGCTCACATCTTCTTCTATGGACGAATTCTTTCATCTTAAAAGTCTTCGAAAAGATTCAAGCGAAGCTTTGACCATCTAAGCCTTTTACTTTGTAAGACCAGAAAAGCTCAAGATCTGAATGCGGAGCCGAGACGATTGGACAAGTTCGTGAAAAACTTTGAAATTTTAAAGTTGAAGGCATAACTTTGTTCATTTTTTTTATGTTCCATACCTCAAAATGAAATATGGGATCTCAATAAAATTACTTCGTTATTCATCTGTCTGTCTGGCACTACCATTTTTCCCAAGAACGCTTTGTGGCATCAAGTTTAAATTATCACCAAATACTAATGAATCATTTGAAGTCGTAAAAAATCAAGCTTCTGAATCGCCCAGTAAACTTTATCGGCTATTTATGACGCATATTTTGTTACTTGCGAAGAAATAAAAACCTTAAGGGTACTTCCCGTTAACCTAGAATCATAAATTTGTCAGAAAGCGATGTAGTTGCGAAATATGGTATAGGGAATAATACACCAATTGATAAAAGGGCCGAATCATCCTTAACGAATCGGAATCGAATACTTATTTTGATGTGCCACAAGGCAGCGTATTTGGTCCTTGCTTGTTCTCAATATAAATTTGATTATAAATGATACACACATATAGTACGCAAAAGTATAGTTAAACTAAATGCATGGTAATAAATAGGGAATTTTGTGTTTATTTTAAAATAACAGAAGATGAATTGAACAAGTGGACGAAATAAAATAATTCGGCGTGAGGCTAGACAGTTAACTAAATTTTAAAAACCATGTCACATATATTGTACAAATAGGCCAAATGTCAAAGAAATAAGGATTAATGAGAAGAATAAGAAGTCACATGAGTACGATATGGGCTGTCAATATCTAAAATGCCATAATGCTTGTATTTTGATTTTTAATCGACTATTTAATTAATGGGAAACATGGCAGATGAAAACCGACAACACAACAAGTTCTACAAAACAGAGCAATGAGATTTACGCTATATTAAAATGCAGTAACCACACACCTACAAATCGGATGTTGTCATGTTTAAAATGGATGAATGTCAAGCAGCGTAAGACATTAAACGTCCTTTTATTTGTCTTCAAAATGAGAAGCAACATGGTTCTAGAATACTAAACATCGATTCTACATTTTGTACAAGAAGCACAACCTACGAGTGGTTTTAGATTGCGACTATTTAGAAACAATAGAACTCAAAACATGATCTTATTCCTACAAGTTTGTACGGAACCTTCGGTTAGCGAGTCCGACCGGCCGGATTTTGCTTTTTATTTCAAGCCAACATCATCACAGCATGCGAACATATACAACACAAAGGAAACAAAAGAAAATAATCTCCATAGAAGCCTTAAATCCAATTATTAAACTGAAACCTGCAAATCAAAACACAAAACCACAAAACATCAGAAACGTTAATTTCAACTGAAACACAATCGTAGTTCTCACTCAATTTTTAGCTAGTCTCTGAAGAAGTACAAGAACAGCACACACACAAAAAAAAAGGAATGAATCAAAAGTCCCAACAATAAGTTAACCGTTAAACAGGGAAATCAGAAAGGCATTTTACACTTTGATTTTGTTTACTTTTACGGAGCAATGAACAGTAACCTTCGTCAACATCATTACCCCCGAGGGCCAAGCTAAATACGACCACTTCATTGTGCCACGCAGCAGAATAAGATATCCACAGCAACCTGCACCCTCACCCACCCTCCAAAATTGTACAAATACAATTCCTGACGATCCTTCTCCGCGGTGCAATCAACAACAATTTAAATAATTTCCTCCGACTGTAAGACCTTACAAACTAAAGGAAATCCACCCTCCCACTTGGAGGACTCTTCAGTAACCATAAAAGCCCTAAGGAGCCAAAGGGAACCGTTCGCGTCCGTGCCAGATGAATGGTAAACTTTCAACCAAAAAACGCAGTCATAAATCCTGCAGGTTCCAACATTAATCGTAAAACTGGAAACCGTACAAGGGGCGGTAGCCGTAGCACAACAATTATCACTATGCAACAACAAGGGTGTGCCACGTCTCATTAAAGAAATATGAAAGGCACCCCGAGGGCACTACCAGCACCATGCAGCACAAAATAGAACTAGAATTTCTGCTGCTCTTCACAAGACTGGACTTTTGCTGCCAAAAACAGTTTCCCCTGCACAATGCAGACACCAAGGACACAATTGTTGTTTCCCCCATTTTTTATGATGTTGGTTTGTTGTCTTATCTCCCCGCGGCCCTTTTATCAATTGGTGGCACTAAATTTAGACTTTGTATCTGCACAACTGCACCCCCCGAAAAGTGGGCCCTTTCAAAGAGTGCCAGTAAAGTAATTTTAGGCAAATTTCAGAACAGTTCATTGAGTTGTTAAAACGATGAACTTCAACCGCCCACCCTTGCTTGAGCAGCATCCGAATACAGGCTCGTGCCATGCATAAATGAGCATTACACACGCATATAGTAAACGCAACCCTCACATGGAAGAAACGAGTATCACCCCCGAGGGTCTCTTTGGAACAAACACTACAGTGCTTTACAGTCGTATGCCATGTTTCATGTAAGTAACCGAATTAGATTGAAAATTTGTTTGCAACCCCATCGCAGCGCTACAATTGGGTTCATCCCCTAATTTGGCCCAGCACAACTGAACAGACTGCGCAGCGATAATTAAAGGCTGCAAGTGCTGCCCGAAATGGTTAATCAATACGCTACGCGTTTGTAAAGTTTTGCAATTCATTGGAATTGAATATGGAATTCTGGGGACAAAGTTCCACGATGGGACTTGTGGGGCCGTCAACCGCCCGCCGCACCGGTACTACTGGCTGATGACGGTTGTGCAATTTGTCTTTGGAATTATTAATGAAGTTTGGCACAAAGAGGCTTCCTGTCTCATTTTTCTTGTGCTACGATTTTCCTCATGTGCGCTGGGGGATGATCGATTGTATAATGATTGCGAGTCTAATGGGGGCAGGCGGATTTGCAACTCCCCCATTTTTCTTGTGTGCCTCGGATCTTTGTCGCAACCTACAATGGAATAGTGATTCTCGTGATTAAATTGATTCATATTGGCTGGCTGTGTTTCTATAGCCATTTGGTAGATTAAGGCGAAATCTTTTTTCATCCTCCGTCTAGGATCTCGGATATCAAAGTATCCTCCAAGGAGTGTGCCTTTGGGGGAAGGATTTTACTGAGATTTTTTGCCTGCTTGCTGAAATGACAGAATTATTCATTGAGCTTTAAACGAAGACGCCTTTGGGGAAGATGTATGGGCTAATGGGTTCTTAAGAGCGGAAGTAATTCCTAATTGATGATGTGTTACGTCTTACATGCTTTGCGAACTGGGTCATCCTAGATGAGTTTCATGATTACGGCCTAGATGCAATGAATATGGATGGAATTCCTTTGGTGGGGTAGAATTAATAATATGGCACACTGGCTTAGCTGAGATTGATAAAGGTTCTTCTTATATTCAAATTATCTTATCGCCTTCAAGTAATCAGAGATGAAGAGGGCCCTAAAGTAAAAACGCTATCTACTCAGAAGCAAAATTATCCTTTGATATTCGTTTCTTAATTAGCTTGTTTTAATGGCTAGCATTGTTCTATATTCCTTCTTGAGATTGTATGTTTCTCAAAAACTCAGTGCGGAAGGGATGCCTTGAGAAATATGTTTCAATGAAAAAATCTGTTTTGCTAAAATTACATTTATTAGTAAATTAATAAACAATGAGTCTTGTCTGCATCAGCTGCCTTTGATTCTCTAACTATTTGATTTGGAGCACAAACAGTGATAAAAAAAAAAACAACTCATCTCGACTTAGGATAATTTTGCTGCTGACAGCATGAAAAATGGGAAAAATGCCTTGGATCTGCAAGTTGTTAATTCGGATCCAAAGCGGATACCTGAACCGCCGTCCAAAAGAAGTCACGGAAAGACAAAGACAGGGGAAAAGAGGTTGCTACACCAAACAAAACCTGCGCGCATTTTTATGTCATCAGAGCCGCTCCATCAAACTAACAACAATTGCCAAAAGCGTATCCCAATACCTCTCAAAAGGTATATTGATATCTTGAAAGCTAGCTGGCATATCCATTGAGGGGTTGAGAATTATCGTGTTACTCTACGCAGTCGACATTATTATTTTGGCGGAATCACCGAGTACACTGCAGCTAATAATAAATAAGCAAGAAGAGTACTGCAGATTGAGTTATCTGAACATCAACCATGCTAAGCCTTAGGTCATAGTTTTTCGCTAAGGACTCGGGCATTTATCTAGGAACGAAAATTTGGAAATATGGTGGAAAAGAATTGGAAAATGTCAGATCATACAAATACCTAGGAATCATACAATCAGCCACAATTTATCGCTGAAAAATCACTTTGATTTGAAACTTACGAAAAGGAGCAAATCATTAAATTCTAAATGGAGAAATTTACCAGGTCTCAATTTCAGCTAACTAAAGGTTTTCGAAGCAGTAATGCATACATTAATGTGCTAAGGGCGCAACCATGGGATGAAGTTGATGTACCATACTGAAAGCGGCATCTATTCAAACACTGAAACTGAACATGAATTATATGACAAAGTTCTTCAATTTCGAAAGTTGATACGAGGATCACAAAGATTTCATCTCTGAAAGCCTTAAAAAAAAAAGGACACTCTTCTATTAAGATTGAAAAAAGGCGGATGACAAGTACGGCTTCAACTTCGTCTTCCGGATGTCAACCACGCTTCGAATTTGAGCGAAAAATTCAAACATTCGTCTCATCTACAAAAATGTTTACCACTAAAATGTGATCTAGGTGCAGTCTGGCCTCAGAACTTTGCATGTTTTCATTATTTTAAGGGCACGAGAAGAACTTTTGAGCCGAAATAGCGTACCCCACCGCAACGATCTACGGTGCAGTTTGTGCATCACAGGAGAAAAGGAAGACACCTTGCATTTTTAAGATACATTTCCAATACGAAAGGAAATCGACGCTCTTTTTTTAGAGTGGACCAACTATTGGGGAAATAAAGGACTTGCTTAACGGAACTAAGTTGAATTCACTAAGATCGTACAACAATGTAGCTTACAGATATAGAAAAAAAAATTAATTGAAGAAAATGTTTGGCGAATGTGTAGGGAAGCTTAAATTATTACTTTATTTATTTAAAAAAAAAAATCAATTTATGGCAGATGGCAAACCAATTGCTTAAATTGTACTCAACATATAATACACAACCGAATAAAATGAGGTGAAAACAGTGATAACCAAAGTCTGTAGAACACAGGTGCTGTGCATGACGGATGCAATCGTTTGGCCAATTCTTAAGAAAGAGATCCTCGTAACAGCGACAATAACGATGCGCTGACTATCAGATCTACGTTCTACGATAATGTGTGAACAGCCAAACCTTTGAATAATTTTGGCAGACACTACCATGTCACCATTCCTTGTCATATACACATTGGTGGTAACAAAGAGATTGATAAACTGACCACTAGTTCACTTTATATTGTGAAACGTGAGATTAACGCAGCGACTCGAAAGACGATTACCATTTTTCTTCCACGCTCTGGCTAGGAATCAACAAAACGTAGCCTTTTATGCTTGAGTAAAAATTTATTCCGCATCTTGACACTGATCAAGATATCACTTTTGCCTGTATAGAAGCTGTCAAGATGATGAAGAGCCTGAAACCATTATACACATTTTGTGGGAAAGCTCTAATGTGAAGTTGCGCCAATTCCGCTTCAAGGGGGAACATAACGTATGAAGAACTTAATAATGAGCAAAACGTGGCTCTTATTATCAAAGTAGGTGTTTCGTAAAGAGCTTTGAAAATGTGTACATACAACAAAAATCAAATGGCAACTAGCCACACCGATTTATGTCGAAAGCAAAATTCAAGTTTCTCACATTACAGATTCGGTACCCAACGGAATCGTCGGTCGTAGGGCTAATATGGACTAATATGGCTATAACATGAAATAATAAAAATGATAACTTTAACACAAAGGAGTGCTACCCTTGTTTCTTAATATCGATCCCGTTTCATGGTGCAGTTGACGATGCTAATGTGGCCATGCGACGCGTCACCTTGTTGTAATTAACTGGCACAAACTACTATTCTAGTGTACCTACATATCATCTAACACCTTACGTAACAATGGCAATGACAGCACACGACATAAACGATCACTAACCCGAATCCGATAGCGCCACACAAACACATATCAGATAACGTATGACTCAGTGACAGCGCATTTCACCAAGGCATATGCTTGATTCGTTTTGTAAACAAAAATCTGATCCGCAGTACAAGTGTCGCTCATTGGTCATCACCCCCTGATATTCAATAAGATCGTTTGAGGATGTAATAGGACTCGGTCAACCTATTAAGCTATATCGTGAGTCAGTTGATTGAACGATATTGGAAATTCTATGGAGGGTCAATAAGTATTTAATGATATAATTTTCGATAATAAAACAAACTCATTCAGACTAACAACCAAAGAGTTTCTCCACTATGGCAATACCAAAGGCGCATTGAGCCTGCCTCCCTTTCTTTTCTTATTGACTCGTGTTCTGGCAAACTACTTTGGCATAACTGCCTTGCCTGTAACACTGTTCAAATATTCTCTAATCTCCACGTATTTTGAATCTTTTACAAATATTACATTCCTTACACAAGGACAGCATTCATTACATGGCGATCCTGCCCATTAGATCCTTACACTATAAAGGCTCGGAATAATTTCAGTAAGAAAAAACCAACGCGTGCGAGTTGGACACACGCAACAATGGTTCCGTATCAACTTGTATTTCGTCACTCACGGAAATAGATTATCGATGTGATTAAAGGAAAAATTTACGGTTTTCGAATTTTTTACTTGTGCCACTTCTACCAAATTCCATAATTCTATGTCAACGGAAAGTACCCCGTAGGTTTCGGTTCCCTTGCAAGTATCAAAATATGCGGCCAAAAATCCATGTCAATTTTGAGTGCGTCGATTTTGAGCTCTAAACTTGATTTGCTAGACAAATAATGATAGTCAAAAAAGACACCTGATTTTCTCAGCGTAATGAAAAATTACAAATTAACCAAGTAGCTTTTGGATCGACAATTTAAAATGCCAGAATTGTCCCAGTTTATATAGACAATCTTTGCTCAAAAACAAAGCTGCAAACGAAATAAACAATCAATTCAGAAACTGTTTGATCACGATTGCAACAAATGCGTTTAGTTCCTCTACTCCTTACACGATCGGTAAGCCACAGAGATAATATTATTACCACAGCAGGTCCCGATACTTATGAGGAACTCATCCATTCTTTTTAAATGCGTAACATCACAAAGAATTTTATTGGGAATAATTTCATGTATTGAGAATCTTATATTTCATTCTCAGATATGATCTAAGATATCATTCATTTTCATATCATTCATCTTCATTCAAGATGTCATTTAAATAAGTGACGCTTCATAGACCATTTTCACTTGAGTTATATTGACAGCCTCAAGAAAGTATTAATGTCAAGACAGCCACTTTCTTTTACCAGGCAAAGCGTGTTAACAAACCCGTCTTCTGAATATTATAAAGGAATTGAATAAATTGATCTAAAGTACGTGTACATCTGATAAATAGCAATTTACCACACTCTGTCTTTTTCATCTCTGCGCAGGCACAAAATGTCAAACACATAAGTGCACACATGCTATTTAAGTCCCATGACTGATGGCTAACAACCATTTCAAATCCAATTAACATAACCTCTTCAACTTTGTTCAAATAAACATCATTTAACCAAATATTTTAAATATAAATTCATGTTATATCTCTTACAGATCATCAGCGCTACCGCCATCAGTGAAGCATTAAAACCCCAGGAATGACACATGTCACATGACCCGACACAAAAAAAAAAACGCTTCTGTCCTAAACCCTCAGAAAACTTCCACCAAGCGACGTGTCCTTCCAAAAAAAACACACACACTCAAAAACGAGAAACAACGACAGCGAGAGATGAAAAATTGCAAACATTCCGAAAAATCCCGGCGTGTCCAGTGGTCAGACATTCGAAAAGACTGCGGTTGTCATCCGTGTCAGTGAAGAAGATGAGGTGAACCCGTCCGCCATTCACAGGAACTTCAAGCAACACCACTCAACAGAAAAACGGACGAAAATCCATCCACAGGATACACCCAGTTCTACATATGATGTTTGCACGAACAACATTCACAAACAAGCACCACCGACACCATATCCAGCCACTGCCGGATGGCCTGAGGATATTGCGAAATCAAACGGAACGAACCCAAAATTAAAGCGAGACACAAAACAAAACAAAAAACAGAGAAAAGGACCAAAACAGAGCACACGATGCAATCGTGTATCGAATAAGTTCATATACCGGTGTGCTCTGTGTGTCAATAAATCGCAAAAGGATATTCACTGCTGATGTGCATACCCAGTGCGGCTGCTGCAGATCTGCTGCTGTAACTATATTCTGGGAAACACTGCAACAAAGTCAAAAACTAAACAAAAAAAGAAACCAGAGCACTTCGACAAAGAAATCAGAACGTTCCTAGAGCTTAACCACTACAACCACCATTCACCCACCATCTGCCACCCAGTACCCAATGCCAAACGCCAGCAGGATATACTAGCGTTGCATAAGCGAGAGATGTAAATTCCAAGTTTAGACGCACACACTCACTTACACAAAGAAAACCAGGTGGAAACGAAAAGCAAACAGCGGAGGAATCCTGCATACACAAATATCGAGCCAGAGTTTGTGCAAAGTTTGAGTCAGGACAAGCGAAAGGATAAACAACGAAGCCTTATCGTAGCCGCATATATACAACGCACACACATCACACAAAGAATAATTGGCTATAAACTTTATCGGGCTCCGGTTCACCAATAGCCGCCGCATCATGACGAAATTTTGGATCTACTTCTGGGGCACCATGGTGACGTGGTATCCCCTCCTATCGAATGGATATCTTAACGTGTTCATTAGCCACAAGGAGGTCATGAAACTAATGGGTGAGTTATAGACGTTAATGATTTATTGGCAAACGAAATGAAAAAAATAAAATATAAAAAATATATAGAAACAAGGTGAGGTAGTCCCTTGAGGGAGAGTAAGGCGAAACAGGATAAGCTTTATTGAAAGCAAACAAAAACACAAAACAAAAAAGTTAAGTTTCAAAAGGATGTAAAATGATTTAAAAAGTAGCAATCTCTGGTTTTTGTTGTTTTCTTTCTATCTTCACTCTCTTTTTGCGTGTGTGTTTGAACATAGACTTTTAGAATACAACAAGGAGTGTGATACAGACACATCGAATATTTAAAAATGGGATAAGTTTTTCTTTGCATTAATTCGTAAGGGAAAATCAAAAAATCAATTCAACATCTTTTGAGTTTTCAAGAAAAACAACACCAAGCGTGAAGAAAAGAATAATATTGAACACACAAGACTTTGTTTTTTTTTGTGCTTTACAAGAAAAGGTTAGTTTCCGATGAACTTATATTATATTTAATATAATTTTATTTTCCTGATGTTCTGAACTGTTATCAGGTTGAAAAAATCAAACCGATCGTGGATCGTTGAGTCTTTGTGGCGATAGAGCCAGTCCTGGTTTCAAGCGCTTAATGTTACCTTCCACAGCCTTATACAGCCATCTACTACCCAAGGCAAAAATCTCGCTGATAAATTCTTTCAACGAGACCTCTGTGACTGTCTGTTTAAACATGGACAGCTTGCTACATAACGTCATTCTACCATCTGGTTATTCTATCAACTGATCCCATAAGTTAACCTCATCAGGAGTAATCTAACTCTGCTTACTATTGGCCCCGTAATGGCTTCATCTTATTAAGCGGCAGGACATGATCTTTTCATAAAAGAAAAAAAAACTGGTGCTATCGATAGCGACTCAGAGGACGATCACATTATCTCCCTTACGATTCGAAAACCTGAAGAACAATTTTCGAAACAAATACAAACAATTATGTGTCAATCAATATTGCCCAAAAATGTCAGGAAGTAGTGAACTTTTGAAAAGAATAAGAATAAGCACAAAAGGCTAATTATGGGTTTCAAAAAATTCATAAAAAAACTTATTGAAAAAAACAGGCGTACCTGCACCTCATATCGCGATCCGGGAAGTCAAGAATGCTTTTTAAATGTTCATAAATGTGAAGACTGAAGTAGGCGACAGCTTTGGCAGATTACATCTAAAACATGGGCTGCACAAGGTTCACCTATAAAATAATACTTTTAACAACATGGCTTTTGACGGATGGTAGAAACACCAACTACGATCAAGTCATCGGATGAACGCACCTTCAGCAGGAAAAACGTCGAGTCTGATCATTGTTTATACTGCTGCCTTTCAATTAGAATTATTGAAGAACAACTATGATGGAAGATGGCACGTTCCTAAACTAGTCATGTCCAATCTCAAAAAAAAAAAAACAGAAGAAAAATCCACGTTTCGAAAAACTATTGAGATAATGTTGCATAAAATTACATTTCCAGCATTCTGTGTGAGCGTGTAAAAATTATTTGCTGCATACTTGTAGGTTCTTGCTACTGTGGCAAACGACCTACCAAATCGTCGGCAGTACAAAATTTTCTCACTGAGCCGAATCCTTGAAAACACAATTGAATTTTAATTCATCTTGAAAAGGTAAAGGCTTAAGTTCCAAGCTTGCATCGTCAAAATAAAGGCCTTTGAAGATGATGCTATTTTTCTACTTTAAGGCTTAATACTGTTAAAAAAATTGCTGATAAATATTGCTGAAAAAAATTCTGCGAATCGAGTGAATGCAAATCAACTTTTTTTAAATTCTTAATTGCTGTTGAGACTTCACCCAAAAGGCAATTGAAATCAAAATACATCTGATGCTTTCAAACCACTGCACAGTGCACAACATTTTTATACTTCTCTTAATCTTTCTAATCGCTTTTTGCAATTGTGAGGGGAGCCATAATCCCTTGTGAGTGAGAAACTAATGATGCAAAAAAAATTTGACTAAAGCCTCGTTTCTAAGGCTCAACTGAATCCTAATATATTATATTTTGAAAACTAGAACAAGCAAATTTTGTAACATCTTGGTCGGTCCTAGGTGAAGAGCAAACAAAGCTCACCCTAACACAATCTCAAGCGTCTCTTTAGAATAAAAAAAATAACACCAATGGCTTACTATGGCCTTCAGAAACAAACTCTAGCATTTCGTGAGCGTTAATAATGAAAGGTAGAAATAAAATTAACTTACAATACTTTTTATATTCTAAACCACATGCAAGAGTAGTTGACGGGAAATATCCATCCTGCAAAGGAAATACTCACTTTCAGTGACGTCAAAAGTTCCGTCCAATGCTGGTTGTGGATACTAGTAAGACATCTAAGCTTCATTAAGTTCTGCCAGATATCTCTTTGCTGAGTCTTTCTTTAGGGTGCAAAAAAATCCACGCTGATTTGGCTCATGCAAGAAAATCTGATCAACTCTTGACATTTCTGTCAGATTTTAATAAGAATATTCGTTTGAAATCCTAACTTTTATCTTCATTCGTCTCTGGATTTTTGTAGTACATGGCTTATCTGTATCGTGCCACAAAATCACCCTAAGTTGCATAAGTTCTCTAAGGAGTGTGCAATCAGCGGATACTTTATTGATATGCAAACAGTATATTATACTCTATACTCTCCCTGTAGCCAGAGTATTCAAATAAAATTGGGTTTCTGGTACCTCACATAGAATGTATTGAAGGGATTTTTACGCAACAGCTTAGACCACGATTTGAATTCCGAACAACATTTTTAAAACCATCTACATTATTACGGAACTGAACTTGAGGTCTTCTACTCAATAGTCCGAAATATCAGTCACTAAATAAATGACATCTCAACGCACAATCAATCAGCCTTTAGGCGAATGGAACTTTGCTTAATAAAATTCTGACATTAAAAATATGTAATTTTTTCCCCTTTGGAGTCTTTTAACATTATTGTACATTATTTGAAAACTTTCGCCTCAGCACACCACTCTGCTCTTTTTTCAAACCCGAAAAAAAAACAATCCCCCAAGACTTGTTCAAAATTCAGTTCATGATAACCTGACACTTTAATGGTCTTGATCCCTGGAAATGTAGCGAGACTTGACGTCTATCCGTTTCCTGAAAACAACAACCAATGTCTTGACTTGTTGAAAGCAAACGTTACGTCCAATCACCGCTCACGGGTCATTTGATAAATAAATGATGTATACTTGACCCAAAACGGACGTCTTCCATGTCCTACTTCAACCATTAATTCAATGGGGGATAAGCCCCCAGAAAAAAAGAAAACCCAAATCATTGTTATCCACTCTCCATCTCGTGTGCTTAACTCAACCAGGACCGGAAAGCCAAAATGGAAATCGATTTTCCTTAAAGACAAAACTCTCCCCATGCTGACTCCGTTTGTTTTCCTTCCACTCAACTTGTTTTCCCGATATCGTTTCCAAATAAATATACCCGGAACTACTAGTTTGACCCATTTTTCTCGCCTTCAGTCCCATAATTACATGTCTTTAATCACGTTCCGGCAATTAGCTAATGACAATACTCCGAAATGGAACAAACATACTCTCCATAGCGCAGCCAATAAGTTGTGCGTAGCCTTGGCTATGGCGGCTTCTTCGAGGAATCCAATTTCGGCGACACTAAAAAAAATAAGGAAAACACTCGTCCTTGCTGCACTCTTTCGAGAACCGCCTCTCGAAATACATATACAACTTTCGAAGGAATATAACTCTTAAGCAGATAATTAGTATAATTAACAGAGTTAAAGAAGTTACTTAGCTTCGGGATTAAGTTTCGTATCGTGCGGGACAGAACTTATGTCGCTATTACACCGACCTCACTTACACAAGGGAAGGTACTTAATAGATTGGAGGGAGCAGAAGCAGTCATCAAACAAAAAAAAATCTCTACAAAAGGAACTCACTTGAGTGGGAAAGTTTTAAGTACACCTTAGGGATCTGTGGATAGTTATTAATTGTTCTTGTCGAAATGTCAATTTCGGAGGAACTTTCTTACAGTCAAAGTACATTGCTGAGCGAAGGAATCTTCACACTTGGAACCAAACGATGAGGACATACTGCGAGACTTGAAAAACACACAAAACACACTTGGTTTAGTTTATTTAATATTCATCGTAATTAATTTCGAAACATTCTAAGCAATATTTTTGTCTATTATGGATACTTTTTTAGAAAGTTTGTAATTTATCTACGGTGTAAACTTCTTCTTCCAGTTGTAAGTATCTACGTCGGCTGGTGAACATGAGGTCCTGGGTTCAAATTCGAAAAAGAACATCTGGCGTTTGTAACGGCCCCACCTCACGCGTTGACAATCCTCCGAAAAGTATAACTGCCAAAATGAAGCGTCTTATGTGGTTCGGAGTCAACAATGAACTGTAAATAGGTCCAACTTTAGCCAAATGTGCGAAAAATATAAAGTGTGCACATAAACGGTGAAGATAGGCCTGGCTCCCAAAAAAGCTGTTACGCTAAGAATTTTCTTTTTTATGGAATTAATAAGGACAAAAAACAAAAAAAAAAATAACGTCAATTCAAGTGGTCTGGCTGAAGGAATTGAGAGTACACAGTTTTGAAAATCATAACAAGAAGGTGACGTATTTCTGTCCAGATGTTGGCCTGCAAGCTTTGTAAGGTCCATATACGGTTGACATTAACTCAGTATATCAGAGTGGGCTGCAAACTCCAAATCGATTTTAAGTGAGATGACGCGCTCCAAATAGCGGCCTTAATTCACTGCCAGTGTGACCTCAATTTAACTCAAAAAACCAGGGAGCAACAATGCCTTTGATGAGCTCTTGTCTGAAAGTCCAAAGGCAGGCGCATATTTACACGCGAGATCTGGGAAGGCGAGAGACTCCCATTATTCGTCTTGTCACAATCACGACCCGTAGTGACTTTCATAACAATTGAGATTTCGGGCCATCGAGGATACTTGAAGCGAATATTAGAATGCGAACTGGTTGATAATCACAGAGCATCCGTTCGATCCGTAATGTCCACACAGATACATATGATACTCAAAGGCATGCCAATGAACTAAATGGCTACAGACAAAAAAAGCGTCATTTGTATGAGAGTAGTTTTGACTGAATAAAAAAAACAGTGAAATCTGTAACGAATCATTTGTTTATAAGACTGCTATTACACTGAGCATGGTTGCGATGTTTTCGGTGAATTGCTTTTGAAATAACATTCCGTGTTTCGCTCGTTATTACACGAAGAACTTGGTGATGAAATCTTATATATTTATTTACTATGATGCTTTTGAGATAGGGAATGAACAGAAACCAAATAAGAACTAGGATAAAACCATAGAGGACGCATGGACATGTTTAGGGATCATGTACTGAAAGTGAAAGTCAAATCAGGTTCTTCAATTCTTAGTGTTTACTTTAATTTCATTAATTTATTTATTTAGTTCTACGCCTAATTCAAAATAAACGTGTATTTTTGGCACTTAAGCACACCAAATCTGTTGTGAGTCCTCTGAGAGTGAGAAGCATAAATAAAGCCAATTCGATAAATAAAGAAGAAGGAGATATGGAAACGTCAAAAACATGCAAGTCAGCATTTCCTCGGTGGGACTTGTGTCGGTGGGACTTTGTGTGTTCTATTTTGGAGTCGCAAATTAACTTTTACACGGAAAGACTTTTGATGTTGCTTTCTATTTCCTCATTTGTAAAATGAATGCGTTCAAAGTGTCTTATCATTGAGGCTTCATATCTGAGAGTTTGTTGTTTTTGTTAGCCAAGTTTTTTTTTTTAAATTAAAATAGACGCAAATAATCAAATGTTGATTGATTTTATTGAGTGCACATATCTAGCAATTGATAAAATGGATATTGACAATTAAGAAGACCAACAAATCGTATTGGAATTATAAAATTGTTGTGAGAGATGTGTGTAAATACCAAAATGGGACAAAGGAGTTATGTATTCCTTTGAAACCGGAGAATTGAAAAGCTTTAACGAAACGTATTTCAACAACTTCATAAGAATGAGTGAACCAAAATTCGAATTGGAACTTTCCTTTATAAAATACGATGTCCAGCGGCAAAATAAAATTATTTAAATTACCTCGTCAATTTTCGAAACAGATTTTCTTATATTGGTATAAATCAAATGCACCCGCTCCCATTGAACTCATTTACTTCTTTTAATTTTCCGCAATTTCATTTTTTGAGTTCCACACGATTCATCCAGTCCGAACGGAACACATTAAAAAATGATCGTGCTTTTCAAAATGCACTATTTAAGTTTGGATTATACATATACCGAGACTTTTTAAAATGATCCATTTTCGATTTCCAACAAACGCAAACAAAACGCACTCATTTAATAGCACACGAACACAGAGCAAAATGCAAAACAGAAGAAAGAGGACATGAAAAAGTCCCACCGATTCCTTGGCACCTGCGACGCGTGCGACACGGGCTACCCTCGCTACTTTTCTCTTCTCTCACCGTTAAAATCAAGAGTGGAGCCACACAAGTCCCATCGTGGAAAAGCTGACCTACCTACCGTGCATATTCGGGCTATGTTATTGCTTTCTCTTAGTGCTCACTGCTGCACTACTTTACCAAAGTATACCAATAATGATGTTCATCCACCAACTCCACGATCGAAAAATACTGATAAAATGGAATAGAAACGGAACATTTCGGGTGTGGAACATGACGCCCAACCCGATTTTTATATTTTCTTCTTGACTGTCGCTTTCTCTTAGTGCCTAGCCATACGAGCATGGGATCGAAAAGCTTGCCCATGACATGCTTTGCTACACACAAAAAAAGGCGTCAGGGAATGAAAGTAATTTTGACACTGAAATGTGAAACGAAACATTAATTTTTTGGAAGCGATAAGAATGTTTCTTGCTCCCTCTGCTATATTTTTTTTTCCTATTTTGACACGAATAGTTTATGAGTACCAGCACCAGGAACAATTCATATTACTTGTTTCGCTCACTCGAAGAGGTGTTTCCCTTATCGTGGTAAATTCAAAATGAGAATTTACGTCAAAAGCGGTATGGTTTGGAAACGAAACATGACGACGAGGTGTGTTGGAACAAACAAAGTGTGCGGCACAAATTCCTGTATAAATCATCAAATGTACATTACATTATCCCTTCTTACAAATCAACATCACCCGGATCTGAACAACCCGAGGTTCAATTAACAACAATTTTTTATTTTTTTGCTCAAATGTATTTATTTTTAAGAAAAGCCAATGTATTTCGCTGGGCCCCTTTTGTTGAGCCAGCAGTTTTCAAGAAAAACATTGTTAATTAGGTTTAATAAAAAAAATTATCCCTTCTGATGAAATGAGTCATATGCAAGCCCAGAATCAAAATCCAAGTTAAGCTAATAAATGTTTTAAAAAACTCTGCTCAATAAACCACCAAACCTATTTATTAGCCAAACACGATTCTTAAACGCCTTTCGGTCATTAAGCCATGAAAAAATATATCTTAAGAAATTAAACTCCTCAAACACACCCTTAAACAAAGTAAACGACGCGTCTCACGAATCAAACTTATATTTTTGTTTTCCTTAGACCTCTGGGATTATACGATTCCTTGGCCTCTTCAAAATAACAACTTCTTCAACTTGTTGTTACATAATCCCTTTTTTGTTTCACTAAGAGGAATCCTCTTAAGTCTTAATAAAATCCTTAAGTCATTGTTTGCATTGTCCTCGAAATTTTTCGGATCAAAAAGCATCCCTTTTTAAGCAATTCGCCCATCTACCGCCACAGAGCAGCTGACGCCACAACAATTGGAGCATTTAAAAAAGTCTTCGCTTTGAAGTAAAAATGTTTCACTTCCCATAATCATGTTTTTATAATTATTTCTCCATTTAATTTGCAAAAAAAAAAAAACAGAAAAAAAAACTTTTCTTTGCCTTTGCCAACTCTACCACTTTCGTAATTTCCCTCGAGATGTCCTACCCTCTGCCCGCTTTTTTTTGCTCTGCGTTCGACTATCGAAAACGTATCTTTTCCGATACATGAATCCATTTATGCCATCTTTCTGCTTTGCACTCGTGTCAGGGGGCGCAAACTTCAAAAAGGAACGAAGGAGGTGGAGGCCTAATTTTCTCCCACAATCATCAATTGTAAAACCAGTGTTTTTTTTCTGTTAGTTGGCTAACATCAAACATCCCCCATCGATTTGTTTCTGTCTTCCGATTGGCAAATAATTACTTTAGAATCATTGCACAATTTTAAAACAGGACGGCTTTGGATTTATATTTTTTGTCCTATCCCTATCCTTCGACGGAAGAGGTCCCTTTTCGCGCAAAGCAGAAACAGAAATCGTTTGATATTCCGCAATCGGCAGTAGAGTTTTCTTTTATTCTCAATATTTCTTGTCTTTAATGGGAAATTATTTCCTGCATCTCGGGAATGTAGACTTCCGCATCCTTGGAACGCGTCTTCCCCCCCTAACTCAAGTTGCTAATGCGTCGTTTGCTTTCATGTCTTACACTTGTGTCTAGCCTGAGATTTCTCGTTGCGCTTGATTCCATTTCGTTGCTCAGTTGGGTTGGTTTTTTTCTCCTTTATTTTTTGCTTACAAATCTTCCCTATTTTGTGCCTCTTTACTGAGTGCTTAAAGTTCTATTTGTGCACAGCAGTAATGTTTAAGGGAAAAGGGAACCCCGCAAGGACCAAGAGTAAGTGTTATGGCAACATTATTGGTTTAAGCGGAAAATATTGAGAAGAAACGAAAATGTTTTGTACACTGGTTTGGGGTGGAAGGGGGGCGGAACGATGGGAGGTAAAGCAGCTAGAACTTGAATGCTTTTCTGTGTTGGGTAATTGGATTTTAAAATTCCAAAGAGTGTGTGAGCTGCTCCGGATGTTTTCGTTTGCCGGTATTAGTTATGATCCAGTGAATACAAGAGCACCACGCATTCACTCCATCACAAGTGTAAACAAACGAGACGGATGATTGTGTGTCATTGGTCCTGGGATACGGGTTCGAAATGGCATGTGTTTCCGCTTTTATACAATATTATTGCAAATGATATTAGAATCAAATGTGAAAAATAAGCGTTTTTTAAGAATGTAATCAATTTCAATTCAATCTGCGCTTCTTCGATTCTGGGTTGATTACATTTCGTTGGAAATTTTGATTTACTATATGTTTTCATTGTATATATCGACGAAATCTTGTAAAATACTTAAAGGGTGTCCTTAACGCAATATATATACTTATATATTCTCTAAAAACAAACATTTATTATCAAACAAACAAGGTGCCCCAAAATATATTAGGCTTAACTAACTCACAACTAGTCAAACACTTAGATAGCACCTTAAACGTAAAGCTGAAGATGCCACAGACGTTAAGACAGTTGCCTTGCAAGGTGCTGAGATTTAATCAGCCTTTGCTGGCAGATCACTTTAAGCGTTATAGCTACACTAATACTCTTCTGATCGTAGACGACTTAGTAAACGATTTTCGGTTGAAGTTCTTCATAAACGACAACCCATTCCCAACTGATCGGATACGTAGTCAAAAAGAGTTTGCGCTTTCCATCCACTCAAAATCACTTCTTGATACGCCATATATGTGGTGTATACCGTAGGTATCATCGGGATTCATTTTTCAAAGTGTCCGTGTGTAACACATTAAACGTGATCGATACCTGATTAACACTTTATTACTGCTACCAATTATCATCAGGCTCTTACAGAATGGGGCAAGATACAGATCGCACGGCATTTCGGACCGATAAATAACTCGTTATGGTAATTCGTACTGGGCGGCAAGATCGCAAGATTTGAGTGCTCTACATTTTTTTTTTGTGGTGTTTTCGAAGGTCTTTTCAAATAAGCCACAAACGACAGAATCTCGAAACTTAAAAATAAAAATCTTCGACATGAATCGAATAACTTATGATATGAAGTTTTCTCGTAAATGATTCCAATTTTGGCAAAAAGCGCCCAAAAATGGTCAACCATGCTGGCGGAGCTCACTTGACGAATATCATCTAGAAAAAAAAAATAAAAAAACAATGTTTACATCGCACTTGTTGAATTTGACGCAACAATCGAGAAAAAAGGCATCTTTGCTAGTGAAAAATATATAAAAACCTTCATTCAGCAACTCCACCTGATATTTTGAATAAGACTGTTCGATTTAGCAGCAGGACAAAACGTTAATGAAACAAGGACACGTTTTCCACTACAAAATATTTGCCTGGTGTTGTCGACAACAAACAACACTCAACCAAATTGATAAAGTTGTGCTCTTGCACTCTTCGAATATTCTGGCCGTCCGGACGTGAGAATGAGCCAAAATCAAATCGGGACCATGCCTAGTCGAATCCTGATTAAGCTACCAGCTTCCTAGAAAGAAAATAAAGACTAAAACAAACGCATAGAATTATACCGCTACAAGAATGATGATTGTAAGTTCAACGAACATGTAAAATGGAACAAAAGACTAATATTGAAGTATTGATAATGGTGGAAACGTTGTAGTAAAGAAACTGTTGGTGCTAAATATATGTAAGTATCACCTTTAGCTAGAGTAAAGTTGATCAAGTCCACAATGAATCAACAGGGTGATTTGACGATATCAGAGAGATTTCAAGCCTTAAAGCCCACGATCGACATATCTTCAACGCCGGTTTTACTAAACGTCATGCACAAACTCATAATATATTCTAAGGCCGTATATGCCGAGATCTACATAGCTGCTTTCATGGCGCAGTTCCATGCGATTCTTATTGCATGATTTCCGATTTCAAAACCAGAAATACGGTCTTTCAGAAATCTACGCCGTTACTTTGCTGTGTCATTGGAAAACATAACAAAATACGACGCAATTTGATAAAGAAAAAATTAAATACATGCAACATCCTTAAACAAAAAGGGACACTCAGGGCCAGATTTTCAGTGCTGAGTTAAGTCTGAGTTCAGCCAGAGTTAAGTAACTTAGGATTAAAGTAATTTAAGAGTCAACTCATGAAACAGTCTTGAATTATCGATAACGTTGTTAAAAAAAACTATTGAAATCTCTCAATTCTTAGTGCTCAGTTGGCAATTTCATCAAAATGACAAAGAATCATAACTGAATGAAGCATGCATGCACGCTTTACTTTTCAGTTACTGTCAAAAAATATCTGTTCATTAATTCCAGTGTCAACTCACCATATTTGTTGGGTTAATTCGGAGTTAACGCAAGATTAAAATTTAATGAAAAACTGGGCCTAACACGCTTATACGCACGTTTTTTTAGGATCTTAATAATATTTTTAAGTCTCGGGTTAAGGAATTTCGACGCCGTTTTATTTTCCTTGGTTAACATTCCATACTTTCAGAAAGATTTCGCATAGATGATATCTCTCAGCATTTTCTGCAACACTTTTAATTATGAGAAAGTTGCACTCTGAAACAAGATGTTACTGCAGTTTGATCGAAGTCGCAAAAAGCCCCTCAGATCATTCGAACATCCTATCTTTTGGATATGAGTTCAATTTTATGTGGGATTTGCCGTCGTACCGATTGTACGCAGCATTGAAGTCCCATAACTTTGACGTCGAACTTCGAAAAGGCTTAACTGCGCCCCGACTGTGAGTCTATGAAATGACTTTCCGCAGAGTTTTCGATTCGTCGAGGGGCTAAAAATCAATGTCCTTCATTCTCAGCCATTTTTCCATTACGAATCTAGGGTCCATGTACTTATATCTGAGGCAACTGTCATCTGGATAAGTTGATTCACTGCATGAATAATTTAAGCTCTCGACGGAGGACTGAGTGTCAACTGGTTCCATCTGGATGTGTGATTAAACTCTCGTAGGATTTTTTTAAGGCCACTCTACCGTCTTAAACAATTCTGGAGTTGAAGGTGCTGATTTCAAAAATGCAAAGCTCTTATTTTTTAGCAGTAAGCTGACAAGCTTTGTGTTATTCGTTATCATTTTTGCATAGTGCCAGAACAGAGTAAAAAAGTTTATCTACACAAATACGTTTCAATATACCCTTTTACAATATTAAAGGTCTTCTTTCAAATTGAAAATAGCCCACGCGATTGTCTCTGAAGCTCTATAAGTTTCAACTACATGAAGACCTCAATATCCACAAAGCTTCCTTCACTATACTCTTTAAGCACACAAATCTTCCAAATGACTAGGATTACATCCAGTCAATATTAACATGTTAAGCTTCCGATTGTTGTACAAAAGATGTCGCAACTCTACCTTCATCAATCAAACGAAATGCCCAAAAAGCCACGGTCTATCATTATAATCCCACATTTCCGTCGCTGGCAATCCCTAGAGTCTAATTATGATCCCTTCTTTCACATTGCATAACAAAAGAATCCTGCCATGATTAAACTTGATATCGTTATTCTTATGGCCAGTAAATAAATTCATGGTATTGAAGTTTCATACTCGTGTGTACAAAGGAAACCCCTAACCCCTACCACAAACCACCCACCAGCTCCGTCAAAACTATCAAAATAAAGGTTCGGGAAGTCGAAACAAATTAGTATGTCACCCTCTCAGCAGGGAAGGTCGACTTATGGAAACATCCCACCCACCAGGAGGGCGTTCAAAAAAACATTGCACAATTCTGGGATCAGAACAGAGCTGTCGCTTGATGGTGTTGGATTCGCTCTGCCGTTCTACGGCTCTTCGGCTCTACATGTGGCATATGGAAGGAGTGATGGAATACTTAAAACTCACTTAAGTCCCAAAGTATAAAAGAGTAAAGTCACGGGAAATCCATTAGACGATTTTTAAATTACCTTCCATGTGGATCCATCCCCGTTCACAACGCACCACTGCGGCGTTCAATTCACTTTACGCTGCATACATTGTACGAGTAGATGTTGAGAAAGGGTGCTCGAGATGCGTTCACTAAGAGGAGCATTCAAAAACTTTTAGCCTTAATTTCCTGGATAATAGGATGCCGCAAAAAAGCTTTCATTTTTTGCTTTGTCTCTCTCTCTGTGAACTTTAAAATGCACAGCTCAACTTGGCTCAGCCTTGATGGGATTCGCTTCAATAAAATTGGACAAAAAAAAAAACATTAGTGTACGCTAAGGATATAATCAAATAAAACACAGAAAAAAAGAAGTATACTTTAAAATGGCATCAACCACGACCAAGGACTACGGTGCCATCAGCAAAGGATATACTTGATACATCAGTCAAAACAGATTGCATTTAAACCAGCTATAGAAGAAAAGTGGATTTTGTCAATCTGCATCATTGTTCCTGCACAGACGGGGGAACAGTTGTGGTAGAAAGTTTCGTCTTACTATAAAATGACCAAGAAACTTATTTTCTATACCATTAAATCGAAACGCAATTATATAATATTTATTTCAGTATTTACTTGGACGCTTGAGTTTTCTTCCATTTCCTTCTGAAGTGAAGATAAAGTTTAAAGGAGAACATCGGACGGTTTGCACTTTTGTCGGATAGATTCCAAACCAGTGTGGTTCATTTTCATAAAATATAGGAATAATTTCGGACTATCTTGCCGGCCACCATAACCCCATTTTCCAATTCATCAATTTGCAATTTAGTCAGACTAGTCTGTGTCACTAGTCTTAGAAATGACACCCCAGTCGTAAAGGGTGGAGTGACAGATGTCGTTGGACTAGGTTACTTCCTGTCTCTTGAATCTACGGCAACTGATTGCATGACTAATTCCAACACTAGGATATTGGTTCTTGACGAACCTGCAGCATAGCCTATCAGATGGTGTTTGGAGCAACTTGGCAAGACTATCCACAAGTCTCGCAACTATTCAGTAGCCTTCTTTCTTGCCCATTTATAAAAGAAAGACATGTGAAGAAGGTATAAGAATCATATCCAATTCTTGGTTTGACAAGTTACAGAAGGACGGATGAAAGTAAGATTTGTGTGCGAAAAGCAAGATAACATTTGCAATTTAGTGATGTCAAAAGAAAACACTTGTGGAAAATGCATTTCCCAGTCTTCGAATCTTTATTGCGGTTAGGTGAGTAAACGGGGTACTCTTGCCGCCGCGAACAAAGTCTTCAAACATAGCAGCTATATTCAGTCTAATATTCATAGCAGTCATTAGGAAGTCCGTCGACTACGGAATTTATCCAATAGAAATTTTGAATACACTCAATTTGCTTATGAAAAATTGACGTGCCAAAGATCACATTGCAAAATGCCAACCAAGCAACCCATTCAATCGGCAGGTTGGAAAAGGAAGACTGAGCGTAAGCAGATAACTTGATTGCGTAAAATACTTGAAATCAAAAACCATTCTGATAGAAACCCTGTGCTTGTTAAGATGCTGAAAAGAATTGATCACAGGCCATTTATATTTTTTTTTATTTAAAATTCAAAATTATAACGATGTTATTACAAAAATTCTGTAAATCCCTGTTATTTGTGGGCCAGAAATAAAAAAGCGGCAAAGTGCGAGTCAAACATGCACACGAAGGATTCCTTGCCACTTCTTAGTGTTAAATAAATTTAATTTTGAATTTTTCATTGCTTTTCTGTCGTGAATTCAAGTTGCGTTTAAAGATTAATTTTAAGTTTCATACTTTTTTGGCATAAAATAAAAATCATATATTAAAAAACAAACGTTTATTGTATGAGGACGTCCCTTTATTTTAAGGTTAATATTTTTTTAATTATTTGAAGTACATATTATGGCTTAGAAGATATACTCATGTGACAGCGGAGGCTTTGATATAGGGTTTCGTTTCCACTCATTTGGTATGGAACCCTACAAAGGAAGAATAAATCAAAGGATATCGACCCAGGACCAGGATGGCACAAAGCCCTGCGTTTAGTTAATTGATATAAGATAGTTTAAGCTTTCTTGTGTTGTTTTAGAGAAATTGTAGGCAACAAAAAACGAAACCGTATTCAAGAGCTTTGCATTTGTTATTGTGCTCTTGTTTTCCTTCTATATTCCTGGGTCAAAAAATATTTGAGAATGTGAAGGGCAAAAAGACGTTCCATTACGAAACTGTGTCGTCTACTAATATATTTTTATGGACCCGGTTAAATCTACCGGACCTATCGGATCGTCTTTGCCTTAGTGGTGTTGTTAACTATAAGCAATGTCTCCTTCAATGACTGCATTTAGAATTGGTGGATGCCTGACATTGATATTTGCGGGCAAACGTGAATTCCTCAACACTCTAACAGGGTGCACACTACATGGCCAGCATACCTCAACAGCGTAGAAAGATCTGAACCACAAAGCATCATTGCAGTAAGTGCAAGTCTTCCATTCCCATTGAATGTGCATCAGACTATGGGTGCATCAATGTTGATCATTCAACCGTCAACGAAGCTAGTTGGACAAGCGTTGGAAGAAAATCATCAGAAATTGCATCTCAAACTACTCTGCAGACTATACCTCAATTTCCAGACCAACGTAATGCGCATAAAAGTTGTTGCAATGGATATAAGTAATTATTTCTATGGCTTTAAATGTTTTAATTATGTCCAATTTTGCACAAAAAAAAATTCAAAATTAGTTATTATTGCACGGAATTTTTCCACTGTCGAATACTCATTTCGAAATTCGAAATTTGTTCTTTAACTACTCTTTCTACACCTTCATAGCTTTTTCGGGCTTTTTTTTTTTTTTTTTTAGTATATTACTGGAATGTTCGCAAAGGATTTTTGGTGATGAAACGGAATGGAGCAATTTTTCGCAACCTCGCAAAACTTTTGAAAAATGTTCAGTTTGAAATCTGCGTTAAAAAAATATAAAAGGACGATATTCTTTTAAGTTACCATAATAACCCCTCGAAATAATTAATAAACGAATATTTTTCGGTGACACTGTACTGTTTAGTATCAATCTTTCGTACACTCCCAAAGAAATTACAGCAAATTGCAAAATAATATTTTCGTTTCATATATTTCTGTCATTTCTTATTTTTTTTAAATTCCTTTTTCATCAAGCACTCTCTTTCTGTCTTTTATTTAATAACAGGCCTTGAAGCTGATCTATTCTATGTGCACGAGGGTGCCATAAACACATATGCAATGCACTTCATAGTACCTGTGCCGGCAGATGTGCACGACTTGGAATTCTCATGGCAGAGTCTAACAACATATCCGGTGAGTATTCAATGCAGAGCTCTTAACCCACCCACTAGATCCCCTGAAAACTCAAAAACATACGGTACATATTCGTACAATTGACAGAAAGCAGGGAGATGCATACGCTGCTCGGCTCCGCTTCGTGTCTACGATTTGCCAAATTAACCTGCTCTCAAATCCATTTGAACCATGCCTGCCATCCTGTGTTGCTACAGGAGAGAATCCTTGTTTCATAACCTAATTTGCTATCGTTCTTTCCTTTTATTATGTCCTCCTCACCGGCTGCTGGCCCCATTCAGCTGCCGTACATAATCACCATTGAGTTCGAAGCCGACCAGGAAGCACTGGCAGCACCCACACTCAGTATACCACCCAAGGGCTATGTTCCACTCACTATAGAGACATTTACCGTTCATCTGCCATGCACGGGAAATGCAACTGATCAAGTGCCACTTAGCATCAATATGCATGTGCGGGGACCACCCAGGACGAATGACACTAAATTGGGTTTCAAGCGCAATAAAATTTGCCAAAAAGGTGAGTGAGTCTTTTACGAATCCACTGCGGCAGAGATAAACTTGATTCAATTTGTACATCTGTGTATACATTTACATATATATATATCTGTTTCTTCCAGGTCTCTTTCCAGCACCAAATCAGTCACCAGCTCCAGCTCAGGCACCATCGCAGGGTCCAGCCTTGCTGGGTGCGGCAGCGTGTGCTCTTGGCCTGGTGCTCGTCGTTGGACTTATTGCCAGCGCAATGTACGTTCGAGCAAGGAAGCAGATTCGTCAGGACTCCTTGCAGTGAGTATTTTAATTGCCAACAAAGTGTCTATGACAGGATAATTTCAAAAGAAGAAATCTCTTTAACGATGTGACGCTTTCAACTGAACAACACCAATCGTTTGGTTTGTTTATCCCGGAGACATTCTTTTTCTTCTTCTTTTTTATTGTCCTCATTCTTTCGGGAGAACTATTAAAATCCCTATTTGTATTCATGGTGTTGCTTTACGTGTTACCGTTGTATAAATACCCTCAATTAAGCTGGATTTCTTTCGCTCAGTTTGTCTGTCTGCTGCCCATAGACACGAGAGCAACAGAATGGATGATTCACCTCCTCCCGCTGCAAGAACACACGAAGGCATCATCGCACAGGACGTGAGCGGAAATTTAAATTTCAAATACAATCCAAGTTGCTTTTCTTTGAAAAAAAAAAAAAAATTGTAAAAAATTTCAAGAAGAAGAAAGTTTCATTTTTTCGGTGAATTTCACCATCGCATTTATGTGACAGCAGGAGATATCGCCCTCTGTTCGTCATTGTGACCAAGAGAATGAATATCCTTTTACTACCCGCCTTGTTGTAGGACATCTAATAAAGTGTGAAGGAATCCGGATTTAAATTCCGACACCTTTACGATGTTTGACAGTCGTATTTTGCCCACAGGCACAAACTCTGTTGAGACAACACTCCATACACATGTTGAGCCGTCGTGAAAGATGGGAAATGTCCTGTTGAAGGGATTTCTTTTTTTTTTTTTATCGTGAAGAGAATTTATTTCATTTTTGTTTTCCCTTTTCTTTCTTTTTTTTAGTACAAGCTTTACAACGGCTGCCTATGGAAGCCACCAAAATGTGTTTATACGGTTGGATCCTTTGGGACGGCCGCCGAGTGTGAACAGCGGATCATATGCGACAATTGCTAGCCTGAATAAATTCCCGTTGACAGAGTCGAAGAAGTCATGCAATATATTTGACAGTAGGTGGTCTTTCAGAGGAGAAAATTGAATTTTTCCTCATTTCCGTGGAACGGGAATATGAGTTTTTATAATCTGCGGTTTATTTCGCAGGATTTCGTGGCTCTCCAACACCATCACCATATGCGACAGCTCTATTACCGATGGGTGACCAAATAGCAGAGACGATATACTCCAAACCGGAATCCGTGTGTCCCTCGAGGATTTCGTATTATGCCTCATCACAGTTAACTCAGGTGAGTGTCTTTCCATTCTTTTTCAAACACGTGTATGTTGGTCTTAAATTGGGGGAGGATGGATTATTAAATCCAATGCTGGTAAGTTGCCAACTCTTTTTTGGTTCTATTTATATTTACTTTGTGTAAAGTGAAACTAGTACTAACGTTATAGCCGACTTCCGCAATTCTGTAAAAATTCTGAAAAAAATATGCCTCTTGTAACCTTTTACTTTTTACAACGATTTCTTGCTCTGTTCGGCTTTCTGGCTTTATTTTCCTCCATCTCGTAGGCAAGATCTTGCTCGGAAGTCGGCAGTGTAAGATTATATTTAGATCCTTGGGGTTGGTCCCTATAACTGCTACTTTTGGAGTACCTCAAGGTAGACACTTAAAACCAATAATCTTTATTTTGAGCAATTAATCAAAATCGAAAAAATAATGATTGACTCAGATCTGTTTATCTTTGACGATATCCTAACATTAGCTATTACCAACTGCAGATTGACTTGATGCTTCAAAGCTGAAGCTACCCTAGATTTCGACAAGTGCAATGCCATTACTTAATGTCGAAAACATATTGGTCATCGCCGAAGAACATTCTTTTTCTATCGTAGCATGATTCCCTCTATTTTCTGCGATAGAATTTTAGTTTCCACGTTGATCTGATTATAACCTAGCTTCGGTCACTGATTTTTTGAGCTGTAAAGAGGTTATTAGGATGAGGTTATTGAGACTCGGCCCCTAACCCATCTGAGGAACACAGTAAAAAGTATAAACAAATTTATATGTGTGCAATGCTTTTAATGGTCGACTGAAATTCGGAGACAAAAAGTGGACACAAAATCCCAAAAGCAAAAAAAAGTTAGATTGATCGCAAAAAAAAAAACTCGTCACAACCGAGTCCTGCAAGAATTATCAGGGAATAGTATTACTATGGGTTCGTTTCGAGCCGGTAAATAGTTAAAGGCTATCGAGCCACACTTTATCTTTGTATCTATTTTATCTGAGTATTTGTAAGAGGAGACCAAGTATGGGTCCAACACGCACACGAGTGGTTTCGAACCAGCCTTCAATATATTTTAAAATTTTAAATTACTTTTGGTTCGAAGCTGAGCTGTGATTTATAATAATCCACAATTCATTTCTTTCAAATTTCTCAGTACGAATTGAATCATTAAAAGTGCGTTTGTACTGTTATTCAATATTAATCCTCCACGCATATCAAAGTGAAATAATGAAATGTCAGCGTAATAACTAGATGTCAGGAATTCTAAATTCTAAAGCCATTTTGATGAGTACCTTCGTTTTAAGAAATCCTCATGGAGCCGTCTCATAGCCTCTCTCAATTAAATCACTCCTTTATACAAATACATAATGCCAGAATGGATTCCTTTAAAATACCTTCCATTCCAATCGTCCCCTTATTCAAAGACTATCATTTCCCTCAGGCGTAAGGCGTAAGAACTCAATTAAGAAATCCAGTGTCCTATTACACTCCACGCTTCGACAATCATAAACTTCTGGCTGGGTCTCTTTCTCGAAAACATATTATTAACCGAAATAATTGAACTATTTTCGAAAGGACTTTTTAATTATGTAAGTGATTGAAAGAAATCGAATGCCTTATAACTAACCCTTTTGACTGTATTGAGGTTGACAGAGAAGGGTTGCAGTTAAGATGTTACTTGTCTTAACAAGTTCTATTCTAAAGGCTACGGAAAATTGTTATATTTGGAAAATAGTACAAAACGTAAATTGATTCATTTCGTGCGGCAAAAAAATATTATCATGAGTTTTTGCTAATTTTTTTAGCGGCTAAGAGCTGTCAATAACTAAGCAAACACTTGGCCAAACTTGTGTTTGAAGACGCCGAGCATACAACTGAACTTAAAAGCCAATAAATAGCAAAATACTTATGGTACTTCCGCTATTTTGGAAACTGCCGTCCTTGCACCTTTTCAGAAACATTTAATCCCATAGCTGTTTCTCAAATGCAAAATCAACCGAAACCACAGAATTTTTATGATCTGCAATTGACAATCGATTATCAACACTAGTTAGGCATTAGATCATATCTCACATGCTTAAAGATCAAAATCATGAGCAACCTGAACGCCCATCTTTTTCGGAAGCTCAAGTGCTACGTCTGACCCCTGTTCATTTTTAAGGTTCTGTACCTCAAAAGGATCAAATCGTTATCCGTCTGTCTATCTGTGTGTTTGCTGTCTTGGCAAGAAGTAATGTTTAATAGCACAAGTAAAGGGAAAAATCCGAAAGCCTTCAATTTTTAGCTACATCCCATTTTTTTTAATCGAAGTAGGCTATGAAAAATTTTATATTAGAAAATTATGTTTGACATTGTTCGGTTGTACGAAATCCTTCGTGCGCGTGTCCGATTCGAACGTGGCCACTTTTTTTAACAAGAACTTCCTTTTGGTAAGTTAATAAACTTTCCGAACCTGTTGGACTGTTACTGGTAGAATGTTTGCTTCGAAAGCTTAACCAAAAGTGCTGACCAATAAGTCCTCCATTGGATCCATTCGTTATATTCCAGATAGAAATTTATTTGATTGCTTGAGTGGATTTAGGAGTGTATAAGGAAAATCTGTTATCGGGAGATCTTTTTGATTTTTTACAAAATTCTACTCTTTTACCGATCTCGTTTAATAGAGTGCGTCAATCCCGGTATCGAAAATGCCGCTCTTTCTCCCCGCATCTTTTGCTCTCTTTGCAACGAAATTGTATGCGATTTAAGTTTATGTGACCTATAACCACTAAGCGAAGATTTCTTGCTTAAGCTTAGAGCTCATTCATTTACAGCTCCGTTTTTTGTGGCCTTTATACCATGATTACTTAGTTCTAAGTGTGTGTTGTTTAAAAAGTGGTTTATGTAGATTTATGAATGACAGCAGAGTATTGAACTTAATTTTCCAAACTTTTAAAGTATATAAATCATATCAAATAAAATCCTGCGAACTAAGCGAAAGCTAAAAGTCGATATCAAATCCTCCGTCCCATTTCGGACTACAACCACGGATTAAGATTCAAACCAAAAACATCTGAGTTGCTCAAATCAGTTCATAATCCTTCGCTCTTCTCCTGATTCTTTCACTCGTTCTGTGCTAAGTACCTTTAAAGAGTATTCATATCCTCTTGAGAATGAACAAAGTATAAAAAAATGTATCATTCATAGCACAATAACATTCTATAACTTGGATTCTCTAAGCATGCCTTCAAAGAATTCATTTGACTTCTCGAAATGTACGTTCAAGTATCCTCCAACATAGTAAACCTTATCTGTGACACCAGCCTTAAAGACTTGAAATGGTTACTAAATTAGCTAGAGGCTCTGCAGTCGTTATTCTAAGCCTGCCACTACACGGATATAAGAGAATTAACAAACAAAAGTTATAAATCTGATTTCAGACATGCCTCAAAATTTCAAATGAAAATCAATATCGCCGGTGCTGGAACTTGACACGTAATAGGTTTCTTGAAGAATTTCTTAACGCCATTTAACAGGAAATCCCCAAAGCGCAGAGGACATCGTCACTCCCAAACAATCGAATGTGACAAAGAACAATTGGAAGGTGTGTGCTGAGAACCCATCATCATAAAACAACTTCAAATCTTTTCAAAACTTACCTCAACCATACCGCTTCTACAAGGAGAAATAAATAGAAAATTCCTAGCCGCCAAGAGCCAATACAATTTACTGTCCCTTCCTGTCTGACCCAATTTTTTCTCGAAACTCGTTGTTTTTCTTTTTCCTGCTGCACACGTCTAAGGCCTTTCTATCAACATCTCCCTTTAAGTGGTGTTGTGTCTCGGCAACAGCGGATTTGTCGCCCTCAAAATCATGTTTCTACTAACAACACATAGTTTTGCGGTCTGCATGTTATAACAATGCCATCGGCAGCTGAAACAACTAAGCAAACACGTTCGCCGCATACACACATCCGTGTGCTCCGAAAAGACCTGCTGACAAATAACTACAGCTATAGCTACTGCCAGGATGAACTTTATGGGCGGCGGTAAGGGAGCAATCCTAAAAGTGTCGCTCACTTCAATTTCAACCAACAAACCGCAAAACAGGAAAACCATTATCATCATCATCATCATCATCATCAACGTTGTCGTCCATGAATGCTCGCTCGCTCGATTGCAAGAGAAGCCAACAGTCGGCTGGCCAGCCAACCGGTTGCCTAGACGAGGAGCTCTGTGACAATAAAAGCCACAACAGGACAACAGCCAAGGGCAGACCATTAAATCCATGTCCGTCCCCATGTCTGCCGCCAACCCCCAACAACAATAACTTGTAGCAGTGGATAAGGAAGAATTACTTCATGTCCATCTAATGGTTTCCTCAAATATATCTCGACCATAATGGGCCAATATTTTCTCTTCCGAATTCCTTCGTAGATCCAATCCGACACAAACGGGGACCTCTGTATCCTTATATGTACGATGCCAAGAAACAATGATTGTCGCACACATTCGTCTCCAAACGGACAACAAAAGATGAAAATATAGTGAGAAGTTTTCTTGGACATTGACTATGTGTGTTGGCACATTCTGTTGGACAACCAGGAAGACTCTCTCACATCTGAAGATGGTGTAAAAAGGATTGCACACACTGGGCGCACATTTGACATATCCCATGCTTAGAACTAATCCGCCTTCCGCATTCGTGATGACAAACGGAGACTTTTCAACCCCCCTCGTTAAATTAATTTATCTAATGCCCTTGGCGCGACGAACGCGAGTGGTGGTACTACTCTTTTCTTTCGTCTTGGATTCACCCTTTATCAGTGGAGACTGAAAACAATAAGCCCTCCGGTAACCTGGTAACCCCCACTTGAACGCGATACAAATGCTTGATGTTGCCTCACCCCGCTTGTTAGCTTTACGTATGTACATTAAAACAATTGCCTCTGTGTGTTTAGACAGATTTAATGGGGATAAGAGCACATATTCCCTCCTCTTCCGGGTCCTGCTGCTACAGACAGCGCCCCCTTCTCACACCTAGTATCTACTGGTTACAGTACACGCCACACTACATGCCACATGCAGCAGCTGAAGCATCCCTCCGATGGATTTATCTTTGAACTCGCATATCCTGGAAATCATTGTGCAATGTCGCCTCCTTTCACTCTCGATTGTTGTTCCCACTCCAAGTCGCACAAAGCGCGCGTCCTGCTTACCTTAATAGAATTTAGTTATGCTGAGGAGCACAGCCTCCTTGTGCACCGCACGATAAATAAAACTTGCACAGTCCTTTTGTTTTAGGTTTATTCATTCGAGGTCTAAAGTGGGTACACCATCTCTTCCAACACATCCCCTCACGGGAACAATATAATTGGATTTGCAAAAGAACTCGTGGCTATTCCATCGTATTAGTGCTAATGCTATGCGAGATCCAAGCCTGCGATCCGAGTATATATTTGGGTTATGAATCGGCATAATTTTTCCAGCCTCTCCGGGACGGGTGGTAAAAATGAAATGTAGGCCATTATTCTTTGTTATCTGTTTCTGTGGGGTTTTGTAATTAGAATTTTCATTCGCCAGCCAGTGGTGTCGAGGGAGTACCAATAATCCATAAGGATCTCCCTGGAGCGTAAAAATGGGGGAATGGAAGTGGGGAATTCAATTACAAGCCAAATTTAAGTCCAGTGTGACAGATATTTATTCTCGGCGAGTCTTTTATTCTCCATTTTCTTTCCGAGCGACCGAAAGTCCCATTTCGTTTAGGTTTGCATATAATGAAGCTCTGATTGGATGTAATTGCGGCTTTGCTTGGGGATTTTTTTTTTTTGCTCTTCTCTAGGATTTGGCTCGAAGATGAATGAACTTTCATTTGGCAAACTTAATGCATACGTAATTCTAGAAAACTAATGAAAGAATGTTTTATTTAATTTGTGAAGACAGACGGACTATTTCACTGGATAGTTAGTTTAGGGTGAAACATAAATTGGGCTTATCCTGAATTACATGGAATTCTATCTTATAGGTGGATTATTTTAATGGACAGATTAATTAAAAGTATCTGGAAATAAATTTCCTCCGGCTGTAAAAGTTATTTTTGATTATATAAATTATTCCAGAATATTTCTTTAAAACCACAAAATTAAAACCAAACTTCTGAAATAATTTCAAATGATCTTATTCACTGATCAATCAAGCGAAACTGCTCCTGGAATTAAGCACAAGTATGTTCATAATAGCCGATTTAATTAAAATGAAAAGAATAGATAAGTGGAAATCAAGAAACGTGAACAGGACCACGGCAAATCTAATGAAACCAAGCTAAGCATTCAGAAACACTACAGTCAAAATAATTCAATGATCCTTAAAAATTGTATCGCAACTAAACCAGCAAGCTGTTGACTATGTAAGTCATTTAATGTAATTATTGTTGCACCGAGTCGTACATTATGTATAAAAGATTGAGCCATCTTTCAGTATTAAAAAAATTATAAGAAAAAATACTGTTCAATATTTTTCAACGAATATTGTTTAATCGAAAAGAGTAAGACTTTCAATAATAAAATATTAATTCATTCGAACGACTGCCTCGTCCAGCTTAGCATTAGGCCATCCTGTCGATTTCGCAATACATTTCCGATGGTTTCGGCCCATATTTCACGAGAAGCTTGACCAATAATAGACTTAAGTGCCCAAATCGTCTTTGGATCGTTCGAAGTACCACGGTCTTTAATGCCGCTCACGAACTTTCTTCACAAACTTACGTCCACAAGCCGCAATTGGTTTTTTGAACAAAAAATTCCTTATCAGAATTTGCAGCATCCGATTCGGAAGATTCTTTGCATTATTTATCAACGTAAATCAAATGTAAATTTATTGATTTAGCGTTTATCTTGTTTCTCGTTAAGAAAATTGTAAAAATTATGGTGGAAATAAACAAGTTTGAAAAAAAAAATGTAAATTTAAACATTTCGTGCGACAAAAAAATATTATACTGAGTTTTTGCCTATTGTTTTAGCGCGTAAGAGCTGTCAATAACAAAGCAAAAATTTGGCCAAACTTGTGTTTGAAGACGCCGGGCATACAACTGAAATTTGAAGCCCATTAACAATAAGTAGCAAAAGACTTAGGGTACTTCCGCGATATTGGAAACTACCGTCCTTGCACTTTTTTAAAAATATTCGATCCCTTAGCTGTTTCCCAAATGCAATTTTTTTTTTGAACGAAGTAGGCTATGAAAAATTGAATATTAGAAAAGTATATCTAACATTGCTCAGTTGTACGAAACCCTTCGTGTGCGTGCCGATACGAACTTGGCCATTTTTTTCAACAAGAACTTCCTGAAAAGAAGAAACGAGATTACCAACAATTTTTGCAGACTATTTACAATGAGCTCACTCTCAACGGATTACGACTACTCCTGTAACGCAGTTTGCCCAGCACGATCAATAGAATAAGGAAAAAATCAACTGTGTGGAGTCCGCAATGCGATGGACATAGCGATATCGACTTATTTGCATTAGATCAAAATTCACAGTATTTTTTTTCGAAAGTAGTTGATGTTCTGGTAAGTAAAGCTTCTTTACATGCGTTTTTTTGGTAAGATTACCTCATCACTCTGCTGTCAGTGTTATGCAGAGCCAATTATATGATTGCTTCTTCGCAAAACCGTATTTTGAAAGACTTAACTTTTAACTCCATCATTACAATAAGATAGATAACTTCAGCACAGCCACCAGCTTAGTCAAATTACTTTCGCCTAAGCTGGTATCTGATATCTTAAAGACCTGCAAAGTTGGAAAAGCTGTTTTTACAATTGAGCAAACTAGGAATAAGTTAATCAATACTGAAAACGGTTAGTGACATCTTAACTCTACGAAGTTTAGTTGTGAAGATTTACCATTTTTACTGTTCATCTTATATCTTCTCTTCTTCAGAAGACTTGATCGCATGCAGATAAGGATGCCGTGATCAATATCTATAAATATTTAAAAAACAATCAGATATGACTAGAGCCTAATTGACATTCCCCATGCCAAAGAGATCGATGCCAGGGGAAAGGTTATCTGCTACATGACTCTCCTCAGGCACTGACTGGTTTAAGGTTGTCCCATGTGTTTCAATGTAGGAAGAAGTCCCAAGTCCCAAGTACATACAACAATAAGTTCTATTCCAGTGAGGTGCTATATAATGAAGCTTACCCAATCAAGATAGACAAGTTAAGCTTTCTCAAAGACACAAATGACATCGGTCGACAACCTAATTTCCGAAGCTTTTTACCCCAATGCCATGTACCTCGGTACATTTTAGCGGTTTTTTAGACCTGGTCCGTGCTGACCATACAAGTGTAGGAAGGGAACTCATGCAGTTCAGTGGATCGTCTTCGGTACAATAGAGCATTATCAGCCCACACCACAGTACTTGGTCAGAAGCAGTAGCATTTTGTAGAGACCTCCCTCATCGATTTCAATGCGAAACAGTTTACTCAATCCGACAAAGTTGTCCATATGATTTTTTGTTAAGTAAATAGTAGTTGGTCAACTTAAATATGTTTGGTAACACATTTTATGCATATTTGCGTAGATATAAATGTAGTTTTATTGTTTCAGCTTCGGCCAAACCACACTGTGTCTCCACTCACTCCTACCAACCACATAACTTCGTTTCTTCAAAGAGAAACCTTGTGGAATCGTGGTGAGTTTTTTCGGCCGTTCAATTGCGTTCGTTAAGGCCATCCCACATAAAAAGTTGATTTATATGTAATTTTTTATTTATAAAAGGTTTCCTTTGAAAAAATTACAAACAAAATTTTTCATATTTTGATGCTTTATTGAAAAGAGTAAACCTTTTTATTAATGAGATTATATTTCATTTACAATTATGCCAATCCGAATTTTCAAAACATTTTCGAATGTTTCGGACCATATTTTATGAATAGTCTGACCAATAATGTCCTTGAATGTCTGAATCATTTTTTGGATTGTTCGATCTTTAATTTCCATCACACATAATTGCTATTCGAGCAACACCACCAAAACGAGTGATTATATTATTGATTTTTTGAGGATTGTGTGGCCATCAAAACAACGATTACCATGCCCAGGTAGCGTTTTCCATTGACTGTGGAGCTGTCATAAGCCAAATATGCAGTCATTCTAAAAACCATTGCATTATAAATAGTCAGACGAAGTTTAAAAAGACTAAACCGAGGTTCTCTGATCGCCGCTGTTGAGTACCATCATGCGGGTGGAAATCGGACTTAATTTTCCAAGTCGTGATTCGCACGTGAGCTCCTTTATCTAGATGTGTTCTCCGGATCTAGTTCGGTCTTATTTTTTCTCAGAAATATTTCGTTTATTTGAGGAAACATGCTCAGGCTGTTGACGGAAGTTACTTGTTCCAGTTAAATTTTCTTTGATGAGCTGTTGGCAACTTTTTTTCAGCGACTTTAGTGCCTTGATCTAAGCCTTTTGCTCGCCAGATAATCTTTTGGAACGAAGTCTTCTCTATCGTTCAGCTATTACGTTTTATGGATACTAGTTTCGTGCCAAATCAACCTTCTCCTATGACTTATTCCTATTGCACGCTGTGTTGAGCGAGTTCGAAGAGAGTGCTCTTGTTACGAACAGCAATGTTCACTGACATTATAACCCATTGTCGCATATAAGCACTAAAGAAAACACGTATTAAATTTCTGTTAATATATTTACCTCCCAACGACGATGCCTCAAAGTCTGTACACGTATCATTTTACCCCAATCAATGTTCCAGTAAAAGAATTTCACAACACCCCTTGTCACCCCATTACAAAAAGGTCCACATTCTTCCACGAGGATCTTGTTTACTATTGTTATATGATGTGAAAAAATTCGTCTCCTCCTTTTTCAAAAGATTGCCCCACAATCAGTTCCTACGACATTCTCCTTGTCCTGCATGAAGGCATCCGAAACAAAACATGAAACTTGTTGTAGTACCTCTAGCGCTTTATTTCTTTTCACAACACACAAAGAAAATGCCATCACCCTACGAGTATACCAACAACAACAACAACCGCTCTCTGTCATCCACCAACCTTAACCTATAACTCGTGGGCATAGCTTCACGCAACAACAAAAAAAAGAATGGGGATGAGAAATAATTGCATCCATTAGGCTAATCTAAATGAAAACAGTAATCTACGAGTGGGTTCTTGCTGGGGCCACCCTTTCGGTGGAGACTGAAGATACTTTAGATTTCATCGCAGCATTCCGCTCGTCAGTGACGACGAGGTGCTAATTGAGATCGAAATGAAAAACACCTCGTTTTTTTCCGGCAGCCATTTCATTCATCAAAATATGAGTGCAGTCTGGGTGGATCGTTTCACCGATGCCGAAGAAGAAATGCTTGTCAGTATTGGAACATTTTTTTAAGAGGTTTCCTAAACGATACTTGAACGTGCCACATTGAAAAGAGCATTTGAATTGGGATCTACTGGAAACCACAAAACAAGTGAACTTCCTGATCCCTTGTACACAAAGGTCCAAGCTACATAAGCAAGGTTAACTTTGTTTTAACCACGTAATATGAGGCAATTACGGAGGCCCGGTCGTAGCCACTTTGTGATGCATTGAATTTTAATTGTCGGCGGCGGCGCGACTTGGACACACTTTACCGATGCAATTTCGTGCACATGCGGCTTGTGGAGGATTTTCAAATTTCACCGTCAGTCTTCCGCTGGAGCATACCATTCCCGAAATCTCCATCCTGACAGACAAGGAACAATAGTTTGTGCAACGACAATGGAAATGGCATTCCACGGTGGAAACAGCAACATTTCTAGTGGATCGGAAAAGAAGATTTATCGCGTCACTTCGCAGCGCAGCGCAGTTTTACTTTTAATTGAAAATTTCCTTGGTTGGGGAAATGTTGCCCAATGCTTCGAGTTCATCGCCGCCCTCGGGATCCCGTCCCGATGCGGTTAAACGCAAATAAATCTCCATATTGCGGTCGTCTTGTTTAATAAATTTAGGTCTTGTCAATGTTTTGGGCTTTTTGCTTGTGCAGTGTTATTATTTATTCCGCAACACGAAGGTCTGTTGCTGCTGTGGGCATGTTCACATCCTACCGAAAGGAATTGTAATTTAGCCCACCCGCGTCGCGCTGTGATTTATTACTGTTTGTATTGATTAATTTTTTTTTCGTGGATGAGATCGCGATATAGTCGAATTGATTTAATGGAGCAGCAGAAAACTGTGAAAAAAACTGTGTTTTTTTAAGAAAATCTTTTGACACGAAAGAAAAACAATTTTCGGGTTTTTTGTAAGGACAATTGGTTTGGCCTAATTCACACGTTCATGGCTTCAAGATTTACGATGGGTCTGAATTAGATCCAGACGTCGTGGCGTTGATTGTACATAGGTCTCAGAGAGTTGTGGGTAGCGATGGGATATTGATTGTTGACTTACCATGCTGATGTTCCTGGTTCGCATAGGAGGGGATTGATTGCTTTGCTGTGAAGGCTCAACACTGCATACAGATTGGTGACAAAGATACTGTACTTGCTACATTAGCGACGCATGATTTAAACTTTCCAGAATAAGGCAACAGACACGCTTGTGTTTGCACAGTAAAGCCGTCGAGTCAGAAGGGGATAGTTCTTGCCTCTGCCTCTGCGACACCATTTGATCACAGAAAAACTGCGTTTCTGGTACTAATCAGGCCATCGATCTATGGTTGATCTGAACCTGAGCTGAGACTGTAACTAAGCCTTCACGGTTCCATGCATACTGGCTCCAGTTGCTATTTAAAAATAGTCACAGTCGACATACGCGTGGATCCTTTTGCGATGAAATCTTGTGCTAGTTTTATTTTTACAGATAATTTTGAACATTGAAGTTTTTTTAACACATCCTCCGGACAGGCTCCTCTGACTCCGTTGAAAAGTTCGTAGAATTCCTTTTTCATGGAGTCTTCAACTTCGTCGGTTGGAACATGGAATCAGAGAATGTAGAAATTTCCTTGATGCCGAAGATAGCCAGTAGAACAACTCAACTTACTGGTTCCATGCATAATGGTTCCAGTTGGTAAGATCGTGCTTCATGGTGTCCCCAATTGCTTTATCTGTGGCTGTTATTGATCCCATTTGACATTTTCCCAGTCTTGAACATGTCTATATCCGACGGAATTATTCTTTCGAAAGCCCTTAAATAAGTTTTGCTGTCTTGTTTATTATCCAACGTTCCAACAAACCGCCAAAATGAGTATTTGCGTTGACCATCATTTATGTCCTTTGAGTGCATATGATGAGTCTGCGTTGAATCTCCACCAAAGTGTTGTTTGGGGAGTTGAGCTTCTTGAATCGCCGTGAATGCTTCAATGACTGCATGTTGTCTACGTCCGATGATAACAATTCCGTCTCCATATCCGCGTTAGATAGATAGACAGACTTGAAAGAGAAAATGCCTTTCATGTTGAGACCTATTCGTGGGCATATCTGTTTAAGAATAAGGTTGAATAAATCACATATTCTTGCTCGAATTCAGTGCATTCCTGGGTTAATTCGGAAGTTTCTGGTTAAAAAGTCAGAGTACATCACTTGTTTCTGCGAATCGTGCAACAAGCCGAATGTTTTGCCGAAATGCATAGGTTTTTTAATGGATTTGGCGCACTATAGGAATTCGGTATGTTGTCGATTTGCCGAGTCGTTATTGACCGATTTGTGTTTGGCAAAAAGTATTCCGGCATTCTCACAACATGGTGGACATGATCTTGTAAGCGACGTAAGGAAGGTATATGCCGCAATAGTTTTTACACGCCTTTTTGTAATGGGGTGCAAAAGTGGTGGCGATATTTAAGTGGTGGGCCATGCTTTCGTCCTCTCAAATCTGACAGTTGATCTAAAAAGTTCAGTCAGCAGACTGAAGTGGCCACACTTACTTGTTCTACACTGAATGGAAGAACTGCTTCAATGGATGGAGTTCGGGTTTCATTATTCCCTGTTATTCCCGCTTCATCACAAACGTTCAGTGGCTGCTGGTAATACTTTTTGAATGCATCGACAAAGTGGATCGATTATAAGATTTCCTAAATGTTTACGGAGAGACTGGATGCAAATTTTTTTTTTTTAGATTTAACGTTTAATATATCTGTCCCTCCCATGCACTCACTGTTATCCCTTAGCTGGAAGACTGGGTAGCTTTTCTTTCTTTGCAGAGCAATGTACTCTTCTATTTAAATCGATGCGTCTGTTTTTGGGGAATATTTTTATACTTGCGAGCAACAAAAAACGGGAAACATCTTAAAGGCAATTTGTACGAAACCTTCAATGCGCCAGTCCGGCTCGCACTTGTTGTGGTCTTTTTTTTGGTTCCTGATGCAGCTTAATGGCAGGAACTGTAGTCGGAATCTAAATTGAGCTGCTTTTTAAAAATAGTCAGAGTCGACATACGCGTGGATCCTTTTGCGATGAAATCTCGTGCTTGTTTTAATCTTATAAATAAAAACACGATTTTGACCTCTCACTCCAAACAGGCTACTCAGACTCCGTTGAAAAGTTCGTAGAATTCCTTTTTCATGGAGTCTTCAACTTCGGGGACATAGAACCTAAGAATGCAGAATTTTCCTTCATGCCCAAGACAGCGCGATTGCTTATCAGTTACTGAAATCGATGCCCTTCGTTTAAAAGCAATTCCAACAAAAGACGAATGTGCTTCCTTATATGTGCAAGCTTTTGTGACAGCTATCCTCTTTAATGTTCTCGAACAACTCAGGAGAATACTCGTTGTTTTTGTTCTCACCATCTCGTCATCGTTCGAGAGCTCCTTTTTTATCCGAGGTAGCTTTTCTCAGCGCCTTGTGTGGTTGAGCTGTTAAATCAATGCACAACCGCCTTCAGGACGGGTTTATTCGCTTCATACAGCAGGTCAGGAGGCGGTTAATTGGAAGCAATGAGCACTTTACCCTGTTCTGAAAATAATCTCCGACGCAACCGAAAGCGACCCGTTTGAATTCATTCCTTCAAAGAATCGAAACTTCACCATGATAAATAGTCTTTTGTCTGTTCTAGAATATTAAAGAGCTTTTACCCCTGAAGGTGGATTCTGTATCTAAAACCACAGAATGGCGTGAAGGTGGAGCAATTAACTACGTCTCTTCCAAACAGCCTATCGTTATCCCGCACCTCATTCGGTGGCCCTCCCTTCTGCAAAGAATAAATAGGATACCGAAATTGTTTAAGGTTAATGATGCAACGCAACCAATTTAATTTTCCCCATTTCTTAAACAGAAAAAATATATCAAATTGACGTTTTTCTTCCTTTAACTTTACTAATTTCTTTCAAGTTCATTGTAAGACCGAACCCGAAAAGCCATCCCATTTTTAGTTATGATAAGAGATCCTATTCCAGCTCAGTTCGACCGCAAAATCATATCCTTAGGGCCATTTATGAAAAGATGTTAGAAATTCTCATCGATAATGGACCACTCACATTCATTTAGATATATAGCCGAAGGTTCAACCCACGAAAATGTTATCCAACGAATCCTTTTTACCCCAAAGATTAACATATGACCTCACAAAAATAAACATTTCCGAATTCCATCTAAATCTAGTCCTCCGCATCCTGGTCCTCTCTGTCCATTAAAATTACCAAATTAAACCATTCGAGCACTCATTTTCGGCGGTCCCTCTGCAGCCTCTATATCTCTAGCCTGAACCTTATGAATTATTCACATTTCCTCCCCAAAGATACCGACCCAAGCACACACCCGCAGGATACAAATGTGCAAAGTTTCAATACGCCCATTTCGAGTATCGAAAACCCATCATATCGGGGCGCAAAACTGCAAATCAATGATAAAAAAAAAATTCAAAAGGGATTATTCCATAAATCTCCCCGACTACTCTACTTCCCCGCCCGCCATCTTGAAACCGGAAATGTCATCCCTTTAACAAGGAAAACTCCTCCGGGATTCCAATCGACGCACGGCGACGTTACCGGATTGTTCAACATAGACACCAAAGATGTTGAACTCTTTGGGTGTGAGAAACTGGCATGTGCCTTGAAAGATGACACGACGACGGCGAAGAGGGGGATGATAATATATTTTCACCCTCGCTTGCATTTGTCACAAGTGATTATCATAATTTTATTTGATGCCTCTTCTTGGTGATGGTGGTGGTGTCCTGTGATATTGACATTTGGTTTTGATCTTCTTGCAGGTATACAGTATGTCGACACCGAAGAGCACGAGGGGAAACGGTGGCGACTCCAAGGAAAAACTTCGACGAATTCCCAGTGTTCAACCGGGAACACTCTTCTGCCAACACCTTATCAAGGAGGGAACGTACGGACGGATATATGCCGGCAAAATAGGCGAATCCTGTGATATACTTATAAAAACTGTTGTAGACGGGGCCTCACTGACTCAGGTCGCTTGTTTGCTCCAAGATGCATCGATGCTGATTGGCGTGAGTCATCAGAATATCCTGGCACCCATGATGGCAAATACTGAACTGCCCGGCCCGCCGGAGATCGCCTATCCAAATCCGGCAAAGGGCAACTTGAAAATGTAATTTTTTGCAAAAAAAAAGTTGTTGTGATCTAAACTAATGCTGTGATTTCAGATTCCTTCAAAAATCGCGGGAAACTAATTCGCCGCTGAGTACGAGGACACTTGTGGAGTTTGGACTTCATGTAACTAAGGGCCTAGCCCATCTGCATTCTATAGGAGTTCTCCACAAGGATATCGCCACCAGAAACTGCTAGTAAGTATCTTGATATCGATGATTAACCTCTTTCTATCGATATACAGTGTCGAAACTTTAACGTGGATATGATTAGATTTGAAATGGAAATAAATCTTACCCTCAAATGCCCAAGACATACTGGTTGGGATTCTTGTGATCTTGTGATCTTAATTATATTTATAGCCCTGCGGCAATCTGAAGAAGAAACTTAAAAAAGCACTGAGGTTCTCCCAAATGGAATCGGTTTATAATATATAGAAAAATTAAGCTCTCATTGTCTCCAAAAAAATTCATAGCTTTACAGGTCGACAATATAAAACGGGTTGCAACATCGTTCAGCCCCTTCGAATCATCTGAATGGCTGGCATCTATCCATATTTACTACAACATAGTCTTCCTCCACTACTGTAGAAAAAGTCTATCGCTCGGTTACATACCCTCAAGCTGAACCACACGTCTTATATAGATTTAAAAAAAGTCATGGTTACAGAAGATATTTTTGGCTTCTTGGAAAACAAATGAAATGAATGCTTGAAGGCAAACAAAAAAACTTTTCTTGTGGAGGTTCACATAAAACTACAAAAATGTGATAGCCACACAGAGCTGGCCATAGGAGGTGCTATTTCCCTTGCTATGTGGAAAAAAGCTTTTCATTAACTGATAGAATTGCTTGTGAAGTAGGATACTAGGAAACGCCGAAGATGCGGTTGTTATTGTTGTGTGCCAGAAAAACTCCACCATACCGGTGTTAATGCAGAAGGACGCAAGCATAATCCGCAAATGAATTTAATCAAAACATTCGTTGTACCACTTTAAACCAACAATCACTTATGTAGGAAGGCCACGGAGACATCGTCGATTTAAGTCGGGATGACGGCGGCATGCTTGTGGTTGCTCGGCTGAGCTCGTCGGACGGGATGGTCAATGTCTTCCTTTCCCTATAGCACCTTCTCATCTGCAAAAAAAGTCGTGCCTTAGAGAGCGAGGAGAAAGAGAGAGAGAGAGAGAGAGAGAGAGATAGAAAGAAATGGAAAAAGATAGAAAGAAAGCGGAAAACGGTGTTCAGGGTTTCCTGCTTTATGGGGATCCAAGTGAAAGAATCGGGTAAAGACTTACTCTAGCTACTCTTTAACTATTCCAATGCTAAACCAATGCACTATCATTAAACTATCTTCCCTAATCTACCTTAAACCCTTCGCAGCTAAAAAGTAAACGATATAACCTAGATACTCTAAATAAGCTTAGGTATTAAAATAAACCTAAGCTTAGCCTTTACTTACTTAATCCTACCTAGGGAGTCCAGGTTAGTTTGTCCCCAACCTTCTACTTTAACAACCTTGAATCACACACATTTGAAAGATAGATCATTTGAAAATGACGTTAAAAATTAAGAGAGGAGGAGCAAATTAAGAGAATTCAAATAATTCAATGAGCAATCGAAATACATCATTGTTTCAAACCTCTCACAATCATTTAAGCCTCGCTCTGTGCAAAATGCACATAATTATTATGCGGAGAAAAGGCTGGAAAAAAGTAGTTTCTCAAAATCGCGAAGAATGCATGCGTGGATCCAAATTGGATAACGGCAGCTCTTGTGCTGGAGCTTTGATCAAATGTTCAAAAAGCCATAGCACTGAGAATATCACAAATCATATTCCATGAGGAATTACATGCAGTCATGGTTTTCGAGTGTACTCGGGAACGCATACGAAGGCAAGTCTATGTTACTCGAATATGTTGCAGATACAGATATATATCTTCATTTTCCCAATCGTCTATACAAGGACTACCTTGCTGAAACATACGCCTGTCGCCCGTTTTAAGGACCTGAAATTCCACTGCGCCATAGGCACACTCAAATGTAAAAAAAACGCCGGTCTTGAAAACCACTTGACCAACTCATAAGAGCAGAGACAAGCAAATACTTTATCGCTGCAGTTCGAGGGAAACTGGCTCTAAGCATCACGTAAAATTTATATACGTAAACCTCGAGGATGGGCAATGTGCTTGGTGGTAAATTGTACGCACCCTCCTTCTTCATAACAACAACTAATTTGACAACTTCTCAGTAATTAAGTGGACGTGACACCGATAGCAAGCCATGCCATGACTTTACGACCCTATGATGCTAAAAGGTTTGCATCATAAGAAGCTTGCGTCTAATGCAATAAACAGCAAGTTAATTTATCAAAGAAATGGACAGGATGCTGCTTACAAGAAAGGTGTTCTGTCTAAGTTCTAAGTACAAAAGCGACTAATCATGTCAAGGCAAAAAAAGGTACCCCTTTGAAATTGAGACATAAATTTACTGAACACGAAGAAACAATATATCCTCAGAAATTATCAATGACTAGCTTGAGAAGTACTTCGATTTCTCTATTCCAATAGAGGAGCGGATTCAACAATCGACGGCTTGTTTCTGACTTTTTTCAGACTTATAGTAGATTATTTTGATTTTCACAATTTTCAAAAGACGCTATCGTCAATTTGCTCAGGTAGAGTCCACAAGCATCTGATGCTCCGAAAGAGCTGAAGCTCTTCCCAATGTAGGCATTGACTTACCACTTTGAACATTGACTTGAACATGGTTCGAGAATCGGACTGAATAGGCATAGCTTCATACCAGAATGGGTTCCTATTCTCTTAACGGGGTTTTTTTTAAAACAAGTTGCCTTTTTGCCTTGAAGATAACAAACCTTTTGTCCGAATAAGGCAAAAACCTAAGAAAAACCTCCACAAGTATATTTCAACACCACCATTTTCGTGAGTCTTATCTCTTTTCTGGGTTATTGGCAGTTGTGTCAAGACCCAGGATTATTTTCCCATTCCTCAATACCACCTCTTCACTGGCCATGTGCTCTCCTCTCTGAGCAATTAAGTGTAGACTCCAAAATAAAAATAACCACCACAGAGAGTGAGTGAGTCCGCGTTACCGACTTGATGGATGAGTGCTTATTTGCAGTGTTTATTTTCTTCAAATCATTCCCACTGATGGAATGACTTTGGTCTTCTTTGTCAATGATTCATTGGTAAAGGTCTGTTGTGTTTAGCGATGTGAACTATTCCTCAACATTTAATCACTTTTATTCACCTCTATTGAACTACCAATCCTACTCCTCCAGGAACTCCAAGCACACATACAACTAGACAGCATTTCGAGCTCGTCAGAAAATGACACTTAATTATCCCTGAATTCAATTAGTAGGCCCAACGTTGTTGATTTTCTCCCCTTTCCTTTCCTGTGTAAACCAAGCGAAGACAATTTGGAACTTCAATCGCAGGACTGTACATACACACACAGTCCAGTCCATCGCTATGCCACACATATCAATTTAACTATCTTCCGCGCATCCCAATCAACCGCAACCACCTCCAGGCCATTAAATGCCATTAAAATCATCAATCAACCGTAATGTTTAATAGAAAAACCCAAATATTTATGTGCACCTTGATCCGTTCCAATGGCAGCGACAGAATTTCCCTATGGTCAGGAGCAAATAGGACTCCTACTCCAAATGGGTCATTACCGTAGCGTCGATTGTGGCAGGGTGGGTGTTATTAGTTAGTTAGTTATACTTCAAAAACTTCGACGATGACTTCGCTTTACGCAAACTTGGTTAAGTCTTAGCAAAAGGACTTCTACAACTTTTCTCTTCACTTTCAGTTTGGACTCGGAATCCTATGTAAAAATTTGTGATAGCGCCTTATCGCGTGACCTATTTCCCGATGACTACCACTGTCTGGGTGACAACGAGAACCGTCCACTCAAATGGATGGCGCTGGAAACACTGCAAAAGAAGTATTATTCTACTACAAGTGACGTTTGGAGCCTTGGCGTCTTGTTTTGGGAACTGGCCACACTTGCCACAATTCCATTCGAAGAAGTGGATATCTTTGAACTGACGCCGTACCTTATGGATGGCTTTCGGCTTGGGCAACCTATTAACTGCCCTGACGAGTTGTAAGTAACTTAAATCTATCTTAAGCACGCTTTTTCAGCTTATATTCTCATTTTCATAGCTTTACTGTGATGTCGTGTTGCTGGCTGACTGACCCCAAACAGAGGCCCTCATTTCCCCAGCTTCTCGCCTATCTACAGGACTTTCACGAGGACTTGGGCAAGTACATTTAGAAAATACAGTGTCAGAAAAGAAAACGTTTACCAACTCGCGTGCTGACATAAGAAAAAACTCGAAATCTTTTACAAATCAGCAACAACAACAAAAAGGGACTGAACTGCAGGCACCGAACAAGGAAACTCTGCACTTATTATTGAAAATGTGAATTATCATATTTGCACACGTAAAAAATTAATACGTATTTATTGAAATGAAATTCGAACAATGCAAAGTAAACAAATAAATTACAAGACAGAAAAATTAACATAACTATATATAGATATATTTATCGTAGATTAAAGTTAAACAATTAATTAAAATTAGATAGACTCACTAGGTACGAAACGAATGTATATTTAATATAATTAAACAAAATGTAGTTACTTTTTTATACTTAAGGTTAAAAATGAATTTAAAAATAAAACAAAAAGAAAGAGAATACCAAATAAGAGTTTAGTTTTTGTAGAAAAATATAAAATAAAAAATTGTAGAGATGAAGAATGAAATAACAAAACAAATATACACACGAAAATATAAATGAGAAGTAAATGGTAGATAGAAGAATATCATAAAAATAGCTAAATTTTGGTTGTCACACAAAATGTTCCATAAAAGAAAAAGAATAAGGCTCTGGAGAAGAACCTCCTTTGTCATAATCCGAGCATAGACACAAATCATTAGTTCCTAATATTTTTATATCAATCGAAATAACGGAAGTGATCTCTAATTTTGGTAGTACATTGTTAAATCTATTTAGTTCTTTTCCAACAGCTTCGGTTTTTGTAAACAATACGAAAAAATAAGACTTTAGCCAAAATTTTCATTTTTTGGGAAAAACGATTGCACACGAGTAGAAAGCTTGATCTTTTTTGATTTAACGAAAATGCTCGAATTTTCTTTTAATACTCCAACTGCTGATACCATCAACGCCATTATGCCTCAGTTTTCATCTTGTGTTTGGCAAAACGAATAGACAATGAAACTAAAATTTCAAAAACTCCATACCAGACCAGCACAGATCAAAATTACAGTAGAACCTCCATTGTCCGGAGAGACACCAAGCTATCTTCTAACATTTGCTGAATTCCCTATAAATTTAATGCAGGTAAACAATTTTATGGTTTTTGGTTTTACTGATGGTTTACAAATAATTATAAATAGATAAACACTAGGAAAATTCCTTGGTACCATTTTAACAGTTTTAAACATCGGTCGTGAATAAGCGGTGCATAAAGAACGTTTAAAGATTGTTGAACCCTCGTTATTGTTCAACTGATCTCTCTTTCCGAAACAGTCAACACTTTGGCATTTGCCCGTCCATTTTGTAAAACAGAATATTTATACCACGATGATGATGACATACTGTAGATGAAACCATTGCCTTATAAAGGCTCATCGATGGGATGGAGCCACAAGTGCTCTAAGAACATGTCGAAATTGGGATTTGTTAAAACAAGATGAGGTGAAATTTCGTCTTTTTTTTCTTTCCCAACGCGATGACATATGAGATTTGTCCAATATTAATTGACTGCCTAATGGTATCTCTTCGGCCTGCTAACACAAGATCCTCGACATATTTCTTTTATGTGAATGGTCTATCTAGCTTAAAATTCTTGAACTGAGGTTCAACTATAAAATATGAACGTTGTTTGTATACAAAGGATTTCGATTACCTTTTTTTTGGGGGCGATGACAATTCATCTCTTCTCTCAAACCACATTTGGATCATCCAATCAGCTTAAGAGCCTGACATCGCCATCTTCAGAGCATTCTCCGTAGTCTTCTTGGCTTTTTGCTCCAAAGGTTAAATCAAATTAGGAAATTCGGAATCTTTGTTGTGGAGTTTCTACTGTTAAAATAACAAAAATGTTTCGGTATAATATGAACTGTGATATACCAAAAGCTGCAAAGAAAAACTCTCTCAGTCATTAAAAATTCGGGTTTTCGTTGCGATTCATCTTATTTGACACTTCCAATCCAATAACAATTAAAACCAAAGAAAAACAAACATTGCAACCATCACTCCTCTCATACTCTACATCTCTTCATCTACCTATTTAACAAATTAAAACTCACTAAAGCAAACAAGCAAACAAAACAAACCATATTTTGTAATCTCTTACATGAAATCTTCAAACAAAGGACGAAACACAGGGTGACACTAATTTATTTTTTTATAAATTTTTGTATTATTGTAATATAAGTAAATTGACGTTTGTGTAAAAATTTAAAATTTAAAATTAAATCAATAAAAATCTTTTCCAGTTTACGTTTCCTTAATTTGTTACTTAACCTTTATTTTTTTATCTCAATAAAATATTTTTAATTCATTAAGTTTTTTTTTGATCGACGGATAAATGTGCAAAAGAATTTAAGAAAAAAATCAAAATGGTGTTATGTCTGTGTATGTTTCAATGTCATAACTATAAACTAAATGTCTTTAAAACTGTTACTTACGTAGATGTTTTTCACAAAATACAATTTTTAAAAACCTTAAATCGACCCAAAACAGACATACTATTGACATTGATGTAAAAATCAAATTGGAAAAAAACAAATACAAAGTAAATTATTCAAAGTTTATCAAATCTGTAGCTAACTTTCTTATTCTCCTTAAACTACTACTACATACACTTTCACACTTATCCTACTTAATGTGCAATAGAACTCATAGTTTAATCGAGTACAAAACGAAATATGTATAACAAAAAATAGAATCAAACAAAACAACAAAAAAAAAACATATATATTTTGTAAATATAACGAAAACGGAAAGAATAATGAACTAAAGAAGAGGCGAAAACAAAAACTATAGAATACGTAAATGTGAATTTCAATTAATGTTTTCATTGTATTTTTTCTTCTCGACAAAAAAAAAGAACATTCACACACACAATGGTTGCATTGAATTTTGCAAGGATTTAAAAATAAATATAGTCTATATATATATACATGTAAATGGTGGCGAGTCAGAATTAAATGATGAATAAAAAATGTATTATTTGAAAAAAAATTTAGTTTTATTAAAGAGCTTTTTTGTGCGGCTTAAACGAGCTTTGTAGGGCTTCATCTTCTTTGGAAAAGGGGACCCGGGTTCTTACATTGGTAAAAAAATTTAACTTCTATTTGTTATAATTTAAATAAATTTTAGAATCAATTTTTATGATACTAAAATGTCTTTTTTTTTTCACGAAATGCTCCTGGCATTTACATCCGTCCTTGAGATGGTCCTTCCCATTACTAAGTTCAACTCAAAATGTGATATACAAAATTAACCAATTCTTGGGGCGATAGTTCTCTTAAGTATAAGCGCCAAAATCGTGTGGGTAAGGCTCTTTTCAGACTTTCCGATCTCGAATCATATTTTTCTAGTGAATACGTGAAGCAAACCACTGCCAATTTCACACTAGACACAGTGCCGTTTGGCTACCGTGGACATTCACTAAAATCGACTGCATTTGTTCCGTTTTGTTCGGTTCCGTTGAAAGTGAATACAGATTATTGCCGCCTCGAAGCTGTCACCAAAAGCTTTCTTACGCTAATTATTCACTCTAAGGTCATACACTCTGAAGTCCAATTGAATAATGCTCGTACTAGGCCACTGACACTCATAGTTTAAGACCATGAGGTGTTAAGAAAGAGTCTAAGGAGCACCCTTTGAAAAACATTTGATTTTCAGGCCTGAGGTCCGGACCAATCAAGGTGTTGAGAAGGAGTCTAAGGAGTTCGCTAAGTATGACAGAAAATGTTTTTCTTGACATGAAGACAAACGAAGGCTAGATTCCATTTATTGGGCATACTTTCATCCGACTACATTTAGAAATGGTTAGGTTCAGGTAAATAGTTTTGTTATTTACAGCTTTTTTGAAAAGGTCGGCTTTGAATTTTTGGACTTTGCTTTGCCTATCGCTGCCATCCAATCACTATAGTCGGGTTTTTGACATTGATGAGAATCGAAAATTGAGTTGTTCATTGTCCCTGTGTTTAGTTTAGTTTTCACAAGTAGTGTTTCCATACACTGAGCAATTACTGTTACTACTGCGGTGTTACAAATATCATAATTTGTTTTTTGGTCAAGGACCTCAGGAAAAGCTCTCGATTTTAATTGTTTTTTTTTACAAACCAAATGTTTCAATGTAAATAGTAGCTCATTAATATCAAACACATCAGATGTTGTGATTACTCTTTATCAGTTATGCCAATGATCCTTCATAGTGACTCTATCGAAGCTCTTGAAAGTTATTCCTGCACAAAGGACAGAAGACTCGACTTTGTAGAGGTAAAGGCAGTGATCAAAGCTAGGCTAGGGTTCCGCGCCTAAAAGTCCGCCTATCTTTGATTTAAGATAAACCATAGTATCGCCCACATATATTCACGATTAACCAGTCAAAGCAAAAGCTCGACCTCGGTTCACTTGTAATTCTGATGAGAACAGAAACTTAAAAATAATTAAAAAGTTTACACAAATAAGGATTTAAAACGATCACAGGGTTAAATTCATTTCGAATCGAGTTAATATTCGTTCGGAATTCGTTGATGAACGTCAAATTGTACTGGTTTTGCGTGAATCTCAATTCTCTACTAAACATTGAATATATGTCCTTTTGTGCTTTAAAGGCGTCAACGTCATTCAATGTTTACAGTTTTCTTCTCTGTTGGAATTCGAGCTTTTACATTGTGTTGGATGGACGAATTGATTGTAAACTTTAAAAAGTTTTTTAGTTGTTCCATGAAACTAATTGTCTTCTGGCATGCGCTTCTTTGTTTTTTTATTATCTGTTGTTGTAACGGCAATAGCAGTAAATTTTCTATGAAAATTGCAAGTGGGAGCAGCTCTGTGACAGACGGGTAGACGGACAGCGGAGGCTTAGTAAAAGGGTTTCCTTGGACCCTTTGGGAACGGAAGCCTAAAAAAGAAAATATCTCAAATGAAACGAATTCTTGTTTGTATGAATAATGATGCACTGCAAAAACCGAAGAGTTATGAAAGGAGAATAGAGGCAGTGCCGATCCGGTATCCATTTAAGAAAACTTCAAGACCGCGATCATACCAAATTCAACGCTTAGGATTTCCTCACAGTAGAGACCACAATTGAAACGAATCATGTGAAAACTCTACTGGATGCTGTTAAGAAAAATTCTTATCATTAAATCAAATCGCACAAACAAAAAATGAAGCTAAGCCTGCTCTTTAAAACACCTGCCATGGTAGGTTTTTTTCTATTATTCATGTTTTAAAAATTATTATCACTTTAATATTGCGCTTTAAATACCCTGTGGTACATGCCTTAATGCCACTTCTAGGTATTCATACAAAACATCCATACAAAGCTTTGAACTAATTCAAACTTCCTTTCGACTTCTAATTTCATTTGTTTACGGCTTCGCATTGTTTTCTCTTTCAAGTAAACACATTTTCGGCCCGTTTCCATAGCATCGGTGTCGAAATAAAGGAGCCTTTGGCATTTACAGCAATCCTACCTAAGCATCTAACAATAAGTCAGATATACATATGAAAAGCCTCCCCAAACAGTATCTGGTACATTACTCACTCCATTTCAGTCTTAAATTAGCTAGAATAACAAATTTCAATGCTTTTACTTACTTTCTGACAACATTCACAAAAACAAATCCCGACATACAATAGCAATGTTTCGATGGATTGACATCCCAATGCCCACCCCTCACCACAGGGAACAATGTTGCTGCAGCAACAGAAACAGCAGCATGAAAGTCAAGCGATTTAATTAAACGGCCATTAAGTCGACAATTAACAGCAACAAAACATTGCTGCGAGCTACGAGAACACAGAAACCCATCCCCCTCCCTTACATCAAGGATCGTAAAGTTTTCTCTACAAAATATATGTGGCGTTGGTGGCGCGGCCGGCGGACGTCCCTTGAATTAACGCAGCGCGACACAATTATTCTCGATTAATTTCACGCTGCAGTGTTGTGCCCTGATCCACTTTACCTTTTATTCATCTCCATCCCCTACTAACGCAACAGGGGGTGGATTTGAGTTTCAACTTATTGCTTGAAATAAACAAAAAATAAATAAAAAAAAGTCTGACAAAGGACGAGTGCGGGAAAATTGATTGAAAATGTTTTTTTTTTTGTTTTTCCTTTTTTGCTGTTTTGTTTCTTTATTTTTCCGTCGGCAGGGTTATTGGAAAAAACTTGCATGCCTAAGCGTCACCCCTGACACTCTTACTCATGTGGGGCCGTTGTACTCTCGTACTTGTACAAAAAGTGAACGCTTTCAAGACAGCTACAACAATTCCAACTAAGAAGAAGGGTTGATTTTACTGTGTCACATAAGTTGACATGTTGCTGCACCCTTATTGCTGTTTCATAATAAAAAAGTTAACACTTGCCTGCCAGCAGAGAGCCCCTTGAAAAGTCGAGCACACTAACAAGGATATTCCCCACGTCTCTGGGAGCGCTCGCTCGTTATTTGGGCCGACATGTGGCCCCTGGCTTAATTGGAAATATCGATAAAAGTAATAACGCTGCAGTTAAGTACATGTGGAGCAAGGCCAACACCACTAACAGCAACAGAGGCATATTCGTGAAACGGTCCCTCTTGGTTGATGTCCTCATTTCAGTCGTTGCCTTGTCTATCGTCCGGTAATGCTAACCAGTCTTTCGATAGATTTTCCCTGAGAATAAATGAGCGGCACATGACTGCCCGGATTAAAATTGAGGAAATTATGTCGGTCATAAATGCCGCATGGGGCACTCAAGATTTGCAGTCCTAAATGGAGACAGAAAGCAGATGTGCTGAAGTGTCAAATGGGGGATAAGAGCCTCTTATAATGTTCTTCTCTGGTCAGTGAAATTGCTGCACATGGGAGACATTGCCTTAAGGACTTGGATTTTATTGAGATGTTAAACTAAAAGGGTAAGCGATGTATTTTACTACATACCTGTAAAGATATCTATGGATGCTTTTTGAGTCCTTAAAGTATTTTTTTTTATAAACAGTGCTGCATCGGTTTTTTCAATGTCTGCATAGAAAAGAAACTCTTTTGTTGAATATTAAAAAAATGATCACGCAATCTTTCGCAAACATGTCTAGAACATGTGACACGATAATATGCGTCGGACAAGCAACTTTTTACAATTGTTGGCCATTTGTATTGGGAAGGATGGATGGAGAATCTAAAAAATAAGATTTTGAATCACTCAGTGTAAGAGAGAGAGGCATAAAAATAGAACAGCTTGATATCAACAAATAACAACCAAAAAGTCTTAATCTTCGGATATAACTAATTGTAAACCCCAAGTGCAAAACCAAAGTTTCTGTGTCCACCGGCAGACGCCACAGAGTGCAAGACCCCACTGTGCGCGAATTAAATTAATTACAGATGTTTCGAGTAGCGGATCCAGATGTGCCCGAATCGACTGATATTGACCGGTTGGCGAACAGCGGTTCCATAGGAGGGTATAAAGGGGGCTGCAATACAATATCGGGGCTTTTTCAATCACCAGTTTTTAGTTTGTAAAGCCACTCTGGCATAGTACGTAGGCATTAAATTGTGAAATAAAAAGAAGAAAATCGAAGATAAGAAAAAGCAAGTGTTTTTTTTTTGTGATCAACGGCGATCTGACACAGTAAGCTCTGAGGGGGCTTACATACTTAGCTTTTTTTTAAAGAAATTGTGTCAAGAGCATCCGAAATGTATCCTTTAATGGATAGTTATTTATAGCATTGTTTAAACTCGATGACTCCAAGTGTATCACTGAAAAATGTTCCTGTCAAACAGTTAAGAATTTTGTTGCTCTTCTCAAAGAGACCGGAACAAAACGTCCCTCGGCCCAGAAGAGGTGCTTTAAGGCCTCGTATTGCCTGTCACAGCAACACCTTATGCCAATACTAGCATAATGTTTTTGCTGTACATAAAAGAAATAAACTAACATAAGATCAAACATCGTCGTGATATGCACCTGTTGGTGGCTAGCTGCAGTGGGTGCAGGTTGGTAGCTGCCTGAAGGTAGCAATATGCCATGCGCTCATAGGCAATCGAAGATGGTGAACTTAACGTGAAGATATTCAAAGAAAGCATCTTTGGAGATGAAATAGGAAAAAATGTCGTCACAACAAAACTTCCAAAAACTGACTTAGACTCTTTAACACTATCCCGTTTTAACCAAGAGCCAACAACCAACTGGTTTCCCCGACAGCCAGGTTCCAACTGGCAGCCAAGTGACTAAAATTAAGTCTGTTCAAGCTCCGTAGTCGCCAGATTACTTTCTTCTATTGAAAGTGTGCCCGCTTCATGTTTTCCGTCATACAACGTGGTCGGCAGAAATTCCTTGTCGTCCATAACGGTAGGTTCGGCAGGTCCACAGAAGTCTGAACCTTGTTATTGGAATAAATAATAAATAAATAAGGCCGCATATAACAGCATTTATAGAGTATAGCCTTGCTAAGTTTTCTCGCCGGATTATGCGAGGATGGATGCGAATGGGTAATAATATCGAAAAAGTGAGATGTAGCTTCGAGATTGTCACGAAATCCATCTTACTCTCCTTCGAAGTCAACTTAATTCAAACCAGAAATCATTTCTAAGGGTAAATGCAAAAGCAATTGAATGACAAGGCCCTACCTCGAACTGAAATATGGGCCTTAACAGGGCTAGATTAAAAAGGTTTTTTGAATTTTTTTTTATTTTTAGTTTGATAGCTACAAAGATCGGATAAAGACCAATCCGACTCGAAGAGTTTTCTAATCTTTACTTTGAAGGCATAACGGTAAAGAAAGAAAAAGATATGGACTCTTCTGGGACCGTCAACGATCTTCCTGAAAGGACTTTAACTCGAGCTGTATCACCGTCGAGGATCACGATCACGACCTGGTCAGTATGATCGATAAAAGATTTCGGACAGTCATATAATGCAAGTATTCCATATAGTCTCCGAAAAGAATATAATTCAAGTGGACTACTTTATTGGTGTACAAAATTGAACTCCTTTTCTTTCATTTCCAATAACGAAGTTCAGATTTTTGGTCGATATCGTTTCCATTTCTTGTTGGCATGATTTTTTTTGTTCAAAAGACTCGAATGGAGGCAAAACCGGCGGTTTTCGAAGTCACCCAATGTCGTCGCAGAACGGTCACACACATGTTAACACAACTACTTTAATTAAAACGCAACTATTTCGGAACGATTGAAATTGACCGAAATTTACTCATTCCAAAAAATTGGCAGATTAGGCCGATCGATAAAAATTTATCAAAGCAATTTAATAATAGAATGACAAAAACTGTATTCAAGCAAAAAAGTAACTACATAACTAGGTCCATTTTAAATTTTATGATTCAGTGTCCAAACAAAAAATAAACGATAGTTTCCAAGGCCCCTCTTTTAACAAAAAAATTACAACATTTATGGTATGCTTTAAAAAAGTAAAAAAATATTTGGAATTCTCAATACACTCCATGAGTTTTGTTTATCCAAATCATTTGGGCATCTTCCTTGACACTGATTGATCTTTTCGTGGAAGCTGAAAGCATTTCCCTAAACCAAAATAATTTTATCAAACACGAGCAGTTTCAAGTTCTTTCTCTCTCTCCAAGAAATTAAATTTATGGAGAGGTCAGCAGTAAATCCAGTTTCATCCGAAAAAAATCCTTTCACATTCTCTAATATGACACGTACCCGTCGGCAAGCAAGTCACGATACCATCTTTAAAATTACACCAATTTATTCAAATTCCCTAGAAAATTCATTGGGGTATAAGGACTATCATCCTTTCCGGCTATTTTTGATCTTCTCTCGAGCACAGAAACAAGAAAAAAAACCTCAGTTTAACAATGAGTAAAAAAAAACAAAGGAATTCATCTATGCCGTCTACACAACATTTGGACAATGTAGCCCCATGAAGACATGACCCATTCAACGGCGCCTACGAAGCATGTAAATTTCCTTTTCCCTTAAAATGGTCAAAAATGGCAAGGCAACGAACTCCCTAGAACACAACATTTCCATGGTAATAGGTGGCACCAAACACCCATCAACCTCCACCCACTCAAGAACTAAAATTGTTAACCTAGAAAATCAGTAGTTTCTCAGAATGTATGGAGCACACACAAAAGTGAAAAGGATGTCCATCCTTTGGGGTACTGAAATCCGGCGCCTTTCATATCGGTGTTTCGTGCTCCTTTTATCTGCAAGACCATTATCTCTAATCAAAGGCATTTCATCGCCGCAGTTCTACTATATTTCTACTTCTGTTGCTCTGTCGATAGCAAGGACTTCCGGAATTTTTCCCTTCAACACAATTCCATTGTGCTTGGGTGTGGCGGTGCTTCTCCTCTGTTTTTTTTTTCTCCATTGACATCGAATCAAGGATATGATCTCGAATTCAATGGTCAAGCAGCAGTAGAAGGAACGACAATACTACAACAACAGCACTTCTCAAAGTCCTGTTCGAACATTGTGTATCCTGTCCAATTGTCCCCTACACCACCAGCCGTAACAATAAAGTGACAAATTTCAATGGGGTACGCTTGAATGATTTTTATTTTTCAATCGAGTTTCCGTCTTGTCCTCGCACGACCGTGCGACTCTTTCGCATTTCATTGTATGTATCCGCCCTCTTATTCTGTGTTTTGTTGCAGGACAAAAGGATGTAAATTTATGGAATTTACGATGGAAGAAAATATTTTCATACTGTACGACATCTAGATTCCTTTTGCTGAGATTTATGTACAAAGTCCTGATACTCGTACGATTCCGAACAGTACGACACTTCAACCTGAGGAAATATTAACCTACATCGCTCGGAATCTATCCGAGTGACATTTTATGTCCTTGAGCAATCGCCGACTACCAACGGAAATGCTCAATTGTGATTGCGGAGATGGACGCTTGATGTTCTCCCGAAAAAACTTTCCGAAACGTGACGAAAGATTGAAGGGACGACGGACGCCACTAAATCACTCCATTGGCTGTCAGTCGTCAGTTCTCAACCCTACGCAACTATACGTTGTCCTCTGTTTGCATTCGAATTGAATGATTCTGTCTGTGTCCATTAAAGCGGACACAAAAAATCTGATCAACACAGGACAGGGCGACCAGAACAAACAATATGTTGGACAACATTTTGTTATCGCATCGGAAAACAACATTGTGGAGCATATTGCTTCATCCTTGTTCGTGTTCTCATCATTTCATCCTTTTGGATGGCGGCGGTGGCGTCGCATCGCATGGCTTCACTTAATGGGACGACCCAACTGAACCTAGCCGCGCGAGGGTGGCAGCATCGATTTTTAATAAATTTGTTTAAGATAGACGCTGTGTCACCAGGAATGGGTATTTATGCTCGATTCCCAGCAAGGATATGAGAATCCTCACTGCTCAATAGGCAATGGAAATCGGGGGGAAGCAGTGGCGAATAGGTTGCCCTTTTTGGTACCAAACAGAGTATCCCATCCATCATATGCTCATTAGGGAAAGTGGATTTTAATGCCAGTGAATTGAATCATACCGATGGACGTTCCGGTTTTATGTGGATTTGTTTTGAGTGGAACGAAACTCTTGGATTTATGGATTATCCTTGAAAAGAAAGAATGAAAAACATTGTCGTTGAGTTCTCACAAGTCGGCCTGTAGGAATCTTTTTACCAAATGGAAAAATATCGGTCGCTAGAAAGGCTTAAAATTTCATCGAGATGTTAATACGATCCTCATTTAGTATGCCATGTTTAGGATGATGCAAAGCTTGAATTTTAATTTGATTAATCAAATTCATTTGATTAATTTGATTGAATAACTGAGAGCTGCTGAGAACGTCGCATAGCCTCGAAGAAATGGAACATGCATAAGTAAGATCATTTATTAAAAGGCAAAAGAGTATTGGTCACAGAATTGATCCCTGAGGTACTCCTGCTAATAAATTTTAAAATTTACTGAATATGAAGTTATAATTAAATTTAAAATTAAATCATTATTTAATTTAAAGTTGAATGGAAACTTGAATTTATAGCTAATACTGAAACATGCATTATCTATTCAAATATTTTCTCGTACTATAAAAGATATGATCTTTATGTACAAACTTCTTATTTAAAATAAATTGAATTGAAATTGAAAAATTGAATTGAAATACCTGTGACCAAGGGTAACCCTTTCTCGAGAGGTCTAGTTTTTCGAATCTGGTCCAGTCACGATTTGCCATTGGGATCACAAGTTAATGGCACTTTCACTGGATTGGTCGACCAGCGATAGTAGTCTGATTAATGTGTGGCGTTGTTGTAGTGGTTGTTGTATCGGCTTAATACCTAATTCGTGTTTTCAAAATTGTTGATTGTGTAATTTGCTCTGCTGTGAAGGCATAACACTGATAGCGGGGTGTTTACCTTAATCTTCCAAACTTTCAAAGATCATATATAAAATACATATAATAGGTCGATATCAAAATCTTCCGTCCCGTTTCGGGCTCAACCGACGGAAGAGAGTTGAAACCAAATACACCTCAGTTTCTCAAACCACTACAAAATTGTTCATTCTCCTCCTAATTCTTCTGTTACAATCGCTGTTGACTGTAGAAAAGGCGATGTTGAAGCCACACCACACTAAATCAAAGGTTTGGAAATCTACAGGTGGTACAAATCATTGGGAAAGAAAGAATCGCAGATCATATTGTTAGTCGATGTCATTGCCATTGAAATGAGCCTTCTGATAAATTGAATGTTGTCCTCATTGAATAAAACAAATTCTAAAACAAGGAAATTAGCTGATAATCTCTACCCAAGCATCGAATTGTCACACTATGACACTTGAATTTCTGCTAATTCTTTATTGTGTTCGTGTGTAGATTTCATAACTTAGATTGGCATTTAACTGATCTCACTTTATCGTTCATCGTTTTGAGCTCTAACAAACGACGCCAACGACCGAAAGCAGGATCACAACAAAACTGATCCAGCTGAGCCACGTTACGTCGGAGAACACGTGGTGCAGTGGAAATAGTTTCCTCCTAACAATTCCAAACATTTAGGTACGTGGCTTCTCTTATGATTGGTATGGCGGTGTAAACGTTGAAAGCAGTTTCGCCGACAATTCAACGTTGACATCATCGGTCGTTCCCAGTGCACCGTCAGAGAGACTTTGTAAGGCCAAACAAACTAAGAACTCTCCGTCCAACTCCAAGGAAAAAACCTCACTGCTGGCAACAGTCACGTCGTCATGATAACGGATCTTTCCTACCTCGTAGAAAACATAATCTCCACTAAACAAATGCGTCCTATATGAAACTGAATCATTTTGGCCGATTGACGTTTTGGTCTGCCTGAATATACTTTTTCTTCCATACTACTACTTTTTCGACCACAACACATGTTTGTTTCGCCATTCCAGGCATTTTCCAATCATATTTATTCCGGTTTCCAGAAATTAAATTCATCTTTCCAAGCCATGGCGACATCTCTTGTCAGTCAATGCAATTTTAATTCTATGGGCATTTGTAGGGTTTCAACTCAAAGCATATCCTCGAACCAAACTGTTACCTTTTTTTCGAAATTCAAATATTCGGAACAATCGATGCAGGTTCGAGCGCAGACTTGAGCCAGCCTAGCGGCATCTGTTGGTGACTAGTTGCATTATATTCCTTCTTTCCGATTGCTCAATAGATGGCCAATTATATTCGGAGCATGTGCGGATGACACTTCAGAGAACTTTGTGACAAACACCCGAACTTGGGAACAACTTCAATATTTTGCTTTTTTAAAATTGACGCCATTTTGGGTTTGCTTGTCCCTTTTTGTATTTTGACAGGATAAATGAAGGTATTTTCGTAAATGGTCTTCAATACATATTTGAAAGGATGTCTTCAGAAAAAAGCCGATTTTTAAAACGTTAGATGAATTGGTTGGCGAATATAAAGAAGGACAGTTTTTTGCGATTATTGCCGCATACACTTTATGTCTATATTCTTGTACGATAACCAAATTCTGATATCTCTGTAGAAGAACCACATGTGAATCGATGAAAAAAATTTCTTTTGTTTTCAAGCTGCGCAAAGTTTTTCGTGATACTGTCAAATCGCATTTGTTCACATAATTAAGCCATTGAAACCCGGATTTTTTGTTAAAATGTTCATTTAAATTATTTGTTTGTTTAGTTATTGGTAAATACATATCAAGAAATCAATCATGGCGGTAAATCGGTGATGATTTGCTGGTATTTCACCCCCTATGGAATTTGGATATTTCAACAGCAGCATTGCTCTCGGTTAGTTAAGTTCTGGTTGAAATCTTATTTCATTCAAGTTCTGGGGTGATCTGCTCAGAGCCGTGAGCTTCTTTTTGGGCTAGAAAGCCAAGAAATGAAGCCTCTCTATGGGATATAGTCCAATATGAGTGGAGTTAAATAACTCCCGGCCAATGTGCCACCTTGGTTGGTACAATGGAAAAGAAATGAAGCAAAGGGCTCCCCTTACCAAAAACTAACTTCACAAAAGGTATTTCAGATGGTTCCATTATATGGCCACTCAACATAAGGCATATATTAAATATACATATATGTGTAAATATTTGGAAATTGATTTTGAACTTAGATTTTTTTTTTATATGAACTCGGAATGTTGAATGTTTATTCTGGTTTAAGATGTTCTTAATAATTAATTTCGAAATTAATATTTAGTTTTATTAACGTGGCTTAGTTATCAGGTTGGCAAATAAGTAATTGCGTATTTTTTTAGAAAATAAAAGACAATTTTTTCATGGAACGAAATAACTTTATTATGTAATGTGTTGCCTATTTTGAGCAATGACCTTTTGCCATCTTTAGGCAGCTTCATAATTTCACGTTCATAAAACGTTCTGGTTTTTATCAGCAAAAAACTGAACCATGTACGATTTGACATCATCGTTATTTTTGAAACTTTTTCCATTCAAGGAGTTTTGCAAAGATCCAAATAAAAAGTAGTCAACCAAGCTCCAATAATTTTTGTCGAGTGACCAAAGATGTGTGTGGCCTTGCATTTTCATGATGGAATACAACAACTTTTCGATTGTTCAATTTTGTTAGTTGTTCAATGTCGACATCTGGATTGATCGTTTGGTTGGGTGGTAAGAGTTCAAAGTAGACAATTCCTTTGTTATCCCACCAAACTGATAACATAACTTTCTTTTGATGAATATCAGCTTTTGATGTTTTTTGAGCTGGTTCACCTGGCTTGCTCCACGATCTTTTCCGATCGACACTGTTGCAGACAACCCATTTTTCATCACCAGTTATCAATCGTCTTAAAAGCGGATCATTTTCATTACGTTTCTTTAACAAATCGCGGACTGTAAATGCGTTGTTAAATGATTTTCATTTAGTTCATGAGGAACCCATTTACCGAGTTTTCGTACAAAGCAAAATTTAATACATGTATGTGATTCATGAAGCTTCTCTGTGTTGTACTGTGACGATCCGAATCGATTATTGCTTTGATTTGGTTGTCATCAACTTCAACTGGACGACCAGAACGTTTTCAATCTTTGAGTGAAAAATCACCAGAACGAAATTTGGCAAACCAATTTTGACACTGCCCTTCTTTTAAAGCTTCGTCACCATAAACAGTACATAGCATTTTGTGAGCTTGCGATGCGTTTTTTCCTTTCCGGAAATAAAAAAAGCAAAATATGACGTAAATGTTCGTTTTGATTTTCCATTTTTCAACAGCCGCCAAACAAAAACTACAAAACCGATCAAAAAAAATTTTTAACTGATTGACAGTTGAAGTACCAACTATCAAATAACAAAATGTGTTTGACATTTCGATTACGTCAGCAAACCAAAAAATTTAACTAAAGCCATCTATGAGTGAAATCCGGAATTACTTAGTTGCCAACCCAATATATAATATAAGTAAAGTATAAATTTTTACTGGATCGGACTTCATAATGCCTCTTCATGCTCCTTTAACTTCTTTATTTCAGGATCTAGGCCCTACAACGTTAATCCGATGGCATCCAAACAAAATCGCAGACATCGAAAACATCGAAAACAATTTGAGCGTATGGCCAGCGTGGCAAAGTTTCATGAAGCCATGGCATTGGTGTTTAAACACTGTTCAGATATGAGCTTTTCGGTGATAGTTTGGCAAACTTTTCGGAAATTCTACAATAACAAATTCTACAAATACAATAAGTATCTCTTCGTACTTGCTGATAAATTTACTAACCTCCACTCTTGATAGGTGTGGAGTGGCCCCGTCTTGCTGAACTTGTTTGCTGTCGTTGAACTCATCGATCATTTGGCTTAACAGTTCGCCAGTTAAAAACGTGTCAAAAACTGAGTGCGTCCAAAACTCAAACTCACACAGATCAACAAATCACAGCTCTTTCAATATTGTTCAACGGCGAAAGGGCTGTGCGGTTCCGACGAATCAAGCATGTCGAAAACACGAAAATCGAATGATTTTAAAAATTGGGGAAAAAACATAAAACTGAACTAATAACAAGCGACGATAGAGTTTGTTAAAAGAAACATTCTCTCTTCACTATATCCTAACTAAACAAAATTAAAAAAAGTGAGCGTTCGGAAGCTATTTCCATTAAGAAGACTGTGAGGATCGGAACCTTTCTTTTTCATTTTTTAAATTTTTTTTTTCGGACCCGAAACAATCACCATTTTGGAAACAATAGTGCCGTTGTTGCATATGATGAAATTAAATAGACATTTAAAAAGTTCGTTGTTTTAAAACGAAAACGCATAAAATCTTGTTTGTCTTTTGATGTTTTCACAAGAGAAAAATATTCTCTCAAGATTGATAGTTTTTATGCTTCTAATGAATTGCTCGAGGTCTTCAAAGTGCGACAAAACATTGTTTTTAGAATTCTCAGAGAAGGTGAGCACTGATGTTCCGACATCCAAGCGACGACTTGCTCTCGCTGTATGCATCGCAAGACTGTGCTTTTTTTTGTAGCGATAATTTGCTTCGGGAAAGCAAAATACAAAAGGCCGATTTCGTTTACGAATCATAAAATCAAAATACTGCGAATTGAGCGAATGCAAATAAGTCTTTATCAAACCAAAGTTGATACACCTGCGTTTCAAACCATAAGAAAAATCGTTCTTTTCTCCTTCTAATCTGTAAAAGCAGTTCTATTGCTGTCTTCCTGATCGTCCTCAGTTCTCATGCCAGACTGTTCATGTTTGCGATAAGTTAAGATATTTCAGCTTACTTTTTCCGTGTAAGCTGTTCAGTGATAGCAGTACTTTAAGTCATATATGTAAAAAAAGATACAACTTACGAGGTTTTTAAGAATTCTTCTGCTAGTTTATATCTTACTTAATTTCCCCGAATGTGATACCTATTGGACTGTTCACGTATTTATATTGTTATTTGAGGAAGGCCATTGTAAAAAGAGCCTTTTGTAATATGGTGATCCCATCTGAAGAAGCTGCTTATATTCTTGGACTATTTCTTTATTCGGACATGCATTTGGAAAATCATCGTTTTCTGAATATATTTCTGGCATGTTGCGTATGAGACAGTTTCCTCTGATGTATGTATGAATGTAAGTATATGAATTTTGAGGCGATGATCACTTGACTATGATCATGTCACCGTCTTTCCGCCCACGATAACCATATTCGGTGTCTGTGCTCAAATTTATCAAGATAATTTTGGATCCAACCTTATGTGTATTTCACCATTTATTCCTTCTCTCGATACCGCTACATTATTATTGAGCGTTGAGCCTATGATAAGGTACAATTACAAAGTACGCGGTCAAGTCTTGCATTGCCTGTGACCCAATAGGTTTTTCGCAGGAGTCGAATGAATAGAACATTATTTAATTGGTTTCGTAACTGGCCAGGTCTGTATCCATTGAAATTTTCACAGAATGTGAACTACCAAATCCGTTATAACAACAAACAACATAAAGTTTAAAATAAAGGGGATAGAGGGCCACGCAAAAAGCATGTTTACCCCAATATGTAGGTTGTTTTTCTCATATGTAGGTGGGATTCTGCCTGCCGACCCTAAGAAGTTGGCTATAATAAAATCTTAAAAAGAAAACAAAACTGTATGTCATTCCCTCGCATATAAAAAGGTTTAACCAAATTTTTATGCAACATTTCTGGTCGATGGAATGATTGTATTTGCATCTTTTTCATCGCCTTGCTAAAAAAGAATAAAATATTTTTTCACCAAATTAACTTGCAAAGAGCATAAAATTGTTTCTCAAAGTCATTCTCATACGTCGCGTCGTCTATCTCTCCATAATTTTGCGCACTGTCCACGTTCCATTCATGTTGATGAGCTTTCGGTGTTAGATATATATTCTGGAAATGAGGGCAAGAAAGCTTTGAGAGTCAGTTTTCTTTCTCGTTCGAGTATACTTATTTCTCTGTCCAACTTTTTAATTTTTGCAACAAGTGAGGGTTCTAACGGGAACATAGTATGCTGCTCCACAAGAGCTCCTACTTCCAGGAAACGAAGAAGAAAACAATGGAATTTTTCATAAGATTCCCCGAAAAATGGATTGGTGGATAAAAGCGAAAACAAAATGTTTTAAAGTCAAACGTCTGTCGTTGTCACTAGAACATTAAAAAGATGACCATGAATGTATTAATGAACAGAGCCAGATCATGCCCGATATTATTATTGCCGTCTTTCGAGAAATTCATATGCTGTCGTTTCTAAACTTGGATTGCTATTTACTAGTGTCCGTAAGATCTCTCCTTGGAATAATATGAACTGAGTCAAGCTCTGCTTTTGCGTTTGACGAAGAGCCTTTCTTGATCTGTAAGATCAAGCCTTGATACTCCTTAACATTTATCCATAACTTTATCTGAATTAAAATATACTCGAGGTTAACATGTGTCCGTTGCTTAGTTGATGTGTGGTCAGATTGCTGACGAGTTTAAGCCCGCTCTGTTTGTGAGTTCGTTAGTTTGTGGCAAACCGCCGAGAATATTTTCTATCATGAGAATGCATCTAGGGTCATTCGGAGTCGGCGTCGGTGAACATCTCTAAAGTGTTTTATTCGGCCGAATAGTTTACGTTGCAAGTCGCAAACGAACGAAATTTATACCGAACACACAAATTCCGGATGGGCCTCGTAATTCGCTGAACTGAGATACACAGGTATACTGAAAAGTCTTGGATACCCTTGAATCTCTCTATGCAGATTAAGGCATGATGTTTCCGCAGAGGCTGAAAACATTGCTAGAGAGGTATAGTTTTCCAAGCCATTTCCAAGGCCTGAAAATATTGTCAGATCTATCAATTGTCTGCCAATGAGCTGACAACAGCGAACAACCTCGCAATGCTTTATTGTCATTTCACTCGGTTGTCAGATTTTGGCAGTGTTTTGTCTTACAACGTTGTCAGGTTGAAAATTGTCCCTTCACACGGTTGTCAGAAGTTTGTTTACAAAAACCTTGTCTACATCTGTGAAGTGAATTTGAGAAACGTGAAACATTAAAAATTAAAAGCGAAATGTTAAAAAAAAAATATACACTCGCCATTCTTTTGAAAGCCGCAAACGTTTGAAAGCAGTGAGAAAAATGAGTTGCCACAGAAACGTCGCCGTCAACAGGAGAGATTTTACCCAAAATTGCTCATCGAATTGAGAGCTGATGATCCAGAATTGTATAGAAATTTTTTGCGTACGAATTCATATCAATTCAATCATTTGTTAGCTTTGGTGACTCCATTAATCCAAAACCACGAAGTGAAGTTACGACGGCACATTAACCTTCTCCTTACACCCCACATCGGCACAATGACCCGCAGCACAGGTGAATCGCAATCTCAGCATCTGGAACATTCGCGCCATAATAATCAATTGTAAAGAATGAAGTTGGTAAATATAGTATAACATAGTTAAAACATTCAAGTGGAAAAGATGTTTTTCCTTTAGCTTCGCGTTCGCGTTATAAAAAAATCGCGCGGGTAATTCAGCGGCTGAGTGACTTGTCATGAATGTTATGCGGAGACTCGACCATTTACCCTGGCAGTCGTTTAGGATTATATGGATGGCGACCGCGACTTTCTGCCATAACTTATCATTCGGCAGCTCATATTCTTTGCATCCAACAGCCCCCGAAACTGCTTAGCATCTCAATTTCCTGAATTAAATTCATCCCTCTCAACTCAACCGGCCGAAATATTGGATCGTTTTCTACGTCGACGTATTGACTCAGTTTAAAAAAGTAGCATCAAAATTTTGTTTTCCGCGTTCGAATGTGAGAAATATTTATCTGACAACAAAGAAATCGTCAGACGTCATAAACACAGCACATCTGAGTCTGCAAATGTCCTAAACGCCTGACAATAATATGACAATGGTACAATTTTGTGTTCAAACGATTGCCAGTTAGATGCCTGAAAATTTCATTGTCAGATGGCGGCCTGACAATAATCTGACAATATGTTTTCTGCAAATATCATCAGGCAAAATTGTGAGTTCACACGGTTGTTTTTTCTCTGACAGATCTGAAAATAGCTTTTGGAAAAATAGACGAAAATTCGGCATTTGAGGAACACAGAAATTTTGGATCAAATTCGTCATTTCTCCGGCGTAATTAGATACCTTCATCTTGCAGGTGTAGTCTTCTTATACACAAGAAAATAAGCATACAACAAAAAAAAAAAAAAAAACACCTGAAAAGGTTTTCCAAATGTGAGCTAATCGAATTTGAAAATCCAAAAGTCCTTAGAATTTTTCAAAGCAATGGGCAAAAGGTACATGATTTTTGGAGAAAAACATGACTTTTATGTGGCAAACAGAAATAAGGTTTCGATTCAGGTCTTCAATGTATTTTGGCAAATTTCGAAATGAAGCGAAATGACGAAATACTCAAAGCTTTTAAAACAAGTCATAATACAACAAGGCTAACCTATCCGCAATAAAACAGATAATAAAGAAAAAACAAGCACCGGTCCTTGACACCGAAAATTTTTATATCGCGTTATATTTAAAAGGCACAGACTCGTCGAAAGCGTCAAAATAAGTTCATCAACTGAATCACTACGTTATTCCATTTTTCTCTTTAACGTTACAATTTCCTCCGCTCATCTGACTGTGTCGGCTGATTTGGAAAATTCTGCTGCAAAAACTCATGACGTTGCTGAAACTTCAAGGCTCACCTAGAGCCTCACATACCCAACAAAAAATTAATTGGAGCCAAATTGATCACAATTTTCAGAAGATGCAAAACCGTCAATTTTTTCTTTATGCGCGATTCACAATCTCGTTTTGACTGCGTTGCGTTGACAGATTCGAAGCACGCTTTGACTGCGTCGCGTTGAGTTGACAAACTTTACCCTGTGCAATAGCATTTCTATTTTCCTTTAAAACAAACTGGGAATTATACAGAAGTCGAAGACGGTATTCTGGATAATTCCGACGAGGAATTTACCTATTAAAAGACTCTTAGACTCTTTATTAAAATTTGCATTAAAAATTTGCAATTTTAGAATAATTTTAATTCATACGTTTTGCGACAAAATTTTTACGACTCGTTCCGTGAACCACGAAAGTAGAATGATATTTGTTTTTGTATTGTTGCCAACACCTGACTGTCAAAACCTATGTCAAAGCGCCTGCAGCGCTTCGCGTAAAAGTTGTCAACGCCACGCAGTACAAGCGACGTTTTGAATCGGGCATTATTGCTATACATGCCTTCCCTTTTTAGAGAGACCAGGAGTAGCAAAATACATTCAATAACAAATTCATTTAATAATTTCGATTTTACGAAAAATCATGATCTTGGACTTCATTTACTTGGAAAACCCATTAGGTAACTGGTAGCTTGGAACTTTTTTCCACATAATTATACCCGACTAATGCCCTCTTTGGTGCATGGCTCCAAAACTGATAATTTCGAGGTTTGCGGTGTTACACTGCTAACGTATAAGTTTCTATTCTTATGTTAAGAAGACATTTTAATATGACGAAGGCATATTGGTGCCCAAACTTAAAGAGCAGGAGCAAATTAAACGGCGTTTTAACAACATGGCTCGCTGAATATTTAATTTAAGGAAACGGGATCATATTTCTGCCTTCTCTAAACAGATACTTGGCTGTTCTTTCAAGAAACGTATTGTTTAAATACAGGTCTTTATGCCTTCCTTATGCCATAATACGGACTTGTGAGTAGGAATGCTACATCGTTCTTAAAAACTTTGATGTTTGAAAACATCGACGCTTCAACGACTAACATCGATGTTAAAAAACATCGGTAATAAAATCGATACATCGATGTTTTTCCGATGTTTTAATTATTAAATCCATTACACATATTGTAAGCTTTATTTATGACGCACTTTTTAAACCAAAAACATTAGCTTACTTCCATTTAGCTTAACCACATAACAATAAATGATCTTAAAAATAAAACATGTTTTCTCATTTGAACAGATTTATTTATTTAACGAAACACTTTTAAGGTGGAATTTAAGAACAAAACAAAACAAACATAAAGGAACTCAATTCATATATTTCAAAATAAAATGTAATGAAAGTATGTAGCTATAATTACGACGTGCCTAAGCGTAATAAAACGTACCATACCTAATTTACCACATACGAGTAGGTACATTTTATTTTTAAATGACAACGAAGATTAGTAGTATTGCCTGAAGTCTTAAGGTTCTTATTGCACTTATTGCACACAGCTTCTTTTTCACTAATTCTTGTAAAATAATTCCAAATTTCACTCTTCAATTTATTGGGAGGCATTATTTTCTGTCAAGAAGCAAAAATACAATTTTAAACGTTTATTTGAAAACAAAGTAATAAAATAGTAAAACAACTGAAACTGAACGTAAACACGTGTATTCGGTCGAAAGAAAACGAATGGAAGGAATAAAGATGTTGATGTTTAATAGGTTTGCCGTCGATATATGGACGATGTATCGTTCATAAACATCGATGGTTAACATCGGTGTATCGTTCATAAACATCGATCATTAACATCGATGTATCGTTGACGAAACATCGATGTATCGTTTGCATCCCTACTTGTGAGTCTGAATACTTATATCATAATTATATAGAACTTATAAAGATACAGGCGTCTTACATCAGAACGCCAATTCTTTACCCAAGTTCCTCGGATGTGGAATTCTCTTAGGAGAATCGGAAACGCGAATGCTTTTAAATGCTCACTAAAAACACACTGGCCTCTGATCAGTATGAATTGGTAGCTTTTGGATTTTTTACTTTTACTTTAATTTTTCGCACTTTGTTAGTAGCAAACTAAATTCAATCTTTTCCTACTTTACTGTTTCTTGAGGTTCGGGAGCGACCACTTTCCATACGAGAATGTTAACAGCAAATTGCCTTAATTTTCGCACTGCTCGTAAGCATTAATACCCCATTTTTCAGCAAAAGACACTTATTTCTCGAAGTTTCAAGGAATAAGTATATTATTTTTTCAACGATTTTTCTGGTAAACGTGCTCCTTCATTTGTTCCATACATATTTTACTGCAATAAATCTACGATATTTTTTAAAGTTTAAGAAGTTGTACTCTGTTGTTTTTTTTTGTTCCTTAATTCATGAATTTAACAACAACCTAATTGAAAGTTTGCACTAAGAAAAGCTGTGCAATGAAACATTTACTCCATTCTCCGACCCAAAGTTATCATCAAATCAGTCTATTACATTTTTTAGAAATCCTTCCATCTAAATGGCTAAAATTACCCATAAAAAAGGTAGTAAACGCTGGTTTCTTTTTATCATCAATTTAAAGACTTAAATCAAACTAGGGTGAACAATAAAAGATTACTCTCCACTCGCACAATGATAATGTCCACCCACTCAGTTCTCATCTTAGTTGCAATTTCCGGTGAATAACTGATTTGGGTAAAACCCACCTTCAGAGAATTGCAAAAGTGCCTGTTCGAAAAATAAAATTCGCAAAAGCATCCCAGATAGAGCTTCACAAGAGGGCGCCTTCATCGGCTTCCTTCACCCCAATGCTTATGCTCATACAAAATAAGGGATGGTATATTTTTTTAAGGGATGAATCGTGCAGAATCCAGCAAAGCATTTCCATTATTCATGCTACACTAACGAGTAACGAGTGCTCGACGAGAAAACTACCCTCTTTGCTTGCAAGTATTAAAATCATTTGTACGCTCGGGGGTGGGAGGATGAAATGAGTGTTGAATTTCCGCCTTAATGAGACTTTTACGCGTTCCGGACTACAAAGGAGGATAAAAGAAACAAGGAACGAAGAGAAATAGTACTGAACAATTTTCAATATAGAATTCTCGTCTGTTTGTGTTCATTCCTTCCGCTTCGGGGCGTCTTTTGTACAAAGTACGAGAGTATAGATAATAAATTCAACGGCAGCTCATTAAGAAAAAAAAAACAACGTTACCTTGAGTCTTTTTCGCTGTCGGAATTGAACAATAGAAAAGTCGTTCTATCATTGAAGAAAATTGATAGTGTAAGATAAATATCGTGTTGGTCAATGTCAATTGGGGTCTGTTTGGAGACTGTTTCTGTAATTAATGAACGCGGATCGTGAGGCTTTTATCGAAGGCTCACTCGTTGTTGTACACCAGATATCTTTGCTGTCAATAGTACCTACTTTGTATGTCTTTGGAAGTACGAGTAAATTAATTAATTAAGATAGGTAGAGTGACGGAAAATTGATTGAGAACCTTGGTTGAATGGGGGAAGATAAAAGCGAATTAATTCGTCATTCAAATTGAAAATTGTTATAAAAAATATTTAATAACTTTTCAACTATTTGAATGTAGAGACGTTAAAAATAATGATTTTCTATCGAAATGGATGGGTTCTTTTTAAAAATACCTTCAAAATTCACTGTACCCTGAAGACTAAACCTTCCGACTTATTATTAAATGATGTATCATTAAAAATGATTGCCATTTTGCCAATACATATTGATGGATTCTGCCACCACTTCACCAATTGCTAAACCTATAATGTTCTAGAAGGCCTGAGCAGTGTCTTAATAATCCGCAGAGCTTCCAACTGCGTCAAATGAAAGTTGCGTCAAATGAAAGCAACGAATTTAAACTTAAATTGATTGTTTTACGGCTTGTGTAATACGTATGCCTACTTTCTGGTTACAGAGCTCTCCCAAGACCAAATCCTTAATTTTTGGCCTTAAAAAATCTGTTCCAATAGCTCAAAAGCGCATTCGTCTGTGGGCCGAAAATTTTCTGAAAAATTCTGCTACTCCAAAAACCATACCAAAAAATTACACACAAGATGCATTGGCTTCTCTATTACCACCAAGCCCCAATACGGCAATTTGGCGTTGGGTCTTGTTGCCCAATGTCGTAACGACAAAATCGACAGTGTTGGAACGCCCAAAAAACCGTATAACCAATTATTGTTGCATGATTAACGTCAATGTAGGCCATATTGACATTAGTATGAGCGTCACTATTTCGGCGAATTTAAATAATAATATTAACGCCCAAACTAGGAACGTAAAAATCCAAAAAGCCCAAACATATGCAATTCCCATTGTTTTTTTAATTTGGTTGTTGTTGTTGTTATGACATTGTGTTATCATTTTGGGTAATATTTAATTTCATTTTGGAATTGTGAACAATTTTTTTTTCACGTTTGGGCAATGTGTCGGAATTTGGGCATTGTGTCAATATTCAATTTGGGTGTTAAGTCCTTGGGCAATAATGGACAAGATCTTATACCCGGCAACTGTTAAGGTAACACAGCATCCACATTTTAAGTAACTTAGCTATATTTAATAAAGCTGTTGAAGCGTAATAATAATCCCTACCTAAAACTGAGTTTTTCTCGACGCAAAAAGGTATCAAAATATAAGGATTTACCTTAAAACATACGCAAACATACGTTTTCTGGCATTCCATCGCTCGATAATGGCTCCGAAATTCAGGTCTTCTCTTTTTTGAACCTGGATCGCTCAATGTGGCCGAGCCGTTCTAGACAGATTTTTGCTTTCCGGACTAAATCCACATCAATGTAGGTACCTAAAGCTCGAAGAATACGTGATTGTTCTTTCTCCTCCATCCGTCCTCCTCTTAAGATAGATAGATAAGATAGACAACATGATTGATTTGAAGAGTATTTATGTAATAGTTAGGGCAAACCGAAGAAGCATAACTTGCCTGTAATGAATCTTCGTCGGATCTCCACCGAGGGGTAATTTGTGGAGTTTTTGTTCAATTCCCATTAATTTGAAGACCAACTCTAGCTTCTCAATATCGTCAGCTAGTTCCAATAGCTAGATAGACTCGAAAAAGAAATTTCCTTCCATGTTTACAACTGATCTTCAAAATATGTGTTGAAGAGTTATGTTAAAGAAATCACACGACAGCGCATCTCCTTGCCGGAATATTGTGCAAGTGTAAGATAATAAGAAAGGAGTTCCTTGGTTCGTACTGCACACTTCATTGCTTGTTTTCAAGATTATTGTTTCATCGAAAGTAATGAGCAGGGTTGCTAAATGTCACACTTTTTTGTTTTTAATACATTTTCACGTAAAAAAGCGTATAAAAGTGTTTAAAAGTGTATAAAAGTAATATTAAGAATGTCGTCACGATACTTCACGCAGCTGGTGCTCCCGGTCACAGTATATTCCTAGAAAGTTTTGTCTTCTCGGAAATTAAAGAGACTGGTGAAGAATTGCGGATGGTTTGTGAGAAATCGGCTGAAATAGCAAAGCACGATATAATGTTGACGTTTTTGCGGTTGTCAGCGACAACGCTAGTAACATGATCCGGATGGGGAGAACCTTAAACATTATTCACACAACCTGCAATAGCCACATCGGCAATCTTCTCGTTAAAGAGTTTTTGGCTGAGGAACCGCAAAAATTAAGAGTTTACCAAGTTACAAACATACTTAAGGAGTTCAAAAAACTAAACTTGGAGCAAAAGCTCATAAGAAAAGGAGGAACAAAGGTAGTGCTTCCAAATAAGACAAGATGGACGACACAAAGGAGTGCAATCGATAGCTTTTTGAAAAACGTGTCCATAAAGAAGCAGATAGTTGCAGAGCCTTTGAACAGCGATGTCGTTACTGGGGTCTTGGTCAGTGCTTCCTCTGCTGAACTTCTTTTTAAAGAAGAATTTGTCGAAGACTTAAAAAAGCTCGACACCGACTAAGACCCCATATGCAAACTCAGCAGCAAAGAACAGGCCAGCGAATTTTCAATAGCAGATGCAGTGGAGGAATGGAAAACAATTTTAAACAACGCCTTGGAGAATGCACACGAACGATGTCACAAAAAAAATTTGGAACGGACAGTCAAAAATAATGTTTTCAATGTGCATTCAGCAAATTATTTGCACCCCAAATATAGAGGGCAGCTTTTGTCCTCTGAAGAAAGGCTTATAGTGGATGAAAGCTTTATTTCGATACTGAGTTCAAAGGCCATGGATTCAATATTTACTTACGATAACAAAGCAGGTATATTCTCCTTACTTGGTGAAAAGCTCGAAGACGGCAACTACAAAGTAGCCACATACTGGCATTTCGCTATAAGGCACCATATGGAACTTGCTGAATACGCCCAAAAACTCTTAAGCATACCAGCTTCTTCGGCACAAGTGGAAAGGGTGTTTTCCCATTAGTCTATGATCCATAGTGATTTGAGAAATCGTTTGGATTTCAATAAGTCCAAAATGTTACTAAACATTAACTATTCACTCAAAATAAAGGACTCGAATAAATCGGAGCTGTAATAAAAATGAAAATGTTTTTATTGTTTTATTTCTCAAACTTTGACTTTTACACATTTTTTTCAGTTTTATACCTATTCCTTGCTTTTATACACTTTTATACACCAGCAATATTTTTCAGATGTATAATACACACCTTTATACACGTAAAAAAGTGTGTATAATACGCCAACTATTATACGTCTACAACCCTGGTAATGAGTCATGTTTGAATAAAAGCAATGTTGAATCCGACAGACATTGCCTGTGTTCAGTCAATTTTTTTCAATGTTCCGCTTTCGATAATCTTTATCTTCAATTAGTTTGTTTAATTAAGATGAGACGTTTAAGGCTCCATAAATTTTGTAAAACTACAACGTTAGTAAAATCAGGGCCAGTTACGTTACAAAAACATAACTTCTCAGAACGTTTCCCGGCCAATTATCCATGAAAGAGAATTGGTGAATGAATCTTAACCTTCAAAGGAACAGCTTAAACATACACAAAAAAATTAATTTAAATTGGTCCAGAAGGTTTAGAAGGAATTCAATGACATACACATATTCAGAAGAATTCGATATGTAAAGAAATTTACGAATTTGTAAACTATTTGCTAGAAATTTTATTTCTTTGTTATGACTTTTCGGAACCACTAAAAGCTCTTTATTATTAGCGTTTAACAACTGAAACTCTAGCTGACAATTACAATATATCGTGATGGAGACTCATTAAGACAATGTGTGTGGCATGCCTTCAAAAATGACCTTTCCCATCATACAATTTATGCTCATTAGCATCGTTTATTTAATCCGAATGATCCAAGTAATAACACTTGCAGTTCAACATTAATTTAGATTAAAATTTAGATGGCATGCCATTAAAATAATTTAAAAAAAAATATATATAATCATTCGTTCCTTTCCTGAGCGGCAGCATGTCATTGACGTGTCACTAATGTTTCGTAATAGTACGAGTATCTGAACATCATGAACGCAACTCATGAATGGAGGCCTCCTGTTTGATTTCACTTTCATGTCAATGGTAATTAACGCAACTTAAACGATTCAGTCACGACAGTCGCGCTCTTTGGTTTGTTCGTTTGTTCGTTCCCAAGACCCCGTGGTGAATTGCCCACTTTGTCAATACTTCATTATTCAATTTGCATGTACCGCCATCATTACATTGAGTCCAAACAAATTAAACCAATAACGGGCCATACCTAACGATTCTTATGTTTCCACTCGAATGGGTTAACCATAACTTCAAGACTCAAGAGCATAATGAGCACATTCTCTGGCCCACATGAAACAGAACCTTAGAGATATACTCGTACAAAATAAATAAAAATAAATCTCATCAGCCTGGAGCCCAGAGATTCATTCTTCAGATACTCGTAATAATCCCAAGTCAGCCCCAAAGAAATTCAACACCTTGTTCGCGCCGCGAGCATCGTGCCATTACCTTGCCGCTCAAACCCTGTCCAGAGATACATAAATTTGTTATTGTTGTCGGTTGGACACGACCGACGCACGGACGGCGGCGTCAATGGGCTCCAAGCGCCTATTCACTGACCGGAACGGCTACAAAAGCACAGTCAAACACACACACACACATGCAGGCATAATGTATCTGAGACTTGGGAAGTGGGACTACAATATCGTTTATCTTAATTTTCGTTGTGTATCGCTAATGAGATAAATGTTTGGCCGGGCTAGGGAAGGAGATCGTTGAAGGGGGACGCGGCATGGTTTAGTGGTTGTTTGGTGAAACGCAAGAGAAATTGAAATGTCTGCTTGAGGAGATCTTGAAATCCAGTTAAATCATCATTACAATTAATTCCGTGAGAAAGGTAACACGTGGGGAGCGAAGTCCCGAGGGTGAAACAAACAAACATACAAATGAACTTATTTCACGCAACGTAAATGTTTATAATTAATAAAAACACGCTAAGTATACACTTGTTCTACTGTGAAGGGCGAGTTTTGCGAGTAACCAATTAACACGTCGCCTACACGGGAACTATGTATGTACCTACCTACCTTGCCATTCTGTTGATATGTAATTATTGTTTATTTTTGTTTTGGTTTAATTTTGTTGTTTTAATATTTTATTTCCACTTTAAATTATCATATGAATGTTGTAATATTAAAAAAAAAAAAAACAAAAAAATCCAAATTCCAATACATGACATATTTAATTTCAGTTTTATTGGGTCTTTAATAAATAAGAAAAGACATAATTCGTAAACGTTTCCCTCAATATAAAAAATAAAATAATAATAATAGTAAATTTGAGAAACAAAAAAGAGGGAAAATTACTTATTACAATCCTAGCCTTTTGCCTTTGGCAAGGTTGGCAACTAAGTAATTGCCGTTTTTTTTAGAAAATAAAAGACAATTTTTTCATGGAACGAAATAACTTTATTCTAAAACGTATTGCCCATTTCGAGCAGTGACCTTTTGCCATCTTTCAGGCAGCATCATAATTTCAAGTTCATAAAACTTCTGGTTTTTATCAGCAAAAAACTGAACAGGCATGCTTTGACATCAGCATTATTATTGAAATTTTTACCATTCAAGGAGTTTTACAAAGATCGAAATAAAAAGTAATCGGATGGTGCAAGGTCAGGAATATTTGGTGGATGTGGTAAAACATCCCAACCAAGATCCAATAATTTTTGCTGGATGACCAAAGATGTGTGTGGCCTTGCATTGTCATGATGGAATACATACAACACCTTTTCGATTTGTCAATTCGGGCCGCTTTCCTTCAACTGCATTGTTCAATTTTGTTAGTTGTTCAATGTAGACATCTGAATTGATCGTTCGGTCGGGTGGTAAAAATTCAAAGTAGACAATTCCCTTATAATCCCACCAAACAGATTACATAACATTCTTTTGATGAATTTTAGCTTTTGATGTTGTGTGAGCTGCTTTACTTGGTTGCTCCACGATCTTTTCCGATTGACATTGTTGTAAAATGTCCATTTTTCGTCCTTGTTTTAAAAATGGATCATTTTCATTTTGTTTCTTCAACAAATCGCAGACTGTAAATGCGTTGTGTCAAATGATTTTCTTTCAGTTCATGAGGAACATAGCAAAATTGTTTTAAGCAATTTTCAATGCATGTATGTGATACATGAAACTTCTCTGAAATCTCACGTGTTGTACTGTAACAATCCAAATCGATTATTGCTTTGATTTGGTCGTCATCAACTTCCACTGGACGACCAGAGCGTTTTTCATCTTTGCGGTTTGCTAGAACGAAATTTGGCAAACCATTTTTGGCACTGCCGTTCTTTTAAAGCTTCGTCACCATAAACAGCACATTACTTTTTGTGAGCTTACGATGCGTTTTTTCCTTTCCGGAAAAATGATTTTCCATTTTTCAACAGACGCCAACCAAAAACTACAAAACCCATCAAAATAAATTTTTACTGATTGTAAGTTGAAATACCAACTATCAAATAACAAAATGTGTTGACATTTCGATTATGTCAGCAAATCTAAAAATTCAATCAAAGCCATTTATGAGTGAAATCCGCAACCTTTGGTCTCCATTGGATACACATCTTTAATCTTAAACCATAGACACACCTTTTGCAACTCATTAATCTACAGTCCCTTGAGCAACGCCGTGACATTGCCGACAATCCGACATTCTTTTCATTCGTCACCTTTTAACCGGCATCATCGACTGTCCTACGCTGCTTCGATCGATCTCTTTATGTATCAACTCATTTCTAAAACCTCATTTCCACTCGAAGGAACCTTTGAATAGTCTGTTATTAGTTAGTAGTATTATTATCACAGAAACATTTCTTTTTCCATTTATTTCTAATTTTTTATTTGAGCAGGTTCACAGGACTGATTAGTCTTTCAACTTCGAAATAACTTAATGATAATGATAAAAAAACAAAATACGAACTTGGTCAAATTTTCAGCAGAGTTGGGATAATATGGTAACAAAAAAATTCAATTACTCATTACTTGTAATTGTAATTGAAATTCCTTCTAATTTAATTACTTGAAATTGTAATTAAAAAACTTCAATTATCCATTACATGTTATTGTGAATCTCAATTACTTATTTACATTACTCAATTACATTTGGTATAAAATGTAATGGTCCCAAAGACGTAATGATTACTTTTTTTTTAAATACATTTCTTATTATTGCATAGACATAAAGTAATGAATTTCATTGCACTTATTTCAAAAATTATTCAGCTAATCTTCATTATTCGGTTTTCTCACCAATCTTAAATCTTCTAAATCCACTACATTTTTGTTAACCAATTGATACCAAAAATACTGTTATAGAAACTGCAATAAAAGGCACTCGTGTTCGAAATCTAGCAGAGTTCAGCTCGTGTTTGTTTTGTGAAAAATTGTGAAATAATAGTTATAACTGCAATGAGTGATCTAGAAATTGGAGTTTTGAAGTACATAGTGACCGTATTAATTCCACCAAGAGGAAATCCACTGAGGATTTTTGCCTAGAAGTTCCAGTCAAGTTAAGAAAAAGTGCCGAACAGATTCTTTTTAAAGAATTTTTTGATTGACATGTAAGTTAAAATTTATCATTTTTACGAGTTATGTCCGATTCCAGTATCGAGATATTTACATAAAATATTGTATTGAGTGGCACTAGAGTGGATTTTCAGAAGAATTTTGTATATATATTTTTATAAAAGACAGAATTATTGAAGTTTTTGAATTAATTTAATCTGTGAACGCAAAATTTTTGCATTAATTTCCCCACAATGCGAACTGAGATCGGCTAAACTTGAACTCGAGCACTTTCAGCTCCGCTATTTTCGAATTTTAGCCCACTCATCCTTTAAAGCTTCATATAGAGCCCTTTGCGAAGCAAACGGTTACCCCTTTATCCGCTGTTTTAGGATTCCCCATAAGTTTTCTATAGGGCTTAAATCGGGGGACTCTGGAGGCCGATCAAAAACAATTACTCCCGAACCCCTAAGAACTAAGCCCTTAAATTGCCTTCTTTTGCACGTCTTCGCACTGTGCTTGCTTCAATGGACTAGTTGAGGTCGGCAACAATTGCGACTGAAGACCGGAAATGATCTCGCCGGATTATATTAAAAAAATTTTTTATCAGTTTGAGTGTCCGTTTTTCGGGAACGACCACCAGAATGGAAATTGGAACTTTGAAATTATCCGGGAAACAGTCGATTCATGAATCTTGAACCGCTCAGCTATTTCTCTTTGCTTCGATCGCCTTTGTTCGGGAACCCTACTTATTGCCAGCCTTTTTTCATAATGACAACTGAATAAAAAAAACTGCCTATGAACATAATTTTTTTTTTATAAAGAAGACTATTTTAATAACCGGATCTGGATATACCGAAAGTTAAAACAGAAATGAGGAAGAAATACAAAACTTGCACATGTTTTGCACAGCTGCTTAGTTGGAAAGCTACATTTTTCTTTAGTATAAAAAACCTAACTGTGCTTGTGCTAAGACCAAAGAATGAACTGTCAGTAAAAAAACATCAAGAGGAAAAAAACTTACTACTGTAAGTATGCGTGGATGGCTGGCATGGCCTCTTCCGGTTTTATTGGTCGATGGCGTTGACGGTGGTGGCTTTTAAAAAAAAATTGAGGATATTTTAATCTCTTTGAATCAAAGACAAAGACAACGTACAAAAAAGGTATAAAGTGTTATATATTTAATTACTCAAAATATGACTGTGTTCATTGATATAGAATTGTGATTTCCCTTGTTCCTTGTCTTCATATTTTCCATGCCAAAAACTCTGTGTCAGTTTTAACCACAGGCTCATAAGCATTGGTGGATGTGTGGACGTTATATATGTACTTGTCGGTCTCCTTTTTAGAAAAACAATGTTAGATACACAAACATCCGTAGCACCTGAAAACAATATTCAAATTCAAACACAAATACAATTTTTTTTTAGTAAGAATCTCCTGAAGCACCTGGTTGGAGTGCTTCGTTTGTTCTTTTTATCAGTGATTTTTTCTCAAAGACTCTTTCAAGGAGCAATTATTTAAGTTGTCGTTGGCAGCATATCACAAGATATCACATATCGCAAAATAAATAAATAAATAAATACAGCAACAGGTTCATTATTTTCAAACACTGTTTTTGGAAATATATTATTCGTCGCTAGCTTTAAAGGTGTAAAGATCCCGAAACATATTCCGATTATTCCAATGTTCCTGAAGCCCCATCAAAATATATGATCTAGAATTTTTCATTATGGGTTTTTTCAAAGTATTTTGTTCTGTTGTCAGAGCAATTTCCACCATCTTGACAAACAATTATTTTCACGTACATACTTGGTATTCCAGCACTATAAACCTATAAAATAATAATCATAACACAGCCACTCAATGAGTCACAATACTTACCCTGCTCGAATGCTGCCAGCGTTAGAAGCGTTTTAAAGCGTTTGATCGTGGCAATGCTGCTAATCTTCCACATCGCCGGATCAGGTGTAGATAGGCGACTTGATTACAATCCAGACATCAAACCGCTGCAGCAGGGCGGTATCAACCTACGATGTGATACAAAGGTTCGCAGAAGCAGCATCAAAAAAGTTGGTTGCTATAAGAAAATTGATAGGGACCTCTGTCCCTATCTGAACCCTTCAAAGTCAGGTTACTATATGGGGCAAAGTTGACTTGGCTCGGAAGTTCGTATTTTAAAAATCTTTCGAAGCGCAAGTAGGATAAGTTTTGAGAATATTTACATTTATATTATATAATATATTAATTCACATATAAATATATATGACTTATATTTATATTATTAATTTTTTCGCAAATGTATATTTTATTTATATGCATGCATACATAGTTAGAGCTCCCGAAAAGAGTCAGTTAGTTACGTAAGTTAAGTTTATTTATATTAACTAGTTTAAGCGTTCAGTCAAGTATCTCAAGATGTAATGATTAAATAATCATTCAATAGAAAGAAAAGAAAGAGAAAAAGAATCGTTTTTGGACTTAAAAACATGTATTCTTTATAAAGAAATTTTATTTTTTTTGTTTAACTTAAATAAAATGTACGCAAACATCGTACCGAGTCTCGAGTTTTTAGTGTTTTTTTTTTTCAATCCTGTGTAATGTAAAGGTCGCCACTCATAGATATAGTGAACAGCCACATGTACTCTTAATTGATTTTTCCGGGGTAGACTAAAAAAAATTTACAGCTTCGTCTATTTTTTAAAATGGTAGCCTACCTTGTTTTTAATAATTAACGTTTTTCTTTTTCAATTAAAAAAATAAGTGATTTCGCCTCACGAGTCCACATTTAAAATGTACATAAGTGGGTATGTTCATGATTCCAATGAATAAAATCGTTCTAGCAGTTTGTTAAGCGCCTGTCTTCCAATTGGATCAATTGTCGGGTACCGGATTCGAGTCCTCGAGTAATCCCGGAGTAAGCCATTAACTAGATTATTTTCTAGTTTTCAAAATAATAAAAAGCGTTTGCTTAGTAGATCTGTCATTGGCTCTGCTGTTAAAGCACAACACTGACAACAGCAAGTGGATATGAGATTATCTGTTCCAATTCAGACTCCACTTATGGAGCAATAGAATTATTCTGAGTTTCAAACGACCACACAATCTTTTCATTCTTCTCCCCTCACTCTGTGTAATATGAATTAGAAAAGTAGTCAAAGTCTCTTGTAAGCAAGCAAGAGTACTAATAAGCTTCAGATAACGATTTCTGTACAGGGAACAACCATTTGCACTCAAAACAGACGTAGATTGGATAAGAGATGAAAATGATTGTTTTTCCTTCTGAGGAACAGAACCTTAAAAACACTGAAAATTATGAAATGGACCTACTGATGATCCTCACAGAGTTGTTTGCAAAAAGTGTCCAATATAGAAAGACAAACTTTGGGAGATCCCTCTTGTACCTACCTTTGAAGTCTTTTGCGGACCCGAAATAAAACTTTTATAAAAAAGCTTTAGCTATGATTCAGGTTGTCTCCACTATGAGTTGAAAATAACAATATTTAAAATGCCAAATTTTTGAGGTCGAGCGTAGTGACAGTGATTGTCGTAAGTCGGAAGAAAGCCTGTCCAAACGCATCATCGCGCGAGCGGCAAATTGAGTTTTGTCCTTTATCAACTCGTACCTATTGTACAAGACGTTTTGACAAAAGAATGATTTTTATCTAGAGTTTCAGTGAAACTTTGGTTTTTAAACAGAGATGCGATTCAAAGCCAGATGTCAAATCCGGACCACGAATTCGGTGACCCTTCATGTAAACGTATTTTTTTTTAAATAGACTTAATTTTGTTAGTACATGTAGCATTAACTTAGCGAACAAATGCCTGTAAAAAATATTAAATTCCATATTTTAACGCGAAAGAAAAATATAAAAGTCTGCGTAACAGGTACATTTTTTTTGTGTCTACGATTTTCCACTTCTCTTTGAATTGCTTACAGTTGTACTTCACATGTACTAAAACGGAAAACTTAATGTACTAAAGAAGAAAAATAAAATCCATTTTTCTGTCTTCGTTCCATGAATTTCCAATACTCCACAGCAGCATACAAGAAACAACAGCTTCTCTCATGCTTCCACAGAGATTCTCTCCACTCTCCACTTTCCACGCACAATTTTGTCTATCGACCCCTTCCAATGTTCCACACAAACCAGAAAACAATTGCCAGCACTTCGGTACACTTCGGGTGCTAACCAAACAACATCTTCACCAATCAAAAGCTGGCTTCATTCACTTCGGCAGTGTTCGGCTCCGATGGGCTGTCCACTGTGCGCCGAGGGGTGAGAACGAACCAATACAATTAAATAAGGGGAAAAATCCCATCGTCAAGGGACACGGCGCCAGAGGTTTTGGTTCCTTGATTGGTTTCAGTGCGTTGCCGACTGTCTGCGGTAACTGGTGGAAGGTTGGCTGGTGTGGCGTAAACTCCATTTTTTTCGCCGCCTTTTGGTGGTTTGATGCAATGAAGTTTCTTTTGTTGAATTTTGATGAAAGAGAATGGAGGATAATGGAAACTATGTTTTTTGATACTTTTGAGGGTGATGATCTAGAGTTTGGGTTTTATGATACGAATTTGATGGGCAAGGGTGGTCCTTGAAATGTGAGGAATGATAAATGCGAGTATAATGGACTTCCGAATGTGATGATGGATTTTGCGATTCTGTTGGATGAATCTGGTAAAGGGGCTTTATGGGGCTTTTGAATATTTCTTGCAGTTTGTTTGTTTGTGAGGCTCACGAAAACGAGTGCAAGCTAGTCACTGATGAAAGTGAACTTTGTGTTGAAGTTGGGTAAAATGCCTCCACCCTGTAACATATGTTTCGGTTTGCATTATTGTGGAAGCGGAAAAACCCAGTATCGATCGAAATCCTTAGCCCCATCTCACATTACTTTAACACTTGGTGTTTCGCCATACAGTTGTTGTTTTAAGGAAACCTTTAGTTATATTTTACTTTAATTCAATCTTAAAATGAATTTTAGCTAACATGCTAACTCCGACTTTATTCAAGTATTTCTCTTATAAACGCCCCAAATAAATGTGTAAATTCCCGATTCCCTTCGCAATTAGATAGGTACTGAAAATTTTCAAAATTTTCCATCGCTTCAGCGCATGTCCCAAATTGGTACGATTCCAGAATAATAATATCTCTCCACTCATTTATGTTGTTGCTCGATTTTGCCTTTGCGTTGCGTTGCGTATGAGTTTCCTAATTTCCAGTTTTCTCTCGTTCCTCATTTTATTTCAACTCCCTTTTTGGTACTGCCACACACAATCAATGATCTTCTCTTTCCATCTCACTTTCCCTTGTGAATCTGAACAATCTTTGGAAAGAAAAACTCTTTTCACACACACACGCACACGTAGATGAAGTTTTCCCTCGGCACAACGATACTCTCCACGAATTGGAAATTGGAAAAATTCCAAGTCTACTTCGTCTGCACGTCGGCTGACAGCGCGAACAGAACAGTTATCGATTTGGTTGGAATTTGGAGAGATTTTCAATTTCAATTTTTGTTGTTGCTCGGTTTTTGTTGTTTGTCTATAAAAGCTTTTCTCTCCTCTACTTCTCGTCATGTTGTTGGTTTTGCTTTAATTCATGCGATTGTGTGCGAGAATGATTATATTTTACACAATTATTTTGAGCTGTATTGGATTCGTATACGTACACGTTTGCAGTAAACAGAAGAAAAATGATGAAAAGGAAATGTAAGAGTTTGGTTTTTTTCTTATTTTCTATTCAAGGTAGCAACGGAGGTTCCTATGCGACATTTTACTCTTGTATATTCAAGTTTAGTGAAATCTGTATCTGTATCTGGCTCGATATGTTGCCAGATTTCATGTTTTTTATTTATTTGGCAAAATAAAAACTGCGTCACCAGTTTTGTGTTTTATTGAAGTTTAGTTGAATACGCAGACGCATTTTTGTGTGTGCTTACATAATTGCGTATATTCAGCGAGGGATCAAATAATGTAATTTTTTGCCATAAACATCTTTAGGTAAGCAAGATGACGGAATAATGAGATTTTATGACAGTGAAATAATACATACATACATATGTATGTATGTTCATACTGTTACATACTGTGCATAAAACGCAATTACTGACTTCAATTAAAAAGAAATCAATTCAATATGAATAGATATAGGAAATTGCTGATTGACTTTTCTTTTCATCCCAGAAAAAAATATTACTGACGAATTTTAAAACTAAAAAGATTTAAAATTAAAAATGGAGAAAAAAATTAAAATGGAGGAATTACTGAACACATCCCACATAAGATGACAACTTAGGTATTCATTCAAATTTTTTCCAACTTCTTTATATCAATCCATGCATAATCAAAGAACAAAAAATAAAACAACGTCCCTAAAGAACTTGAACTTGTCTTTCAAAAATATCCGAATGGAATACCTATGCGATATATCGGCGAAATGGTGGACAGGGCTTACTTGACGGCGTACCTATAATATTATCAAAGTTTTTAAGCATCAGTAGGTACAGAAGATCGTCAAAGCAAGTGTTTAAAGCCTCGGGTGCACGTTGTTTAGTCCGGCAAGTAAGTTAAAATCCACATCTTAGCGCACCAAAATTGGACACCGAAGTTTAACTTCGAAATACTAAAGTAACCAGGCTAACCAGGAATATATATACAAAGAAACGCATTGTGCTACGAAAGCACATATTGAACGGAAGAGTAGTTAGACAAAAAATGCAGTATGGGAAAAGTTAATTTTTTAACAGACCGAAGCAAGTTTAATGGTTTAATTGGGAAAAAATTTTAGCTCCACTGTGGGAGTCGATTTCACCTCCCGGTGTCGGTAATCTTCATATGATTGAAATAATGTTCGACCAGAAACATACAAATTGGGATTAGGCTGTGAGTTTTACTTCTTCCAGGATAATGATTCCAAGAACGAGGCTTATACAATAGCTTTTCTCAGTCATATGATCTAAACGTAATTGAACGCATGTGGTAAGATGATTTGAAAAAGGATTCAAATACCGATGGAAATAAAATCGAGCCATCCCACTGTATGTATAATGTATGAATCCATATCCAGACGCTTAGAGCAGTTGTTAGGAAAGAAAACGGCTTGTCAATCAAATTTAAATAATTTCGTTATCTTTTAACTTAAGATTTTAATTTTAAGTTTTGTTTTAATTTCGACTTGAACATTGTTATTTCACTTTGATTTTTTTATTTTTAATTACTATTCTCTATTCTGATTGAAATAAAAAAATAGTTTAAGTTATTTTCATGCTTTACAAATAAAGTATTTAAGTTCAAAATTCTAGGGAGGTGTTTGAAATCACCTTGTCATGAAAATACAAACCAAAAAATTCACATAAACAGTATTCACAGGTTTGTTTTAAAATAGAAACAAAGAGACAATTTTTAAAACAAAAGGAAGTAGGTAGGTTTTTAATAAAAGTACATTTGTACATATTTTAAATGTAAAATAACCTTTTTCTTGCTCGTTTTGAAAATTCTTTTAATAACATAGTTAACGCAGAAGATTTTTTCGATTTTTCTAAATTTTTGGTCTCAATGAATTGAATGGATAGAACCAGTTAACGCTCTGCGCCCTTCTTAGAAGTTAAAGCAGCCGTAGTAACCCTAAATGTGAGAATAGGAAGCATGCTTTTATAACTTTCGAAATTTCGGAATAAAGGCTCTTAAACTTAATAAGCTGCAAATAAAAATGTTATTTAAAGGGACGCATTTTATGAATTTTTAATTTAAAACGGATTTTTTGCTCTAAAAGATCAACTGATATTTTGTATTAACTTACCAGTTTTTGGTCTTCTTTTGTTTATATCTACAGCGTTATTTCTTGAACATATCTTTTCAGAAGTAATTTTTTTATTTTTCGGTCAACTTGTTACTCAAAAAGGATCAGCGTTTTATACTTTTGCCAAAGAAAGAATACTTCTTTACCAAAAATTGGACAAATTTTTACACTAACATGATTTGCAGGAATAATTCAAATCAAATTTAATACATGTGCCGCATAATGAACAAATTCAGCATCAGCACCCTGAATCTCATGGGCTCCGTATAATTGAAACTGCTGATACCAAGGCTCGACGTCCCTGTTTCTAGCAAGTAATACTGCTCTTTCTGGGCTAGCGGCCATGTCAGTTTCACAGTTGGATGGGTATCGATGAGCTTTGCAAACAGCTTGTAGTATCTTCCGGAAAGTGCTCTTGTTCGCATGATATGGAAAATAACACCAACTGACTATTTCAGACATTTTGAAGAAAGTTTATTCAAAAGCTTTTAGACCGACCTAAGAAATCATTAATTCCTGGTCCAGTTTATCCAGAGAAATTTGAATAGTTCATTTTCACCAGAAATGACACAAAAAGCTAAAAGATGAATGCGGACTTTGACGGGGACAAACTCTAAATAACAGTCCACTAGTATTTTTTAAAATAACTTTATCCCAATTTGGGTTGATTTTTTTTATTTTATTTTAACATTTTTATTGAAATTAATATTTACAATTGTTTTTTGTTTTTTTTCTCCAAGAATACTGTTGGTTGAACCTCGGGTTGTTCAAATCCGCGTGACGTAGATGTGTTGTAGGTTGTTTTGCGGCCTCATCCGCGGTGGTGGGTTGAATCTACTTCCTTGTAGAATGCTGTTGGTCCTTCGTCGAAGTCGAGAGAAGAGGGCCTCTTGCAATATCGCCATTGCATTGAGGTATCTGTGTTCTCTTGGTATTTCCTCGTTGGCCATATTGCTGATGTTGTTGTTGTAGTGGGTCCTTGTTGCCTCGAGAATTTTTTTGAACATCCGCGGCATGTAGATGCTGAGCGGTGTTATCCGGGCAGCCGCATAGAGGTCGCTTTTCTTAACGTGCTTCATTGTGACTCTGTCCAGGTGTAGTCCGGTGCATATCCTGCGTGTCTTTTTTTCGAAGGCTTTCAGGTTCGGCATATACCTCTTTGATGTGGTGAACTACGCCGGGAACCCGTATGTAATTACGGGTCTGATTAGCCCGTTTTGTTTCCGCATAAGTGGATAAATCCGGTGGAAGGCAAAATTGGCTCTCTTCAGGATGGACTTGACGTGCCCGTTGAATTTCACCCGCTAATGGAATATGATCCCAAGGTAGCGGGCATTCAGGGACGACTTTATGACAATGGCATTCTGGGGTCCAACATTGATTTTTATTTATGACATTGGAAAGCTTTGTGCTGTCAGTTTGTGAAAGAGTCCTTGAATTCAGGCTGTGTCAAATGCTTTCAATTAGAATTGAAATACTTACCAAGGTCTAAGTAGTGAATCATTTGTTCAACCACCGCACTTGTTGAAACTCAACATAGTTATACTTCCCGGTATAAAAAAACTGTGGTAGACCTGCTGGAAAATTAAAATTGCTACATGGGTATACAAACAAGTGCTCCTCGGAAGAGTTTCTATGCTTCAACATATATGTGATTAGAAGAAAAACATTGAAAGTATCCAGATAAGAATTTATATATAGCCTATACTATAAACTCTAATTAAGAGCATTATATTTTGTAGTTGATGTAAATGATCGCTCAATTGTAGCTTGGATTTTCATGTAACTCATCCAATTTGTAGCAATATTTATTTCTGTGTTTTATGACCCTATCAAAGGTCGAGTAATAAAGACTATAAGGGCTTAATTTCACTATTAATTATCATACTGGCAATTCCATGAAAATTCCAACATATGTGAAGTCGATACTCACCACATCTTCATCGACTTCAATGCCGCATAGGATAGCATTCATGGCACTGAACTTGCACCGGTAAACGGTAACGACATGCAGTGCATGAAATTTCTTTAACCTTATTCTTGAAACGATATCGCGATGGGCAGATGAAGGTAAAATCTTTAAAGTTAGTCTAGGAGTTGACCTATTGTTAGGAGCAGATGATGGAATGACAAAATGTTTATTAAGTAAATCGGAGTCAATGTCGTTAAGATTTTTTTGGGTATGCTTTCCAACTCCGATCTTTCATATAGCTTGCTCAAAACGTCTGTTTTAGAAGCTCGCTTTTGCTTTTCTTATTTTGTAAGTATACTATATTTTTAATAAACTATAGTCTTCAAAGTGTTCATTGAGCTTTCATTGTTTCCATTTCTTTTATGGAAACTGCTCCTAAATACGAGTTTTTGGCGCTCGAGTGGTAAAAATAAATCATTAGGAAAATAAATTATTTTCTTACAGCTATATTAAGGCGTTTTTTTTGCTTTCGTTTAATCTAAGACATAAAAATTAAAATGGGAAGGCGTCGTGGCCAGACTTCTTCATTGTTTCGCGATATTGCAGCACTAGTAAAAAGATTGCACTCCACAGAACATGACAGTATAGAACCTCATCACATCAAAGGCCGTAGAGAATTTATCAAAATCTGGCACTTCTTAAATATTAACGATTAATTATGATGAGTGGTGGATTGTGCGGTGTGGATTATTTTCAGTTCACATTAGTATAAACTAAATTTGTTTCTCCGGGTCTGATTCATTTTTGACATTGAATTTGTGATTTTTTTACTTTTTTGATTAAAATGCGAATGATTTTGTTATATTTCCTTGTTGAATTTTATTAAACTATAACTGCAAGAAAATAATTAAGTGTTTTTTTTATATTATTTTATCAACCTCTTTCGGCTTATGGAAAAGTAAACAGTTTAGTGTCCGAGTTATTTATTGATAAAGCATATGCAACGTCACGTTATTGCATTTTTTAATAACAATGCCACCACTTACGTGAGTCGCATTCTTCAAAACCTTTCTTTTCATGGGTACATGCTTGTCCAACAGGAGTTTACACGGTATATGCTTTCCCCATTTACCCGTAAAACACCCTGCTGAAGAGCGAGATGATCGATTTTTTTAAAAACCCTTTAGTTGATTTCTAATTGTTCATCTGTCTTGTGAAATGTGTTGAAAGATGGTGTTTTGAGAAACGCGGGGCAGAGAGCTGACTATCAAGCACAGCCTTTTCGAGGCTACGTACATAGAACAAGTCCATAAGGCTATTCGAGTCACAGGAAAAGTGTGAAGGTGACATTGAAGATTTACTGCCCGAATGCATAGCAGCTGAAATGAAGCAGCCGCATAAGTGCTGCGTTGTCAAATGTCGCGGAGCAACACTCACAAAATTCGCCCACAATGGTACCGCGCGGCATGTCAAATTAGTGTCACTTCAAACTCAGCTGTTTGGAATTGGACCTAGACTTACTTGTGCAAACAAATTCGGTGGCAATATTCTGCCACTCTTGTGCCTTTTCTTATATTTTTTATACTGTGAATGGCACAAATTCCACAATATTTCCTTATTTTTGACAGAATCATTCGACTTTGTTGTCTTCCATTTTTCGTTTTGTCATATATACATATTGTCCACGCAAAAATACACATAAAAATATGTAAACAGCCTTGCCGCCCGAAAAATTTAAGACGCGTCAGCGGCCTCATTGTGTTCGGGCAGTTAGTGCGCTAAGATGCAGTGCTTTAGATCACCGCAAAGTAAGATATTTGGTGTGATGCGATAGAACTGCTCCAGAACAAAAAAATTATAGATCAAGATTAATAGACTTATTGCGCTTATAGAACACGCCCTTATTTTGTCCACCTCGTTGGATATTTCCGCAATTAAGTATTCATATGGGACTCTGCATTTGAGACCATCACGAACATATGTTCTTATATGGCATCCTCTACGTCCATATCGAAGTATATTAAAACCAGCCAATCCATAATACCTATCAGAAACATCAGGTACAAGTCATTTCTCCGTCAAGTAAACAATGTCAACCCCTGAGCCCGTGAACAAATGTCTAAACTCATCAATTTTTAGAACTTTAATCTGTGCATCCATCTTTTTGTGCTTGACTATTGAACCTGTTTTTAAAAATCATACCAGCTACGCCACTCCTTTTAGCATGCTTCAAAAGAGTCTTCTTTTTTCTTAGAAAAGAATCTCCAAGATTTAAGTTTGAATTGAATTTCGCGATAAATAAAATCTCATTTGGTTGATTGCAGGGTGGAAATAGAAATCCCTTCGGCAGGATCGCAATTTACCGAATCCTACCAATTGCAAGTGAATTGAATCGCTCGTTTCGTCTCTCTTCCGCTCATTCCCATGGACATCGACATTGACATTAATCGAAATTCATTTCGAATTATCAGATTGTCTCGTTGTCAGGCAGGACACTAAACCTGAAGTTCCACCCCCAGACACTGATTCATTCAACAAATACAACTCTCTCTGCCCAGCGGGTTCTTTTCCAATTCATTTTCCAACTAAGTAAAAAAAAAACAGGCCTTCCAGGGTTTGCCTGTTATCTTCGTTCGTTAACCACCCAACAGACCTGGATGAGTTCTTGTAAAGTTGAAAAGCAACAACGTCCTTTTGTGTTCATCTTGTGTGCTTATCTTACAGGATATTAGAACGTGCAACGAACCCTTGGCTTAACAATTTCGATGGGTTCGTCGATAAAGGATACAGCAGTGCGGCGGAGTTGGCAGTTCGGCAGGGTTCGTGGCCGGATATTTTATAGAATAAATTGCTCCCAGACGAGGACAAAGTGCGTGGAATGTCGTTGATTGCTATCCTTGCTGAATTACATATCCACAGCACTTTTAACATACACATGTGTGTGTTGCATGTGCTCTGTTTGGAACAGTGTTTACCTCCGAGGCTCAGCACTCTGGGTTTGTCTTTCCACATCACTGTTTGGAAGTTTTGTTCTTCGTTTTACTTTTCTGCTTCGCAGTGGTTCAAAGGAAGCGAACGAAGGAAAGAAAGAGAGAGGCAAATGAACACGTACATATGTATGTAAGTATGTATGCCTTTAATCGTGCGGCTTGCTCTCCCACACGTAGTCGAAGGCGAACGAGGTTCTGTTGTCCCGTGAGGAACTCTAACCTCATGTGAACCCTTCCTGTAATTTTTCATTATTCCTCTTCGTGTGGCTTTTGCTTTTGCTTCTCTTTGTTGTTATTGCTGTTGACTTATGATGGTATTAGTGGTGGTGGTGGTATTTTGTTACCTTCGTGGCATTAGCCGTTTGCCGTGGTTATATTGAGTCCTCGGTGGCGGTATTCGGCTTTGACGTTGGCTGGGATTCGAATTTTGTTGTACGGTTGGTCGTCGTCGGTTTTGTCGGTGTTGTCGACGGCCAACAAAATGGCCGAAGGTGGAATGTTTTCTTGTTGAATATTTTCTTCTTTATTTTTTTTAAAACAACAATGCAAATGCTGTCATGTAAAGTAGGTAGTACACATGTCAAACCCGATATTGTGGTTGGACGGTGAATGATTTTGCATTTATTCAGTAAAAGGATTGCCGCATGTTGGTGGAGGGCTTAGGGTTAATGGTTCTCAAATGGGAATTGTAGGTGAATGGTTTTGAGGTTTGGTTTTCTTGGCTTTGACTAACCCCATGACTCTTATTAAGCATCGTACAACTTCCTTTTATGTATTTAGCTACAAACGCATTACATGTTATTGTTGACATGGCCAAAATAATAGCCCGGTATGTGACGCCCCAATACACCGATAAGACTATTTCTGGCATTTGCTATGACCCTAACTATTACAGAAGTATGTTGACTCAAATGTTGGCTGACAGCTCTTCTAGATTCAATAGGAAGTTGACGTAAATGCTCGATAAAAAAAAACCTGGTCACTGGTCACTCGCGATTTTGAGATTTTTTTGAAAGTAGGTGCTTTGGCAAAACAGCCGTCGATGACGTTTAAGGGTGTGCACTCTTTCCATCTTTCTGGAGCCGAATGTCAGCTAAGTCGTATTTATCAAGTCATGGAAACGAATTTTTCCAACAACTTCACATACTGTTCTTAGGCATCAGCAATCGCAGTTGAGGAAATTGCATACTTAAGGTGAAGGTAAAGGCATTTGAATGGAGTCCACCCAGTAGCGCATGTTCTGTTCGTCGCCGTCTCCACTCAAGAGCAACCGGGCTTTATCTATCACATAAAAATAAACGAAAAAAAATGCAGTCTCAGGAACGTCTCCGAAAAAGCTATTTGAATGCGTTTCTCCAAGAATTGACGTCGCTTCCGTCGCCGATGCAGAATCGCCATTTTGTACAGATGGTTATAAAGGTCACTGCTAATAGTTCGCCTAACTGAACGAAAGGAAAAGCAACAGACAGACGAGTGCACAGATAGCTGTATGAATTGCAAGATTGATGTACTCGTTGCCTCAATGATCTCAGGTGATCAAATGGGCAGAGAGACTCCAGTTTGTAGTTTGTAGAATACCATTTAACAATCGACTTTCGCGACGGCTACATTGAAGCGATTTCGGATAGCGCGCTAGGTTGCGATTACAGAAAATCAGTTCGAAAAAAACTCTTCGATGGCTAACGCATGCTCTCCACCATTCCAATGCATGATCGCGATTGATCTAGAAGGAAATAACGTACGTCAAAAGAGACCACTCCACCAACGCTGCAAAAAATCGATTTATATTGCCGCATCTAGAATGTGGTAACAAATATGTAAGGGCCGTAAGTAATTTTTTACATCCTTCACTTTCATTTTTAGGGTTCTACCATATTTCAAAAGTATCATCAAAAAAGTGCAGACATACACTTGCAATTTCACTAGAAGTGTAACTTCTACAGCCGCTTAAACAAGAAATAATAGAAATGTTAAAAAATTGATGGTCCCCATTGAACAAACATAATGTTTATCGACCTTTTTTTATAAGTACTTTTCAAAATTATTCACTTTATATTGGACAGTGTTACGGAACCCTTTGAGTGCGTGTTCGACTCTCACTAGACTGCTGTTTTAAACATTAAGATGAAACAGTTCAGGTAAATTTAATGTTAAAATCTGACTTGTAAAAAAAACCCGCCAAGTGCGATCCGGAGTTGTGTGTATGTAAATAGTTCGTCCATTACTGAATTCGAGTCTCGAAGATTTTTCCTGCTTCTCTTTCAAGTACCCTTAAGATTTTTATTTGCCTGCGAGTATTAAACTATGCGGCATAAAAAGCCGCATCCTTGGACGGGTTCTCTTAAGAATCTTGTTTTTTGTTTTAGAAGGGGCCGTGGTCATAAAAAGGGTGTCGAGAAATAGACGAACAACGAAGTGATGCTATTAGGGTTCCGGTTTTTCCTATTGAGGTACGAAAATTCAAAAATAACTTATTGTACGGAAGTTAAAATGACTGAGCCTTGAAGCTTAGCTTGAGGCTTAATTTTACAACATCTTGTTCAATCCATCAAAGGCTACGCGATCGAGCTAACCCCTGCGATTCCGAATTACTACAACAGGGGGAACCTACTCTGCACCAACAGACAAACCACTGGAAGCGATTACACTCCAAGCTCAAAATTTTAGCTAAGCTAGACAATAGTAAGAAAGGAAAGTGTTGAATCTCCAGATAATAGATTACGCCGACAACTTGTAGTAAATATTTCGTATGTTTCATATCCACGAATTCACTAACAGAAAAACAGCTATTTGACTTTATTTTTTAATTGTTGAATAAAATAGAAAATGTAAAAAACGTATAAAGAAATGTAAAAAACGCGCAATACTGTCAAAGGCTTCATTGAGTTTCTGCCTGTTCTCATCATCACAACTGTTGCAGAGCAAGGTTTTTGGCGATAATCAATTGTTTAATTTGTGAATTTTTTTGGTGTTTTGCAATGCATGCAAAAACCGCGGTATACTTTGACAATTGTTATTCTTATGTTTGAAAGTTAGAAGTAATGCAAATGTTCTTCGCAGAATAAAAGAACTCGATTGATTCCTCAAAATAAATAAACACTTCTATGTCTAGGGACTTAAACAGAGATCATTTGAGATTGACCAGCAAAGGATCCCTTTTCAAATCCTCTTTAACTCATACGCCTCATTTTTAACACGACTCTTCTGAACCTGAACATCTTCTATTGCGCTGTTCAATGATCATAGCAGAAGGTCAATTATGTATATTAAAAAAAGTAATGGTGACAGTAGCAAAACGGTGTTCAGCACACGTTATGGAGGCAAATCAGATCTGCAACATTGGTCGCTATGGCCTGAAATCTCCTTCTTAAATATGAGGAATCCAGCAATATAAAAAGGGTCACCCCGTTTTTTGTAACAGATTTTAATAGGGACATGTACTTAGGATCTTTTTTCACTAACAGCTAATAATAAGCATAAATATTTACATTATGGAATAAATTTGATTCATCCATTGGATTTTATTTCGGAGTAGATTGTTTCCAAAATGCAATGAAAATATTCCAAAACTTTGAAAGAAACATTTTAAGGCAAAATATTTTACATAAATTTGGCGATTGCCTTGAAATTGTGGTATTTGGTCTTTTCGAGATATGACATTGTAAAATGTTCCATACCGTCACTGTCCTTTATTTAACGGATTTCTATTAACGAGGCCTAAAATAATTCATATATTTGCATGTTCGTTCATTCAAAAACGTTGATTTCCAGCTCCGGATTTGAAGGACTAAGTGCGTGTTAAGATATTAATCTAAATTTTGCTAGTGATAGTGATAGTAAAAATTTCTCAGTCTTGGTGCTTCTTAAATACATATATGATTTTTCAAGGTGAGCCATTTGCCAACATGTACGCCAAGATTGACAAATTCTATTTGCGGAACTTGTATGGGTCTTGCTTTTTCATGATTGGATTTATTTTCGCCATTCTATCAATTCCATGGTTATTTTTTCAAGACTTTTCAAGGGTATCCATTTGGAGTACAATCGCCATCGATGTATGGTTGGTGAAGGTAGTTTTTTTTTTATGGACGTAAAGAAGTTGGAGAGATGTATTCTGACAAAATAGTTTTATTTAATTATTTATGAAGACTCTGAAATTCGGGGCAACTCTTTGGATTCTCTTTGAATAATATTTTGAGTTGACAGCTCTTAAGGTCTCAAAAAAAAATTATCAGAACCCTGTTAGAATTGAATAACGCTTGAGCAACGTTGATAAATATTGCAGAGTTAGTTCAAAAGTGAAAGCTGCGTTGCCGAAACGGTGCAAAATTAAAAACAAAACGGTCAAAAATACAACGCAAAGTTTTTGAATAAATTACGTGTGACTGGTTGGAATACCGAACGGCCTGCAATGTTCAACGGTTAAAATTCCATCTAAAAGCCCGAGAACTTGAACGCGCGATCCGTCAGATCAGTCCGCACTAGCCTGAGGATGTACCAAACAGGTTGAAATGGATTTAAGAATTCAAGCTGATTTAACAAGTGTTTTGTTATAGCTCCTGTTTTTGGGGTTAAGAAGCTCGCATTTCCCTCTCGGCGGTTACGTCAACAAGCAAAATTGCTATATTGTGGATCGTAAATTAAAACGCAACTAATGCAATTCAAATAATGACTGTTTGCTAAAGCTTGTGAAAGCGCCATTTGTAGCAAATTTTTCTTCCATGGCGAAAATGCAGGAAAAGTTACAGAGGGCGCCACTGTGGGAAGACACCCAAATTTTTATACCCAAAAATTGGAGATTAAGAGTTTGTGCAAGCTATATTGATGTATCCATCAAAATGGTGTTCATTAATTGATTTTTTTTTTCGAACACAAACACAGCGATTCGACGTTATTGAATTTTATTTTTGGTGAAGCGCCATTAAAGACCAAGAGATGAATGAGGCACGCACACAAGAATAATATTGGTCGAGCTCTTACTTAAATAAGCGGCGAAACCTTCGACTGGAATAAATAATAACTAACCGGAGGTCTCATCCGAATTGGAAAAAAAAAACAACAAATGTGTTTGCTAGTATACACCACTCTCTTATATCTCATATTGCACTCTGAAAAACAATAACTCTGGAAAATCTATTACCAACACGTCAGGTTTTGTAACCGCCCCAAGCAACCGCAGCGCGCACAGCTTCAGCGTTTTCGTGCCCCTTATCACCGTCGATTCATATTAACACTGTGGCAAATCACTCAAGGTTCTCCATCGAACATCAAAACACCATAAATCACAGCGACTTTATTATAGCCCAACTATTAAGCTATTCATTTCGCTGTGCGTGCGTTTACAATCAGTGTTTGTTGTGTTTACAACAACAAAGCGGCAACAGAAATGAATGACTTTTTTTTTGTAGAAAAAAAAAATAATAATACTCCCAACACAGACAGTCGAAATAAAAATGCGCCTCAGTCGCATACACAAGCATAAAGCGCGGGCCCATGCATAATTCATGCCACCTATTCGAGTCACGTGAAAAAAAAAATCCAACAAAATTTCAATGAAGCAGAAGCAAAACAGATAAAAAAAAACAACGAAAAAAAAACGGTGGAAACTTTATGCAAGTGGTGCCCTGCGCCCCCATACGGACCCACACACTCCACTTACATACATAAGTATGTATCCACATGACAAGGCACTCGCCCTCGGTACTTGGCGGGTACTTTTCCATCGTCGTCACCGTCGCCTCACCGTGAACAACCCAAAAACAGAAACGAAAATTTAAACTCAAACTTTCTCTAACTGTTCTTCTTCTCTTCTAGTTTCAGCAGTGCGCTCAACTACGCCATCGAATCGTGAAAAAAGCTTAATTCGCTCGGCGAAAAAACAAGTACACTGCGAGTGTGTGAGTGCAGTGTGTATCTGTGTGGCCAGTTTATCGCAGACGAAGGAAATGTGACAACGTGGTGTTGTGACCTTTTTCGCTGCGTATTCTCTGTGTGCCCTCCTCGCACACAGTCTATGCTGAAATGCACACACGCACGTATACCAAGCGGCTGTGTGTGTGTGTGAAAAATGTTTTCACGTATCTACGACGGAATTTTGTATCTGATGTTCGTTCGATGCTGGTGTCGCTATGAAGGTCGGCAACGTCGCATTTTTTTATTATTATTTTCTCTGCATTTAATGTTTGTTCTGTTTTTTGTCTTTTTTTCTCGATTTTCCTTCGAATGTGGCTCGTGTTTTGTCGCGCACTTGTTTGGCATACACATGATTGTTTAATAGTGTGTGTGAGAATAGCTTTTTTTTTTTTATTATTGTTTGTATTTATTTTGGAAGGCGCCCGCCACCCAACGCCCGCGGGGGCTTCTATGCTGGCAAACTTTTTATTGTTGGCAAAAGTTTTTCTCGGTGAAATTGTTTTTGTGTGTCCGTTTGCTTTCTGTTTTGAACTGTTTCTCTTTTCTTTTTCAACTTTTTCGCTGGTTTTTTGTTGAATTGCGAAAGCGCTACTGCGTTGGAATAATGAGCAGAAAGTGGTTAAATGTGGCGATGCTGTTCTCGTCGCTGTTGTTGTTGGCGAACGTGAATGGTTGAGAAGGTGGAATTGCGAAAGACTGAAAAGGCGAGAGGGTCGGGTCGCACACGGAATTAATTAATGTGCCAAGTTTTGTTGTTTTTTTTTTTTTTTTCCTTTTGGTTGTATTATTAAGCGACGCTGGCAAAGTGCGACAGCGACTGGCTGCGGAGACGTGGCGTAGCGCAGCGCGTGGATACGATGAACATTTCTGTATGGCATTTGAATTATGGCGAGATGGTTATGAAACAATAAAGTTTTCAGCTTCAGCTCGAGAGTCTGTGCTGGAACTTTTGTAATTAATTTCAATTAATCCTCGTGGCTATTGTTGTATGAAAGTGGGTTGTAAAGTGGGTGGACAATGATGCGCTTGTTAAAGTTTTCCTAAACTGTATAATAAGATTAAGCTCATTTGGTGGGAACGGTGGAATCATGGTATTGCAAAGTTACACCATTATTGCATGTATACGACTAACAAACACATATTCCGGCGAAAGTTTCTTAAAGAACTACTATTTAATTAAATGTTTCTGACACATGAACTCTTCTTTAAGCAGGGAAAACGGAAGAAGTCGGTTAGGGCCCAGTCTGGAAAACAAAGCCCGCTACTCGCCATTGTGTGCTTGGCTTTGTGTGCGTTTTTCTTAGTGAAGCTGCACTCGAGCTCAAAGTTCCTCAAAAGAAAAAACGGAAACATTATATGATCACATGGTTGTCCGTCTGTCTGTAAACACCCCTTTTCTTAGGAACGCATGGAGGCAACAAGTTGAAATTAATTCCTATTACTTATGACTTCGGTCCCTTTAAATTGTTAAAAAAATGCATGCTTCTAAATCGACGCGGTCAAGAGAAAGAGCTGTTTTTGCCGCATATTTATGTACTCCCAAGGGGATTCAAAACCTTAAGGGTACCAAATACAAACAAGAGTGGAAAAATTCTTCGAGACTGGATTTCCGTGATTAAAGAACTACATATTAACATACCCACAAGTTTGAACGGAACGTTCGTTGCGCAAGTTTTTTTTTGAAAACTTTCTCCTATTTTTGCTAATTCTGTCTGCCTTTAATTTTTGCTCCGTTTCCCAGGTAATCAATCATCATCATATCCCAAATAAGGAAACCATTACTTTTACGCCAGACTTTCATGGATGTGGTTGAAAATGGTCTTTTCCAGTGCTAAGACTGGTTGTAAAACGCCTCAAAAATCTGTTCTCGTAAGCTTGGAAGGTAGGTAGATTAGCTCTCAAAATGCCAACTAACGTTTCTTCTTTTGATCGACGAATAATATTTGGGAAACGCGTCAAAAAAATCCTTGGCAGATTAACTATGTAAATGTCTACTTTTCAGTCAGCTTACGTGGTTGAACTTTCTTCAAGATGCTCGTCTTCTGTTGATATTCTACCAAACTTTAACTTCCTTCACCTGGCTGCAACTATAGATTATGAAGGAGCAGAGTCCCCCGATGTTTTTTCAAAATGGGCGCCGAATTGGAACCCCATGTAACTTATTTATTTATCCCAAATTAGAACCGTCTCTCAAGCGTTTTCGTTTCAAATCGATTGCAGCCATAATTTTGTGGAAGAAGTCCCCAGCATGTCAGAAGGGTTGACAAGGTTTTCCATCAAACTGCGCGAACTTTTAAAAGCCACTTTGTTAAATAGTTCAAATTTGTGCGTGTTATTTAAGTATCATTGGTATTCTATTTTTTTAGGGGAATGCAAAAATGAAAGCCAAATTGCCAAACTCGAGTTAAAAACTCGTAAGCGTTCTCACAGTCGATTCTCAAAATATTCTGAATCTCAGGTCCCAATCCCATCGCTCCAACTAAATCCACAGACCTGAACTGTTTTCCGGCTATAGCCTTAAATAAATTTTAATCATTGCCCGATATAAAATTCTTCTTCACTTTAAAAAGGTAGATCCAGTGATCCTATCCTTAATTCCCACTGAATTAATTCATGCACAATTATTTATTACAGTAGCCGAAATACCACTGAAATAATTACCCAAGAATTTCTGTCACAAAGCTCAAGCAACAGTAATTTTTCTCGTGCGAATGTTTGGGAGTGAACTTTTCACTTTATAGACTCAAAAAACTTCAGAACAATGCTATGAAAAGTATTCTTAGGAGCAATAAATTCATTTCGATTAGATGCAAACTGGATGCGCTTAAATGTTTAAGCGTAAAAGAAAGCTTGGAACTCAACACACTGATCGTGGTGTTTCATATAAGATGAAGCAGGGTAACGCTCCAAGCTATTTAACAAGTGAAACCAGACGGATTAGAGAAGCACAATAGTCGTAATACAACAGCATCTAGAAACACGAAAAATGAAAATTGTTTTGAACTTTTCACAGCCCAATGCGTAAAACAAAATGTTTGAACTGCAAATATAAGACAGAAAGATAGTATAGTATAGATAGTATTAGATTTTAACGAATTGTTGAAAAGTATTATTTTATTAAATACTAATAAATTATTTACTGCTACCATTTTCCGATAACACGATCGGCATTTACTGCGATTTACCGTCAGGCTTCTATTTCATTGTTAAAAGTGTTCCTTATCTCGATATTCAACAATAATTTTAGTTAAAGCTGTGCTGTGAATTATGTCCTCTGGATTTTTAAACCAAATTATAGATTTCCAAAACAAAAATTCTTCGGGATCGTTGGAAATAAGCAGCTACTGATTTGCGGCTAAGCCTTTCGGTGTAATTCAAAATGAAAAAGAAAATTGACCGAATCTCAACCCAAATTGACACCCTGTAACTTTTTCCTGTTTCCAAAACTGAGAAATAAAGCCCGCATTGTAAGAAGAGCTCAAAGCCATACTTAAAAGCTCTTAGGATTGGAAAAAGGGGAAGTGGATCTTGATGAATAAATTATAATCTTTGTCGTTTCTAAATAAAAAAATCTTTTTTTTCAAAAAACTTCAGAATTTTTTAGTAGAATGACTCTACAAAATAAGTTGACTGTAAAATAATGTATTGTATTGTAAACGAAAAACAACCCAAGAAGGAGACGACCATAGAGTTAAAGACGAAAAAAACGTGTAGCTTGCAGAAAATTACAAAAAAGACAAAGCGCCATTTGTCAAATTGAACGTCAAAGTGCTGTGGTCAACAGCAACAATTACTCTGAAAACAAAGTTAATCTGGCACCTGCAGAGTGTCAGCAAGTCATACACGAACAAAGCCCACAGATAATACAAATAGATTTAAGCGTTTTTGTCAAGTATTTAAAATGTTATTTGAAGAATAAAAATGCCTTGAAAAACATATTTTATCTGAAAATGTAAGGCAAAATTGAATAAGTCTCTGTGTTCGAATATTTGTTAAAGCGACTGTTTTCCGTTGGACTTTTATATTCGAAGAAGCCTTTTTTGAGCTGACAAATATAACTCGTTTTTATTTAAAAAAAAAAACAAACAAGCCTTGCGTTTTTGCTCGTACTGAACATGCACACTGCATTCCAAAAGATTAAGGCCATTGCGTTTTTTTAAATGAAATTTTCTACGTGGTCAATGCACAAGACATTCAGAATATAAAGTAGGATTCACATCTAGGTTTCTGAACAGGGCGTTTCATTTACAAATGTGACAAAAAACAATCTTGTGGCTTTTGAGAAGCGTTTTAGTTTCACCTTATTATAAAATTCAATGACTTTTGGCTGTAGTAATATTACGTTATAAGATTTTTTTTGAGACTTGCCCTACTTGCTACTTTCGTTCGACGTAGCGCTGAACAGAAGATGTATCTTTACTATGTGGTTCCGACCGTCAAGAATGAAGTCTGGATATATTTAAATTTTTTAAACTGAAGATCTAGTTAGAGTGATTGGAAGACTGTGACCTCTGAAAAAGATATGCGCAGAACTCATATATCATCAGGACAATAACCTTTACAAAAGTTGGAACATTGTCAAGATTGTTAAAGACAGAGAGAGCGAATTTTGAATTTTTGGAACAAAATACCAACACAACAATTCGAAAACTGATAGATAGAAGGCAAAGAATTGTAAAAAAATGCAAATAAAAGTAAATGTATTTTGAATTAGTGTGATTTCGTATTTCATTGAGGACGGCCTTAAACTTTTGGCTTGCAGAGTGCACCCTACTAAAATGAGCTGCATAAAAATATTTAAAAAAATGCCCAATATTTATTTTGGTCTGAAATGCACCGAGGCGTTAAAATAAAAAACAAATTGCAGTGCAAACTTTTTTTTTGCGCAAAATTTAGCTCCAGGGTGCAAAAAGCGGTTAATGTTTTCTCATTGAGTAAATACAACCAAAGAGCCAATAGGATATTCGCGGACAATAAACATTTTTTTTTCCAAAAGTCGAACAACAGTTTTCATCATCACACACTCGTACAGTTGTCAATTTGATTAAAGAGGATGCTTTTTGTTTCGTGGATTCTGCAAACATCTTCGTGAATACAGCTAAGTAGCTACATGATTCTAGATTTGTCAAAGAGCCGAATTTTTCACCTGCAGATGTAGATTTTCTATTGGAGTTGGTTCAAAAATATTGAGCAACTAGCAGTCCGTTGTGAATTCGTCCGCATAGAATTCTCGTACGCAGAAAAGTTGCAGAACTCAAAAAGTTCTATTCGCATTCCGCTGAAACAGAAGTTTTTTGTCCAAACAATGTTGTATAAAAGGCAATTTTTAACTACACATAATTTTATCGACAATAGTCAATATTAATTTGTTAAGCATTTAACATTACCTACAAAAATTACGCAGACAGATTGGAATTCATTTTAAATATATTTTTTAATCATATGTTAACGATTGTATATTAACCTTAGCGTAAAGAGCTTTGCCATCACGGACTTTTATATAAAACTTCTGTAGAAAACAATTCAATATTCCTAACCCTTGAGGTAGCGTTCGCAAAAACGTGTTTTTTATTGACTTTATTAACATAATTGGTCGCCTTTTATTAAAATGGGATAATATATAGTCTATGTTCATCCTGAAGGTCCATTGTAAATTGAACATTTATGTATTAAGCTTTAAGAAGAACAAGGTGGTATGAGATGATTCTAGAAATTCTACTTGCACATGAGTGAGAAACACCGCAAGAGTTCCAAGCTCTAATGACACGGCATCCACTGGCAAAAAAGTATAGAATAAAAAAATTCAATCTGTATTTTCAGTTTTGGATGGAACTTACTCCAAGGGCAAGAAAGTTAAAGGAACTGTCCTCCAATCGAATCCTGTTTTCTTTCCTAACGCTAAAATGTTTCCGTCAGTTTCCTCATCACAATAAGCATATGTTAGTATGTATGAAACAAAAACAGTCAAATTTTGAAACTTTTCATTAATGAATTTGTCGATTTACGGAATATTTTATGACTACATTCTTTTGGGCGGAAAGACCATAGCAAGATGAAGTTAGGTGGCACACAGAATGTCCAACAATCGATTTATTGCAGACTAAGTTCAATAATTGTGTAATCAGTCATTCATCGCCTAAACAGAATTCTAACCCATTATTACTTAAGTTAAAGTTAATGATAAAATTAATTAATTAATAAGAAGAGAAAACATGCAATCATGTTTCATTTATGATTACTTTTGATTTTATTCGGCAATATGTAGACCAAGTCCTTAGTGCAATTTCTCAAAAATCTATCTGTTTTCAGCAAAGCCATCATTCCATTTATGTGATTACATTTTTTTTCGCGAGGTTATGATTACTTTTATTATGTTTGATGCACAGAGCGATCAGCTCGATTGGTCAGCTGAAACTAAATTGAATTTTATTTAAACTAATTAGCTTCTGTTTGATTCGCAGGATTTTATTTTACATGAGTTGATGTGTTGTGTTTTTTGGAATATTGATTCATCGCCCTGCTGTCTGCGTTATTCCTTTACAGTAAAGCCAATGACAGCTCATCTACACAAACTTTTATTTGATTAATTGATCCGATTGAATAGCAAGCACCAAATCAACTGTGGCCAGCTGTTAATACGTTTAGATTTTCTTTTTTGCGGTGTCATTAAAGATGATAAGAACACTAAATATTATAAAACAGAGGTCCCCTGCCCGTCTGCCTGCCTATCTGTCTGAACTCAATAAAATCAAGGAAGAGTGATTCATTTACATTTTACTAAAGTTTTGTATTAATTTGGTTAAATCTGACGTGACAACCCAAGGTATCAAACATTTGCCTATAAAACTCATTATTTGGGAAGCGCTGCAAATACTATTAATGATAATTTTAACTACATGTACATAATACACATCAATTCCTGCAATATTTAACTAAATCACTATAACCACTTTTTATTCAAATAAGTCAATCAGAACACGCGTAGAATAAAAACATGATGAAATTCGTATGGTGATAAAATCCTCAACCGAATTGAAAGCTTCATAATCAAGGCTAATTATTTACATGCAATTTTCTCTGAAAATTATTTAAACCCGACTTTTCGTTTAAAAATTACTTTGGGTATAAAAATTTTAAAAGTTATTGGTTTGAACAAACAATACTTCGCATAGTCTTATTGTTAATTACACAATTTATATACGGTTATATCAGTCCCCAAGGTTTCAAATGCAAATTATTTAATGTTGATGTTGCAATGCTCCACCTTTCACTAGCTCGAGGTGTGCGAAGTATGTCATTTGGTTTAATCGTATTGTAACTGTGTAAAAACAAAATTTAACATTTTTCACATAATTAGCATATGCTGTCCATAATTTAAAAATGTAAAAATATATTTTACGCCACTGAGCTTTGAATTTTGTAAATTTCTGAAGTTGTAAGACGTTTCAGACTGAACTTTATATAATTAATTTTTTTGTACGTTCATATGTATGTCACTTAACTCCTCCTAAATGCAGTTTTTTGTGTATATTTTTAGCGGGTCCTTGATGGAATATACATAATAGCAATAATAAATATCAGGATCTTTGAGTAAAATTGTGTAAAAAAATGAGACTACGTGTTCATACAACGCGACCGTCCTTATAGAAGGAAATACTCTATTTTTCTCCAAGGAAAGCCCGTATTTCAGCCTTGTCGACGTTTATAACCTACTATTATACGGAAATCGCCATATCGCATGGCCGGACGTATTAAAATGATCACCTCAGAGTCCGGATCTCATTTTAATTCAGAATGTTTAGTACCTCCTTTAGTTAAACAGTCAAGAACAAATCAAACGATCGGTGGATGACCCATGTATCCATTCCATTACGACGTGGAGTGGCATTTAAATTACAAAACAACTTCAATCGAAAGACGGCTCTAAGAGCTAATTGCTACGAAAGGACTGTTCGCATATAAAATAATTATTTTTCAGGTTTCAGAGACGTTAAATATCAGAATTGTGAGTCCGAATAATTTGAAATGATTTTTACGCGGCTAATTAATTTTATGACTTTATTTCTTAGGGTTTTTCTAAAGAATTTAAAATATAAAAAGAATTATTCAAAAATAAAAAAATATGTATTTACCTCCTTGGTTTCCTATCAGGCTTACTTTGTCCGAATAGCTGTGTCAATGACTGAACAGTTTATCGAAAATTCGAACATCAAAAAAGCTAGAAAGAAATAATAAAGCAACGATTGAGGCTCGCAGAAACAATTTTGGTCAAGCTATTCGTGGAACACTAGCCGAAGCCAGCGAAAAAGTTGTGAAAAAAAGAGTTGATTAATTTTACATGGGGAAAGATACTAAACTGTGTTTTTTAAAGCCTTCCGATAGAAAAGTCAATTAATATTCTTTCGGTTCAATTAACTCCTCTTGCTGAATTTTTAAAACCTTACAAAAGATTAAAAAAAAATTGCCTCAAATCAAAAATTTAACACTGCAGTGGATGCTGCCAATTCAACCAAACTGAAAGCCTGATCATGGATTTTGATTTCAATGAATACTTGAGTATTTGAAAAGAGTAAAACGCAGCTGTTACCAGAACGCTTACACATCTTCACAACCATCTAAACTATCCACCTGAACAGACATTTATTTCCTTCGTCGTGACTCCTCATAAATTGCCAGGCCAAAAGACATAAAACCCACTCGAATGCACCAAAAGGCTTACAAACTAAACGTGGATCTTTTCCCTGCATAAAAAATAAGAAGCAACGAACCATAAACAAACCCAAGGGCTTCATTGTGCATCAACAAAAGGCGTGGCAGACATGTGTGAAATATTTCTTCAAAATGTCGGAACAGAACGTGAACCAAAGAGGTTCTCTCCTCTGACCCATCCAAGCTATCAATCATGGTTAGATTCGTTTCAAGAGGGATTTCATTCCAACGCCAACTTAGGTAGGTACCTGCCGTGTTTAAAATTGGATGTGAGTGAGCTTGCCTGATGGATGGATGAACAAGAGCTCGCCATTCCCACTTGGCGTCCATGAATATTCATTAAAACGAAATACCCTTCGAGCTCGAGTAAAGGTAATCGATAATCATACTCTATCTGAAGTTTAACCTGTCATCATACACACATAAATGGAGACTATTGTTATCTCAATTTGCGGGTAATCCCCTTTGGCCTGATAGCGTCTCACGACTAGTGTGGGTTATTTTCATTTTACTTTTGTATGAAAGAACTAAATATCCGCAGTTGCTATGTCATTTCTTTCCAAGTTAATTGATAACTGGCTTAATCCTAAATTGATGTCAGTTTTATTTGGTGTCAGCTACCCCCCAACAGTCGATGCAATTAATTGGACTCCAGTGGGCTACTTAAAGGATTACTGCAAGACTGACACCAGCTCAACAAAGAGCTAATTTATAAGTTAACTGAACCGCTTGCTGGAGCGACAGACGACGTGAATGAAGTTGTCTCGAGGGGGTTGAAGATAGTAGTTGAGGTTGTAGATACCATCGAGTGGTGGCGAATGCTATTAGAGAGTTGACGGTTGCAATATCCGAGTATACTGCTTCTTTTTTTGAAGACCCGAAAGTATTCCTTTTCATGCAAATCTTGAGTTTTTCTGGAAAGTGTTTAAAAACGGATTGGTGCAAGCAAATATTTAAATTGTGTCGATTTTCGTTTTTTTAAGGGATTTCGAAACATTTTTGCGACAAGACCTTTTTAAAATGTAGAGTAGTTAAAAAATTTTATATTTCTGTAGATATTTTGAATCTTAACGAGTTTGAAAAAATTTCTTGCGTGGTTCCCTCTGAGACTTGTATTAACAGAGCACATGGATTTATACAAAAATGGCTGGTTAGGGCATTTGGTTGAGTGCCTAAATCGAATATTCGTTACCCTAAAAAAAAAACTGCCATTGTCTCTGCTGTGGTGATGGAACTCAGCCAGCTGAGTGGTGTCGCCTTCTATCTCGCTGACTGAAATACTGTATCGAGTGAATGCAATTAATTGGGAATCAAACTCATTCGATCCATAGAACCATCGAAACCAAAACACAAATACGAGTAGTTTCTTTTCACCACACAATCATCAAATTTGTATTCTAATTTTTCTACTCGGTCGGTGCCTTATAAGTGTTCCTGTTTTTGTAAATCTGTTAGCTGATATTCGAAGATACTCTTAGCGGTTGTTTATCTACGGCGTTTCGACGTACACATATTCGACGTAGAACTTTTCTTTCAAAGGATCCAACCAAAGAAAAAAATTTTTAAGCAAATGAATATTTTGAATGTAAAATTCATTTGGTATATTTATTTATATTTTTAATTGATATTTTTAACAAAAGAAAAACTAACAAAAATACGATCGGCACTTTAATAGTTCTAAAACAGATCCTATTCACAATTAATTATTTAACAACTTCATTTAAATAATAATAAGAAAATATAATAGGACTACCGGTTGAAAATGTCGTTTTTTCAAAAATCAATGCTTTATTGAGGAAAAATAGATATAAATTCAATATTCAAAGTATTGCCCATCGCTAGCCACACATTTTTCCCATTTTTCTGGCAATTATTGATACCCGTTCTGAAAAGTTCGACCGGTTTGGCCGCAATTCACGAATCGATCCAGTTTTCGACATCATCCCATTTGAGCGTTTTAAGGTAAGTTTTGACGACATTTGCAACGTGTGGCCGAGCATTGTCATGTTGCAAAATAACTTTTTCATTCGGATTTTGCGGCTCATAATACATAACACCCTTCTGGTCCCAAAAAATGCACTGCATAACCTTCAGGCCATGAATATTCTGAACGGCCGTCGATGTTGAGGCATGTCCGGGGTATCCATACGTTGCTCGACGTTTTGGATTATCTTAATGTACCCATTTTTCAACACCAGTGACGATTCGATGCAAAAAAAAGACTTCTTTTTGTGGCGTTCAAGCAGCATTTCGGACATGCAAAATCGGCGTTCGACGTCACGTGGCTTCAATTCATACGGCACCCAATATCCTACCTTTCGGATCATTCCCATTGCTTTCAAACGATCGGAAATGGTTTGCCGAGCGACGCCAAGTGATTTGCAAGTTCTTCTTGCGTTTTTGACGGATCTTGATCGAGCAATGCCTCCAATTCATGGTCTTCAAACTTTTTCACCTGGCCGGGGCGTTCTTTGTCTTCGGTGTCGAAATCACCATCTTTGAACCGCTTAAACCACCGCTGACACATTCCAACGTCTATAGTATAGCCCGGGTAAGCTTCGGTAAGCAATTGATGCGCTTCGGTTGCTTTTTTCTTTAAATGAAAGAAGCATATTAAAACTTCCCGCAAATGTTGTTTTGATGGCACGAATGTAGTCATTTTACAAAAACTTTTGTGTTTTCACTAATGACCAATAACCTAGACTGAAATAATTAGACAATGACATGAAGTTTCTGATGTGACAGCTGTCATGGTCGAAATTCACCTCAGAGTAATAGATATGAAGTTGTCTGCAATACCGACATTTTCAACCGGTAGTCCTATTAATTTATTTTTTACCAATAATAAAAAAGTCATATCTTATTATGGAAGTTATAAATGAGAATTTTTCTTGCAGTACCAAAATGGAGACATTTATTATTAGTTAGATTTAATTTCTAAATATAGTCCGGCAAAAAATTATGTAGTTTTTGGACGTAAATACTCATCACTGGCCGTCATCATAAATTTGATACCTTAATTTGTTTTTTGATTTTTTGTTGAGATAAAACGAGTTTTTTTTTAATTTGTTTTTTAAAATAGAATCAATGAAATTTAAAAAAATAAATTAAAACGAACCGAAAGAGCCTCAATGAAGTTTGACGAGGGTCAAAGTTGACATTGTACTTATGGACAGTGAAAAATTCTTTGAAGATTTTGGAGACTATTACTATAAGCGATCAATCGCCATTGCTTCTTTGCTATTACTTAAATTTAAGGAGTCTTATAAGTGTGTATGAATCTTTTAAATTCAAATGGACTAATCATTTTGTAGAAATTAAAATATCATCTTGAAGGCTGGACAAACTAAACTCCAAGGTAGCTGGAATGTTTTATCTATGCCACTATTTTTTACTGAGCCTACAAGGGTCCCACAAAGCTAAGCCTTGCCGTTAACAATTTTCTTTCGAAGAGCCAAACTATAATTTATTTATAATTTATAATTTATTTATGAGACATTTTTGTAATCATACTGCTTAAACTTACAAGTTATAGTTAAGCTGTTCTTCATTATTTATGAACAAATAGAAAAGAAGTGGGCGAAGAATTGATCCTTGTGGTACTGCCGAAAAAAAATTAAGGAAAGATGTAATTCAAAATTGACTGGATTGACACAGAATTGAGCAAACAACATAAATTTCCAAGATGAAACAGAAAAAATGGAATAAGCTTCTATATTTTTGACTACTTTATATTCTTTTAATAACGAATATTTAAATCTTTTTTAAGTCTTGTAATAAAAGGCTTCGCTTATTTAACAATAATCTACGTCCTTCGATTAATTTTAAATATGTTGCACTGGTAGTGGTTGGTTCTTTGCTTTGAAGAACTATCGAGTAAGAATTCTTTCAAATGGCATCAAGACTCTATGTACTCTATGAGCGGCTTACGAATTTCGGATTTTTATTTTTAGATAACCGGAGTTCAGTTTAAGGAGTTTGTTCGTGGTAAATACTGCATTTTTTAACCGCACTTAAACTATTTCCTTTTGTCCGTTTATTTTTTTAAGTCATAAAATAAGGATTCCTGATGTCTTTCTTTAAATATTCTAATGAAATGACATCACTCGCTATAAGATATATGGTTAACGCTTCCTTTGCTCGTAAAACTGATTGCAGCTTAATGAACTCATTTCCAGTGAGCTTCCTCAGACACTCCGCCGAAACTTTACGAGCAAATAAGTGTTTCATTTGAATTTATTCATTCTTCTCCCTCCCAAAAATAAATCAACTCAAATTTACCAGTTTTATTTAATTTATTTAACGACTTATGTCCACAAATAAGTGCACGTAATCACAACAGTCTCGTCTGCCCAGTTCTCAGTGCATCACCAATCCGCATCCGAAACCTGATCGAGAACCAAAAAACACAACTTCTTGCCATCAGAGAGAACACACATGTGTATGTATGTGGCCAGCCTTAAGTGCCTTCTGTCTGATGAGTTAATTTGCTTAAACAAATGAAATAACAAATGAAGAAAAAAACGTATACGCTACAAGCAAGTTGAACGCCATATCTAATTAGCCCACACTTGTGAATCCGGCTTTGAATTGAGAGTCGCGTTCGACTTGTCGCTAGTAGAGTTCGCATACAGTTGTCGTGTCAGTCTGTTTCCCCATCGATAAATTCCAAATCACGCGCGCTGCTGCACTCGCATTTAGAAAGAGAACGATTTTATCGCCAGAATCGATCTAAAATATGGGCATTCCGAGCGACTCCGGAGCGGGGCACTCATGCCTGCACATGAGTTATTTGTGCCCACGTCCGTCCGTGATAGTGGCAAGTTTCAACGGCCGCCGTCGGTGACAGAGCAGTACGAGCACAGCACAACTAAACTGGTTGTCTGGTTCGACGCTGAATGACGACGAGACGACAATCGCGACGAGACGAGACGTCCTTGTGAAACGCGCTCGTAAAATATTTATATTATTAACAAAAGCCCCACATGAAACGACGAAGCGAAATTGTTTAAATAAACAAAAAATTATGCCAGTGGTCATTAACGCTCACAAAAAACTTATTTAAAATCTTCGGCATCATTCGAGGGGATTTATGCGAACGTTGCATTGCATTTGGAACTCTGTCTCGGACGACGCCGACGAACGAGGTTAAGGGTAGCAGCATGCCGTTCATCTGTCAAATGTGGTATGGTGCCCTCACAGGTAGCCGCACAACAACGGGCCAATTAGCAGCCTTCTCGAGACCGCAGAGGTGTCAATTTTCGTTCAGGTCCCTTGATGGATCGGCATCGTCCATTGTTGTTCTTGCACAAGAAGGAGGATTGATGGTGGTCCCTGCTAAAGCCGACCGTGAATCTCAACACATACAGTGGGTGTTGTTTTTTATTCCGATCCGAACAGTCTGACGGACAGGTAGATACATAGTTTTTGTCTTCAGTTTCAAAACAAGACATAATTCACACTCCATGGAACTGGAACAGCTTGAATGGACGGACGGATTTGTGCCTCTCATGAGTCTAGTTTTATCTTAATGAAATCTTATGAATAGAAATTTACAAATTAATTATGTAAAAATACCGCCGAAAATAATTTCTTAATATTTAATGAAAAAAAAAGGTTTTTACGACTCGAAAGTTGGAGCTTGTATCTAAATGGTTGTCATTGTCAGTAAATGGATTATTACCATGGAGCTAATTATAAATACATTTGGCAGAGTATATTAAACATCTTTTCAAAGGGATTTACGTCTCAACTTTATTGGTTTTCCTTTTTCATTTCTTCTTTCGAACCGAATGAAAAGTTAATACCTGCAAAGCGGATTACACGAAGGTTACCGAATTCAGCAAGGACACCTTGGGGACCAAGGGGGTTTCTAAGTATCACAGAACGAAACCAAATGATTTGGAAAAGACTATTAACAGAAACAGAGAGGCTTAAAATCTACCTATTAAGTAAATATAAACCGGTCTAAGGGTATTAGCAACATCTTACATAAAATTTCCCGAAAATGGAAAATTGAATGAAGTCGAATGGGGTTTGGATTTTTATTTTTATTTTTAACGATTAAATGTTATCAATTGACCCCAATACTCAATAAATGGAACCTCAGCTTGATTCAAAAAAAGGAGACCCTCCAAAGTACGTTCAGTTCGGAGGGATATTGCAAAGGGTATCCAGGTGACATTTTTCAATTTATTTTTAAATTCTTGATTTCTTAGATAATTTTTTTTCCGATTACAGAAATTCTTTCTTCTTTAAAAGTTGTTATCTTGTGAGTGGTTTTATATAACTTTGTTATGGACCTGATAATGGGCCAATGAAATTCTTTCCGACTTACACATTTACACAAAGTAAAGATATGATGTCGGTTTTTATTTGTTTTTTCAAAAACAATAAAGTCTAAATGCCGTGTCCATTCCTATCACCTTTGACCGTTAAATTTGCGAGCATGCGAGAGCTTTGGTGCTATGACAGATAGATGACAGACAGAACCATTTTCATCGAATTTTTCATAAAGCTTAGTCGTTTGTTCCCAATACAGAATAAATATTCACTTGACTATTTATTGAATTATTCATTTATAAATTTTTTGAATTTATTTTGACATGAAAATGCCTATTCTCATGTTATAGCGGTAGGCGGTAGCCGGTTAAACTTTTATAGGATAGGTTATATATGTAAGTATTTGTTTTTTCTGTGTCATTATCATAGTTGTGTAGACGCATTCACGTAGTTGTTAGGAATCAGCTAAGTGCAGAGTATTAAATTCGTGTAACATGTAAACGCGTTGAGTACGAATGTCGGGTGTCGTGGTAGAGTATTCACGGAGTACTTAAAGGACTCAAAATTGTGGCAAAATTAAAAAAACGAAATATACGTAAATATCGGAATTATATTTCAAATTATAGAATTATTCAAGATGTCGTCGCATATGTCTCGTAAATATAGTTTACTCGGAATTATGAAAAACGCAAATCAGAGTTAACTGGCATGGAAAGGAATATTAAAGCCCATAAAGTTCAGTTCTGAAAGAATGCGAGAGCCCAAACAAAGAATTATTATACTTTTTTTTATTTACTTATTTCAACTTCTTTTATACTAGACAAAAACGCTTAAACTAGTTTACATAGTTTGATTTTGCTAAACTAACTTACTGGCCCCTTGCGGAAGACTAAGCTAAACCTAGTACGAAACTCTATGTCTTTCCACTTATACAAACTAATTTTATTAATTTTATTTATTTTATAATGTTTACAATTATAGGAGTAAGAAAATGTTGAAAAAAAAAAACTAAATGGTCGGGCGTTTTTTATTCTATATCTTAAGCTTAAAACTGAATTAAAATTACTTAGAATACACACTTAAAACTATGTTTGTATGCATATAAAAATATATATACATACGTTTAAAAACCCACGAAAATATATATAGTATAAATATATATATATTTTAATATACATATTATATAATAATATATATTTTCCAAACTATTCCTACTTACGCTAAGAAAACTTAAGTCTATGTAAGCCGGCCATAGCTTTTAAAACAAGAGCTTCCCGATAGGAAGTTAAAAAGTAAAGAGGCCGGCTTTTCCCCATAAGGTTACCTGACTTTGACGACGACGACGACGACAAAGTTCCCTATCAATTTTCTAATAGCCACCAAAATTGTTAGGGTTGCCTCTGTGCATCTATCAGTTGATGCATCAGCGGGTTGATACCGCTCTGTCAAGACAGAGACAATCTTCGGAACTGTGGGCGATGTCTGGATCTGGCGTCGCCTGTCTATAAGTGAACGGACAATGTGGAAGATAAGCGGCATCGCCGTATTATTCTCTATCAAACCTTCAGAATCGAAGTAGAGGACACTCTCACGGTACAAATTATTGGGGTAGAATGATAATACTTCGCAAGGCGAGTATGTAGCTAACCCATCGGACATACAGCGGTCAGCATCAGTCTAAAGCTCTACGAAAGGCAGGCAATACAGAGTGATAATATTGTGGTCGATGGCAGCTTGGCAGCCCCAGAGTAACTTTAGCTTTCACTGACCCTTACTACATGCAATACATTTGTGATTTTTCTACTCTATAATCATTTAACAGTGTACTTATTATCTGAAACACTATTAATTTGAAACACTTTTTTATCACAGCATCTTCTGTGTCTTTTTTTAGATAAATATAGGACAGACAGACAGTATTTTAAAATAATGCACAGCGAAGTTTGTTCTAAAAAAGGTGACTGTTTATATTTCTCGTAGCAATTTCGGTACAGACTTCATCGCTAGAGGTTCCATGGCCAAAACTTCAAAAAAATTGCATCACATAAACTTCTCTTACGGCGGTACGACGATTTTCGACAACAATTTGCTTCACTGCTTCAACGTACTGGGGCGTCCATTGCTGGCATTGTCATCAGCATTTTTTGTCGGCCTTCTGTGAAGAATTGTACATCTTTATTTTTGCTCGAAGTAGGCAGACTCGCCAAGGACAATATTTCTAGTCCGTTTGAGCTCTTAATTCAATTCGATTTAATACAAATCCTTTTTTACACCAAAATTGCTCTACATTTAAACCAGTCAAAAACAAACCAAAAATGCAAAATGGCTGATCATGTAAAAAAACGAGTTTGTTAGGAACCAGTGTAATGAGATAAAACAAAAATCGAAGATACAGAATATTTCAGCTTTTTTCTTCAATTCAATTCAATTTGTTGACGCAATAAATTTCTTTCACATGTTGAATCGAATTTAATATTTCCAAGCGAGCAATTTGGCTTAAGAAGTGGCCACTCAACATGTCTCCAAGTTCTTAGAATTAAAAATATAACTAAACGAGGTTTCGGAAAAAAGATGTCCACAGGGTAAGTTTTGTTAGATATCGAAAAAGCATTTGATACGATTTGACACAAGGCACTGTTGCATAAAATGCTCAAATTTAGATTTCCAAACTATCTAATCAAATTAGACCAGAGCTTTTTGTTAAACAGGCTCTTTACCGTTTCTATTGGAAACACAAGCACCGCCGTATTCTTCAGTCGTAAGAAAACAAAATCTTTTGAACAAAGTAGTAAGCTTAAACTTAATTCTGTTGACATAGAATGGAGTTATGAATGTAATTACCTGGGAATAACAATCGATAGTAACCTCTGATTTGTCAACAGAAGCTCCGAGCTTAACATAGATAACAAACATATTTTCTTCAAAACCATTTACCAAGCTATCCTGCTATATGGGGCCCTTGTTTGGCACGACTGCTTCAACATCCATAAACGCAAGCTGTAAATCTGTCAGAACAAGAACAAGAAGTTTTGAAAATGTTATTGAACTTACCCTGATTTTACTCCACAATCGGGCTACACGAAAGCGCTCATGTCACATTTATATAATTGTTTATTGATCAAAGGCGATAAAAATTTATAGAAAAATGTAAGTAAGCTGAATATCGCAATGAATTTTTTTTATTAAATCAAAACTCATGCCCACAGAATGTCATTATTATTGCCTCGTTGTGTTCGTTTTGTGTTTGGACTATTTTATTTGTAATAAGGTATTATAGATGTAAGTATTGAATAGGGGGTTTTCTTATAAACAGTATCCCTAAGAGATATATACTCAGATGTCATTATATCCATTAAAAAATCATAGGTGTAAAGAAAAATGTTCTAAAACTCTAAAAATTGTTTAAAGTTGTGTTCAGATAAACACAAGCATTACACATAATTACTACTGTGTCCAAAAAATAAGGTGACATTGTATTTATTTTGAAAATACTTTATTTATTCTTCCAAATCAATTTCATCCCCTTCAAAGTAATCCCCTCCCGATGCAATGCACTTATGCCAACGGATTTTCCAATCTTTGAAACACTGGTTGTAGTCACTTTCCGGGATGGCCTTCAGTTCCGTCTTCGCTGCGGCTTGAATCTCCTCTATCGTATCAAAACGGTGTCCCCGGAGTGGGGTTTTGAGCTTGTTGAACAGCCAGAAGTCGCACGGCGCCAGATCAGGTGAATACGGTGGTTGCGGAACGATATGGGTTGAGTTTTTGGCGAAATGATCACGAATTACGAGTGCGGTATGGGATGGTGCATTATCGTGGTGTAAAAACCAAGAATTGTCTTTCCACAATTCCGGCCTTTTTAGGCGGATAGCGTTACGCAAACGACGCATACCGTTCAAATAATATTCCTTGTTGACTGGTTGGCCGGTTGGAAGGAATTCATAAAGCACAACACCACGATAATCGAAGAAAATAGTCAACATGACCTTGATTTTTGAGCGACTTTGGCGCGGTTTTTTTGGTCTCGGCTCTAGATCCAAGTCTCATCGCCAGTTATAATGCGTTTCATGACATCCTGGTAGTCGGAAAGCATTGTTTCACACACTTCAACGCGACCTTGCGATAAGCCAACTTCATCAGCAAGGTCTCTAATCGTTAATCGATGGTTTTTCAACACCAAATCTTTGATTTGTTGGAAGTGAGCTTCATCGGTTGAGGTTGATGGCCGCCCAGAACGCTCTTCGTCTTCGACACATTCACGGCCGGCTTGGAAATCAGTATACCACTTGTAAACATTTTTTTTTAGACATAGCCTCATCATCAAAGGCTTTCTGCACCATCCTCAACGTATCCGCAGCAGAAAATTGATTCCGCAAACAAAATTTAATGCAAATTCTTTGCTCAATAAATTTCGACATCGCAAAAAACGAAAAACTCACTTTTAGCAGCTCACAAAACGACGCGTATCTCAAACACTATTAATATATTTTGACATGAAATTTCACATAGATGTCACTGACAGTACTACCAACCTAAAAAGAAAGAAAAATTTCCAAATCCTTCGACGCGCGCAGTTTAAATTCATTTGTCACCTTATTTTTTGGACACAGTAGTATAACAAAAAAAAAAAACATAAGTCATAGTCTTTAATAGTTTTTAAAGTACTTTCTTTGAATACGCGGAAACATGATTAAATCTACACAGCTTGAAAACATTTCTAATAGAATTATTGTTGGTTAAGAGGTCCATACCATGATACTTCAGAGAATGCTATTAATATGCCTCCGACGTGTTGCTTATGGTGAACAGCTAGCTGGGATCCGAAGTTTAGGCAAGCATCCATAAACACGATCTACTATAAAGTTGACAAGGTAGGTGTCGATTTATGACAAAGAAGAGGCTGCCTACTAGCACAGAGAACTACATATATATAATATATATAATATTATATATATAATATTTGTTTGTGCTACAAGGTTTGAATTTAGTTCCAGAGAGCCATTCCTACATACATCGGATACAAAATTAAGTTCAAAAGACTTGTGTGAGAAAGGAATAACTTAGCATATTTTAGTGTTCAGAATTAGTCCAGTTTCTGGCCCAGTAATTAATTGCAAACAGATTGCACCCATTTAGTTTAGATGGAAAAAAATAATCTATCAATTTCAATTCTCTCCCAAAGTATTCTTAACATCCTTAAAAGTAATAAAATTTATTTCGAACAACCTCTTCAAGTGTACTTTGAACACTTTGAACACTTCGAATTATCCAAATTAAATCTGTTGGAAAGCATTCGAAAACTTTGAATTCAAAAACACCCCATAACATTTGTCGTAAAACGTTTTCTCCAATCGAAATTTACTCCAAACTTTATTCCGAGTAATCAGTTGGGTAAGGAAACGCCAAGTGACTCCCATTTGCGAACATTCCCAGATGAGTTTGCACAAAATAAGTGCACGATGTGCCATTCTCCATTTAATGCATCGTCATCATTCTCATTAGCTTCTTTTTGCTTTGCTTTGTCATGCATCTCTCGGTGAATCTGTGATTCTGCGATTTCAAAATTGAGTTCGTTCAATTTCTTGAAGTTCCCTTTTGCCCACAAGGACCCATAAGTTAGTTACTACCCGCCGCACTCGTACTTGTGGTCATAAAAATCTATGCGCATCGTCAGCCCGTTTCTTGGCTCTAACAAAACAATTGCACAATTGCTGCAGTTGCCGACATTACTTAGCTCCTATGTTCCTCTGCCCACCGATCGCCGTCTTGTTCCTATCATCTTCGGAGTATCTACCGACATGCACTCATGCAACTCACAGTATCACGTTAAATATGTGTATCTCTATCTCTCTTGCTGGATGATCCCCTCTCTTTGTCGCACTTCGATTGTACAGTGACCGGACCGGAGTGCATTTACGTTGTGCAAATTTAATGCACGATTTAATCCGCTCCGCCACCCAGCACCCCGCTCAGATGTATCCGACAGATAGACGGATGATTATGCTGCTGCTGCTGCTGTTGCTTGTTGTCGTTGTGTATCTCTGCGGGCTGCACTTTCGTGCTGCCACTCCGTTTTTGGCTTTCTCTGTGCAGTGGTTTTGGGGGGGAGGTGGTAGGCAGCAGTACTCTCAGATACACACAACTAAACCACATAAATCTACAAAGAGGAGCGGTAGCACTTTTTTCCAACCAACGTTCTCGTCGTCATCATCATCATCTTTGCGCGAATTTCGCTGCTTCGTCCTCATTTTGTCGTTCGAGCAGTTGCCGGCCAAGATGTCGGGTCATGAGGGGTGCTTGTTGTGTAGAGCTGTCATGGGAATCGCATTATCCACCAATGGTATCCATCTCTGTCATACCGATGGACTTGGTCCGCACGACGGAGGGGGTACACCCCAACAGAGCAAACGTATTCGTAATAAAAATTGCGCTCAATGTTCGGCGAGCAGAGGAGTGTTGCTTTTCCGATCCGAAGAAAGCTTGCGAGTTTCGGCTTTCGGCTGCAACAACAGCAACGATTCCTTTTTTGTGACGTCCACGACCACAAGGAACCACAGCCACCTCGTTCCGTCTTGTATATTGGCGATGACGGCGGATGCCGATGTTCCTATTCAGTGGGATGCAGAATGACGGTGATGAAAGGATAGAATAATGATGATGACGATGATGGGAATGGTGATGACGATGACGACGATGATGCCGCTGATTGAAGAACGATGAAAGGCGGGAGCGGAGAAGAGTCGTCTTGTTTTCCAATGGAGCACTATTTGCAATTTCAATTATTTTCCAGGATAAGAGTTGCTACTGCGTGTCTCGTGCAAATGGCGGAATTGAAGCTAAGCCTAAGGGGTACAGCCACCCTAATGATGAATGAAATGTCGAGGGTGCGATAAGCGGTGCTGATTTGCATATGAAATCACAGACAGAATTCGAACGATCACGACGCTGACGTTGAGGTTTGTTTTGTGGTTTATTTGACAGAGTCTGATGGCCTCCTTGGTGTGGTCTTATACGATTATTTAGATTTTTAAAACAATAAAGACACAAATCTTTTCTCCACCAGCTCTACGAAAACTTTGCTGAACAACAACGTTCTGCCGTTCGGTCCTTCCTTGGCGGCATTCTATTAAGGCTTTTCAGGCAGATTTTTTGTCGGTTTCAGTCGCTATTGAAACTACGATAAGTTCCGGCTCAAAACTCTTAAATTCGCAATGTCCTTTTTAAGCAACAAAAATTGTATAATTATGGACTGAAAAACTGTCTGTGGAGATTCAAAGATGGCCGAAGATTTGTCTTGGCTATGTTTGGAAGAATCCTTCTCTCGGTGAAACGGGAAAACTCTGCTCGTCATTTGCATTAGTCCTTTGAAAAGATTAGCATTGCGGCTATAGATCGAGCCAGAAGAAGCCGTTGGTTAGAACATGTAGCGCATCAACGTCGCGACCCGAAAAGTTACAGAGGGACACCGCCGTAAGGAAAGACCTAACTTTTGGTGACGGATACGAGTGATAAGACGTCTCAACCAACTTAGAGACGGGAGTTGGATGCAGCTAGTTATGGATATATATAGTTGACACGAGAGACGTGTTTGTTTAGGCTAGCATCTCTTTGGACTGTCTTGCCATTGAAGTGAAAATGTACTGATAAGCAGTATACGCATATTTTCAATGCCTCCGGCAAAGCGTTTAAAAGTCAGCATAAGCTTGGAAAGAAGTTAGCAGATTAGGAAGAATTCGCGCATCCAGAAGAACAGGTAAAAAAAAAATAAAAAAATTTTCAAGTGCGATTCGGATACGCACACGAAGGGTCCTGTATCACAGAACAATATACTTAACATTTTTCGAATTTAAATGTTTTCTTTGGTTTCTTCTATTTTTTACTTCTTGGTTGTGATTTGTGATTTAAAAACAAATTTACAGTTTTCGAATTTTTCTTTTCATTTTGGAGCAATATCTTTACCACATGTAGAGGCCAAAGGGAGCACCCTGAAGGCTATGATATCCCGGCGAGTAACAGAATATATGGCATAAACAGCTTTATATTTTGAAGCTTGATTTTTTTTTAAATCTTTAAGGAACCACAGTCAAAAGAATTTGATAATGATTTCAAATTTATACCTTGACGCGTTCCTGAGAATATGAGTCTTGACTGACGTACAGACGGATAATGCTTTTCTTTTCGACCTATGGATCCTTAAAAATCCCTTAATTGTTTAGTTTAACTTATTTATTTATCGATACTTAAGCCAAAGAGAGTTTTTTGTCTATAATATAATCAAGTATATTCTAAAAATTTCTATGTAAAAAAAAATGGGGTTCAAAGGGGTAAGACAACAATAAAGTAAACCGGATGGGATAAATTAAAATTGTATGTATTGCGTCACCGGTAACGATTTTGCACCTGGTCGATGTTCAAACAGTGCGTGCTGTATTCTTGTATATTAGGAATCAAAGAAAATATGAAAAACTATGTACCACGATATCGGTAGAAAATATTAAAAAACAAAAACTCGTCATGAATACCTAAGCAAAGGGAAAGGAAATAAATACAAATCTGGTTTTCATAGAAGGGACATTGAAGGGATGGTGCTCTGTTGTACATTGGTCATGGGACTTTTATACTTTTTATTCGCATAGAAAACGACATTAAGGATAATTACTGGTCATATTCGTTTGTAAGTGAAAAGAGTTCTACATTTTACACCAGTACTCGTAAGAATGTACTTCAGTAGATTATTACAAAAAAAACATTTAGCTCAGAAATGTTTAGGAATGTAACTTAATGTTGCTTTGTCTTGTTGTTGTTTTTGAGTATTTTTAAATTGAAGACAACCCGCCAGGAGGAATTGTCTGAGGGCTGCTATGGCTACTATTGTTTTAACGTGACAGCAAACGCTGACAATGCTACCAATGTGGTATGGTTAACTTTGCAATGTGACTTCTAAATTCATGGATTGTCAAATATGGATTAAGCGTAAGTCCGAAAGCTGACGAAATACCTTGCCGCTGATGGCGTTAGGAAGGAATTTTTTGCTTTAAACGTGGGCAAGAAGATGTCTGATAAGCATATACCTATGTCTTAAATTGGTTCACTGGATAAACCGGATCGATAAGACTGACCGATCTAAGCGCTGAAGTCAATGGTGAATTTAACAAAGATCGATATCAATTGTAGCGACAAAGTGGCAAGAAATTCCCAATGGACTGGCTTGAGGAAGGAGAATGATGGAAACAGACAACATCCCATTCGGCAAAAATTGTAATGCTAATATCAATTTCTACCATTGGCCTCTCGCACGATCAAACGAAATAAATATCAGTGCTGACGGTTATTAATTTAACAACTAAAAATGTTGCTGGAAAATTAAGTAGGCAAATGTTTTCACGGTATTATAACTAAGCGAAAACGAAAAAAGGTTACAAGTGCGAGTTGAACACGCACACGATAGGTTCCGTTCCGTGGTCCAATACGCAACACTACATATAGGCGTGAAGTGGCGTCGTGATTTTCAAACGACATGTTTTCTGTATGGGACCCACCCTTTATTTTCAACTTTATATTATTTTTATTTTTGTTGTTACAACAACCAAAGTAGTGCAATTATAACGATTCAGAATGTAAAGTTCTGTGACAACTGGACGGACGGTGTCGTTGACACCCTTAGGGAACGGAACCCTTAAAACTGAAAGAACATCCTGCCATTCAGCCCTTTGATGCAAAAATCGGAGATAAAGCTGCTTCTACCACAAGTTTATCCAATATTCGTTCCATGAGTCGCAGTGCCAAATACCTCAAGCTAAAAAGAGCTGAAAAAGAAAGCACTGAATAATCTCCGCAAATATGAATTAGTGAGGACCCATATGAAATATTATGTGCAACAAGGAAAAAAGAGAAACTGACTCTGGGACTATGTTTCCTCAGATCAAACAGATTTTTAAGCCTCGTAGTATTATCAAAATTCCAAAACTGAGAGTTCCATTAGTAACTGAAGCACTCCTCTCTCAAGCACGGATTAATCGACACCACTGTCCTATAGCTGAAGACCATTATATAATCGACAGTGGAACAAATAAACTCGATATTATTGGCTTCCATTTCGAACAAGTCCACGCTAGACAACACTTAAGCAGCACCTCTTTCTAGGTGGCTGAGGAACTATTAAGAGAAACACTCTTCTTCAATTTTCTGACGAAATGAAAGTCGACTGACGTACGACGGAACAGACACAAAACTATTACGTAACTCTTGACGATCTAACTGAAATATTCAGAAGACTGAATAACAAAAAGACCTCAGGATTAGATGGCATTCCTTATATTGTGCTTAAACATATTCCCCACGAAATCATAAGGCAATACTGCGTAATTTTTAATAGCTTCATTAAAACTTTCATCCAAGCTGTTGGATAATATCGAAGGTATTTTTGCAATAGTTAAAAAAAATAAAATGATACATCAAATGATATGAAAATTAGTCTCTTGCCTTATATTGAGAAGGTTTTTAAAGTAGTTGTTTCCAAATCAATCTTGTTCGAATGCGAAATAAAGAAGATAATACCGCGGAATCAATTTGGATTCAAAAGAAACCATTCGGCAGTGCACTTCAATACAAAACTAGTATCCGATATTAACTGGAAACCTTACGGCAAAAGATGTACGGGTGCCTGTCTAGTCTTCGACATGGTTTGGATTGACTGTTTGCAGTCAAGGTTGATAACAACTATGATACGCGAAAAGTAATTTGTGGTAACAGATAGAAAGTACACGACGACAAAGGTTTTTGACGCCATTAATGGTCTGTTACAAGGCACAGTTTCAGCACCAACACTCTTTAATATTCACGTTTCTAAAGTACTGAGGGATATGGATTCGCTGACGACATCATCTTGTATGCTCATGGCTCAAAAATTCGAGAAATATAAAACGCGACTTCAACTTAAGTTCGATATTCTACAATCATTCTGCCAGGAGTGGAAACTGAAGATAAACAATTCCGCACCCCAATAGGACAGGGAAATTTAGACTTGCGACGCAATTGGAAAAATATGGTGTTTAAGACTTCAAATGGACTTCAAATCGAATCGAAGGGTGTAGTAAGATATTCGGGTGTTTATTTCGACATATTTTTGTACCATAACGAACACATAAATACCCAGTTAATAAAAGCTATGGCGGCATTTATGTCGCTCAAAAGGTTTTTCTACTCCAATTATCTAAGATCCGATGTGAAGGTCATTTGCTACCAAGGCTCTGTGCGTCCAGTTTTGACTTATGCGAGTGTCCAGTATGGTGGAACTATTGTCCGCCTTATATGGAAAAATACAGAATTTTCGAGCGAAAATGCCTGCACGGAATTATATAGAAGCGCTCATTCCGACTTACGGCATAACGTCTTTAACAAAAGACAATTGGATGCTTACGCTGTGTCCAGAATTGACAATGTTATCCTGGATCTTGCGAGGAATCATTTCACGCGGTCAACAAATGTTACTGAGAATGAACTCATATCGGGTTTGTTTTATCCTAACCCTGCGTATTTTAGGAATTCATTGGAAAATGGAGGCATTTTTTTACCTGGATGCATACGGCTACTTATCTGACTCTTCTAACGTTCCTATTGTATATCATGCTGCTAGAAGGGCCACAGACAAAAGAGTCCTCTTTGTGCCTACACATTCAGTGGATGGAACCTTAAGCTTTAGATACAAACCATATAAAATACTGGTGGCTAGATTGGGGAGAAGCTGACACTTAGTTTAAGTTAGGTTAAGTTATTTTATTTAAGTTTTTTGATATTTTGTTTCTTTTTTGTTTGTTTTATTGTCTTAGGTTGTAACTTTCTTTTGCTTTCACCTTTTTTTTCTCTGTTAATTCATAATTTAAATAAATATTGTTATACGAATAGGTTTGTGCTATTACAAATTTAATAATAATTTCGCCATTTACAATAATGTTAAAATAGTGTTTAAGCGATTATCTTGTTTCTTTGCTCAAAAAAATGTTTATAGAAATAGTAGAAATAAAAAAGAAATTTTAAAAAAAGGCGAAAAGAGAAAAAAACTTATCTTTTCAAGATGACCCAGATGGCTTTAAGTCTTACTTCCATGACCGAAGAAATGATGTAGTGGTTTTAAACCGTCTCTATGGCACACTTGATTTGGAGGTCCAAAGGTCAAGCATGACAAGATGGCAAAATCCTCTTTGGCACACAACGCTACGCTAAAGACTGCTCCTGCTCAGGCAGGAGGCCCTCAACATCTGATATAAGTAAAGAATTAAGAGGCGACAGTACTGGTGACTTTTTCAAATACCTTTCTAATTGACCGGATTGGAGTTAGACTGTTCCTATTTGCCAGTGCGCCGGATAATGTAAGCCCACTTTTAAAATTAAAGTGAAAGTTTCTTAAGCTTCTAGAGGAAGACCCCGATGCACAAAGTCTTATGTTCCTTGAATTCTTTTTTTTTGTGACACGAAGATCGCTTGAAAGTCTGCCTTCGCTTTTACAACAAAAATGAAACATGAGATTGCTGTTAAAGTTTCCTTAGATACACAATTTGTTCCAAAAGAACTGAAGTATAAACTGTGAAGTGTGAATCGAGACCAGTTCTAAGCTCATTGAAAAAAACTGTTTTCTTGAAGTGGATCAGTATCGCCGCAACTACAAAGCGTATGTCTCAAAAGAACTGACTTTGGTCCAAGTGGTTTAACTTGAAGCAGGGTGGCAATTGAATTCGTCAGCAATTAGTTCATCAATTACTGTATTAATATGCTTAATCATAAGAATCCGATTCTGTACATTCAGAATTTTGTTTTTTTTTTTAATTTTCAAAATATGACAAAATATGAAAGGTCTCTATTTTATATCAGCTCTTTACATCTATATTTTTTGTTCAATGCTAACCAGTGATAACAAGTTTAATTATAGCAAACATGTTTGACATTGACTTAAAAGTCGTTTATCCATGTGCCAAAACAGTTTTTTTTTTCTTCGATAAGCTTCAACACAAACACGAATTTCACAAATAAAATAACGATAAGCTTGAATAATAAATCGTTAAACCAAAGCGTGCTGCTCAAAAGCCGGAACACTCTTATTGTCGTACGATAGTCGTGCTGCCGCTGGAGGTCATCGGGAATTGAATGTGAATTTTTATTTTTATTTGATAAACTATAAAAAAAAAAGCTTATCAGTAGTCTCCAATTTTAAATAAAAGCGAAAAATGAGTATAATAATAAAATTATGAAAGTCTCTATTTCGTTGGGTTCACTAAACTTTATCTTTTGAACAACTTTTCACTCTACTTTATCGATTTTCCTCGGTTTCAGTTTCTATTCATATTTCAAACATTGTTGTTAGAACTTACTTAAACAAGCAACCGCAGAAATTAATTTTCAAATACCAGGTAGCAGTTGCAGAGGCTACCACAGACCGCACACCTTTTGGAGCAAAAAGAAACCATTCTGTTTCTTTTGCACACCGCATCCTAGTCCAACCAACCACCCGTGACTTTTGCAGAAAACTTTCTAGACAACCTTCATCCGTAGGTGCGTACATACTTATTGGAATGGGACACCACTTCCACTGTACATAGACTCGAAGCAGTTCAGCTGAGAGTGCACTCTATTGCCATTCCATCCGTTGACGACTACGAGTGTCGCCGATGAACTCGCATTTAATAAGTTTTGTCATGTCGCGCCACGTCGTTTGTTTCAACAATCGGGCACCCACTTGCTGCCAGTTGGCTGCAAATTCGACGATATCCCAAAACCCAAGCCCAGACACCTAACCCACCCACAATTTTATTCGAAAACTCGACAGCGGCAGCAGTCTGGCTCTGAACACATTGCCCGTTGTTGTCTGGCTGTTTCTCGGATTCTGGATTCTGCGTCGTGTCGCTTCCACAGTGAAGTCTTTTCTTAGAGGAGTCGAAGTAATTATATGGCAAATAAGAGGTGGAACTTCCCCCTCAAGTGGAGTTTATCCAAATCGGATTTTAATTAGGAACTTTGTTCCTAATGTTCATTCCCTCAATTCGCTCGTACTTATGCGGCATTCGCAACAATCAAACTGCGTCTTGGGATGGAGTGCAATTATGGATCAATATGACGACTACGAGGCGAGGGAGTGCGCGAAACTCGATCGATTATGCGACAAGCCACCGACGACCGACGGCAACGTTCAATTTTATGTCACGATTGATGTCAATAAAGCGCTTGGTTCGAATGAAATAACGTCGTCAGTCGGCTCGGTTTCCATTCTGTCGTGCCATCTTAAATTAGTGTGACGACTTCCTGGCGCGAGAGGTAGTTAAGCAATAATTAGTAATTAATTTTAAGTGGGAGCAGGGAGGTTTTTTATTGTGAAGCTAAGCGATAAATACTAACATACGAGTACATATTAAATTGTAATCGAACTCTCCCCCATATTCTCATAAAAAACAAGGAAGCACAAGAAGCCTCCAAAATAATTTCAAGAAAAATTACCCGACTTGATATTTATTTATAAGGCTTGAACGACTCTTAGGATTGGCGATTCTCCACAATTATGGACTGTGTTATAATCTCACAAGGTACGCGTATAAAGACAGCCATCGAGAGTTGAACGGCGAGATATAAAGGGAACCATAACCGCTTTATAAACGTTTAACAGCTGCTTCATACATTGTTTTGCAAGGGCTCAGACAAAGGATAACAGGAGAGTCGGCAAAGACTAAACGATCTTTTGCCATTGGATCAACTGAAAGAACGCAGGTTCGAATTCTGGTACAGTCAAAATTTGGCGTTGGGATCAAATTGACAACATTTTCACTGAAGAGGCCGACCTGTGATACTGAAAGTCTGAAAGTTATATTTAAACCAATATCTGAAAAAATATATAAACCAATATCAGAAAGAAATCTGTGAATTTTGAGCGCATGCAAAAAGGGCGAAATGAACGCCCTAATCTGTCAACTCGAGTTCTAATGCTTCTGCTTGTTCTGTTGAAAATTTCAAAAGCGCACAGCTTTATTTAAAAAATTGGTGTTAAATTAAGTTTTTAATAATGACTTATATTTCGAAAGAAGAACACAAGGTCTTTATTTAAAATATACAGATTCTCCAATTCTAAGTTTTGCTGCATTTTGCAGTAGTTAGGCCTTACAATACTCCCCTGGCATGTACCAATTTGAAATGGGAACTCTGCATCGACTTCCGTCACATCTTACTCTTGCTGTTGCCCTCTCAAAAATGTCAATATTTATAAGTTAATTAAGCTAGATTTAAGCACTTTTAGTGTAGCATGTAAGTAAATGTGTTTATGAATAAAAATGCAATGAAATGAAATGAATAGATTACAGAAGCTCTTCGTTTTCCACGCGCCACACATTAGATTTTCGGGCTCGAATCTTTTTCCAAAATAAGCCAAAACTGTTCTGTTAGAAGTTCTTTAAGAAGTTACAGTTTTTTCCATTATAATTCTTATGTTTTGGACTGCATCTGTGGTTCCTTTACCGGCGACTAACTCGCGCTGGTCATCAGATAGTTATATTATTACTCGCAGCGTTGACAAGCATTTTAAATTGTTATAATAAAAGTGTCCAAGCAAGGGATGATATTCCATTAGGCCTAAATTTCTATCGCGTCAATTCTACAATATTCGAAACATAGTTATCCCGTGGATATCCCCGAGTTCCTTTTATAATTTCAACGATTTCCAAATCATCATCGAACTACAGAGCTTGACTGCTCCTTTAGGAGGAGGAAAAAAATTTACTTAAAAAAAAACGAAGAGCCCAGGAAGTCTCCCAGCTCAACGCTATCGAGGAGCAGAAATACACAGGAAAAGGCCTAAAAAGAAGCATCCAGTAGCTCCATGATTGTAAAGGAAAGTTCTGTCGCCGATTAGCAGGAAAATTAAAATATATTGAGACAGCATTTTGAGCAGCTGCTTAACGATATTGACCACTAGGATATAGAGTTAATCCAACTCAAGCTGATGAATTATTCTCCCAATCTTTTTATAAAATGTGTAGAAAGCCTTAAGAATGCAAAGCCTTGGTCAAAGAACGTTTATAAGCTGAACAATTAAAATATGGTGGAGATGTTCGTTTAAGTATGGTGAAACTGCATATTCCACATACAATAAAGGCGATCCTATGTCTTGCAACACCATTTCATCTGTCACTATCGAGGCATATGCCCTCCCTGCAGGGGGTATTCTAGTCTAGACGCATGAATTTCACGTAATTTTTGAAGTGTCAAAAAAGCAATTAATATTTTTACTATCCATTTTTTTATTAGTTATTTATTAACATAACCAGAATACAAAAAAAATATAGAAAAAGTTGAAAATTTCAAAAATTAGCAGTTGATGAAGTGGGGGGTCTCAAAACATTGACCCACGATTTCAACCCTCCTAGGAATCTGGAATCAAAAAAAAAATGATAAATCTAGATAAATGTCGCAATGTCCGGAACTACGGAAAAATTGGAAAGATTTTTTTTCACAAAATGACGACTGCCTGAAAACAAAAAGCAATTTTTGTGTCACTTTTTTTGACAGTTTCGAATTTTTAAAAAAAAAAGTAATAGAAATTAGGGGATGGGGATAGTTCCAGACATAGATCAGTCTATAAAGAAGTCTCTCTAAAATTCCGGTCCAGTAGAACCTGAGAAATCGTGGGTATTGTTTTGAAAAAGACAGTTTCGAGAAAAACGCGTTTAAGTCGTTTAGTCTAAGTCATAAAATGATATTGTAGACTTACATTTATTTAATCGGCCACTCCTGCTTCATAGATCGGACCTTCTCGACTTCGAAAAAACTATTTTCCGCGTTTCTCTCTTCATTTCGAGCAGTTCTGGTCCCTTTGATGCGTTGGATGCTCGTATCTCGGAGCGGTCAATCCGGGCGTTGTCTCGTTTCACAGCAAATGAATGAGCTTCCGGCCCAATTTTCATTCCCATAAGCTCCATCATTTTTAAAAAAAGGAAAGAAGCCTTCATTAAAAATACAAACAGCAATAAATGCTGCTATCTCTATCATCTTAGGTCCGGAATGAATATGTTTTGGATCGAAAGTCCAAATCAAAAAGTTTAGAGACTATTGCCGTGAAATCGCCTTTATCGATCTGGACGCGTAATCCTTTGCGTTGAGGATTTTTTATCCATTTTATTAATGGACTACCGGTTGAAAAGTCGTTATTGCAGCCAACTTCATATCAATTACTCTGAGGTGAATTTTGATCATGACAGCTGTCACATTGGAAACTTCATGTCATTGTCTAATTATTTCAGTCTAGGTTATTGGTCATTAGTGAAAACACAAAAGTTTTTGTAAAGCCGTAAAATGTCTACATTTGTGCCATGAAAACAACATTTGCGGAAAGTTTTAATGTGCTTCTTTCATTTAAAGAAAAAAGCAACCGAAGCGCATCAATTGCTTACCGAAGCTTACCCGAGCTATACTATAGATGATAGAATGTGTCAGCGGTGGTTTAAGAGGTTCAAAGATGGTGATTTCGACACCGAAGACAAAGCACGCCCCGGCCAGGTGAAAAAGTTTGAAGACCATGAATTGGAGGCATTGCTCGATCAAGCATACCATTTCCTATCGTTTGAAAGCAATGGGAATGATCTGAAAGGTAGGACCGTATGAATTGAAGCCACGAGACGTCGAACGCCGATTTTGCATGTCCGAAATGCTGCTTGAACGCCACAAAAAGAAGTCTTTCTTGCATCGAATCTTCACTGGTGATGAAAAATGAGTACATTACGATAATCCAAAACGTTGGGCAACGTATGGATACCCCGGACATGCCTCAAAATCGACGGCCGTTCAGAATATTCATGGCCTGAAGGTTATGCTGTGCATTTGGTGGGACCAGAAGGGTGTTGTGTATTATGAGCTGCTAAAACCGAATGAAACAATCACAGGGGGGTCTACCGACGACAATTGATGCGTTTGAGCCGAGCACTGAAGGAAAAACGGCCGGAAACGGTCGCAAGACACGATAAGGTTATTTTGCAACATGACAATGCTCGGCAACACGTTGCAAATGTCGTCAGAACTTACCTTGAAACGCTCAAATGGGATGTTCTACCCCACCCACCGTATAGTCCAGACCTTGCGCCATCCGATTACTATCTCTTCCGATCGGTGCAACATGGCCTGGCTGACCAGCACCTCCGTCATTTCGATGATGTCAAAAAATGGATCGATTCGTCGATTGCGGCCAAACCGGTCGAATTTTTCAGAACGGGTATCCATGAATTGCCAGAAAATGGGAAAAATGTGTTGCTAGCGATGAGCAATACTTTGAATATTGAATTTATATCTATTTTTCCTCAAAAAAGCATCGATTTTTGAAAAAAACGACACTTTTAGCCGGTAGTTCTATTACAAAAAAATATTTCACAATATTTTTATTTTACTCACGTGGTTCCACGTGGTTTGAAGGTTAGAATTCAACTGTTAGCAGCTGGACGTAAGTGAACACTTTATATAAAAGATACAAGTCACCTTGGGTTCTTGCGTTACAATATTTACAAAGGACGAAAGGTTTTACTGAGAAATAAGGATTCAGGTAGACGGAGAATCCCTAATGTTTTTTGTTCGATTAGTTCCGGCCGAACCAGTTTGGATGCCCGGTCAGCAAAATACCGATAACTCCGAAAATAATTTGAATTTTGAAAAATCCTCTTGTATATATTCTTGAATAGTTAAACTTTGAAAATATAAAAAAAATCAATTTTTTTTAAATTTCTAGACTAGAAAACCCCCTTAATTGCTCTCTGAAACATTTTTTGCAACACACAAATCGGCCAATGCTAGTTTGGGCCGAAAATCGACAATAGATCAAATTTTCACATCAATTAGGTTATGTATATAACATCATTAATAAGACTGAACATTATAAAATGATGACTAAATATTCAGCATCCCCGGCAAAACTGACGCTCAAAGAATTATTATTGTGCAGTTTGCATGAAAAACGTCTGAATTGTTTCAGACCAGAAGACGAACTGTCATGTGATTTCTTCGAATAAATTCTTGAATAGATAATTAAAATATGCCGACGATATTGACATCGTCGATCGCACCCGAAGCATCATCATTCCAACTTTTACGGCGATGCGCAAAGACGCAATTACAATCGACAGTAAGGGAGTAAACCGAACTCGGGACATTCCTGCTTCACAAATCACACCTTTTCAGAGATCCAAGGAAAACTCAACTTAAGCAGTTGAATATTCATTTTGCCAGTACTTCTATATGGAGTCTTGTTGGATGATAAGCACGACAGCAGGAAAGATTTCTAGACTAGAACTAGACTTCAATGGGTTGGCTTAATTTGTCGAATGAACAGCAATGTTCCAGCTAAGATTGACTGGAACGTCCGACGCGAAGATCAAACAGTTGCGGATTTCAAAATACTTAGTCTCACATACTGGAGCAGCTGGATGGAAAGCAGCTTTAGCTAAGACTCAGATCCTCCAGGTTTTCATGTTCAGTACGAGCTCAAGTTAACTTCTGATGCGTTACTAAATGCGCGGAGATGACATCATCAAACGACCCTGAGTAACATAGCCCTAAAATTTTTCAGTCTGTGCTGAGTAAAAAATACTTATTTATTATTAAATTTATTCTATTAAGTTTTGTAATAAAAATATTAACAAATTTAGAATCAAGTGAGCCAATTGAGTTGAGTACAAAATTCAAGTGGACTTCCATTGTCCGCAGTCAATTATCACCCAGTTTACTCGGGCCTCTCTTCACAAGATCAGATCATGCCGATCCGCGCAACCGATAATCTTCAAATGTAAATTGCTGACTAAAAATTCATGGGCACGCTCGTTCCCACAGTGTGCTGCACAGCGCGGTTAAGTGCAAAATGTGTCAATTTACATGCAAACGCGATTTTTATGTTGCCCCGGCTATGATGCGTGCATTAAGTGCGCGTCCGACTCCAACCTCACATTCGGATTGGACTCGCGTTCGATTTGCGGCCAAAGATAATGTTCGTACGTGCATGTGGCGGCGTCGGCTACGGCGCAGTAACAGCAAGTTAAGTGCGACGAAGAACTAATTCCACCAACGAATCTCGCATACAAGATTGTAAATTGTTGTTGTTCGTGGGGCATACAATAGCTTGCGAAGAATTTCGCTTGACAGGCCCATGTATGGCGCTGTGTACTGCGGCGACATGGCGACCTGCATGGACGGACGTCTCATGCTATGCGGCTGCGATTTAATGCATCCTGAAGGCTGTAATTGGGTTTCGCTGCTGATTGAATCCGATTGGAGATGGCACCTCCATTAGCGAGAAAACATCGAATCGCTTTGTATATGCGTTCATGTATCCAAAGGCATTAAGGAGCGCCCTAGAATATATTGAATGGCTTCAAACGGTCTTTGTCCTACGAGGACAACGAGAAGCAACCAACCAGCCTCGTGTGTAGTCCCTTCAGTCCCGCAAACATGTTTCTATGGACTAGGGTCCCTCCCTGATATTTTCGGACTCTATTCGCAAAGCTAATGCCGCCACTCAAAGCCAGATAAATCGATAAGACACACAAACATCGGCGGGGGTGATGCAGTTTTTGCCGTTTGACTTAGTTTTTATCTCGATTTAAGCTAACCGCAGCAGGGAGCCGGATGGCGTGGCATAGCGTCAGCCCGCGATGAGGTAATTGGATGTGGAACTTTTAGTACAATTTAAATGTTTTATTGTTATTATTTTTTTTTTGTTATTTTTGTTGCTGTACAATTTGCTGGGTGATGTCAATGGAATATAATGGCTGACGGATTGCCTGGTGGTTGTTTGATAAAAGTTTAATCTGCTTTGAATAGAACGATAATGCAGGTCATGTGTGCGAGTGTGTTCGACGCCATACCGAACGAGGGGACCAATGTGAGGGTTATTATGGGTTTTGTTTAATGTTTTTTAATTCCTCCATTATGGGTTTCATTTGAAAATCATAATTGTTACTCTGGTGCTGGTTGTGGTGACAAATTTGTAAAAGGGTAAAAAGGATTCCGAGCATGGGAATTATAATGTCGAGAAATTGGGACTAATTGGCCCTTGACAAATCCTTAAAGTCGTCACAGCAATTAATTATTATTTGTTCTTTTAACAACTTATTGTTTAGTTTTAAGGGCAGATTTTCATCCATATTTTATACAAATCATGGGAAGACAGTAGTCATATGTTATAAAACAAAACAAATAACACTCCTTTACTCAGGACTATTGAGTTTACCAATTTGAAATTTGGTTCTGTATCGCTTAGCCGCACTTAAGTAAAGATACTAGTGTCCGACCGAAACATGATTTTCAGCCGAAACCGAAACCGTAACCGAACATTCGGCCTCGGCCTACGTTTCAGCCGAAACCGAAACCGAACCTTTTTTAGACAAGTTTTTTTTTTAATATTAACTCGCTCTTCAATAGGATATTCAAACTCTTATAATGCGTGTAGTACAGAGCGAGCGGAAGAATTAGGAGAAGAAAGAAAGTTGTAGACAAGTTGAAAATGATTATGTTTTTAATTGTTATAATATAAATTTAGTATATTTTTTTCACACACAGAAAAATATCTCGTCCGAAGTTTTCTGGCGAGGAAATAAACGAATTAAAAAATATGGCTCACGGATCAAGAACTCACGAGAAGTTTAGCGTGCTAGTCAATCAGCAAAGTTTTGTGTTGGTAAGACTCAATGCAATCTCGCCATGCACCAAAGTTGATTTTGATCAGTCCTCACAATTCAGCTGCGGTCAAACTAAGCATAAAAAATAAATACATCAACCACCTTGCAATATCACCAGACAAACCTGGAACCTCCTTAACAAACAGAGAACCAGAAAGCTACTAAATCTCCTCAATGAATGTCCGGTCATAGCAATATCAAGACATGGAACGCTATGTTCCCATTTCTTCACAGATTTTTCTCAACTTACTAAAGCAAATCCAAAAGACCTCGCTCAGTTCATTTAAGAAGCAAACTACTTCTCCCCACATTCACCTTCTTCACCGTCCGGGAGAAAAACCTCTAAACACTCACATACTCCCCAATATAGGTAGATACGTTAATCCACATAACCCTCGGGGTATCATAATGGGTCAAATTGTTGTGTGCTTTAGACTGAGGTTCGGCTCCGCCGAATTTTCGGCCGATTTTGCCGAAACCGAAACTGTGGCCGAAACCAATTTTTTGGCCGAATATAGCCGTAACCGAAGCCGAAACCGAATATTCGTTCGGTCACTAAAAGATACATTATGGCTTTTAATGAGTAATACGTGGATTATAAGTGCGCTAGAGGCAACTTGTTTGTTAATGTATCCGTCGAGTATGATGAATCTCGACCAAAAATCGACTGCTCATTCACTACAATGCGCCGCAGAGACGAGCCACATTTAAGGCAGTTAAATATCCTCTCTGATATTTGAAGATGAGGAAAAATAAGGTTTTTCATTCATTGATTGACTTGCTGTTAAAAAAAATAAGCCAAATCAATTTTTTTTTGTAAACTGATTTTGAAATAAAGCCCTACAATATAATCGCCAAATTTAGCAAAAGATTCGAATATGATCTTTTGAACGACATTCTGTCAATGTCAGTGGCACGACAGAAGTGAGTTATCTTGCAGTTTTTCTCAGAATTTTAAATGGTCAATCCACTACAATCAGGCAAGCTTGGCTTATACCATAACTACAAAGTAAACTAAACATACACCGAGTTTAAATTAAATTCAAAGAGAATAATTAAAATATCAGTTTTTTTTCAAAATTCTGACGTGATGGAATTTTTAGACGATTAGTTTCGTATTAAGCCTCAAATGAGGAAATTCATTGAAGGACTGTTATTGTTATATTTTTCTTTAAATTATTGTTTAAAACTTAGAAAACACTTAGTACAGCGTGACTAATGAAACGCGATCCAAAAATAATAACTTTTTTTCTTAATAAGTTAATAGTTCAGTTTTTGCAGTTTAGATATCATTATTTATCTGTCTATTACGCATCGGAGCCGATTGTTTCTGTTCAAAGTGTGCCCAAGGAACGCTTCTTAGCAAATGGACAATAATGCTACTTAAGTTCAGTCGCAGAAGCCAATTGCTGCTGCCAAACAGCTTACTTCCATCGTTTTCACAAGAAATGAATCTGCTCAAATTCCAAAAATTACAGCAGACAGTAATGCACAAGGATTTGAGTTTGCATACGGTTCAAATAACAAGCGAAACTAAGACCCGCAAACTTGAATCTCGGTTTGGAATTTTGCCAGAAGTTCCTTCATATGGTAGACGAGGACGAAACAATTCCTTATTTAAACTTCAGTGATTCATCATTAAACAAAACTGCACCCAGCTCGAATAATTGTGTGGTGTGCTGTTTCATCAAGCTGCATTGTCGGACCATCATTTTTTGAAGAAAAAAAAACGAATTTCCTGATCATTGGAGAACATTTTTTTAAAAATAGATAAGACTACCTATCTTCCCGGAGCTTAGACGAAAGGCAATTCCTTTCAACGTCGTTTGGTTGCAACATGATTGAGAAACATTAATTTTAAGCCAGGTCGAATTGCAAAAGAAAGTCCACGACAATATCATTTCAAGAAACTCTGTATGTTGTTGGTCAACAAATTTTCAAAGCTGATTGCACAATTAATTCTTTATTTTTTAAATTATGGTGATATTTCAAAGAGGAAATAAAATAAACTCAACCTGCAAATTAGAAAGAAGTTAAACGATACATTAAATCGATTAGGCTATTTTCACGACAACACTCCAGGAAGTGATTGACAACTTTTTCTTTAGAAAGATGCCGCTCATTCGTCGCTCGCGTGGTCGCCATTATTTGAATTTCATTTAAAAATCAATAAATAGCGGCTAAGTACGAGCCAGACACGCAGGAGGAGAGTTTCGTTCCACCGTACATTACACATTTTTTTAAAAATACTTTACTAAAAAAATACTGTAAAAAACACGTTTTTTGCATGGGTGGTCCTCATTTATGTTAAACATTATATTGTTTTTATCATTTGTTGTTATGGCTGTCATAGTACTATACAGACTTAGAATTGCAGTGTCTTCCTATTAAGATTCAGAAGAAGCCCTGTGACAGCGAACTGACGGACACCCTTATTTTTTTTCCTTTAAACGCATTTTTATTTGAAAATTCATTTTCTTTACATGCCAGCCAAAAACGCTTAAATCTGGCTTTAAAATTAACTTATTGGCCCTCTGCGGACGCTCCAAGCTAAGCCTAACGAACTAAAAATATGTCTTTCAACTTAATTCTATATATTATAATGATTGATAATAATTTAAAAAACTTAGAAAAATATATTTAAGTTAAAAACTTAGTTAATGGACTGTTTTATTTTTTGCTTAAACTTATCCTAAAATGCTAAACTAAAAACTAATCTAAAACCTTAAAAACGTAAACAATCTTGAATTAACATTAAAACTAGTTTACAGTAAAATGATAACTACTTTCACTACCTTAAGCCTATGTAAGCCGGCCAAGGCTAACTGGACACGCTATTTTTTTTTTTTTTTTGCTTTAAGGGCACTCAAGATAAAAAATGCACAAACGACAGAGTTCTACTCTTCGTTTAACCACCAATAGAGTTGATGTTGCTTCACGACATCATCTCTATCGCGGTTTGATACCGCCCTACTAAGCCGAAGAGTCTCCGGTGAGCTATTTGCGACGACTTGGTCGTAGTTGACTAGCCCGTCCACAGCTTTTCGACCAACGTGGAAGATTAACGGCACCGCTAATCTATCCTGGACCTCGGACATCCTTATTATTAGGGTCCCGTTGCCACCCTTTGCGTGAAAACTTAATAAAAATGAATCATCTTCCAACTGAAATAAAAATAAATAAATAGTAAAACTTACAGAACAAGCTAATTGAGTAAATTAATGTTGCAAGATAAATTACAATACAAATACAATAAATTTTGATTTTTAAAATAAAATGACAAAGTCTGTCCCATCGGGAGACTTATAGACCAGAACACACAAGTCTGAAATTAGACAAACTCAAATCATCTGCCGAACCCACATACATACATAGTTCATAAATTAGGATTTTTCAAATCAATTAGAAAAACTTGAGAATTTTAATCCTCTAATGATCATAAAAATAAATATTGTCCAACATCATTTTAAATCAAAGCTAAATGATAGCCCCTATTCAATCAAGAACTACATTTACATTGCCACCGAAATTCGGAGGCTCTTCATTAAGACTACAAATTATTATCAACTCCCAGTCCAAGAAAAAGATATCAGATACAAATTCATAACAAAAAAAAAACAGAACTCATTCATATATCTATGGACAAAAAACCCACACACTCGTTTACAGGGTTCACATGAAATCATAAAAAAAAAAAAAAAAAAGCAGCGCCATTCAGATTAATGACGGAATAATTTTCACCAATGTTTCCAGTCGTGTTTTGGTTTTTTTTTCTTCTTCTTGTTCTTCTCTTCTTTCCCAAAAGGGTCTCAGACTGACTTTGAACGTGCTCACTCGTCACAACTGCAACTGTTAGCTGGTACGGGTCGATGCGTGAACACCACGGGACGTCATTAATAACACTTAAGTCGTCTTCTATGCGTCTCGCCGAGTTGTTTTCTCTTCCCCCCCCCCCCTTTTTCCCTTCCCAACGGCACACCTTTCACAGAGTTTCTCCTTTGATTACCCACACGAGCACCCTGTCGCAGCGTAAAGTAAACCCGCCCGACAGGCATTCGGATAAATAAATCCTTTTGCGACGATTGTACTGAACCACCGCACCGCACTACCACCATGATTTTCCTCGTTCGTCGTTGCGTTGTTCGCAGAGTAAATTGCTTGGAAAATCTTTTTGAAACGTCACTGATTACATTTTGATAGGGAAAAACTATTTTCCCAAAAATCGTAACAATTTAGAAAAGAGCTCGTTGGTGTGAGTGTACTTGATTAATTTCAACTTGAAAGGTTAGCGACCCTCGATGACTTAGACCTTAGATGATAAATAAAAACTAAAGTGGGCGAAGAGGGGGCCTTTGACTCCTTTGAGCCGGATTTGAGCCGCCTAACCTATCGGAGGCAGTTGAATTCGGTTAACCTCAAAACATAAAGCTTGCATTTTTAAATACAATGTAAAGTGACAAGCTTGCGAATTGTTGGAGTGGGAAAGAAATCCATTTCGGTTTTCTTTTGGACTTGTTTCTTCTTTTTTTGCGAAAACTGAAATCAGTTTAATTGAAATTACCGCCTTCGATAGCTCAGTTGGTAGAGCGGTGGACTGTAGAGGAATTGAAACGAAAAGTTTCGCATGCCGAAATCCATAGGTCGCTGGTTCAAATCCGGCTCGAAGGAATGAGTTTACACAATTTTTTTGTTTTGACAAATTGAATAACAAAAAAGGTTTTACCTTTTAAGATGGGGTCGTGAAGAAATTCCTGAATGGAGCACCAATTTTAAGCACTGAAGATCGTGGCGTAGCTCTGGTTTCGAGAATGTCACCAGAGTTAAAACCGAAGCGGATCCCCAAGAGGAGGTACGAGGGGTGATAAAAAAATGTGTTATTTCCAGTTCGCATACAGTATGAAAAACATGAAATGTACTACATTATAAAAAAGCATCTGGTAAGGCCGCGATTTTCGCGAGGTACGTTCATTTGAATACGAACAGTCGAAGAGAGAACAAGTCAATGGAGAGCTATTATTAATTAACTGTTTTACTACTCTTCCATAATCCACCGATGCACTCTGAGCCAAGGCGTTTGAGCTGGGAAGAACATCCACTGAAGATGAACACCGCGAGGACGTCATGTTGGTAGCTCGAAGAGTGAGCATCAGGCATGTATCTGAGGTCACAGGGATCTCGTATGGCACTGTTCAAAGAATCCTTGCCAACGAATCACAGACATATGTAGGAGGTGGGGGGTGCCGGGAATGTTTACCGACGAGCAAAACAAGAAATGAGTCGACATTTTGAGAAGTTCGAAAAGTTCCAGGCAGATGAGGAGACTTTTCTGTCACGTTTTGTGACCATGAAGGAGACCTGGATCCGCCACTTTGATCCAGAAACCAGGCAGCAAATGAAGACCTGGAAGCGACCATCTTCATCGAAACCGACACCGAAGAATTCAAAGTGTCGAGTTCGGCAGGGAAGGTTATGGCATCAGTTTTTTGGAACGCTGAAGATATAATTATGGTGGAGCATTTGGGATGGAAAGCCACTATATCAGGCTCTAACTATGGAGACCAAATAAGAAGATTGCGGTAGGCTATGAAGAAAAACGACGAAAGCGGCAAACTGTGAGCCGGATTGCTATTTCATCAAGGCAATTCAAGAAACAGGACTCGAACTGCTTTGACACCCGCTTTATTCGCTAGATCTAGCTTCTACCTCAATCCTCGGCTCAAGGAACACCTTGAAAATAATAGTGAAATGATGGCCGCCTTTGAGACGTTTTTGGAAAGTCAAGACAAAGAATTTTTTTTCTTGGGTATCCTGGGTTTGGAAAAAAGATTGACTAAATGTTTTAACTTGTTGAGCGACAATTGTAAAAAATATAATATATATTTTTTTTATGTGTATTCGCTTTGGTTTATAATGATTATAATTTCTTTTGAATCACTCCTCGTTCATGCCTACTTTATGCCTTTGATTTACAAGAGAGTTGGATGAACGAACAAGTTTTCCTGTCAAACACGGCGCTACCTTTACGAGTACCTTCGTTGAAGATATTCCAAGGGGTGTGAATAAAAATTTCTTCAGTGGTGTTTTTTTATACAAATACGGAGAGCGAGCGAGTATATCGTGAATCCCAACAATCGAAAATACTTGAAACGACTCATTTTTACCAACAAGTTTTGTGTAACAGTTACTGAACTTTAAAAAATACGAGATCCTGTCCGTCATCTTTGCTTGGATTAGCTTTGCTACGTGGTGCATGAATGTCTGTCTTGTCTTTTAGTTATGTGGCAGGGACTATAAATTGGAAGCTCAAGTGAATTTTCTGCATCTAAGATTGCCCTTGGCTTTCCACTTTATCTCTTAGTCTTTTGTGCTGATATTATCTTGACGTATAGACTAATATTGCAAAGACATTTCAACAATTAATAAAACTTGATTGTCTGACAGAATTGTACTCTTCTTAAAGGAAAAATAATTTTTTTTGTTAACTTTGACTTTTCGATAGCATAACGTCCAAAAGATCCTCGATTTTCTTGTCCCCGAAGTATTAAGACCTTTTTTTTAAGCCCGTTCCACAACAAGAGCAAAATTAACGCAACAGTTTCATCTATGATATTATGTAAAATTGCTGTTCGTGTTTCTGGGATAAAGTAAGATGCAGCTCGGGAATTTGTTGTTTCTCACTTTGCTTGTGAGTGAACTTTAGAATGGAATAGACGTGTTGCTTTTAAGCGGCATTAATTTCAATTATCTTTAAACGTTTTTGCAACCAAATTGTTGCTTAAGCCACATCTTTTCTGATTGGTGATATTGATTGACATTATTTTGTGCGAGTTAGTGAGTGTGATTAAAAAAAATAAAACAACAAGACAAAGAATTTATCATAATTAAAATTCATGATGAAGAGTGCACACGTCCACAAGGAAACCTCGTTAAACAGTTGGCTCAGAAAAGAGGTTCACCCTTACCATCGCCAACACAAAAAGATCAATCGCCTTCTCCTTCCCCTTTGACGTCTGATAACAACACGCAGATACTGTCAAATCAGATTCAAAAGAATGGGGATCTTATTATGAGCCGTCTGTAGGATATGGAAGAAAGTTTATCTGTACGAATTGACGCGGTTGAAAAAACTGTTCGTGATAAACTTGATAATTAACTTGAGACACCGTATCGCTGCCTTGGAGAGTTGTACAGAAACCGTCAACTGCAACAAGATCTGAAGCAGCCATAACATTCTGAGCACAGAGCAGTCGATGGACTCCCAAAATTAAAAGTTGAAGTCGAGGAGCTACATATGAAAAATATTGCCACTGATGCTGTACTTGTCGGAGTGCCCAATCTCCCTAATGAAAATCTAAAGGGCACTTTTTACAAATTATGTATCACGTTAAACATTCAACCACCACCCTCCGTCAGTAGAATATTCCGAGTCAAGCGAATTGCGGTCGCTGTTATAATTGTTAAATTTCTCTCCACGCAAGATAAATACACTTTGATGGGGACACTTGCTGACTTCAGAAAGTTGCACGCTCGTCACTTTTGCCACTCGGATAACGTCCTTGGTACAAATCACTCACGTGTGCCTCGCAATAAAAAATAGGAACTTGTTAAGAAAAACACTTGTACTTAAACGCAAAAAACAAATATGATTAATTCAGTCCGTTAACGGTTGCAAATTTTGAAAGTTCCTGTCGTTCAGATTCCGAAAGATTGCAATCAGTGGAAGACATTTTTCCTGCCTACCCGACAATTTTATTTCATTGTCTCCAATTTTCAAAACTTAACCTTGGGAGATTCCGTACTTCCATACCCTTGTGATATGACATCGCAATAGTTTCCCGGCGAAGTTGAATTCACCTACTCGACTTCCCGTCTTATTATGAGTACCTCATCATCATCAAATTATTTTCGCTAATCAGCTATGTTTATCTACGTTGGTGATTCCACAGATTCCTGTCAAGAAGTACGCTAAATTCTATCCGTCTGTCACATGAATTACTGATGCAAGCAGTGTGAACTACGTCATTTGGTATAAATTTGTTTTGTCTCGAGGCTTCGGCTATGAACTGTAAATTTTGTGCCATCTGATTTTGTTCGCTGATTTTATTTAATTAATAAAAAGCTTTTGAACTTCACGGTCGAATAGCATCAAAAACACATTCATTTAAACTTCAAAATATCGTGCGAATAACGCATAACAACGAGTACGTTTTTTCTGCACAAGCGTATGGATATTTTCCGAAACTTTGATGAATGGAGACTTTAGTATTCAAGCCATTCTATCTTCTCGAATTAAACAAAAGAATCAAAGCATTGTTTTCTCTATTCAAATAAAATATGCGCACCATACTTCAATTACTACATAGGGTACGTATGCATTTAATTGATTTGCATTTTTTTATGTCCAATTTTAGTTCAAGGACCACTGATCTACATCAACTAGCTAGCTTCATTGCTTCAAACTTCCTTGCATATCCAATCATATCACTTCTCAACAAGTGTTAAAAAAGAATACTTTCCCGTATCATTTCAGTTGATAACAATCTCACTTTTTTGAGAACCCTTTAAATCACTTAAGCACTTCAGAAACACTTTAAGACACTTCATTAAAAAACAAACATGGTTATTCACACTTTGGTTTCAAGGAAATGCATACTTATGACTTTCATTTTTGAAACAAAGTGTCTTGAAACAAAGTGTCCGATCGACATTTTACAGGGCCACAGAAACGGGCTAGCAGCGCATGAGATCAAAGAAACCGCGAATGTTGTCGATATCGCGATGTTTTCAATTTCATATCACTTTTGATATGTAATTTGATATACAGTGTGAGAGGTCCAAAGATAAATATGGAATACAAGGTAGCATTACATAATTACGCAGTTTACAATTTAACGAGCAATTAGGGTGTGTTGTCTAACTTCCATTCGAAGGATAGTCTTTTAAAGTTCATGTAAATTACAGGAGGCGGTTTCAGATGAGAAGATTTTCAGAGAGGAAAATTGGATGGAATTCACAATCGGTGACCAACAAAATAATTTTAAGCAGTATAAGCACAGCTAGCGTTATGGTTTTTACCATTAAGTTATATTTTTTTTTTGAAGTGCAATAATTTTTTCTTCGAGGGATTATCGAAATTCTTTTTTACTCACTTAATCGGCACTAATTTGCGCGGATTATGAGCTCCACTTGTCATTGTGTTTTTTTCCAGTCCGCCATTTTGCCAGTTCATCTCAATTGCCTTTTGTGATTTTTGCAATGGACAAAAGTATTGAACAAAGAATCGTTGATTAGTTCTACATCGCAAATGGAATTTCTTGGAAAGGTAGGCTGAATCCACTTTATCAATAACACGTTCGTATGACTTTTCCAGCGCATTTAAGAGCGGGCAAGACGTAGTGGAACATTAACTTTCATAGCTCCGGTCGGATGTCAACGGCATCAGTTAAAAATTAACAGCAGATCGAGCCAATCGAGCCAATTCTGGCGCCACAATTAAAAAACGAAAAAACGGAGCCTTTTAATTGAGCCAAAAGCCAATTCTCGCCAAGTACTGACGTAGATTCCAAAAAAATCGTTTGGAAAATGTTTTGAGGAGTGGGTTATTCGTTGGCGAAAGTGCATTATTTCGGAAGGTGCCTACTTCAAAGGTGATAAAATAAATTTGGATGATTAATACTAATAAATATTTTGTGTTTCATTGACCATTTTACGGTACCTGCTTTCTTGACATAGAAGAATAAAAGTCTGCCAAGTGCTCAAGTAATTTTTAAATTGGTTTAGCGTTTTCAGCAACAAGAGGCTACCTGTGGTCCGTTTTCGTAGTTTGAAAGCATTTTGACCTTGCAAGAACGGGGTATGTAACTCAAATCCAAAAATTATAGTTGAACATCAAATGCACACAGCTAGGTCTACATAATGGCGTGGAGTACCCTTGGAAAGAACTATTGCACCATACTTCTTGGAAAACTCAAAAAGGTGTAAAAAAACTCGTACTTGTGGTTCATTGCACCTTTATTGACTTGTCTATTAAAGTGGGGTAGCCTTTAAACTTGACTTCTTTTTTAAGATGGCGTACCTAAACGTGTGCCAGAGTGCTGTATCTTCTTAGTTATAATGTTATTGTTATTACAAGTAGTAATAAAAATAATAAAGTGCTGAATAGGAAGTCAATGCTCATACAAAAAGCTTATTTTTCCAAATTTTTTAGCTTAATTATTTTAATGGTGCTGCGGAACCCTTCATGTGCACGTCTGCCTCGCGTTTCGTCGGATTTTGTCATTACTTATTGTAAGTAAGCTTAAGATGACTCGATGAAAATATAAGTAAAATCATCGCCTGATTTACAGTCACGGTGGTGGTGAAAAAGACGCCGGCAAAGCAAGATTTAAAAACGTAAGGAGAGGGCGACTTCATAAGTCAATTAATTTAAAAATCGGTTTATAAATCTAGCAACCGATTTTTGTGAACAAAAACACATTCTTTTTCTTTATCAATAACAGAATTCTTTATCCCATGCGAAGGCGATTTTCAATCCTACCAAATCTTTACATTGCTTTCCAGAATAAACAGCCAAATAACAAACGGCACGCAAAAATCGTGACGCAAAGTGATACTTTTTCTTCATAACATAATTTGGTAAATAAAACTTGCCCTACGTGACCATCCAGAACAATCAACCAAAGCATAAGAACATTCCTAAATGGACTTTTTTTATGAAACAGGATCCTCCACTCGTGTTCTTTTTCCATAGATACGTTTCGCTTGAATGCACATTTCTATTCCAAAAGCGATTACATCGCTAAACTAATTCGTTTGGAAGAAAAAATTCACGACACAGCATTAAATTACGAATATTTAAGAGAATCCAACCGACAAAAGAACTTTGCAATAAAAGTTCACTTAACAGATCTTGAGATACAGTCTAAAAGAGCATGTACATACAATCAGGTAATTTATTTTTGGTTGCGCCGACTTTGTTCTCACTCGCTTTTGGACCTCTGCAATAAAGACAAGGAAAGGCCATTGAGTCGAATTATCGTCGTTTTATTTCATGCAGTGGGACAAAAATGGATAACAGCCACCCAAAAAGTTTCAGATGTCATAGTTGCTTGGAAAAATTATGGCAACGTTCTTTAAGGATTCAGCAAGGATCCTGTTGATAAATTATTGTAATAAATTTGTACCATATCATGACCGGGAAATGTTATGCTTTAATCCTAGAATGGTCAACCATGGAATATGTTCCTGACGATCTCTTAAATGTAGGATAACTCTGAAAACTCACACACTGAAGTCCCAGATAAGAATATTGCCCCCTCCTTGCTTAGTTACTCACAACACTTAAGATTGCGGTTGTATCATAAAAGTTCATTTGCCGCTCATATCAAAATGCGAGTAATCTAGTGCAAGGATGCATTTTATCATAAAAAAATCGTAAATAATAGAGACAACAAAATGACTTTAAGAAAAGAAAGAATGAACACTCATGGCCAAGTACACTGACGTCAATAAGATGTCGGACGAACAACAATAGTAATTTTGTTGGCTGGAGGCAAGTAACTTGTAAAGTTCATTACTTCTGTGGAAAGTGGGCCTCTCTCTGTTTTCAAGTTTTTAAGGCTTCGGCCGTAGCCCATCCATCATTCACCACCTGTTTACTAAATAATATTTGGTGTCAATTTAAAAATAAACGTAGTATGGAAGTGAGCTGGCCTTTTCCACTTCGGACGGATATCTATGGTTAGGTTAGATGATCAGAGGTTCAGTAAGCCGTGTCGCATGTCGATGAAAGAGTGTAGGAGCACGAATTTATTTCAAACTCTGTATTTGCCAGTTAACTTGAATAGACTTAAACTAATTCGTCGTTACAGAGAAGTCATAAGACTCTTCATAAAAAGGTGGTTCATTCATGCCTTCAACTTCGGTTTCTGCCTCTGCCATATCTGTGTTTATATTTTTTATCTAATCTCACGCCTGCTTCGGCTTGAAGACTCTTATGTACATGACCTTGCGTCTAAGCCCTATTTTCGAATATATTCCCGAATGCTTCTCATAACTATTTGGTCTTTAGTCTTTCTGTTGACAATTAAATTTGGACTCTTTGAATACGCTCTTGAACGAGTTTCCTCTATCAACATTAATCTGAAATAATAGGCCTTGTTTAACTTTACATACCTCCATCAATATTTATCGAAAATGGTTACACCGATATATTTTGAATATGAATTTCGAACGAAATAAATGAAATGAAATTAAATTTTAACGTCAATTTCGACTTTTCTCAAAATAGTGCGTCTTTAAATCTTTTTCAAAAAAATTCCTTCTCCCAAAAGCTTTGTTTTATAGATAACGTTAATCAAGAAAATATTATCAAGTTCAAATAAATAATTCTATTGTTTGCGAAATTTGTTTCGAATTAAACACGCACGAAGAAAGTTGCGACGTCATTACTGTATACAAAGTTAATGAACTGCTTCACAAATACAACTTGGTTAACTTAGTTACCGATAATTATGCTCAGCTGTAGTTGATGCAAAAGGTCTGCTTGAAATTGCCTCTGTAAGGTTTACCCTCATCTACGAAACGTAATCAATGTGAAAGTTTATGCGCTACTGACTTTTTCGAACAATTGAATTGATTAATTGCTAATTTTTATAGATGTCGGACTCGAGGTATTTTTTTGTTTTTCGTTTAATGGAGTGTGAAAAGAAGTTATCTGCATCAACATTAAATAAGATATTATTAGAAAAAAAAAATTGATAGCCGAAATATCTGCTACACTTATCTTGGTAATTAAATCCTACGCCACTGGTTTGTATGGAATCCAAAGCTCTTTGAAATTACATTCGGGTACTCATATCTTTCGAATAATTTTGTCCACGTCTGTATACCGTGGCTTGTGGAGCAGGCAAAGCTTTTTAGAAGTTTTAAGGCCATTGATTGATTGATCTGATGATTAACCATATGGCTCCGTCTTAGGGCCTTTGCTTTTTTCATTCAATATATACATGCCAACCCAAATTCGTCAAGAATATTTTTATTTTCATGTTCGTGGATTGAGGATGTACAGCCTCAATCAAAAAACAGCAATAAAGCTCGCAATTTCGATATAATTTTTAACGGGTGGGCCACGTTTTGGGTTATTTTTGAGAAGTCAACTGCGATGCTCAAAGTTGTCATTGATTACAACTTGCCGTGTGTTATGAATTTTTGCCACGAGATCAGATGGCCAGCAAGTTTTGTTAGCTAAGCATTGTGTGACGTTTGTGTGAAGTAATTCAACACGAAAGCAGGGCGAAGAGAGGCAACCAACTCGTGGGTCTTACAAGTTCCGATAATTAAATATGCTTCGTGGATTGGTTCAAAAGCTGGCTACGTAATTTCAGACAATGGAGGATGCTTTAAAAGGAACAATTTCGGTCAGCAGAAATATACTTGATTAAACCTTCAATTTTCTAAATAAATACCTCAAACTGTTTTTTGTTCATGGGTTCGATTTAAACTCCATCCTGCTGTCTTTCCTGCCCTTTTAAGGCGCAACTAAGAGCCATCTCGTTCCATCTCGAACGACCAAACTGGCAATGAAAATGCTAGATCCTTATACTAGCGGTCATGCTATACGGCTGAAGCATGGAAAGGACAATGAAAATCCTCTTAGTCGCCTTAAGAAAAGAACCTGTCTCTTGATATTTCGTCATATTTGGGTAGATTGAGTACGGAGGAGAAGATCCAACGAGGAACTGTACAGGCTGAATAGTTAAACAGTGAACCAAAAAAAAAGTAGGACAGGAGCAAGACGCAATTATAAAATTGATTTAAATTGATTTAAATTTGTGGAGGATGGCGAAGAATTTTTTTCAAGTTATAGAGAAGCCATTCCTGTACGCGTGCTATGGGTCGACAAACAAAAACCTTGATTCCTACACCACTCGATCCCATTGTACCCCACATTGACATTTATATTTACAGCACTTAAGGGATGTACCTTGTCTCCTCTAAACACATCGGCGTCCATCAGAGCCAAAAATGTGTTAAATTTGCCTCGCCGATAAAAAATAACCGAGTTCCAGCATTCAAAATGTTGACGACGGTTTTTCTTGATGGTTTTTTTTTACACAAAATGGGCTTTTTTCGTAGGGTGAATCCCTTGCGTCGAAAAGTATGTCGGTTCACATCTGCAGTTGCATTTTCGTGGAGGTCTTCTGCAAAATTTTTGGGATCGTTTTCGAATAATAATCAAGGAATCTTCTTTTTTTAAACACTTCGATCACATAAAGCACTGTCGAGTTTTTTTTTCACGATATTCGAAATTTCACTCAGTTAAGCCAGGATGTTCCGGGGACAACGTTTCAAGTGGCTTGGGTTTGTAATCAGTAACGCTCTACGCCAAAGAGTATTCGAATCTTCAAAGAACTAAATGAATTCAGTTGGCGGCAGTTGCCTTAGGATCAAGGTGGCTGTGAAGACTTGTTCGTTGATAACCAGCTCTACCACTGTCTGTAGCGGTCTACCACTGTTAAAATCGGGAAAACTCAAGCTGCTGATGTTTTAAGGAACTAAGACAAAATTTTGGAAACTTGGCAGTCAAATTCCGCCGCAATTGACACAAGACGACGTTTTGTTACATCGGTTTGGAACCTTGTCGACGAATTAGTGTTCGAGTGGTTTAGAGTCATGCGGAATAAGAATGTTCTCGTTTCAGAAGTTTCGAAAACGTCATGGTAAAGCTGTTCAAAAGCATTTTTAGAGAAGCAGCAGATGTTAATGCTGCGGACGTCAAGACATTCTTAGAAAACCTCTGATTGCATTTATAATGCGGATGAAACAGGCAGGAAAGTTGTTAAAAGAGCAACTCACGATTTAACGCTGTGCAAATATGGTGGGAGAAAAAGAAAAACGTTTAATCATTGCAAAATCATTTCGCCCACGAGCTTTTCATAATTTAAAGCATAACCAACTGCCAGTAGAATGGATATACCAAAAAAGCGTGGATGACCCAGGAAATTATGATTGACTGGCTTCGCTCTTTCGATAGTGGACAATGCTCCCTTCTACCCAAAAGATTTGCGTCCCAAAAATACGAAACTTATTTAACTTCCACAAAACACCAATTGTCATTAGAAATTTTAAGTTTCGTTACAGATCAGCAAGCATGGAATGATCAGCGATCTATTAAAAACTGTAATGTCTAAAACAATAGAAAACAATACAAAAATCTGGGTTTGGACAAAAAGTCAATGCAAACGTTCGATGAATTCGATTCAGAAAATGATTTACCACTGGCAGAGCTAAGAACATTTTTAAAAAAACAAGAGTGCCAATATGATGTTGAACTAGAAGATTTTATTCATATTGACGAGAACGTTAGCTTTGATGACGACGGAAAAAAAAGTTCAACATACTTTTCTTCTCTTGGACATACAACTCCTTTGGAGGAACAAAAATGTTGTCACTGTCGTTGTCCGCCTAAGGGACATTTCACAGAACTTAATTTTCAAGTGATGTCTTTATTCCGAGCCGTTCAAAGCAAAATCTTCTTCTACCAACGACAGCTTATGAAAGATTCAAGTCATTTTAAGGACACGGGTTCTTATTCTCGTGCATATCTTGGCCCATTTCGTTTTTAAATCCTTGGTTACATTATTTAACCGAGATTGTCGTCAAGTTTTGATTGTTCCAGATTTCATGCATTTGCTCATCCAACGGACTTTTTTCAACGGAAAATCGAGATCCTATAAGTGGCGATCTGGTAACCATTAATGGTGGTTTGATGGTCCATCCCGAAAAACAATAAGACCGGTTGCTCAACGACTAGAACATGTTTCCTGAATCTGAATTGCAGATTTTTCACCGTCCGATATTTGTTCTTGAAATGAATGGACTAAGGTCAATGAATTAATTTTCAATAATCGCGCATAATGATGTGCCAAACAATTTCACTTCCAGCTTTCAATTTGATTTGAAATCACATCAGATTCAAAAAACTACGTTTCCGAACAAGCCTTATTAGAAAAAGAACAGAGGAATTTGAAATGCTTGCTTGAACATCGGTTAGCCAAAAATCCTTCAACATTTCACCTTGAATGTTTATATTTTTTTCGATTTTATTTTTCAAATGTCAAATCATTTAGCAGCGTCTTTCGTTTTTTTTCATTTTTCATCCCGTTCCCATCATACCACCCGACTCTTCTAACGTGTTGTCTCTCCGACAGATTCTTTTGCAGCGCTTGATTCTTATTGTTTTATGGCCCATTTGGGTGATTACGTGACTTGACTAATCAATTTGACTCCATCTAAATTTCATTTAAAAATGCAGATACACAGTCCCCCAGTCCATTTGCGCGTTTTAATTATACAATTTCCAGCGTTTGTTTAAAAATTCGTTTCACACCAAATTGACGCACGCTCCTTGATATCGCTTTGAATAAATTTTCTAGCCCATTGAACACGACATCGACAATTCTACAACATCGCACACAATCGACAATCGAAAACGACACTGGCGACAGCGGCTGCAACCAGCTCTAAATCACAAATCCAAGTCGATTATTATGCGCAAAAAAAAGAAACAAAACGCAAAAATAAAAACAAATGTCGTTAAAATTCATAAACGTGATTTGTGCCGCTTCATGCATCCATTTCAGTCTCATGGCGACGATGGCACACATTCGGGAGAACTTTATAGGTAGATACACCACTTCTGCCCTTGCCCCAGAATGCGGTAACCCAGCGAGCTATTCCAGCCAGATATGAAATGAAAACTGCGCCGCCATTCTGTCAATCAACATCAGAATCAAAACGCAACATCGGCCATCCGTCGTTGCCTTGTACCCCTCTTACAATGGATTTTGCAGCGTTTCTACACAAATATTCGTAGGCTCGTGCAGCGGTGAGGGAGAGCTCACCCCGATCGCCCTGAAAAGATCGATTTCGATTACGAACGATATTCAAATTTCAATTTGCCGCACAATGGCGGCCAATGTTGCTGCTTGTGTCGATTCTAGGGACGCTGAAGGGGCAGCCGACCAGCCGACTGTGCGGCTCCATCAATATTTTGCATTTTGGCGATGCGACGAAGATCGGCGATAGATCGATTGCGTTGCGGGATTTGACGTTTTTATGAGTACGAGCATCGCAGAGTCTGTCAGAACTTTGGACCGATTTTGTTTTCACAAGGGAAGAAGCGTACATATCCACATAGACCGCATCTCCCGACCAAACCAAGTGAAGATGCGGTAATAAAAATAAATCAATTGCGACCGCGGATTCAAGTAGCAGCATTGCGCGGTACGGTGCGGTGCTTTATAAATAATTTATAGACTTTGAGGCACTGGTTGATCGGCGGCGAGCGAATTGCTCGACTCTGTGTGTGGTGGTCAGTCCCACCACGAGAACACAACCCCGATCATGTCCAAAAATAGAAGCTACACTACACATATCGATCGGTTGTCGTTGTGTCGGTGTATACGAGTATTGCAGATACTTTGGCGCGAAAATCTCATTTTCGCATAAAGATTTCGCGCGCGCATTTTTATTTTTTTCGCGCGTTTATTCTGACAGTGATTTCAGAGATTTTTGCAACACCACTAGATCGGATTCGCTATCATCGATCTATAAATACAAATTTGGACGTCGACAGTGTAACCTGTTTATACTATGTGAGATGGAAATGAGGCAGGCGAGTGGGCATAATGTTTATATGAAAAGATTATATTTCGACTTGACAGATAGCTGCGGCAAGGACTCATTAGAAGGAGAATCTGTACGTTCGTATGTAGACTCAATGAATGCCCTTAGCTGCCGCCAACAAGAGACAAAAAAAAAACGCGCAAACATGAGACCAAGCAAAAAAAAAAACATCGATGGAAAAAGGCAAACACTCTAAAGATACCCGCGTCCGGCAAACGACCAGTTCCAAGCCACACTTGGCGTTGCACGAATGAAAAAGTGGAGGCAGTCACTCGCTCGATGGGCAGGAAATTCGAGTTTTATATCGTTTTGCACCTTTTATTTTGTTGTTGGTTTTGGTTTTCTTTTTTCTTTGTCCTCATGTCGAAAAAAACATTTGGCCAGAGCGGACAAACGAGGATTGTCGAGCTAACTATTGCTATTGCCAGATTCTTGGAAGCCACCGGTATGGGCGATAATAAACGAAAAATAATGCTGGAAAAGGCAACGTGAGAGAGAGGAACTGTAGGAATTCGAGTGGTGTGCAAGTACGTGGTCCGTAATTCAGGCAGTGGTGGCGAATGCAATTAAATCGCATGTGGTAGCCACTTGGAATGGATGTAAGGTTTAATTAGCCGTTCATGTTGATGTATCGCTCGTGTATCTGGGGAATGGATCTTGGCATCTTTGGCGCGCTTGGTACTTTGACACAATACGGAGCCGAGTGCATTTAAGCAGAGCACACACCCATTTCTTTGAGTGGTGCTAGAGCTAGACAAGAGATTTGAAAGTTTTGTCGTGCAGATATTTAAGCGCGGCAAATATTTGTTGAAATTGTTGCCGTAAGCATTTTCTTGAATAGAACCAGCAGCGAAACTCATGTAAGAGTTGATTTGCTCGTCGAAAGACTTGAAGCAATTAGTACAAGATTTAAAATTAAAGTGGATTGCATCTATCAAATTTTTACATACCCTGGATTTCCTAATTAGGACGGGCCATCGGGCGGTTTCTTTTTAAAAAATGCTAGAAAATAAGCACTGCTCAACAATTGTTCAGAATTAACTTTGAAAAACTTGAGAAATTTATGATGCAAAGATTCATCACAGAACAAAGAACCAAAGTGGTTCAATTTTATTTTGAAAGTTGACATTTAATTATTCACACACGAAGATTATATCGAAATTTGTTTCATGTGCGAAATGCGCCCAGTGCTCCAACAATTTACCGATTGGTCCAGCAACATGGAGCTGTCTGTGAATCTCGTAACCCGAAACTTCCACCAGACAAAGGTCTCAGCAGATGGTGATGTCAAGGCGGTTTTTGTTTTCAATTCCAGTTGGAAGGCAGTTCCACCTTTTTCCATATGAGATTCAATTAGTTTAAGAGTTGAAAACAAATGATCCACCAATACGCTCTAATATGCTCGGCGTTTTCAAGACATGTTCTGAGAGCAAGGAGCTCAGTCACGAATGAGCGATGAGGCCCATTTTCGCGGCAGCGGTAACGTCAATAAGCAAAATTGCAGAATATGGGCATCGAAAATCCAAAAATAATTATTGAAGGTCAAAAGCACCCACTTTGATGCACAGTTTGGTGTGGAATAACCTCAGAAAGAATTTTTTTTTTTCGAAAACGACGAACAAGTTTTGCGGTTGACGTGGATGGCCTTAAATACCGGGCAATGATTGAACATTTTTTAAGGCTAGAGGCAGAGAACAATGCAGAATTGTGGTTCCGACAAAATGGGTCTACACACAGCTCGTTCAACTGTGGCTCTTCTGAGGGAAATTTTTGGTGATCGGTAATTTCGCGTTTTTCTGATTTTAACTTTCCACAGCGTTCCGGGCGAATTGAAGGATACAAAGTTTTTTCTATCCGGCTACCTAAAAAGTAAGGTGTTTGCAAATAAGCCAATAACCAAGGGCAATATCCGAGAAAAAGTGAGGGCGCTGTGTCCTGAAATTCTTAGAAAAGTAATGCAAAATGCTTTGGCAAGGGCACGTCAGGTCGAAGCAAACAATGGGCACCATTTGAAATATATTATCTTTAAAATATAATGTGAGCATATTTCCAAATCATAATCTAAACTTAAATACATGCCAAGGTTAAATATTAATATTCAATCCATGAATAGTCCCGGGATTTTCAATGAAAGCAAGCGCTTTGTAGGCAAAGTTACATTTTTGCTCAACGTAGTTGCCTTCGAGTGCAATACACTTAGTATACCGAGTTTCCAACATTTCGATGGCCTTTTTCAAAAAAGGAGTACGAAACACACAAGCCTTCGAAATACGCCTCGGTTTTCACGATAACTTCCTTATTCGATCTGAAGCGGATCCAATAATAGTCGCTGGGATTCAACTCGTAGTTCGTCCAATTGGCCATCGTACTTAACTTTTTTTCTGCGCCAAATCAGGCCTTTTTTTCTTTATTTCGTCGTTCAGTATGTCCAATAAAGCTGCATAATATGTGCATCCCAAAAAACCGAGGCAAAAACCTTCTTTGCCAAGCTTTGGTTTTTCGGTCGCCTTGCGTGTCTTTCCATCCACTCTGCAGAATAAGCTTTTGGTTTCGCAGCATTAACGCTTAAGCGGCCGTTGAATCATCAACGCGCTGCTTTTTTTGGTCGACGGTCAGGAAACGCAGCCCCAATCGCGACGATATCTTTTTCATCTCCAAGACAACGTGCGAAATTTATCCCGCCCGTTTTTTTCAGATACCCACGGCATCAGCTAACAGGCGCAACTTCAGTTTCCGATCACTCAAAACAATTCGAAGCTTGACGGTTTCCGCATTCGTGGCTTCTTTTTTTTCAGGAAAGAAAAAACATGCCTGAAAAAAAGAAGGCCAAAAGCGGTTTGGAAATAAAGTTTTAGAAAAAGTTTGTGATGTGAATAACCAAAACCGCGCATGAAAAATTGTGAAAAACCTTTTCTCACGCGAAATGTGTCAAGTCGTTTCTTTCTTGAACGGACAACAGATAAGAGACCTTTTTGCGAAAACTTGAGTTGATTTATCCGTTCTGAATCATCATTATTAAAAACTTTTCCAAAAGCTCAAATGTAAAAAAATAAGTAAAACTATAAGTGAAAAAAGAAACATCAAAAACTATAAAATTCATGAGCAAAAAGGGTGGGTAACACCTTTCAAAACTGGACTTAAACTGAATTTTATAGTCAAAGCAGATATAATTAACAATGATAAAAAATAGTGCCAGTTAAACACGTACACGAAGGGTTCCGTACGAAAAAACATTATTCAACACTACATATTTTTTTCATGTAGACTTCTGGGCGTAAAATTGAGTTGCGATGCGTGTACAATCCTCCGGCCTCAACTTTATAGAGCTGGTTCGGAGGTGCGAAAAGAGTTTAAAGAAAGTGTTGGAAGTACGAGGTAGATTCTGTGACTAAACGGACATAGTCATAGTCTGTAGTGCAAAATCAAGACACTTTGAAGTAAGCGTATAGATCTAGAAGTCTTTAAAATTATCAAACTGATAAACTATATTAGGATTGAGGCGTTTGTAACGCCAAAATTATGAAAATATGACGCTATGATCTTAAGTGAAGGCAAATATAAGGAATATTATTGAGAAAAAGGTTAGAGTTTACTGGTGTACATAGAAACGGGATTAGGATGAGCTTTGTTAGAAAACCAATGTCGATACTGATAGAGAGTTTGTGATAGCTTTGATAGCTGCAGTACTATCAGAGCAGATGAGTATTTGCTTCTCCGTATATTGAGTTCGGTGAGCTTTTCTACTCCAGTTAGCAATGCGAAGACTTCTGATTGAAACACCGTGACGAATGGTTCAAATTGCTTCGAAACATCCCAACCCAACTATCGTTGGGTTTGGACAAAAGATCCCTGTCCCCCGATTCAGACGATATGTAAGAACTGTCCGTATACATTGTGATAACATCGGGGTCTCTTGTCATATTTCCGTCCGTCCAAGAAGCTTTGGCTGGAAAAATTGTCTTAAAATTGTTTTTGAAGGTGAAGTGAAAAGAGTCTAACTAGAAGGTTGTAAAAATATTTAGGTATCCCATTCTTCACTAGATCCTTGGAATTACAGTATCCAATCCAGTTTTTAGCTTGAGCTTCAATTGCATTAAAACAACTACGCTCTCCTCCGAAGTCAAACTGATGTTAAAATAGTAAAAAAATTTTATTCCGTTAAAGCACTGAAACGAAGAACAAGAAATTAAATAACTGCACTTCGCCACGCAAACTAAAAGTCAAAATTAGTTGTAAATAGATATAGACTTTTAAAAAAAAAAAACAATGTTCATATATCAAGTTTTTCTTTTATATACAAATTTTCTTGATAATTAGATAGTAATGTAATATTAATTGAAGTATATTAAAAATTTTTAAATTTAGTTCAAGTCGTCGAAAGACATAGGTTAAGCATTAGGTTTAGCTTAGAGCGTCCGCATAGGGCCAGTAAGTAAAATGTTAACGGTTATTTAGGCTAGTTTAAGCATTTTTATGTCTAGCATGTAAGTTTATATGAATTCGATTAATAAAAAAAATGCATTAAAAAAAAAAAAAAAAACTAAAAGTCAATTTACAATAGTGACAATAAGTCGATTGCTGTTAAATCACCACTCATTGAATTGCCATAAAAATAAAGGACTCCTTACGACAACAAATCGACCAGGTAAATCGGAAGTCAAATCTCGAAATGAGCCTCTTCTACGACTTCATAAAACCGAGGACAATCTCCATAGCCAACACATTCCGCAGACTTTTATGATGATGCACTCGTTCTTTAAAACCATAATCGATGCCGAATAAGGATTTCAACATTTTCAAAAGACGCCATAGTCGTCGTGGTCGGATATTTTCCCTTTGATTACACAGCACTGGTTATGACAAGCAATAAAATAATACTTTGCTGCCACAAAACACATCGTGGCCTTATCTCAATCCCTGGTCATTCATTTTATCTTGGTGTTGTTTCTTTTATGGCATCCACTAAATGTGTGGCGCGTAAAAAATAAGAGGATCGATAGTAATAAATGGTTTTACCAACTCGTGAAAGTATGTGTTTATCTGTTTACATGTACATACATACATAAGTTTAGAAGTGTGCGTGGGTACTTATTATTATTCTCAGCACATGGCTTGAACTTTTTCCGCACGCAGGACTCTTTGCGGTGCTTTTTACACTGTCATTCAAGCACTCTCCCGTATCCTCAGCTTTCAATCAAGTGCAATTTATATTTCTCCTTTTTATTCATCAACACCTCTCGTGTGTGTGTGTTCGTGAATAACAACAAGAAGAAGTACGAAAAAATTAATTAAAATGAGATGGGAAAAGGAGGGAATAAAAGAAAAATGCTGCCAATTAATTTCCATAAGCGATCCAATTACAACTCCAAGTGCTTCCAAATTACCGATAAAATTACTTTTCCAACTTAAGGACTTTTTGTTGCTGGTACTGTATTTTTTTTATTTTTGGCGCCCGGCAGTGGAGCAAGTCAAACTTCTCTCCCGCATTAAATTTGCTTTCACTTACGTGGAGATTCCTTGCAAAGAAAACTTTTCTCCTCAACTGTTACTCGTATTTTTGAATCAAAGTGGCAATGTGAGGGCAAAACTTTTACTCGTGTATGTGTAGCAAAAATATGCAATTATTTTCATAACGAAATTATCAAAACAAACACCCCCACTGATATTATAACCACCTCCGGGCGAAAAGCAGAAAATTATTGGAATTTTCTATTTATATATATTTTTGGAAATTTTTTAGATGCCCGCCGTGAAATTGCAGTGATTCCTGGGGGGATTATCCCGAACATATTTTCATTAGCGTCAAGCGTGAAAAATCTGATGATCATTCATCTATGCTGGGTGTAGCGGTGTAAATCATGTAGTTAGCTAAAGCGAGGGTGGAAAACCCGACGCAGTTTGTCTATTTATTTATGAAAATACATGCATTCGCCCACATGCGAGTATGTGTATGAGTGCTACTACGAAAGGGGTGCATACTGAGCCGGCACTTAACCTCGAAATGGTTCGAATCCCTTTTGGCAACAAAACAACCCCTAGAAGAAGGATAAAAGCCGTACAGTGATAGTGGTGGTAACATATAATGCGATGGTGGTAGGTACTGCGATGTTGATGGTTATTTGCAAGACACTTTCTTTTCTACGACACGCTGACAACGAGGACGACGACGACGACGAAGACGACCGATGACGATGAGGTGGAACCAAAAACAATAACAACACAGTTTGACTACACAACTCCCCCTCCACGTGGTTAATTCGTTTTATGTTTCAACCCTCTTATATGCGAATTGTTGGTGCTTTCGATGAGAGGAAAATATTTTATTTCACCCTTCGGAAGGTGGTTTGGTAAACGGGAAATGTTTCTATTTGCCGTTTCGCCTTATTTTTATTTTTTCTTCTTTATACCGATGTAAGCCTAGGCTCCACTCTTCGTACTTGTATTCAGTGTGTGCCCATCCTTTTCATATTTTGCTCTGAAGGGTGGTTTTGTGTGCTCGATGACTGTTTTTATATTTTCTTTTTTGGGTTCTGTTTTTCCTCTTTTATTTTCCAGCTTTTTTATGGGTACACACTCATATTTGGGCTGACTTGTTGACTGCGGTAACAACTTGCAATTCAATAATCGTTTGATTGCGACCCCAAAAGCAATATTGGGAAAAAAAGTTGTCAACGGCAACTGCGGAATGATTTGTGGGGTGGAAAGAAGGTTCGTTTGTTTTGTGTGCCTTTATTTTGACATGGAATTTCCATGAAATGGATTTAAATGTTTAAAGTTTTCTTTTTTTCCCTTTTTACAAGGATTTACTTTAAACGAAAACAGAGTTTTGGAATTTTAATTGGCAATTTAAGCAAGTGAAAGTGTACTCTTTAGGGATCAGATACAATAATTACTCTTTGTTACTTGGTAATGGGTGGTGAGCAGACGTTATGATGGGGGACATTTTTTAAAAGGGCAATATTTAAGTGTAAACAACGTCTTGAACAAATTCATACTCCTAAAATATTCCACTGTATTAAAAAGAAGTATTAAATCCTTGCAATCTAATCTTACCGGGTATTTTTTGTTTTCTTTTTTCATATTTTAATTTGTTCCCCAATATTTGGACTTTAAATTTGTGGAATCCATAATTAAATTATTAATTTAAGAACTTTTGTCAATATTTTAAAGAGTTGTTTAATAATTTGATTAAAAAAAAAAACAAGATTCTTTTAAAAAATTAATTGACATTTCTTCTTTCCATTTAAAACAAAAAAAAAACATTAGTTTTTTTCGAAATATTTGCAAACATTTGCACCTCTTTTTTATGCTTATTGAAACAACAGTCAACACGAAAAACTTTAACATTGGCATTTGCATACTCTTCCTTCACATGGCCCGAAAGAAGTTGCGCAACCTCGGCGACCAATTTTGATTTGATTTTGAGTTTCGAAAACTGATTATGACCGGCAAAAATCACTGATCATAAGAACTCAAAAATTGTCCCTACTCAAAAACAAAAAAGTAAAACGTAAACGGTAAACTGCAAATCGTTGTGGGAAGAAGATTTCCCTTCTTAAATGTGTGGGTTCTCTGGATCTTTTGGCAAATTGATACGATGGCAATGATCGGCAATCTTATGTTAGATGTCGCTTCTAGAAATCTGATTTCTGGAAACTAACTAACAATTCATAGACGAGAACTTTTGACACTGTTTAAGCAGAATTTTCGCAATTCTTGCATTTATTTATTTAACAAGATTAATGCATTGTTGTCATCTGTCTAAGCCATGCTATTTCAAATGAAAAAAAATAGCTTTGGAAATCCTGATCCCGCCATATTCTGTCAATTTTCTGGTTGAAACATAGCAAATCTGATCTTCGAAGTTTCTCAAGGCGATGAAGCTTGTTGATCTGTTTTAGAAGCGTAATAATAGACTTGAATATTGCAAATTGTGATCTGCTTGGATGGCTCTCATTTGGCGTGTGTGTCCGTGTGGTTCAACGTTCGAACAAGCTTGTTACCTACATTTATGTATGTAGGCCTCTAGAGTCGCAGTTCAAAAAATCTTCTAGAATGAAGTCCCCTACAACGCGGTGATCGAGGTGATCGAGGTGTATAACTTTCCAATAAAACTTATTCGGAGCCGCATTGCATAAGCAAAGACCTCGGCCAATTACCTGATCTCCGGGGCTTATATGCCCAATTATATATATAACGGGTCAATGCTACTAAATGAATTAACTCCAATGAGGCTTTTCTTTTTATCAACCTTGAAGCTTGATTCAAGATAGCCATGCGGTACTGTTAATCATAAAGACTGTAAACTTCTTGCTCAAGGGGTAATGAATACCCCTATAATGCTGACACATAATGCGGGTGGAAGGGATCACGAAGGAAGTAAGGACAGGCACTGATATACATTGCTCTTGAACTTCTGCAACAATGGTTTCCGCTAAGGGACGGCTTTCTTACTCTTAAATATATGCATTATTGTTTTAAGGGTTCCGTATCAAAAGTGTGCCAACTCCCTGTTACTTAGGCTTAGCCGTTTCTCCGCCCGTTCGTCTCTCACATGGCTGTATTTTCTGAATCGTAAAGGTAGACGCTAGATAAATTTTAAAAAATATGTTTTGCGGCGGTTATGCGTAGCCATTCATGATCGTTTCCGACTTGCACTACTAAGCGTTCATTAAGTTTATATTGATGTTGTTCCAAGTTAAGAGCAATAAATGAAAAAAAATCATATTTCGTTAACATATTTCTTCTTTGTAAAAAAAAAATAAATTAATAAATTTAAGTATGTGTCGTCGATAGAACGCGAACGTTACCGCATTGTCGTTAATTTTTAAACATTTTTTTAAAGAATAAAAAATGTTAATTAAAATGCATTAAATAAAAAAAAAATGGAACCCATAAACACACCAGACCCGACTAATTAAATAAATAATAAATCTGGCTGGCGCAACTATGGTTCTGTTCAAAGACAGACGGGCAAAAAAGTCATCCTATAACTGTTCTGTTTTTCCTTTGAGCTACGGAACCTTAATAAACCTTTTCAAGTGCGCTCTAAATAATTTTGAAACTAAGTTCCAAAGTAATGTACTTGCGAAATTTGGTCGAATGTACAACTGATCATTGTGTAGAGTGGGCGTAGATTACGTTTGAAGTTTAAAAAACGGTGCGGTCAGAAGTTCAGATGAGAAAAGTTCGAGCGTGTCCTGCTGCGTTTTGACTGTTTATTGCGCTTTTGTCAACCCTGTCTGTGGGACGCACTTTCTCAGATAAACATGAATATTTACCGGCAAGATTATTAAAGAATATTACTTTGAAATACGTAAATACTTAGACAAACAAGTCGGTAGCAGTTTTTCGTCCCTCTGCATCTGTGTTTGAGCGCTTGCAACAAGCCCTTTTATAACAAGGTACACTTAAAATAGAAATACATGGATAACACGTTTACTGATTTTGCAGCAAATCAGATGCTATCATCCTCTACAAGATCGAAGGACTGATTGTGGATTAAATTCTGGCATGGAATGAGTATTATGAGGCACTGACTTGATTGAATTTACCTAATTGAATAAGTCGTAACATTGGCCTTCTTTTGCGCACTTAAACTAAGTTCTATTTTAAACTAAGCTGATAGTTGTTACATAAATTTAGAGCGCATAAAAAGAATCGCTGTATAGTTTTCTGCCCAGAGCAAATGGATTTATTTGGACAAAGTAATTTTTTTTCTCATTGTTTTCCTTGTAGAAAATTATAGTACATTTAGGTATTTATGTAGGTATTGGTCTTTCTATTAGGGATAAAGAACTTTTATTGAGAAAATAAATCGGGAAAATCAATGCAATGACTGGCTAGCAAATTTCTTGCATTAAGTGTGTAGAAATAAATTCGTAAATGAGGATGAAGACCATTCGACTCACCTAACTTTTTACCACGTTTTCTAGCAATGCCGGAATGTTGGCCTCTTAGTCTTCTACTGTAGCTTGTTTATCAGCGTACACGAGTGACTTTAAATACCGCTACGGTAGTTCCATTTCTTGATTTGATTCGTTCATCAAATTTTGTTCCCAAACGATAGTGTGGCCCGCTGTATGATGAATCAAGAAATCGTGATTCGTTTCCCTGCAGCTCTTGCCTTTGTCGACAACTTTGGCTACATCTCAACAGTATTGGCAGGATTTTGCTCACAAAAAGTGGCAATTTTTCTTGTTACCATAACAAATGAGCCAGAAAAGAGCCTCATCACTGAAGATGATTCGATGGTAAAAGTTCGGTTAGTTCTAAGCATATTTACCCAGAGTATGCAGTCCCAAAACGGGCACATGAACAATAACGAGCACCATTAATAGTTGGAAAAGTCAGCTCGTCTAAACTTTGTTTGCCAAATTATTCTTACAAAACGAAGATTTAAAGCTTGTATCCCAGTGGTCCTAGAGAATTCATTTTAAATTAAATTCAAAGAAAAGTCAAGCAATTGTGATTTTTCTTGAAGTTTTTGAAACGGCGTATTATCCTAAAATTAAAATTGATGTTGCTGAAGTATCCTATTGTCATACGGTTAAGAATTTTGGTATGATTTTCAACCAAAGACTTACCTGGACGGAACACGTTGCGTACTCTGAAGTACAAGTGGTGGGTTACTCACTCTCTGTTTTAGGTAAGATGCCATCCATAGAAAATTAAAACGATGTTGATAAAATGACTTTTACTATAAGTATGTATGCCCAGCCTGTTTTTTGTAATCTTGGAAGTTCATGTAGGAGGTAAATTGATGTTGCGTTTAATAATGCTGTGCGATTTGCTTACAATCTGCGCAGGTTTGACCACGTCTCTGAATAGGCCCTTAGAGTTTTTAATATGCCTTTCAAAAAATAATGGGGCTTAATGTTCTTTTGTGTTCGTTCGTTCTCAAAACTATGAAGATGTCCGACTACCTGTTTCAACAATCGGCTACAATTGGCTAAATCAAATCGAACTATGGCTAACATTTTTCCAAAATTTATTTATGAAGTAACACGCAAAAAATTCTCTGTCTATTCTTGACGGTTGTGGAACTCACTTATATTATTTAAATTTTTAATTTTTAACTTTGTAAATTTGTTAGATTTTTAAATTTTTAATTTTACATTTTGAGTTGAAAATTTTAATTTTTTGTATTATTCAATATTGCTTTTTGTTATAAAACTATAATTTTATTTTATTTGATTTTTGAATTTTTATATTTATATTTGGTTTATATGTCAAATTTATGGGGCAGGTTTCCAGTAAGGGAAATTCACTTGAAATTAATTTTTTTTGAGTGGAAATAAGCGCAAAAAGCTGAAAAAAAACAAAAATTGTTGAGAGGAAGTAAATAATGCTATAAAAAAATTGTTTGTTTCTTCGAAATTATGTCATAAATCCTGTTTCTCTTACTTCATATTGTAAACTGTGTGAAATAACAACAAATCGAGTGTTTTCAATCAACAAATAACAATAAAAACACGTTTTTTTCCAATTATTTTTTGTTAAATTCGCCGTACGCATGAAGAATTGATTTTTTTAACTCCTCAGTACATTAGATACTGTGCTTATTTCCTGCACTCAACTTTATAGTAGTGCATTTTATTTGGAAAGAATTCAAGTTGGGGGTAAATTAAACGACAGGTAGGTGAGCCGCTGAGGGATTTCAACTATCTTTCTGTAGTCAGTCCTCTTTTTCGTCGGTATGTCTTTTTCGCCAGCAGGCGCCTGTGTCACTTGACGTGGGAATTCACCTCTAAAATTAACGAATTTCCGGATTTATTCAAAAATTCACCCAATGACTTTTATTTTCATGTTAAGAAGGCAATTTTAAATAAAAAAAAAAAAATTTAACCATATTTTCACACAAAGAAACAATGTCTTTTACTAGGCAAAACCGAAGACTTAAAAAATATATTAAAAATAGAAAAAAAGTTTATTCTCAAAAATCTTAGAATAATCCATTTTATGCAAAAAAAAATAAAATACATTTTTTGAGAATTTCCCGTATTGGAAAACTACTAATTTTTTTTTTTTGATTTTAATGTGCATAAACTGTTGCATTTAGATATTTAAAAGAAAATGTCTTGTTATCTAACATGCATGAAATAAATCTAAATACGTAAATGAGGCTAATTTTCTGGGAAATGTTTTTCGTCATGTGTCAACTAATTCATTCCAGAATAGATACTTGAACAAAATTAAAAATCTTAAAACTGACAAACTCTGGTTTAAATTTTCCAAAAAGAGGCAAATTTTTTATGAACTATTTGAGCTTCAAAGCAACGTTCAAAATCATCCAAACAGGTTTGTATAGTCAAAATGTATCACTTTTAAACAATACCACTTCGTTTCAAATGTTTTTCAAACAGAAATACACCGTCAATTGTAGGCCCACCAGTTTCATTAGCAAACCGTGAAATGATTCTCCGTACAATTGCTTTGTGTATTTTTCAGCTTAGACTACGTCCTAGCCATGTACGACGTAACCCATTGGTTACGCACTACTGAGTCAACATGAAGTGAAGATAAACAAAGCCCCATGTTGGGTCACTTCCAATATAGTTTTATTTTTATTTCTCTCTTACGACGTAAACAAAACAAACAGCTTTCATTTGAAATGGATTTGTCAGCAAATATAACACAAATGGTAAGACCCCTATGCTCAACTTAAAGCTGATATAAGCACAATCCGCATTCCATTTATGGACGCAAAGTCGCAGTCATCATTTGTAAATTCATGTGGCAGCATTCGTCTTTTATGGCCGGCATGCTATCGCAGTAATTTATCTTTCATCTGACAACGATTTGCATTTTGTGTACCAATCGAGCGCGCAGCTGCCCAAGATACAATCGCCGCAACTCCAGTAGCCAGACCATAAAAATGGCGGGTGGGCAGCAAATCTCTGTGTGTTAGATCATCACATCGCACTGAAAACGAACGCCAGCACCGATCGACCGGTCAACCCGACACCAACAACAAAAACAAAGCAAACATAGCCAACAGGTAAAACAGTAACACTCTACAGGTAGCAGGTAACACACAAAAGCCGTTTGACCACCAAGAGATACAAAGATACACAGTGAATCCGCAGCCGCAGAGTCGACCGCAGCATCCACATCATCGAAGAGGTCCCGAAATGTGGGTGGGTCCATAATGAGAACCAGCAGAGCAATAAATCGAGGTACAAAAAGATCATCTCTGCGGTGGCTTTTCCGTGCATATCCGAATCAATAAGGGCGGTCGGTTTAATCGGATCCATATCATTCCGATAAATGAGTGAAAACAAATATTAAAAAACACACACATACATGGCTACGATTCAGAAAGTCAAATGGAATCGTGGAATCCAATTACGGCCCTCACAAGCACCAACCAGGCGTGACTAATCGTCGAGTGTTGAATTAACTTCCTCCCTAAGAAATAATCGCATTGACTGCGGAACTGAAGAGCGATACCACATCCAACCACCACCATCCTCACTGCAAACACCACCAATCGATTAAGGGGAAGCATTTCGATAAACTCAGCCAGCGCCGCAATGCTAGATAGTATAATAGATACCCACAACAACTTCTCACATCGATTGCATTGCAAAATCGTGATGTCAATATGAGGACGGTTTTAAACGAGCTAGGGACCACCGTCAACGTTTTATTGCGAAAATGGGGAAAAAAAAGAAGTAAAATGAGACCACGGTAAGTGTCAAAACAGGTGACACATGACAAATGGCTAGTGGACATGAAATTGGCGCAGGACTACTGACGTTTAGCAAGAGGGTAGGTTGTAAAGGAGTGTCGTCATGTAATCGGAATCAGATCATATCCGTATGAACTGCATGATTGTAAATCTTGTCAAAAGCGTTTTGACAGTTTCCTTGTGTTTGCTGTTACTTCGCCAAACGGCTGTGTTTCCCATGAAATATTGCCCTATATGGTTTGAAAGGTTCCTAAAGGGTTTTTAGGATTGCGTGTTAATTTTGCACAGCATAAATATTGGACGGAAATATTTAAACCAACACAATTTTATGATGCCATTCAACATTCAATGTTGATTTTATTATTTTAATGTAGGAACAGGGAAATCAGGATGACAAACGGTGTTCTGCAGGGTGAAACTTAAATGGGAGAGCGTATATATGCCAGTGAATTGAGCCCCTCAACATAAAACGTAGTTGAGCGTACTGAGAAATAAACAAAAAAAAAAATTGTACGAGTCTTTAACTTTAACTGCGAGTTTTCGAAAACTCTCTTCGGAAAGCTTTGAAACGTATTAAAAAAAAGACAATGGCGAACGGGTTTCAAACAATAAACAGAAAGCGCTCTTATTCCCAATTACATTTAAGAAAGAGCCGTTAAACGGATAGACTTAGACGGTTAAGCGAAATGGTTATAACCTCGTTTATGACAATTTTCTAACAAACATTTATTTAATATTATTAAATTATTAAATATTTAATTTTGACTCCCATTTAATGAGAAAATAGCGAAATATGCGATCAGTTTGTCGGCAAGGTTGTGATTTGCGATTCCTGCCGCCATCTATGAGATTTCTGGAATCATTCAAAACTGTAGAATAGAAAAAATGTTTAAAGTGCGTTCAAATCAAGCAAAAGCGATAAATGGAACACTGGTAAACTGTCGAAAAATCAATTGCAAATCTAACGCGTCCTTACCGTCTTGATTGAATTCCCGAAGCGTTTGAGCTTGGGAGAGTTTTTCGAGCGCTCTTTAGGTTGCTTTTGACCGGAAAAACGTGCAAATAGGCGGAAAAGTTCCTAGAACGAAAATAGTTGAAAAGAGGTACGTTATAAGGTGTTTTTGACCATTCCGTCCAGAGTTTTCAGACTCCACCAATTATTGAAAAAATAGAAATTACAAAATATAATTTGCAAGCATCACCTGTGATTGCTGTCTCTCACAAAACCAAACACTGCTGGCAACGGCAACACTACCCCGATGTAGCAGCGTACCGCTGTGCACACAAAAGTGAGTGAGCAAGGCGTCCACAAAATCAGCGTCCAATCCATCCGAGCGAACAAAAGAAAAAGTCGTTTTTTTTCTACATACAATTTTTTTTATGCTCTGCGCCTTCTTGGGGAACTACAATAGTTTTCAATGCCGAGAACCAAAAAAAAAAATTTTGAAAAATATATCATGACCTTTTTTTTATTTTGAAAATATACCCTTCGAATTTGCACTTTTTGCCGGAATCGCCCATATACCAACTGTGATAATCAGAGTCTTTTCGAACCCCCAATATGGTTCCTTCTGATAAATATACGAATTAAATATTCCACATTCATATTCAAAAAAAAAAAAATAAATAAAGCATATTTCAAAAACTAGCGATAAATTAAAGCGCTGATAGCTGAAAAATCAAAAATGTTGGAAATCGCCGTTTTGCTCTCTTGTTGGAGCTTTGCTCGATCATCGAGCAAGGCTGCACTCTGCGTGCTATCCTTTGACTACACGTGCTTAGTTTGCTCACTCTCCGCTCCGTTCTTTGTTCACATTCAGTCGCACATTATAATGAACATTGCGCAGAGCGAGCAGGAGAAAGGATTAAAATATTGTCAAGTGTTTGGATAATTTTTTGTATGTATTTGGATTTTTCAATGTGTGGGGGTTTCTGTGTTAACGCTGTCAGTATTTTTTGTGGCTTCACAGCAGAACTTATGACAATATCTTCAAAAATTATTACTATTGACGATACAAACTTAGAACTTCAGCATGATCTTAGAATCTGACTGAGTTAATAACTATAGTACGGCCGAGAATTGATTCAAAAAATTAGAAAAAAGCCGAGCCTAACTCTAAAATTCGAACCTTGGATCTATCAACTGATCCAAAATAGGGCAAGCGCGTCATCACTCGAGTCTCTCAGCCGATTCTTGCACAAATAATTAACCCCTGGCGTTTAACAACTTAATTGTTGTCCCAACGAGGAGAATTTTAAATGTCAAGATTTAGATATACTTTCATTCACATCTGCTGTTTACATTTTTTCCTTATTTAAGATTTGCATAGACAGTAAGTGTATTCTTAAACAAAAAATGTATTTGAATATGCTCACTCAATTTTATGCCCCTCATTTGTATTCCAAGAACACATATTGAGAATATGCATCTTCCTTCCGACCAACAATAAGACTACAAACGCAAAAGTCGAAGCGAATTGAAAATAAAATTCTTTGCAAAATCCACTCCAGTGTCAAAACTTTGAAGCAAAGAAAACAAAAAAAAATTGTCAAATGCCACTCTGAAAAAGTTCTTGAGTTGGTTTTTATTAAATTTTGTCAGAGCTCCTTCTGGCAACCAAGCTACGAGTACTAACGACTTTTGACATTTCACTCTTTTCATTTTAGCCATCCCCGGGAGTTGAGCTCAAGAGACTCAAACTACCACAAGGTTTTCTTTGTTTTTGCGGTTGCAACAGTGCTTGTTCATCCCCCCCGAAAAACCTTTTCTAGCCGCAAACTTTTCGATTGCGAAAACTTTTCACTTCGTTTCGCCTTCTCTGAGGGTAGTGAGCTGGAAAAAGTTTTTCCTCTGTTTGTTTCTTATTTGATTTGATTTCGGTCCACCCTCTTAACACATGTGTAAAAGGGGATAAAATGTTACCAACCAGCATGGCAGAAAGGGTTGTACTTCCCCCACGATTACATTAATCTTCAGCCTCAAAGTGGCACCGCGCTTGGATTAAAATTAAATGGAAATCTTTTGCTGATATTTTAGAGAAAAATGCAAATTAATGCTAAATAAAAATAGAACCAAATCTTCGTCGTCGCAGTCGGTAGGATTCGAACCTACGCTCCCAGAGGGAATCTGATTTCTAGTCAGACGCCTTAACCGCTCGGCCACGACTGCTTGTGCAAAATGTTGGCGAAATTTTTATGGAATGACTGTGGCGTGTGCAGATGAAAGTATCTACAACAGAAAACTAGGTATCGAAAGTTATAATTGCCAGATGGATTAAAAATAGCCAAGCACAAACATAAACATTTCAATTGAGACACAAATTTTGTTTGGCATCAGCAAACAGGCAGGGAATGCTTGACACATTCATTGGGCGGATGGGGTAGAATTCAAGGAACTTAAAGTTTTTTCTACAAAGTTGTCGGAGATGGTTCAAAAAATTGTTTTTTTTAGTAATTCAATGTGTTGAAGATTGAACTTATGCTGATGCTCTTAGCTGAACAGAATTCTCGAACAATGTCTTTCAACGCAACCGATATTTACATCTTAAAATTCGATTAAGAATGAATATGTTATTTTATAAGTTATAAGCGGACCCGACAGACCTTTTCATGTCCAAATTTTTGATGAACTACATAAAAGCTAAGTGACGTTTGACATTGAGTTTAACACTTAACTTTCGATAAGCCGTTTAAACATTGCGTAAATTTTATAGAGCTACGACGTTAGTAAAACCATCTTAGGACTAGCTCCAACACGCACATAAAAATGCATCAAAATCGATCCAGTCATTTAGGAGGAATACAGTGACATACACACAACTTTAAAACACGTCCTAGAAAACTGACTTAACCTATGTTACGTATTTTATGTTCTGTGTAGTTTAATGTTTTAATTAACTTCACTTAGGAAACTTGAAATATCTTAAAATATTTACACTTAAATTGCACCAAAACTTTATAACTTGCCTTTATAACATACTGCCTTTCGAGGGCCGACACAGCCCTACCAAGCAACATTACAGAAACGAGCCCGTTTTGCTTAATTATTGTCGAAAAACAGATGCAATTGTGTTACAAAGACGGGCTCTCGCTCAACGTCGGGACAAGATTAAAGGAAAAGACTGGGGTTTTCGAGAGACGAAAACGTCTTCGGGCTTGTCTCCACTTATATAGAATTCCAGAGTTTGAGTACAAAAAAATTCTATACCAATGACATGCACCACGAGACTGTGCGCCTTACCGGTCTTATTCCCCCTGAAGCTCCTCTGTCTTGATTGAAAAGGTCTGGTCCAGGAAAGATTAAGGGTGCCGTTAATCTTCCATCTTGGTCTAAAAGCTGTGGATGGGCGAGTCAACTACGACCAAGACGTCGCAAGTAGCTCACCGGAGACTCTTCGGTATAGAACGGCGGTTTCAGATCGCGACAGAGCTCATGTGGAAGGGCAACATCGACACTTTTGATGGCTGGACGGAGAATGACCTCTGTCGTATTTGAATGTTAATATTGAGTGCCCATAAGGCAAATTGGAAAGTATCTCCTGTTAGCCGTGACCGGCTTATATATTTTTTAAGGTAGTGTAAGGAGTTTTAAATGTTATTTTAAGGCAGGTTAAGATTTTAGGTTTTAGAATAGTTTTCAATTTGGTATTAGGTTAAGTTTAACAAAACATAAAAAGTTCAGATACTAAGTTTTTCGTATAAACAGTAAAATTTTTCATAGTTTTATAGTTAGTTAGTTTGTAAATAGTTAAGTTAATTAAACTAGATTTAAGCGTTTTTGTCTAGCATGTAAATAAATAAATAATAAATAATAAATAAATAAATAAATAAATAAAAATAAAATAAATAAAAATGCTTTTAAATGAAATGAATGAAATAATGGGCTCTCGCTGAAAACAAGCCTCTGTGCTGTTGAAAACCGGTTCGTCGTCCATTTGCTAAGGGATCTAATCAAGGAACATCATTTTCATTGAGAGCTTGGATGATTTACATTTTGAATGGGCAAAGAACAATATTTTTTTTTTCAAAATGATGTGCAATGTGAAATCTTTATTCCAATACAAGTCGCAATCTTCATTGCGTGTACGTTCGCGTCCCAACTTGATGGACTTTCCGAAGCGTTTACGATAAGCAAGCTATACCAACCATTGTCTTCGAAGCAAAATCACGCACGTCGAACAATTACCCCTCATTCATCTCAATATTACGAGCAATTATAACATTAATTGTCGTCTTGACGTCCTCTATACAGGTATTTGAGTGGAAGAAGTTTAACCGCTTGGAAATAAGGCAGTAATGATTGATGTCTTCCCTTTAATGATTTTTGCCTAGTAACCCTTTTTTGCGTATATATTTTCGGTTCAATGGTGATATAAGAACGCATTGAGATCTGGTGCGTTTGCAAGTTTCCAAGCTTATAAGACTCAAGGTGAATGTAAGCAAACTGAAGAATAAACAACATCGACTCATAGGTCAAAACATCACAATATAGATACAAGTATACCCTTAACGAAATCAAGAATTCGAGTAGCGACACCAGCGCAATTGAATAATAAAGCCCTTTCTCGAAAAGCCGCGATAAACAAGACCCTTATGATCCCAGTCGAGCCATAGGACTACACAAGTGGAAAGTCACCCCAACAAACTAATTGTACATATACGCAATTGGAGCAGCTATCTAAGGAACGAGCTGGCTGAAGGGAGTTAAATATATTCAGATTATCTATCGACTTTCGGCCATCAAAGTAGAAATAATTAAGGAAATGTTTTTGGTTTGAAACGAATAATGCGATCCAACAAAAGCGGAGCATATTGAAATATTCAAGCTACGTATATGGAACTAGTTTTCATAACTAGTGAAGTTAGCTAAAAGATATCTGAATCATGTTTTTAACTGGAGTGGCCTGAGCTTTCGCAGTTCTATTTTCTGTCTTCAGTTTTGTTTCTGACATTGTCTTTGATTTTTGCCTTTGGTTTTGTGCAAACTGCTATAAACAAAAAAAAGGTTTATCTTAATTTGATTTTGCAAATGTACAAATTAGCAAATGTTATTGACAAAAAACAATAACGATTGACAATTGAGTAAATATTTAAGGAAGAGAAGTGTTCCAAAAACAGACCCTACAGGACGTTAAGATCAATGAAAATACGTCGCTTTTCTTCAAATTAAACTTTAGTTATACTTATTTTAATTTTACCTCAATACTTGACTTGCACCCACTGCTGCAGTCGCCGAGAGGAAAAATTAAAAGAAGACTTTTCGAACCGGTTCTTCTGTTTTTTTTCAGTTTCAATGAATTTTTTGCCAAACTATATGAATTTCTTTAAAACTAGATGAAAACGCTTTAACAAGTTTATTTATCGTTAATTCTTAACTAACTTACTGTCCCGCGAGGACACGGGCGATCTAAATTAAACCTAGTACATATGATATATCTTTCGACGTAAACTAGTTTTTTGTTTTTATTTAGTTCTTAAAATTAACAGCAAATTATGTACTTGGAAAAAACGTAACGAAAAAAATTATTTACCGAACTTTTATTTTTTCTTTCATAAAAAAACTGTCTTAAAATACCTTAATTAACCAAAATTTTGACAGAACTACGTTTATAAAATTGGAACTGATGAAATATATATGAAAAAAATATATATCTACATACAGCCATGGACACATAAATAGCACAAACCTACTTACCAAAATGAAAGAGTCATTTAATCAAATAGTACTTCAAAAATAATCATAAACTTAATTTTATTTGAAAATGCTGTTAATAATGAATTTTATTAAGAAGAAAATTTTGTGTTACTGTACATTAAAAAAAAGCAGAAATTCGGCTACAAAATTGGATATATGAAAGAAAAATAAGTAAAATTCAAAATATTATTTCAAATGTTTCTGTTTCACCTTTTTCCTTTTTAGTACTTTGTACTAAAGCCAGAAGTTTCGATTACTGTCAAACATCTTCGACCCATATTTTCAACAAGTCTCTGACACCTTTCTCTTGGGATAGAATACCAAGCTTCTGTTATGCCATCCCAAAGTTCGTCCTTATTTTTAAAATTTTGCTGGCCAATTTTTTCCTTAACATCATTCCACAAATTTTCAAGTGGGTTAAGGTCGACACTCTCTCCAAAACATGAATTTTTTCTTTCGAAAACCAATCTTTCAAGAATATCTAATTAACTGGCATAAACTCGAAAGTATAGGGCTCCATCGTATTTTTTCAATATATCCAAATATTGAAATTTGTCCATTTTTCCTTCTATTTTAATAATACGCCCTACTCTATGCCAGGAAAAAGCACCCCAGATCGTAACACTGCCGCCACCATGTTGAATCGTCTGGGATTCAGAGTTTGGCGTTTGGGAAGGTGTATAATTGTTCTGCATCTGGTCCAATTCTATTCACTTTGGTTTCATCACTCCAAATTACCCGTTTCAATTCGAAATTCAGGCGTTTTTGAATATTTTTTTTTGACAGGAGTGGCTTTATCGTACTTACACGTCCAAATAGCTGAGCCTCGTTTATTCTCCTTCGGACTAATCGGCTCGATACGTCAACACTAAATTCTTCTTTTATTTCATTTCCAATTTGTCGAGATGACTTCTTGCATTTTCGGACAATGGCTCTATAAACTGAAGCGGTCATTTTCGTTGGTTTCGGTTTTCTTTTTTTGTTTTCATTTAAATGAACCACGTCTTTCTCCACTAATTTAATGGCATTATAGACCATTTTCCTCGAACTGCCTATTATTCAGCGATTACAGCTGGCTTTTTACCGTCTTTGTACAGCTTGTATATAATTTTACTTTTTTCTAGAGTACAATGTACACCTCTTCCCATTTCAGTAAATAATGAACTGACGAAATAATTATCACAAGTTAGAAAGAAATGAAACACTTAAATAATTTGCGGAGAAATTGTAAATACGACTTGTGCTATTTTTATGTCCAACCAAAATTACCGAAATTTTGTTTCTATTTTTATTTTTTTATTTTAACGGAAAATCTTCAACAGAGCTAACAATTATTTCCAGGAAGTGCTTTTTATAATGGGTTTAAATTGTTTCTTCATAAACATAAGCCATTTTTGAGTAAATTCTATTCCCGGAGAAGAAGATGCAGATACGCCACTTCGTGTTTGGAACGACGATATCTAAATCTACTATATGTAAGAAGGCCAAGGCTCTTCTGAAAGAAAAGAGGCAAACTTTGTGTCGGTAGGTAGGTAGGTAGTTCGTCGTGGAAGGCATTAACAAAGGAGTTCCCTTCGAATTATTTGGCAGCCACTAAATTTGCTGGGGCTGCTTTCGTCGCGGACGGTTTCTGCCCTGCTGAAACGGAGAATCTGATGACATCAAGAGGAATAAGTGCCTATAATATTATTACGCCGAGCGGCATTGCTTAGAAATTGAGACCGTTTTCTAGGCAAACAAAACCTTTATTTTTAAAGATTTTGAGAGCCTCAATAAATTGCTCAAATCACTGCTTATAAATATTAGTTTGTTGAAATTTACATCTAAAGAATTGATATTTAATTTATTTTATTATTTGAGCTTTTGCCCAACAAGCTGTAAAGTATTTGACATAGTTTTCTTACTTTCCACCAAACCTCTTAATCATTTAAAATTAAATCACACACTTAGCTATAAACTTGGCTCGTACTGTTTTATAATTCGTTTTTTTCTTTAAAATTTTCATATCCATATGCAAACAAAAGGCTACATGAGCGCTCTGTTGCATATAAGTCTTTTTTTATGTATTACTGCAACAATTGTAGCCAAAAAAAATGTTCTCATCGAACTGAAAAAGGCTCAGAATCACTTCGATCTGTGAACCTAAGCTAAAACAGTCGTTTGAACTAACTAACTTTGTGGATGTGAATGTGTTGACTTTCAGAAATTCTATAAAATTATGAACTTGGGAAAGTTAATTTTTAAACATTTTTCACATTATTTATTGTAACTATAACTTTATGACCACTTAACGATTATTTTATACAATTTTGCACAGTTTCTAATGATATGCTTCAGAAAAATGTCCATTATCGAAATGTTTGTTAAAATTAACTATAAATTATATCCAAATAAAAAAGGGTAATAAAAGTAGACGAAAAAACACGTTAAAATCAATGTCAGCGAACAGAAAGCAGGTAGACTCTGCCTAAGGCTGACATAATTCGCAGCAGGGTGCAAACTCATAAAATTTTATTTTAATAAACATATTTCATCTCAAGGCATCAAGATCAACAAACTATAGCTTAATTTGCTTACGTTCGGGTAACCGCATGATACTCATCTAGGGTTCCTGGTGACAAAAAGATTTGAACTTTTAATATCGATTACGACCGCTATCACGTTACGGAGTTAAGACGAGTTGTTGTTTTCTTGTAGGTGGTTCTTAGACATGACGAAAAAGCTTAACCAAAATTGAAAATTATGTAGTTCATTACATTCGCTAATAACCAGGAACTGGAAGGTCGCAAGTCTTCACAAAATTCGGTTTAATTGCAGCGCATAACTTCAGTGTTAAAATATCCATCTTCTGACGAAGTTCCCCTTTTTCCAATGGCCTAACAAAGGAACTGAACTATTGGAAAGTCTTAATACATAAAGAACAAAAGATAGGATCTCCACAAAATGAACCTGCTGCTATTAGTTGATGAAATCACAACGATAAAGAAGTCCAATGCTTAAATTTATCGTATTGCTTCAAAGTGAGCGAGTTCGCTGACGATATTGCCGTTGTACGATCGGACACAGTTTTATCTATGCTCTATCACTACCGTATGAGTATGCCTCCAAACGTGAGCCAGGCATAAATCTTGCAAAAGTCAATATTTTGCTCTTCACCAATCATTACCAATTTTCATAATCCCAAAGTTGAACGAGATTGAATTCAATCCTTGAAGGAGCGGCTTAACAGCTTGGCTTCATCATGGACTCCAAATTGATCTGGAAAGATAATATCGGAACTGGAGCTGGTGTTTTCTGAAAAAAAAATTCTTATCGAGTTATCGAGGATCGGAGACGGTTACAGCGTTATTGGATCATCCCAACTATCTTGTAGGCATTCATTTTGTGTGAACTTTGAGTAAAATCCAAAATGAAAAAGCTGACGACGTGTTTAAGGTTGAGAAGATTCATGCACCTTTATTTTTATTTACTAGAAGCTTCCGGAGCCAATCTTTATAAGGGCATAATGGGCCCAGACACAAACTAAGTGACCAACCAGTCAAAAACGTGTGCTAAGCTAGTTTCAGCACCTATACCAATTAGAAGTGACCGCAGGCGACCAAATTTGTCCTGGTGAAGTTAAGTTTTATTATTAGGCCGTCTTCAGGTTGGCTTCCAAGCCAAGATATACGAATTTTTGACTCTCATACTTTATTTGTTTTCCAAAAAATATAAAGCGACAAAAACACGAGCTTTATTTTGCTCTCTATTCAAGATTTGTTGAAATTTTAGGTAATGATTTGAAATGTGGGACATAGCCATGGCAAACCAGCCAAGATCAAGAGATGGTGCATTAGTTCTCAAAGCAACTCTCTATCTTTTTTTCAACTAGTGTTATTTCTCAACAAATATCTATCTCGCATGGTTTAATAAAAAAAAAAAATTGTCCGTCGAGTTGCTAGTCACAACGCTCCAATGAATAGGCTTAGTTTACTTGTCCTAAACAAATTATAATACTAATTAGAGTATTTTATGTATTAGCACGATTCAAACATTATAACAAAACCGCATTTACATTTTGCTCTGAGGGCTCCATAAAATCCAAATCGCCGAACACCATCTCCCATGGAGTTAAGTGTTACCTCAACTCATACGATTTAGAAACAAAAAATGCAAATTACAGTCATTCCCATTCCAGTGGAATTATATACCCGTGCGCTGCTGCCCACTTTCAATACCATTTAATAATTATATTCCATAATAGATGAACTTGTAGTGAAGTGTGGCCCGATAATCGCGACCGATATAGCCGCAAACACCACCCAACAACGTTTTGTAGCATCTAAAAACTATAGAACAATGACTTCATTGGATCGGCTATTAATGGTTTTTTGGTGATGAGGCCGGCGCGACGACGACGACCTCTAACTCGAGCACAGGTATTTATTGGCCCGACGAATACGGCATCTTATTACTAATTTCATAAACAAATCGAATGGTTTTAGTTCCGTAATAATATCGGGTGTTAAATAAAGATAAAAGAGGGTAAACATGTTTCTTTATTCGTTTCAGTTGGGTTTTTGTTTGTTGAGAACACAGTGGAATCTGGTATGTGCCTCGAGCGATATTCTATACTGGCAGTTCTATTGGATTACCTTCCTTATCTCAAGTTTTTTTTTTTTTTTGAATTTTTGAAGAATTGTAGGTTCGGTAGTCATGACGCATTCAAAATATAAAAAAGTAATCAGTTGGTGGCAAGGTTGTGACCATACTCGAGTAACCACTTGAAAGTCACTCCTTGTGAGTGTGTTTCTATTGTTGGGACTTGATTGACAAATGATTGCTCTTTGTGATTGAATGTGGGCCGATGATAAATTTGATTTTCAATCTATGTTTATTCAAGGCAATGAAAATCAACAAATTTACAAATACAATCTATCCTATCTTTGGCAAATGTAAACAATGACGACGACAGCAGCTTTTGTTAGTTCGAGAGATCGTATTGTGATGATTAGCATACAAGGTGTGAGAGACAAACTGCTGTGGAGTACGTTAAGCCACGCTTTTGAACCGTGTTCTTGTGTAAAAGTGCCTAGAGGTTATTGTCCTGTTTGAAAGCCATCATAAGAATTTCAATGGAATGAAAAGTAAGTAAAGTAGTAAATTTTGCTAAAGAATTTCCCGTTTAGCAATGAAGCTTTCAGCATAAACCACGACTGACTTTAAATCTGGTTAAAAAATTTTGCGTCCAAATGAAAGGCTTTTTCTTTAAAGCCTTCGTTCATAGTTTGTCCTGTCCAAAATTTGGCGGAAGGAATTGTTGCCTAACCATGAGGATATATGTATATTAAGCTTACTCAGACAGTACTGAAGCAATTGAAGCTAAGAAAGTTAAAAGCAAACTAAATAAACTAGTAACAGTAAACTACGTGGAAACCGGAGCTAGAAGGTCTAACGGGAAACGAAAAAGCTGACGAATTGGGTACGAAAGGAGCAGGAAAACGATACCAAAATCTTGTAAGGGCAATAGTCGTCCCGCTGACAGCCATTAAAAGAGCTTTAAACCAGGAATTAAGAAATAACTGGGTCAACCTAACAATCAACAGAACGGTAAAATCTGTAAAAGATAAACTGACTAATGAGGAAGCAAAATGTTACCAGACCTTTCGCACCTCAAAGTTATAGAGACCGGTGAGATCATGTATTTCGCAAAACGCTTCATAAAAATCCCTCAGCACTAAAACCTGAGAGAAAGTCACTTCAAAATATATTTTGACCAAAGGCCAAACGTAGGTGAATTTATGGCCAGTTTCAATGTAAATGATAGAAGTCTTTTCACCTTTTATTTATAGCTAGGTGAGTTTTCTGGCAACTTCTGGGACTTTTCAGCGGCCGGAATGTGTGGAAACCAAACATTTATTAAAAAATTTAACTACTTCGCAGGAGTTTATTAAATTTGTAAAAGCTTGACAAGATTCGGCCAGCGGCACTGTTTTTACATTGAGTAAAGTTTTTTGACACGTCTTGCCGTGAATAGCAGGATTTTTTTCTTTCGCTATTCAGATTTTCGAAAGTTAATTCCTAAGTATAACCGGGTTTTATGTTAAAGTGAGTGTTTTTTATATAATTTGTGATGGATTAAAAAATTTATCGTATTCGGAAAGTTTTTTTTTTGGTCTTAAAGAATCATTTCTTTCATGCGGCGCATCCGTTGTAATCAATAACTTTATTAAGTTTCTCGATGAATGTTATATTTATTATAACAGAAAGTTGAATAGTCTGTTATTTTAAGTGCTTCTTTTTTTTCCGCGAAACTTTCACTTTGTTCCAGCGTAAGTGGAGAGTTGTGTGATAAGAGATCACATCATTCCTTGACTTTGATGGAGTTTTTACTTATTCTTCTTGCAACAGCCAGATTTCTCGATGAAAAGAACTCAACCCGAAATTTATCCCAAGTATTTGTGTTTCTAGACAAAAGATCTCTTTTGGGAAACTTCGCACATTTTGATTAGAAATGACTTCAAAAATCTTTCTATACAAATCAAGATAAAAAGTTAAAAGAAGTTTTTGAGGAGGACACAACTCAATTAACAATTTAAGTTTTCAAAATCGGAACTACTCGTATTAATGTAAAATTCGGTATATCTCAACTCAACTGACATTCACTATGGCAAAGAAAACACTAAACCAAAAATAAACCAATCGCATGTAGCATGGAATGTGAATATTTGGAAAGTTGCCGTACTTAAATCAGAGTGAACATTTCGAAGTTCACGAAATACATCAACGTATGATATGTCGTAAACAGTACTGCCAATATTTAATGAAAGACCACTGGAGATACTAGTACGTATCAATAGTCTATGTTTTTTCAAGATCCCCAATGAGGTCATCGCTCAATAGAATAGTGCAAACCGAAGATAAAGATGTAAAGTGTAAATATGCTGTTTAAATGTTTTCTATGCTCACATCAACTTTTTCTTCAGTTGATGGGAGAACTATGATATTTCATCGGATACGCTTTGGGTTTCTTCACACTCTATCACCCTCTCTTGATCATCGTCATCCACAATTCTCTGCGGATTCGTGGGAATATTTCCTTTGCAACGATGAGGAAAATGGGTACCTGTCTGTAAGCCTGCCGCAAGGCTTTTGTTCACCTACTTAACTTAAAACTGACTTTTAGCTATTCATAGCCATCTTAAAGTCGAATAAAAGCTCCAAATTTAAATTGAGCCAAACGTCATTTTAAAAATATAATGTCGACTCTAAGCGATTGTCAGGTTTGATTTTTAAAAGTTGTTTTTGTATTCTGCGAAAGTTGTTTTCAGAATTGTAAAATAAGTTAAGTTGTTTTCAGAATTAAAAGATAAGCTTATTGTGATTAGAGTTAGCTTTTCGGTTTTGTTAAAAATTTTTAACTATAATAAAAGTGAGTAACAACCATAACCTAAGCCGAATACGCCTTTGCGTGTTTCGACCATAAAGTAAGAATGTTACGGAGGTTTGAAAATTTGAATCTGTCAAAACAATTATTGCATAATGAGCTCGTATAGCCCGAATTATTTAAGAAAAGTTAACAAAAAAAAAGAGAATTTTATCCGCGGTAAAGGTTCGACAAAATTACATTTAGGATCTTGAATTAAATGCTGGAAATCGAAAAATAGCAAACGCATCGTGAATTGCCGCTTCCAACAGATCTACAATTGCTGGTAGCTTCCGGAAGAAATGTCCGTCAGTGTGATGTTGGTAAGTTTCATTAACAAGGTTACTTTATTGGAAATTACTTCTAGACATTTGCATATTCAGGAGCCTTGCGCGGAATTTCCCAACCAACTGCAGGCAGAATTATCAAAATTATAGGTCCCGTGGTTCGAAGCACGACGCAGGCTACCCTTTTTCAAATATTTTGCTAACGCCAATCAGAAATCCCTCGACTCGGAAAGAAGAACTGTACAAAAATGCCCATACAGCAATAAGGAGCAAAATTGAATGCCTAAACGGGCAATTGAAATCTAAATTTCGTCCGATTTTAAAAAGATTACGCGAAGATTGAAACACTGCAAAGATCGTTATTACTGTTGTGGCAGTGCTGCACAACATTGCCAAGGAGCGAAACATTCCCTTTGTCGAATATGAAGAAGTACCCACTTCCAGCCAACAGCAATCAAATTCCGCTGGAAACATAAAACATAAACCCTCCTTAAGTTGCTTCATTCGCAAGAGGGGCAGTTGTTTGCGATGCTCCAGTTCTAAGGAATGAAGCTCAGACGCTCGAAAACGTTCCTCCTCAATATGGCATTGCCGCGCATCCATTACATCATTTTTGGAACCTTTGCTTTAGGAAATTGCCTAAATTTTGAAATATCACTTTGCCAGGATCTTAATGTGCTTGATTCGGGAGTGGTATCCCAAACAGCGGTGTCCACACTCCCAGTATTATTGGCACTAATAGCTGTGACAGTCTGTGGAATATTTGAAGGCGATTCAAAGGCAACGACAGCAGAACGAAAAGCGATTGAATCGGCAGAAGTCAACGGAAGATCCAATATGGTATGCCATCATCATAGCTTGGACAAGGGCATCAGAAGAGTTGACAACTGGAACCGTAACGCGATTTCCCGTAGCCGTTACTGCTCTTTTTACAACGGCAGCCGACTTTTTTGCGAACATTTTCATACGCACCAGCAGCACACATACTCTCGGAAATTGAGTCCCAGGCAGCTTTTTTTCTCCGAATCGTATTCATGTCATTGCCATTATTCTCGACCACTTCCAAATGCTGTTCCACAAATTGCCGCAGCATTACATTTTCCAAAGGCTCCCAGTTATGCATTCTCTCTCTTTCGTTTTATCTGAAATTATACACAGTCAATTCTAATACTTATATTTTTAAAAGAAACATCATCAATACTTTCAATTCTTTGTTTGAATCCATTTTTTTTTTTTCTGAATATTTGAAAATTCAAACAAAAACATCAAAGTGTACTAGATTTTCTGTGAAATATTTCGACGCATGGGTTTGTTCGAAAAAATCGCTTGCCAGATGATGTTACAAAGGCAAAAATGTGTCTATGAATAACGAAAAGTTGGGGCCGGCTTTTTGACTTATAGCTGGCTTATAACTAAAGTGGACTATAAGCACGAAGCACGTGTAATGGGATGACTTTAATTTGCTCCCATTGCGTTTTGTCTCCACCGCCTATTGTTATTTGAAACAACATAAAAGAAAGACTTGGCTTTTTAAATCAGTCAAAATATTGGAAGACATTTAAGAAGAAAACAGAATTTTTACTCATTTCCAAAAATCAAAGTATTATTTTTACTTGTGGACAGAATGTAGTAGCCAGAAACTTGTCGATAGAATATTAAAAAAAAATACGTTTTCTTATTCTTTTCAAATGTGGAAATTAGAGAAGCTGGGCCTCTGCACCGTCTGGAAAAGCACAAGCATCCTCAGAATCTCGCTTATTCAGATTCGAATGTCAACAAAATTTTGGTCATCCCGGAAGGAAACTCAACCTATCACAATTGTATTGCCGACAAGTTTATATTTTAAATATATAAATCAATATATCAATTTTTATTCATGACTTTTTTCACCGGCGCATACTTGGTATGATTATATTCTTAAATCTATCATATCGTCCAAGCGTCAGACGATACCATGAGCCTTCCTGGTATTTATTTTACAAATGCCAATGCCCATAAATGGACATCTTGCCTTGCTTCAAAAATTCTCCGTTTCGAACTCAAATCATCCCATTACCATTTGACTTAATCGCTTCAAATCTCCCACTGTGTTTTTTGTCGCACGAATCAGCCATTCGCTTTAACAGGGTAGACAGAAATCGCCTTTGTTTTCTCATAAAAATAAATTTTCTCTCTAGCTTGTTACACATTCCATCCCACGCTGATTTTGTTGGTTTGTCCCAGCTCTGAATTACTTCCGCTTTAAACAGTCCTCGTCAAACAAAGTGATTGTTTTTAAGTGGGCAGTCAAATGCAGTTTCGTCAATCTCGACGATTTCGACGGAGCCTCTGTTCATCAATACTTGTGGCATATCCCAGAGTTTATCGCCCGTGAACCACGTTTATACTCTAGCTGCACAACTGTCGTGCCAAGGCCATAAAAAGAAAAAAAACAGAAACAAAAAAAATATTTATCATTTTGGATTATCTTTAATAATTTCTATATTTTTACTATCGAAGGGCAGAAGAGTCGATGGTGAAGCCTCTACGATGTCGCATCAGGGGGAATATGTGGAACATGTATGTTTGGCGCCGATTCCTTTGGAGGCGTTCCTCCATTCGTTTACCTATTTCTCCATAGTGCAGAGAATGTTCTTCGTAGTTTACAAAATCCGACAAGCGTGGCAAGTACATAATATGTATGTTTGAATTTCCGAGAACTCCGTCATTATCTCGGATCGTGGATCCATCATTCGCACTAAACGATATGAAACATGTGCAATAAATTCAATTATCTTTTAATCCATTTCGACACATGGTCGCCTGCCTTCTTATTTGCTTATGTGTTTTCACTGAGCCAAACTGACTCATTACCCTAAATAGTTTATTGTACATTACACGTTCTTCAAAGTGCAAGCATTCGAATAGAGCACAGCTGAAATACTAAGTAATATAATAAAAATATATTGCATTGATTGATCTCTCATAGCGCACGAATGATGATCATGTTCCCAATCGTAGCATTTGAAATGTGACTACTGAATCGGGGTATGGATCTTTGTACATCGGTGTGATTCAGTGCGTGCTTCACTAGACCTGATGTGCTGAATATTGGTCTCACGTGTCAGCAAGTAGTTCACAGAATGAGATATCGCAGAAAACGTAAGCATTGTGATATCAATTAAAAGGACTGCCACTCGGAACAAAAGCATCGCAATTTGGAAGTGGGAGATCTTGAGCTTTAAGCATATTATTATGAATAGAATCATCATCCCTTAAAACCATTGAATGAAGCCAAGGCTCAAAACTTACATCAAAACTAGAAGAACAACGCATAATATTAAATCGCAAGAATGATCACGGGTTGGCAGCTCATGAAATCTTTTCAGAGTTGAACCGATCACCCTGAAACCAGTTATCAGTTACGACAAAAAGTCACATATCACCACGGTCCATTAGCAATACGAGGATCTTTGTTGTAATCTAAAAAAAAAAGTGAAGCTGGATACCAACCAACTGTTCGAAAGTCGATGGAGTTTAAAAATAATATTTTGGACAAAAAATTATAGTTTCCGATCGGCGCGACGGTGGCAGTCGGTGGATCCATTATAATCCGGAGAGTTCTTTCTTCCACAAGAGTCCTCTTCCGTATCGATAGAATAGTAAATAAGGAAAAGTATAGAAAAATATCAAAGAAGAACAAAATCTACGATTACCAGTTTTCAACCCAAAAGAGCTGCTTTTGGACGAACATAACAACATTGAAAAAAAGTAAGGAGATCAATGTCATTTGGTTTTTCAACAAAAAGAAGTGTCAATCAGTTTCATTTAGCGACAGTTTTTCAGAAGCAGTTTTTTAGTAAATTTTAATCCTGAGTTAGTTCAGCGTTCACCCAAAAAATTTGGTGAATTAACTCTGGAACAGATGTTTTTTGATATATACTGGAAAAGCAAGCGAAGAGGTTTATTTCATTTCTTTTTTTTACACGTTTTATTTAATTATTAAGAAAAATAAAAATACTTTTCTTATATTCAATTTCTGCTTCTTCGTCATTTTACAATTTTTATAAAACAAAAATATCAATTGCCAACTGAGCAGTCAGAATTGATAGATTTCGTTACTATTTTGACAACTTACTCTATAGTTGACATAAATTAGTTATTTTATTTGGTATAAATTAACAATTGGTCTGTTACCGCACATTTCAAGCACAGAGATTCGATATTTACGTTTCTCTATCTTACTACTAAAAAAAATTTTTGTTCTAATACAATCTTAATAATTCAATAAAAAAAACTCTTCTGAAAAAAAAATAACACAAAAATCTTCAATTTAATCCAAAAAAAAATTTAAAATATATTTATGTACATATTAATAATGAGTAGGCAAATAAAGGATTGATAACAAATACAAAACAAAAACCACTTTATGCAGATTACATATTTACTTAAAATGTAAATATATACATATATAGGTTGACATAAAAGTTTGTATACAAATATATGAACAGATGTACCAAACAAATGAATAAAGAATAAAAATGAACAAATGTTTTTACAAATAATAAATAAATAGTTCAACAAACAAAAAAAAATCATGTTGTCCGACTCGCAGCTCACGCATACAGCTATCTGAGTTAATGTATTCATACTTCATTTATGACTGATCTTCTTACAATTAGATACGTTAATATGAAGCCGCTCCAATCCAGGCCTTTTGTGTCCATAAACGATTTTAAAATTCTTAGAACATAATTTCTAAACTAGGAACGTTAAAATCATCAAACAATGCTTCACTTATATTTGTTTAGATTCATCTTGCCCATAAAATAATAAAAAAGTAGCGGCTTCATACCTTTGTGCCGTACTGCGTAAACCAAACAATCAAGCTCTTATTCTGCAATTTGTTCATATTAACAAGCGCGTAGAGCACATGAATTCCGTCCAAACTCCGTCACCGGTCCCCGGCCTGTTAAAACAAATATACATAATTACAAAATCATCAACAATAAGAAATAATAAATAAATTAGTAGATAAATAAATAAATATAAAAATAAACAAATAAATAAATTAATCCTAAATAACAAGAGTTTTAAATGAATACACACTTTGTATTTAAATAAATAAAATTAAAGATTTAAGTAAAAAAAAAAAAAAACGAACACATGAATTAACAAAGTATGAATAGCTTTAGTCACAGTTGAACACTTATTAATTGAATATTTAATAAGTGAGAGATAATTGATATAAGTATGTGGCCAATAAAGGGTACGTAATTCATTGATTGACCTTGAAAAACATCGAAAAACATCGAAAAACGCTGAGTTGCCGAAACAGTGCGAAATTTCGTACTCTTTTGAAGGAATTGTGTGGGACTGGTTCGCTTATTATAACCGAACATATTCCCGATCTCGACCTGCGCGTTCAACTGCTAATATTGCAGCAGTTTTCGAAAGCATGCGTGTATGCAAGAAGAGGAACCTCAAAAATCTAGTTTTTGAATCTGGTCAAGTCACTATTTGCTATTTGGATCAAACTAATAGCGCTATCATGTGCTCGACCAGTGAATAGTGATCTGTCATTAGCTCTGCTATCAAGGCACTTCACTGACAGCAGGCTGATGAACCAATCTTTCAAAAACATAACATTCTTGTAAACCAAATAATGATGAATAAAATTCCTGCGAATCAATCGAAAGCTAATTAGTTTACAACAAATTCCCCTTCCCATCTCGGACTCCAACCACGGAGCTATTGAACCCAAAATAAAGAACATCTGAATTTGAAACGACTACTAATGCTTTATAAGAGCATAGCCTCTTGAGAGCAAACAAATTTGGAAATATTGAAGCTCGGAATTTTATTGTCCGACTGGTGACAAAATTTCCAAAAAAAAATTAATATGCTTCGCCAAAATGGCACGCTCACAATATTTAACCGTGGTTTGATGAATAAACTGCGAGACGGGACTCATGAAAAACCATTGGGAGTTGATTTTTCCATAATGGGTTTATTTATACCTGTTAGAGTGAAAGTAGTACAACTTCTATACTCGGATATCGGAGCTAAGTGTTTTACTAAAAGCTTACGTTATAAATGTTACTCAATAAATACTCAGTCGTCTCTTGCCAACCGTGTGTTTCACTTGATCTCGTCCGATACCCTTTTGACATCACAATACTTTGGCTATGACGTATGCATTCCATCTCTCCAAGCTTTCCAAGCTTTAAATAGCCAGAAATTGTAGATTTGGACCTGGGCGAGCCATGGTTTCAGCAAGACGCAGGGTGCTCGATGCTTTGTTTTGGACAAATACGCAATTTTTATTAACTTAAACAACCTCTTTTTATATTCTTCGCGCTTGTAAAAAAATTACACGACAATATTTGGACATATTGCTTGTAAAAGCCGATCCCTTTGTGCCCTGATTTATTGGTAGTTTCTGTTATTCTCGTTTGTCACTTGATTTTAGTTAGCAGGAAAAAAAAATTAACTTTCCCCCTCATCTACACAGACACAATGACTGAGAAGTCGCGCCAACGGGTTCATGTGCGTACACAATTACAGGGTATACACCTCTCAATTACTCGCATAATGCACGATAATTACACTCAAATCGACCCCGACCCGAGCTCGAGTATTAGTAGCCAAAGCCAAGCCAAGCAATCGTAGTTGGTCGTCACGGTCCGGTTACATCTAGCTCTGTCCGCAGTATACGTATATGCATTCAACATACACTGACAAAGCAAAGAGTCAACGTTTAAGAAAGAACGGGAAAGACAGAGTTAATTACCTTCATTATAGGAATTTAATGAGCGACTTGAGCACACAGCACGGCACAGCAGCAAACAGCGAGCAGCTAACAGCTAACAGCCACCGTCATCGTCATCGTGGTCGCCCCGTCATTGTCGTGCCTCATGAATAATATCATGAGAGCGAGACACTCGAATCCCACAGATACGACGCGACGGTGAGTGTACATCAGATACACAATGTATCTGCTGAGAAGTGGGAAGTTTTCATGCATTCGTCCAAACAATCGATAGGCGTTTGAGATACGACGAGTACTGCTCTGCTCTGTTGAGTATGCATCTCCGAGTACTCGGTCTCGTGTATCTGGTGCATCAGCATCAGCGCCACATCTGTGGGAATGACTATGGGGAGCAACACCGACGATGACAAGTAGTTTTTTCGTTGCACGATTAATTGACGTTGCGCGGTGACATGATGAATGGCGACACAAAATTCAACTCTTGATCGTACACCGCGAGTTGCCTGCAACGACCGAGCAGGATCGAGTCCGAGATTTACGATCCCTGAATAAGCAATGCTTATTTATTTTTTTCCATGTCTTGTGAAGGGAATTAATATTCGCATATTAGACACTAAACTAATTAAGCGAAGCCTTCAGCTATTTATCGCTGTCTGACGTCCAATGTCCTCAATGAAATGGTAAATTTGCCTGTCGAGCAATTAGCCCGTTGAATAGTTGCCAAAAAAAAAACGAAATAAATAAACGTCGGAATGATTTGTACGTACGTTTATCCTTCTAGGAAGTGTCCTTCTCCTGTTCGATTTTTCAAATTCAAACACACACAAACGAGGAAGGGGGCCGGTTGACAGTAAGGCCAATAATGGGGCTGGGTGGTTATGAAATATTAATTAAGTGGTCATGTTGTGTCAATCGGTTTTATTGTGTTGGCCTTGTGCATTATTTACGTGGTGGCATTGTGTGCGGGGTTGCAGTATTTCTGACTCCATTGTTCAGGCTTATGGGGCGCCTTTTACAAAGGGGAAGAAGACCGCCACACAAAGCCGGTGCTGCAATGAAATTTAAATCCTCTTTTTGATGGGAATAGTGAACGTGTGCCTGCATATGCTGTGTGTTCCCGTATTCATATAGCTCTAGCTCTAACGACCGCACGAGTGAGATGTGAAATTATTGATCGCGACTCGGAAATGTTTAATAGAAGAAACATTTAATTGATACTTGATAAAGAGAATTTTGTTTTTTCTCGAAAAATAAACTCACGCGGAATTTCTATAAAATTCAGACTTTTATTTCCCCACGGGGCATGAATTGTTCTCATGGAAACTGGCTATCAGAAAGGTCATCGCAATGTTTTTCATAATATTGATTTTCATTTGAAAGCATTTTGATGATTTTAAAGTTCACTGCATCCGGTTTGAATGGCCAGATTTAAAGGTAAAGTAGAAACAAAGATATGCAAATCGAATGGATTCAGCAAACCATTTCATTTTTTTCAAATTAATCTTATTTAAGGTACAAAAAAGGGCAAAAATCCTGTGAGTTATATTGCATTGTTGTCAGTTCCCTTGGGTACCAAGGCCAAGTGTCATCCCAATTGTTTGCGGTTAACTTGTTCGCTCAAACGAAGGAGTTTGCAGGTATAGTTAAGTGCAGATTTCTGATGGACAAGAAACTTTTTCATGTCAATATTGCTCTTGAAGAATTGTCAATGACTACCCACATGAACTGGGAAACTCATCCTCATCTGTCCACTGACCCACACCGAGACCATTTGTAAAAGAAGAATAAGAAACCATTAAGCCAGGATAACAGATCATAGGTAAGGTTACAAAATTGTTTAAGAAAATTTTGCAACTTTCAGAAGCATAATGTCCAAATGTGTAAAATTTTTTTTTAGTATAAAATAACGTCAAACTTGAGAAAAATGTTCACACTGTCATGGCAACTGAGGTAAGCAGTAATTAAGTTTGTAGTTCCTTCCAATAACTACTTGACTTTTACGAAGTTATGACTACCCTTTACACAGAGCGAGTAGAAGGATCAGGCGAAGTCAAAATGTGTATCCTTTTGAAGATTATATGTGCTTGGTTTCGATTCCTGATCCAAAGATGGCATCCGGCTTGGGATAGAGAACTCGCAGTTTACGTTTTTTCATTCACGCAAAGTTCGCAGTATTTTATTTTAAATAAACTGATATAACTTTGTAGGTTGAAGCATAAATTGTTTATTATGTTTTACGGTTTTATGCATTCACAGTAGTGCAAATGGCATCACCCAGACCAGTTTTTTGTTACCTGTCTGAGATGCGCACATAGAACAATACAATAGTGGAACCACAATGCCGCGGATTCCAAAATTTGTATTAAATTACACTGTTATCGCAGAACGACTATCTCAGTGATAATTTGCCTAAAAAAAGGAAACAAAATCGGAGTTCAGATTTGTGTTTTTCGAATTCGATCATATCAGTGAGACTCAGTCATAAGCCTGAAAGCAAATACATAATTAGCACGCTTTTCGAAAATTCTAATATGTTTAGACAAAAACTGCTCCTGCGTCGAAGTCAGATGGAAAATTAACTTTGACCCGTTTAAGGCCCATCAGTCCTATAAAAGAAGGCGAAGATTCCAATTAATACAATATAACTTTTGTTACTTGAAACACCAATCGAAGGGTCTTTGATGTCAAAATCTGTGCGTAAGATTATCACCTGTGACAGTAGTTATTGAAACTACAGAAAATGAAACGTATTCGGAATTCGGCAATTTGGCATTCCTTTCTTTTGTAAATATAATTCTTCTGCAGGTTGATTACTTTTAGAACAAAGAGGCAGGTTCTGATTGCTGTGGTTTTTGTCTCTGCCCTATCTACATAATTGTGAGTTCATCTTTTTTTTACGTTCGGCGTATATTTCTGCCTACATTTCGTGCCCAAGAGCTCCAAAAGAGTTGTGTAAATAAATATTGATTCCGCCGGTGTTTCTTGTCAAATCATCATTCAAGATTCAAAGTTATGCCTTTCATTTACGAAAAGCAATAATGCACATTAGAGATTTATTTTCAAATGAAGGCCAGATACGCGAAAAAAATATTATTCATGTATTAAAAACTTATATTTTTGAAACTTCTGTTTCGGTCTGGGTTATGCAATCAATGAAATGAAAAGAGTTCTACGTAAAGAAACCTGAACAGTCTATTTCGCACATATTTTTGCCAACCATCTTTACATCATATACTATTAGTGTTGAGCAAACGATCGCAGTTTTGAAGTGTTTCTGTAAACAAATCCAAAATGCCATAAAAATTCACAAATTTGCTAACGCTAGTTAACAGGCCAAGAGAAACGTCGTACTCGCGCTACGAAGGTTCCTACAAACTTGAAGGAATGTACATATGTAGACCGTCCATCAACGAAATCGAGTTTTGAAGAGTTTTCCCGCCTTTATTTGTAGGTTATACCCATAAGGTTTTGACTCCGCTGCGAGTATCAATCATAAAACCTATTTTTCTAATTTTAAATTTCGCATACATAGCCTTCTTCTTTTCGGAAAATTTAAATATTTTTTTGTGTAATGATAGTTCAAATTTACGTTTTTTTTAAAACATTGCTTCATGCCAAATTTCATGATTCAATGTCAACGGGAAGAATCTTACAGGATTTAATTCCCCTTGGTAGTACCAAAAAATGTCGGAAAAGCAGCCATATCTTTTGAATTCGTCAATTTAGAAGCTTGATTTTTTAACAGATTATAAGGACCGCAGTCATCAGTATTAAGTAATTATTTCAACCTCCACGCTTTCCTGAGAAAATGAGTTGGTACAGACAGACGGGCAACAAAGTGATCCTAAAATCGTTTCGTTTTTGCTTTTGAGGAACGGAACCTTAAATTCACACGACTGCCCTATCGTGCTAATAAAATATGACTCAAAGATATTTATTCTAAATTATTAATTAATTCTTTTTCTAAATGATTTCGAAAGTTGCTTATTATTCGAAGTCATTATTCATAATTGTCTCAGAAAACCGGACAGAATAGATTTATGCAAAATTTCAATAATCTTGAATATAGGTAATAAATTTAACATACTTATCTCCATCTTTTTGAGAGATGGTACCGCCCTCAATATTTTAGCTTCCGCTTCATATATCACCTTCGGCTTTGTTAATAATCTTAAACAGCTTTCAGCTGAGCGTTAACAGCATGAGGAATTTAATTTATGTCTTTTGTCAGATCTGTCACATTATTTATCGTTAAAGCTTAATCGTAGCCTTGAGCATTTGCTGATTGAAACTAGTGTCTTAAAACTGTTGTAAACTTACAGAAACATGGAGTGTGCACAGCAGGGTGTAGGGCGACCGCACAGATTAAAATTGTATGGAAAACACTGCAAGAGATCCACAGATTGCATTTGTATGGTACTTGCTTAATTTGTTTGAGAAATAATTCATAAGCTTACTTCACTTGTAAAAACAAAATACGAACTCATATCGGCAGCAAAAAAAGGAATCAGAGTAATTTAAGTTTGATCGAAATTCCCAAATGTAAAAGCAAAATTCATGCTATACAGAAAACACCAGTTGCCAGTTGTTCTATATGGGGTCGAATGTTGGACAATCAGCGAAACAGCAAAATAGATTTAATGGTTCTTCAAAAGACGAACTTGAAATCGGATACACGGTAGATGTGGATCTTGTCCGGCAGCAAAAAATCGGTCGGCTAGACTTGGAGTGAAATACAGCAATCCAGATAAGTCTCTTCGAATTCCAGACACCAGACTCACGAAAATAGAAATAGCCGAATATCCGTTTCAAAGATCAAGCTTTGCCGGATGCCAGTAACGTTGTTCTAAACAAACGTGAAGAAGGAAGTGAAGGAACAATGGCCTTATAATACAATGATTAATTTAATTGGCTTGCAATCATTTCATCAGCTCTGTTTAATTTAAACGTTTTCTCTCCTTAATGGAAACTCGCTTTCTCGTTTCCATTGAACATATTTTCGATCCCACAACACCTTTTCGTTTCCTAACCTTGACAAAGGAAAATGTTAGAACCTCTTTGAAATGTAGGCCGAATATTCGCGCATAATAATAGGACGTTCCATACTTCTAACCGCACTATTAAAGAGCTTAATAGATAAAAAGAGTTTATGCAGCCCCTATGTTCTAAATATTCAATACATGTGCCTGTACCAAGCAAGAAAAACTCGACGTCGTCAGGCTTTTGAACCATCGGTAGATATCTGCATTGATATTCTTCTAAATGATCTCGAGGAACACTATCATCAGGTTCCCCGGCCAGAGAAACATCAAAGGCAATGGAAGGGCATACGTAATCACCAAAGAAAAGAATCGACACTGGGACCAGAACTTGTGAAAAGATCACTCCACACATCACAATACACGTGTTGAAAAAATATGTTGACATAGCAGCCCGAAAACACACAAACAGACCATGGATCTCAAGAGACAAGTGTGTTAATTCTCGCTGCCTGCGCCTACGCATGAAGACCTCGAGGTACTTGTTAGAGTTCCACTCAAGGATTTAATGAACTTCACAAAGAGCACAAAGTGGTTCTAATTAGCCTCTGGCAAGAATCGACTTTTATAATATGTGATGGGGAATCACAATTGATTTATCAGACGAGTTAATGTAAAACCTACACTATTGTGATTGACAAAAGTTTGACAGATGAAAAAAAGACAAAGCAGGGAATGAACTTTCTTCATGGTTCTTTTATTTTTTTTAAGGGGAGATACTGGTGCACTTAGGGCTTAAACGACTGAGGGCTGTAACATCGAGCAAGCAATTCATGCTACCAACGCCTGATATTGGGCGATCGAATGTTTTGAGCGGGAATTTCCGAAAACATATGAAAGACAAGAGAAATTTAGACGATGTACCAAATTCAAGGCGATCTTTACCCGGGATATGCATGTTATATTCTAATTTTTTGACATTTTTACGCTTTATAAAGGTTACCTGGATCTGATCGGGTAAAGTACTTGTTGTACTTATGTCTTAAAAAGGCTTCAGCATTTCGCTCTATTTTTGGCGCCGTCGAATACACGATAATTCCAACGAAAGTAGTCGTTTACACAAATGAAGAGAACTTAAAGCTTTTCGCCTCAAATCAAGGTAGAACCATTCACTGTGCCAGTCCACGCCGACCTGGGATTGAAAGGCATATCCATGAACGAAGTGGCCACACACACAAAAAAAGGCGTCGTGGGAATGAAATTTTTATTACGAGACGAACCATTTTTCTTTTAACCAGCAAGAAAACTTCTTGCACCCGTTGCAATATTTTTTTTTTCTTCAGCTCACGAGTACCACCTCCAGGAAAAATTTATGTTGTATGTTGCCTTCACCAGAAGAGGTCTTTCTCTCATCGCGGCAGTTGCAAAATAAGAATTTACCTCGAAGTCGGTATGGTTTAGTAACGCAACATTAATGTCCAGGCAGAAAATCATCTTTTTTCCTGAACCTATTTGACTGGGAATAAATATAATAACCATACAAAAATGTTTGTTATCGATGCATTTAAAAACGGTCTTAAGCAAAGAGAAATCTCAAAACAATTAAAAATGCATGTGTCGACAGTTTCCGGGCTTATTTCAAAACATCGTAAGAGTACATTCTGGCGGTGGTCCATGCCAAACGGATCATCGAACGCACAAAAGGATATCCAAACTGAACCAACAGGAAACATAAACTTCCTCCGCTTCCACCGTATAGACCTGAATTTAGAAATTCACTCAAGTGCTGTGCGTAAACGTTCCAAAGAAGCTCATTTCCAGGCTAATCGGGCAGTGAAGAAGCCGATTTTAACATTGAAACATCTCCCAAAAGGGTAAAGCTGGAAATTTTAAAGCCACGAAGAAGTTGCCAGCGGTTCACATCATCAGAAGTGCTTTTCTACACGTTGAAAGCTGAATGGCTGAATATCCCAATAAAAAAATTAAACGCCCTTATTGCTTCGATGCCGAAGAGGTGTGCATAAATAATTAAAAACAAAGGAAATTGTTATTAACGATCTTCACAAGCGATCTTGTAGGATCTCTCCACCAATCCATAGCGTTCGCAGATGACTTGATGGCGTACATGTCAAATCCGAAGATCGAAGTCATCGTTAGTCTTTTGCAACGTGACTTCGAAAAGATTCAGAGCTACTGCGTTGATTGGAAGTTGAAGATCAAAAAAGTGTGAGACCATTCTGTTCAGGACTCCGTTGTTTAGGGGCTCTATAAATACTTAAAAGAAGTGGCGAATGTTCTCTATCGTTGGACAAAACGGGCAGCCACTGGCGAATCGAAGTGTTGTTAGGTACCTTGGGATCTGGCTAGATCAGTATTTATATTTTAACAAACATAGAGATACTGTTCTCTCCAGAGCCAAAGCGGCCTTTGCTTTGACAAAGAGACTGTTTCACAGCAGTCAACTCGATGCCAAGGTAAAGGTGATCTGCTACACGGCCCTCATTCGGCCTGTCTTTGCCTATGGGTGTCCCGTTTGGTAAAACGTCGGAACAAGCTTAATGGAAAAGATTCGAGTTTTGGAGAGACGATGCCTTATGGCTTGTCGCCATCTATATAGAACTCCAGAGTCTGAGTACAAAAAATTCTACAGTAATGAAGTCCTGTACAACGGGGCCAATCTGATCAGAGTGGATAAATTTCTGATAAAACTTATTCGAAGTCACATTGCAAGAGCAATGACTTCGAAAAACAACTTGATCTCCGGGGTTTTTTACCCCAATGATATGCACCACGAGACAGTGCGCCTTAACGGCCTTATACCCCCTGAAGCGTTTCTCTATTTCGATAGAAAAGGCATGGTCCACAATAGATCGGCGGTGCCGTTGGTCGAAAAGCTGTGGACGGGCGAGTCAACTACGACCAAGACGTCGCAAGTAACTCGCCAAGGACTCTTCGGTTCAGTATGGCGGTGTCAGACCGCGACAGAGCTGATATCGAAAGGCAAAAGCCACACTATCGTTTAATTTTTTGTATAATTTAATTTGAATATATAATATTAGATATTATTAAATCGAAAGAAAATATTTTAATTTGTTAAGCTTAGCTTAGAGCGCCTGCAGAGGGCCAGTAAGTTATTTAAGACATAGTTAAGTTAGTTAAGCTAGATTTAAGTATTTTGTCTAGCATTTAAGCAACATGAATTTTTAAATTAAAAAAATGCATTGAATTGAAAAAAAAATTTAAAAAACAAAGGAAATTGGACAAAATACTAAGCAATAGAAAAACTTGAAAAATTATATTATGTTGTGAAGTCGAAAGACAGAGATCAAAATAGAAAGTTAAGGATTACACTATTATTGTTGGCCAAGTTGATGTGGTGGCTTTCTTTTAGGACGAAAAAAATGACTGCAGTATCATCTCGCTACCTGCTTCTCTGATATGAGGTAAAAGACTCTTTCACAGCTGAGCAGCTTTTACGAAAAACTGTCGTTCGGATGACAGACATGAGAATTTGGGCATAATGAGGAACTTGCTGTAGAGAAACGAAAGTTGTCGTGAAGGAAGAATATTGAAAAACAAAATTTACGTTCAGACGAAAATTTTTTTTAAAAATCTTTTCTATTATTATAATATTTTTGAATGCAACATTAAGCTTCACCCGGCCATCTGAGCTACAGTTGGTGAAAACTTTGCAGCCATACCTAAGAGAGGATACAACTTGCGTTTTTCCAAGGGCTAAAGTATTTAAGATCCAAATTGTGCGAAGAGCGCGAATTTAGGCGCACACTTTCGACAAAAGCTTCAATAATCTCCTTTGCCGGCACTCTTTAGAAATAACTTTGCAATATTTCCCAACACTGTTCAAGCCTAAAATGATCAAGATCGTACTGAGTTTTTGTTAACTGTATGAACTTTCATTGATTAAAACAATAAATTCTGGTGTAAGTACTAGTGTTATAAGACTTTACTTCTTGCCGAATTTCATTATTCAAGCCTAACGGGAGGTAGGTACCACTAGAATTTTGAATCCCCCACACTATTATTAAAATATGCGGCAAAAGCAGTCATATCTTTTAGAAGCTTGAATTGTTTACAGTTTTATGACAGTCATTAGCATTTGGTAGTTATTACTATAATATGATATTTTATTATAGTTCCGTTTTTCTTTCTGAGGAAAGGAACCTTAAAATAACAGCAGAAGGACCACCCTATGTGGAACTTATTGTTAATTTATATATAATATAACTCCTTTATCTAGCTGCAGTCGGGATGTTGCACTCTAGCTAGACAAAGATCCATATCCCATATGGTCTAGTGGCTAGGATATCTGGCTTTCACCCAGAAGGCCCGGGTTCGATTCCCGGTATGGGAATGTTATTTTTTTTATTTTTTAACTTGGCTCCAAGTGACTCGAATCGCATCCATTGCATTCAAGTTCATTGAACCATAGGAAGACAATTTGCTTTTAAATAAATTTCGTTATTTGTGAGGCACCACTTATTTGCCAGCCGATTACGCGTTAATGTAAGATTGAATCAAATTGATCACGGCATTTCGCTGTAAATAAATCCACGCACGTACCTGTACGTGTAGGTATATAGTAAGTACGTCGATACGTAGGACTGTGGCTTATGTAGCTCCCACTTAAGCTCAAGCTGATTCTTGTGATTTTTCCTTGCGCCACAAGACGAGAGAGACGAACACGCAACAGCCGTCGAATTGTTTTCCCTTTAATTGGATAACTTTACGGAGATTTATTTCCAATTTCGCCAGCCAACATATGCTAATCTTTCGACAGTCACGTGTTGGCCTCGTATCCATGTCTCGCACATCATAAAAGGAACCCTTCGCCAGCACTCATGTTCTTGTTCGTCAGCCCTTGGAATGCGTCCCGCAATATCTACCGTGAGTACAGAATTAAGTACGCAGCCAATAAAATCCTTAACAATAGAAAAAATAAGTGGCAAGGAACAAGAAGCGCAAGAAAATCAAATAAAGAAGGGAAAATGTCTTTCATGGTTTTCTATTTGTGTGTTTTTTTTTTGTCAGCTGAATGTGCGCCACTATGCGGATGGCATGTGTAAAGAGGCCAACAAAAAAAAATAAAAAAAATATCTCTGGGGAACCTCCTGTTGCGTTCAACGTCTGGCTCAGCGATTTCTCCCAACTGCTATCGGCAAGGGCCAACATTACCCATCTGGGTGCATGTGGAATTTCTTTAAGGTGCTTTGTTAATCCTGATGGAAAAACAAAACCGCATATCTATGGAAAACTGATGGTATCCTTTGCTGTCCACCGCAGTCATAACAGTTCACTCATATCCACCCGTTTCGCTTTGGAAGGGAATAATAGGTCACGTGCTGCATTTGGGTGGAAAAACATAGAAAAACATGGGTGGGGCAGTACGAATATGCAATGCCAGCCACCCCCAAATTGAGTTTGTGGCCGTTTTAGCAACCCCAGGACAACCAGGATGTAATTCTACTCAACTCTGCTTGGTTTAATAAACTTTCAGCGGGACTCTTTTGTGTCGGTGAGTCGTTTTTGTTGGCAATTCAGGACCACATTATGGGGCATTGCGTGAGGTTCTACCTTCATCATACCTGGGGGTCGAGTTAGTCTAGTTAAACAGGGAAACGAACACGAAACGCCACAAGGGCACCCCCAACGGACACTAGTGAAGTGGCCTGCGACTATGCCCTGCATCTGAATTTAGTTCGTCTACCGTGACGTTGGTCGTGGGTACGTTCGTTTTAATGTTGTATGTTCTATGCATGTAGCGTGCTTGAGTGTGTGTTTATTGTTGCTTGCGTTGTGGGCGGAACATTTGATGTGAGTTCCGTGCCAGGGCCATAAATCTCAACTGCAGCAGCAACAGCAGCAGCAGCAGCAGCAGAGTCGCACAGCAACTGAAGCAGCAACAAAGGCGGCAGCTGCATCGACACAACCACTATTGGGGGCTCTGATGTGTATGGCCCCAAGAACTGGGGGCACCACTGCGTATGCTGTGTCGTTGGCAAATGGAGAGAGATGGTGGCTGGAGATCTCGGCTCTTTAATTGGTGATGCGAGGCAATAAAACACAAATTAGCATCCAGGTTCTCTGACGGTGGTTGGAGTTTTGTTACTAAAGCCGCGTCGGTCGTCAACGCATTCACGACGAATTGGACGTGATTCACGGTTAATTGGTGTTTGGGTCTGTTATATGGACAATCTGAGATGGGCACACTAATGAGAGGTAGGGCATTCATTGTGACTGAGTGTAAATTGGCGCATCAAACAAGTTATAAACGAATATTTCTAATCGTGTAACTCGAAACTGAGGTACAAGCAATTAAAGGATGTGTGGGGATTTTCTCTTCTTGACATGTTTGTATTGATAACGCTGGTCCCATAATCGAAGGTTGATCTCACATAAATTGAAGAAACCGAACACGTTCTTTTTTTTAGATCTGATCGTACAATTTTTGTTCTGTATACACAGGCGTTTAAGGGATTACGAAAACCCTCAATGAGAGGTAACTGTGAACATAGTTTTTGAATAGCTTCAGATTGTAACTAGTGTGGAACTGATATACTACTGTGTCCAAAAAATAAGGTGACATTGGTTTTATTTTGAAAATTCTTTATTTATTCTTCCAAATCAATTTCATCCCCTTCAAAGTAATCCCTTCCCGATGCAATGCACTTATGCCAACGGATTTTCCAATCTTTGAAACACTGGTTGTAGTCACTTTCCGGGATGGCCTTCAGTTCCGTCTTCGCTGCGGCTTGAATCTCCTCTATCGTATCAAAACGGTGTCCCCGGAGCGGTCTTTTGAGCTTGTTGAACAGCCAGAAGTCGCACGGCTCCAGATCAGGTGAATACGATGGTTGCGGAACGATATGGGTTGAGTTTTTGGCGAAATGATCACGAATTACGAGTGCGGTATGGGATGGTGCATTATCGTGGTGTAAAAACCAAGAATTGTCTTTCCACAATTCCGGCCTTTTTAGGCGGATAGCGTTACGCAAACGACGCATAACGTTCAAATAATATTCCTTGTTGACTGTTTGGCTGGCTGGAAGGAATTCATAAAGCACAACACCACGATAATCGAAGAAAACAGTCAACATGACCTTGATTTTTGAGCGACTTTGGCGCGGTTTTTTTGGTCTCGGCTCTCCTTTGGCAGGATATTCGCTCGATTGGTCGGTTGTTTCGGGGTCGTAAGCATAGATCCAAGTCTCATCGTCAGTTATAATGCGTTTCATGACATCCTGGTAGTCGGAAAGCATTGTTTCACACACTTCAACGCGACGCATTTTTTCCAAAAAATTCAATGTTTTCGGTACCAGTCGAGATTTGACGCGCTTGAGGCCCAAAGCATCCTTCAAAATGGTATTGACTGAGCCTTTCGATAAGCCAACTTCATCAGCAAGGTCTCTAATCGTTAATCGATGGTTTTTCAACACCAAATCTTCGATTTGTTGGACGTGAGCTTCATCGGTTGAGGTTGATGGTCGCCCAGAATGCTCTTCGTCTTCGACACGTTCACGGCCGGCTTGGAAATCACTATACCACTTGTAAACATTTTTTTTAGACATAGCCTCATCATCAAAGGCTTTCTGCACCATCCTCAACGTATCCGCAGCAGAAAATTGATTCCGCAAACAAAATTTAATGCAAATTCTTTGCTCAATAAATTTCGACATCGCAAAAAACGAAAAACTCACTTTTAGCAGCTCGTAGAGACGCGTATCTCTATACTATGAATATATTTTGACATGAAATTTCACATAGATGTCACTGACAGTACTACCAACCTAAAAAGAAAGAAAAATTTCCAAATCCTTCGACGCGCGCAGTTTAAATTCATATGTCACTTTATTTTTTGGACACAGTAGTACACTGATGAGCATGCTCAGAAAGTCGGGTGAAGCGTTTTTATACTTTTTGTAGAAATTGGGGAAAACCGATAAAATAGGAATACGCTGGATCCTTCGAACCTTGTCAAGTAGGCTAACGATTATACTTGGAGCTACTCTACTTGGGACTTGGACTGCTACTTTTTTACCTTTTTGAGCCCAGATTGTAATTGGTTTTGACGCATTTGTCGAGGATGGATGGCTTCTGCAACAAAATTGTGATTTCAGAACAATTGCTGGATGTTGATTTCGATTGCTTAAAAAAACAGTATGTGAGGCATAAAATTCTTCACCTTTTTAAGATTCCCATCAAATTTTATTTACTAAAACATACGCGGTTGTTCCGTTTCCACAGCTTGAATGAGAAGTTACAGAAAGAAATCATTAACGAAAATCAAAGAGAGTCGGCGACATGACGGAACCCTGAGGCACACTAGCATTCAAGAGAGCAATGTGATGGATTGCAGATTAAAAACCATCTGAAGTCATCTTCTAAAAATTCATAATACGACAACGAAAAGCGTAAAGAAAGCATTGTATTCACAATGATCAAAACAAGAAGGACTTTCACCCAAGTCAACTTTGAATATATTTTATAACGATTTATGCCTCCGTCCCGATAAAAGTCAATCCCTCGGGGAAAATTTGCACACTAAAGTAAATAGTAGAAAATGCAAACTGTTTTGATGGCGTCTTACTCACTTAACTTGTGGAGACATAAGTATTTCAACGATATGAAAATTTCCTTCGCCTGCATACAACGTGCTGTTCAAAAACTTCGCAGAATCGTGCTTGGTTACGTTTCTAGTAAGGAATATTCCTTTTCGTTTAGAAACTGTATGATTTGCCTTTTGGATATAACAAAACCATGTTTATATTTTAAAATATCGTGTGCTATTGAATTTGTTTTTCAGGCCGCAACTACCCTTACTAATTTCAGCGGATTGAGCATCGACCACGAGCAAATGCAAATGGGTTTCCTTTTAATTTTTGTCGAACATTTTGAACCTTGAAAAGAAGCCTGCTCAGTATTTTGGGTTAAAAAAGCGACACGCGTACGAACCAAAGAATTACCCCACTAAAGATTTTGCTCAACCGCGAACATTTGGTTCACGCCTGACCAGTGGGTTATGGAGACTTTGAAATCGGCTTACTTCAAATTGATCTGAAATCAGCGTTACACCTCTCAAAACGGCTTATTTTTCTTTCACAACATCTACCTTAACAAGGCAATTTTCTAACTCAGTAAAATACGTCTTACTATTTAGCTGCATGGTGCTATAAAAATTGCGTTGTCCCTCGATTTACACTGCAGGCGTACTGGAAAATATTTGATTCCATAGTAATTTATAATTGATTGCTCTCATTGTTTGTTTTATCACTTCCATGCTAAAGTTAGAAAAACTGTCAAGAGATAGATTTCCTAAAACCCTTTTCACATTTTTACTTAAAACAGTGATACATTTACTGGTGTCTCGACGACAAATTGAAAAATTATACTTACACAAAATTTCTTTAAAAACAAATCAGCTGTTGTTTATCTCTGAAAAAAAAACCTGAAAAATTCTTCTTCAAAATTCCAAGAACACAACACAAGATTTTCTTAATTTTTTTTTTTTTTTTTGCTAAATGACAGTTATTTTATTTTAGTATTAATTCCATTATAATATCATTGTTTTGTTTATATATATATGTATATGCATAGTGAGGTTAACTAATTGCATATATTTTTAATATTTAATTTGAATATTTTATAAATAAAACTTGTGTATCTTTTATAATAAATTTTCTTTTATCGCAACTCACTTCTAATTGTTTTTTTTTATTTGAAAATAATTTTAAAACTTTGTTTTAATTTTACAATAAAACATACAAAGCATCTGTTTGCAAGGAAATATCTCTTAAATAAAATTGCAAACCCGCACAATATTATAAAATAGAATAACACATTTTAAAGAGAAATAATATAAAAATAAAAGGTGCTTAAAATGAAAAACAAATAAAACAACAACCTAAGAGTAGGGGTATACATACATAAATACATATGTAAATGTGATTCAGGGATTATGAAATAAAAGTTTAAACAATAAAGAATAAATATACATACTTATATATGTAGGTACAAGGTCTGTGTTTATTTCGATAACATAGCTATGATTTAAATCACTAATTACTATAAATGAATTCTTACTTTGAGTTCTTTCTCTCATTCATTATTTGTTTGTTTGTCACAGTCTCATTCCGTCTGCCACTGAGTGAAACAAGAGAATCACGTGGCAGCCAACGATAACAGCTTGTTGAAAGAAAAAAAAAAAAAAAACTTAATTCTAATCTATTTTGTTTGCGTCTGAGACATTGTTGAGTCAGCACATTCATTAGTTCCTGTCATAGTCTGTGGTCGACTGTATAGTTTTTCCCGCCAAAAACAAAATTCAATGGAATTTATTTTTAATTTGTTATTCTCTTCTTTTGTAATTTATTTGCTTTTTTTTGTGTCGGAAAGGAATTTCCATAAAATTATCATATCAACAGTTTCTTATCGTTTATTTAAATTGTTTCTCATTATTTTTTTTTTATTGTTTACCACACTTTCACTATCTTTTTTTTATGTATCTTTACTATGCTAAACTAGATATAATTAATTTACAATGTTAAATGTTGTTTCTGTTATTGTTTTGTGCTAGTACATTTAATGTGCTTCACATGTAATAACACTGAAAGTAATTGTTATAAATTTATATTCAAATATATTAAAAGTTTTGTGATTATAAGAAGATAGATAACTAGATAACATGAAAATCAAAATCGATAAAAAATATACAATTAACAAAAGGGAACAATATACATAAAGAGACGAAGGGAGAGCAAAAAGAAAAGAAGAAAAAACCTAATAATAATATTAATAATAAGATAGCAGGAAAAGACCCTGTTCCACTGTACCTCTAACACATTTTGTTCTTCAGGGCCCACCACTACCACTCTCAGTTAAGGATTGAGGAGGAATGCATGAATTATGTATGTGTGTAATATAGTACATATGCTGCCTGCTGTTTCTGGGCACTGTGCTTCTTCTAGCCGATGGTGCTGTTTGCCGATGCATGTCCTTGATTGTGAATCAACTAATGGTATTCTGCCTCCGCAATATTCCTTTCGATAACAGAGACTTGTATGGGTTGGTTTAAAACGACTGAGGGACATCGAAGTGGTTGTATATGTGAGACTGTGGGTGTTTTTCTGTCCATGTCAAGTAGCTCTCTTTCTCTCTCTCTCTCTCGCTATATTTTGGCTGCATTTTTCTTTATTCGTCTTGATAAAAAGTATGCTTCTATTGTGCAGGAACATCCTGTAATTAGAAAAGAAAAAATATTTTTTGAATTTATTAGTGAGTGATGAAAGCAAATTGAGGATAGAAATGAGTGGGTGGGTACTAATCAAATTTCAAAACCTTTTTAAATAACGAATCGAATGAAGTACTTTTCTCTTTTTTATTAAATTGAATATTTAAGGCTTCTCGTATGAAGATTAATTTATAGTTTTATGTTGGAAAAATTAGATCAACAGAAGAAAAACTTTACAAGTCCAGCAAGGTACATTATGGACCAAATCCTCACACTGTTGCTTGAAAATCTTGAAAAATGAAGTTACAAGTCGATACTAAGCACCTGTTCCTCAATTTAAAAGACCGTGTATGAAAGCATTGCATATTTTTGCAATCCGTCCAAGTGTAAAGAATGATGTCCTTTGCCTCTTCAAAAATGTTATCAAAGAAATGCACTGCACTGCGATTTCTTGAAATTCATTCTTTCAAGCATCTGTCCTTTTACAGAAGTTGAAAAATTGAGACAAATAGAAAATGCAAGAAATGCTGTGAATAAAATAAAGGGTACTTGACGCATCAGAATGAAAAATGTGCTTGCAAAATATCTGCATAGACGATGCAGTCAAATTAATAGGCAGACAATTGGACCGAAGATCGAACCCTGATGTATTCCAACATGTTGAGAACTTTGTTGTTAGCAACATCGAATAATTAAAATCACCATAAACAAAATTAATTCATGGCTAGGTTCTTCAAATCTCCTGAGCTGATCATCTGGCAAAGTTATATTTTTATTGCAAGATATTTTTTTACCGTCGTACCACGTCCACGACGGATCTGTGTTAGCCCTCAAAAGGTTCTCCCATAAAAAAAAAGTCATATAGCTTGTCAGAAAAACTGAAAATGTAAGAGGAAACCTACTTATGTTTTATCAAAAAGTTGGACACTGCTCGAACAGGCGTACATGAAGATAAGGTTCAGTGTTTACCGTAGGAGTAAAACAATACAATTTTGCAGCAGGTATTATTTGCCGCGACTCTCTACAATTCGAAAACTGTCAGAAACGATTTTAATACTTTTGATATTTGGTTGTTAGACTCTTAAAGGCGTTATAAAATTAAGCAACCGAAAACTTAGTAATTCTATTTGAAACATTTTAGAAAGCATTTCAGATCTGAAGTTTTGGGTTCAGCGAACAGAAGGGCCTCTGAGTGAACTTTATCGAGTTGCTGAGAAAATGCTCTTTCTTCCATTATTGCCATCATTGTACCTTTGTACATATACTCTCAAAACCAGAGAAGATTTTACACCACCTGCCAATTTCCAACCTCAGTAATGTAACTAACGCCTCACAATATTTAGGAATGAAAACAAAAAAAAAATACAACCACCTTCACTGCTCAACATATATTCACTTTCACATTCTCCCTTGCATCTATTTTCTTTTTTTATCCTTTTATATCCTCTCATTCAGGACGCCTACCAGTTATCCTGAAACCGGAACAGAGTTTAAAAAAAAAAGCAAACAACTATGCCCTCATTCCTCGTTACAACTTTGTACCCCGTTTTGTACAACATACACTTTCCAACCACCCCCAGATTTGCCGCCTCAATAATATCTAACATGGGCCTGGTGAAGGTACGTAAACTGCAAAAAGCTGTTAAAAAGGAAACGGCACATCCCACATCGCCGAAAGCGATTCCACTAAATATTAAAATGGAATAAAAAAGGACGTAAAAAAAAAATTCCCCTCTACATTTGCAATGGAAATTTCAACCCCCAACCACCATGACACCCTTTTCGCAAAGGCAGAGCAAACACAGAGCTTAGCTGCCAACATTCAGCACTCTTCAGCAGATTACAAGCGAACAAAACTCGCTGAAAGTATCTGCTTCTCCCTGGCATTCATTATAAATGAATGTGATGGGTTGGATGGGACCCTCGGGCGGCGTGAGATGAGTACTTTCCAGCAAAAGTGGGTTGCAGTGATTGTTTTTTTTCTCTTCCTAAATCTCCATTTAACGCTCAAGACATCACATTGACGGAAAGGAACTTAGCGAGACAGACACCGTGAACAAGAGGAGGAGGCGCACTGAAATTTGAACTTTTTTTGGTATGCCTGTCCAGCCTGGGAGTATGATTTCATTGATTACACTTCTTTTCGTCATTTTGTTCATAAATTATTGGCTCATATTTCAAAGCCTGAAGATTCAACAAAACGAAGCGAAACAATAAGCAATCCACACATACTTACAGACGAGGTAAAATAGTGCGCCACAAAAGGCGATTATTTGCTCGACTTCATGACGTTGACATTTTAATTTGCACCTTGTGCCAGTTTGTTAATCCATTCAAGCCCCGCCGCCGCCGCCGCCGCTAACTAAAAGCACAGATGCAAAGCAAAACAAACTAAAAAAAAAGCGAAAAAAAAGAAGAAAAGAACGAGAGAAATCGACCGAACGAAAGCAAGACAAAAAGCAAATCGGAAAGCAAAGGAATGGATCAAACGCTTCGCAAAAACTTTAAAAAACAAGCACAATGCGGCGAATAAAAGCCGCATAAAGAAGCGATCAAACAGCGTGTCGTCATGAAGGAAGCCGGCCACGAGGAGAGCGGGCAGCTAGTTTCGATTCGGCTCGACTACCTCAGCTAAAGTAAATCCAATCGGGGTCGTAAATCCTCCTCACTTGAGGACCACGCAACGCAACGCAACACATCGCGTTGTCGCTGTCTCTTGATAGATACAAAGATACACTTCACGCTACCACAAGTCCAGTCCAGTCTGTCCCCACCACGACCACCATTGCCGATCGGCGGGACACAAAAGTCTCCCCATGTTGTAAGGTTGGTAAGGCGGTTTGAACAGCGTCTTACAATGTGCTGAACTTTGGAGCACAGCCTCTAAAAGCCTTGCTCCATAAATCACTGGATTGTGCGCGCACAAACGTTCTGTGTGTATCTTTCAGTTGAGATTGTGTGTTTGGCCATTTTCAGTGGGACATATGCTTACGAGCATGAGCACGTGCGTGCCTTCGGTCTTGCCTGATTTCTGCAATTTTACCTTTGGTCGGTGGAAGTGTCTCGGTCGGTGACAGCCGAAAGGCTCAACGAGGTGGAGATTTAGATGGAGAGTTCCTTTGCTGTCCACTCAATTGGAAGAGAAAATGCGACGGCGGCGTGTGCTATTTTCTGGCCGACACTGATTTTGAGGTTTGTTAGCTGCGTTGCTGGATTATTGTGTTGCTGTCAGTCAGACTCAGACGGTGGAGGCGAAGGAGCCTCATTGAATTAACGCCAGCATTTTCTTAAGCGATAATCGATCATCGCCGGCTTCTAACGTTTTAAATGTCTTGCGGGAAACTTTTAATGTCAGGTTTGCTAGATCGTTATAGGATGGGCAGAATAGAGAGAGAATGCGGCTTCATATTGGATGAAGTACTTGAAATTTGGAGCAAGGTGTGGGATGAGAAAAAAATTAATGGAAAGTTGCTCCAAAGTGGAAATACAAATTTGCGAATGTCTTCCAAGTGCCACACACTCGACAAGGCTACTGAGGCATAATTGGCTAAAAATGTTCTTGCGGTCAGGCCCCCACTTAAGAGAGAGCATGACACGTTTACAATTTCATATTCTCAATCAAGGTATGGCTGAGCCTTTCCACCAAAATTCCAGACACTCAATGCGATCAGTTGATAAGGTTTTTGACCTTTCCCTTAAAAAAATAAACCCACTTTAACTCTGTCGAATCTGAGAATGAAGCCGGTTTTCGTTTTTCCACTTTCACTTTACAAAAATTGTTGAAAACACCAGCAGTTTCTCACAATCGGTAAGGTTTTGAAACCACATCACATCTTGCCTTGACCATAGGTACTTTAAGAAAGGATGCACAAATTGATGTCAGTTTCCGATATCAACAATTAGTGACCAGGTGTAACATAGGTCTAAGGGCGTCCCAAAAATAACTTTTACCAAGGCATCAAGGAGCTGTTTAAACGCTCTTCAGCGTTAACTGGACGACTTTAGCCTCAACTGGATACTTCAGTATGTAGTACTCGGTGGTTTTTCAAAAGATTCAAACGGGAATTGAGTTACTCTTATAAAAAATTCAGTAAATGCAGACCAAGGACCGGGGTCAGCTTTAAAAGCAGTTTACAGTAAGGACATATTTTTCCTATAGATAGCAGCGATTAGTAGGCGGCAATTAAAGCCGTTCTGTCAAGGATAAATGATGACATTTAACGCCAACAAAGCACTGGAAAATCACTTTCTTTTACCGCATTAGGAAAAATTATCAAGGAATTGATTAAAGTGTTCATAAACACAGTAAGACTTCATCTGGTAATCGAAAACTCAACTGCCGAGCCAAAACCGATACCACAAATGATACCATGAAACATCCAGCAAATGACTTTGCATTTGGATGCTTTACAGCCAAGGGATTTGGAAAATTGGTAGAGTTCACAAAAAATATCGTTTTGAAAATATATCGAAAAGGTTTGGTGTAGTCTGAAGAAACTCTATTTGGGTTTAGATCTGCAGAAAATACGGCTGCCGTGAGTAAAAATATCGAAGAAGACTCAAATCTATCGATTTCACGGCGAGTACACCTTTTTGACTTCTCTTGACGCACATTATGGATTTGAATTCGCAGTCGAACCGTTAACGATTTTAACTCAATCATTAGTTGAAGCCAGCCAAGCACGGATCGATTTGTCCTCAAATCGATGTTGTAACAATACGTGGTTGGTACAACACGGAGTCAAACAGGAATGAATTAATACAGTGATCTTTGAACAACAAAGAGTTTAGGAAAACATTAAGCCCCTTCATTAGTGTCTGAAACATTGTTAGGGAATTTTTAAATTTATAAGATTGAATGTATGTAGCAGGTAAGCTTCGAAGCAACTCATTCGCTTTTAAAAATTCTATCAACAATATCAAGAATAAACTTTCAGAGTGGACATAAGCTTCTTATAACTCCGTTTAAATAAAATGGACTTTCGTATCGACCAATAATGCAACTAAAGTCGATGGATATTGTGCTTTTACGAACCCTGCCTTAACGGTAAGACAAGATTAACATACAAAAGTTTCAGAATTCAGAACGTTCTATAAAAAAGTCCACGGTGACATATCTCTATATGTTAAGGTTAAAACACAAATCGTTTAAATATGACTAAAGAATATTTTTAAAATTAAATTTAAATTTATTTTTTTTGTTTAATATTAAATTGTTTAAATATAGATTTTGCTAATCGTCCAGGAAATTGTTTGGACAGAAGAACGGATTGGCGTGAGCGGTCAGCGGATGGCGACTTTTATGCGTTTTACAACTTTTCCAAGTATAGACGAAATCTATGCAGACGCAGTCGTAGGGGGCAGCTAGTCTTAAATACACAAAGATAGTTCTAAATTTATACAGCTAGTATGCATAGATAGTTTACTAATGAAATTTGCGCCCATCAGTAAATTTGTTGTTGGGTTCATTTCTATCAAGGCGACTCTTCGCAGAGAGGGAATCAAATTCCATAGTCGTGGGTGAATAATTAAAGGCTTCCAAAATCGTACCATGGTTTCACAAAAAGTTTCTTACCGCCCCCAAAAAAACTTCTACGTTCTAAAAAATGGGCTCTAAGTTCGCCACATAAGGCCAGGTTAAGCTTTTAAGTTGTGTCCCTATTTTGTAGATGGATCAGCAAGTTCGCCGAGTTTACAGAGGGGCCTTGAGTCTTTCAGTAAAGAGACAGCAAAATTGTTCTTTTTAGTTCCAAGAAAAAAGTACAAGCCCCGTTTTGTAATGTAAGAAGTTTAAGCCGCTTATAAGACAACCTAGGAGTGAGCCCCAATTTTCTACTAAATATTTAACAGGTTGATCAGAAGAAAGTGTTTTGCGATAAAAAAAAAAATCAAATTTAAGAAACAAAGTTCACTCACCTTAGTTCATGCCGTGCCGGCGCTGATGGTTGAGCTGGTTGTCGATGACGCCACCAGTGACGATATACTTTTGAAGGAAGTCTTTGGCGGTGTAGGAGCAGCTACTGATTCGCGACTTGACGCCACTAAGCCTTGCGTTGATGAGGACGATGCCGACGATGATGAAGATGATGATGATGGTTGTGATGATGACGATGACGAAACGACATTTGACGAAGTAACTACGGCTGTTTTAGCCGGTTTGGTCGTCGTGCTTTCTGGTTTACTAGCTGACGGCAAACTTGCGCTCGCAACGCTGGTCACAGGAATTATTGTCGCTGCGGTGGAGGATGACTCTGATCTGTCTGCAGCTGCGGCGGCTCTCATATTTAGATTCGCCGCGACCTGCTCGATATTCATGTTTTTCTTTTGCTTCGGCGGTGATGCGGGGTTTGTATTGCTCGAAGGACTGCTTGCCGGCGGGGACGGCACTTTAAATTCTGATTGCGATGACGACGTCGTCGGAGAGGATGGCGGAGTCGGTTTGCTGTTAATACTGGTGAGCATTGGTAAAGTTGGTTGATTGCGGAACGCCAGCACAGATGGGTTAGGGATGTTCCGAACTGAGGCGTTCTGCTGTCGAACTGGGGTCTGTGTGGAGCGGACTTTAGAAATCTCGTTGAGCTTCGGCATTTTGATTGCGATCTTCTCGCGGTTAGTTGCTGATTCTGACAGCAAATGAAGATTCTGTAGGTCGTCGGTTGTGTTGTCAACTTTGGGCGATTTATTCGCTGCGGCAATACTGTCTGGGACCGTACTAGAGGTGATGTTCTGTTTGATCTTGTTGAGGGCCGCTTCAATGTTGTTGGTGGTAGGCGTTGATGGGATTGATGAAGAAGCTGAAGAACTTGAATGTTTGCCAGATAGATCGAGTATTTCAACACTACCGTCTTTAGATGAAGGTCTGCGATCTTTTGAGATGGGCTTTTCCTTCGAACTTGACTTTTCCTTTGGAGGTTTTCCATTGGTCTCGGAATGATGTTTCTCAGGCTGTTTGGGAGCATTTTCAGCGATCGCGGCCGCAGATTTACTAGCCACAATCGCAGGAATGTTGCTGCGCATGCAGATAAGTCCCGGTGGCGAAGCTTGAGAGTGACCAGTCGTGGTTTTTGTATTGACTGTAAGGGCGGGTGATTGCACAGACGAAGTTGTACTTTGCGTCTTTTTGATCTTCACCAACGGTATGGGAGGTGGAGGTGGTCGCGTAGCCTTTGGAGGACTCGGTTTACCCGCAGATGATAATGAAGATGACGGAGACTTGTGTTCCGAGTTTGTACTCTTCGGGTATAGAACAATTTCTAAAGCTGGTTTTTGGTTGTTCTGGTGACCATACGAGTTGTGATGCTGCTTCGGCTGTGACGTGATCGTGACTGAGGAGGATGAACTCGAGGAGTTCGTTTGTTTTCCCACACCATTGTCGCTTGTTTTTGTTACACTGATCGATGAACGCGGCATGAGCATTGGTGTTGGCTTGCGCTTGGGTACCTCGTGAGTGTAGCTCGATGACATCGGGGAGGAATAGAAGGGTTTCTCTGTGGGTTTGCTTGTTGCTGCCGAAGCCGATGGCGACCGTGGAGGGCGCGGTTGTTGCGGCTGAAACATCGGACCGTAGGCAGTTTTCCGATTCAGGCGATCTTGATCGATCTTTTGTTGTTTGGTGAGAAAACACAGCGGATGTGGACCGTCTAAACTCGCCGATCTTTTCAGCTGAGCTGCATTTTTATGCGCCGAGCTGGCAATCGAAGATATGGGACAATGTTTGGGTGGGTTTTGCATTGATTTCGGTGGAGGATGTGGCACCGCGAATTGAGTTTTTGGAGCTGCTGGAGCAAGTTTTGGTGGTCGATTAGACTGACCAATGGGTCGTGCTGGTGGAGGCAGGATGGGTGGCCGTACAGGTTTTTGAGGAGCCTGAACTTTAGCAGCAGCTGTCGTTATTGGTGGAATGGTAGCCGCTGGAGTTTTAAAGAGACTTGGTGGAAGGGGTGGTGATGCGGGTAGTGTCATATCCTGAATACTGGTAAGAGGTTTGGGTTGGGCGGGGCTGCTTGGCGTGGAAGTTGATGTGATTTGCGGTTTTGACGGAATTCTTGCGTGAATCGTGGTCATTATTTGTGATGATACGGTTCTGGTTTTTGCTTCCAGAGGCGTCTTTTTTGAGGTTTCAGAGTCTCTGCGACTCATGAGATTTTTAATGGTTGAAGATTCTTCAGAGAGAGTACGATTCAAGTTTGATATGTTGAAATTGTTTGTGCCAGGAATCTGGGCTGGCTGGGCTGACTGCACCGGTGTCTGCGGAGTTGGGGCGTTTTGTGACGGCGGAGATGGTGCTGGATTTGGTGAAATTCTTTGATCGTTGCCGTTGACAGTCGGTACGATCGGTGCTTGTGATAAACTGGATGTTGGTGAAGGCAGTTTGAGAGGGGTTGGAGTGGTTATTTTTACTTCGTCACTGCTGCTACTGGATTTTCTGCTGTCAACCTTATGCGGCCTATGTGTGTGCGATCCAGTGATTTTGACTTTCATTTTGAGACTTTCATCGGCGGTTTGCGAAGAAATTTCAGCGTGCAGTTTCCTTCGTTTTCCATTGGCGTCTTTGGGTTCCTTAGAGTGCTTCTTTTTACGCTTTTTATGCGAGGACGACGTCGACGAACAGTCTTCGTTTGCTGTAAAGGAAAATTTGCCATTCGAGGTTGACGAACTTGTTGATGATGCTGTCGACATTGGTGATGCATCAGGACTGGTTTTTGGTGGCTTCGATGGTTCCAGTAAATCCATCGTCTTTCCCACTGAGATCGGTTTTAGGCCGATGTTCTTGACGTACGTCTTTAGGTCGACCTTTTCCATGATCGGTGGCTCGTCAATGGACAACTTCCGTTTTGACGCTTTCCGTGGTTCTTGCCTGACCTCAGCCGACTTCGGCTTGGGTATGGTAATCTTTGTCTTTAGGCTGTTCAGTTCTATTTTTAATTTAGGAACGTTCTTCTTTGAAGCACTACTCGACGAAGTCGTTTTCTTTCCGGCAGTTTTCAGTTCGGCCAGCGAAAGGTTCTCCAAACTTTCATCAGACGAATTTGGAGACCGCTGAATCTGAGACTGAGGAATGCTAACCACAATATCGCATTTGGTAACTGACTGCTTTGAGTCTTCTTTGGATTTTTTTGTCAATGTTGTCGTGCCACTGGTAGTTGAGGTGACTGTGTAGTCACTGTAACGCATGTCATTGCTACGAAGACTCTTAAAATCATTCGAAATGTTGTACACTGATTCATCGGAGTTCGAACGCTTTGGGCTCTGTTTGCGGGCGATGATCATCTTCATCGGTCCATTGCCCTCGTTTTTTTCCCTCTCTTTCTCATTATTATTATTGTTGTTATTGTTTTGATGATCGTAGAAGTCCTTTGAATCAAGTGACTTTGACTTAAATACGGAATAGGTGTTCTGTCGATTTTTTTCAACCTTTTTGGATGAATCGGCAAATCTTCCGGATTTACCTGGTGCTGCAGGGGCAACCATTAATTCGCTATCAGTCGCCTTTTTAACACGCTTAGCCTCTGTGTTGATTGTATTCTTTTGATTATTCTCTCCCAGTACCTTTATATCCGAAGGAGTGGTCACCACTTCAGTAGACTGTACGGTAGGAGACGGTGGCACATTGTTTTGCACAATTATTCTATAACAAAATCTCATCGGAGCTACCTACACATCGAAGAACAAAAGGAAGACAAAAGAAGCAGACAAAACAAAAGAACAATAAATTTTCTGTTCGGGAATCGAAAGTGTTTTATTTTTCGTTTTCTTTAATTTCCCATCGAAAAAGGAACAGGATAAAAGAGCAATAAAACTTGAAAACTCACCCTCTTCCAATTGTAGCAGTAGCCGACATCGATGAGACTGAAATCTTCTGGCAGAATCTCATCCTCGTATATGATGTCAATGTCCACTCGTTGGTTCGACGGATCAATATCGTACTTGGAGCAAAGGAATCGTTTCAAATGATGAACTGTCACCTCGGCAGGACACTGCAGATACCGCACTGGTGGGATTTGAGATTTATTGCAAGACACCAGCAGTGCCGGATGGTATTCCAGAGAAAGACTGATAAATAGAAGAAAAAGAAAGGGACATTGCAAATGAAATATTTCCTCAAACATACAAATCACTTTAGTTAAGCTCATTAGTATTGGTGATTTCCTACCTTATTGGCTCGTCTGGATAGAAGAAGTCCTCTTCCATCATCAGCATGTCACTATCAGAAGTCGAATCTCGCTTTTTCAAAAACTCCAATTGTCTTTCCCGTTCCTGTTGAATGAGTCGCGGTACCAGTTTAAAAACCAGCGTCCCCAATACCTCATCAGATCTAGTGAGAAGAACATTTTTTAACTTATTTGATTCTAAGCGAATTTTCAAAACTAACCTCAAATTGTTAACACTTATGAATCTTATCTGTGGTTTACATTGCGGACAGTTGTTTTCTGTTTCCAGGTACTTAACAATGCACGACCGGCAAACTATTCAAAAAAAAAAAAAAACAGAGCACACATCTAAATCGTCTTTGCTTAAATGAAATCCAAGTCGCGTAACTTACATAAATGGCCGCATAAGTCTACTGAGGTGGGATTAATCAAGTATCCGTGACATAGAAAGCACGAAATGAATTCATTAAAATCTCTGACTTTATGCCTCTGACGTCGTTGTTGCTGTTTTTCTGTCGGCGCTGTTCCAGCGACAGCTGTACTAGCAGAATTTTCCATTATGGATTTTGTTTTAGTTACAGCTTCCGCTACTGTTATGGATGTGGACTGCATGTTTGGTGTGATGCTTGTGCCGCTGGTGCGTCTCGTTGTTACCAAACCGGCAGTAGCTTGTGCAGCAGCTGCAATAGACTTTCTGTCTTCACGTTTGCTATTCTGGTAATCAGCTATCATATCGAACATGATAGGGCACCGAGAGGAACAGCTTTTTATATCCGTCTTACAAGATGCGTTAGAGAGTTTGGTTATCTAAAAAAACAATAAAAAAAAAACAGTTAAATTAAAGTCACATAAAAGCTTAGCATAAAATATAATCAACCCAACTGGTTGAATGTCATCTACTCTTTTAAATGGAATAACCGCACTCTAAATTGTTGTTTTTTTTGCGACTCTCGCAATCTCCACAACGATTTTTCAAAACTAAAAATAATTGCATTGAGCTCAAATCTTTTACTTTGGATTCAACTTATAACATACTCGAAGATCAAATTCGGTTTTTTTTTTCAATTTCATCGCCCTACCTACTTAACGACCATCACGGAAGTACCACAAGGTAGTCATCTACGTCCAATTTTGTTTTATCTTTTATCATCTGTATACATAAAATTGTTTTTCCTGACTTATGGTCAACGCACAGCCAAAATTTTTGTCTAAAAAGCTGAAATTTGAAAAATAGGTTCCGTAAGAGTTTTTTTTTGGAAATTTAACCTCTTTCTTTGTACGTAGAAATGTGAAAATTTGAATAACAGCTACTGAGCATAGTTTAATTGACTTATTTCAGATTTTTTTTTTTTGGGTATTTACTCGAATATTTTGAGACGGGAAACGCGGTGAGGTCTGAAATTTTGCTAAATCTTTTTTTTTTGTTTGGATGAACCTAAAATAAACATGTATGAATGTGTGTGACAGAGTATTTGACTGAAAAATATCGCCACGAGAGCAATTCACTTACACGAATGTGACACGTTTTTCTATATAGGGAAGGATATTGGAATTCGCACTAACACCTCTATAAACTGACATCATTAACAGCTGAGTGGCGGACTTAATAGAGCGGCTGCCTTTCAATTGATTCAATTGATAGGTCACAGGTTCGATTCTTAAGGTGGTCTTGTTTTTCGAATCTGGTCCAGTCACCATTTGTCATTGGGATCAAGTTAATGGCACTATCACTGGATTGGTCTACCAGCGATAGTAGGATTAATGGGTGGCGTTGTTGTAGTGGTTGTTTCAATCGGCTTAATACCTAATTCGTGTTTCCAAAATAGTGGTTTGTGTAGATTGTGTGCAGATGGCTCTGCTGTGAAGGCATAGCACTGAGAGCGTTGCGTCTTTCCAAACTTTCAAAGTTCATGTATCAAACTAATGTCGAAAAAATCCTGCGAATTAGATGAAAGCTAATAGGTCGATATCTAAAACCCTCCGTCCCGATTCGGGTTCCACTCGCGGAAGAGAGTTTAAAACCAAATACAACTGAGTTTCTCAAACCACCACAAAAATCATTCATTCTCCTCCTAATTAAAAGAGTATTTATATCCTCTTGAAGAGCTTGCAAATAATTAAAAAAAAAAAAAATCATCACCCACCGATACCGAATGGATTTGCATGTAGAATAGGATTATCCCAATTTTAATAAAGGGGCCTTTCGTGGCGACCAATAATGCAACTAATTTTGCTTTCTATAGCAAAGTTATAGATATTAAAAGAGTCTTTAAAAAAGTCGGCGTGAAAGCACAAATTGTTAAAAAATAAACTTAAACTAAATTACCATCTGTCAGGGTAATTAAAGTAAGTTATGCGAAATTCTTTTCAAATTAATTATCGATGAATTTTTTTGTCATTGAACATTGCCTATTCACTACATTTTTTAAATAAGTACAACCGCCGTACCTTAAACCAGACCACGTTAAGTGTATTTCAGGCAAAAGTGGAACTGCTGGAAACCTCTGAGAAATCAAATCATTGGAATCTTGCATCAGAAAATCCATTGCATTCTATTGCTCATGGCATTTTTTGCTCAAGCAGCATCAGACTATGTTGGGTGATTTACATTGAAGACAATAAAAGTGCTTACAAGCTGACTGCATGGTATTTTCCTAAAATGATTATGAGACGAATTCAATATTCTGTGACAAAGAATTTCAAATTCCCTACGACCAGCGGTAAGTCAGAAAAAATTGGTTCCAGGAGCGTGTCTTGGTCCTATGTTTTTTTGCAGAAAAATTGTCCTATTCATATTGGGTCAAGGTGTTTTATGAACACCTCCTTAAAAATTTAAATTGATGTAATTTCGTTTAAACTTATTCAACGAATTCACAATGCTTCGGGGGCGAAATTTCCTTCTTGCTGCGTCACTGAGTAACCGACGTCAGATTGAAGAATATGCAAATGTGATGTTTCTAGGCCTCTTAGGCTGCACTATCTTAACAACAACGTACTTTTTGAAAATTGATAAACCGAAAGAAAGCATTCAGGGGCCTATTACAGTGTCCATTTAAGGGCAATGGAAATTCGAAAAAAAAAGAGTTGTAGAATAGCTTTAAGTCTCTGAAGTTTTTTCGTTAATTCTTGACAAGTTTATCTCTGGTTGAAGTATAATTCACTTCTGAAGCTCCGTACTCTCTGATGGAAATTCGCATAGTTCCCTGAATATTTTCATTTAAAGCTTAATTGTATAAGACTCCCAATGAAGCTTTGTCAATTACGAGTATATTCAAGTCCCAAAAGAAAGTAATGTGATCAACAACCGTCAAAGCTTCATCTCTCTCAGGCTCAAGCATTCAACTCACTAAATCAAAATAACACGTTGCAAATCTACTGCCACAAATCTAGTCGAACCATTAATGATGGATGAAGCTCTGTAGAACATTCGCCAATACGAAATGCAAATTACTTTGTGCTCTCAGCTTGTTTGTTTCCACCTCGCTCGTCAAAGCGTTGACGTCAACTTGTCTTTTCAGACAGAAGACAGCCGCCCTATCAAACCCTCAGTCAGCGTCATGCTGAATGCCGTCCCGAAAGTCGCTTGCGCGTTGCATCATCATCATTCTCCTCTCTCATCAACATGATAGTCATCAGCATCGGAATCGCCATTTACAGCGGCAGTATCTCATCTCGACTCACTGTCATATAACGGATTTTATTGGGTCGTTAATTATGAAGTCATTAATAGCAGCACTACTGTGTGGCTGGGTCAGTTTGTAGAAGTTACTTGCTTTGCTACTCCTACCAGGCCCTGCTACTGTCACTATCACTTTGGATGCTGCCACTTGTTCTTTCAGTTTGGTTCGTCGTCGTTGAATGTGAGTTTCGCTTGTGTGTCTACGTGTACGTAACATTTGAGACGATGCGATAAGGCGCGACGACTAAAACCTTTGTCGTTCGTCTGGCACCTCTGTGGTGCCCAACGCTATGCTTATGACAGCCATCGGAACCGCAAGTTTTAAGCTAATGTGTATCGTAGCTAAAATTATTTTTTTTTTGTTTCTTTTTCCTTTTTTTTTTGTGGAAAGTTAAGGTTGAAGGTGACACTCCACAAAACTTTACCATTCCTGTGCTTACGACAGGAACTTATCTGAATCTAAGCAGGCACGGTACAAAAACAAAAATCAAAATAAATTAAACAGAAAACAGCGACTGAGTATAACACGAAATGTGATACTGCCGCCAGAGAAGCAACAGCAGCAGGGAGTGAGCCTCGATAAAACTTAATGACGAGGAACGAATGAACAAATGAAGGAGAAACTGTTTGGCAGTGATTAAAGTTTTTTTTTTTTTTGGCGGGATGGCGGCTGCTTGTCGATTTGTAATTTGCGAATTGCGGAGCTGTAAGATACATGAAGCGTAGAAGTCGAATTTTATGACCTTTGGATGCTTGTGTTGAGATTTTGACAACAATAATTGGAAATAAACTTCATTGGGAATGTCTAGGACTAAACAACAAATCCGGTATGAACTGTGGTTGATCACAAGCTAAAAAGTGTGTGACAAATTTCACAATTTACAAAATTGAGTTATAGTTTCAATGGTACATTCGGATTCAAATATTTTTTTGGTTTCGTTACTTTCATGTTAAGTTCCTATATGTATGTAGGTATTTTAAGTATTTTCGAAGCCACGAAGTAATTAAAATAAGGTAAAGCGATCGAACAAATCAAAAGCTAGTCCTTGCCGCATGTGGCAAAGCCAACTTATAACAACTGAACCACGCAAACAGTTTGTTCTTTGAATCATTCGATTGAGTCGAAATTCATTCATTTAAACTTAGCTTTCTTAAAATAAAGCACAGATGGAATTTTATCAGGATTTTTGCGGCGCATTCATTATTAATTAACATTTGGATGGAGATTAACAAAACTAGTACTTAAACAATGCGCACCCAGTCTTGAATATAATGATGAAAACATCTTCCTTGCTTAATATATTTGCGCTGGAAACATTTGAACATTTCTGAAGCATAATCAATGTAAAACAAAAACCTGGAGTTTCTGTGAATTTGGCTAAAAATATTCAGTTTTATTCAGTACGAAAATGTCAGCCACTTTATGACCTGCTGAATATTAACCACATTTTGTGTGGCCAATTTCTCCGGCACTACGACACATGAAATTCACGCTCCCTTCACAAGAACGATATCAAATCAGTTGGTGAATACCATCAAAAGTGTTCAAAAAAATGTCAATTAGCGTTTGTTTTCAAATTCGAAACAAACACAAATATAATTTTATCCCTTCTCAGCCACAAAATTATGACAAGTCTTTACAAATGTATCACAGCCCCGCATCCGAATATCATTGTCATCCTAGTATATTCATCTTGTCAAAAGTCCTTTCGCACTCGTAGTCGTAAATTTCCATTCAAAAAAGGGGTCTCTCCTTTGACTGATAATCAAATTACGTAAATTCGAATGCAATGTCATATCACCAGCAACGCGTGCTTATATGTCCCGCTGCTGCCAATGCACTCGAGATAGGTACGTACGACGATATTCACATCACTTCATCATCCTCTGATTCTGATCATTCCTATTTTGCCCTTTCATATCCGTGTATAGAGCATCCAACGAGCTGATTCCATTTCGAAATTAAAAGTTCCCTGTGTTGTTACAAGTGGAATTTTTAATATCCTCCTTCTGAGGGGAGAGTGGAATGATGCCTATCCTCTCCAAGGTAAATACATATTTCGATTCTTTTATTGCTTTTTGCCTGCAAAATATGACAGTCACAGATGACGACAGCACGATGACGGTGGTGGTTGAGGGTTGCATTGCATGTTTTGTATTGGCGTTATGGCTGGCTAGGGTGGCGAGAGGGGTTGTTTCCCTGAATTAGTGGAATTTACTTAATTACAGGCTTTGAATTTCTTGTTTACACACTAATGCGATTGCAAATGCGTCCATTTGTTCTGTATTTGCGTACATGTTGCAGGACTTCGAAACCAGAGGGGAGTGGTTGTGGTTTCTTTTTTTATACTGCATTCTAACACTTTTTTATAAACTCATAAAACCCTAAAAATGGAGTACCATCTGTTTGCGAAAGGTTTTTTTTTTTTCATTTAAACCACGAATGAAGAGTATAAATGCCGGTCTGTCGAAAACACAACAAGGATGGTCAATGTCTTCATCAATTCTGTGAACCACAAGTAAGATCAGCTGATAAATTAATAACTCTTCTTAAAAAGTGCCAACTCTGATTTGCATAAATTTTATTGAATATCCTTTTTGCTTCTCATGATTTGATACACCGTCCAAACATTGAGCTTTCCATGCAAATTCGATTTCTTTAATTCTAAAGAATTCTTCCTGCACGTCCATAAATCTATCAGTGTGGGTGGGTTTAGCCCACTCAAAAAAGCAAAACAACTTTTTTTAAGCATTTCTTTGTAAAAAACCTTCCTGCCCTCCCAATTCTAAGCAGATTAGAATTCATTACCGTCCTTTCATATGGCATTTTCTTAACACCTAATTTATATTGCTGGACCATTACAAAGAATTCCATCGCGAACGCGTATTGATGGAGCCGTCGCCCATCAGTGCGCGCCGCCACACAACCCTAGCACATTCATTGCACCAATTTTTCTCAACTAATGGCCAAGTGATGAAACATCAAATGCGGCAGCACCGGCTTCATCACGATGAATGGTGGGGAGCGGAGGGTGTACCTTGACTCTCATTGCCTCTGCAGTCTAACCGCTATAAAAACACAAAACACTATAAACGAACCGGGAAATAAAAAGTAAAGAAAAATAAAATAAGAAGAAAAAAAAACGTTCCCAAAGCTATACAAAAAAAAAAAAGATTTCAATTCCCTTAAGACGCACAGCGGCTGGTGATAAACGGGTAGCCGGCATAGGAAGAGAGCATGCTACGTCATCGTATGGCGGTGAGTCTTATGAATCGCGCAGTGGAACCCTCCCATTGTGAGCCAGGAACTATTATTAGATTGGCCTCGTGTTCCCCTTTTCTTTTTTTTTCATATATCTTCATCCTCTTGTGGGTTATCTTAAAGCGACTAGCACGGTCTATTTGTTTGGGATTATTGAAGCGAAAGTGCATATCGGAAAGTTTATTATTTATTTTCGTACTTAGCCAAGTTTGTTTGTTGATATTTGCTGGTTAAAGTTAATAAAACGATGATTGAAATTTACTATACAACAACAACACAAAAATCTTGGGAGAGGCTCTTGCGCGGAGGTCAGCAGTATATTGGAGAACAAACAATGAATTGCAATAGATCATTTTATATGGGACATCGCGGATGGCAATGAAGTGTTCGTTTGTCAATTTTAAACTTTTTTTAACTTAAGGAATTCAACAACAAATTAAAGTACCTATCGCTTCTCACCATGGAGCTATTTGGATTCGCCTCGGGGTCCCAACATTAAATTCAAATTCGAAAAATTGTTTTGGTGTTGCATATTTTTTAATGACAATTTTGGCATTACTTCGAAAATAATCCGCGAACCATTTAATACGACAGTGACAGTAGAACAAATTTAGAGTAAATCCTTGACACTGCTTCAATTCAGCAAAGCACCATTGGAAGCTGATATCAATGGCTTTATAGACGGATGCAATAAAAGATCGGCTTTTAGTAATCCAAGTGGAATCTTAACTCAGCAGCAAGTGAAAATCAGTCAAACATTATCGGGTTAACGATGAAGAAATTTTTACAGCACAAATGAAAAGGCTGCGTTATTTCGAGTAGCCTATGCTAGTGTTTTCGATTTAAAAATTGAAAGTGTTGGAAAAGTGCTTCGGCAAGGAGCCAAATATCTGTGTGTTCCACAAACGTATAAAAAGTGATTCTGAGTTTGAAAAGGATGACTATAAAGGTGAAAGACTTTCGAAATCGAGACCGGCCAAACATCAAAGAAATACTGGCCGAAAAGAATTCAAGGATTTGGCCTTCATACGTGTTCGACATGCGAGTGAATGGCGCACACAAGACCAAAAAATAGTGGTTTTTTTAAGATCGAAACTTTTTACTCGAGGGATAAAAGTAATGACTTCAAACCCGTCATTGTAGCCAGTTCTTCCATATGAAGTCGATTGTTACACTACAAGCGTGACATCAAAACAGATTTTACGAATCTTGGAAAAAAAACAATGTCCATCGGATATATCCAATATCCTCAATACTGCTAGGAGGGCTAATCGAGGTGCCACAAGCAGTGCTCTAGCGAATTAGCCACCTGCATTCCACCCTCTTATCACTTTCACCGTAACACTCGTCTCGCCAGGAATGCTCATCAGTTCGCCCTCAAGCCCAACTTCGGTCGTATAATCAAGTATAGAGACTTTATTGGCCGTACAACACGAATGTGGAACGCTCTACCACGCTCGGTATTTCCCACTCATTACAATCTGCAGGAATTCAAAAACAAAGTGCATCAGTACTTATCCCTCTTGATCCCTTCCACTAGCGTTATGTACCAACATTTTAAGGGTAGTCATAACCCCTTGTGCGGCAACAATCCCTTCGAGTTGAAAGGTGTAAATCCCTTTACTCCAATAATGCGAATGGACAACAACTCTTCAACTAAGGGTGTTTTCGAATCCCCTCAACTATCGTTGGAAAGTATTTGTAGCTCAAGCTCATAGGCTTGTAAATAATTAAGTAAGATGCACCACGATCAGGACGTAAGCCTTAGTGTCCAACAGTCGACTATCGTTACCTTTTAAATAAAATTTAAGAGAAACAAAAAATGTGTCACAGAATTTGTTTGTACACTTTAAGCACTAGCGGACCTAACAGACGCTGTCATGTCCATGTTTCGTTGCGATAAACTACACACTAAGTGACTCAAACACGCTCCAAAAATTGCACCAAAATCAGTCCATTCGTTAAGGAGCAGTTCGGCGACATACACACATACGAAGAACTACAAAAGTAATGAAAAACACTTTCTGAAGGGTCTGGGTGAAAAGTTAGGAACATTTAAAGTATCTTCTTGCAAATCAAAAGAGAAAAAAGTGTTGAAAACCACATACCGGCATGAAAACTAAAAAGTTGGTCCAAATGAAAAGAGCCTTCAATGACCTACAGTTTCCCCATCATGCCGAAAATCAATTAAAGAACAACATTTAAAAAAATGAACAATTTTTTAATACAACAATCTGACAAGCACCCCACCCAAGATGACACCAGAGAAATCTCCAAACAAATTGGAATCGGAAGTAACCGAAGATTAAGTAACAAAGCAGCCAAACACAAAAACAGACATACGACAAAAAAAAACCCAAGAAATAAGTAAACCCAGGTGAATATGTTTTTCCTTCCGGGAGCAGCAATTTACATCATTTTTCAAACGCATCTCCCATCCATGCTGTTGTTGTTTTTGTTTTTATTGCCCCAGGCCCCAGACAATACTGTTGCTTCACATTACACTACACAACATATGTGCATTAGGCTTGTGCTGTTGCCTTAAAAATAGCTCGTGCCATCTCTTTATAGCATAAAAATCACCTTTCGAACATACACACAGAGACACACACCGTGCAGCAATAAGAATCTCACATCGAGATGAGATACTCGACACGCATTGCATCTAAATGAATGAGGAAAGACAATATTTAGGAATGCGGGCGGCGGCATACCGCTTAGGTAGGGAAAAGGCAACAACAACAAAAAAAAACACATTTCCCTTGTAGACATCAATGAAAATAGAAAAGTGCTCATTAGTGTGATGAACATAATCTAAATGAAAGGAAAATGTTGTGTGAATGAAGACAAGAAGGACGGAATAAAAGAAAAACATAAAATGTTACACCAGCTGAATGCACACAAACGGGACGGCTAGCTGGCGCAGGTCTACACTTTTTGATTGAGTTCATAGCGTTTCCAGTGCATATACGAACTACGATATCATCTGTTTTCGTCGACTTTTTGTGGTTTGATAAACACGCGTCCACCGTGACGAGTGATGGATGGATGGTCCATGACCACATGGTGGTTTTGGTTTCTCTTCTTTTTTTAAGCTACTGTGAAGCTGCCAAAGACGCTAACAGCTCATTAACTGTCCTCGCTCGCCTCTTGCGAAATTATTGCAAATGAGAAATGATTCGCACGCGAGATTCTTTTGTCCTCCAGCTTTTGAGACAAATGATCCACTGACATAATTGACATTTTGAGATTGCATGAGAGAAGTTTCCCGCAAAAAATAATTTCAAATCACGCACGCTACATAACGTGTGCCTCTCTCCACGAGGTAATAGCAGAAGCAATCTTTGTAAAACTATCTACTTCCATTCAGAGATCTTCTGAGGTTCTGTTAAATTAAAAAAAAAAACAGAACGTTTGTATGAGTAAGACTCACAGAGCCGCAGCTGGTTAACACATTTAGAAGGAATAGCTGGAAATTTAATTAAATTATGGATATGGTTGTCAAATCGATCAGCAGTGCAGTGCATATCGAGTTCCTGGTATTGGTGGGTGTTAAAATGTTTTCATCTGAATGGAAATAGCCATGATTATAAAGTAAAGTTTGTTTGTAGCCGAGTTGCAATAACTTTGATGGTGCATCGCCTGGATTATTGTACATTCAGCTGATTCCAGGAAGACATCATTAGCAGAAAATCCAGTCAAACTATAGCACCCACGCTGAAATTGAAGGATGTGTTCTATAATAATTCCCACAGTTATTTTGTAAAGGTCAAACTTTAAATGCGCATGACAACTGACTTTTATGCAAAAAATTCAAGTTATGTTTTCACAGTCTTCAATAAATGCTGCCGTTGGAATTTGAATTAAATGTTTGGTAATTTGAAAAGGTAGTAAACGTGGTTGAAAAAAAATGGATAACCGCGAAGATGTGTTATTGAGACTCTAGCTCGTCCAATAACAAAACTGGCCATTAAAAAAAATCCTTTACCATGTCTCGGTAGCACTTTTCATTGTTTAAATCGCCCACCAGAACATCACACCAAAGAGTCATGCATTCAGGATTGACATTGGCCTCTCTATGTCTACGTTTGGATTTTCCGACCTCAAATATGAAAATTTTGCTCGTTTACGAATGAAGCTGCCGAAATCGAAATGCGAAATTTTTAAAGTATGAAGCGATGACTTTGCTTCAATTTGTGCGTTAATTGAGCCTTGTTAGCGAATATTCCAAGACATTTTTTCAAAATTCTCCCCAGTTCAATTGCTGTGATCTTTGGCGCGTCGAGGTTATCGAGTTTATGTTCACACTTTTGGCAACACCTAATATGGAAAATGTTCCGCAAACCTGTCTCGGTTGACATTGGAGATTCCAACAAGTCTGAGTAGGCAAGACGAAAAAGCTGTTCAAAAGTGAACATTCAATAATGTCTTCGCATAAACAATATACCGACAGAAACATCAGTTCAAGACGAATGCAGCCAACGTTACTACTAAAATGATCGTTTCTAGACCTGAGATTGGAAAGTGTATCACCACAATTACATCGTTTAAGAAATCTGAGCAAATAAACTACGCATGAGATGAAGCTTGAAAAATGGACACTGTTTCTATCATTTAAAAAAAAAAAAAAACCCAGCAAAATTTTACGAACCGATCTCCCAAATTTACGATCATTCAAATATTCATTCAGAATATGTGAATATTTTAATACAAGAAAATTCCAGTAACCAGTAAATTGTCAGTAACGATCTTGAATAAAACTGTTCGCCAGAACAGAATTCCCTTACCAGAGTAGCCAACGTCACGATCGTACGTTTAATTTTCTGTCTTACTTCAAAAGCATTCGTTACGATATCTTTTGATTTCATCGAAAAGGTTTACTTCAAACTTGGTCGAATTCAACCAACCAATGCATAATTAAAGTGGCCGTAGTTTTGTCAAAATTGAGACTTTAGTATAACTTTATTAAATTTTAAACAATAAAATCGCGACTTCACTTTGACTACAGTTTTTAAAAAATTTGTTTGCTTGTGCAACAAAAACTAACCCCTGTCGAATCCACAACGCATCGATTTTTTATTTGGTTAACAAACGAATACTACCTGCTGTGAGCTGAATGCAAACCTCTTCGGTACAATGAAAACGGAGTAAACGCTTCTGTGGCACAAAATCTATAGTGAAGGGTTGTGAGGAGCTTCACTATTTATGTCACTTGATGGCGATCATTGCACAGACTGTCGGATATTTGACTATGATTTTGCACAGTTGAGCAGGTTACACCCTATCGGAATAGTTTGTACAGATAGGAGTTCAGATAAATGTTGCCATTTGTTAAGAAGATATCGAATGCTTGAGTAGGTAGGACTCTTTATGTGGAGAAAGCTGAGGACACTGTTGTTCTCACGTCAGACTTGTTGTAGTGAGGTCCAACGTCTTTGTCTGGATTTGTCGTAAAGTAAATATATCATGGTTAAATGGGCCCAATGAAATTAAACATCAATTCTGTAAGAATAAATCCTGATCAATGAATTTTTTGCCCAAACAATCCTAGTTCCGAAAAGTTTACTCTAAGTCTGATGAATTTAGGTTATTATCTTCAGCAAGTTAACTCTACTTTTCTATAGAATTGTATGACAAACTAATATGATTTTCAATAACTATACACGAATATTTCTGAGTATTGCTGAAAAAGGAACGAAAGCTTTTGACACAAGAAATGTTAAATTTTTGGCCTATCTAATATGCGCTGTTTTAAACTTCCATCTCTTGTGCTTTATCTGCAAAACAAAGCAACATTATTTCATAACTTGGGTTTAAACTTTAATTTGGATTTTTTCACTTGTGTTTAAGATGGTATCAAGTGCGGTCTTTGGGCCTTGAGTTCTACTCGAATATTCTCCTAGAGAGTTTCGAGAGTCGGCGGCTTATTTTCTAGGAATCCGTGACCGCATTCTTTAAAAGTTAATTTTGAGTATTTTTCGTGTTGGAAGTACATACATCTCCTCCAGGTCAAATTTGTCAATTAGCGGAAATAAAAACGCGGTGATCATGATTCTATCTCGATCACCAAGTCACAGTAATTGCATCGCTCCCGCGTTCTAGTAAAAATAAGGCACAGTTTTCAATGATTTTTAGTGAATGTCTTTCATCATTTTTCGTGAAAGATATTTGGATTCTTGTTTATGTGGAAATGGGTCTTGTTGCTCATGATGAATTCCGACGGAAGTATCAGTGATCTTATGAAGTAGAGGCTTAACTACATAGCGGGTCATTGCTAATCGAACCTGTATCTTATGACGTGTGAGTATCTTTCTCATACACAGTTTTAAATTTCTGTTTTCCAATATCTTGGATACTACTATATTTACTCAAGAGTTTTAAATTTTCTACAAATTGCGACAATGCTGAAAAATGGAACTGAAGTTGGACAAAAATAAGTACTTTGCTAACGCTGTCAGTTAACTTATTTGAAAACGATGAGCCTACTCACTCGGGTAGTGTTTTTAACTATTACTGATCTTCAGAGAAGAATTAGGCCTGGAATGAAAATAATACTTCATAAAGTTTTTTTTAGAAGCGGTCGCCTGCAACTTCGTCCACATAAATTTATGTACGTACAAAATTATGGTTGCTGCTGACGTACGTATTTATGTACGTACAAAATTATTGTTGCTGCTGACATCAAAGCGAACTAATTGTCCAAACAATGTTGCGCAAAAGCATTTTTATTAAATTAGATACATCATCGCGCACTTTTTGAAGAACTTTTTTAGTCCTACAACTTTTCGTTGTACGTGAAATGTCCTTTTATTTAAACGGGATAATATGTACATAAATATCTATGTATAAAGCATATGTTCACTTCACAAGTCCATTCCAAATACCGGGGAAATAGTTTTTGAAAACCGATAAGAAGTTTTGAAGATAACCTCTTACATACAAACTTTACCTCTTTAAAATTTTAGTCAAGATATGAACATATGTATTCACGCAAAGCTTAAAAAATTATTCAAGTTTTGAAAGCATAAAATAAATTAACAACCGAACAAGTGATAATCACTTTGGGGAACACTAATGTCAAATGCTGTCGTTTCCTCAATGTTTTTTTTTTTTCAAATCTCGTCCATCAAGTTGAGTCGTTTTCCACTTTCCCAATCCAATATTTGTTTTCAACAGAAAAATTCCTTAAAAAACCCCACTGAATGTGTGACGCCACAGGAAAGTGTGTGAAGACCACCCAATTGTGTAGGCTTATTGACAGAATTCAGAAAATTTCGAAAAAAAAAGATTTCTTGGAATTTTGAACCAAAGAAACTCTATCAGACAGGAGCATTTAAAAAAAAAAAGTCAGAAAATATGTGGGGAAGGCTAATTTATTATGCATTTGGCTTTTGATTAAATTGTTTTCGAGGCAAAATATACTTTGTAAATAAGACGTATCATGACATTTACAGACCCATTATTCACTGTAGACAAATGACAAGGTTTTTCCTATTACTATGGACTTTAGGTCGAAATCCCACTGCTTCTGTTTTCAAGGTCTTCGGGAAACATCTGCGTTTTAGTTAAAAAGAAATAAATAAGGAAAAACGTTCTATCGAAATCAGTTCCATTGTACCCGCAGACATATTCCCATGCACTTGAAAACGCCTGGATACGGCTTAAGCAAATAAAAACTTGCAGGGGGAAGTCCACCGAGTACAAAAAATAAATAGGAAGAGTAATACCAGATACAATGTCAAAATCGCACAGGGAGTGGTGGTTTGTCATTTGCAAGGAATCTCAATTAGTGGCACGACAAGTTATTCAGGGGTTCGTGTCGAGCTTCGTGAATATAAATGTTTTCAAATTTTTGGCCGAACTCCATACCACTCGCACGGAACTTTATCAAGGATTTAAAATCTAGATTTGGGTTGATTAAAGAATATAAATGCAATTTGATAAACAATGTTTGAAGACACATATGGGATTATATTCGTCTAATGACATCTGATTTGATGGCTTTTTGTGCATTCAAACTCTATTTTATAAAGGAAGAGAAACGTAAAATGACGATTCCGGTTCTTTTCTGTTACTGTGTTTCATTTCGCACCTTTGTTTTTCATTTGGTTGCTTTCCTTGTCTTCAATCAGTTTTGTTTACACTATGGAATTCATCTCTCCTTAACGAGTATTCACCCCATTCGAGTTGCGGTTACTTTTTTATATTTTCTTCGTTTATATTATCTTCAAGGGATTATAACTTCCCGGATCGGATTTAAAAGTTGTTTGAAAGTAAGCTGTACTTAAATTTAGATTTTTGAATGAGTGGAGCCCGTAAAAGGTCGGAGATATAGACTTATTTCCATTCGTTCAATTCGCAGTATTTTATTCGCCAATATATGTATTTTTGGACGACTGAGTCATCCTTCTGCTGTCTTACTGCAGAGCAAATGACAGCAATCAGAATTTGCAACACCAGCCAGAGAAGCCGATATGTTTATCATAACAACACAGCAACGCATTAAGACTACGTCCGCTGGGCCACATTACATATGATAGCGCCGATAGTTAGATTCAAATGGTTTATGGTGAATAGACTAGACCAGAAAAAAAAAGTCAGCTATGCCATAAAATTTAATAAAGAACAAAGTGTAGCTTTGCCTGGCAAGAGGATGAATGCTGCAGGCGCGCCTTAGGATCGAATTAAACCTTTCCAGCATGTATCGTACTTTCTTATTCATGCAACAAGGTTTTAAATTATCTCGGCAAAGCAAACAGTATTAAGTCACCTTCATTTAGGGTCTTTAGCAGTGGCAACATCGATGACATGCTCTTCGCGAACCAGCTTGAGTATGAATGAGCTTCATATCGTTGTCCCGCACCGGTGTCGTGGTAAGATAGAGATCCGACCGAACATCGGCTCATACGACAACTGTCAAGTAACCGCGTCATGGAAAACAGAACTCACGAAGAGTGCCAAAAATAACGCGAGGGAAATGTAGGAGATTGAAGTACCGAAAGAATGTATGCCTCGAATATTTGAGATCGGGCCTATACCTGTCTAGTCTAAAAAAACAATAAACTTTTTTCAAAGCTTTGGTGAAAAAAAGATACCACCCAAAGCAATCAATACAAAGTTTTTTTAAAGCCGTTGTGGCGAGAAAAGGCATGAAGGTTCTTTGAAGACCATACTTTTTCTTGACCCAAGAAACAGGCCTGCCTTCATAGATGTCTGAAATGTTGTGCTCTCTATTTAAGATACAAAAAAGGCCTGATTACAATCTTCCAAAACAATAGCTGCTATGAATACGATTGATTGGTTACGGAATTGGAAAATTTGGTCGGAAAGACAAGACGTACTCCGTTTGTTAAGAAAATTCAGAATTCTTAAAGACTTATTATGTATTCTAGGGAGTGACTTTCTTTCACTTCAACCTGAATATTCACCTATATTTTCCGCACAAACTGCGTTAATAGCACACAAGAGTTCCTCCACGGATTTAAACCCTGACGATCAGCAGCCAACGAACCATTGAGCCACGACAACCGCGCTTTTGAAAAATACGATTAAAAGATCCAAACAGCAAACAGTTTGTAAATACAGTGTTTCAGCAAATCGATTGCAACCAGTTCTTAAATACAACCGTTTTGAACTCCCAATCAATTCTTGGGAACTGTGACAACTGATCGTCGACATTTAGCAAATTGCGCAACCAAAATCTGTTTATTTGCTGAATAGAAATTTGCAGTATGACTACGATTTTTTCCAGTTTAAAAAGGCAGTATGTTCTGATACCGAAACTTTTCAGATCATTCTTCATCTGTTTTCCAGAAAAGAGCGCCGAAGCTGACAATAGACTGTATTGTTGCAGAAACTGTACTCAGTTTTTTGTGACGTAAGATACTGAACTCAGTCGAAGTAAAAGTGTGTCTATCCAGTTTTATCGTCTTCCCTAAATTACCGACCACCAGCTGTTCATAAAACAGAGTTAATTTCTAAAACGACTTCAGATCGTTAAATCCATTTGTTGTCACAAATCCACTTTTGGCATTTCCTCAGTTCATGGCTGCTCTAAATTCCTTGTATTGCCTTAGTTACATAATCAATTGTATATTTTTCCTAAATGGAAGTTCCACCAAAAAAGTTTCCATCAATAAAACCATGTGCTTTACGGAAACACTTTAATAAGATAAACAACAAACTCAACAGGTGACCAACGTGTCAATGTCAACGACTCCAATTCACTAATTTCTTACGAAAGTATTTTTTTTTTAATACTCCATAACCAGCGACCCATAGAAAATTGTTCTCCCAATTTTGCATGTCAAACTATTGCATGGATTCCATATGTTAGAGCACACGTTTCATTGAAAAAAAAATATATATAAGCTCCCCACTTGCCAAAACAAAAAAAAAGCTCAAGCACATTTTGTAGGTACTTGGCAGTACATGGACTCCGAGAGCTCCATAGTTGATGTTCTCCTTTAAAGCGCAGGTCTTAAACAAAAAAAAACACACTTTTTTGCCGATAGAAAAATGGGACAAAAATTTATAGAAACTAACACAAAGTAAAAAGAGGTCGATGCCATTGGAAAGGTGTTTTTGTTTTATATAAATTTTGTACTTAAATCATTAAAAAGACTGAGGCGATGTTTATTTTTTGTTACTTGTTTTAACTATTCTCTCAAGCCTCAGTAAAACAATAAAAGAGTACGAAAAAACTGAAATGCTAAATAAAAACAGCCGCGAAACCTCTTAATCAAAAATCCAAATCATCATCATCATCATCAACAACAGCCAACCTTAGCATGAAACAGGCAAGACACAGTGAAAAAAAAACAGAAGAAAAAAAAACAGCAAAGTAAGAAGAAAACGTGTCACACACCACCACGAAATAGAAAAATAATTCAAGAAAGTACACAATAAGCCAAAGAAACAACAACAACAAAAAAAAAAGCGTAAAAGGAAAAAATAAAAACCCAGTAATCAACATCTCATGCTGATGCCCTCTTCATACAAACACACACACACACAAACACAGCCTTAGAAGAAACCTAAAAACCGAAAAGTTATAACAAAACGAATATCACGAATAACATAACAAAACAGAAAACCGAAAATATAACCAACACACACACGAAGATACTTACAGCCCAAATTCACGAAAGCATCCATCCATGAATTAATTTGTTGTGTTTTTTTTTCGGTCTCCGTGCACCACTCCGACAGTTTCTTCCTTCAAGTCTTGATGGCCTTCTACTTCTGCTTCTTCTTCTTCTTCGACAATTTCGGCTTCCTATCAGCCTGCTTTATTATTATTATGATTATTATTATCCAACAAATATGTTTGTATGTATGTATCTAAAGAGAGCTGCTGCTGTTCGTTCACAGATATAAAGATAGTATCTGAGAGTGTGCACGTTTTTGGCATACACAAACACAGAACGCGTAATCCACAAGAAAGCGAGCGAGCGAGCGAACGAACGACAAGCAGCAACTGGCAAAAGGGTACGACGCGACGCACAGGGAGGCAATCAAAGTAATAAAATACACACTGTAATCCACAAAAGGCCCGATTGTAATAAATTCTGACGTATAAAACCGTCAATTAACGACCAATACACAGATACAGATACCGACACAAATGCACGCACTATAAAACTCTGCAATGACCAGAGCACGGTGGCTTCCACTTCACTCGCACATCCATCCGTACATCGGAATCAAGAATGGGTATGAGAAAATCGTGTGTATCTTGGGACACAGGTTTCTGCTTCGTTGGTTGGTTGGCGCGGTATTGTACGCGGCGAAAATATTCTAAAGTCCGCGACACGAACGACCTCTGGCGGCGAATGCAAACGCACTTCTGATTTCTGAATCCCAAAATCCAATAGATACTCTCCGATGTTGGGAATTGCGCAACCTCTTCACCTAGCGCACACACCAAAGAAAAGTTACACTTGTGTGCGTATAAACGCACTAACACACCCAACAAACTGACAGTTCGAATTCCACCACTTCTTCACTTGCCATAGATACAAACAAGATACAAGACGACGAAAAGAGATAGAGATATCACCACGAACCGAGGACAGAGAAGACGGCGAAATTCGTATTAGATTTTCGTTCGTTTTTCTTCTTCCAAATGTTGCGGTCGTACTTTTTTAATTTTTTTCTTTCTACTTTTTCGCTCCGTTTTCTTCTTATTTTATTTTTGTCTTCTTTTTTTTCGCTGGTTTTACGACTTTTTTCAGGCTGTATTTTTTTCCGTACTGAATTTTCAAACGGTGGCCAGATATTTTTCTATCTTCACTTTTTTCCAGCTGTTTTCACGCTGGAAATAATTTCACTTTAAATTTTTTTGTAAATCTTAAATTTTCTTTTTCACCGGCACCGAAAAAGATACTTTATCTACTTTTCTCCAACCGAGTTAAGGCATATCGCACTCAAACCACACACATTTCGGTTGCGTTGACACTATTTGATCCGTCCGTTAAGTTTTTTTTTTTCTGTTAATACTTTTAATTTTCTCAAACTTTAATTTTCTAACAATTTCTAATTTAATTGAAAATTTCCAATGTGAATCTGAATCTGAATCGTCGTCGAGATTTCAGCGATAAAACGAACCATTCTTCGCGAATACTATCACTCGACTGAAGTTCGGCGGGCATGGCGCAGAAGATCCAACGTCGTAGTTTCGTCGACGACGACAGCTGTATTGGAAAAGGATGGAAAATGCTTCCAGATACAGTATCTAGGGATAGACCACGCCTACAAAGTGAGTTTGCCTCTTGTTGATTGGCGTATGGGGGGTGACGTCAACCCGAATCGAGCCGAAGTTAGCCGAACTCAGCCGATTCTGTCCATTTTGTTTGTGTAACGAAGGGAGAACTTGTTTGTTGTTGCACTCGTTTGACGTTCAATGACGTGGCGGCGCTAGTATCGTTTATTGGATAGATACACAGAATTCGTATCTGGTGGATATTGAAAAAAAAAACTTTTCTATTTCAGGGTGTGTTGCTAGAGTGAATAGGAATCATATATTGTTTATTGGTGGAGTGAAGGTGACACAGAGTGACGCTTACCCCGACCACTTGCACTGGTGCTGGAAGCGGATTCAAGCGATTCAATGGAGGCGAATTCTTCTCGTTTTTCGTTTCGTTTGCTTGTGGTGTTAATTTTTGTTATTTTTATTTATTCTGTTTCAGATATTGCCGTTTTTTTTGTGTTTTATCATGTTCGTTATTCGGTCGGTGTATTGCTACTAAATTTAGTAGGAAGGCCGTTTGTATTGAATGAATATTCGGAATGGCCTTGCTAAGAGGAAAACTGTTTTAAACAAAATACGAAAATGTAATAATAACAAACTTAATTGTTCATCGATTGAAAGTGTAGGTATCGAGGTGGTCTGTTGTTTTTTTTATATTTTTTACACGTGCTGTCCGAGAGAGCTATAGGTTTATAGATACTTTATTACACACTTTGGAATAGAATTTGAATTATTTTGGATACCGAAGAATGACACGAGAATGCTGTCAATTCAATTATTACTTTGTGCGAAAGAAACAAACGGGCTCTGCATTAATTTGAGTCATAGAAGTCATTGGGAAGTTGTACTGTCACTACTATTTAGTGAATCCAAACTATGGCAGAGTTCAAATAAATACAAAAAAGGCCACTCAATTCAGATGAAGGAGCTGGTAAAAAAAAACCTGCATTTGAATGTTGTGTACAGCGGTGAAGTAGGCTGTTCATGTTAGAAGCATGACTGGAAACGGAGTACAATTATATAGTTCGTTATGGCCAGATACTTGAGTGCCAAAAACCTATTGCTCAACGGATGCAATCGAACAAGTGATGAGCGATGACTCGAATTGAAGACCAATACTCATATCTTATTGTTTTTAACAAACGCTTACAACGGACCGACACGATAACCTGCCATCACCCACTTGCGTGAGATAGTGGCCTCTTCGACCTTAGTGTCCAAAGAACCATGGCCGTTTTTAGGATCTGTAGACCCGTAGGCTACCGTGTGGTGTGGGCCCTACGAGTACGGAATCCCCGCCAATACACCCCGGAAATTATAGCAAGTTTCTATAATCTAAAATCTTATTTATTTACGTATGGATTTTTATTAAATTGGAAATAATTTTTCAATACAGTATAAAGAAATTTATGAAATGATGACAAAAATATGAAAAGAATGAAAAATCATTAAACTGAAAGTCTAAGTTTTTCCTTACTCTATTTACTCTTTTAATAGTTATCAGCGGGACGCCTATTTCCTTAACAGGGTTTTGGTGGCTGTATCCTGCTCCTTTGCTAGCCAGTTCGTCCGCTTTTTCGTTTCCCGTTACATCTTCGTGTCCCGGGACCCAAGTTAGACTGACGTCGGTCACTGTTGCTAGTTTGTTAAGTTTGTGTTTGCACTTCCTTACCAATGTCGATACTGATAGAGGGCTTGTGATAGCTGCAGTACCTACTAACGGAGCAGATGAGTATTTGCTGCTCCCGTTTATTGAGTTCGGTGAGCTTTTCCACTCCAGTTAGTATTGCGAAGACTTTTGCTTGAAACACCGTGATGAATGGTTCAAGGTGCTTCGAAACTTCTGTCGGTGGGTTCGGACAGTAGATCCCTGCCCCCGATTCAGACGATATGTAAAAACCGTCCGTATAAATTGTGATAACTACGGGGTCTTTTGTCGTGTTTCCGTCCATCCAAGAAGCTCTGGTTGGAAAAATTGTCTTAAAATAGCTTACAATGCTTACAATTTTCCTATGCCCGGTGTTTTTTCTGTCGTCAAAAAGACCCAGTGCCTTGAGTCTTATAGCCGCGAGTCCTGCTTGTCTTTTCACTTCCAGTTGTACTGGTGTTATGTTTTGAATTGCTTCGATGGCAGTGGTCGGCGTGGAGTTTTGTGCGCCTGTTATTCCCAGGCTACATACTTTTTATCTATCGAGTTCCACTATGCTATAATGCCGTAAAGAAGGGTTGGTTTCATTACACAGTTGTACATCCAGTGGACTTGTTTTGGTTTCCGTTCCCCAAGACTTCCCAAATGCCCTCCTGCATATCCAATATGCCCTCTTGGCTTTAGTAATGCGTTCCTCCAGGTTTTTCCTCCAGTTGAGTTTGACTTCAATCAAAACTGCTGCATAGACTGCATTGCTCGAGCTAATTGAAGTAAAGTGAGATTTTGCTGAATTTTCTGGCACAACAGCGGTGCGGCAGTGGGTCGCTAAGTCTCTTTTTGGATATCGGCAAGGAATTGGAAAAATTGAGCCATGGTTGAGTGGAGTGTCCATGATAACCAATTTGGTTTCAGAACTTAGCATGATCCACGTGTTAACTGATTACGTACATCCAATGGAACAAAAGCAAAACAAAAGTGACTGATGCTTGTTTGGTTGGCATAAGCACAACTTTATATGCCGTTTGTTGTGAAGATTGGCACTAATCCTTTTGCAGGAACATTTGACGTTATCAACGGTCTGCGACAGGGTGTAGTTAGTGAGGTTATTTTATTCAAAATTTGTTCTTGGAGGCTCTGTTCAGCCAAAAGTGAGACACGATTTTATTTTTATGACACTGTTTTCCTGAGCCTCTTCGGATGCCAGAAATTATTGGCCAAAGATGATGGTCTGGCCAGAGCCAAATCGGCTTATGCCATGACAGAAAAACTGTTTCCTAGCCGCCAACTCGATGTCACGGCAAATGTGATTTATTGTCCAGCTCTCTAGCTTGAAGGAATACGAGTATATTCTGGTTTTCGAGAGACTATGCCTTTGGGTTCCATAACGATTGAATTCTTGCTTCTCAGTAAGAGTCCAACAAAAGCCGGAGACAAGGAGGGACATTGCAACAGCACTGAATTCGGACAACAAGGTAATTTTCGTAGCTTCTACTTCAACTACATATTTTATGCGACAGTGCACTTTACCGGCTTCAATTAACCAGAGACTTTTTCTCGATTGAGCGGACGGATTTAAAAAGGTAAAAAGGACGAAAAGAGGCCTCACGGGAGATAAATAGACTATTTATTTATTGAAATAGGTGGGCTGAAAACTTCGCTGGCTGACACATAGATGGCGCGACTAGTTTTAAATCCACATGACTTTAAGTTAGAACCAACCTTCAAAAGACACATATATAAATTTGACAGCTGTCGTACTATCAGATTGTGAGATATAGCATTTTGAGTGAAGTAACTTTAATTAGTTTGAAAAAATGAATATCGTGCTTTAAAATATTGATAATTGCTTGATAAATATTATTCGGACTCTGCACCGTTGAGACGTGATTTTCTAAGTTTAAACGAGGCGAAATGAGCACCGAGGAGAGTGTTCGAAGCTGTTCTATTGTAATTTATTCAAAATGATGAAATATGACTGCATCATTTCACATAGGAGTAAAATCGACAGTCAGCCGAGTGGACTGCACGTGATGAACCGACTCCAAACGTAAAAAGACGGTCGGCTTGCAAGGTTATGGCATCAGCAATTGGGATTCGCGTGGTGTAATGTTCATTGAATATCTTAAAAAGAAAGAGAAACCAACAACGGCGACTATAACGTAGCGTTATTGGAGCGTTTGAAGTACGAAATCGTGGAAAAACGGGCCCATTTGAAGAAAAAAAAACATCTGTTTCATCAAGATAATGCAGCGTGTCACAAATCAATGAAGACGATTGAATGAAAATCTACCGTATTCTCCGATCAAAGTTACATACATTTCCTTTTTCTTATTTTGTTGTGGCCGGGGCTATATCCCGGATTAAGTTTAATTCACACAAAACTTTTATCAACTAGAAAATGTGGATGGACGTTTCTTAGCTAGGTTCGAGGAAAGGATACTTTAAAGGGTAGTTCAATTTCGTAGTGGATTGCCTTAATCAGCAAAACTGGGTGTCATAATAAGGGGCTAAGACTTGTGAAGCATATTGATGACAGTAAGTAGCATTGATGCCAAAGAACACTTTGACCCAACCGCCAATAATTCAACGAATAATGGTATCACTATCCTAGACGATTATCAAAGGGTAGAGATCCGTTTAAGTTGACACAGGTTCTGCAGGAATGTGGTAGATGCTTACGTGCATATGTGGAGGCTTGTCGGCCATTTATTTATGTTGAGGCCAACAGGTTTTTTTTTTTTGGCACCAAATCGAAAACCTGGTCACATCATCTTTAAGGTGGGAAAAGCCAGAGAAATCTAGGATGTACATATGTATATATGCAGTAGCATGTCTTTTATATTCGGATGATGCGTTGTGATTTTTGGGAGCCAGAATGCCTTTAAAACTTCGGAAATAACACAGAAGGAATAACTCTAGAAAAAAATACTCCCGGAATTGACATCTCCGAGGGGCAACGAAGTCAATTTCGAGTAACAAACTGATTTTCTTGCCATCTTATAAAATGCTTCAAAAGCATGTTAGACAACAGGCTGAAGCGAATAAATTACCAAGTAAGGAGAAACGTGGAAGCTTCCCAATATATCTTACAATAATGGAGATAATTTTACTGAACGATGACATGCTTCGAATTTGTAACTGAATAAAGACGAGCTTGCAGAAATCAAATTTTAACAAAACAATCAGGAATGTAGATGTTGGTACTGGTGATGAGGCTTTCGGGCAATCACTGAGCGTACCAAGCGCGCCATTTTAAACTTGTGACACAATGGTGCTCTAAGACTTATCTGCCGTCGTATGGTGTTGTGTCAGATTTAGTTTGAGGCGGAGACAACAGAGTAAAAATTGTCTGGATACCAGATTATGAAGGTGTTCAAGACAATAGAAGAGCCGACTTGACCTTGACAAAAATGAGCTCGTCCTTTCTGCGGAATTCCGCTGAGTTACCTTCACTAAGAAAAAATTAGAAAAAGACGTCTTGCCAAATAAAAAAAAATTATGTAACTCGGTCTTAAAAGAGAAGTCTTAATGATCACTTAGACAACACCCTAAAGTAATATGACTTGCTGACAATGAATCATGTGGACCCTACAACACGAAAAAACACTTGTTCTATGATTGTTCCACTGCGAAGGAAAGATCAATCCATATGGACAGGGAATCACTTAACTAATCGTAAGATAGAACAAAGACCAGCACAATAGTCCTACGGTTGCAGGACCAATATTACAATGTCCGGAAAGATATTACCGACAGTGTCAAGAGTTAAGACACAGTTGGACACACTTGGATTGCTCCATTCGGTTTGAAACGAGTCAGATGCAACGCAAAGTAGACGCGACAGAAATGTTACGAAAAATGGTTGAAATTTTGGCCTTAACAATTTCATTTGTGTAGAAAAATATTGAAGAGGAAACATTGGTTTTCCTTTATTGAACGTATAAAATTCTTCGTTCCCCCGATGGGGGAACTTCTTGTCGTTCATCGAAATTCATGAGATGCATGACTTCAATCATGTTATAAGAAGTGAAACAGCCCTCCTGATATGCACAATTATAGACGTTTTTCCATCATTATACGCTACACGCTTTCCGTTGTTGGTTTCAGCCCACTGTCATAAACAACCCTTTTGTCAAATTGTGCGCTTGAAAAGAAAAAAAATTATACATACTATATGTACATGCGGTGTGGATGTACAAATTCACACTTCATTTTTATCGAATGAAGATGTATGGTACACAGCTCCTTGATGCTGCTGTTCGGGGAGGCGGCAGAGACTTCATTTTCTGGTAGAACATATGGCTTGCGTTAAGCTAATTTTCCATTTGTTGTTTAAGCTTACGATAATTTTCATCGCATCCTTTAAGATCGTCTCAACGTTTAGAGGAAACTTATGACATGAAATTAAAGCGATATCGTTTGCAAAAATAACCGCCTTACATTCACTCAGACTCGGAAGTTGAAATGTGAATAAATTTCATAAAGGCAGTTTGAAATAAATAAGACTATAGATATCGAACTATTGACAAGGACTTTTAAGCAACAACCAGACAAAAACTTTTAACATTTTTGCAAAGATATGAAGTAAAATAGAAACTTATTACTTTTAAGGTCAGATCACATCATTATAATGGGAAACATTCATAATTGGTCGTATTGTGAGAGATGTCTGGCTCGTTGAATTCAAACGATGAGGGATAAGACTGCTTCCTTTCGAACAAATACTTTCTTTCGTAGTGCGCAATAAGTAAGTTAAGGTTCTAAAAAGTTCGATTTGCGGGTCGAGCCTTCGTTCGTTAGAATAAACTTCATCTTTCATCGCGAGATCATTTCTTGAGAACAACTTTATTTCATGCGTTTGAAAATTATAGACGTGCTTTTTGGAAGGTATTCGCAAGATTCGATTCCAATCGAATACTTTCTTATATTCATAGACCATAAAACATGGCTCGGAGGAAAAAGATTCGAAATATCTTTTCAAAATGTACACTGTTGCAACAAAACAGCATTTCGCAACGTTATTCGAAAGAAAATCGATCCATTTCATTTTTTTGAGCACATTAGAGCTGTCAGAGCAAAAAAAAACATATGATTGAAAAACAAACCCCACCCAAATCTGTTTCTTTCTTTAACACAGTAAAGTCTCATTTCGGGAACGTATAACAAACAATTTTTAAAAATACCACATAAAAAAAATCAATATATTTAATAAGACTAATCACATTGCTTTCCGAACTAAGTACAAAGATTAGAATATGTACATATTTGGTTCCACTTGGGTATGCAGAAGAGTCACCCTGGAAAAGTTTTTCGCAACATCTAAGGCTTCACTCTGTGAAAGTCTTATAGATTGCCACACATGCTTTCCAATTTGTGTATTAAATTTGTCCTTGTTCGAGTCCTGGCACTTGCTTTCGAAAAGTCCCCCTTATCCAGCACGTATCTAGGTATTTTATTTCATGTGAGGGTCTAAGGGACATATTATGCAAATCTCTTTCAAATATGCAAGTCACATTGAACTTTTAGCAGAAAAGTGATTTACCCTCTTTTGGGCTTTTATTACTTGTGCTCTTATAAATTGTGTGCTGCGACGACCGAAGTGGTGAACAATAAAACATGCTGATATTAAGATTATGCAATTTGTTTTACTTGTGAATGTATATTTCTGAATCTGATATTTTGAATGTTTTTTTTTTAAGTTTAAAAACCAAAAAATAAGAAAAAGGTGGTGTAATATTTTCTCCTGTGACAGTTGACAACTCTAAGAAATTAAAAGCTTTGAAAATTTGACAGTTCAAAGAGCGAGTCAGAAGGGTTCCGTGCTACTTTAATACTTTTTTTTCTAAATTTTTATTCTCCATAGCCTTCTTCTTGGCGTAAAAATTGCGAGCGAAAATAACTTTATTTGCGATATAATTAAACGAATGGTTTTCGGATTTTTCTCTATACATATATTATAAGACATTGCTTCTTGCCAAATTTCATGATTCTTTGCTAATGGGAGGCATCCTGTAGGTTTCGATGCCTTTTCGAATAACAAAATATGAAGCACGAATAGCCGTATATTTAAACTGCGGCGATATAGAATTTTAATTTAAGGGGCCGTAGTCATAACTATTTGATACAAACTTCAACTTGATACCTCCACGCGTTTCCAGAGGTCTTGATAGGCAACCAGGCAGATGGACATCGCAGTGATCCTATAAAGCTCCGTTTTTCCTTCCGAAGTACGGAGCCTTAAAAGGTGTATAATTTTTTTTTATAGATTTTCGAACTTATAAAGGTAAAATTTTGTTTAATGTTTACTATGAAGTTTTGGTTCAATTGATGTTAATTCTTTAAAAAGTTATGCCAATTTCGTACAATTGGACCCTAATCGGAATATGGAAGAATAATGGTTCACCCGGAGTATGTATATCAAATTTTCGAATGCACGGGATCTACCCTGGGTCTTTTTAGGAACGGTCTTTTGTTGTGAAAACTTTTTAGGTTCCCGGGAGAACTTAAAAATCTGGAATACTTTTTTAAGTTTCTTCTACAAAAGATAACAACCGTTTTTAATAAAAATTCAACAATAGACCAAATTTTTTTTTAAATATAATTTATCAACAATGAACGAAGATTTGAAAAAACGGTTCAAGTCTTGTAGTTCGCTAGTTCGCAGTATAACCTTTCAAAAGAATGTTTTGAGAGTCGGCTCCAAAGAGTTGAATTATTCAAGTACCTGGAATTGTAAATTGTACATGACCTTTGATGAAACTCTTGCATTCATCTTCAAACACTGTCTGCAATTCAACATAAAAAACTGGTGTACCACAGGGCTCCATTCCATCTCCCATACTCTTTTATGTTAATAAGTGATATTTGACTGCCACTTTGAGCCAATTCAGCCCTTTGCTGATGACTGTGGTTTCTAATTTTTCATACTCGTATTTATATTCGTTTCCCTCATCTTCGGCCGTAGAAATGGAAAACAAATTGAAATTTAATCCTAAACGTTCTCATATCGTTAAGCCTTCAAGAGAGAATTCAAAATCGAGCGATGAAGCTTATAGAAGACGAAAATATTTATATACACTTTTTAACATCGTTGCAACTCCTGTCTCTCTCTATTTAATTTCATTTAAGTTAAACAGTGCCTCAGCGAAATAGCGAGCTGCATTTCACTCCTCCAACTCTTTCACAGTATGAATGGTCATCGGATCAGCCTTAAGTCAAGTACAGACATTCCTCTTAAAGCTGCAATTTGGAATACTTTCGCACGCTGAATATACAATACTCATTACATTTTATAATATAATTCAATTGCAACGTGCATCGGTATCTCTTGCTTCATCGCTTTCACTCGTGTTGTGCAAACAGCAAGTGTTTTTCGAATCACTTAAACGCGATTCAAATAATATACCTGGTAGTACACGGGTAGAGATTACTTCAATCTACGGTCAGATAAAAATATAATCCCACATAGTCATTTTGGTCTCCAAACGGGGCTATTAATGTTCTAGTCTGTAAGCACAGGTCCCTCGCGCATAATCCAAGTGAGTTTGAATCTGGGTCTTGGTTTTGCCTTTATTCTTTCTCAATTTTGGTCTTGTCCTCTGTATCGCTTATGATGAAGCTTTCCAAACTTTACAAACATAATGGTCGTACTTTCAATCGAAATTTACTTTCATGTCCATAGGAAGATTATCCACTTCTGTTCTATTGATAGAACCACCAAATTGGAGAGCAAATACTTACACCGATCGATTTTAATGCACTCTCCGAATCTATCTTAAGATAGAGGTAAGAAGCTCACATTAACGAGCTTAAAAGGATTGCCATAACCGAAAAACTGCCACATCAAAGTATATGCTTTATGACATGTCAACCAATGGACAGCCATAAAGTTACCTCTGGTACTCTGTGTGGTTCAACTTTTCAGCAAATTGCATGGAAAAAATTTGTGTTTTGAAAAAATAATGTCACAGGGCTTGTCTGCGTAAATATATAAGTCCAGATCCCCAATATAAAAATCCTTCGCAATCTGATCAGGGTGGATTATTTTTGAATAAAGCTTATACGGCACCACATTGTATGGGCAAAGTCTTTGATCTACAAAGAACTTGCCGGGGGTTTCTACCCCAATGACATGTTCCACGAGAATGTGACCCTAAAGACAGCTTTACAGGGAAACGAGAAGTCCCAAATTGCCTTTTTTCAAAACGAGACTTAAGAGTAATGCGTAATCATCAACTGAAAACCATCGTAAAAGTTTTGATTGAATTTAAAAAACAGCGGCCAAGTACAAGTTGGAAACGCATACGAAGGTTTACTTCCGTAAAATATTGAACACCACATAAATGTGAAAAATCCGTTAGTAAAAAAATAACAGCAAACCCTTTAGTTTTTGACTTTATATTTTAATCATTATTTGTTATTGAAGCGGCATAGTAGTACGCCTCCGGAGATACAGCCCCGTGACAGACGGACGAGCAGATGGGTGGCAGATATTGTTTAATAGGGTCCCGTTGGCACTTTTTGTTTAAGGAACCCTAAAAAACACTAGAATACATAAATGTTGAATTCAAAACGAAAGAATAGAATAACACAATTAACTATTGTAGGGCGTAAATTAAAAAAGATTGATCCTCCTTCTTCGAAAGTTATGAACAGACTCACTTTATTGCTTCTTAGGGTTATTATATAAGTACATCGTTTACCAATGCTCTTATTGGAGAGTTTTCGGTATAATCAGCCGATCAGGTAGTCCGAGACATAAACTCACTTGTGTGCTTTTGAATTATATACGAGCCGCTATAACCTTGTCAATTCTACAGTCGCATACAAAAAATAAACAACGGGTAAATTTAAAAGGACTACACTATAAAGAATGCAAATGAAAACGATTTCTAGAAACGCGAGCTGCAACTGACTGGAATAAAGTTATAACCACTTGCACATAAATTATTATAATTATAATTGCCTGTGCAACTTGTTTACAGTTTTAGTTTATTTTATTTCACTTATAACAAGCAATAAACATAATGCTATGCTTAACTGGTGGGTGAGGATGACTGATTAAGGATTAGATACAGATGAAGTTGGTGCAATATCGCGGGAGATCGCGAAGTGCGAAGCGAATAATTCTGCGCTGGACAGCTTCGATTTTCGATTTTGTGACATAGGGGTTTGAAAATTCCTTGGACCATTGTTTGGCCTCGTCAAGCGCAGAATTGGCTCTACAATAATTACTCGATGTGAGAGCGGAAATTAAGTTCAGTGTCACGGATGACACCCAGATCGTGTATACGGAGGAGACTGAAGGAACAGGTTCGTAGATGAAGTAGGCTCTGAGTGGTTTTAGTAGACGCTTACGTGTATATGTGATGGCCCCGCATTTGCTAATATTGAGCTCTAGGAAATTTCGTTTTGCAAAAGAAAATCATTGGGCCAACGTGACTACCTTGAGCGACTCCTGAAGAGGCCATAAATGGATTGGATTTTGAAGATCTGGAAAGGACGACGTATTGGTACTTGTGAAAAATATTGCACAATAAACGCATTGTCACTCGCTTCGGCTTCAACGATTTTTTTCTTGACCCTTATGTTCACTAATCTCTCCACGCAGATGGTTACCCTGTAATCTATTGAATCTAGAACCCATAAACTAAATCTTCTCAATATAAAACCCTTTGAATATTGCGGTAATCATCATATTCAACATATATAATCTTTGGAAAGTGTTTTTCTAACAATTCTTCTTGATAACATCTGAACTTTTTTATACAGACAATGAGCATAAATAAATAGCATAAAGCTTATTTCTATGGGTGGTGCTGAAGTCGGTATTCTTAAAATGCTCAAAACGCACGTTGGATTCAAACGATAGAGAAACACATCACAATAGCGATTGCCCGTACAAAATATGTTATAATCTTAACTTGACACCTCCATGCGTTCATGAGAAAAGAGGGGTGACAGACAGACGGATTATGGTCCCGTTTTCCTTTTGATGAACGGAACCTTAAAAATTTATCATTAAAATTGATTTCATTTCAATATAACAGTCAAAGAACTTGACAGCAGTCAAAAAACAAAAAAATTCAACCCAATAATTATTAAATTTAAAAAGACTTCAGCGAAGTCTTAAGTAATAATAATTCAAATAATTCGTATTACAATGACTTCAAAATTTATGGGGAATGCACGTGGAAGTTTAAGTACTAATTTCGTCTGATTTAAAAGAATAAACCAAAAGACTACGATTTCCCAAAATAACGCATTCGTTTGCAACTATGGCAGGTGGAACTGAGAAAATTTTCAAAACTCTTATCGCCATATCTTTTTCATAAGAACTCGAAATACAATGAAAATGAACTTTTATAATAAAATACTTAAATACTACATAAACTCCGTTTCACTTACTTACTTTCTTCACTTATTTTTCAAACCCTTCACTGATTTGGGAAAAACGAATTGCAAAAGGAAGGAAGGATATAGATTTTTTATATTGTAGAAAAAAATGGGATTAAGTTGTTAAATGAAACTTTTATGACACTTTTCCCAAAGAGGTCATAAAATTTGCCTTTTTTTCCCCACACTTGATTACGAACGGTAGCTAGATTTACCTGTTACCATGTTTTGAATCAAATAAAAGGATACTTCAAGTATTAGGGAGATCAGTTCAAGGAAAAATTTCATGCAATCCACAGCTATGGGTAAAGGAAAGATATTAACTAAGGAGGAAAATGGCAAATTCGAGCTTACCGGGAACAAGGAAAAGATCCATCCAATCATAGCCAGAAAGTTTGAAAGAGGCGTCCGTGTTGTATACAGCTTTATTATGGACCCAGAGAAGTATGGAAAAAAGCGCAAAGGGCGATACTGCTGCTTCAAATTCAAATCTCTCCGTAAGTAAATTTAAGGCAGAAACTGGAGTCACATCTAGCAGATCGACTGTTTACCGTGTGATACAGAAGCCAGCCATACTCGCCATGAAAAAATGTAGAGAAAACCACAATTGAATGCGGTGCGTAAAATCCAGCAGCTTGAATTTGCAACAAGTCACATCAGGTGGAATCGAGGTAGGCATACCGTCGTCTTTTCTGATGAAAAAAATAATAATTTGGACAGACCCGATGTTGTTATTTCCATGACTTGAGAAAAGAGGATGCACATCTTCAGAGGCGGCACAGCCAAGAAGGTGGTGTAATGGTATGGAGAGCAATAAGCTACCATGGAACTGTGGAACTGGATTTCCAAAGCTCCAAAATGACGGAAGTCACTAACAGATCGACACTGCACAGAGCTGTTTCGCAGTTTTCGGAGATATTTGGTGGTGAGTGATGAACTTTCCAACAAGACCTACCACACGGACAATAAACGCCTGGATTCAGAAACAAAATTAAACCTACTCGCATGGCCTACCTATTCACCCGACCTGAATATCTTGGATAACGTGTGGGGTGGGCTTTCAAGAAAAATCTATGAAGGAGGAAGACAGTATGATGAAACTGAAGAGATTATTGAAGCCATTCATCGAGTCAAGTCCGAAATTTCGCTACATTATTTGACTTGAAGCTCATTTATTTTATGTAAACAAATTTTGTGTTGTTTTTTTACCTTTGAAACTTTGAAGAGACAAAAAATAAATTGGTATTTTACGACCTCTTTGCGAAAGGCGATAAAAAAATTGGATTTATCAACTTCAACAAATTTTTTTTTCAATATAAATATACTATAAATCTTTGTACAATTCGTTTTTCCCCGATAAGTGAAGGGTTGGTAAAATATCGTCAAATTAAATCAATTTTGACGAAGTAAAGTTCGTCTATAGGGCCACCATTTAACAAAACTTTGACTTTTTATACCTCTTTAATTATATGACTTCCGTTTAGAATATAAATCTGTTCTGTAAAATATGTTACTAATTTTTTGAAGAATTAATCATCGCTAGTGACCACAGCTACTGACTGGCTACTGTTGAATCATTTGTGTTGATAGTAACCGTGCGCTGATAAGCTTATCGTAAAAATATAAGTTTATCGACAGTGTTTCCTGAAGCTGTTTCATGCAATAAACAATCATATGCAAAAAGTTAATTGAAAATGCAAGTTCTGTAAGAGATGATGACATCATCACAAAATAAAGAACGATATAAATTATATGGAAAGAAACTTTCGATGTAATGGTCTTTTAAATGGTCAAAACTGAACAGGGGATTTGAATGTCGTAAAAAAAGCTCCCATTTATCATCGTCCAATGACAAATCGCCAATAGTAAAATTCTCATTAGAAACTTCTCAAAGTGTCATTTGGTTTCGCCTATAAAATGCAATTTCCTCCAATCGCGCATTAAAAATCTATTACAGCCGCTCGAATGGTTCCAAGAAGTTAGCCTTTTATTTTCGTCTTTAGGGTAGCGTAATATGCAGTACTGTGGGTGTTTATACACCCAGTTTCAGTTCAACCTTACAGGGCTTGCATGTATGCAATCTTCGTAGATGCTGTGGATTAAGACTGAATGGCTAATAAACTTGGAATACATAAACTCGAAATGTTTTAGCTATTGAATTTGATATACGTGAGGTAAACCGTGCTGCAGGGTAGATTGTGGATGGCGTAGAATAAATTTGAACTCTGTGCATCGTTCAAAACATAATCATAATAATTTGAAGCATAAAAATGTTTATTATTAATTAAACACATCCCATGGATTTTATGTCACGTCTATTATTGACGGTGCGTGTTACGAATTTGAACTTTTATGTACACATATATAGCTTGTGGATTTCATTATAAATAATCATCCACCCTGTACAAAAGAGGCAACCAACCCCCGGATTGTTACGAATTAGGAGAGACAAAGAGACGAGTATTTCGATGGGGAGAACATTCGAAAATTCGTTTGTTGAAGAAAGTTTCACAAGCAGCACATGGCGAGGCTACGGAGTGATTGAAAATGTAATAATTGGTGGAAGGTCTGGTTCCGAACTGTAATAAGTTTATTCTGAAGTTTCAATTGATTTTTTTCTCCTTTGGTAGTTTTTAATTAAAAACGTTTTTTTTGTTAAAGGAAAAATGAGGCCATTTTTTCAGATGTTCCGATAGCCCTCTGAAGAGGATATTATAATGAATGCTGAACAGGGAGATGCTTTGTAGGAGGAAAAAATCTGATTTGTCATTCATCGGGCATGCTTCGTCCAGAACATCTCCATTTACATTTTGAAAAACACGCTTGTTGTGTGAAGTTCTGCAAGCATTCTGAATTACTTCTTATTCTGATGTTACACAAATTTTGATGCTTAAATGAGAAGCACTCGAGCTCTTAATCTTGTCATTTTAATTTATCTCAATATCGTCTTGTTTTTTAAAATTAAAAAGGCCCATCGCATAAATCGTCATCAAAACAATCAAAACATAACTATACAGCCAACATACCCACAAAAATATCTGCTCAACTCCAATTTAATCTTTTAAAACGTTTTTTGCCTTAAGGATTATTATTTATTATTATTTTTTGAAGGTACTGTTGGACAAATCATAAGATAAATACATAATCATGAAAATCGGGCTTCAATTTGCTAACCTAAATATTTGTTTTTTGGTCCTCTCAATCCGCCAACTAAGCTTATTATCCATCATTATGTGTACAAATTCCCTAACACATGCTCTGTTAGTTCCTCAAAGACACCCCATGCTTAAAGGTAGGTGAATCCCTAATTTTTATATAGAATTCCTGCTCAGTGAATGAGCTCACATTACGTTACCCGCAATATGAGCTATGACTTGCTTGTGTAATAAGTTAATTATAGTTTTTCACTTTTGTGAAATCACACGGCTTTTAATAAACATTTTCAAATGTAAAAGCTAGAATATAAAATACTAAAAGCTACAAAATTTCCGATGCGAGTCCGGTAAATTTTTTTGTAAAAATCGGTATGTTTTTTTTTATTTTTTTCTATTTTCTTGCCTTTACAATGGCCGCCATATGCCAACATTATCAGACCAAGATCATGGTTATTATTTTCAAAATAATGTAGTTAAGAGGATAGGGAAATTGAGAGAACAATCGGTGAGACAAAACAAACAAAAGGCAGAGTTCAGTAAATTGTCGCTTCAAGAGCCATACGTGAAGGATACCTGACAGATTAGTTTTAACCAAGCACCGAATAAGATATCATGCTATCTAGTCAGATACATAAAAAACCTCTTGTTTCTTAGGATATGCTCCTATTTCCTTGGAAATAAAAAACATACCTTAATCATTGATAACAGGAGAAAGTTTGTTTGCGACGAGCCAATCCTTTTACCGTCGACGTAATGGCGAATCATCGAAATAACGCCAAGTGCGATATTCTGTCAAAAATACTCAAAATCCATTAAGGTCTGGTCGTTCCGCACTTGGAATTCTCTATGAATCTTTGAGACTACGAACCAAACACAGAACTTAAATGCAGGGTTTTACAGGCTGTGTATTTAAACAAAACACTGAATAATTGGGATACCGATCTGAGATCTTAATTAAGCCTAAAATGAATATCTTCGTTGAGGACGTTTTATCGATGAAACTCGTTGTAAGAATGTAGGCTTAATTCTTAACCTGATTCCTGTAAACGGTGTGCAATGGACTCAAATGATTTGGCTCATTTCGAACTGAAACATTTACGGCTGCGGTATTGTGGGATCCTCGACTGGTGCGTCGATCTGAGATCTAAATTAAGAGTAAGATGAAAACCTTCGTTGAGGACATTTTAACGATGAAACACGTTGTAAGCGGTGTGCAATGGACTCAAATGATTTGGCTCATTTTGAACTGAAGCCTTTACCGTTGCAATATTTTGGGATCCTCGACTGATGCGTTATCTCACTCAGTACGCATAGTCTGTGTGTCGGAGCAATTATTACGGCAGAAAATTGAAATAAACGCTCCCGAATCACCGACTTGGTAGGTATTTTGGTTATAATTCGTGAACGTTGACTGATTTTTTGACATTGACAGGTCATCAGAAAAGGCGGCGTTTGTATAAAAAAATTGTTGTGTCTTTCCTGATGAGTCTTATAAAATGCACAACTGCTCTTCAGCTTGTTATCTAAGAGCTCTGCCAATTCCGAAGTAATTTTTTAACATCATGACGATGCACAGAACAGAAAAGGCAAAAGTGGGTATACACACAACAATTTGAAAAACTAAAAATGCCCAACACAAAGCCTCAATCCGATTAATACTTTTTTTTGTTTTTATATTTCCGTACCTCAAAGGAGCAATTCGAAACTTTAAGAATCGCTTCGGAATTTGCCAGAAAGCAATGCCTTATACCTATAAAAAATATAGGTAAACCAAAAAGCCGCAAATTTGTTGTCACTTCAGGAAAATTTTGCATTCTATTAGCAACTCAATCTTACGCCAAGAAATATGCTAGGCATGAGAAATTTTAAACACACATAATGGTGGTACGGAACCTTTTGCATGCTTGTCCGATTCGCACATTTTTTGTACGCAATGATTGGCGAACAATACTTATAGGTCATCCGTTCTTAACGTGCTTCTACCTTTCCAAAGTCTTCAAAACTTGACTTAGAAAGTACGATGTGTCAAAACCAAAAGAAGGTAAATTTTGTTTTTTTATTTTATAATATTTTTTCCCTGCTGTGAATTGAAATGCCTTAAATCTAAAGTTATGGTCTCTAAAAGTCATATCGTTTTGTTTTTTTTTTTTGTCACAATGTGTACCAAATATACAAGCATCTGTTTAAATGCGTATCGGACCTGAACCCCAACAAACATATTCGCAATTCAATCACCAGTCTGTATCCCTGTCCATCCATAACAATCAAAAGTTTATTACCTACTCCATAAAAAAAGAGAGAAACAATTTCTATCCAAAATACGGGTGAGTGTCATGCTGTGATGTCGTCATCAAATGTGATAAACTGAAAAGAAATCAAAGCACAATAACTAGCCAAACTACAATTTACCACCCCTAGACTAAATTAAAAACAAAATATTTTACCAAAACAACAGAGCCCATCCAATTTCCAGAAATGAAATCAAATAGTGAAATAATATATCTCCACCATTTTGTGACTTAACGAGGCGAAATAACACACATTGCCGGAGAAATGCTTTACATAACTCGAAGGTTATCTGTTATTTCATTCCACAGTGAAAAATTTGAGATACATTATTTGAACAAAAATGTATTGCAAACGAATTAAGTTCGATTAAAACAACACATTTATCTATAAATAGCGTTAAAAAAAATTCGCTTAAATAATCAATTTCGATTTATCAAACATCACACAGAGTTGAAAAATTCAAAAAAAAAAAAGAATAAACTTTACAAACAATTTTTGTGTTGGAACATAAAAATAAATCTAATTCATGGGCAGTTGTAGATACATTCGTGTACATGTACATGTATATAGTCACATGCACAAAAACCCTACACGCTTAATTGCTATTATTGTTGTGTGAAGAAAAAGCGGCCCGTCGCTGGTATATTATATCCCAATCACGAGGTTGTTTCCGATAGCACTCGATTTGAGTGAGTGTATGTAATCGTATGGGTGTGTGCGGTTATGCTCTGTATGCAGACGCATGGTATTTTAATGTAGTGCCCACAGTTTTGGCATAATGCCTTTGTATTGTTCCATTGGAAACAGCCACAGGGTGCCCAAATGTATTCATATAATTTCAATTCTATTTTCCTTGTTCCGCAAATCATAGGGACAATTTATTTACGTATGTTCCCTGAAAATTTATGATTAGAGATGATTCCAAGGGCCAAGATAAAATATACTTTCTGTGTCGATCCGAAGATACTTATTTCTAAGTAAAGATATTAATGTCATTGTCAACATCTACCACGTACCTGATTTCTTCACATCTGATTGAACAGTGGTAAGCAGTCGTTGTTGAGAGAAAAGCGCTTTACTACTATCATTATGAGTGCCACAGGGGTCAACACTAGGACCGTTTTTGCTTAGCATTATATTAATAATATTTCCTCAAAAATTCCTTTGTTCATTTATATCCCGATAATACACAGTTACATTTGGTCTTTGTTATATCCTATACTAGTCTGAAAACACATCATATTTATTTTAACACAAAGAACTCAAAGTGCTGAGTTATTTCTATGCAACTACTTGTCTTGTGTTATTTTCCTTCATTTCATCTGGAAAACACAGTCATAGAGTATGCTGAGAATAAAATGTTTATTCCTGGTTCAGAAATAATCTTATTCGGGACCATCAATTTAAAAAACAAGGAACCGATGGCTGACTGCTGTATCTATTATCGATTATTAGACACTTCATTTCGCTAGACTTTACATTCTAAAAAAACCATTACTATGCAGATTAAAGGTAACGTATTTCCGAAATTTTCAAGTCATGGCTTAGAATCCTAAATAAGTCCTACTGTAGCCTAAAATACGTAGAGCAGCAGGTTTAAAACTTCAGGGCTCTGATCAAATATCACCCTTCTCGAAAAGTATAATAGACTGCAGCTCTTATTTTACTATGCGTTCAGATTCTTATCTTCATAGCGAGAGAGGCATAAGATTCACGTACATAAATACTAAGCGTTTTTTATCCATTTAATCAGGATTTTCAGTTCGCTACAACCTGACATAAACGAGCTGGCCGAACCAAACTCTTAGAAAAATAAGTTTTCAAATACTTGTCTATTAACTTTCATTGCACTTTGTTTATGCAAGTATTTATATGCGTTAATTCTTTAAAAAAAAACTTGGAAAGCTCGGTGAGCTTCACTGTCTGAACACAATGAGGCCGCTGATGCGCCGTAATGGTGGAGTATGCTTCTGTCAAAAAGTAGAACTTTATGCAATCTCCAAAGTACAGCTGTACTGCTTGGAGTTGGTTAACTTTTAACTTTTTCGGGCGGCAACTGACAGATAGGAATATTGGCAGCTGTTTACATATTTGTTTCGTGGACCATATGTATGTTTGCACGACAAAACGAAAAATGAAAAACGACGAAGTGGAACGATATGTTAAATCTATAAAATTAAGGAAATATTGTGCAATTTGTTCCATTCATAGGATTAATTAATTAACTCCAAACAGCTGCGTTTGAAGTGACACTAATTTGACATGCTGCGTGGTACCATTGTAGGCGAATTTTGTGAGTTTGACAGCGCGTCACTTATGTGGCTGCTTAACTTCAGCTGATATGCATTGTTTTCGGGCAGTCAATCTGACCGGGTTATCAAACGGATGGATATTAACCTAAGTTGAAAGGACTTACTGCTTTGTAGCATTTCTCTAGTTCAGTAGAGTGTATAGATTTGAGTTTTCACAAAGACGCCTTCCTCTACTACTGTAAATTGGAGTTGTGAATTCAAAATGTTCGGCCATTCAACCAATCTATCTATCACATTAACTATGATGCGGATTGATCTTAAACCGACGACCATGAGTTCCTTTATCGTTGATTTTATTGTATTTTTTTTACCCACAATGTTCAAATGTGTTGCTGTGTGTTGAAAGTTCAGAGAAAAGCGGATATAAGATTGCTTAAGTTCAAAAATATATAAGGACAGATTAGCAATTCAAAGACAAAAAGAGCATATTTAGACTCTTGATTTATGGTTTTGATAAATTGAATTTCTCGTTTTCAAGATAATTTGGCTACCCTTAAAATGAGTAAGTGTGGCGGTGTTATTTTGTTATAGAGATGTTTTTGATATTTTGGAAGATTGCGTCATTACTCTTCTGTCACTGTAATGCCTTCACAGCAGAGTCAATGGCAACTTCTTCACAAACCATTTCATTGTTTGGACGACACGCCATTGGAACTTCAGTATGAGAAGCCGGCAGAGTCATTATAGCAACGCGACATTCCAGTTAGTCATGCTACTTTGGCTGCTCTACCGAACCATTGATTAAGTCGTTGGTTTGATCCCAACAACCAATGGTGACTGGATCAGATTCGAAAACAAGTTAACCTTTAGACCTTAACCAGGAAGTTTGTGTATTTTTTAAGCACTTAGAAAAAATGCCTTCCTTTGCTCAACAACAACATATCAATTTTCCTTTTCGAGCTTCACAACATATTTCGTGACACCCTGTGCACCTCATTAATACGAAACGAAAAGCAATCTCGAAAGTGGTTGGAAAGAAACGACAAGAGAAAATAAAATGAATTGAATTCACAACTCTACTCGAATGCCTCGTCATTATATTTGTTGTGCACCTCCACTGCCTTTTCACTCACAAACTATTGTAGATACAATATCTATGTATACACAATATCAGGGCACACATACATCCATTCCCAAATACAGGCATTTCATTTAAAATAGAAACAACAACAACAAATAGCAGGCAAAAAGAAATGCTTCAAGCAAACATGTTTGTTCCAAAAAGGGATGGCATTTCGACCGTTCTCGTCTTCCTTTGCATGATTCTGGTTCTGGTTCTGACTCTGTGTATCTACAAAAGCCTTTTAACTCCCTTTGCCCCTGCGGTATTCTACTGAACGACAAACATCCGTTCTACCATGCTGCTGAGCTGCCGTCCGACGTCATCATCGTTGCTGTTGCTGTTGTTGTCGTCGTCGTCGTCGTCGACGTTTGCTGATTTCTCTTCATGTTTGGAATATCTGCAACGCGTACGTAGATACTATTCGTATCTTTGCATCTACTATATACAAAACAAGCAGGGTTGCTGCTAGTTCCTCCGGTCGATTCGTATACATATATATATGTATGTTTATGTATAGATGTAACTGCTGCCACATCAGTGGTACCGTAGCGGTGGTGCTTCACTCTGTTTCATTATTAAATTTATGTATTGTCGCCGGTTTATGTGAAACTCGATTATCATTCGTTTATATACTCGCCGGGCACAGGAAGATTATAGCTAGCTGGCGTTGCATACCCTCATGGAGCGGAACGAGGATTTATGCTTACGAGGTTGGCCGTTGGATGGCGCGATATGCACGAAAACCGAGTCTCAGTCTCTGTACCGCCGCGGTGATGATGTCGAATGCGATTATCGTGTTATTTGCGGTCACGTGACCGCGATTTGCACCGCACCAGAACTAGAGAGTTCGTGGAGGTGACGTCAAATGACGATGGTTGCGGTGATACTGGTTGGTGGAAAAGCAAAATGCAAAAATGAAACATTTTCGCGCATTTTCTCATTTGTACAATTGAGTAGGCATGCCAATCCACAAGTCTTCGTGTTTTTTTTTTTGTCGAGTTTCGAATTTTCTTTCCGTTCTGTGCGCTGCGATTTCGCCTTTGGTTTTTTGTATTCAAAGAGTGTAACATAATTTTCCTAGAAACTCTTTGAATTGCTGGAGCTTATGGCTGTTTCATGTTTTTCCCCACGTTTTCACAAAAGTCTGCGCTTTTTGTTGGCTTGGTCGAGAGTGGCGGGCGAATTGTCGCCTTTTGTTGTTTGCCATTTAAAGGGTGGAAGCAAGGTTGTAATAATGGAAAGTTTATGGCAGGCAGAAGTAATGAAGCCGTGGTTTTTAATATGCTGTTACTTACTTAGATGTAGTAACAATGCGGTTGATAAACAGCTAGGAAGGTACGAAGTCTATTCTACTGAAATTGGAAAATATTTCTAGGTTAAAGTTATGGATGGATGCCAGCTTAATAACAATGAAAATGAAAGCAAATGAATGACTTCAAAGGAAGATAGAGGAGATTAAAAAAAATATTAAATTGCGTGCGAGGGTTTTCAGCAAGATACCCAAGACTATACGAAACATCCATTACGTCTTAACTTCTCTGCTGTTTTATCTGGTTTTATAAGGTAAACCGTCGTGCTCGCTTATGATGACTACTTGACTAAGGTCACTTTTTGCGACCGTCTTTAGCAAGGCAATTATCTGGCCATAAGACCCACCTTTCAACAGAAATAAAAATATTGTGAAACTTCAGTAGGTATTTAAAACGAACCAAGAGAAAAAATACAGAAAAGAGGCCTGCACTGCCTACTATTGCAGATAAGCTTAGTTGGCAGAGTGCGAAGCCATAAGGAACCATGGATGGCCCATAAGGTCGCATCAAAACAGGATGATTTGGTTTTAAATTGAATAACATCGTCTAATAAAAAAAAGTATCGCGACAGCTCTTATGAGGGCCTCTGCCTAGTTAGCCATTTGTTAGTGCGAATTAAATTATTCACAAATGTCGGGGGGTTAATTGCCAACTTTGAACGGCCCCAGAAGCTTTACTTGACAATTGTATTCATCGGAGGATTCTCAGTCACATACGAGAGGCGGAGCCTTGAAAAGATTCCAGATGTTCTTACCCGGATTTGAACCCGGTAGGTACATCACGCTCATTTTAAGTACTGACTTGAATATCAATCGATTAGTCGAAAGGAGATTTTATGATCGGCGGTCTGCTGAAAGAATGGTGCTCCCAACAACAACATTCCTCAAAGCTTCGCTAGAGACGAACAAAAAAGAATCCCAGAAACATTAAAACTTCCTCACTCGCCCTCACTCGTCCTCAACTCTACAGAGCCGCTTAAAGGCGAATATGACGGAGAAAATATCTTTCAACATTCAGCGTCCCTTCTTAGCTGGCGTCTCTCATCCTTTTTGTATTGGATGTATCATAAGTTATATTGTCCTTGGTAATAGCGTCAGGAAACCATTGTTTTAAAAAGTCCAAAAGTCAAGTATTTAACACCTGTCAGCTTCTTCGTCAACCACAAACAGCTGGCCTTATGCTTGACTTTTTTTTGACATTTTTGACCGAGCTTTAATGCCAATTGCTTTCCCTCAGCTTGTTTTCTTATCATTTTAGTCTTGTTCTTTAGCCTTTTCCCTTGTCCGCATCAAACGAACAATTGACAACGGACACAACTCCTGTAGTAATTCTTCATATGCGGCCAATGTTTGAGGAACATGGGATTAAGGACGAAACAAAAACGGTATGTCGTCACAAGAATTTCTTTCTGATGTCTTATCGTTGGCATGTACGGCGGCGGAATTCGTAGTATGTCGGTTGACATCTCTACCAACGCACAACATTTCGTCTTTTGAGATGTTCTCGGCGCAGCTCTAAAAATTTCCTCACAATGTATTTCTTTCAAACCCGACTTGAGGAGCATATCCATCAACAATATTCCTGCCATCATCTTGCTTCACCAGCTTAGAAACATCAAATAATCGATGAACTTTGAAATGTTCAACACGATGCCAAGTAGCTCTGCGGTGTGATTCCGAAATAAAACATTAGACAAGAATTCGTGTTTTTTAGCTCTTAGATTTCCATCCCAACATATTTGACTTTTCAAAATCCATATACGCCATATACAATATAAATTTAACATTACTGCTTAGCTGCATAATGGACTAAAGGACTATTAGCCGATTAATGGTAAGCTAGTTGTGAAGTTTTAAAAGGAAATGTCGCTTTCGTAATCCCTCTTAGCGGAATAGATTTGACCGTGCTAAAATTTTCACACTTTAATGCATCAAATCAATGTTTTAAAAAAAAGGGTTTGATTTCATAGCAGAGGATTTGAGCAAACATATCCAAGCTTCAAACCAGAAAGCTCCTCCAATATTAAAGTAAACGGAAAAGCTCTCTCATGAAAAACATAAGCTTACTATCGCAGCAGTTCGTATTACTAAGGATAACGGCATGCTTTTGGTGAATGAAGAACGGTCTCAAAAGAAAGCTAAGGTTTTTTTTAAAAGATGCTTTTATCTGTTTTGTTTATCAAGGAAAAGCATATGGAATCGTGCATTTTACAAATCATGATTTCGATAGGTACTTGAGCTCAATCTGTTTTAGTCTTTAGTGGTAAAGGGAAGCCTTAAAGTGGCAGGTTCTCAGATAGGACAAGTTAACATTATAGTGATAAAAAGTTAAAAAAGTGAAAAATCTATTGCTGAAAGACAAGGCAACTATTCCGGTCGTTATTAACAATGCATGTGTATAGTGATGTGCCTTTGAAGGCACAGGCGAAATTTAAGACTCAAATTTCTTCGTCATGAATTGAGAGCGGTTTTCAGCTTTCGTCATAAAAATCTGGTTAGAAGTGGGGACTTAAGGTCCAAAGGACACCCGAGTCTGGAAGTTAACCTGCAGACGCGGGCAACTGCAAGTCAGTATGAATGGCGTTGTTTTTGTTATTCACTCAGTTTTTTAATTTTTTCATGGTTAAAAAAACGTATTCAAGTATAATGTTCCGTTACGTTCTTTTTTTACGGAGTTAACTATTTTCATATTTTCTATAGTAAATATATTTTTCCTCCATATTTTTTTTTCACTTTCAGGTGCTCTTATTATTCAAATTTTAGTAGCAGACGACAAAAAGACTACATTCTTCTAAAAGCTCATAAAATAAGCTACTGAAGACAAGAATCGCTTTTTTTACATATTCATTGGTTTTCATTATGAATTTTTCAACGAAATTTCGTTTTTCCCGCTCTTTGGTCTATTGTTAAATTTTTATTAACAACGGTTATAAACTTTTGTCTTTGGCAACTGCTAAGCCATGTAGAAGACATTTCAAAAAGTAACCCAGAATTTTTTAAAGATTTTTCGGAAGCCTTGAAAACTTTCGAAGTCCAGTGTGCACACCGTGTTTAAATGCATCAACAATGATTGCTTCCGTATATTAATTGCGGGCCCATTAAGGTCAAATCTGTTCTTTTCTCAATTTCCAATATCCTTCCTTTCTCAAGTAGGTACACTGCGTCTGTTCTTGAACCATGTTAATAAATCCCTTGAACCAAATCGCTTTGCACACGTGCGTTCAGCATCTCCTCCATCTTTCTTACAAGAATAAGGTTCTATCTGAAACTCACCATGATCTAGATCAAGCCCAAATACTTATTTTACTAAGCAGATATTAAACAGTCAGCTCTTACATCTAGAAATATGACACTTAAGTAATTGTTGTGGAAAAATATTCCATGTTACCAAAAGTCTGATCGATGCTCCAAAAAATTTAATTTCTTTATTGTACTGAATTCAAAATAGGCTGAAAATTCTTTGCATCGTCATCGTTTCTTATCTCCAGTGTTTCAGCGATAAGCCGCACTGCGAAACATTCATTCTTCTCTCGAAAATTGATTCTCAGTTTACCGTTAAGTTTTGAAACTCATTCAAAACTCCTCTCTCGATTTCTTCCTTCTTCCCTACCTTCACATGGTTGTGTTTCGAACGTGTATTAAGTAAAACCATAAAACGCATTCGAATTCACATTACTTTAAAAAAATTGTGCACTTTCCTTCTTGTTGATTCTCATAAACCTGCATACTAATCCCTCAAAAACATTATTAAGTAAGATGGATTTTTAGTCGCATCCATGACCACTTTCATTCATTCATTATCTATGACAGCTTCTTCAACTCTCACATCAGCTTCGTTTTCTATTTCGAATTAAAAATGCGGCATTTTCGCATTTCTTGTGTAAACCATTTCATCTTAATGGAGTTTTTATGTTAATCCCAGTGAACAATTTTTGCATGTTTTTTTTGCCTAAACTTTCGTATACAATACAAAAAATTCCCGCTGAGTTTCGTTTCTTCAGTCAATTTCTCACCGTTTCTCTTTAACTTTTCTTGTACTTGTACATACTTATACATTTTTTTGTTTGTTCTGTGATCCATTTGACATTTGAACTTTATTTCCCGTCGATGGTGACATTTCGCTTGCTTGCTTGCTTTTTCACGAGAACTAACGACATTCAAACCGGTAGCGAAACAGAATTGAAAGCAAAACTAGTGAAAATAAATAAGTGGATAAATAAAGAGGGTCTTCCAATAAATTTCGACACGTTTCTTCTGAAGCACTTGAAATCGCCGGCGCAAAAGTAAAATGACAGCGGAGGCAATTGGTAAGCAAGTGAGGGCTTGTTGTACAATATGTACAATTACAATGCAAACAATTAGTAAATGGACTTACAAAATGCGCAGGGTAGGTCCCCAAGTATTGCCGGTCTTTGTGTGTTAACACAGATTGCGTGTCCAATAAAAATTACCCAACACGTGCAGTCGCTTGGTTTCAGTTTTCAGTTTCTTTTGTTACTTCGTGTGGTTTCGTTGATAAAAAATGGATGAACATTCTGTAATTAGTTTTTGCAATGGCATTTCCATGAAATTGCTTGTCCTATGGCAGTAGTTAAATAATAAAAAAAAACTGAAGGTAGTCAACTCAAACCGTGCTGTCATTAAAATTTTTATTTATTTATTGCGTTTGCAAGCGATTTAGGTTGACTTTTTGTTCCAATTTATTTGAATTACACGATTTTAAGCTACCAAATTAGCATAAGATGCGTTTTGAAACAGCCTTTGAAAAATTTTTCTATAAGTTTCATGATGTCGCAATTAATGATCGCGACGTACGTACGTACGAGCATACGTATCTAAGTGTACGGATGCCTTTCACTAAGCTAGTGAATTTGAAGCGACTATGCTCCTATCTCATAGAGTATTTGTAAGTAAGAAAACATAGATTTGTCAAACACTAGAAATGGTAAAAAATGGCAAAAAGTAAGCTTCGTGTTTTAGGAAAGCTTTTTGGACGGTAAATTCATTAAAATGACTGAAGGCAAACTTTTAAAATATAGTAAATAATCTCCATTGCATTACGGTCGTACAAGCATTAAAGTCGCTGAACGTTCACGACGTCCAAATGACGTCATAATGCAAAACATGGTCAGCAAAATCCAGGCTCGTGAGATAGCGGAGATTGAAGCAATTTCAAATCGAACCGTCATTTGATTCTTTTTCAAGATATACTCATTTTTTTTTTCATGATTTGCTCGCTCCTCAAGACGATGTGAATACATACTCGTATAATGCGTGATGCTCAGAGCGAGGAGAAGAATGAAGTGGTTTCAGAAACTCAGGGATATTTGGTTTCAACTCACTTCCGTGGTTTGAGCCCGAAACGGGACGGAGGATTTTTATATCGACTTATTAGCTTTCACCTAATTCGCAGAATTTTATTCGACATTACATTGATATATGAACTTTGAAGGCTTGGAAGATTTTAGCTCAACACCCCGCTGTAGGTGTTATTTTGAAAATACTTATTAGGAATTAAGCCGATAACAACAACCACTTCAATCCAGTGATAGTGCCATTAACTTGATTCCAATGCCAAATGGTGACTGGTCCAGCTTCGAAAAACTAGACCACTCTAGGAATCGAACCTGGGACCTATTAATTGAATCGAATGAAATGCAGGCGCTCTACCAACTTCGCCAACCAGCTGGTGGAACAAAAACGGATTCAGATGAAGATTTCAAAGCAGAATTTGAAACTCTTGTAAATTTGTAGGGCGTTTGTAACAATTGACGAATCCCTACAGCACTACGCACTAGAAATGAAGAAATAATCAAAACATGGACTTTTGCAGGGAAACATGCTCCAAAATATTACAGCACAGTACCATGCTATCGATGGAAAAATTGCCCCATTTAAAAATGAAAAAAGGGTCACAAAAGTAACAGCAAACTGAATTGCTCCACCCTATTTACTAGTTTTTACTCCGTGCGGTTACTTCTTGTTTCCTAATTTGAAAAAAAATGGCTCGGCGGTAAGATATTTTCATTAAATGAAGAAATCATCGATGAAACAAACGTTTGTTTTATAAACTTTGAGAAATCATGTTTTTTGGAAGGGTTAAAAATGTAAGAATATCGTTGTAAAAAGTGTATCGTGCTGAAAAGAGCAAAAGTATATATATATATATTTGAAAGTTACTGACTTTTTTTTCATTTCATTTCAACGCATTTTTATCTATCATTTCATTCACTTACTTGCTAGACAAAAACGCTTTAAGCTAGCTTAGTTAACTTAAATATATGTAACCTAACGTACTGGCCCTCTGCGGGAGCTCTAAGCTAAAACTTACTATTTAAAATATGTCTTTCGACGAATGGTTATTTTTATATATAAATTTAAGTTACTATTTTTTAAACTAAGAAAAATGAAAAAAGAAACAAAAATCTAAGTGTAAGGACTTGTGTTTTATTTTTATATAACTAAACCTTAAGATAAACTAAATGCTAATCTAAAACCTTAAATCTTAACCTAACTTAAAATAACATTAAAACCTACTTACGGCATTATTATGTACTATTTATAGTACCTTAAATATAAGTAAGCCGGCCAGGGCTTACAGGACATGCAATAACCATTGCCAGAAGGGCATCAAAGATAAATAAAAGACGAGAGAGTTCTAATCATCGCCAACCATCAAAAGTATCAATATTTCCTTACGACATCAGCTTTGTCGCGGTCTGATACCGCCCTAGTGAACCTGAGAGTCTATGGTGAGGTACTTGCGACGCCTTGATCGTAGTTGACTCGCCCGTCCGCAGCTTTTCGACCAACGTTGAAGATTGACGGCACCGCAAATCTATCCTGGACCGGACCTTAATGTTACTGACTTATCGAGCACCTCGTGCTATAAGAATCAATATATTTTTAACTTATCGAAACGAAACGGACATCGTAAATTCGATAGGAGAAATGGAAGAATTTTGGAATCAAACGTGAAATATTTTCCACGCGATAATCTTTAACTGTTGATGGGATGCTCCCCCAATTTTCGGTTTCTATTCATTGTACTTTTCCTCAGTTGTATAATTAAAGCAGTGAAAAATTTCTTGAAATACAAATCCTTCGAGAGGATTCGGGCGACTGTTGATTAGTGTGCGCAGCCACCGTCAATCCAAATGTTCAAGGGGAGCTGCTAGGGTAAAATATAACAGCAATAATCAATTTGTTGTTTTACGCTGATTATTAAAATGTTTATTTTTCTGGATAAAACAATACAAAATTGAATATTCATATGCCAGAAAATGCATTATGAAAAATTTTGAAATTAAAATAAATCAGCTGAGAAAAATACAAAATTTTGCAGACTGATTTCCCGAAAAACCATCTTTTTTGATGCGTTTGCCCCGTTTTTTCGTCTTCCGCTCATTTGAATTCCTTAATTTTTGTTTTCATTTACTTTGCTTTGAATATAGGAGTAAATTGATCGTAGATTATCAAATTTAAATAATTCAATACCGATCTGCAGGCTATAAAGCATGGTTTAATAAGTTTCGCATCTTGAACAACTGATATACAAATAGTCACGGTGTTTTTTTTAAATGCTTCGATCACGCTACCTCTTCTGCTTTATAAATTAAAACGAAAAATAGTGTAGACATGAAATGCGGTTAAGAAGAAAATGTGTTTCAAGAAAGACGTTTTTTGCACACCATACATTCTTCCCTTAATCGGCCTAGTATGCGCTAGCATCTCTAATCGGTCAAACTTTCGGACGATAAAAAGTCTGTAGTGTGCGGGGACTCAAACGGATTTCTTCCTCTTATTGCCTTTTAGTTTTAGGCATTACCATAGGTTTAAATGTGATTCTTTCCCCATCCCATCGGTTTTTGCATTAAGTTAAGAAAGAACTCATCGCATATAAAGTTCAGAAGGTAGGTCACAGGAAAAAGCCTGATACCAATCTTGGTCAAGAGGCGCGAGATAAAAGGCTATGAATTTTTAAAAGCAAATGTGATTGCAAATGTGGTCTTAATTGATTAATTGAAAGATTATTTTACCTGTTACAGTTTGCAAATTTTGTTGGACAAAATAAAAGCAATACCTTGTAAAAGTAAAAAAAAAAACACTTTAATACTATTTTTTTCACAATATTTTAGGCGTATGCTCAATATTTTTAAGCATATCCTTTATTTTTAATCACTTCTCCAATTCTCTTCTTCATAGGTTCTACTAATTTTTGGCATTTTTCGACTTGTATGGAATACCAACCTTCTTGGACGATTCTCCACAGTTCATTGATATTTGGAGGATGAGACTTAGCATCTTCGATCTTCAACTCATGCCAAAGGTTCTCAATCGGATTTAAATCCGGTGACAGAGATTCCCACTGCAAAACATCAATATTGTTGTGCACAAACCAAAACTTTGTAAGTTTCCTGGTGAAAACGCCATTTTAATGGCCTATTTTCGTCCGCATATGGCAGCATAACACTTTCCGGTAGCTTTTTATACTTTTCTTTGGTCATTATGTCATTTATTCGATGTATAGGGCCAACGCCATACCACGAAAGGGAACCGCATATCATCAGGCTACCTCCACCATGCTTCACAGTTGGCTCAGCGTACTTGGGATTCTAGGCTTGTTTTTCTGGGCGCCGAACAAACTTTTTCCCGTCCATCCAAACAAGTTAATTTTCGTTTCATCCAAAGTACATTTAGGAGGCGTATTTTTTCCAAGAGTGGCACTTTCCTTGGGGCTCGAGCGTATAGTTTGGCATTCACCAGAATACTTCGGACTGTTCTGGCACACACTTCTAACCCCGTCTCCCGGATTTGTCCGTGCCTTTCTAACCAAAAGCTTTTTGTCTTTCTCGAACATTTTAGAAGGACGCCCTCTGGTTTCGGCGAGTTTTTTTTAAATGTATAGCGCTGAAGACCATTCTTGAGGAGCATCCGACGACTACTGCAATCTTCCTGATGTATACATTTCGATTGTGCCACGTTAAAATGCCTTCACGCTGAGTTGCAATGTTTTCCTCTGCGCCGTTTCTATTCTTTTCTTAGTGTGATATAATAAAACCAAATATGTAGTATAGACGTGAACACTTCCTACCGATATCGAAATTATCTTAAACCTTTTTATATTTTTAATTTTTTTGCTTTTTACCCGTGGTGCTATTTTTTTTTGTCCAGCTTATTCAGCACTTTGTAACAGATTGATCACAAATGATCACTATTCCTTTCTTTTTTGCACTCTGTTTCTTCTAACAATTTGTTGACAACATATTAACAGTTAAATCTGCAAACATTGATTTTCGTTCCTTCGCACAAAAAAAAGGCAACGCAAGTTGTTATTGAAACGTTGAAAGTGTAGCTATTATTTTGGCCAGAGCTGTATATGTTATATGGACTGATTCAAGAAAACAAAAAACACTTCTTTTGAAGCTGATATACATTAATATGCCTCGTACATCCAGCACGGCTAGAAGACTAGTTGGTGACGTACTTAACCTTAATACTCCACCAATACTTCTTCTCGGTTATAAGGTAATCATATGAAGCACTATGGAAAGGCCTTATATGCAAATGAATGGCATAAGTTGCACAGAACGAGAAGAAGCATAAGGATGAGATTTGAAAGATTGTGTGATGGGTTGAAGCTCAAATGTGTTTTGGTTTCAATTGTTTAAGTCCGAATCGGGAAAGAGAAATACAGTAGTTGATATATGTATACTGAAAAGTTGAGTTTTTTTTTTTATTAAGGATTAAGAGAACATCCGGCTGTAACTTATGAGCCAATGACAGATCATCTACACAAACCATTACTTTTAGCAATACGAACTTAGAATTCCAGAAGCTGTTACAAAAACCACTAAAGCTAGACCCCCCAGCACGAGGACTACTATCGTCAATCGGCCAGTCTAAGTGACCCTTCCAGATAAAAGGAGATAAATCAACTGCTCCACCCAGCTGTTATAATATGAAGAAAGGTGCCTTGGTTATGTCCTTATAATTTTGTTTTGTGTCTCTTTGGAAACTTTATTCAGCATTTGAAAAAAAAAATTTGTTTTGCACAAAAAGACATCACACAATATTTACGTACTACGAATTTTAAAAATCTGAATACACCGGAAGAAGTCGGAAGCTTCGGTTTTCATTTCAAACTTCTCATTTTGCCAGTATTGAGACTGTGCGGGATAATTTGAAGCATCATTCACTTTAATTCCAAAACCAGCCGGTTAAATTGATTATTTTGAAAATTGCCTCTTTCGCAAACTTTCGACCAAACATTTATAACATTTAAAACAATAAAATGTTATCTTCATACTTTTGGTGGTCAGAGAGGATCTCATGGGCAATTACTAAGGTAAATCCTCTAGCTTTCATTTTCCTTATGCTTAAGACAAAACTTGTTGATTTTTGTTCTGCGTGAATTTTTACAATAATAAAAAACTGGTAAGATATACTTCAATTTTATATCTGGACATCATCGACTTTCAGGGGGAATCTGCATATATCAGAGACGTAAACATTTTAAAATAAATTCAATCAAGAAATTAAAATGAAATATATCAGAAATACAATTTTCACGACTTAAAGTTACCACCCTCCAATTATTCTTGTATATCCATTCCATTCAGACAATAGTATCTTTTGCACGATAAAATACTATCGTATCTATTAATGTGTACATACATAAAACAATAAAGTGTTTCTAACCAGCCCTCGTGCCTTCGCCACGTGAAATAAAATTCAAATTAAATTGACCAATAAAATTAAACAGAACATCAGGAACTTCACAAGGCCCACGAACCTACTCGTACGTAGGTACATTCCGACATTCTCATATCTCGTAACACCAACTGGTCGTCGAATCGGTCGTATCCCAATAATTAATTCACTTCTGCACCATTTCTAATGAATAAATTTGAATTCGTAACTCCTGCGGTTAGCTCCATTTACCATTACCACCGTGTGCCGTCTGGTCGGTCATTCTCTCGATTTACATAACGCAACACCACCCAGTGGAATGACTGTCTTCTTTTCATTTCTTAATTACTCAACAAGAACTGAAAAGTATCCTCACACCCGCACGTTCTCCCAATCCTTTTTCTTTCAAAAACTGAACCAAACTTGAGAAAATCTTTGGAAAATAAATCTTTCGAAATACGAATGCGGGGGAAAATCGAAATGCACACAATCCGCTTGGATGTTAGCATTCGTGTTTAAAGTTAGGAGAAGAGCGTTGTTTGTCTTTTCAACCGCCCACACTCGTCCGTCCGCCCGGCTCGAAGGCTGAATTAAACTTCCCCGGGTAATCTGAGACCACGGGCGTAACTGATACGCCACTGAGCACAAGTCATTTGCACTCTCTGTGGCTGGATGATGGAAATGTGTGGACGCCCTTGCAGGCAAACGGCGTCGGTGACGGCTGTAAATAACTGACTGGCAGACCCAACTTTGACTGTGAAAAGGTTAATCGCTCACAGGGGGTGGACTAACATACGGATACGAGTATAGTCGTATAGTCCGTTCTTCCGATTGGGGTTTGCTTTGGTCCTAATTTGTTGCCAGTAGTTGCCGTTTGTTGCACTAGTTGGTTTTGATTTTCTTTTGGAAGCTGCTATTTTTTTTTATTTTGCTGTAAGAGTGTGGATGACACGTGATTCATTAAAATCGTTTCAATCTTCTTGCTCAGCGCTCCCTTGTTGGCTATTGACGTTGTATGCACAGTGTCCACTTAAAAGAGCCAACTGGCAATCAATTTGAGAATCCCTTGGGGGCAACTCGTTGTACTGGGTTGCAATTGCACAAAAGCCGAAGCACACTGTTGTAGTGTTGATGGACACTGGAGGCAACTTACGATAGATTTCTTTTAATTTTTCGCGTGCTTTCACCTGTGGACAATTCCGAACAAACCGCTCAAATTACAGATGGTTGAAAAATCGTTTTTAACCTGTCTTAAAGGTTTGTTTTCCGCACAACTCTACTGTAGTGTGGAGGCCAAGTGGCTTATTTAATGACGCTTTAATGTCGCTTGTTTAAGGTCAGAGATGTGGCATGGTTGGCTTTTATATTTATGACTACGCACGACCCGGCAATAAACTGTGAAATAGACAAAAGTCACGTGTGGTGGTGCGCCTAGACTTTTGCAAAAGTGAAAAAAAATCCAGCACTCTATGATTGAAAAGAATTACGACCATTTTGCTTCTTTCTGGTGAAGACGTCTCCTTGTTTGTTCAAAAGTTATTGTACTTGATGAATAATTTGTTTGCCTACTTTCGGATTGACTTGTAGGCTTTATCCATACGAGTCTTGCGATGTGGTGTTTTTTACATTTTATTATCTGTTAATTAATATAAAACTTCGGAGCTGCATTGGCCTTGAATGTAGCTCAAATAGTCATTTGGCGCGCACTTAACAGTGTTAACAGAAGTATCATTTTGAGGTTATATAAAACGTAAATTATCAAGGGAGCCTTTCTTTCTAAATTAAAAAAAAAACGACCAAATGCAATATGGAGATGCTCACGAAGGGTTCCGTATGAGCGGACAGTATGCAGCACTAAATATTTTTTAAATTAAGATTTCTCATCGCCTACAGTATCTCACATCCATATTCGTACAATGGTGGGTCGTTTATGGTTTGGGGTTGCTTTTCCGCTGTTGGAACCGGTAATCTGGTGTTTACAGACGGGATTGTGGACGGTGCTAAGTATATTTATACCCTGAAATATAATTTGCCTCTTAGCGCCACCAAGTTGGGAATTAGAGACACTTTTAATTATCAACAGGATAATGACCCCAAAAACAAAGCCCTGAACACCCGACTATGGTTGCTTTACAATTGTCTTCGGGTATTGAAAACGCCTCCACAATCTTCTGATATAAACCCTATCGAAAATCTGTAGGCCCATTTAAAGAAAAATGTGCAGCAATGTGAAATAAAGAACAGAAAGCAATTGAAAAAGGTTCTTAAGAGGGTATGGGATCAAATTGGTCCTGACGTGGATCGTCTAAGAAACGTGATCCAACAAAATGGATACCCAACAAAGTACTAAAAATTTAATTTAATTTATTTTAGTTATCTGAATTTGTTTTGCACGAAAGTGACGTAATAAATAGTCTTTTTTGTTTTTATTTATTTTTAATTTTCTTTTCTCTTGTTTTGCATAAATAAGGATTTTCTTTTATAAGTGTAATATTGATTAGCATATTGGCTACAAAAAATAATAAAAACTAATAAGTCATTTCGAGTTCTTTATTAAAAATATTGTATAAGGTGTTTGTACGAATACGGATGTGAGATACTGTACTTCTTTGCGTGGGCAAGGAGAGTTGCATCTAAGCAGCTCATTAGAAACTGGACACGTATAACCTGAACCTAATCTTATATGTGCTGCGATATCCTTTTTGATGCCACAAGGAATTATACTATCTTCGTATACTATCTTTCAAAAAAGTCTCATACCGACTGTATTCGGTGCCAGGTCGTAAAGAATAATGAGAGTATCAATAATCTGGCAAGAACTGGAGCAGAATTGACACAGCAGGTAAGAATTCAAACCATATAGTTTCAAAAGCCCAGATGACCAGAAAAAGAAACATCAACAGAATGAAGGACGTTGTAAGGAAACAACTAAGGAGTGCACGACGGACACAAATCTGTGCAGATATTTCCTTCATAAAAGGGTCATGGAGACAAAGGTGCATATGTTCCAAGACGATGTTCCTTTGTATTGTGGACTAGGAATATGTAGTCATGTCCGAATGTTGGCTTGCCTGCTATAAGTGGGTTCGGCAAACGTTTTTTCGATGTTCGAAAAATTCGCTCTGCCAGGATGTATTGGAACCCAAACAGCGGCTTCTGTGTTGATAAGGCTTTCAAAGTAGTAAAGTTAAGATGTGCTAAGCCACTCATAAAAACACACGAAGTCGAAGAGAGGTACCTCAACGTTTATGGTCATTGCATCAATCTCTTCTGTCATACCAACGCTTAATTTTTGCGAAGTTTTAAGCTACATTACTGTATACTTAGTGATCAGTTTTTGGTAATTTTTTTCCGTCATCGCGATGATTTCGGTTCCAACATATTTGAAATTTGCATACTTACATGCTGTGAGGGATTTCCTCGTTTTACACGGTGACAAAACATACATTGTGTTGATAAAACAATTGTCATGAGTCCTTAAGGAGTAATAACGTTGGATGTCTTGTCGCTATATACTTCCTCCGAAGAGAACAACTGTCAAAATAAGACAGTTTACTCCTTGGTCGTTTGAAGTAAAAATAAATTGAAAGTCCAAGCCCCGTCACTTTAGCGGAAAATATATTAAGCGCACTCAAATTGTGAAACCAGGCCCAGGCCGGTGAGAGACACATTTGAACAATAGAATCCTTTCGTTGCAGCTTCTGTATTGTTTAAGTGGCCGAAGATTGTTTTTTGTCGCCACTGCCAGTGCAGGTCCACCTTTAAGATTTTCAAAGCAAATATCTACTTGGCCAGTATCACCCCAAAAAAACACCCCTTTTTTGTCATTGCAATGAAGACGTCCCATGAATCTTGCGTACGGAAAATGCCCCCGTCCTCTATTTAAGTGTCTACTCATGTGCAAAACGGGTTTAATCGGTCTTTAATGATTTTCATGACAAATTTTCCACTTCCCCGATACGGATCTGTCAAAACCACACTGACGTCTCAAAGTCATTTGCATTAATTAAGACCGATTCACATCGCCAAGCTTAACCATTAATTCTAAACTGATGTGCCTCCAAGTGGGCGACAAATTCAATAGCAATCTAAAGCATTTAAACTTTCCTTTACATATCTTAACAACGACCGACCAAGTGTGCTACACCTCAAAAGACTACGACTATAATTAATGTATCGGCCAAGCAATCCCAAGTTGACCATATTAACAAACTGAAAAGACTATCCCCAGTCCAGCTGCTTGTGTTGGTGCTTGCTCATGCCATTGTTGATTAATTCGTGTGGCACGAAGCATATCGCAACAAAAATCTCATTCCACATCGAATGCCAATAGAAATTAACAACTTCTCTTGGCCGACAATAAATTAATCAACCAGCACACACGGGGAAAAAAAATGTCTGATTTAATACCCCATCGCCGAACGAACTCTCTGTCCACGTGAGGTTTGTTAATGTTAGCCCGCCGCATGCCGATGCCTCCTGCATAGGATTACATTTCTATCTCTCTCATTACAAACATATCGCTGGCCCCCAGCCCCCAGGCCAACAGATACAGTATCTGAAACTGAATTACTGCAGATATTTTCCCCAAAACTGGTTATAAATAGAAGTACTGCGAGTACGCGATACGAGATTGTGTCCCAGTGTCAGTGGAACCGGACAGCGTTGTTATTTATTGCCATGTTTACTGGGATGTACTGCACCAGGGATGACAAGTCGAATGCTGCGCAGACAACAACAAAATAAATGAATAAGTAAAATGTAAAATGAAATATAAATATCGTAAATGCTGTCAAACTCTGTGGACCAATTGACACGATATTGTGATTTATTTAATTTGCTGGACGTCACGCTCACGATATGTTTGAGTTGACACTTGTGGTGAGATCAAAGAGCTTCTATCTGAAAATGTTGGGTAGCACGCGGTGGAAGGTGGAATGGAAACTGGGTTGCGTGTGTTCGGTGCTCCGGTTAATTAAAATTTAATTGAGCGGCATAAAGATATTAAAAACGTTAAGCTTTGCAATTAAGTTGTCGGCTCTGCGAGGAGCAAACAGGATGAAAGGTTTCAATCGAGTTTTATAATCATTATGCATTCACGGGGGGCTCTGCAAGCTTCTGAAATTAGTTATGATGGAACAAAAGCTTTTATAGCCCTTAATAAACTGCTGAGTCGTGATGAGGCTAAGTGACAAGAAATGAATATTTAATCATATGCAGTAAATCACCATCTTTCAATTGGCGGCAAGGCATAGACCGTGGCACTGAATGGATCCTATTTGGAAGTCTGCAGTTATTTAAAGAAATAATTATGTATTCTTTAAGGATGCTTCTTTCAGTAAAATAAACAGTTCCACCGTTTGTGTTTACATTTTTATGACAGCTTTTTAATAACTCATTTCTAACTCGTTACTTTAAGAAGAACATGGGTGGATTGTTCCCTGGAATCTTAAAACTTTGTTACAAAATGGACTTTAAAGTTACTTGCCTCAACCAGCAAGCTCGATCGTAAGATAGCTGCTATAGTGTGTTCTGCACTAACGAAGTTAGATCTGCATTGACCACGGTGTCCCTCTGTGGTATATTCGAGGACTCTAGCCGCAGCAACCTGAGTCTTTTTACTCTAGATCCCTATTAGCTTGTATGAATAGTTATAGTGTCTTGGCGATTTGAGATTCTCACGTGAAGGCATACTCTTTTGGCATTCTACAATCAGCGCTCAGCATGAATACGTCTTTTCAAATTTCTTCACAAGCTGTAATATTTATTTCTTAGGCAATATTTTATTATTGCGTTTCCCAAAATCGCTAAAGCGTTATTCGACCAATTTCGTACCCCTAAAATAAGAACTGTCACAATTACTAAAAAAAACCTGAACGATATAAGTTATGGCGTAATTCGTGATCCTGCGAAAACTGATATGATTGTGTCCAGACATTTACCCGAATATGGGGCAGAGAGATGTCATGTGTCAACATACATGTATTTAATAAAAAACAAGATACGATAACAATTGTTCGAACGGATATTAACGAAGTAATTAGTGCAGTTCTATGTTATATGTTCAATGAGTGCTTTGTCCATCTATAAAACAATCTGTGATACATCTTGAATATGTAATTCAATTCACGTGTGTATGGGTGTAATATAGGTTCAAAGTTTCATGACGTAGGTCTAGAAACAATAAAAAATTGCAAAAGAAACCGTAAAAACAAGACTTTAACTTTATGCGTATGAAAATGATAAAGGACTCGTTAAGTATTACCAGACCAATTCTCTAAAGAATAATTAATATATCTTTAATCAATCCGGCTTCCGAGCTAGCCATTCATGTGAAACTTTTGCCTCCCAGATGACATAGGCTCGAAGAGAGACGGAGATTTTTTCTTTCAAGGGTCGCTAAAATGTGCCTTGCTGCTTTCTTCATAGTTCAAGATTCTGCTCCATAAACTAGGACTGACAAACTTGATTTCTGATCTCCGAGTCAGGAATTTTTGGGAAAATTTGGGGAATGTCGCCATGTTATCACTGCTAAATAATGTGATGCTGCCATGGTCGTAAGAAAGTTCTTGGACCTCTGCTTAGAATTCAGGATGGCGCACTGGTTGTATTTTTCGATTTTTCGACTATCGAATCAAAAAATTTATTGAATAAAAAAATAATAAATTGAACGTGGTCGGTACTGGCTTTATTTTTTCCTGATTTTTCTGGAAGCTTTTTGGGGTTTGGTTGCATTTGACCTGCTTTATGGCATTAATTGCACGAGCGTTTTTTGGAATTTCCCTCGGGAAAGCTCTTAATATTCTTATGTCGGACTTTTTCAACTTCTTCTGAAAGTTGATCTGAAAGCGACTTTTACCATAGACACCATAAATTATTATCTCACTGTGAAATGCCTGCTGCAGTACAGTACAGCATGGAAAATTGAGTTTATTTTTTTTACGTATAACATTATACTGGTGTCTTGTTAACTAAGCTTTGATTTACATGAGTTGCTGTTGGTACCCCTCACTACAAATGTTGCCACAGTTGTTTCGTCACTATTTGGCAAGTCACTTGTAAATAAGAGGTATAATTCAGGGCCTAGCACACTGTCTTGAGGTATAGCGGTTTTTAATTCTCTTAGTGAGTTGTTATCTCCTAGTTTGATTTTAGAATTTCTGAGTATTGCTTCGGCAGGTGAGTTTGCAATTCATGGACCACTCGTATAGGAAATACTTTATTGAAAGTATGTGCTACATCGAGGAATATATCCTTTTCCGATTTTATAAGTTATTCTATGTACCTGATCAATTGTGGAGCTCTTATTTCTAAAACAAAATTGATGGTTTGGGATAAACATCTTTTCAAATAGCTTTGATAATATAGGCATCATCGATAGGGGGCGATAGGAGGTAACTTCACTAGGTGTTTTGCCTGGTTTAGGTATAATAATTATCTTCGCGACTCTTCTCTTAAGGCCTTTTTTAGGGAACTGGGTTTGAATTTCCACTGATATTAAATCAAATCCCGGCGCTTTTTCAGTATTGATGCTATTTTCTTTCATAGTTACCGGCTTAATACGTCTCTCTTCCCCGTACAATTCTTCGGCGTTATAACAGACTTTATCTTCATGTGGTTCGAAGACACCTTCGAGATACTCAACAAATGAATTCGCCTTTTCTTTGTTTGCCCAGTTACCGTCTATTTTTTTAACTGCTGGAATGTGTTCATTTGGTGCTTTGATTTTCTTTGTTGCCTTCCAGAGTAAATATTCCGTACTAGCGTCATTCTTAAGGTTGGTAAAGTAGTTTTAAGGGACTCATTTTTGAATTCACTTATCGATCTTTTAAGCTTACTACTTAGATTAATTAGTATTGCTTTGTCGGTGGCTCTTCTCTTGTCCGCAATAATAACACGTATTTCAACTGGATATGGGTTTTGTTTGATTTTCGTTTTGGTTTTAGGACTTGCAGCCCATGAAGCTTTTTGGAGATTTACTGTAAGTGTCTGAACAGCCTCATCTGACTGATCTTCTGTTTCAATAATATCCTATAGCTTCTGGGTGAAGAAGTTCCAACCGGTCAGATTATTACCTAATCTTGAGCCATTTTCTTTGAAAGTGATCTCATCTCCTAAGGGCAAAAGTATTGTGGAATGATCTGAGTCAAGAGCTGACCTCTCTTCTACTTTAATAAAATTTAATGAGATATTCTCTGTTATAAAAAAGTCGACAAGATCTTGTGTTTTCTTCCTATCTGCTTTTTTTTTTTTAATAGTGCTCAAGTGCTCAAGGGATTTGAAGTACCCTTAATTTTTTTTTTACACAGCAAGAGCAGAAGTGGAAGGGAGAGAAAGGAGGTACCAGTGCAGTACGCAGGTTTTCCCGTTAAATGAAAAGTAAGTAAGTTATTTCTTTCATATAGTTCTCTTCCTCTCTAATTTGTCAATCAAGATCCCCAATTTTAGTTTTTGGCCTTAAAATCATTTGCGAATAAGCGGAAAATGCCAAGGAAGTCATGTTTTTTGAGATTATAACTGGGATATTTGTCTACTCTTCGTTTTTATATTAATAGATATTCCTTGAATAGCACATACCATTAGCATTTCATTCCAGGTTTTTTATATTTTCCACCATTTATGTCTTGATGCCGCCTTTTTATGACCGCTTTTTCTCTCAAGGAACGAAGTTCTGTCGAGTATAGCTCTATTGTTGTTCTCCATGCTCTCCATCCTATTAAGAATTTTTTGTAAAAAGGCTCCATTCTAGTATATGCCTTTTTGGTTTCAAATTTGACGTTATTATGTTTCATGCTGTAATTTATCGTTTCGCATCCCAAGTGAACTTTTTACGCAAGCATACACCTCGATTTCGACACTGCTATCATGGAACCCCTCCATTTATGGAACTTGACAACGTCAATTATTGCAGCTCATTGCCAATGTTTGACAGATCGTGTGAGAAGTGCATCCTTTTGAACGGGAACGGGAGGAATCGTATCTTCCTGGTCGAGTATGGGTGATTTTTTGACACCGTACGAACTCGAAGCAGAGAAAAGATGACTTTACTTGTTTTGATTTTCTTCCCGTCTATTACAAACCCTCATCTTTTTGCTTGCTTTATGACGAATTTAACGAAATTTGCGCCGATAGAAGTTTTAACCCTTAAATTGAAAACCTGCCAACGAACAAAAAAACATTTTGCAAAATAAATCACTAGCCGCAAGCTCTGCACCTTTCCTCTTTTACTCGTAAAACTTTTTTCAAAGCCATTTATATAACTTTGGACCGGAAGGTATACATATACTCGGCCATAACTCAATTAGACATTTCCAATTAGCGTGTGCGCTTTTAGTAACTTTCCCGCATTACCGCAACAGCGAATCCACGACATCTTCAACGTCGTCGTGCCAAAGCTAAAATGCACCCCACAATTAGATGTAAATGGAAATTTTAATTACCCAGAGTATAAAGGACTTTGTCGCGGCATCAAGTGAAACTTTTGCGTGACATAAAGAAATGGCTCACGATGATGCCCCCTTAAATATACCTTCGCCGAAAATTTCGCCCCTTAGCCGCAAGCTATAAGCCGCCATAAGTTGCTGCTGCGAAATAAATATTAATTTCCTGTGCGCCAAAGAGTGTCCCGTTTATATTTAAAGAGCAATAAATTAAGTGGAAAATTTAAACGATGCCAATTATGATTACAAAACCAAAAAAAAAAAAAATATGAAAGCAGAAAAACTTTTTTTTTCAATCCCTTTTGGCTTTGGACATCGTAAAGTATATCTTTTTTTCTTTACCTTTAAAGGGGAACCGCCGAAATACTCTTTTATCTCATTTTATTTTTCCATCTATTCTCGCAGCTTTAATTCCGCACGGGGCAACGAAGGGGGTTATGCGGGTTTTATTTTTCGATTTTGGAATTCCCCGAGGAGACCAATTGGAATGAAATCCATTTGGTATGCACTAGGATGAAGGGGTTGGTGTTGATCCTTTCTATATGTGGATGTATGGATTGGTCTATCTCGGTGCGGAAATGTCTTCCGAGTCGTTTGACTTGAAGTACACTCGCATTTGACTGAGAGGCGACAATTTGAATCCGTTTTGTGTGTTCGGTTCCTCTAAACGTGTGCGATAAAATCCAATCCGATTTCGTGGACACGATGGAGCCATAACATAAAACCAAATGACCGTGGTCCTCTACCTGCCTTCATGACAGGATATTATTATTTTTTTATCCCTGCATATTTTTGTTGTTTTCTTTCTCTTGTCAGCCGCATATTTGCACAGTGATTGGTACAACATGTCCTTGCTTTATGGATAACGACGACAACGGCACCAACATCTATGAGAGAAGGACGACAGCGGAGGTGCTGCGGTGGCAGATCTAATAATCCTGTGGAACCTGCCTGCACCTCAACAGGTGTGCCGTTGTGTGTAAACAAAGGTGTATGTACAGAGAGACTGACTTAACGGTGAAGGCATTCAGACAATGACAAACCTGGGCATTGTACTGCTTCCTTCCCTATCGACGCCCTTGCATCATGCAATCTCGTCCTTCGCTTTGAGTGTAGTATTGTTCTCCGATTTGTCGACGTCATGTTTGGTCCTTTTGTTTTGTGGAACGGTGCGCTGCGCTGGCTGGGTTGCCTTGTCGTCGCTAACAAATCCTTTTTGATCATCGTCATCTTCTTAAGGCATGAGTTGCTTGATGTGGGTGGTGGAGACAACTGGGTACACAATTTGGTTGGTTTCCTCAAATGCAAAGGTATAACTGAATGCGCCACCAACAGAGTATGGCGCGACTGACGGCAGCGTTGAACGTAAAAAACTTTTAGGATAAATTTAATGAAGTTTCCTCGGACACGGAGTTCATAAGAAGCGACACACACACGAACGTAGGTACGGACTCTATAGGACTTTCGGATTGTCGTCGCCCACAGTTCTTGTATGTTTTTTTTGTATGTTTTATTGCTTCTGTTACAAGGGTTGGAGCAAGGGTTTCATTGCTTGGTACATTGTTCTTCTAGGCGGAGGTGGGTGGTATCCATTTCAAGCTGTCTGGGTAAGGCAAATGACGACAGTCTGGAATGCATTGAAATTATTTATTATTTTTATTATTCCGCGCCCTTCATCCTGTAAAATGTTGATCCTTCCGAATGCTTTCACGGTTAGTTTATGAAGCAAGATGTTCATTTGACTGCGCTAAGAGATTTATGAAAATTCAATTTAGATAAGGAAGTACAACTTAAAAAAAGTATAATGGAGAATCTGGTTCATAATGAAGCTAAAAAGGTCGGTGGTTTTGAGTATTTTCCTGTTTTTTTTTGCGGCTGAGTACTTGCATACTTGAATTTATCTAGAAGTTCAAATCGACAAGGGATCAAAAGCGAAGCATGTAGAGATAGAATTCTTTGACTCTATAAAAGAAATAGAGGCAACGATCTGGACTTAAGGATCAGTTCCTCAAGGATGAGCGACGAGACCATCTTAACAAGTAAATAAAAGAATTGATTTCGCTTCTTGTTACCTCAATGATAACTAAACATATTCCCGTATAAGTTTTCTGGAGAATATTGAAGCTGTTGCCAAAAGAGTGTGCCTGAACCACAGAAAAATGACACGGAAAAGATCTCAGCAACTAAATATAAGTTATGCTGGTCCGAGATAAAAATTATGTTGCAATAGAAGCAAAATTGCAACCCGCTTCTTTATAGGTTCCCAGTTTGGGCTTTAAAGCATCTCCAATAATCCTTTCCGATGAGTTGTATTTCTATATCGTTTCCATCTTGAGCTTTGATCTTTATAGTATTGTGCTTGGTATACGCAGTCAAAAATAACTATTGTTGAAATACATAGCAAACTATCGAACGTGTATTAAAATTATTGAGTTGACACCGACTTCATAGACGGATAAAGTTATCGTTGAAATAAAATAATACGTCGGATGTAGTAAGAAGGCTAAACCTTTTTAACACAGCAGCAATCGTTGAAAATGTTGAAACGTTTTTTATTAAAGCCTTATTAAACGATTTAAACGACGGTTGGTACACCATGTAGTTCATATGGTTACAGTTTTGTTCTTGTGTTAACTCTTACACTAAACATAAACTCGGGGATGAATTTAACAGCATCACAATTCATGTCTTCGATTTAAAGCGCTATGTATACCATCCTTAATTCCGTGAATTTGGTCTATAGAATTAAGTCCCTATCTTCAGCATAAGGAAAGAAGGCCGAGCGGCACTAGTCGCCTTTGCCATACTCTGTTCCAACATTACTATAAAAATATTAATATTAATATTAATAAAAATTCTCAATTAAGCCCGATGGTAATACCCACGATTTCAACCCTCCTAGCAATCTGAAAGCAAAATAAAAAAAAAATTATTAAGAATAATGTCGCAATGTCTGGAACTACGGAAAAGTTGGAAAGATTTTTTTTTCACAAAAAAAAAAAACAATTTTTGTACCACTTTTTTTAATGTTTCGAATTTTTATAGTATTTGAAATTTGGGGTTGGAGATAATTCCAGACAAAGACAAGTCTCTCTAAAAATTTCATGTAAATCGGTCCAGTAGAACCTGAGAAATCGTGGGTATTGTTTTGAAATAGACAGTTTCGAGAAAAACGCGTTTAAAGCTTCACGTAAAGTTTTTCGCAGTCTGTCATGAAATGATATTGTAGACTTACATTTATTCAATCTGCCATTCCTGCTTCATACATCGGACCTTCCTCGACTGCGAAAAAAACTATTTACCGCGTTTCTCTCTTCAAATCGAGCAGTTCTGGCCTCCTTTGATGGGTTGGATGCTCGTATCTCGGAGCGGTCAATCCGGGCGTTGTCTCGTTTCACAGCAAATGTATGAGGTTCGAGGCCATATTTTAATTCCCATAAGCTCCATCATCCACCATCAAATACAAACAGCAAATAACATGTAAGTCCACGGGGTTTGAAGGTTAGAATCCAACTGTTAGCAGCTGGACGTAAGTGAACAGTAAATATAAAAGATACAAGTCACCTTGGGTTCTTGTATTACAATATATACAAATGACAAAATGTTTAACTGAGAAATATGGATTCAGGTAGACGGAGAATTCCTTATGTCTTTTGTTCGATTGATTCCGGACGAACCAGTTTGGACGTCGGGTCAGCAAAATACCGTTATCTCCGAATATTATTTGAATTTTCAAAAATTCTCTAGTAGATATATTCTTGAATAGTTAAACTTTAAAATATAATAAAAATTGATTTTTTCAAATTTATACACTAGAATACCCCCTTAACTGATTAATTGTCTCTTTGATAATATAATAAAGGTATTCTTAACCCGTTGAGCGCAAATATGTACAAAGGATTCAACGTACATAACCACCTCAATGGAAAGCAGCACACCGATTCTCTGGTTTCTCCCAACATCCAATGTGGAGCTTCGAAAAATTATCTTAACCACAACCTCACTATACGAGTTTTGTAAGAATTTCCCGCCAATTATTTTTGGGGGAGATTTCAACGCACCACTCTGAATGAAGGGATGATACTTCAAACCAAGGAAAATCAATCGCAGAATAGCTTGCCTCCAACTCCCACATACACCAATTAGAAGCTGAAAATCAATCGCAGAATAGCTTGCCTCCAACTCCCACATACACCAATTAGAAGCTGTTTCGCAACCAAATCCTACCTTTCCTCTCACACCGTCAATCAACTCTAGATGACTTCCTTTGCTCCTCAAGTCACATTTGTAAAATTGCCCCTTTTAAAAATTATAAATGTGAAACCACTTCGCAGTCAAACTCAGCTTAAAAATTCTTTATAGTCTGAGCAATCTCATACCCCAGAACAAGGAATTAATGCAAAAAACACCGCTACTATTGAAAAAATAGAAAACTCGGTTGACACGGCTATTTCACAACAACAGATTACAAATCGAAAGACCGGAATCTTGCCGACCATATAATACAAGCAAAAGCTTCGTAAGATTTGGCAAAGAGTCTTCCACCGTTCGTTCAAAACTCGCAATAGTTAGTACCAATCCGTACAATCACAAAAACTGATTGAATTCGATGATAAAGCAAAATACCTTAGTTTTGCAAACACTGAGGTTAGCAAAAGACTCCGTTTAATCAAACCTGGCCCCGATTACTTTCAAAATAATCAACAAATTAGTTGACAAAAGGATCCCCTATTTTTGACAAACTTCAACGTGGTACCCAATTCTAAGCATCTAACGATGAAAAAGCTAACGCCTTTGCAAACCAATTTGGAAATGACTTCAGTCCAAATATTTCAACCCACCCCCCAAAATTTTTGCACGAAGTTAACGCTGTAGTCTCATCTCTAGCCGTTTACTACAGTGGCTCCCACGCCTAATCGGACACTGAAAAGAAAAATGTTGGATGTCCATTTTCTCCACGAAATTTACGCGGATTTTAACAATTTATGTTCATATATTTTCATTGAATTATAAAAATTAATTAATTAATACAAAAATTAAATTTCAACTGAAAGAAAAAAAATTAAAAATCGGACACTTAGAATTTAATATTTTGCGGCGTATCCTTTGGATTGAATTAATTGTTCAAGGCGTTGAGGCATAGAAGAGACACGTTTTGAGCAAACTTCACTCGTTATTTTTTGCCATTCATCTTTTTATTGCTACTCGACGGCTAAATTCATTCCATAAATGTTCGCTAACATTTAAATCTGGTGACTGTGCAGGAGTTTTAAGAACTTTGGGGCATATGACGTATGTTTTGGATCGTTGACCCGATAAAATTTCCAACTTTATTATTCAAAAACTGCTAGCCACTGCTATGATATGACTCACAATTAAATTAAATAATTGCGTTAACAAACGATTGGTTTAATCCAACAAAATCAATTTGGGTTCAAACTAGCTCATTTTTCACCAGTTGTTGAAACTACACACCGACAAATCCCTTTCCTTTCCTTTATTAAAATAATTACAGGTAGTCCGTATATTGAATACCGCTTCCAAAAACCAAACAGAATCACCCCAACTATCACCGGGACTGACACTAAGAAACCAAAAGCACTCTTGCCATCATAAAAATAGCGATGTAACCTTAGAAAAACCATAATTGTTTTATAAGAAATTAATTAATTTATTTGAAATAGTTATAAGTCAAAAATTATAAGTTTTTAAATGTATCTCAGCAATAAAGATTTAATTCTAAATTGTACATACGCTTAACCTAACACAAGCCATTGCGATCTTTTTAAAACCAATAAACATTGAAGTTCCAGACCAAATGCTCAATCTTCGCAATTAGTTCCAGTGGCACCGCTTCGGGCGTTTAGCCCAAACCACCACCCTTCGCAATGAGATCGCGCTCAAGGTTCAGCCTCTTCCTGTACCCTTTATGCCCGATTCCAAATAAGAGAATCGACCACTATCCAATGCGCTTTGTGTTTTCTCACGCAGCAGCATCAGCATAACGACAAGCTTTTGACGAAGCCAACTCGAACCAAGACGAATCGCGAGTCGTCGTCGTAACAAACTCTCAGCATCAGCATCAGCACTCCTGAGCATAATAATGCCCATAATCACCTGTTTTTGCTAGCCCCGATGTGGTAATGGCAATAAAGGCGCCCAGCACAACCTGCAGCGATCCAGTGCTCTCTCACGTTTTTGCTGACGCGACCCGAACGCCACGTCGCGTCGCGTCGTCGAACCGTCCGTCGTATGAGTATTCTTCGATTCCCTGAAAAATTCTTTGACGTGAAGTTGCAGCCTTTTTGAGTGTTTCCTTCTTTTTTTGTTGTTTTGTTGGCCAAGACTCCTCGTCTGCTTTCGCAATATCCATTTTGATTCACATTGGCGCTGACCTGCTGCACCAGCACTCTCGGAGCACGGATTGGAAGCATGGAAACGAAAAAAAATCGACCATCCGGATTGAGTTCGTGGACTCGGTGCACACAGTAATTTTTCTTCATTTTTATGGGCTGCGGTCGCCCATGCCATTCGGTCATAATGAAAGCCCGCGCGTCGTTTGCCAATTAAATTGCCGCAGTTAATGTGAAGCCAGATTGGGGCTCCACGGAGCTGCCCGGCTCGTTTAATTGCAAATGACTCGGTGCCGATGATGTACGGGACTGCTATTGCTGCTGTTGTGGCGTGCTGCGGCAGTGGTTTGGATTTGGTCGATACGGAGGATTGGTTCTCGGGCTGCACTGGCTTTGTGGCTTTTTAGGATTCGGCTAATTAAATCGCTTATAAGTATGATGCAGCGAGCGGAGGGTGCACTGTTGTATTCGGTTTCCTTTTGGTTTTGTTTTTATACAGCACTTTGGTGGAACCCAGTAGCCTGAGGCTCTTGGTTATGTTCCATCACGACCTGTTGCCCGCATCGAAATGTGCAATCTGAGATGGTATTGAGTTTGTTTGAAACATTAGCCCCTACGCGAAGAGGGTAAGTAGTGTCAACTTATTTGGCTACCGGCTCTAGTGAGGACCATCTGGATTGAATGTAACGGCTTGAGGAGGTGTTTCATTAATTTTGCTTTTTGTTTTTTTTTCGAATCAAACAAGCGAAACAGTGGCAGACTATAAATGTAATCCACAGCTATTCCATAGACAGATGGGGTTTCCGAAGACTGGACAGATCACACAACGGTGGATCTGGTTGGAGATTAATATTCTAAGTTATTGCAGTCTTGTTGTGTCGTTCTGCTTTGGCTAGGCTGGGGCTATTTTGAATTTATTGCAACGGACAAAAGGGCGGAAGTTTTGCTACACAGCATATACGCTCGGTGCGAGGTAATTTATTGAAAGTGGATGCTTTTTTCGGATGGGAGGTTATTTATGTTTATAGGAGCCAGTCGGGCTATTCATACATTGGTTATAAGGTTTATGGTCGTACCTAGTTGAGGGAAAGTGTATTTTTCTAAATTGGTTATTTTGACTCCTTTAACAGATTTGAGATGAGGTTGGGAGAAAGTATTGTAATTATGGGCACAATTAAAGTACTTAATCCATAGGTTGATAATAAGAAATCTTTCAAATAATGTTTTTTTAAACATTGTAAATTTAATGTAAAAAAATGACACCACCAAAAATACTAGAAGTTCTGTTTGATTGACTGAAAACGATTTGAAGAATTTAAACAGCTACGCAGTTTTCAAGTTTTCCGTCGGCAATGATTTTCAGTTTTTTTTGGATAGGCCCGTCGTTACTTGTTTCAGCGCTTGGGTTCAAAAACGACCTATCCTGTTTAACCGGGCTAAGGTTGAGAAAAGATCTTTTGATTTGGTTTTTTGAAAGACGTGTCTAAGATATAAAAATAAATAGTGTCCGATCTTAGACTAAGTATTTATTGCTTAAGCTTACAACTTATAGTGAAACTTTAACGAGAGTTCGACAGAATTTAAGTCTAATAACGGCTTCGCCTTGGAGACGTTTTACTCGCTCTTGGTATGTCTTTAAAAAATCGGTCTGGAGTACATTGCTCTGACGATATTGATATTTTGGATATTCCAAAATGACAATGAACCCAAGCACAAGTCTGGGTTGTCACTGGGTGGTTAAATGCGGCCGGATTGTGTGTTCTGGAATGGCCAGCGCTATCACCCAATAAAAATCCTATAGAGAATTTATGGGAAATTGTAGATCAAAAAATTCGGACTCAAAATTGCTCCTCCAAGGCCTCGCTTTTTGCAGCATTAAAAGAAGAATGGTTGAACGTCCCAATGGACACAGTTAAGAATAAAAGATAACAAAAACAAGAAATAACTGATATCCAACAAAATATTCATTAATATAGTCACTTTCTATTTCCTATTTAAAATAATTGTTAAGTTGCTTTAGCTTTGTCAATGCCTGATCAAAATATGGTTTTGTTTTCGTGTCTCTATGTTTTAACATTTTAGTTTATAACTTTTGCAGATAAATTTTAGTTCTCATGCTTAGTAGAAAAACAAATAGAATACTAAAAGTTGCTTTAGCTTTTTCACACACTGTATGTAGCAGCTGCCTGAAAAGATATGTATGGATACGGAAAAAAGTCTTTGGGCAAAGGCCATCGATTTCAAGAGAAATTTCCGTATGGAGGGGATAATTCTTAAACTTCAGTTTAATGTGTGCACATGCCGCTTCTAACGAAGCTGAACACTCTCTTAGAAAGAGTAATAATGCAAACTCTTGCACAGAGCCTGCATTGCTAGTCCGAAGTTCTACTTCAAAATCCTGTTTGAGATTTCAGTTCTAATGTTGGTAAGTAAAAAAAATCGTTGATACACGGAAAACACGTCCTCCGCGGAACATCTGAGCACTGCATCAAAGACCGTGCCCGTCCTTTGCTGGGGTGCAAGGCTCTAATGATTCAAATAAGTCTTTATGTTTGTCTTATGAGATACTTGAAGACGACTTTGACTTCATTTAATTACGTTTTAAAATTAGTTACCAACAATCTACTCTAATATTATTAAGGGGTAATGTTTGGAAGTTTGTAAATATTTGTTGGGTAATCTTTGAAACAACCCATCCGATTTCAAAAATTCTGCACAGCAATTGGCATGTAGAAAAAAACTGCCATTTTCAAAATATTGTTTGGACAAAAATCACGACTTTGTATAAGCGTTTTGAGTTCTGCAATTTTTCTACGTTAACGCGGACGTAATCGCAAGGGGCTACAAGTAGCTAAATAAACCACTTGGGCGAAGCTATAGGCTTTTTGGATACAAATAAATAAGAGTCCATTAAATGTGATTATACTTTGGCAGGTACATGTCGGTGGGGCTTCTTTTTTGAGAAGATGTTGATACGTAAGTGCAGAGTCGGACAAATTTTTTTGTCTTTAGCTTGGTGCTGTTTATGTCGGGTATATTAGAGACATTTTGTTTGTGTTCAACTTAAATTATTGGTATCGAGTACTCTAACAGATTATCGTTAGCTTGGATTTTTTTTGTTATGAGAATGTCGCCTTCCTGAGTATACCTAATTTTCGCAGAAAGCGAATCATAACGTCTGAAGATTTGCGCATTCACAATCCTTTGGCTGCTCATCGTTCGGATGTGAAATAACCACGTTGAAGTAACAACAATAATTCTAAATGAAACGTTAAGCCTTCTGAGTTCGTGTTTTATCCCAGCTATCACGCAAATGTCTATCCAAACGTGTCCTATCACCACACAGTCCAGAAGTCTGCAGCATACTTCGCCGGAAAAGGGAAAAAACTCTTCAAATCGATGCGTGCTTAGAATTTCTAATAACCTGAGGAGTTCAGCACATTTCTACTTCTACCACAAATTTCCGAAGAACATACCACATTAACGTGAATATAGCAGTGCAGTTTTGAGTTCAAAAAGATGGGAATTCATTTTTTATGAAAAAAAATACATGCCCACTGATAGTTTTGAAAAAAAATCCGACACTAATTAACTCGTTGCAATTAAAGCCTTTTGTCAGATGGAACCAGTCCAAAATGCTACTTTTCGCTACTGTGTGATAGTGTGCCTTTTGTTCGTCCTTTCCATGAGAACCTGCACACCCGGCTAAAGTTCAATCCTAATCCAATTCCGATCCACAAGCTACGAGTACGTATGTACGGCTGCTCCGAACAGGGGATGTCTGCTATTATATCTGTCTATACCCTCAATTCCCATTCCGCCAATCGCCCACTCCAAGTCAAAATGATGTGCGACGTGTATCCACAGACTCAGTATGAATACACAAGTATTCAGGTGGAATAGATACTTGGTATTATCTACAGATACTTTGTACGTCACGTGCTTGAAATTTTTTTTCTTCTTCACTTTTTTTTTTCGGTTCACTCGAGACCACGTCCATGTGTCTGTCTATGTAACCCAGGCTATAGGGGGGTATACCATGGTATGTTGCGAATGTGAATTTAAAATGCACTACCGTAGTCGATTTGACCAGTGGACATGGGCGAGCAAAACGGTTTTGACTTTTGAGTTACACACTGCCAAACAAAATATTCCGAGTTCGAAAAAGAAAAACAAGCACAAAAAAAAAACACCTCAACCGAACAGAAGAACGGTTCTTGGCGCCGAAAATTCCAGATATTTTGTGAATTATTCAAGCGGATACGAAAATTTTAGACCACCAGCTACCTTCACGGGCTCATTTTGTATGCTAACGCGGTAATAAATATGCAAACCTCATGTTTTGCTGTTTATTTGGATTTGAAACATATGCGTTGGGCGTTGGCGTTGCTCGGCGCGGTGCGGGGGCAGGCGAATGCCTTTCGACAGGCTGTTGAGAGACTCTTTGGATCCACATAATTGAATGAGCCATTTGAAGTTTGATTGGATTTGTGGGCAATGTTTCCAGCCAGTAACCCGAGAATCCGACAAGTCCAGGAATCGAATTGAAATAACCCTCCGAAAAATTGTTAAATTATTTATGTATGAACAATTCTCGAGGAGTTCGAATTCGAATGCCAATCGACGGATGGCTAGCCTCGTAAAATCGTTTTATTGGTCTTTTCGCACTTCATTCATCAGAACAAGTGAAGACGAGTGCGTGTGTTGCCGTGAGCTACAAATCGTTTAAAATGCGAAAGGCGCAAAGGGCTACATAAAATTGTATACGTACATATATAAAATTCAAATGTTTCCATTCGAGTGGTCCTTAAAATCGCATCCCCTGAGCTTTGAGTAAATATGTTCTTGTTGACAGAGTGAGAATTGAGGGGGTTGTAAATGGATCTTTCTGTAAATAACAATGATTTCCATTAAACTAAAAGGAATGTTGCAATAGAATTTATGACGTTCATTAAAATTTTCGAATTTCATAGAGCCGGCATGCGTGAGGCTTTGTATGCTTTGGGAAAGTTATTTTTTGATTACTCACAAACTCGGGAGGTGGTAGGTTGGGATAGGATTAAAAACGGTCCGATGTTGATAATGGCCTCATTTAAAATGTTGCTTTTAACTCGTCTGCAGAAATTACACTTTTTTATTGAATATTTTGAAGTTTCTAGTACATGGGTGCATTAAATAAGAGTAGGTACATGTGGAATGAATATATGTATCTGTATTTATAAAGAAATTAATTATTAAATTGTAAACGCGTTTCCGGGCAATGATTTTATTTCACAATGCTAAATTAATATATTTCCATTAAATGTCTTCACGAAAGGAATCAATTGCTTATTTTTCAAGATTTCGTTAAACAAATTAAGGGTCTTATGTTGGGAAGTCGGCAGGTAATTGAAGATTTACCTCCTGAATGATTTAAGCAAAGAAAAAAATTCCGAGAATAGATTCTCCTGGAATTGAACGCCAAGTTTTGCTTTTTATGTTGCAGAAATATTTTCTTATGAAATAATTTTACAGAGCTACGCGGTTGCAATTTTATACGAGTTGCTCTGAAGAAAAGCAGATGCATGCCGAAATTGTGGGATCTGTTCCAAGCGGAAAGAGTATTCAGCTTTATGTTTTCAAGGAGAGAGGGCTGAATGGTAAGTTTTTAAGTGCCTGTTAATATTGGTATCCGGTTCAGTCACCATTTGCTTTTACTGGAATGGTCAACTATCGATAATATTCTGACCAAGGTTTGCACCCTAAACAGTTTCAAAAAAGATTTCGAGAAGATAATATAATTCGAGCTGCTGTAGAGGCACAGACAGAAAAAAAAATGATTGCTGTTATTAAGTTCCTAAATACCGTACATTATTATACGTCCTCTAAGATGATTTTAAAAAAGGAGAGATGCATTTTGACTCTGTGCGCTCGGTGATACCAGAAACAACTCAATTTCACCAACAAGGTTTTGAAGCAGTTTTTAAATCGGTGGCTAAATTGAATTGCCTGCTTCTTAAAGTGTGTTCGCCCACAGTTGTCTTGCATTCAATCATTTGCTTCCGTACCTTGGGTATTTATAATTTTCCCTCGTATTGTTTAGACAATTCACCTCGCTTGGTGAAGGGCTTAGATCACATCTAACCCTTAAGAACTCCTCATTCTCCAAAGAACTTTCGATCACTTCTACGTCTTTTTAGCAAATGTATTTTAAACTACGCCAGGGATTCATCGTGAGGGTAATTATCGTTGCATTGATTTCAGGCAATATATAAATATGCTAATGGAGACGACATCGTTTGCTAGCGTATTGCGATTTAACAGTTTGAAGTTCTTCGTTATATTTGTACTTGTTAAATATGCTCTCCGTGCAAAACTGAATTTTTGATATAAGCCAGGTGAACGGGGTCATTTGCTTCCATTTTTTTCCGTTTCCAGGCTTTGTTTACGAAATTATCTGACTCATAGACCTTGCGCAACGAGCTGCTTTTTGCTAATAAATCTTGAGACGAAACTAGTTCTTTTCAAATACTCGCTCAATGAAAATACTCCTTTATCTCTGAGGAGGTCACTGCGCGTCTTATCAAGAACTTAAAGGCAAGAAAACCTGAAGGACTTGATGGAATAAATAACCTTTACCTAAAGCACCTTTTTAAAATTGGCATAATCTACCTTACTTGTATCTACAATGCATGCCTTGAGCTGCAGTATTTCCTAAAAGGATGAAAAATAGCTTAGGTTATTCCATTTCCAAAAGCAAGAAAGCCTCCAGAAAATCCTCAAACTAAAGACCAATTAGCTTACTTAGTAGTTTGAGCAAAGTTTTTGAAAAAAACTATTAGTTAAAAAATTTCAGAGTTCATATTTGAGCACAACATTTTGCCAAAAAAACAATTTGGTTTTAGGCGAGATCACAGCACTATTCATCAAGTAGCCGATCACAAGGCCGGTCAAGGGAGGTGATACTTCTAGCTATAGAAAATAGCATTTGACACCGTGTGGCACAATGGTTTATTATACAAAATGATCAATAATAACTTTCCTACTTATTTGTGTAAAATTGTACAAAGTCTCTTGTCCGACAGATTTTCTGAAGTATGTGTTAGCAATGCAGTTTCTCGTCGTTTTGGTGATGAATTTGGGGTGCCGAAAGAATCAGTTATGGCCCTGTCTTGTGCCACCTTTTTACGTTTGACTTCCCATTTTTGCCAGAGTGTAAGTCTGCGATTTTTCTTGATGGATTGCTCTCAATATTGAGAGTAAAAATTTCGGTGAAGGTATTAAATTAGATAGATTAAATTAAATCTGGACAAGTTTGAAGCTATCTTTTTTACAAGAAAAAGGAAATATTGCATTCTTCCAGGAACCAATTTAATAATTAAATGTTAATCAGTCGATTGGAAAAACTCCGTGAAGTACTTAGGTATTCACCTGGATAAAAGACTTATTTTTTAATAGCACTTACATAGAAGTATGAGGAAAATAAACATTGCGAGGAATGTTCTTTACCCTTTATAAAAAGAAAGTCGTCTCTGTCTAACGACAGTAAAATTATAATTTTCAAGGTATTTCAAGCAATTATCTCGTATGGGTGTCCTGTGTGGTGTCATTGTTCTCAGAGTCATCTAAAAGGAGTACAAATGGCACGAAATTAAGTGTTAAAGCTGATGCTAAATCTCCCTTGGCATTATTCTAACCGAAATTTGCACGAAGGAGCGAATGTTGAATTGGTTTCCGAAAGATTTGGCAAGCTAACCGACAAATTCCTACAAAAAAGCGCATATGTAGATAACCCTCTAGCTAATGATCTGACGCATCAATCCACGTAGTCCTAGTCAATTGTTATACTCAAAACTATTTATCTGTTTATTTACTCATTAATTACTAATATATTTAATAATTTATTTAACTTAAATTTATTTAAAATTCTTTCTTTATTTATTTATTTATTTATTTAATTACTTAATTGTTTAATGTAGTACAAACTTATCATTCTTTACCTTTGAAATTCCTTGTTTACTTTATTTGTTATTTATTGAAGTTTTCTCACTTATTTCTTGAGCATATTTTGCTTGTTTCACCTTGCCCTGTCCGAACATTGGTTTGAGTTTAACAAACTACTTTTCAAATATTTTTTTACTATGTTTTTAACAAATACTCTGAAAAACAAAATCATTATCATTAAATCACTTTGGCCGACTCTGAAAGCTAATTCAATGATTAATTATTAATAATTTTGAAGTTTATTTCAAAACAAAGTGTGCAATTAAAAAACTAGTAAAAAAGCGTCAACTAAGAGCATTATTATGAATACACTCAGGACGTAAATTATTAACTTTACAGAAGGTTTATTAGTCTAGTATCATTTAAAAACATTGGTGAGTGAATCTGAACTATCCGAAGGCCCGCTCGAACATACACACAAAAATTTATCTAAATCGGTGCACAATTTTAACAGGAATTAAGTGACTAATACACGTAAGGACAATTTTTTCATTTCAAAGATATAAATACTGACATGTATCTGAATTTCTGCTAGAGTATCGAATCCATACAAATAAAAAAAAATGAGACCCGACCCCAAACATTGATGTACACCGACACTGTGTTACTCTGTACTATAAACCCAATTCTGATAGTTGGAAAAGACAAAAAATTTCAAATCCATTGCAATGCAAGTATTTACTGTTTCGAAAGTTATTGTCAATAGTGTTTTTAAGTTAGATATCTATCTTGAGCTTTTTTCCCAGAGTTTTTAAATGCCTCACCATCAACATTACTACGTCTGAAACTATGCACATGGAGGAACTACAAGCCACTTGTCAATGCCAATAATAATGCACCCCACACAGCACTCTACACAACGCCATACTCAGACCCCCAACAGACAATGAACTGCTCTGTGGAAGCATCTCAATAAATCCTAACCTTTAATTATAATGAACCTTCATTAAACAAACGTTTAAAATGAACTGTCAGTGCCTCAGTTGATTATTATCCTAAATACGAGTAGATACTCGTAATTAGTAAAATGATTGGAAAATTCGAAATATGTACTTTCAAGGCTTTGCTGATCGATCAAGCTCTCGGTTGAGTTCCCGAAACAAGCAAAGCACATGCATGCATAGTCGCACGCACGCATTTCGTGTTGTTTACGTGTCGGGAGTGCATTATGAAGGTGCTGGGCGGGCTCCACGTTCTCATAGTTGCTGGAGCTGATGCAGTGCTCAGCAGCACACAAAACAACGAGCACGAAGTATTGTAATTGTTTTATTGCCATTTTATTGTTAGTTTATGGCTGCCATTCGATGTCATATCTTTTGTAATGTGCTGTCGAGTTTGGGTAATGTGGTCTTTCCTGTTTTCCATTCCCAGAATGACGACAAATTTACTCGTGTGCTGATGTGAATGGGTGCTTCTTCCTCCAAGTTGTTTTTGTGCTTATACGATAAAAATGATTGTTTATTATTATTTGCGCTGCCAACGATATATTCCATGTGATATGTGCCAGTAAATGGTGTACACATTTCATTTCAGTTCTCAAATTAATATTTGCGGACCAAATATTTATGCGAATAGACATTTGCACATAAATGTTTATGTAGCTCGATTGGACTGAAAATCATTTGGACTTTTTTTAGTTATTTGTTTAATATTTTTGAAATGTAGTTTTTCCTTTGAAAATTTTTTATAATGATAATGTTGTTAATGAAGAGATATAGAACTTCCGAAAGCTTTATCTTTCAAACCAGCCGTCAGACTAGACATTGTTTTCGATTCAGTTCAGTATACTCACGGGCATTACAATGCAAAGACTTATTACCGGACTACATTTTCTAGTTGTGAGGGATTATTTCCCAAGATTCGCTTCTGTGCACTTGAAGCCAGTGGACCATCGTTTGCGTCAGCCAACACATTTTCAAAGATACCTAAGGCTCATTTTTTGCTTTTCTTTATTTATTTTTTTACAAGAACAATTGCCTTTTTTTAAATTAAAATAGTCCTAGAGAAACATCTTCTCTCTAGCATGTTGAAGCAACATGTCGTGTGACGGATGAAGCCATCATATTTTGGGACAAAAATTTGCTAACCGGACCTCCTTAGGAAATTTACTTACTTACTTAAGGTGGCGCTACAGTCCGGGGTGGACCTGGGCCTCAACCAACAAGCGTCTCTAGTCAGCTCTATCTTTTGCAAGCTGCCTCCAGTTTCGCACGCTAAGTTGGTTGAGGTCCTTTTCCACTTACGCGTGCCACCTGAGTCGCGGTCTTCTTCTGCTGCGCCGTCCCTCGGGATTGAATTCGAAGACTTTCTGGGCCAGAGCACTGGTTTCCATTCGCTCTACATGAACTAGCCATCTCAATCGTTGGATCTTCACTCTTCTCTTGTCAGGTCGATGTCGCTGACCAGCTCGTATAGTTCGTGATTGTATCTTCTCCTCCACTCACCGTCTATGCAGACAGGACCGAAGATCACCCGAAGAATTTTCCTCTCGAAGCAGCTTCGTCCGCTTTTGACAAAGTCCATACCTCCGTGCTGTATAGCAGAACTGGAACGATAAACGTCTAATAAAGTTTTACTTTGGTTGTTCAGCCCATAGAAGCAACGATTGGCAAGAGTAGTTCTTCGTCTGATTTCAGCGCTGGTGTTGTTGTCTGAATTGATAGCGGTACCTAGGTTGACAAAGTTTTTGACTACCTCAAAATTAAAGCTGTCTTCTTTGACATTCTGTTCGAGACGTCGGTATTGGGAGTCCTTTCTCATTGACAGTATATACTTTGTCTTGCACTCATTTACCGTCAAACCCATTTTCGCGGCCTCCGTCGCTATACTCACAAAAGTGCCATTGACATCACGCTACGTTCTTCCAATTATATCGATATCGTCGGTATATGCGAGCAGTTGGACGGACTTCGGAAAGATTGATCCTCTGGTGTTGGCGTGCGAGTTTTGAACAATTCTTTCAAGAACGGTGTTGAAGAAGTCGCATGACAGTGCGTCGTCGTCTGAATCCTTTTTTGACACCAAAGGTCTCGGTAAGGTCTTTACCGACCTTGATGAAGCAGCGTGTATTCTCCATCGTCATCCTACACAAACGGACCAGTTTGGTAAGGATGCCAAAACTCGACATTGCGCTCTCTATAAATACCGTCATACGCGGCCTTGAAATCGATGAAAAGGTGGTGGGTATCGATCTGTTGATCTTGGGTTTTTTCCAAGATTTGCCGTAGTGTGAATAATTGATCTATTGTTGATTTCCTTTGCCCAAAGCCACACTGATTTGGACCAACCAGGTTGTTGACGAACGGCTTTAGGCGATCACACAACGCGGAAGATACGATCTTTTAGGCGATGCTTAGAAGACTGATTATTCTATAGTTGGCGCAATTCAGAGGGTCTCCTTTTTTGTGGATTGGGTAAACAATGCTGAGGTTCCATTCATCGGGCATGCTTTTCTCCGAACATATTTTACAGATGAGTTGGTGCATACTCCTTACCAAATCATCGCCTGCCGCTTTGAAAAGCTCGGCAGGAATGCCGTCAGTTCCGGCAGCTTTGTTGGATTTGATTGATTTGATGATGTTGACTAGATCATCCTTACCGGCTTCGGTTCGAGATTTATAACCTTGGCTCGTTATTTTTATCCTTTGGTAGAACTTCCTTACCTCATTCCTGCAATGATATCCTTCAATACTACCGATTGGGCGCTTCGCATGCTCCATCGTTTTTCTCCTGAGAAGCCGGTGTTCGTCTCTCCTTTTCTGCTCGTAGAGCTCGCGAGCAGCTCTTGTCCTTTTTTGCAGTGCCGCTTTAAGTGCCTCTTGTTTAGCTGCATTCGCCTGCCTACACTCTTGGTCAAACCAGCGGTTTCGTTGTGGTGTTCGGGTGAATTCCAGCACATGAGAGGCGGCATCTCTGATAGCTTTTTGGCAATGTTGCCACTGGTCTTCAATGCTTGGTGTTGGCGGCGTGGGTCTTCTTATGAGGTTATGGGAGACTCGAACAGTACTTCCTTCTTTTGGCGGTCTTCGGGATATCCGCAACCTTACCTTGGCTACAACAAGGTGGTGGCTCGAATCAATGTTGGCCCCTTGAAAAGTTCGGACATCCATTTTACTGGAGGAGTGCCTTGCGTCAATCGCAATGTGATCAATGTGGTTGACGGAGGTGGTCTCGTAGGTTGTACCTCCCAACTGTTCTAACAAAGACGCTTTCTCTTCGTAGCTTTGCGTTAAAATCGCGTAGGACAATTTTAATGTCTTAGTTAGGGCAATTCCCGTAAGTTTTGTTCAAGAGTTCGTAGAAGCTGCCTTTGGTGTCGCCAGCTTTCTCCTCTGTGGGGGCATGAGCGCATATAAGGCTTATGTTAGCAAATTCGGCCTTGATGCGAATCATCCTAAGGTGCTCGTTAACCGACGTGAACGATAGGTTTTCTTGCCTAAGTCTGCCTCTGACGACGAATCCACATCCAAACCAGCGCTCTTTGTAGCGTAGTAAATATCACAATTTTTCATCCTCTTTTTGCCCGGTCCATCCCATCGCTTTTCTTGAATGGCGGTAATATCTGCTCTGTAGCAGTCTAGGACTTCCGCTAACAGTTGGTTCCACGTACATAACCGAAGATCGTTTTCCTTAATACATTTGCACGGTTCATCATCAGTAGTTCCGTCCGTATACGAGGCTTGTTGTTGCTTCGTAACCGTATTTTTTTTTTTTTTTGAGTGGCCGAGCAGTTACTCCGACGGCAGAACCCCAACAAGGACAAGAGGTCGCACTTATTCGTTTAGCAAGTTGAGCTCGGGTGAAATTACAACTACAACCAGTACCCGGTGACTTCCACTTGGAGGTCAAATAATCACAATTGATGTGTACCAGTGCCTACCCGATTCCCACAACACCCTTAAGAAATAGACCTATCAATTGCCCGCGAAGATCAAATGATATGACCCCTTTGAACTATTTTTTGTGGAGCTAAACATTAAGTGACAACTTTGTTCTTGGAAATTGGATCAATGCTTCAATATAAGGCAGGAAAATAGCAGAAGGAGCCAAAGTTTTATATTTTTTTTAAGAAATTAACCCTTCGACTATTTCAATGGAGGCATATTGTTTTTCTTCATTTGTCAAACAGGATAAAACATTTTTCGACAAATATGATAAAGCTGCCTCTTCAAAATAAATCCTTTGAATAACCCTCTATTGCTGGAACAATGTGGCAAAAAGGTTGCACAGTTGTTTTTTATTGTGCGTTTCTCTTCTCCCCCAATTTGCCAGGGACCCTTTCTCGCTACTCAGTAACCAAATTCATTTTATTAAATTTATTTCATAAAGTAAAGATTCGATTCTTCCTATTTGATTTTCTGACATATGAAAGTATTTACTTCTAAAAGACTTTTCTTCTTGTTTGCAGACATAGCACGTGCCAAATATGACACGTACCTGACCCTAATCAAATCATACAAATTGGACTTTAACATTTTAGTAGATTCTACATTATTTTCAATATTTGCTTAGATAGGAAAATAGCGTCACTACGAATGTGTCCTGTCAAACTGTTGATCCAACTTTAACTCATGGCTTTCATCTTGGTTGGAAAACGATGTCCCAACTTGTTCAACATATTAATGCACATGTCACCATAGCATTGTTTGTTGATAAGTTACAAATTCTTTCATCCGCTAAGAATAAAAAGGATTCTCATAAATGGTGTCTTCGTGTACCCTCCAATATTAGCGAATATTTGTGCATTTCAAGGAAAGCCAAACGACATCATGTTCGATTGTGGAGGAAGCTTTTCACTTTTCAAAGAAGAGCGCGCGACCTCCTAAGCGTGTTAGATTTCCCATGAGGTTTAAGCTAATATTTATCAGAATATGAAAGGATATTTCTAACTCTCTCCCAAAAAAATACTTCATAAATAAACCATCACGTAAACTTTTTTGTTTCATTCCATGTTTAACTCGTGTTGTTATGTTTTGTATGAAAGGCCTTCTATAAACTCAAATCCGTCCTCAATTTAGAATTTTTCAAAACAAATCGTTTGAGGACTTATTCAACCGTTTTAGTGTAACTCTGAAGTTCTGACACTTCTGGCATAAGGTTTTAACCAGTTTTTCCACTTCTTCCTGGCAGAGCTGTGGAGGAATACATTATTCTAGGATTACATTCTGCGAAGTCATAGTCTCTTCGATAACTCTTAATACTTTAATTTCCACGTTAATTCCGTATAATGTTGGAAGTCATTGTACAACGAATTATTTTAAGTTATCTAAGCGCTTCAAGTCAAAAGAAAGCAATATTTTTGAAATGATTGAATTCTTTGAAGTCTTTCTGAATTCATTAATAAATTAGTTGAATTTTTTTGTTTTTGAGTGCTTTGAAGTCCTCTACATTGAAATTGAAATGAAATCAATGTTCATAGGCAATATTTTTGGTATATATTAATCATTAAATTTGATGAAATTGCGTGTGTGCTATTTTTTTTAATGTTTCCTAAAACAGCTTAAATCATTCAAAAATATAAAGTGTAAATAAATAAAAACTTTTTTAATTTTCCGACCAATTCCACGATTTTTTTGCAAGCCTGAGCTGTCCATTAATCACGTGAGGCTCGAAAGAGGGGAGGGGTCCTTAAAAAATCACGATATCACAAGTGGGAGGGGGTGTAGTAATATATCACGCGATACTTAACCGAAAAGCGGCGTTACGTGTATTTATTTCTTCGTCAAACGCGTACAAAATCGAAAGCGCCTTGTAGTGTGACCTTGATTCGCCGTAATGCCAGGCAACAAACGAAATGCAGGTCCCCCGAGCCGCGAAAACTGTCCGCCGGACTTAGCGGAGTTCTATACGATCCGTTCTTTCGGAACGCTTCGTTGTACCACCTTACCCGATTTTGTAGTTGTCCAGCATATACATACATATATTCCAAAGCCTCAAGAGCATGATGGCAAGCCGTTTAGTTCCAGAAAAAGGCTAAGGCATATGTGAATTCTTGTCACAAGCAACTGAATCTGAGCAATAATAGTGATGCATAATGTTCGTCCTTCCCGCATTCTTACGCGACGGTCGTACGGTAGATCGAGCGAGATTCTCTGCATAGTGCATCAAAATGTTGACGCCGATTGCCTTGATGAAGCCGATGTTGATCTTCAACAAAGCACTGTGCCAACAACTGACTTGCAAGATGTTGAAGAAAGTCTTGCTAATCCATGATCCGATGATAGAGATTTATTAAATAACTTACAGATGCACCTACAGTTATATATATATAAAGATTATAAATAAGTTTAATGAAAGAAAAGTTACAATAAATTAACACCATATCATTAACATTAAATGCTAGTAACATACTGAACGTTTATTTAAAAATAACTTGCATTGATAGAATTTTAAGAAGGTTTATTCGAAATGTCTTTTGAAAATTTGAAAAACCATGATTGTTTCAGAAAAAACCCTGGATCTGGCATCATTCTTTTCGACTTTTTATTGCGGTGCTTAAATTAAAATTTTTCTAACCCTTTTGCAATTTTATTTTTCACATCTTAAGAATTTTGTATCAGAAAGTACGCGAACTGATCAAGGACAAATAAACACAGTTTCAATTCCGAAAAATGATAATAACAACGCTTAGTTCGTTTTTTTTTAGATGCGCTCTTTATTGTATATGTTTTGTTGATTTTTTGTAAAATTTTCAAAACTCAACGATGCAGGGATCGCATAAGCAGCCAATTTAATAATCCACTCCTTATGAAAACATTATTTCTGCCCACTTCAAGATGAGTTGGACTAGATTTTCCTCAAAAACTTCCAAAAACATAAGCTTCCAACCTTCAACCAAATGAGATTTGAGCCAAAATGTATAAGCTTCCTATTTGGAAATTTTTCCTGTAATGTAAAATTTTGTTTTCAGTGAAAAGTTGGAAGCTAAGCGCTGGTGTACCTAAAACGTATGTGAGTTCGATATTCCAATAAAATTCAGTAGAAGCATTAATTGTTTTGCTGCGGACGTAGGAATAACATGTGTTAATAATATCTTTATCGAATAAATGTGTGGTGACTAGGCAGGCAATTTCTCATTTTTCAGTCTTTTTTTTTTCTTACTTTTCCATAAGATTTCAACGCGCGTTCCATAAAACTTTCCACCAGTCCATTTGTTCTGGTGCACTGTTTTCCAGTTGCGCCCGCACAGGGCCAGTAAGTTAGTATATACATAGTTAAGTTAATTAAGCTAGTTTTAAGCGTTTTTTGTCTAGCATGTAAGGTTAAAAAATTAAATAATAAAAATGCATTTAAATTGAAAAAAATTGACTGTTCTCCAGTTCAGTCACTTCACTTTTAACGCAGAAGCAAACGTTTGCCTGCGAACGAGATATGTAGAGCTAGTTCGCATATGTTGATATTAATTTCTTCCGGGTCTTTAGAGTCGATAATTCTTCTGCGACATTCTGGCGAATTTCGTGCATTCCTCCGAAAGTAATTGGCAATCCTTCAAAGAATTCAACCATGCCGAGATAGAACTTAAGCAGTAGCTCCGATTTGGTTGTAAACAAGAGGACGCATTTTCGCCATTTGTGCAAAACATAAATTTATTAATTTATTTTCTATGACTTTATCAAGCATACCATAAATGTTATTTGATATTTAAGATCGTAAACGTTTTCAAAGTAAACATAATGGCAATTTGCTGATAAAACAGCACCAATCGCTCGCAACATCCGTTTCATATTTTCCAATTTCAAACCAATAAGTCAGTTGCTCGAAAAATATCTAGTTAAAGCTTCCAGAATCCTGCGATGCATGCAAGCATTTTCAAACGAAATTAATGGATACCTACACAAACTCAATGAATGCATAATTCATGAAGTCGAACTCATAAATTAATAATGCCATTAGTTCTGCATGCACTGCAACCCAATTTTGGACTGAATGTAACGAAAGTGGAAAGTCGATAAATGGCCTCATTGAAATGAAAATTATACACATTTGCAATCTGATGGGTGAACATAATGTACGAGTAATTACAGATAGAGACTTGTGGTTTTTTTTTTGCACATGCAATCAGTAACACATTAGCACCTTATGAGGACGCAAGTAGCTTGTCATAAAAACAGATAACATATTTGTAAAACCATGAATATTTTTTTCGGTGGTCAGATGAACACGACTTGTAGCTGTAACGTTGTAATTGAATCCAATGCAACAATCATTGGACATGGAATGGTTTGAAAGGGTAAAAGTGTAAAATACAGATGTCTAGAAAAGATTTGAACATCCGCAAAAGTTTGCGCAACATCAAGACATTGAAGCTCTGTTCACCCCTAAAAAGTTGTCCAAGGCAACAGAAATGACAGGATTTCCAGCATTTATATCCAAAATATTTTGATAATTTTTAAAAACAATTTTAGCCCTCCCAGATCTGTCAATATACTATTTATGGGGCGCGAAAGCCCATAAGTAAAAGAGCTGTGTAGTTGTTTGAAACTCCGATGTTCATACATATATAAGTATGTGTTTGGTTTTCGTTCCTTCCATAGGTGGAGTTCGAACACGAACGGAGAGTTTGATATCAACTTATTTTCATTCGATCAATTCACAGTATTTTATTCGATATAAAATCATTTGTTAGCAAGTGCAGTTTCTGTGTTTCGGAAGAAGGTGTCTTCAGTCTCCTGGGTGTTTGTGTCCTCACAAGGTCGTCAATGACATTATCTTTACAAACCATTATTTTGCGACATGAACTTTTAATTTACAATATCACACGTCAAGTGGAACATCAAGACCACCCACCTAATCTGGCCGAATTTCAGTGGCAAGCCTAAACACCGTCAATTAATTCTGTTGTATCTACGGCTAGGTGGCGCGGTTGGTTAAGCGATTGCCTTTCAATTTGACCAATTTATGTCTTTTCTTCGAGTTCTAGAGTAAGTTTTAAGCTTTTACATAGCTTCAGAATTTGAACAAGTTGCATTTGGGATTGAATTAAATGTGAGCAGTGTTCGCTGTGCTGTAATGATTAATATTTTAGCTTATCATGTTAGAAGCTCTTATTTCGTGTTGTCCATGGCTTGTGATGATGAATGCATTAGCTCTAATGTGAAGGCTTTACGCTTACCGAAGAGTGATGATGCAATCTTCAAATTGAGTGCATAAGTTTGAAACCACTGCACAATATTCCGAATCTTCTCGTAATCCTTCTGCTCGCTCAATGCACACTTCTTTATAATAGTAGCCAAAATTCCTTTAAAGCGGCAAATTTTAAAAAAGGATGACGGGAAATTTTATTTGCCAAGGTTTTCCTGCTTTTTTCCTTTCTAAGAACTAGAGCTGGGAACTAACTGGTGAAAATTTACTGGCAACTTTTAAATTAACCCTCCATGTGGGTTAAATTTATGGAGGCGTTGGAAATGTTTGAATGTCCGCATCCTTCACTCATTTAAAATCTATTAAGAATTCGATTATTTTAAACCACGCATATGTAGTTTTTCCAAATCATGGCGCCATATTTTGAAAAAAAATGATACAAAAAAATGGTGTACAAAAGATCGAGCAGTCCACCGATAACTGGAGAATCTGAGCCCGATTTCAAACTGAGTACAACCGACTAGACCAAATGTCCTGTCAACCAAGACTGCTTAGAATTTGAACCGAAAAGTAGGTCGTTCACTTATCTGAGAACCTGGTATCCGTGATTTGAAGACACACTTATATGGAGCCTTTTTTTCCTTTCGCTCAATGTGGTCAAGCCTTTGTCCTCGACGGATTTTGGAATGGAATTGGTCAAAAACAGATAATTACCTCAAGAAGTTTATTAAGTTTAATAAAGTGTTTAAGTAAATCAAATTGAAAATATTTAGATACTGTATCTTGATCGGTTATCATTATATTCATTTCCTGGTGTATATGAATTGTCTTCTTCTCAGTTATCATCTGTCAATTTCAAACACAATCTTTCCTCACAAATCTTTTCGTATATAACTCCACACATAGTATAAAGACTGAATAATAACGACTTCCTTGTGAAGTCTTACTTTTATGTAACAATAAATGGAGTTAAGCCTCCTTTTCCATAGCTTCGGGCAATGTAAATCACTGAACCGCATAGCAAATGGAAACTCATTAATACAACGACTGCCCTCGAGCACCCTAATGGAACAGCAAAAACATTGAAAATATCCACTTCCTTTACTCTTTAATTCTGCGCTTCATCATCAACCTTCTAATCCACTTTTAATATAAAGGAAAAAAAAACAAAGAAATCCATTTACAAAAGGGAAGGCGTGGTAATGGCACGAATTGACGGGAGTATGATTAATGACTCTGATTAATGACTTTAAGTTGAGGTGTTTTCTGAGCGTATAAATGACCACAATGGAATCCATGTACGAAGAGAACTCTGTGGTGATCCGGAAAAATGAAACACATTACATTGGAATCATTTTCTATTGGCGAATAATTTGTGGTTTTTATTTTTGTCTGTATGAAGCGTCTATTTTGTGAAGGAACTCGGGGTACGCCGTGACAAGCAAACAAAACTTTTTTATCACATGACTTTATTGTGTTAAATGGAAAGCAAGAAAAAAAATGTAAACCTTTTTGTTCTTGGTCCGACGACGCTTGTTATCGGCCGAGTTCAAGTCTTATATCTCTTACAATTCCTACATTCGTTCAAGGGTGTTCCCTGTGAATAAGGCGCATCATATTCCAGAGCGAAAACAAGAAGAAAATATAAAGAAGCCACGACCGGACCTATGCTTTAGCGCGCCTAATAGAAGGAAAGCGAGTGAGTAATAAGTCTCTAAAATGTTAACATTTTTCAATACCTAAATCAATGAAGAAAGATAAATTGGGTGGTTTAGCAGAAATTTGATCTAGACAACGTGACGAAAAAGATACTATTATACTTACTTTTTAAAACCTTAAATTGAATATTCAAAAGTCATATTCAAGGCTCATCAAATTTCATTTAGGATCATGATCACTCGGGATATGGTGTCACATTATTCTTAGAGAAACTGCAGAATAATCTTGCACTCACTTCAGTGCTTCCATATTATTTCTGAATGTGTATTGGTGAGCGATATTTTTTCCTTCCTTATTTGAGGGAAATATTTATTTAGCCTAAATTCTGCGCACTTGTCGAATGTAACTTTAAGTTCATCATCAAAATGGGCATCAAAAAGATAAAAAGAATTTGATGAAGTTAAGTAATAACAAATATCATTTTTATAATAAATCTTTAAACAAAGTTGTAATGAACATTTTTAATTTCATAATATTAGAAAAACATTGTATCTATTCAAGTTCATAACAACCGTATGGAAATCATTTACAAATAATTAAGAGTTTGCTTCAACAACTCCAACAACTAGGAAATTAGAACAGGAAATTTTCCGTCATAAATTGGTCTGCAAAAAACATACTTTGGGTTTTTCATTAAAATTAAACGCAACATTTCAAAAGCCCTTAAAAGTTTTTTTTTTTGCTTTTTGAATCCAATTTGTCTTTAAAATTATTTATTTCCAATTTTGCAAAAGAAAAACAGGTCCAAAGTTTTTGAAAATTCATTCGTGAATAAAACGATTTTAAGTTCTTTTTCGTGCGAGTTAATCGTACGCATCCTTACACATTGCGCGAAATATGGTTACACCTCCGCTTTCCTCTAAAAACGGGAGAAAGAGATCTGTTCTGTGCACGATAAGGCCAATATTTTTTAACTTTTCTGAAAATTGCTCAAAAATATATATATATTAATCGGTCTTCATTGAAGAGATGAGGAAGGGAGTGCACCACCGATATCCTTGTTAGTAAATCTTCTCAACCTTACTGAATTAAAGCCCTTATGCCAAAAACTAGCTTCGTAGCTTGCTTTAAAAAAAAACTCAGAAGACCTGCTTAAAACCTTCTTCACCATTTCGAGACCACGTGTGAAAGCATTCATAGATCCGACCTATATATTTGCTCGACTGTGCAGAGTGAGAATGATAATTTCTCACTCGTTGGTTCTTTGGCCTTCAAAAAGCAATTAAGGATAAGCCCCTATCTGATCTCAGATGACCAAAATATCATTGCAAATGACTTAAAGCTATGTGGGCTATGCAGCGAGTTTTTCCAGATATAATCCTTATGATAAGTATGTATGTGCCGATATTAATTCAATTCAATATCAATTCAGCACTGATAAAAATCAAGCAAATTAAGCATTCAATTTAAGTAAACTAGAGAGGAAACAAATATAAGCATCGGTCTTTGCCAAAACTCTTAAATTCAATGTTGCCCATAGTTAAAGCTCGAGGGGGCTAAAAATACAAAACTTCAATGAAATACCCCCAAAATATTAGTAATGCAAGTCTTTTATCTTTTTTCTTATCCTTTCGCTTAATCAGAATAAAAACGAACGCTTTTGACGAAATTCGGTGTTTATGAATTATGTTATTCCAAATAGTCCCACAAATTCTCTATTATGTAGTACAGCAACCTCTCCTTAAGTTTTCGGGTGGTGTGTTTAGGGTTGTTATCTTGCTGAAATATCCAGCCGGGATCCAAACTTAATATCTCAACTTATGGGAGTAGAGTTTCTTTTAATATGTCAAGATACATGTGCAGATCCATGTTACCTTCAATGAACACCATCTATCCTACACCGGACCAAGCCATGCTCCCCCACACCATAACACTACCTCAACCGTGCTTCGCTGTTCTTCGTAAATTTTGAACTAACATTTAAGGGGGTGTTATAGTCTAGAGGCGTGAACTTCATGTAATTTTTGAAGTGTCATAAAAATTGATATTTTTACTACCAATTTTTTATTAGCTATTTATTATTTATAAAAAAAATCAAAAAATAAAAAAAGTTTAAAATTTCAAAAATTGGCGCGTTACCATACCCAAGATTTCAATCTGAAACCAAAAAAAAAAAAAAAAAGATTATTAAACTAGAATAATTTCGCAATGTCTGGAACTACGGAAAAGTTGGAAAGATTTTCTTTGACAAAATAGCGACTGCCAGAAAAAAAACAATTTTCGTACCAAGTTTTTTGACTGTTTCGAATTAAAAAAAAGGAATAGAAATTTGGGGATGGGGATAATTCCAGACATAGACAAGTCTATAAAGAAGACTCTCTAAAAATTTCAAGTAAATCGATAAAGTGTAACCTGAGAAATCGTGGGTATTGTTTTGAAAAAGACAGTTTCGAGAAAAACGCGTTTAAAGTTTCGCGTAAAGTTTTTCGCAGTCTAAGTCATGACCTTCCTCGACTTCGAAAAAACTATTTTCCGCGTTTCTCTCTTCATATCGAGCAGTTCTGGCCTCCTTTATTGCGTTGGATGCTCGTATCTCGGAGCGTTGTCTCGTTTCACAGCAAATGAATGAGCGTCCGGGCAAAATTTTTATTCCCATATTCCTTCATTAAAAATACAAACAGCAATAAATATGTTCGTCCGGGGTTTGAAGTTTAGAATTCAACAGTTAGCAGCTGGACGAAAGTGAAAACTAAATATAAAAGATACAAGTGAGCTTGGGTTCTTGTAATAAATTGTTTTACTGAGAAATATGGATTCAGGTAGACGGAGAATCCCTAATGTCTTTTGTTCGATTAGTTCCGGCCAAACCAGTTAGGATGCCGGGTCAGCAAAATACCGATATTTCCGAAAATAATTTTAGTTTTTGAAAAATCCTCTTGTATATAAATATTCTTGAATAGTTTAACTTTGAAAATATAAAAAAATCCATTTTTTTTAAATTTCTAGACTAAGTGCCCCTCTTTCGCCAAACTCTTGAAGGACCATCGTGACCAAAAATGTTGTACTTGCTCTCGTCGGTGAACACAACTTTCTTCCAGAAAGACAGATCAGCGTCTTTGCGCAGAGAGGCAAAGTCTCTAGGTTTTTTCTTTACACTTCACTTATGGACGGTTTCTTTCTTGGTGTTTTTAAAAAATATCCATGTCTGTTGAGAGTCCTTTCCTCTGCGCTGCATGTATCCGCGACTATTTGTTTGATTGCAGGACAATTAGTTTTTGCGTTCTTCCGGATAGTATTTAGAATGAGCCATTCAATCCTCTCATTTAATTTGCCTGTTTTTCGCACTTACTCAACACTCCCATTTTTTGTACGTTTTTATGATGTGTTGTACAGTTGATTTGCTTTTGCCCAATGTACGGGCAATTTCTTTTAAAGATTTGTCTTCCTTGGTTAAATTAACAACCACTTGGCGGAAATTTTGGGTCGTTTCTTTTCTCCGCTATTTAACTGACATGATCACTTTTGTTTTGAAAGGATGTTTAACTCACAGAGCACTGAATACCAAATTACAAAATTATTATTATGGATTTTTTATTTTTTTTTTTTTTGGCTTTCCCTAATTACACGTCCAAATAGCCCTCAATTATTCTCCTTCGGACTAATCGGCTCGATACGCCAACACTAAATTCTTTTTTAATTTTAATTTTCCGATATGACTTAAAAGGCTCTATCAACTGAAATGGTCGTTTTGCTTGGTTTCGGTTTCGGTTTCGGTTTCCTTTTTTTGTTTTCATTTAAATGATCCACGTTTTTCTCCACCAATTTAATGGCATTATAGACCATTTTCCTCGAACTGCTTATTATTTCAGCGATTTCAGCTGGCTTTTTATATAAGAACTTTCTCTATCGTACGATGAATTATGTCGGCCTGTGTATGTGTACTTTTCCTTCAGTTTATTATAATTTTTTCAAAAATCTCGCTCTTATTTGCCACAAGCAATTCTAATGATCATAGTTCTGCAAAGAAATGCTCGTAGTTATTTAAAAAAAAAAACTAAACACTTAAAAGAACAAGGCTTTGAAGAGTACCTGCGGATTCGATCACTTTCCATTTCATAACCATTCGACTTGTTAGGTAAATTTAGTAGAAAACCATGAGTGAAAAAAAAATCTCAATTAGTGTCTGACAAAAAAACCATTCATTAATCATAATTACACACCAGCGCACAGCTACTCTGGCAATTGCCTCAAAAGATCTATCTGTCGTCATTAATAATATTTCATATCACTCGCCATGTATCCCATAATTATCTCTACGGCTCCAATAATCGCTGTCATCATTTGTCAATCACGACATAAGGGTCTGCCGCATCCACTCCAAGCGCGTCAAAATATTTACATACATACAAATACAAAAACAAAAACAAAGCCAATCAAACGCAGATAACCAGAAACAGACTGTGCCGCCACTGTAAGTTTCATTCCATTGACGTACAGTGATAAAAAGAAAAAAAAAAAAAAAAAAGGAAAAAGAAAAAAGAAAAATCAGGATTACCACATCATCATCACTGATGACTTCACCTTTGCTTGAGCAGACACAAATCTCCGTCATTCCCCCTTCCCTTCCAACATTATTCAATCAACAAGTGTCCAGGCACGTTCCATACCACTCTCCAGGTCCAGCCAACAGCCAGCCGTCAATTCATTCTCTCGCCCACTCACAATTATTTTTGTGTTTTGTTTTGCTTCGTTTTTCTTTATTTTCTTGCTTCGTTTTTTCCCACCGATTTTGCTTGGTCCACTTAATACGGAGGCAACCCTTTTTTGCCCATCTATTTGCACAAAACACAAACACAACAATGAGCTCATCCTGTTTTGCCCAAAAATAAGGACACCAGAAAATCCTTCTCATCGACAACAAGTAAAATAAAAACAAAAATCCATACAATCTCTTTCCAGTCCGAACACCCACACACAGAGACAGTGATGTGCCATAAATACTCAAAAGGACCTCTTTAATATTAAAGGGATTGCATCCCCGGTATCCAGCATGTGTTGTGACTGGGGGTTAGGGTGGGCTTATGTGTTTCGGTTGGTATTAAACCCAAAGCACTGGAGCGTTGCTGCTTAGCATAAAAAACGGAGAAGAACAGCACAAAAACAAAAAGAAACATAAAAAAGAGGATAGAACGTGGAATGAACAGCTAGGAGCGAAGAACGAATAAATCGCGGCATTCGCAGCAATGCTCCACCTACCCATGACGCATTGGCAAAGGAGCCTTGCCAGCAGCTAACAGATACAAACTCCGACTGGAGGTGCGTTCGTTGTTCGAGTTTTTACTTTATGGCGAGGACGTGCAAATGGATATGGAAATGAGAACTTTTTAAAACAGGGATTAACGGTAATGCATGTACAATTGTATGAGGAACAAGCTCAGACACTTGTTACTTATCGCGGAATGTGTTGTAAAGTGACTTTTATAAAGTTTTGGTTTTCACTTCAAAAGCTGTGGTACGAGAAGGCGCCAGGCGTCTTAAACGAACAAAGGCACAATGCGATGGATGAAGATTTACTAAAGCGGCGCAATAAATCATCGAAAAAATGTCCTTTTTCATAAATCATGACAGATTGCGATGGTTTTGAGTGTGCACAACAAAGAGAATGATGATTTATTAGACTGCTCGTGGATTTAAATTGTCAGGATTTAGTTTTCAAAAAATTTTGAGTTTATCTTTTTTGCTCTTAGGAACTGACAGTGGTCAGCGGGGGCTGCATGAGAATTTGAAATTCCTTGTTAGAAGAAAAGAGATGCAAAAAATCTGTGCACAGTTGGAAAATGTCTGACTATTTCATGAAGTCAAATGACATTTTTGAACTGGGTATGATGAATCGAATACAAATGGTTTTGTAATGGTCTTTCAAATATCGCTGCCTAAGCTGAAGATGATGCGGATGAGCTGTAATTTAAGTGATCGAGTTGAAGATGGTCCCTAACAAAGTGCAGACAGTTCATAAGCTACTGCCTGCACATTTAAAATCGTGTCTTTACAACGCGAATGTTCTCCTGAACCCCAGTGACGCGGTGGACAATTTTCGATCAAAATTATCGAGCCTTACTTTTTTCAGGACTCCGGGTAATACAGTAACTACGGTGAGATAATGGATATTTTAAAAGGTGCGTTTCCTGGCTACAGACTTCTATTTTTTGGCGTTCGTTGAAGTTACGCGTTTGTGAAGTCTCTCAAAGCTCTCCAAGAGAAAATCTGACAATGGTGCGAAAACTAATCGTGCGAGGTTCTTGCAAAAGTTTTAAAAAAACCGGAAAGGGATAGAAAAAGGGTAATACAGTAACTACGGTGAGATAATGGATATTTTAAAAGGTGCGTTTCCTGGCTACAGACTACTATTTTTTGGCGTTCGTTGAAGTTACGCGTTTGTGAAGTCTCTCAAAGCTCTCCAAGAGAAAATCTGACAATGGTGCGAGGTTCTTGCAAAAGTTTTAAAAAAATACGGAGGTCATATTTTGCTTTTTTTATTTCCGGAAAGGACTAAACGCATCGCAAGCTCACAAAAACCTTTGTGCTGTTAATGGTGACGAAGCTTTAAAAGACGGGCAGTGTCAAAATTGGTTTGCAAAATTTCGTTCTGGTGATTTTTCACTCAAAGATGAAAAACGCTCTGGTCGTCCAGTTAAAGTTGATGACGATCAAATAAAAGCAATAATCGATTCGGATCGTCACAGTACAACACGTGAGACTGCAGAGAAGCTTCATGAATCACATACATATATTGAAAATCGCTTAAAACAACTTTACTATGTACCAAAACTCGATGAAAGAAAATCATTTAGCACAACGCATTTACAATCTGCGATTTTTTTAAGAAACGAAATGAAAATGATCCATTTTTAAAAAGGTTGACAGCTGGCGATGAAAAATGGGTTATCCACAACAATGTCAATCGGAAAAGATCATGTAGCAAGCCAGCTGAACCAGCTCAAACAACATCAAAAGCTGATATTCATCAAAAGAAAATTATGTTATCAGTTTGGTGGGATTACAAACGAATTGTATACTTTGAACTTTTACCACCCAACTGAACGATCAATTCAGATGTCTACATTGAACTAACAAAATTTAACAATGCAGTTGAAGAAAAGCGGCCCGAATTGACATATCGAAAAAGTGTTGTATTCCACCATGACAATGCAAGGCCACATACATTTTTGGTCACTCGTCAAAAATATTTGGAGCTTGATTGGGATGTGTTGCCACATCCACCATTAAGTCCTGACCTAGCACCATCTGATGACTTTTTATTTTGATCTTTGCAAAACTCCTTGAGTGCTAAAAATTCCAATGATAATGATTATGTCAAATCGTACCTGGTTCAATTTTTTGCTGATACAACCACAAGTTTTATGAACGTGGAATTATGATGCTGCCTGAGAGATGGCAAAAGGTCATTGCTCAAAATGTGCAATCCATTTAAAAGTAAAGTTATTTCGTTTAATGAAAAAATTGTCGTTTTTTTTAAAAAAAAAATCCGCAATTACTTAGTTACCAACCTGAAAGCAGTCCCCCAGACTTTGTCTGCGTAGACGACGTGTACGTGTACGTAGAAAAGTTGAAGTACTCAAAATATCTATTCAACGCCCGCTGACACCAAAAAGTACTTATTGTCCAAATAATGTTGTATTAAGGACAATTTTCAACTTAATAATATTTCCCTGAAGATAAGCCAAATTACTTCAAAAAGATTGAATTTAATTTTCAATATAATTTTTTAATTTATATTCTAACAATTTGTGTTTTAAACTAAACAAATGGGAAAATTAAATTATATAATCGGTCGCCCCTTTACATTAGCAAGAAAATATATAAATAAATATATATTTTCATCCCCAATGTCCATTCAAAATATTGGTGAACGATTTTTTTTTTAAATCCGACAAGTAGTCTTGAAGATTACCCTATACATACAAACTTAAAAACTCTACCTCTTTATAAAATTAGAATGGAAGAATAGATGACGAATAAAATACTGCGAATTGAGTAAATGCAACTAATTTTTCCATGTTGCTATAAAACACATGAAGCAATCGTTACTAAGATTACTAAGATGCCTGCTGAAGATTGGATGATTGGGTGGATTAAATCTAACCAACACATTTTCCTAATGCGCTTTGTATGGTACCATCAATTTGTCTCAAACGATCTGCTTGTAGTGAAAAGCTTTACATCTGTAGGATTTTGCAAACAGAAGAGCATAACTTATAAAAATATACTGGAACCTTTTCTTAAATTAACAAACAATCAGATTGCGTGCTTTTTCACTTATTTATATATATATATATTTATTTATTTATAAATTATGTATTTAGAAAGCTGCGAAAGCTTGAGTTCAAGCATCTTCCTTTGGCTCACGTTGTTCTGTTTACAGTCTTTATCCAGGATACTTCACATTAAATTCTGGAGTACCTTAAGCCAGCCACTTGGGTCCGATACTTTTCAGATTATTTATAAATGGCTTATCTCCCATTTAAAATAACTCGCGCGGTTTACTTTAACCTGATGATTTTACTCTGACTAAAACTCGATCTAATAAACGCAAGACTGCTACGGTTTTAAGCTTCATAAAGACTAAATTTTCAACATAGCCGTTTTCATCCTTGATTAGATTAAGCACAAAAATTCTTGACAGTCGTACCAATCTTGAACGGCATTCTCTTTTGACAAATTTTTTAATTTTTTCAAAATATATTCGTATATTTTAAACAAATATTCTGCCTTAAATTCAATTCAATTCATTTCCTAATCTTTCTGCTCATTCTTTATATATGACATCATAAGGGTAGACATAATCTAAACTACTAAACTAAAATCTCCCGGGGGTTGGAAACGGCATTGCGCACTGTCATGATAGCTTAAAAATTACTCAACATCAATTTATGTTTAATGCAAAAACAATTTTGAATCGAATAATCTGGTCTCCTTGCCGAGGCATCGATCAAAAACTCATCTCTAAACCGTGTTAAGCCAATCCCCAACTAACGTATTGGTTTACAACCAAAGTTAATAATTAAAATGCCGCCACAGTGGCGTCATTCGAGTATTTAACAAAACAAAAGGGTTAATTAAGTCTGTTCATGTTATTCCATCTTCCACATTGAACGGTTTACTTTTGACTCAATTTTATGCATTTATTTGTTAACACCATCACAACAATAAAATTAAAGGGTTACACCTAACACTTGGGAACATAATAAAATCCTGTTTTATTTTTCAAAATTTATTTGTTTCCCTCGGACCCTGTTCAATTGCCTTCAGGCATTTAACGTTAATCCAAACCGAATCTATACATTCCTTAAGTTTGCCACAAACTGCCAACGCAACGCCCGACACAAAACCAATCTACGAAAATGGGTTTCCTTGAACGGTGGCCACAATCTCTAAGCTACTGCTCTGTGGTCACCATGGTCCAGCATTGAGGGTGTTAAGTTAAAAATAAAATTTTCAACAAAGTGAAAAAGGAATAAGGAATGGAATCCGTATTCGTATGTGTTAAGCCGAGATATTACGTTTTGAATTGGGTACATTGGGACTCCCATTGTGGACGTTTGTTGTAGGAGGATGGTCTACGGTTGAATAAATAAGTGAAATGTAATTCGTTATCTCAACATTAGGACACATTTAATGTTTACAAAAAGAAGGAGATAAGGAAGGGGAAGCAGTCGCGTTGGGTACATTAGGTGATTAGATTTGATAATGTACAAATCAATCAATGTGTCATGTTGACATTTATCCGAACATTCTCAATTGATTTGCGGTAAAAATAAATGGAATATCTTCGATAAATAAATAAATGTATTTACTTTTATTGACAAAAATAAAACGAACAAGCCTACTTGAAAGAAATTAAATGCCTGTGTAATTTCGTTTTATTCTTGAACGTAGTTCAATTCACATCAATTCATCGTTCGAGTCGAAAGTCTTTCCAACGAGTTATGTTTTAAGGTTTGTAAGCAAATAGAAGTCGCATGGCGCTAAATCAAGATAGCACAGGGATGTGGCAGCGATTTGTACCACGATTTAACCAATTTGGAAGCGGCGACTGCGGATGGATGAGGAAGTGCGTTGTCGTATGACTATTACTTGTCGAAGCGGTCTTCGCCTTCTTCGAAAGAGGTTTGCCTTGTAAAATCCACGGACTGCGCCTTCTTCTCGGATCACGAAGCAAAGCATTGAGTCCACCGGAATTCGCTTTAGCATTCGAATCACTGTGAAGGGATTATATCCGATCTGTCGGGTGTCGTCTGCATTTGCCTTTATCGATTACAGGTCAAGTCCTTAGATTGAGTACATCGTGAGTTCTTTGCAATGTGATAAGGTTCAAAGGTCTTTTTTTTTTAAATTAGCTGAGAATGACAATGGGTCTGCACACACGAGATGACTTTATTTGGAAGAGACGGATTTTGAGGGAGAAGGAAGCGAAGACTGCAGTATGAAACGGACTATAATATTATACCTACTTTTGAGTGGTTGGACTCATAAGCACACAACTTTTTTCTTCCTGAGGTTTAAATAAAATACTTATGCAATGGAAGGAGGCTTATGTGTATGTACAAATTTTTCAATCCGTGTGTGCTTTCAGAAAACTGTGAAACCGTTTTTCACCCGTTTTAAATTCATCTCGTGTGTATACGGGCTCAATTGGATCAAGAGTAAAATTGATAGATTATGTAATGGTTTGAATCTCAGATGTGTTTTGGTTAGAATGAATTGCTTCATGGGATCAGTACGAATTGGGACCGAGAATTTTATAAAGATTTATTTTGAACTCGCATAAGTCACTAAACTTTAAAGTTGTATTTTGGAAGATTTGTTCATCAGCCTGCTGTCAGTGATTTTATCGGTCACAGACTTCAGAACACCCATACACGTCCAAGCAAATTTATTTTTTAAAACATAGTTTCAGATTCTTTAGTTTAAAAATTATCTAAAAATCGATTTGCTTTGAGCGTAAGATCGTTCCCAAAAAAAAATCTTCCAGTGCTTAAAAATCAAACAGTATCCGTCTTTATACCATTGCAATTATATAAGCGTAGATGTTCCAAAACGGTCGAAAGAGAATTGTTACTTAAATCGGAGGACTTTCAACTCCGGAGAAATTTAAGTTTAGCGAGTTCGGAGGTCGTATTTAGGGGTGGCGAGGATAGATAGCCTAAAAAATGGAGCCACTATTAAAGGCTTTAATACGGAAACTAAATCAGAGGTTCGAGTGGGTGGAAACTAACAAATAAGCGAAGTGGGTCAAACTTTCACCTAGAGTGCTGTTTCACCAAAACAACGCCCCACCACACAATGCCGAAAAGTCGAAGTTTCGGTGACTAACATTCGCGAAGCAGGTTTGGAATGGCTGGAACCTTTCCTGCGGATCAAACTATTAACGAGTCCTATTTCTTTAATCGGTATAAGGAACAGCTTTCGAGCCTCATTTGAAGTGACCTGATCACTTGTGTACCTAAAAGCAATTTGGAATAGTCTAGGTAGACTCTTTGTCAAAATGTAATCGTGCATTCAAGAACAGGTAGACTGAATGATTTGACTTATTTGGAGATTGTGTGGAATATTAAATATAATAAAATCTTATAAACATTGTGCTTGAGGATCAATTATGTCGGAATTTCGAGATCATGTTCTTTTGAACAATAAAATAGGCCAACCAACTAAATTCGTCAAACACTAATTTTGAGCCAAATTGGAAATATTATTGACAAAAAGAATAAAACTCTTAATCTAAAAACACACTGTTTGTGGTTGTTAGCCCACAGTTCACAGCAGTAATGGACTTAAGCCTTAGCCCGTGAGGCTTCCAAATGAAGTCGCTGATATTTGGTGTGAATGTGAGCTCTTTTTTGCACGCAAAAAGCCTCTCTGAACTAGGCGAGCGCAAGTCGCGTCCGTTCCCTAAGAGGGGCGGTATTTTTGATGGCTAGTGAATGATGATATTTTTAAGTTTTTTCATGGCTAAAAAATGTTACAGGTAATTTTATGCCTTTTCGGCTATTTTTACGCAGTTCAATTTTTATTAATTTTTTTTTTTTATTTTTGATCACTGCCCTTCTCACCTTTTTTTTGTAGAAAATAATTTTTTTTTTATTCACTTTACTGCTTTTTCAATTTTTTTATTCTAACAATTCTTGAGTGAAAGAACATCATCAGATTTCATGTACAATTTCCTATTGTAGGTGCTTCAATATTTCAACTTTTCTTTTCAAAGCTTAAAAGATAAAAACCGTTTTTTTTTTCAAATTTCGTTTTTCCCGCTTTTTGCCCAATTTTTAAATCTTTTTTAACAACAGCTAAAAACGTTTGATTTTGCCAACTGCTGGACCATGTAGAAGACACTTTTAAAAATTACCCAGATTTTTTTAAGATTTTCGAAAGCCTAGAAAACTTCTACAACAAGATCGTTCCTTAAAAGACCCAGTGTACACAATGTGCACTCGAAATTTGGTGTACACATGACAAGTTAAAAGCGTTTAATACTGCGGATGGATGAGGAAGTGCGTTGTCGTATGACTATTACTTGTCGAAGCGGTCTTCGCCTTCTTCGAAAGAGGTTTGCCTTGTAAAATCCACGGACTGCGCCTTCTTCTCGGATCACGAAGCAAAGCATTGAGTCCACCGGAATTCGCTTTAGCATTCGAATCACTGTGAAGGGATTATATCCGATCTGTCGGGTGTCGTCTGCATTTGCCTTTATCGATTACAGGTCAAGTCCTTAGATTGAGTACATCGTGATGGACTTAAGCCTTAGCCCGTGAGGCTTCCAAATGAAGTCGCTGATATTTGGTGTGAATGTGAGCTCTTTTTTGCACGCAAAAAGCCTCTCTGAACTAGGCGAGCGCAAGTCGCGTCCGTTCCCTAAGAGGGGCGGTATTTTTGATGGCTAGTGAATGATGATATTTTTAAGTTTTTTCATGGCTAAAAAATGTTACAGGTAATTTTATGCCTTTTCGGCTATTTTTACGCAGTTCAATTTTTATTAATTTTTTTTTTTTATTTTTGATCACTGCCCTTCTCACCTTTTTTTTGTAGAAAATAATTTTTTTTTATTCACTTTACTGCTTTTTCAATTTTTTTATTCTAACAATTCTTGAGTGAAAGAACATCATCAGATTTCATGTACAATTTCCTATTGTAGGTGCTTCAATATTTCAACTTTTCTTTTCAAAGCTTAAAAGATAAAAACCGTTTTTTTTTTTCAAATTTCGTTTTTCCCGCTTTTTGCCCAATTTTTAAATCTTTTTTAACAACAGCTAAAAACGTTTGATTTTGCCAACTGCTGGACCATGTAGAAGACACTTTTAAAAATTACCCAGATTTTTTTAAGATTTTCGAAAGCCTAGAAAACTTCTACAACAAGATCGTTCCTTAAAAGACCCAGTGTACACAATGTGCACTCGAAATTTGGTGTACACATGACAAGTTAAAAGCGTTTAATACGCCTTACTCAAATTCACTTTTTAACCATTTGAGTGATGTGGTTTATTACAAATGGATGCCATCAGCTCCTTTGTTAATGTTGCAAGTGTCGCCTTTAAATCAATGTGGTCTTTCAATGAATATTTTTTATTTGAAGTATTTCATTTTACTTTACGAAAATCAATTGTAAACTAAAACTGTTAAATCTTTCAGTGCTACAGTGTCATTTTAATTAAAAAGTGTCCTTATGGCACAACAGGATTTTCTTTGAGACTTCCCGAAAAATTCCAAAAGATTCGTATTAAAAGACATTTGCGAAATATTCGAAATGAGGACTAATTAACTAGTTAACTTACATGGCATAGCGGGTTGTAAGGTTCCTTTTCGTTGATGGCAATTTTCATTCGGTCATTCAAACAAATGATTACCTCGAGAAATTATTATTTTGAGCGAAATGCATGTGCCCAACTTGCTATATCAAACAATCAATAAACGTTGAATGGATCTACGTAGACTGATTCGAAAAACCCTTTTTTGGTACCCTTTTCAATAAAACCTCAATTCACTTCTTACATATGTCATAGAGCAACCCCTAGTAAATTAGTTAAGCATGAAACAATGAAAACTCCTTGCGATTACAAAAGTACCTATTTCATCCACAAAACACCCACAAGCACAAGTAGAATTTTGAATGAAACCCTAAAACTCATTACTCACCTCCTCCATCATATTCAAATTCATAGCTCTCAACCAATAGTCCAAACATAGTCGACAAATTAAAAATACAAACGTTTGTACAGCCAAACAAAGGAGCCGTCACTAATTGCCAAACAAACTCCAGTTGTAATGTGCGTCGTTTGGTGGGCGGCAGCATGTCACGCTTCAACAATCTATAACTCTGTATCTCTGACTCTGGTCTCTTGGAAAAGACTCAAACATACAAACAGACTGTTTGTTGTTGGACGTAATTTGCCTAATATCGATATAATGCTCGCCCACGCAAAACATTCACCTCATACGAACCGTCAGTCCATCGGATGTTGGCCGTGCGTCGGGTGGAAAATGTGCCAAAACAAACACTCAACCCAAATATATCTTTGGTCCCGCATACGAGAAACCGACTTGAGTTCTGGGTTTGCTTAGGGAGCCTTCTTTCGGAGTGAAACGCACGCACTTTTGTTGTCCGGAGAAGTTCATTTGTTTGCATCTGTAGCGCATGTATGTAGGTATTTTGACCGGTTATGCGGAACGAACTCGATCCGAAGATTACCATCTTGTAGCTTGGCAAAACAATTTAACGATTCATTAAGGTGTCCTGCTTGGAAGTCAATGAAACAGATGTCCTGGTGCTCCTTTTGTCTGAAGGAGATCTTCTATCTGCGGACGATGCCTTGGGTACAGAGTCGGTGAGGTTTAAGTAAATTTTTGTTTTCGTTCGTATCTATTATCTCTTTGAGGCTGATAGTACGTAATTGAAAACTGGGTACCTGGAGTTAGTTCATATGATTTTTGTAAGGATAATGATGCAAGTGATAAATGAAGGACGAATTGGAAATGATGCTGCTGCAGAGCCATCGAAGGAAACATTTTCAATCAATGTTGCAACTATGGACAAACAAGCAACGTGTTGTTTATCTGCATTTCATTTGCAATGCATTTTCATTACTTACGAAACGCTTGAACTGTTCATCAATTCATTGAATTGAATTTATCATAACTATGTGAGTGCTCTAAGCTTATCCCAATACTGTTCTAATGAACTTATGCTGTCGTTGTGGTGGGTCTCAACTTTGGTCATAGATCCCAGATATTTGAACGAGTTACACTGGAGAAAGACTTTTACCTTAAAATAAATCCTTGGAATATGTTGGAGTGGATCAGAGATTGGGCAGCCCAGGTTTCCATATCGCCTCAAAACATTCTTCCACACATTCAGTTCTCGTTTCAAGAAAGTCAGCGAAAAACATAAGAGCAAAGGATTTAGAAAAATCCTCCTCTTTTGATAAGCCTTGGTAGGTTGCACCAAATTATTTTTTCTTAAGTAATCAACTTGCTTACATTGCTTTGAACTCCATCTATACTTGCTCTACGAATTGCTTGCTGTTTAACATTTACTTACTTACTTTTTGCAATGGATGAAGATAACCTTTCCCTCACTTATAAGGCGGGAAAATATGATAATTATGAGCCTATCGTCTGACACAACCGCTTTGGTTTTTAAGAATTTGATCGCCTCCTGAACTGCATCAACTTTTATGTCGGGTTCGTCTTCGTAGTTAGAATCAGCTCCAGGTCTATAGTCGGAAACTGTCCAAGTAAAAGTAAAAAAAAAACTGTATTAAAGTACTGTAAATGAACATTGGCGACAGAATTCCTGGAAATTTCCCTCGATAGTGTCCATTTTCGGCCTATTTGCCGAAGTTCCTGGCTAGCTTGGTTTGCATCAGCAGCTGGAGAAGATATTTCACAGAACCGCTGTAAAACGAGACCTACAAAACCAACGCGAGCTATTTCTGCTAATTTTAGCTATTTTTGAGGTTCCGTTCCTCAAAGAGAAAAACAGACTCATTAAAGGATAACTTTGTCGTCCGTCTTTCTGTCACAATCCCTTTTCTTATGAACGTAACAAGTTGAAATTATGTTATACCAGATACTTATGACTGCGATAAGCTTCAAGACTTTGACTTTTTGACGCACATTTTTGTAGTGGCAAGGGGAACCAAAACCAAAAGCGGGAAAACTCGTCGATACTCGATTTCCGAACTATTTACATACTGTAGGTATGTTTGTACAGAAACTTCGCTGCGCGAGTCCGCCTCGCACTTGGCCGGTATTTTATAAGAGTGCTACATGCTCCATATTTTGAGATCAGGCAATCAGTGACACAAAACTTCCAGCACGCCCTTACCTTTTAGGTTGAAGCTTTGGTTATCTTGATGTCTTGATGTCTTCGATTTTTATGAACATTAAGGTGGAGGCGGACACAGATATTCACTTTTAATTTTTGTAACGCACTAATCAATAATCTTAACTAAGAAAATTATTCAATGAAACAAAAACATATTATTATTTATTTTTATTTTCGGGAGCCAACTTCATTTAGGCGTACGAATTATATTTTCCTCCAAATGGCGGATGTTGAAGATTCGGCCAACGGTCGACTTCGAACGGTCCCGAAAGATTTGTTTTGATTGTTGTAGTCCTCGAACAATTTGCAGTCATTCGCGAGAGCGGAAGCCGCGAAAGATGCAAGAAATAAAATCCGGCTTTTCGCAAACTGATACCGCCCTATTAAAGAGTTTCCCCTGAGCCACGAGCGACGTCTCCATTGTACGAAAGGCAAATCGTTGGTCCATTCTTTTTTGGGCAACATGGAAGCTCAACAGTGCCGCTCGCGTATCTTCGTTCAGGCCATCAAAGCTAAATTAAAAAAGAAAATATTCCTGAGCTGGGTGTCGGATGACAAAGAAATGAATGCGTTGCGGATGTAGATCCTGATCCTGGACTTCGCTCGGGGCCAAAGTCAACCACCTTCTCAGAACTTAACGGAAACTTTGAGATCTCAGGTTAATGAACACGAAAAATTTTATCCTCAGAGAGGTAATGAACTGAATGTTTCTATTACTTTTCTAGATATTCGTTCGAATGCTATGGGATTTGATGAGGTGGAACCTAAATTCGTAAAAATAATTGTGCCACATACACTGCCAGTTATTACTCATATTTTTAATACAAGTTCTTTTCCTTTGATGTGAAAAGTCGCAAAAGTGTTGCCTATTCTGAAGAACACATATCTATGTTGCCGTTCTTGTCGAGGGTTCTCGAAACGCTTCTTCACAGCCAAAAACTGCATTTTCTTAATGAGAAGAATGTGTGACTATCGGTCAGGATTTAGAGAAGGCGTTGGATACAGTCGATCACGCAATTCTGATCCATAAACTTAAAATATATTTTTATTTTTCTGATAGCGCCGCTAACTTAATATTTACTTACCTAAGGTCCCAAGCAGTTGTTGCAGGAAAAGATGTGTCGCGCTTTCTAGATCTTAAGTGCGGTGTACCACACGGATCCATATTAGGCCCGCTTTTGTTTATTATGTTCATAATTGATTTGGCAAATGTTTTACAAAACTCATCAAAGCATATTTATACTGATGATTTTTAAATTCACCTAAGCTGCAAGCTTGGAATGATCGAGGATGGGGTGTGGACACTAAAAATGGATCTTGAAAACATTAGACTATGGTCCGAAAGCACATTAGACCTTTTTCTAAACCCAAAAAAATCCAAATGCATTGTGGTGTACAAGAAGCAAGTAGAAAAAACTTATTTTCGAATCTTGTAGTTAAGTGAGGACAATAGTCGAATTTGTTGAGACCCCTAAGAACCAAGGAATTTGGTTTGACTCCACACTAAGGTGGGACAACCATGTTCGAACTGTTGTTGCCAAAATATATGCTTCCCTGCACTGCCTTTCCCCCACAACCTATAAAATTGCAATTGGCCAAAGCCTTAATAATGCCGATTTTTTCTTATGGATGTGAAATAAGTTGTGTAGTCAGTGCAGATAGAAAACGAAGACAAAATTAAGCTGTTAATAATATTGTGAGATATGTGTACAATCCAAAACGTTTTGACCATGTTTCGGCCAACATTAAATCCATATTGGGATGTAGTTTGATAAACTATTGAAAGGCGTGTACCCTAATAATGTTAAATAAAATAATAATGATTAAAAATCCATGATATCTTTATGAAAAAATCAAATATTCTGCTTGATCTCGATCACCAAGATATGCTTGTAATACAGAAGGTCAGTTTCTTGTTCATGCTATCAAGCAGTATAACTCACATTCCATAAGCATACATACGTAGACTGCGAGGCACAATCCAATTCGATAGAGTAACTTTCGGGTGAATGGTCGATAGTTGTAAGTTTCGAAACTTTTTCGAGGCATAAATTATTATATTTCGAGGTAGAATTTATTTATTGTAAAAGATGTTGGGATGAATAAATAAATAAAATAAAATAAAAAAAAGCCATAAAGGCACACTGTCTCGTGATAGAAAGTTATCCTAGTTAGAAGACCTTATTAATCTTTTCCATCAAGTTCGCTGCCAGGCTGAATGGGGGCCGTATGGTCGATCATTTTCATGGCAACTAGTTGGCTGCTGTTGAAGAAATAAAAATTGGTGACACAATAGCTCCGTTGAGATCCAGGGCTTAGCTTCACCATTTGTGTGTGGTGCTTCTTACATTTTTCGCAAATGGCGGGGGGTTAGATCTACAGTTTATTGCCGACTCCGTCAGTCACTCGCGAAAGTTGGAGCCTTGAAAAATGCCAGATGATTAATCCGGATTCCAACCCGGGTCTCCCCACGTTCATGAGCAAACGCCCTTACCACTGAGCCACGGCACCCACTGCTGTTGAAGCAGTCTGTTAAGCATGAAATAGAACACTTGGTCAGAGTAGCATTTATATGTTTGTTTGAGTTAAGACACAGATCTAGACAGACCCGAAGGTAACTATGTTTCGACTCGCACGAGTTTGCCTGTGAGAGAGAACTTTGGCCAATTCTTTCTGGTACCCCAAGAGTCGTAGTAAGTAAAATTGTTTCACTAAAATCGTCCGCTAAATCTTGCCATAACCTCGACCTGAGTCCCTAACCGCTACGGTATGAAAACATCTCAAGACTTATTGACTTGAGATTTGCAGATTGAATATGTCTTTACAATTTTGACGAATAAGTTGCAAAATCACTGCCTTCGAATGTGCCGGATAATGTGACTTATTCCATTTTTTCAGAGCCAGGTGTCTTAGAACAGACTTCTTACTGCTCATTGAAAAAAAAACAGAAGACTTTCCTTTGATATAAGAGGACCACCATCGGCGGTAATTGTCCTTGAACATCGCTCGTTGTCCGAACGCTAGTTCTCAAACTGATTTCAAAGGTCGAACTGGAACAGAGGATCCGCCATCACGTAAATGTTTTCATTTCTAAGTATTTTTGCTGGTACAATTTTTAACTGTTGTGATTTTTTTGTTGTCCAGGAAATCTGAAGACATGGAAGTTCGTTCAGAAGAACAACAACCCGACATTTATTTTTCGAGTGCGAATTGATGGAAGCTCTGTTGTATTGTTGAATTTATTATTGGAGGGGGCTTAAGCAAAAGTGTCAGTGTCCTGACCTCCGTCTTACTCAAAGTTTAAGTTTCGTCAGTAACTTTCTTTTTCGCCGGTGAAATGCGTCTATCGTTGCGATGCTGTAGTTGTCAAAATTGACAGGTTTCGGTTCTCTGCGAATAATATTGGACGGTGTGTTGAGTCTTTGTCTTTCCATATGGATCGATGGATGGCATTAAAGGAGGCCTAAACTGTGTTTTCTCAGTCCTCAGACCAACGATATCGGCAAACGACGTAACGTTTAAGTCTTCAAAGGCACACTCCACTGTGTTGCTGATTTCGAAAGTTCCCGGATTGTATTCATTTATCACTCCAACTTAGTGCTGTTCTGTCTTCTTACCAAAAGTGAGATAAGCTGTAGCCTTTTTGCGAAGAAGTGTCAAGAACGACTAACATGGGAATGTAACGTTTTGAATGTCTACGAGTAAATTGTTATACAAAACATGCAATCCTATACACCATTAACAATAAATTCATTAAGGGTCTTAAAATTGAGTTAAATTTCACTGATATACCCAAAGCGTTCAGCCTACCCACACGATAGGTACTTGTCATTCTCAAATTGACCGAAAGTTGTAATTCAAAGACAATCTAGCAATTTAAATCATTAATGGCTGGCTTCCCATTTCGTACTTCAAGCTAAGGGCAAAGTTTCGAACACTTCAAGGGGAAGTTTCTTGCATTTTAGATTCAACATGCATGGCCCATGGCTGATGGCCCTTTAAAGCATGCCGAAAGTTGAACCGGTCATAACCCACAATAAGTTACAAAATGTATCCAACCATCTTCGTTCGACAAGCCAGCATACGATTTGCATTTAAATTCCGTCAACTCCCTTGTCGATAAGTCCTCACGTAGTTTACATAAATCAGGGGCTTCGTTGAAGCCCAAACCCCATCCTTACCAACACAATGGTCCACAATTACATTCCATATTTGAAATGTCAAATGAAAAATGCTTTCTGCCATAAATCGGGATTTCCATATGACCAATGTGAAAGATATCCAACGCTCTTGCCGTCGTCTAACCCTGGGCTATCTATTGTGATTGTGACTGTGGCTGCTCTCTCCGCAATGAGTATGGCTTTGGTTACCTAGGAAGCAACAGGAATTAGGTCTCTCGACTCCAACTCTGAAGTTGGGCATATCATCTACCAGCAGCGTGTTCCAGTTTCCAATGTAGTCTTATATATCCTGGCAAAGGTGGACTGGGACGCTGGCTGTTCCTCACCACAGTCAGCAGTTTCTGGTGTATTCCTTGCTGTAGTTCGGAAGGGGTCGATTTTGTCTCAACATGGAGAGCAAAAAAATTGTGCTCTCTTATTTATCGCGGGTTTCTGTCATTCTCGGTTTGTTCGTTGCATGCAGGACTATGTACTAGCGTATCTGCTTTCTGCGCAGATACACGAGAGTAGCTCTAGATACACCACAATACACAAGAGTGTAAATATGACTGGTCGAGTATATAGCCAACTCATACGGGGCTCGAAGGGGATTTTTGATTTCGTTGGTTTGGAATTAAATTTGTTTTTTTTTTTCGTTTTTTTTTTGTTCTTTGTTTGCCTCTTTATTTATTCTCCTCTCTGTTGATTTCTCCCATCTCCAATTTCCATTCGTACCTTAGGGCTTTTGTTTCGTATCCACGGGTACACGATAGCTATAAGCCCAAGTGGGGCAGATAAAATATTCAGCTTGTAGGAAGAGGGTGTGCTTGAGAGGGATGATGGGGAAGAAGATCTTGTTTAAAGGAGACAACGAGATTATTATGAACTCTCAGGGCCTATTTGAATGGAATTAAATTTCCTGAAATGTTCCATGCCATTGCCTTGCTAGTGATTGGAGGAATTGGTCGTATGAGGGACAGGGGCTAGCGTACTTAGTGTAACAGGAAAGTGCTCTTTCTCTTCGGATGACACCAGTTGGTAGTATGTATCTGATGGAGATGCACTTTGATTAAGGCCTATGTGACATTTACTAGTAGACGTAGATACATATAAAGTAGGATTACAAGTTTTGCTCTTTTCAGATGACAAGTGGGTCCTGAGGGAAATTACACTCAATGCAAGAGGTTGTGTGGTTTGCCTTTGACGTTGGAACATGACAGTTGCGTGCAATTAATGAGAGTATCTAGGCTCCTAGTTGCACTGTAGCACTGGTATTTAAGGGGGGTTTGAATATACTCATACGTTCATACTACACTACTTGAATTTGATTAAATTTTGACAAATTTGAAGGTGTTCGTTCAAAATTTAAGGTCGGTTGAAGGAAGTAAAATTGGGTAAAATGAAAAAATGATAATCAATTTTCATTTCTAAGAGCAGAAGATCATTTACCAATCTTTATAGTGTTGTTCATAAAGGAGTGTACCCAATAAAATGGCAATTTATAAATTTATGGAATGGCTTTATTTGAAAATTGACAAAAAAAATAATATCAAACTTATCAAGCGCACTTTCTGTCAAACTAGTAAGATAAACTTAGTCAGGTTAAGAGTTTAGATGACATTTTCAAAAAAACGAAAGCATTCTCTTAGAATTTATGTCTTTTTTTTATGAAACAATATTTGTTTGCCGATGATACTTTCTGTTCATTTTACTGGCTTGCGGACTGAGGGAATGTCACGTCAAAAATATCGGATGCAATATTTTTATACATCTTTGCGAAGCTCGGAATCTTTAAGGCTATATCCGATTTGACTTCTTGTAACGTCAACCGAAAACTCACGTCGATGCATCACACTGCCTTTCTCTTACAAAGCCTTTCTCTTACAAAAAGAAAATGTTGACCGGATAAAAACAATAAGGGAAAAAATTGAAATAAAACAACAACGGTGAAAGATATAAAATTTATTCTGACTTTGTTTTGATGGAACATTTATGCCATGGAATATCACATCATTTAAATGGCTACCTCGTCTTGGCTGGTAGTCATTCAAGCGGTCGGTACAATTTTCGATGTTCGCGGCGTTAATTCCGGTAATAGCGTCTCAAATTTTGGCCTCGAACTCGCCAAAAGTGGCTTGTAATAGTAAATTAAAGACTTGACGAAGCCGCAGAGAAAATAGTCTAGTCACGGTGTCCAATTGATGATCGCTCGCCTTGAGACGACCCAGTCGCCACTTTGCTCCTGCAGAATTTTACTCAGCACGAATATATCGATGTTATCGAGCTCTAGACACAGAAATTCGGTAAACATCGCTCTATACCTGAGACCATTGACAATAATGGTGTCTCTTTCCTCATTTCAAAAGTAATAAGGTCTGATGATGCCGCATGCAATAGACAACACCAAACAGTCAATCTTTGTGTATGCATTGATTCTTGCTCGAACACTTATGGACTGTATTTGCTCCAATAACCCTGAGCCGAAAATGGGCCCCGACCGAGAAGACGATTTTTTGGCCAAAATCCGGTTCTCAGGCCAACATTTTCTTCGTCCAATTGACGATCTCGCAGCCTTGTCGTTCGTCTTCAATTCTTGTGTCAGCACAATTTATTATGGATGCAGGCCCAATCCAACCCCAAAAAAAGGCCGGGTGTCGCTTCCGCTGATGCCCAATTCAACCGATGGGCGGCAAATCAGCATCTTCTTCGAAACGGGCCGCTACGACGCTACGTCAGGCTCAAACTTTTACACTGCAAACGTGAAATTGCAAACGTTTCTGAATATTTTGACAGCTGGAAGGCATTAGTAACTTTGACAGTTGCTGAAACACATCAAATGAAAAAAGTATCATAGCTATCTTTGACTGTAATATTACAATTACATTTTCGTACTCAACGGAGAAATACCACTCCAAATGTCCATCTCCTGATGGACGTATGCTTTAGCGCGTAGTTGTTTTGAGATTCAACTTTCTGAACTGGATAGCATATCCGGCTAATCAACTTTAAAATCCAGTTACCTTCTTGGATCGGATTATTTTACTACTTTTTTCGTTACGCGGGAAATATTGGCACAAGACAAGAGATTGAACATGATGGAAGACCTACTTATAGCCGATCCAGAATTCATCGTTTATGGATGAGTGCTGCTCAGAATGAAAATAAACTGACGACTGAGAAGGTCCAATAATAAAAGAACTGTACAGCAAACCAACCAAATTGGATAAATGTTGAATCCAACATTTGATTTTACTTGTTTGCCAGGTTTAATTGATGATGATTTTCCATCTCATTGTTCAATAAAAACTTTATACTACATAAGTTATATAATTTAGCAAACCAACGACAAGCCAGCTCTTCAATCCAATTCAACCGATTGAAAACCTATGCGGTCGTATAGTGAAAAGAAGGAAAAGGGAGCCGGAGTGCGAGAAGGTTCCGAAAAATTTCGGTAGCTAATTTAAGGCTTAAAGTGAATGGCTCATATAGAATGCGAATACATTTTTCATTCCAGATAACGACTTATACACAAAATATTAGGGATCAAGTTCTTTTTAATAACTAATTTCTCCAATTGGCCTATATAACTGTTTCATTAAAAATGTGAATGTTTCATTAAAAAAAATTTAACTCTGAATAGGAAAATAACAACAAAGTTTTTTCGGAAAAGTTTTTAAGCATAAAACGAAATTGACAAATCTTAATAAAAGTGGATTTTACGTTTGAGTTCAGTACCTGCTTGGATAGCCTTTGGCTTTTATCGCAACTTTCATGTGTGCCTTATGTTTTCCCCAACTTTGGCCCATTCTTCCTGAAGAATGCGTTTCATATAATTCCCGGTCTAAGTTGAGGTGCGACCATTGAAGTTCATTGGTCCGAACGCTATTCTCGGACAATGCGGTTTCGGCTCCTTGTCAAGCTGGAGGACGAATAGTCTTTCCATATCCATCTTTCTGATACTTTTTTCAGTTTATTGTTAAGAATGTTCAAATATTCACATCTATCCATTGAAGACTCCATAGAGACTTAACTCTGGGCTCTGATGCTGACGTTACTATACCCCCAAACCACCGAGCTCTACTGTTTTTGACATTTGATAATTTTTTAGATAAATTTCTCTAATAAAAAATAAAATTAAGTTTCAGAAGTTTTTTTCCTCTAATTTGGTCGCTTTACCTTTGTTATGTATTTTACATAGAAGCATGTGGGGAAGAATTGACATACTGTTTAGAAATTTAGAACTCAGATATACATACTTTAGATTCATGCCCTGGTTGGAATCCGAAGAGATATGGAGAATTCGATATGATTTATTTGCATTCGCTCAATTCGAAGTATTTAATTCGCCATAAGTTAAGAAATCTGTATGTGCAACTTCCTGTGTTTTGAAAGATTTCATTATGACTCTGCTGTCATTGGAACACCCCAACAGTGGAATAATTGACAGATCATCTACACAAACCGTAAATTTGACGATGCTTCAGCTGGTAACTTGGTCAGACTTCTATCGCTGGTAGGCCAGTTCAGTGACAGGACCGTTATTTTGATCCCAACGTTAAATGGTGACAGGACGAAATTCGAAAACTATTTAAATAAAATTGCAAGACTTAATCCAGAATTCGAACCTAGAACCAATCAATTGCCAATGCCACTCAATCTGTGCAATAATTTTGATTGTCCTTAGAAAAATTCGGTCCATACGATTACTTCCACGCACGATCGGTTAACGCTATCTCCAGTGATATCTTTTTTTGTTATAATCTTGTGAACAGTTGATTGATGAGTTTTGTCCACAAATTTGTAATTAACTGAAAATTGCAATATTTTATTTTGTTTGTACCTCTTATAGTAAAAGATATGAGACAGGTTTTCTTTTTTAAGAAACAGAAAGCCACAAATTATGCACCCAACTTTGTTTGCACTGTGCAGTAAAATTGTGTCTACCTATCTTAACCATGTTTATTTTGAAGAGTGTGAATCACAGCGGTAATTTTTAACATTTTTATAAAAGAACACTTACAAACAAAATACTAAACAATGCTAAATTAAAAAAAAAAAAGACAAAAAACCCTACAATGGGTCCTATTCTTTGGCATATTTCCTATGCGAATCATTTCCAATTCCCTTTTCCGATCGCTACGAAATTCGCGCACAAGCCCTCGATCCATCAACGAAAAAAATGAAACAGAGCTTAAAAAAAAGATTGGTACCTCCATACATTAAATTTTTTTTACTATTTCTTTCTCCACCGATATCACACTTCATTGTTTTTTCTTCTTTTTGTGTGAGTATTTCGTGTGCGTTTTTATATACCGCACCATTGAGCCGACGTTCATCAGTTCGGATCAGCAGCGCAATCAAACTTCAAGCACATAAGTGGAATCAACCAACAAAAGCGAATAAACACACTCTTCATACAACGCGCATAGCACATCAAATAATATAATAAGACGAAACTGATGAAGAGAAAAAGAAAAGCAAGAAGAAAACAAAAAAAAAGCGGCGCATAGCACACATCTGTCGTGACGTCATTGCATAGCATGCGCCCAATTGAAATCGGATTCAATTGCCAGTGCCAGTGCGAATAAAAATAACAAAGCAAACGAAGTGAATTTGAAAAAAGCGGAAAAAGAACCAAGCATAATGAAATAAATGGATTTGGAAAATATAAGCGCGCACAGGGAAGGGGAAACTCTGCAAAACAAGAATACGATAAGGTAATGCGCTGCGCACAGAGTACACGACGAAACTCTCTTTCTCTCCGCAAAAAGAAAACCAAAAACATGCACCGTAGCACAAAACATAATCACTGATTACAGCAGCACATTATTTTGCTTTGTGCTCTACTTCTCCCTCGATTCCGTATGGTTTTTATTTTCATTTCATTCTCAATCTAGTGTAATTATACGTTGACGTTGCCTGCTCTGCCTTGACAATGTGTGCGTTCCACACGATACCCCGTTCTATTCGGACTCGTACCTTTTGTGCGGTGCTAATATCAAATTACAATTGCGCCCGGATTGATATGTATTTGCGTTGGGGCTCGCGGCATGAGCGGTTGTGCGTGGTTGCTCCGCGTCCACAGCTCCAATTTTCATCATTTTATGACACTGACAGTTGTGCGCGAACAAACTCGTATTTGGTTGTTTGTTTGGAGCCAGTTTCTGTCCAGTCCTAACATCTGATTATTTCTTTGCAAGTTTATCCTCGGAGGTCTTATCAGGGTCCCGTGATCGGATTTATGTAAATTATGTCATTGATAAATGTTCCTGTGTTGCGTTGCGTTGACGTCGGTGCGCATTTTATTAGATAAAATTGCCCTGACACTCCTTTGAATTTTCGTGGGTCTGAATGCGATGGCATTTATGTATGCCTGTAAGAAATCTCGCCATGGAATTTATTAAACGATTCCCGTTTTGTTGTTGAGATTGTACGAACGATTGTCAAATGGATAATAAATTTTAATTTGGCCTTTTGAATGCTAATCTTGACGGTTCCTTGAATTTTTTTTTATAAAGCGAATTATTAGCGAAACCAAATGTCAATGCCATAATTTGACATATCAATTCGAATTGTGAAACTGAACGGAATACACATTGCGTATGCATGGTAACCCATTATGTAGGCAGGGATACCACCCGCTGCAAGATAAAAATAGGCATGAAAACAAGACTTTACATAAAGGCACGTACGTATACATTGAGTGTTGGTGCCTTTGATGTGAAGGAATCGATCAATAATGCCAGCAGATACACATAGTTACATTGGTATTCTTCCATGGCAATAGTACCATATTTGTACATACATATATCTACTGCTGTCGGCTTCCGTCCAGTGCTTTCAAACCGTGACTCGGTTCTTTTGAACTAATTTGGCCTTAAAACAGATGACCTGGCACCTGACCTACTTTTCACAATCATTTACTCGAACATGAAGTGTACCTAGAATGATGGTAGGTGCTTCGAAATATGCAACTTTCATCTGTAGAGACATAGATACTGCCCATTGGATGCCTGTCCTGTACAGGTATAACCGAATATGTGTCTGAGTAAAACATGCAGTGTCATTCATTTATGTTTTGATGATACAAAAGGATTTCACATTATTTGATTGCAGTGTAAATGGTGGAATAAATAAAATAATAAATAAATAATGAATAAAATACTGATAAATGTACACAGAATAACTAAACATTATTACAGCTAACAAGTTCTTCTGATGCCAGTCAATTATTAAATATTTCTCTGTTCTCACATATACGAGTATTGCTTTAATTCTACTCAAAAAATGTGGAAAGTTTCGCTTCAAAAGAAGACCTTCAAGTTATCTTCGTTTCAATTAGCAGTGATAATTCAGTTCTCCGTCCAGAAACTCTTGATTACGTTGACAACGGTCTTGCTGCTCTTGAGAGAAGTGACACAGCCGATCACGGCATCATCGAAAAAGGGATCAATGTGCTGCTTGTTATGGATGAAAATTTTATTATTTAATGGCGACACTGAAACGGCAAGTCGGTTGCGTAAGATTTATCCTCAGGTGCCTTCGCGAGAACAATTCCATCTTTTTGAATCGTAAAATCTTCTCCAAGGTGTCGTTTGTAAAGTCAAGACAGAACGTTGAGTATGAGCTATGGTCGATATCGTTTACGTATTCCAACTGCTGCACAGATTCGCCCGCCACAAAATCTGTTCAAGAATAAGGTTGAAGAAATCACATGACAGGACATCTCAGTGCCGGAATCGACCGTTAGGCTGGAATGATTCGGATGCCGTTGTTTTTTAGTTTTACCGTGAAACGCAAATCCGGCCATCGCTTTCTATAGTTCAATGCGATGAAGCCTTTTAGTCCATGAATAGGGATAAGTATCGATTCCCACTGCTCGCGACGTAAAGCAGGGATATGCTTCTATAATGAAGACTTTTTATCCTTTTTTTTAAATGGAACGGATAGAGCTGATATTGCAGTCGTCGGGTCTTAGATGCTGTACCGGACCACGACATTTCCGCTGTAGTTAAAAAAAAAAATCTACAGTTGTTAGGGGAACAACTTCATTGTTCCCTCTATAGAAGTCTCCCGAAGGAAACATCCTCCCTACTCGAAATTCATCTGGTGCAGCTTAATATCGACAAACGCAAAGCTACTCATATCAGCTTCCATCTCCTCACAGCACATTCCCTCAGTTCATTTATTTGATTTTTTCAGTCACTTTGGTTGTGGTAATAAACCGAGGCAGCAGTTTCAAAATTCAATGTTGGATCGCTTCTTTTTCTGTAATATTGTTGTATGTAAAAAAAGTTCGTTGGATTTATATGGTGATGATACTCGAGATTATTTTGCGAGGCCAGAGGGTCCGATTGAAGATCTTGTGTGAAGACTCAGCCAAAACCTGTCATGCTCAAAACAGACACAAATAATTTTTAAAACGCAAAAGCCTTCTGATGTGAAATACACAACTGTATAAATCTGTGTTTTATAAATGCAAAACGAAGTACGAGATGTCGTATTTTGGAACAGAACTAGAATATTACGGAATCGGTATCGTCCCTACGGCAGAACTGTTTGGCGACGTGTTGACCATTTCAAAGTTCCGCGACCTCATGGGTGGAAAAACGCAAAAATTATACCTGTTCCTAAAACATCTTTCCGTAGTAATGTTGAATTTAGACCCATTGCAATTCTTCCGTATTTCATTAGAGTATTTGAGACAATCATAAGTAAACAGATAAAATTATTTCTTGAGGAACAGAATCTTTTGACACCACACCAGTCAAGGTTTAGAACTAAACACAACTGTACTACGGCCTTGTTGAAAGTCACGGACGACATTCGTTCGTTTTGGACTTTTCGAAAGCATTTGATATGGTAAACCATTCTATACTGCTGCACAATTTAAAAAATCAGTTTGCTTTCGAGGACTCAGCTTGCAAACTCATTGTATCCTATCTTTGAGAAAAATAATCACTAGGTACTCAAGGGTCTGTTTTAGGTCCTCTATAGTTTACGTTGTTTATCAATGATATCTCCAAGTCCATCAATTTTTGCCAACACCTCATATATGCGGATGATGTTCAGATATAGAAAGAGGTACCAAAAACTGATCAATTGATAACGATTGCTGATTTTAACCCAGATTTGAACTCCATACATTCGTGGTCAAAACATAACCAATTAGAGCTTAATGCATCTAAAACCAAAGCTATGCAGTTACATGGAGTTCAGGTAGAAAATATTTCTCCTCATCTCGTTAAAAACAACACAGCAATCTAGTTCGTAAGCTCGTTCAAAAACCTCGGTTTTTACTTCAATCAGTACTTGACTTGGGATGTTCATATTAACCATGTTGTTGCCAAGATTTATGGCATTCTTCGTGGTTAAAGTCTAACGAAGAGGTTTCTATCTAAAGTGGTGAAAGACAAGTTGATCAAATTCTTCGTCCTCTTCGACGCAGCTTCTGCTCATAAATTGAACGTCGCTTACAATAGCTGTACAAGTTATATTTTCCACCTGGGTTGGCGTGATCACGTCTCAACTTTTACAAAAAAAATAACAGGCTGCACTTTTTGTTCTTATATAAAGTTTCGGACAGTCTTAGCACTATTCAAAATTATTAAAAGTGAAGTGCCCCGTTACTTATTCTCCAAAATCCAATTCGCGAACTCGGACAGGACTCATAACATAATTCCGCCATGACACAAATAAAAAGTAAGCAGCCGACAATTTTGTATGGAACTTCCTGCCCCAAAGTTCCATACAAAGACAGAAAGACAGAACACCACAGAAAATTTTAAAAAAGATCTTTTTCAAGTCTTCCCTATGGGCAATTAACGTATCGATGACACTTTCCTTCTCATCTTTGACTACATGTACCTATATTTCACTATATTTCATTCTATTCTTCTCCTCAGTACTTTTCTAGCTATCCACCATACTTTCTTTTCTCTATTTGCTGACGATAGTCATCTGCATTCTGCAACGAGCACTTTGGAGGAGAAATGGGCTGAGTACAGATTTTTTTTATCCATTTTGTTGTATGATTTGAGTTCTCCCTTGAATAATGAACTTGATATTCAGACCGAAAACTTATTGTGACTATAGAATTAATCGAATAAGTCCAGCATTTTGTCTGTAGCCTTAAAATGTCCCCCAAGCTGGGCTAAGGAACGTTCTAAAATCATATGGTATTCGAGTATACTAATGGCAGCTGAGACGAAGATAGTTTGGATGGCAGCATAGGTAACAAATCCTTTTCAATGTGTTAGTGATGTTAACCTTGTTAACCACATGCAAGAAGTCGTTAAAAAGGTAAACATCACTATTAAAACTCTTTATCCTTTTATCAACAGAAAATCTAAGCTCGGCAGCGAAAACAAATTACTAATTTTCAAAGCAATTTTTCAAGCAATGATGTTTTATGAATCCCCTGTATGGAGCAAATGTGCTTAGGCATATTTACGTAAATTACAAGTCCCGCAGAACAAGACACTAAAAATGATCTTGAACCTTCCTTGGCATTTCTCAACAAATGAATTACACTACCGGGCGCAAATTGAAACTGTGGAAGCGAGAATTGAAAAACTCAAATCGTTTATCATCTAGTCTAATCAATTTTTTGTTACATTGTCTATTTATTTAATTATATATTTATTTATTTTTTCACTTTTTAATTTATTTATTTATTTAAATGTTTCTATATTAATTTATCTATTTATTTATTTACTTTACTTGTTTATTTATTTATTTTTATATTTATTTATTTATTTATTTACCAACCTTGTGATTGGAATCAAGTTGTACTTATCTTAGCAACTGATCTGAATCCTCTTCTCTCTTGCTCTGGGCAATTTAAATGTGATGGAGGTTTTTCTAGTGGCTTTTCCTCCAAACTATTATTCTACTTAAGCCTTATACAAATATTTTAGTTGTAAGGTATGTAAACCAAATCGTCAAACATACTATATTTTGTAAAGAAAAATCAAATTGTACTTACTTTGGCCACAATAAAAAATATCTGTCTATCTATCTTTTCGACAAAGAAGAGATTGCAGGAAGCCTTAGTTTACAATTACCCACTTCAACTAAGCTGGGAATGTCATGAGCAAAGTAAAGATCATACGAATTCAGTCAAAAAGGCAATCTCAACTCCCATGCGATCGCAGAAAAGAGTCTGGCCTACGCCACAAAGAAATATTCGTTTCATTGTCTTTGAAACTTTTTTCCTTTTCTAAAAAGGAGTTCAAATTCAACAAAATTCATGGAATATTTATGGCATTGGCATTGAATATCTTTTAACCTCAGTGAGATTACACAAAGCCTAGTGTTAAGTTATGAACGGCAACACTGTCACACTACATCGAGCAATTTTCAGTAAAACATTCAGCGGTTGCGATTTACATACAAGTAGATGTGTGTGCGTTAAAAGTTCGTTCCCCCTTTTTGTCAACTTGTTAACAAACGAAGTTTTTTAAAAAAAAAAACATTACTACTCTTACTCGGTTTACGGAGATAAAGTCTATTTGTATTTAACTCGATTTTACCATTTGAGATCATTATACACCCCACCAAATGCATTACTTTACACCCAGCCTCTAACTTTATCTAACAAACCCTTTCAAAGAAATGCTGAAAGGTCAACCACAGACCATCGCACAGGCCCCGTGCTGGACCATAGTTGACAATTTGTATGCGTCCTGTAGCCGACAGATAATAATCCGAGCCTGTTACATCCCATCTGGGTAGAATAACCCCATCCACAGACTTTCATCTGTCCCGTATTGGAATATCTTGTTCCGCTTATAAAGTCGAAAATGAGGGAAAAACCTACCCAATCCTTTTGATTTAGATGAACAAGAAGCATGCAAACCTCTGACCTCTCCACTTTCGGCCGTCCAGACAAACGGGTTTGCAGCATTCCCGTACGGGACAGTGTCCCATTGAAATTAGAAGCACACGTGCTATTTTAATTCTAAATTATAGAACGGTCCTTGGACTTTTGGGTATTAACATGTTTATTTAAAAAGTACGCCATCGGCAGATGGTTACGTCTTTAAATGTGTCAGAGAGCCCCTTTATACATTACATTGTTTAGATGTTTTATCGATCGCAGGCAAAGCTGTGCTACGATGTTGGGGGTAGGTATTTTGATTGTTGGACACTTTGAAGGATTTTGAAAGCTTTTTCCAACGTTTTGTTTCCGTAGAAAATGAGACAAGTTTGAAAAAATTAATTTTTTTTAAAGGTTTTAAATATTTTGAAGAAAACAGACCGAACTAGTTTTTTAAAGCGCCTGGAGAAACTTTTCTTGATAGAACTGTTATTTTTTAAGGTTTTGTTCTAAGAGATAAAGCAAGCTTAGTTACTTGATTTCAATTTCAATTTATAATGCAGAGAATCACGCATAGGGATGACTTTGTTATTAAAAAGTACTAACAAAAATAAAACACGTTAAAATGGATGACATCTTCCGACAGATAGCCTTGAATGTCATCAACGTAGAGGTGGAGGAACACATTTTTGCACACATAAAAGGTCTGGCCTAAAGAAACTTAACCTTGTGTTACATATAGATGTTTCGTCCAAAATAATTGCTCAACTAACCCTACCAAAAGCTACAAAAAATAGGTACCAATAAAAACGGGCGAAAAATGTCATACCTTCCGAACAACGATAACTGGGAAATGATTTTTGGGGCTCCTAACAATTTATGAGGCAAAAGAGAATTGAGAACTTTAACATCCCAAAGCCAAAAGGAATCCTATTAAGATATTCGGTTCGATGCTGAGAATGCAAAAAGTACAATTTACATTTTTTTGAGGAAGATTTCCATCCGTTTTTTTTTTTTTAACTTGTTTATTTCCACCATAATTTTAACAACAAATGGTCAACTAAATATTGGCTCTCATTACATATAATTTTATAATTATTACTCAGACTAAATTCCTAGAACATATTTTATTTTGAGATATTTTACAAATTATTAATTTCGTTGCGAGAAGAAAAGGTGGAGGTTAAAAAACTACTCATTATAATATATTGAAAAAAAAGGAGAAAGCAGTGTTTACAAACTATGCTAAATAAAAAGCATAAAAAACGACTTAACCTTACTTATCCTAAGTGATAGCTTCTACCCAATCTAGTTACCAATATTAATTTAAATTTGACCTATAGTCATTGGCGCAAATTCATAGTCAGCCCATTAATAGTGCTTGTAGTCGACTTTAGTTATAAGCCAGCTCTAAATCAAAAAGCCGGCTTTAATTTTTTGTCATTCATTGACACATTTATGCCTATGTATATCAAGTATCGACTTAAGAGTGTTATTGAAAAGCGGGACGTTTGATTTGCACATGTGTACAATCTATCGCTCCAATAATATTTGGAAAGCCAGCATTTCTATAAAATTTCTGCTTTGTTTCATCGAACTCTGCCGTTGTGGACGGAGATTTAATGAAATGAGGAAGTACTAATGCGATGCGCTTCGATATAATTTTGATGATTCTGCTCACAGTTGGTTGTGAAATTCCATGCAAGGCTCCTGAAGGTACAAATGTGTAGAAGTACTTTCTAGTAAAGTAACCTTGTTGATGAAACTTACCAACATCACATTGATGGACATTTCTTCCAAAAAAATGCAAAGCTACCAGGAATTCTAGATCTGTTGGAATCGGAAATCCACGATGCGTTTGCGGTTCTTCCATATCCAGCATTTCAATTAGAAACCTAAGTGTAATTTTGTCGAACTTGTACCGCGAATAAAATTCTTCTTCCTCTAACTCTTCAAATGGATTCGAGCGCGGTCTGTATATTTTCGGTCATGAGATCGATTCAAAATCTTCAAACATTTCAAAATCTCGATGCTCCGAAAACATTTTTGTAACTTTTCTTAAGTAATTATGGCTATACGAGTATATTGTAAAGTAATTGTTTTGACAGATTCGATTTTTCAGAGCTCCGTAACATACTAACATAATTGTCGAAAGACGCGAAGGTATAATCGGCTAGGGTTATGGTTGATACTCACTTTCACAAATTATTTCTATTTTAAGTGAAATTTATTTCTCACAACAAGCTGATTTTATAATTCTGAAAACAACTTTCGCAGAAAACACAAAACAATTTTTAGAAATCAAACCTGACAATCGCTTAGAGCCGACATTATATTTTTAACATGACGTTTGGCTCATTTTAAATTTAGCGCCGGATTTAACTTTAAAGTCGACTTTAAAATGACTATGAATAGCAAAAATGCGGTTTTAAGTTATGTAGGTGAATAAATTCCCTTAGTGTCGGCTTTATCTGGCTTTGAATTTGCGCCATTATTTGCATCTCTATCAGGTACGCTCATGCAGTATTTCCAAATATTGGTTTCATCCCTTGAGTGTGTAGGCACATGGCACATGTCGCTCTTCAGGCAGCAAAATATATGAAAGGAACATTACTCGAGTCTGAAAGATAACCATATGCAACCAGATAAAGGAATGCTTCAGGTGGTATATGTCCACTTATCAATGAATTTAAAAAATACCCACGGTTAGGATAAACTAAACCCGATATGAATTCATTCTCAATAACATTACTCGACCGCGCAAAATGATTCCTCGCAAGGTCTAGAATGACATTGTCAATTCTAGACACACCGGAAGCATCCAAAAGTCTTTTGTTGGAGACGTAATGCCGAAAGTCGGAATGAGCGCTTCTGTACATTCACGTGCAAGCTCGACGGCATTTTTCTATATTCTATATTTTTCCATATAAGGTGGGCTTATATTCCACCACACTGGACTTGCATAAGTCAAAATTGGACGCACAAAAGCTTGGTAGCAATTGACCTTCAAATCTGATCTCAAATAGTTGGAATAAAAAGGGTCTTCAGCGACATAAATTCTGCCCTTGCTCTTTTTGATCGGGTATTTACATGTTCATTATAATACAGGACTTTATCTAAGTAAACTCCTAAATGCCTCACAACAGTTTTTGATTCGATTCGAAGACCATTTGAAGATGTTATAACCAAATTTCTCCAATTGCAACACAAGTCTGAATTGCCCTGTCCAGTTGGGGTGCGGAACAGTATAGTTTCGCTTTTAGAATTGTTTATTTTTAGTTTCCAAGCCTCATAGAATTTTTCCGAGGATATCAAACTTCAATTGAAGTTCGTTTTTAATTTCGCATATTTTTGAACCATAAGCATACAGAATGAAGTCGTCGGCGAATGCTATTGAGACATCCAAGTCCCTCAGCATTTTCGAAACGTAAATATTAAAGAGTATTGGTGCCGATACTGTGCCTTGTAGCAGACCAATAATAATCAAACATTTTTTCAGTCTTGTGCTTTCTTTCTGTTACAACGAATTTCTTCTCGCGTATCATCGATACGATGATCACTGTAAGATGATGGGGCAACTCATATCTGATAAGTTTGTAAATAAGCCCGTCAATCCAAACCGTGTCAAAGCCTTTCTCGATATCCACTAGACAGGCACCTGTACTTTTTTTGCCATTAATATTCCAGTTTATGTCAGATACTAGTTTTGTATATCTAGATCTCCATCCTTAGATATAGCAGAAATAGTTAAGCGTCTCGTTCTTTAATGATTGCACACGATACGCAGCAAGCCTTTCCACTTTGGTGCTAACTTTACCGTGGCTTAGGTTAACTTTAATCGTGGTGTAAGTCTGGTGCAGGATCTAATTTTTTTTGGGCCGGGTGTTAATGTCTATCCGCTTTATTGATTCGTTCTTTGAAACTTGTTTTGCACACCCAATTTTCCGAAAATTCATCCAAAGGATTTTTCTAAACCGCCCGGGATGATCATTGTTTTCCATGAAGTCAGTTTGGTCCTTCCTGCAAGGTCTCATTACGCCCTTTAATGAAGCAGGAGCTGGCAAAAGTTGTTCTATGTTTCATTTCGATTTTAGGTAGATGAATTCATTAATTGTCTCGAAGTTAGATTAGTCGAGTTTTGAAGTTTTGTTATATGCTAAATGATGTAGTTCCTTTTTTGTTGAATTTTGTTTCCGCCCTGGAAAAGCGAGTGCCATGACAAATTAAACTATGTACTCGAAAAGCTTGCAGCATGAGTAAAAAAAAATACAACGGCTTGAGGCTTCAGGTTATCAAGGCTATGAGTCGACGCAGCCACTTGGCGCTCTCCAGATGGTCGTACAGCCAACGCATAAAACAATCTGAATGTGAAGTAGAAGAAACTGAAAGAGAAGCTCTATTTTCCAAAGAAGTGCGAACCGCGCAGAAAAAGGTTTTCAACATTGGAGCTCTGTAACAATTCGCGCATCGAAAGCCTACAGAGAGGAGTCACCATCCACAAAGTCGAACAGTATCACGTATGTCCTGAGATATGTTGTACGCCAGTAAGTGTCTAAGGACAGGGTTGGCATAAGATAAGATCAAAGGCTAGAGCGACTAGGTTAGGTCAGGTAGGTTTGTTTTTATAATTTCCCGCTCGTTCCTTCGTTTTGGCGGGCGGGGCAATTTTCGGAAAAATTGAAAAATCTAAGAAACCTTTTGGCACATGGTTTTTGAGGTTTAATTAAAAGTTTATTGGAGCTGTGAATGTTGGGGAAAAATTGCACTTAAAAATGCAAAATTTTGTAAAAATAAAATATGAAGAAATATAATACTTTTTTTTAATATTTCGATTTTGAAATTTTATTTCTCAAAAATTATTTGCTTAAGCAACGCGGGTCGTACACTTAATTAAAAAAGGAAAATTTTGCTCTAGAAAAAGCTGCATAACATTATTGTATGTGCTTTCTTCGATTTTTTATCTTTTTTTTAACGCTATCAGTACTGCTTATGAAACAAGCTTTGTAAGTGGCAGTGTTACTCATAGAGTAATACCCATCATGTCACATTCATCATTTAGCGTGGTGTCAGTTGTTAGTAAACAGGGATAGCCTAACATCATTCACAAATGCACATAAAAAAGAAATGCAAAAATATAATTGACTAGTAACTTCAAATGACAAAAATACAGCAAAATTGACGATAAGAAAACGACGGTCCTTATAAGGTGGAAGGCGAAGAGTATCAGTCCATGATAAATGCCGAAGTGCGAAATGAACACGGACTCGATACGGTCAATATGTGTTAAGTAATACGGTGAACACACATTGGAAGCGTATTCAAGCTGTGGCCTGACAAATGTTGTGTACAGGGTACTTGTTATTAATGGACATTTAAATTCTTTACTCCAGCGTTTTATGAAGCCGAGGAGGGAATAACATTTGTGGACAATTTGCTCAATATGAAGTCAAGAGCGAATTGTACACCTAAGTCCCTTGTCAGGTGAACTTTGACCAGCGCCGAACTATTAAAGATGTACGTATAGGTCAGAGGATTAAGTTTTATAGAGAAGGACATGTTAAATCATTTAGAAATGTTTAATGAAAGGCTATCCTGCAAAGCCCAGCAGTCTGAAAGATTGTTAATTCCGTTAAATATTTTTATGTCGTCGGCATAAATTAGAACTCTAGAGTTCTTGATCACACTTGCAACATCGTTAATAGATGAATAACAGAGGACCTAGGTGGCTACCCTGAGGCACACCTGAGGTAGCGTAAATTGATTTAGAGGTTGATCCCCTAAACAAGACTTGATAGGCTCGTCCGTCAAGATACGAATCCATTCCATAAAGGATGCAGGGAAACCAGGGGCTTTCATTTTTAAAGCTATAAGCTTATGGGAAAGCTTATCAAATGACTTACTGAAGTCAGTGTAAATGCAGTCGACTTGACCCCCTTCTTCTAATGCTTTATTAGTAAAAGAAGTAAACTCCAGCAAGTTAGTCACAGTGGATTTTTTTTTTACAAAACCATGCAGTTTGTCAGTGAGGAACGGCTAGCAGATAAAGTAAAAACTGTCAAAAATTATAGCCTCACTTTTGTCTACATTAAGCAAATTTTTTTTTTTTTGAAAATTGCCTCTTCCTTCTGAACAGTGTGAGATAGACCCCCTCCCATAAAATGTTTTTCTTGTCTTGATCTTACTAAATCGCTCTAGTCCTTTGTCGCATCACCCTGTAGAATGTATATATTTGTGTTATTATTTTAAAAATTCGATAGACTTGAGATCCTCCGTTGAACCCGCGACCTCCAGCACCTCTTTTTAATTGCCTAGCCTCGCGTTCCCACTACAATTAATAAGAAAATTATCTGAAGTGAACAAACGCTTCAAATATTCGTAAATATAATTCTCTTATGGAATAAATACAAATGTGTATATAAATCGAGCGCGATGTCTCGTTGAAAAATTCTTTAATGGAACTGCGTTTAAATGTAAAAGCCGTGTGATTTATATAAATGAAAAAAACTTCTTTGTCATTCGATTACAAACCAGGGTAGTTAAAAATGCCAAACACAATTTAATTAAATTTAACAAACATGTACCTTGACAAATATATAAGTACAATAAGTGTAACCTTACAAATGTAAATTTAAAAATCCCTTTAATTATTCCATAACCATTATAATGATCAACCCAATTCTCAAGTGTTTATTTATGTCCTTATGGAACGGAATTTTATCTGCCATCTTTTCCGACACCACATCTCGTGTAAAAAAAAAACCCTGTTTTGTAAGCTGGTATGTCAATAGTCTTTTGTGTTTTATTTGGGTTCCACACGTTAACCTACCGAGTTCCACATCCTACCGCTTTGATGCATCTACGAGCGACTTTTTGTGTTGAGGCTACGAATGAGCAAACTTTTCGTGCAACACCATTTAGCATCCGCACTTATCGTTCGCTTTATGTTCACTCCGTGAAATTAACTTCTGGTTTCCATTTAGCGTACACGTTTACCTTCTAATTGTGACTTTGGGAACACTGCATAATATATAGCGTCGCGCAACGTACCCACAAGGAACGAAAATTCTTTGGGACTTCGTTTATAAGAGGACGGACGAGTCAAAGTATTTTAACGCGTTTTCCTGTGGGGAATATTTGCATACGCTATTTACGTAATCCTATTTCTGTTTAAAACAAAAATGAGAAATTTAAAGGCTGTGCAAAATTAATTTTCCTACAAAATTCAATTACATGAAATAGCATTTGGAAAAAAGAAAATAAAATCCAATCTTTAAAATCAGTTCAAAACGAATATCAACTTTTTTTTGTTGTTTGATGCTGTTTAGCTAGCCTTTAAGACTGTTGGACTTGAGATTCCGTGTTGAAATCCGATCGATAGATAATCCTCCGAGAGCAGATTTGTCATGAGAAATGTTCTTGGCCGAATTACGCTTGGAACACATCCTTCAATTTCGGATTGATTTTTCCACTCTCAAGGGATAATGACTACCCTAAGACGCATTTGGCGAGAAGAAAGATAAGGAGAAGAATCATAATTTTTTTTTTTTTAGACTTAGATTGAATTTTTATTTCGGTTGCTCTATGATGGGAGTCCGAATAGAGACAGAGAATTGGATTATTTTTATTCACTTGCATTCATATAGTTCGCAGTAATTTATTCGTCATTTTATGATCTGCAAATGCTCAAGAGCTTCTCTAAAGTTGGAATCTGTGACTTATCAGTTGATAAAATTTTGCGGAAGGCGCATAACCAGTTGGAAAACGCAGCCGTCAATGTTAGCATTTACCGTCATGCCAGAAATATGTCCACCGAATGACCCCACGCTATATAAGAATCGGTTTTGCGAGTGACGCACATCAATTGTCGGCGAGTTAATCATTTCAAATCCGTTTTTTAATAACGTTTTTTTAAGTGAAACGAAAAAAAGATCTGCAAAACTTTTCCGAGTTGGTCGCCTGGCCAAATCGTCACTAAAGGCAACAATAGTGCTGATGTGCTTCCATGACCAGGACCAGGACCAGTTCTTTGATACCGGGAGATAATGCTGTGACGAGCAGCCCAAAACATTCTTTGATAGAAAAGATATTCGATCGAATATCTCAATCGTCCACGAGTTTCGAGGAGTGAAGGCAGCAGTGTACCACAGTTTTCTCAGGCAGCCATGCATATATGCGACCAAAAAAAATATTCATGTGGTCATGACACGTTAACTTGCGGTTAATTACAAACCCAAAACTGGCTACCTTACCAACAAACAAAAGTTTAGTGTTGTGTTAAGGAAATATCACGGCATAACGTGCGATTATGCAGAGTTTATGGGTACCCCTTTTTCTACTGCCCACTGATAAAAAGCCGAAAAGTCTACATTTTAATCAACGTCAAGTTCATTTATACTGTCAAGAGACCGGGACCAAGAAAACTGAACTTCATCGGTATAGAGATGTAACACGACTTGTTTACAGACAGACGGCAGGTTATTGAGGAACATACAAATCAGTATAGGACTGAGAATATATCTTTGAGGAACTACGCCACGATGTTTTCAACCACAATTTTCTAAAACCGAATATGAAGAAAGCTACGTAAGTGAGTAAGTGGTTTTCTGATGAATGGCAAAATCATTTTGAGAAATCTAACAGGAATCCCATCTTCTGCAACTGCATTTGATTTCATGGAATTGAAAGCTTCAAGAACGTCTAAGAATGATACTGTATTAAATTCTACTTCGACACTTTTAACTAGAAAATTATTATTATTATTATAATTATTATAATTATTTTTCACCTTTGAGCATGTTAACCACTCACGACAATTTTCCAATTTCCACGTCCAATAAGGGATTTATTTTTTGGGAATATTTTCGATTACTAGTCTGATACAAACTACGTAAGAGAAATCCATTCTACCTACTTTAGAGGTATTACCACACGATTAACTTTTTTACTGAAAAAAAACAAAAAAATTGGCAAAGAGAAAAAGTTCATCCTAAATTTACTTTTTCGGAAGAAGTCACAAAGTCATACGGAGACAATTCTGAACAAAATTATTCGAATGAGAGGACTAGAATGCTCCGTGAACGCAACGTAATTATTATACGTGTTTAGCGTCAGGCCGACTGTGGTAATTTTGTTTGAAGAGGGTTGACGTTGGTGCCTCAAAATGACTGCATGTGTGGGACCACCCGAAGGGTGCATTTATATTTTTACTATATTAAGCGTTTAGGAGATGCTCGTGTGCATTGACTTCAAATTTTTTTTTCTATTTTAATTTACTCTCAGAACCGCAAAATGGTTGACCCTATTTAAGATCGTTGGTAGACAAAAGTTGCAAAAACTTTTTATTTTTGTTTGCAAAAAGGTGAATGACATTAAAGGACTTCCAAACCAAACTGTGCGATACTTTACAAAAGACATGAAAAGTCTAAGGCCACAAATATACCACAAAAAGAAAGGCTGGTGACATGGAATTTCACAACTAGTGTGGGATACGGGCATCTAAACAAATATCCCTTCGAGGAAATTCGTAAATGGGATCCATTTTTGATACGATTTTATTTATATAAAAAGAATGCAAACGTCAATAAACTTTAAACTTAAACTTTAAACAAAAAACTTTTTAGAAACAAGCGTTTTCCGCTTACTGACGAATTAAAACATAGCCACAAGTAAGTATTCCGTGATGGCGTGTAAATATTCTGTATCTTCACTTTAGTCATATTTTCTGGGCCACCTTGTACTTTCCCATGGATTTCTCTAAAAGCCGCACGGAGCGAACGTGCAACCGCCTGCAGTAACTGCATTATAACGAACATTTTTTTTTTTTACAAATCCTGCCTGAACCGAAATGGCTTCGCAGCATCTATTTTGGAAGTAACTCTGTAATGTTTTATAACACTGTATAAACACACGCATTTTTGAATCATTAAAAACTTATATATGTATACTTCAATTTGTTTGTTCATGTTTACAAACAAATATTAATTATATGAACTATGATATTTTAGTGTAAAAATATAAAAATATTCTCTTTTCTTTCGGTCAACAAATTTTTGTGGCAAACTGTAACCAAAATGCTTTGAATAATTATTAAAAAAAATATGCCTGTATTCATAAACAAATAAATTATATTCACAGTAATCCAAGTCAAGTAAATCGCTAAATACCTACTTGGGCCTTAAGCTAGCAAAATATGGAAAAATGTTAAATTAATTTCATACATCTTTTAATCCAATCGGAAATAAATTTTAAAAGTTATTGGAGTTTTTTTTCGAGAAATTGTTTAACTGGTAAACTTAATGTCTGGCATTCCGGCAAGTGTGTTACAGTAAACGTTGGGTTTTCATCACAGAATTCACAATGTGAAGAAGGTTCCCTGCTGGTTAAATGTGTTAAGGATATATGTTAATTTTAAAAATTGGATTGAGATTAAGCAAATTAAGAATTTTCCATAATAAAAAAAGGCCAATGAGGAAAAGAAAACTCGAAGGACAAAAAAGAATTGCTAATAAAAATTAAATTTGTGATAAAGTTTGTAGAAAAGTTGTTACAGGGTTGGATATCAGGGGAAGGGTGGAACATGGCTGTGGATCTTTAATGGCTTAGACGCGCCATAATTTTGTTTTCATCTAATCTGTAATGGATAGATATGTGTAAAATAAAACAACGTGTTTTCCAATTTTGTTTCAACTTCTTTATTAGAAAATAAATATTATTTGTTCCTCTATGAGGACGTGGGTAAGAAAATTATGTTTTTTTAGCTTCGCTTGGCCATCTGATAACGTAGGTTTTTAAGATATAAAACGGTTGTTTTTTTCTATAGTATTTTCTTTTTTTGTTTTATTAGACAAAACATTTGTCCCAAACCAAGGTGACCAGCCTGCCATAACTTGTACCTACATCAACGTCCTAAGAAGCCCCAAATGTCTATTATACATGGTTAAGAATCCAGCTAGATATGAACGCAATTGAAGCATCTTGAGTTACAAATGAAGAAACACGAAGTCAAAACAAGAGAACATCTAAAACATATCCTTCAGGAAGAGTGATACATAATAAGCCAGAAAAAAATACTAAATCTGGTCGTCCAAAAAGAATGCTTTTTTAAAAGCAAGATACTTGACAAATGAAAAGTTAAGAGGCGTTTTGGTGTGCTTGGCGATTTTAAGCTACCAAAATGAAAGAATCAGAGAATCTGTATAAAATTTTGTGCATTTGACTGTTCTATTCGGGAATTTTCGAGTTTTCATTTAGCAAAAAGGGGTACAAGCTCATCACAGAAGGCCAAGAAGGTGTTAAGGAAGAGACTCACCCTGTTGTTGAAGCAGTGAAAAAAATATTATTTTCTTCCAATCACCGTCCGGTATTGTTTCTGAGGATGGCGATATATTGGTTGACTCATGCTATGCGAAATTTGTTCCGAAATCACACATGAGCATCGTTGTTTTGCCCAAAACATCACCGTTTGAGTATGTGAAAAAATAGATATTGATGAGTTAGTAAATATTTTTAGAAAAAATATCAAAAGACACCGAAATGCTGTCTTTATTTTAATACTCCATTTCGATGTGCGGCCCACATTTAAATCGGCTAAATGGAGAGCATTCCCTACGGTTTACGGGGACATCCTTTCTTTCTTTGTGAATTTTCTGGCAACTTTGGTAAGATTTTGGGCAATCAAAAAGGGATTTGTCTTCACTTTTCAGACGTTGTCCAGCTTCGGAGAATATTTCATCGTGGGCCTCATTTGTGTTACGGTAACGCTAACCCCGGCACAGATTTTCGATCTGCGTATATACTACTTAGTTAACGATTCACGCCGTTCAGAGCTTTGTAGTTGCATTTAGAGCTTAGATATTTGTAAACATTGGAATTACAACTGCTTCGGTGTCCGAGTTTGGCTTCGAGTAACAAGTAACAAGAGTAACAATCTACATTAATTACTTACTTGCTTACTTGAAGTGACATTATCTGGGCTAGGTTAGGTTAGGCTACTTTCCCAGAATTATACATGCAATACCAAGCTCAGAGTTCCGAGAATTTTTCCATCAATTTCCATGGACATTCGGTGTCTCTGCTTTTAATTGGACATACGATACGCTTGTAACAGCGACCCCAGCGTTGACAACCGATATTTCTGAGCAACGTGTTTCGTGCTTCGAAACTTAAAACAAACATATGTAAATATGTAAAATGTTATTGCATTCTTCTTAACATCCGTCTAGGAGGGAGAGACAGCCAAAGGAATAAATAAATGTAGGTACTGTATTCATTGGTTATTGTTACTCAACTCTAAGCCTGTATTATATATGTACATACATGTATTAATGTGATACCTACATACAAAAAAAAATACCCCTATATACATATGTGGTAGTACATAAAGGAAACGGTGAAGAGAAAAACTGCCAAACAACCCCGCGGTGAACATAAGAATACTGAGCAACACAGAAAAAAAAAACTCATACCCCACATAATGAGCATGGGATGCTTATCTCCATCGAAACCAGTAAAATAAAGAAACGGAACGAAAAACCTAGTGAAAAGTATGAACGAAAAACCAACAAAAAGCTCTCATCAAAGGAGAACACGATAAAACAAAAACAAAAAAAATATTCATATAAGCTTCTGCGAATTTGTAGATATCTATCTCCATTTACATTCTACAGCATCTACCGCACAGCAGAGCAGAGCACAAAACGGAAATTGGAGAAGGGATCAAACACAAAAGCTGCCCAGGAAATCCACATTCAATTATTCATACCTCATACCTATTTCGTTCAAGACCAAGGTGTGCACACATCCCCACACTGTGTGTTAGTGGCTTATCTACTTTATGATAATTTGTGGAATTTCTTCGTCGTTAATTTACATAACACACTACTGACGAAAGCGAACCAAGAACCAAAGAAAAGAACAATAGAATTTTTCATCTATTTACACAATCTTTTTCGTTCTCACTCTGATACCAACGACTACCCTCGGGGCCATTAAATATTTACCTCATGCCTTTCCGCCGGGCAATTAAAACGAAATCCAAAACCAAACTATAACCAAACAGAGAGACACAAAAAGAATATCGATAGCAAAAGGAAAAGAAAAATAAACCTCCGGGGGTACATAAGTGGCACTAATTCATTGGCAGCAGCACAAATATAGAAAAAGGAACTAAAAAAAAAGAAGCAAAAAACAACGAAAAAAAAAACCCTCTCCCTTGCACAATGACTGCTGGTTTAATCTGTGCTGTTCCATTTTTCATTCCATTTCGTTCTTGTATAAAGACTCACACATCCTCAATTCGAGTATGTACAGATATTTTCTTGTTTTTCTTTATTGTGTATCTGCTTTTGCCTTTCCGGCAATAGTTTCATGACGTTTTGAGGATTTAGTCCAACTTTGCCGTTACAAGAGATAGCACGCGTCTAAAGAAAAGGAGGATTTCTGTTTTGAGTTTTTGTTTCCATATACCTTCTTCTTTTTGTACAATAAAATACCGGAATAAGTTGAAAAGAAAAACCACTCTTAATTACTACTTGGTTTCATTTTTCGCCACAAAAATATTCATATTTTTTTGATAATTTTCCAAAATAATATAACCCATTGAACATAACCTCACTTGAAGAAGTTAAAAGATCCGTTCCAAAGGGAGATAGAAAATCCCGAAGTGTTTTCAAGTTAGAGTGAGATACAAATAGATTGCAGCAGCATACTTGGATTGGGTGTGTTCGTGTTGTTTGATTATTCTTTTATTTCGTTCAGCACTTTTATTTTTTGTGCGAGCGGGAGAGAGTGTGCCCCCTTGTTGGATGGGATTGAGTACAGTGAGTGGAAAAGATCAATGAACGATTATGAAAGAAACGGTAGTGTGAGAAAGAGAAGACAAACAGTTCGCAGATGGTAAATAGAGTTTTACCACGGCTGTCTTATTTACTTTGCGCTCTGCCTCTGATAGTTGGTTAGAGCGAGGTGGTCTTTTCGTCCCAAAGACCATCGACTTGAGTCAAGCATTCTACGACAAACTGTCGTACCGTAAGGACGTGTTCGCGGATAGTGGCTAGTCTTTTGGTTTGGACCTTCGCTTGCCGGATAACAAAATAAATAAAGTACATACAAAAGGAAGCCATACATGCATACATACATAAATATAATCAATTCAATTGTGTTTGTGCGCGACATTGAAGAGTTGAAAAATATATAAACAACAAAAAAAATCATTTCTTATATTTTGTTTCGTCTTCGCGTTGTCATTCGCTGGATGTATTGCCGTCGCGTCGTCGTTAAGGCCAACGCGCAGTAAAATTATAAGAAGAAAAAAAAGAAGAAATAAATAAATGTGATAGTGAGAATTATATCAAAATATATGAGAAAAAAAATATTCAATTAGTGAAAGCAAAATTCGAGTGAAAGAAAATAAAAATAAAAAAGCAAAAATCAGATAACACATCGAAAAAGAGTGATTTTTTTGTTTTACGGTTCCGTGCACATTTGTGAGGAATTAATTCTTTACTTAATTTTTAAGTAGCTGCTCGAGCCAATGTGGATTATTAGGTACCCCATCGAGAATATCTGTCAAATGGATCAACTGCAAGGATAATTCAGTGGATTAAATGATTTACCAAGCAGAGCAAAGGTATTTCTTCAAAAATAATTTTTTTTTTTAATTCTCTTTTGTTTTTCTGATTCTCCCTTCAAAAAAAAAAAGAACTGAATTTCATTCGTCTTTCCTTTTGTGTTTTATTTTTGAAATCCCTTTCTATTTTCCTTTCACTGTGGAGCGGTTATTATAATTTTTTTTCGTCGTTTTTCTGTGCCCTGTTACGGCGCGTACAGATGTTTGTTGTCACACACGTATAAATTGTTGTTGTATTTTTTTTTTTTTTTTGTGAATCGGTTTGGTGGCTTCTTTTTAATTTCTATACATATTTTTTTGTAGGTCCCGCCGTTACCTTTTTCTCTTGTTAGCACATTTTTTTTGTATGCTTTGGTTTGGGATGTGTGTGTTTTTTTTTAACTTAACCGCGTGCTATGCATTTTGGGAAAACGGAGCCGCAAAAAACTTTGAAGATAGTTTGAGCCTTTAGAGGTTTTGTTATGACAGTTGGGATCGGGGATTTCAAAATATATTTCGTATCATTTATTGAAATTTTAAATAATGTTTGTTTAAAGAAAACGTAATGAAAAACATTATGATTCCCAATTTGGTAGAAATATAACTTTTTTTTCGCTAAACCTAAGTTGCTTCCTGTATTTTTCAAAAGCACGCTTAAATAATTCCATAGTGTAAGAGAAAAAAACCTTTCAGTAATGGTGTTCCCCATTCTTCCAATACAAAACACCATGGTCCAAATAATACAAATTCTTGTTTTAAATATTAAGGAGTGAGGTTTCATGCATGTACATATGTTTGTTTTACTGCAAAATTGAAGATAAAGTTTTTCACTCTTCTCAACTTCTTAATCCTGTTTACAATTAAATAAAGCCTCACTAAGCTTTGTATTATGCTACATACATACATATGTACTTTCAAATACTATAAATTTTATGTAAATTAAGAGTCTTTGTATGCACAGAAAACAACAACAAAAAAAAAACACCTAAAAGCCCTGAAAAAGTTACTCTGAACCCCTAGCTTTTATGTACAATAACGCCAACGAAAAGACACATTCCTTCCAACCTACATGCATGCATATACTGAATTCACATTTAATTCAATGTAAACAGGCTTTGGACACGTTTTATTTCACCCTTTCAAAATTGAAATTCTAGTGTCCCATTTGAGAATAGTATTTCTGCGGTACGTTACGAGTTTTTTGCAATTCAACCCTTAGAGAAGTTTGTAACTTTGCTTTCCCCCTAAATGCGTAAAGTCGTCGTATGGCGCAATTTATCATCGTTCATAATTAAAGGAATCTTCATCAGAATTTGTATTCTGATATAAAGTGTAGGGTTGGGATAGATTTTGATAAAAGTAGTAGAAAGTATTAATTTACTGAGAAGGGCTCGTTCATTTAATATAACTTACAATATAATATATAAAAATGAGTCAGTGAGGCGAAATTGACATTTAAAACCAGACAAAGGCGATTGTAGATGAAGTTATCCGATTCGAAGAATAAGCTCTTGTCCACGGGAACGGACCACTCTTGATTCGCATCAGTTTGAGTGATGATTCACTTTTCATACTTTCAACTCAAATTCTTAACGCAATCGAAAATGGTCACCGTTGTTCAAAGAGCAATATGCGCTCAAAATGAATGATAAGCCTACCAAACCCAAACTGCTTCGAACTCATTTTTCATGTTTCAAACAAGTGCGTCCACCAAACGAACGAGCTGTCAAAATAAGAAAACAAGCCTGTTTTTCTTCCTTGAATAACACAAAGTTACATTACTTACTTGTTTATTTGAAAGCCTATATATCCACATATGTCTGTATCTAATTACAAGGTACACATTTGCTTGCATTCATACATACTTATTCCCTCATGTTCCATGTGCTAACCAACTCGCAAGAAAATGAAAAACTAACAACTTTATGATTAATTATTTATTGACGAACCGAATGACAATTCAGTTCCCAATTCACCCACTTCAAAATTCTGCATTGTCACTGCCATGGTAACTAGTGTTTGTGGTGGTGGCTAATTTACCCCTTATCAAGGATACAATTATCTACCACATAGAATTTGTCCTTAACAATTGAGTGGTATCCATTTGCTTATTAGCTTGGCGTGTGGGTGTCATCAATATTCTGAGAGCTGAAGGCTGGCAGGGTGTTCTGAGAACTATTTACAACTTTAATCATGATTGACATAACTTGGAAATTAGTTCTTTTTAGAGATTTTCGTATAAAAGCTGTGTCCTTACAATAAAATAATAATAAATAAATACAAGACTTGACGCTTGATGTCAGATTATCGTCTATCAATAAAATGAATTGTTTTCAGTACAATTTGTGAAAATTGCAATGGCAACTCTGAACTATACAGTCTTTCACTTTAAGTTGTTATTGTATTATGAGAGTTATTTACTCATACTTGTCGATGAAGGCGAGCCAGGTCCTCTTTAAAGTTATGTATTTTAAATGTTTAATGTGAACTCTAACAATTATTTGAAGAACTCTAGAAAAAAAGTATCAAGTTTGTGTCCTTTCATGGAAATTTCATTGCATTATCATTGAACTCTAACCCAATAATTTAGCGGGCAATGCCTATAATCATTTCCAAAATTAATTTGCATGTTTTACAAAGAAGAAAAACATCTGTCATTACTTTTGGAAAGAAAAACCGTTTTCGTCTTTCATCGAATTGGCAGAGCAACACTATTACACTTTCGGCGAAGTATTAAAAACAAAACAGGATGCGGTTTAATACCGGACTTCCTTACCGGCAAAGTAAAAATTATAGGAACTTACCCGCATGCTTGGTTTGCACTTAAAGCAGACTATTATGTTGAGTTAAGCTTGGCATCATATAGTGGACTGATTACAAATCCTGACCTACGACAATCACATTCATTTATTTTATGTTTTCGTGCCAGAATCTTAAAAAAGTTATTGAATTTCTTCGATTCCTTGAAAAGTTTCTTAGGACCTGCCTTTGTTGCATGGAACATAACCTAAGATTTTAATTTTAAATTTTTACATAACTTACTTCTTTATCAGATTGGATTCTTGGAAGAATTGAACCTTAGCTGATTAACCATCGGTCCTTGTCATGCTGCTTCTAGTAAGTAAGACCAAGCTTCCTGGCACCTGTGGCCAACAAGACCAATTTTGGTACGCTCAACACGTTTACGAGGGTTTCTTATACCCGAAGTACTCTGGAGGGTTGCCTGCTAGCGGTAAAAAGAAGTTTGATGAAATTGATAAGCACAGTACAGGAAGTATGTGTGCAGATTTCTGAAAATATTAAAAACAGATATAGTAAAAGAAAGTTTAAAAAAAAGAAAAAAATGTGGTTAAAACAAAATGCGAAATCAAACCTCAAAACTCAGCAGATACTCTTTTTTAATTCATATTTGTTTTCTTGTAAATCACGCTCCAAATCTCCGAGCGTGAGATAATTTTATTAGCAACTCCCTCCAATAAATGCCAAAGAGAGAGCCCAACACCGCATTCATTACCCTCGTATCGATGTGAAACATAAACATTATTTTAAGGTTCCTTCTGCACCCAAAAATATCAAACACACTCGAAATGGAAAACGAAAATAAAATCCAAGGTTCAATTGAGGGATGGTGCAAGTAGTGCCAGGTAAAAAAAAACACGGAAAATCTTTTCTGGTCCTTTAAGGGACACCTTAAACTAATTATATGCTGGCGTGTGTTATTTCTACAATTCTCACCGCCACCTTGGATGGAACACCGATAGACTTCGAGCTAAATGTGCGTGCATTGCATTTTATTATTGGCAAAAACTGTCAGATGCCTGGCAGTACGTGTTGTTCATCCATTTGGCCCTCCTTCCAAGGTTATATGAATACCATCTATCCACTAACCCCAGTTGATGTGTCAACGATTGTGTAAGGGTCGTTTGGTTGCCGCGCGAAGACAACTGACACACTACTTCCTCCATGCTGCATGCTATTTCCAATTTCCTTTTGAATCCTTACTTTCATTTTTCGCTTTTACATACATTTATAGAATTTTTTGTTCGTTTGTTCTTTTGTTTGTCGGTTGTTGGGATGTAAGAAGGATTTGTTACGGTTGGTTGCATCGTTTTACTTACCCTCTTCCCATGGCTCGTGATCCTATTGTTACGTTTCGTACCTATATACAATATTCCGGGAACATTATTAATTTCCTCTTTTGTGTTTTTTTTTCTCTCATTTAAGGTTGCATGAAGCGAAAATGTCGCCAATGCCATTGCCAGGAGCTACGTCAATAATGGCGCCAACGGAAACCCCATCGCATTCCATGCCTACAACAACAGTAGCGGAATCTGTCACTTACAATCAACTAAAAACCACCGAGTTGGATACCACAAACATAATGACAGAAGCCAAAACCGAACCGGTTGACAGTAGTAGTAGAAACAATATCACTCACGATGACTTTTTGACAATCAAAGACAATAAGCAGTCTTCCGCTGAATGGCCGCCACCACCGCCATGTTCATCATCTTCATCCGAATCATCATCATCATCATCATCATCGTCGTCGTCGTCGTGCTCCTCCACATCGTCTTCCGCATCGTCGTCATCATCTTCGTCATCGTTGTCGTCATCATCGTCAACATCCTCATCATTATCCTCGCCATCCTCTGTATCTTCATCAGCAACAACAGCCAAATTTGATAGTAGTAACATTGAAATTAAAACCGAATGTGATGAAGCTGTTGCTGAGCAAGAAACTGCTGCTGTCATTGACAGTTCAACTGCCGTAGACTCAAAATCATTGACAAACAATTCACCATCAGTTGCTGAGAGTAGTCACAACAGCTGCAGTAGTAGTATTAGTAACACACCCGTTGACGCTTCTACATCATCAGAAACATCTCCAAAAGAGACAGAGTCTGAGGATGGTGACAGTTTCGGAAAACCCCGACGGGTATTACTTACTTCTGTCAACGCACATATCATATGCAATTTATGCTTTGGATATTTGATCGATGCGACAACCATTGTCGAGTGTTTGCATTCATGTAAGTACTCTTAAAAAAAAAACACACACACACATTAATTATCTTTGACAACTCTTGTGTCAAAATTCGTTTCACATTTCAGTTATGCATAATATTTTCATAAATAGATTGTATTAAATTTTTATGTTTTTGGTTGGTCACCACTCTCTTTCTTCTTTCTATCTGACATTTTATACAAACGTCATAAAATTAACGACACATTTATTCTGTGCACCACACAACGCAACTTTTTGGTTCTTCTGTCATCGTAAAATTTACGACCGTACAACTAAATACAGCTTAATAGGATTAAGGGTTCAAACGCAATAAAACTTAATACATGCTGATGAGATTTTAACACAAATTACACAGAAAACTTGAATAAAATGTTAAAAATAAGCGACAAGAGAATTGTGTAACATTAAAACATTTTACACAAAAATTAGTGCTCTCTGTGAATAAAACGACTATAAAATAACTTTGATTTAGACAATTAGAGTTCTCGGCAAATCATAGTGGTTTTTCAGTTTTTTGAATTATAAATAGTAAAGTTGCATAAGTACCTTGATGGCATTTGTGTTGGCTGTAGTTGTTCGATATATTCAGGAATGATAATGTATTCAGGCAACTGACATCTTCATTTATAGATTAACAGCATGACACCATGAAATTGAAATCATATAAAAAAAACAAACAAACATCCAACTGTCATCATTTGACGGAGTATGACATTTTTGATTGACATTTTGGATGGAAGCTGTCTTAATATGTTTTTTATTATTTTCCACGTGTAGAGTGTAAGAAACAAGTAAAGTTCAAGGCATTATCCTACGCACAGACTCTGTCGCAAGTCATTTTTAGATAAGCTTGCAGCAGCACTCTTGTACTTAAGAGTAAATTGACTTTGACGTACCTACCTTAAAATAAGTCGTACCGCTCATCGCAAGTGTGAAACGCTCGCGCTGGCTTATTTGCTGTGTGTTTTCATTATAAGGGTATTCGTAACACCTTAAATTTTTATAATGTATATGTTTTTCAATTTTCAATTTGAAAGCAAGTTAAAGCTTCAATTTAGTCATAAATGGGCTTTTGGCAGCGATCTTTTGTTTTTGAGTGGATCGAGCCAGACGTCTGCCATCGGATAGCCTTGGAATCACAGCTAAAACTTTCAGGACATGTTGATTCTATGAACGGCTTTGAAGGTTTGCTGATATGAGGGTACGTTGAATACGGAGATTTGGTGACTACTCCCTCTATAAAGGCAGCAACACAGTATGTTTTTTTTCGGTCCGAAAAAAAAATTGATTTTAAAACAAATTTAGGCCTCAAACCTAAATCTCTTATTTTACGCGTACAAAAGCATTGTACAAAGGATGATTATAATCACTTGTCCACTAATTCAATTGTAAATATTTACAAAAAATGGGTGAGCATATCCTGCTTGTCAGATGAAAATTTGTAATTCAAAGCATGTACCTCGTTTTTTTTGTTTTCTCTATCCATGAGTAAAGCGTCTAAGTGAATTATACTTGCGAAACTTGGACATGTGCAACCACAAGTAAAAATTCCCTTGACGCATTCAAAGTAAACACCGAAAAAAAAACATACATTTCGACTAGACAAAGTTAATTATAAAAAAAAGGAATCTGCAAATATATGTAGATGTGGCACTGCCCCCGGGGGACCAAAGGAATCAGCAAAATTGCGTTGCGTTTGAAGCAAAACAGATAACCTGAACTATGTAAAAATATACAAGCAACCAAAAGCAGTGCACCTTTAGTCTCCCGACATGAAATCAAATTTCATTTAACGACTCCTTCTCAAGAGATGACCAAACTTTGACTTTTTGCACATGAGTTTTGCAACTTTTTTTTTCAGCTTATTTACATAGTTTTGACAACTTAACAGCTTTTAGCCCTTCGTCGAAAACTAACGGAAAAAAAACAAGATTTTGTAACAAAAAGAAGAAAAAAACTTTGTGGAGAAACCACTTGACTTTTTGAGATCAACTTTGTTCATATTTTTCAACACAATGCCCTCGTCATATTTGCATATCTCTTCAAAAGTTCCATTTGAATATCTACACAGAAACTAAATTTAAATACGAACCGCATATCGGGGAGGGCGAATGAAGCTTGAATAAAAAAAACAGAAAACTTTGTAGTTAAAGTTTCCTCTCATAAGCTGAACCCAACAGAGGAGTAGGCACAGAAAGTGTAATGGAGAAAGAGGTTGGTTTATAGGTCCTGAAAACCCTCACATGGCCTTTGATTTATGATCCTCTGCTAGCAGTGGAATCCCGGCATCCCCCAAAAACACCAGGTATTGTCGCTCCTCCTCAAGCTTCATACAAACCTTAGTTTGAATGAGTACCTACATACATACATATGTATATCTAAATTGAATCCCTGGAATACGAAATTCATTGCCAATTCTATTGGCTTCGTTGCACTTGAATCGAAAATTTCAAATTGCAGTCCTCCTTAATAATGAGGTACACACAAAACAACACACACACAAACGTATAGACGTTAATAAAAGAAGGCTCGATTGCTCGAGGTTTATTGTGTTTTGGTGTACTCTGGTGTCCATTGTCCTGATCCGGACGTTTGTCAGACGGTAAAAAGTCTTAAGGTAAACTTATTCGCTCAGTGCAGTGGAGTGGGAAAACTTTTTACTTTTCTTTCTCGTTATTTATTTTTCAATCATTGCAGGCCTCCCATAGCCGCCTGCCTATACAAAAAATAAAATCACAACGAAAGCCGAAGAGAAGTAAGAAAAAAAAAAAAACAGCAAATTTAATGGATAACAAAATATCCTTGTCCTTGAAAATCATTCCATCACTAAATAAAAAACAGCACTTTCTCTTACATGAATGCTGTCGCAGGGTTGTAAATGTAATGTGCTCTCGACAGGACGAGCAACACAAAAAACGGCAAGTCCTATCGTAGCCAGTTTTATATCAGTTCAACAGCAATGGTATGGTACACAGGAAACATCCCTTTTTCAAACTATACAACACACACAGCAACACACAGGGGTGCTGGCTGGTTCGGGGATGGTGTTGGGTGTTGCCTGATGTTGGTAGCACTGGTTGGCATGGGGTTGTTGTTCTCTCCTTTCATGATTCACCCTCCAACTCTCACCTTTTATCCCGTCATTCTGTTGCTGGCATTGACATTAAAGCTGAACTGCTACGCCAAGGCTGCTAGCTGCTACACAGGGATGGCGGTGGCAACGGCATTCAATATTTTTTTTTTCATCGTTTCGTTTTTGCGGGGGATGAAACATTAAAGTGCTGTTTTAGCAGTCGCTTTGTTCGGTTTCGGCTTATCATCGTAATGTGGGTGGCGAGGGAGGCTTTTGGGAGAATAGAACTGAACAAAATATTCGCCCGTTTTGTTTATTAACGGCGGCGGGTATAACTTCATTTGGGCCACTGGAGTTCTGTTTCATGTTTATTATTTATACTAGATGAAGCTTCTGAAGTTTGCAGACGTATCTCTGTTATCTTCCGTGTTTATGATTTTATATTTATTTTTTTTTATCTGTCAACTCCCTTTGAGGGGAGACTCAAATCATAGAATAAGAAAAAAAATATATGTTTGTATGTCTGTATGTATATAAAATTCAACAAACGACAGCGACAACGCTAACGAAAAGAACTAAACAAAGGAAAAGGATTTGCGGAAGTTAAGGAAAAACGGTGCGGTTGTTTAGCTTTATCGCGGTTTTCCTTTAAATCCTTTGTGGCTTTCTGTTTTGGGGGCGAAAATGTTCCGCCCAGTTGTACAGTCGTACCGCCGTGTATATTGTTTTAATATTCCTTGCGTCGACCGTAAACCCACCGAAGAAGGTGGCGCTTATTTTGGTAAAATTAAATAAATCACGTGCCAACGTTGTTCCTTTAACTTAAATTTGGCAGCACTATTTTTTTTTCTCCCCTAAAATTGTGTGAATTTTTTCCCGCCTCGTTTTCTGGTGTACTTTATTTGCCCAGACAGGAGGCAATGCGTGTCTAGGTGGGGTGGTGTCTCAAACCATTCACATCGAAGCGCTCGAACATGACACTCGTTAAAGAGAAAGCGTCATCGAAAGTAAACTTTGTGGGGGGCACTGCATCGTCAATGACGACGTTAGACGCCAGTAAAGAACAGACTTATACAGACTGCAAAAAAAAGGTCCCATTCTTTGGTCCGTTTAACGATGCAAAGTGAAGCTGTAAAGTGCCAAAGCGTCTAAAACTTTCTACTAGTAGCAGTAGACACCCGTCTTCCTTCCTTCCGTTGATTTACATGTTTTTCTGCCAGGAAATGCTATTCGGTGTCAAAATTGCCATCGACAAAAAAACAAGCAAAGGCGAACGAAGTGAGGTTTGTTGTGGGTCTCTGTTGAATTGTCTGTTCCACACTGAAACTCCATTCCGAAGGCGATGACAAACTTCTTTCTCTCGGTCTTGTCTTCTTGTTTGCAACAGAAACTTTCCGTTTGCATATTTACACAAAAAGAGAATTCATGACGACAGTTGGTGGGCTGCACTGTGCCCTGTTATCGAAGGAAAAAGAAAACATGAAATCCAATTGAAACTTTGTTGTAACCAATCACTAGACCAATAGATCCTTTGCCAGTTCAATCTACAAACAGTCATCTCCTCTCTGTGTTTTGGCTACGTTGCATGCAACCGCAAAGGCTCTCATCCCTCACCTGCTATCTCTCGACCGACCGACCGACGGTGTCCAATTGAATTGACAATTTACATATGTACACCGAAAGTTAATGAAATTCAGGGAACGCACACTTCTAGTTATTGATGCATAGGGAGATGTGTCCAGTGGTCCAGCATCATCCCCTAAACAACAGTGACCAGTCGATAATGTCATCCAATTTTCAAATTCACCACACTCACCTCGGTGGCAGTGTGGTGGTCTTGCTGGACTGATGAATGACTACTAGAATGTACGAATTCCTGTGTGACGGTGGTATTTGAGGAGGCCAAAAACCACGTACGACAAAACATCAAACCCGCCACCATCGCACTCAGCGTCAACAACAACAATACACCCATGGACCTGGAACCACCAGGACAATTAATCACTCGACAAGTAATCGGCTTAAATGGAAATTAGCTCCACAGGCAGTCGGCTGTGCTAACTTCAAGCTAGACTGGCAACAGCGGCGGCTTCGTCCTCGGTAACGATACGTACAAGACGCGTCGGCACGATGGGCCTCTTTCAACTCAAACTCGACTCACTCTCGCCCAGCATAAGTTCAAGTTTGGGTGTCGTGTCATTGTTGTTGTTGTTGTTGTTGTTGTTAGCACTCGAAACCTGCTAAGGTGGTTCATGTGTGTGCGGAAAATAATAGTGATGCGAGGGTGGGTGTGATGTCTGCAAAAAGCTGGGCGCGGCATCTCGTTTATTTTCATTTTCGTTTTTGTTTAAATTAAAGCTCAAGCTTGGCTTAGGATTCATGATTGTGTTTGTGCCCCGAAACGCGTCCACTTACATTCGAATGTGAATGTCAAGCAAGTAATTGATACAAGGTTGCCATCAACAACAGGATGCTAGAAAATTATTCAACACTTTAGAGGCATTAACAGCTGTTAGAGTCGGACATGTTTGGGCAGTAAGAACTTTAATTTTGGGAATAAACCGCAGGCTAATTGAGTCTATTTGTTATTTTCTGACTCTTGCTCTGATCCTCGAAGGTTTTTTGGAACAGTTTTTCGTTTAATATAAACAAAATAAGGAAAATTAAGTCAAGAAGTTTTCAGTAATAAATGTTGGAAGAGTATGTACGTTATGTTGTGCTTTGACGGCCAATTCAAAAACGTATCGTGTTCTACAGATGTTTTTGAGATTAAAATTTATGTCAATAAGCCAACGAATTAATTCCTTCAGGCTTTGCTCAGGCTTATACATTAAGCAACAATTGAACTTCGCCATGTCCAAAGTCTCCCCTGATGACAAGCTCTTCTCTCTCTCGCCTTAAGATCAGAGGTATTCGTAAGTTCCGCGTTCTTAACTCGCCCATTTTGTAAGCAGTCTCTTCGGGGTGCTTGCAAACACTGTCACACTGAAGTTATTCTGGGGCGCACTGACAAAACCAACTGAGCTTGTTTGTTACTTTTTGAGAATAAAATTCCACGATGGTCACACTGTTATCGTAATGTTGCCATGTTCTTTTAATTTCGTACTTTTATTTGACAGTTATGAATATAGGTCAAAGTCGAGTGGTTCTTATGCAATCGAATTATAATCCTGCGAATGTCTTTTTCTCGAGAATATATAATTGAATAATAACATTAAAAATACCAATGATTCGAAGTTTTGCAGTTTTTTTTTTTTCATTTTGAGCTTAGTGTGCACTGTTTGAGCAGCTTTCATTCACAAATAATTGTAAGCAACTCGGGTAAAATCAGCAAAATTACAATGCGAAAGTCAATAAGGGAATAGCTGTTTCAAACAAGTCATTAAAAAACGATACCAAAACAAATTATCAAAAAATCTTCAGACCTTACTTGGTTCTCAGTGACCTCAGGAGTTATATAAAGTTAATGTAGACTATGTTCATAGAGGATTCGAAATGAATTGTTCGTAGCTTTACAATTTAGTATGAATACGTACTGCTCACGGCAGTCCAATGGATTTACAACTGCGCCGCGGACATGATTTGAGTAGGCGTTAATTTTAATATATGAATAAAAACTACCAGTGAATAAACAAGTTATTAGTTTCTTTGTTTTCATAAAAAGACTCGGAATCATTTTAATTGCCGCTGGTTTTATTTCTTGACGTTTACTACGTATACTTCTGTTTATTTAACTTGGTTTTCTTATTTATTTTCATTTATTTAATTTCTTTCTTGACGTTTACTACGTATACTTCTGTTTATTTATCTTGGTTTCCTTATTTATTTTCATTTATTTAATTTCTTTTTCCAGTTTGCCATAGCTGCATTATGCAACACTTACGAACGGAGCAGTACTGTCCTCGTTGTGAAATGATGATCAACACCGCAAAACCAAACATAAAGTGAGTACAAATTTAACTATTTCATGTTTAACATCCCTGCCTTGTTCAGCTGAAAAAAAATGTGAAAACTTAGTAAAAATAAAAACACACACACTGTAGGGACTTAAATGCAAATCCTTTGGGGAAATATCCTAGTCTTGACTTTGAAATCTGAAAGCATTCAAGCAGATTACCTGTCAGTCGTACATACATACGCAAGTACGTTTTCCTCTTAATAATGGTCGAAAAAAAGGATTCCGGATGGAAAGTAAAATATGATGCCAACAAAAAAAGAATCCCTTTGGGGTGGTCCCATAATAAATTCCATAAGTTAATCCAACTGTCAACGCAGAGATTTCCCCCAAGCAGCCGCTCCTCTTGAATTATTCTACTTTATGTTTCTATAATTATTTTCATCTGGTAATGCTGTTGAGATCTGTCTTATTGAATCGATTATATGGATGTGTTCAAAGAGTCGAACGAGAGTAAAAGTTGTTTTATATTTTTTTTTTTTTTGCTTAATCTTCTCTTGATCCATCCTACTCTATTTCCTTTTCATTATAGCCTTAAACATTTCTAAAGCGCTTCCTTTTTGAACCCTTGTTACCCAAAATAAGACCAAGAATAACAGATCAAATCTTAAAGATATACTCGCAAGACAGCGCGTAGCGAAATCTGTCCGCCGTTCGGTGAAGTGGTCACCGAGATGAGTTTAATGGCTCCCCGGGGCCAACAACAGAATAGAGTCGACTTCCATAGTGCATTTTACGTTTACTTCTAACCCAGTGTGGTTGGGCATTGGTGAGAAACGTACCTTCTAGAAAAAAAATAAATTTATATTTTCCACCCCATTTTGTATCCGATTTTAACCTTTTACCCCGGGAAATGGAAACCGTTTATCAGTCGACGGACAACACGGAAGCCAGTGCAAAGACGAGCTATAGTAACCTTCCCATTTCTCGTCTTGTTGATATCAGATTGGTAATCGAATTCTTTATGTGATGTGCGGTCAGGACGAAAGTAAATCTAATTTCGTCCTGTAACCTCCACTGAAGAGAAAAAAAAAATCCTTGTTTCGTGAAAGGAAGGGGGCGAAAGGACAAGTGGAAAACAAGTCGTATCCGAATCAAAAGAACGAGACGAAGCAAATGTGTCTGACTGGGTTTTTATTGCCGTCGTCGCATCGTACGTACCGTGCTCTCGAAATAATGACCTTGGGTAGAGTAAGGAGTTGTTATGTGATAAACGAGGTGGAATGAGGAAGGACCCAGATCCAAGCCCCCCCAAATTCATTCAAGAGGAGGAAAAATAATGTACATATACATATCTACACAATACAAAAGAAATCGGGAAAAATTTACATGAAAGGGTGGGGTGCGTTCGTAGAATACTTTCTCTTGTCTGATTGAGGACCTCAAGGCGGTAGTAGAATCCTGATAGATAAATGAAGGCAAAAAAGAAAATCATTTGATTTGTCGTGCACATTATTATAACCGCAGGAGGGTCGCGAAACTAAAATCAGGAAAATCTGCTGTGGTACGTGGTTATGATGATGGGACGAGGAGAGTGCGAACGTGAAGGATGGTGTCCGGAGTTGGGGGGTTACTCTTAAATGGATGTGCGACAATTTCCGGAGGTTTAACTCTACGATCGAGCAATTTTGAAAATAGATTGAACATAACGAGAACGCCCCAATCCCCTCATATACAGATTTTACACATCGATAAGCACATTACCCAACTGAAGGGGAGCCCAAAACTGTATCTAAAAGGGACAACCGGCAACAATTAGAATGGTGTGCGAACAATAAACACATTTGAAGTTTTTTTTTTGGATGCAGAGATGAAGAGCCAAGTATGCCGTATCCGACCGCTAAGTGCTAATTAAACCGTTTTCAAATGGATTAGCAAACAAAATTAGGAGAGCCAGTCCCAAATGTGTCTGTGCTGCGTTGCGTCTCGCTTCTGGGAATTTTCTTCTCGCAAACACAACCTGTATGCGTTACCCGACGGCGGCTGCACAAACAACACCAGGCCCTGTCAGGCAAGCAAGCAAGCAAGCATCCCAGCCAAGCAGTCAGCCGCATAAGCAGCAACAGCTAAAGAACGAAAGGTGGGATAAGGAACACAAAAGGCCAAGATGATGATGACGACAACGACTACGGAGGGAATCACATAAAGCAAAACAAACTTGGGAAATCAAAGAATAAAAATGTTGGTGCTCCCGCTTCCCAGCTGGACGAGGAGAAGTGGAAAAGGTGGACAGAAGACAGAAGAAAACAGCTTTGGACGCCGATCGAAGCGGCGTCGTCGTCGTCGCTGTAGTCAACATCGTTGGTGTGCTGTGGTGAATGGCTATGCCATTGGGAATTTTTAATGCGCGTCTGGTTCTCGTTTGTCTTGTTTGCTTGTCAGTCAGAGCCAGGGCTTAACCTATGGCCGAAAACGCTATCGCTGGCAAAGCAGAGAACCAGAGAGCAACCGAGGGATAGACTTGGTTGGCTGGAGAATGTATTAATTCTATAGTGGGCTCCATTGGGGGAGCACACACCTGGGAGACGACCACCGCCGATATTCACAATAAATGTGCGCCTCTCTGATTGTGTTTCTGTTGTGGGTTTGGCTGGTGGCGGCGGTGGGTCGTTCAGTGTTTAGCTCCACATTATTTCTGGTTGGTTTTCGGTGACTGGCGCGTTTTCTGTCTCTGTCTACATAGCTCGGCGCGTCATCGTTCGCTCGGCTTGCTCATTTTTATTTGGCACTGTGATATAATAATAATGCGACAAGAGGCATGCGATGCTCTTTATGGTGTTTCTTTTCTTGGTCGTTTAGTGTGATTCCAAGGGCGACAGCTTTGTCATTTAATTGAAACGAATGAGAGATTGGATACGCGTGCGTGTGTGAGTGTGTGCGTGACAAGACACAACTGATGGTGTCATAATTCCACGTCTTATGAAGATGTCATTATATTGTACCGACCGACGGCACGACACTTCTTGCGCTGGTGTGAGCTGTGGAATATCATTTGTCATCTCGTCAGTCTGATGAGCTTAACCCACCTCCATCCTGTGTGTTATCTGTCGTTTTCATCTCTCGAATATTTACCTTTATCCTTGTTGGTGAGATTTGATTTATGAGTGAGAAAATCCAGGTACATATTCGTCTTCTCTAACTATTAAGATACCTTTTTATTTTTTTTGTTGCTGAAATTTCTTATGAAAGAACGACATCTAATCCGAGGAATGGCTCAAATGTCCTTGTATCTGCTTTTATATTTCTATTATTAGGTTTTAAAATTTCTCATGTTTGAGAATACAGCGAAGAGAGATATTCGTATGATAAAATGTTTAGAATTTTCAGATACAATTTGCATCTTATCGGAGCGCCGCTGTATGTGCCTTTCAATGAATTGTGAATAATACGATAACGAGTATTGATCCTTTTTTTCTGATAAATTAAATATTGCTGAGGAAAGCAGACAAGAGAAATACGAAAGTACCTACAGACAACCACTCTGAAGCACACTTTTTTTCGTGCGTACATTTTCAGGGGGGTTGATTGGAGATTGAACTGGGAATGCCAAAGTATCTATGTATCTTTGCGCGCGTAGTCGATTGATTGGCAGGAAGTACATTATGTGTATGTCGCGTCGGTGTGCTGCCTGCAATATTAATGACATTTCATCGTGAAAGTCGCTATCGCGTTGCTGGTTTCCCGCTGCCGGTCTTTGGTGCGCGGTTGTTGTTGAGAGTTTCAAGTGAAGTTGAACACAACGCGGATATTGGTGTTGGGATAAAGTGTATGTTTTTTTTTTTTTAATTAACTTAATGCAAATGAGGTTGTGGAATTTGTAGGGGCTTAGAATTTAACAACTTTGACATATAGACAGGCTTGAGTCTGTTGTAAAATGTGTGAATTTGAATGTTGCATGGAGGGTGGAACATAGACGCCGAATCTAAATGGGTTTTAAATTGACTCTTTAACTATAAATAAATAAATTTTTGGTGGATGTACTTTGGTGTAATCGGAAAGTGAAAAGTTTTTTCATTAAATAAATTTATGGTGCGATAGCTAAAGGTAATGGAATCTTTACATTATTGGTTATTTTAAAGTTTAAGGCACAAGCAAATGATCGATTTAATGGTTTTTTGGTCGAACGTCTATAAAATTCATTTTTATAGGTTACACTACAAAAATGATTTAGAAAAATAGTTTAAAACTCAGAAACTCATAATGTAAGCCGGCTTTAAGTGAATAAGACACTGAAGCCTTGAAAAAACGGCCTTTGTTTGTCTTTGCAATTTACCAACTATTATTGAAAAATGTTGATTGGTGTTTTTTGTTATAATTCTTTTAAAAAGAAACAAGAATTTGGCTTATTTGTGAAACATACCTAGGCAAAGGATTTCGAATTCCCGGATGCATTCTTCTCTTTGGCAAAAATTGTGAAAAAAAAAATTCAAAAACATACAGAAACGTACTCTCTCGCAAGGGAGAACGACTACCCTTAGAATGCTTCTTAAGTTTGAAAATGATAATCACGGGGAAAATCCTGGGCTGGACCTAGGCCAGTAAGAATCATTGATGTGGCAATTAAAAAAGCAAATGACTCGACAACGATAAATAAAAGAAGAAAATAATTAACACGAGAAAGCCGTAGATACTTTTACTTGCGTCATTATTTTTACTCACTTACACTTTTTCACTGTCCATCGCAAGCACACTAAAAGACTCTGACATTGAAAAGAAATTTGTATCTTAATGATTCTTATGAGAGCACTATGACTTCGGAATGACTTTGGAAGGAACATAAACTTCCTCCGAAATCGTCGACATTAATCTTAACAAAGAAATATTATCAGCAGTGTAAATGCAACTCCGATAACGATTACACAAAACCTTGTTAATTCTTATTACAGCCAAGACATAGTATCATCGCTCGCTATTTAAATATTTTCAAATTCAGTGGGGTCCAAATTTCTGTGCCTCGTAAAACTAGTCGATGTTTGAACTAGCATTCAATAGAGATAAGATTATCTTTCTTTAAGGACATAACATTATGGAAGAAGAGAACAACAAATATGCTCGTAAATTAGTGAGGTTTGAGCCTTGAAAATACGAAATATGTATTTGTATATACTTGCGCCATATACGATTGTCTTTGTATTCCTTCAAATAGATAGGTTTCAAAACAACACGAGTTCTTGAAGATAGAAATTGTCGCTCGCAATATGTAAAATGGTGCCTTAAAAGCATGAGCATCAACAAGAAGGGCAATTCAATTATTATTTGAATGAATGTATAAATGGGCGTCGGCGCATAGGTCGCACAGTCTTTTTATAGTTGCGTATGCGTATTTTAAAGTAACAACACATTTTTTGGAAAAAATTGTGGTACAATTTACAACGAAATAATTGTTAGAACTGTTTCTCTAACGAGCGAAAATCGTAAGAGTCGGAATTCTTGGATACTGGACTATCCACTTGCGGCTCTTGACCGTTTCTAACGACATCTAAATAATTGTATTTCCAAAACTAATACCATTCATTACTGTCTTCCGGTCAATAATAAATCAAATAAAAGTCGATGACCATCTTCATATTATCAACATACTCAATTGCATGTAAACAGACTAATATTATACAATTATACGATAGTGAAAATGGGGTGTGAGCCCAGGTCGTCATGATGATAATCTCCCTTAACCCTTGTTACGTGTTGTCAAAGTTTCCATACGAGGTTTCCAAATTGGACATCTATTCGATAAAAGGACCTCAAGACCTATACAGAGTCAAATTAAAATTTGCCTTACGGCTACTTCATTATCTATCGAAACAAATTACAACATGCATACAATTTAGGGTGGATGAATGTCTTCCAAAAAATTCTTCCTCCCATAAAAGGGAACTTAAAACTTCATGTTTAATACAAACTACAAAATAAGATACGGTTCCAAGATAAAGATTCAACTAGCCAAACTTTGTTTTCCGGTGTGGTGTGTACGGAGTGTGCTATCATCCCCCTCTTTTGGATACTATAAAACGTACATCGATAAATGCAAGTTGTTCTCACTTAAGATTGAAAAACATGACTTGGCACATCATTTAGATGTACAGCTATCTAGTACTTAAAATTGAGGGGTGGTAGATTCTTGAAGTTTGACCAGGACGGACGTCAGTAAGAAGACCTAAGAAACCACTTTGTTTTGAAAGGTGTTAGAAAGGAAAACCTTCGTTAAGAAATAGTTTCGATTTTTGAATGGTATTTAAACAGGAAATTATTATAAGTTAATAATAATACCTGAGGATATTCAGTTGATGCGACCCTTCCTGTAGGAAAATGTTGCAATGATAAACTTGTAAGAAGTGAATCATCATAACCGAACAGAAACTAGAAGGGTTGAGTTTTCTTATTCATTTCGATGTTATTTGGGGTGGATATATAGTTACTTCTATGATTCCATTTCATGTCGTTGTTCATGATCTGTACAAGAACACGTTTCAACATTGAAAGAAAGTCCATCCAGAATTCACTAAACAAAAACTATTACAGTTCAGCATCCAGGATTGTTGGTTGCAAAACGAAGAGTCTTTAAGACGACATTTAGATTCCATATATTCTCTGCCTGGACCACTGGAATGAATTTTTTTTCTAAACTTCGAGAGAACTTTGAGAGGTTTAAAGTAATCTTGGAAATTATTGTTAACACATATGCAGTAAAAGGGACAGTGATGACATGACCTTCACATGAAACGTGCTGACCTTTGGAACCACAACTTTGCTTATTTATTAATCTTAATCTTGGCTAGTAAGAAAAAGGTTTGGCAATCCTGTTTTAGGTATGAACATGATGATTTCAAGCCAAAATGTATATGTCGTCTGTTAACATGACAAAACATATTTTTTTTTTTTTTTTCAAAATTCAAAGCAAGCACGACGTTACATTGTTTTAACACATTTTAAAAAATTAGCAGCTCATACGTATTGTTGTTTCGCTATTACACATTTCCGTGGTCGAGTTTTGAGAGTATCTGTCGCTGTATCAAACCGCTTTCGTTTATAGATATTTATTTCCGTGCGACATTGTCTCTTATAATGACAATGACAACTAAATCCCAACAATGAGGGGCGAGACTGACAAGTTTTGAGGGTGAGGTACTTGCATTCCGCTTCTGAGATTTCGGATGGGTTACAAGTCGACGTTTTCAGTTTGGATCTGTGCAAAAAAAATACATTTGCAAGTCATTTGCATCCTATTGTTAACCATCGCCGGAGAACTTTCAAAAATCAGCTTTAAACCATGATTCGACTTTCATTCGTAAATTGTCGATTGCTGAGGTCGAAAAAAAGGCAGAATATAGTTTTTTAGAATTGATATTATTGGCCCTTTCAAGTTCAATAAACGTGGACCTTTTTTGTGGGGTGCTATTACAGATCGATGTTATGCGAACAATCTAGAGATGATTCAGGTACCTGCAATTAGAAATCGACGGATGCACCACCCTATATTTCAGGACTGTCATTTGATGGGTTAGGTTCAGTTGGGTCGAACAGTCGGAAACAACACTTAAGCTCTTTCGTGCCGATATCGCATTTTTTTTAAAACAACTTGTCTATTTGGTACAAGTGCTTTTATTATTAACGTTTCAAAAATTCCGGTTGCATAGTTTATCAACAAGTTCCAACTCTAAATGTTATTTTTTTTTTCTCGTAAAACACTGCTTCGTTTCTCTAAACTATAATCAGCATTTTCCTTTATATTTTAAATTTTTGTTTACCTCAAATTTCTGGAAACTGTTACATTTTCTTCAACGTAAAAGTTCCACAATTCGCCCTATTCACGTCAATTTCTTCTGCCTCTTTGACATAACAGCCAACTTATACGTACATATGTAAAAATATAAATGTCAGCTTACATCTGACATTACTGAAGGAGGAATGTTCAAAAGGAGCATTTCCATGAATAGCTTTTAAGGTACCTGTGCAACGCTGGATAAATTTCAGTGCTCTTTCATAACGGTGGAAGAAAAAAATATAAAAAACTTAAAATGTCAACAATTCCATTCAGTGACAGTAGAACAAAAAGGTATAAAAAAAAGTATTAATAGAGAAGTTGAAGAAAAACACTTCATCTTCACACAGGAAATGTGTCTCTATCGTGTTTTAGTGGGGCGCACAAGAAAGACAGAAAGAGAGAAAATATGAATTAACAGGAGGATGATATGGGCTTAATATGTGTAATTTTACTCTGCGATGTAGGCGGGTTGTAAAATGCTGCCTCAGCGTTGCGTTTAAATATTTCTTTGCCTCTCATCATCGTACTTCTCCTTGTCTGCAGGAAATATCTATTTTCATTCGTTCATTCAGTTTATTATGGCAGTTTCAAAAACAGACTGGGTCATATCAAGCACCCCAGGGATTAATAAAAAAAGGAGAAAAAAAATGTGTGCGCTTTTTTCCCAAGAAGACACCACTTAATTGTGTCCCAAAATTGTGCCGGTTTTGTTCCAATCCGAGGAAATGCGACAAAAATTATGGGAAAACTTCGGTTCGTTTTCTGAATGCCATCTTTATTTAATTTAATTCCCGTATCTATTTTCGGGATCAGCAGTTTACTCTTCATCTTCGTTTTCCTGTTTCTCAGCATATAACAGCAACGCTCGGTTTTGTCTATCTAACAGAATAAACAAACATTCGTCGCGTCGGCAAACGGCGCAGAGTGTATTGGAAACACAACAACAACAACATACATAAGCAACGAAAATGATGATACACCAAAGAAATAAACATTTTTTTTTTCTGTATTCTTTCAGTCTGCACACTTTTCTTTTTCTTTTTTTTTGGCTTCGCTTTCTTCTCTCAAACAACATCGCACAGCTGTTGTTGCTTTTCGTTTTTCTTTTGCTTACGTTTTTCCATGAAATTCTCTTTTCTGTTTTACTTGCTACTTGATTCGTCACGAAACAGATTCGAGAAATTAGATACAAAAGAAAGAAATAAATGGTTTATCAGAAGCGCGGGCAAAAGGGAAGAAGCAAACCATGTGATAAATGTGCTCTAGAATCGCCGGCAAGTTTTTCTTTTGGTTTTCTTTTTTTCTGAAAGAAATAAGAAGGGTGGAATGAGAGAAGAGTGAATAAAAAAACTGTTCGTTCGTTCGCTCGCGTTTGATGATGGGACGCCGCGACACACGCATGCTTGAGTATTACACTATATACTTCGTACGGTGTTTACCTCTTTTATTTCCATTCTCTTTGGCGTTGAAGTGTACATAATCTCCATATGGAGCAGGGTATAGTGCAGGGGTGTGTTCGAAAAGCATGAAACACATAATTATGATGATTATTATTATGCCCAGAAAAAAAAAACGAGTTTGTTCGCTTGTACTTTAGATGAATTTGCGTTTTTACATGTTTTTTTTTTCTGTTCTTTTATGGTGTTGTTCGTTTTGTTTGAATTTGTTTCGCCCTCGTTTTGGTGCAACAAAGTGCTTATGGAAAGGTAGGCAATGATGCATAGTTTCCATATGGAATGGCACAGTGAATAATGCAGTAATTATATAGCTATGGTGATGGTGTGCTCTGTTAAAGGTCGCACAAGCATGTATTATTCATTTTTGTGTTAGGTAAACGAGCGCCTAGGTACTTACAAGTTTAAAAATTAATTTTCATCAGTCCACCAGCTCGGCGCCATTTTCACATTCATAAATTCTATGACTGAATTTATTTTCGTATGTCAAACACTTGACAGTAGTTGAGAATTGAGTCATTTTCATCTGTCAGATATTAAATGTCTTTGTGTCAACAATTATGGTGGCTGAAAAGGTACTGGCCCATGGCCAACGCAAAAGAATTGAGAATCCACTCGACCAAAAGACAAACACTCAACGACATCTCTTTGATTCTTTCTTCTTTTATATTTTTTTTTGTCGGATTCCCAAAGTATACGTTTGAGTTCGGCATCTCTTTATGATTTCCACCACTCAATTAAGGCAATCATCCATCATTTAAGAACGAAAATGAAATCCCTTTGTATGTCCCTAGGAGCAACCATTGGATGCTGTATATGATGGTCCACATAAGACAACACGAGACCCACACTTCACTTCTTTGCGTGTGGCTGTTCGTTGTTGTATCATGTTTTTGTCGTCGTCGTCGTCGTCGTCCCTTTTGGTCTGATGGAAATATCTTGTCGCTCTGACAACCATCGTCCAACATACAAAAGGGACTTGAATCTAGTAGTGCAGTTGTTGGCCCTTAATGATTAGTTCACTCTCATATCATTCGATTGGCTTAAATGCGATTGAGAAGGATTTTGTACAGTACCTAATGTGTTTTTCATTTTCTTCTTTATATTGTGTACTTTCAGACCAGATACGACGTTACAAGCGATTGTCTACAAATTGGTGCCCGAGCTGTACGAGAAAGAGCTGAAACGTAAACGTGCTTTTTATAAGACTCGACCGGAGGATGCGGCATTGACTACCCCTGAACAGAGAGGTGAAGATACGGAGCATTTGATATTTAGCCCGAACGAGTACATGTCCTTGTCGTTGGAGTACGCTGATATTGAGTAAGTATATAATGCACATTTTTATTCGCATTCGATTTAAAAAAATCAAGTCAGACAGACAAGTAGAAAATTGATTTAGTTATTTTGTGTAGCTTTTTTCAAAATCAAATTAAATCCAAATAGAATTTAGTTCTCAGTTTCTACAAAAAATCTCAACTCTTCAACTATATTTAAGTGTCAGAAGTTTTTTTTTTAAGTTAATATTGAACCACTTTTTTTAACATAGCCGCTCTTATTTCGGCAGTAACATGCCAAATGTTGGCTTCTTAGTCATCAAATATAGCTGGTTTGGCATTATACTGGAGTGACTTGGCATAGTTCGTCAAAAAAGTCCATAGGAACCAAATCACATGATATATGCGGCTAATTGACTTGGAATTTCTTGAGATGATTCGCTTATCCATGAAATAACCCTCATCATTGAAGATGATTTGACGTACACCCAACTTAAGACGTAAACCATGATCCATTGGCCTCACTTGCTGCGCCAATTTCAAAAGCTTCCATCTAGGGAACGCGTATTTTTCCATCAAACAAAACGTCAAAAACACGTCCAAATGTCATGTTATGGCGTTCAACTTAAGCGAATAAAAAACTGCGAATTATAGGAGGATTGAGTATGAGCAAAGTATTCGATACTCTCGTGTCCTTACCACGTTTGAGTTTCAAACCACAATACACTATTAAGATTGTTTTCCCAATCCTCTGGTTGGTTCTATTCAAAACACATTAAAAGGGAATACTACTAAGGGTACTACCCTTGAGATCAAATTATGAAAAATATAAAAAAAATGTGACACATGATTTCCAATGCAAACCACATTAAGTTATCAGTTTTGTGTTGGCTCCTTTAGTGTGCTGACAGATTGTACGAAATTATTGCGAGTAGTTTTTTTTTGAGTTTGAGAGGCAATAATTTTCAAAAATATATTAAAAACAACATTTTTAGCTTTCACTAATTATTTGATTTTTTTTTTTGTACTTCCAGTGAGCATATATCACCCGACGATGAAACAATGTCGCAACTTCTTGTACCCAAATACCTCAAGTGTCCAGCCATCTTCACCATTGGTCATTTGAAAAAGTTCGTCTGCGGCAAATTCGATATCAACACGAGCCTCTTTAGCGTGGACATAATGTACAAAGTAAAGACAATTGTACTATTAGATCATTACACTCTGATGGATGTCGCCTATATCTATATATGGAAGCGTGACGCTCCGATGAGATTTTATTTCCGCGTCAAAGAAAGACCAAAGAAGATACAGCCAAAATTAAAACACTTCCCCAAAGTGATACCAAAGGAGGAGGTGAAAATTCCCGATGAGCATTTGATACTTAAACTTCCATCGGAAGGTATGACTGTTATTCACAACAAACCCGAACCTGTAGCAGAAGTTACACCATGTAAAATTCCAAACGAAATCAAAGAAGAAGATCATAAAAGTGATGCAGAGAAACACACACCCACAATAAAGGTAACAACACCACCGTTATCAAAACCAATAGCACCCGTACCAGCAGGACCAATGAGCCTCGTTGAAAGTGAATCGCAAAAGACTAATAAACTAAAAATAACCCTCGTTAGCAAACCAAGCAAGCAGTCGAAATCCTTACAGTCGCCTAGCAGCGAAACAGCGAGCAAAAGTGCCAGTAAATCGCACAAACAAAAGGAAACGTCGCCCCCGATAAAAGATGATCGTAAAGTCGAGAATATCAAACTGAAAATCGATTTGTCCAAGCAGAACAGTGTGACCATAATCAATATGTCTGATCCGGATCGTAAAGAAATTGTCAAGCCTGTTAAACCCGAGAAAGAGTGGAAAGTAAAAAACAAGAAGGAGAAAGGCTCCAGCAACCACAATTCCAAGGCGATCAGGGACTCGAAAAAGAACAATGGAGGCTTGCAATTGACTGTCCCACCATTAACAATAAAAGCGGAGCGAATAAATCCCCCAAGTCCGAGAACTCCAAAATCATCGGCATCGCCAGTTCCAGCCGAAGATCCACAGTCGCAGTTTCTTAAATCCTTCGCATTGACTCCAAAGAAAGAGGTTAAGTCGCCCGTTAAGACGGAGACACCTTTGAAGCCATTGGTTTTGACCCTGTCACCATCGGCGCAGTCACCAGTGCCTTTAAAGCCCGCCAACTCCCTTATGGGGCCGCCAGCTAATTTACCATCAAAGCGAAAGAGTAAAGACACTCTTAAGAGCGCTGCGAAGAAACCGAAGTGCGTATTTCCTTTGCCAGTGAATTCCGATGACTTCAAAATCAAATTGCCACTAATCGAACCGGAGCTGAAAAAAGAAGTGCCTCGGGCAGTGGAACAGGAGAAAAATGTAGAAAGACCACACAAGAATGATAATAGCAAAACAGATGAAAAGTTAATGCCACCACCGGTTACAGTGCCTGTCCCGGGGCCAGTGATATCAGCACCGCCAAAACTATCCCCTGCAGCATCTTTTGCTCCGCCAAAGAACGGCATCAAGCCGGTCGGTGATGCATCAAAGAAGACACCACCTAACAAGCTGCCAGTGAAGTTCGCACCACCTGGTTCTCTCACGCCACATCCAAACAGTGCGCCACAAAAGGCAACTCCTGGCAGCCGTACGCCAATAGCAAAGCGCTTCCAGCCGATTCTCCCGAAAAGCGCTCGACCAAACCCGTTCGCAAACATTCCCAATGATGTGAATAAGATTTTGAAAGACGCCGGTACTGAAATAAAATCCATATCTTCCACCGATGGCTCTAAGAAGAAGATCTATGGGCCCAAAACTCCAACAATGGGGCCACCTGCACCGATAGGCAACAAGACACCTTCACCGGCGAGCAGCCCTGCCAGTTCTAAGAATGGAAGTATTACAAATTACTTAAACTTTGCTTTATTCAACGCAACGAAATCGCGAGGAAACGAGGTTCCACCCGGCTGTCGTACACCGATGTATACCCCGAATTCGCCTATTTATTCGCCCAGTTCGCCACAGTACGTGCCGAACTACAATATCCCGACTCAACCCACCTACAAGTACACTCCAAAACCGAACACAAACTCCAACTATCTTCAAACTGTTTTGGGTGGCAGCAACAACCAGTTGTCCAGTTTGTTCCCAGCGCCGCCCACGAAAAAGCCAGAGAATGGAGGAAATAATCGCTCATCGCCACCGACATTGAGTTTGTCCCCACAAAAATCAGACGATAAATCCGCACAAAAGCGCTCATATCCGTTCTCCAAGAGCCCAAGTCCCATCGAGGATCCACCTGAAAAACAGCTCAAAGTCAAGTCACTGCTGAACTCCTGCAACATAAACATTCCTTCGTCTCTTTCGATCACAATAACACGTGAGGATAGCGAAACACAAGCGAATAGCTCTTCCTATCCCAAGCACAAAAGTCCCGTGAACAACTACATTGAAATATTGAAACTGCCCGACCAACCAGCTGGTACAGAAAGTGAAAACAAACGCCTCCAACACTCGATGAAGCCTCCGCAATCGCCGAATCAAAACCAGTTGCATCAAAAGCATAACCAAAATCAAAACTCACAACTACTTACTTCGGTGTCAATTCAGAGCATCATGTCTCCGAAACCGTCACCACCAGTTCGGAGTACAGTGTGCTCCACGAAAACCACCACCACATCATCAATGTCCATGCAGACAGGCTCCAAAAAGATACCACCTTTAAACCCAATCGAACGTAAGCACAACAAAGCGGTTCCCCCCCAATGTCCAGCAGATGGGAAAAAAACTCCCAGTCCGGACAAACGATCCTCAGGATCTGTTCCCAACTCCGCTGAAAAGAAGCAAGGACCCGAGCCCAACTCGTCAAAGAGCCCCTCCGACGCACCCGTATCGAAGAAATTCCGTCACATTCTACCTCGGACGATGCCTGAAAAACGTCCCACTGATCCACCCAGTCCGTTCGTACCAAGTGGAATCATTGGTCTTTCACCGCCAGTCACGCAAAAGTCTACTTCTCAAAAGAAGCCCGCACCGAAAAAATCAATCTCGCCACCGCAATCGATGGCTATCCCACTAAACGCCAACTCTGTGAAAATATCTCCCCCCAGCAATAACGGTGCAAAAATATCACTTCCAAACTTACCACAACACTTTACAAACAACAATAATAGTAATAATAATAATAATAACAACAACAAGATGTTAAATAAAACCAAAAAGGCTTCCCCAAAGCATTCACCACCACAGACGCCAGATTTCCACTTGATGTCATTGAAGAAGGGCCCACAAATGCCCACTGGCGGCGTAATTCCGCCATCAATGATACCGTCGGTGCTTCCTCAAATGCCACCCACGACAGCTGACCTAAATAAATTCTTAAATGAAACCATTCTTCGAGCCAAAGTTCAAGCAGCGGCAGCATCAGCAGCCCCCCTGCACTCCAATCAGGGCCCAACTAATCTAACACAATCTCCATCCGCTGGAGGCGCCCCCGTGTTCTATCCATACCCACCGCAATATAATTTCAATTACCAGCAGGCATACCTTATGGAACAGTTTTCCCGAATGCGTCGCGCTGGCAACGAAGCTCTTGAACAGTATATGCAAAAGTTGAAAACACCCGACATTACGGACGACCGAAGAAGTCCCAAATCCGCTCCTGTCGCTCTGAGTCCCTCAACTGATACGAAAGCCTCCACCAAGTAAATTTAAGACACGGAATCTAATTCCTCACCACATACCCGCTCACAATTCCAAAACCGAAACGTTCCTTGCATTAATTTTGTTACCGTTCAATTAATAAAGATTGAATTAAACAAAACCAGGGCCGGCCGGAGACGCCCTCTGTAAATAAAAAAATAGCTTAAGTTGTTTAAATTAAGATTTTCGTATAAGTAATAAAAGAGACAAAAATGCCATTTTAACAAAGTAACTAGTAAATTTATTCCCCTTGTTGAACTTTTTATGTTTTCATTTTCGTAATTTTATTAACCACTTTGCTCAAGAAATTAATTTGTTATTTTAAATATGTAAAATATGATTTCTTTTTGCTTTTGGGGCAGATCTAACAATTGAAGTATGTACCTCGAATGGGGTGTGTTCAGAAAGTCAACATTGTCAAGGTTTTGATACATATATTTTTTTGATGACACGTTTTATTGTTATTAAACATATTAAGTTAGATTATTGTAAATATAATTGTAATTGTAGTCCTCTTTCTAAGTTATTATTTATATGAATGAAAAAACAAAATGTAATATACATATTGTATACGCTATACAATGAAATAATTAATTATAATAAAAAGAAATATTTTTTAACTAAAAAAAAAAAATTATGAAATAATGAAAACTTGTGATTTTTTTTTCTTCATTTATTTTCGGCCGACACTCGTTTTTGGGAAGATTGCTATTTTTAGATATTCTCTTCAGTGCAGACGATTTAAGGTAAGTTATTGAGGTGCATTTGGGATGCAAAAAGAAGCTGTTCATCGATGATTTATTAGATGGAATGAGACGAAATGTTTGTCAATGGTTGAGTTATAATGAAACAAAAGTGCATTCAAAATTTTTACTCCAAATTAAGTAGTTCAAACCCGATTTTTCAACCACAAACAAAATCGTTAAACATATTGTTAATTGAATGAATAAAGAGGTTGTGACCACTCTGTAATGTAATGTAATATTCTGACGCAGTTTTGCGTTCGTCAGATTTGCGATCCGTCCTTGCTTGCACACAAACTTCGATGTCGTCTCCGATTTTCGACTCCATACACAAACATATGCGTCTGTGTTAGACGTTGTCAGGAACAATTGGAGGGAGAGGCAGTCGATTTCGAACGCATACTTACCCAAGCATACTTTAATACCAATGCAAATGATTCTTGCAGTTTTCGCTTGTAGCATTTGGCCGGGGACATTTATCTTGCAGTGGATGTTTTCGAAAATGACACAATGGATTAATCAAAAGATTTTCAAATTTAACGACACTTCGGCGTATAGTTCTTTGCATTTATGGCCAAGACTGTATTTGGTCGAATATCGCGAGTTCGCGAGTCACTTTTCGTAAAACTAACATTCGCGAGCATTTGCATATATTTGCCTTTTGAAGAAACAATGTGTCCGCGGAATTGATGAACTAAGAAACTCAAATAAGTTTTGAGTTGTGCTTAAACTTATGTTTAGATTCGCATTAACAAGCTGTTTTTCACACTCGTTCCAGGGATAACGAATTTAGCCTATTTACATATGTAAGCCAATTCAAACCCATAGTTGTATTTTAAGGGAACCTGGCTGTCTGTCTGAACGCGATAAACTCAAAAAGTACCAAACGGATTTTCATACAGTTTCCACCAATGGACAGCGTGGTTTAAAAGGGAGATTTAAGTGGTTAACTCATTACAGTTTTGTATAATTTTGCTGAAATATGACGATGATTGTTACCAAAGGCATCACAAATATGCGTCACTGATCGATAATTTGCCTTGTAGTACTTTGCGTTATCATGTTGTGTACTTCAAAAAAGTAGTTAGATTGCGCTTTGTGAATCGTCGAGTATTACTCATACAATATTGTTGTATGTTTTATTTTTTCCATTTAAGTAGGTACTAACTAAAGGTAGTCAAAAATTCCGATCTTATTAAATCGAAGAATTTTTTAGAGCAAAATATTTAATGGATATCGAATTTCCAATTCATTATTTGAATGGGAAATTTTCGGTTTGTACTTTACTTTGATGGAAGTATTTCAGTGAAAATAATCAGAGCTCGAGATCTTAGCAATTCGAAACAAAGTTCAGTTGTTGACTCCTCAGCAAAATTTACGTTTACGAGTTTTTTGGTGAAAGCGACCGTAACGGATTATGAAGCTACAATGCTACAATACGCAATCGCATTTTTGGAAACATTAAAAAATGTCGCAAGTGTTGTAGGGCAACTTTTTGTTGGAAGTAACTCTATGCTTTAACACTCTTTTGCATAAATTTGAATGAAAATGAATTTAGGTAAAAAATATTTGTCGGAAATTTCGCAGGATGTGTTCAAAGGGCCACCTAAAAGTCCGGTACCGGACATTGCTATGGTACTGTGTATAACTCAATCGATGAAGGAAGGGATTGTTTTGAATACAAATTTAAATATTGACAAATGTGTTTCGCTTATGTTTAATGGTTAAACGATTGAGAAGAACACAATTAGCCAGAAAAAGAAGAGAACTGAGAAATGCGTCTTACTCTTTAAAGTCAGAAGGAAAGTTCTAAATAAGCATTCAGAGTTCTATTGATGCAAAAAGAACCGCATTTGCAGCAAATTGTAAGAAACACCTCTCTTCCAAACGCTTTTCGCTTGGGGCTTAACGCAAATTCCCTGAGCGATGTCCGGCAAGAAACTACAATTGCTTTTTATTAGTAATCAGCTCCGCTCTGCAATTTGAACATTCGTTATTTTCTTTAATATTAATAACTTCTCAGATTACGGACACACAAAACTTTTCCAAAGTATCGACCAGAAACTTGTGATCGACAACAGCCGGCTTTCAAATCGACAAATATTGTGCAAAATCAAAATGCACAATACAAAAATGCATATAATGCATAAGCAATAGGGGCCCGGATCCCTATGTAATAATTAAAGTTTCTCTTCTCTTATGTTAATTAAATTTTTTTAATTCACTTTCAAAATCAGACTTATGTTCTTCGAAAATTGTGTCAATGACTTGCTTATCGAACATCGAAAAAACATTTACTAAACTCAAGCCAATGTTCGGACAGGACAACATTTATCGGGCCAGCTAGTCTAAGTTAATATGTTATTGACACATTGACACATGTGCCGTGAATGAATGGTCCTTCCGCTTCTGGGATGCGAGTCGTGTTCTTAAATCCCCTCAGTAATCTGCTGTAAATGTGTTGCAAATATAATGCTTCTATGATTTCTTTGCCCAAAAATTTGCGACATGAGTCCGAGAACTTTGAGGTGAGATATGTCATCAGGTCAGCAATTTTTAAGTGATGGGCTGGACTAATACTGTGGCCAAACCGTCTCTTCCGTGAACGTGTAGCTTTTCATACGGATTAAAATTACGTTGTACGTTTTTCGAACAACGATATTGGAATCAAATCAAACGATTGCTCACAGAACCTAATTCCCAATATCAAAAAGATATTCTACAAGATTTAATTTGAAAAATGTTATATTATTATACATAAAAAAATCAAAAGTCAAAGAGGAGAAATTTTGAGCCGGCTTCATTGTGATGTTTTAGTTCAGATTTTGATGAAAAATTGAACAGAGACGCCCGGAGGATAAAAACAACCCTCTGCTATTGTCAAAATATGCGTAAGAATTTAACATATAAGCTCTTCAAATGTGACTAGTTGATTTTTTGTGGCAAAAAGGAATTCGACTTAATAAAGACGCATTTAAACATGTCTTGTCAGTTTTAAGACTTGAATGGCACTTCCACCCGTCTTGCAAATAGCTGCGACGCTTTTACTTCTGGGAAGTGGCAGCGAATATTTTATCGGAATGTGTCCTAGCTCTGTTTCTTAAATTGCAGCAAATGTTTTTAAAGTCATGGAATTTAAACTATGCCCAAGGTTTATAGTTTTTGATCCACAGAATCCAGCCAAGTGCAAGGTTCTAGGAGATACGTGAGACATCTTACTTTTACATCTCTTTATACTACATAACATATTTTTTAGTAATTGGATGTATTTTATTTCGCAGTGGGCTCATTTCATAGCCGAATTACTGTGGATTTTTCCTGCGCTTAGTTCGCTAAATTTTGATGATCTTTCATATATTTTGGGTCAAATTTCTTTAATTTATATTCGTCCTGTAATACATTTTTGAAAATAATAGGTCTGTTCGAATACCCTCTCAAAACAGTGAATTTTTACAAAAACTTACGAAATCCTGTTCGAGTGCGCTGAAATTTGCTAGTTTTTCGTAGAAGAGAGTGTTCACGAGAGAGGAATACATTTTCCCATGCTACGAATGTAAGCCCAAGGAATTTCTTTGGCCAGATTTTGACAGTGTCAAAGTTGTCAAATTCCCCTCATAAAGCAGGGTGGCAATCGAACGGGAACGCAACGAGATCCTGAAAACAGTGTGGAATTCTTTGACGTTTAATTTGTGACAAAAATTTGTTGTTCAACGCGTTCGTTTGTTTTTTGGCAATTTTCATCTTTCTGACAGAATTTTATCCCCACTTTTTAAAATTCTCTCAACTACGAATTTTGGTACAGAAAGCACACGAACAGACCTATTATTATCTGATCTCAAATTTTATTTGAATTCTTATCCTTTGTCAAAAAAATCGGATATGAATCGAATGACATTTAGTAAGCAAGAGTACGTTCACGGAAACTAAAATACTTGTTCACTGAAGACAATACTGAATTACGATACGTACTACATACATATATGTTCACGTCGAAATTCCAAATCAGCAAAATCCGTTCACGATTTATACGCTCACGTAAGAAACGACTTGGCTCCTGTTTTTAAATTACTCAAAAAGAGACCTGAAGCGAGGGATGGATGAAAAAGTTTGCGCGATGGTGTTGAGGTTGTAACGAGGGTGAGCTTCATGTAAAATTCTACTCAGTAATTTCAATTCTTCTTCATTCTTTAATAACGATTAATTTTGTACTCCACAACTGCTCCATAAACTTATTTATTTGTCCAAAAAGGCGGTTCATTTTTTTTTGTTAAACTGGTAGTTTTACTACACTTCGAAACGGATCGTTTATTTCTTGTAAAACTGGTAGTTGTAAATATAATTTAATTTAAGAGAAAATGATTATATATTCTGTGATTGGATTATTCAGTGCTAACATTTTTTTAATTCAATGTACATGCGCTTCATTGCGTGCCTTATATTTATGGTAACTGAAGTCAAGTGAACCGATAAGTTTTGAGTATATCATTTTGTAATTTCAGTTCTCAACGCAACGTAATAACATGTTTACAACTTTCCTTCACGCAGTCGATTAAATTCAAGTGGCCAGTCGACATAGGAACCTATTATTACCACAAGGTGCTCCTTACCATGGATGTACATATGGTTGATATGGGGATTATAATATGTATGAATGTATGTATGTACAAGCGTTCAGAAATTCGACCTCCTCTGTGGATTAGTCTTCTAAGAAATGAATTCTTCCACACAAGGAGGTGAGTCAAAAACAAAAAACACAGACAAAACGAAACAATGACAGCGTTTTGTAGTACATAGGGATCTTCGTGTCCTTCAGCATTTTATATATATTATGTCTAAGGAGTTTCCACCAACCTTCTACTTACAAATGATCATTTTAATTTATCATCAGCATGGGCTCGTAAGACACTAAAAAGACCAAACGTCAAACAAGCAGAGGAGCCTATGTCATCATTATTGTCGCACAGCAGGTCGCATCCTATATTGGGTTACAAGAGCACTCGCTGCATGCAACTTCTCCGTAGTCGATCCTTTTCCAGCTCACATCACAAAGCGGATTCAATTTAAGAACATTCCCTCCCTTTCTTGCTCTGTTGTATGCTTCCCGCTTTCTCTGCAGTATTCGATTACTCATGCTTCTTGGGCATAGGGCTGAAGGACTATTGGTTGTCCAGGAAACCGCTTGAAGCACGCACTACATAGTTCCTTCAATTAATTTCATAGCTTCAAACTAACGACGCTAATTTTATATTTAAGCTCCGCCGGCTTCCACACGAAGCCCAATCCATCGCAATTAGACGATAAGGAAAATGAAAAAAGGAAATGAAAAAATAAAGTGAATGGATAGTCGAACAAAGAATAGAGGACGACAGGCAAGCAAAGAAAAAAAACAATAACAAAACGTCCAGTGTTCCGGGAAAGAAAAATATTTGAAAAGGATATTAAGTTTGCTTGAATAACGGCCACGGAATAAAAATTCAAAATAAAAGAGAGGGAGCAAAAAAAAAAATTAAACAAGCACACAAAAAAGGAATGAGAAAAACAATGAAAAGAAAATAAATTGCAAAGTGGATGCTTAAAGGTGGGGGGAAACTCTGTTACTGGTGGTGCTGGCTCTGGCGCTGGGTGTCGTCCGGTTAGTCCCCGTTTTCCTCATCTGGACCCATAAATGAAGTCCAGGTTCAAGTACAGAGCTGATTTATTAGATTCCCGCGCACGAACGCGATTTAGCCGCAGCTGGTTTCTTTTTTATGCAGCAGGATTTTAGCTGGATTTTTTTTTTGTCGTTATTCTACGGTGTGCTTCTGTATTCACCTTAACGTTTACACACTGATTATTATTCCGGCAGTTACCGGCGGAAGGTGTGGACGTGGGCGCACGCCACTGCTACATCTTTTTATAGGACCTGGACTACGAATAGGTTGGGTGGGTGAGGATCGGGTGGCGATTTTAACCTCATTAGCGGTGGCAAAATTGATTCATAGGCTATGGGTGTCGAGACCGAGGAGGCTTGGCTACTGGTGTAACGACGACGTGTGGCGGGCGTCGTCGTCGTCTGGTTTCAATTTTCGCTCGCCGAGTTCGGTTTACTCTCATTTTTGCATAAATTTTGTGCTCGGTTGACTGTTCGTTTGTGGGTGATTTTCGAAATTAGTAACGAAAATGTATAAAAAGTAAAAACAGCAGGCACGTATATATTGAAAGAGAAAAGATTGATTTGACTTAAGGTATGTATGGTATGTTAAGGAAGTTCAAGGCAAAGCGTGCCTTGCCTATTTCGACACAGAAACTTTTCTATTAGAATTAAAAACAAAGATGAATTGAAAGACTTCCCAATAGGACTCCTTCACCTGTTAAACATTATCTTACTTCCCTCAATCTTGACACTGATGTCAAACGAAAAAAAAAATCACAATGAGAAAAATTCAGGTTGTTTTGGTAAGGTAAGGCGGCTGTCAGAGCCCAGCTTGAACTACTTAAAGAACCTTACCATTTCCTCCAGGATCTCAGTCCTTATCAGTATCGGAAGATTTGGAAACCGGGCTGTGCAGATAAGATGACATTTCCTCCTCCTTTTCTGTCATGCAGCTTCTGCAAAAGTCCTTTTAATTAAGGACTAAAATGTGCGTAAAATGAGTACTTTGAAGTGTTGAGAGCCAAAAATAAAAGTGAAGCTGGCTTATCAGCAAACAGAAATGTCCATTCACATATCCTATTCCTGCTTTAATCTACTCACCCATTGTAAGTCTCATAAAGTCATGGCTTTATCCGAAGAATGGGGTGTAGCAATTTAGAAAACATACCTTTAAGCCAGAAACGAACATACGAATGTTATTTAACTTCAATTACTGAATTAAATGGATCTTTTGCGGATGTAGGCCAAGATCTTTCTTTAAAATCTGCCACGTAGTACACGGGCAGAGGAGGAGTTTTTGTTAACCACACCGAATCAATGAATTCCGGTCCTCGCTTGCAAAGCGATACGCTGATACTGTACTCGTGTTGGATATTTATTTTCCAGATGCGATGGACTGTTGTCCGTGCCGTAAAATTTGCACAAATACAGATAATAAGTTTGGCGCTCAGAACGCAGAAAAGGAAAAGTCCATCATTTTTAAATGCTGCTCAGGTAAGTATGTGCCAAAATATACTGAACAAATATGTCAAGTATAAGTGCCCAGTTTGACAGATAATCGTATTGGTTTGGCAGTAACAAAAATTGTAAAATAATTTGTGTCATAATTCTTTTTTAGTTCCAACGAACGCCATAAACAATTTAAGAAAAGTACAAAGAGGATCAGGGGAAGTTCGGCATTGAAGCCCACTCGAGTCGATACGAGAATTAAAACTATAACGACGATTTTAATTTGTTTAACTCCATTCACAGAGAACGTCTTGGTGAGAACGTGCTCTATGTGAGAAAGATAAATACATACTATTATATTCAAAGTGTTAGAAACAGTGTTTGGAAATATTTAAAACAACAATGCCGAACGATGATTTTTACCCCAATCGTAGTGCATCTGCTTGAAATGAACATATTAATAGTAGCCCATAATAGTATCGAATACAATTAATAATCGTATTAAAAACATTAAATATATTTGGTTTTGGCATAAACTGATCTGCAACCACATTCGAAACAATTTCACAAGTGAAACAATTAACAACAGATCATTGCATCTCGTTTTCAATAAAAGCCTTCCTGGCTAAGATTTTTTTTTCAGACTCGCGTTTGTTTTTCCTTAACATTAATTTTATATTATCAGTCAAGTATTGAACTCATTGCTGTGAACGTTTATGTCTGAACATACAAGACAGTTAATGGATAAAAGTGGACTTGTGAGTTGCAACACGGCTTCATACGTACACAATAGTCATTAAGGATCTTGTAAGTGACGGATGATGGAGATGGGATAAACAGAGGTGATATTTTAGTCATCCGGCATGCCGTCGTCCTTGCCAGATAATCTATTGCATGCCCGTATATAATCTGAAAGTGCAACTTTGTTGTTTAAAAGCTTTTTTTTTGGCCGCACTAGCCTCATTTACATTGTGTCCGGGCCTACTTCATCGGTAAGAATAAGGTTATCATCATATCCTTTCATTCTCATTTGATCATTCTCGAATACATGCAAATTTACGCAGATTTTTTTCACAATTACGGAGACACTGGGTGCCTGTATTGTAACCTTTAGAGAGGAATATAACGTGCTATAATTCTTTTAAGAACTCTTCAACAGTTTTGACTGCATATGCATTAAATCTTGCCGTTGTGGCTCAGGGCTTATTGCCTTGGGCGATCGGATCGTTCATGCACAGGATTGTGGCGATACTCAACCACACGTAAGTATCGACAAATCAAGGACTACAAAACACTCCGAATGCGGAGATTCAAGACCTCATTCAGCTAACGATATCTCAGCTGCCGGGTGATCATCGACCAAAGATTCGATGAGGTAATCAATTGTGAGGAGACATAATTCTACGAGTAAGCAGACAGCCGATATTACTGAGGGTAATACCATGTAATCAGTTTTAAAATATTTTTCATTATTTTAACCATCAATAAAAATTTTCAAAATCTTAGGAAGAATAAGTTTAAGTCGCAAATATAATAATTTTATTCAAAAAAAATATTTTAAATTTAACATTAGAAAAACTGTTGAGCCGACAATATGACAAGTTAGTTTAATTATGACCCAATTATGACCCAAATTGTATGATTTATAGTACGGACAAATAAGATAAAACTCTTAATAAAAAAAAACTGAGATTATCGGACTATTAATTGAGCTGCTTCTAAAAAGTTCTCAGAATCAATAAAAGCCCCTTTACCTCTTTAATACTTGGACCTTGATTCCTTACCGACTTGAGCATCAAAAACCCTCAGTACGATATTAAGGACGCACTACGAGCAGGCTTCGTAGTCTCTATGGGCTCTGCAAGTGTGCAATTGAAACTGACGTTGTAGAATTTGACTTGGATGCGGACCACATCCAGACGATTTTTTGAATATCTTCTCCTGCCCAGCGGCGGTCTGGATGGAAAGACCTATTGTCCCATGGGGAGTAAGATTAGGCTAACAGCTCCCTCTGATGAAGTTCAGAATATCTGAAGCATTGGACTGTCTGATGTTTGAAGAAGATACTATACTTCTTAATCATATTAGAGCTGGACATTCGCGAAAAATGTGTGCAGTCGTTTCGTCATCCTTCAAACAGATTCGGCACTCGATGACTTTACAAAGCCCTAATTTAGTTAGATGTGATCTCAAGTGGCAATGGCCTGAGAGGAAGCTCACGAGCTTTCTTATGCACTCCTTGTTTAGTTTAAAGTTTTGTCTGTAAGAGAACGGACGGATTAGTAATTTAGATTCATTTTAGTGAACGTATTTTTTAAACAAGCCCTTGCGAGTTCGTTCGCAATTTCATTGTCATCGATTCCATGATGACCTTGAACGCATCCTAATCTAGCTTTGTTAAGTTGAACAGTAAAGCATGGTAGCAGCTTTTGACAGTTTTGGAGTCCATAAAATTGGACGGCAATGCGTTTAGCGCTGCTTGGCGGTCTGAACATATGAGAACTATGGCCCTTTTTTTTGCCGTTAGCAAGCTATACTTTTTTTTATAATTGGCTCGCTCTTCAAGAGGATATAAATACTCGCATAATGCGTGAGGCACAGAACGAGGTTTGAGAAACTTCAAATACATCTGGTTTCAACACTTCCGTGGGTGGAGCTCGAAACGGGCCGACAGTAGTTTGATGTCAGTGTTATGCCTTCACAGCAGAGCAATCTGCACACAATATACACAAACTACTGTTTAAACAACATGAACTAGGAATTAAGCCGATACAACAACCACTGCAACAACGCCACCCATTTGTCAGACTAATATCGATGGTCGACCAATCCAGTGATAGTGCCATTAACTTTATCCCAATGGCAAATGGTAACAGGACCAGATTCGAAAAACTAGACCAATCTAGGAATCGAACCTAGGTCCTATCAATTGTATTAGTTGAAAGGCAGCCGCACTACCAACTTCGTCACCCAACTTAGACGCAAGATTCGATGGCTGGTAGTCATCAACACTTGGATGTTTTCCCATAAGTACGTTTTAAGTAAGTTTTGGGTCCATACACACCAGCCCCCATACCATTTGCTAGTATACCAGATTAAGTTTCTGGGGACGGAGGTAGGTTTGTTGCTCGGCTAAAGGTCAGAATAACGCATTCATACTATCTGGGATCAAGCAGAGCATGTACTTATTCGTGATGAAATTGAGTATTGAAGTGTCCCATCTGGTTTATATTTCATTGCCAGTGGCATTTTAAGGGCACTTTTAGTGGCTGAATTCAGTATCAAAATGCCAAGAGGGAGAACCCTTTGCCAGTTTCCAGTGCTGCCGTGCGGCACGTGCTTATAGCGCCAGAGATGCCCAAACAAGTTACACGTTGCACCTTTTCTAGCTTTTAAGAAGTTGTTAGTTCTTAAGTTTTGGGCCACTAAACTATGGCTACGCAGGTTTTGTACATCATGATGTACAACCAGGATAACATCTTAGGTCCTAAGTCCTACAGTAGAACCGCATACAGGCCCACACGGATTTGGTTGTGCGTTCTGTGATGGATTTGACAGGAGACGTTCAGAAGATGTTGCGAAAGACCTCCGTCCCGTTTCAAGCAATCAGCACTTTATTCTACAATGCAAGTGGAGGAGTTTAATTCTTTCACCCACTGGAAGGTGACCCATGAAAAGGACACACAATCAACTCTAACTCAAAATGCGGAATCGATGGAATTTAATTCAGAAAAAAACCCTCTGCGGCCCTCGTTTACATTTCAACCGAATTCCATCATTTAAACTGACAGTGAACTTGGAAATCGATCGATTTTTCCTGTTACGAATTTCATGCATCTCTTTAAAAGTCCATCCAAAATGGCGCACTTAATTGCATTCTTTCGCATCTGTAGCCTGCAAGCATACATAAAAAAAAAATGCGAGCAGAAAATCAAATTCGATTCACCGTCCTGCATACAGGTGGACGTACATACATTCGGATAATCAGAAATAATTATGAAACTAAATACCGGGCTATCTCCCGTGTAAAAATAGAATCTGAAAAACAACAATAATAAAAAAAAAAAATATGACGATCTCAATTAATTTAGTTCAGTCTACCAGCAGTGATACAGCCTCAGGACATGATATGCAACCGTATTTCCACACGCAAAGCATATGGACAAAATTCGCATCCATGTATTTGTATTGGACGGGACTACGGCCCTTGGGGGTTGCTACATAAATCCATAAATTCCTTTTTATTTTTTTTATATAAAAATTCCGTTTTCATAATTCACAACGAATAGAGAGAAGCAAAGAAAAATATTTCCAGGATAAACATACATTTTCCATTGAATTGAGATGACTGAATTGGCCACTGGACATGTTTTCTTTGAAAGGTTCAGAACTGAATTCAGGAAACCCAACATTGCCCGCTGACAGAATTTACAAGGAGCAACCAACCTTTGCCATCAATTTTAATTAGGCGGCAACAAGGATGTAGAAATAATGTCAAAGGACAACAAAAGAATTTTCCCTTTCCTTGAAGGGATACACTTATTTGTGAACTCCGAGTCTGAGGTAGATACTCGTACTTTTCTTCGGATATGGCGGATATAGAGATACAATTTTAATTAAAGGAAACTTTTGACTTTGTAAGGCGCTGCGCTGTGCGTCGCTGTCAATCCCCCTGCCAAGCCCGGTCCCGTCCGATGAAGCTTAAAACAATTTTCTCATCAAATGAGGCGCAACTATTCAATTTGCCATCTGACGAATCACCCAATCAATTCCAAAAAGTCCTACGGCTGCAGGCATACGTACGAACGAACGAACTGTAAAGGGTACCCAAAGAGCTAAAGTCAACTTTAAAGCAATATCGTTGGTCGTCAACTTTAATCCTTCGTCTTTGGAAGAGCACACACGACAGAAAAGCATAGTAAATAAATTAGAAAACCGGTATCGTAGCTCCTTAAAGGCTTCATTTCACGGCTCCTTTGGTAGAGCTGACAAAAACTACCATCCGAGCTGCGAATGCCAAAAGCGACCGAAGCGACGCGACAACGAACGAAATGAAAAAGGAAAAACGAGGACGAAACAATTTATGTGATTGATTCCCCCCACGTGTCAAGTCCTTTATCCCCAATTCCCTGTGACAGGCGCTGGGTAACATTGTACTAGATAAAAAAGGGTCCTTTTTCTATACATTGAGCACGACAATCTGTACAGGTTGGCTGGTTGCCACTGTTCGCCAAACCAATTCATGTGCAAGTATCCCATAGAGGAAGACCGTTGGTTGGTGTGAGCGATGGGCTGTGCGCTGTGGGCTGGTTGACGTGTTTCATGGATTTAAAGAACGCAGAGCGGATCCAATGAAAAACAAAAAATATGGAGCAATAACTCAAGGTGAACTGTGTGTGAATGACGCTTTGTTGTGGAGAGCGATTCTACTGCCTCATAGGTGAGAGAATAGTGAAGAAATCATTCCAACCATGCTGGAACTGCCAACGACAATTGAAACGAAGACGAGGAGGCTAGAGTCCTAAATGATGATAGCATGCTATACTGTAAAGCTGTTCATGACTGCCGAGTGCCATTTCATTCATTCTCTTTGATTGTTGATGCTGCTGCTGCCTCTTAGCGTGTGATGTGAGAATGGAAGCCATTTATTTTTCGCTTAAGCGCTGCGTCTGTATTATTTTCTACCTTCTTGTTGATTGCTCTTTTTTCTGCAGGACTTTTAGTGTCCCTTCGCTTTACGTTCAAACATATCCTTTACGGCTTACTCACTGAATCCGCATTCACTGCCGCGTAGCGACCACCACTCACATGTGAGATGAGCACAAGTATAGTAGAAATCACCGCAGGCGAGAGCAAGGACAAACGTGCTGTTTTTATTTTGATTTATGTCACATTCGCATTTGTAGGATGCCGCACGAGCACGGCCGCCGATGTGGGCAGAGGGCAAGGAACTTAAATGCTTTGTCTTTATACTGGCTGTGGCTGCTTCTGCTGCGCGAATCCAACCAATGGAAGGGGAATGGTGTTAGGATAATTGAAATCCAGGCATGTACAACTATATAGAGAGTGCGTAATTTTCAAAATGGATTAGCTATGAGCTGTGCACCAGACCAGCCAGCCAGGATACCCATGGGACTGTAGTCCATTGAATGACAAATTTTGACTGCTTAGAAGGAGGAACAACAAATTTACCAATATTCAAGGCATTAGAGCATTTTACTGGCTATTTGGAGATTGGCCATAATTCAAGTGGGATTTTGATGAAGTGGGTTTTTGTGGGGCCCATTTGAGTCGTTTGGCAGATGAGTTTCTAGTCTTAAGTTTATATTTACACCCCCCAGCAGCTCGTAGATAGATGGAAATATTTATGCGGGAAAGAGCTATTATTAATTGTGCAAGACTTGGTAATGGGTTGAGACACTATTAAAGGATACTCGAATCACAATATGTTATTAGTTTTGGGTGGACCATTACCAAATTGATCTTGAGAGACTGAGCCGGGTCACCAGCACCTCACAAAAAAATAGGGCCGAAGTCGTCGAATTATTATTACCATAGCAACTAATTACACATCCGAGCTTAATGTTCAATTAATCGATTGTTGGATGGTTTGGGCGGCAAGCGCCCCATTGGCATGGAACCGCAGGTCGCCCATGTCCAAATTCTCAATCCGGGACCTTAACGTTTCCGCCATTGTCGTCGTGGAAGAAGATTGGGCAACTAATGCCGCCATTCCAAAAATTGAATTGTCTTCTATTTGCTTGTCTATGTAGGGGCTTCTGCGTCAATTGGTCCTTTTTAGCTAATAATCCGAGATCGTTATTTAAAATTTTTTCTTAGACTTGTGCGACTAAGCTAAGTTGATGGAGTCTTTGGTACGTTGAGGTTCAGGCGCACACTTCCGACATTTTTTTTCCTTTGGGGACCAACATGTGATTATGCTCGGTTTTAAAACAACAATTTTCTACATGAGCAGTGAAGGAAATTTTATATCGACTTATTTGCATTCGCCCAATTCGCAGTATTTTTTCAACAGATGACTATTATTTTAGCTCCAGAACTATAAGCCGATAGATCTATTCACTATAGCACAGTTATCCCCTAATGAATACTCAGGCTGCTATTTCTAGTGGACCGCTCAAGACGGCAATCCAACCACAAATCAAATGTTCCAGCGACCAATTGAGTTAAGGGTGAATTAGATGGGTGGAATGGGTTCATGGGTTCAATGGGTGGCTTCAGGCTATTCTAGGTATACATATGATAATTTAAAAAATCTATGCTAGGGTGGGTGATACTTTTTTACGATTTAAAAAAGGATTGAAACGAGCGTCTTTGAATTTGTGCACACTTGAATTGCTTAGATTAGACCTGCTGAAGATGGTCGTTGTGCCGATGGGTATGTTTAGTTTATAAAATATTCGTAGATGTCGTTTTGATGAATTTTAAAGATGTTGCGGGGGGTTTCTCTTTAGTTTGCATTCTTTCTTTTTTTTTGTTTGCGGCAAGACTCTGATATGAAAACTAAATGGCTATATTGGCTTTTCGGATATGAACTGACAAATTTGTCGGCCAGGTGGCATTGAGAATTTTTGGAGCAGGTTAAGTGTACATTTTAACCAATTTTTACTCTTACATATTCGAAAAGCGAAGAATGGTGAGACTTTTATCTCAAGGACTCTGCTCGGGCAATCGAGTTTTTGACGACAGGAACATTGAAAAGTCATCAAGCAAGAAAAAAACTTAATTGAAAACATTGAAAAGTTAAGTTAAGAACCTGCTTATTGTCTGAAACGCCTAAGGGTTTTTTTTATTATTTTAAGTTTTAAGCAATCGGAAAATCGAAAAGTTGTGACCTGGCCAACCGAAAAGCAATTGTTGTGCTGTGGAGGGTTAAGATGCCTTAAAGGCGATTGCCTCTCAGTTTATCCGTCCGTTCTGTCCAGGAAGTTGTTCATGCAATTAAGAAATTCCACACATACGGAACCACAGAAAACGTACCCAAAAAAAAGGGCTCGCAAGGCTTCTGAAAGAATTGACCGCAAAGAATTTAAGTTAGCGAAACGGGACTCCAAAATTAATTCTACAGATATTCATTCCACGTCAGATTTCAAATGAAATAGAAGCTCCGATTTCGAAGAATGCGATAACTAAGGCGCCAAAAATTGATAATGGTTTCTTTAACAGGGATCAAAAACAAGCATATTTTAGTATGGTAGGGGGTCTATCTTGCCCTGTTTAGGAAGTAAGGGTAATTTTAGAAAAAAAAATACTTAAAATGAAAAAAAAAAATTATGAAAATCAAACTGCAACACTTACAATAAAGTTTACAGGTACAGTACAGGTTTTAAAGCCAGAAATCTGTTCGAAATTTGAATTAATTTAAAAATTCGAATGCAAACTCAAAATTTTGGTAAAGATAAATTAAAAAAAAACATTTGAATTCTGAATCGAAAACAAAAAACAGATTGGTCTCCTACTTTTTGAGATAATTGAAAATTCTTACACTACTTTTTGATCTTTTTTTTTGAGGATAAGTGTTGGTGAAAGGTTCATCTTTATTACTGAAGCACAGCAAATTATCAAGCCTAACCTAGAATACACTACGAGGAGGTAGACTTCCATTGCATTCCGTGTCTCAGTCAGTTAGTCTGTGAGTAAGTCCCGAGTTAGTAATGAATAGTCATGTTAATTTTCAATGTATTAAAATGTATTAAAAAGGTCCGTACTGGTGTTACTGTCGAGCCGAGGTTGTTTTTGCGGTAAAATACCCTCTAAGCGCTCACTGTGAACGGTGAGAGGGTCGAAGTTCTTTTGTTGCAAACCCAGACTTTCTTCACCATCGATAAGGCATGCGTACACTTTTTTTTACTTGTAAAGCATTTGATAAAGAATATATCTTGCTCGATAAACGCTTGAGATTGCTAAATAAATTGATTGGGCGGACGTGAATATGCCAGTCATATGAAAATTTCAGCAAGGCAATGATCCTAAACAGCACTTTTTTAGAGACAGCTCAGTCACTGTACTTGAATGGTTATCATCAAGTGCTTACCTAAATCCAAGTGAAAATCTTTGGGTCGATGTAAAGAAATCTGTTGCTACTAAAGCAAAACAAATGTTGTTGTGCTAGTAGAGTGCTGTAGAAGAAATTTTGGGATCTATGGAGCGGAGATGCCAAGAGCCCCTTAAACAAACAGGATTCGCTACCAGATATTAATTATTAGATATTTGTCCTTGGTGTGCCATATTTAAGGTGTTTACTTTTTTTTTTTTTTAAAAGGAAACCAGTAAAGCTTTTTGATTGCTGGTTTTTTTTTTGCTTTTGTCTATGATATACAGAACCCTAAAATTTTTTTTTTGGAAAAATAAAAACCAAAATGACGGCCATTGCAACTCCGTGGAAACAGGTCCTCAAATCGCGGGAGGTAAACGGCTGACATCACTGTCCTCTCTTTTTGATCTGAAACACAAATTCAGAGCATATCATCAATCTGTGATCCTTTGGTAATGGAATGACGGGTGGCTTTTTTGTTTGGTACAAATTTCGAAAAATGGCGGTAATAAAAAAAAAATTGGAATATTCGCTTTTTTTTCCCCATAAAAAGATAATAATAAATGCAAAAATGTCTCCATTGAAAAAACGAGCCGTCATTCCGTGAAGACATATTTTCCAAGTATGCTTTCAAAATTTCAGGTCGACGTGTTAATTACAGCGGTTAGGGGGAATGTCAGTCATTTTTAGGACCGTGTTTTCGATAAAAACGTGTTTAATGTTTTGTAATGTGTTTACACAAATGTATTTTTTATTACCGTTAATCGGCAATGCCTGGTCCACAGAGGAATCCCTCCTCTTCTTTAAGCTGCTCAATTTGGTCCTTTTATGCAGCATCGGTCTCCTGCCTCTCCGTGCGCTCGATCGTTGCTCTGTCCCGCGAATGATCAGAGGGCGCTGACGATGTCAATTTTAAACGCGTTTAAAACATCGTAAGCGCTGAAATCCGGGAAACGCTTCGACAGATTTATTTCTTATTATATGTAGTTTAAAAATTCGTAATAGAAAAATGATTTTTAGAAAATTTCAAGGACAAAGTTACCATTAAACAAATAAGCAGAGAACGATGGACTAAGATAAAAAAATATTGATATTAAAAACTGAAAGATGATGTTTTGTTTTTTAATATAAATTTAAAAAAATTAAATTATATACCTCAAGAATAATTTTTTTTTTGGGAAAAGTATACTGAAAATAAATTGAACAAGTGTTTTTTTTAAGTTCTTGTAATTTATAAAAAAAACAAGTACCTACTTTATTATTAAGATTCATTATGATTAAAAAAAAAACAGAAATGCATATGCTTCTTCCCACAATCCATTAGTTCCTTAAAAAATATTTTAGTATGTGTTACTACAACATTTAAATAGCTCTTTTGTTCCCCATTATTCCATACCAGATGTTGTCATCCAAGTTTCAAGTCCTGTCTACCTCTATAAAATCATACCAACAGGTAAAGGTATAAAAATAATTAAAAGAGAGTACCTAACTAAACTTTCACAAGGCTTAAGACATACCTCCGTTTATGTGTGCGACTTGCTGTATCAAAAACAGAAATATCTTATTCCTATGTAGCTTACAGCTTGAACTCAAAACTCACCCTTATCCATGTCATAATGAAAGATCTAATAGCTAGATGCGAATTATTCAAAAGTTGAAGTACTGTTCGCTCGCAAGTATGTACGAGTATTTCAATCCAACAATAAACGAGTACGGGTGTGCTTTGCTTTTAATTTCTTCGCACAAACTTTTCATAGCCCGAGGCGATAAATATCCATAACACAACCAGTACAACAAACATACTGACAGAAATGATGGTGGAGCCATTTTATTGCGCACACAACACACACACACCTGTAACTCAGGCCCGCGCCGTTTATGTTTAATGTTGGTACCATACTCGTTACTTTTCATCCCAACAGTGTGCATTCATTAGATTAAAAGCCTTGTTACGTCACATCAAAATGCATATACATACTTATTCATAGTCGTATGTGGCTACGATAATCTCTTCACAACTCTGGTGTGTACATTCACAGTTTTCTTGTGCAAATATGCGCCGTGTCATCCATTCATGTGCTCATAAATTAACCACGAACAAAATGATGTAAACAATTGTTTCATACCACCAGCTTATGTATACATAGAGCTCTCGCCGTAGCCGCACACACAAGGACACAACGTCTACTTATGCTCCTTTACGATTCTGTTGAATCTATCTTGCAAAGTGCTCTTATAACTTATCCCATGCAGAAGATGCTACGCCTTGTTACTCACTCGAGATGGAATAAGACAACCCGAGAATGAGAACTTGTTTTCCTGCTGCTACGAAAGCGGGATGTCCCGGCACGAGATATTTGTAGAATGTTCATTTGGACGTTTACTCAATCCCAAAAGAGGCCCGAGCCAAATAGATATACGATTACTAGCAAATTTGTAAGAAACTACAACTGCCCGTCCTTCTGTTGAAAAAAGAAGGCGGAAGCAGTTTGTTATAGCCGCCTCGAAATTTAATTAAGCCTGGCGTGCCACTAAACGTGGACTTGTGGGGTTCTATTAGAACACCGATACATATCTGCACACATCACGCCCTCCTAATTCACTTCACACTTTATTTACACTCTTTAAGCATTTATATGTTTATCTATTCGCTTTGTCTATCAGTTTTTCTGTCCGGCATCGGCACGCAATCTGCATGAAGTATCCTTTTAATTACCTCTTCGGCGGGAGCTGCCGCCACCCTTACGCATCGCCAAGAGAAAGATGATGATGAATGATAAATGCAAAATGGCTTTGATCGCCTTTTACCCCCATTGGACAGCCTTGAATAGAGCTTGAAAACTCGAAATAATTTTGCGGTAAATGCAACAAAGATTTCCTTCCATCCAACATCAGTCGTTCGCCCCGTACGGCACGGCAGTGATAAAAAAACTGATTTACGAACCGTGATACGGCTTCCCAGTTCGGAGTTCAGACTTCAGAAACGGATACAGACCAGCATCAATGATGTTAGTATACATGTACACAGACAAAAGTTGCATACAAACATAAGTACAAAAAAAGTTTTCGTCTGCGAATTTTAGTCGAATGAATAGAGAGTCCATTTCCATGCACCGTCGTTGTCGGCACGATGTCGCGTCGGTCTTCAACGCCACGCCGGCTTTGGCTGAATCTTTTGCAGCATAAAGTGGAAAAGTGGAAAACTTATTTCCATCAAACAGCCCAAGTCCAAGTCAGAGTTGGAGGTGTGGACTGTGAAGTCTCACACAGTCTTGTCACCAAATGTCTTTGGCTGCTACTCGTTCTCTCCTGCATGCATAATCACTTCTGTTCCGGTTTGCCGTACTTCGTCCTCCAAGTCTTTTCAATGGGGGGGAATTCTTTTTTTTTGTGCTGGTAATCTGGATTCTGGACGAGAAAGAAAGAAGAAATGGAAATCTCTCCGGCACTGGCACGCATGGAATGAGATACTGAAATTGCGTCTTAAGCCGGTTCAGTTGGCTGATGGGTAAAGACTAGAGAGATCCACAAAAGATGTGGCTGTGTGGCATAAATCCTACTCAAATATGCGTTGGGGCCTTGTTATGCGACTCCACTCGAGTTGGCGTTAAATCCACACGAAAAGAAAACAAAAAAAAGGGAGGAGAGATCCTTTAGCGGCGAACCAAACTTGAAATGTGGGAGCTTAATGTCAAAAAGTTGGAGAGGCCTACAGGCAAACAAAAAATTTTGACCTGCTCCCATCCGCACAGACACCTCTGTGGTCGGCGATTTAATTGAATGATTACCTGTCATATTTATCCTTTCAAATGTTTTTTTTTTTTCAACTGGCTCTCGTCCTCGTTGTAGTTGTTCTGTTAAAAGGGTTTCCTTTCCACCCTCATTTATAATGGGGGAGTTCTGGTTTGGGAGCTAACGCAATATGTCGAGGGTCGGCACTGTTCTGTGCTTGGTAGGAACTTATGGGCAATTGTCCATGGCGTGGATTATTGTTCCAGATAAGTGATGGATATGTAAAGTGTTTGAATGGTACGTGAGTGCTTTGCCACCGATGGGGTAGGTAGACATAACACGTTTGTGTCGTTGTTAAATCCCCCCTACAACTGTGTGTAGTGTGTGTGTATGGACCTTTCAACGGGAGTTTTTTTTTTTTATTTATTTTATTCGTTTTCTTCAATTTGTTTTACTCACTGTTTTGTGAGGGGATGGAGAATACTTTTTTTTTTTTTTGTTTAATGAAATTGCTCTCCGAAGGGTTGTTAGCGGATTTAGTTGAAATCCTCTCATGAATTTTTATGTTTTTTTCTTTATTTTTTTTTAACGTTTCCAAGGTTAAATCCAAATTGGAGACCTTTTTCTCGCCAGGCGGCGAGTCCAAAGGGAATGAAACCGACGAGACTGGAATTTTATAGTAGGTACCTACTGATTGGACGGACTGATGAGAAAATCTATAAAAAGAAAAAAATTTAGCATTGAGAAAACATCTAAATATGCATGATATCGCAGCAGAGGTATTTCTTCTGTCCATACAAGGTGTGTCCTTGCTTGATGAAATATTTAACCTGCCGCGGAAAAGGGAAAATAGCAAATTTTGCTTGTTCAAGTGAGGCAAAAGCATTTAAAGAAGCATTGAGTGGATACGAAAAAAGTCGTTTTTGTAAATGTGAGTAAACAAGCAATTAATTCAATAAAACTTCATGTAAATATGTATATCTCTTTCCCTTTATTTATAAATATATATTTTCCTTTATTTTCGTGGGTGGGTGGGTGAAACACTTCGTAGACACATACTTTGCGAATATACAGCGCGTGTTCTTTGAAGCGTACTTATTTTCAAAACACTGTTTTGTGTCTTAATCGCTTATTAAAAATTTCGTACTTTTCCAAAGTCGTAAAGAAGCAGTTTGTAAGTAACTGACATACTCCGATGATGTTACAACCAGTGGGGGGTCTGACACTCAACCAATAAGACCAGCTTTAGTGATTCAACTAGCTCTGAATCGAGGCGTCCGCCTGATAATGATTCGAAAACTCAACTAAGCACGTTTTCCCCGTTTTGGATAAAGTCCAATCTGCATGTTTCGTCGTTGGAGAACGAGTTCTTTTACTCGACACTTATTCTTAATTGGATTTCTAACTAGAGCCGCACTCGAACTGACAATGGATTAAAGGTCCTCCAAATTATGTATACCCGTTTTGTGTTTCCTTTTCTGTTTACAGCATTGTACCTCTTTTGGCCTTCATCCGACTTGATTCCAGTCTTCCGTTCCTTTTTGATCTTTGCAAATGCATCCTTGAAGTTAAAACTGAATTTCGAAAGATATTGTCTCTTGAGTTGGTCGGGGAGTTTTGAATGTTTCTTTAGAGAATGATCTTAAAAAATCGGATAATAGCGCATAGATCTGTCTTAAAACTTTTTTTTTGACATCAAAGGTCGCGGAGACATCTTTACCACATAAACAGAGTAACGAGCTTTCGCCTTTGTCACCATACGGAATTAAAAGGTTTTGACATGGTTGCAGCTGTTTTCTAAAAATGCTGTGATAAGCGTAAATTTTTCCCGCAATTTCATTAGATTGATACCGTGATGAACTTTTGAAAATAGAAATGATTAAAAAAGAAGAAAGAAAATCAATAAATTAATTTGAGATTGTCAAGAAAAGAGAAAAAAAAGACAAAAAAATACATAATACATAAAGTATTTATGTTAAATGAAACTATATATCACGTGCCTAGTATTTAAAAAGGTCAGACTTGAATTTGGTTGTGCTCTCAGTTCTCCGCAGCGCAAGGGGTAGTGAGTTCCATTCAAGAAAGTTCGTTCAGATCGTAAACAAGCGATTCTATCATGATGATGATCTATTATATTTTGAAAGTTGGAATCGTTCCAATGGGTATTCCGACGCTAAACAAAATAAAAAAAATATACAGGAACAATTTCGAAGCTTTGATGTTCAAAGAAGGTTCAATATGATCGCCTAAAAGACACAGGACCAAAAATAACAGGATGATTCAATGCGATTTAATTAAATTTTTTATTTCCTTATAAATTCATAATATTTTAAAATCTACAAAATGATAAAATAACAAATTATTTACTATTGAACTTTATAAAGAATCTGTCATCTATAGTTCATAAGGAACTAGAAGCGAAGGCAGTATTAACAATTGAAAGTAACAACATGAAATATAAAAGAAGTGTAGTGGGGTCATAATTAAGTTTCTTATTGATTAAAAGCACAACGTTAATTCAGATAATAAGAGGGAGAGGGAAAAAAATACAAAATAAAATTTTAAAATGAATGTTATCATAATTCATATCTAAAAGACATAGCATTATTTTTTGAAAAAGATTAATTTATTTATAATTTTTCTTATATTGACAAGTTAACTACTCAAAAGTCTCGGAGCAATAACATTGAAGAAATTGTGAAACTATCGCAAATTATGGTTTGGTATTAAGGCGAGATTTTGCGTGTCTACTCAGAGGTTATAACTAGAAGAGCGTCTGTTTAAAAATGGCCAGACATAGCAAACAATAAATTCAGAACTTCATTTCATTCCATTGCATTTTTATTAGTGAATTAATTTTACTTACTTGCTAGACAAAAAATGCTAAAATCTAGCTTAATTTACTTAAGTTAACTATTTATAACTAACTTACTGACCATCTGCAGGCGCTCTAAGCTAAACCTAACAATTAAACCTATTGACTTTCTAAAATTTGTTATATTTAAATTTTATAAAATAAAAATAAGACTTAGTGAATCCCCAGAACTTTATAAAAATAAAGATGTTTTAAGGGACAAACTTTAAGGTTTTTGAAAAGTATTGAACTTCTATTTCGGCGGCTTTCTGAAATCATCTCGCAACATTGCTTTTTAAGTTGAAATCGAAATGCCCAAATAACATCTGTTAATCTCCGTAAGAACGACTGCTATCAATAGCGCTCCATTGTCCCCTCTCCACGTCCTCGCACAAGATGACAGCTCATCCAAGTAATCATTGTCATTTAGTACCGTCACTGATACGAGCTAACAGAGATACCATCAAATAAATGAGATATTTATATACCGAGATTTCCTCAACTGTCACATCTTGCTGCATCCATCCACGTCCACGATTGCAAAATACAAAAGAACCAAAAGAATTCCCCAACACAAGCGTCACACATGTTGGGTAAGCTGTTGTTCCGCCAAGCCAACCCTCGTTCTTTGCTATCCGAGTCTGGTGGAGGATTACATCTGTGGAAATTCGTGCGGAAAAATTTCTATACTCCGACTCGTAACCATTCGGCTTACTGTTATTTACAACTGAAAATTTTCATTATCTGTTTGATTCTTGTTCCGGCTTTTGGGACAAAAGACTTTATCGATTCAAAAGCGACTTGATTGTTAGTAGCTGTCTTTAAGAACTAAATCTCTCTAAAGTCAGGGATGAAAAGTTGTTTCATCCCTACTGTAAGGGTGTAATTATAAGGTGGCAAGATGCAAACGTGCAAAGGTCATACATATTGCAGTAATGTGCTAACCAAATCACGTAAAGTTTAATGTTGAAGATAATTGTACACATGTGCAGGTTTTGGAAATGAGAGATGACACAAGATAACCCTTAACTATCTGCTCTTCACCTCCCCCCTTGATCTGAGGGAAGTAAGCGTTGTTGTCTGATTTGAATACGAGATACAAAAGTCAATTACTAGTTGGTAAGGTACCTTAAATAAATTTGCGTACATTAAAATTAGTTTCATTGGTAAATGTGGTGCACATTCACTCGATGTTCATATCCAAATCTATGAGTCAGATCTCTGAGGAAAGGTTAGATGGACAGACAGAAATTAAGATAGGAGCATGAACTTTCTCGTACTGAAAACTGCTGGGTATAAGTATGTATGTAAATATGCGAAAAGGAGTGATCCACGATGGAGTTTCTTCGAGTATGAATACTCTAATACAAGTCTATGCGTGAGTAGGACTGCCTGTAGAAAGCTCCTCATATACAACTTCATCAGATCAGTTGTCAACTATGAACATGGCCTTGGTTCTATCACAAGACTCCTTTCGACAAGACTATGATGAAACAACATGTCATCTGGAGTAACACTAATAAAACATTAGACAGTACAACAACACCAGTAGCTTTTGACGGCCGACAGCATCACCCGAATTTACAAAACCACCTTTTCCCTCCCCGACCACCTTTTCCCTAACGAACTTCAGATGAACGGCGTTGGCGCGTTGGGTACCCAGAACGAGTTCCCATTACAAGAGCGAATTTTGAGAAGCATCTATCTAACGTGGACGAGACTTAAATTTATTACTTTGATCCTGCGAAGACAGTCATTGACTTGGTAAAAATCACAATAACAGACACCGAATGAATTGGAAGTTGAAATGGGGGCAAAAAATGTGCTTAAGCGTTGTTTTACTAAGCCAACTGAAAGACACAAAAAGATGAATCCTCATTTTCAAGAAATAATAAAAAAATCCTTAAGTTTGGAAACGGTTAGCAAACATTTTCTTGTTCCTTGGTTGATAAATAAATATTTTTCTATTGAGATGTTGTTTTTGAAGTGGAGGCTTCTGGACTTCTCAAACATCTAATTTGTAACTTAAATTCATACGAAGCACCTTCATCTCAGCTACCATTAATTTTCGGAAGATGTCTAATATTTTAAGCCCTTCTATGACCTGTTTACGACTTTTCAAAGTTTTTGGACCGCGGGAGCACGTCAATAAACATGTCATGCTCATAGTCGCTTTATGTACAGCCACAATAGTTTTCTTGGGTGCGTTTCCGTGCTTCAGTGGTTCGTGTTCCGGCTGATGAGAGTGAAAACCCGGGTTCAAACTAGGAAAGGAATATCTGGAACTCAATGATGCTGCAAAACGAAAAAAAAGCCAAAGCCGGACAAACTTCGAGCTGGTGCGCTGTTTCACCAAAACAACGATTTTGTTAACAGACGCTGATGTCATATCCACGACATTAACAGCCAAAACGGCGATATACTCATCGGAACAATCAACCGAGGAGGTCTTTCGTCTCTTCTGACAAGCGCTAGTCTACTCGCTTCGAAGCGAATGGCATAACGTCTTAGTGTTTGACTACTTTGAATTGGACTACTGAAAATCTGAGGCAAAATCATCGACGAATTATTTCCTGAAAGAAGTGGCACGAGAATTCCGCGTTGAACACTGCGTCTGTTCAAATATTAATACAGTGCTGACCGTTGCTGCTTTTTGCAGAAGTTTTACCATCTTCCGATTTAAGGCTATCATAGAATTATGTACATACGTATGTACGGGGATTAATTAAACCTTGAATAGTTATTGTGAAAATTGCTCTGTGATCAATTATTAATGTTAATAAATTTATTTTTTTCTTATAAGCGGTGTCGACTGTACAAAATCGTACGTATACAAAAAGCTGTTTCAAGTTTTATTTATAACACACTTAAATAAGTGAAAAAAATTTTAACATTAAATGGAATAAATCATCGTACCTACCCAACCAATACATTACATCTGAGTGCAACACAAATTCAAACGCTGAATGCGCCCTTTTCTCTTATAAATAGAAGACTGAGCTGCACATTAATCCGCTTTCATCGAACACCAGTGCTGTATCAATAATTACATCCATTGCCACACACAATCCTCCCCTATTTTTCTGTCGCAAGGCGCATCCGATAGAATTTTAGACACGTGACCCTCTTAATGTAACATTCCCGCGTCCAAACACTGTCTATGTTTGCCTAAGAGATATAAAGGGATTCATCATTACGAGTATATGAAATTTTGCCCCAAACCTACACAGCTAAGGGGTTACAATATGCAGAAACTTCGCACAAAAGTTGCTTCTCGTCAATTATCGGTCCTGGCTTACCAATATTTTGGTTATTTTATCTTTCATCCAAGGCGAACCAAACTGTACCGCAAAACCAGAAGACAAATTTTCCGCCTGCCACATCCTGGAATGATAAATCGAGGAATTATGTCGCCCAAACGAAGAAAACCGTTCAAATTTGATTATCGACTTTTATTGAATCTAACCGACCGCATCGGGTCCTGCCTGATAGACTGACGTCCTCGTTGGTAACGATGACTTTCAACATTCTTTCATCGGCACAAACGAGTACATACCTAACCAGAATCCACTTTGTTTTTGGATCCACTTCAATGAGACACTCGATGGAAGAAATATTCAGAAAAAAAAATTGTGCCCACATATGCTAGACGACGACCGACGACCGAGGACGCGACGTAGCATTCAATCGAGGAGGCACCACCTTTCATGTGTGGCTTTGTGTACACAAATGACTTTGGGAAATCAGTTTTACTCCCCTAATTGTTCCGCTAGGCGAAGGCATTACGTTGCAGAAAACTTTCCAACGACGACGACGACGCCGACGTTGTGTCATGTTTTGATGGAGGACAACGAGGTTGTAAACAAATAAGCAGGCTGCCGTACCGCTACCGACCACTTACAGTCGTGGCGTGAGTTTCATTCACTTTGACTCCTTTGCCTACTGTCCTTTGGTTGCCATTGAGGGTGGTAATGGTAGTAATTCCATTTCCACAGGGAGACAATCTTGTCCGACAATCAAACCCTTGTAAATGCAACGCACGGCGGCGGAATCATACCCATCGCTAGGGACATACAGGATTGTGCAACTAAATGCCATAATACAGGCGTACATTTTTGTCCTGCAAAAGAGGGCGGCGACGTAGAGTACATTGCAATTATTGGGCACTGACAATGCCACTTCGCGGCAAAACACATACATACACATAACAAAATATAATTACTGTGATAAGGACCTGATTAATGTCGCATCGCTTCATCCTCGTCGTCTTTGTCGTCATCACTTTTTCGCTTCCTTTTTTTTATCATTCTGAACGAGCAAATGAGCCGATCATTCAGACTGAGGAAACGGAAGAACAGAACAGAAGGACGTTAAATGAATCTTGTTTTTTTTTACCTTTCTCTTTCGTGGTGTTTTCTTTGTGAAAGGATGAGTGGTAATAATTAAAAAATAATTTCAAGTAAATTGAATATTAATCCATTTTACGTGAAAGGATGCGCGCTGCTCCTCCTTTTGTGCCACCTAAAGGAATGAATAGGCTGTCAGCGAGAATGAACGGAGGATAATTTTTTGTTTTTTTTTTGTAAAAAGGATTCCTCTCTTATTATTTTTCAACGAGAACATCAAGTATTGGAATTGTTTGTAACTGCAAAAAATATATATTCGTGCATAAGGAAAAAACACAGTTCACAGGTAGCTCAGAACCAAATATGTACAAAACCCGAATGGAGTGAAATAATCGATTTTTCGTATATTTTTTTCCCTTCATTGAATTTCCGATTTCATTGAAATGCAATGTAAGCGCACTTTAATATTCACTTTAATTAGGAGCGATAATGTAGGCCAAAGGATGTGTTTGTGGATGCAAAAAAAAAAAGGCAAAAATGTTTTTCCACACTAATGAGGTGCGGGGGAAAATGATTTCCTAAGAGGACTATTGTAAGCCGAGGATTTACGGGAGCATTATGTACACACATCTATTTTTTTTTTCATTTGCTGTCGGAAGCGGGAAATTTTCAAAAGAATCTGGATGTAAAGCCATTTTTTTTTTTGGAATTTTATCGCAGAGTGAAATCCATTATTCATTGTTCCCGGTTTCAGTGGGGGATAGGTTTGTCCCGTGCTTTGCTTGGGGTTAAGTCATGATGTGACTACTCTATTCGCGCTGAAGTTGCTTACATGAGTTTTTAATCCTGCAAAATGTGCGGTTTAAGCGCACACAGTTTATGATGTGATGCTATGACAAGCTCAAGTATTCAGACAAAAGATCGGGGAGTAAATTCAAATTTTCAGGCAGTTGGGCGGAAATAGAAGTTGGAGCTGGCTCCGGGGATACACAAAGTAAGACTTTAAACTAAATAAGGCATATCAGGTGTGGGAGTTCGAAATTGAACTTATATTAATAAACAAAACATTTTTTAACGTGATACTATTTTTGGTATGGCTCCCAAGAAAATTTAAAAATATAAATGGATCTCAAATTTATTAAGACTGTTAAGCTAGAAATTTAAAGGGTAAAGTTCATCCCACCAAAAACATTCTGTAAAAAACTAGCCAAGTCTCGATGGAGCTACTTGTTTATCTCTTAAAAGCAATGAAATCTAAACAAAGTCGTGCCAAGTCTAAGGTTCCTTATTGCGATTTCTTTATTATTATAGTTAATGTTTTGTGACTTGGCCGTTGAAGGGTACACAAGGGTACAAAACCAGAGCTCCATCGACACTTGGCTAGTTTTTTACAGAATGTTTTTGGTGGGATTTCACTTCTTTTTATAAAAACGTGGGCATATTAAGTTATTTTATTAGATTTTCTTATTTGACACAGTTTTTTTTCTTTTTAGGAGTAGTTTTTTTATTATTACAAATCTTTCTTTTAGTTTTTTCCGGTTCTGATTTTTATACAGTAGCAACAGTTTTTCGTATTGCACTTTCGCGTTCATTATTTATTCTTTTAGACGGCTTAGACGATTTAATTTCTGAAAGATCGGCTCGGTATCTACGCCTAAGCCGGTTGTATTCGTTGATCGCTGAAGTTTGAGCTTTTATACTCTTGAAGTCAACATTTATGAGGTACACCCCATGAAGATTGGTTACTCGTTAAAGCTCCACGTAGGCTTGGCCCCAAGAGAATATGGAGGTGCCAATGTCCACGAGGGCATTTTTAAGACTTAGACCTTGGCTCTTGTGAATTTTTAGGGCATACGCCACATAGATTGGGAATTGTTCTCTGTACACGTATGCCCGGGGTACGATCTTAAATTTTATTAGCGAATTCTACTACCAATAGTTTAGGCTTTGTTTGGTCTTCCGCCTATGGACCCTCGTTCGGCTTTTTCTTCTTGTTAACTTGTAAGTATAAGTATAAAAGCCAGTCGAGTCTTATCCAGAGTTTTCCTTTAATTTTATTTATATGCGTATTAAAAGAAGATGGAGAGGCATTCGCCCAGCAGCGGGACGCTATAGGCTACTATATACTAAAAATCCACTACGCTGGATTTTTGCAATGACAGTCGATTTTTTTATGTACCAACAGTAGAAGGGGCATTATCATATCTCTAATACAGCTTAGACCAGCTGAGGGTTCTTAATCAGATACTTCAGACCTTCGATTTTTGACATCAAATGAAGCGGCCCACCAAGATGAATATTTTTTGTAAAGGCGGCATGTCGATCTCTTATAGTTTGGTTGGTCTCTTTTGTTTTCTTATCAGAGTCACCAGGTACTCCAGATCTTCGATTATCCTAGTTATTATTAAACCCTAACTCTGTATCAAATTTCTGCTCTCTTTATGGGAAGTAGTAGTTCTATTCTGATGATCATGAGTGAGTGAGTGTCATAAATGCGAAACTTTGCATTCGCTTAACTTCGGAACTAAATGACCTACAGACTTGAAATTTTTGATTTTAAGTATGTGATTATAGCTTACTGGATGACGAATTTCTGCGTTCTGGTCTTATCCAGAGTTTCTCAAATAGGGGCCTGAAAATGCGCCGAAATGGTTCCAGTAAAGGATGGTACGGCAGTGTTTGCTTCGCGCTAATTAAACAATGATCGATTCCAAGCGATAAAAAAAATTAAAAAAAACAACAATATTTCTTTTGATTCAATTTATTTATTAAAAGACGAATGATAACACGACTATCACTACCGGAATACTACCTCGAGTTCGTATTCTCTTTCTCTACTTATAGGCTACATATTTCATGTATTTTAATCGTAGACATAGTGTCAGCGATTTTACAATTTATTTAGATCAAAAGCTTATTCTAAGAATTAACAAACAATTATTGTTTGTTCAGCCCATCGGTTAATGACCGGATAAACGTGTCATATTGATCGTTTGGTGTTTTAACCTTTGCTTGCGCTGGCATATACGTAACTTCTCCCTCCTTATGAGTAGAATTCTCCTGAATTTGATTACTAAATTTTATTTGTATCCTTTTTTTGTTGTATACAAATACCTGATAATATTGCAAACATAATAAGAATTATTATAACACAAATTATATTTAATTTATAGTGTACATCTTTTGTAAATTTTATTTCTTGTATTTCGTTAATATTTTCAATGGTTTTTAAAATAATTTTGTCAAATTTTATTGTTTCCGTGAAATTTAATTTTTCTTTATAGTTTGGATAATAAAATCTTTGTTTTTGTATATGTTTTTCATTAGAATATTTTTGACCTAAGAAATATAGAGTACAATTATTAAAATTGATCAGATAACTTCCAGTGAGCTTAATGTCTCTATCGTCACAAGTGTGATTCAATTTTATATTTATATTTTTTTATAAAAAGTGTTTCATCGTCTAACGGTACAATTTCAGTTTGTTCATTTTTGTTTAATTTACAATTTTGTTTTATTACACAATGTTTGCTTTCAATTAGTTCATTAAGATTTTTATTTTGTTCGTATTTATAAATTTTATTTCCATATTCCAAAATGAATTCTTTTTCCGCATCGATCTCTAGATAATTTTTATTAGGAACTGGAGTTAAAAGTTTAAGTGGTAAAGTTATATAATTTTTGGGAATTTTAATGGCAAAAACTAGCACGTTTTCTTTGTATTTTGTAACTCCTAATCTAATTTGATTTAATTTAAAGAAATCTATTTTATACGTTTCTATTTCACTGCTTGTCAGGATGTTAGGATGTAAAATGTTACTTTTTGCTGATACAATATTATCTTGGATGTGTTCTATTTTTGACTCTATGTATTTAAGTTTAAAAAACTGATCAAGGTATATTTGCTTCATGACTAATTCTCTCTCTACCTTATGTATAGCATTAATCTGGTTTGAAATTGTTTCTCTGTCATTATTAATTGTTTCCTTTAATATTTTAAAAGTATTGTTGAAAAATTAATTAATTTTAATTTGTTTATTCACGGCTACTATTGAGTTATGACTATTCTTTGCTACGTTATCTAAGTGTTCTTCAATTGTCTGTCGGTCTTCATCGTCCATGGTACTGAATAACCATTTTTGTGTAGTCCCTACTATATTGAATAGTCCACGTCTTTGTCTGTGCTGTAACGGTACTAGAGTCCTAATTTTATGTACGATGTCCGAAATTGCTTCATTCAACAATTGTCTTTGTTCAGGTTGTAGTGGAGAATGCTTATGTCAGTCAATTGGAGTTTCACATATCCGTTTTGTTCGTTTATTGTTTGTACGTCAAGAAGTTGTTGACAATTAGTCTGTGTAATTAGCGTCAGAAATACTATCCATGTTATAGTCGTATTCACTTTAAGGTTAGTGATCTTCTTGTATATCTCGTGCTGCTCGATGTCCGGCTTGTATCTCAGCTTCAATGTCTCTTTGATGGTAGTCCAGTTGTCCGTCTGAGGTATGTTGATCACTGCATTCTTTGCATCGCCTTGTATCTTTTCATAAAAGACTGTCCGCACTAAGATTTTCTTCTGTTCTGGGTCTTCTATTTGGTTGAGGTAGTATTCTACACAACTGAGGAAGGAATTTATTGTGACATCCCCTTGTCCAGTAAACACAGACATATATCGGATTTGTTTTAAAAGTTTTTCCCTCTCCTCGTGCTGTTCCCGTTGTTGGAGTTGTACATATGCTGCTCGTACTTGTTCCAACTGTTATGTTCTGAGTTCCAATTCAGCGACTAGTTGATTATGATTTTCCATGTTTCTATTGTTATCGTGTATCTGGTGTCTTTTCATAAATTGCTTTCACTTCACTTTTGTTAACTTTTTATTTCTTTTACTTTTCTTGAACACACTAATCTTTGTCGATTTTCTATATGTTTTTGCAATTTTATTTTATTGAACACACTTATCTTTGTCGATTTTATTGTATGTTTTGTTTTCTTTTCGGGTACGTGTTTATTAATTTAAATGTTTTATTTAGAAACACTTTTATTTATTAATTTCACACGACGTAGGTTTGTTTCACAGGACTCTTATAAAATAAGAATCCTACCGACTGCGCCAATTAAACAATGATCGATTCCAAGTGATAAAAAAAATTAAAAAAAACAACAATATTTCTTTTGATTCAATTTATTTATTAAAAGACGAATGATAACACGACTATCACTACCGGAATACTACCTCGAGTTCGTATTCTCTTTCTCTACTTATAGGCTACATATTTCATGTATTTTAATCGTAGACATAGTGTCAGCGATTTTACAATTTATTTAGATCAAAAGCTTATTCTAAGAATTAACAAACAATTATTGTTTGTTCAGCCCATCGGTAAATGACCGGATAAACGTGTCATATTGATCGTTTGGTGTTTTAACCTTTGCTTGCGCTGGCATATACGTAACTCGCTCGACTTGGCGGGGGCACTGCTGTGCCCCACGATGAAACAAAAAACTTTTTTCAAACATATGGAAAGTGGAAGTCTTCAAGCATCAAGAAAAATTTAAATATGAGAGATGATAGGATATGAGTTGCACAAAACGCTGCTCGCCAAAAATATGAAAACAAAATTTTATTCTCTCCGAGCACACAGAGCCTTGTACTTTAGCAGTTTCACGACATTTAAGTCGCAAAGTAAAATGTGAAAAAAGGTTACAAAGACGACTTTTCCCAAATTATTTGTGCACACCGAGCTTTTGTTAAATTCCTTGCCTGAAAGTATGGAACATCCCAGTCAAAATTATGGAAGAAAATTTCAAATTTGAAATGGAAAACGAAGTTCCAAATAAAAAAAAATATATTCTCCCTGATACAACTCTCTTGGGAGCCAGGATGCATTACATTTTCCGCACAAATTGCGGATGTTGGTTCAACAGTTAATTGCCGCTCCGGACGGCAATTAATTTCAGTAAGATCGGCTTTTTTTATTTATTTTTTTTCAAATAAAGTAAGAAAGGACAAAGTAATTTTTCTTAGTGATGCAGCACCACTAAATGTTTAAAGTATCAATTTAAAAAAACAGAGACAAGCTTCATTCCATGAAAAAAAAATCTATCTCGAGTGCTTTGTTCAAAGTTATCGTGAAACCATCGGGCCCAAAATTCCCTAAACTATTTTCCTTAGGCACAATTTTCTTTGAAATTTTAAGATAGCAAAAACATATATCAGGTATCATTATTTTGGTTGCAATAACTCTATGAGCGGAGTCTGAATTGGGACGATGAATTTAATATCGTCTTTTTTAATTTCGCATGATTTTATTTGACATTATTTGATACATAAGAGAAATGTATTTTTAGCAATTTGGTTCTTAACTTTGTTGTCAGTATCATGCCATCACAACAGAGCCCATGGTAGATTATCTGCACAAGCCATTATATTTGACAAAGCGAACTAGGAGTTCCAATACAGTAACCACTTCAGCATGACCACCCCACTCAACGCGGTTTGTAATACTAGTTACCAAAAATACAAAAAATACTTTTTTCTACGGACGCATGAATACCTAGATGTATATAAAAAGCTACACAATGACTTTAAGAGGAATACCATGAAACTTGTTGATAAAATTTGACATCGCATCGCATTTCAACTCACACTTAATATCGTTGGATAAAGGGCTTCCAGAAAAAAACAATATCGATCTTTCCGGCTGTTCCGAGGCTTTACTACTTTGTTCACTGCTTCTTTGCTGGTTATCATCTGTGAGCCTCCTTGAAAGTCGACAAAATATATCCAACCGTTTTAAAGCTATGCCTTGGCCAAATGCCAAAATGACAAAGAGTCTATTGTAATAGGACTACCGGTTGAAAATCAATGCTTTATTGAGGAAAAATAGATATAAATTCAATATTCAAAGTATTGCCCATCGCTAGCCACACATTTTTCCCATTTTTCTGGCAAATCATGGATACCCGTTCTGAAAAATTCGATCGGTTTGGCCGCAATTCACGAATCGATCCATTTTTTGACATCATCGAAATGACGGAAGTGCTGGTCAGCCAGGCCATGTTGCATCGATCGGAAGATATAGTAATCGGATGGCGACAGGTCTGGACTATACGGCGGGTGGAATAGGACATCCCATTTGAGCGTTTCAAGGTAAGTTTTGACGACATTTGCAACATGTGGCCGAGCATTGTCATGTTGCAAAATAACTTTATCGTGTCTTGCGACCGTTTCCGGCCGTTTTTACTTCAGTGCATTTCGGACATGCAAAATCGGCCTTCGACGTATCGTGGCTTCAATTCATACGGCACCCAATGTCCTACCTTTCGGATCATTCCCATTGCTTTCAAACGATCGCAAATGGTTTGCTGAGCGACGCCAAGTGATTTTGCAAGTTCTTCTTGCGTTTGCCTCCAATTCATGGTCTTCAAACTTTTCCACCTGGCCGGGTCGTTATTTGTCTTCGGTGTCGAAATCACCATGTTTGAACCGCTTAAACCACCTCTGACACATTCTAACGTCTATAGTATAGCCCGGGTAAGCAATTGTTGCGCTTCGGTCGCTTTTTTCTTTAAATGAAAGAAGCATATTAAAACTTCCCGCAAATGTTGTTTTAATGGCACGAATGTAGACATTTTACGGCTTTACAAAAACTTGTGTGTTTTTTTCACTAATGACCAATAACCTAGACTGAAATAATTAGACAGTGACATGGAGTTTCTGATGTGACAGCTGTCATGGTCAAAATTCACTTCAGAGTAATAGATATAAATTTGTCTGCAATAACGACATTTTCAACCGGTAATGCTAGTACGAAGCATTTTATCGTAGCCAAATTAGACGACGTAAACAGTTTAGATCGTATACGGTTGTCGCACAATTTTCCCGAAAGATGGCTTATTTTTCAAGGTTGTCACACTTTCGTATACATCAACTTTTCAAAACAAACAAAACATAGTTCGTTTACTCGATGATGATTGCCAAACGCTGGACGGTTTTTATGACGTGTACGCCGCACTGACCACAGGATGGAAGAAAATAAGGTTATTTGTTTTTCTTCAATCAACCACACCAATTTTTTCTCGAAAATTTTGAATCGAAAAACGGATTAAAAAACCCAAACTGGACGGTGGTTGTTTTCTTATAACACTTAACTTATTGTGAGATACAAATGTGTGTCATTCCTGAAAAACAGGTAGACCTTTATATTTTATGATACAAAACAAACACACAAGCAAACAGATTCAAGTTAATTCGATCTGAAATCTAACCTAAATAATGCTTGCCGGTGTCATTAAAAATCCATTTGAGAAAAAAAAAACGCAAGTCATTCAAGGGTTATTTAAAATTTCAACCAATTTCGAACTTCCAGGAAACCCAAGCTGAGATTATAAGGATTGGTTTCTGAAGAAGGATTTATTAACTTTTTAAATACAAGTCATGCTGAGGCCTTCAATGTGAATCCTTGTTTTCAACATTGATTAATTTAAATGTTGTCTTTTATATAATGACAGATTCTAAGCAGGATAATGAACACACAGTTCTTTGCCGATACCTGACAGACTCTGAAGATATTTCATGGCGTGAAAAAATGCCAGGCATTTTTTTCCCAAATCTTATATGCTGCAAAAGCACATTCCGTGCCTGAATCCAGTCGCCAGTCGCACGACTTTTCGAAAATCTTGAGCTTGGAGACTGCATATACCCTGCTTTTTTTCCGCAGCAGATTTTTCTACTCCCTTCTTTGGGCTCGATAATCTTCTCTTGTTTTGTACGGCTGCGTTAACAGTCGCCATTTCTGTCATCGTTTTTCAGCGTATGCATTCATCATCAAAAACGCTTTAAAGTCGGTGGATGGTAACTTTTGGTTATGGCTCCACACATTGTTGGTTTTGTGTCAGTGCGGGAGAGAGCCTCTCGTTCAAGCGCTATTTGTTGTCTCTTAGTACTCCAATCCAAAGTAAGGCTTCGACTGTACCACTATTTTTAATATTTCTTTAATTTAGTAAATTGATCAGTAGAATTTATTAAGTACTTTGATTCTTTTATTAATTGTTCTATATATTTACTTGCGGTCGCCTGAGACTCGGTTCGCGTACATTTGGTATACTTAGAAAAGTTGCATAGCTTTAAAAGCTAAGTTAATTTGTTAAAGACGGAATATGCATTTCCGAAAAGGACACATATTTTGACAAATACATTCTTACATACCAATGTATTCTAAATGCTTCCTTGTACCTATTATCATCAAATTATGTATGTATTTCTCTTACTTTTGATTGCCAATTGGCCAAAAAATTAAACTAAAAATTGTTCTTTTTAAATATTGTACTTCTCAAGAAAGTATTTTGTTGTTATTTTAAATATTCACTCCTAACAGATTAAAATTAATTTTATAATTATGTATTTTTAGTCATATACATATATGCATTTGTGTATTAACTTTATTAAGAGGTACAAAGGTCATCGCGGGTTTTTTTTATATAATATTTTGAACTCTTCAGCTTTTTTATGGAAAGCAATAAAATGTTTCTTACCGTTATGGCAGGGCTGTATTTATACTAGAAGTTACTTTTTAATGTAATGAATATTTTAAAATCGGATGTGTAGTTTTGAAGTTTACCTCCAACATAAAAACTTACAAAATTTACCTCTTTATGATCTCTATCTTTATTGCGTTGGTAACTTAGTAATTGCGTTTTCACTCATAGACGGCTTAAGTTGAATTTTAAGGTTTGCTAACGCAATCGAAATGTCAAACACATTTTGTTATTTGATAGTTGGTACTTCAACTGTCAATCATTAAAAAAAAAATTTTATCGGTTGTGTAGTTTTTGTTTGGCGTCTGTTCTGTTTATTTTCGGAAAGGAAAAAACGCATCGCAAGCTCACAAAAAGTTATGTGCTGTTTATGGTGACGAAGCTTTAAAAGAACGGCAGTGTCCAAAATAGTTTGCCAAATTTCGTTCTGGTGATTTTTCACTCAAAGATGAAAAACGTCTGGTCGTGCGGATGAAGTTGATGACGACCAAATCAAAGCAATAATCGATTCGGATCGTCACAGTACAACACGTGAGATTGCAGAGAAGCTTCATGAATCACATACATGCATTGAAAATTGCTTAGAACAACTTTGCTATGTACGAAAACTCGATATATGGGTTCCTCATGAACTAAAAGAAAATCATTTAACATAAAGCATTAACATCTGCGATTTGTTTAAGAAACGTTATGAAAATGATCCATTTTTAAAAGGATTGAAAACTGGTGATGAAAAATGGGTTGTTTATAACAATGTCAATCGGAAAAGATCGTGGAGCAAGCCAGGTGAACCAGCCCAAACAACATTAAAAGCTGATTTTCATCAAGAGAAAGTTATGTTATCAGTTTGATGGGATTACAAAGGAATTGTCTACTACGGCCCGAATTGACAAATCGAAAAGGTGTTGTATTCCATCATGACAATGCAAGGCCACACACATCTTTGATCACTCGGCAAAAATTATTGGAGCTTGGTTGGGATGTCCACCAAATAGTCCCGACCTTGCACCATGCGATTACTTTTTACTATATTTCGATCTTTGCAAAACTCCTTGAATGGTAAACATTTCAATAATAATGATGATGTCAAATCGTACATGGTTCAGTTTTTTGCTGATGAAAACCAGAATTTTTATGAACGTGGTATTATGATGCTGCCCGAAAGATGGCAAAAGGTCATTGTTCATAGTGGACAATACATTACAGAATATATCTATTTCGCTCCATGAAAAAATTGTCTTTTATTTTCTAAAAAATTCAGCATTTACTTAGTTGCCAACCTGATAAAATTCGTTTGTAGGCTTGTAAGTCACTGAACACTTCCTAAATGGCTAGACTGATTTTGATGACATTTTTTGTGTGTGTCTGAGTGGGTCCCTGGATTGTTAAGATTCACGAATCAATATTTTTTTATTGAATAATTGACCGATAATCTTTCTGAAAAGTCAAAATTAACCTTATGAGAATAATTTTCTAATAATGATCACTTTGACAGATTCAACAAGAAAAGAACACTTTGTTTCAAAATAAACTGGAATTTTTATGACTCGAGTTATCAGCATCATCGTTAGTCGATAAAAGCCAATTATTATTTTTCATGTACTATATGTATGTAGAGACATATAGTACGACTGAACAAACGACATATGAATGATTGAAATTAAGGAATAAAAAGACTCAGCTGAACCTTTTTGCATCTATGGGAGGAAGGTAGATTTATTAACAAAAAGTTACATTTTTCGGAACGGCATTTCGGCAACAGATGACACAAAAAATACCATAAAAGTAGCAGCGTCAAAAACGCGATTTGAAGGCGAAGGGTGGAAAGAAAATTGGCAAAATAGTTCGATATTTTGAGAGGAACAAAAAGGACCGCTCTTTTAAAGTAATTGCAAAAACAGGGAATAAAGTCTTATTATGTCTTGCAGATAAAGCCTCATTCAACGTCTGCTATCATTCTGTGGAATGATGAGACATACTTCATTCGACGTTACTTATGGCAGCAAATATTTTCATTGTGACAAAAATGAAACATTTATCAGCTTGCAATTCAGACTACTCGATATTCTCATGATGGCAAAATATTTGGAAGGGCGTACATAACATACAATGGTATCGGCTCAATCGCAAAATTCCATGAGTAAATGAAACAATCACATTTTTTGGAAGTTTAAAACAATGTTGCAATAGTTGAAGGGCAACACTTTTTACGACAATGCACAGGATGTGTTGAACCGGCCATTTCGAATAATTTTCCAGTGATTATAATATATCTTAAAATGTTGTCTATTTATTTTGTTTTCTCTTTTCCTTTTTATTACATATTTAAGGATGAAAAGAATTAAATGAATTTTAAAAAAAAAATCAATTGTGGTAATGACTATACCCTTTCGAAAAATTCTAGCAGAGAAAAACGTTTACTGAACTCAAGCCAATGTTCGGGCAGGAGAACGTTTGTCGGGTCCGCCACGTTAACATATTTACTCAACTATTCAACAGTTCGTTGATTTATTTATTTACTTATTTACCGACTTACAAAATATATTGTGCATACATTTTTGTTTTTTTCTTCGATTAAAGGTTGTCCCTTGAATTGTCCTCCGTCTCAAATAAAAATTGTTCATGAAAAAATAATAATCAGTCTTATAAAAAGACCTCTTCATATTTCAGTTGAAAGTTACCATAACACCGTATCTCTTAACTATACATTTGTAAATATATGGTGTGATAATATCAATCTTTTCAAATTTTTCAATCAAAATAAAGTTATTCAAAAATCTCATTTAAATCCGTCTATAGCAACCTAATCCACAAAGCTAATGCCTGAAGGCAGTCATCAGTACAAGTCTTCTCTTCATCAAGTTTCTCATTTTTTTTCCTAACAGGCTTAAATGTTTGTTCTTATTTCATTAAACTTTCCAGTTGCTTTGCTCAACAAATGCAATCCCACCCTTCTTGCACTTGACTCCCGTAGGCAGGTTGAAGAGATGAACCCTCATCCAAATTATTGTTTCCATTTCCATGCACATAGCAAAAAAAAAGAAAACAGGAGAATCATGGAGAACATTGACAGAATACCTTGACAGATAACACAAAACATTTATTCATCAAATCGACGAGAAGGAAATGGCTTCCACAGTAGTTGTACGATTGAAAAGGAATCCAATAAAACACGAGACTGCTTCGCTGGCAAAGTTCCATGGCAAAACAACATTGAAACATTGAATGCAAGCTGGCACAATACTCATTCAAACGCACTCATAACTCTTATGTCAATCCAATAGGTACATATTTCCATAGCAGCGCAAACTAAAAGTTTCCTTTCAGCACGTGTTCTAGCTTCACAATTAATAGACAAGGGATGTTGTAGTCGCAAACGAATTCAGTGTAACAAACTCTAAATTTAGACTTTCCCCCTTCGAGTGGCACAAGTGTTCACCAATTAGGGCGGCAATTGTATTTGTCAACATACGCTCCGCAGGAACAATTGGACATCGTCTTCGATTTGACACATTCATTTCAAATACGTAATTGTAAAACTAGCACTGTGAGTAAACATCCACACTCCGAGTCACCCTTGGCTCCATTTGGACTACATACCTACTCATTGGCACCTCTCAAAATATTTACACTTCAGTTGCATCGTGTTCCGACTCTCGCTGAGGATCCTTTTATAGGTTTTTCAACATTTGTTTGAGATCATTGAGTCACCGCTGGCTGGTGAGCAAACAGCAGCTCGGTCGACGAGTGTAAACGTGACCCACACTCGTTCATTTGATGTGCGCCACAATTGGCTGCGGATCGAATTCAATAAGATTCAATTCAAAGATACATTTTTATGGCTTCTCCCATGGCTGATTGGAACATTCGAAAACCACATCGACGACTACGATGAAGACGATAATGGTGGCCGACAAGTGCCTGCCAGTAATAGCCGCCGCGCCGCAGAAACGACCACTTCCAACAACTAGTGTACGATGCGAAGTGGAACCGCCGATATCAAGTCCCACCGACAGTGCTCGCTAGCTACAGCGAGTCGTTGAACTCAAGTGCCGAACGCAAACAAGTCGCTAGCTGGTCTACAGCAATCTACACATAGCCATAATACTGGCTGGCTGACTGACTGACAGATGGTATGGCTTTATGTTGCGCCTGGCTATGCGTAGACGTCATGGCTTTATTGTGGTGTGCCAAATATTTTCAGTCGTATACGAACCAGCACGTTAGAATGTGAAATTAGCATAAATCACGCGCAATTTTCAGATTGAAATTTTTCACAGCAACTTATCTCGAAGCGGGATTTGGAATCGTTCCGAAAGATACACAGACTGAAGAGTAGGTTTGTGTTTTTTGTTTTTGTTTAGACATTGAAATCAGCGCTAGTGCTTGGCGTTTGTTTTATGCTGCATGTTGAGTTGGCATTTAAAGTTAATAACATATTTGCGAAGTAATGAGGTCATTTGATAAAAATTCCAAATGTAGACTGTGGAGTTTTAACTTTGTCCGCAATAGAAGCAAAGTTCGGTTGTTAAAGTATTAAAAACGTTTTATTTGTTTTTCAGGCCTTAAGTGTACAAACTCTATAGATCTATAAGAACTAACTTGTTTCTACTTTGAATCTAAAGGATTGTTCCGGGTTAGTCTGGCGTAGCCGCTTATCATCCATGTCGTTCCTGTAGACGGTTATATTCAAAACAGTTCCGACAATTATCTCCGTTTCAGCAGCCCTATATAAACGCTCGATATGGCAGATGCGTAAAAGGAGCACCAGAAATGTTGGTGGCTTCGACTGCCAACAATGTCAGGGTACGTCTTTGCCTTAACCGATTTACATGTACATATTTCATATTCTTAGTTTCAGTAGGACATTCACCCGATGTTGTTTTTTGAAGTTTATATCGAAGCGTCTTGAGTTTATGGCTTGAAGTTTACTAACAGCAAGACATAGTTACCAATATGATTTAATGGCATGCATACACACATATCAGAGATGCAAGTATTTCATTCAATTGATTTCAAAGACTTATTTTGAAGTCTTATTACTTCACTGAAGAACTTCAGCTTTTAAATTGCATTCACCGTTTATTTTGAAGTCATTGAATTATAAGTCATTTAAAGCAGTCAAATGACTTGAAGTCAAAAGATTGCAATACTTTTTGACTGCTTGCATTCTTGAAGTTTTTTGAAGTCATCAGCAATCTTTTGAATTCTTTATCATTCATTTGAAGTCTTTTGATTTCACTAATTTTAGTGAAATCTTTTGACTTTGATTTTTGAAATGACTTATAATGAAATGACTTCAAAATGAATGGCGAATGCATCTTTGAAGTTACAGTACGACATTGAAGTCAGTCCATCCATTCACAAAACGCATTCAAAAGACTGCGATTTCAAAGAATGCAATCCCAGAATAATGCAATCTTTTACACCTCTGATACATTTATCACCGTAAAGATTTTAAGACAGAATGCGTGCATTAAAAATTTGCAAATCTGTTATTCAATTGATAAGAAACTTCCTCTCGGGCCTGTTAATTTAATTTGTATCGGATTATATCAAGTCTGGAATATGACTACTGGGTTTCCGCAGGGCTCCGTTTTGTCCCCGAAACTATTTTTTTAATCCTCATTTATCATATCGATTCTTCTACGTTTGATCCAATTCACTCATAAAGCGTATAAAAATGGGGTTCTGTGAACAGAAAGGAATTAAATGCCTCTAAGACAATAACAACCTTGGTTTGGAGCGACCACTAAACCGAGATGGTCAAAAATTCTGCGAGATTACTACATGAAGACATGCAAGAAATACTTCACACCCATCTGCCCTGGCTGGCATACATTTTTACATAAAGCTTTTTTCGTCCCAAACGGAGTATGACTCAAAGCTGATCCAAAGAAGACATTGAGTCAGCTTGAGCTTGATAAAGATCATAGAAGACAAAAATGTTGCGACCTCAATAAACTCCCTATGGTATCCCGTCTTTCCATATTTTATTGATTTTCTTATATAAACAGTTCTTCAATGAATTGATCATCTGCCCCCCAGTTACCAGCTCCTTGCCAGTTCACCTTCAAGCACGATTTCGGACGCCAAATCCCACGAGCATGTGACGGTCTCTCAGCCTCGGTAGTTCCTGCTCACAACAATTTACAGAATTTTCAAAAACAATGCGCATCAGTAATTGTTTCTATTTCCTGCATGATCCTTTCCCCGCGTGTTATATGACAACATTACGAGGCCATTCATAATCCCGTGCATGCGTGTATACTACAAAAAAAAAGTACACGGCATCGAATTTTCGAAATTTTTCTTCAACAATTTCAATTTAAATGCCAGGTGTGATCGAACTGCAATAGTTGTCTTACTTATGTTTGGAAATCGTAGTGAACCACAGGGGTTACGTGTAAGCTCTCAATAAATCTTATCGAAACTATTTCAGCTGCGGTAAAAAATAGGACTGTGCTATAAAAAGAAAAAGGTGGAGCCGAATTCTCAGCATCAATTGAGCTGCTACAGAAAGCCAAGTATTGTTTTTCTACGGCGGATATAATCATTATTATTTCTTGGCAAAAAATAGCATGTTATTTATTATAATTGAGTTAAAAAAATATCTTGTTTTTCCATGCTTCACGGTTCCGTGGACTTAGCTTCCAAAAAATTAGACCACACATCCTGGCTTCTGTGCTAGCTTTTCTCAATTAAACCACTCTTTAGTGTTTAAAGGACACGTCCAAGATGACATCTGGTTCATTTTTTTTTTTAATCTCAGCTTAAGTAAAGTAAAGAAGATTGATAATGTGACTTTAAGTTCCCTAAGAAAAGTTGATGTGAACGACGTTTTCCGTAACGCAAACTTTCTTAGCCTGCTATCCATACTCACTTATGTGACATGAATTCAAGTCAAACTTGAATTTATCATCAGCCTTCTTTTTAAAACTTAAATATCTTCCTTAATTATCCAAAACATGTCGCCAAAGGTAGAGAACGCGAACCTAGTTATCTCTAAAGCTCATCCAAAAAGTTCTCTTTGATATTGAGATCCGAAGATTATATTGAGATGGCATATAATTTTTGATCACTTACCCAATCCCTTACAAAAAACTGTCTGGCATTACATTAATAATAAGTGAACAATTTATTTCGTATCACTACCCCATGGATATATTGTGTTTTTGTTTTTACTTCCTCGGGTCTGTTCCAAATTAAATGACTAATGTCTTCGTCGGAACAGGGCGTGAACTAAATGTTCCATTTTGTGCATTTGTCGCGCTTTTGATTGTTGAAGGTTCTTTTCTTATTATTTTTTGCTGTTTTAATCTTATATCGTTCAATATTAAGTTGATTTGTCAATTTCCTGACGTTTTAGCTTTCGGTCGAAGAACCAACCAAAGCATAAGGCTTGTTATTCCAAATTAAAAGTCTAACACATTTTGATTACCTTCCGAGAAATACTTTTAAATGAAACTATTTTTGTTTATATTTCGAACAAGCGAATTTTTGTTTCATCCCAAGTAACAAGCTTGTATCGGCGATGAGACAAATTTAAAAAGTAACATGCAGTTGATTGCGATACCCGCTGTGAAATTTTGGTTTAAAAAAACTATAGGCCTTGCCTTACCAAAGTTTTACTCCTGATTTCTGGATGCTGAAGCAGTGTCTCAAAATTTCGAAACTAAGTCGTGTTACGTTTAACAGGGATGTACTTAAGTGTCCGTATATCGAGTTGTATTGCCCTGACAATAATTGCTTTAGATTGAGTAAACATACATGCATGCACATATTAAGAATAAGAAAGGACCAAGGTCTCAACCCTGAGGTACATCGAGACCTATGACCCCACATACATACATTGAGACAAGATTTGTGTTTTCTACAAACTTTAATAGATTCATTATTTATTTATTAACCATATAATTGCTTAAAATTTTGCTGAAGTTGATTAGTGTCTCGTCTGTCGTTATCACAGCCACATGGGCATCGTCGCTCAAAATGAATTTCTATAGAATATCGTCCATTGCATCGTTAAGATTTAGAAGATTAGACGCGACCGCTAGTCTGTTGCTGTTCCAGGCCCTTTCCTGTCACAAGTGGTTCTTATCTGTGCAGGGCGGCTGGTTAAACGCCTTAGTTTTTATTTGCCCAATGGACTTAGAGGGGGAATCTGGTCAGAACTTAAATCGAAGTATATACTATACATAAATGTATACTTCTAAAACATTGAAACAAAACTGACATTTACAACCATTTGCAGAAGTTAAAGCAATTTCTGATATGGTGATACATTTTGGGCCACTTTGTTTGTTGTACAATAGATCAAACCGATTCACCATAATTTTTGAAAATCTCATTTCCATCTTTGAAATTTGTCAACATACAGGCACATAATCATACAAGGAAACCCGTAACATCTTTTTCATACAAGGTGACGCGCAATGTAATTAGCAAATGTGTACACTGTGTACACAATACCCGATCCATTCTGCGGTCGAAGGTTCTCTGTTTACTCCCCCACACCCTGCACACCACAGCCTTAATCTGTAGACAAAAACATTTAAATACCAAAATCCTGTCTACTAGCACCATTCCCAAAAAGTAATAACTCCTAACTAAAGTTTTACAAACACGTGCCAAACGTAGCAAAAGTCGCCTCAAATCTTCGAGGATTTCCCAACAGCCAACGTCGTCATCGTCGGGGAAAAACTTCCATCCAACCACATCCCATTGGAACTTTTTGATGAAAATTAGACCAACTTTCCTCATTGTGAGCATCTGCAAGTATCGGTCCATTGATTAAACAAATTAACCCTAAGTATACGGGCCATTAAAGCAATAGCCCCAAAAGCAAAACAAAACTCGCTCTAAATACTTACTCTAGCCCACATCGCATGAATGTTACAATATCTATCTACAAATACTTACCGTCATGCAGGCAAGCTTCATTCATAAAAACCAACCCACCCCGACAGGGTACGTACGAGTACCCTTTCCTAAAGCAATCCCTTCCGTATTCCAATGTCGTACGGTTGCCGTTCAGTCATCCGTTTATGTACTCATTAAAAAATATGAAAATCAAATTATGAAATCATAAGAATTTGCATTATTTATCCAATTTACTTGCCAGCTTGCCAGGGATGTTCGACGACCGACCTCCGACGGATACTTTTTACATCCCTCCCACAGGGGCATGCCATCGTCAATTCCATCTCAATCCCTCTCTCACTCATTCTCGCTGATGAAGACATTCGAGGAGCTCGAGTAAATGTTCCAAAATAACGAATGTGTTCCAACCTTGTAAGGCAACACCGCGATATACAAAAAAAAGACCCAAGCTTCTATCTGCTATTTTGTGGACGTGTTCGCAAATTAAACGAAGAAAAACAAAAAAAAATAAAACTTAAAAACAAGGACTCTCCCGATGCGTTTCACACATTTTTGAACGAACGTTCGGTCGGTCGCTGCAAAAGAGGCATGGAAAAAATGTGCCAAGAAGCATGCAACTCGTTTGTATCCGGAAGATGGTTTTTGCCAGCAGTATTTTTGGGCTGTAACCAATCTCGTTCGGCGGTGTTCATCATCAGTTTTTCAAGCAAAACGCCAGTCATATGGCAGAAAAACAAAAAACAAAACAAGAAGCGGTCCTAAGACTGAACCCTGCGCGCCTCCTGGCCATCGTTTTAGCTCACCGTTTGCCGTAATAAAACACAAATCTCACTCTGCTCTCTATGTAACCGCTGTTGATTGATGCCGGGGCCGGCAACGTGTTGTGCCTGAGAGATTGCCATTGCAGGGGGTCGGAGTTTGGGACGCCGAGATGGATGGGCCGTCTTGTGTGGAAAGCTTCGAATGTTGGGTACAAAAAGCGAGCCGCCAAATCGAATGAAGAAAAACACTACAAGGCGAACAGTTGTGGTGCGTGTACATGCTCGTTTTTCATATACTATGTAAATGAAATATGTACTTCCAATCTGCTGTGTCTCATTCGTATCTGTAGCTTATGTACTTGAAGTTGAGATACTTTATTTGGTGATTCGAGGTTGTTCCGCTGTTATGTGGCAGTGTCGCTAGTGCGCGATGCGCTGGTTTAGATTACAAGTAAATGTATCTACGAATAGTATGGCAAAGAGAAAGCGAAAAAGCAATGGAATTATGTACAGATACAGAGGCCTGCGAGATACAGCGAATGGTGGTGTGGAAACGAGAATACAACGAACGATGAACATCTATGCGATGGGAACAACGACGACGACGACGAATGGATTACTTTGACATTGTGTGCTGCTGTTTGTTGGTTCGTTTTGTGTATTTTGTGTGTTCGTATTCGTGTTCCTCTTGTGTTTCGGTTTCTGCTGATGTCGGATTTTCCTAAAGCTGTTCTGTGTGGTATGCCTTGCCACACATAGTAATTGAACATGGTATTTGAAGGGTAGAGTGGGAATTGTATGTGGTGGTTGAACTTTAAGCTGAAACGCCGTGCTTGGGTTGGTATCCGCAGATGAGAACAGCTGGAACTGTATTCGGTTCTATTTAATAGACATTAAGGGAATATTTATGAGTACAATGTTTGCACACGTATTAGTGGTATTGCAAACTATAGGGCATACGCAGGCATTTCAGTTAATAATGTTTTATTTTGTGGCATTTAGTAGGTAGGTACATTGACAAAATTGCATCTTAAATATTTATTCTCTGAAGAAATCGATCTCGAACAACTCAAAGTCTTAAAAAAAATTCAGGTAAGAGCTTATTTGAAACGTCCTGGCACAATCATAATGGACCACGACTATTATTCAATTTTCAATTCAGTTCAAAGGATTCATATATTGCAAATTTTTCAATAGATACAATTACAATAATTTTTACAATGATCCGTTCATAATACTATTATATACGGACCGACGGGATACCTTTCAAGGAAACAGTGAAGCAGTGTAGCTAGTCTGACAAAATATAATGAAAGTGCTGATGCTAGCACGACTTTAATTGAATATCCTGATGCAAGAGTTTTGTGTTTAGTTGTTTGAACAGATTAGCTGACGGAAGAAGACTTAAAATATTATTATTAGTATGGGACATAAGTACATATTGTTTGAAAGCTGCTGTTGGAAGCGGTTAAGCGCCTGATTAATCAAAAGCAAAAGTAATTATTGAACTCCTTTCTATATTTCGAATTAGGTCCAGTCACCATTTCCCATTGGGATCAAAATAACGGCGCTATCGCCTGGAGTAGTCCTCCAGCGATAGTAGTCTGACCATGCGGATGGTCTTGCTGAAATGGTAATCGTACTAGAATTCGTTCGTTTGTTTATCTATCTATCTATGGTCTAAGCTATCAAGGCATAACACTGCCAACTAAGCGAAAGCAAGTAAGTCAATATCTTATTCTGTCCCAATTCAGACAACACTCATAGATCAATTGAAACCAGAATACTTATCCTAATCCTTCTGTTCGCGTCAAGTAGAAATTATCGCTTGAGCGCGGGCAAATATGAAAGAGGTATTTTAGAGAAATATTCAAAATTTAATTAGGGTACAGCTATGGATTTTGAGTCCGAGTTCGATTTAAGCCAAGGTGTACATTTGTACATTGTACATTGTACATGTACATAGTACATTTGTGACAGAAATTATTCACCTTACTCAAAATAGCAATAATTCCATTTTAGACAATCGTCCTTTTTTATCTTCCTTTTGCACTCTTTAGCAGGTTATGCTGTAAACAGATGAGCAGCTCGACATCTGCTGCGAAATGACTTTGCTTTTTATCCACTGTATACTTACTGCAGAATCTACTTCATTTGATCGAATATAGTTAGAATTTATATGAATGCTTCAAATTTTTGAAATTCTTGAAATCCTGCGGTGAGCGTGTTCGCCACGAATTTAACGATTTTTTTTTTATTAATACTATGAGTAGTAACTAGCATTGTACCCAGGTCTAAAGCAAGTATCTTATTTTAACGACTTCATAAACGCGGTGATCATTTCAGTTTGTTGTAGAAGTGTCTGTTGCAATTTCTTATGCTAAGATTAAAACGTGCTCTTTAAATAGATAAGGATGATTTTTCTTAAAATATATTATTTAGTTATGTATGTATTGGAGTGTTACATTTTTGTATTTATTGTATTTAGATTTGTGACCATATTTCAGGAAGTTTGGTTCGTGCGCACCGTGACGAGTTGATGAATCAAGTGTAACAGACAGTGTCTCCTGCTAAGAGCGCACTGATGATTTCATATTTTCTACCAGGTTAGTAACATTTTTGAACCAATTTAAAAATTTTGAGCTCATTTGGTCGATATTTGACTATTAAATCGCGATATTTGAATTGTTTGTCACGCTAATTGCCAGACTTCTATCACTTTAGCGCGTTGTACCATTCGATCTTTCTTATATTTGGTTTTCATTCGCTACTGTCATTGCGAAATACTCTTTGGCCACACTATAAAAAATAGACTCTTATAAAACTAACGATTTTGCTCCGATAAATAGTTTGATTTGAAAAATTGTTTGTACCGGCAAAGTACTCCGGCTTCTGTGCCATTATTCACCATTTAATGATTCATGGTTCATGAACACTAAATCATTTCTATCCTCTTTGAATTTCAAAAAGATATCGCAAGACACAGCTGGGTGGCGAAGTTGGTAGAGCGCCTGCCTTTCAATTGAATTAATTGATAGGTCCCAGGTTCGATTCCTGAAGTAGTGGTCTAGTTATCTCGAATCTGGTCCAGTCACCATTTGCCATTGGGATCAAGTTAATGGCACTATCACTGGGTTGGTCAACCAGTGAGAGTAGTCTGACTAATGCGTGGCGTTGTTGTAGTGATTGTTGTATCGGCTCAGTTCCTAATTCGTGTTTTCAAAATCGCAGTTTGGGTAGATTGTGTGTAGATGGCTCTGCTGTGAAGGCATAACACTGACAGCGGGTCGTTTAAGCTTAATCTTACAAACTTTCAAAGTTCATAGATCAAAACTAATGTCGAATAAAATCCTGAGAATAAGGTTAAAGCAAATAGGTCGATATCAAAATCCTCCGTCCCGTTTCGGGCTCACCCACGGAAGGGAGTTGAAAGCAATTACGCCTGAGTTTCTCAAACCACTACACAATCTTTCCTTCCTCTCCTAATTCTTCCGCTCGCTCTGTGCTAAACGCATTATAAGAGTCTTAATATCCTCTTGAAGAGCGAAACAAATAATTAGAAAAAAAATATATAATTTTCTCAAGAAACATTTCCTTTTTCGATTTCTTAGGCCAATCGGATTCGTTATTCTCCCTTATTCCAACACAGTAAAACTGTCAAGTGCAATTCTGATCTTTTCCAAATAACACCACATAAACTAATTTTCTTATGGAACCACCACTAAATGTGCTGCTCTAGCCAGCGGCATTGTACTGTGTCGGGTGGCGAAGCCCCTTCGTATCCAGACCATACACGCACAAAAGAACCTCGCAGTCGTTGGGTTTACGAATATGTGTGCGTGCCTATCTATATCGTATCCTTTTACCAATATTCCTTTCCAGATATTTCATTACTTTTTGCTCTGATCTTTTTTTTTTCGTTGCCCCGGTGTGCACTGCTGTACTTTGAATTTATATTTCCCTTGTTTTTGTTTAATTCGGAATTTTTGAAATTCCCATTGTTCACTCGGTCGATGGTCTTTAGCCTGTTTTTGCGAAACTGCTGCGTAAAAGCAACACTCAAGCCAGCCCTGAACAATAGGAACAACAGCGACAACAACAACTATCGCTTGATTGCTTACCCCTGTTCAGCTTGCAAAAAAAAGAAAAAAAATAAGGGAAAAACTCCGAATGAATAGGGGTTGCCTCGGTGAACACACAAGCACAAGACTGGCGTTTTCTTTTTCAAAAAGGATGGATGGATGGCAAAGCAAAATTGGGAAATGGAATTTTTAATAAAGAAACAAAAAAAAAAAAAGTTAACCACCACCATCAGCCACGAGCATTTGTATGTAAGCATGTATTGAAGAGCGCTAGAAGCCCCCACATGGTAACTAGTGCTTATATCCTCTTCTAGGGGTTGTTTGTCAACATAAGCCTTTTGGCTTTGCAGGAAATGTACGCCTAACTGGCAAGCAGTACATAGCTGTAATTGATTGCTATATACAATGTGTTCATCTACAAAGCGTTCTTCCTGAACCGTTTGACACAACCAAGGATAACAATGATGACGATGACGATGACGATGACGTTGGAGTACATATGACAGGACCATGCCATATACCCAGTTGTTCGTTGTATGCCTTGGAGGTGGAAAAACTTCATTTCCATGGTAAAATATTCTTATTTTTTTTTTGTTTTCGTTTCTCTTAACAGAGTGGGGTGGAGGACTTCCATTCAATTCAGCTTTCCTCTGCTAATGGGAATTTTCTGTTTACACGGACAATGTGTGCTCTCTAGCAGCACAGTGGCTAACAACGAAATGATGACGACTTGGACGTGGATGTGATTCCCTAGGCTCAGGGGTGGATTTCCAATTTACCTAAACAAAAAAAAAGCACAAGCAAAACCAAAAAAAAAGAAAGACAACAACTTTTGAGGGTGAAAATCATAAAGAAGAATGAGGAGCGGACGACATGACGTATGAAACAATTTTGATTCTGACGAATGGATGCGGATTTCGGTTGCAGTTTGAGAAGCCCTCTCGGACTATGATTTGCTTTCGATGGGTATAGCTCGTCTGCCGTCGGCCGACGGCAACAGATGGTGTCATTTATTGTCTCTGTGTGTTTACTTTGCATATTGATTCGGTTGGAGGAAATGTGTATGTGAATATTTTGGGGTGGCGGCCGATGAATACAAATAAGGGTGGACTGTGGAACTGTGTATAGTTGTAGGTGGGTATTAATGGATTAGGTCGTATCCAAAGTGGACGATATTAAAAGGAAATTTATTTATAGTTTGGAATTTCATTTGTATAGACAACGGGGGTTTAGAGTGCTGTTGCTGACACAGGCTTCCGTAAATGGCGAATGGAATTGATCTGAGCTATTTCCTGTGCACAGAATGACCAAGGATGTTCACTCGTTATACTTGCTGTTGTAAAGGTTGAATATTTAAAAGAGAAAAAAATATTCGTTAAAAAAATTGTAGGCGGATACTTCGCAATAAATAGATTTTAATTTCTTGTATTTATATATATTATATGTTTTGCTGCTCTTAATGAAGAAGACGTCATAAAAATTGAGAAAACATGGTTTATTTAAAAGACATTACCAACATTTTACAGACCTAGAGAAGAGAATGTCAAGATAGTTAGCGAAGGGAAAGCATCGAAAAGCATTGGCGGCGTTTTTAAGTTTTCAATATGAAGGTACTCTTTTCATTTTATTATTAAATTTTACTGTCAATAAATTCATCAATAAAGTGTTAATCCAGCTAAATTACCAAAGTAAGTGAACCTGATAATAAAAAAATAATAAAATTTGTAGAAATAAGCCTCTTTTCTGTCGAAAATTCCACCTCTAAGGTACTTGTATCAATCTGGTCGCCGATCTAGGCACTGTACCTACCGATCTACTTCTAAATTGTTCAATATTTGATCGGAAGGAAACTTGAAGGACCTCTCAAAATTTAACTTTCGATGTAGGTCACTGATTTTGATCATCTCTGAGAAGTTCGCCAAAAAAAAAAAAAAGACATGGTGTCTTCCATTTGAATCACGTTCCTGTCCTCGACAGAGTTTGGAAAAATATTTCCGATTATTAAGTATGGGCATCTAGGGATAACTTTTTCCATCCATACGGAAGATGAAATTTCCTCTGTTAAGGTGTAAATCTGGGCTTTCGCTTTCTGTTCAGGATTTTAAGAGTCTATGACTTTTTTAAGCAATGTACGGTTTAATAGGCTTAGCTTGTCTGAAATGGAATGCACTGTTGGCCACAATGCTCTTGCGAGCGACCATTAGCAACCCTGAGCGTGTTAAGATACTTATGAGTCTGGCTCATCCAATCTGCTCCATTGCACTCCTAAGGCCGATACGAACTTGTTTGATTTTTACCACAAATTGGCGTTCGAATACTTCTAATCTTAAGGTTTATCCGAATTGGTCTGTCGTTGACGCTCTTATTTCACGTTCTTTGAGTACCTGCTGAGAGCTAACATCCGTTCGGACATTAACAATAATGTAAAAATAGTGTTCAAGCGTTTATGTTTTTTCTTAGTTAAGAAAATGAAAGGGGAAAAAAATAACATACTTGAACAGTTTATTGCCGACGGCAAGAAGATTGTCAATAAATCCCCAAGGATGGTGTATTGAAAAAATATCGGACGTCATTTTCAAGATGCGAACCCGGATTCTTAAGCGCAGTCACGAGCTCAATTTGCGTGAATTCAGGGTCAGGAATACAGTAGAGTGGAAGAGTTAAGCAAATGCAGGATGATCTCTGAGACTCTAAACATTCTGAATAATGAAGACATATGTCCTGCAACAAAAACAAGGGAACAGACAGGTCCACCCACTAGAATGACCATGCCTATCGTATAATGAAATTCGTAGATGATAATACGCCTCAATTTTCCGAAAAGAGGAAAACAACGAGCGAACAGGGACGAACAGATGAAAATAAATCATTTCCTGACTTAGCTTAAAGTGCTGTTCCGCGGAAAATATTTGAAAAAAAATATATATATTTTCGCTTCGAAAAAAAAATCGCTTGTGCAAATTTCGAAAGCCATTTTCTTCGTTTTACTTGTTTCCTTTTTTGAGATACGGATTCACATGGAACATTGTAATATAATTTTTATTCGTAGTTCTTCAATAACCATCCTCTTGTATTCATAACGTCAAAATCTAAATTTCATGTCCTTCATTCCTTCTAATTTGATTCGCTTCCACCAATTCCTTTCGATCACTAATCACCTTAATTGATAGTTCACATATCCAAACTGACCGATATTCATCACAATACAACAGGTCACAGTTAATGGGCTTTCGAGGTATCTGAAACCCACTATTCACACAAAAGGATTAACAATGCCCACCTGCAGTCGTCGAGTGATGGCATGATCGCAAGGGAACCAAGTTACCATGAGGCACAGACTGCACCAAGTGTTAGCCACTCAGATCGACTGGAAGCGATAATGATGTCTCTGTTTTCGTCCATCTATCTGATCGCCGATGAGGGAAACAAAAATAAACGAAATTCCCTTCGGATGGCAGATCAATCAGAAGAAGGCGAAAATTGATCTGACAACCGTCCGCCCTTTTCGTCAGTTTTCCCAACAGCGAGGGTGATGAGAACTTCTTTTTGTTTTGTTTGCATGTGTCCAATGAATTCCAAGGATTTTTTTTTTGTAAGAATTTCAATGAAAGTATAGGTGATGGATTTTATCTTTGGACATTTTAAGACTGCTTTTATATCACAGATGAGACAATGACAGGGCGACTGAAGAGTTCCTTATCAATGCTGGTGAGCACATGGAGACTGTTTTAAGTCCTTTACTCTTCATTGTTGCTCTTGCTTGCGTTGGAGCCATCGTAAGCGAAGATCGAGCTTCACCATAACAAACACTAGAAGGTACAAGAATCACTGATAGATATTTTTTCGCCGGAAAACATACCTTCCCAAATGTGAAAAAATCAAATATGTCGAATGTACAATCAATTGTGAAGTAACTTGTTACGACGATATAATCTTAGTGTGGATGATAGTGTGTGGATAGCGGGAAGCGATCGAAAAATGCCCCCTCAGCAGAAATGAAGCCTCTACAGTTATTGCAGTTTTACGTTCTGCGCTCAAATATTGTTCACAATGTTGGACAATGTGAATGACAGCAGGAGTAACAAAGCATGAGTTAAGAAGAAAAAGTTATCGTCTATGCTACATGGGCCATTATTTTCATCTCCTATAGGCTTAGCGAAAGTTTTTTTGATTTGAACCGCAACGACAATACGCAAGCCCTTTTATCTCAAATGTTATCAAAATGGCATTTGACATTTTATAGTTCAGTTTCATAGTTCCAACTAATGTCAAACTGTCAAAAAACGGCTTGTCTCGACAATCGTTTTCTCGGTTTACTTTTCCTATGTCCACTTGGGAAATAAATACATGTTAGTGCCGCCTAACAAGTATACAAAACATACAAACGCCGAAACAAGTATACAAAAATTAGCAAAGTGTGGGCCACATTATTAAATATTATCTATATTTTTGGTTCATATTTCAATTGTCTCTGGATTGTTTCCCTATCATCGATCCCGCAAGAAAAGGTCATCCAATAGCATCAATTTTTCCATTTTCAATATTTCATTCCATTTCGTGCCGCGAAAATATAATACTTAGAGCACCTGTAAGTTTTTCGAGCGCTAGCTGTCAGTGTCAAAATAACATATGATTAAAAAATTCAAGCAGATAGCCCACCCTATACCTTTTGTTGGGGTCTTTAGCTTACTGCGTCGGATTGTTGGGCAAAACTTCCCCAGGTCGATTCCGAAAAACAAGGGCACACCTAACAGTCTTCATTGCTCTCTTCTCGCGAGCCATTGTTTGAATAAGAATTATGAATTAATTCTTCCTGCTTTTTCCCCAAACCGTTATTTCTTTCTTGGCTATTTTTAACCCTGGTAGGTAAACAATCAGTCTTTTCTAGCCTCCAAGGGAATCGCAATATTAAGAGTGAAAACTGATTTCTGGTGATCCGATAATGCATTGCTTTCTGTCAGCAAACTTTAGCGGTCCCAAACATTGCACAGGAATGAGCTGTCGTATGGATCGCCCTGTGAGTTTTTAAGAACAAAAACTATGTGTCCTTAAAATGTCTCCTTAAATTACAAAACACGGCTTTTCTTGTTTACTTTTTCCTCTGTTAAGACGGCAAAAAAATATCTGTAGATACATTCCCGTCGGAAAAGCGAACTATAATTTAAACCAACACCCCTTTAATACGAACACATTCAAACGTACACATCGATAAGAGCATATTTGCGTTCGTGGTTAGATATCTATGTAAATATATATTTAGGAATCTTTATAAATACCTACTAAGGTAAGATCGACTCTGAAAAAGTATTTCCTTCTAGGCCTAAGCCGCGCTGTCACAACTTTCATAGAGCAACTCTGCCCCAAAGATGTGTTATGCATGCCGTCGGGACTTCAGCGATTCGGGAAGACCAATATTTTATAAACATTTTTTTTTTTTGCAGTAGGATTAAATTTAAAGGGTGTAACAAAATTTTTACACGCATACAACTTTGTTAGCAGCTGCGATTCGTCAAGCGACGATTGCTGTCATTCTTCTGGAGCGCTTCTTCGAAGCATTGATTAATATTTTAAATATAACTACAACGCTAAAAAGAACACTGACATTATATTCCATTAGAATTGAAATTTTTCGAAACTAATCTTTCGATCAATTTAGATCAAATATTTCGAAAAAAAAAATTCGCAAACGAACAGATTTTTGTTTTCATAAAATGTTCAACGCGTTCTGTCAAGTCAATTATGAACTTTTTCAGATTCCATCAAGAAAACAATCACAATTTCCATATTTTTCACAGTCAACTACTTATACAAATGCAGTATCTACCTTTTGAATAGTCTTGACTTCTATAACCCGATTCGTAACTCGAAATTTTAGAATTTCTGTAAAATTCTGCAGTTCTGTTAAGTCAATTCACGAGCCGCGTTTGGCATTTCCAAACTTCAGCTTCAGCTAGTGTTTGTTTTGTACATATTTTTCAGTTAGCTTTTCTTAAAATAACGATAAAAGTCTATCGTCATTGTAGTTTAACAAATTTAGCAAGTTTAAGTTGTAGTTTGTAAAAAAGCCAAAACAACATAAAATTAGAGCTTATCAATTTTTTGTTCTATTTCTACTTTCATTATTTTTTTTACTCCATCGCTAGAAGAATAAAGTTAACTAAAAAAAAAAATTAACAAAATATTGTAAAACACAAATTTGTATTCCCTTATTTTATGACTTTTTAAAATAAACGGGTTTTAAAGCAAAGTAAACAAAAGAAGAAAAAAAAAACACTTTGACACGCCCTCTGCCTTTATTAATGCTTTTCAGCTCCACCCCATTCTTAATTTTGCTTTCCACCTTTTTTGTCTTTCTTCTCTCTTCACTTGTTTTTATGTTGGTTTTCACTGTCTTTTTGTATGTATTTATATACAATCGCTTAGTTAGAAGAATCCCCTCCAGATGGCGCAACGGTGTTTGCTTGGAAATTACATTGCAATTTACTTAACAGAACGATGAGAATGCACTTGTCGAATACGAGCGTATTTTTTAGCTTTACAAAATATATTTATGTAGTTTATTATAAATTCCTTATATACTGTTCTGCTGTTTTTTCGTTTTTTATAAAAAAAAGAACTTGAAAACCGTAAATAAAGATAATTAACTTTCAACTGATTTACTTAACAGAACTTGGTACCACTGCTGTTTGCGATTGACGTTGGGGAATGATAAAAAATTACAAAGCACACGTTCTGACAATAATCTTGCGCATAACTTTAGAAGATATATGCTTTGACACAAATAAATATATCAGTTTTTTTATCTGCTCCTGTTTTAGTTTGTATAACTACCAACTTTAAGCACGGGATCTCGTTTTGGCATCATCGCCATTTGTGTTTTGTACATGTGTTGATACATACGTAATTATGGGGCTTAGGACACAAGTTTATCGTCGACTCGGAGAAAGTGACTAGCAGCTTTTGGGTACAACAGAAACACTCACGGAGGATTGTCAATGATTACCGATTTGAGCTCGAACACTCAAACAAATCAGTTCAACATATGTAGGTATGCATACACAATAACGATACTGCTTGCAAACGTTTATACCGTCCGAAAAGGCATATTCAGCGTTACTTATTTAACTGCGAGACCTTGGATTCTACACAGCCTTAAGTCGGCACAAAGACTTGACATATCAACTTGTCTCTTAATTCTGTAGGCTGACAACTTTTGTGCGAGTTGATACACAAGCTTTTTAAATTAACTCAAATTAACATTTCAGCTTAATTTTGAAGTTTAAGAAATCTAAGCATCTAGGTACAAAGTGAAGCGTCCGGAAGAGGCAAACTTGAGTTTGATTCGATAAAGTCGTATATTGGGTGGACATCAATAGGTTGCCATTAAAATCATATCTTGTTTTGACACTGACAGCTGCTGCCAATGACAGATCATCTAAATATTTAAACAAATCTTTTGACGAAATGAGCTTGGAACTCCAGCATGACAGCCAATAAGGTAATCACTTTAGAATGGACACCCATTAAGTTGGACCCCTATTGACATTCGTTCCATCGACGCTCCAGATACTAGCTCAATAAAACATGACGTAAGTTTTATGAATGTTCACCGTCGGAAAATTTCATTCATAAAGTAAGCGTTCGTTATGCTATGTCGAGGGTCTTCGTTTACTGCTTATTCGATCCATTCTCTTATCAGAATCAGAATTTTTATTTACAATTTCTTACGTGCTTACGTCGATGGCGCTTCAAGTAACTGCTGCCAATTCGATCGATTGCTAAATGCCACCAGTTGCAAAAACTTTGTTAGTTGAGACGCCTTCACACTGTCAGCTGGTTCCCATTGACGCTGTCATATACAGCCTCAAAACCGATAAACAAGTCTTCGCGATTGCAGCATAGCGACGGGTAATTGGTAAAACGGTTCAGGGAGCTATGAGCTTCAGTGCGAACAGTCATCGACGCTACACCAGCGGGACAGCGGCGAGAAAGGCCTTGTCTATAATGACACGCACAATTATACACAATTGGAGGCAGATGGAAATAGATTGAGCTATCTAGAGTAACTTGTTGATGACGCCGAGTTTCTTTCCGGGCTGTACCATCATGGTTAAGTTAAGCAAGTAAATTTGTTATGTGTTCACCATTTATCAAGTTTCCTGCCGATGTAGAATTAGTATTGACATATTTGCATTCCTACAATTCACAGTATTTAATTCGCCATTTACATATAGCGTAGCGAGCGCAATTTTTTTGTGTGCGTTGTTATTTTTTTAACAAATAATTTTGAACACACGAATATGGAACACTTGCATGACCGATCGAGAGTTATCACAACAGCTTCGCTTTTCACTCAGTCACATGTAAACGCGCTATGGAATTGGATCCCAACTGCAAACAGATACTTTCAGGGCGTATTGGGCTAGGTTTGTGGGGGAAGCAGGTACCGTAGTTGCTTTCATTTATCGTTGGTGCTGTTCACAAATTGATTCATGCAGTCTTTGGAGATTTTTTTTCTGTCGCTGGCGTGGTTCAAGATTCCTTGTAGAGAATCTGGCAACCGACATATTTCACCGTTCAAGCGGGTTCTACGCTAGATCCGAAAGATTTTCTCGAGCATCGCCAGTTTCTCTATGAGATGACAAATCCGTGAGAGGTGACTGGCCTGATCAGTTGTTAGGCAGCAGCTCGTTATGGTTTAATCTGTCATTTGCAGGCATATCTGAAATTTAAAAATGTCCGCTAAACGTGTAAACTTCAGTTTCTCAGTGAACTCTAACCCAAGCTAGAATTTTTTTTTTTCATTTGTTAACTCTTTGATGACAGTGATATGCTAACGTCATCGGGTAGTGGGGCTGCAGCACTTTTTGTTTTTATCAATAGAAAAATTTAATTATCTTTCAACTTTCAGGTTGTCTGCATCAGAAAATCCAATTTTTTTTCACCCTCTTTTACGTTAAAAGTGAATAATTCGTAACTATAATAGAACACAGGACATGAACACGGGTGCAGATATTTACATTTCCTCTTATCCTTAAATGGGACAGCGCATACAGGGCGTACAAAAGACAACAACCCGAAACTTTGTCGCAAACATGCGCACTCGACGAACATCGGGTGTTCTACAAAATAATCGATAATTTAATTTCATCGTTTATCTTCCTTTTTATTTTGTTTCTAGCTGCTTTTATTGTGAATTGAACCCATTGGGAATGATATGATGATGTTTTGGGAGCACCTTCTTCGCGCAAAGTCAATGTGACAATTGTTTCAGAAGAATTCATAAGCTGCCTTTGTAAGGAAACAATTTAAGCAACTTGGTTTTGTTCACAAGCTTCCAACACCATTTGACTGAGTACTTAGAACATGTTTGTAATGATTGATTGAAATTAAACTGCTGAGGAAAGAGTGCCTCCTTCTCCTCCTCCGCTGTTGGGACTCATCTTTGTAAGGGTATTGACCAGTATTTTAAAGCAATTGTGAAATTTCAAAAGAATGCGTTTTTAAATCATATTAGCCAAGGAATATAATTCTGGAATTTAGGGATGCACATTTCCACTTCCGAAATTATACCAAACCATGGGGTTATGAATACCCTTATGATGATTCCAATACGGCAAATATCTGGTCGATAAGTCTCCTTCCGAACATCAGTAAGGACCTCCGACCGAGTGGACAAAAGGACAAAAATATTATTCCGGATAACCAATTCGGCTTCAGAGCGGGGCATGATTGCATACATGTCGCGTCTTATCTGGTATCGGATATCCAGTGGAACAAAGGAAAGAAACAATGCACGGATGCATTGTTGATTGACCTGGAAAAGGCCTTTGACAACGTATGGTTAAAGGGGCACCTTATCAAGTAAGACCAACTCGGCGTTAGCAAACCGCTGCGTTTATTGTGAAAAATTGTAATGTGACGTTTGCAGGGTTTTTTGAAATTAACAACGGTCTACAACTGGGTGTAGTTATTTCGCCGATTTTATTGACGATCTTGTGGGCTCTCTCCACCACTCCATAGCATTCCCAGATGACGTAATCGCTTACAGGTCAAGTCCGAAGATCGTGGTCATCGTAAATCTTTTGCAACGTGACTTTGAAAATATTCAATGATATTGCGACAATTGGAAGTAGAAGATCAATTTCCAAAAGTGCGGGATCATTCCTCTAGAAATACAAGAAAGAAGTGGTGAAAGTTCTCTATCGTTGGACAAAACGGGCAGCCACTGGCGAATCGAAGCTGGTAACTTATTCGAAGTCACATTGCAAGAGCAATCTTCCACGTTGTTCGAAAAGCTGTGGACGGTCGAGTCAACTACAACCAAGACGTTGCAAGTAGCTCATCGGAGATCCTTTGGCTTAGTAGGGCGGTATCAAACCGCGACAGAGCTGATGTCGTTAGGCAATATATATACTATTGTTTGTTGGACGAGGAGAAGAACTCTGTCGTCTTTTATTTTTCTTTGATGCCCTTCTAGCAATCATTATAGCATGCCCTGTCAGCCTTGGCTGGCTTACATATGAATAAGGAAGTTTAAATAGATTTAAGTAGTTTTGAATGTTATTTTAAGTTATTTTTTTTTAGGTTTTAAGGTTTTAGACTATTTAAAGTCTAATTAATAAAAACTGGCAATGTCCTTTCACTAAGTTTTTTGAAACAATAAATTAGTTTTCTTATTTTCAAAAATTGTTAAAATTTAAATATAGAAAATAAATCTAAGTCGAAAGACAGGTAAAATTCGTCCAGTAAGTTAGTCTATAAATATGACAATTAAGCTAGATTTAAGTTTTTTTTTTTGTGTAGCAAGCAAAATAAGAATGCAAAAAAAACCTTATAAATAATGTTAGCACAAAACAAGGTTGAATGAGAATAAGGAAGGAAACAGAGACAGGTCCCGATGCGCACTATTTTAAAACTGCTTTTAATTGTTATGCAGAGGGAACACCGAGTTTTGGAGGGTGAACCATAATCCTGTTGAGCAGAAAGAATTTCTGCTCTTCACTGCTGGGCTTCAGGGTGAACTGATAAGTATTCCTGGCGTTGCGCGAGTGTTGCGATGTTGAGGGGAAGGAATGCATAAAACAGTGTAAGGCACAGTGATGAATTGGATCAATTTACTTCGCAATTCTTTTCTTACTTTTTTTAAAAGTAGCCAGATAAGAAGTGGTTAAGTTTTTCTTTCACAGCGGGGAAAACTAAGGATATTTCGCAGCTTTTTTGGTTTAAATATCTAACGTAGTGTTTCAAACTAAGTTTTCAATGATGAACCTTCCGAAGACGCAGAAGCTTGCAGTTAGGGTAAAGTAGGGGGATGTAGTGAATTTTTTGTTTCATGAATATTTTCAAAATTGAAAAACATTTTCAGATGAAATCTAAACAGGAATATTCTTTATTTAAACGGAAATACATATGTATATTAAGATAAAGAATTTAGTTCGGTCTTAAATAAAAACTATTTAAAAAACAAAACCAGGGCAGGTGATATGGTAAACCTTATAGGGTGATGTGGCGCATAAGAGCGCGCTTCATTAAATTTTTGTTACCACAATAATTTCACGTATTCGCATAATCTGTTCATTTCATAATGTTATAATCCCGCCCATATCCAGCACAAAGGCATTCCTCAAAGCCCTCTGTACAGATCTTCGTCATCTGGGCGTAAAAGAGATGTCGGCAGTTTCATCTGACCTCATCTGCGGAATCTTAACTTTTAGAGGTTTAAAGATTTAAGATTTAAGTCCGTTTCATACTGCACACGTCACTTCGTTCTTCCACAAAATCGGTTTTCCTCTGAATAAAGTCATCCCGTGTGACCTGGCCCATTGACTTTAAACCAGAATAAACTTAACATGTTTTCTGCCAAGAATTTGTGTATAAGAAAGACTGCCAGTCGTCAAGAACTTACCGAAAAACATGATCTCAAAGAAGACTGAAAAGTCAAGGATTATTTCATTCCAGATGGCGAAGGACGAGGCGACAAAATTTTCGAGTACCCGGGGTGAATACTAGGTCATTTAAGGAACGGGATTTTTTTAGTTTTCCAGGCTTAAAAAAAAAACCGGCCAATTGCGAGTCGGACCCGCGCACCTAAGGTTGCGTACAAACCTGTAGGTATACAAGTAAAAGTTAACCCATCACGACAATCTATAAAAAAAACATTACCTTATGCCAAATTTCAAGATTCTAGGTCGACAAGGTTTTGATTCCCTTGCGAGTAGTTGCTAGTTTGAAAATATGGGGCTTAAATTGCTGTTTCTTTTGACTGCGTTGACATAGAAATTTTGTTACAGTTATGAGATATAATGGAGCGTTCATGAGGAAAGGGTTAGTAAGTTTAAAATTATTAAAAATATTTTTATTATATGGTAGAGCTAAAAATTTACGGTTTTCGCCGTGTCCTTTATCTGTGCCATAAGATGTTACTTCGTGCCAAATTTCAAGATTCTGAGTTCACGGGAAGTACCTTGTAGGTTGCGTTGGATTATAAGTTATACCTCCACTTGTTCCTGAGAATAAGGAAACAGACAGACGGACGGACGGACAACAAAGTCTTCCTATGAGGGTTCCGTTTTCTTCTTTCCAGGTACGGAACCCTAATGAATGAATATTAAAACAAAACGGTTCCAGTCTTTTGTAGCTTTTACGTTGAGTTTTCAAATAAATTAAGCCTTTAAGGCGTCGGCGCCAAAAAGTTGAATTATTCAAGCACCTAGAATTGAATAAATAGGTACCCTACCATCATGTTTTGGATTCATTCTCAGATTCAGAGCAGTTAAGGAATCAAAGAAAAAATTGCATCCAAAACCAAAGGCTGTCAATTTGAATTTTCATCCTCGGGTTATGCGCCTGCAAGCACCTCGATTTGGGTGAGTATATAAACGACATCTGCAAACAGCAGGCAAGCAAATCATCACCTATGGTACGCATGTATATTGGTCCCAAGCTGGAATATAACCATTGAACCTGGGCATGCGCTCCAAATGCCATCCTTAAGCCTTCGAGTGACATATCCAACGACTTTCCACACTTAAAATTTTTTTAATCGTTCCTCATACCCGACTCGTTAGGAATGCTTATGAATTAACCGTTAAGCCAACTTGCGGACGTGCGGCAGTATCAATGGCAAAGGTTCCATCTTCCTTGCTCTTGTTTTCCACTCATATCAATCTAGAGCAATTCAAAAACAATGTTCATCGGTACCTCTCCTTTTTTATCTCACGATGTCTTCCGCTCTGTTTTTTTTAGCAAAGACTTATCCTCTTTTTTCCTGTATTACAACCAACTCTAATACACCGGAGCTCTGGATCGAAGACGATCTGAAATATTCACGCAAGCGGCAAAGAGTTCGAAAAATCTCCATTTAGAATGTCGATTAGGACGTTCTTTAACATTTTACTCTTTATTTGGCCGTCAATCTCCAGACAATATGGATCATCCTCAAACCTTTACCGAGAGAATCCCGTGTTTGACAGTCGTCTTGAGATTCGATTCTCTTTCTATCGTCATTCAGCAAGAAGCTTAACGTTGATTAATTTTCATTCCCGGGCTCAAAGGGCGCTCGCTTTTTAAAATTGTTATTCAAACCTGGTTTTACTCCCCGCAAGTCGCCCAATCTCATTCGGTAGCCATCGACGATGTTTCTACATAAATATTCAGTCACGTGTGGTCTTCAGATTAAATGTCATTTCCAGTGAAATTAATCATTCCTATAATTACTGAGAAATGGTACATCACCTAAGAATATTTAAGATATCACTTGCAGCTCCCTTCGCCGATTTTCTTAATTCTCCTTTGGTTTTTTCTCCCATACCACACCTCTTCCACATTTCCAATGATTAGACGAGTGCATGCTTTATTGTGGAATATACTCGAACAAGATATGCGGTGGTGGGTTCGACCTGATACACAATGGAATGAAACATTACTGAATTATTAAATCTCATTGGTTGGCTGTCACCCAATCCCTGGAATATGGAACAAAAATCTTCCACCACTGCGAATGAACTCGAAGAGAAATAAACGCTTGGTAAATACTCCGCTTACATTATATATATTCCAAGAGCCAGAGAGAGAGAGAATGGAGGAGAAACGACTGCAGCCAAATAAACTTGTTTATCATGAAATCGAATCGCCTGTCATATAATGAAAATTGTTTTGAAAATGAAGAGCCTACTTTTAAGAGACTTTCACGCTATTACCCTAAAATTTCAAATTCTTTGGGCGAAAATTTTCCACAAATGCTTATTTCAATTCGCACAGTCATTCCAGAATATTCGGAAATTTCTTTTTGGTTGTGTGTGTTCCTGATTAATTGGTATGATTTTAATTCCGGCCGTTCCGTTTCTTATTTTTTTTTTAGGCATTCATTTTGTCTCACTCGCTCCGAGTTGGACGTTGACGTTGCAAATAATTGGTGCTCTTGTCGTTTGTATGTAGACAGGTAGTTACGCTAGGCACCGATAGGTGGCGGACGGAATTTGAAACAAAAAATATAAAAGAAACGTTGCTTGCCTTAAATTACAATAAAAACCAACTCGTGTAAGGCTGAAGAAGAATAAAAAAAGTATGAATGCTTTGTGGGGTCGGCGTTTCCATGATAACGTTATATAGGGGTGTCGACTGTTGGTTTCTTTTTAAAAAAGAATTAAAGAACACTATGAACATTTTCAAATGATTGTTGCTTATAAGAGGAGTAAGTCAATACATTGCAATACATTTTTGATATTGTTGTCCCCATTCCATGAATAGTTTGGCTCTTGAATCGGTTCAGGATTTTCCGAATGGGATCTATCATTAATGGGACCCTAATTAATGCAAAGAACCGATTGTTAGAAGTACATGTAGTCGCATCTCTTAAGAACCTTAGCTAACCGAATTGAAATTACTAATTTTTTATCTTTAAACCTAATGTTTCTCTAATTGTCCCCTTGAAATATGATTGAGCCTTTAATGCCGCCACTCTGAAAACCATACCAAACCGTGACTAGTGCAGGATGCATTGGATTCTCGATGACAAGATGTGAATTTGCCTAGCTCCTAATGTGATAAATTTGTTTGATTTCGTAGTTGGAGATGTCTCATCTAAGAAGATAACGTTTCGAGCTCAAACAGAGAAGCAAGAACAAAGCGGGTGGTCATTTTGCATCTTTGCTTAGCTCTTCTAGTTTCTGTGTTTCCTTCTCATTACAATCTGAAGCAGTTCAAGGACAATGTGCATCATAACCACACCTTTTGTTCCAAGCTAATCTCTTTTATTCGCGTTATGTTAGTAAACAGAAGAAGGCTATTCGTAATTCGTTTAGGAAAAATAATTTTTAGACAACCAATGAAATAAATTAAAAAACTAGACCACTAGGGATTGTTACTACCCTTACAGTGTATATGCACGGATTTGAATATAGAACGATGAAGACGTAATTGAAAAATCATAGTTAACCAACCACAACAAGGAATGATTGATTTTCGAAGAAAAGATCTTTTTTAGGTTTCTGATAAGGGTCATTCGACCCCCATTTAAAATAATGTATTGTTAAAAACAATTCTCAAGTATAGACAGTCGTAAATTTCTAAATCGATATCAAGAATACAGAATGCCAATAAATGGGCACTCGAGAATTATCTGCAAAAAAACAATTTTTTGATAAAGTTTGTTACATAATTGAATTTGTTGTTTCTACCCAAAGATTAGAGCCTTCCTACAAAAGATAAAACTCTTATCAGTTCAAGTTCATTCGTTATAAAAAGTTATTCAGTTAATTTTAATTCAAGCGACATTACATTCTTTTATAATATTTTATTCCTAAGACCATCGTGATCCTTACGATCTAACCAGCACTTCGTAATCGTGAATGCGAACCTCGTGTCCACCGAATGGAATGTACAAACAGCCATGTGATGGATGAACTTTTCCAGGTGTCAAACTTCCACAATGATGACCGCGTCCAATGTACAACGGTTCACCATCACTGGTTCGACCGCAGAGTACTGCGCCTGGCGGTACACTTCCATTCGATCCATGCAACCATCCGTATCCGTAACCGGCCAAAAGTTCAAAGTCATATTTAACATGTTCGTGACCACCCCACGCAACATAGGCACATCCCTTGTTGGGGATGACCTTGGCGGGCAGCAGATCTCCCTCATGGTAGGCACGACCAACATAAATGGCATCACCATCGGCATCGTGACCTGCATGGACTGTACCAGGTGCAACATAGCTTCCAGAAGAGGAGACCCACGTCTCTGGCTGGACTAGTACTTCGTAGTTTTCCAATTTGTGCTCATGTCCACCGTAGGGGATGTACAGGCAGCCATGCGACGGATGAACTTTGCCCGGTGTCAAACTACCCTCCCAGTGGCCGCGACCAATGTAAAGCTGTTCGCCATCAGATGTTTGTCCAACAGTGATGGCATGCGGTGGAACGGAACCGTTACCTGATGGAATCCAAACGTAGTGACTTCCAGTGAGAATTTCTACATCATGCTTGTTGATTTCCTCTCCACCCCAAGCGACATACGCCTGATGTTTGTTGGGTATCACTTTGGCTGGAAGCATATCGCCGTTGTGATAGGCCCGGCCAACATAAATCGCATCACCATCGGAATCGTGACCAGCGTGAATGGCCATCGGAGGGATTTCTCCATAGACGTTCGTTGCCACCCAAGTGTGATCTAAGAAATGAAAAAAAAAATATATTCATTTAATAAGTTGCAACAACAGGGATGTTTAAAGAGGATGTTTTGATAACAAAAATAATAACAATAAAATCCATTGAGAGCTATTTTCTGTGGCAGGTGAGAATAGAAGTGGGGACTTAGGAATGATCTTTTAATGTCCAAGCAGCGACTCGATTTTAAGGAATTCAATTATCTAATTTTTTGCATAACATCAAAACGTTTAAAATAGGAATCCCTGCGAATTAATCATCCAGTTTTAATGGACATCTTTCTGGTCGTTTTCTACGCTGTTATATTGTTGGCCGAATTGATAAGGAATTCGGCAGAGATTTAAAGAAATATAAAAGCGATAGAAGTGCTCTTTTACATTCGAACTTTGTGGAATGCTATATAATACTGATGCGACATTTTACAATGCAAGGAAGCACGAACTCTTCGTCTAAAAGTACACTACGTCTCACTTGATTAGGAACATGCAGTTTTTTTTTTTAATTTTACGATATTTCTCAAACCATTCGCTAATCTGGAAGAAACCGATTGCACAAGGAATGAAGGATAAATTATGTAAAAATATTGTAAAAAAAATGGGTTAAAGTTCATAAAAGTAAATTTCTGACGCTTTTCCAATAAAGCTCATAAAATTTACATGCTTTTTTTATCTAGCTTGATTACGAACAGAAGCTAAATCTAAAGGAAAGGAAAAAAAAACCTTCAACATTTTTTTATATAAGTTAATATTGGTTTTATTCAAAGAGTAGAAATAGTTTTTAGTAACGGATTCTACCTCCTGCTGCCTGCTGTGTACAGATTCATAGAGTGTCGTCAAATAATCTAACGAAATTTCGAACCAGGCTCGTTTAATGGCTTCAATTATTTCTTCTGCTTCTTCATATTGCCTCCTTCGAAGACTTTTCTTGAAAGCCAACCTCGCACGTTTTCCATGATGTTCAGGACAGGTGTTCAAGTAGGCTTACATTTCGATTCAGAATCCAAGCTTTCGGTGTCTGTTCGGTATGTATCGGTGCATTGTCTTGCTGGAAAGTCCAACATGGTAAACGTGGTTTTCATGGTAAATATAGCTGGCCTTCTGTACCAGTTTCTGCCTTCAATTAGAAGCAGTTCTCAGTATTGACCTCCTTTCCTGACTTTTTGTTGCTTTGTTGACTCTTCCTTTGAGGATTTTTCCATACTTCTCTGGGTCCTTAATAAAGCTGTTTATAACAGTGCGCTTCTTCCAAGCTTGTTGGCTATGAAACGGATGGATTTTTCTTGTGTCTGTCCTCTACCCAATGTTGTAGATAGCATGAAGTTATTTCTTGTGCTGAGCTTTGATTTGTTAACAGGTAGATTAAGCTACTGTTCGTTATCAAGGGAGACAACAAAACAGGTAAATTTTATGACCTCTTTGGGAATAGCGTCTTAAATTTGCAGCTATCAACTTAATCCCATTTTTTTTTTACAATATTCCTTGTGCAATGGGTTTCTCCCAGATAAGCGAAGGATTTGAGAAAAATCGTAACATAAAAAAAAAACTGCCTGTTCTTATTCAAGTGAAACGGAGTGTAAGATTTTTATTAAGTCTTACCCTTCGTCCTTTTACGGAGCCAACAGTGGTATACTATACTTATGCTATTCCTCCTTCACAGAAAAAGCATTTCTGACATAATCAAACTGGTGTTTTCTGGAGGCTTCTATTAGTGCAGACCTAATGTTGTTGTATCTGTTGAGATGGTTAAGAGCTGGTGAATAAAAAGAAAAGTTGCAACCGGTGGATATATGGTGGAAGATTAGAGGTGTCTCCCCAATGGAGCCAAGCAGTGCGAAGCGGAATTCATATCCGGCATTGAACAGTTTCAATTCGCCGGATGTGGGTTTCGTAGTAAGGGGACCGACTTGGAAAGCATATTCGAGGAGGGGTCTTAAAAAAATGAAAGCAAAGTGCTTTGGTGACGTAGGGGCTTAGGAACTCTTTGGACCATCGCTTAATGTAGCGAAGAGCGGAGTTGGCACAGCTAATGATGGAATCCATATGCGTGAGAAAATTGAGTTTCACAGATAATACCCAAATCGCGGAGTCAAGAAACTAATGGAACGGGTTGATTGAATGAAGTAAGTTCTGGAGGGCTGTGGTAAACGTTAACGTTGAGATCTAGGACACTGTTTTTCAAAAAAATTGAGAACCTCCTCAGATCATCTTGAAGGAGGATGAAGTCAGCGAAAGTGATATATATTGAGATATACGAGTTGTGGGTGATGAGGTCGACATCATTAATAGTTAGAATGAAAGTTGTGGGACCAACGTGGCGACTTCTGAAGTGGTCATAAATGGATTAGATTTCCAGGATCTGAAAATAACAACGTATTAAAGGTCTTCTAGGTAGGACTTTATCCAATTAATAAAGCCTGCGGGGAAACCAAGAGCTTTCAGCTTGAGAATCATAATTTTGTGCCTTGCTGAAGGCAATTGCTACAACATCCACTTCCTTATCATCCTCCAAGGCGCAAACCGTTCGGGCCGAGGGGAAAAATCATCTTTATTCTTGCCGTTCTTCTCTGTCACCAGTTCCGGTGTTATTTCAACCGACAATAGAGTTGCTTTTTTAGGCATTGGACGTTATTATGATCGAGTTCTTTGCCATGGACCGCATATGATTGGATGATGAAATTGCCGAAGAAATCTGCAATTATAGTAGGGTTTGCTGAAGAATAGTCGAGAAATTGGAGGGTTGGTTGGAGTCATTCAGAAAACATTAATTGTGGTTTTTTGGCACAGCTTTTGGAATCGGAGGGGAAGATTAGGTCGAATTGTCTGTTTAAGATTATTCGTCACGCCACTGATTTTAAAAAGACCGGCGTTCGAGAGAGAATCGGCAAAGAGGATCTCCTTCTCCGATGTTGTGAGAGTCTTCATCAGATTTGGTCCGTAGCTGGTGTGGTAGATTGAAGTTCCCCCCATATTAACAGTAAAAACAGCCATGCTAGTTTGTTGAGCATCGATCGTTCTTTTAATAACACGTCGCTGAGTTTGTTGGAAAAAAGTTGGCAGTGTCACACTGCCAAACACAAGTTATTTAAGTTATTTAAGAATCTTACTGCAGACCAAGCTCTCTAGACAAAAATAGGGGTTCGACGCTTAAACAATTATTCAGGTGTTAAAGTTCGTCAACAACGTTTTTTTGCGAATATCGCGCTTTCTATGACCCGGAAGTCAATTAATATTTTAGAAAGAAAGAAAAAGATCAATGATAATTAAGGCAAAAAAGTGTGAAAGTTTGAAGTGATGTTTTCCCAAAAGAGATGAGTTTACACGAGAATCTGAAAGTCCATTGTGGTACCCCATAATATATTTTCAAAGTGGATTCCGGCAGTGTGTGATTAATATTAAATTGAAAGTTTGCTGGTGTTCAAGAGTTCTTCGTTCGTTCTGTTCCCCTTGAAACAAAGAAGTCGTAATTGTAGATTAAGGCATTCAGACGACTCCTCATCTTGACAGATCCTACACCGTCAGGAAAACGATCCGAGAAGCGTAGATCCTTTCTATCCAGATCTAGCTTTTTGGGAATTAACACCTTCCATGTTTCTGACACGGTAAGTTGATTTTTGCTTTGTATGAATATATTTTAACGTCACTTTAAATAGATAGCAAACATATATGTGACTTTCATAATAAAATGTCAACATTGTTAAAATATTTAATGATTGTTTCAGGCAATTAATGACTTTATTTGAATCCCGGTCCTACCAATTTTGAATGTATCCTAACCTTATGCCTTATCTGACCATGTCCATGGTTAATCTGTTCCTGTGTAGTATGATTTAAAATATTATTCGCCCTCATAATATATAATGTATGAGGAGCAGTTTGTAGTTTTTTTTCGAAGGTCCAAGCAGTTTGGAGACAAGAATTCTGTGGTAGAGAGGTTGCAGTCGTGATTTGGCAAGACGATACTCGAGACTTAAGTTTTTTTTTGAGAAAGATAAAGCGAGTCATGAACATTCGAACAGACCATCGATCCTTGAAAAATCTGAGTCTGAGCTTATGCCAACTGAACTAAATCTTTTAACAGCTCGTAGAGTTGGCAGTTGCACCTTCTTCTTCATTCATGCTTCTCTCAAAATGGACAGTGTATCCAAAGTGTCCTTGAAGCTATTTCGCTGTCTTCCTTTTCTTCCAATATCTTGGCAAAGTAAGTGTGCTGAGATATGCCTCTATAGTTCTTGAAAGACAATGAAGAAAAAGCTCAAAGGAGTGATCTTAGTCGTACTGAATGGCAAATAAAATGTGAAAACTCGACCGATGGACGTACATACTGATCCGCGGAGTGGAAAAGTAGGCGACTGAACAACACGGAAGCGTAGATTTGTAACTTGTGCAATTCAAATATTCCAGATTGGATAAAGTTTAAGGCCAGGCAGTGTGACAAAATGACACGATTCAATGGCACAACTATTCGCGACGAAATAAAATATCTTTTTGGACATAAGGACGGCTAAACAGATTGGAATTTTGTTGCTTCCCTATAAGAAAAAAAGAACAATAGATTGCAGCCCGAGGCACTTCGAATCCTGGAGATATGTCAAAAATGTCAATCGTATATTTACAGGAACAGACCAGGGTGTGGCTTTAATTGCTTATTTCAAGCGATGTACTATATTACCTCTGTTTAAACACTCACATCGAAGTATTTAATCCAATTTTTAATTCCAATAAACAGATAATGCTAACCAAGGTTATGCTTCGACTTATCGATACCTCTGTCGATCTGTTCCGATAAGATTAAGATTTATAGGTATTCGCTATAAGGAGCCGCCTTATTTGCTCTAGCTGCCAAGGTGCAAATAAAATTGCAGTTTACTCGAATTTGGACACGTTTTTTTTTAAATAATATGCTGTTACATTTTTGACAGGATTTAGAATAGCAAAACATATGAAGGACGTTTGCCACTGATTTTTTCAGCTTTCTGAATCTTTTATCAGCACCGGTTTTTGATTCACAATAACAATAAGAAGAATTCAAATAAGTACCTTTGCATCACATTCACTCCGCAGAAGTTCACATAAGGCACAACTGACAGCTCATATGTCAAGATTTTTTAAGACACTTGAAATGTTATTTTTAAGGCGCAAATATTGTGTAAGTACAAACACTTTTGGGTAAATATTTAGTTTTCACGTCAAGTGACATATGGCGATGTGGAACAATGGTAGAACACTAATGATCTTCAGGGTTGCCATAGTTTGTTTTTTTATTTCCATAATTTTTAATTATATATTTTATTTAATGTCGCTCACTTACCCATATTTGAATTTATTCTATTTTTAAAATATCAATGAATCCAAGAAGAAATGAAATCAGTTACGAAATGCTTACAGGATGGAACCCGTCACACCGTCGAAGAAGATCAAGACTAAACTAAATTGCCAACCAAGCAGTTGGTGATACATATTACGTTCGGAAGGTTGTGTCAAAATACATACAAAAATAATAAGGTTGACTGTTCATATCAAAGGTATATAAAATCAGGGATTTTATTTTTTTTTTGTTTTATCTTATCACGTACCTATATTTGGTTGCCCAGGTGTTTGAACAATAAGAGAAGGCCTTATCATGCCTGTTGGTGTTGAAGTACATAAATATACACATCACCACAATTGCAAAATGAATCGATTTAGCATTTTCCAATGAAAGATATTGAAGTGCACTTTAGTTTTTGTCGGCGATAAGATGTTATGTTTTCTTTTTGGCATAACAACATTTTCATCGATCAAAAGAAGAGTTAGAGTTGTCAATTTTATCAAATTCAGCTTGATACATCGGAGTTAAAGTAACTTGGATATTTTCTGAAAGGTAAATGAATGTCTTATGTTATCTTATCACACCAAGTGACATTAAAGTGTTCCGTAACACCAAGCTGATGGAGTGAATCATATTTATTCGAAGAAAATACTCGAAATAGGTTTAGTGCAAGGGGGGAAGTAGCTCGTATCTAGATAATGTAGCAGGTTGTTTCTGCAATAGGAGGAACAGAAATCGAGCAAAGTACGTTCATTAGTCATTTATTTGAAGTGAGGTTACTCACTTGACTATTTTCGAAGAGTTTTCCAGTGATTAGAGTCAAGTAGTTGTTGTCAGGTTGTTGTACATTTCACATAGTATTTGCGTTAATGTTATAAACTAAGAGGCAATTATGCCATGCCGGATGAACAATTACTAGGTGTAGTCAGAAGGAAAAAACGAGCCTGCACCTTTAGTATGGACTTAGACCAAAGTGGAATACGCTGGAATGAAACAAAAACAAGCCTCGGATAACGATTTCGGAACTGCAACTGAAATGTTTGGAACGTTAATAAATAACGAGGAGCATAGACTTCATTAAAGCGAACATCAAAACTATGTAACTGAATTTCATTTCAAATCAACCAAGTAGTCGGTCGGAGTCCCGCCTTGCGAATCACAAAGACACCGTGGCTTTCGCCTTACCGGACGATGGCATTGCCTTCACTTTCTTCGGAATTTCTACGGCGTATGAAGTGAAGCTCCAATACCTGCTTTGAAGTGGTTGCAGTAGTGCGTTTACTGCTTGGAGTAAGCAAAAGGGGCACCCATCGCGCTATTAGTATTTTCATATGAAATTCAATGTGCAAAATGTTCCGCACTTCATGTCAACTAACTCGGACATTTTCATTGTGCGGTCTGCCAATACCGGATTTGGTGCACGTTACCCGCAGTTGTTTAATCTCTTGTGCTTCACGGCGATCCCCATCCAAAAGAGGTGTTCAACAGTTGAATCAGGCTTCATCGAAGGAGCATTGTTGCCATTGATTTCGCTGCGCGTTTTCCCTTCCGAAAACGGGAATCAAATCACTAAACTATGTTTTTCTATTTTTCCAACTAATAACAATATAATTGAAGGGGGCTGCTAATTGACAGTACTTGTTTACCCTATACAACGATATTTAAATTTTTTTTATTTAAATTTGTCTTTTTTTTTATAATCCTCGCTCGCTCTCAGGAGGATATGAAGACTCTTATGATGCATGTAACACAGAGCGAGTCTAAATGATTTAACTCAACACAGAGCTGAGTACTCACAGCAGAATCATCTACACATTATCTACTCAAATACGAACTAAGAATTCAAGCCGATACAAAAACCACTGCAATAACGCCACCCACCAGTTAGACATATCGGTGGTCGACCAATCTAGTGATGGCACCATTCATTTTATCCCAATGGCAAATGGTAACTGGACTGGGAATCGCCCCTGGTACCTATCAAGTGAAGCAATTGAAATTGAATTGAAAGCCGATATATTTTTCCAAAAATTTTCGAAAACTTAGTGAAGAGAGTTCAGATTGACAATTTTGGATCTTCTGCTAATTTGCAGAGAGATGAGCATTGGTAGATTCAAATTGGTCAATCATTAGGAAAAAGGAGAAATGTTATATTTTACACAGTAAGCTTATAACAACATTGTTTGAAACTATTCGTAAGGATGCTTTTAAAAATTAAATGAGAAATAAAACATGAGTGAAATAAGTGCCTAGCAGTCCATATATAATAAGTCAATTGAATTTCAATTTAAAGTCACCTTCACTCAAATTTGTTGTCAAATAAAGTCCTTTATTTTAATATTAACATGTGTATAGTTAACACCTTGTTTGGGATTTCGCTAGTGACCGTGGGCAAGATTGTTGCTTGGGCAAGTGGTATTTTAGTATCCTTAGGACTGGCAACTTACTTACTAGCAGTACTGGGGATGGAGAATCGTCCACTTTTTACAACATCGTGTAAGGACATGAATTGATAATTATAAACGCTATACTCTTATTTCATTATTTTCTTAGCAATTGCAATTGGCTTAGCAGTTGTATTTGGATTAACTCACTCTGTCCTTCTTTTGGTTTGTTGTGGTCTCCTTTTCTATGGAGCTGTTCATGTAAATATTTTGTTATTGCTTAGTTCCATATACTTTCCATTTCGATGCTTTGTAGAAATCTCCTTGGTACGTCTTGCCTTGGTTGGTCTTGACCGCCATCGAATTGATTTTTAGAGTGATTTCATGCATAGCAAGAATTTTTGAGCCAAAGTTCAATTATATCGTTATACTCGATTGTGTCTTCATAGGTAAGCTGCGAAAGCGATAAATGTATAAAAATAAATGTTTAGTCAATGTTCTTCCAGGAGTCCTCATTGGGATATGGTTCCTTATTTTATCACTTTTTCTCAAGCTTCGACAGCATCGACGTTCTACCTCCCCATCTGTCGAATGAAGTCGAATTATAGCTGGGTCACTACATTTGACATACCGGGAAGGGTCATAGTCACACATCGAAATATTGTTGATATGCTACGCTATATGGACTGATTTTGACAGGAATGGGGATCAAAGACCCAACGTTGATGAAAAAAACATAAGGTTTTTTAAAGCATGAAGCAAACGGTAACATTTGAACAAACGTTAATGAGAAGATGGAAATGAAATATACCGTGGTATTTCATGTTACTATAGTACTTCTGATCAGCAATGGTGATGTGAAAATGTCTTTTGGAGGTCAAAATCATTACTATACGAAGCATCGTTTATTTTCAAGTCCTTCGCTCGTCATGAATTAAAACGAATGTATATCCATCAAGATTTATTATCCTGTTTGCGAGTTATAACTAGAATTCTGCATTGCTTAAAGTTTATGGACACACCCGATTGTATTTTTTAAGACATTCTATTTATTATACATGACTTATTTATAATTTCGGCGCGGACATTTCTCATTTTGTCTCTAAAATTCTGAAGACCTTCATTTGGTTAATTACTTTAAAATAAACAATTGTTTCTTATGCTAACTGAATACGTGCAGATTTGACTTTGAATTTGATTAATGTTTTATCTAGTTTCTGAATCTTTAAATAAGGACAAATAAAATACTGTGAATTGTACGAATGCAAAAAAAGTTGATAACAAATTCTCCTTTCATGTTCGTACTACACACATAGAGCCGCCGATACCAACAACATTCTCATATCAGCAAACAAAGGTCAAAACTGTTTTTCAAGATTTATATAAGGAAATGCACATCACCGAGACTTGTAATAATAATTTCAATTTCCAAGAAGTTATTTGGCTTTTTTCGCTGAAAGTCTTAATGACATTCTCCTGGGATCTGCGCTTCCATAAACTACATACATAATACGCACTAAACCAAATACAAGAAGTTCTCGAAATCCCGGAAATCTTCAATGTTTACGGAAGTCTTCAACTTTGCCAAGTTATAATTGAGTAGGTAACTATTTAATGTAATGTAAACATTGAAGCTAAAAATGACCAAGTAAGAAAAGAAGCAGCAGCACAACTGGTGGAGGAATCACTATTTATTATTATTCTCGACAATGAAATCGTATGACAACTTTACCACGCGGTTGTTGGTTTTCATTCAGTTGAGCAAATTTTCATCTACGAAAGCTTAACGATGCGTAACCGCATTTGAAAAAGCGAAAACAATTTTTTTTTTTCAATTAAAAAACAGCTGAATTTTCAGGTGTTTCAAAGTCTTTATGCTTGTTCACTGGGCTTTGAATTTTTTCTCCTTTGAAGTGTATTAATGATTTGATGTAATTTGTTGGTTTGAAATGTAATTATGATTGCATCTAACAATTAATCTCATACCTAGTACATCCTTATATTCATTCTCAACTTTAACTCCGTTAATGCCGACAATAAATTTGTTTAGATCGCTGCTCGTGCAGCATGTCTTCAGAACCTTTGTAATGACAGTTGTATATTTGGGAGGGTTGCGATCTCGTGAGTGGTGAGTTCTTGCAAAAAATGAGAGATGTTTCTGCTCGGATTTGAACCAGGAATCACTCTAAGGAAGCCGACTTATAAGCCACTTAGTCGCGGTAACACAATCATGTGTTATGCTCAGTCATATTCTGTTCATCAAATTAGTTTGCTGATTTGAATAACTATGCTCGACTGTTTGGCCAACACAATCTATGTAGCATCTTTTCTAAACTTTTTTACTATTAAGCGACAAAGAAACTCATGCGCACTTATTTCGTAAGCGAATTCTCGAGCAAATTGATTCCAAGTAAACCAAGTCACCTGCCTTAAATTAAGAATTCAAAGGAGACGTACTTTCCTGACTAAAAAGGTATTTATTCCAAAATGTAAATTACCATTGTCATGATGGTTGACGAATATCTATACAGAAGACAGTAATATCACAAATTGGAAAAAAAATGAAGTAAAAATTGTCGCTCATGTAGATGTCTTTGTTATTCCGATCACAGGTAAACATGTTCAAGAGATAAGCTGGTGGAAACTTGGAAAATCTGGAAACAAAACTAAAGGACAGGATCTGTCGCCTCTCCTCTGGTCATTGACCATAAGCAACCTCCTCGTGAACCTCATTTTTTTTATATAATTGGCTCGCTCTTCAAGAGGATATGAATACTCTTATAATGCGTGTAGCACAGAGCGAGCGGAAAAATTAGGGGAATGAAAGAAACTCAAATGTATTTGGTTTCAATTCACTTCCGTGGGTGGACTCCGAAACGGGACGGAGGATTTTTATATCGACCTATTAGTAATTTGAAAGTTTGGAAGATTTAGCTTAACACCCCGCTGTCAGTGTAATGCCCTCACGGCAGAGCCATCTAAACACAATCTACACAAACCACTATTTTGACAACACGAACTAGGTATTAAGCCGATGCAACAACCACTGCAACAACGCCACCCATTTGTCAGACTACTATCGCTGGTCGACCATTCCAGTGATAGTGCCATTTACTTTATCCCAATGGCAAATGGTGACTGGATCAGATTCGAAAAGCTAAACCACTCTAAGAATCGAACTTGGGACCTATCAATTGAATCAATTGAAAGGCAAGCGCTCTAACAACCACCCGGCGCCACCCGGCGCCACCCGGCTTGTTAATGAGATAGGCTATGTCACAATAGGCTACGCTGATGATCTGGCTTTTGTCAAAAGAGGCAAATATGACACCGCAATAACAAAAGTTATGCATTCAGTCTTAGAATGGTGCAAGTGTGAAGGACTCTGAATCCTAGCAAAACCGTTCTGGTCCCCTTCACAATGACAACTGACTTTGTCTCCAATTGTTATTGAGGGAACCTATCTGGTATACTCCAGTCAAGTGTGGGCCCGTAAGCGGTTCTGATGTAGGACTTGGGGTCTCAAACTTAAGATGCTTTACTGGTTTTACATCATGATGGTAAGACCTATTTTTACTTACGCAGCCATTACTTGGTGGCCCAAAACTCCTCTTAACATTTTCATTAGGAAAATAGGTGACCAAACGGGGCGCTTGAAAGTAATCGATTTCATCGTGCATAAAGACATGTTCTGCTCGATCGCTGATTGTATGAAGTCAACATACTGCTTTGGACATCTCTTTGATGTAGACATTCCCGACCCTGATCAATGGTCGAGGAACACACCTGCTCCGACCACAAAAACTTAATTTGGTATAGTGATGGCTAAAAATGGAGTAGGTGCCGGTGTCTATAAGCCCTCAAATAACCATACTCATGGGAAAACATCCAAGTGTTTTCCAGCCTGAACTACTAGCCATCGAATCCTGTGGCATAAAAAACCTTGCAAAAGGCCATAAAGGAGCCAGAATTCTAGTATTTTCAGACAGCCAAGCAGCGCTCAAGGCATTGTCATCCATTCTAATGGAATCCAAATGTGTCAAAAGCTGCTACGACGCCTTACAATTCCTCGCCCGACGTAACAAAGTTAGGTTAGGATGGGTTCCAGGTTATCATGGAATCGAAGGCAATGAAATTGCGGACGAACTAGCCAGGGCTGGTTCCACAACTGCGTTCATTAGTCTGGAACCATTCTTTGGCATAAGCTGAACTACGGCCACACGCTGACCAATAAGTGGGAAAACAAGCTACGCATTGCCCACTGGAGAAATCTTGATATTACATCTAACTAAACTAGGACTCAGTGCAACCACCAAATGCCGACTCTGTTTGGAAGACGACGAAACGGGTCGTCATCCTTTGTGAAAGCCCAGCTCTAATTTGGCTAAGAAGGCGTATCTTCCTCAAAGAGATATGCTCCCCATTGGACATCATCAGAAGGACGGAATGTCTGTTAGTCTTAACAAGCTCCCCAAGATAGGACAGGTATATTCTTTCAGACCGCAGTGTCCGCCACTTGGGCGGGGCAGATGTTTAAAAAAAAGAACAAGATCCCCAACTGAATCCTACCTTGGTTCGGAAACATGACTTACAACCTCTCGGCTGAGGCCACGTTGCTTGCAATCTTGACCTCAAGAGAATTGGATGTTACAAGGGAGTGGCAGGTACTTGAAGTAATCTTCCCTCCTGGAAGGGTACCATTTAGCAATCAAGTTATAACATATAATATCAAACGCTGTGTCGATATCTTAATCAACCAAACATCAACCGATTTTATGTCCCAAAGGATCATATGGCAACACATGGACAGTCTTAGAAGCTGACAATTCACTTTTTCTCAGTTTACAAAACCGCCCATAGTAAAATAAAAAACATGTCTTGGCCGTAAATAAAATTGCCAAACATCAGAAAGCCTTTGGAACTGTTCACCACAAATGCAACTGAGCAAATGAATATGAAATTGAGACTTGTCACTGCCTCGTCAAACAGAAACCCCGCCTTCATGCACCGTGTAGCCGAGTTTAATCAAGCAAAAATGTCCAAAATGCTTGCAGTTATAACGATCAGCAACTGCTTCTCAAACAAGTAAATAAAAGCGAGCAATTTCAAATATATTCTACTACAAAGATTCACAAAAGTCCTTACTTTCTCTGTGTGGAAATGTGATGAATAATCATCATCCACCCTTTTTAAACCTCATCTAACATAATTAAAAATTCAATTTGATGAAAATTCACATGGTGTAAGATTATTTTTCAAATTTGGTACATCGAAAAATCGATTCTTTTATATTTTGAGAATTTTTAAAATGAATTCATCACGGAACGTGAAAACAGTTTGGAAAATTTTACAAAAACTTCATAATTTCACTTCAAACACAACCCTTAAACAACTCATATGCACTCATTCACGAAAACATTCGGTAAAATTTGTTAATAACATTTTGGACTGACCACGCCTAATAATTTCTAACAGAAAATAGGAAAGCTCACCGCTTTGTTGATGACAAACCTCAGGTTGCTTCAAATAAATGTGTAATGAAGTCCGATAAATTGGCTGGATAAGAGGACATCTTTCTTCCTATAAATATTTTTCTCAAAATAATTTATTTAAATTGAAAAATTTAAAAAAAAGAAAAGGTTTACCATTTCTTGTTAAAAAATATAATCGCGTTTCTATTCGATTGCTCCGTAAACTCAACTGAGCAGTGTTAAAATGAAAGACACTACCCAGCTTGACGAAATTCAATGTTTAGCTTTTATATAACAAGTTCGATATTTAAGTAAATGCTCTTGAAATGAGTATACTCATATGTCATAGTTAGACTTCATGAAATATCGGGACACAACACTGATTTATTAAACAAGATATTTAAACTTTTTTGTCTTTTTTATCTAATATCCTCTAGAGTGTAGTTTGTGATGAGTAGCATTGGGAACCTCGACGTCTGTGCGAGAACATATACTTAAGAGGGTGAGGCTTTAACTTAATCATAAACATGTAAATAGATGCCTGGAAAGCACAAACATGTAATTTTTCGACAATTTTTTGTAATGCATCAGAAAAACTGAGTCAGTGGCACTCGAATATGTAAAAATACTTTATTTCTCTTTTTGACACACTATTTCTTGGAAAGATAAGATAACTCTTCCGTTAGTCGTAATGGCTTTGCCATTGAATGATTAATTACTTATTTAATTGGGCGTATTTACAAGGTACAAGTTTGTATGTGAAAACTGATCTTTTTTTTATAAAATTGGCTTCTCACTTTTTACTTACCCCCAAACAAAAAGTTCTATGGGAGTAAAGTCAGATGACCTCGAAGGCCACGGAAGCTTCTACCATTCAGATAAAACGGGGAGGCGCCCATTTTGCTGAAAGCACGTCTGTAACGTGTGACACGACTATGATCCCAAAATTGGTAAAAAAAAATCTGTTTTCAAGTGTCCATAATTTTCGAAATCTCCCATCAGTGTTTCACAGCTATTTTTGCGTAGATTTAAGGAAGTTCTTTTAAACATTCCTTTTCGATTGGATTAGATGGCACTGCAGACGCAGGGTCCAGTCGAACCTTGAGTCTCACCTTATTTCTATTGTTGAACTTGGTCTTGACCATCATTTATACGAAGTCTATCGTTGTCTTTCAAACATGTAGATGTCCTCCATGACGTACGGGTCGTTTGGCAGCACCTTTGTAACCGCGTATGGATCGCGGTAGGGTTATATTAATGTCCTCGAATCCTCCGTTTCTATTTACATGCGAGTTCTCGATAAGTACAAGGTTCCCCGTTTCATATTGCGTCGGCGGCTTTAGCTTTGCGTCCTATGCCGCCTACTGATGAGCCAGCATATGCCTGAAGCTCTCCACTGCAAACCGTTTCCTGCGTTCCATTTCGTGGAAGTATTTTGTCACTCATAAAGCTCCTCGTGGTATAGGCGAATAGTGGCTTATGGAAACGCGTTTTCTTTTCTTTCAGCTTCGTTCAGCATATAATACAGTTCGTAACAGTTCCAGAACAAGGCATTTGATGGAAGCAAAAATTCTTTTATCGGTAGTATTGAGGGATATCAATGCAAGCGAGCCAAGGTTATAAAGCCCGAACCGAAGCATGTAAGGATAATCAAGGGAACATCGTAGAAGAATCGCAGTCGATGCTGAGGATATAACGGCGACGAAGAACCAAATCTCGCTGTCAGGCAGAACGAACCACTCAACGCGAATGAAAGGGACGATGCAGATCAACAATTCCGTCCACCCAACCTGAACGAAGTCAAGATAGCCATATCTAAACTCAAATCCAACAAGGCTGCCGGAGCTGACGGCCTTACTGCCGAGCTTTTCAAAGCGGCAGGCGTTGATGGGCTGAGAACTCTTTCCAATTGTTGCTTCTATGTGCTGAGAAAGCATTTGTTAAACAGAGTCCTCTCTCGAACAACCAAAGTAAAACTATATAAGACCTTAATTGTCCCAGTCCTTCTATACGGCGCGGAGGCATGGACTTTGTCAAAAGCAAAGACGCATATTACGAACTACACGAGCTGTTCAGCGACATCGACCTAGCCAGAAGAGTGAAGATACATCGATTAAGATGGCTAGGTCATGTAGAGCGGATGGAAACCAAAGCTCCGGCCCGGAAAGTCTTCGAATCCACCCCCGAGGCATGGCGCAGCAGAGGAAGACCGCAACTCAGGTGGCGCGCGGAATTGAAAAGGGACCTCAACCAACTTAGCGTGCGAAACTGGAGGCAGCTAGCAAAAGATCGAGCTGGCTGGAGACGCATGTTGGTTGAGGCCCAGGTCCACCCCGGACTGTAGCGCCACCTTAAGTAAGTATTAATTCTTTTATTAAAGCCGGAATACCATTGTACATCCGAAAAGAACACAAACTTGTTTGGTTTTCATTCATTTTACTTCTATCATCTCAGAACAAACTCAGATTTAGTTTACAATTTGCAAAATCAATTAAGCAGAAATTAAAATAGTGAAGCTAGGAGGGTGTCCTGACTCTCAAAACCCCTTTCTGGATCTACGCCTTTCCTTGCGTGGATAGTCGATGGATCAACAAGTGGTCACTATCACTTGTAGTTCCCCGTCAATTTTAGATTTTGGACTTGTGGCAAGTTTATGACATAATGATGATAAGACCTTAGCTACTAACAGTGTTGGCCAAAACATATGCATTCGCCACAATACTTAAAAGAAGTGGCGAATGTTCTCTATCGTTGGGCAAAACGGGCAGCCGGATAGATTGGCGGTGTCCACGTAGGTTCCACGTTGGTCGAAAAGCAACTACGACCAAGACGTCGCAAGTACCTCACCAGGGACTCTTCGGTTTAGTAGGGCGATGTCAGACCGCGACAGAGCTGATGTCGAAAGGCAATACCGAAATATTGGTGGCTGGACGGAGATTGAACTCTGGCGTATGTAAAATGTTTGTCTTGAGTGAGGCAAAAGTGATAGCATGCCCTGTTAGCCTTATCCGGCTTACGTATGTGGTGTACGTTATTATTATTGTACTTTGGTGGTTAGTTTTAGTGTTATTTTAAGTTTGGTTAAGATTTTTGGTTTCAGATTAGTTTGAGGTTTAGTTATAGGTTTAGTTTAAGTAAAATATATAAAAATAAATACTTTTCTTAGTTAATTTAAGTTGAATATATAATATTTTATTCTATTAAGTCGAAAGACATTATTTTCATTTGTCAGGCTTAGGTTAGAGTGCTCGCAGAGAGCCAGTAAGTTATTTTAGACATAGTTATGTTTATTAAGCTAGATTTAAGCATTTTTGTCGAGCATTTAAGGAGCATGAATTATTAAACAAAAAATGCATTGAATTGAATTGAACGGTTGATCGAGGAGGCAGAAGATTTTGCAAGAAATTTAAATCTAAATCTACCTGTAGACAAGCGGGAGAACTTGAACTATTCCAAGTCAGTAAAAAGCCATATATTTCCTCGAAAAACAACTTAGCTTGATTGCAATATGCTAATGATCACATCAATTGGACCGTTGGGCAATTGAAGAACATGCTTTTTTTAGACGAGTCCAAATTTAATTTCAAAAGTTAGGATGGTTTCCGCCACGTTCGAAGTGCACCCAAAGAGGCGATTTATCCACGTTACACTAAATAATACACGCAGGCCTAATGTAATATGTGGGGATGTTTCTCTGGAGGTGGACTGGGACCAATTCATAAAAATTACGGAATAATGGATTGTTTTTTTTGTAAAAAGACAATCCATTTGTTCTCAAATGGACATTTCAGTTGGACAACGACCCGAAGCACATTTCTAACATGGTAAAGACGCAGTTTTAAAAAAAACTCGGATCTTTGTGTTGAAATAGTTGGCACAGTCCCGAGATCCATTGAAATTGTAGATCACCGAATTTTAAGGAATAATTGCAAAACTAAAGATCATTTCCTTAAATAAATTAAATTTACTTGGAAACACATCTCAAATAATAATATAAGCAATATAATAAAGTCCATGCCCCGAAGATGTGCTGAATTGATTAAAATAAGAAAAGATTTACTATCAAATACTAGCGTAACTAAAAATTATGAATTTGGCAAAATTTGCTTCTGTTTTGACCAGTCGAATAATGAACTCATTTTTTCTTATTTTATTAAACTAATGAAAAAATTTTCTTTTTTTATCTATAAGGAACTACACACTAGTATTAAAATATTAAAGAAAAATGATTAACATAATGGGGGTTGTTACAGTTGCATATGTTTTGGCTAACACTGTATGAAGCAAATGCTTAAACGTATTTTTGGGGCCTGTCTGTACCAAATTATTCTGAATAATTTTTCAACTATCAAATATTGCCCAAAAAAATAATCCTTTAAAACAGAGTTCCCATTGGAAAGACACCTGTGTTACAGAATGAATCATTTCACGAGCGATGTTTTGATTGCATAGAAGCCCAAACCGAGTCGTAACTGCTCTCTCACAGAAAAAGGTCATTAGAATTTGTTTGCAATTATTTAAAGTGACCACACCTTATATTTTGAACTTAAAAGCATTTCACTTAAAGTATATGTGCAATGATCTCCGATAAACGAGTACGTGCTATAAAAGAGGACTCCTCCTTCTATTCAGATTTTATTTAAATGACAATGAAACACATTTAAAACAATTAAGATAAATAGTTTTCCCCCTGCTTATCTATCTTCAAAATAAGTGCACAGATTAGTTAATGGAAATAAAATTCTTGTAATTTTTTGACCAATCTCTTGTTTTGTTCCCATAAAAAATGAGTCAGTGGAGCCAAAATAGGTAAAAAAACACCTCAGTCCTATGATTTCGCGCATGATAGGGGATTTATTTATTGATAAGATAACCTTTAAAGACTCGTCATGGCTTCGAGTTTGAGTGATTTATTTTATATTGATTTGACTGTTTTTTGACAGAAGCTATGTGGCAAGCGATATTTAAATCGTACAAGGAAAACACAATAAAAAAAGCATCGAATATATTTCTATCATAATATAATAATGAACTTACTGATGACTTGGGCCAGCAAAGTTGACTTATTTCTGTCTGTGAGGTTAATTATATAAAAGACGTTAAAATGTTGCCTATTATTGATGAGATTTGTTCCAAAATTTTCGAAAATGTGGTACATGGTGACCGCATCACCATGCTCAAATAATTAGTTTCTGTTTTGTCATTAAAAATGAGCGAAAGATCACAATTGTCTTGACATAGGTAGGTTATTAAGTTTGCTTAGTTTGGCGTCCATTTACGAATAGTGAAAGCATGAAATATTTTTTCTTATATGGAGCCCAGTTCGAATCGGATAAGCACACGAAGCGGAACTCTTCAAAATAAACGGACGGACGGACAGCGGAACCTAGGTATCTAATAGTGGTCCATTGGCTTTCAGGCTTTTATGGACGGATAGTGGCGCACAAAGAAATCCGAACAGGGCTTATTGTCTTAATTATGTTTAAAGAACAAAGTAAATATGTATATTGATGTAAATATACATACATATGACGGAATTAATTCGACGGAAACTTATGATTGGCATTGTATACGAGTATATTAAGTCGGAGAAATTATTGTCTTTATCATTTCAAGCTTCATCAATATTATGTCAAATATGTGGCTTGAAACCAATTACACACCTGAGTTTCTCAAACCACTACACAATCTTCCATTCTTCTCATAATTCTTCCGCTCGCTCTGCAACACGCATTATAAGAGTCTTAAAATCCTCTTGAAGAGCGAGCAAATAATTAAAAAAAAAAAAAAATTCAAGTGAGAGTTCATTCTCGCACGAAGGGTTCTGCGCCTACACATCACTTTATTTCTTTAATTCTAGATTTCTATTAACATAGTCTTAAAATATTTAAGAATAAGAATCTACATCGATATACTTGAACTTCCAATAAGAACAAGAAATTCCGGATGGGAAATTAAATAGTTTAAAAAAATAAGAATTTGAAAAGATCACAAGATTAAAATAGTGTTTAATGCAGACTTATTGTAGAAATTCATCTCAAACCGAGTGCAAATCCTTATGTGCTTTAAATGTAAACAACACACATAACGCTTTTCAATATTTACATTTTTCTTTATTTTTCAACCCTCTGTTTAAATTGAATTATAAAAATGCTTGGACAATCAAAATACAATTTAATATAATTTTTTTATAATTTATTTATTAAGAACATGAAAATAACAAACCCACATGCATGATGTGACACTCCGTTTGGTTGGGTAGAAAACCATACAGTTTTCAACTCACACAATTCTTCTTCCGAGCTTTTATTTCGTTTTGGATAGACGAAATCATTGCCTATTTTTAAAAAAATGTTCAATCATTGCCTACTTTTAGGTGGGTAGGTAGTTAACTTGAGTTGCGAGTTTATGAAACACTTTCTTTGTGTCGTAAGCCCCCTTAATTTTAACTTAACACAATTTTTATTATTTATTGTTGCAGTGGCAAACGATTATTGAAAGAAACAAAATCCGGGTATGCAAACATTTTGGAGTACTTTTTTCCATGATTAAATGATAGGACTGTTCTATAGGACAGAGAGCCATTTCACACTTCAAGGGCAGCGATAGTTATTTTAAGAGAAGATTTCCTGGAGTGCCTCATCTCAATAAAGGGTGATTTGGAGTGGCCAGCTCGGTTTTCCAATTCCCTCGTAATGTTTTTGTGGATATTTTTAAAATCACAGTTTTATAAAGGCAATTCAATGGCAATGCAAAACTTGAAGGCCAAAACCTTGGCAGAAATTGTAAAAAACGTCAGAAATCGGTTTATTGAGCGTAAGGGCAATGGGGTGAGGGCTTCACCTATGAAATACGATTTTCAAAACAAGGTACAATAAAACTTGTAGATATGTTATTAACTTATAAAAAAATATGTTTCATTAAATGCGTCTTTCTGCATTTTGACACAAGAAAATAGGTCAAAGTCAATCTAGCCCTTAAAGTAGTAAGTCAAATCAACAGAATACTTTTTCTTAGAAAATAAAATACATATTGCAATAAATTTTCTTTCACTTTGTGTTCTGTTTTATGCTGTGATGAGTCAGGTTACCATTTATTGTTCCTACTAAGCCTAAAGGTTAAAGTGACAATCAACCGTAACCGTATGAATAATAAACATAAAAACTACCCAACTTGCTGTGTATCTTGTAATCTACGGAAGAATATATAAAAGCTGCATTTAAAAACGATGATCCGATGATCATTGCTTGATTGTTTCCTGGTCAGAGACAAAAAATCATCTTCAGATTGAAATCAAACACGACTGGAAAAACAATTCATATTATTTGGAACCCCAGACAATTTTTAAACAAGACAACTCCTCTTTTGGACACATTTTATTGGAAATGAACAAGTCTAATTGTTTAATCAAATTTGACAGGCGACCAACATTGATGTTTTGAAAGAATATGATTTTTTTTTATGTTTTTGACTGAATTTTTTTCTATTTTATCGAAAATATTGGGAAAAAAAAAACACCCACCATCACTCCATGTGTTCCGTTTTGGATTTGCAAGCAACATCAAACGAATATAGTTTTTAGGATTCCTTTCCTAAAGGGAGTCAGCGGAACCGTTCTACTAAGGCTCCGCTGCCCGTTTGACCGTCCGTATGTCTGTCACTGGGTTATAACTCTTAAGCACTTGCAATTTTCACAGAGTGTGAACAGCCATGATGGACTTACCATCAAATAATTAAAATAATATTTAATTAAAAATAAAGGGACAAAGCAGTTAGGAATGTTAAGAGCTCCGCTTTTTTATATGAGCTTCTAAAGTGTCCTATCAAAAGCATCGAATTTTCCTATTTAGAAGAAATACTGGAAGTCATTCTGGCGTGATGAGCAATGCAAGCACCGATGAATTGACAACAACATGTCAGAATTGCATTTAGCCAGAAAAACCGGCGCCTAAAACAAGAAACACTTTTAAACAAAGCCCTGAGGTACACGCAGTCGTACCCTCGTTTTTGTTTTAAATAACATTTTTTACACGACGAAAACTCTCTGTTCCAATTAAGCTTTATAAAACTCATTGCACCCTTTTCACAAAAAATTCAATATTTAGATATCTTCTTCTTCGAATGAATGTTCAATCATAAAGCCATTTATTCGTCACTTTTTTATCAGAATTATTATCAGGTGAATAACCATACAGATACTGACTGACTTGCTTTTTATATTCCATTTAACGTTCACAGTGACTAGTTTTACCAAAACCATCGGAGGGCGCACAGCCACTCAAACGATTCAAATTTTCAACCGTAAAAAAGTGCATACGCATACAGAGCTTTATCTTTGAAATGGGTAAGAACAACATTTTGATATATTTTAATAAATGTATTCTGTTGGCTTTGGCACCTTTGCACATTTTTATCTTATATTTGTTTTGATGTTTTTCTTTCTAAAATTTAATAAATGATTTATGTTCTGTGAAAAAGAAAAAAACATACGAGTATATTAATATTAAGCTTGTGACATTAGACACGATAAGTTATTAGTTATGTGACCAACAATCACTCCCGATTAGATAATAGAATTGTTATTTTTGCGCATTTACCGAACGTGGTGTGTCATTGGAAGACTTAAACTGATAAGTTCAAACAGAGGCATTGAAGCCAACACGCCAAGTTTAGCCCTTATAAACGTTTATTTTTTCCGGTTTTTATTTCAGGAGTGGAGATGTCATTACAAGCACCCGGCCACACTGTCCGACCAAGTAATATTAAGATCAACTAAGGCTAATGTTTTGATATAGCATAGCATATTTGTACATATGAAAGCTATACTAGGCTTTTATCAAAATGTCAGTCTCTCCCTTAAGCTAGAAGTTAAACATGTTAAAATTACTTGCGTAAAACACCTTTAGTCTTTAGGAGCCATCGAAATATTTGAACCTTGTCCGCTACGAAAGTTGTTCTCCCTCTTCCTCCGGAGGGAAATGTCTGGTCTTTTTTTTAGGGCCGCACGCACAGCGAGTGATTGTCCTCCCAAATGTAAATCTGCCATTATAAAGCCGCTTTTAATACCATGCTTTATTTTATACACTTCCCTTGAGAAAGGCAAAAGTAAGATTCTTGATTAACGCCCCGAGGTGTCTGCCGAAAATAGTTCTCCCAAATGTAAAACTGCCATTATAAAGCTGTTTTTTATACCATGCTTTATGTTTTACACTTTCCTTTGAGAAAGGCAAAAGTTTGACTCTCGATCAGCGCCCCGAGGTGTCTGCCGAAAATAGTTCTTTGCATTCTTTGCGGAAATGTTGCCATGGTGGTTTATAATTTTATACAGTGTCAGCCAAATGATTTGAACAATATGTATCTGTTGGAAATTCACCCTTCTGTTCTGAAGTTCATCTAGCTTACTTACCTCGATGACGCTTCTGTCCGGGGTCCCAACTCATTATGGCCATCTAAACTACCTCTCGTTGCCACCTGATTCATTTCCCCTACAGCTCTCAGTTGTACATTTTCCTCAACGTTCAATTTACGTAAAAAAGGACCAAAATCACCCGAAAGGTTTTGACTCCAAAAGTCATCGAGAGCTTTTTCATTTACTTCCGACAAGGTCTTTCCTTCTGTAGCTATGTAGGGATGGAATGATTCGAGCCTTGCAAAATGTCAGTTTAGTCTTTCAAAAAGTGGCTCATATGACGTCCATCATTATAATTTGCACGCTTTTGACTGCCCATCAAATTCATTTCGCACTGAGCAAGAGAAGAATCGTGAGACTGTTAAGTGTCTGGAAATTCAGATATATTTTGGTTTCCATTGCTCTATGACTGAAGTCCGAAAAGGGGGAGGGAGCATTCGCTCAATTCGCAGTAAATTATTCGTAATGAGTCCAAATACCTGCAAGTTCTTATTTGACTGTTTTGGAATAAGAAGAACCAGATGTTGATTTTGAGGGGGAATAAAAGGAATAGGAAAGGGAACACGCCGAACTGCTTCTAATATAGATTACTTGACTTCCCTGTGGGTGGCATAGTTACGCCGTAGTTAAGGTAAAAAATACGACTCAAAAACGGGAATAGTATTTTTCAATACACAATTTTCTTACATGTTATCTACTTCATTTGGTTTATCCGTCATGTTGTTTTTACACATTTCAAAAATGTTTTTTTTTTTAAAATTCTATCACATACCTTTGCTATAATTCGATACACAATGAATCGTAATTTTTTCCGATAGTTTTATAATCAAGAGTAAAATCTGATTCCTGAAATGGGCAAGTACAAAAAAAATTCTATCTAGCCTCTGATTAAAAACCCTGCTCCCAAATGAAAGGAATGTATTCAAAAAAGTCGTTATTACTCGTAAATAATATAGTTAAGATTAATATAAACATTATTCCAGACAATCAATAAGGATTTACGGCAAAGCAGCAAGCTAATCATGCTGCGTCCAAATTTGTTTCTGACAAACAGAGGAACAAAAATAAAAATCGAGACACTGGCGCATGCTTGGTTGATTTTGAGAAAGCCTTCGATACTTTCTGGCTAGATTGACTATGCTATAAGCTTACTAGGCTTTTTATGGAATAACATTTGCTAGATTTGTTGTTTGGAAATAGTCCTTTTGAGAACTTCATTATACAGTGCTTCTTAGGATATTAGAAAAACCCGACGAAATTAAACGTTGGTATCTTTCTCGATCTTTCAAAAGACATAATATGGATGCTTGCCTTACCAAGCTTATGTCTTGACAGAGAGATTGCTTCAAAGCTGCCAAATTGATTCAAGGGTACGCTCCGAACTGTCCGGATTTCGCCGAGGATTTTCCTCTACGTGACAAGACTTAATGTTTATTGTTATGGAAAATGAAATATTAAGCTTAAGTTAAAAAAAACCGTGTTTAATTTTGAATTAATAAAAGATGTGTGTTGAGTTATTAAAAAAAAAAACAAATACTAACAAATCACATTTCTTTTTGATTTCCAGCTCATCAATGGATTCATTCAACTCCTTACGCGCCAATGCCACCGTTTGCTGTTGTCGGTGGACGAGATTGTGATGGCACGACAATTTACGTCGGTCGGTCTTTCCACGAAGGCGATAACTTACCCGCAAAAGTCGTACCCAGTAAAGGCAGCGCCTACGTCTGTTGGGGTGGTCAGGAGATTCCGAAATCCCATTTTGAAGTCCTAGTTGGAGAGAACTACGCTTGGATTCCATGTGCTGCCGGTGCAGTTCCACCGAATGCCGTACTTGCTGGTAATACAAAAACCGGTGAACCACTCTACATTGGTCGCGGACACTGGCAGGGCAGCTTGACAGTTGGAAAGATTCATCCCTCACATCATTGCCTGTACATACCATTCGGTGGAGCAGAACATCGTTTGGACACCTATGAGGTTCTGACCTACGAAAGACGACACGGATGGGTGCCTGGGCAGCCGCATCATGTACCACCGCAAACAGTTCTTGCCGGGCACGATACCGACCGATCGCCGATCTACGTCGGACGGGCGTATCATGAAGGTGAGAACCTACCAGCGAAAATAGTCCCCAACAAGGGCTGTGCATATGTGTGCTTTGGTGGCCTAGAAATATTTAAACATCAATTTGAAGTTTTGACCGGTCAAGGCTACTACTGGGTTAAAGCACATCACGGCGCCGTACCGCCCAATGCTGTGTCGACCGGAAACACTCGTAATGGTGAGCCAGTGTTTGTTGGTCGTGGCCATCATCATGGTAGCTTGACACCGGGAAAAGTGCATCCATCGCATCATTGCTTGTATATTCCGTATGGAGGCAAAGAAATCAAGCTCACCACTTACGAGGTACTAGTCAAGAACTGGTGATGCGCCAAGCGTTTTCTTTATACAAAACTTTACCAAAGAACAAACAAAGAAAGGATCAAATAAATTGTTTATTTTATAAATCGAAGGAAGTTGTTTTTTGATTTTCGCCAAGCACTGTATGCCAGCCCGAGTAGGCGTCATTGAAATCAAGTTTTTAATAATATAACGTTCTTAGGGCACAATTGGGTTTCATCTTCCACGTGCGGGTCAACTGTTCCTCCGCTCGCGGTTGTTGGTGGTCACGACTCCGACGGATCAATCATATATGTGGGACGGTCGTTCCATGAGGGCGATACCCTTACAGCAAAGGTGATACCATCAAGACATTCGGCCTATGTTAGTTGGCGCGGCCAAGAGGTTCCGAAGACTCACTATGATATTTTATGTGGAAACCACTACAGCTGGCGGAAGGTTTACGATCACGTTATACCACCCAATGCCGTGGAGTGCGGACGCACGCAGTCTGGACAGAAAGTTTTCGTTGGACGTGGACATTTCGAGAGCAGCTTAACCGTGGGAAAGGTAATGGCGGTTCATCGGGCTTTATTCATACCTTATGGCGGTATCGAAAGGAGATTGGAAAGCTATGAGATATTGGTCAGGGATATGCCAACAGCTCCATGGGTACCTAGTAGTGGTTGTACCGTTCCGGCAAATGCTGTTTACGCTGGGCATGATACTGACATGTCAACCATATATGTGGGCAGGGCCTATTATAATGGAGACTTAATCCCAGCAAAGGTTGTACCGAATAAGGCGTGTGCTTTCATCAGTCATGGAGGTGCAGAAGTTGTTCAAAGCCACTTTGAGGTACTCACCGGTCACGGATATCGTTGGGTACCAGCTGCCGATGGTTATGCTCCTCCAAATGCCCTTGAAGGTGGTCGAACTGTTCAGGGTGAGCAATTGTTTATTGGACGTGCTCATTACTGTGGCAGCTTGACACCGGGCAAAATTCAAAGATCCCATGGTTGCTTATATATTGCGTTTGCTGGCTGCGAAAGACGGGTTACCAACTATGAGGTCCTGGTAAGCGATAACCCTCTTGCAGTTGGTTATCCACCACAACCGCCTCCATACACAGAGTACGATGATAAGCACCATCATCATCATCATCATCACCATCACCAGCCGCCACCACCACCGCCGCCACCACCCTATAATCCGGGCTATGACGCGGTCTTTAAACTTAAATTTTAAAAAGTTCGAACTGTATTTGAAATGGATAGGGGCTTGTTTTATATTTATTAATCAATAAAAAAGTCGGTTTATAATTACTGTTCGACTACATTAAACAAACAAATTCTTGGTTCGATTGTCCCTTTCGTGACATGCGTGTTATATTTTTGAGTTTGGCGTTGGACCTCAGGGGAGATTATCTTTCTCTCCAGAGATGTGATCGTGAGAAAGAAAAGTAAATGTTTTTCTTATAAATTGTTTGCCCGGTTAGTATCGAAGGACGAACGTCGACTATATCTATAGACAATTCAAGCAAGCTTTGAAGCCGAAGAATAAGGTAAGGCAATCGTTGATATTTCGGTTTGTAGAAAGCACCGTGATCCAGATGTCTTACGAACTATGAGGTCATGGTAAGCGATAAACCTCTTGCAGTTGGGTATCCATCCCAAGCACCTCCATACACAGAGTACGATGATGAAGCACCATCATCATCATCATCATCATCATCATCATCATCTCACCAGCTCTTTTGATATTTTAGGATGATTTTTGCAGTGTTAAATAAAACGTCTTACTTGTAACAATGCCGAAATAGAAAAGTGTTTATTGACGTTTAAGAATGCCAAAATTGACACAGTCTTATTTTGTTAGAACAGTGAAATGCTCGTTCACACTTTCAACACTTTCCCTGAACGAACATTCTATTCTTAACTAAAAAAAAGAAGTAAAACAGTTTTCTTTTATAAAATAATGAAAAAAAATTTAAAATTAATTCATAAGATCATATTGCATTTATTTTCTATCACAACAACGATTCAAGAATTTTAAAATAAAAAAAAAATTCAGGAATTATCCAAATTTAAGAAAAGTTAAGAAAATCGAAACGTATACAAAGTCAAAAACCAAAGAAATGTTTTTATAGAAATCACATTTAGTTAGTTTATCAATTTGGAAGTCCAAATTTCGATGAAAAGTCATTTAACTTCACTTTCGTAAGTCTCTTACTTAATGATTCGTTTATGTTTTCATTTTTTGGTACGAGGTTCAATTTAATTTCTTCCTTGATGACCATTTGATGCAGAAATTAAGTTTTCACTGCGAAGAGTCTTAAAGAGTCTGAGTATAAATTGTTCGTAGCAGCACCTACTGCACTTTTGTTATCGTAGTGCAAGACCATGGACCTTGATGACTTCGGAAATAGTTCCTCCTGTAGTTGAATAAGCCACTTTTATGCTTTTGCAGCAGCGACCATGGCCATATATTCAGATTCAGTTGAAGATAAGGTGATGAGTTTTTGAGGTCTCGATGCCCAAGAGATAGCTCCATTCTGAAACAGAAATACATATCCTGTAGTTGTCCAAATTACCTGCATAGTCGGCATCACAAAAGCCCTCTATTGGCATCTCAGTACGACTAACTTTTTTTAATGCTACCCAATGCGATTTTCCTGGATTGGATCTATAACGACTTAAGGGGATATTCTAGTCTAGAAATTAAAAAAAAATATATCGAATATATTTACAAGAGGATTTTTCAAAATCCGGAGATATCAGTATTTTGCTGACCCGCATCCAAACTGATTCGGCCGAAACTAATCGAACAAAACCATTACGGATTCTTCGGCTTGGCCCAGAAGCTCATTCATTTGCTGTGAAACGGTACAACGCCCGGATTGACCGCTCCGAGATACGAGCATCCAACGCTTCAAAGCAGGCCAGAACTGCTCGATATGAAGAGAAAAAAGCGGAAAATATTTTTTTCGATGTCGAGGAAGGTCCGATGTAGGAAGCAGGAATGGCCTACAATAACATTTCATGACTTAGACTGCGAAAAATTTTATGCGAAACTAAACGCGTTTTTCTCAAAACTGTCTTTTTCAAAACAATACCGACGATTTCTCAGGTTCTATTGGACCGATTTACCTGAAATTTTATGAGAGACTTGTCTATGTCTGGGACTATCCCATCCCCAAATTTCTATTAATTTTTGTTTTAATTTGAAACAGTAAAAAAAAGTGCTACAAATGGCAGTCGCCATTTTGTGAAAAAAAATCTTTCCAACTTTTCCCCAGTTCCAGACATTGCGACATTATTCTAGATTATTAACTTTTTTTTTGGTTTCAGATTGCTAGGAGGGTTGAAGTCGTGGGTATGGTTATGCGCCAATTTTTGGACACCCCCACTCCGTCAACTGCTAATTTTTGAAATTTTCAACTTTTTTTTATTTTTTCTGTATTCTTGTTATGATAATAAATAACTAATAAAAAATGGATGACACTTAAAAAATTACATGAAATTCATGCGCTTTAGCAGATTGGCTACGAATGAAATATCCGGACGAGTGATTTGTGCGGCAAACAATAGCGATTTCGCTGTCGTGGTAAAACATGAAAGGAGAGTTTTAGACTAGGATTATTCAAAAAAATAAACTTCCGCTTTTCGTTTCAGTTTTGACCCATCGGTTGTTATCGTTATGGAGCCGATATCGGAAAATTTGTTTTTAAAAGTAAAAGGGAAAACTTCTCCAAAGATTAAGGACTGATCAAAATCAACTCTGGTGCATGGTGAGATTGCATTGAATCTTACCAACACAAACTTTGTTATTTGACTAGCACGGTTAACTTCGCGTGAGTTCTTGGTCTGTGAGCCGTATTTTAGAATTTGTTTATTTTCTCGTGCTTGTATGGCTAGGAAAGTGCTTGCCTGCCGTGTCAGGTGACTTCGGGTGAGATTACTTTCTGTGAGTGTAAAAATATCCAAAACTTGTAAAATAACAATTAAAATACAGAGTCAATTCCAACTTGTCTAAAAAAGGTCCGGTTTCGGCCGAAAATTAGACCATCTTCACAGCCTTTGGGTTGCCGCATGTTTATGGCTTCGAGCAGTTCGCCGTTCAAAAATGCTGTGACAGCATTCATTTGGAGAATATTAAGGTTTAATCTGGCAGCTAACGCAAGTAAAGTGCCAGTGCCTGACAACTAGAGCGAACGTTTCCTTGTATTCAATGCCGTCAATTTGCGAAAAGCCCTTAACAACCAGCCGTACATTATGTTTAACTACTTCTCCATTTTCATCGATCCTTGTTTTAAGGGCCCATTTGTTGTTTCTAGGCTTCTTACCTTCAGGAAGAACGACCAGCTTCCAAGTCCAAACTTCCATAAAGAGTCTATATGCGTTCGACTCTGCATTCTATCCCATTAAGATGCATTCATATGATTTCGAATCCAGTTTGGGAATATGAACAAATGCTTTGTACCCAAACACTTTCACGTGGTTGTTTCACAAGACCAAATTTCTTCAGGCGATTTTTCACTCCCGCGACAATGAACTCTATTTAATAAGTAGGCTGCAGTTGATGCGGCTTCTGCCCAGAACTTCTTGCCGAAACCAGCATCCATCAGCATGCATCGCATTCGTGCAACTAAGCTTCGATTTATTCTTTCAGCAACTCCTTCTTGTTCAAAAGTTTTCAAAGTCCCTTTTGCAATATTCTCTGCCTTTAACGGATGATTTGAATTTTTTAAACTCTTTTTATGGAAGGACAAACACTTTTCGAATAAAATCACCAACAAATGTCAAAATGTATCGCGCACCTGAGTAGGATGTGACTTCAAGCGGTCCGCAAACATCGGGGTGTAATTCTAAAACGTTTTTAGCTCGTTTTCCCACTTCTTTTAATTTTACGCACGTGTTTGTTTTTCCTTTACACATATTTCACACTTTGTTTTTAATTTGCTTACGTATGTGATTCCAGTCAATGAGTTTTTTTACTTAAGTAAGATTGCTGTCACAAATGTGCCCTAGTCGTCTGTGCCAAATGTCTCACAAACATGTTTTTTTTTTTTAAAGTTGCCTTCTGTCACTGGTTTTACTTTTGACATTTAAGCTGATGGTTTCTATTGTAAATATTGCAAAAGTCACTTTCAAAAACAATTTCGTTGCATTTTGAAGCCATTCGACCAACCAAAAGTAAATTTGCACATAAGTTTGGAACATGTTGCATTTAATTGTGATTTGCCATTTTGTAGTCTCAATTTCATTTCACCACCACAATTAACTTTCATTTTTGAATTATCTGCCATAATGACTTTTTGGTCAGTAATTTGTTTCTTATTGACTATAACCGAATTATCCATAGACACCGGAGTCTATAATACAATTTTTCTTTTTGTATTTTTAGGAGCAATTTTTCGCGAAATGTCCGGTTTGTTTGCACAGGTGACAGGAAACTTTTTCTTTTTGATAACCATCGAACTTTCTGTTGTTTAAGGATCTAGTCTTGCTTCTTGCAGTAAAGTTGTTTTTACAAAGTCCACTGAGAATGTTTGTCTTGTATTTCTAGGCCGGAATTTCTTACCCGAGATGATAGAGTAAGCATTTCGCTCAAATATACCTCCATTGTTCCGGAATCACTCAGTGTTGCGCGTGTTAATTGTTTCAGGAATGCCACTTTTCTACTCAACCCAGAGTCAGACAGACTTATTACAAGTGCCTCCCAAGGACTCTCAATACCGGGCGGCATTTATGTCGCTCAAAAAGCTTTTCTACTCCAATTATCTAGGATCCGATGTGAAGGTCATTTGCTACCAAGCCTTTGTGCGTCCAATTTTGACATATGCGAGTTCAGTTTGGTGGAACATTTGTCCGTCTTATATGGAAAAATACAGAATTTTCGAGCGAAAATGCCTGCGAGCCTGCACGGGATTATAAAGATGCGCTCATTCCGACATTGGGTGCTTCCGGTGTGTCAAGAATTGACAATGTTATTCTGGATTTTACGAGGAATCATTTCGCGCGATCTGCGAATGTTACTAAGAATGAACTCATATCGGGTTTGTTTTATCCGAACCCTCCTACCTCCTGAGGTATTTATATACCTCGATGCACATGGCTACTTATCTGACTCTTGTAACGTTCCTATTTATGTATCTTCTGCTTGAAGGGCCACAGACAAAAGTAGACTCTATGTGCCTACACATTCAGGGGATGGTACCTGAAGGCAACATCAATTCGGCCAATTACAAAAATGTAAAAATAGTGTTTAAGTGTTTATCTTGATTTTTAAAATGTTTATATAAATAGTGGAAATAGACAAGAAATTTAAAAGAAAACAAATTCCGTCAATATGTGAATAAGTACATGGCTCTAGCGAGAGTACAATTTCTGATAATGCCCATAACCTGATAATTTAGGATGATTTTTGCAGTATAAAATCAAATGTCTTACTTGTATCAATTACGAAATAGAAGAGAGTTTATTGACGGTTAAGAATGCCAAAATTGCCATTGTCTAATTTTGTTAAAACAATAAAATGCTCGTTCACAATTCGACATCTTTTCATACAATTTTTTTTAGTTTTGATTATTTTGGCGAGAACTTGAGCTTTGAACTTAAAGTATCCAATGTGGAGCTATTAAATTGGCCCATCTTGGTGCAAGCCTCCTACACCAAACATAAGGCGATCTAGATGCATCATCCCATCCTTCAAAGTTTCCATTCTCGGTCTCATATCATCAATTTGCGGCAATAAAAACTGCCGGCGTTTCGCTCACGTGTCGAAGTCTGCACTCTTTCAGAGACGAATTATTCAAAAAAAGACACAAGTATTCGCCGATTTTGTATGGTTAAGCGTTGAATAGCTTGTTGACGCGCAATCTCTATCCCTTTGCTTTATAAATATCAAAACAAATCTGACTGCTGTTACCATTTACGATAGTTAAACCATTATCCGATAGGGTGATAAAATTTGGTCCCCTTTATATATATCAAATTAATCATTACTTTAAAACTTTCCCTCTTAATCAATCAGACAAAAAAAAAAAAAACACACACACAATAAATACAATCAAACCATATTTTATTTCCCCATAAGTCAAAGTTGTTATGTTGGTCCATTTCGACTGACGTTATTTCTTAATGAGTGCTCAAGTTCTTCGAATATTTAATCCAAAACAAACCAGGGAACTCCCCGACGCGCAACGTGTGTATAAAATAATTAGCACATGCAAATTACGTTGTCCGGTAGTAAGCCAATGTTCAGGCGCGAAATGAATCAATAAAATCAGTGATATGACTCAAGCTGAGAAACCGTGAATGGGATACCCACACGAATACGTCGAAATAAGAGCGCCGAAATTTTTTGGAATTTTCTTTGAATTTCGAAAACCAGTTTACGGGTATTTTCTTCAATAATGCTCCCAACTGGTTGTTTTTTGTTTTTTAATTGTTCGCATGTGTGTGTGATTTTAAAGTTTAACATAGCACGTTTCTATGGGTTTTTGATACTGGATTCCAAATGTTGTTATTTGTTTGTTTGAAACATTGAATCAAAAAATTTGACGTCACGCGACAGAAAAGCTTTGAAAAAAAAAATCGTTAAAGAGGACAGTGGTCAAACGAAACCTAATACTTGATTTTTTTTTTCATTTCATCATTTTATTTAATGCGATTCAGACGGGTTTTGCTTTGCTTTTTGTTTGTATTTTTGTACGATGTTCTGATGAGTAGTTTGCTACTTGAAACTGGTGGAAACAATTAATGTGAACTAGTTTGATTCAAACTATTTAGATTTAAGGTTTAAACCTGAAGGTACATATGTATTTTTGCTGACATTACATGTTGTTTTTAGTCGCACAATTTGCATACAGTTGATGTTAAGCGAGAAGAAATATTGAAAAGAAAATATATACCTTTTAAAAAATAAAGAAAACAGATTTATTACGAAAAATAAACGTTAATTGAGAATATATTTATATGTTAAAAAGTAACAAAATCAAAAGATGGGTGTATTAATAAAAAAAAAATAAAAATATGTGCAAATAAATAAATAAGAAGATTAATATGTACCTAGAAAAATTAATACATTCATTCATAGTACCTATACTAGCAGACCCGACAAACATTATAAGTACAAAAAAAATAATTTTAAGTTATGACATCATGTTTCCATTAATTTAAATTCTAAATTATAGTTTATATTCATAAAACTGTCCTTTACATCTCTATAGTTACCACTGTGCATAGTGCAGTGCTTTTTAGTACACAGCAACAAATGAGTCTGTTCGTTTTTCGAGAAGCTAAGAATAAGAATTGTTGCAGCACCCTCTCTCTGACTACAACAGCATCCATAAAAACCAACCTTGCTTAAACTTTTATGCCCGGCAACAATTCCTCGAACTAGTTTTTAATAAAGTGAAAGCCGTGATGGCCTAAATAAAATCCCTTTGTGTTGTTTTCAAAACACTGTGATGCATTTTCCAAATTCGAATAAAATTATATCCAATGAATGAAATAAATCAATTTTCCCGGTACATAAGAAAGAATATTCTCTTAAATACTACAGAGGAATATGTCTTCTTAATGCGGCCTATAAAATCTTTACTTCCATAATGTGTTAACGTCAAAAACCCCTCGCTAAAAACCGGTGTTGACGGAGTAATTTTCCGTCATTAACTGTCAACAAATTTAGAGTTCAGTTTTCTTTTATTTTATAAAAGCTATTACTATTTTATACTCAGAATTAAGTAATGAAGGAAAAAAACTAAAATTTTCGTTTTTTCGGTTGGGTTTGGTTCAAAACGTCAACTCGTATCAGGTCTCTTTTCGTGGATATGTTAATTTTGCTCGGAGTTTTCGGGAGTATTAGTGCTGCCAGATTTGCTAACAACCGGGTTGGTCCATTTCAATGCCACTTAAGTGTACAAATTATGAAAATCTCACTCTTTAGCAGATCTTCGATAAGACGCAGCTAATGCATAAGAAATATTCTTGTTCTCGAAAGAATTATAAGAAACACCGAAGGTACGATTTTTCAGAAATTTCTCCAGCTACTTACGTACACAGATATTGCCATCAATGGAGGAACACAATGAGCAATCGATGGTGCATTTGAAAGTATGAAGCCGAAGTGACGAGCAAACAAAAAAGGAAAAGGACACCCAAAACATTGACGTGTAGGATTAAACGACTCAAGCGACGGACAAAAGAGAAACTGCCCCGAGGCAGTGGATGAAAAGAAAAAGAATTTCTTTTCTGGAGCGCTGTTTTGGACTAAAAAGGTAGTTGGGTAATAAAGCTCTTTCTCATATAACCAAATTGATATTATAAAAGACGAATGAGAGTTTTGTCTCAACAACAATACAGCTAGTAAAAGATGGTATACGCAAATGGACGAAGACCTTAACCAACTTTCATCTTAGTAAATAAGGTCATTTGCATGCATGTCGCACTCAAAAGAAATTCTTAAGCACCTCTCTTCAAAAAACCTAGAAGGACAAGATTACTTGATGCTCATTAAATTTTTTGATTATAAGGAAATAGGTCGGCTTGGCTAAGGTTTGTTTCCTCACAGCAACATCTAAGTGTTGTGTGTACTTATAAGATTCAGACTTAATCGTATCAACAACAACTCCCAAAGTTGAAAAAGTTGCAAAGCATCCAACTTAAATATATCGATTTGGAACAAATTGGAAACATGTGCCAAATGTGCAATTGTCTTAAACACAGTTTTATTTAAAGATTCAATTTATTGTGCACGTGCCCACCTGATTTCAGACCGAAACTTCCGTAAGTACCATAACACAGATCTTCAAGCGAAAAGATCATCGAACTCAACAACAGCTCTCCAGAATGCGCATACGCATAAATATCACCAAGGTGAATCACGGGTTTCCCTCGTGAAAGAGTCAGGCTTTCATGTGAATCCCCACCTGAAATGCATTAACTATTTGCATCCATTAAATGAAATGTACTATACATCTGCTGAGGCTCTGTAAACTTATTTCACATGCACAAGTCGTTCTCGTTCCCTTTAAATAAAGTCTGTGGTTAAAAATGATTCGTCCGATGTCTCGGAAAAATCAATCATGTAGATTCCCATAATTTAATCAGAAATTATTAACCAAACCCCAATCATTAAGTCAAACAAGGAAAAACAAAAAAAGGTCCAACCTAATCTGTTATAGAAAATCTATAATAATCTAGATGAGGCATACTCAGATTTACTTATGCGGTCTAATCGACCGTCAAACAGATACAGATAGAGATGCAAGCACACTTTGCAAATTAAAGCACAATTCACTAACTGATAAGCGCGGAAATTAAGCCTGTTCTAAAACAAAACAAGATACCCATTTTTTTTTTGTAAACAATAAAAATAGAGTGCCACTAAGGAATAAAGTTTTATCTGAAAATCTTAAGTCGCGAGACTCTGTAGTGCCACCAATACAGGCAAACAAACAAAAAAAAAAGCTTTCGTATGCCGCCTCAGCGAAGAAACGAAAGGCGGCGGGCGTCGCGTCGCGTCTTTCGTCAATAGTGTGTGTCGGTGTCAGTATCGAAGTCGAAGCATTCATTCGGACAAACGAAACGATTTAAATCAATCCCGCCGGAGCAAGAGTATCCATTTGATCGCGGAACGCGGACGCTCATGGTGTTCAATACAACTCGCATCCGCAGTTTAATTTATTTATTAGTTACTAAACATTTTTCGTGAAAATCTTCAACATTTTGGAAAATAAGAATAAACAAAGTGTTTTATGTAATAGTAAAGAATGCGGAATTTGTAAAATTTTGTGATATATTTCGCCAAGGACTACGAATCTTGGGGACATTGATTTCGATTTAAGTTCAATATTTTTTTTAAGTGTTTTTTAGCGGTAAGTGAAAAGACAAGTTTTTTTTTTATATACATAGAATAGTTTTGAACTGATTTGTTGTGTTTCGAACAAAGTGAATGAGAGAGTTTCAAGAGTGTTTTCGAGCGTCCTAAGTACTGAGTGTGGTGTTTCGAAATTTAATTTCCCAGTGGTTCTATATTTGGAATTTCTTCAAGGTACTAAGCAATTGAAATAATGTACGCTTCTTCTGTTTATTGTGTATGATCTCTGTTTGCAAACCATGCCGGAGACTTTAATTGCTTTTTAATTTAATGGGTGCTGTGTTGTCTAAGGAATTTTAGAATGCTAATAGCGATGGGGGTGATACTATTAAAATGTCGATGGTTCGAAAGTCGTTAAGGATTATTTACGCTCAATTATGAAATATATTAAAATGTCCAAAAAATTGTTTTATTTTTTATTCGAGAATATTTTTTAGTTGAGACATTTATTTATACGCAAATGTGTTGAAGGATCTTCGATCATTGGCTTTTTTTTAATAAGCAAAGATGAGATGAATGTCGACTTTCTTTTATTGGAAGTGAAGTCAGAAAAGCTCTACAATGCTCAGTAAAACTGCATAGACAAGGGGATTAGCCACCAAAATCACTAATCATTTGGGCGCTGATTTTGGATTCTATTTTGGGAACACCCAGAAATCAAGACCAATGTAAGCCATTGAGCCCGATCTGTATTGCTGAATTAACTGGCGTCCTTTCTTGCAAGAAGAGTTTTAGTAGCCACTTGTTCTGGCCCACTGCACTTTTAAGGCTTTTGTTGAGATACTTATTATCTTAGGGGTGACTACCAACTTTATTTATCAAGCCAATGTGTATTCCTATCATAGGCCCAAAGACTCCATTTCATATATTTGAACTTTTCACGTGTGGGAAGGACGTTTCCGTTCGAATAAAGCTCCAAAATAGGTCGGAGAAGATTAAGGAATGGATAGAAAAGGTACTTAGTCTAGTTTGGAATGAAACGATTCCCGTGGCATCAAGTGATCGACGATGGCCCTTGAAAGAGAAAATAATAACTGATAAATTTCGGGTTCGTCACTTTTCCATCAAAGTAGACAATGAATTGCAGAGGACTAAGGACATTCCCTGTGGTGTACTCAAACTTTGACCTGGAACACTGCAGTGACTCTTCTGCCATTCAAATAACAAGTAAATGTACATAAGGATTGCTACTGATGAGTATCCCCGTCTCCTCCTTTCGAAGACGATTTTCCATTCAAAGATCGAGGTTTTTAGGGTTAAGAAAAAAAAAAAAGAAAAACACATGTTTGTGTCTCATTCAACTTATAATGTTGTTTCATTGAATTTGATGACTTCTCCGAACCTCGACTGTTGGCTGATGTCTTATTCTCGGGATCATAATGTTTTTGTTGTGTGAACTTTTGTATGTAGTATTTTTGGAGTAACGAAGTATGGGAACAACAAGCTAAACAAGAAATTTAATATTTTGATCAATTTTTCTATCTTTAAAAATAAATTATGACCCTGCTGCTCGCTTTATCAATTTTGCAAGTACAAGAAACAAGATTATTTCATCTATGAACAGAACGAGTCAATAACACCAATTATTAATTCAAAAAAATGAAAATAAACTCGAGCTGAATTCTCTGGAATTAAACAGGTCACATAAATACCTGAACTGATGTGAATTCAGTGAAAACCAGCACTCACTTTCGTCTAAGAAATCAAGTTTCATACTCACAAAATGAACTTTGCAGTGGTGCATTAAAATATTTAAATGAACAGTGGCTTAAACGATCATTTTATAACTCTCACTTGGTGTTTTTTAAATAATAAAAAAAATAGAAGACAATCAAATTCAGTAATTTAAATGATTTTTTTTCGCAAGTTTATTTCATTATTTTTCCATATTCAAAGATAACATTTATTTCATAATAATAAAAACGGGGGAAAAATATTAAAAATAAAAACGTAAACAAATCTTATTATACAGTCAAATTGGCTCATCAATAACACAAATAAAAATTTTATTAAAATCGTACGAAATAAACTTTAATGTATTTTGAAATAAATCTCTTTCGTTTTATAAATTATTTAAGATAATTTTTAATGATAATTTTTATCTAAGTAAAGTAGATAAAGTAGTAAAGTGTAACCGAGCCACTGTAGCGACGGATTTTCGCCTTCAAGACTAGATCCATATCATTTAGTTCGCGTTGTAACTTTTATTTCATTTATTTAGGATGAGCCTCCTACAACATTCTGAAACCTTTTTTATTATAATAATGACAACACTTTGTCGGTGCATCCTTGAATGCTATTACCAACTCTGTACCATTTCACTGTTAGTCACTGTACGTATGCATTCAAAGTATCAGCCGCGCACTTATATAGTTCTTGAAAGCGTTTTCGAATTCAATTATTCTTTTTTCAAAGACAAATTTGCATTCGAAACTTGTATTATTTGTTGTCAACAGATAAAGAGATGAAATAATGTCAACAGACATGCACATGTTGTTTTTATAGAGACAACTGCTTCTGTTTGATTATGCGCCAATGTACTGGATATTGAACGTTTGCTGCTTGAAAAAAATAGGCTTGATTTTGTTAAATGAATGTGTAGGAAATCGAATACAAACTTCGAATATTTTATCAGAGGACATTGACATTGGGTTGGTACGAGTCCCTTCTAGAACCAAATTTGTACCTGAAAATTGCAACAAAATTGCTATAAATAATAAAAAGATAAATTTTGAATCATTCAGAAATAAAAAAAAATCCAACAGTTTAAGTTGAAAAAGAATCTAGATCCAATACAAAATTTTTAAACGAAAATCAATATTCGTGACGAGAAACTTTAGCTTGAAACGCTTGAAATCATACTGTTTACTGATGAAGCATACTTTCGCATCGACGGCTGGGTAAATAAGCGGAACATGAGTTACTGGTTCCCCGTTTACAGCCGCAATCCTCGAACAATTCCGCAGTACACGAAAATAACTACCGTGACAAAAAAGCCATTGAACCAATGCTTTGCTCTCTTACAAGTGCTTGCAAATTTAAGGATCTGATATTGTTTTTAAAACTTAAAGCCAGCATTGGCAAACTTAATTTTGTGTAAATAAAATATCAGGTATTTTTTTGCCACAGGAGTGCAAATAACTAAACATGTTTTCTTACTTATCCTGTGCAATCGATTACATTTTTTTTGGCATACAAGTGGTCAAGCTTTTTCTTTAGGGGTCCAACCCATTGAATATTGATCCAAGTCAGCAGTCATCACTTTAAAACATTGCACTGTTTCTTCATTGTCTTCTAAAGAACTAAAAAATGGCCAACACTATAGAAAACAAAATTTTCACAATAATACAAATTTCGAATGAGAGCCTACCACTAACTAACGACCAATTGATACCTTAACCAAAGTAGGAAATCTATCAAAACAAGTTTACACACAATAGAACAAACTTAACACAAGCAGCTGAATAAATAAAAAGATGATGGAACGTATGTTGTTAGTACAAGCCATCGAAGACTAACCAGATATTATAAAAAAAAAAACAAGTTAAATGAATATTTTAAGCAACAAGTTGAAGTTTGTGCGTACTTAAAGAAGAAATTTAAAGCTTATTTAACGTAATAAATCAAAAATACAATTTTCTTCAACACATTGATTCTTCATTGTTAGACTTTTCGATTCAGGATTTGAATATTTTTAAAAATTCGAAAACATTACTTTGGTTTTTTTATTCTTCTGCTTTATATTGATTATTTAAAACAATTTTTGGAAATATTTTTTAAGTTACGTTTTTGAAACATTTCTGGATTCACCCAGCCTAGAGTTTACTGTTTTATTAGTGTCGTTCGTTAGATTATCGTAGAATACAAATAAAAGCATAACGACAATATTTGCTGATTGTAATGAGCTTAACTAGAATTGTTGGTTCCTAGGTTTTGCGCGAACAAAAAATCATACTGATCGATTGAACTTTTTCTAAGTAAAGTTGTGAGTTTATATCACGGTTCGCAAACTAAACTTTGCTTTGCACATCAATCTCCTTTATATAGCCTAACCATAGCTAATCATAGCTAACCATAGACTTCAAATTATAGGCTGATCCGCATAAAAGTTAAACCTACTGAAGCCTGAGCACAATAACTCGTAAATCACACGAGGGTCTAACTCGCCTTAAATTGTTTGTTTCCCAATTTCTGAACCGTTAAACAGAATAAATATGGCAAAAATTGTGCACGTCATAATTTTCGTGTTAAGCACCTAATAAAAGTGCAAAGTTTCGCAAGTTATTTACCGGGCTCAATAGGTATCATTTAAAGGCTTCACATATTTACTCTAAGGTAAGTCAACTCACACAGCATATGCTTTGAAGGTATAGCACTGACAATTCCTCATGCAATGTTCAAATAATGGCAAATAAAATACTGCGAACTGAACGAATGCAAATTATTCGATATCGAATTATCCATTCATATTTGAACCATGCATGTAGCAATACAAACTTCTTAAAAAAATTCTATTCAGCTGACTAGCAAGGCACTCTTTCCATTATCAAGGTAATAAGTTATAAATACTTATCTGTAGTTCAATGTTTTCTGATAACGAAACACAATTTAAAAAGTTAAACACTTATATATATGTATAAATCAGATGTGGCATATTTCATCACACTGCATGGCACATGGCAAGCTTTCGGTCACAGTCCGTCTTAAAGTTATAAGTTTCGAATAAACTTTTTTTTTGTGTAACTAGAAGGCCTGCAAAAATTACTTGCTTATTCGCAAACATCATTTAAGAGCTCCAACTGATATTGTTATCGGATGTTAACAAGATTGTAGCTTGTATACGTGATTAGTTTATAGAGGGTGGTAAAATTTCGTTTGCTTTGTACGAAAACCGACTCGTAATGCTAAGGAGTCTGATTTGAATGCTGAAGAAAGTTATTCAGCCAAGTCTATGAAGATATGATAACTCATAAAAACAATTAGAATGTCAGATCGGCAAGTAGCTCCTTTTTTATGAATTTAACTTCCTCTCTGTGTATATATGAGCTTAAATGGTTTAATGAACTTTCGTCACCTTTTGTGTGTTCACTCAACATATCTAGTTTTGTGTATCTGAATCAAAAGAATGCTTAATTGTAGAAATTTCAAAACAAGTTCAATAGTCGTTTTATTAATGAACAAAACACTTAAGAAGGTTTCTTCGAAGCCAGCGTAAACCGGCAAATTACAGAAGGGTAGGGAAATGGATGGAATGAAAGTAAGTTTTGTTGAATGAATTGTTTTTTTTTTCTATCTATGTATGCTGGTCATAATGAGTTGTCACCATTAGATTCACTTTAATTTTTCAATAAAAATATTAAAAGATCAATTTAACTATGAAATGAAATATTATTTTAATTTTCCTGTGGGCTGAATGCCACAATCTATAAAGATCTTTAAAAAAATACTTTTAAATGGGTTTGGAAAATATTTTTTGAGATGATACCGTTCTCTTAAAGGGTGTCCAGTGATGGCTTAATATCTTTTTACGGGTAATGAAACAAGAAATATGAATATGTGCCACGCTCTGCAGAAGGCTGTGCTGGATGTCTTCAATTTCACGAGGTGAACCTCATCGCTCAAAATTAGCAGTGCAAAATTTATCCATTCTTATTTCTCATCCGTTTTAACACATATTTAAGTTATTCCCTTTTTGTATGCATCCCGACTGAGAAGCGTGGATTTTCACTTAAGCATCATGCCCTTGATGAGCTGCTGGACACTGGTTGATCTCCGCTCTGGAAGATGTCAACGCAGTATGAACAGAACCAACACTCTCAAAATTAATTTCAGCTAGTACAGACTGTAGCAATCGGTTGGATCGTCCTGAGGTGACGTCGATAGTATGTTCTTTCTTTACAGTAAAGTGAACTATAAATTTGTGGGCTGAAGTCGCAAGGCGAACTACATACTGCAAAAAAGGCCAATATTTTTACCGCTGACTATTTTCACAATTTAAAAAAAGAAAATCATGAGGTCAATTCCTTAGCTACAAATAAGTCTGCAGAATATTAAACTTTGCAAAACTTCTGCAAGTTTAACAACGATTTTAGTAACAGCTCTATGCCAGAGCTGTATTAATATAAACGATTTTATTTTTTTATATCTTTGGTGGCTATTTGGAACTCTGAATAAATTAAAAACATGTTTCGACATACATCTTTTAATTTATTTGTTACGCACGGATGAGGAGGTTTCGTGTGAAATTAAGTCCGATTAAAATAGCAAAAATAGATTTCGACCAATTCCATTTTGAGGTAAATTATGAATATATGTATGCCGAGCTGCCAGCCCGTTCGCTTTTCTACTTTTGTGCGTCATCAAAAGTTTGGCATTGAGACTTCTAATACTTGAGTTATTGTCACCGAAAATGTGTGCGATTGGTTGGAACTTCCACAACGGACTTCATATTATAGAATAGAGTAAAAATTACACAAAGAATTTCGCCTCCAAGTGACGAAGAAAATGTTCATCCAACTCCATAAAATAGAATGTTTATAAGTCTAGAGTTTAATGTTCTGCATAATCTTCAAATAAGCCATAACATTTACTCGTAGTTCATTCACCTCTGGTTCCTTTTGAGCAACATACAATATTTGTTTTGTTTCTCTCAAATTGCCGATTTGTCTTCAACTACCTCAATCTGTGTGGCTGCTTAAGTCGAGGAAACAGATTGAAGTCGCGGGGGTTAGATCTGGGAAGTGTAAGAGCAATCCGAAGCCAGATACTCGAATGACAAACATAAAAACTTCGACTTTGTTTCCTGGTGCGTTGTTGGTGAAACAGCGCATTAGATGTCGAAGTTTGCCTCGGAGCCTGGCGAATATTAAACTTCTTATCTTCTCGCAATCTTCTGATTCAGTCTGCATAGAACGAGCAAGAAATAGTGACTCCCTTTTCCACGAAGTCTACCTTGACACTCCAAATATGTCCGCGCCGTGTTTGCGAGCTTTACACCCCTATTGCGAGTGTCGATCAGCGATCGTCACGATCATTGTCGATTGCGTCGATTGATTTTAGCTTTGGCATTGTGTACTTCAAAAAATTTAAACTAGAAAAAACTTCCTGGAAAAGCTCTTCAAACTAAGCGAACATGATCCGTTTTTCAACCAATAGTCAACATTTGTAATTTGTATCCAGTGTAGACTTAATTTTTGAATTTGTCAGAATTGACAGATTTCGATAGTTTTTTGACAACTTTATCGATTACATGGAGTCAAACTTAATCATTAAAAAACTGCTTCATGAGTTAACTCGGGATTAATTTTATTCTGGCGTTAGCTAATACTGATTTAACTCAACACTGAAAAACAGGGTCTTAGAGTCGGAAAAAAAGGTGTAAGTGTCGTTCATTATGCAAAGTGTATCTCACGTCCATAAACCAATCTATGATTAGTCCTTGCAGATTTTTGAACTATTTTCGACTATATAAAGAAGCATTTAGAATTCTATTGATGGAAAAAGAACCAGAATTTAAGTGTAAGAAACACCAAACGTTTTTCGCTTGGGTTTTTACGCAAATTCCCTTAGCGATTTAATTCACATTCGTTATTTTCATATATATAAATATATTATATGATAAAAACAACTTACATTTCTGATACACAAATCTCTTCTTAACTATCGAACAGGAATATGTGATCGACTACAGCCGACTGTAAAATCAACAAATCGAAAAACACAATACAAAAAAACACAATCGATGATTGACTATCGAAAAAAGTCGTTTATCAACGATCAACGGGAGGCAATATGAGCCTACATTTCTTCCGTGTCGGTGAACGCTGTATTTTCCAGCCCATGGACTGTTTTTGTCTCATATCGACAGAAATGGATTCTCGACATTTTTTCTTGAAATAACAACACATTTCTTCTTTTATTCCGCGTGCCATAATCTGGCTACCCACTGGCTCTTTTATGTGAAGTTCCTTATGAAGGATCTTCCGAATACTGCTATATGAAGGTCTTGTGACGTCAAACTAGAGTCTGATGATGATGACATTTCAAAAATTTTTTTTTAGGTTTTCCTTTTTTTTATTAAATATTATCATTGTTTTTTTTTTATTAAATGGAATTTTTATTGTCTTGAGTAAAGATAATAAGAGTCACCCCACCCATATTTTTATACTTTAAGTTTGGCCCATTGATTGAGGGTAACAGAAAGATACCTCGTTTTCAGCAGGTCCATTGTCCATTCTATTCAAACATCGACGCAGTTAAAAGCCACTTATTTAGCATTCGGTTGAAGACAGATACACAACATAAATTTGCTATAATAATTTTTGATTGATGAATTTTAAAGCTATAGCCTTGAATACCTTCTCCACGAGACGTATTTTTTCTCAACTAAAAAAGTACGCTCAAGCTATTAAAAGATTTCAGAAAATTCGCTACGTATCTGCAACGCAATCTAACCATTGGCAAGTATGCAAATTGACTTTTTATTTAAATGATTTCAAGTTCTTCGAGTTTTTAACAATAAATTAATATACAAATTTCACAGGTTCGCAGGTGTGCCTGTAGGAAATTGTTAACAGTTTCATATTAGGGTTTTTTTTTTTAAGGAAGTTCACATCCAAGAACCGTCTATTAAGTTTCATACAGTGCTCAGTTAATACTATTAACTTGTCATTTTTGGAGGATAAATTAATTAAATTCGGTTTAAAAAACTCATTTTCAAACTACCGCTTGTCATTAGTTAGATTAATTTATTAAGATCTTTACATCATTTATTTGTGCTCTCGATTATTTCGGAAGATAAATATTGCATCATAATTTCTTGGAAGTAAACGTGCTCAAGATTGCTGTTCAAATGTGTCTAGTCTTAAAATACGTATGTTTAAACGATCATTTTCTTACTTAGATTAAGTGATTATTAAAAACATATTAGCCAAATATGAAGTAATAATAAAACTTGTTTCTTATTAAGTTTAAAGCTTACCTCGCATAATTTTAATACAACATAGTATTTTTTTGGAACAAAGATCATTATGTTAACTGTTGAATAAAAGTCAATTATTATATAAAAATAGCAGAGCAGCGGAGAAATCTGGTTCAATGGACTTCTATTGCCAGTTTTATCTCCTCAAAGAGGTTGAAAAAATTGCTTATTGAAAACATTGACTTATTGCTGTAAACAAAGACTCCGGTTTTTGGCATCATGTCATCATGGAAAAACATGGGCCGTTAGTAAAAAAGTCAATAATAGTGGCCTGTTGTTGTTTGTTAGGATTTTCGAAAAGAAATCAATAAACATCATAATATTTGTTCGCATTAGTTGGAATTCGAAAAAATGCACTTTGACATTTAAATTATGTACTTCCACTAATTGTTTATTTCGGAATTAAATAAGTTTTCTCTAGACTGATCGATCCTCCAATTCGGATAACTTTAAAAGCTTCTATTTATTGTTAAATATATTTGCTTGATAATTCTTCCATCTGCCATACTGTCAGCATAATTTCCCAATACATTTTGGATAATAAATGATAGTCCTTCTAAGTGCCTGAATAGTCCTCAGTTTCTGGCCCTTTTTTAGTTTTATTATTTTATCAGTTAATTTAAAAACTTTAATTCATCGTTACTTTATATATACACGTACAACAAGTTCAACATATTAATCTACATCTAGTATTCTTAAATTCTAATATACTAATATTCTAACATACTATCTTTTTTGAATAGATTGAATTCAGTTTGATTTTTTATTTGCTCTGGGTCGTTTAAAATTTACAAGCCTCTGTAAAATATTTGATTTAATGAGCAAGTTTAATTGAGTCTAGCTAAGTCAAAATGTTTACTGTTCCTTAAGTTATAATTATATGGCTGTCCGATACATATCTTAAATTTCTCTCCAGATGTTCTGGTAGCATTTTATGTCTTCTAATTTCTCTTTTATTTCAATCAAATTTTTACCGGAAATGTATGTTAGAGTATTGTCCGTGAACATTATAACTTAACAGTGTCATAAAATTTTTCCAACATCATTAATAAATATTAAAAACAGTATAACGGCAAGTATTGAGCCTTGTGGAACACCCAATCTTACAAAATTTGATTCTGATTCAATTGATCCTAACTTGGTTATTTGCTGTCTGGCCTTTATATATGATATAAACCATTACAACTCCGTATTTCGAATACCATATTGCTTCAGGGTATATAGTAATATACTATGTTATGGTCGACAGCTCTGGAAGTCCATAATATTTATCATAAATAGCACTTCTTCATTCTTAAAGATCTATGCAAGAGCAGTTTTACATTATAAATATATACCACGTCGATAGCCTGATTGATCTTCACATAGGATCTTGTTTTTTTTTAAGTAGTCAATAGGCTATTCAGCTACAACTTTTTCAACAAATTTCTCTAGGGTAGGTAGCAAATTTATAGGTCGCAACTTATCAGGGGCTTTAGTATTCTTATTTTTTGTACCGATTCAATCACATATTGTTTAAGACTTTTCGGAAATTCTACTTCAGCCAACGTTTTTTTTTATTGCGCGAAGTAGTTGCCCACTAATTAATATATGCCAATGTTATCCAAGCTTATTGCTGTATTTAAACCCATCATATCACGCTTCGTGTTAAATCTTTTTATTATTCTTGTCAATTGTGCTATGCTCTCTACAGGAAAGAATATCATAGTAGGTATTGCACTATTAATTTCCTTAATACAGATAATTAATATTGAAATCACCAACTATTATTATATATTTTGGCATGTCAAGATATCTATCACACCATTGATTTACTGCTCGGAGATGTGTATATGTCGGTCAGGATCCAGACCATACTTCGGATTAGTATATTTACAGCAGTTATCCACGTTATCTTTGCAATATAATAGTCACTAGGCTAAGAATATGTAACTATTGCACAGTATCCCGGTTTATTTAATTCAGATTTTTCAATTCGTTCCGTCACTTAATAGAATCGTGTCCCGATATTTTTTTCTTGGATTGTTAACTTTAGTTCTTCAATATTGCTTAATAAACTTTGTAGATTTAAGTACATATACATACAAATTTATTTTTGGATGGCTATATATAGTACGTTTGATATTTTTATATTGTATATAAAATGCATTATGATGTACAGATAAATCTTAGTTGTACTGCTCATTTGCCTTCAAACAATTAATAAACTTTGCCTCCTTGTGAGTAACATTTTCACAATTTTTGTAGTTATGCCCTTCACCGCTGTGAGAGCATGCTGTGTTTGGCGTACATTTTGCAGCTTTATGATTAAAGCCAAGAAACTACTAACACCATAATCTTATTTGTCCATCTGTCATAATTTTTTGAAAGGATTCATTATCAACTTCAATACCTGCACTATACGCATCATATCTTTTTTTAATTTAAATTATAGCTTTTAATTTTATTTCACTGTTTTTTAAACAATCATTTTGTTTTTAACTCATAGTTTTCTTAGTGATGGAACTACTGTATCGTATTCAGTACCTAGTTTTTCTTCCATATCTTTCTTTGACTTTTTTACTGATTCCTCGTTTTCACAAACTATCATAACGGATCCATTCTTTTGCTTCTTGAGCGTTGAAATTCGCTCGGATCAAGCTTACTATTTAATCCTTCTTCCGTTTTTATAATATCCTGTACTACTTTCTGTTTCACTAGTAACACTGGTCTTTAGTTTTGTTTGCAGTCTTGGCAACACTTGCATATGCACTTTTTTCACTTTGGGAAATTTGGGAAACTTTTAGTTTGCTCCTCGATTTGTTTACACTGATAATTTGATTTCATTCACACTATTATTAATTTCTCTCACAAACGTATTGCAGGTTTCTTTTAGTTTTCTGCATTCCGCGCGTATAAAAACATTGTATGGGTGGGTTAGTGTTCCGAATTTTCAGTAAATATTCATTTGTGTCCACACATTTGGTGGCAAAAACCGCCGCAATAAACCGCTTCACTTTTGCAACACTAAATGGCATTAATAATTTCTGATATCTCTATGAGCTTTATATTAAAATAAATTCGTATAAATTCAATAACACTTTGTTGTTATGAACAAACAAAATTTGTCATACTATTTTCCATTTGCGAATTCTAGGAGACGGAATTTTTCACGTCCTCTCTCATACACAACCACTTACAAAAAATGAATATTGTTGTTCAAGCTTCGGTAGGCAGAAATGCCACTCCAAACTTTACACGAAAAAGAAACACGTTCTAGATGCTTCGGCCTTTCTATGAGTACCTATGGCTATTCCGAGCTAAAAATATTACAATTTTGCTTGTTTTCGTAGCCGTTTCCGTGAAAATATGTTTCATCTGAAAAAATTTTTTAGCAATTTTGTCGTTACGGTCCAAATAAAAAAGTGATAACGTGGTGGTCATTTGGCCTTAATCGGACCTATTGTCAGAATAATCTGAGATTTTAATGCAAAATATTCTAAGCATAGATCTTTTGGCTCCAGGACTTTGGCGCATACCAGATTCTGCGTTAGTTGCAAAGGCCGACCAGCAGGAAGTCTACATTCGGCTATCAATGTAAATCAACCCTGACAAACTTGAGTACACAAGATGTTGTTGAGGCATTATATCGATCGACATTCCTTTATGAGCTTCAACCGCTTCCCCAAAACAGCATTCTCTTGCAAAGAAATTTTACAATTCTTCTGATAATTCAAGTTCACGCGTAGACAGACTGAATAGCAGAGTTAGTTAAACGCGTGCCTTTTAATTAATCTACTCAATTCACGGTATAACAAAACGATACAATCTTATCTAGAAATATTAGCCGCTATAAAAACGGACGGGACAAACACACAACTCGTCTAAGGCTTCAAACAATTTTATAAAACTTTCTTTCTGAACCATCTAGATATGTACTCTACCGTGACAATCTGCGTTATAAAAATATTTAACATTTATATCAATTTCGCAAAATGATATTAAATGGCATGATGCGATTGTTATTCGATCCATGGGTAAATAAAAAAATCACTCTTTACAGCAACAACCCCAAGATCCTGATTGTCACGCTCAATTGTAGACTACCTTGGAATGACTTAATCTTTCTTAAAACTAATCAAATGCGTTTTATTGACAATTATTAATAGTCCAAAAGCTATGGACCACATTTGTCATTTTATGATTTAATAACAACAATTTAGATAAACGATTTAAACTAACTTATTTAAGACCATTGATGTTTGTATGGAACGTTCTAAAAGATAAGATGTCACTTCTATTCAAACAGCTCATTGTAGAAGAGACCTAAATTCATCATAGCACACCTACAATCATATGTACCTGACTTGATTTTGGTCAACAAATAATTTTTAGAGTTTGACAACATGGCCAGAAAAAGAAGTATGAACCTTGAGACACCAGACAAGGGGAATGTCCTGCCTACACAAAAAGATTTCTACAGAAAATTCGAGGGTGATTCCATAAACAACAGGTGAGCCGTACTATAAACTAACATTTGAATGAGTATAAAATAGTCATTGCCCTAAATTTCAGTCAAAAATCAGAGGAAAGAAAGGAAGATAAAACTGAAAGCATTTCGTACTTTCAATTGGTAAGCTTGTCCTTCGATCAACGGCTAATAAAAGGATTCTTTTCGAACGTTTTGTTTGTAATTTTTTTTTTAGTTCCGTTATTCGACAATTTGGGAGAGATTCCTGGTCGTAATCGGCATCATTTTAGCTGGTTTTGGAGCATTCGGTATTCCATATGCGGTGCTGATTTATGGAGAGTTCACATCGCTTTTAATCGATAGGACGACGGGTGTGGGCACATCTTCTCCAACACTTATACTGAATCTCTTTGGCGGCGGTAAAGTATTGTAAGTGATATTTATCAAGGCTTGTCGCATTGTTCGATATTGACTTTTCTTGTTTCTGTTATTTCTAGAACAAATGCTAGTAAAACGGAAAATGTTGCAGCTATTCGGGAAGACGCTATAGCTTTTGGCATTGGCAGTATTGTAGGGGGACTTGGTGAATGGATTTTACTTGCGATTTCATTAGACATTCTAAATCAAATTGCAATTAAACAGGTGAGCATTTCTTTCACAGAACATACTTATCATAGAGAGTTTTCGTTCAGTTGCGTCAATCTGTACCTTTATGCCAAAAAGTGTAGGATATTCGATTAGCAGTTTTTTTTTTATTATTTACTCGCTCTTCAAGAGGATATTAATACTCTTACCGTGCATGAAGCAAAGAGCGAGGAAAGAATTAGGAGAAAATTGAAAGTTTTCGTAGTGTTTTGAGAAACTCAAGTGTGGAGCCCGAAACGGGACGGTGGAGTTTGATATTAAGCTTGAGATTAAGCTGAACACCCCGATGTCAGTGTTATGCCTTCACAGCGGAGTCATATACACACAATCTACCCAAACCACTATTTTGAAAACATGAATTAGGAATTAAGCCGATACAACAACCTCTGCGACAATGCCACCCATTTAGTCAGACTACTAGCGCTGGTCGACCAATCGGAAGAATTAGAAGAAGAATGAAAGTTATAGACAATTTGAAAAATGATTGTTTTTTTTTTTTGTTATTATATAAATCTAGTTTATTTTTACACATACAGAAAGTTATCTCGCCCGAAGTCACCTGCCGAGAAAATTAAAAAATACTGCTCACGGACCAAGAACTCACGCGAAGTAAACCCTGCTAGTCAAACAACAAAGATTATGTTGGTAAAACTCTATGCAATCTCGCCATGCAGTTGATTTTGATCAGTCCTCAATCTTTAGAGTAGATCTCGTTTCGTTTACTCTCAAAAACAAATTTTCCGATATCGGCCGTCTCCATCACGATAACAACCGATGAGTCAGAACTCGAACGAAAAGTGGAAGTTTATTTATTTAAGTAATCTTAGTCTAGAACTCTCTTTCAATCTTTTGCTACGACCGTGAAATTGCTGTTATATAGTTATATTTCTGGACCGACAGCGAAGCTGCCATAAAATCTACATCTATGTCCGGTCATAGCAAAAGCAAAAGACATAGAAAGCTATGTTCCCATTTCTTCACAGCTTTGCCCCAACTTGCTAAAGCAAACCCAAAAGACCTCGCTCAGTTCATTTGAAAAGCAAATCTAGTTGTCTCCACCTTCTCCTTCTTCACTGTCCGGGAGGAAAACCTCTCAATACTAACTTACTCCCCAGTATAGGTAGATACGTTAATCCACATAACCCTCGCGGTATTACAATGGGACAATGGGACGAAACCGAAACTGTGGCCGAAACCAATTTTTTGGCCGAATCTGGCCGAAACCGAAACCGAATCTTCGGTCGGTCACTACTATGAATGAAATCTTTGGAACCGTCTTCAGTATTCAAGTTTTCTTCGTAAGAATTTTGATGAAGATTGTTTGATGGAACTTTATTTTTATATTTGTTCTCAAAATGTTAGAGAGCCTGAAGTGCACAAGTTTAGTTATTTTTACATTTATTATGAGTCCTAAATCGTGCCACAATCTTACAATTGAATCAAATTATTTTTGCATTTATATTTGATTGTTGCTGTTGATAGGTCCTTATTGCTAACTACAATTGCTGTCATCTGCAAAAGCAAATCCCGTGCTATTCAAGTAGTTGATTGGCATAAATTATGTAAAGCGGTGGCCACAGAATTGTGGGACTCCGTATTGCAGTGCTTTTTCTTGGCTAAATGAGTTGGATTTCTTCACTTTGAACTTTCATCAGATTTTGATTGTCCAGGTTTGCGAATTCTGCAAGAAGCTTCATTATATTTCTGTTTTTTTGGTTTTTGTTTATATTCGTTGCAACATCACCTGTCATAATATTTTGTCAATTATCGGCAGGATGGAAATAGGTCTATGGGATTATTCAACAAGTCTGTTTTCAAACCAGCTGTATATATCGGTCATACTATGGCAACCTTTAGGTCGCCTGGTACAAAAGACTGTTCGAAGCTCAGATTTACAAATTCTTCAATTATTGGCGTTAGGCTTTCATCTAATCTTGTAGACTTATTTGTATTTAATTAAATAAAAGTTTTAACGATTTCTTCCCTGACTTCTCTTCCAAAATTTCTTTCGATCACTCCATCTAAATTCATTTTCTGTCTCCCGAGAATTTCAGTTTTTTCGATCTAGCTTTATAGAAAATCTTTTTCGTTTTTTCAACTTGTTTATTGACAAAGTTCCTGAAACATTTGTATTCAGTTTTGTATCGGATGCATCTTCAGTTATATTGCCGTCTATAGTAGACCAGGAGCTCCGCGAGTTATTCGTTGATCGGTCAAGGTTTAGTGTAAACCTCGCGCTGAGCAGGATCTTACTACCGCTGTAATGTCACTATGAATTATATCGTTGGCTCTGAACAGAGCTCCAAATTGTGAAATAAATAGTGAGCGTTTATTCATAACATTCATAATCTCTCCTTTAGGTCAAACGAGTGAGAAAGCGGTTCCTCGATTCGATTCTACGACAAGACATGTCCTGGTACGACACTACATCTGGACACAATTTCGCCAGCAAAATGACAGAGTAAGTCCAAGCTCTATTTTCAAACCAACATGCTTCTGAAAGTTAAATTTGTTTTTTCCAGAGATCTCAGCAAGTACAAAGAGGGAATAGGTGAAAAGCTAGCCATATTTACATACCTCATCATGACATTCGTTATTGCAATCCTTGCATCGTTTTTGTACGGATGGAAACTAACTTTGGTCGTGATCACCTGCTGTCCGTTTATCATTGCCTCGACAGCTATTGTGGCGAAGATTCAGAGCAGTTTGACGGAAAAAGAGCTCAAGGCATATTCGACAGCAGGTGCAGTTGCCGAAGAAGTGTTCAGTGGGATCCGAACAGTATTGGCGTTTAGCGGCGAACATAAGGAATCAGACAGGTATAACAGCCTGTTGAAACCGGCGGAAAACACTGGGCGCCGAAAAGGACTATATTCCGGGTTAGGCGGCGGAATCATGTGGGTGATTATATACATAAGTTATGCGATAGCTGTTTGGTATGGAGTTCAATTGATTCTCGCCGATCGGTACAAGGAGGATCGAGAGTACACACCAGCCGTTCTGATTGTTGTCCTTTTCGGAGTCATCATGGGAGCACAGAATCTCGGAATGTCTTCGCCACACATGGAATCATTTGCCATAGCCAAAGGCGCCGCAAACACTATATTTTCAATTATTGACCGCAAGACTGCCATCGATCCAATGGAGGAGAATGGCTTGAGACCACAAAGCGTCAGCGGTGACATTGAATTTGACTCAGTTCATTTTAGATATCCATCTCGATCGGCGGTGAAGGTCTTGAATGGATTAAGCCTCTCCATAAAGACCGGACAGACAGTTGCGCTGGTGGGCCCATCTGGCTGTGGAAAGTCAACTTGCCTGCAGCTTTTACAAAGAATGTACGATCCAGAAAATGGTTCGGTTCGGCTAGACGGGGTGGACGTCAAGCAATTGAACGTGTCTTGGTTAAGATCTCAAATCGGAGTGGTTGGTCAGGAGCCGGTTTTGTTCGCGACTACCATTGAAGAAAATATAAGATTTGGAAATCCCTCCGTAACGGAGGAGGAAATAATACAGGCTTGTCGAATGGCTGACTGTCATTCTTTCATTAGTCAACTTCCGGAGGGTTACAAGACGATGGTGGGCGAGCGAGGCGCCCAGATCTCAGGCGGTCAGAAGCAGAGAATTGCCATTGCGAGAGCACTAGTAAGAAATCCAAAGATTTTAATTTTAGATGAAGCTACATCGGCTTTAGATCCGAACACGGAGAGAAAAGTTCAAGTCGCTCTTGAGATTGCGAGTAAGGGACGAACAACACTAGTGGTATCACATAGATTATCAACGGTTACGAATGCAGACAAAATTGTCTTTGTAAAGGATGGAGAGGTCTTAGAACAGGGAACTCATGACCAATTGATGGCTAAGAAGGGCCACTACTATAGTTTGGTCAATACTACCAAACGTCACGAGGAAGTGGAAGATGATTCGGCGCCAATGCTAAGTAAGAAGAGATCGTTCAGGCAGCAGTTCAGCACGGGTTCTATAAATGGCGTTCAAGATGATGACGTGGAGGACTTGGACGTAAAAACTGAGTCGGATGATAAATATAAAGTCTCAACTGCCAAGATATTAAAGTTGAATGCTCCCGAAAAAAAGTACATCATTATGGGTTGTATAGCAGCCGCTTTGCACGGTGCAACCTATTCTCTTTGGGCTGTATATTTCGGAGAATTCTACGGGGTAAATAGTCCATACTAAGGTTCATGCATTGATAAATTTAATTAACGTTTCTAACCTTAGATCATGTCGGATACAGATGACGCATATGTCCAGTCACAGGCGAATTTGTTTGCAATTTTCTTCATCATTATTGGCTTGGTAGCTGGGTTCGGAACTTTGGTTCAAACTTACATGTTCAACGTGGCCGGTGTGAAATTGACTACGAGATTGAGACAGATGGCATTCAAAGCAATTGTTTCCCAAGAGATGGCGTATTTTGATGACCCGAAGAACTCTGTAGGCGCGTTATGTACTCGTTTATCTAGTGACTGTTCCAGTGTTCAAGGGGTACGTATTCCTGCATCAAATAATAAGGGAATTTGACTAAATTTTACCCTTATTTAGGCAACTGGCTCCCGAATTGGAATCATGGTTCAATCGGTGTCAACCCTGTTGCTTGGCATTATCTTGGCTTTTATATTTTCATGGAATCTTACATTGGTGACGCTGGCTACTGTTCCAATTGTCATTTTGTCGATGATGCTTGAAGCCCGATACATGGAGGCAAGTTCTAACTCAGAGAGGATTGCAATTGAGAATGCCTCGAAAGTTGCTGTTGAAGCGATTTCCAACATTCGTACTGTCAACAGTTTGGGTCAGGAGAAGTTCGTTCTAGAGCGCTACACAACACAAACTGATGAAGCTGACAAAGCTTCAAAGAGGAAAATTCGATTTCGGGGTATCGTCTTTGGCTTTGGGCAGGCTTCTCCGCTTTTAGCTTATGGAATATCTCTGTACTACGGAGGTATGCTTGTAGCCAATGGCAGCATGGAATATAAGAATGTTATTAAGTAATAAGAATAGATTAGAAGACTTTAGAAAGGTTTGACAAAAATGTTCTTAATTTTTTTCTTAGAGTATCTGAAGCCTTACTGTTTGGATCTTGGATGTTGGGGCAAGCCTTGGCATACGCACCGAATGTGAGTGGAGCAATGATAGCCGCCCGTAGGTTAATGAAACTCTTTGACCGAATACCCGCTATACACAGTCCTCGGGATCAGCCTTTCAACAATGTCGATGTAGGTTTAAAATCATTTCTTTATAGATTGTGTTCATTATTATTTTTTTTTTTTGTAGAAAAACGAAGGTGACATAACTTACGAGAAAGTATACTTCCACTATCCAACGCGCAAAGAAGTCCCAGTCCTTCAAGGTTTAGACTTAGAAATAGCTAAGGGCACCACGGTGGCGCTTGTTGGACCTTCAGGCTGTGGAAAATCAACATGTGTTCAGCTTCTTCTTCGTTACTATGATCCCGTATCGGGAACTGTAAATCTCAGCAAAACACCAACTACAGAGTTCTCTCTGAGTTCCCTTCGGTCCCAGCTCGGTCTTGTATCACAAGAACCAGTCCTTTTCGACCGAACGATAGCAGAGAACATAGCTTACGGCGATAACTTCCGCGAAAACATACCAATGAGCGAGATCATTGAATCTGCCAAAAAGTCAAACATTCACGAATTTATCGTGGCCCTTCCGCAGGGTTACGACACACCTTTGGGCGGTAAAGGCACCCAATTGTCCGGTGGACAAAAACAGCGAATAGCTATCGCCAGAGCCTTAGTACGAAAACCAAAAATCTTGATATTGGACGAAGCCACGTCTGCTTTGGATATGCACAGCGAGAAGGTCGTTCAAGAGGCGCTGGACGCTGCACGAAGTGGTCGAACATGCATAACGATAGCACATCGACTGACAACCATTCGGGACTCGGATCTTATTTGTGTCCTAAAGAGAGGTGTTGTTGTTGAAAAGGGCAAACACGATGATCTGATGCGGTTGAATGGCATCTATGCGGAACTCTATAGAATGCAAATAGTAACGTAGGCTTAGAATTTAAATAAAATATTTATAAATACAGCTGGTTCTTTAATTTAAAACAAACAAAAAAAAATGCGATAACTTTGTGATAATATTAATATATGCTGGAAGAGAAGTCTTGCTTAAAGGCGGCTGTCTTGAATTGGGCCAGGATTCGCCAGTGCATTCCGCCTCTCTTGAATGGCAAAGGTAAGTTTCCTAAACGGTCCAAGCGGCAAACAGAGTGATTTCAAATCTGACTCAGTTAGAAGCATCAAAGTGTCCAAATCTATTTGTTGTTTGTGAAACCTTCAGTTAAATAAATAGTTTGAAAATTTTATGGTTAAACTAGAATCATGTACGCTTACACAGCTAAATATTCATCCAAGCCCCAGACAGCCAAAAACCTTTGAATGGGACTGCCCGAATCCTCTTGTTCTTCATCGTCACTGTAGCAAGCGCCCTCTGAGTCACTATCGGAGATGTTCAGGAAAGACCGAGGTTTGATTCCTCTCGATTTGGGAAGCGGAACATTCTTCCTCGATGTATTTGCCGAGTTTGAAGAGCCTATTGATGAAGCTTCTGGATGGAGTTGACTTAGTGCCGCCGTAACCGATCGCCGAAAAGCTATACTACCCAACATAGGCCTGTCAAAAAGTCCCGGTGGTCTTTGTAGCAAAATGTCATTACTTATCTCCTCATCTTGTTGCACCGCCAAGAAATCTGGCTGTGAAAACGACCTTGCTAGCGTTCCGTAACCAATGCGGCCTGTATCTCTCTCTGTGTCACTATTTGCCTCCATGTCGAACACGTCTGTTATCTTTCCTCTCTTACCAGAGTCTTCATTCGAACTAAATGTTCCGACATACAGCACCTCGGAGTCCCGCTGCAAGCCAGTCAGTGATGTTATAGTTCTTTTACCATCAGCTTCGACTTCGCCAATTTTAAAGCCACTATCGTCATTTCGATCTCGTTCTCTGACTTGGTATTTCATCTTTGAAGCCAAAGCTTTCTTTTGAACAGCTCCTCCTGCTCTACTCGAGACTGAGCCACCCACCAATTCGCTAAATTTGGCGCTATTTGTGGTGCCTACTAGCTCCTTGCTGGGTTTATTGAGGGTACCTTGACTTGACCAAATTTTGTGTTTTATGGCTGCCAACATATTGGACGGTCGGTGCGGGAGAGGCTTGATATTTTCATATTCTTGCTCCATCTTCTGCTGACGCTTAATGTACTCTTTGATGCGTTTTTCGCAGTTTTTCTCTGCGATTTCTTTAAGGGCTTTCGCCTTTTTCCTACAAAAAGAAATGGTAAAATTGGCTCAACAAATCGAGCAGTGTTTAAAAATACCTATCGGATGTTTCTAAATTGGCAGTTGCTCCATCTAGGTATCGCAATATGTCATCTCTGTTATTTATGGCAGCTAGATCTTTAGCGCTGTGCTTGTCAATGTCGAGTGCGTAAATGTTGACACCGAACTTGAGCAAAAACTCCACACAATGCAGATGGCCCTTTGCTGATGCCAAGTGTAAGGCTGTGTTCCCAAATTGGTCACATTTATCCGGATCACCTCTGAGAAGAAAACATTGCTAAATCAAGTTTTTCAAGAAGCTAAATTAAGATGACTTACCCTCTTCCTGCTAATAAGCGTAGTGCATCGAGACGGCCCTCGAAAGCTGCCCAAAGTACTGGTGTCATACCATCGTCATCTTTAGTGTTGGCATCTTTGCGCGTCGCGTCTTTAAGGGCATCCAACAGACCATCCTTTGCAGCCCTGAAACCGAAAAACAGAGAATAATTTAGCTTTAAAACAGTGTCTTAGGAAAAATAAGTCCAAAATTTTAATTGTGGCTTAAGACGATTGATCTTCGCTTTGGCGTAGAATTGTTGCAGAGTTGAGAAGAATTATTTTCGGATCTTTCTGTTTGCCCTAAAGGTGGCGTCGAATTGGCCAGTGCTCTCTTAAGAAACCACTAAATAAACTAAGGTCTTCTTGATTCCTAGAGTAGTGGTCTAGTTTTTCGAATCTGGTCCAGTTACCATTTGCCAATGGGATCAGGTTAATGGCACTATCACTGGGTTGGTCGACCAGTGATAGTAGTTTGACTAATGAGTGGCGTTGTTGTAGTGGTTGTTGTATCGGCTTAGTTCCTAATTCGTGTTTTCAAAATAGCGGTTCGTGTAGATTGTGTGTAGATGGCTCTGCTTTGAAGGCATAACACTGACAACGGGGTGCTTAAGCTAAATCTTCCAAACTTTCAAAGTTCATAGATAAAAAGTTATGTCGAATAAAATCCTGCGAAGTAGGTTAAAGCAAAAAGGTCGATATCGAAATCTTCCGTCCCGTTTCGGACTCCACTCACGGAAGTGAATTGAAACCAAATACACCTGAATTTCGCAAACCACTACACAAACTTTCATTCTTTTCCTAATTTTTCCGCTCGCTCTGTGCTACACGCATTAAAAGAGTCTTAATATCCTCTTGAACAGCGAGCAAATAATTAAAATAATTATTCGAGAATTTTTTTTTATATATAGCTTAATCTTGAAACCGCTTCAATAACCAATGAAACGTTCCATACATATGGGCCATATTCGAGTGACTTAGAGGGTTCAACTCCAAATGGAGCTTCTTTATAATTATCTTAGCAACAGCTTAGACTGAAGACTTTACAAACCTTTGGGCGGAGACTTTCTAAAGTATACCGTCAAATTAGAAATGTAAAAGCTTAAATCGATGGGAAAACATATTTGGCTTAGTGTGTACAGCCGTGTGTACAGCCTACGCGAAACGACGCAGAATAATGTCTTCCGACTCAAAGATAATTCGCCTGCTGGAAATATGGTGACAAGTGGAACAAAAACTCTAGCAGAAAATGTAGTTCTTCCACCCACTGTAGAAGCAGTTATTGTGGCCATAAAAAGGCTTATAAATAGCAAAGCTCTGGGCTCAGAGAGTTAACAAGTTGTACCAGATGAATATCAGTTCCATTCGTCTCATCTTCAAAAAAAGACGACTCTAGGTCTCGCGGCAACTATTAACAGAACTGTACTACAATTTATACTACAAGATTTCACTACACTTACATTAAACCCAACTACAAATTCTTTTTGCAACATCTCTTTGAATTTAAGGAACTAACTTCACAATTTGAGTTTGTCAGGGTGGGGGTTGGGCATACAGTTTATTGCCAACTTCTACCGACACATGAGGCTTGTTTATTAGAGCTCAGCTGTTTGGAGGATTGCGATTCACTCACGCAGGATTGGGCTATGAGAAATCCCAAATGTTACTTCCCGGAGTCATCACTAGTCAGCCTAAACTCAATCGATGACGGTGAATAATTTTTCTTAAGAAAGACCACTTCTGAGAGCTGATTTTTGGTGATGATAATTCACCTTACAAAAGTCCGAAAATGTACGCCATTGAACTTTTTTTGAACTGGAGTGTGAAGGTTGTTCTTGACAAACCCGCCTGATTGAGTTGAGAGGAAACTCTTTGCTCCTTGAAAGGAGGTAAGACTTTTTATGAAAAAAAAGTTTTAAGCAGCTGTTATGCAACTCTACACAACGAAGATTCAATTAAAAAATTGGCAAAAATGGGACTCAAGATGGCGGACAAGGAAGGCATAAGTATGCTGCCAAAGAATAAGAAAAAATAAGATGATCTACCTAGGATCCGCAATTAATGCAAAAAACAACAATTGGTAATATAAACTTGCCTCGGATGCTATTAGGCTTATGATTCGATCATTAAGCCCTCGGTTGCTTTTATTGTAACAATTTGACAGCAATTTTGTTATTTAATATATCTTTAGGACTTAGGTCCAATGCACATAGAGCAACTCGAGTTACAGACCAGTTAAGGACTCAGCGGTGACTTGACTGCACACACGAGGAAACTCCATACCAATCAAAATCTGTAGTTCGTTCAGTGTCGTCATGGAACCCAGGCGTGAAATGTCTTCGGAAAACTCGAGGGGTGATGAAACCATCATATTGTATTACTATCTCAGGAGGACGAGAAGAATAGTAAGAAGGTTTTGGGTACACCAATCCCTTGAAAACAATTTTCAGAACCGTTTGTTTGTTGCTGCTAAGCGGTTAGAACTTTCTGATTAACTATTTTTAGCATTCTAGGGAATAACTTACGAAAATTATTTGGAAATTGTGAAAGCGGCAACAAAACACCAGCATGAGCTTCCATTGCAGATGTGAAAATGTTCGTGATACTGGTTCGCTGATTGTCAACCAAACTTATTCCCGTGTTCGTCCTGTGCATTCCATAGAGAATATTGCAAAAGCATGCGCCAAGATCCGAGATTAGGGCAACTTAACATCAGTCGCAGCAGCCTGTGGAGGATTTTACACAAAGTTCTCGAATTTTTCGTCCAATTGACTCAGGACCAGCTATAAAAAGACGTTAATTTTGCTCAAAAAATCATCTATTTGGATGAGCCGCATTTACAGCTCGGCGGCTGCTATCATCACAAAATCGTATTTGAGGCTCGAAAAACTCACATGCATGTAGTCATAAAGAAGCCAATGCATCTTGAATGTTCAATTATTTGGTTAAGTTTTTTGGCGTAGCGACGTTTTCGACCCATTTTTCTTCCAAGGCGATAATTCAAGAAACGTTAAAGTCAATGATCAACGAATGAGGAACTGGATTTGGGCGAGCTTTGGCCCCTGTAAGATGGGCCACAAAATTTCAAAGGAATCGAAAAGGTGCCAGTAAAGATCGATGCTATGCGAACAATCCAAGCACTATTCAGACACTCAAGTATTTGAATGAAACAATATTATGAGAAGGTTTGTTATTTGTTTTAATAAATTCTATAAAATTTTACAAATGCAATGTGCTCGATAAGCATAAATCTGTTTGGCCAAAAAGTGTGCCTATAAACATTGTTTTTGCTTTTACTAATCAAACCTCATTAATGTTCATTTTTTTTATCCTGTCTGGCAGGGAATACCGAAGCGTTAAATTTATGTATTTCTTGTGCAACGATACAGGGGAATTTTTTTTTCGTTTCTTTAAAGTTATGCAGACAACAAACAAACGACCAGCTGACGTCACTTTTTGCCAAATAAGTGCGCCGATTTCAAGGCTGCAATTAATGCCCGTGAAACAAGAAAAGAAGACTTAGCCAGTTAACCTTGGCCTGCTTGCTCAGCCTCCAAGAGATTTATGTGCCCACTGGCGGATACCAACCGGACTGTCCAAGTCACAATTGAATCATTACAACAGTAATGCCTAATTTAATCTTCTACAAGTTAATAAGATAAATGACTTTAACAACGCAACGAGCCAGATACAGTCTGCCACAAAATTTAGCAACTTTCAGTTAAACTGCTTGTGTTCGTAATTAAAGTCACTAACGACATTTTTACGAGACGTGATTGAGAGCGTTCCAATTCGCACATTTCTTTGCTTCTCTTGTATTTTAAGTTAAATCTTGTTCCACGAAAAACACGAAAAGTCAAATCGGTCAACAAAAGCAGAACATTCGTTGTCAGCTCAACAACAACAATCAGACGTCGTTCCTAACATACACATCACGCCACAATTATGTGTAACATACCTATGAATAAAGATGACACTTTAGATATCAAGATACAATAAGTAAGATCCTGTCAAAATGTGCTTACTTGTGAAATCGATCTGACGACATTTCGTGTGCTAAGATCTGCAAAGTAGCAAGGCTTTTAGGGAGAATAGAAGATCATTTGCGGTGTAAAAATGTTATCCTAAGCGCGCACTACACTTTCTATTCTTTCGCTGACAGCTGTGTCAGTGCTGTTTTCACATATAAAATTTCACTGTCCCCGAAACAGGATTTCACAAGAGATCGCCAACACTTGGTTTTTATTTTTATTTTCGTAGAAACTTTCCGGCCACATTCACTGAATTGGTGACATGTGTCAACCAGATGCACAACTATTAAGCCGCTGAAATTAATTCACCATTTCCGGCAGCAAAATGCCAAAACAAACAAATGACAATGAAAAATAGAAACACAATGTTCACGAGACAGGTGATGCGGGGCAACAGAAATTTAAAAACACCGAGACCGAAACCGAGGCAACAAAACAAACACGAAAGTAACGAGCCAACAAAACGCGCGTTGTACTGGTACAAGTTCACTAAACCCTTAATCTTTAATTGGCGGGACGCGGGACAGTAGTGAAATCAATCCGATCGTCCGGCTATGTGCTCTCTGCGCAAAGAAATGAAACAAACTACCAAATGAGACCTGTACTCCAAGCCTAGTCATGATCATTTTGATCGTCATCGGAGCTCGGAAGAGCTCTCAGGTCTCAGTGTTCCTGCTCAGTCATCATAAAAAACGATCGTTTTACTGAACTGTGAGCACTAGAGCTCTGGGAATGGGAATGGGAAAGTATGAAACACGTTTAGAGTCAGTGTCACACTCTCTCGGGATGGCTTTTATTTTAAAAGGTAACATGTGTGTCTACCTTAGCATTGGATAAAGAGCTCACCAAGAAGCGAGCTGGTGAATGAAGGGGAAAGCTACATCCATCTGGTATCTGTTAAAACACAGATTCAGATATCAGATTGAGCCAAGTCAGTGATTGGCTGCGTATGGCCCAAGACTTTGTTTTTTTTTTTGCATTTTCTAACTGATGGTAGATTTCGGAAACTTTTCGCATCTTTGGATAGGATAATCATTTCGGAATGTTAAATGCAAACTGAAGAACAGGTATGTCAATTATGTGACACGACTAGTGTATCATCACGTGTACAAAGATTGAAGGTGTTTGATTAGGGAAAACCAATATAAGGCAAATAGCATTAAAAGAGTCGGTTAAGTACGTTGAACTGGTTAGCGTAACGTTCCAGATTCATTTCCGGAAGTTTAGATCAGATATTCCAAATATTCTAAGAGTGTTGCCGTCATGAGAAATACTCTGAACGACCACGTGTCTGCAATCAACTGTAGGTCCACCCGGTAGGTACTATTTATTCGGAAAACGCATTGTACATGGCTCGGTCTACAGGACGCTAGGTCCTGGCTCGGAAAAAAAACTCTCGCACTAAAAATGTATATTCAAAAGTGAAAGTTAAGCAATGGAAGACTAGGTATTCTTGACAGATGATGTTCAATAAAAGCGTTCCAACGTTATCAACTGGAATTAGTGTCAAACGTCGTTCTAGAGAATGTCTGTCTGCAAATGCAATTGCATGTTGAGTTGTTGGAGAGTGGAGAAGGACCCCGAATTATATATATACAACTTGGAGACAACGCGGTAAGGGATGACACATAACTGGGAACTTCCTTACCAAATGTTTATTCAAAAATATAGATTTTGAGCTAGCTAGCACATAAAATAAAAAAAGCTTACATGGAATGTGCTTCTATGTCTAGTTTTGTGAAATTACAAAGTTTTCTTATAAGAAGATCATTTTCAATAATAGTGCGCTATTTTACCATGTGTCTAAAAACGTGCTCTTACGTCATTTTTTTTTTAAACTTCAGCAGCTCGAATTATGACAGAATGACTCAATGTCAAGTCGATCTAAAGTAGTAGAAATGTCACAAGCAAACATTTTCCGAATTGAGCGTTAATCCTTGTGTGAAAAGTCGAAAAAAAAACTGTAGTGTTTGGGGTTCAAAAAATTAAGTAAGAACTGACAAGGGCATCTTTCTACAGAGAATGTGTGTTTGGTGCGGGTTTTAAGGAAATAAGGTGGGATTTGATGTGTAAAAGAGGCTGTGGAGGTCATTCGTTTTACATTGTTTTTCATTGTGATAGGTAAATCTTCTTCATTTAAATAAAAATTAAATCTTATTTCATACGACTTGAACTTCGATGTTATGACACTCGTTAAGACATCCTTTCTTAGGATTCATATAACTTTTATCATTCGAAAATCATGCAACATTCGCAGCCCTAATCCTGTAAATCCGCTTTAAGATTGGACTGTACGAATCTCTTCCCCTGTTAAAAACAAAAAATAGTAGCAGTCGTAATTGCATTAGGCTACTCCACCCTAAACTCATTGCTCATTGAATTCGCGTAACGAATGATACCTCGATCGATTGTTGACTTTCCTGTACGACCGTACTTATATTGACCAATCAGATTGTTTAAAAGTAATTTAAATACTCAACAGAATGGTCGAGCTGATCTTATGTGCGACGTTTAAAAGACATATTGCTCTGTAATTTGCTTAAGTATATGCATCTGACCTGTGGGCTTCCATGACTCAGTGGTTCAATAATCGGACTACTGCGTGTCGTCCGATCAGTAAAAGTGTCAATTAAGATGAGGGGGCCACTTGGAGTGCCCCCCCGTCAGGATGTTTATCGCCACCACGAGCCTTATTGTGCTACAGGTTGAAAAACGCTGGTTTCACTTCGTTATGTTGGGTGCCTTGTATTGTTGATAATCACGAAATATGAATAGTTAATACTACTCCGACAGCGAAAGGTTGGCCGTTTAACATTCTGCCGTATCTCTTTAACGATATTTTCAGCTTCTGTCAAAGTAAGACTTAAGACCGTCATTGGTGCCACGGTTTTTTTTTAATTCCAATGTTAATTTCTTATTCTAGACTTAAATATATCGCAAACAGCCATCTTTACAGCAGCTTTATACGCCTCCTGTTAAGCTGCATGCATTTGCCTGCCATGTTCGTCAAAACATAGGTTTCGTTGAGCTGGCCGGAGGAAGCATATAGGTCTTCTACTTTGCTGTAGGCGACATGGCAATTCTAAGAGATACTTTCGATGACCTCGTATTCATACAAAATTTACACGATTTCACAACTTTGACAGATATTTTATAGTGACATAAATCATTTTATGTGAATTTCTAAAAGAACACGATGTACAAAAAGAAGCTTGACTTGGCTTCACTTAACTTTCATATCAGAACTACTAACATTACTGTACCCACGCATAGATTACAAACTCTACGTCAAATCAGTAGTTGGCCAGCCTGCTATTTGCCATTTTCTTGTGTTTTCATTTTTTTATATTTGTAAATTATTACGATTTTTTGACTCCGTATGGCAGTGCGTGATTTTTTTCTATCTATTTTCGAGGATCCTCAATGGTACTAACGTTTAAATGAAGTAAACATAACGCAAACTTTAAACAACAGCACGCCTGAGCTGACTCAAGTGTACAAAATTGTGAATTGCGAGTGCATGTGTGTTTTGATTTCTTCAATCCCAGTCCCATATCCAGAGCAGTGTCCAGTAGCAGCAGTCAACAGCCGTGTAAGCAACAACAGTGATGCCCAAAAGGTGCTCCATGTCAAGAATCCCCACAATGTTCACTTGGAAACATGAAAATATTGATTAACAATGTAAGCGTGTACGTATATTCTAATCAATTGTCAGTCGCGCTAATTAATTTCAGTTTTTCCCTGTTTATCACTCCTTCGGTGTTTATCATGGAAGAAATCCCATTTTAGTTGTGAACCATATGTTTCTAGAGATAACGCGTGAGGAATGAATGTCTGTGGTATTATTGAGAAGATTGATTCGTATTCGCATGCACAGGTTGCTAGCGATTGCGCATTAATGGTCCATTGTATGATATTTCATTTCGCATTCTTTTCGCAGTTGCTGATGTATTTATAATTTTATCTTCGAATGTATTGTTAGGGCCAAGAGAATGGAAGACGACCAACTCTTGGTGATAGATTTTTTTTTAAGGGTAAACGACCTTTCTTTTATCGAGAAGAAGATGAGTAAGACTTTGGATGCTTGTGCTTTAAAAAGGAGTTTTCGTTGTTAAAGTTAAATCGGAGGATTTTCTTTCGTTGCAACTGACAATACATCTTGAAAGCACAAGGAAGCCGAGGTTTTCTCAAAGCGATAATGGCGGTAGCACTCAAGATACTTCCTTACATCGAATCGAAATATAGATATTCAACCAAAGAAACTAAGTTTCAATCTATGAATTGTTTTTATCTGGTGTTTCGACACGCGAAAATAATCAATCAGTGATCTTATAAATTAAAAATAAGGCCAATACTAGAAGGTAGCTAAAGTTCATTTTTTACGAGAGAAGCACTAGCTGGGCATCCCATTGCCTTCTAAGACTAGCAATCCTATTTATCATGGTTTCATCATGATAAATATCATGGCTGTTGTGACCTTCACATAGTTTACTTATTCTTTCTCTTGTAATTTTTTGTTCAACGATCATGATCTAAATCACAATTTTAATCTCATGTTCATGCAGTTAGTATATAAAATATTTACTTTCTCGCTAAAACCAATCGCGAAAAGCGGGAAAAATTATTGAATAATTCCTTCCACTTTATGACGCAAGTTGTTTTCTTGTTTTTTTTCTATAAAGCTTTTCCAGTATTAAAGTGTTAACATGACTAATTCAGCTTGTGACAATTTGGTAGCTTGTTGTCATTTGAAACACACAAATAAATGTCTCAGAATTCTGTACTCATCGAAAGACTCCAGAAGTACTAACAATAGGGTTAACCTTCCATAATTGTTCGCTTTTTTTTTGACTCGGCGCTGCTTGTTTGTGCTCTCTGTTGTCTGTGTTAATCGTTAGTGGAATTTTGTTTATCGCGCCGTCCATCAAAGTGTCGGTATTAATCACTCACTCATTGGCTCGTGATAAAATTCGACTTTTCATTATTTTCCATTCCCACATAGTGTCTATTAATTTGACTGATTAAATTGTTATTAATTTTAACTGCGTTTAAGTAAATTTTTTTTTCTCCTTCCCGCAGGTATGCGCCCTATTAACCCGAGTGCCAATTTTACATTTTTTCCAAGTCATTTTGAGTTTATATTTTTAGTGAAATCGTTGAAAAGGTATTAATATTTCGTTGTGCCAATAAGTAGCAATCGCAAACAGTTATACATAACACGCACATTTCCACAGCAACAAAATAAAACAATACCACCCACTCGCTCGAGAAGCAACCAAATCGAATCAGTCGATTACTGTTTACTTTAATTGAAGCACAAGTGAATTGAATATAAAAAAAAAAACAGACCGCAACTCGTCATCAATAAAATTTTACGCTTCTAGTGGATGATTAATCCACAATAGCTTGACCATTTTCTCGCAGCCTGACAACGTAGCGCTTAAGAAGACATTCTCGTTATGCGGATAAGGCGCAAGATTTATCGATGCATAAGACCGCATTTTAGAATTTTCCTTTGGTCCTGTTGCATGGAGTACGGACTGCAGTATTTTGGAATTCTAGTATAAACCACCATAAAGAGAAAGAAATTAAAAAAAAAAAGAAGAGAAAGTGAGGAAGATCAAGAGAGAGAAAGAGACTTTCTGTTTATTTACGGACAAAAACTAACCATTGGCTATATATTATGGGTCAGTGCCTACAATGTTTCGAATCATCTGATCAAACGGGCCCGGTGGCAGCAACGGCAAATGCCAATACCCAAACGACAAACATTGATACCCGCAGTGCGGGTGTTATAACCGATCGGAGTTCATATAGTGATCGACCAGGGGGTGAGTTGAAATATTAAAACTTTTTCAAAACCAATTTATTTATCTGTTTGTGTATTGTTTTTTTTTAATAGAAACAGATGAACTGTTGTCTCCGAGTCCTTTGATGGCCAACAACGGGGAAGCAAAACGAAGTAGTTTTAAGAAATCGATAGTTTTAGTGAACGGAAATGCCAACAACTTGAGTGATATTAAAACAACAGGTAAGTTTAAGCAAACATAAGCAAAAATATTAGAAAACTATATCTTATTCGCGAAGAATTGATGCGAGATTGTAATTGAAACACGCAATACACAATTGATCTTCCAGAAATAGTTAAGAGTTATCGCTGTCAAGAGAGTTTTTGGGTACTAACTTGGTTGTCGCGGCAAATAAAAAAATTCATGACATGTCTATCTGTTTGTTATAATGATAACACAAGCGCAATTTTCCTTTTAATCAAAGCCTCAGATGATTGGTCATTAGCATCAAATTAATGCTTTTGCCCGTAGAAGCCACTAAACTAAGAAAGCCCCTCTTTGAAAAAGTATGTAAGCATGTATGGCCTGAAAGGAGTTCTATGAAAAATCCCAGAGAAGTGCTTTATTCTCATTTGAAGTAAATGAATTGACGATATACTATCTGGCTGGGAACATAAGAGAATCCCTTGATCAATAGTGAATAGTTCTTCACATGGGGATTATCTAGATTACAAAAGTAGTGATTCGATGTACGTGACAGGAAAAGATTTCCTAGCTTGTTATTTTTCTGATACAGTGATTGGGAGATAAGTTGTGGCAAATTCAGAATGCAAAGTAGTTTTTGATTAGCTGTAAACAACCAAAATAGGCTCCAAAACAAAATAAAACAGAATTCTGAAGGTGGCTTTCTATATGGCGAAGTTTTTATGCAATTTTAAGCACTGTAATATGTTTTGAGATAGAAGAAGAGGGAAAAGCAGTTCCCAAACTAGGTAAACTAACAAATTTGATAGCTTCTCGTTTACACATTTAATTAAGTTTGTAAAAAATATAAAACATTTCTTTTGTTGATCATTTAAACTTAAATTAAACTCATTTCTTCCAATTACAGTGAATGAATCGCACGAGGTCTCAGACAACACACTTAATAGATTGTTCGAAGAATACAAAGATCCAGAAGAGGATAATATTCTATCGGATGGTATCGAACGCCTCTGCAGGGATTTACGCTATCAGCCAGATGAGTTCCCAATTTTGGTGTTGGCATGGTGCCTCGATGCATCGCAAATGTGTCGTTTCACAAAAGTGGAATTCATTGAGGGATTGCACAAGATGTCTGCCGACACAATTGATACAATACGTTTAAGACTGGAACAGACAATTGAATTGATGAAAACCAATACTGAGATGTTCAAACAGCTCTATCGTTTCACATTTAGGTATGCCGTTTTTACTGATTTCTTTTTATTTCTTCTTAATTTTTTATTTTTGTAGATTTGGTGTGGAACCGGAGCACCGTATACTTTTGCTAGACATGGCAATCATACTATGGCGTTTAGTCTTCACTCTGCACAAGCCAGATTTGCTCGATCGCTGGTTGCACTTCTTGGAACAGCATCCAAATATTCGTGGCATCCCAAGAGATACATGGAATATGTTCCTTAACTTCTCCGAACAATGTGATATAGACAATTACGATGACACAGAGGCATGGCCGAGTCTCTTTGATGATTTTGTCGAATATGAAAAGTCTCGTTTGAATGCCGATGCAGAAGGTACTGCGGCTGACAACGAATATGACAACAACGCCAACAATAATAACGACAGCAATCGTTACAAGGATGCTTCATAGTATTTACAGGCGAATCCACAGTACCGCCATCTCCATTTTCTCTAACAAATGTCTATCCTTTTAACACGTGTTTAGTAAACACACGCATTTTTCTTTCCGTTCCGGTAAAGTTTTCGATTTCATTTTTCTCCTCATTTTATTCCTGTTGTAGAATGTCACTGAGTTACAGCGCATATGTACCTACTCTGGATTGTGTCCTGCTACCCTTCGATTTAGTTAGAAATTTACGAAACCGAACAAAAAATTAACAGAAAAGAAAACACAAAAATGCCTTAAAAGTTACATAAAGAAACAAAATTACGATTATGTATTTAGATAAAACAAAAAACCGTAGAAATTTTTAAACCTGTTGCATTTAGAAAATTTTGCAAAATAAACAATCACCGCGGTTTTATAATTTCTTTATTTGTTGGGTTGACATGACGAATATTTGCGCATTTCTTTTTATTTTTTTAAATATATATTTTAAATAAATTATTTATGATTGTTGTGATACTGTTGAAAAAAAAAATACTTAAATTATATTCTATTTCGAGAAAATACATTTTTAAGGACGCCGATCAGAGCGAGAGCATGTCTCAATGTCTCCTAAATAGATTAAGTTAAGATAACTATATGCATTGATTGAATCAAAAGACTTTTCGGCAAAAACAAAATAAATACTGAATCGCTTAGTAAATTTTTTTTTCGAAAGAAATACGTGTGTATGAATGTAATTAAAACAAGTTAAATTTTTTCGTTGTTGTGATTTAGAAAGAAAAACAAATTTAACAAAGCAAACAAAGAAGCTGCTCTCCAGTTCTTTTACAATGCAAATAATCGTATAATTGTGAATAAATAAAAAAATATATATAAATAGGTATACATAAATAAAAACGTATGTCTTATAATATTTTAAATCTTAGCGTCGTGATAATTTGCAATCGAAGCAAATGCATAAAATCAGAGGAAACTCAATTGTTTAGATAAGGTAATTATTCAAGCAACAAAATTTTGGCATCCCTCATTAGGTCTTGTTTTTTTTGCCCTGAAACCTACTTCATTCTTTTATTTAAGTAAAACAAATTTAGCGATGAAAATTTAGATAAAAGCGATTATTTTATATAAATGTATATATTTGAGTATATATAAATAAAACAATATATTTAATACAAGAAAATGTATTGCAAACTTACATGAGAAAAAAATATTAACGAGAAAAAAAAAACAAAGAACATCGTAAATAAATTTTTTCAAATTAATGTTAGGTTTTTTGATTTATTTTTTGAAGAAAATATTTGGGTGGTACTTATCCAAGATTTGATTTATGTTCGTGGAAGTTTATTAAATAAACTGGTTTTGCTTTTGAATTCAGTTATTAATATTTTCCTCAGCCAATAATATTCTCAAAACATCAAAATCATAAGCCACTTAGTTTAACGGCTGCAAGAACGTATTAATCCATCTTATCACAGAGTCATGCATGCCTTCGTAGTAATCCGGGTGTGCGATGCTTTGTAGTTGGGCGGTGAATTGTATTGTATATATTAATATGCAGTTCCGACACGATTCATTTGGGTCAAAATTTAAGACACACAAACGAATGGTCAAGAATTTCATCCTATCAGGTTTGAACGTATCAGGTTGGTCGTCCAAGTAACGGCCTTGTGACTCGACTTCTTTCTTTACTCGAAAAAATGCGATTGCGAAAAATAACCATGTTTTCTTCGCTGGCTGGCTTTCCATCCATCTTATAGAATGCCATCGAGGATTACGAGGAAAATAACATAAGCCAGATGTTTTAATCGGAATCTCCATTGCAGCTGCTCTTTCTATATTGTACAAATCTTAAGAACCACTAAAACGAGAAAAAATCATAAGATATTTAAACGCCTCAAGCTTGTGACATCAGAGCTGAGCACTCAAAAAGCAATTCCGGAAAAATTCTTTTGTTTAACAGATAACTATCAACAAGGTTTCCTTGAACGATAATATAAAGGATTTCCTTTCCCCAAAATTTGTTTTCAAATATCTGAACTTGATTCTGTCATCGTTATACCTTTTTTTTATTTGCATGATTCAATTAGGCAAATCATTACAATTTATATAGTTCATTAAAAAATCTCTGATAAATGAAATGCACAGGACATCTCTTCGACATTGAAGGGGTTTTAAGTCTATCTAGGCACATTTTTATCGGTGAACCGGAAATCCACTTGATCAATTTAATTTTCTTAGGACAAAGCATGTATAAACATAAACTACGTGATCTTGAAGCACTTGTGAAGAAAAGTTCAGTTTAAGAAGATTATATTTGCACCAAGTAAGAAACGATTCTATATCAGACTGTAGATCACAACAATCACGCGTAGAGGCGACAGCCTGAAAAATCTTTACATCATCATCTAACATTACTGACTGTGCCCAGAGTGGGCCTAGAGGACTTCCCTGAGGTAAACTGGAACAAGCTTTTATGAAATCAGAAAAAAATATTCATCAATTTGCACAACCTGCTTTCTGTTTGCTAGGTAGAGGCATATTGAATCTTAGTTTCAGCTATTTTCGAATAGGAGGCCCATGATGCACCCGATTAAATGCTTTAATGAAATCATTATAAAAGACATCAATTTGTTTACAATTACTCATATTGTTTTAACAAGTGTGAAAAAAGTACTTAATTTGTGAATATAGAAACGACCTTTGATAAATCCATGTTTGTAACGAGACAATATTTCTTAAAATGAGAAAACAATTCTTTGCGTTATCAATTTTTCCAAAAATTTGCCAATTTCGAAATTATCAGTAATACCTTAGATTACTGACAATTTCGAAATTGGCCTTTTATTCCACGTTCGGTCCACTTTCATAAATATAGTTTACAAAGAATACCTTCCACTCAGTTCAAAATTCACCTGACATGAGCCTTTTATTGAAAATAAAAGTTAAGACAACACATAAAGAAGCGGAGCATTTATACGGTAGCAGAGAAACAAAGTCGTAACCATCTTTTTTAACAGGATCGATTTCGCTTAGCCATGCAAAACTTCCTTTTCAGAAAAGTGAATTGGCGGAAAATGTATAGTTGTATTAAGCAGTTTGGAATTCCAAGGAAATTGGAAGGACTTTTCATAGATCCGAGAAGTGGATTTCATGTCACTAGACTTTGCCTCCACGAACTCCATACATTCAAGGAAAAATAAAATCTTTCGTTAAGAATTTGGGAATAACCAAAATAGTTTACTTCTCTTTCTCTCAATCAGAGATTCAGCGAAAGAAATATATTCGGTGATAGAAAAAATTGTTTAAAATTTCAAACTCTTTTCTTAAATTGAGAAAATTTACCCCTCTTTGGATAATGTGCTAATTTTACACAAATAATTATAAAACTCATGAAAAGAAAGTCACATTTATAGGCTGAAAGGGCTTCTTTGTCTTGAGACCTTGTCGGCTGATTGTGCACATGCATAAAAACCTGATCTTTTTATGATGTTGCTACAAAGGGCAATAAACATATTTATGAGTTTTAATCTTTTTATTATGTCTTAAAAATACGTAAAATGTTTTTTAAATTCGTATCTTCATCAATGTGAATATCATACGTGTATTGAAGCACTTGCCAGACCCTTGTCTGTCTTTCTGGGTAAGGCAACCGCAGCACGTGATAGCACTTAAAACAAAAGTCAACTGCTTTCAACACTGTTTCCATCCAATATAAGTTGCCTCCTACAAAAACATAAGAAGCAAGTTCATCGGTGTGCTTTCCGGTAACGAACACGATTGGATCCTGTCGATTATGATTCCGGCAATATTCCTGAAAAACCCCCAAAGGCTTCTCATCAATTGCTTCAAAGTGAACAATTAGATTTGATGGATCAGATTTTTGAAACGTTTTCACGTTGCAATCGTAGTTCTGTAGAAAATAACTGAGCATTATAAATCCAGATAATTGCGGTAAATTTCCATACAAGTCCAAGATCAGTGGAACGTCATTTTGGCCAGAAGAAATTGCCTCTGTAAAGATCACTTCGGTCATACGTTCCCAGTTTTTGAAAAGGTTTTGTCCTTTTCCAGGATGCAATCTCTGAAAGTCATATTCGACCAATTCATTTGCTTTGTGATTAACTCTTCCAATGAATTTTTCGAAGTATCCATACGGTTTGTCGATGTGCTTAACATATGCCATGCGGAGTTGAAAAGAGTTTTGCCAAGCTTCAAAGTAGAGCGACCAGTCGCTTACCACTTGAAGCATATTATTAAGGTCTTGAAAGTCGGTCTCCACCAGCTGATCCATGGAGTTGCAATATCGCTTTTCACCGTTTTTCTCCAAATAATTGCACTTCTGAGAGGTGAAACTTTCGTAAAGTCTGCCGCTAACGATCGAGTTCTTCGAGCTGGATACATAATACGTGTTTGGATCTTCAGAAGGGAACTTGTTTACGATAGCAGCTGTCAGCTCGAGGAATCGTTCATTGCTAATTGAAAGCGAAGAGCCCGATTCCAAGATCTCTGACAGCTCGAGACGTGCAACTTCATTGATCATACTTTCACGGGTTGCCTCACGCAATTCATTATGACATCTGAATTTTTGTAGAATCATGGACAGGTTAGAATTGTTACCATCTTGTCTTAATTTCTTCGGTGCAGATGCCTCAACATTCATTAAAGAACTTCTCCTTTTTGTGGGTGAGTTTGGACGCTCGGATTCTGCTTTATTTTGGGCTATGTCGTTGTCTTCCATTTCACCCTCTGTTGAATCATGTTCTTCAACAATTTCTACAACGAAATTCGATATATCATGACGCTGTTCCAGATATTCTATAAAAACTTCCTCGGGAATGTGGAATCCAATCTTTTTGTTATAAAATTTATATTTTATTTTGTTAAATTCCAAAGACACCGATTTCTTCACAATTTCTATAGTAAGTGGACCATTTTCACCTTTCCCAGCGATCACTAATTTTTTTTTATTTTTAAATTGAAATGGAATTATAGACCCGCATTTTAAAATCATTTTCTTGAATTCAACTTTATTTTGATAGTATAAACAAAAATCAAAGACGATGCTCTTTAAACTGTCAAATAGAGTTGTCAAAAGAGCTTGGTTTATTTTAAGGTCATTGTGCAATGTGGAACCATTAAGCTCGCAACACATTCTTGAAACGAGTTAACATTTTTAAATTTAAAGTAGAACTCTATATAGCTATTACATAAGATTAAGATTTGTTAAGCTAAATTTTCCTAAAAGAAAAAGTTGCTTATAACTAAAAGCTTCAAATAATGTTTTATGCATCTATGTTTATGTTCAATATTATTGTTCTATTTATCACTCATGCCTTTAAGAAAATATTTGTTATAGAATTGCGTTGCAAATTTATTATTAAGAAAAGCCCTAGGCATTTATGACAAACTTAGAATACAATGTGTATTAGAAGGTTAAAACATTTTGTTAATATATGTTTCTATTTTTCTTATTTATTCTTTTTTGGATGTTTGTCCGTCGCTTTTTATGGATCTTTTATATTCGACAATTTTTAGAAAAAGAGTGGAAATAAAATTGCAAGCAACGCTCTTATATCATCCAATTGTAGTAAAAGTATGAAATAAATAAAACCAATATACACCAATATATACATATATGCTGCAATTTTGAAATTTATCTAAACTTGTACAAAACTTTTTTTTTAATGTAAAAGGGCCGTAAGCAAAATGTGTGTTCATATAACGACGCTATTGTGATTTCAAATAAATAAAGAAGCTAACAAGTCAATTACACCCCGTTCGCAACAGGTATGATGTCATTAGCAGAGGTTTATTGATAATTTCGGTTTCCGACAGATTATGTACATTGGTTAGAACAACAAAAGCAGAAGTACTATTGTAATTTTTGCCATGGCAGAAAGTTTGCATTGCCACAATATTTTATAAATTGACAGATACATCAACATTTCGGACGTAACGTTTGTTGATCTTTGAGGTTTCATGAGTTTTTCAACAGTGTTTATATTAACAATAATTAAAAATCACAGATTGGAATAAAGAGCCTTATATTTTGTAGATTGAATTCAAAACTATATGCACGTTGTCTGCAAAATTGGGGTTTTTTTAATTATGACAGTCTTAAAGTTAATGGGCGATAAGTTTTGTTCGCGATATAACTGAACATAAGAAATCGCAACTGCACTTTTTAAATCTAATAGACAGTTTTCAACTTCTCCCGAAAAATGTTTCGGGATAACATGAGCAGCTAATGATACAATGGATGCATGCTTTCAGCAGCATAGAAGGAACTCGTACTACATTTGGGAGGGTGTGTTGTTATAATCTCATGCGGGATATCTTGGAGACAAGGATAAATAAAAAATTGTTAAGTGTGCAAATATGAAAAACAATTTCAATATCCTAAGCCACCTGCAACTTATTTTAGAATAGCTGAAGCTAAAATCTGATCGATTTGTATTGGTTTCAATTGTATATTGTTTCGGTGTAGTAATAAGCAAACAAATTATTTATTTATTATTATATTATCTTAGTTCAGCCGGGTCCGAAGCTCTAAAGTCAACCCGATAATTACTCTTTATTTGGTCTAGATAAATAAGCCATAATACGGCATAATATATTTTTTTTTGCTTTTCCATACTCTCCAATGTAGACTTGAAAAATGATTATTATAAATATGTTATAAAATGTATAACAGTGTTACTTGTCCGTTATATAAAAACGCATTGCAATGGTTCGTTATTGTGAACGTCTTCACAAATACACATATTGTGAATCGAGCTTTTAATTTGACAGAGGCATACTTTCAATTTCGTTAACGAATGCGTTGCGAAAAGTGGAAAAGTTATTTTTCTTAATCCGCCATTAGTCGCGGAAAAAAAGTTATATTTCTAGTTGTTTGTTTTAAAAGTACTATTTATTATAAATAACGCCTTTCTAAAGCGCAGCAAAATATAAAAATATGGCGGCGAGCGATTCCAAAGCACCTCTCCGCCAGGTGAAACGGGTGCAATTTGGCATCTTGTCGCCTGATGAAATTCGCCGAATGTCCGTCACCGAAGGTGGTGTCCAGTTCCCCGAAACAATGGAAGGTGGCCGTCCTAAGCTAGGAGGTCTGATGGATCCACGCCAGGGAGTCATCGACCGCACATCAAGATGTCAAACATGCGCTGGCAACATGACCGAATGCCCCGGCCATTTTGGACACATAGATTTGGCCAAGCCAGTCTTTCACATTGGATTCATTACCAAAACTATCAAAATCCTACGGTGTGTATGTTTTTATTGTTCAAAAATGTTGGTATCTCCCAATAATCCCAAGATAAAGGAAATTGTAATGAAATCAAAGGGTCAGCCGCGTAAGCGTTTGGCTTATGTGTATGATCTTTGTAAAGGTAAGACAATTTGCGAAGGTGGTGAAGATATGGATCTTACAAAAGATGGGCAGCAAATCGATCCCAGCAAAAAGCAGGGTCACGGCGGTTGCGGTCATTATCAACCATCTATTCGAAGGACTGGTTTGGAATTGACCGCTGAATGGAAGCATGTGAATGAGGATTCACAGGAAACAAAAATTCAAATAACCGCTGAACGAGCTTGGGAAATTCTAAAACACATTACCGACGAAGAATGTTTCATTTTAGGCATGGATCCAAAGTATGCGCGTCCCGATTGGATGATTGTGACCGTTTTGCCTGTGCCCCCTCTTGCAGTGCGACCAGCAGTTGTTATGTTCGGAGCCGCAAAGAATCAGGATGATTTGACACATAAACTGGCCGACATTATAAAGGCCAACAATGAGTTGAAAAAGAACGAATCATCGGGCGCAGCAGCCCACGTTATCCAGGAGAATATCAAAATGTTGCAATTTCACGTGGCCACGTTGGTAGACAACGATATGCCTGGCATGCCGCGTGCTATGCAAAAGTCAGGAAAACCTCTCAAATCGATAAAAAATCGTCTTAAGGGTAAGGAGGGGCGTATTCGTGGTAATTTGATGGGCAAACGTGTTGATTTCTCCGCACGTACTGTCATTACACCAGATCCAAATCTACGTATCGATCAGGTCGGTGTGCCCCGCTCCATTGCACAAAATCTGACCTTCCCGGAGCTGGTCACTCCATTCAACATAGATAGAATGCAGGAATTGGTGCGCCGTGGTAATGCCCAGTATCCGGGTGCAAAATACATTGTTCGCGACAACGGAGAGCGTATTGACTTGCGTTTCCATCCAAAGCCAAGCGATTTGCACTTGCAGTGCGGCTACAAAGTCGAACGTCATCTACGCGACGATGATTTGGTCATTTTCAATCGGCAACCCACGTTGCACAAAATGAGTATGATGGGTCATCGTGTTAAAGTTTTACCCTGGTCAACATTCCGTATGAACCTGTCTTGTACATCACCCTATAACGCTGATTTCGATGGTGATGAAATGAATCTGCATGTACCCCAGTCAATGGAGACGCGTGCTGAGGTCGAGAATATTCACATAACACCACGACAAATTATTACACCGCAGGCAAACAAACCCGTCATGGGTATTGTGCAGGACACGTTGACAGCTGTCCGAAAAATGACCAAACGTGACGTTTTTATCAATCGTGAACAAATGATGAACCTCTTGATGTTCTTACCCACCTGGGACGGAAAGATGCCGCAGCCGTGCATTCTCAAGCCCCGACCTTTGTGGACGGGCAAGCAGATTTTCTCGTTGATCATCCCTGGAAATGTAAACATGATTCGAACTCATTCTACTCATCCCGATGAGGAGGATGACGGACCATATAAGTGGATATCTCCCGGTGACACAAAAGTCATGGTCGAGCACGGAGACTTAATCATGGGAATTCTATGCAAGAAGACACTAGGTACATCGGCCGGTTCACTGCTGCATATTTGTTTCCTCGAATTGGGTCACGAGATTGCTGGACGGTTTTACGGTAACATTCAGACTGTTATTAATAATTGGTTGCTGTTGGAGGGTCACAGTATTGGTATTGGAGACACTATTGCCGATCCGCAGACATATAACGAGATCCAGATGTCCATTAAAAAGGCCAAAGACGATGTCATCTGTGTGATCCAAAAGGCACACAACATGGAACTGGAACCGACACCGGGTAACACATTGCGTCAAACTTTCGAGAATCAAGTAAATCGTATCTTGAACGACGCTCGTGACAAGACTGGTGGCTCAGCTAAGAAATCATTGACAGAATACAACAACTTAAAGGCTATGGTGGTTTCTGGTTCAAAGGGATCGAATATTAATATCTCACAGGTTATTGCTTGTGTGGGTCAGCAGAACGTTGAAGGCAAGCGTATACCGTACGGCTTCCGCAAGCGTACTCTGCCACATTTCATAAAAGACGATTACGGTCCTGAGTCAAGGGGTTTCGTAGAAAATTCATATCTTGCTGGATTGACGCCATCCGAATTCTATTTCCACGCTATGGGCGGTCGAGAAGGTCTTATCGATACTGCTGTGAAAACAGCTGAAACTGGCTACATTCAGCGTCGTCTGATCAAGGCTATGGAGTCAGTTATGGTAAATTACGATGGTACTGTGCGTAATTCAGTGGGTCAGTTGATTCAATTACGTTACGGAGAGGATGGCCTGTGCGGAGAAACTGTCGAATTCCAGAATTTGCCTACAGTCAAATTGTCAAACAAATCGTTCGAAAAACGCTTCAAATTCGACTGGTCAAACGAGAGGTATATGCGGAAGGTATTCGCTGATGATGTGATCAAAGAGCTTAGTGAATCGAATAATGCATTGCCCGAGTTGGAAACTGAATGGGAGCAGCTGAACCGCGATCGTGAAGCACTACGTCAGATTTTCCCAAGCGGCGAATCGAAGGTGGTATTGCCGTGCAATTTACAACGAATGATATGGAATGTACAGAAGATTTTTCACATAAACAAGCGTGTTCCTACAGATTTGAGCCCACTGCGGGTCATTCATGGTGTAAGAGACTTGCTGCAACGCTGCGTAATTGTCGTGGGTAATGATCGTTTGTCCAAGCAGGCGAATGAGAACGCAACACTGCTCTTTCAATGTTTGGTACGCTCGACGCTATGTACAAAGTACGTGGCAGAGGAATTTCGTCTTTCTACAGAAGCTTTTGAGTGGTTGATTGGAGAAATCGAAACAAGATTCCAACAAGCACAGGCAAATCCAGGAGAGATGGTCGGCGCATTAGCAGCTCAATCGCTTGGTGAACCTGCCACACAGATGACATTGAATACTTTCCATTTTGCTGGTGTATCATCGAAGAACGTAACACTTGGTGTGCCACGTCTGAAGGAGATTATCAATATTTCCAAACGGCCAAAGGCTCCATCTCTGACGGTATTCCTAACGGGTGGTGCTGCACGCGACGCTGAAAAGGCAAAGAACGTACTGTGTCGTCTGGAGCATACGACTCTGCGAAAAGTCACCGCTAACACGGCAATATACTACGATCCCGATCCACAGCGCACCGTCATTTCGGAAGATCAAGAATTTGTCAACGTTTACTATGAAATGCCTGACTTCGATCCGACACGTATATCACCGTGGTTGCTACGTATCGAACTGGATCGCAAGCGTATGACAGATAAGAAACTAACCATGGAACAGATTGCTGAAAAGATCAATGCCGGCTTCGGAGATGATTTGAATTGCATTTTCAATGACGACAATGCCGACAAACTTGTGCTTCGAATTCGTATCATGAACAGCGAAGAAAATAAATTCCAAGACGCCGAGGATGAGGCGGTAGACAAGATGGAAGATGACATGTTTTTGCGTTGCATTGAGGCAAATATGTTATCAGACATGACGTTACAGGGTATCGAAGCGATCGGTAAAGTGTACATGCATCTACCGCAGACAGACAGTAAGAAACGTATTGTTATAACTGAGACAGGTGAATTCAAGGCAATCGGCGAGTGGCTTCTAGAAACTGATGGTACATCGATGATGAAGGTTCTGAGTGAACGAGACGTTGACCCCGTACGTACGTTCTCCAATGATATTTGTGAAATTTTCCAAGTACTCGGCATCGAAGCCGTACGAAAATCTGTTGAAAAGGAAATGAATGCTGTGTTGCAGTTTTATGGTCTCTACGTGAACTATCGTCACTTGGCTTTGTTGTGTGACGTTATGACTGCAAAGGGTCACTTGATGGCTATTACCCGTCATGGAATCAATAGACAGGATACAGGTGCTTTGATGAGATGTTCCTTCGAGGAAACTGTTGACGTATTGATGGATGCCTCTGCACATGCAGAGACCGATCCTATGAGGGGTGTGTCGGAGAACATTATAATGGGACAGCTGCCAAAAATGGGAACTGGATGTTTCGACTTGCTTTTGGATGCAGAGAAGTGTCGTTTTGGTATCGAAATACCCAGCACATTGGGTACGAATCTAATCGGAGGTAGCGGCATGTTCTTTGGAGCAGCATCAACGCCCAGCATGACACCACCTATGACGCCGTGGGTTCAGTGCGGAACGCCACGCTATCATTCACCTTCGGGACAAATAAGTGCTATGACACCAGGTGGGCCCAGTTTCTCGCCATCGGCAGGATCAGACGCTTCTGGAATGTCGCCAAGATGGTCACCAGGACACCCAGGCTCCTCACCAAGCTCGCCAACACCATCGATGTCGCCGTATTTCCCACCATCTCCTAGTGCATCACCGGCATACTCGCCAACAAGTCCACACTACACCGCCTCGTCACCGGGTGCAGCGTCACCAACATATTCACCATCAAGCCCTAACTATTCTCCAACCAGTCCACATTATGCAGCAAGTCCACGTTTCTCATCGACAACTCCAAATTTTAATGTTCAATCGACTGGATATTCTCCAACATCGAGCAACTACTCCCCAACATCGCCTTTATACTCTCCGACATCGAATTATCCAGCATCGACTCCATCGTTCTCTGGCGGCGGATCCAATACATATTCCCCGAACAGCGCCTATTCACCAACAAGCACGAACTATTCCCCCAGTTCGCCCAGTTATTCACCAACTTCACCGTCGTACTCCCCATCGAGTCCATCTTACTCGCCGACATCGCCATGCTATTCTCCAGCATCGCCATCATATTCTCCGTCATCGGCAAACTACACTCCGCATACGCCGTCGTACTCGCCGACGTCACCGAATTACTCAGCATCGCCACATTATTCGTCGGCTTCACCAGCCTACTCGCAAACGGGTGGCAAATATTCGCCAACTTCTCCGACATACTCTCCACCTTCGCCATCATACGATGGCAGTCCACAATATACACCTGGATCACCGCAACATTCTCCAGCCAGCCCGAAATATTCCCCAACATCTCCACTCTATTCACCCAGCTCCCCGCAGCATTCACCGGCAAATCAATACAGCCCCACTGGAAGCAATTATTCCACAACAAGTCCACGGTATTCACCAAACATGTCAATATATTCGCCTAGCAGCCCCAAGTATTCGCCAACTAGCCCAACATACACACCAACGTCGAGAAACTACTCGCCAACCAGCCCGATGTATTCACCAACAGTTCCATCGACCGGCTACAGCCCCACAAGTCCTGCTTATTCACCGAGCAGCCCAACCTACGATGAAAGTGACGATTAATTTTTACATTGCTAAGTAAGCTATAACAACAATCGGATTTCTAAATTTTACTAATCAGATGTAATTGAAAAGCAATGACACATATGTAATCCATACCTTAACGTTTGCACAACTATTAAAGATAATATCTGAAAAGAGACATAGAAGGTTTTATTATTTCTACAGGGTTTTCAGTGGTCTTGTCATTTCAATATTTTATTCAACTTTGGGGAATCTTCTTAGGAGAATAACGTAAGTTACTTTTACAAACTATATTCTTCACTCCGGGAGAAATCAAAATGTTCGAGAGAATGTACATAAATGTTTTTTAGACAGAAAACGTGAACGGTTTGAGCATGGAATTCAAAATGGTATTGTATTATAGTTTCGTCATTTGGAGTTTACTCCTTAACCCAAATTTCGTAGTTCTGGATTTTTTTTCAATAGTATTTTTCTTATGTAGATTTAGTTACAACGAAAGTACTTGTCCTTCAGCTTACACGGATGCATGCTGCTTGTCACACCTGTACACCGAAAACATAAATTATGTAGAGATGATGAGTATTTTTATCTTGCCGAAGAAAATAATGAAGTAGTCTCTAGATATCCAAGTATGGTTCAACGACTTGGATATGATGTAACTTCATTTATGTTGGTGTGGAGTCGTTTGAGCAGATCCGAACCAAATGGATTTTCATTACGTTCTTTATAACTCAGTTCAGGAAGTCATATGATGTTGACTAAGCGTTGGCACTTCCAAGATACTATTGTACATGTTACATAATAGGCCTCGATAGCAGCCTGGCAAGTTATCGGATCGGTTTCAACATGTCACCATTGTACTGTCACTGAGCACAGAAACCAATGGAAACGAAAGGCCAGGTAAACTCGCCAGAAAAGGATCGACAGTTGACTATAATATGTAAATAAAAAAGGATTTGATGAACTTCACTTTAATGGGAAATCGCAATAAGGTTCCCGTGCTTACTGAACTCTTAGCAATTATATCTTAGCTCACTTGGATAAGCCTAAATGGTGTGGTGTTTCATAGGTTTGTTTTGTTGTTGAGAATTGTTAGTATAAGACTGTTGGTAAAACAGACATAATTTATTGTTTTATTTTGTTTCCGTGTAAGTTTAGCGGATTTATTTCATATACGGAGTACATTTGAAAACCTGCAAGCTAGGTAAAGCTTATATGCTGTTGTCCCATATGCAATATGGAGCACTGAGAGGGCACTCGGCGACTTTTTCACTCTTATCTCTGTATTTCATTTTCATTTCAGCTTAAGACCAAGGATTATATCGTACATAGGTTCTTGCTCCATAGGAACGTCAAAGAGTTATTCATCTGAGTTAATTTTATTCAGTGATTCTTTGAAATTACTCAGAACAGAGACAGCCTCGTGGAATTGAGTGCCTTCCATTTAATCTCAGTGCTAACAATTCTACGAGTTTGATTTTGATTTTCTACAAACTTATTTCAAGAAAGAGGTTTGATTAAATTTTCCAAAGCTTGTTGTTTTTAGAACTATAATAAAAATTCCATTTAAAAATTAAATACACTTAGCCCATCATCTTCAAGTTAGATTTAGCCCAATCAAGAAACCAGTATTTTTCAAGGTTAAATCTACTAACATTATTTTTCCCCAAAGGTTGTTAGCTTTTTCATCTCCTGATTGCACAAGCATAAAGGTAAGTTTTTTTTGGTTATTTTCCAGGTGTAACCAGATGCACATATCAAACAACAATCGTGTCTCGGAAGGCATAAGCCCAATTGCTTATGCATTTCCAAAATACCCAGGCTTTGGATTTTTGACCCTAAGTCAACCAACAACGTGCCGGTTTATTGGATGGCCAATAAGAAAGCATTGGTTACTACCACGCTTTTTACCGAATGGTTTCATAAGTTCTTTGTCCCCGATGCCAAAAGGTATTTAAGTGAAAAAGGTTTGCCCTTTATAGTGCTTCTTCTATTTGACAATGATTTTCTACAAGTTGTACCAAAGAACACAACTTCTTTATTACAGCCACAAGATCAAGGTATAATGTCTACTTTAAAGGCATTGTATAGCTGGCGAACCTAAGGTATATTTAAGAACAAACTAGTAATGATGCTGATAATGACAGTAACTTATGTTTGGAAAAAATAACAATTTTGGATTGTGTTAAGCAAGTTTGCATTATCATACTCCGAGATTAAGCAATAAACACTGAATGCTTGGTGGAAAAAAGTGTGGCCAAAAGTAGCTGAATGTGAGATTTTTTGTCAACCATTAGAGCATGAATATTCTCAGTTCGGCAAAAAATTGAACGAAACTCAGTCTTCCACAAGGCACACACCAATTTGGCCCATTGTGATACCGCGAGGGTTATGTGGAGAGTGAGTATTCACCGGTCGGTGATGAGGGAGAAGGTGGAGAGAACTAGCTTGCTTCTCAAATGAACTGAGCGAGGTCTTTTGGGTTTACATAAGTAAGTTGGGGCAAAGCTGTGAAGAAATGGGAACATAGCTTTCTATGTCTTGATATTCCTTTGACCGGAGATTCATTGAAGGAGATTAAGTAGCTTTCTGGTTCTCTTTTTGTTAAGGAGGTTCAAGGTTTATCTGGTGATGTTGCAAGATGGTTGACAGCATATACAACATATTGTGAGGTGCATCTGGGAGGGTGCATTGTACCTCCACAGTCAAGCTCATCTACTCTGCAGTTTCCGAAGATTTCCTTTGTGGAAGGAGAATTCTAAACTAAGTTTACTCAAAAAGATAAACTTCCACTTTTCGTTCCAGTTTTGAGCCATGGGTTGTTATCGTGAAGGAGCCGGCCGATATCGGAAAATTTGTTTTTAAAAGTATGTAGTCTATAACCGTTGGTAGGGAAATCTGCTCCAAAGATTGAGAACTGACCAAAATCAACTCTGGTGCATGGCGAAATTGCATGGAGTTTTACCAATACAAACTTTGTTGTTTGACTAGCTCGGTTAACTTCGCGTGAGTTCTTGGTCCGTGAGCCGTATTTTTGAATCTGTTCATTTTCTCGTGCTTTTATGGCTAGGTAAGTGCTTGCGTGATAGCTGACTTCGGACGAGATAACTTTCAGTTTGTGTAAGAACATACTTAATTTATATAATAAAAATTAAAATAAAACTTGGACCGAGGCCGAATGTTCGTTTACGGTTTCGGTTTCGGCTGAAAATCATGTTTCGGTCGAACACTACTAATATGTACAATTTTTTTTGTGTTTTTGGTGCTGTGCCAAAGGTTTATTATTTTTTTGTTTTCTATTCTATTATGATTATTAACCTTATCCTATCATTAAAACATATGTAAGCCGGCTTGGCACCAAAAAACAATTTCTTCATAACCATAAGAATAATTCAATAACAAAGACGACCACTACCATGCATTTTCTCCCTCCTTTTACCACAAAAATTGTTGGTCTTGTCTTTTTTTTAGTACACATTTTATTTACTATATTACATGATAATTACTTAATTGCTAGGGAACATAGCTTAAAACTATCTTAAATAACATGATGTATGTCCTATTGTATAGGACTCTGGAGTTCTGTATAAGCGTAAGCAAGTCCTTTAACATTGCCTCTTCAATAACCGAATCTTTTCCATTAAGCTTGCTCCCACATTGAACCACACGCTGCATACATATGTTGGTGCTGTATATTAACGTCTTCCTTGTCAATGTGAAGCTTCTTTTGGAGACCTCTATTCTTATCACAACTTTTGGTCCCAATCCCAATAATAGCATAACTAGGCAATTGTTGACTTGACTAAGTCAAATTCACATTACTCAGAATACACAATTTGCAATGCTATTGCATGTATTTCATCAAAAGAAAGAGGGCACTCAATGATCTTCTCGTTCTTCTTAACATTCTTTCAGGGAACTCTGCCACAATTCTTTAAAAATGATCTAAGTATTGCTTACACAATCACTTTTGAAAAGTATTTCCAATCTCTAGAGTCTAGGCACAAAGCAGTCGTTGTAATGGACCTGAAAGAAAGGGTTGGAGTTGTCTTAGATTACCGCTTATGATAACCCCTGTTCTTCGATGCGCATAACTCAGAAAGTAGTCTTCCGAAGTATTTTTCTTAATAATGTAGGTACATACATACATGGAATCTGAATACTTACAAGTTGAAAAAGACCTGTTGAATACACTTTTATTCTATCGTTGACAGGGGAAGAACCAGTTTGATATGAACAATGAATCAGTGTTGTTGCAGCAATAGCACTTGCAGAATATCATACTACGATTCCTATAGATATCGTACCTAACCGGCCCTGTTGATTGTTTTCATTTTTTGTTGTGTCAGCTGATCAGCGAGTCATATCTTTTCTATATATTTCTAGGAACGAACAGATGCAGAAGAATATGCTTTCTCTTTCTGTTTTTACTTCATTTTCCATTTCCAACTTTTCACTTTTTCAGTCAGTTCTTGCTCTTCTTTCAGTTTGGTTCCTCGTTTCGTGGGCGTCTTATTTTATTTGAAGTTTTCCTTTGTTTTCGACAGTGAAAATAAAATATAATTTTCAGCAATTATTAAATTCATTTCGATCAAATTGCACCGAGTTCTTTAAAAATGCTTACAGTAAATCAGCTTTTTTGCTTGCGGCTACACACCGCCGGCGTGCTCATTGGCTGGCTGGGTGGTGCATTATCCGCAGTAAAAATCATAGTTTCAGCTGTGGTTCTTGGCAATATTGACGAGGTAGTCAAATACATCCTCCAACAGGATGAGAGCAAAATGCAACCGGAGGCCGTGAAAACAGGTATACCAGATATTTTCCAATTAAAAAAGAAAATTCTAGTTTTTCTTATTGCGCATTTATATCAAATTACAGCTGTAACTATAGTGCTTTCTGTCTATCTGCTCCTTGCTGTTGTGAATCTGACTGCATCTGTTCTCCTTGTGGCTGGAACAATGAAGGTTTGTATTTCCCCTAAATAAAGCTTACTAAAGGCGTATGCTGAGATTTCCTATCTTATTGCATTGCTTGCTATGTTTTTTTCTTTTATTGGAAAACAATACGTCAGAGTATGGAGATACACTTAACTATTTAACTTGAATTGTTATTCTGTTCGCAGGAGCGTCATCTGATGATTGTTCCTTGGTTGATTAATAATGGTATAGAACTGTTGGGAGGTCTTTTGAGTCTGATCTTCATGATGTATGCCTACATTGCGGATGGCGATTCTTTTGGATCGATTCTCGGAATGACAATCGTGTGGGTGCTCGCTCTTGGTAAGTTTTTGCGATATCTGCCTGAGACGGTAACGTTACATACATTATCTCTCTATTTAAGGCTTACAATATTTGATTTGGACAGCGATCTATTCGCTCTTCCGAAACATTCGTGCGTCCAGGGAGAGCCAGCAGTTAATCCCCAACAATGCTGGCCAAGCATACCCTTCATACACAAAGATCTAAAATGTCAAAGCATCAAGCCTTACTTTACGTACTACATATTATATACTTGACTGTTCACACATCAAAGTATAATTATTAATTTGAAATAACGTTAACTATGAATTGTTTTTTGTTTTTTTTTTTGTTGCGGTATTTCACCGATGACTCAATGCTAAACGACCGCAATAATTGCTTCAGAATTCATGAATTCCCCACATTGTTGCTTTCATAGAATGAAGTGCGTCGTACGTTTTATCAGCTAGCACCGCTAAGACGAGAATAAAAAAATTCCTGATATGAATGAAGATAAGGAAGCCGCATATTTGTGGAAAACGAAATTTAATTTTGTAAATAAAAACCATTATTAATGGATATAATAAATCTCATGTGTTACATTTGTCATATATAGATTCCATATCAAAATACATACCAAGTAAGGAGTGTCAATACACGAACCGATCAGGAGCAGAGTTGCACGTTTATTATTTTCATCTTATTTAAATGGAATTTTGATACAAAATTACCCTGATTTTAAGCTTAAGATTGCAAATTGTTTCAACAGGGTGTCGAATTATAATCGCGATTTCAGTTAGAACAAGTTAACTCGAATCGGCTGCGCCAGCAAGTGTGCAGTAAATACGGTAGAGGAAGGAATTGGCCTTTTTCTTCATTTGTCCTCAAATTGAATTTGAATATCCGCATATCGCGAGTCGATATAATGATGTGTACTACGTAAATTTCTTAAAACATTGGAGTTGCAGTTGCTACAAATCGCTCGAGTCAGCTCTATCCTTGGCTAGCTGGACCCAACGTTTTTTGAGGTGATGGTTAAAAATGCATCATTTTATAGAAGCTGCAAAATTTTATTAAAGGCATGACAATGCACAACCCCAGTAAAGATTTAAAATTTTATAGATTCATTAATGAGAAAATGCTTTGCTGCAATTGAATGGTTTTTCAATAGTTAACTCTAACAGCTGGAAGGTTTCTTATTGGCAGTCGAGACATTTCCTATTTTTTGGGTTATGTAAAAAAATATTTGCCCTTGCACTTGTTGATTCTACGAAGTAATAAACAGATAATTAAGAAATCCATTCTATTTTCGCTTAATTATTCATCTCATTATTTCAATTTTCTTGCTCAGAATGAGCAACTGGCGATGATCAAAGGCGTCGGAACCTCTATTCAGGTAACAAGGCATTTTTTCAGAAGCATATCTTGATATCGTGTCTTCAACGTGTTTCCGAACCTGATTGTTCCTGACGAGTATAGTCTGTATGCCACTTTGCATTGCCTGGCAATCTGACTGCCATTCCGACAATTTATGCAGATAATTGAAAATTTGCACTTCACAAGTTAGGTCCATTTTGAATTGCGTTCAACTTATTTCAAATAGCTAAACGGAAAATTAAAAACATGGAAACTGTCCAGTCGACCTATCAGAGGTCCTCTAGCTGCTTAGGTCTTCCTTCCTTCACTTCCAAGTCCAAGGCCTCACAAACTGATAACAAGTTTTGCAGTCGTGGGCTCTCCATCAAAGTTGGTTGCCAAGCTTAGGTAAGGTTTTGTTTTTGTATTGTGGAGCTGTTGTTGTCGGGTTTTTACCGATGACTCAATGAAAAATGATAAACAACTAGAAATAATTGTTTCTGAAATCATAAATTCCCAACATTGCTGCTGGCATAAACGTGCGTGATACGTTTTATCAGCACCGCTAAGACGGGAAATCAAAATTCCTCAAATAAAAAAACATAAGGAAACAGCATATTTGAGGACAAAGTAATTTTGTCCATTAAAAAACATTGATAAGAATATAATTTATTTCATTTTTGCTATGCCTCCGCAATTATCTTCTCAGAAGACACTGCCGGACTAGACACCTTTCAAGAAATTGAGTTGCTTTTTGTTTAACTTGAGAAGGTCTCTCGTTCTTTCGATGACAAGTGTCTGGTAATTTTAGAGACACCTTAAGATCTGACACCCTTGAGATGATATCGTAAGCGTACCACTCGTTATTTTAAAGCCATCCGTATATTTATTATTTATTGCTCTCCTTTTCTCCTCTCAGGGGATTTAAGCACTTAATTTCACAAGAAGCATCAAAATGCAGCAGTGAGGATTTGTATTTGTTTGTTTTAAAATTGAACACTGCTCGAACACAACTGATGGCGTCCTGCGTAGGTCACCCCTAACTCGTTCTCTAAATAACCACTAATTTATATATTGCTGGTTTATCAAGGGTGTGTGCAGACGATACCATATATAACACACATAATTTTTCCCACGAAAGGACCTAAGGCGCCTTCATCCGCTTTTGATAGTGCCCTTTTGCACTATATAGGAAGATCGGGATAATAGAGCGATACTTTAGTTCTTCGAAAGATGCCTTTACTACTCAATTGCTTTATTAGCCCAAAGAAACAGAGATAAGCACGAGTTATTCTGCGTTTGATCTCAGCGCTGGTGTTATTATTTTCGTTTATAGCGGAGCCTTGGTAGACAGTCCATAAATACCTTAAAGTCATAACTGTCGTGATCGCGTATTGATCAAGATGTTGGTGTTGGACGTCTTTTCACATACTTCTACGGACGAGCTTGGCAGAGGTGCCGAAACGAGACATGGATTTATAAAGCTTATCTCCGTGGATGCTATCATAGGCGGCCTTGATTTCGATGGAAACGTGGTGGGTTGTGGTTTATAACACTTGGGTTTTTTTCCAAGATCCGCCGTAATTTGAAAATTCAGCGGTTACATGGAACACCGGATATGCCATTAAATAACTTCACATTTTTTCACACCACGACCCTAGAACCAGTCATCTTAGAGAATAACAAACAATGAAACAATTTTTATTTATTTTTGAATCTGACTTAAACTTGATATTATTTATTTATTATTATTATAACTATTATTTATATTAGGAATAAGCATTTTGTGTTTCAGAATCAGAATAAGATAAACGATTTCTTGTGGTGAAAGCAGCTCCAATTTAATAAAATACATATATTTGCGTTTCTGCACATATTTTTTTAGTATCGTTTGTACGCATTTAATTGTTTGTATGATTAGTTTGGATTTCTATTGGTAGCTCTCAGACTGCAATTTCATGAACAATAAACAAATGAATTTTCCTTACGAAATATTTACACAAAAGAAATATGAAGAGAAAAAAAAATATTCAAGACGACACCAATGAAACAAAGAATGAAAATAGGTTGAATATACATTAGTAGAATGGTACGAATAAACCCTTGGTTACAATATGAATAGATTTAGAGCGTTAAAGTGCCAAAGAGCTTCGGAAGTTGGAGGAAACGATGGGACAATGTGAATTTCCTTTATACACATAGGGCACCGGTCCGATATATCACAATATAGAGAAGGAAATTTCCTAACAAAAACAATACACTAACAGCAGTTCCAGATCGCTACTGGTACCATTATTATCATCACACGTAGAAAGGGTAGTCTTGGGCTGATTTGTTGACAATAACAACAGCGTTAAGGTTGTGGGTATAGCCTGTGGCTGCCATGTTAGCGGATATCTTTCACCTTGGCGTGGTGCTGGTAGGCATTTTTTCAAGAAAATCTTTTGCTAAAATATCTTCGATTTCAGCTAAGCAGCTGGCAACTTCTTTACCAGTATCCGCGAAATTCCTTGGCGTTGGACACGTCACACTTAGCGTGGAGAAGAATCCGTAAAGGTCCTGCAATGATTGTATTTGTTGACATGTCAAGACGAGATGAGCTCCTCGTTTGAATTCGGATTTCTATTAATAAAATGGAAGGAAATTAGAGCTTATTCATGTGCGCTACAGGGATCCAATATTTACTGGCGAATGAACAGCGTATTTAATATCCATAAGACGGGCAATACGACGGATGTGTGGTATATACTGGGAATTGCTTATTTGCATTTCAATTAGTTCGCCGTTGGAAAATGTTGTGTCATCACTGTTATGGAATTCCGTGCCGACGAACGCCCATCGATACATTTGGAAGTGTGGCAAATTTGTGGCTGGTAGAACACATCCTAGTTCAAGCAGTTTTGCTGTTTCTAATTGAACTGCTCGCCAGTGGTAGAGATGATTTTGCGACGCTATTCCATTATTAGATGATGCCGACCACGACATTTGTTGGCTGAAAATAAGAATAGTTGGTTGTGAATGTAAAAGGAAAACCATTAAGCACCAACCTGTTACTACTGGCATTTGGGTTATTATTATTAACGTTTTGCCTTGTGTTAGCAAGAATAAAAGAAAATCAACAAATGGGCTAAAGAAACATTAAAATCCTACTCACTTCAGCTCTTCTGTCGTAGATTTTAGTTCTTGTTCAATAGTTAGGAAAACCTGAACCATTTCTGCAATTATGGTAGGCCAAAGGGATGTCACATGATCCGGTGACATCCTCAGCAGTAAAACTCGAAAGCATAGAAACACCGCCGCTTGTACAGCTGGTACAACCGGCAGGAGACGCAAGCTGTTTGCCAATTGTTCTGTTTAAATGATTAGAAATAGAAAACGATTTTTTTATTTGTTTAATTGAACTCACCCTGAATCTCAGGCATATACTTATGGTATTGGTCAAGTTCACTGCAGAAAATCACAAAGGCCAAGCGTTTTAAAAACATTGCCCTCTGTTCGTACTCTTGTTCGCGGGATGCAAATATATTTAAACTACCGGTTTGAGTAGGCGAAACGCGACTCATCAATTCTCGGAAGGTGGTATTATCGTAAGTCATTAAGTTGTCCATGATCTGCTTCCAGAAAGGAAGACATGAGATGTCCATTTGGAAAAATGAGTTGTCGAGAAGGAGATCTAGCATATCTTTGCGCCAAGCTTTACGTGTGTACTGATATCCAGTTAGACTGGCAAGTAAACTGGACGAGGCATAGAACGAGGGAATATTCCGCGCTGTATGATTCTTCAGGTACGGCGTAATGTTGTACATCAGCGTTGTTATAATAGTGACTACCTTGTCCTTTTCTTGAGAGCCGAAAGCAACATCCAGGAGGTTGGCCAACACCGCTGCCAATACTGACTGTGCTTGAATGCAATATTGTTGGGTGCCAGTGAGATCTTTTAGACTTCCGTCAGGTGTTACAGGAGATATGTCTTCCTTGACGGCCAAGTTACGACGAAGCCATGTCGTTTGTTCCAAACATGATCCAGCCACATTGGAGAGTGCGTCCACCAGACGTGATGTTATGTCATGCATGTCCCTTATGTCTTTCTTATCCTGAAATGGCATCTGTGGGCATCGTTGGACGAATTCATTCAACAGCATTAGAAGCGCAAATTGAGCTGGCGGACTTAGGCTTAAACCATCGCGGAGTAGAACTAGCAGAGAACTCCATGAGTCACCCAATTGTGGTGCGGGAGCTGATTTCATGTAGAAATAGAAAAGTTCCAGTGCTGACACTTCAATGGTTAATCCGGCTGGTGGTCGGTGGATTGGAGGAGGCGACTTTACTACCTGATGTAGTGTCTGAACGAACGAGTCCATTGGCATCACGCGAATGCTAGACACAAGTTTTACCAGACTTAACTGTTCAGCGCTCGCTTGGGGCATTGAATTTCTCAAATATTGTTCACTAATTGACAGCTTTGACTCACTGCGTTCCAATGACAGACGTTTACGGTTTGCCTCGCCACGTTCTTGCCAAGTAACAGCAACTGCAGCCAAAAAATTCGAGCCATGATGAAGTGACACTGGACTGAGAAATTCCATTAGCTGTTGCTTTACTTGTCGCACTTGACCCAATTCACTGTCCCAAATGGCTGCTACACTAGTCACGATCCTAGATAAGTGACTAAGAACTGCATTTCTAGCGGCCATATGTTGTGCGGTTCGACTCTGGTTCTCAGTAGAGCTTTGGGAGGATAAAAACGAATGCACAATGTTGTTTAGGAGTTGACCAGTGTTCGAACTTTGAACAGAGGCACTCGTTTGTGGGTACGCTTGGTTGAATAGATGCGACAAAGCGGTTTGTTGTGTGTTGTCTAGCAAACAATAATGACAGAGGATGGTGATGGCTTCCAACTGTGAGACCACATAGTCAGGTGGAAAATTGCATTGCTGCTTGAGAGAGAACTTAGCAATCTTGTCTAGATTATTGCACAACTGATGGACGACGCTGATCACTATGTTTGTAAGTGAGCCAAAACTAAAGCAATTCAGTGAGGATGTCACCAAATCTGTCCAGTTTTGATGGACGTGCTTAAGGTGATCTGCCTGCAGTGCACTGAGAACGGCGGAAAGGAACATATGTTGCTGGCTAATCAGGCAGTTTGGTAAATACTTTACATTTGTTACCGGCCCATCAGCAGATAAACGCGTTGGCGAATTGGAACTAGCAGTGTCGCTTTTCGCCGCATCACCAGCTCCACTTTCATTTTTGAGAACGAAGACTTCATGCTCCAACTTTATCACAGCCATAAGCAGACGCAGCAATTGAATTTGGAATGATTCAGCGTGAAGATGCTCGTCGCCAGGATTGTTGAAATTCAATATCTCCTCAGATAGAGTGTGGTCTCGAATTTGATTGAAAGACACCACCGAGGAGTTGATGCAATGAAGAATTATTTTTTGCAATTTGCAACGAGCCATCAGATCGGCTATGTAGCATGCGAGACCTTTGCCCATACCTTTGACGATGTCAATTAATTCACTGCAGATCAAAGTGAGCAGTTCAACGCTTTGCAGCTGGACCTTGCAATTTCCGATGATATCTTCTTTGCTTGTTATATCATTTCCGTCGTTTGAATCCTTGTGAAAGAATCCACGTGCATAGTACAAACAGATCGTGACTAGAACCTCCAGATGCATACATCCCCGGTAGCTTTGACTGAATTCTGTGTTAGTTATGCTGCCAGCGAAACCCTTGCCTGAGATACTCTTGCGATGACGTATGAGAAGCTGTTTCATCGAACCGCTAGAGAATGATGTTGTTATGGATAGGCACAAGAATGTTCGTGTGTCACAGGAAATGATATTACGTAGAGTTTGAAATGCATATAATGTTTGTTTCGTGTCATAAACTCCAAAGTACAAAAGCATGTGCGTGTGGAATGGATGGATCTGAAAAACAAAGAATTGAAAAGGTTTTTCTCGAGTAGTACAAAATAAAATGCGTTTACCTTGTCGAAATTTCTTTTGAAATCTTTGGAATTCTTCTTTTTGTGACCCTTCTTTCCGTTAGATTCAAGCGACACATTCTGCCGAAGGATCTCGACATTTTGTTTGCTTTTTTCAAGGGTTTCCTTAGCCAAATCCCATTCAATCTTTTGTCCTGCGCCTCCAGTCTCCAGACTTAAACTCCTTCGCTTATCCTCAACGTTTATGGTGGCACTTGAAATTGTAGACTGTTGGTCGCTCCGCGATGATTGCTCTTCTTCTACGAAAACATCCTCGTCACTTGCACCTTCAGAGTCTGAAGCAACGCATTTATCATCGTTAGAACTTCGGCCACCCAGCAGACTGTTATTGCTATCCGTCGATGTCTTTGAAATGCAGCTCATTCGTTTTTTATCTTTACTTGAACCGCCGGTTGAAGATTTTTTTAGCGATTTCTTTTCACGCTTCACATCGCCTTTTTTTAGTTTCTTTTTTGGAGATGACAATTTGGTGGGTTGTTCGCAGTTCTTAGATACCTCATCCATCAAATCACTAACAAATGTCTCAACCATGTCTACACCGGATGACGAGCTAAAATACTCGTCTGCTACGTGCACAGTATCTCCACCTTCGACAGCATGACCATCAACCACAACAGAAGACATGGCATTTTCTAGCTTTTCCATAACTTCGCTGCCAGCGCGCGTCAAGTGGTATGTTTTACGATTTTTCGTCCGATCGTGCTCGGTTAGTTTTTCGGTAACCCTTTCGCAATCGCCAACAAATCTTTTGATATTGCCCAAAGAGCCGCCCGCCACTGACAGGTCCTTTTCAACACTAGTCTCGCGATTTTCCGACTCTGTTTCAAATGTACTGCTTTCCGAGTCATCCGTCGACGAATCAAACATTACTTGACCTTCGTCTTCTTCATCATCCAAGTCTGTCTCTTTTCCTTCCTTTTCATCTTTTTCAAACTTGTCCTCCTTGTCGCTGTTGGTACTGTTCTTTCGAGGTGTCTCCATTTTGTTTGGTGCACTGCTACTCAGTGAAGGTATTTCCTCTGAGCCAACTGAATCGAATTCATTTTCTAGTGGATTGATTATAAGGCCAATATTGGAATCACTCTCTGTTATGCTGCTCGTTGTCTTGTCACTCACAAAATTCGACGTCTTGTTTTTGCTGCCCAGAGTCACGCCGAACAGCTTTTTCTGAAATGACCGAATCGGGCTACGTTTTTTATTCATGGACGCGTCGACGTGATACTTGATGTTGCCGAACTCCGAACTTATAGCAAAGACTTCTCGATCTGTTACACTATCGCAGTTATCGTCAGCTTCTTTGGCATCAATGGCAACTGAACTTTCACCATCTCTTTTCAATAGATGGAAATGGACAATACCGATACGTCGCGAATTAGACGATAGTAAAATTTTATGCAGAGGTTTAATGAGGCGCGACAGGTCACCACGCAACAGCGATTCCTGAAGCCATTGGGTTACGAATGTCCTTATTGGCATGTAGTAAGGCAGACCCAGCGTATCTAAGACTCTTAAGAGTGTTTTCTCGAATCCCTTTGACGGTTGTTTATCGCGCCCCAAATGCCAGAGTAACTCGAACTTCTTAAAACTATGCGATTCGCTTTCTTTCAAATATTCGGAATTTTCTATCGGAAGAACTGGTGATACACACATCATTTTGATTTCGGCAGCCCGATCGGTTTTGTAGTTCGAAAGAGCCTTCATGTCGCCATTGCGTAATTTGAGAAGCTTAGCATCATAATGACTAGACATTCGATTGCCGATGACAGTCTCGACTATACCGCTCTCGAGGCAATTGTGCAGCTGATAGAGAAGCGATGTGATCTGCACAGGATCAACGGCTGATTCTCCTAGGTAGTTCCACAAGACTGATGTAATGAGCTGAAATATTCTAGTTTTGTTCTCCATATAGCTGACATGGCCAAATTTGAGTAGCGGCAACATAACAACAAATGTTACCCCCGGGCTGGTTGTGTGTTCGATTTGCGATTTGAGCAAACTGAAAGTTAGTGAAAATTTAGTGTTTTATTTTTATTTTTAATTACATTGAACTGACCTTATTAAATCGAATAAAGTTGTTATGGCGGCCAACTGCAAATCCTTGTCGCTCTGAGTATATGCACCGACCAGAGTCAGAACTTTTAACCAACTAGGAAGCTCGTTTTCTAAAGTTACGAAACAAAACAATAATTGCCAAAAACATAGTAAGTAAAGCTGAATTTGAAACTTTGAACGGTGAATTTTCATTGCATTAAAAAGACCTGAAACCTTTGAAGCTTCATGGAAAGAGAACAACAGATGTTTGGACAATCGAAGGTTAACGTGCAGCTGAATATTGCTTTGCTTGCACAAGGTTAATTTGGTCACTTTCAGGCTCTCTTTGCATTTGCTTCAACGGAAGTAACAGGCGATGTTTCTCATGATAGCTTATACGAATTCTTCGACAAAAATGGGGAGCCAATGCGATGTTTACAATTACATGGAAAGATAGCAGATAGGGTAGCGAAAAAAACATTTATAGCAACACGTCGCTTGGACAATCTTTTAAGAGCAAGAACTTGTTTAGTTGCATCTTTGTATTAAATATAGCCACAAAGATCGTTTCGTTGCTTAGAAACGTCCGGCTATTTATTGGCATATTCGTAGAAATTCAGAATTCGCAAATTAGTCGATAAAAATTAAGGATGAATGAAGGCAACGTATAACAACTTTTTGTTGTCGACACGAAATCAGACTTAGCATTAAGGTTTATGAAAAGGCAATAGAGTTAAAATGCGTCTCATTAAAAATGGAGGTACATTTTATAAATTTAGTTTTAGCGAAAACAATAACATTACTCACCCGTTTTGTCAAGGACAAGGTTTTTGTTGCAATTGGGAAACGTTGACATCTCAACAAGAAGATTCGACGCTAGTCTTATGGCGTTTCTTAGGGATTCAGTTAAGCGCAACTCCATGAGTCTGTTAATATTCCGTTCGGTTTTCTCATCAAAAATTCGCAGCTTATCCAATTGCTCTTCGCTGGACATACAATCTTTGTAATCGGTTTCACTCATATCACTCGCTGAATCCAATGTGTTAACCAACGAACGATTTAAGAGCTGATGAAGTTGCACTGATCGACATTTTATATTAACTTGTAAGGTCTCAAAAAGACGATCGATCTCGTGTAATCGTTCGATGCAAACATCTTCGTAGACTTCTTCGTTTTTGAATACATTTTCTACATTCGGTGATATCGATGAGTCTGCATCAGTTTCCACTTTTACAGTGACAGTACATGGTGCGCGATTCACATTGATTTGTAAGATTTTTCTGGCTAAATATACTTCGAAAAAGACCTCGTATTGTCGGATGCACTTTTCTAAAATAGAAAACTCATCGGAACTGCTTTCTTCATGGCAGTCATTATGGACCTGAATATGACTGACTTCTTCAGCATGATTTCTACTTTTAACAGTTGGCAACAGAGAAGGATCCAAATCTTTTGTCTGATTGACTTGCAGATCTTGAGGTCGCACTTTTTTGGGACTTGATTTGAGTCGCATATATGGTGAAACTTTTTTGGTTTTCAATTTCTTAATGCTCAACGGCGTATCCTGATCAGATGATGATTGCGGCAAAATCAATTGTCCTGTGTCTGGACATATCTAAGAAAAAAAAGCAACAGAAAAAAAATTATAAAATTAAATTCAATACAAAATAGCGTGATTCGCATAGGAACAATATTGATTGGCGTAAAAGTTTACCTCTTTATCCAGTTCAGACAATTTTGAATATGATTTTGCTTTCTTGGTCTTTTTTGGGCTCGAGTTCTGCCTTCGATCTATGTTCTGGTTCGAATTAGAACGTCGTATTGGCTCGTCGCCACTATCGAGGCTATCCTTTTGTGGATCTGCATCGAAAGTGCTAGCCGTTTGGTTCAGCTTCGAATCGGATTTACTTTTTTCTAGCGTACTACCAGCGTTTGCAATATTACTACCACTTACAGCATTTAAGGAGGGAATGGCTTCTTTTCCCATTGACTTTTCTTCGTTGCCATATGTTTGGGACTTCGGGTGAAGTTTCACAGGGCTTCTAATCTCAGAATGGAACCATATTAAAATTAGACCGATGAGCATTTCAAAATCGACTTACGTGATCATTGGTTGTACTCTAGAAACGATTTTCATGCAGAGTTTTAGAGAAGCAATGATTTCATCGTTACTCAGATACTCTGAATGGACAGTGAGCATTTGAGTTATCGCCAGAAATACTTTGGGTAAATAGATTCGCGTTGTTTCATTATACATCTCGAGTGAGATTGTCTCCAGGAGGAATTCGGTTAAGTAGCAGATCTCCACTAACGAGGGATCACCAGAGCCCACTTGGCATTGAAACTTATCACTTCTGGACGACGAGGATGATTTGCGTAAGTTTCGTGACAAACGCGATGACTCGTTCTGCTGTGAAACGATACGTCAATAAAAATGTTAAAGTAAACTAACAAAAGGAATACCTTTTTACAGGACTTTTCGTAGATGATTGTCATGAAACTCCAAATGTATGCCGGATCGAATGTGGCAAATAATAAATTAGCTGATTTTCCCACCTCCACATTACCACTCGATAGTGACATGGTTCGAATAATGTCACAAAGAACAAAATCCAGCACGGCGCTACCGATTTCAGCTTTGTCCAGCAGAGAAACCATGATTCGGTATGGTTTAAGATCAACAGGTGTACTCTCCAAACTGAACTTCAACGTGCAGATCAAAGACTGGATAATGATGTGTTTGGAATGTTTATCGAAGTATGACTCGACACTCTGAATGCTATCATCGTGAGAATGGTCCAGCTTTGCTGTCTTTGCGACTTCTGCGCCTAACAGCCAAGAGTAGAGTCGGCGGTTGAGAGACATGTCTCGCCGTAATATTGTGTTTAATCCATTCGTTACGAGTTTAACCAGATCTTTTTCGTTCAGATAATGCGTGTGCATGGGGAAGCCCAGCAAAAGAAACTCTAGTGTATTTCTTTGCACTAGAATCACAGAATCGTTTAGGCAGGCACACAAACCGGACATCATTACATCGAGATTGTGTCCCATTATATAAACTTGTTGTTGCATTCCCAATCTTTTATTGAAGTGCTCAAGCAAATAAGTGATTGCCGGCAGACGTACAGATGCATTAGTCGCCACACATTCCCATAAAACTGTGTAGAAATACATGGGACTTACTGCAGCACACACTAGTGTAAGCAATGAATTGGTTCGTTCGAAGTGGTCCAGACCATTTTCATAACCGGGGAGGACTCCGCTTAGAAATCCACTCAGTGCTGGCCTGAGCTTATCCCCCAAAGGCACAAAATATTTCTCATAGATTCCTAAGAGTGCCGGACGCACATTCATCGCGGCATAGCCGAGCAGAGGAAAAAGGCCGGCGCTGTAGAAAAAAATTGGAATTTAGTTTGTCAATTAGTTGTTGAAAACATTTACCTGTATATGAAGAGTTCAGTAGCTAAGCGTTCTGGTCCTGTTTTGCTGAATATCACGTCGTATGTTTCCAATGCCTTGAGATGCACACCCGACGGTAGAGCAGGGTGCATACATTGTGCTAAGCGCTTTGAAATCTTTATTCGCCTTGGAATTATTTGGTACTGTGTGTTACTGGAAATTGCCTGTAAGTGAAAAAAAACTTTAATGAAATGAAATCAAGAATTGATTTTAGATTTCTATGGAAAAAGAAAAAAGACTCAAAGCCTTTATTGACGCTGTGCAAAAAATTGGATAAACCAAAATTGTTCAAACACACCAATCAAGAAAAATTAGTTGGATCCTTGTGGGACACCGCGGACTGTTGGAAGGAAATATGAAAGATTATTGATTCCTATCTGTGAGGTATGAGAGCAGTGATTTTACGAAATATGTTGTAAAGTTGAAACGTCGACTTGGTATTTCGCAAAGGATGTCGTGGGCAACAGTGTCAAAATACTTATGAAGAAATCCAGGAATACAAAATGTTCTTCCTTAGCTTTCGTCCACTCTATGAAAGGTTCAGACGTTTAGAAAAAACTTCTGACTTCGATTTACGGATCTGCATAACCACTTTATTTTTTAGAGAGCAGTATAAACGGCGGAGATCTTTTATACGAAAAAGCTTCCAGTTGTTATAATCTCGTTTATGCATTAATGCGCGAGTTTTAAAAGTTACCCTTGTGCACATTTTGTTTTCAGAGGTGTATGTGTTTTGTAAAGTTTCAATATGTTTTCGTTAAAAATCAGTCAAGGAACGTGTGCAATATATAAATGTGTATAATTTAGCACCTTGGAAATCCTTCAATGCATCAATAATCAATATGAAAATTTAAAGTCTGCATTAGCAATAGGTCAAAATAAATTGCCCTCAATTATATTTGAATGAGTTTTTTGACAATTTAAAATAAATCGTGCCACGATTTGAAACTGATGACACACACATTCATTAACGAAATTATCGTTGCGGAGTCATTTGGAGACATTACCAGAACTCGTTTCTCTATCTGATAAATAATTTCAAGTACATAATTGCTAAAAAGGTAATTATTTTCAATTCAAAAATAATAATGTATTCAAATAAGCATTTGGACACTTTCCACTCTCTCATGTATTATCCTTCAGCTCATTGTTCTTACTATCAGAGGGCGGACTTCTACTGAAATGACACAAACCGACGTCTATTGTCCGTTCGCGTGTTTCCTGAAGATTGCGATATATTTAGCATTGACCTATATTCTTATTTTTAGTTCGAAGACTCGTACTACTATTATATTCTCTTGTACTTGAATCTTATCTATATGGAGTTATGACAAGAGTATGAAAAAAAATAGGATTCAAGCGAAATGCTGGCTAAGTGAGAATTAATATTGATTCTCGTTTTATTCTCTCTATTACTCGTCTTTCTCGTTACACAGCGATAATATATCAATCATTTGTCAATTGATCTTTTGGAACTCAAACTTTCATCTATTCTGAATGCCAAGAGAAGAATTACTGCGAGGTATGTATATATGAAAATAATTTGAAAATGCTTGGCACAGACACGGCAATATGTGCAGGTAGCGGGGATTGCTGGTATCGTCAGTCGTCGCTACAAACCAACAGCTGACTCTTCTCATAGTCCATTTGGCTGCCCTCTGTGCTTGACCTTCGGTTTTTGAATTGCCTGTCAGCGAGAGCAATTGAAAGTCAATTGACCATGGAGCACCATAGCTTGACGGAACCTTCTGCGTGGTTTATTGTTAATCGATTGAGCTAAAGAGTATTATAATGACTCATAGGCAAGGTGGAACCGCTTTTTTTTTAAGTGATTCAACTTAAATGATGGGGAACGAGTACCTTTACAATAATAAATAATAAACTTACCTTATTCAATTTACCCAGTGCAGATATTAAGTCCGCCCATTCGCTGGAATACTCAAAGTTGCGCAACGCTTTATCAATATTTGACATATAGTTCCGGTATTTGGCTTCGTTTAAGAGTTTCTTCTCTTCTTCAAGGGCATCAGCTGACTCCATTATTATTGTTATCGTTTAAATTTACTTGTTTGGCAGACAGAGCTTTCGGTTCTTAGGAATTTCCAGTCGTCTTGAAACAGCTTAAACTAAAGAAAAAAAATTTTTTGTTTGTTTGAAGTAATTGTTTTGGTAGTAAAATAAAAGAAATATTGTAATTTAGAAGTTGAAGAAACAATTATATGTTCTTCTATGTTGAGAAAAATACAATATCTAGGGGGGGGGGGGGGTGTTAGCATTAAGCTTATTGTTGCAATACTAAGAGAGATATACCATAAAGTTCGACTGATGACATTGCACCTCTCGAAACACACTCAATTCTATGGGCAAGCATTATTTTATCAAAACTGCGTGAAAAGTTCGCATCTTGAGACTAAATAAGAAAATATTTTTGTTTTTTTAACTAAGAAACATAAGATGGTCTATTTTGTTCACGAAACAAAGATACAGATCACTGGCGAAGTGAAATACCTAAAAAAGGATCTGAAGCCAAAAAATATACTTTTCTTTTCCTGTAAAAACATTTAAGAGTTACAGCCCAATTGAAATGCCATTAAAGTAGGCATTCACCCTTTGAATCCGCATCTTTCCGGAATGGAATCTGGTCTTAACACCAGATGCTTTCGCAATATTGGAAACACTAAAAGTTGAACAGAAAATGCGAGCTATACATAGCCTTCTCTTCCGAAAAAAACTAACATTACAGAATCAGGCAAAAATAATTATAATAGCGGGGGATTTCAACATTAACTGGTGTAAAAATGAGACATACATACAAACATAGAATGTTAAACGAGATTAGATTGAAATCCTTAAGTACCATAAAGCTGAATTTTTAAATTCAATTAAATAGGACAACCCTATCTTATGATACAAATTTGAGCATACATTAAAATGCGAACAAAATTGAAAAATCACTAAGAGGTTTTACCTCAAACTTTGTCAATATTTAAGTAATAATAATAATTAAGTAAAAAAGCAATGGTATTATTATAGAATCTACAAATGCTTGTTTAAGAAAAAGAACCAGAAAATAAAAAATATGATGTGGGAAAATAAGAAAAAAGCTTCAGAATCAGTCGAAGCGTTTTAAACTGCAACATATTCACGTAGTTAAGAAGGATGCTGGAAGCCCTTAAATGGCTAAGCGTGCGCCAAATGCTAGAGCAAAACACCATTACTTCTGCTTTCAAAATTAAATGCGGAGAGGCACTATATCATAACTAGAGAAATCAACAGGGTGTGAGATATACAATCATACAACCTTTGCAATGAGGATGGCTTTATGGTTCGTTTCAAGAGCATTACGAGAGGCCAAACCTCATATCTCAACAGAGGCCCACCATGTTGGCTCACAGTTCGACGGCCACTACGACCTTTTCCAGATAATTTTTGTGATTCATTAAAATTCAGTTCAACGTTTGGAACATTCATCTTCATTGCAACCATAGGTATGTGCGCACTGGACGCACATCTGTAGTTAACAGCCGTCCTCCTTTAAGCCTATGGAACATTTTTCTGTCACAGTTAACTGAGTTTTCTTTACATTTATTCGCGAATGGTACAATAATACAATATATAAATATTCTTCCATCAACTGTACATGAGAAATAACTACAAATATTTTCTTATACCTTATGCAGTGCAATATTTGATATATTTATTTTCAGAATACTTAAGAACAAATTTTGTGACGAAAAGGCGCCTGAGAAACTGAACCCTAATACAACCTACGTGCAACTTTCAAAATCTTATAATGGAAAATAACTTATTTATTGCGGCAATTAAATTATGGTAGTAAAGAGTGAGCACGTTTTTAAAAGCAAATAAAATAAAACAACGACTAGCAATTGTCACGCTTATGTTCATTGAAGTTTTTTAATCTCGTTGCTTGTTGCTTAGTTAATGAATATAGATAATATTATCTGGACAAATCACTTAATTTTTAATTGTTGTCTACAAAATAAAACATTGAGAGGGAGCAAATATTATTACTGGAGCAAATATTATCAGAAGAGTGCGAAACGTACAACCATACCAGCTGCGTAATGATGAAGATTTTAGAATTGGTCTACAGAGGACAACAAGTGGCCAAAATTAATTTTTTTGAAAATGGCTAATATTATTTAATATATTGCTTAATAACATTTAAATAGAAACAAATTTTATAGCTTTCAAAAAGAAATGTGTATAAATGTGTAAACGCAAATCCTTATAGACTGGCTTATTTATTTACTTTTTTACGTTGTTTAATCCAATGAATTGATTATAAATGTTTTTAACGTAAATGAATGTTAATATTGTGATATACTTAGAAATTAATAGAAAAATATTAGATATAAAAATTGTAAGAATGAATTCTAAATACATATGAAAAATGAATTTTTTGTATTTATTTAAAATTTATTTGCAATTGATGTAATTGATAAGGAAATTACTACTACTACTACTTCTTAAGGACACAACAGGACTGTTAAACTTAAACCCGGTGTGTGGTTCACCTATCATAATAAATAAACATTCAAACATTTATCTTTCATTTTCTGGATTAAATTGAAACATTATTACTTTAGTTCTTCACCTCAACACCAAATAAAAATCGATCACATAATTATTCAATTCCACATCATTTGCGTACGATAATCGACAAAGTAAATGAATTTAGAAAACAAAACAAATTACAAGGACAGCCAATCATTAGATAATAATCACGATTATGAGCACCTGAAGGGCTCATTTTGTTTCTTATAGAGATAATATTCTATTAGAATGGATATTTTTGCCTTTATTTATTCAATTTTTAACCAGAATTATATCAATGAAAATCAAAAAAGGGCAAAATTTTCACTGACGGGCTTTTTTTTTAGAAATAATTACCTATACGATAAGTGAAGAAGGGCGTAAAGTGATGAATGCATAGTTGTACATTCATGTTAATATTTCTTTTCAACTAGTCACTAGTATTTAATAACAACTCAAGAAAGCATTACATCGCCAGCTTGTGGTATACCATTCAAAAATCACGGAGGACAACGAAAATAAGATTGATTGACAATAATTGCAATTGGCATGCCACGAACTGAACTTATAGATATTGGGTCCCAAACCCGACATAGAAAAGTGGATGTGCCTTATGTATCCAGAACATTACCAAAACATCTAACTGGTAGTTCGAATGTGATTTGCCGCTTTTAGCGACGGTTTGGCCAAGAACTCTCTTCCATCTTCTCGGAATAAAACAAGAAACATTAACAGCTCTGCATGGAGGAATATTATCTGAGATTGTAAAGTGATAGAACCATTGAGTACGAGTGGAGAAAGGTTACGTAAGTACAGTTGGAAGCGAAGCACAATCCCCAAAGATGTAATAGCTAAAACTTTGTTGTGTACGAGGGATAAAAGACTGAAATATTTTTTTTTTTAGTTTTAAGGACATAATTTTCTGCTGCACCAAGAATATTGCTTAAAGCAAGACGAACAATGGCATTGCATTACTTCTTGACATGATCAAGTTCTTCATCTCAAACAAAAGAATAAACAACATTTAATGTGTTTTTTTTTTAAATACCATTTTTACTAAATCCCTTCTTCTGGAGAGACGAATTCAAGTCGCCCTTTATACTTGTATATTTAATGTATTTATAAGAAATTTGCGCTTTTTGGCGTGGGCAGTTTAACACGAACTTTCGCTATATTCCAAGAAACTGCCTTATCTGAACGCTGTTATCAGAATTGCCCTTCCTACTTAACGATTAGTCACTAACCACGTACATACACGCGGCTTGTAGACACGTCAACCATAAAGTGGTTCCGATTTAAGACAAATACCAAAATACAAAATTGTGATAAATTCACAACGAAAACGTAACACAATAGGGGGATGCCCACAATCGCTGACAGACAACAGAATCCCTCGATTTTTTTTTAAACAATCTCTTCCGCTCGTTATTAGGTCTTTCTCTCTGGCCCAATTTATTTTTTGCTATTCGTCATTTGTTTGGACTCTGGTGCTTTCAATTGCGCCATTTAGTTTCACGCTTAAACCCAAAGCATTTTGATCACAGATTACCTACCTAAACCAACAGTAGACGATGAGGAACCTTTATATTTAGCCTTTATCATTTCATCAATATTATCATCAGCACCGACTGATTTGTGTTCTTAGCAGACGTTTTGTGTGTAAGTTAATAAATGCGCCGAGATTTTGCAATACACGAATGGAAACTAGGAAATCTTGAAGTAAGAGAAGCAGAAGATGCAAAACAAAATGCCATACATATGCAAATTAAGCGAACAATAAGATTCTTTTTTTTTTATTTTTTGTAGTTTTCTATGTCCCCCTGCTTTCTTATTATCGCTGAAAGTAAAATACAATGGGTTTCCCTTTATCAGAGCAAACCAACACCACAGCTACAACAAATGAATCAATAGGATATTTTAAAGAAATTAAAGAAAACATTTTCTTACGTTACTGCTTAACTTGGTTGATGTGTACATAAAAAAATTGATTTTTTCGCTTTTAATTTACATTTTATGTCCGGAGAGGATGTTTAATCGATAATTAACTATGGGTACAATATATTGTGTCCCTTTGGATGAAACACTTTTGCTCCTTGAATTGAATTAGATCATTTATTGTATAAAAAATAATCCAGGGCGATTTTTGGGCTTTGCTGGAATATCAGCTGACATATTAAATTTTACAAAGGTCACTTCACCAGAGGGGTTTTAGGCGAATTATTTTTTCTTTTCACTCGCATTACGCATAATTTTTTTCTCTTTTTGATTCTGTTGTATCACCTTTTGCACAAAGAACAACTTAGAGGCACAATTCCGTAAAGATTGGGAAACCTGACGAATGGATTTTAATGGATTTGCTAGTTAATTCGCTTATTTCTTTCAAGCAAATATGGTTGATAAGAATCGGTTGGGTTCGCGATACGTATCCAACATAGTTTTTTTTTTTTGTTATAATATTTTCTTTAGAGAGACGAAAGAAAATGTAAAAGCAAGGAAATGTACTGGACTGGCGGAGCGAAGAAAATTTAGTGTGATCTGTTTTTGTTGTGAAAAGTTTATCAGTGTGAGTTGTGGGAACTTTTTTTGGGGCACTTTTGGAATTTTATTGGAGGCGACATTTGGCGAACTAATGACAGCTGAATTTGCTAAGTTTTTAACATGCAGTTGGCTGCAGTTTGCTAGCTATGTTCGAATTGTAAACTCGAAACTAATAAAATGACAAAGCGATTTACCACACATATTTGATATATAGATTTACAAGATACTGCTTTGCTTATTTGATGCAATATGGGAAGTATGAATTTAAAAATATTGAACTCGCAATACTTTTGCATCTTTTTAAATCCACTTTGCCGAATAAAAGAAAACTCTTCTAAGTGATACAGAAGTATTCTCTTTTTATATAGAATAAGTTTATACAAAAATAAATTTGAATTTGAATTGCATTTAATTCATACGCGGCTTTGAAACAGAAGGAACTTGAGCTTGCCGATTATCGGTAAGGAATGAAACTGAATGAAAGCAATGGAGCTGATAAGTACATTGTCAAAGACGAGAGGCATTGCAATTGACAACGTCTGGTGCGTATTCAGAACCATAAATGAATTATAAAAGAAGTTCCACTAACGAAACTTGGGGCTTAACTATAGCATATATTTGAATCCGATAAGACTACACTAAGTATCTCAAAATAAGCAAATTGAATTTAAAACCTTTCGTTTTATAATGTCGAGATCAAAAATGTGCTCACAGTACAGGACCACGTCGCCCGGCTAAGATTCAGTCGATGGCGCTCCATGTCAGTTTCTTGATAGGCAGCAGAGGCCGCATTTAAAGCATTCATGATTGAACAGAAAAATGTCCACTCATAATTAATATAGCTGACCATTCATATAAATGATTTGGATTAGTGAGAGGGTTCTACTAGGTTTTGAATAAATTATTTTTACCATTTCATCTAAACAATGTTTGATTTCATGACCTGCATTATTCCACTTCAACTGAGTGTTTGTAGTAAGTTCTCTTTAGTGATAAAAATGATAAAGCTTTCGATTGATTGATCGCCTTGAAAATCTGATTAATTTTCACTCTCCCGGATTTCAAAATATAGAACCTTTCATATTGTTACGATTAAAAACTTAGAATAGCAGTGTAGTGCAGAATAAACTACAAAGCACAGTCTGAATTGACATTAGTGACTTTATTACAAACTAAAACAACCGCATTTAAATGTGTTCGTAACGTTCTTAAACTGAAAGCTAAGAGACACCTGAACTTTCGATAAGTAAAGTTTTGTTTTGCTCACCCACCATATTAGCTGATACAAAGTAAAAAGTCCCATAGTCTTGAGTAAAAATTAGCTTCGTGTGGTGCAGTTTTTTTTTTTTAATTCTATGAATAATTAAACCATACACATCAACATACAAATAAAGGAATTTCTTAAATAGTAAAAATGGTCGACCTATCCACCGGCTTACAATACATCTTCAATTGAGAGGTTAGATGGAAGTTGCATAATGGTAAATTGATATATTTACCCAATAATTTGTAAGATTAAATATATCCAATCTGTCACGTGACGTGTGAAGTATAATTTTGTTGCGGTTTTTCGAAAATTCGACTACTGTCAAGTACAGATCTCTTTGATGATCTCATGGCTTTTCGTTTTGTTGTTTTGCTGATTATGACTATAGCTAATTCTCGAGCTCAAATCGTAGCTCTCCGTCGTCCTGATTTTTATTTTTCTTTAAGAATTCTTTATTGCAAATCTTGTGTCAGTTGAAGTCTTCGCCACTTTTTTGGTTTATAAAGAGGTGGTTACTCAAAGCGTGAAAATTTACAAACAAGGCAACAAACAATTACAAAGGCTTAACTCTTGCAGCCCAGGTTGACAGAGTTGAGCGAAAACGTGAAAAAAATTTGAATAGCCTTTGCTATGATTTATGCTGAGTTCATTTTTCACTTATTTTCTTAAAATAGTTAAGTCATATGCTCTACTTGCAGCCCATGAGCCTACAGCATATATATACGTGCCGTTAAAGGAACGTAGCTTTGATACCATGCTACAGAATTAGAAACCTGGCATCACCAGCAGCATTAATTTGTTTTTCTTTTCCTTTTCTTTTCGTTTTAACTTTCTTAATAAACAACAAACAAATAGATATCTTAAAATACACGTATTTACGAAACATGAAAGCAAAACAAATTCCCAAAAATGTCAAATGCCGAATGTCAAAAGAGTGACATTTCACTACTGCACGGCACGTGGACTGAAGTTGTTAGTTTGCGGCGTGTTTTTAAAGTTCTTCCTAGGCAAGCAATTTTTTCAATTTTATGAATCTTGTGAATGATAATGGGTGATCAACGGAAAACAAAAGAAAAAAATACATTCCGGGTAAGTTTCAACGAAAATTGTGCAATATATTTAAGAAAAAATAAGAGCTAGCAACATACGATTTCTGTGTCTTTAGTTCAAGTCGTTTGCCGATCGAGTTAATGAAATCGACATCCGTCGTTCTGCGCTTTACTATATTGGTCACGAGAATGAGGAACTCCCAGAAGATGATGAAACTTATTTCCATCAAACCATCAAAAAGTGGTCAGTTCTCAACCTTACGGATGAATACAACCAATTCAGTAAGAAGTGTCAAGGAATTGTCACCCTTCCGCAGTTACTACATAAGAAGGATTTTGTTGTGGACCTCCTGTTAGAGAAACTCTCCACAGCAACAAATTTATCCATACAGCCTTTATTAGAAATTTTAGTTGTTCTGGGTAGAGACTTGCGTGAAGAATTCTATCCATATTTCCAGAGGGTTCTTGACCGATTGATATGTCTGTTGAACACCAAAGATCCTGATCAACTTGAATGGACCCTGATATGCTTGGCGTATCTGTTTAAAACCTTGAAACCATTTCTAAAGAAGAATATCGCTTTTGTTTTTCATGCTATTTTGCCGCTCCTGGATGAGAATCGTTACTCAGAGGATGTTACCAATTTCGCTGTGGAGTGCTTTTCTTTTATTGCACGAGATCTAAAGGATTATAATAAACTATTGGACATAATCTTGTCAACGGTTATCAAAGAGAAAATTGAAAGTATCGCGGGGTGTGGTCGATTGTTTTTTGAGATCGTTCGAGGTGTCAATGGATTGTTTCATAGTATCGCAGAGAAATTCCTCGAGTTTCTCTTTGAGAGTTTGGTAAAAATTGATGAAACGCGAAAAGATTTGCTCTTTGACGTCACCTCGTCGGCTGTAGCAGAAATTTTGAAATGCATACATCCTCACAACGTGGGTCTCTTTTGGCTGGTTATTTGTCGAGTTATTAAGATGGCAGTGGAAAAAAACAACACAAGTAATGTAAATAGTCTCATTCGATTGATGTCGCAAGCGGTGCAGTGGAGAGACGGACGGTTTTTGTCTGAATTGGAAACTATTGTCCCAACGATTCTGAAAGTAGTTGATGCTTCTTCTGAGGAAGATCACATTCTCTTGGAAAACCTGTGCACGCTTGTGAGTGAAATACTTCTATCGAGCAACGCTAAGATCTCACAACTGGACACAAGTCGAATGATAAAAAAAGTCATTCAAGTAGGCCATCGCGAAATATTTGAGTCGTTTGTGTTGCGAATTACAACGCATCCACAATTTGAAATTCTTGTTCTTCCCGACCTATTGCGCTATTTTGAGGCGTACTTCGATCAGCAAAGCCTGGAATTGTTGGCTCAAGTAATTTTACAGAAGTCGCCACTTGTCCGAAATGGACAAAAGCTAAGTGAGTGGAAACAGTATCCACTTGAAATGAGAAAATCAGAGACAATAAATAAGCTTGACACAATATTTGAAAAGTTTGATGGACAAAGTAACGGGTCGGAAGAATTTCTGTTGACATTGATTCTTTCACCTCACGTAAAGTGGCTGGACAAGAGTCTCATAGAGAAAAAATCCAGGGAACTAGTGCAAAAATTCGCCAAAGGACTAAAGGACCCGGAAATGCCTCCGGAGAAAAACTTATTATTTTTGTCTTTGATATTGGAAAATGGAATCCATTCGGGTGTCGTTTGGCCAAATGATCTTTTAGAGCACCTCGTGGCTGTAATTCTTCCTCATTGCGTGGGAAGTAAATCAGCTCTTGGCATTATAGATCAAATTCTTACTCTCAATCCACACATGGCGAAATCTGTTAAAGATATCCATGATGACCTAGCACGGCTTCTAAGTTCTAGATCAATTGAAGTTCGTCTCCTCAGCTCTCATTGTTTGCATTCTATTTATAGAACCGTTCAGAGTAGTCCTTATAAAATTTTCTACGACACCGAATGCATAGAGCCCACCGTTCACACTTACAGGGAGCAAACCCTTCTCCTCCAGAGGCTTGAAACAAGCGGAGAGTTTTTTAAATCAATCAAGGAGAATCGATTTAAAGTTGACATATTACGGTTTTTAATGGGAATGCTATATCATAACTTCAAGCTCCTGTGGGATCCCGTTCTCAAACTTATTCAAGACTACTCCAAGGAGCTAACCACGGCAGATTTTTGGGAAGTTTATAAGCAAAAATTAGAAGAAACAGCTGAAGAAATCGCCAACTTTGATCAGCGATCAGTCGAAATTGTAGAATACTTTTGGACCAGCTCTGCGTTAAGCTCGCTGCAAGCGGACGTCTTTAAGGCCTCTACCAAGCAGGAATTATTAAATTATAGGAATTTAATTTGGGGAAAGATTTCTACCTTTGGACAGATTAGAGAGGTAAAAAATCATGAGCTAGTGGCGATGTTCCTGCAGTTTGTCTATAATGAGTACAAGCCGAATCAACAGAAAAAGCTCTATACCATGGACATAACCAAAGTTGATGACAAACAGATACATGATGATCTCGATGAGGACGATGACGAGGAGGAAGTTTCTCCGAAGAAGTCCACATCATCAACAAAAGCAATTATATCGACTCTGATTAGTAAGATGAGCTTGTTTGTTGATCAACCAAATCCCAAACGCTTGCACAGAGAACCAGAACTCTATGCATTCTACATGGAACTTTTGGCAGGCAACAATGCGGTTCTGCAAAAAAACGCTTTAGACTGTGTCATGTCATACAAAAAAAAGTCCCTCGCTCCGTATAAGGACCACTTATATGCCATGATCGATGAGAAGAAATTTAAAGATGAATTATTAAGCTTCAAAATCGACCGTTCGGCTGGAATGATCCAAGAGGATCATCGCAAGGAGCTCATGCAGATTTTGCTGCGGATACTCTATGGAAAAATGACAACAAAGATGACCAGCAAGAATGTTAGTAATCAGGTGAGGAAGGGAATAATATTGAGATTCCTCGGCGGTTGTACCACAGAGGAGATTCTTTGGTTCCTCAAAATGGCCTTCGGCATATACGATCAGGTCATGGACGGCGATCTTGAAGGGATCCCGGAAAAAGTCAGCCAAAACTTCAAACCAACCTCAGTTTGGTCGCCAAAAAAACTGCAGAGCACAATCAATTTACTGGAACTGATTCGGAAACAGTTTGGAGGCCTCATGGAGGATGAGTTTCTGATTTACACTCTCAAATTGATCACTTTTGTAGGAGCGGTTTGCAAAGAGGTCGCAAAAGCGTCTGCCAGTGAAGAGATAAAAATGCATCCCAAAATGACGACGATTTTTAAAAACGTGAAAAATATGGCTCTTCTCAGCTTGGTGAATTTTTTCGAGCACTTTGATCGATTCCCCTGGTCCGCGAGCCAAGTGTCTACTCTGGTTGATGTGTTCGTATGGGGAACAGTGCAGAAATTACCTCAGGACAGTATTCACTCTCCAACGCCGGTTCTCAAACTTCTACTGCAATGGGGTGAGAATCCAAAGCTGTATGGTTATCTTGCGTTGAATAAATGTGGGCAGACTCCGTTTCAATTTGTGATTGAATTGCTTCTGAATGAGAAATCCAAAGCGCCCGTTCGAAGTCCAATCATGGCAATGATTGAGCGATTGTTGACAGTACAAGGTGATGATCAGAAGGTTCTTGGAATCGATGTGATCAAGCCGCACATTCTGCAAATTCTAAAGAGGCTCAAAATGAACTTTAGCTCTGGGGGTAAAAATTCACGACATCGAGGATCGCTGGACAAGCGAGATTTAAATATCTTGTCGCTGTTGACGCAATACGTGGACGATACGGAAACTTGTGATAGCTTGCTTCAGCTGTTATTGCCGATTTTGATAACGAAATCGCAGAGTAGCACTTCGGAAGAGGTCGTTTGTCAGGTGATCACGACTCTTTCGAATCTTGTCAAGAAGCTGGACACACCGGAAATCTATTTGCGAAAGATTGCTCCGTTGTTTGAACAAGTTCAAGAAGTTTCGGCCAGAAAAATGCTTTGCCAGCTACTGTTGGACATCGCAAAGACAAGAAACAATGAGTCTCTGAAAGAAACGGCACGCATAATTGGGGCTCTCAATGCGTGGGACAAGCGATGGATCGAACAGCCTGACTATGATAAGCGTTTGGATGCTTTAAAAGCAATGAACGTGAAGCTAGAAGGAGAAGAGACCGCAGTGGATATTGACTTGGGAGTACTGGTGGTTTACAATTGTTTTCATTTCATTAAGCACGATAAGGACATAGGCTTGAGGGACAATGCCAGCGAACATCTTCGTATACTCGTTCCAAAATTAATAAGAAAATACGAAAAGAGCAGCAAGGATTTGGAATACCTAGTTGGAGATGTCCTTTTGAACCTTATACGCCGAATAATTCGAGATAGCAATGAAAGCGTTCGAGGTGAAGGAATTCGACTTTTGGGCGAGATGGTTAGGCAATGCTCGAACGCACATAACGTTTTGACTGATTTAAGTGGGTTGGCTGATATACAGGATCCTGAGGCAGATTTCTTTGAGAATCTGACACATCTGCAAAGCCATCGCCATGGAAGAGCGCTTCTGAAGTTCTGCAACTTGGCCAAGTCGCTAACAGTAGCGCCGAACCAAAGAACCCTCATGCAATTTATTTTGCCGCTAGCTTCTAGGTATTTATTGACTGACAAGCACGCAGGAAAGCATACTCTGGTCGATGCAGCTATTGAAGCACTGGGCGTTGTTTGTCAGTTGCTACCCTGGCAGCATTATCAAGCTGTTCTCAAATTCTACCTGTTAAAGCTGAGAACAACACAAGAGCATCAAAAGCATTGTGTGCGGATTGTTGTGCGAATACTAGATGCATTTCATTTTGATTTGAGGAATGCGTCTGGAGATAAAAGCGCTATAGATGATTTAAAAAAAGAACTTAAGGATAAGGAAGACCAATTGGAGGATTCGCAGAAAGGTAACGCAAACGAAGAGGATGATCTTGATTCAGATTTAGAAGAAATTAAAGAGGAAGAGGAAGTGGAAGAGAAACCAATGAAGGCACTAGTCCTTGAAACGCAGACAATTTTGCAGAAGAATGCCGCCAAACGTGTAATGCAAACTATCGCTACCATCCTCATACCGACACTTAACCGCTCGATTACAGAAAAGAGTTCATATGACGCAAAACACAAAGTTAATCGTAAACGTTTCAGTGCAGAGCGAGAGGAGGAAGAGATTCAACGTGTGCCCATTGGATTGGCGCTTGTGAAATTGATGCAGAAGCTTCCAAAAGAAGTCTTGGACACAAGTCTGTCGGGAGTTTTCATGAAAGTGTGTACATTTTTGAAGTCACCTTTGAAATCGGTAAGAATGCTTACCAGGGATATTCTAAAAAAGATCATGCTAACGCTTGGATCAAGTTACTTGGCGATGCTACTCGATCATTTGACCTCTTTGCTAACGCGTGGCTTTCAAGTGCACGTTCTTTCTGTTACTGTTCACGGAGTTTTGGACGCTTTGCGGGACATTATTAAACCTGGTGATATTGAGTCATGCTTAGGTAACATTCTGGAAGTGGCTCTGAATGATATTTTCGGTGAGATGGCGGCTGAAAAAGAAGTGGAAAAAATACAAGCACACACGCCTGAGGCCAAGCCAAGTTCTAAGAGCTTCCTTGTCTTACACATTGTTGCGAGAAATATTCAGGAGTCGTGCTTAATGGATATACTTTTACCCTTTAAGGAGTACTTAGCCAAGAGTCACTCAAAAAAACTGATAAATAAAATACAGGACTGTTTCCAAAAGATCGTGACTGGACTAGTGGAGAATCCTTATATCACACGAGAGAGTTTGCTAATTTTTATTTATGGCACAATATCAGAGAGCATACCCGACCTTCTTCCGGGTGCAGGGAAGCGACAATTGAGTGAAAACGAGAAGGAAAAAATGCGACGCGCACAACCAGACTGTTATATCATTCAACCTGAGCCGAAATTCCGCGCTGGCGCTATTCGAAAGAATGTGAAGCACTCTAGCCAAGCCAATGCGCATATTTTAATAGAATTTGGTTTGGAGATGCTCCACATTATCCTGAAGCGAAAGAAACTAATTGAGATTGCATATGAACCGTTCCTTAATCCAGTTCTCCCACTTATTCGTGACTCGTTGAAAAGTACTCACATACGAGTGACTACTTTCGCCTTGAAGTGCGTCACATCGATTTGGAATGAAGGATACGCGCTGCCAGAGTTGAAAAACTATCTGGAGGATATTGTTACACGTCTCTTTGAAATCTTACATAGCTTCTCGACATTTGGAGCCACTAAGCAGGAAGAAAATTTTCAGCTCATGAAGAATGCTTTCAAGTGTGTTGTGGCACTGCTGCGGAAGTGTGATGATTACGAGTTAAACAGCTCACAAATTGAGCAATTGATCTATTATATCGAACACGATCTGCACGAAGGCGGTAATCAGTCAATGGCGTTTTCCCTTCTCAAGGCGTTGGTCAATAGAAAGGTCGAGTCCAAGGAAATGCACGACATTATGTTGAAACTCCGTGAAATCACTATAGTTTCGCAGTCAGACTTTGCGCGAGACGAGTCACGAGCGATCGTTCTCACTTACATGATGGATTACACTCTCAAGAATCGAGTGGACTCATATCTTAAGTTTTTCACTAGGCAACTGAGCTACTCAGTCGCTAGTGGTAGATTGTCGGCTATTAAATTCTTGAACTCAATCGTTAGAAATTTTCCATTGAACGTGTTGGCGAAGAAGTCCGAATTACTTTTCATTTCATTCGGAACGCGCCTAGTGAATGATGAGATGCCAGAGTGTCGCAAAGCCATCGCAGAATGCATCGAGTTGTTGATTGCCCGGCTGGAAAGGGAAACCCGTCAAAAGATGTTTGATATTGTGATGCTGTTCTTCGAAGCTGATAAGCCCTCCGTCCGGGAGATGGCTGCTATGTTATGTTCAAGATTTTTGATCGTAGAAAAGGATTCCTTTGAGCCAAGAGTTAAGGTGGTACTTCCGATTCTCGTCAGTCGTTTAATGTTTAGCAACCCGAATGCGCCGGGACGATTTGTGCGAGCTCCCGATGCAAACACGTACATAGATGAAGTTGAAACAAATCAGGAATTCGAAGGGCATGGAAAGAAACGCAGAAAAATGCGCTCCATAGCGTTGACTGACGAACAGAAGGAACTTTTTCAACAAAAAAAGCAACGCGAAATCGATCACGAACTCATTCAAATGCAGAACTGCATTCTCAAGGTCCTCGAATATTGTCCAGAAATATTTGCAAAAGAGGCGTACAGCTTAACAATTGATGAACTGGCCTATGAATCACAGAAACTTTTGGGGTATGAACACGAATGGGTTCGTGTAAACTCGGCCAAGATTTTGGCGCACATTTTATCTACATATGATTTCGATCTAATAAACGCGATCATAACAAAGACGGTGAAAAAGAAAAACACACCTCGAGACTACATATATCTTAATCCAGAAAACGATATTAAAAGCTTAGTGCTGGACTTGTGTGCGCAGGTTGTGCCTGGCGATACAAATTCACAAATGATGGATGAGATAGTCAAGATCTTCTTATTTGTGGCGAACATGTTGAGAGACGTGACCTTCGATGTGATCAAACTAAAGAAGGAGGAAGACGACGACGAGATAGACCGTAGTAAAATCAATCTGAATTGGTTGGTCAAGAATATGCGATTTTTAGTGAACAAGGAGTTGGCTCTCGCCCCACACAGTTGCATCGCGGTGAGGCTTTTATTAGCTTATGTTCTATTTGCTTATTTTTTTTTTTTGTCTTCAGCGAACTGCGATATTTACTCTTACTGAGGGTCTTATAACACTACTGGAGACTGATATTGTTACTAAATTGGGTATGTCTTTTCTATCGATTTTGGTGCGAGAAATGTCCGAAGAAGATCAAAACGTCGATGCCGATTTGCGACAATTGGCGTTACGAGTGGGCTCCAAATTGCGCAAGCGCATCGGATCTGATATTTATGATAAACTTCGGTCGACTATACAAATGAAGTTGATGATGCGCAGGGCTAAACGAAAAAAGTTGATAGCACAGGAAAAGATCAACGATCCAGTAAGAGCAGCCAAACGGAAACAAGGAATACAAGAGAGAAAAAAAGCTACAAAGAAACGAAAGGTTGATGTAATACGAGGGAAGGCTGAGAGTAAGAAAAAACGGAAGAGAAAACAAGATGAGGACATTTTTTAGTAAAAGAAATGTAACTGTTAAGATTTTTATTAAACTGAAAGTGTGTATGTGTGTACAAAGGAATCTTTACATACCAATGAAAACAATCCCTAGTTTATATATTTTTTTTTTCAAAAATATTTGTTGTTTTTCATTGGGAAGATCGGATTTCAGATTTCTCTAGAATCTTGATTAAAGCAGACTGATTTTTTGGCCAAGAGCAAAATACAAACTATGATTGTCAAAAGAAAGTTCAGAAAACTTTTTAACGATTGGATAGTAATTCGTTTACAAATAGGTAAGTTATTTCTCAAGGTAATCTATTTTCATTGAACAATAAACTAAAGAAAAAATGTAAAACAAAAAAAATTAAAATTTTTTCACTAAGGCCTCAAAAAGTGTACAGCTTGCCGCATATACTGTTTACGTTTGATTGATTGATTTTTTTTAGTTCATTCGCATCTAAAGCTGCTTCTTTAAAATTATTAAAACAGAAAAAAGTGCAGTTGAAACGCAAGAACTTACAATAAAATTAAGAAATGAAGGTAAATCTTACCGCGAAATAGCCAAAACCGTGGATAGCTGTTATAACACGGTGAACAAATGTTGGACAAATTTAAAAAAAAAAATCAAAGACGTAAAAGATCGACCACTTCCCAGATAATCAAAGAGACTGTTGGTAGGTGATGAACGCGCTATTGTAAGGAAAGTTCACAAAAATCCAGCGGCAAGTGCAGTGAAGATTGCTGGAAACAATACCCAATATTCTGGAGTCAACGTTAGCGCGAGTACTGTTTACTCCTCGATAGTATTACAGGGCAAAGTCAATTGCAAAAAGCCATTCATTTCCGAAAAACTCGAAAGCGAAGACTTCTTTGTGCCAAGAAATATAAAAATAAAACCTTGTCATTCCGGGGGAATGTACCTGTAAGTGACGAGAGTCACATTAGAGATTGTTGGCTCAAGAAAACTACGAACGAAAAATACAGAATATGAACAATAATATCTTAACTCTTCAATAAAGTAAGGAGGTGGTTCGATTATGGCCTTGGGATGTATGGCATCATCTGGAGTTGGAAAGAAGCAGATTATCTTCAAATTTCTAGAGACAATTGGTCGTGTAGTGTTCCAACAAAGCAACGACAAGCAATCATCGAAATTGGTCAAGGAATGGTGCTGCATCGTACGCCTAAGCAACTGGACCGCTACACACTATCGAACATTTGTGGGATAAAAAGTTCCGAAAGAGGGACATACCAAGCAAAGAGTGACAAAAAATCCCTGCCGCTGTAACAAGGAAGCTAGTGGAGTTGCCATGTTAAGGAAGCACGCTGAACAGCCCAATGAGAAGAAATCTTTGTCAGAATCGATCGAAAGCTTTGCAGAAGATGTATAAAATTTACGCAACTGAGCGAGTTCTTGGTTAATCGTAAGCTTATGTGATTTTCGTCAAATTTAGTCCATATTTCTTGTCTTTTATTTGAAAAGCAGCGCTTTGGCTCAATAGTTAAGTGGCTACATCTTTTATTCCGGATGTGCAGCTGTTGTCCAGAAAGTGGGAACATTTTTATTCTCCTAGGACAGAATTATGTGCAACAGGGTAGAGGGAACTATTATTTGTTTTGTTGCACAATTTTTTTGGACCGATTTACAGTTTTCGGTCTGGTCTAGTGTACCGGCTTTTGCTCAGTCCATTGAAATGATACAACACACTCCACAGGTCCCACAAAACTAATATATTACTGTCTGATGAGGGAACGGTTTTAGTTCTTAATGGATAAAACTGAAAGAGTGTCCGGCTTTTGATCGTTGATGTTACCATGTTGCAGAAAAGACATCCTGAAAGTATCACTTTCAATTGCTTAATAAAAGCGTGTCATTATTTGTGAAGAAAAATAAAAAAAAACCTTATCCGTTGAGTTGTTTTTTTTTTATTTTTTGTAGTTTAGAAACTTACTGTGAAAACAATATGTAGTATAATGTATATACAATGATTTGAACAGCTCTAATTTTTTGTTTTACAACTTTCTATATATATATATATTTTGTTTGTTTTTAATCTATTTGTTAATTTAAATAAAATTAAAAAAAAAAAATTCATAGAAAATAGTTGTATTCAATTTGGAGAAAGAAAAATAGACAAAATACACAAACGAACAATCATCATCACCATAAATGGATAAGGGAAGGGTGGGGGGCTGTCCATCACAAATCACAGAAATGTTATAAACAAGTTTCTGACAATGTCTTGAATTATTAATAAATCGATACATATACGCTGAGTAGAAAAAAGACTGCTGGGTGGTCTTCAACACCCACATTTACATGCAAGGATTCTTCTTGTGTTTTTGAATCTCGCCCAATCACTGTTAGCTGCTGCCTTACGTACAAGATACGTGATGTGTACCATTGAATTCTCAAAGTATTTAACTCCATTCACTGCTTACTTTTACATAGAATATGGTACGAGGTATAGAGAGAAACAGTGGGGGAGCTCACAAGCAAATTAGTCAAGAAAAGTAAGGGGAAAAAGAGCAAAATTCCTGTATTTTTTCCTTCATTTTGTTTTTCTTTTGATACATTTTCAATTGTCTTACTAACATTACACATGTGTTCTTCTTGTTCTTCCATAATTAGTACACATATATTTTTTTTTTGTTTTTAAAGAAAAGAAGCAACAACCAAAACAACATGTTTCGGGGATGGTGGTGGGAATATAGGGTGGAGGAGGAAACACAATACTTTCATACGCACAAGCACACTGCCACTTTGGCCGCTTCAAAACACGAATCGGTTAACGTTGATGTTTAACGCATTGTCACCGCAACCGCTGGTGGGCGGTGGCTGTTCATCCTCATCATCAGGACCACCGCCACGGCTTTGAACCCTGCTACTGAACAGCGCCGATGCCTGGTTGCTTGCTATTTTCATCCGCCGACTCTTGAGTTCTTTATTGAACATGCAATTGTCACGATTCACATATTCACGCAATTCCGGTGAAAGTTCCTCGAACTTGGGCGATGATGGAGCATCAATTTTGGTCATGGTACTGGGAGTAGTGGGGGACTCATGACCGCCCATTTGATAGAAAAGAATGTAGGGCGTGTTTGGTGGCGTCAGATTGTTGAGTTCGGCTATCTTACACTGGGTAACAACATCATCGTTGAACTTGTACCATTTGTTGTTGCCATCGGAGGCATACGTATAATAGTGACCTGAATCCATGCTGCAACCAGAGTGCACTACACCAGCGTACAGGTCATAATGAACAGAGGCAATTTCTGCAAGAGTTTCGGCCGAGCACACCTTCACTGAGACATGTTCATTGTGGAAGACCTTGTGCATGAGTTTGGCTCGCATATGATTGCTCTGGTCATACTTGAAGTGCTTCAGTGTTAGAATCAGATTCTTTGGTGCACTGATCACGTTGATGAAACGCTCAGCATCGGAGAGCTTCTTGCAGCGCTCACAGAAGTATTGGTTATCGCCGTGCAACTTCTCCGACGAGCAATAATAATCAATTAAATCCTGGACGGTGTAATTCGATGCACAATCGTTCTTCACCTCGGGGAATGACAGTTGCAGATCTCGAAAGCTGTCGATGTTTGTGCTCTGCCAGCTGCAAGTGAGACATTTGTAGGTTGTTGCCAATTTGCCCATGAATGTCTTCTCTATGGTGGTGGACGAGGGTCGTGACGACAATGCTGTTGCAGATGACGAGGATGATGATGAGTCGTTTTCCTGTTGATGCTCTGCACATCGAGCGCCATCTTCTTCATCAATGGAGATTTGCTTGCCTTCATATTGAGTGACAACGGTCGCTCTGTGGGCGAGTTCCTGTTCGTGAAGGGTATCCAGCAAATAGCCAAGGAACTCGGAACTGTCTTGCTGAAGACCAGGAGTGAACCCTGGTGGACGCGTTGCATCCAAAACTCGTGATGGGGTGAGCTCAAATCGAGAAGAGTGCAGCATAAGGGCGATAAGCTCTTGAATCTTTATCAACAGTGGTGACTTACTGCCACAAAGTAGGATTCCACGGCTGAATCTGTAAAATAAATAAAATGAATTGATTAAAACAACATTTCACATAACTTGATTCGATTTAACTTACTCTTTGGTCATGGCAAGTGCCTGAAGGACACTATTCATGTAGCATGTGTTACCAAGGTTAACCAAACCGACTCTTGCATTTGAGCTCATAACAGAGCGGTGACTTTCGAACAGGCGATTGTTTGATCTGCGCGGGTTTAAATAATCGTATGATGGGTTGAATTCAGCCAGAGCCTCAACCTAAATTGAACAGCAATCCCATTAAGTTTGACAAAAAATGTTTACTGCTTATAAGAAAAGCTAACATTATATAAACTAATAATTTTTGGTGTTACAAGTTGGCCTTCCTCTCAACAAAGCTTGATTGAATAAAAATTTCATAGATTCCTAAAATTCTCCACATCAAGCATCCCACGAGAAGGTGCATAGTCTATTGGAACCGTTCCGCTTCTATAGAAAGTGTGTAAATTTGAGGTCGCTTTTAATTCGTAAACATAGGCTCGGTTTTCCTAAGAGCAGAGTCAGAGAGTCATACAAAAAACAAAGTTATAATCATCCTCGGATGAATATTTACAGACGTTCGGATATGTCTGTTTTTCTACCTTGGGCAATTTATTTCACCATGCTCAATCTTACAGCGAAAACTGGTTGTGAGGTAATGCCGTCTCCAAATGGTTCTACAGTTTAACCATGAGAATGTACATGTAAGATTTCTATTTGAGTTGAAGTACTGTTTATATCACGATGTTTAACCAGAAGCAGTTTTTTTCGTATGAGAGATCTTTTAATTTTCATCTTATTCAGAAAGTTTAGCTAGTTTTATCATTTCAAATCATAATTAAATCTAATACTGATTATTTAACACATGATGAATGTACGTAAAGTGGTGTAAATTTACTGAAGACTTCAGGAATAGTACTGCGCATAACAGTCAAACTATGTGTCTTTTAACTTAGGTTTTGGAGCAAAAATAAATAACGATAGAATAAAGGAAATGATTCGAAGCTGGAAGTTAGCTTATGTTAACTGAAGAAACGGAGAGCGTCAGAACAGTCAAGATTTCGCTTCATGTGACATGTCTAACTATTAGTTTCATATGTCGAGGAGCTCACGTTTAGTGACATCTTCATCGATGTTCCCCATCGCTAAGCATGTATGGTTGTGATGTATTTTTTTTTAAATTCATTTTATTTGTCCTGGCGAGGTTTTTTTTTACATAAACCATCTGAAGAACATTCAAAAATCAAATTAAAGCAATTAGTGCTTTGAAATGTGACGCAATAAAATTTTGGATCGCATGAAGCGGCTCATGAACTGTGAAAAATTTCTGTAGCTTAACTAAAATACTGTTATGAGGAAGGCCATTGGGGCACAAGATTTATGTAATTGTTGTGCTCTTGTTAAATTGAACTTACCACCGGTTTGTAAAGATCATCATAACCCGGAAAGGTGGCCATCAAAGCTGTTGTTATATCCACAAGAGTTTGCAAGCATTTGCTCGTTTCATCGGAGTATTCCTCCTGTGCAGCCTGCTTCTTGAGCTGTTTCACTACGCCAGGAATCCATGGCACCACCTTTATATAAACAAAATTATTAACGGGTATAAAATCGGGATATTTCTTATAGAGTTTACCTTGTGGAAAACATCTGGTTTATGTTTGGTGGGTTCTAAAATTGGAAACACTATGTGCACCATCTTTGGCCGAAGAACTGGCACCACCAATGTCCTGAACAGACGTTCTATTATTTCCAGAGCGATCTCATTCAGCAGATCAAACTTGCCCTGATCCTTTAGTCCACTCCATATTGCAAGGATCCAGAGATTTAAGTTTTGGCAAAAGTTTAACAATTTCCACTCACACAACAGCTTGACAGTCTTCTTGATTGTGCAATCCTGTAGATTGCTCGAAAGCAGAACCTGAACAGCCTCGATGACCATGTCTTCGGTGAAGAGCTGAAAGACAATCGCAATGGCACATGATGGTGTTTCGTCGCCGGTGATCAGTTTGTAGACAATCTGAAGGTAGTGATGGATCCTCGTCTGATGATCTTCATTGGCCTTGGCAAGGCATTCGCCGATTTTGACAATATCCTCCTTAAATCGCTGGAAATCTTCCTTTGGATTTGGTACTCTGGCCAGAGCACGAATAAGTTCCCCATAGATGCGGGACGCATCTTCACTGCACAATTCACCCTTGCGCTGCTTATGATTGACAAGCTCGATGACTTCTAGAATTTTCGACAAATCGGGCGCTTGCTTGACAATTTTTGCAGAGCCGCCAGACGCCGAGTTAGGAACACTACTACAACCCGACGAGGAACCACTACCGCCGCTGCTGCCATTTGGATTCATATTCTGCGAAGATGACGACGCCGACTGTGATGTTGATGAGCCCGTTCCAGATGATCCAGGCGCTCCATTACCATCGGCATTGTTTTGCTTCACAGCCATAGTCGACAATTGTATGCGAAAGGTTCTGTTCGCTGCAGTTGACTCTTCTCGTGGAGTACAACCACTAGAGCGGCGGCAGACTGCGGATATACGGGTTTGCTTCCGGGGCGGAGCACCGTTGGCGGCAGCAGCAGCGTCGTCAACGACGGCGGCGGCGTTAGCACTTGTTTTTCTTTTACGCGAAAGCTGTCCAATGGTTATACAAGACAGGCCGATAATATCGTGCAAACAAAGAAAACCGATTAAAACTGAATTTGGTGAGGGTTATTCAAATTCTTGCACTATTATTTTCCTTTCTTTCGGACACCTTTGTCTCCGATAGGAAAGCGTTGAACTCGAGAAAAAAGCCTAATTGGGAAAATTTTCCATGAGAATTTTGCGTTTCCGTTTTTTTTTTTTTTGTTCGTCTTTTCTCAACCTGACGACGACAGACACACTCAATACACTCAGAAAGCTGGTTGCTGGACCTTTTCCACACGATTAATTATTATTGTTGTGTTGATGTTTTTTCGGTGATGTGGTGCGAAGTAAGATTGTGGCAAACAATTGTGTGGAAATGTCTGCGACAGTGCTGGGTGATATTTTAGGATAATTTTCCGAAGATTTTTTTTGTATCTTTGCAATGCACAGTGAAAATTTTGGGAAAGCTGATGTTTTTCGTGCTGCCTCTTCGAAAATTTTGTGAATTTTGACATATGGCAGTGCACACTGTGGTAGAGTAAGGGGGACAAGTCTAGGTGTTGCTTTTTCTGGCATAATGCTATTGCGCCATCTTTGCAATGGGACGTTTTGAAATGGCCTTGAGGTGTGTTCAGTGGGGATATTATGGCACAAATTTATGTGCTCAAGAGCGTTTGAAAAAAATACTGGGAGCGCTGTAATTTTTTTTTTTTTTAAATATATTGTCACATTCTTCTTTATTTCGGTAAAATTATTCCATATGACCATAAAAAAATGCGCTAGATGACTTACTTATTTAAAAGGCTATCGGCTGTCCTTAATGGTACCAGGCACTTCCAGTTGGTTAGACCAAGTTTCCTGCCATCCGCGACAGCTTGATATATGAATCGGAGGTTAGGTATTCCCATTGGAGGCTGGGATTTCAGGTCACTCGTTTCTGCATCAATTGTATTTGAAGGAATTTTTCCTGCCGAACTATATCCACATCATTATAAGCTCGTAGAATGTGTGATTGTACATTCTCATACGAAAATTCGCCCATCTCGCAGACATTAACTTTAATCCAGTCTGCTGACTTGGTTCGAATAAGGAGTTTTGATCCTTTTTGTGAAAACAAAGCGAAGAAACATGATTGTCTGTGATGAGTTTGTGTCGGATTTCTACCAAGATGTCGTATTTTAAGTTGATAGATGAATTCCCCAAATTCCGAAATTATGTGACAGCGAATATCCTTGACACAATCCAGTGCAAGTCTGGAATATCGTAGAGGTTATTAATCCAAACTGCGAAGTACATCGAGTGCTTTCGAGTTTTACGAGACATAAACGGATCAGTTTTCTTGCTTTCATACGTGTCATTGAATTTATTGATCCTTTCCAGGATGTAAAGTAATGTGAATAGTTAATTTACTGTCGATTTGCCGTGTTGGAAGCGACACTTTAATTAGTCGAATTATGCATTGCAAAAAGGCTTCAGACTAAATATGATCTCGTTACAGACGTAAAGCACGGAGGCATACCTCGATAGTAAATGCAGAGTGTAGAGTTTCCTTTTTTGTAGTTGTAGGAAGGGCGGAGTTTATATTTCAGTCGTCCGTCAAGCTTTCGTTCTCACAAACCTAACAGACGCTTTTTGTAAAGAGTTAAGTTCTTAAGGTATCTGAACCCACATCTTTGCTGTTTTATGCTTTTTATGGTCACACTTATACCTTATAACTCTTATGGTTACAACTGTGTAGCAGTTACTGTAAATGCTGCTTGAATACATGCACAATTCCTTGCGGATCGGTGACAAGATTTCCATCACAATTACAGAAACACACGGTACCTGGCTTGTGGCCTTCAGGAAGGCTTTTTAAGCTTTGCTACATACTGAGAGTCTAATGTTTAACCCACCCAAAGACTAGCCGTAATAAAAATTTTGCAAACATCTAATTTTGATGATTGAAAACTAAGAAATAATTTTTGTATTGCTGTCCTGTAGAACATTCAACCCAAGATATACATAATTTGAAAAGGCCGAAACATTCTTTTTCCTATTAGCCATTTCATGTCACATTAAAAAAAGGGTCGAATTAAACTTCATCCAATCGACTCTAGTGTCTAAAATTGTAGCTCGAGATTCACTTTTGACTCGATTTCTCTGGAGAAGATCGCATGCATTGGCTGTTTTGATTGCCTAGTGGCGAAATTACATTAATAACATTAGTATGTTGCTATTGGCCAAATAATTTGCTGAAGCTAGAAGAGCTGGTTCGCTCAGCTATCTTTTGATACTCAGTCAATCCTTTCTATCTTTCTTTCCTGCTATAGAGTAGATTAATTTTTAACCACAGAACCTTGTTGCTAGGCAGTAAAATGATGGCTTAAGACTTGACTTGTTTCCTTCTGCATACATATAAAATGCAGCTGACACGAATTCACGACACTCCAGTGAATGGAAGGTTGACTCCCCAGTAAAACGCGTTTCACTCTCTTCACACGAAAACTTTAACTCTTCGTTAAACCGATTTGATGAATTAGACTTAGTTCCAACAGGAAGGAGCAACGACTTACGCATCCACTTCAAGGGCAGTAATGGCTGTTTTGTGGGAACATAAGGGCCCAGTTACCGTTTGCCGTTGGAATCAAACTAATGGCGCATTAACTGGAGAGGTTAAGAAGACGTTATCCATACAGAGTAAGCAACAGAGGGATAGGGCTTATTGCAGAAGTTTAAGTTGTTAAAGTTATTTAAGCTGATTTAAGCATTTTCCCCTCAAGCACGCATCAAGAGAATTTATACGCCAGCACGCTGACCTGTAGATTCAATGAAGCTTGATTCACAAAAAAGGTTTCTTTCATTGTTCAGCACATAAAGATGATCTCCCAAGAGTTATTTTAAATGGGGATAATTGGATAAAGGGCTTATGCTCCCATTTATCTTCCCCATTTTGGACGAAACATAGGAACCTTTAACTTGCTACTCAAGCTAATTTTAGCTATTTATTACCTTTTCTAAAACTCATTACTTGCACAGCTGGTTAATGAAGATGCTTCCGTTCGCATACCAATACCTTTTTATATGTAACTATCAAGGAATCATTAAGCTTATTAACCATTCAGAACCCCCGCCCGATACACAATTCAAATGCTTTTATTTACCAATTCTTTACATTCCATTCACAGAAAACTCTGTGCGTCCCAGAGTCCAGGCATATACATGGATACTATCCACTTATACTCAAAGAATTAAAGCTTCTGCTGTGCATTTGATATGCTAACGATTTATATTGAAAGCCTATTTTATAAAAAAGCTGTCATATATGTATGCATATGTATACGTACATGCCGCATACGTGTAAGAAAACAATAACCATTTCGCAACAAAGCTTTGACCTTCCCTCATCACATAAATTTGCGACAGCATAACTGGTATGGGTACACCTTTACCTATACCACTAAGGGTGAGGGTGTTCCAACGAAACCATTACTTTCGCCCACGCAAGCCATTCATTAATTCGAGCCTTTCATTCACAGCTAACTTTTGTTCTCGTCGCTCTTTTTGGTGCGGAGAAAATAAGAAAGGAGAGCCCAAGGCGACAACTGTGTGAGCGAAAGTTCGAACCCTTCGATTTGAATGACTGTGCGCATGCTTCTACAGCATCCCCCTACAATTTGAGAATTCATCAATGAATCTACCCTACCTTCAAGTGGGTGGAATGCCATTATACTTGTAGGTTTTAGTGAGAAATCCAAGTTGCTTGTGAGTTTTAAATACATAGTAAATTTTGCACGGAACATAAATACGCCATGTCTTCAGGAGTGATCCTAGCTGGCGAGCCATAGTTTAGGAAAAATACAACCGCCAATACTTAAGAAAACACTTCAGCCTAAACCATGTTTTCGCTTAGCAAGAGATGCTTCGACACCAAAAATGCATTTATGTATGTTAAGTCGAATACACAAACATAAGTTCAAATATCATGCCACAAAGGTAAGCAACCACCACCTAAAAACATGATGAATGTTTATACCAGGAAAGAATATTAAACGAGAAGAAGGGTGGAAAAATCCACACGGTTTCTTTCAAAGATTTCGAAGAGTCCCGCGATAAGAACATCATCCGAGCGAGCGCTCCAACTTCAAAAAACACGTCTGCAATAAATTCAAGAAGCCCAAAGCCGCCTTCCATCTCTAACACCCGCAGGTGAAGAAAAACCGATCTTACCAAAAGTATGAAACTGCTTGTTTAAAGCCAGCTTATCAGTTATAACATACGGTTGCCAAGCTTGGCTCACTATAGCTCTAAGCGCAATGAGAATCGTCTCAAAGTTTGAGAGAACAATACTTCGGTCATAGACAGGATTTTGGCGATACCCAACCACACCATGTTATACGAAAACGCAATAGAAAGTTACATGTTACAAGTAAACCGAAAAATCATACAAGAACTTCAAAACTACCCAAATGCGGAGATTCAAGGCTTTAATCAGCAAGCGTCATTGACCAACAATTCGATGAGGTTTCCAATTGAGAGATGACACAATTCTACCAGGAAGCAGACAGCCAATATTAAACAGGTCAATACAATGTTAGTAATTTTAATATAATTTTCTTTATTTTCACCATCAATTACAATTTTCAAAGTGTTTGGAAAATTGATTGGATTCAAAAAATAAATTAAGTCGCCCAAATAATATTAAGTGTAGGCCAAAACATATGCAACTGAAAAAGGCTTCATCTTTGTATTAATTAAAATTTTATAAATGAATCAAATCATGTTTAACTTTTTCCTTGAGTATTTAAATACAAGTGTGCACTTCCTAATAGATTAAAAAAAAGAAAATATTTTATTTAAATTAGTAAAATGAGTTCAATTTTTGACTCGTCAACCTAAAAGCAACTTTTAACAAATTAATAATTTGATAGTAAATCCTTTTTTTAATCACTTCAGCGGATCTTCGGGAATGGACTCTATTTAATTGTTTATAATATTATTTTGAATGTGTTGACAAGACAATTTTATTTGTTTAAAGAAATGATATTTAGCTTTTCAAATATTTCTTAAGACTCGAAGGTCTACAATCTCCGATAGATTCTCTCAGCAGTAGGGGTCTGCTCCGTCTATTATATCAACACACTCGTCTTACTGAAAGGTCTCTTTGAGAGGCAACTGATCCTTAGAGTGTGGCAACATTAAATTTTTCAAAATGTCCCTATAAACAAAACAATTCATTATTCCGTCTATATTACGAATCGGTTCAAGTCCATGCTAAGAAAAACATCTCACACAATTATGTTTTCGGCTTCGTGTTTTACAGTGGTTTTTGTGTAACGTGGATAAAACGCCTCTTTGCTTCCTGCCCAAAAACCGCACCAAACATGGAAACACATTGTATTTTCTGTGAAAATTCAGCTTATTAACAGTCTTGTAGATGGAACTTCGCTTCAATTCCAAGACTGATTTTGCGATGAAGTTGTGGATCCATAGAAACGATGTATCTGACAATCCGTAGGCTTAATGCATAAACATGTTAAAGCTTCTTTGAAAGATTCCTAGACCGGCATGAAACCGACGAATGTGTATTTTTGAACACACTCCGAACTGCATAAGAATCTTCAGAAGTACTCTTATGTCGGATACGATATCAGGTTACCAAATGAAACAAATTTTAAAAAGTATACAAAATACTTCAGTTAGCCCATGCAATTTTCTAATCTATGATATTTGAAGAAAATCAATGCGCTGTTAAAACAAAGTCCTTTAACCCACCAAGTTCAGATGTCATATGAACAGTCTTGTTTAATCGCCGGACTTAAAGCAAAGCATGCGCGTATCAACTCCTTGAGCTCTGCCATGTAGGCACGTCGAAGCCCGCAAAATTGAATTACAAAAAGAAAAGCTCCCTACCCTGTCGAGCGATAATTGATATAGAATTTTGCGTCACAAAAGTTGATACAGTTTCAAATTGGACTTCGAGTGCGATGCAGTGAAAAACAATATTGCGGGCCAAAGTTTAGTGGTGGAGCAAACGACCATTTACAAGCTTTCCATATTTTTTCTTTTTTGTATTCCAACTACAAGAGGAAAAGAAAAATTTTTGAGCGTTTGAAAAACTCCTAGCAACCCACAAATTGGATTAAAAAACTCAGTTCCACGAGAAGAAAAATAAATCCTTGCACCAACATCAAGTTGAAAATCAAAAGTTTGGGCTTAGTGAGGAAAAAGGAGGTTTGCTTACGTTCGGAGGAAAATCGATTTTCCCACCTTTTGTGACGAGAAACAGTTAAACGGGCGAAAATAGAAAATATTTCATACGATATGGCCGGCCATATGGTATGTCGATGTGATGAAAATTAATTTGCTAACGACCAAGCGGACAATTTGCAACTCTAGTAAGCTAGACAACATGGCGCTGTTTGCAGTTCCGGCCATGCCCCTTTTTGGGTTGGTCCTCCAGCTGCTGGTGCTCGGTAACCATCTGGCGCTTTGCGAAATGTCGGTGTACCCAGGTGAGTGATCCCGGTGTGTGTTTGCTCCCAAAATAGAAACTACCTACGTCAAAGTGGGCTATGCCTCTATCTATGGCGAGTTGTTCGAATTTAGTGAATACCGTGAGGCTTGATGGTCTTTCCGGTTGCTACTTAAGTCGGAAAATCGACTAATCGATAGACTTTGCATTAGTTTCATTAAAAAGAAAAAAAGTCCATGAAATCTAGTTGAATTGAAAGTTCTGCAGAGGCATTTAGTGCTTAAAGTCTCGGCCCAGTCAAGCAAGTAGATATTACGCATTGGCTTTCAGCGCACTCCGTTCGTATTCCAAGCCCTTGCATTACGTATGCGAGGTTGTGCTACTTTTAGAATTACTATCAATGGTAATTTGAGGATACTTATCGGGAGTGCGGCTTTTGCCTCCCGTTGCTACTTTGGTCGAGTTTTATTGGGTTTGCGTGTAAGGCAGCGTTACACATGTATATTTTTAAGGTTGGTAGTAATTATTAATGAAGCTGACGACAGCGTCTACTGACATGCTAGATTAGAATATGCAAATGGAATCCATGGATTGTAATCATTGCAAGGCATTCTATTTTTGTCGATTGTCATAAACATACGATATGGCACGGAAACTATTACGCTATGACATCTGTTGATATATGCGTGTGGTGTAGGGCATTCTCGTCACCTTAACATTTAATAACAATCGAAACATAAACATAATATCTTATAGCTAATTTAAAAAAAAATAATTAAGAAACTTAAGTGATAACGATATACTTATACGAATCTTCAGGACAACATGTACTTTATAACGTGCCTTAGGACTCCTAATTGCAGTACAACAAAAGAACTAAGCCTTCTTGCGAGTCGTCGAGCCTAATGTAATGAATGCCCGGTTGGAGGATCTATTTTATAGCTTGCTGTGAATGTTAGCTTTATAAATAGCAGAAGAGACAAGATCGGTTATGTTGTCATTATAACTAAGATTTTTATTGTTGCACATTTTTTCGATTATGAAATCTAAGAGTATTTAAATAATGAATTACAGACAGGAAGCCGTCAAATAAAATTCTTATTTTACGTTCTAAAAGAGCGCCTGCCTTTCAATTGATAGGTCCCAGGTTCGATTCTTAGAGTAGTGGTCTAGTTTTTCGAATCTGGTCCAGTCACCATTTGCCATTCGGATCAAGTTAATGGCACTATCACTGGGTTGGTCGACCAGTTGGCGTTGTTGTAGTGGTTGTTGTATCGGCTTAGTTAGTAATTCGTGTTTCCAAAATAGCTGTTTGAGTAGATTGTGTGTAGATGGCTCTGCTGTGAAGGCATAACACTGACAGCGGGGTGTTTAAGCTAAATCCTCTAAACTTTCAAAGTTGTCGAATTTTTCGGGCTCCACCAACGGAAGTGAGTTGAAACAAATTACACCTGAGTTTCTCGCATTATAAGAGTCTTAAAAAAAATAATTAAGAAAATAAAAGCCCGATAATTAGTGCACAGGTTTTGAACAAAAGAGACATATGACAAACTCTGTCAAATACATCAAGTGCGAAAATCTGGCTTTCACTTTTAATATGCGGAGAATGATTTCACTTTTTCATGAGTTGTCATCAGATAATCAGCCTTTCCTGTTTCAAGGAAAAAGGGACGATAGGTCCATGGGTTTACGGGTTTTAATATGTTTAACTCTTGACAAGGGTCTTAAGTTTTAGGGTTTCGTAAATAGAAAGTTAAAAATAAAGAGTTTATATAAAAACGATTTTTGGAAATTTTTCTCAGTGAAGTATTTTTCAAATATATGTAATTTTAAAAAAGTGCAGTGGTACGGAATCCCTCGCGTGAGTGCTTTATTCACACAAGGTCGGTTTTTTTTTCTGCCCTCCCCATTCTATCGACTGAACAGAGTCTGTCAAGGTGTCATTTGCGACTCTGAACTCAACTTTCGCCTGCATTACGACAATATTGTTTGCAAAGCCAACTCAGCGCTTGGCTTCGTCAAACGTTGGTCTAAGGAGCTTTCCAATTCGTATGTTACTAAAGCTCTAAACATCACTTTCGTTCGACCGGTGCTCGAAAACGCCAGCCAAGTCTGGTCTCCGTATTACGACACTCATATTCTACGAATCGAAGCTGTCCAAAGACGATTTCTCCGTTTTGTATTATGAGGTCTTCTTTGGGATGACCAATACAACCTCCTTCCACATAGTAAACGCCTACAATTGATCAAGCTAGAGTCCCTTGAGCATCGCCGCGTCGCTGCAAATATATTATTTGTTCAACAATTTTTATCTGGCAACCTTTATTGAATGGTCTTCTCATGAAATTAAACTTAAACACGAATTCACTCGGGTTTAGAAATATTTCAGTCTTTCGTGTCCCCTCACGTCACACTAATGAACCCATGTATAAAATGCTTCGCAAGGCTTATGGTGTCCAAAACGTGTTTGACTTTCAATAAGACAAGAACTCTCTCAAGAGACCCTCATCCTTTCCTTAATCTCATTTCTCTAGTTTTTTGTTAATTTTTAATGTATTTTTTTTAATGTTAATTTTTAACCATTGTTTTTCAATTAATTTTATCGCTTGCATTAAGTCTATCAAATAAATAAATAAATCTTGATGAAATATTTCAGTTTTCTAACCGATCAAAATCTACATTATGTTTCTTTAAGTGAAAAGGCCCACACTTTGTCGGAGCCGAAGTTATCCATAGATAGCAATAGAGTTAACCCATTTGTGCGGGTGCAGGGCTAAGTAGGTTTTAAAACCTGGATAAATCGTGATATTCTTAAAAGCATAAGAACATCCGCTTAACACAAGACTAATAAATTGTTTCAATAAAATGTGTCGGAATGTTAATAGAGAAATAGGAATGACTAGCTAAAGTATCCAATTCGCGAGGTAACCTTAGCAGACAATGGAGAGTCATAAATAGTATAATAAACACTTCTCCTGACAACATTCCTTAAGCTATTGAACAGCAGTGGTGCTGTTATTAAAGATCCTCTTAAAGAAGTTAACATTTTTAATAAATTTTTTGCATCTATTGGACAGTCCTCAGATAAGACTACCGCGCATTGTAAGCGTTGCGTTTTAGGAAGTCTAGTGGAAGACAATTCGCATATATGGTTCTGAACTATTAAGAATAATCTATTCCCTTAATAACTCAAATGCACATGGGGATGACAACCTTTCTAATATAGCCTTTAAAAACATTGCCCATAATATAGTCGACATTCTGGAGCATCTTTTTTATAAAAGCATTTTCAGAGGAGTTTTCCTTGATAAATTAAAAAATGGCTAACGTTATACCTGTGTTTAAAAAAGGAAATGGAAATGATGTAAACAACTACAGGCCAATCTCCTTGTTATCTTCAATCTCCAAAGTCTTTGAAAAAGCTGTGAAGAGAAGAACACTGACTTACCTAAAAAGATTCAACTTTTTCAGTGATAAGCAATTTGGATTCAGAGAACAACTTACCACAGAAGATGCTCTTTTAGATATGAAAAAATATTGCGCCGGTCTGTTTGTGTATATTACCAAAGCCTTTGGCACTTTTGATCATAATATTCTTCTTGGTTTTCGTCGTTTTCTGCTAAGTTGGTTTGAATCCTATCTTAAAGATAGAAAACAAAGAGTCAAAGTTAGGGACTGTTTAAGCGATTGTGAAGTGCTTCTACAGGGGTCTGTCCTTGGTCCAATATTGTTCATGATTTCTGTAAACTCTTTACTTAATCAACACTTTGTAGGTAAAGTTACGGCTTTTGCTGATGATCTCGGCATTGCATATGATTCAGATAGCCAGCTGGACCTTATGGCTAATATAAATAACGATGTACACTAATTGAGAACCTGGATGTACTTCAGCTTGAAAACGCAGGAACCTCTTGACTTCAACGTATTTTTCCACGCTCCGAAATTGTCTTCGTCACAAAACGACACATTGTAGGTGCAATTCAGAGAGCTCTTCATCTTCTTTTCCATCGGCGTACGACGAAGATGTACCCTGCGCAACGAACTGTTTCAAGGTCGAGTTAGTAAGGAATTTTAAATACCTAGGTGTCTTAATTCACCATAATCTTAATTGGTCGGACCACACGGACAACCATGGAACAGTATCTGCGCTCATCAATTCGGTATCTCTTTCATCTTCGAAAATTTTGTGATAAGAAGACTTTGAGAATGGTTTACTTTGGAGTATTTCACTCTAAATTGCAATTCGGTATTAGCTGTTGGGGTGGCGCTTTCTAAACTAAAGTCCACCCACTGGTTATACTACAAAAGTGAAGATTTGAATAATGAATTAATAAATAAATAAATAAACAAATAATAATCAGTTTTCACAGCCCTTCGATTAACAAAACTTCTTATGCACTCAAAGGTTTACATAACGATGTGATAATCCTGTTAACAGATGTTCTTAGTAGGTACATTTTTATTAGACACGTGGCGAACTAAACTCATTGTAATCAAACTAAAGATTTAATTTGAATGAACGTCACGAAGTTAATTTGAAAACAAAATTGTTTAGCAATATGGTAATAATTTAGCTTCAACTTGTTGAATGTGGCTGCTAAGGGCAGCTGGAGCTGAACATTACATCACTTATTGCAAAAGCAATATTCCTTGTGCATTGTTCTCCTTGCACGTTGATGACGCACGTTGAAATTTTATATCGCTTTTATTATATTCCTTCGCAAGGATATTATATCATATATATACAAAAGTAACTTGTTGTTGATGTCTTTTGCAAACAGAATGGATTGTTCTTAGAAATTGTCACGTAAATGGAGGAAGAGCAATCGGATTGCATTTCTGTTTCAATATCGAATCGTAATGAAATCTTTGAAATGCATTTAGTACCTTTTATACGAGCATGCATAACGCTCACATATTGCTTTTAATTCATGATGAAGCATATAAAGTTTCAAATACTTTTTGAATTATTTATCATTCATTACATTTTTTAACAGTAACAATATATTAAGGTATTTATATACTTCTATTTGCAGGTACGTCCTAGAAACATAGTCATATCGTAACATACACTTTTCAAGTTAATGATGAATCTTAATTAAAACTATTATGACAATTTTTATGTTTTATTTTAAGTAAACGAAAAAAAGCGGGCTAAGGAAACATATGTATGTATGCTTTTAACCTATTTTTGATTTTCCTAAATAAAATAAGCAAACTAACAAATTTACCTTATTTAGTGACATCTTAGGCCCAGTAAAGCTTTAAGTATTTTGCTCTGTTTAACCTGTCAATATTTTTCATATCTTTAATAGGTACACTCATACAGTACCTCCACCCAGCAGGCTTTTCTTCCTGTTCCCCTTTTAGGGCATAGAAGCAATCGGCCCATCTTTCTTTATAAGAGATTTAATAAATTCGAATTGAGAATGGGAAGTTCGCAGTAAAGCAATAAGCATTTATGCGTTAGTTCATCATGGTTAGGTTACAAATGAGTAGGTTCAGCAGACTGGGATCAGCCATCTTTAAGTGTATCCAAGTGATTTTCCCTAAGAGCGCATTGAGTCTAATGGACTAGGTCCTTGGCGGTGGATTAAGCTGACACAACTTAAGTGAGACTTGCAGGTGCCTCAAGCTATCTATATATCTATCTATAAGGTGCTTTATGATTTCAGTTTCGGCTTTATTTTTTCAACTTCTGCAGTAGCCATTACAAACGCTGCCGAACTTGAAAACCATTAAGCCCAGTGTCCTTTCAGAACACCGATCAAGTTTTGTATACATTGTTTTTCAAAGCCACGATTCATTTAATTTTAAATGTTGCGTTCTTCCATAGATATCCATGCTCTATATCTATATGAGCGAGAGTTATGTTCGGTGATGTTCTCTTGGTGACGAGTTCATCTGTTGTTTCAATGCTCTTCATTTTGCTGTAACCAGGGAATTTAGCTCCAAAAAAAGGAAATTTTCTTGTTGTAATAAGTAAAATGGCTGTCACTTACAAAAGACGCCAAGTTTAACAACACTTTGTTATATTATAAAACCCAAAATTCAAGTGTTATTTATTTAACTTTTAGGACTCCGACGCAAGCCCTCGCAACAAAACTTACCCCAACAGTTTGAGATTTCACCAGATGATTTGGCCCATCTGATGGAGTTAAATGCACGCCGAAGGCTGCACCAACAATTTGAGCAGCAATTGGAATTAATCAACCTCCAGGCCAACCATCATCACAAGCAACAACATTACGAAGGATCAAATCCCCCACTCTACGATGATCAGCTTGGAGTGGAAGGTGCGGACTTTACCTACAAATTCCCACCCAATAATAAAGACACCACTCAAAACGAGGAACGGATCCCATTCGCTGTCGATCCATCGGATCCACGGTTCTATGAGGAGAATCCCAAGACAATCGACGATGAGCCGTTTTTCTATCAAGAAGAGGAGCAGCCTTTTAGGCAACCTTCTGCGACAGAACCTAAACAAAACACTGAAATAACCTATCATAGAGTAAAGCCGCCAATTGATTTGCCACCAATGAAGCCGGTACAGAATGTGATGTCGAATGGACGGGGCCGAGATGATATCAACGCCTTGATCGAGAAGCTGCAGAAGGAGGGTAAGGCTAGCACAATAATGAACTCTCAGAACGGAGGTCATGATGAGCATGTTGTTGTGCGGCAGCACTTGGGCATCGAAGGTGAGATGGGCATGTATGTGGTGGCTTTGATAGCGGGAGTAAGTGCAGCCGTTACAGTTGGACTTATTGCTCTTGGTATAGCTTGGTACACGTAAGTTTGCTTAAATTTTTCCTGCGCAAAGACGACACTTTCATTTATTTCACTTATAGACTACAAAAGAAAACAAAGGCAGCGGCTGATGTGGAATATCCAGCTTATGGGGTGACTGGACCAAGTAAGGACATATCACCGTCGGGTGATCGACGACTCGCTCAGAGTGCTCAAATGTATCACTATCAGCATCAGAAGCAGCAGATAATTGCGATGGAAAATAGGCAAGCTGCCGAGGGTCATGGAGGACTCTCTGATGTCGAGAGTGATGATGACAACGAGGAGGGCGATTACACTGTTTACGAATGCCCTGGGTTAGCACCGGTGAGTAAAAGTTACTTTCGTTTGAAAAAAACAAAAACTCTTTATTTGTCGCGAGTCTAGTGTCGGCAAGTCTAAGGACCAAATATATCTTTCCCCAAAGAGCCTGAGTCCGTTCAGCAAGACTGCTGGTTTTGACTGTCGTTGTGTTGTGAGTCCTCTTGTGAGTACTCCGTTCACGCAGCTCCAACTAGTATCATAAAGAAGAGATAATTTTAATGGCTTTGTAATATAAGGACGGAGGAGTGAGGTCAATGTCAGTAACCTGAATTTGATGATTAACGCTGAAAAACTCTTAATGCTTCCAGATGACTCATCCTGTTTATAAATAACAAAAAAATTTAAGCATTGAAGTGCCGATTTTTAAAATATAAATCCAAAAAGACATACTAAGAGAATTTGCACATCTTTGTGAAAGCGAGGTTAACTTCTATTGCAATTGAATTTGGACACAAGAACTATAATACTCAAATTTCCAAAAAAAACTGTACCTATGAAGCCACAATTGGATGATCACTGGGCCTTTAGAATGGGGTAAATTTATTGCATGCAAAAATGGACGCAGAGTATCGATAAAGCATAGAAAAAGGTCTTATTTCTCAGAATTTGTTACTAAGACGGATAATCGGGCACTATGGGTATTCGTTCTTGTATTACGCGCTGAAGAAGGCTTGGATATTTGCATTCAGCTACTCGTTGACCGCAAGTTATTGGCTTATACTCTATTCTCGGTGGCAACGTGATGTACCCATACAGCTAATCGGTTGTCGTGGGAAAAGTCCAAGTACAGACGCAGGCTAATAGCTTTTGCTATACTCTTGAGTTACTCCTCTAGAAAAAAGTCCAAGTGCGTAAGGTTTAATGAGCTCAGTGGCCACATGCTCAGAGAACTGATCAGTTTCATGGAAAAAGTTCGCTTCATGGAGACTCTGGCAGTAATTTTAAATGCAATTTATCGTGCGAAATCTCCCCATTATATTTTCATTAAAGCTTAATAAATTTAAGGTTTTGCACCAAATTAATCTTAAAATGTTCTCCTTGGTGTTCCATGAATTCCTTTTCGGAAGTTTCAAACAGCCGTGCGATATCGCACTGAGACTTGGAGCCATAAGTTCATTTCAAAAGCTCTCTCAACAATCCTTTTTGGAAATAAAAATGCATCTTTCAACACAAACTGTTTAAAGTTTTGCTGGCTTCAAATTTAATTATCGATACAAATTCCTGCATGCACTTGTTGCTTTTTTTTCTCCCGCAATTGCTTTAGGGTCGGCATAGCCTCGTAATTAGGGCACTGGACAAATCAGAAATTTATGTTGATATCTTCATGTTCATTTATTCAGCTTATTCATTTTTATTCAATTTGTTTTAATAAATGTCTTAATTTTGACAGACTGGTGAAATGGAGGTTAAAAATCCGCTCTTCTTGGATGATACTCCTGTTACCCCATCATCCGGCAATGCGACACAAACGCCTCAACAACAAACCCAATCTCCACAAAAGCAGCCACCACGGAAACCACCAAAGACGCCAACATCAACAACAGCTCCTGCATCATCAACAACAGCGACAACCACAAAACCAACTTCAGCTTCCCAGCCAGATGAAAAGCAAAATGGCGAAAAATAATTTGGAAAATGTTGAAAAGTTTTTGAATCAATTAAAAATTCAATTTCAATTAAAAGATTACATTTAGTTTTTTTTTATTTATTTTCTTCTATTGTTTTTTTGCTGTATTATATCGGGACAGTTTGTTGTTCCCGTCAAATGATGATCATTTTGACAAGTAGATGACATTTACGTCAATTGAGTAATATAAAAAATAAATGTAAAATCTAAATCTTCCTGCTAAAAGTGTCAAACTTAAAAAAATATGTTTATTTTTTCTTAGTTTTTTATTTATTATTATGTATGTTTTCCTTTGAATGAGGTTAAGCTTGCAAAATCCAGCCTTACTTGCTAAACTCACAAATGGCATTCGCTATACAGGCGAAAGATAGAACGATTTATAACAATACACCACTAATATATTAAACATGAACTTATATAGAAATATAATTAATAATAAAATAAAGCTTTAAACATACATATATAAACTGCGTCAATTTATGATTTTACAAGTAAGCCAGTTTCTCTCCTTTCAAAAGAAATCGCTAGCTTTAAACTTTAGAACAATTTCTCACTCATTCACTCACGCAACTATATCCGAGCCCAGAGTATAATCATACTTCTTATTTTTTCTAACCTTCTCGCCTCACAACCTTAATTATTATACATGCTGTTAAAAATATTATTTACACATATTAATTTTGTTTTCGTTTGGAAAAATAAAAACTGCTGGTTAACAAAAGAGAAGAAAAACTTGTAAGTTAAAAAAATAAAATGCCACGAAATTTCGTTGGTAAACGCATATAAATATATAATATATACACATATATTTTATTTGGGAAGAAATCTATATTTAAAGTTATAAGTAACAAATATAATTATTAAAAAAAAAATCATATATTATATATATTTTCTAAAATCGTATATTTATGTACCTATCAATTGTAAAATAAAATATTAACAAAATGATGAAATCTATTCTATTGATATAAATTTTTATTAAATATTTAATTAATCCAAAAACAATCTTTGTAATATTTGTACCCTTAGCTGAATATTTATTGAATACAAAGTGGGAATACATAATTTACTTAAAGCTATGTGGTAATAACTATAAACAGCACTAAGAAGATAACTTTGCTTACTTCTTAAATAAATAAATATACATATATACAAACATACGTGTATTTGTCTGAAATATTTTTAAAATAAATCTATTGGCTAATCAAATTCTTGTCAAATGCAAATACCATCACAAATGAAACCAATTTTTAAATTAGAACAACAATGGAAAAAAAAATTTAACTGAATTTATAAACAACAATTTGACTGAAAATTATACATGAAATGAATTTTTTATTTTTTTGGAAAAACAAAAATCCTACAGTTTCAATTAACATTAATTAACAAAATCTAATGATTAAATGCAAGGATATTCGGTCAATCAATTATTTTTTACAAAATAAATTCTTTAAAGAAATAAATAGTTGACAAATATTATATACATTTACAAGGCCCCTCAATCACATAAAACAATTTTTGTTTCTATATAACTTTTGTGTTTTGTTATAATAAGAATTATAACACAAATCACAATCAATATAGACAGATATTATATGACTCCAAAATAATTACAATTGTTGCTCCTGTTTGTAAATTTATGATGCTTTTATTTTTGATCTACAATCTTGAAATGTTGATAGCAAAAGTCTCCCAGAAAGTCGAAAAAAAACTTAGAAGATAAATATTTTGATGAATAAATATAAAAAAAAACAAAGAACTATATATGAAGTCAATAAAGAAATATAACCTCTAAATCGTACAATTAGAGCGGAGGGTTTTCTTTAAGTTAAATATAAAAAAAAATAATAATTCACATTCAAATTGTGAAGCCCTTTCGCAGCATACGAACTTAACAATGAAAAATGTAATGTACAATATTGTGCATTTGTATAATAATGAAATATTAACTATTAATAATAATAAAATATGAAAACTGAAAAAAAAACTAACAAACAATCAAAGCATTTTATTCCATTTTTAAAAACGGGAAGACGTACTAATCGTTAAATAACGATGTTAAGTTCGGCGAAATAGGTCCGCGGAAATATGAAATATATAACAATAGCAACATTTTAATTTTGTTAAAGAAAAAAAAACAAGATTTCTTGATTAATTTCAGATCATCTACGGCCAATTTCGGTTGTCGAAAGAATGATAATTGTTTTCGTCACGCTGCAATGTCTTGATGGAATAACAATTAAATTCATTCATGATAGTTCGATAGTGCCTAACTATACTTTGTTGCGGATAGTGAGGCTCAGCGAAAGTAATTTTTTGGCCAGTGATAAAGTTCCATTTTAAATTATATACTACTGTGTCCAAGAAATAAGGCGACATTGTATTTATTTTGAAAATTTTTTATTTATTCTTCCAAATCAATTTCATCCCCTTTAAAGCAATCCCCTCCCGATGCAATGCACTTATGCCAAAGGATTATGCCAATCTTTGAAACACTGGTTGTAGTCACTTCCCGGAATGGCCTTCAGTTCCGTCTTCGCTGCGGCTTGAATCTCCTCTATCGTATCAAAACGATGTCCCCGGAGCGGTCTTTTGAGCTTGTTGAACAGCCAGAAGTCGCACGGCGCCAGATCAGGTGAATACGGTGGTTGCGGAACGATATGGGTTGAGTTTTTGGCGAAATGATCACGAATTACGAGTGCGGTATGGGATGGTGCATTATCGTGGTGTAAAAACCAAGAAATGTCTTTCCACAATTCCGGCCTTTTTAGGCGGATAGCGTTACGCAAACGACGCATAACGTTCAAATAATATTCCTTGTTGACTGTTTGGCCGGTTGGAAGGAATTCATAAAGCACAACACCACGATAATCGAAGAAAACAGTCAATATGACCTTGATTTTTGAGCGACTTTGGCGCGGTTTTTTTGGTCTCGGCTCTCCTTTGGCAGGATATTCGCTCGGTTGATCGGTTGTTTCGGGGTCGTAAGCATAGATCCAAGTCTCATCGCCAGTTATAATGCGTTTCATGACATCCTGGTAGTCGGAAAGCATTGTTTCACACACTTCAATGCGACGCCTTTTTTCCAAAAAATTCAATGTTTTCGGTACCAGTCGAGATTTGACGCGCTTGAGGCACAAAGCATCCTTCAAAATGGTATTGACTGAGCCTTTCGATAAGCCAACTTCATCAGCAAGGTCTCTAATCGTTAATCGATGGTTTTTCAACACCAAATCTTTGATTTGTTGGACGTGAGCTTCATCGGTTGAGGTTGATGGTCGCCCAGAACGCTCTTCGTCTTCGACACGTTCACGGCCGGCTTGGAAATCACTATACCACTTGTAAACATTTTTTTTAGACATAGCTTCATCATCAAAGGCTTTCTGCACCATCCTCAACGTATCCGCAGCAGAAAATTGATTCCGCAAACAAAATTTAATGCAAATTCTTTGCTCAATAAATTTCGACATCGCAAAAAACGAAAAACTCACTTTTAGCAGCTCACAAAACGACGCGTATCTCAAACACTATGAATATATTTTGACATGAAATTTCACATAGACGTCACTGAGAGTACTACCAACCTAAAAAGAAAGATAATTGTTTTTTGAAAATATGAAATTGTTCAAGATGCAAATGATGATGGAACCTGCAGGACCATCAGCAATTATTCAAAGCCTTCCATAGAATGTGCAAGCCTGCAGAAAAGTAGCCGGACGCTAGGTTTTTTTTGACATGCTCCAGCAATGAACCATCAATTTAATCAACTTTAATTGGGTTGAATTCAAATATCAGTCGGCTCGCTCTGTGACGAGATTTCTGAGCATAAGTTAAAAACAGAAAAAGATGTCAAACCAATAACAATTATTTTCAGGACATTACGAATTTCAGTTGTGCAGAGGAAATGTAATTTTCAAGTTTCAAAAATTCATGTAAAAATCGATGCTCATTCTTTTAAATGCCTTAAATTGAAAACATCTACCATCTTATAATCTACGCATAACATTGTGTGCCGGCCGTGACCTCGAGATTTATGGATCTTCTTCAAGATTTGACTAACGGCAGCAATATTTTCTGAAAAGTGTGCATTTCTACGATAGATAGGCATTAACACATCTGCCATAGTCAGTCTCTTCACTTTTTTGATTTTACCTAAAGTGCACTCAGAAGGACAATTATGTCGACTTTAACCTGCGTGTAATGCGCAAAACGTACCAATTTTTGTAGTAAGTTCTCACAATCAGAACAAATTAAACATTCGTTAAACTATCAAATATGCACTAGTCTCATATCCTATAGGGTTCGATGGCCTGATAAGATAATAAGAAAGTAAGTCTTCGCTAAACGAAGGGATTGATACAAATTCGGAGATATCCATCAAGTTCAGATAGGATAGACGCATAATCCAAGAGAAAAACTCTGATTTGGCTGCCCCTTAAATAGCCACCGCTTCAACATCGATGTTACGTTACATGCCTTTCCCTGCTTTATCGCATTTTACACATACACTGATTCAATGAAATATCGAGCTACATTCCTTTCGCACATCACTTTTAGGATAGCACTCGTCTTCCTTCACTCCATTACAATCTAAAGAGGTTAAATGTTACATTCAGCAGCACTCATCGCCTTTCTAGAACCTTTTGAATGCGAACATGAGTACATATATTCCGAAAACAAGACTACGTTGAGTAGCTTCTGAGGTATACAGTTTAAGAGAATGAGAAATTTGTAAGTTACGTTTGTCATACAGACTCTAAAACGCACATTCATCATATGTTTACTTTTGGTTTGTGTCAAATTTCGAAAACGCAACGCAATACTATTTAGACCAAAATTCAAGATTATCTATATTTTTAATGTTCTTAAGGAAACACACCCAAATATAAATCATCAATCGATTTATAGCTGAACGCGTCCATTTTCGAACGATACAAAATGGAAACATTATAAAACATCTGTCTAATTGGAATTCCACATTGTTCCTATTCAAGTTCGCCGTTTCACGTATTCCCGTAGTATTCCATCACAGCCGCTCGTGCGTGATTTGTGCAAAAAGAAAACCAGACCGAAACCGAACCAAGAAGTAAAATTCTAGCATCGGTCGGAGGAGGTGTCGCGTTGGGATAGAGTCCCGCACAATCATCACCGGGAGTTTAATTTTTTTTATTATTTTCGTCTTCATTTTCAATCAACTGATTAAAATCTCGCATCATTACTCAGCCTTTAAGTTCAGCTAAACGGGTTTTAATATTAATCAAAAAAAGGAAAAATCCAAAGCCGCCTTAGAGTGAACGGTCATGTTGAAGTCAGATTTCGTTTAATAAAAAAAAGCGTCGCGTTTTTTCGTCGTACAAAGTGAAGAATTTAAATTTCTGTGACTCGTTCAATAATTAAAAAGTGCAAAATTCAAGAATACTCGGCGAAAAAGGGAATACAAAACATACCTACACATTTATCTAATCTCGTTGAAGGACGCATGAAACCACCACCAAAAACACGGTGAGTATTTTTGGGATGACTGGGAAAAGGTGGAGCAATTCCCGGAGATTGTGTATATTTATAGAATTTGTATTGTGAACACAAAAGAGGGGGCGAGACACCCGACGCCCGTAATTTCCGCGACAAATAAACGTCTGTTTCAGCTATGCACACTGCGCGTAGGAAAACATCCAGGATAAGAGTAAAGCACTCGCTCCCCTTGCAGCTGCTGTTTGAATGCATAACCGGCCGGACGAATCTTGGCTAGGTACGAATTCCCTATTTGGGGAAGCGTCGACGCCATTCAAGCGAAATTAAAATTCGATTCCAATTTCCGCCACCAAACACACTCCATCATATTTGGAACGACGGGGAGGAAGTAAGTCGAAGCGCGAGCCCATATTCGCGGTAGGTACCCAAACCCCAAGCGACCACCACAATCGATGGCTGATGATTCACCTTGTTTTTTGCTGGTTCTTCTTCGTGCTTCGTTTTGTTTACACCAGCTATATGCGGGAAGGGATACATTTTTTACATTGGGGCGTCAGCGTCGGGCATTTATTTTTGCTGGAGATGACGCTTTTTCATTCTGTATTCGGCTGGATTTTTGCGGCAAGATCACGAATTACTCGTATTTTTCATTCTGTTCCTTTTTTAAGTAAGAGAGACGCAGCTGTTACTGCTTAAGTACCTCCGTGAAATCCGAATGGATGACAGGTGTTCCTTATGGAGAAAAATCTGATCCTTTTACGGAGTTTTGAAAGGTAACCTTATAGTTTCTTTTTGTTTTCCATATTTGGATGTAGGCGATGATATGCTGGTACACCTTGTTTTCATTTCATATCCTTTTTAAAGCAGATGCTGGCTATGACAGTAAAAAAGCAAAGAAAAAAAAAACGCGTTATCCCTCTGATGTTAACTCACCGCTTGTGCTTGCATTGTGAGAAAAATCCCTGCTGACGTTACGTATTTCGGGGGGATGAGAATCCAACCATAATGCTTGGTCAGCCCACTAAAATGAACATCGTTCCAAGGCAAACAAATTACGGACCCCTTTTAAAATGTGTGTAAATATTCTGTGGAAGATGTATTTTGAGTTGTATGATACTCGCAACCCGACTATTTGACTATTTACTTTCAGTTTTTGGCTCAGTCACGAGAGGGACTTGTACGGTTTAAAAGTTCGGGAATGCTAAGCAAGTCAAGTCCAAAGAAAATATGTCATTTTTATGCGTTTCCGCCTTCTGCAAAGGGATACGTCATCATTTCATACATAACGCTGTTCCTTTCTTTCTTTACATTGCACTTTCACGCACTTTTTAAGCACAAAGCATTCAGCCTCATGCTGGTTCCCGTCTAAGCTTCCGCTTATTCATTGACAACCATATCTGTTGCATTTGTGTCAAGTCACATCTTTCCACCTTCCCTCTACGCCTCTCATAAGGACGTTGGTTCTCTTTAAGGACAGAAGGACAAGTAATATTAAACCGAATTCTTTCTACTTAGCTTTACCTAGAAGCGCGTGTATAGTGTCGATTTCAAATGCTTTGGATACCATGCTGTAAGTCTTATTAATTTTCCATTTGACTTAGAATTTTCCCGTCAACTTATCCTTAATTTCCCTTTGAGCCTTCACGAATCCACTCTTAACTCTCTTTTCTAAATCCATTTCGGAATTTGTACGAGCTTCTTGTGTAACTTGAGGAGAGAAGGGATCAGGAATCCGTCGAACATTGTCCAATAATCGTACCTCTAGAATTCACTTAAACAGCAAATTGACATGGACAGATAAAATCGCAAGAAACGCGCTTGGTGCTAGATAACTTGCCTAAGAAAAGTAGAACATGGCAAAACACAAACGTAGAAATGACATAAAGTTATTCACACAAATGTACTGCATACCCTAGCTACCACTATGGAGCCTGTACAAATCTTCGTTCACTCTTCTGATTCAGCTGCTTCAACAAAATTGACCAAAAAGGATTTTCATCCATCATTGCCACCAAGATTCTGTGCTTTGAAACACGATCGGAACACTCGGGTCTTGTTTTATGTCAGTTTGGTCGTCTTATTCATATTTCTTAAATACTCTTAATGTTGAACTGCAGAGTTGCCCTATAAACGATAAGCGTATTGATTTGGAAAACCTGAAGACTGATATGAACAAATGAGAGTGTCAACAAAGGGCTAAAGGCGTTCACACAAATCATACTGACATTTTCATTCATGCGCGTAACCAACTGGATCTATTGAAATGTCACAGGCTCGTATGCTACTCTATATCGAGAAACTTTTGTATGGTCCAGTCGTTTTTTTGCCGTTGGGATCAAATAAATGGCGCTATTACTGTTGGAGATTTAAATACTGCGAATTGGGTGAATGCAAATAAGTCGATATCATATTCTCCGACTTTATTCGGACTCCACCGGTTAAAGCTTCGATACCAAAATGCATTTGACTTTCCAACCACTTTCTTTCAATCATTCTGATCGATATATTTTAAGGGTACTCATAATCCCTCGAAAGTGAGCAAATAAAAACAAAAATATACGATAATAATTTTGAAATCTCTGTACACTTAAAAAATTAGCAAAGCTTTTGGTCGGCATGAATTTGACAGCATCAATCTGCAAGGAAGAACAGATACATCCAAGTTAAGCTTGTTTCAAAGCTTAAAGAAATTACTGGCCAAAGAAAATTCACGCTCCACGCTTCTTGAACAAACTTTCCTAATTACACTAGCCAAGAACTTTCATAACGAACCATGGAACTCCCAAAATACAATTTTGAAATTCCATCGACCGTGTCTTTTGGAATGTCCGTCCATTCCTTGTCCACGTACACACACAGACCCACCAACCTCGTTAAAAGTCGGAAGTCAATGGAAACAAAACAACGAACGAAAGCTTAAATAATTGACAATCACAAATTCCATTCGCATTCTTATCCGCCCCCATCCGCCCAACATGTATTAAAAAAGAAAAAAATTAATGCAAACAAATAAAAATCCATCACTACATAGAATAAGCGGAATCCAAACTATGTTCAAAATAACGACAATGATTCGCTTCCAAAAACCCAAAAGAAAAGCGAACAACCATTAACACCGATCGGTGTTTACGACAGCCCGTAATTCCCATGGAAATTCAAAGATTTTCCCCAGCAAAATTGTTTTCATTTTTTGCAGCTCCTGTTGGTCTCGCTCACAGCAAAAATTTTCCACCATGAGTAGGCATATCGAACAAAACAAAAATGTATTTTCAAATTTATCCCAGGGCAGACGTCATCGACGAATCAATGATGATGATGATGGGCACAATGCACTCGAGGGGCTTATCCTCCCGAGCACACTGAAACTGAAGAAGCCCATTAAAGGATTTTGGGCCAGTGGATCATAACAGATTGCCCCTACGTCATTACCCATGTTTGTTCGGCGATGGAAATAGATTCACATTTGATTACCCACCACCGGAAATGATCGAACGCACCCCCACATGGGTTGGCGCGTTCAGTACGTGGTTTTGAAGGTCAGGACGCGCGAATTTCTCATGTTTTTTTGTGTGCGCTTAATGTCTGTTTGTTTATTGTTTGGAACAATCACAATCACCATGGAATTATTTTGGTAATATTTTGTGGATGGGGTTGTTGTTTTTTGTGGTATTTTCGAGAGGTTTGTTCTTATTGCAACTCGCTGTCTGCGTCTGTTATTAAAGCAGGAATGCAGTAAACGTTTGGCAAGAGGGATGTGACTAACACTTGGTTGCTTGGGTTCGGTCATATGTTTCGAGGAATGTTAAATTGGGTTGCGTCACGATTGGGTGGTGCCACATTCAAATGAAAATTCTGTGTTCGTATTATTTATTTTATGAATTATATTGCTTGTCGGGCACCGCTTGGCTTATAAATAATTCGATTAAACTTAACGACACTTGGAAATTATAGCTGAAACAGTTAAACAAAACAAAAAAAAAATTCCTGGGGATAAGATTCGATTATTAGTGCCAAAAGTTTGCGGAAGTCTTAATTAGAAACAAAAGTGATAGATAAAATTTAATGCAATAACTTAATATATATCAAATCCTGATCTATAAGTTCTACTATAAAATAGTCGATGCGTTGGGTCTAATACTTTTTAAGGCAGCTTCAGACTTTGGGCTCATAAAGACTATCCTATCGGTCCTTCCTAAATTTTGGCCTCAAAGTCGTGAGGTAACTCTACAAATATTTGTGCAAATATGTCAAATGATTTGCCAATTGTGCTCACCAAATGTCTGTCTCAATGAAGTCATTGTTTGACCTGCTGTATGTCTTGTTCAACCATCGAAACCAAACCTTGCATTGCTTCTCCTTATCCTTCTGCTCGCTCTATTGGAAATTCATTAGGGTTGTCAAAAGCTCGTCAGAGTGAGCAAATTATAAAAAAGATCCGATACTTTTTTGTACTTGTGAATCAAAAATGGGTTTGCGAAGTTGTTCAAAACTTTTGTTTAGCTCATAAGTGAAAATGAAACAAATAAACTATTCAGGCACGGTTGTGCCTCCGAAGTTAATGGTGCAGAGGTAGCATTACTCCTATGATGGTAAGAATACTGTGCCAGTACAAGAGAGATCTGTCTTGTCTACACCATACCGCACAGGTGCAGGTGAAACACTGAAACCATTATCTGTAAGAATGTTTCGCACTTTCATCAAACCTTTCTACCACAGACTTTTAGAGTTTACCTTTATAAATTTTAACAACCTTAAAGGGTATAAATTTCCTATTATTTTAATCTGTTACTTGTTATCGGGGACAAGACTACGTCCTTAAACTATCCTTATCATAAAATAAGGTGTAACAATAATCAGCCTTGACGATGATTTTTATCATTAATTTGTCGACGAGTTGCACGAATGGGAAACCGTATCCATTATTATCTAAGTACAGGTTTCTATTCTCATGATTAAATTATAGAATTCCACGGGGCTCGTGAGACAAAAATGAAGTAAAAACATCGAATACTTTATCTATGTATGTATCGAGCATAGTCAAGGTCAGGAACTTTTCAATTGTTCTTCCACGCTCAAATTACGCTATGCATTCTTTGCTAAGATTGAACTGCATTTGAAACTTGAGCGACTAGGTTTTTATCATCGTATTTTAATTGATTGTGTCTTTTGACTGGTTTTAATTTACTGGATTCTTTATTAGAGGTTGAATGTTTAAATGTTGTGTCGAAAAATAAGTCTGCTGTTTCAATATGTTGACTAACTCACTCTTGAAAAGCTGCACCGAGACCAATATTGATGGAAACATGAAATTTAAACATTATTTTCCGTTCATTGATAAACGATTTTTGAATTTCCATATTTAAGGTAGTCAAACCTAAAATGAGTTAAAAATTATAAAGCACCGGTTTTCGAAAGTTAACCTCATAGTTTGTATGGGAGCAACAAAAATAACCCATCTTAAGTATTTAGTGCCTATATTAAATTAAACATAAATAAACATGTAGTATTTGTTTGTTTTAAGAATATTTAACGTCCTCTTCGAGGGTGAATAATATTTGTTTTAAAAACCATAATTCTCGCCCAGCCAACTAATTAAGAACACGGATGAAGCCAGCTGGTTTTCGTTTATATTCAACGTTGCCAGGCGAATCTTATTCGACACTACCTCTCCTGATACGCTTATGATAATAGAAACTCCAAATATGCACAAATGTATCATTCACAACTAATTATCACCTATTGCGAAATAGGTTCTCCAGTTCTCTGGATTTGGATTTTTTTTTATGCTGGAATTAGAGTCTTAATTTTTGAAGGCTTTAAAGCATGAAACATAATTTCGCCGTTAGGAAGAGAACTTCAACTTAAGCTTCTTCTTTATTTAATTCGAGACTATGATTTGAATTTTAGGAGTCATAACCTTTATGTTACTGTATCGTTACTGGATCGCTTGTGGGATCCGAAGTCCGACATTAAGATCAATCAAAAGGAACATATTTCAGTCACGGATAAAAGTGAAGCTTTCCCTCCATTTCATTAACCATAGCTAAATAAAGATAAATGTCATTATAAAAAATTGATCATAGATCCTAGATATTTAAACTTACCTCTATTGCGAAGGACATACGATTTCGTTTCATATACATAGATGCGTGCATTAGACTATAGTGGGTGAGAGGTATTCAGTTATATCTTTCTAAATGATGCAATACCCAGTTCCGTATTAAACTCATACACAAAGTTAAGGGTGTTTGAATCTCGGCTATGTGACAAAAAATAACTGGTGCGCTTTGGAGCCCGTACGTTCCCTTCAAGAAAGTTTCCCAAGTGGTGCATCACTGCTTAATTGTCACAAAGTGTATACGTAGGCTACTAGATATATTTGTGGCCTTATAATGAAAATGCGAATATTTATCATCAAAAGTGGTTTTATTGTTTTTCAAAGTATGCTCCAGCATGATTTATACACTTTTCCATGCGCTCAAACCAATTGTCGAAACACTTTTGCCACTCCGATTGAGACACCTCCAAAATATGGCTTTTGAACGTTTCAACAGCATGTTCTGGCGACGAAAATAGTTGACCTCACATTTTTTTCTGGATGTCCGGGAATAAAAAGAAGTCATTGGGTTCCAAGTCAGGGCTGTACGGCAGATGACTCATCAATTCGACGTTTTGGGCCGGTCAAAAAGGCGCTCGCATTGTCATGGTGAACAATGATTCGTCTTCTTTTGTTCATTTTTCGAATTTCTCCGAAGACTTCTGGCAAACAAATGCTATCCTGAAATGGGAGAAATGCTCAGGGATTCCTTTATCTCACGGTATGTCACATGACGATCTTGCATTATCAGTTCACGCACGGCATCAATGTTCTCTGGCACAACGGCCGTTTTTGGACGACCTTCACGGAATTCGTCTTTGAGCGAGCGTCGGCCATGATTGAATTCATTAAACCAGTTTTTCACAGTGCTATAGGATGGTGCTTCATCGCCATACAAAGATTTAAGTTCATCAATGCACTCTTGTCGTGATAATCCACGTCGAAAGTTGTGAAAAATGATCGCACGAAAATGTTCACGAATTAATTCCATTTTTTTTGCCGAGATTAATTTTTCAAGTCTCTGTAAATAAAACAATTCACAATTAAATGACAACACGTTCTGAGTGATGTTACGCTAAAAAATGTCAAACTTTCCAATGGAAATGTCAGTTTGCACCTGGCAACACTAAGTAATGCCTAGGCCAGAAATATATCTAGCAGCCAACGTACAAGTTTTAACAACCTTGCGTTATATTTAAATACTAATTCAAACAAAATGTTATAATGATTTCATAACGTCTTTGCAGTTGGTTTTGACCAATCTTTGTGATTGTCAAATGCCAATTGACAAGTGTCATCATCCCAAACGAAATGGCTGCCTAAAGAAATCGACCCAGAACATCAAAAGCACCCTGTCGGATCTACTCATAACCAGACCTGTTCTTAAAATTCGTAGCTTCAAAATATCTCCAAAGACGAAATCTTGACCAATGAGTCATTCACAACATATAAACACAAAGTTCGTTTCATTGTCCATTGTGTTCCTATTACTCGGTTATCGCCCTTATACAATGTCAATGAAAAGTGCTACAACAATTTTTTCTTACAAAAGTCACCTTGACAGTCAAGATGTAAAATCTTCGACGCAAAATATAAATCTCCATCCCCTACCCTATCCACCCACGTTTGTTGTCCGTCCCCAGACAGCATTTTCTTTCATGGAATCCTCCTCATTCACAAATCCCATAATTCACTTGGGATGAATTCGCGAGGGCCTAGGGAGAATCTTAGTTGAATAGCCGTCGTCGATTAGTCAGAGAAGTGTGGCTCCACAAGGCTAAACAATCTGGAATTACCAAGTCAACAAAACTAAACAAACATATTTCATTTCTTTTTGTTTGACTAGAAACAAGGTTAGAAAAGTTCACCAGCGTCTTACAAATCACATCGAACGCAGAGAAAACAATTTCAAGGCGTCTTTCAGTTCAATAGCGTTCATCTGGCAGATTTATCCGAAATTATGTTCTCATTATAGCGAAAAAAAAAGAAAAAACAAAAATTTCCAATTTATAGGCACATGTACACAGTCCGTAACTTTGATGCTCCTAAATCAATTAAGCAATTGAAAGTTAACGCTAAAAAGGCGTCTCCCGATGCAATGGCGTCACACCCGAAACACCCACTTAAACTTGAACTCTTTCAGCTTAATTTATGTTTCACTTGCACACGCGGCAAGTTGGAATTCTTGAGATTCTCATCTAATGGATTCCATTGCACACAGCATCTGGGTGGTGAACAAACCAAGAACCGAGAATTATTCTCATGTTATTTTTTTGGTGTGGTTTTGACCCACTAAGAGGCTCGGAAAACTAGGCCAGAACACAAAAGTGCAGTGGAACACTGATTGTGTGGGGCAGATTCTGCTTTCGATGGCTACAAGATTAGCATTTCGAATGGGAGTGAGAGAACAAAAGAAGACATCATCAGGGACAAAGAATTTCTCGCCGCAGAACAGATCAGATTGGAAATATTCCATTTCTAAATATTGTTTTGACATTCATTGCGCCGCCCGCCGGACGTTTTCGTGTAAATAACGTTTGGCGGGGTATAAAATGGAAAGCGACTGACATGACAGGTGGTGTAGCCGCAGTTGATATTTTCCAATATGATTGCACTTCAGAGTGAAATATTATTACACGGCTGTAGACGTGATTTATTTATTCTTTTGTCGTCGGCAGCGGTAAGGACCATGACCTGATTTACTTGTAATTTTTTGAGAACAAAAAGTAAACAGGAACCCTTGAAAGAGTTTAAAGAATGGAGACCCAAGTAGGGGCTAGTGCAGCTCGATTTTGAATATTCTTTTGAAGTTCATACATCGATCTGCTGGTCTGGGCGCATGGAAAATTCTTGATGGTTACTTTAACAAACAAGCGTACAGCTATTGGATGCATCCATTGGTTTCATTTAATAAAAGCCGTAGAAAAGCGATTGTATAAACCATATTTTGAATGATTGAGTAATTCGAAAACATCATTTCTTTTGAATTGCTACCTCGGTAGACTTGGTAGTCAACCTTTTATTTGGACTTTTGAATGAAGTTCTATCCTATTCTTCACAAAGTGCATCATTACTCTGAATATATTTGCTTTCCGTCAGAATTAAAATTTTCATCTCACTGAGACATGAATCACGCTTAAAGAACCAATCTAGAAGTTTGAAGTAATCTCGTTTAAATTGGTTTGCTGGTGAATCAATTTTCTTCATCGCCGACTTCCACTAGGCTTATCAATCGTAAACGTTGTCATATAGATAATTCAGAATAGAACAGTCGTTAACTTAATTTATAGCCTACAGCAATAAATGGAAAAAGTACTTGACAACAGATTTAGAAAGAACGAAAAGTATAATTCGAAGAGATTCAAGAGATTCGGTGTTGACGCATGCACCCGAATGCTGTGTGTATCTTGTCAATACGAGAATGGTATACTTTCATGAATCACTTAAATTTAATTTAACTTAGAGCAACAGGACGAGATAAGCGACTTGTGTTTTTTTTAATAAAAACGTCCTCATAATTTTAAACTATTTTCTTGTCGCGGCGCCTTCCCGATAATTCTAATTTATTGTGAAACGTAATTTAGTTGCTAAAGGATTGTTATTTTGCAAAATTTAAAAAAGTATTTGTAGTTCTATAGGAATTGAACTTTGTAATAGAAAAGATCACCATAATCATCTGTTGAACATATAATCAAAGAATATCTGAAGAAACGTTAATTTCTCCGCCACTTCAGGCAGAGTAAAGTCTGGAATAAAAAATACCGCGAATTGAGCGAATGAAAAAAAAAATCGATGACAAAATGCTCGCTCACTGTTCGGATAGCTGTGAAAAAATAATCGAAACCATATACTAAACCACTAAGATTCTTAGTTCATTTAATACTCTAGAATTCTTTGTTTTATGTCAAGTTTTTGTTGCTGGGATTGTTGAGCCTCCTTTTGTGATGAATAAATTATCATCAACGAACAACTTATATAACTTGAAGTTCATCACTTTAATCAGCTAGTCAGAGGCTACATTGAATAGGAAAGGGTCAAAGATGCTTGGTGGACAGTATTTTGCATTTGAGTGGAAACTTTTTGGTGACTCCGACTGGGAATCTTACACATACTCGAATGAAAGTTTCTTGAAAATCTTTTTAAAATTGTTGCTTTGGAAGATTAGACTTTGCCTCTTAACCTTTTCGACAGTAATATCGGGTACTTCTTTATATTCAGGAAATGGTTCTGGAAATAATATGTCGGGGTAACTGGTTATACAAAATTCTTAAATAACTGACGGACTTTGAAGCAAAAGTTGGACAAGTGTGAACATTTCGAGAGAGGAAAACAGAATCTAGTAACTCGTTTTTGCTACCCCACAATGCTGAGAATTTGGCTCCTTTCTTGTTTTTTAAGGTACCGTACATCAAAAGGAAAAACAAACCATTTTAGGATCACTTCGTTGTCCGTCTTTCGACGCATTTTGGTATTTTTGCCGCATATTTTGAGACTCTCAAGGGCAATCAGAACATGAAGGGTACTACATACAAATAAAAGTGGGAAAGCTTTTCGAGATTCGATTTCCTTGATGGTCGAAGTTTGTACGGAACCTTTGTTTTGCGAGTCCAACCCGCACTTGGCCGTTTTTTTTTTGTTTTTTTTACGAAAGTAGTCTACAAATAAATTCTGTAAAGCACCGTACTATCGTATATACAATCTTTGTTCGCAATACAAATACATTAATGCAGTTGTGGCAAGTTCACACAATTAACGCGCTGTTTAAATTCAATAATATTTCTTTGTTAGATGGCGCTGTGTGCACATACTTGGTATTCAAAACAGATATTCTTGTTCCATTTTTCCATACGCACTAACCAGCTCGTTCCACTGCATTTACTCTGCACTCTATCGCATGAGTGCCCTCCCCTACCCAAGAATATCACGTTGCATGATCACTCTAGACGCAAGGCGTCATTGACCACGAACTAAACGCACACAGGTGGACTGGAGTGGACGACGAGTAGAGCTTTAAAGTAGTCAATTGACTATTTGTTTCACTTGTGGCTAATACACTGGTGCGCATGAGTGCACCGTTGCCGCCACCGCCACTGTATCGAATTGCATAAAGAGGCAAACGCTAAATATCGTCTCAAGTCTGGAGTCGTGCTTCAAAGGTTTACTATACCCGCGCGTGTTGTATCGTATGTTCAGATGATTATTGATGCCTCTTGGCTACAGTTGGGCTTGGGACGATTCGTGACGGGGGAACGTGCTCAATTGCGTGACAAAATACAATTTTCTTTTTTCGGTTTGCCCATTTAATGTTGTTTAATATTTTTCTTTTATTTTTTTCTAACTCGTTTGCCAATGAATGAAGTCACTGTTGGTTTAAAATTACAACTTGTTGGTTAAAAATATTACCGAGACATTTAAAAGGCGCTTATTATTGCTAGCAGCATCGTCGACGCATAATTTTAAGCTTCGAAACTTTATTTTGAAAAAAAAAGTCGAAAAAATGTTTTCCAAACAATCGTTCATTAGCAACAAATCGTAGAACAAACTTATCCAAATTGGTCATCATTTGTTTTTTTAGAAAGACCGAAGCTAGACCGGCCGCTCATAGAATGCACTGTTCGGCAATGAGCGCGCTTTTACTCGGTACTTCAAAGCTAAAGAAACTCGCACTCAAAGTAACGAACTCAATGAACATCTCTGGACAGAGTCTTTGATTAAGCTCAACGAGAAAATTGTTTATTTCTTTAATTTTATATGTTGTTATTAGGACTCTATGATTCTTACAAATCTTTACCACTGAGTGAGCTGGTACTTCGAACCGCAAGGGACAACCATGCCATGAAGCAGATGTCCTTCATCATAGCGTCGAGTTGGTTTGTGCTGAAAAAGGTCTTGGGCTGAGATGACTTGTGTCCCATCTGGGTCCTATACTTTAATTGTCTTATCATTGATGACGACTTGGCATGGAATGGTCTGAATTTGATAAGCAAGTCTGGATGCAATTTACCGCCTCCATACAAGTTTTTTTGTAAAAAAAACCTCTGCATTCTACAACAGGGACAATTTTGTTACATGCTACCTTAATTACAGGAAATTGAATAATAGTCTGCACAGACAAAATTGGTCATCTTTAGGTAACATTGATTTGAAAGGACTTACAATTAGTTCAGCCAATATCAAAGTCGAGCTTGATTTTACTCTGCGATAGTCCACTCCATAGTTAAGAACTGTTAAAGCTTAAATTGAAGTATAACTTCCATGTCTGTGAGCCGCTCCAAAGACCATCTTCAGCCCGCTCAAAAGAGTGTATAGAATCGAGCGATAAAATTAATAGGAAGCAAAAATATTACGAGGTTAATCGACGGGCTTCAAGACCAAACTTCAAGTTTACTGCGTTTCCTTAATTTATCGTTTTCCCATTGATAAACAGTGCTCCAGGGAATTTCCCAGTTCATGTAACTCCCCTATATCACTTTTACTTGCCATTGAGGGCAATTTTGGTCATATAGTCAAGTTCGTATTTAGATTCTATTTTTAGCCATACAAAATGAATGTGAAGCATCTCATTTCAGTTAGGTGAAGTTCAAAAACAAAATGAGCACGAGTTCCCGAGCATATTAAGGGTAATCTTAACCCCTCAAACGACGGTAGCAATTGAACAATTTTTTTTTCCTTGTATGGCTGGATTCTTTTAGAACCTACCCAGCTACCCTTGTAAACAATTTTGTTAAAACTTGGTAGGAATGATTGTGAAGGATTTTACTGCAAATCTACTCTGGCGTGTTGCTTCCGTTTCATCTTCCTCAGATTAAAACCGAGAAAGAAAAAAAAAAAAATGACTTAAAAACGTTGTTTCCAGAAAATTCCACAGTGTAATTACTTAAGTAACTACAAGGGGGTTTTGCAAAATGAATGAAAGACTCGCAAATCCAACAAATGGAACGATGACGAGAACGACCTTTGTATACTTGGGATTAGTGTAAAAATGTTTGTGCCGTTGTTTTCGCAAATGTTCATTGTCTTGTGTTGTTTCCCCACTCAAGCTCTTGGTTCTGATTCTCAGGGTGTTCTTTTTTGGAATTCAAATAAACACTTCAAATGTGCGGGAGAATCTGTCAGAAGAACCTTATCGAAGAATTTAAATGAAGGAACGAAGAATTCTATTTTTAAATTTCATTTCCACTTAATGTTGCTTTCACACTTCCTTTTCTTAGCCGTCAGCTCTGTGGTTATTTTTGCGTTGGCTGCACTACAAAAGGGGGTGACTCCTTAAGTTCATCCCATTTAGGGGTGATGCACAGTGGGTTGTGAGTGGCAGATTTGTTTAACTTGTTTTTTTTTTTTCAACACTGATTTACGCAATGATCGGTGACATATAATAAGAAGAGGGGAAACTTCAATTGAAGACGTCGTAACGCTGGCGCAGCAAAAGTGACGGACTATGTAGGTGCATGTGTAGGGGTGGCATGTTTCCTAAAATAGAGTGATTTATTATGGTTTTCATTTGGCCGCAAAGGGAATCGTAAGTTATACATGCATCGTTGGCATGATCCCCTCAGTTCAATAAATTAAAGTATGTGCTGCGAGACTGTCAAGAAAAGCCCTCGCTCATCGATTTGGTTGATTGTTTACGTAAACAGTACACAGTCGAGTTGTCTTATCATGTATTTCGACCAAGCTTAACCCCAAATCGAGCAGATAGTAATGGTCTTATCTGCCAGCAAGCTTGTGATGGGTCAGATTTGCAGTTGCTATGAGCAATGAATTTGCATATATTGCGTAGTAATTCCATCGCTAAACAGTCTTTAAAGCGGTGAAAACTGACGCTTTCTAAACTTCTTAAAATCTTCAATGACAATAAAAACTAGAAACTATCTACAAGTGTAATAAGAATAGGCTCTGCGTAGGGGGAATGCATAAACATTCTAAAGTCTTTATTATTTTTTATTCGTTGTCCCTCATAAAAAGAAGACTGTTTGCGCCCATTCGGCCGTAAACTGGAGGCATGGTGAGCGATCTTCGTTACCAAAAAGACGCTGCTTCATGCTTAACCTGTGGTAAAACCATCACTCGTAGCAAGAAAATTTCACAACTCAAAACCGTCCGACATTTTTCTGAATGATTACACTCAAAGCCATCTTTTATACCATAGGATGGACCAAAAACGCTAATAATAATGTCGACTTTATAGAATTACTTCGTTGTCCGTTTCGCAAGAAGCAAGGTTTTTTAGTACATACCGTTAAATTGTACTTATATTACAAAAGTTGTATCTATTAGTATTATTAGTGAAAGGTGTAGTTTGCCTCCGGTCATATAGTTGAATCATAAAGGGTACTATATAAAAACAAATGCAGGAAAACTCTTTAAGATTCAATTTCTAATATTCAAGTTTGTTCGGAACTTTTGGTTGCGCGAGTCCGATTCACATTTGGCCGTTACTTTTTTATTATTTTTAAATCGCAACTAAAATTCATGCGAAGAAAAAGGTTATGAAAAATTTAAAATTAAAAAATATGTGCATGGTACGGTGGTACGGAACCCTTCGTTTGCGTGTCAAATGATTTTTATTTGTTTATTTGAACCTTTGCATTATTGATGACCATTTTGGCTCGCATTTTTAATCGTTTTGGCGATAACTTCCGGTAACTATTGTCGGTCTCCCGGAGTCTGTGGCTTATTCTCCTAGACCCTACACACAGGAGGACGAGCTACGATGTCTTTTAACGAACCTTGTGACACATTTGATCCGTTGGTGTATGACATCGTTCAATGTCTATTCGACGAGTACTCTGCATCCGTTCACTGCGCGAATATGAAAACAAAACTGACAGCTGCTGCCCACCTTCCGATGGGCAGATACATTTGGGTTACCTCGTAGTAGCGTTGATGAAAAAAAAGCCGCAAATTAGCCGAGGTCAATTGGCTTTTATTGTTTTAAATAAATAAATATTCATGCAAACCTTCGTGTATCGATTAATATTCAAATCAAATTGTCTTTCATAAGAGATGTTATCTTGATTAATCATTAATGAAACTTTTCGTCATATTTGAATGTGTCTATGCGTCTGCACCACATTTAATTATTGAGATGGTAATTTTAGATTGGTCGTCTGAGATAAGACCCTATTTGAGCGTAAAAATATCAAGGAATCCTCGTCTAATTTCAAAGCTTGTGTCGCAAAGACAGGTTTTTTTATTGCAAGTATACCAGTATATAATTCTTGAATACATTCCTTTATTCCTTTAATCGTAGTAATTGGCATCTTAAGTTACATTTTTTTTACTAAGCTTTAAAATATTTTAATTGCAAATTACTGTAAAAGTACCCCTCATAAAGTAGCTCACCTGATGAAGAAAATTTAATTAAATTCATGGGTGGCGTTACGGTTGTCCAGACATACAGCGATTTCGTACGTTATTTTGTTAATCGCAACATACCAATAGAACAAAAATCGCACAAATCTTTTCGACGCTTCAACTTGGAAATGTTTGTCTCTTGAAAGCGTTTTGTTTATTCGTAAACACCCTATTCGCTTTTCCATATTTTATTCCCACAACTGTCAAAAGGGAAATTCGAACTTAATTTGATGCAAACGTATGAATACGTAATAAATTCAGTATTTACATCACAAACTGTCAAATATGACTGACGTTTACGATCGTAAATGAATGTCTAATTGCATTAAGAACACATTTCCTCTTATGTCAGTAGTCGCTTGGAACTTTCTTTGACTGCATAGCTATCAATTCATATGCCCAACAAATTTATTCAAAAAAATATACCTACATATTTAAATTATTTCCGTTGCCGTTGGTTGAACAAAAGTTTCGCCAACTTTCGCATAGCTTAAACACACGGCTCGATGACCGAAGCTCGCCTTACCCAATAACAACTATGCAGCCGCAATTACAAGAATTTCTTAACCTCAAAACCAGTCAAACAATTGCAAAAATAAAAAAGAAGAAATCGACAGAAAAGAATAACAAAACAAACCGGGACTAAAAATAAAGAATGAAAACTCATCATAAATTATTTGATTCGTTACTATAAATCAACGCGCCAAAAGCGTATGCAAGCCACAGCGCACGACAAAAGAAAAAAATAAAAAATAAAAATTAGAGATAAATTTTTTTTTTTAAAGTTTATTTTTAACTCAAGTCTTAAGGCAAAGAAATGTCACACGACTTGTAGTGAGTGTGCCACTCGTCCATAGAAAATGAGTACGATGCGTCGCCGTCGACGTCGCTTCGTTTGGGAGTGTCGTGTCACCTCGCACTGATAGCACAGCTAAACCCTTTGCAGCTCCGTACTTTGTGCTCAATTTAATTATTCACAGCACAGCGCACAGTGCTTGTTGTTAAACAAACATGTGCAATGTTCACTGAGCACCCTTTACTGACTGCATAACATGATAAGCAGTGAATGGACAGCCAGGCACGAAATGCCCTGATTTGCATCAATGGCTGAACTATGTTATGTCAATTATGACATACACTTAATTTGCCGTTAAGGAAAACCAACGCTAACGATTGAGCTGTCAAAGTTCAGAATCAAGTCACATTACTATTGACAGCTGAAATCAAGTGTGTTGTTAACCGAGGACGTCACTGTCAATCGTTAACTCAAAATTTATCAAGTTTTCGCGCTCAAAGTTAACGATTGATTTATGTAATTTTTAATCCAACGCAAATATTTTCTTTTGATCTGTAGTAATCGCGTTCGAGATCGCATTATGGACGCCAATTGATTCGCGAATTTTGTAGGATGGAGTTACAAACTTCGTTTTATGATTGCTGGTAAAAAGAGCGCTCAAGCGGATCGATTTGAGTTTGTTTGGCTATAGCGATAATGTTCACCTCAAGTGGTGTAAATTGGATGGAAAATGCAATGGAACCAGGAAGTATTGCGTCTATTTATGGGTTCAATAATTGCTTGCAGGAAAATCGCATCAGTGGCAAATTATTAGCAGATTCCATTTTGGAAGACTGCGATTTGTAAAGCAAGCAAATGTTGACTGGAATCCCACCGGAAAAGGTAATTCCACAACATGCTGACCATACTAGTTGATGCATCGTAAGCGGACGTAAAAATGTGAAGAAAATCAGTAACTTGAGGCGGAGTACTTGGTATGGAGGGCAAAATGTTGACCACTTCCAGGGTTTTATGACACAATTTGTCTTTTCCACAGACGAGCGTTTACTTTGAAATTGTTGACATATAGATACTTGATGTGACTTAATGCAAACGGACCATTTGTATACGGAAATGTGATTTTCATAAAGGTCTTCTAATGAGAAGTAGGTAGTTGAATGAACCCATTAAAAGGAAGTGGAAGCCCAGCATGTGTCACAATAGGTAGTAGTGATTATGTCAGTGCTTCAAACTTTTTCCTTAGAAAAACCGTTCACTTACCTTTTTTAAAGCTTTAATTACACTGAAAGACGAGCTTAAATCGTAACATTTTTCTTACTTCCGAGTTGGATTGGTTGTGGATGGATTTATATGTCTAGCCAGGTCACAAATTACTGGTGGGATCAAATTAAGGGAGTGGCCAACCAGTAACAAAGCGGTTCTATGTTGATTCCTCGGCTTGTCATGTTGCATTTCCAAGTTTGTCAAAACGATGGTTTGTGAAGATGATGTCATTGCATCGACTGATAGCAAAGTGGTGATTCAATATTCTGAAATAAAAAAAATCATTTTTTAATACAGGCTAGCCCAAAAACACTCACCTGAAATTACATAATTTCGCACTCTTGTTGGATAACCTTTGGGAACTTCAGAGCGTTGGACTTGTTCTCATAAGCACATGTCTTCAAAAAATAAGTATGGACTGGGTAATTCCAATGATCTTGAACGCAAGTCAGAAATCGCGATAGTAAAAATCATTAATCACGGTTCTGAAGCGTTCACCAGTCACTGCGTGGCTTCACGGAAAAAATGAGGCCCGATTACACCTTCGGCATGATTTTGAGCGGATACAATTACTCTTTGTGGTTAAAAAATGAATTCTTAAGCGCAAATATTGTTTGCTAACGTATCAGGTGCTAGGGAAATGGGCCTTGTCTCTGATGAATTTGACCGAAATTCGTTCACTGTGCCACTGAGGTTCAGGCGCCGTAAAAACTTGCAAGCGAATTGTCTAGACTTTGCACGGAAACGTTTTGAAATCTTTCATTAAAATGCGCTGCATAGATGAACCCTTTATAACAAATTGCGTGGCACGTCTTCTGGCTCTTCCACGAAATCTTCATCCAAAGCGTCTCTCAAAGCCTCTTCTGTCACGTGCTTTTTTCAGTCCTCGAAATCTTGCGGAAAAACCGTCTTTAATTAACAACACTTGTCAAAGTTTACGGCGTCTGTGAACTTGACACTTAAACATTACGCAATATTCAATTCTGGCAACTCGAATTGTATCACCTCGCTCGGGAAATTTACAGCGCCTTCATTGAACATTCTTCCTTGTACTAACCTCGCTATTTGTTCGCATACATTTCCTACTGATTTCCCCTTCCCACTTGTCTTTAAAATTAAAAGCCTTCGGAAGCAATTTATCCATGAATTTTTAAGGTTTTTTTTTTTTGCGTTCCAATTACTCTCTGACTCCATGCTGAGTGATGACACCATCCAATTTAATTTCAAGAAATGCTCAAAGTCATTACTAAATTCTTCTTATCCGCTCAACGACAGTGAGCTTCGTCGAGTTAGTCTCATATTTAAGCCAAACTGTTTGTTTCGATTGAATCTAATTGCCCGAGGTTAATAAGGCCGACGCCATTCTATCCGTTCCTTTCGTTGCCGCATTAATTCGATTCATTTATTTGCGCATTTGCGATACTTGGTTGCCCTGATAATTTGACCTTTGGATTGCATCAGCGAAATTTCCTCATTTTTTCAGTACGCCTTCTTGGAAGAGGGGTTAACTGTGAAGTCCCCACCTTATTTGCATAAAAGTTCTAGCATGTCTGAGCCTAGAAATGGTCAAAATAACAAAAAAAAAAAAAACGTACACACTGTTCCGAATGACAAAATGCCAATGACACCTTGAAATATCGATTTATGAAGCCCTAGATATGTGTCCACATTATTCATACAAGTTGTCTCGAGTGTTGTTTGCTGAGTGCACTATTTGATGAATCGTAAGCGGTCGATGATCTGATATACCGTCATTCATTTGTTTCAATGTGACTTAACGCCAAGGTCCCGAAAACATGCTCGCTGCCAGGTCTAGATAAGCTGAAAGCGGTGCCAACTTCCTTTCCCACTAAATACATAAATACCCCGAAAGCAAATGTATCTCAATCAAACTCACGCATTTGAAATGTATTTCAGTTTCCGCTACCCCTGGCACTCTCTGATAAGGCTAACTGAATGACGGACTGACAAGCTGGCGACTAAGTAAAGAAGCCTCTCGTCCAGGTCCACATTTTAGTACCAGGCACTCGACAGTCTAGTGGGGCGTTATACTCGAATGTGACTAAGAATGCCAGCAATCTGTGAGTTGCGTGCCAGAGACGCCCTTATGAATGAGCAATGGAAAACGACCATACACAACGAATCTAAATTAGTTTTATTGATCTCAATGAGGTTTAATTGCGGATCGAGATGCAGTAAAACCATTCGGCTTTTATCGTTGAAGATCACCGTCGATTTTCGTTTAAAGTGTGAATTCGATCCGATAAGGCGGCAAGCGTTTGCTTGCTTACCAACAAAATGAAATTGTTTGCTTGTCAGCGATAAGAATTTCGATTAGATAGATTTATTTATGAAACGAGTGCAAGGCGATTATTTCAGAGCATTTGTTTACGCTTACGTTTCGTCTGTGGATTTTGGTTGGTCATGGCCATTTAAGTTCGTAATCAACCGACTGTGTGTCTTACAGTTTATGTTTGCCAATTGTGACTCAAACAAAAGACAACCAAAATGTTGAATATGGTTGTATGAATCACTGAGAACTGACAGGACAAATGCGATTGATGTTTTGATGGTTTTCTATGACAGCGCGCGTTTGGTTGAAGATGTTCACCTGATTGAATGGTCGCTTTGATGTTGACATGAAATGAAACGCGTGTAGTTGGGCCTTAGTTTGGCGTCATAAAAACTTTACGATGCGAACGAGCACTTTTTATGGCGGCCGTTTTGTTTACATAAGTAAGTACTGATATGTTGTTGGGACGGTTGATGTAAGACGCCGCAACTGGAAACGCTATCTGTAATCGTGTGTGACAAATTCGTAGTTAGATGATCTTTGACTACAGCGGGTATGTTCCATGGTTCTACTTTTTTTATTTTCATCCTTAATAGGAAAGTTGTCAAAATGAATTATGAACGACATGACAACGACGTTTTCTTTTTTAATTATAAGTGGAGATTTTCTCTTGCGGCTCATTATTTCAAGGTAAATTGTTATAAAAATGTAACACAAACAAATGGATCACAACTTGTAATAAAAGAGATGCTGATTCTTTGTCTTTTCTGTACGTCAAGGATGTGAGCTTACATTCAACTGAGTTTGCTTGTTGGGTGTGTAAGTTAAGCCTTAAGAAATATCTTCTATAAACACATTAAATAAGGGCCCTTTACTTGTTTTATGCTGGAATCAAAGCTAGTTTCTGAATGTCTCAATTTACTCCAAACATTTTCAATAGAAATCAAATCAAATAAAAATTCAAAAGAAGACGGGATTCCTAGACAGGCACTGGACACTTAGATGCCACCTTAAAATCATAAAACGAACTGAAAGTACTTCTGGCCGACGACGCTGCAGAAATTGTAACGAGATGGCAAAACACTTACTTGCCTTTTGTAAAGCGTTTTTCAATAAGAGCGCTAAATAAGACAAAATCGGTTTTGTATATCAATGAAATTCTTTATTCCTGCGAAAGTATGTTCGATGCTATTATGTATGGGACTCGAACCCAATTTTCGACGGTTTTCAAGCATAAATCGGCCGATACTGCTGCAATTCCACGTTCGATATTCGTACGAAGTTCATCAATCGTCGCTGGTTTGTTGGCATAGACCATAGACTTCACGTTGCCCCACAGGAAATAGTCTAACGGTGTCAAATCGCACGACCGAGGCGGCCAAGCGACTGGACCATTTCGTGAGATAACACGTTCTCCAAACTTGGTTCCAATAAATTGATTGTGACATTCGCTGTGTGGCTTGTGGCGCCGTCCTGTTGGAACCAAATGTCCTCCAAGTCCATATCATCCAATTGGGGCCAAAAATATTCGGTTATCATTGAACGGTAGCGATCCCCATTCACAGTAACGTGCTGGTCTTGATCATCACGGAAGAAGTACGACCCAATGACGCCGCCGGCCCATAAACTACACCAAACCGTAATTTTTTCGGGATGCAATGATGACTCATGGAATACGTGTGGATTGTGGCCTGCCCAATACCGCATATTTTGTATATTGACGGAGCAATTCAGCCAGAAATGAGCCTCATTCGGATGAAAATCCGAATCATTTTCAAGTTGTTGCTCAGCCCAATTCACGAACATACGACGCTTCTGGTGGTCAAGCGGCTTCAGTTCTTGCGTCAATTTAATCTTGTAAGGATGTAGGCCAAGATCTTTTCGCAAAATTCGCCACAACGACGTCACAGAGATGCCGACGTGTGAGAGACACATTTGGGCTTTCTGCAACTGAAGCCTCAGCGGCAGCAATATTCTCGACACTACGGGCACTTCTTTGTCTGACTGGTACGGGAACATTTTGTACTGTGCTAGGACGATTATGACGACAATAAATTGGGCGTAGCGCTCTTAACGTTGAGGTCACTGACTCCGAATTTCGGTAGTAAATTTTAATAATTTCGACTCGTTGTTGGCTCGTATATCTTTCCATCATGAAATGGCAAACCTTACTGAAGACGCAAGAAATATGGCGTCGTTTGCTGTCCCTGTCGCTCTACTTTTGTAGCGTCCCTGTTGAAAAACCCGTTAGTTGTCACTTTATCGCTCCAATTTTCCGACCGCTTTTGTCAGCACAGTCGGTATGGCACTAATAAAAACTTATCAAATTTTGACCTCTAGATCTTCAACCCGAGCTGGTTAATCAGTACACACGAGCGACTAGGGTGACCGACACAAAAGTAGACCAAAGGTTATGGTTTGACATTAAATCAATAAAGCGGTTTACTTGCTATAATCACTCGCAATTCCAGATTGAAAATGTTAGCCCGATGATCAATTGGCTTCTTTTGATAACCCAGTTCGATCTTGTTAAACTGTAGAGCATGATTTGTCTTCAAAGTCTTCCACATGGTTCATGGGCAGATGTCGTGTAAATGACAACGGCGACGAATTGATAAATTTAGGTCCTCGGTCGCCCTCAAATCAATGAACAATATGGTAAAACTGAACAAGATCAATTTTATTCTTTTATCTTAATGAGTATAAATTGATCCACAGTTTGTACATATGTAAGCTGCCCATATGTAAGCTGCCCAAATTATATTGGAGCACAGACCGAAAATTTCGGAAAACGATTTCTTAATTTTATTCGGGTATAAGTTACTGAATAAATAACACACCTTTTATAATTTATCATAACAAAATTGCCTTAAAAATGTGTACACCAAAATAAAAACGATGCCATCGAAAACAGCACAAGTTCATTAAAAACGCAGTCAAGGTTATTTTATGCTAAGAAGAAATTATAATACATAAAGAAGGCTAGAATTTTAATATTCCAATGAGCCTTGGCTCAGTTAAAGAAGACATTAACAGTCTGCAAGCATAATAATTATCTTACAAATGCTACGCAATACCACAATATAATTCTAAATCCAAGCAAAAAAAAATAAAACAATTTGGCTAATTTAAAAACCGATCCACATAACCTCCTTCACGATCACCGCAGTCCAAAAAAAAATCTCCAAAAGCCATTCGCATACGAAAACTCAGTATGAAAAATAAGAAACAACAACAATTGTCTATGTTTCCCGGCTATTTTAATGAATGAATTTCATTCGGTCGAGCAAAAAACAAAAAAAAACCGATCAGAAACGATCGCAAATTGTCTGTTTGAGTGGTGTAAACAACATGGATATGACGACGTGCGGGTACAGCTTGCGATCCCACACCGCTAGTTCCACGTTCAGTTCATATTTATAGATTCTCTGATGCGAATTGCTGTTTTTATCTTTCCATCTAATCACTTGGAATACAGCCGCCGCACATTAGTCTTAAGGCATCCTCTACGATCAGTTCCTCATTTAGAAACTCTTCTGAGGATCGCCGATCTACGCCCATCTTTTATTGCAAGTCTTTTATCATTCCTCAGATATTAAGTGGAATCGTTATCTGCAATTAGCTGACCATTTGACCTAGTGCAAATATATAGACTGTAGATGCGGAAAAATTTGTAACTGCAGCCGGTAGGTTATCACTATGGAAGCTGGAGACTGGTGGCGTCAGCAAGACGCCATTATAAATATGAAATTTCCGCTGGTAGGGAAAGTGTGGAAAATTGTTTTCATTTGTTGTGCTTGCGTAGGCGTTGTTCATCGAGTGGAATGAGAAAATATTGCCTTAGCTTGTTTTTCTTGGGATTCTGATGAGTGTTTTTCATAAAAGTTTTAGCCATGATATTGGAATTGTGTGATTCCGGATACAATAGCGACTTGCTTTGTTTTTAAACAACGATCAAACGACAAAAGACTCCCATGAAGCATGGGCTTCCTCGATAAGTCACGGAACGCTGACCTCCGCAAGATCATGTAGTAATTTTTTTTGCGGAATATTTTATCAGTGCTTTTGGCGTAGATTTTCCTGCCGGCCTAACATGTAAATGAGGTGTTAAGCCGGTCGTTTGGAATGCCTTGTAGTACTCGTTTCGAACTGTCTCAGGTAAACCGTCAGCCAGAGTCTAAAAGAGAATATTCCACGCAATTGTCCATTACACGTTCGTCTCTGCCGAGCCTTTTAGTGAAAGAGTTGAAGATGCCTTTCATATGCAGAAAGTCCATCAGCCACGTCCTGTAGACCGTCAAACGTTGGCTTGAACAGCCGGGCCTCAGATTTTTGAGGACGAAAAATGCGTTAATGAGACCAAATGCTCACCAACAAACCTTATCATCTTCAAAGAGTAAATGAAAGCTCTAAATATACTTATAATAAATAAATAATGAAATAATGTCGTTTGATTTTTAATATATAGCAAAACAACATTGGATGGTTTTTTTTGGGTCACCCTGTATAAAATCGATAGCAGTCTGGCCGCTGTGAGTTTGATGGAAAATCTAAACAACTGAATATTGATATCCTTGGTTGATTTGTGTCTCATAGGTTTGATAAAACAAATGTTGTTCCTTTAACCTACAGAAATCCTTAAAATCTTTGGCCTAAGCTAAACCTCGAGAGGAACTTATTCGGATATGCCCGTACCAAAAGCTTAGTGCAATAAATTATTTGTACGTGCACACAGCGGTGGCATTGACATGGTTGGAAACAAGCCAAGAGCTGTCGTCTATCAGCGAGTGCACCTTGTACCATCGGACGCATGTGGAGAACGATGCACGGTCAGGCAGCTGACGAAACAATATATTTTACTTGGTAGACACCTCTGTCTTCATTGCTTGATTGCGTGTGCATAAGCTTAGTGTATTGAGTCTTAAGTAGCTTCTGAACACTGTCTAAAGTAACAGAGAGATAGGCAAGACTGCCCACTGTCAATTTTTGCCTTTTGGGTGATTTACGTGCTTTGATTGACCGCCGCTAACGTATTCGCGTTCATTAACAAAGCAGATTCGTGATGCATACTAATATGTTTAATTATGGTTAAGGCTTCCTCTTAATTGTCAACTATAAAGGGAACGTAGGAGCTCAGAATCGTTCCTTCTCAATGGCACTTAATTGAAATTGAAATTGCTCCATTTGTGGCCTCCGAATAGGGACGGAGAATTTGATATCGATTGTTTTTTATTCAATCAATTCGCAGTATTTTATTCGAACTTAGTTGATAATACACGATCGATTAAGCTATATCCTAAGCTTAGCAAATTGATGGAGTAAAAACACATAGTCAGATTAATATCGCTGGTTTCTTAAACCAACGTTTCAAAATAAAGAAATTCGGCTATTTAGGGGTCTTCACTCGACGCTCTTCGCCAAGAAGAAACGACTTTTTCAACTTGATTCAAACGTGATCAGAAAGCGTATGTCTACAAAGTACCATGTTACCATAAAATTTATTTAATGTTAGATTAAAGTGTTGGTGGAGTGTTGAGAATATTTGATAAGCTTTGAGGCAGAGAAACCCAAAGAGTCACTTCTTAGGAATGTGTAGTTAGCCTTTGATTTCAATTTGTTGAAAATGAAAGAATCATTTTATATTTTATTTTAAAATGCGCGTTCATTCTGATGAAGATGCCAAATTTATGTGATAAGAATTTTTTGTTTAAAGGCAACTTTAAATTTTAGATTCTAGCGGGTTCCGGTGATATCAAGCTCAATGTGTCAAATTTCAGTAACACTTGGTGGCTGGATAAACCATGTTGACGCGACAGCCCTGAGGGAATTTCTTCAATTGGTTGAAAGTAACCAGAGAGATTTTCAAAAGAAAGAAACAGTGATCACTTTGTAAATTGTAGGCCTACGGCCAAGATGTTTTCATTTTATTTCGGCTATAAATATTTCATTACTGACAATCCGCATGGCTTTGTAAAAGTAATAAATGAATCTACTTTGTTTTGCAAATAAAGTTGTTGAACAAGGTGACCATCGATCGTCGATTTTGATGTGGAAGCAACCAAAACTCACGCTCCTGGGGTATTGAAAATTCACGTATCATTCGCGAAAAGAAATTACATCCACTCAAAGTAAGTGCATGGATCTCATTTGTTCGAGTACGCCTCGTGTTCATGAAAAATATCTGCGTTACTACAAAAAGGAATGATAAAAAACTTAAATGAACTTATTTTGTTGAATATCAAAGATAATAACAAATAACATCAGGTGAATGTCTCTGTGCCACCCTGTATGAATAAGCCTGAAAATTTTGCTAACAGATTTGAAAAAAGGTCCTTAATTTATTCTTCCTTTGCGTAGCTGACTAAACATTAAATAGACTGGTGTCAGAAATTCTCTTTATTTTGTGTCCTTTTCTTTCATTTTAAGCGAGCTCTTCATCTCATTAAGACTAAAAAGCAAAGACCGACTCGAAAAGTGTCAAGAAGGCGACGAGCGGTACCCCTATTCACACCAACCTCATCACATCACGTGTCATAAACAAAAAAATATCAACGTTCCTCAGCTAAATAATTCGAAAGACCTCGAAAGAAAGTGAATTTAACGACCTACACCGTTAAGTTCGATTGCTTTTCAATCTTTTCGAGTCTCCATTGACTGGCTTCTAACCTTAAACACCACCTGCGCATGCCCAACTTAACAGATGCCACCTCGTAAAAAACATAAATAAGCAAATTTAGATTCCCAGAAAGAACATTCCCGCCTCGACAGCTTTGCGTCTCTTATTAAGAAATTAACTTGTGTCATCTTTTGTCATCGGTGTATCTCATTTCAAGAATGAATCACAATAATCGTAATGTATCTATTGGCGTCACAGGTGATTCTCTCGATTTCCCCGTTAAATCGTCAGTTTTGGATTCATCACTCGAAGACCCCAGACGCGAGTGGGCAACTGCTACGAACCTGATTTCTGGAAGAGATTCGTAGATCAGACAAAAACAAGTTGTCTGTGCTGGGAAGCATGGTGAAAACTTTTCTGAGCGACCGCAAACTAGTTTTGGAAGAGTGGGCAAGAAAATTGAGACCAACTTCTTGTATTGAAATGTGAGTTCTTCTTTTGGTTGTCTTGTTTTTTTTTTTCTGTGGGGCTGTCTCAGGTGAGTGTGGTTTGGTGTTTGCGTACTTTCATTGTTTTTGTTTTCCTGACCCACACACAGTGAACTGGAAAGCCATAGTCTGTTTTGTTTATTTTCTTATTTATCATGGATCTACATATACGAGTATGTGGCTAGTGTTCTAGGAAGTACTCATTTCAGAGGCACTAGAACGATTCCTCAGAGGCCATTCTCATTTTATCTCAACTTAATTGCAACTCATCAAACCAGATGCTATGCTTTGCTTGGTGAAGCTGAGTTCTACCCTGGTCGTGTGGAGTTAATTGCACTGAGGGTTGACGCTGGAGTTGAGGAACGCTTAATGCATGTTCGTAGGCCAAGGTTAATATTTAATCACATTCGCTGGCGTTTCATTAACTCTGTTATTAGATAATGTTGACTGAGATGGGCGGTGTAGGTTTTTTAGATGGAAAATCCTATTTTCCGGTATCTAAGGTTTTTTTTTTTGCGTTCATATGAAAGATTGAGTTTGAGATTAAACGCAGAAATTCGCCATGGCAAAATAAGCTGGGAGCATTTAAAGCGGCTTGTGTACTTTTGGCTTTATGGACTTCAAAAACATTGAAGTTACGCATTGTCAGTGGAAGACGTTGAATTTCTTAAAACCGCATTCTCGCCACTCTAATTCTAAATGGGTTTAAAAACGCAATACTTTCACTTGAGCTAATTGTTCACTGATGCGATCGACGATTTGATTGCGGAAGATACTTGAGGCGATTTCAACGCTTTGAGCTTACTAATATTTTTGCTCACCTGCAAAATTTGTTCAATCTTTGTCCGAAGAGTAAGCAGAAACTGTGTACTTCACTTCTTCATCAGGACTTAAATGCTTAGTCCGACTAACGCAGCACAGCCAACTGAACTCTGTTCTCGTTAACAGGCAGGTTTTTCATATGGAGGACATCTTTGATTAATTTTCCTCTCTGTTTTCTTTGATGGCTTTTTCCAACCGCTCTACCTTTCCTTTACCCTATCAGATAACTCTTTCATACAGGCAAAACTAAAAGGTCTAGAAATTCACTTCAATGAAAAACAGCAACTCTAATTATTATAATTTAACAATGGTGAGCTCTACGTGCAGTTTTTCTTGAGAACCGGCGAAGTGCCAGCTGTCCTTGTTTTTCGATCGGTCTGTGAACCACAAAAGTTTAACCTTTGCGGTTTAGCGACGAACAGTTTTTTATCATGACAAGTCCTTAACGATGACGGAGTTTTTGATGCGCCATGGAGGGGATCCGTGGAGCATGCCGTTGAATAAGGGATATGAGTTTGAGTAGGTGTTGTGTACCGTAACGCTTATTTTCCAATTGGGACGAAGGATTTCGAATAGTTGAATATTTTTGGGCCACCTCCCCATGTTTTAAGTGTCTTTGAAGTTATATGATTATCAATTTTATCGAATGTGATACTTGAAATTCATGTTCTTTTCTCGATTTTTCCACATCTCACACTTTGTTCCCGATTGAGTTTAATTTCGATTAACATAAATTTCATTTAACAAGGCTTGTGATAAAAAGGCTCGAATAAGAATTATTTTATCCAGAATCTTAAATTTCTGATTTTGTGTGGATTTACAAGGATAACTTGAACAAAAAATCTGCTGGACGAATGACGATTTACTTGCAAGACGTTCTCAGTTTACTTATTTTTATTTTGAGCATCAATTTTGGAAACATTTCTGCGAACGAAACGTTCAGATCCAGCGCTTCGAGTGTTTTTTTGAGGATAACAGCCGTGGGCTTAAATTTATTTTCAGTCATTTTTTCTGTAGACAGAACTCCTACGGTGTTTGTTTGTTCCGAATGTTCTTTCAATCGTCCGGCAATCCACCAACAACCCTGATATTTGACACTGCAATACTGCTCCATCGAGTATGACTTCAAAGGACACCCACGGTTGAATTCCATCTTCACTAAATAACCATTAATTCGAGCGGTCAGAACACCGCCTACAGCGCGCCGACAACCGTTCCCCTTGATAAATACTCCTCTCCATGCCAATTGTAAATAGAATATTTGAAACGGAAAACATGGCACAACATCTTGTTTTCCAAATAATTCACCTCCGACTGCTCTCGATTCGAATTTCGGTGTAATTCGAAAACAAATTAAAAAAAGAAAAGAAAATTACTTTTATAAATTTATTACGTTTTATAAATATCGCTTTTCCTTAAATCTTTCCAAGTTAACAAATGTTTATTTGTATTTTGCAGACAAATTGGAAATTTTGAGCTCACATCAGGAGCAATTGCCCAACTAGCTGTTTTTTTAAGTGTTTATTCGAAAGCTTTAAATTAATTCGGCAATGTACTATCTGCCATGATGCGCTACTCGGAAATTTCACGGGATCTATCTTCGGATAGTCTAAAGTTTGTAGAGGTAAGTTAGAAACGAAATTGCAGTCACTTGGACGAGATGAATGTTGGATTTTGTTTGCAGCAACACGGAGAGGAGTATATTTATAAGAACCTACGTGATGAATCCCCACCGAGCGATATATCGAATCACAGTGGTCCGCTTTTGAGCAAGTCATGTCATCATCAGAGTCAAATTGGAGGCAGTTATATACCAAATAATCGTCTGTCGTATGGATCGTCGACAACACCGCGACCGAGGAAGGACAGCAGCAAGTCTATATGTGCTAAGGACAAGGAGTTCGAGAGGATTCCATCGAAAGCAGTTAATACGAAGAGCACACGCAGAAAGAACTCGATAGGTACGGCTTGTCTGAACGCTATGTCCTCGTCGCCTGGTACAGGATGCTACTATTGTTATGGGTGAGAAAAAAATTCAACCCTTAGAATTAAATTGAATATCAAATTATATCTCTGTTTTTTACTAGATCGACGCCCCCGGGTAAGACACAAAGCCTTCCACTAAATTCATCAATAAAGAACTACGATTCGGTAGTTTTGAGTGCATTGCGTGTCTCTGCCGAAGAGTTGGCCAATCAGATAACACTTCTTGACTTCCCTGCCTTCGCTGGTATCCAACCAGACGAGCTTACTAGTTGCGCTTGGACCAAGAAGGACAAACACATTGTCACACCGAATATTGTTGCATTTACAAAGCGATTCAATCACACGAGCTTCTGGACTGTACAGGAAATTTTAAGTGGTGATCTGCCCAAGCAGAGGGCCGAGATTTTAACTCACTTTATTAAGGTAAACTGTTGACTTTTGTTCTTTTTCCATTCATTATTCAAAATGTTGTTCTTGTTTACAGGTTGCCAAAAAGCTTTATGAATTGAATAATTTGCACTCCTTGTTCGCCATTATATCAGCAATGCAAAGTGCAAGCATTTACCGACTAAAAAAGACATGGTCTTGCCTCTCTAAGAAGGATAAACAGACCTTTGATCGGCTGGCAGATGTCTTTAGCGATCAGAATAACTGGGAGAATTTGCGGGAATATTTGGAGAGCTTACGATTGCCGTGCATCCCATATTTGGGACTTTTCCTAACCGATTTAATATACATTGACCTGGCACATCCGCACTTGGGCGGATTGGAGCCCGAACAACGACGCAATAAAATGAACAACATCCTCCGAGTGATATCAAATTATCAACAATCGGATTACACAAACATTGTGCCAATTGAATCGACCCAAAAGTATCTACAATCGATCAGGTACATTGAAGAGCTGCAAAACATTTTTGAAGAGGATCAATACAAGTGAGTTTTGAGAGGTATTTCGTATTTACAGAAGATTATAATGGTTTTGATTTTTAGAAAATCTCTTAAATTGGAGCCGTCCTCATCGGGACCGAGTTCATCGTCATGCAGCTCCAAGGAGTCATTCAATGTGGATGCCGCCACACCAGCACTTGCCTGTTTAAATCTCTCACCCGCCAAAACAATCGGATCCGTGCGCATAGCGAACGGTACCAAATTCATTCCAGGCCATAGGAAATGCCGAAGCTTAGGCTCGAAGTAAGTCATACTCATCATCACTCAGACTTCTCCTTTTAACACCAATTTGAATTCTATTCTATTTAATGCCATTCGAAACTTCAAACACTTGCTCTTCGCTCTTTGCCTGCCTATTTCGCCTGACATCATAATATTGCATTGAATCATCCCATCATACATCATCAATCGGTTAAAATCGTTTTAATTCTTCTTTTTTTCCTCCATTTTCGTTTGACCAACTCTTGCTTCATCTCCATTCTTGGTTTTCATTTTTCAAACCATATTTGTTTGACTTTAATTTTGTTTTGTTTTTACTTCACCTGTGCTCCTCCACTTCCACCAAATATGCAATCCATCACAATTGGTTCACATTATGATTCGTTTATTATTTAACCGCGAAAAGATTTCGCAGCACAAGTTTGCCGCGAAATTTTTACCAAAAATGCAACTGCCCCATAATGATGATTGCGCCCGGAATTGGTACGATCTCAAACAAACGATGCAAATGCCGGTGAGTGTATTATGATGCAAAGAATTTCTTCTTTTTTTATTTCATTTCTATTTCGTTATCATTTTCTTCTCAACTTTTTGGGTTTCCTGTTGTTCTTTGCCCTCTGGTTTTTATGTTGGATTGTTTAAATTTGTTTGTGACTGGTTTCAATTACAAAGAATCCACTGCAATTGGATGTTCCCGTCTTCAAATTTGTAGTCGATGTTTTATTTAGATAAGAAGTTTGTTACGGTCTCAAGCATTACGGTCAATCATTTCGTAAGACAAAATGCGGAATCTTAGTTTTTATTGAATTATTGCCAAACAATGGATGACAGTTTTTAACAAACTGGGTTAGCTACAAATTTTTTCGATCTTTCTGGCAGAGAGACGCCAGGAAGAGCATCACTTATTACTCTATCCACTGCAATCTGGTTTTAGAGCAGGACACATCTACTCAACGGCTATGTTCAAGACAGAGTTAAAGGTCATTTCACTCGGTGCTTGTTAAACCACTCAAAAACCTTTGATTTGGGAAATCAAAAGCTTCTGTGTTGAATATTCGATTTATAAATTTACAGGGAAGAAGAAATGCAGGTCTCGATTCTTGTCTCAATACTGCTCTGTATTTTTTCAATAACCTACCATCCGCGCGCGTATTGATTCAACTGCCTGGTTTTCGATATAACACAAAATTATCACGTCTTGACCATATCAATGGTGCTATTGGACGTATGTAAGGAAGCTATGGTTGACTGTGAGTTTTAAGCGCATGGAGACTCTTCGTAGATTGGTAAGAGCTTTGTTAATCCCTATTATCATATAAGGTGTGCTAGTCTATGGTATTGTGGACCCTCTATCACAGCACAAACTTGAAATTACATTCAATGACTCAGTGGTATAAACTTACGGACTAAGGAGTATGTTTTACTTACTGATGACATATTATTAGTAGAATTTGATGCCTCCACAACTGCTACTGTCTCGAAATTGAGTCACAGTCGTTATCCACGAATGTTTTTTTTATTTTATTTGCCTGACTCAATAATTATAATTCGAAATATTACAAATGCAGTATCGATCAGGGCATGTCTTAATGCTTTTCGCATGTTTTATCACATTATAAGGAATACCAAAGCCTATGATCGTCTGCGTCGATAGAAAAGGAAGATTATAAAAACCAAACTGCTCAAAGTTATTTCGCTTGCAGCATCAAACCAAATCGTTTCTTAAATGTAAGTAGCCATCATTAATTGAATTGCGATGTAAAGCTAAAGCCAGCACAGCAGTGAAGTAGAATCAACTCAACAGGGTTAGTCATTTCATCGTATTTAGTTTAGAAGAAAATTTATCTACAAAGCTTTGCACCGATAACATAAATCAACTGCTTTTGATTTTCTTAACAAAATTCCAGAAAAAAATCTTTGTTTTCTTTCATTTCATAGTTTTAATTTTCATATGTGACGAGGCACAATATTTAAAAATCTCTACAAAGCTGAAGTTTTGTATTAATATGTTATGTTTGTTTTCTTTTTTCAGCATATTTGGTAAAATCTCCAATGGCCATAATGATGGTGCAATAAACCATCACCCACCCGAACCACATGCGGATCACAGTGTGCTAGGTCAACCGCGTCACCTGTTAGATGATTCAGTGCTAGAGGACGGTGAACAAGCTGCCGCGGATGCCACATCGACAGAGAGTTCCGAAGGAGTGCTATGTCACCTAGAAACCGACGTCACAGATTTTGGTGCCGAATCACTTAGCTTTCAAGGTTGTGTACGAAGGAAAACTGTCCTGAAAGAGGGTCGCAAACCTGCAGTAGCATCGTGGCAGCGCTATTGGGTACAAATCTGGGCCAACTCTCTGGTTTATTTCCCCCCAAAATCCTTCAAAGGTTGCGAACGTTCCGATTTCAAGCGTGAACCATGTAAAGTATGTCCCCTCGATGGATGGTGTGCCCAAGTGTTGGACAATCCAAAGCACAAGAACTCATTCGAACTCTTTAGTCCGGCACATGGTACGGTCTATAAATTCCGTACAGACAGCCCACAGGCAACACACCAGTGGACAAATTCCATATGCAAAGCATCACAGCGGAATCCCGAGAAACCTCTTCCCATTAATCTCATGTCATTTGAGTGAACACCCATATGGCAACTAACTTGAAACTCAAACGAAAGCTCTCTAGAAACAAAAAGGAAAACCTTTACACAGAAGAAGAAGGCTCACCTCAATTTCGCATGATCATTTCAAACAAAACATTTAAAAACAAAGACTGACAACACACAAACTCATTCACTCACTCACATACGCCAACTAGAACACTCAACTAGTATCTTTTTTTTTCTTTGATAAAAAAGATATTAGTACATATAAACTCGACACTTACCCCGCACATTTAGCCGAGGGAAACCCAAACTAACTCCTAATATAGAAATTTACATATAGAAATACATACATATATATATATATACATACAAATATTTAGCTCCCAGTATAAAATAGTTTAATAAAACAACACATGAAACGTTCTTGGAACAAATCCGCTGCTGTTGCTTAGAAATTTAATTTTCAAATTTATTTTTTACTCGCCTTAAAGTAAATTCAATTATAAATATAAATAAAGATATATATCAATTGTATAATGTGCAAAGCAAAGCTACTAACTCCTCTCATATTTGGTAGTTTCATTCTCGAATATAAACACTGTGTATCTATGTAATAGGAACTCAATGTTTATAAATCATTCTATGATTCCTTAGCGTGTCTTCTTGGCTTTGTTTAGTAGTATGAAAAAAAAATGAAGAAATTTTATATAAACTATATATTAAATGTTGTTTGCCATTGTCTATGCCTTGACTTATTAAAGGGAGGAATTGCAGAAGTAAAAACAGAGAAAAAACAAAAGATATTATTAACCTTTTGATATTGAAACATTCTGTTGGATCCGTACTAAAGAGAAATATAATAAATAGAGCTTTATATATGAACATTTATATGAATATATAGATTACTTTCCTATATGAAGCGAATTCATTGCTATTGTAATGTTTTTCGCTTTGGTCTTTTTTTATTTTGGTTTAAAACATTTTCGTTCGCTGCTTTGTAATATTTGTATGAACAAAAAAATTATTAGCGTACAGAAGAAAATTTAAACTAACAGAGAATATTATATGTGAAACTAAATATAGTAAAAAATGAAGAAAACTATAAAACAAAGTGTTTATTGTTTATTGAAAAAAATGAATGCTGCTGAATACTTCGGCAGAGCATATTCTACAATTCGAACAATACAGAGAAGATTGTAAATCGTCATTTCCAGCCAATCGGAAATATTGTCTACTCTGGTAGAACGAAGATCTTGAGAGTTTTCAAGAATAATGAACCGAAAGGAACAGACAATGACAACCTGGCACGAAATATCTTATGGAAAATTATAAGCAATTGAACCTGCGCCCAATCAAAATAAATAACTCTTTAAAATATACATTCTTTACGTTATTCATGGTCAATCATAAGATCCTCCAAGACAAACTATACAAAGCTGGCGAAGTATACAAGACATACATATTTATATTGAGGCAATGATTCGCAAAACACGAACTTGTTATAAGCGAAAAAACAGAGATTATGTTCTGCAATATTATAAACGTGGACTTAATTGATTGCAATGTACTTTTTCACTCTGTTGCATGTCCTAAGCTTTAATTATCTACTCACACCTGTGATAAAAATAACTATTCCAGCGAGAAGTTGTGTAATGATGGTTGTTTTAAAATAGAGTCCGTGGAAGGTTTAAAATACCTAGGGGTCTTTATTGATAAAAATCTGAAGGATCATGCAGCGGGGAAAAAGGAGTATATATTATCTGCAACATGCAAAATATTTATGTGGAGACCATATTGCTCGAGCAAATTGTTACAAACTGTTTACTAGTGACTTGTACATTCAAATCTTCAATATGGTATAATTCACTTGAACCACTGACCATTGGACAAAAGCACAAAGCCAGAATCATTGGAAAGGAAAACAGATTAACTCAAAGTTGTCCTGTCTTCTACGAACTAAAGATCTATAAAATGTATTGAGCCTTTTTATACATCTCTTTTAACTGGATTATATAGAGAAGCATTAATTTAACACAAACAAACTTTGGCGGAAGTTTTGAGTCAAAATGGTTCAATAGTAAAAAGTTTCAGTCGAGATATTTCCACCACGTCCTCCTTCCGAGCTGAGGAAATGTTCATTAAATGATCTTTTTCTTTCTGGTAAAAAGTGGGCTTCAAGAGGATCAAATTCAGTCCGATTTTGTTTGCAGATTTTTATTCTCCTTTCAAGTCGATTTCAAAAGATTGCTTATCTCTTTGTCCTTTTCTGTAAAGATCTCTAGGATTTGTTTGTGGTAAACAAACTCAATCTTCGGATGTGATCTTTCTTACCATGTTTTTTTTTATGAATAATGCAATTTTCTTTGTCATTTTGCATTCTCTCGATGATTTGTCTACGAAATAGAGGTTCCCCCATGAGTTTCGTACTGCTTACGAGCTTACATAGTTTAACTATAAAAAAGCGTTAAGCTTCAGCAGGCTTCATCATAGTTTATTGCAAGAGACAGTCACATATAAATAGAAATTTGAAGTTTGCTCATAAGCTTCGAAGGAAATTTTGATTTAATAGCTTGATTTGTTCTCGGGTTATGCGAGACGACAAAATCGGTACAAACGTACAGACAACACATGTATTACATCTTTCTTAAAACAATGTAATCCGACTCCTGGGATTGGACTGTGAAGATTCGAGGTCGAAATTCTCAATTCCGAAAACCGGACGTCGTTATTGGCTGCTCGAAATTTGCCGCAACTATGAACTGGTAGAATTGTTTTTTTCTTTCAAAAATTAATGCTTTATTGAGGAAAAATAGATATAAATTCAATATTCAAAGTATTGCCCATCGCTAGCCACACATTTTTCTGGCGATTCATGGACACCCGTTCTGAAAATTTCGACCGGTTTGGCCGCAATCCACGAATCGATCCATATTTTTACATCATCGTAATGACGGAAGTGCTGGTCAGCCAGGTCATGTTGCATCGATCGGAAGAGATAGTAATCGGATGGCGCAAGGTCTGGACTATACGGCGGGTGGGGTAGGACATCCCATTTAAGCGTGTCTTGCGACCGTTTCCGGCCGTTTTCCTTCAGTGCTCGGTTGAAACGCAATTGTCGTCGGTAGACCTCGCCTGTGATTGTTTCATTCGGTTTTAGCAGCTCATAATACACAACACCCTTCTGGTCCCACCAAATGCACAGCATAACCTTCAGGCCGTGAATATTCTGAACGGCCGTCGATGTTGAGGCATGTCCGGGGTATCCGTACGTTGCCCGACGTTTTGGATTATCGTAATGTACCCATTACCATAACGATTCGATGCAAAAAAGACTTCTTTTTGTGGCGTTCAAGCAGCATTTCGTACATGCAAAATCGGCGTTCGACGTCTCGAGGCTTCAATTCATACGGTACCCAATGTCCTACCTTTTGGATCATTCCCATTGCTTTCAAACGATCGGAAGTTATTTTGCAAGTTCTTCTTGCGTTTGTGGCGGATCTTTATTGAGCAATGCCTCCAATTCATGGTCTTCAAACTTTTTCACCTGGCCGGGGCGTTCTTTGTCTTCGGTGTCGAAATCCTATCTTTGAACCGCTTAAGCCACCGCTGACACATTCTAACGTCTATAGTATAGCCCGGGTAAGCTTCGGTAAGCAATTGATGCGCTTCGGTAGCTTTTTTCTTTAAATGAAAGAAGCAATTTAAAACTTCCCGCAAATGTTCTTTTGATGGCACGAATGTAGACATTTTACGGCTTTTCAAAAACTTGTGTGTTTTCACTAATGACCAATAACCTAGACTGAAATAATAAGACAATGACATGAAGATTCTGATGTGACAGCTGTCATGGTCTAAATTCACCTCAGAGTAAAAGATATGAAGTTATCTGCAATAACGACATTTTCAACCGGTAGTCATATTATTTAAAAAAAAAAATGTATATATTCGCTGCTACAAGATATATAGTATAACGATAACGATTTAACGATTGTGTTAAATGGAACGAAACCCAAATCGTTGTTATCTAGTTCAGGTCCGATTAATTTGCCAGTTAGTCATGTCTATTTTGTCATAAACATAGAAAAAAAATTGATACACCTTTCTTACAGAGCTTCTACAGCTTCCTTGCTGAAGGTTCACCGGAAATCATTCATGTTGCTTCTGGGTTCTTTGGTGTGCGCTTTTGCGGTCTCCATTCCAAGGCAGCAACACTTGCAAAGCTAAACCCAGCTTCGATCGTCTTAGAAGCAGATTCCTTGACACATTTTTGATTCGTTTAAAGCATTTCGACTCTCTCTTTCTCCCGACTGATCTTATGTTATAGAAGAGTTCAAACAGCTGATTGCTTACAACCAGACGGAACCCAACCACGACAGATGTCCATGAGTAACTCAATTTTACATAGAGCCTTCACGAGGTGCCCCTGGATACTCATCTTGGCAATGTCTAAATGGTGAATTAATGTATGTAGGGAACCAACCCTTCTAGGTGGTTAGTGTGCGTTGGCTAGTATATTATCTCAAATATATGGACATACCTCTAAGAAGAGGTCGTTACCCTTACAGATTTGAAAATACGGATTTTTCTTGCAATTTGAAATAGTGAAGCTGTATGTGTATGCAATTGCTGCTGAGCGAAAGTATACGTTATAAAGCCACACCTTAAATTTAAGGTAACACTTTCACTTAGAGTGGGCAGAAGTCGTGACATTAAGTGGTATAATGCAAAACAGGTGAAAGGACACAAATTTTCACTCGAAGCAGCCTTTAAATTGAGTAGCTAAGAGACTGAAAGTCCACAGAAGCGACATCATACTCATCCTAGTGTGTCAAATAGCACTCTAGTTTGCTGTTGACAGGAAAAGCCAATCATCTATATTAATCTAGCAATTATCCATTTGCTCCTGGTCGTGATGTGTTAATTGGTCATACGTGATCAAACTACATGCATCAAGCGCCAATTACATAAGTTGGCAACTTATATAAAGCGCCCCGACTTTGAATCTAATCAAAATCTTATCACTTTCTTTCAATTTAAAGTCAACTAGGCAGACACCCAAGCAACAAAACATAAACCGAGGCACGTTTCCACCATATCGTGTGTCTAAATTGATGCAAACTAAAAAGCCAAATTTGAAAAAAAGTCATATGTATCCCAGCCTGGTCCCAAAGAAAAATAAAAACCGAAAAACCATGCAAAAACGCACGACCCATGTGACGTGATTACCATTAGTAAGCTCTTCGGTTATACGAGCAGTTCCAGCAGAAGAGCACTTAAAACAAACCAACGAACGTTCAAAATTTGAAACTTGGGTATTGATGGCTTCGAATCGAAGCTACTGAACTGGACAAAGTGTGCAGAATAGTAAGTGCCATTGGCGAGGAGCGGGCACACTTTGTATGGTCGTGGTCATATAAAAACTATTAAAATCCACATACTGTTGGATGGTTCAATTAAACGAGGCTCGTTTGTCTATCAGTGGACATCTCGCGGAAGTGAATCTTTCTTTTTTGGTTTTCCATACTCAGTTAGATAATCCTTTTTTTCGAAATGAAATTTAGTGTAAGATATTCTTATCGCTGTGTTTTATTTTTGTGAATGTGGACCTCTGGTTTTATGGTTTTTTTATTTGTTATTTGTGCAGATTGTGGCGTTGGTGTTTGTTGGTGTTGCGGTTGCAATGGGAGAATCATCATTGTTGAAAGGACTTCCGGGAAAGGTTACAACCAAGTAAGTAGAGTGTATAATATGGAAAATGAGCCATCGAACTGAGGTGAAATAGAAATGAGCTGTGATATTAAACTGCATGTGCAAACTGATCCTAAAAGTAGGCAACTGAATTGTGACCATCAATGATTTGAGGTACAGTCGGAACCAATATTTTATTTTAACGTGAGTCAAAACCGACAAAAGCTGTGACAAGCCCGAAATTGAAATTTGACAAGTAGATGAAACTTAAAACATAATATTTCCTATATGGATTGCAAAATTAATGAAAACATCAACACAGTTAAAAAATATGGTTATGGTCATAAATTTAGGCAAAAATAAACTGAATGAATATGTGCTATGAAAATAGCTGAAAGTTGCCTTCATCGTTCTGAAATGTCTATTTAAGCAACAAGAAAATTGTGATGCATCATTTTGACATCTCATGAGTCGCAAATATGAAATAACTTTGGAAACTTGCAAAAAAGTCGTTCTCGTTCGTATCTGTTGCCAAAATTATATTTGTTATGTATGTACATCTAGCTCTCTAAAAATTCCATAGGCCTTATGGGTTATTCAAAGAAGTAAAATTCGTAGACAATATTTTTCAAGTCAGATGATGTCTAAATTCACTAAGTGAAACCCTCTGAAATTTTTAAAAAGCTGACGTTTCTTATTTTCGAGGTATTGGAAAATATTTATAGCTGGTTAGCTTTACTTACTTACTTTACGGGCTCCCGACCAGTTTAGAGTATCTGCCTGATACACGGCACTTTTGTCAATCCCGGGCACGCTGCTTCCAAGCGCTCCTACATCCGTGAAAGCTGCAGCCTAAAAACGAAAGTTTTTTTAGCATTTTTGTCGGCGCACTCGATGTGGTAGTAGACGTGATTTGGCGGTCCAAGAGTTTGCAGTTTAATCTTCTCCATTTTCGCTATATGGGAATAAACTAATTACTAGGCACTCGAACTTGTTTTTGACCTTACGTAATTCAAGTCCAATGGATTTCAAATGTTCTAAAATTGTCGTAAAAGCCTCTATGAGGGTGTTCTAGCTCAGACCCAAGATCGATGTTGTCTACGTATCCCAACAGGCCTTTATAAAAACCACCTCGTTTATGTTTCTTTAGCGGAACTGTTCGATATCGTTGAGTTGAAAGACTGTGTTGGCCCTTCTTTTTACGTAGCATGTCTCTTCCATTCTTCTGGCGCCTGCTTAGCGCTGCGATGGAGAATGCATTGATAATTATAAAGGGTGTTTTTTTTAAGAGGTTTACAAATTCAGGATGAAATAAAACAGTTAAAGTTATATTATGTTAATGCCTATGAAAAAAGGCATGAAATCCTGCTGAACAAGTTGCAAAATAACTCCTATTTTGATCTCCCTGCGTTGAAGTTCTTAAAAGCTTACCTAACAAAAAGAAGCCAAGCAATTATTCCAAAGGAGTTCCGCAGGGAAACATTGTAAGCCGCTACTGTTTATAATGTTTAATAACGACCTTCCATCGGATTTGAAACATTGTAAACCCCATTGCATACTGACGATTGTTAGTGGACGCAACAGCACGCATAAATGAAGATTTAGTAAATGTAGTCGAGTAGTCGCGTTTTAAGAAGCTAGAGCTGGATCCTAACAAATGTGAAGCTATCATAATAAACAGAATGATTCTTATTTAATGGTTCAAGACGCAACTACCGGAAAAAAGAGATTATATGTATTCAATGAAACCCTAACATAAAGTGACAATACAGGCGATTAAGAAAGCATACGGGACACTTCTTAGAAATATAATATAAAATTGATGCTGGTAAAATTAATCATTCTACCACTGCTGCTGTATGTCAGTCTCGATAGTACAAGCCAAAGAAAGCATAAAGTAGTATTCAACGGTGTTCGCTTCATTTACGGCCTTGTAAGTTTATTCGTGTAACCGAATAGCATCTTTCGTATGAGCCCAGAGATCCACTTTCCTCTGAAAAATAAACTAAGACTGCCGTGTATCTCTTCGAAAATCTTCACTTTTCCGTCTCACAAAGAATTAGAGTTTTAATCCTACCCAAACGTAAGTACAAAGCTATATAGGCACAATTCTTCGTCCACGTTACCAGTCTGTGGAGCCCGCTACCTGCCGAATTGAGGTGATTAAGCAACATCAAACGATTTAGAAGGACACTCGAAAATCTCTACGAAAGCTGAGGACATTGTTTCATTTTGTCTCATATTATATTTTTTTTTTATGCAGAACTTGTTATATAAATAAATCTGAATCTTAATCTAAATTTAATAGATAGTTTTATGCCTAAACTTAATCCTTAAACCGATGATGTGGCATGCTTTGTGGCGCGATGAGGCATCTTGTGGAAACTCTGTCTCGTCAATGTCATTCAAGTGAGAAACGAAGAATATAGAAATCATATTTCTAAGGCGCTCTCCATTGACGGTTACATTCTTGTCGGGATCGTCCTTAAAGAAATGTGGTCTGATGATTCCATCAGCCCATAAAGTACGCCAAACAGTGAGTTTTAATGGAAGTAATGGCGTCTTGATAAAGACATCTGGGTTTTCTTCACTCCGAATTCGGAAATTATCCACTAGAGTGTTCGTAGATAATACGCATTCATCGTGTTCCTAATAATTTGGGTGATAATGTTGACCGTAAAATGGACGAAAAGTTTGGCTAACCGAACTATGGTTTTCAAAATAAGTTAGCACAATTTGCACGCATTGTTTAACCCTTTACTAAAGGCTCTTTTAAGGTGGCTGTTAGTAAAGTAGCCCGGTTCTTGGACACTACTTTAATAATGTTCTGATAGTGGTTCCACAGGTTATTTGCATTTATGAATGGTGACTGCACAGTGTAGAAACTTTTGTTCATGTGGCATTGCCTATCAGCTGTGGCAACTCCAGTCGTACTTGTACTTCCAAAGTCTTAGTTGAGCTCTCTATCAAAAAAATTGTCAGAGTGTACGTTCGGTCCGCTGAAAGCTTACAAATCTGATGTCTGATGTCGGATGTCGTCTCATGGCGGCCGTACTTTTCGATGCTCACATCGAAGTACATATATTCTTAGTTCAGAACTTTAATTTGGAAAGAAAGGACACGATCCAATTAGTATTTCCTTTTTAATGTGACCCCATTTCTAAAATCTTACTTTATTCTTAATTCGATTTAAATGTTTGTTTCTTTCAGCGTTCAACACACGACTGCTGAAGATCCAGATGCCAATGGTTTCTGGCAGAAGAAGACCTCCTGGAAGCCTCGTTGGGTTAAATATTGGAAGCAAAAAGCCATCTACGTTCCACTCTGGAAAAAGGTCTGGGGTCCAGTTATCCAAAGTGAATGGGTGCCCATACCGAAACCACCACCAGACTGGCATAACGACGTTCAACAAGACGAGAAGTGGCAGGAAAAGCATTAGTCATTTGTTGCATTAATATTCTAGTTCAAATTTTGTTATTTATTTTTTAAGTTATAAGAAATAAAAAAAACGTTGTAAATTTCTTTTATATTTTTTTTTAATCTTTCATATAAAAAAGACAAATACTCGATTTACAAAATCACTACAAACGGCTGACCTGGGGCCCGGGATAAACCCCTCAGGTCGTCCCTTTGATTTTGTGTTACATTATCACTTTTTAACTAAAGCTCTACTACTCACAATAACAAAATACTACAACAACAATTATGGAAATAATATAATAAACATAAAAAAGGTACCTAACTAGCGACTGAATTATTTACAAGGATGAATGAGCGTCATGTAGTATCAATCTACACATTCGCATTCTGGTTTTTAAATATGACAGTGACAGGATAGAAGGAAGCACGATGGTTGATTCAAAATGGCGCATGAAAAGTCTCCATCTGACTCTTGAATGAGTCTTTAATAAAATTATGAAGGAAGATGTTTACTATGCTAAGACTAAGTGAACCATTGCCAGTCGGTTTATCGCTACTGTGGAGCTGGTTGCGCATTTGTCGAGGGTTCGATTGCCACAGGAGCTGGCGCGCTGCCGGACGCCGATGCTGGTGTGTTTTCCGGAGTTAGTTGTGGGTGATTGGATACAGCCGCATCGCTTCGTTTCCACACGACTTTGGAATTGGCGTCTTGCCGATCCCAGCCGACGTCATGATGATGATCGTGATGATCGGGAGTTGGGAACCATTCGGAGATGATGACTGGTTTCCAGATCTTCTTCCATGCGGGCACCCAAATTTCCTTCCATCCGGGAATCCAGATTTGTTTCCACGCTTCCTTCCACTGCAGTTTCTTGTCATCGACCCAGATTTGCTTCTTGCCTGGCTTCCAGATTTGCTTCCATTCTTCCTTCCATTCGAGCTTTTTGCTTGGCACCCAGATTTGTTTCTTGGCTGGTTTCCAGATTTGTTTCCAGGCTTCCTTCCAGGCGAGTTTCTTGTCGTCGATCCAGATTTGCTTCTTGCCTGGCTTCCAGATTTGTTTCCATTCTTCCTTCCATTCGAGCTTTTTGCTTGGCACCCAGATTTGTTTCTTCGCTGGTTTCCAGATTTTCTTCCAGTGCGACTTCCAGATTAGCTTCTTTTTCCAGAGATCGTGACTAGTGTACTCCCATCCTTCGTGATCCTTGCCGAGGTACTTTTCGCCGGGTATGCCAACCTTGATCCACTCAGGAGTCCAATATTGCTTCCAGTCCGGAACTTGAATCTCTTTCCATGCGGGAACTTGGATTTCCTTCCACACTGGCACCCAAATTCGCTTCCAGTCAGGAACTTGTATATCTTTCCAGGCGGGAACTTTAATTGGTACCCAGATTGGTTTCCATATTTTCTTCCAGTCGGGCACTTGGATTTCCTTCCAAGCGGGCACTTGGATTTCTTTCCATATTGGTTTCCAGATTTTTTTCCAAGCCGGAACTTGTATATCCTTCCAAGCAGGCACCTTTATGGGAACCCAGATTGGTTTCCAAATTTGTTTCCACGACGGCTTCCAGATTTGCTTCTTCGCCGGCTTCCAAATCTTTTTCCAGCCTTCTTTCCATGTTACCTTCTTCTTCCAGTAGCCAGGATCATGATGATGGTGTTCATGGAAGTGTTCATCGTGATGGAAATCCTCATCGTGACCGATTCGTTGTTGTGCTACACTCGTGCTGACCGCTTGCGAGGATTCAGCCTGTTGGTCGAGTAGTGCTTTGGCAGATGCTAGTGTGATAATGTACGACACGCACAATATGGCGGTCTGGAATAGAATAGAAAAGAAGAAAAGTTGTTTGTCAGTTCGAGAATCAAAAGATGGAATAAACGCTAAAGTTACAGAAAAAACAGTGATCTAAGTGAAGTAGAAATGATTTTATAACTGCGAAAAGGATATCCGGCAGCAAGGGATTTGAATTATATTTCACTGTGGTGCTAAGATCCGTTCTAACCTAAAACTAGATTGATTTTGAAGGCGACGAAGATTCAAAGACTCCACCGGATCGGTAAGATAGCAAACACTAGGGGACATTTTTAAACTTAAAACAAACGACCTTTTGTGTAGCAAGAATCCGCTTATAGAAGATTGCCAAGCCCTTTGATTATGCGTCTATCCTATCGCAATGGAGTGCCGTAGAGAGAAAGATCAAAACCGACTTCATAATTTTCAATTAGAACTTTGACTAGAGTTTTGACGTTAAAATTCAATGAATTGAAGATTGGGTTGGGAGTGAAATATGTTTCGCTACAGATCTGGCCCTTTATAATGGATTCAAGCGACGCGAGAAGACTTTGAGTCATCTTCGAATCTTCCGTGAGAAGTTAGGCATCGATAGCTCCTTCGGGATAGAAAAGATAGCTCCAGCATTGCCTCTTTTACTTGAGGCTTTATGTGTTCACAACCACGGCAGACTATGTTGGGTTTGCAATGAAAGTGTTGATGAGGTCTTTTGAAGCTCTGATGCAGTCTGATTTCTATAGTTCTTGGTTCAAATTAAAGAACTTAAAGCTTCAAAACCCCTTTGGCGCATGATAAATCATAAAATGACAAAAAAAAAGAGAATGCTGTACTAGTTCGTAGCAATAGATTCCTGCCTCCTAAGGAAGCATTCAAAAAGGTTCGAGCTCACTTTATGTCTACCTAAAAACCTTGTGGAAATAGGATGAGGCGACTGCACAATAATTACTATACAAATGGTCAAATATTAACATCAACTTTTAGTGAAAAGAAACTCCAACAAAATAATGTTATGAAACTCCAGTTTCTTGGATGTTACGAGATCTATTCATCTTCCAAAGAAAACAAGACGTAATGCTAAGTTTTTTCGAATAAAAGTAACTCTGGCATCTGTCACAAGAATGCCTTTCAGTTTATGAAAAGACGTGCATCCACATTTTCTTCCGGCACTTGTTATAAATATCTGCCAAAGACGAAATGTTACAGTGAGCACATGTTCGATTGTCACAGTGAGAAAAAAAAGAAAAGAAAACAAACAAAGTCGTTTGTTAAGAAGAGTTGAATTTGCGGATGCCTACGATTTGAAAAGATAAGACTCTGTTTTGTTGTGTGAGAAATTTTTTAGCTACATTTACTTCCTTTGAGTGATCACTGGTGACTAATGAGCATCTGAATTTGCCTTCCCTTTGTTTGATTCCAAAGTTGATTTCATTTTGAAATTTTGATAAATCTTTTCTTTTCTGCATGCCTTTATGCTATGAGCCTATGCACAAAGTGCTCACGAAACTAATTTGCGTTTGCTCGATTGCTGTTTGTACATTAATCAATATCGAATTTAACGTAAGATACTTATCGTAATATTACTTGTAGGCGTTCGTTCTCCCTGAATTGTACAGCGACAAACCGCAGAGGCTTAGGAAAGTAGAATCATTCAAATCGATTTGGCCCTTGATGACATTTCGTACAAGAACCTTTTAAGCAAAGTTTGAAAATCAATTTATCTTTGCATTTGTGGAGGTCTGGAGAGCCCACACCTCTTGATTTTATTCGTAAGGCGATTCGACTCAAACTCTGAACTAACCCATTTCTAGAAAAAAATCATCTCCCTTTGTACATCTCCTATTGAAAGGAGCTTCAAATTTTCTTTCATGTTTTCTAAACAAAAAGACTTAATTAATTTTAATATGGGTGGTGGTTTTGTCGGTGGATTCATATGACATGTGTAGAAACCTTAGACATAATTAGAATGAGAATATTGGAAAGATTCCTTATAAAATTTGGTAGAATATCCCTTATTTATGTATAGCTCTGCTGGCTACCACGGGAAAAGAATTGTGGTTTTTGTGGTGGATTTATACTAATTGTAAGATGGACTCGTGTTTGGTTCCGATTTTTCCGAAGGAATTTCGGCAAATGAATTTTGCAATCGACTTTTTTGCATTCGTTTAATTCACAGTATTTTATTTGCAAATTGCAAATACAACTTCATATCTTCAAACACTTTTGGCTGAATCGAGTTTGGCTCCACAAATAGGAAAACTCGCGTGACGAAAGACCGCATATAACAAACCACGACATAACGTAGCGACCTAACATCAGTAACAGTAGATTGATAGAAGATTGATGACAAAATCAAAAAAAACAAAAAAAACAACAGTTTGTTAGCAACTTATCTAATTTAAAAAAAAATTCCGCGAATTTTAAGCGAATGCAAAAAATTCCATATCATCTTTATTCGAAAAAAAAAGGAATTTTGAAAAACACGAATGCAGATTGGGCACACTGACCTCAACTCAATATATATGCTTTGGGGTAAAACATCCGACGACAAACTATGCTGATCATGTTCAAGCAGCATGGAGATCAACTACTGAAAGATGTTGATCCAAGAAAGCAACGGCTAAATTGGTGCAAATGTCTCTTCACGTTGATCGAGAACACTTTTTCTAGCAAAATTTTTAACGATTTCGCTTTCGTTTAGGAAAGTTCAACAATTGTGATGATATGGAAACAATCAAAATTATCAGATTAATTTGCTTGAAACCTAGCGAACGACATCTCCTTCTGAAGCCTCAAATTTATTTTGGAATGCAAATATCAAACTTAAGCATCTCAAGTACTGCAAAACGACCAATCGCTTGCTCAGATCAGTTCTACTGATGACTATACTGGATTCGATAACATTATTCAAGTGATTCATAATTATTCGAATCTTCGATTTATGATATTAAAGTAAGTGAATGACCGGCTATGTTTCTCTCACTGACATCTTTAGATGCCTCCAATAATCCTAATTCGATGGCGAAGCACTATCAGCCGTCTATGAAGTCTAACCCGACCTGATCCACTTCTGAGCATAAGCTATAATGGCCTGATGGGTAACTGGCTGAGTGACTTCTGTTTTGTATATGAAACACAAGCTTTAAGCTTTGAGTGATAGAACCATAATTATCATCATGTCTTAAACAGCAAAAAGAAACTTGTTAAGATATGCCGACGCTGCATGAGTCGTCTGCGTCATTGTCTGCCAGGTTAAACAATGGATACGACTTCTACAATAGGGCCGAGAGATTCTGGAAGACATTTCCAATCGGGTCATCCAGCGAACTTTGCCTTACCTTACTGAACTGAGAACACAAATGCTTGGTGTACCTCAAGGGGAATGCTTAAATGTAAGGGTATTTTATTTTTTGATTTGCGGCATAACAGACGTTACATAACGCTATGTTTCGTATACCTGTACCCAATCTTCAGCGTAGGTTCAAGAAACCGCGAAAACCAATAATCCAAAACAGGTAATCCTTTCAATAATGATTTACGTTTAACCGTTATCGAAAGAGTACGACCACGCATTGTTTTACCGCGCAATGCCTCCTTGCGGTAACGCAATCGCCAACTCAAAGGAAACGGAACTTGTTATCAAAAATAAAAAAAGTTATGGCCCAAGTTGTGACGGTAAAAACTGATGAAAAGAATTAACATTAACATTCAGGAAATCACGCATTTTAAACGTACTTTCACTTTCGTTTAGCGCGGCGCGGCGCGCGTCCGACGTTCAGCGTGGTCTCCACAGAGACATTCGATTTAAACGTCAGACGAACCAAAAGCTTTTCTTTCTTTTTCTTTTTCTCTTCGCCTTCGTTTCAATTTCAATTTCGTTCGTTCGTTCGTTTGTTTGTTTTGATCTGTTTGTATTCGCCTTGAATTTGGCCTTTCGCTTTTCTCGTTTCATCGAAATCGAAAGTTCATTTCTTTTGTAGAGTTTTCCGTCGTTGATCCCACTATTTCGGTTTGACAGTTCGGTGGAGACTTTGTGAAAGGAAATGGCAACCCGGCAAAGTTTTTGCCGGTGATTACGTAATCGGCATTTGCCTTGCACTTTGGAAGGCAACCCATACATTTTGGTCGAAACGTCTTCGAGGAAAGATTACTGTTTCGTGGCTTACCGTTAAGTGCTTTTTAAATGCGGTTCCGTGATGAACCCCCTGCAGAGTGATATTTACGTAAGGCGCTCTGTGGCATAAGAGGATCTTGGGGATTTTCAATTGCACAAGCCCGTGGGCGGCAAGTTTAAGGTCATAACAGAGTTTTGTTCCGTGCAAAGAAACGATGTTGCAAAAGAGAATGGCGGGAATCATGAACGCCAAGTGGGTGGATGGTTAAGGCAGTGATGACGATGTTGAACCTATGATCTCAGCGGACTTTGCGCGCAAATTCGAAAGTGATTCCTCATCGATTGCGCAACGCTTGCAGATACACTCTGACGACAAGAGTTCATCCGACGGATTATATTTCATTGTGGCGAAATTAATTCAGGCCTGTAACCAATTCGAATTGAATTGGGTCATCTTTCACTGAGAAATGCCAAAACCCAAAAACAAAACGAAAGAGAAGGCAGTCGAAATTGAATGATCGACTACAATTAAAATATTGTCTGTCTGTCAAGGAATGAGGTCAACAGGGAGTGTGCTCTTGAATCGAGTGACACTTGTTGTCCGGCTTCGAGTGTGTACATGGTAGAGGATTATGGAATAAAAATAAACAAAGAAATCAGATTGCAGCAAGTCATTCTTGAGCAATGACCTGTACGCGTAAAAATCGTAAAGCGAACACAACTTTTTGGATCCGGAAGCTAGTTTTATGTAATTTTTATAGCTCTAAGGTTGGAAAGGAGATGTTGGTGGATTCGCAAAACGTAATCGTTTCTGTGATACAGAAATGTTATTTAATAAGTGAATGTAAACAAAATCTAGTAGCAGTATATCTCGGAGTGGGAATTTGAACGTTTTGGGGCGTGTAGAACCTTACAAACAAAAGTAGCAATGTATGTGGTATGTGAATTGTTAAGTTGGAAAAGGGCTAAGATTTTGCGTTTGAAGAGGACTGCAGGATGACTGGTTTGAATGTGTGATGGTTTCAAAACTTAGATGTGCATTCCATCCGTAGATCAAAGTTTGCAAATACCATTACGAGGATAAGTTCAAATAATTCCAAACGATTCAGATTGCAAGGTCATTCAACCAAGTGTGAAACTTTTCCAACCAATTCGTTATTCGAGAATAAATCTCACTACAAGGACTACGACCACAATGAAATAAAAGGCCTTCAGTCCGGTCTGGAAAAAAACATGGGGAGACCACCAACAACAAGACAATCAAAAGATGTGAGTATGAAATCAACAAAGCCTTGAATAATCTGAAAAATCTGATGATATGAAAAAATCGATCAAGCCTTTTATTCATTGTAGTCCGAAATATTTACCATCCCTATAATGAATGAGGAATCACCTGCCAAGGGTGTAGTGCCAAGCACTCAACAAAGAAAGCGCTGATGGTCGTTCTTTTGAGAGAGAACTGTTACTACTTTTTGCAGAAAATTCTAAAATAAAGTTGAGGTAGGAAGAAGTCAAGCCAAAGGAAGGACACCCACAACTACTCCTGCAAGATTTTTTCTAGTGTACAATATGAATGCTAATCCCTTCGTCAGCAATCTTGTTGGTTCATAGTAGCGTAGTATAAGGCTAGGAAAGTGTCCACATTTAACAGCATTTGTAGGGACGAGCATGGATATATGCTTTGTCATCCCAGCAAAATCCTTTCGATTGAACAGAATTACGATGGAGAATGCTCGTTGCTCCCTTAAGCTCGGGAATGAGCGCACCGACAAATATAATTGATCCGAATTGCAAGAACTGAACAGCGATATGTGTTCACAGAGAAGTTGGCAATTATCGTTGCAGATGGACATAAATACTTACTCCTGACCGAAGGGTCCTCGAATCCACACAAGATAAAAAGCAAGAAAAAATCTACACCTCTAGGCAGATAGCAGAGGGCTTAATCTACCAATAAAAGTTTTACTTGAAGGTAAACTTTATGGCGGGACCATGTTTAAGAACTTTTTTCGATTCATTGACATGAAAAGAGTATAAAAATGTAAACCTCTTGGAATTTATTTGTGACTTCAAATCAAATATAAGTCTCCGCTAGTTTCCACAATTGATAGTCAATTTGAAAATATAAAATATCAAAAGTGAACTTAAAATTATCGTAAGCTTCGATTGTGATAATTGACTTCCTCAGGAGTAAAATTATCATTACCAACCATAAATTCGATGCATTTACATAAGCCGGCAAACAGCTTAGAGAAACAACTCTAAACAGTGCTAACTACAAAGGCACGAAAATCATACAATGATCTGCAACAGTTCCCAGAGAAAGTGACATGATGAAAACTAATGATTCCAGTGGCCGCGTGTAATTGATATTAATTTGATTTCGTCATAACCTAAGTGATGGATCAGAGTCGAATTAGTAATTTACACATTTTATCTAAAGCACGATATTGTAAATCAAGAGTTCACAATTGATTACAGAGTGTCTTTTGCGCACCACTGTTTTATAATTCAGAGACACTATAAAGAAAAACTATTTGTTAAACAAAGCAAAGGCTTATTTAATTTTTTTTTTATTATTATTTGCTAATTGTTATTATTGCTTGCGTTTCACTTTCGTTTAAAGAGTCTAGGTTTGCGGAGAAGATACAGTAGCATTTCATTGACCAGTTTTAAAAATAATTGATTGCTTTTCGTGGTCTTGTCTCGTTGCTTTGCCTTTTGGAGTGGAAACAAATTTATTATTTGTGCAAATAATAATTTGTTATAGTTTGTTTGGGTAAACATTTGAGTTTGAGGTGGATATTTGTTGTTAGATAATCGGTAAGAAGTGTTTTTTTTTCTTTGAAGATGGGCACCTCTTTTTTGCTGATTAATTATGTGTTAACAATTGTTGGAATTGTTGCATTGAAAATTTTATAACTAAAAGATTTGGCCTGTTTTTCACATCTGTAAAAATCAGTAGATTTTTTTTTGTTTAATTGAAAAAAACTTTTTTATTTAATACTTTAACATTATATGCACTCCTAATTAATTTTGAAATATTTGAAACAATTGGACAATCGTCGATTCAAAAAAGTGCAATATTTTAAGATTGACTTAATTTTTTTAAAACATTTTTACATTATGAATTCATAATCAAGTTGAAGTCTTTTGAATTTCGTTTTATTTCGAAGTCTCTGGACTTATTCTTCTGATATTTTAAATTCTTTAGATAACTTTAAAATTTTTCAATTGCTTTAAAATCTATCAATAGAAAGGCTCATTCACTTTAAAAAATCTAATTTCTTTAACAAGGAAACGTGATATTTAATGGAACTCAATGAATTCAACATCGTATAGTCATTCTGATATTCCTTGGATGACGATTCGGAAGTTTCTTCAGAATAAAGGATTTTTTTTTCTTAAAAAACATTGTTTTAAGTTAAATAGTAGACTTTTTTTTTCAAAAGAACGTGCAATTGGTTTGCTAACGAAAGAAGCAAAGATTCGCAATCAAATCTTTCCAGTTTGATTTTAATTCTACAAATTTACAGTCAAAAGACTTGAAAGTTATTAAAATACTTCATCATAGTAAAATGGCCCCGAAGCAATCAAATGAACGTTTATATTGAAATAAAACCAAAAGACTTCAACTCAATGATTAACGACTTCATGAAATTCAGGCGCTAATAAAATAACGCAATTTTTGTAAGTGAAGCCTTTTGAGGATTTCAAATGAAATATCATATAATGGGTGCGAAATTATAAGCAGAAGTTATTTAAGGTTCGAGGTTATTCTTTTAAGTCATAAGACTGCTAGGTAAGTCTTTGAATTCTTAGCTCTTAGCAGCTCTGAAATTTGCTTATGTGTGGAATGGTACGATTTCTAAAACTGAATGTGTTGCTGGAAATTATCACACAAGCTTGAATTATTCAGCTAAGTTTTTAATAAGACTCTTGGAGCACTTTGTCTATATATGAAAAAATTCGAGCTTCCAATTAAGTCGATTACCCAAATATTGAGCAGGTCATTTCGAGAGAACATTTTTCGTTTGAATTACCGTTCCATATGCATTGAAGAAGTTTGGAAGGGAAGGTTTAACTAAGACAATTTGGATCGAGTTTGAAATAAAGCATCAACTAAAAATCACCATATTTAAGCACAGAATATAAACCGAGTAATAATGTTTATGAACAACAAATACTCTTAGGCGTATGAAAATTTATGCATGAATTTCAAAGTTTTAAAATAATGTCAAAACTTTTTATGAGGGTATCGCTTTAGGCACGGAATCATATTGTTAAGAACCCAACCAGTCGGGATTGATTCATTCAAGTATACATGGCAATATAACCATGGTCAGGCCTTCTAGAGTTGTACCTTATATTTGAGCGAACAATAAAAAGCACGCGACGCATATGCTGACACGAAGCTGGGTGTATGGAACACGCGATTGATGATAAAAAAAAACTTGAATCATTGTCGAGCTCAAAAACTTAGCGTCAGCATCGTTCCTTTGATGAGAAGATCTTTGGTTGCATTTTAGTACTCGTCTTCATTTCCCCAGTATTGGAGTGTTACTATAGAAAAAAACCCTTAAAGCCTGATGAACACAGTTTTCTGGTACTCTACCCACCTGCAGAAACTGACTGATACAAAAAAAAACAATTAAGTTGTTAGACACCTGAGTAGAATAAGTCAAAAAGCAATGGAATGGAGCTATCATGAACAAATGAACTTGTCAAAGTTTCAATTTAAAAATCTTCATTTTTTAATTCTAGATGGTTTGTAAGCACTAAAATGAAACTTAACTTTCTGATGGGCTTAATGTGTTTTGTGATTTTGAGAATACTTTCTACTTCTTTGAATCTTAATCAAAGATAAGAGTTCTTTAGACGAAAATTGTCTCATGCTCCAGCATTAAATAAAATTTTTGAAAATTTCCAAAAATTCCAAATGTTTAAAAAACAAATAACTTAAAAATCTTTTGGATTTTCTTTTGTAGGACCTAAAGTAAAATTAACATCCAACTTTCTCGAGACATCTCCTTCAATGAATAATGATTAAACTCGAGCAACTTTCACCATTAGAATAACGTCAGTTAGACAACTAAAAATCCTTTAAATTTTACAAGGAAACACTTTTTGATCGGTTTTAATGTTTCTGTCACTTTTATTCCCCTTAAAATATCACAAAACTTCAAAAAGGTATTAAACAAATTTTAATTCATACCACAAAACTCCAACGGGTCTTCATAGTTCCCGGGGGACAGGATAAAAAAAAACTTTTAAAAATTCACCAAAACAATTCACTTTCTTTTTCGATTATTTGACAAAAAAAAAAACGCCTCCTCCAGCACACCCCTTTGTTATTTGTATTCGCTTTTGTTATTTATTATAGGAAACGCACCACCGTGTCTGCACCCAACCCAATCCTCTTTGAGGGAAAAACTGTTTCAACAATTCTTTGACACTCCAGTTAAATACTGTTCAAATGCAAACCCCCTCGTTAACGGCTATATCCGACAGGCGGCTTTCAACCTCAACACACATCCACCACAAACGCATTCGGTTCCGAAGAGCTTTCTTTTCAGTTAGCCCGCACTAAAACTCAAGACAAAAACAAAAAAGCTAAACCTTGATTCCGTTTCGTCACGACATTGATATTGGGGTAGGGTTGTGCTGTGGTAGCCTCGAATTTGTGCAGAAATATTTTGCAGACAAGAGAAAAGCTTTCGAATAAGTGGTAGACGGCATCCGAAGCACGTTGCCCCACAAAAGCTACTTGTGTTTACATCGATGCATATCGAACAGTGGCTGTGGTAGCGGCTGCCGAAGCAGCTTCAGAATTCACTTGTTATTGTTTGTTTATTTTTCTGCTTCGTTGTTGCTTTGCTTGTTTTTTTTTTTTTTGTTTACCACCGAATGATATCATATGATACCAAAAATGTAACTGTTATGCTTTGTAATGTTATTAAGTAATGTCATAACTTCAACGATGAAATGTGTGGGGGTAAGCAAAACGATTTGTCGATTTTATAATTCAGTCGACACATCCAGGCGATGTTGTCACAGCAAGGTCGTTGTTCTGCCTCTTCGGACGTGCGTCTATTAATATTTCAATTACTTTTCTATTCGTTATGAAGCGCTGTTGGCAATTATTTGCGCTATAAGCGGTGAATATTGACCCCATGAATCTAAAATCCTGCAATGTGAAAAAAACGAAAGAGTTGATTTGCGAACTTGACAAGCATTCCGAGTAGTTTCCTTCAATAAATTTTGATTTGATTCTTGCTTTTATTATGTGTAAGGCGATTTTCTTTCAATATATATGGAAAGCGTTCCCTAATAATGAAATCTGCTGAATTCCATTGTCTTGTTACACGAGCAGCCCACGATTTTGATGACATTTTGTCATCGTTCAATTAGCGGCGAAGAATACAAGAGACTTTCCAAATTAGCAGATCGATTACAGTTGCGTTCATATTTGTGATATAAATTTATGACATTTTGTTTTAATATGTCTGATCGAAGTTTCCCAATTGAAAATAACGTAAACCGGCTCTACGGACGAATCCGGCAAGTGACGGAAGCGTTGGCCTGTTTTTTTTTTTTTACTCATATTTACCTTTATTTTTTTCAGGTCTTTGGCTGCCAGCCGTCAGCATCTTGGTCTGATTGTCGGTGTACACGTATGTATACGTAATCTCGACTAAAGATTTGTTGAAATTATATCAGCAGTCACGGAAATTTAAAAGAAAAATAGGAATAAATCCATCAGTGTTGGCGTTGACCGCACTGACACGATCCATTTCCACTTTTGGTTTGCATAACAGTTCGTTTTGCACTGACAGCGGGTGATAACTGAAGGAGAAAGGTGCACAAACCGAGATAGGTTAACAGCGAAATGATCATCTTATTGTTTGCTCATTTGAATGGGCATTAAGATCACAAATGCTTGGCGTTCAAATGGTGTAGCTCTTGACATGCTGATGGCTTTAAGCATTCCATAAACATAATGGAATTCCGATTTTGTGGGTGTTATGTCGTAGTTTTTCTGTGTTAACAATGAATTTAGATGTTAAATCAGAAAAAATAAGAAAGAAGCTTAGAAAGGAGATTAATTCATATGCCAGCGCAGAGGGGAAACAGATTAAGGGAATCATTAAAAAATATTTGTCATACTTATGTCTTCATAAAATCTCCCAAGGTCTTTGTTGATGGCTTCCTCGGGTTACACATATTATGTATTCGTATTTCAGAAATAAACTGCTTAGGCATAAACAATTTTTGATTTCTTACTCAAACAGATTACGTAGTTTAACTGAAATAAAATCTGTTTTTGTAATGAGCAGCATATCACGCCAAATGATAGACGTGCTGTACTGTAAAGTCCTTAAATGAATGTTAGATCCGATCACGAAAATTATTTCAATCAATATATTTGATTGCGCGAAGGCTTTACTGATGATGTTCTGACCATTCGATCGGATGACTGGTTTTCGGTAACTGCCATCAGTAAACAGTTTTCAAAAGATGTGTATCCATAGAGCACTGCTTTGAAGAAATGTGACGAGAATTGTCATCACAAAATCATCTGTTCTGATCAGGCGCGAATGTCACATGTTATATGACCGCTACGGCTTTGCTGGCACGTGCATACTCGTTTATTGAAATTTTGTATGACATTTTCGTACAAATGTGGCTGAATTTCAATAATACATCACTCAATAATAGTCCCTCAAATTTAAAAAACTTTTATGACGGCTTGCCCCAAGGTGCAGTTTTTTCCCCAGATCTGTTTTATTTGTTCACGTCGGATTTTCCAAAACTGCCAGGATGCGCATCGGCAATGTACGCTGATGGTATTGCGATATTTGCAATGCAAATTTTGCATCGCATGAAATCGGTCTCAATATCGAGACGGTACTTTATTAAGCGATCAATATCAATAAATTAAAATAAATGCAGAAAGACGCAAGCAATTTTTTTCTCTCGCAAAAGAAACCCTTGCTTTCTTCTGCAGAACCATTGAATATTAAATGGAACGCAAATTAAATGGGAATCCTCTGTCAAATATTTAGGCACATATTTGGACTCAAAATTAACGTTTAATGCACATACCTCAAAAATAATAAAAAAATCAATATAGCTTAAAAAAATGTTCTATCCGTTAATAAACAGAAAATCTCAACTATCAAATAAAAACAAAGTTCGTTATATTTCAAGCCTTACTTCTATATGGACGTCAAGTGTTGCGCAGCTGTGTCAAAAGTTATACTACCTAAAAAAATTGCAGATTTCTCAAGACAAACTATTAAAAATGATGTTAAAATGATGTTCCCTGGCATCACTCTACTTCAGCCAAGGTTGAATTTATCTCTGTTAGAATTCGAAAAATTACCGATACTTTCTTGATCAGATGTGATTTCCCTGATAATCCATTGATAAATCAGTCGAATAACGCTTCACTTGAGTTACACACATAATTCATCCTGTTTATTTCATGTTTGTCACAATTTTTCATTACTAACCTAGTGTTTTTTTATTTACTTGTCCAAATGTTTATACATGTGGGAATTTCGGTTATCTATTTATTTATTTATTAAAATGTTAATTTACTTACTTAAATATTTTGGTTTTTATTTATTTTGGTTTATTTATCAACTTTTTAATTAATGTATGTATTTATTTATTTATCTGTTTTGTTTAATTATTTATTTTATTTTTAAATTTTTCAACTTATTTATTAATTCAATTATTAAGTTATTTATTTATTTATCCACTTATTTATTTATATATTTATATCTATTGTTCTATATTTTTTAAAGCTGTGATATTTATATGTGCCTTTTTTTTCTTTATTTTGTTTTTATTATTATACTTTTGTTATTTATGGTTTTTTTTTCATACTTTCCCACTCAAGTATATTGGGTGAATTACTTGTAAAAATAGTTCGGTTGAAAGGTAATTTAAAATATTGTATCTCTGTACTGTAAATTGTGCGGTAGCAATTCTACATAATTGTAATTTTTATGAAATAAATATCTATCTATCTATCACTTAATATCCTTTTTGAATTCATAAGTGGTCATGGGCTTGCTTGCATAGACCTTTTACTTCAAATAACCCCAAAGAAAGAAGACCAATAGCGTTTAATCGCAAGATCTGGTTGGCCAATTTTGATCGCAAAAATGGCCGATTACACGATTAGGAAATGCCGTAGTTGAATTGTTTTTTCTGATTGTAGGGTTGAAACCACATATTGGTCACATCTATATCTTGTAATTTAGTCTAACGAACACCATTGACTATAACCGCCTGACTAGCTGCATTTTCGAAGAAGAATGGTCCAATAATGCCTTCAGCCCAAAATCCGCACCAAAGAGTCTCGCTTTGTGGATGCATCTGTTTTTTAAACAATGACTCGTTAGTTTTCTGTACATCAAATGCGACAATTTCGATTAATAACGAAGTCATCAAGATGAAATTGAGCTTCATCACTGAAGATGAATTTGTTCGAAAAAATCAGCATCCATTTGTTCTTGTTCCAAAATTCATTCAACGAACTCCATTCGCGCTGCGTGATCATTAGTATTCAATTCTTGAGTTAATTGAACATTGTAAGCATGAAATTTCAAGTCTTTTATGAGAATTCGCCTTAGAGAGCTTCTCGAAATTGACTTCGGTGCCGAATTCATATTCCTGGACTATTAGCAATACTCTCGCGAACTACTTCGATCTATCTATCTACCTACGATCACCAATTGATCCAGTCTCCCTGAGTTTTTTAGTTCACAGTAGATGATCTTAAATCACCATGACGGCCAGAAGGAATTACGAACTGTAGCCGAAAAACAATTATTTTTAAAATATTGCTCAACAATGAAAATGCGTTATTCTTTCGTATAGCGCTCCATTTTTACTATCCCCGAACTGTCAGCTGTCACATTGTTATAGTACGTGAATTATGGGACATCCTTTATTTGCTGCTCTCCATCTGAGCTGGGAATAGAATGTCGTCAGTACGAGTTATTTTGAAGCAACTTAATGTTGGGCGAAGATTTTCCGGTTGTCCTAGCGATCTCGTCAAAGACTAAGTTTGGTCGTTCGCTTAGTGACAGAAAAAGCACCGAAAGGCCGCATAGTGCGGAACTCCACGCCATGTAAAATGATATTGTCTAGAGCATATGATTTGAATCCCAGCTACAAGCTTCAGGAAAAAATTGAAGACTGGCTAGTCCATGACTGTCTGTTATAATACATAAATAAGTCACTACCAATCGATTGAGACTCAAAATTTATCCTTTCAAATTCACAACTATTCCCAGTTAATTAAAAAATTCATTACATTGTTATTATGTACGCACGCACTTCAAGCCAAAGTGTACGTTTGTAGCCCATGACCTTGAAAGTTCCTCCCATCGACCATTCCTCAATCAAAATCCCCGATGACACATGTTTGAGTCAATCGACAATGTTAAAACCGCCGCCGCTAATTGCAACTTAAAACACAAATCCATTCTGTTATCGCGTCTGAATTTTAATTGCCATCCACAGCCTAAGCCGCATTTAATTTAATTAACTTTCCACATCACACACTCACATTGGTTATGAAATTATGCAAATGATCGCAGAGGTGGGCTAAGAATCCACCACGGACGCAACCATGATAGAGCTTTACAATCCTAATCATTGTGGCGCGGCGCAGCGGTTTGATTTCACTTTTTTCATTGCCTCATCATCGCTGCAAGTGCACATCATCACAAGGTTACATTCCACACGCAAGCACAGTCGCAGTCGCAGTTAGAGTCCCCGAGCTTGCTAGCCCGAATGAAGCAGGAAGCAATGACGGCAATGGAAAGAATTGGACGACGAATCAAAACGTTCAGCGCCAGCCTAGTAAACAAGTCGCGTGGAATGATCGATTTCACTGCCCACCAAAAGATGTTCGACTCGCGCTTACATGAATCCATGCCTTCTTTCGGGGAAGGAGCAGGAAAGTCAACTTTTTTTCGCAGATAGGAAGCTGTCGGAAGTAAAAGGTGTTAGGTGGAGGATTGTCGTCGTTAGGGAAGGCGAATACCCGCAGATGAGCAGCTATATGGAGCCTTGGGCATTCATTAAAGGTAATCAGTGATTCGGTTTGGAGAGTGTCCCAAATGTGGACATTTGTTTATCGAAAGGAAAGTAAAAGTGGTCCAACGAGTCGGTTTGCCCAAAATGATATTCAGTTTTATTACACTGGATGCTTGTGATCGTTGTGCAGATCGTTAGTGGTCTTGGCCTCTGAAGGCGGGAGAAAGGAGTACACGATTGTTTGGGTTGTTATGAGATCCTTCTTTATATGGCTGAGACATGTAGTCACTGCGAGGGGAAATAGCAGTCAGTTGCTGGCCGAGGAATCGTCTGAGGTGTATACTCGTGTGGAAGTTGGTATGTCGTCATTGATATAGCCTTATGCAATGCGGCTCGGAATTCCTGGTAAACACGTCTCGTTTGGATGTTGTCTTTTTTTGCAATTTATTCAATTCGAATAACGAGAAGAAACATTGTATTTAATAGGAAGTAGCCCTATATAATGAATTTGAAAGTTTGTATTCAGCAGGTTGCTCATGCCAAAGAAACGCGACGGTTAACTCGCACATATTAGTAGTCAATTATTTATTAACATTTATTAACATAACAAGAACACAGAAACAAATGCGATTAAGTGATTGTCAAGATGACTCTTAACACGTGGAAGCTATGTGTCAACATGCCATTGGGAAAGTCGAACACTTCATCCCACCCGAAGGTGACCTGCTGTCATTTGAATGAGGGTTTTCCGGCTATCAAGAAAACCGAAAATCTCAAAACATTCAACCCTAGCGTCAAGGACTAGAGCGGAGTTCTGCGTCGGATTTGCTATGTTAAACCCGTCCAATAACAAGAAGCCTATTTATTTTATTGCAGCGTGTATCCAAATGCAATCAGCTAATCAAAGTAAAGTGGGGCTGTGAAGAAGTGCAGCTTTCGTCTTCTTCGGATGAGTTTTATAAACAGAGAAGAAGCAATGCCTATCAGTTTCACTGAAGAAAGAGCACGCGAACCGTGGCAGGTACAATGTTTGTAAATCTCAATTAGCAAACTTGACTAGATGCTTAACAAACTGCTGAGGTATGTATAAGAGTTCTCAAAGGCGGTTACCACAAAAGACCCATCTTGCAACATCTTGCCCGATTTAGGTCCTGTTCTGAAGAAACAGTATCAATATGTCTTATCATTCGTTCCAAATTCGTTTGATGAACTTGAATGACCTCTGATTCCTTCAAAACCTCGCCCTGGAAGCTTTACATATTTTCAATACACTACTTTATGCTCATTATCTAGCGTACTGGAAAACAGGAATAGTACTGTCCATTTCCAATAGGGGTAAAGATAACTCCAATCCAACAAATCTGCGATCAATAGGTCTCCTTTAGTCATCAATAGAGTCCTGACTAAGTCGGTCAAAGACAAAGATATAATTCTATATAATCATTTTGATTTCCGAGCGGGGCATGAAACCACACATGATACGTCTAAAACGGTATCAAATATACAAACAACGCATGGGTACTCGTCTGATTGACTTCGGTATGGTTAAAAGAGCACTTTTACAAGTTAGACAGGCTTGGCTTATGAATACGACGGCATGAATACTTTTGTATTCATTTGTATTGCATTGAGCTCGAGCTCTGGCATGACCAATATCTGTACATCAACAAACATATAGTATACATGTCGCGGTAGTCAGAGCCAACTCAATGCCACGGTAAAAGTTATCTGCTATATGGTCCTCATCAGACCTATGGTTACGTATGATTTCTCCATGTGGTTCAACTTGACAGCAAATTTCATGGAAATTATTCAGGCTTTTGAAAGACAATGTCTCGTTCATGCAGAATTCCAAAGCCCCAATATAAAAAATTCTATTGCAATGAGGTTCATTTTGTCATACAATCAAATCGTGGCAAGTTCGGTTTTACTGCATAAAAATATTTTCATAAAATGTTGCGTTGTCAGAATCAATAGTACAACATTTAGTCAGATTTTCTGATCTGAATTTGTAACTGGAGGCGGTGAAAATATAAAGTGAGGGAAGCGCACAAAGAGGACTGAGTTGTAAATTTTTTTGAACTTGAGTTCTCATGTAAGTATTTTCCACTAAGGTATTGTGTTTCAAATCACCGAGGGTTCCGTACAAACCTGTAGGTATTTAAGTTAATGCTCACCCATCAATCTATAAAAAAAAAACAATGCTTCATGCCAAATTTCAAGATTCTATATTAGGTCCACTGGAAGTACCCTTTAGATTTTTATTACCTTGAGTTGCTAGTTTGAAAATATGCGGCTTAAATTGCTGTTTCTTTTGATTGCACTAAGGAAAGGGGTAGTAAGTTTAAAATTTACGGTTTTCGCAATTTTTACTTTATATGTGCCCTGTAGGTTTTGATTCCCTTGCGGGTGTCGAAAATTTGCAGAAATTTGCGGCATAAACGGCTGTATCTTTTGATTGCGTTAGCTTAGAAGTTTCATTTTTTCACAGCTCCAAGGGATAGTAGACCTGATTTTTTTTATATAAATTCTTGATACCTTCACACGTTCCTGAGAAAAAGGGTCTTGACAGACAGATATACCTTATTGCTATAGGATAGTTGAATATTTGGGAAATTTAACCTACCTGAGGTGAATGAGTATTTGCATTTAAAATTATATTTATTGTCATGTTTCATGATTTAATATATTATTTATGTAAACTATATTGAATGAATAATAAAATAGTAGAGTAGAGTAGAAGCACCTAACTACTCTAATTTGAGAAGATAGAAATTCTGATAGAATGAGTTAACGAAAAATTTGTTGTTTTTCAACACGCTATTGATAAATTACCACTTGAAAGAGACTTATTTGTTCTTTGCTGATCTGATCTCAATAACCCAAATAAAAAAAAAACTAAAAGGATAAATGCTCTTGATCCAAATTTAAATCCAATGGTTTATCCACAATTTTTCCTTACTGAGATCCAAGTTGGGGTATAAATATTATTATTGAATTAAATAAGCATTAGCTATGAAAATCAATGTCACAAGGGCAAACATTTGAAAAGGTCGTTATTTGATTACCAGAACCAAAATTAAGGCATGTGATTTGAATATTAGAAATTAAAAAAACAAGTTCGACATCACGGAAACAATAATTTCAGGTTCGGACAAAATATTATCAAAAAACGTTGCATTCAAAACATTATGTACTGTGAAGGAAATTGCTTTCAGTTAATAATAAATAATAATTATTTATGATAAATAATTCTTAATTAAAAAAAAAATAACTGACAACACACGGAAGAGGTCCACGTCCCGTGATGCATATAATTTTACACCTTCGGCGGATGCTTCCGTCGTTATTTCATCAGTTTTAAAGTTAATATTATAATTAAATAAAATTTATTACATAAATGTATATGACTTCCTTCCTGTCGTTCGATAGGCTTTTCTACTATTTTTCCATAAAGTTCAACCGAAGGCACATAACAAGGTCAATGACTTCTTTCAACAACCTGATCTCCGGGGCTTTCTACCCCAATTATTTGTACCAAGAGAGTGTCCTCCTTGAAGACTTACTCTCTTTCGATTCTAGGAGTTTGATCCTCAGCAGTCTGGTGATGCCGCCTATCTTCCACTTTGCTCGTTCAAGTATAGACAGGCGACTCACCTTCAACTGAGATATCGAAAGCAGTTCCGAAGATTGTCTAGGTTTCAGCATGGCGGCATCTACCCGCGATGCCTTCACCTTCTTTCTATCCCTTTCACTTTTCCCTCTGCATCGTGCTGTGGAAACAATCACGTTAAGGGTACTCCGAATCCCGAATTTTAAAAAAAATGTATGTGGTTTTCACAAGATTCATGAAAAACTCTTTTGTCGAATTCCTTCCAAGTCAGGTCTGCTGGGAAAAAGTTGACCAAGTTTTGTGTTTTTGTTTTATCAACACGCCTTGCATTTGGTACAGTTAATTTTCGCGAGCGTAGAAAGTGAAGATTAATTTATTTTATTTATGTATGTATTCGATGTCAACTTATTTGCGTTCTCGTAATTCGCAGTATTTTTTCACCATTGCTAGACTATTAAAAGTGGTTTTTGTGTGAATTTTATGCGTTCAGAGCAGAGCAGAGCCAATTACATCATCTTTGCCTACCATTGATTGGATGGTTGATTGGTCAGTAGAAAAGAAAATTGATGGCTAACTGTTGAACCATCCAAATAAAAGTATAAATCTCAGAAGGAGTTTGGGGTCAACATTACCCAAGTCGGACAGTCCATTAAGAAAGTAACTGCCAAGAGCTCTCAATCTTGTTGTGGCTAGTGCGGGATATTCGCAGAGCAGATGACGTACCGATTCTATTCTTGCGACGTCTCTGCATGAGTGCCTATGACGTTTCGCGTGAGTGCCTATGGGGCAGTGGGCTGTTATTATGGTTGAACATAGAGAAATATCCTACCGGTTTAGGTTAATGAGACCTCTGGATATCTTAGCGCCAATGACTGGCCACAATTTATCTATACAGATTGCACTTGGAAATACCCTCGTGGGTATTTTTGGTAAGGAACAGTATTGTCGAAATCGGCCTCTTGAAGCCTATTCAATGCTGCAAGTATTCAGTTCAATCAAAGCTTGACTAAGAGCCACACAATCGCTACCACCGCTTGTGTCAGTTTATTGATCTGTGCTGTCATTAGGAATTGCAAACCTGTACAATAATCTGCCTTCGATTGCATTCATAATTCATCGCTCACATTGAATACCAAGCGGACATCCCAAAAAGAGTATTCCCACATTACGACACCTGACGCAATCAGTTTTTTCCCAACAACCTGCAGCTGCACAACTGCTCTCGTAATTGAAACCATAACTACGCCGGCCGCACTTAAACAAAATAATAAAAGCCAAATCATAAACTCTGGTACGCGCTTCAGATACTTGTATCTGAATGTGAGGTCTTGCCGTTCGATTAGTATGGGAATGAAAGCCGCGACTTGTCGTTTATCCCTACGCATGCACTTCTCATGAATAGCAACTGGTTTCTGAACACAGCAGCACATGTAGGATTCCGATATGACGGAAGTACGGATATGCATGCAACGTCAACACATACATAACTGCAATTTGTCCTAGGGAAGAACTGGAAAATCCTTTCTATGGCAAGACTTACAATAGAGAGTTCGCTTTAGTATTCAGCACCACATGTCGCCTTGAACAACAAACTCAAACCATAGAGCCATCAATTTACCTTTTGTTTTGACTTCCTCCGCTTGCCTGACTTTCGCTTTCGTCGGTGGACCTTTTCCGGCACACGTAATCCCCTGCATCAAGGAGGTTCGCGAAGTTTCTATAGTTATCTCATAGTTTTGTGGACGGTGAATGAGTGGTACTGGACAGGTTTCTGTGGTGGCATTGCTCTTGGCCACCAAAAGCTGTCTGCCTCATGTAGCTAACTGTCGAGACTTTAACTGCTTTATGACTGAATAGGAATATATTTTTTGGATAAAAACCGGCCTAATGCTGGAGGTAGTGGCGCTATTCGTGTCGCCTTTGTCCTATAAGATCTGTAGTTTGTTGTTGTGTTTGTTTATGTGCTGTTGGGGAGTTTTCCGGTGTGGAAAACACATTTCAATTGGCATTGTGTGCTGCTTCTGTTGTTGAAGTGGCTTGCGGTGTGTTGCTGTTCACTTCCCTGAGTACCCACTTAAAGTTTGTAAATTTGTTAAAAATTGTTTAGTTCCTTGCGATTGAATAAATGATAGAGTAAGTATCCTTTCAACATTGTCGGTTGACATCTGGTATGGGAGTGTGTGCTTAATACATTGCTCACATGTCAGCTTCGATATGGAAAATCGTACATTATTTCCCGGTAATTTCATTCATAATTGAACCGGTTGCCTGTAAGGCTAGTATGTGTGCTACTTGATCTCACAACTTCTTTTGTTTTGTTTAAAGTTTCGTTCCTCAAAAGGAAAAACGGAATCATTTTAGAAACAACTTCGTTGTCTATCTGTCTGTCACCACCCTTTTTCACAGGGACGCGTGGGCCTATCAAATTCAAAACAATTCCAAGTACTATTGACTGCGGATCCTTTGAAGCTGCAAAGCGACAAAGTCAGAAGATATGGCTTAAGACAACTACATTCAATCAGAAGCAAGAAAACATTTCGAAACTCGCTTTCCGTGATCGACGAACTATTTGCCTTGAATGGAACCTCAGCACACTTTTTTCGATCCACAAAAAAGGAGACCCTCCGAATAGCGCTATCAGTCTCCTTAACATCTCGTACAGAATGCCATATTGTCTGAACGCCTTAAGCCGTTCGTCAACAGCCTGGTCGGTTCATTCCAATCTGGCCTTAGGCCAGGGTATTCACCACATAATTTTTGATACACGATTGTCATCAAAACGATAGCATTGAACGCTTTCGTCGATCGTTTGCTTCATGTAACCACATCACTATCGTGTTGTCTGTCGTTTATTTATATCGATAATTTGGCAGCAATTTCGATGGTATTGTGATTGTTTACCTCAGTTTTGTTTTTGTGCGTGTTTACCAAATAAATAAAAAGTTTATTTTTAAAATTATATCATTTTTAAAGTTACAGAAACGAACAAAGTGTTAATATTTTAGGGCAGTAACGCAAAATCAAATGAAAATAATGATTCAGTTCATCGACGAACATCCGGAGATGTCGCACAATTTCAGCCCAAAAAGTTTACATGGAAGAACATCCATCAACAAAAATAGTGGGCTGAAATGGCGGATAAATCTATATCTTCTTCGAGGAAGGTAATGCATCATCATATCTTTCAAAAATCGTCGAAGAAACTAAGTCATTATAGTTGTTTAAGGTATGGACCATCAGGTATCGCGCGAAAAAGAAGTGCAGCCAGAATCTGTTGTCTTTGAGGAAGACCGGAGGTGGACCTTTCGATGAAGTTCGATTAACTGCATTGGAGGAAAAGACAATCAACATAGCGTCGCTTCGTGTTGCAGTTGGTGGCAGCAGCTCAAGTTGTTTTGGGGCTCCTCAAATCCTTGAGAACACCATAGATGCCTATGAAACGGAGGTCTTGAATTGTCGGAGAGTCCTGAAACAACAACTGAGAACACTGAAGCAGAGCCTGGTAAGAGGTAAGGGGATGAATAAAAATTTCAATAAAAATGACAATTTTAAACTATTTTTCAAAATTGATTTCGGAAAATCAGCATATTATTTACCAAATAAAGAGGAGAGTATTCAAATAAGAATATTAAAGGAGCAAATCGAAATGGATAAGAAGTTTCAGTCTGATATACTCAATGTCTTAAAAGAAAGAAATCGGCAGGACATTGAAAGTTATTGAGGCTTTGAACCGAAGAAACAATATCGCCGAACAACAGCTTTTTTTTTCGTTCTTTAGTTTCAGTTTTTGTTTTTTAAGTGACTTAGAGTCCAATTCCATTTAGTTTAAGTGTTCAATAGAAATGCATGTAGATATATAGGATGATGATTTATTTGTTAAGTGAATTCCTTTTTTAGATTAACTGTTAAATGGAAATGTATGAATATATATTTACTAAGATAAAATATTTAGTTAAAGTTTTATTAATTTATAATTTCATTTAATTTGTTCTTGGTCTTCTCGTATTTTTTCGGCATGCTGCCTTGTTCGACCATTGGATATGCTGACTGTTGAAGTATTATTTTCTGAGGTGAGTCTGTTGTTTGATTCCACTTCAAAGGTAGTGGTGTCCATTTTGTAATGCAAGCATATATTGTGCAAAGCAGAACAAACATTTGCGAAAGAAAAAGAACGATATGGTGTTAGCAACCAAGGTTCCAAGGGATATCCACTATCACCTGAAGTGTTCAGTTTTGAAAATTGTTGTAGTTTCGTTCATTATAATTTGTTTCAAAAAAGAGTTTTTCATTCGTATGCCTCCAAAGGAATGTGTCATGGGTGGATCCAGGATATTTTAGATTTATTGCCATGATTCTCATTTGGTGATCGCATATCCCAAAACGAATTCAATGTTAATTAGAAACTTATTGCATTAAAAGCTCGGAATGCTTACAATCACAACGTTCAAGCTATGCTTTCCCTTCTTATTCAGAAAATGTTGTTCATTTGTTGAAGGCCTCTGTAAGTACAAGTGCATGTCATCTTCTTAACAACAAATGTATTTTGATTTGCAGCACAATTACTTCTTTATTGAAAGCGACTTGACGCATCTCTTTAAGTTTTTCGCCAGCGCAACACCTCCAATTTCTTTTCATTTTCAATATCACTTTTAATAAAATACAACGCAGTCTGTCGAAACATTTCTGACCAATATTAATAGTAAATTATTTTATCTGTAATAACTCCCCTTGGGGTTTTTGTACAAAGACAATAGTCAAATAGGTATCATGCAAAAGATATCGACAAGACGATAATTAATGGCGGTTTTTATGTTACGTGAAGCAAAAAAATTATCGACAAGACGATGTCGTGCACACGATACTTTAGTTTGTGAGTCACGGGATGCAAAACTATCGTCGAGACGAGATCGTCAGACGGCTATCATGTTATGCGATAAGAGCCCAGGAAAATCCATCATCTGTCAAATATTCACACTACGGCAAATCTTGGACAGAACCCAGGAACAACATATAAATACCCATTACCTTTTTATCAATTTCAAGGACGCGTATGACAGCATCTATAGAGACAAGCTATACATCGCAATGTCTAGTTGGCATTCCGAACAAAATCGTTCGTCTGTGTAGGTTGACGATGGACAATACGCGCTGCACCATCAAGGTCGATAATGGCCTTGTCGATACCTTTGGTGTCAAACAAGGTTTCAGAAAAGGCGACGCGCTGCCATGCGACTTCTTCAACATCATTCTTGAAGGAATTGTTCAAAACTCCCACGCCAACAAAAGAGGATCAATCTTTTAGAAGTTCTTCCAACTACTCGCATATGCCGACGATATTAACACTACCGGAAGAACGCAGCATTTATTCAATGGCAATGGTAAATGAGGGTAAGACAAAGTATACCTTCGATGTCAACGAAAAAGGACTCCCAATACCGACGTCCCGCATAGAACGTCACGGCAAGTGGGAAGGTACCTCAACCAACTATGCGTGCAAAACTGGAGGCAGCTAGCTAAAGATCGAGCTGGCTGGAAACGCTTGTTTGTTGAGGACAAGGCCCATCCCGGACTGAAGTGCCACCTTAAGTTAGTTGAATAAGTAAAAGTTTTAACGGAATCTTCGTTGCGCGAGTCTGACTCGCCCTTGGCCGGTTTTTTTTTTCTTATTACGTCTAGATTTTGATCAGAATTTAGGGCACTGTTATCCTCCCATTTCCTTTTGGTCTGCTGGATTGTGCGTTCCGTTTGTGGTTTGGTTGTTAAAATTATTACCGATGCAATGCCAATCGAGTGCAGGAATTTTAAATTTGTCTAATTTAGGTTTTTTTTTATTACGGAACTCGAAAGACCTCAGGCGCTCGATTTTGATCGAGATGGGTGAAAGTTTCCTCGTTTTTTCGCAGCATCTTTATCTTATCTGCAGTCAATTAATTTTTATGCCCTTTTGGCTAATATGCTGAATCATATGAGAGCGCGTTATATACAATTGAAGTGTTAAGTCTTCCTTCCAGAAGATAGTGGCATTTTTATCGTGATAAATTCATCCGGATCCTGACTTTCGAAGTTCATATTAGCCATATCCAGATTTATGACATTGTTGAAAGCTTAAACCCAACATTGCGGTTTCTTTTTAAAGCGTCAGGCTGTCGAATCCTTCATTTGATTCAGACTCTGACCATAAATTGAAGTTCGCCACCACAACCGCTGTGGAAGATACATCTTGCTCGTGGTTTAGTGTGATCATGTCTCCGTTTTTGGCGAAAAAAAAAACAGGCAGACAAAATTCAGTGAATCCAATGAATCTAACATTCTCTTTAACAACAGGTTTCTTATATCAAGAAGATGAATTGATCGATATGTCACAAGCTGCTAGAAAATTTAAAAAAATTAAAAAAAAAGACAAAACTTCCTTGAATCGAGTCGCACTATTTCGTTTTAGTAATTCCATTCAGAAACTTTTGTAGAATTATTTGAATGATTAATTTTTAAACTTTTAAGCTGCAACTCCAACTAAAAGCAACCACTTATCAACTATTTAGCAAACAATTAATGAACCGAGCATCAATAAATCAAAAGAGTTGGCATGCGAACTGGAACTCCATATTTATACTTCACTATGGCTCGGTCGCGTTCCACCCGCTCAATCAGTCAATCCATGGAATCCCGCCTCACTGCACAGCAACAGTGTTTCAACCACTGCATTCAACAGTAATTGTTAATCATCAAATCTATTAAAGTATTATTGCAGTATAATAAGCGGCGCTTGCACGGCTACCACAATTGGTTCGCGTTCGTATTTACCTCTTACCTACTCATCCGCATGACAAAAATGACACAATCAAGCCAAAAGACACTTTCGGCTTAGTTGCATAAGTAAAAAGCGCACTCGATGTAATCACATAATTGGTGGGGTTGCCAATCCCTGTTGATGAAATCTGTACGCAGTCGCAAATCGACTCACCGATCAGTGACCAACTGAGTTTGGTTCGTCCGCACTTTTGGCATGCATCATCCTCATTTAATTCGGATGACGTCCATCGCATAACACAAACGCAATCTCAGTTTATCTTCATGCTGGTTCTATAACCTGCCTTCGATGCTTATCTCTTTTAAGATTGGGGGTCGCCGGAAGGCTGTGGGGCCCCATCTACGCCACGATACAATCTTCAATGGATTGGAAAAGCGATTTTGTTCCATTATTCCATGTTCAAACCGGAAAGCCATCAATCATTCCATGGACAATGGAAACTTTGCAAATCTGTTAGTCTGTTTTTCCTGCTACTCTTTCAGCAAATGGGTGTTTCTATGTCGACGTCGATGTCGATGTCGATGTCGATGTCGATGAATTAGTTTGGCACAATTTTCGCATTCCCAGTCTAATTGAATGGAGTTTGCCCAGCCTTGCTGGCGGTGGCATCAGCTGCTCACAATCGCTGACAAGGGAACAATGTTAAAGTTTCTGTGTTTTGTGTTTAGCGCGAGGCTACGGTGTTTCTCTTTTTTTGTTTCGCTGGTATCCGCAATTCTGGTTAACAGCAATATGAACACATTTGTGTTTGGACATGGGCTTGGAGAGGGGTGGTTTCTTATGCAATGATGACTCTCTGCCAGGGTGACTCTCTTCCCCGATTGAGGAGATTACGTGAGACTAAAGATCAATGCCACTTTGCGGGTATATGGCGTAAGAGTGCCGCGGGCGAAAAATACTTGTGGTTAGAGCTTCAGGGTATATAAGCGAATCTTGAGCGATTTCCACTTTAGATTGAGTTTACGGTAGCCTGTGTGCGGGCACGATCGCTCGAGGTGACCACAAATATTGAAGGAGCGCTTCATTTCATTCAAATTCAAGCATACACTTTCACAGGATTTTTTGTCTTTTTATTACCGTGAAGTGGTAATGAGGACTATTTTTATAATGGCATATTTATTTTTTTTTAGCAAGAAGTGTATGCATTGCTACTTAAAGTTAGTGCATTTATTGACTTATTATTTGGCCAGACTTGTCAAGTACAAAGCGGGCAGCTTAGGTCTAAAAATTGGATAACCTGGCTTCCCTCAAGTTTGGTGATAAACAATTTCTTTTTGTTAATGCACTTTATGGAGAGTTGAACGAAGACTATGAAGAGTGTCATGGAGGTAACATATTACTCTCTTGTCGATTAAATCATTACAAAGCGATTATGTGAAAAAAAATGTAAATAGGGGGTGACCTCTTTTTGAAAATTAAAAGTCAGGTTTAGTTTATGAACGGGCAAATACCAAATTTTTGCAAAATGTTAATACGTTAAAATTAATTGCCAAATCTGGCAACAGTTAGGAACGCGTGCTTAAGGATACAAATAAGAGCACACTTTTTTATCCTATAAACATTTTGCCAATGACTTCCTTCGAATAATTAAAAGAGGCACAATATTTGCGTACGCTAGCGATACCGCAGTAATTTTTCATCAGAAATGCTTGGAGACAGTGCCAAATCTAATACAACATTGGTTCGATTGGGTAGTTAAGCGGTCCTATGATATGTCTTTATTCTAAAGGCTTCATTTTCATCTTCATCAAAAGAACTCCAAAATATATTTTCAAAACCAAAACGTGGATTAGAAGTTATTTAACAAATCGACTTCAATTTGTTAAAATCGGTACCACTTTATCTCAAAGGATATAAAATCATTCTGGTGTACCTCAAGGTAGTCACCTTGGGCCACTTCTCTTCCTTCTTTTCATCACCGACTTACCTCTTAATGTTAAATCCTCTGAGTATTTGATGTTTGCAGATGATGTCAAAATATTTAAGTCTATCGGTTCTTGGGCTGATTGATCTGCATTGCAGACAGAAATAAATAGCATATCCAAATGGTGTGATATAAACCAATTGCACTTGACCACAAATAAATGTTCTATCCTTACATTCGCTAGAATCCGTTATCCTATTATCTTTTGTTATCAAATGTGCTGTATTCCACTTAAAACAGTTTTTAATGAGAAGGACTTGGGTGTCATCTTAGACCCTAAGCTAGAGCTCAAAAGGACTATATCATGTCAAAAGCTAATTCCATGCTTGGCTTTATATTCGGGAATTCTATTGACTTTCGTTGTCCATAAACGTTGAAATCACTTTTCATTCCTTTATTGAGACCTATTCCCGAATATTGTTCCATAGTTTAGTCACCATTTTATAAAAACAGTACGCAACGTATTGAGAAAGTTCAAAAAGAGATTTACGCCCCGTGCTCTTAGAAGGCTACAGTGGACTTTGCCCCCCCCCCTTCATATAAGAAGAATTTATTTTGCAATCGCGCTGGCGAGGGATGTCATAGTTGTTCATATTGATTGTCCCCCACTAGCAGCATCATTTAATGCTTATAATCCAAACAGTTCACTTAGACCTAGAAGCCAGTACTCCTCAACAGGTAACAAATCATGGTTTTAATGAACCAGTCACAAGCGCTTGTCGCTATTTCAATAATTATGCAAGTGTAATCAATCTTGAAATTAGTCGTAATTATTTTAGGATTAGAATAATGGAAGAAATTAATTAACTATTATTATGTTACACAACATTGTTAATGTACGTTAGTCTAAGGAAGTATTTTGTACTTATAGATGAAATAAATAAATAAACAATTGTCCACACACCCTTTCTCAGAATATAGAATTTGACAAACGAGAGCGATCCCCGAGTATTACGAAGATTCACGCACAACTACGAGCAAAGAATCTAGATAGCACTGAACTATACAATGTCAACAATATTACATTAATTTCCACAAAATCTTAAAAACAAACAAAATGAAGTTTTAAAGCATAAAAATGTGTTTTTTACCAGAAGAACAATATTAATGTTTTAATATTATTCTATTCTTAAATTTTTTACCGCTCGCAAAATTCATGAATTCCCTCAAAACTTCTGCGAATTTAAAATTAAAAAAGCGAATGCCTGTTTCTTGCCTGAATTAAGTTCAAAAGATTATACTGTCATTAGCTTTCACCCAAAAGGATGAGTTGCTGGCACTTATTTGAAGAATGGAAGACAAGTAATCGATATCGTGATAATCAGGAGCATCGAATATGCTACTCAGTGATATGCAAACAGCATTCCACGCTGCATTCCGTGATAAGGAAGCTGGTAGTACAAAGCTTATATTGTGTTCAGACCAAACGCTAGTTAAGCTGTTGTGGAATGAAAACATATAAGATGTAGCATGTTAAGTTGGCAAAGCAATTTTTTTGCAGTTTTCTCTGAAGAGCTCAAGGAAGAAGATCAAGACATAATTGTTCTTCAACACAAAAACACTTTTTACTAGTTTTGGGGGTCCGTTGGTAGTCGAAACGGCTAACTCCAGCTAAGAGTGTCAGATTTACGAAAATAGATTAGACAGATTTTTTTTTTATTTATTTTTTATTTCTGGCATCACTCAGCTTAAGCTTAAGCAGATTACAAAATGTTATGTTACTTATAAAATATCAAATTTCTTTAGAGGCCAAACACTATGTTTTTGAAGCACTCTTTTGAGATGTGAAAATCAACATATTTACAAACTAAATTAAAGGACTTAAGTGTTGGAGAAATTGGTTCATTTTGGCCATAGTATGCTCTATGCCGCAATTGAAAGAAAAGATGTCCTTCTCTTTATGCCCGTTCCATAATGGGGAGTGTAAATAGAGAGCAAAGTAAAAAGTATGGGGCTTTTGATGCGGTAACGTAAAATATCTTTTATAAACATAACTTCGTGGTAACGCCTTCTTGCACTAAGACTCAATATGCCTAGCAAGTGGTATCTTGCTTTGTAAGACGGCGCAAAATTCCAACGCATTCTAAAGAATATATATTTAGTGAAGCGCTTTTGCACTCTTTCAAGCCGATCTGAATGAAATTTATAAATTGGACTCCAAATAATATCTGCATATTCAAGTATCGACCTAAGAAATATGTATGTATGAACTATGTATTCCAACTGAGGAATGCACGTAAGCTTAGTATCGATAATGACACCAATATCTTTTTTCTACTTTTTTCAATGATGTAAGTTCAACACAGTAAGTATAAGAGAACTGTATTTGAACTCTCGAAAAAGAAGGAGCGACACATTTTTGAAAGTTTAAACTCAAACAATTTTAACACACGAATAAAATAAATGCTCAAGATCCTTCTGCATTTTAATACTGTCGTCTTTACTTCTTATTTTTGACAGCAACTTCAGATCAACCGCATACATTAAGCAATGACAGAATTTAACATGATCAAAAATTATGTAATCCAATTCAAAACTGACGAGTGGACACCAAAACTTTCGAACTTATGATTCATAGAATCGAAAGCTTTACTGAAGTCTGTATAGATGGCATCAATTTGACAAGCATTTTCAACAGCATAAATAATATTTGATGTAAAATGAGTTAAATTAGATGTAGTCGACTGACCTGAGACAAATTCATGCTGGAACTCAGACATATGCTCTTTAATGTGCAAAACTAAATTCTCGTTTACAATATTTTCAAAGAGCTCCATTTTAGCAGATAATTTACAAACATTGGTTTGGCGCGACTGATGTTCATTTGCTGGTAAGTTTGTCGGAATGGGATTCTTGGTCCGCGTTAGTTTTCGCTTTCGGCAACAGCTGATGCATTCTCCGTTGAGCATAAAGAATAAATATATAGAAATATGTTTTTTTTATCATTCAGCAAACCAATCGCACTAAATTTCTTCGCAAACTGATAAACACTAGCTAAAGTCGCTACGACCGAAATTTCCTTTTTAAAAACTTGCATTTACTCGACAATACATCAAATTATAAAATAGTTTGAAAAACCCGAAAACTTCTTCTCCTGTTTTTTTTTATGATAAAAACTCACTCTCACTGAAGAATTCTTCTGCAAAAAGGATGTTGTCATTTTTTCTTGATCTTGAAGAGAAAATCATCAATCATCAAATTTACAATTGCATCCATTTGCAAAACTTATAGAATCAGTGATACATTTTTCGCCACCTGTGCATCAGATGGACTTGAAACAACGCGCTTGAATCTACCCCACGTATCTGATTTTTTCTGATCAGGAAAAAAAAAGATAGCTCCTCTCAGAGAATGTGTCTCTTAAGATTTTGTCATGCTTGGATAATAAATAAAAAAAGCCTCATAACCATCGTCTAAAATTCTGTACGTAATACGAACATTAAACTATTGGCTACTAAAAATCTTTGATAAGCTTATTGTAAAAATATCGCAGCATCAATATAATGTTGAATATTACCATGACCGATATTTTATCAAAATATGCGTATCCGAAACGGCCACTCAATTCAAATTAATCTGTAATCTGACGTTTAAAGACATACAAACGACGAAATTGAGACGAGCGGGATTGCGACCCGCGGGCGTAAGATAAGTTTAAAAATTAAAAAAACACATTAAGCCTAGTCGGAAGACACTTTTATGAAGATGATTCTCCAAAACTTATGATGATGGTTGTTAGGGATCACCTTTCATCGAGTCACCGAACTCGTAAATCGATTAAAAGTTATCCAACCCGGCTAATGACTGAAAGGTAATTTATTCAAAATTTTAACTGCTTGATCCGATCTAGGATTTAACCTACATTTGTTATCCAACAGATTGGCTCTGATCAAAACAAACTATGAATATCTTACATCGATGTCGAAAGAAAGGGAAGTGATTTCAGCGTGGTCAAACCTTCTCCACTAATGAGCTCATTCAGCTACAACTTGTCGTATGCTTTCTGTTTTTTTTTGTGCACCCTTGACAAGTGCAACGAGCATGCTCCCACTAGCAACTCTTAGACGAATATTTATTAGATAAGTGCATACATTGTCGGTGAAATGCGTACTCTAAAAGCATTACGCATAACCAAATGCGTTTATTGCACATTCGTCGAGATTGGGATCCTTTTGTTTGCCAAGCCTCTGGGCATTAAGTTGGACTGGCCCATAAATAAATAAGGTTAACAACAAAGAGTCTTCAATTACATTTGAAAGACTCAGCACGCAGCCAAGTTCGGTGATGCAACTTGTACTTCAGATTCATTCAAATTAAAAGATATAGCAAAAGCCGCGGTGACGGATGACAGCGAGATGGTGTTGTCCGCGTGGTAAATGCTTGTTTACTTGACGCTATTGTTGTTGTTTTTATTGGCGTGCTTGAATTGATGAGGAGCTTTTGAAAATGATGGCTATTTGCGTGGTGCTTCTCATCAATCATGGGAGTGGAAACTTTTTTTTCGACGGCAACAAGTTTGGTTTGTGAATGAAAGCTATGGGATGGTTGCATACATTTTGGCGGGAAAAATTATTTTATGGAGAAATGCTTTCACTTTAACTGTGACAGAGAGATGGCGTTGAATCGAGAAAAAAAAAACAATTCCTTTCCTGTGTTTTTTTTTTAATTTAAATGTTGGTTTATCTTATCGCGGATGATGTTAAAGGGGATATTTTGATTTCGATGATCTGATTCGATATCTCGCCATGATCGCACACACGTAAGAAGTGAATAACTTTGTCCATCACATGCAAACAACATCAAGCATATTGGATGACAGCACATGATTCCTAGACCCATCGTTCTGGAGCTAACATTGATTGGTGGCTTGGTGTAAATTAAATTCTCCTGCGGGAAGAACTTGAGTTTATTACTTCGACTAAATTTTGACATGATTTAGGAAGTAGAACTTCAAATACTATAATTGGATACATTTTTACAGCATTTACATCATTTTTTTGTCAAAAATTCTTACTCAAAGTGTATCTTGTCAGTTAAATATCGGATTATCGAAGCAATACAAGCCATGATTATTGGGTTCTCACGCCGAACTAGTTTATAGGCATACGCCATAAGTTTTACGTAAGGCTCCAACACTAAAAATAATTTTTTTTTTGAGACTAATTCAATTTACTACTTCACGATACAAAATTTTCCTTGAATAGAGTGTCACGCACCAAACACAAATCGGGACCGTCATAAGAGTACACATTTGTAGGTTTAATGAAGTCCCGTACAAAATTTCCCTGGTTTGATTAATGACAATTTTAATGAGCCTCACCATTAAGTTTTCTGCATAAAATTAATGTTTATAAGATATGATCTTCTGGCTCTAGTTTCAAGTGAATGAATTTTTGTACTTGCTTAAGGGTGTATTCTAGTCTAGAAATTCAAAAAATCGATTTTTTTTATATTTTGAAAGTTAAACTATTTAAGAATATATCTACAAGAGGATTTTTCAAAATACAAATTATTTTCCGAGATATCGGTATTTTGCTGACCCGGCATCCAAACTGGTTCTGCCGACACTAATCGAACAAAAGACATTAGGGATTGTCAATTCTACCTGAATCCATATTTCTCAGTAAAACTTTTTGTCCTTTGTATATATTGTAATACAAGAACCCAAGATGGCTTATATCTTTTATATTTAGTGTTCACTTACGTCCAACTGCTAACAGTTGAATTCTAACCTTCGGAAATTAGTTTTTTCGAAGTCGAGGAAGATCCGATGTATGAAGCATGAATAGCAGATTGAATAAATGTAAGTCTGCAATATCATTTCATGAATTAGACTGCAAGAAACTTCACGCGAAATTTTAAACGCGTTTTTCTCGAAACTGTCTTTTTTCAAAACAATACCCACGATTTCTCAGGTTCTGCTGGACCGATTTACCCAAAATTTTTAGAGAGTCTTCTTTATAGACTTGTCTATGACTGGAACTATCCTCATTCCCAATTTTTTATTACTTTTTTTATAAAATTCGAAACAGTCAAAAAAGTGGTACAAACATTTTTTTCTGGCAGTCGCCAATATTTAAAAAAAAGAAATCTTTCTTTCTTCTCTTCTAATTGTTTTTTTTTTGGTTTCAGATTGCTAGGAGGGTTAAAATCGTTGGTATGGTTACGCGTCAATCTTTTGAGACCACCACTACATCAACTCTGCTAATTTTTGAAATTTTCGACTTTTTTTTCTTTATTTTTGTTATGTTAATAAATTACTAATAAAAAAAAGGATGTTAAAAATATTAATTGCCTTTTTTTATGACACTTCAAAAATCACATGAAATTCATGCCTCTGGGCAAGAATACCCCCTTAATGGATTACCGACCTGTGAAGAATATTTATTTGAGAATTGTAAGTCTTTCACTGGCTTCGAACCTGTGCACGTTGCTTCCAGTTGTCTAGACCACGCGATCCGTAATAGCATGGTCCTCCATACTTGACGCCTGGAACTGGATTCTGAATTCGAAGATTCTCTTTGCTGGAGTATTGTTGCCAATTCGTTCGATGTTGCCAAGTTATTATTTTGGCTTTTTCGACTTACACTTACATCTTAATACAGGTCATAGACTTTATGGTTGTAGTTTGTTCATCATTTTAAATTTAAAGTTCTTTGTTCGAAAATATTCAATATTTGTTATTATTTTCTATTATTTTCAAGAGCTCGGCTTTGTCTCCACAGTTGGCAAGTTTTGGATCTTGAAACTCATATTTTTTCACAAGATGCCAATCAACGTTATGTTTCAAACTTCTGCCACCTTTTTACTCACGATTGTCTGCAAAACGTTTCGGAAACTGAAGATTAATTTTAAAATAAAATAATTTTGAATGATTTAGAAGTTGTATTCTAATAAATCGATTTTCCAAAATTTTGTCTTATTGTTCTTGTTCAGTTTTGTTTCAATTCCTTGAGCCCTTGTTATATGGTGATATCATGTTTCGCCACCGTTAAGCTCGAACCTTGCTGAAGTTTGGTAGACATGAGCATGATTCGATTAAGCAAAGTTCCTGCGATATAAAATATAAAAAAAACCCTTATTGATTAAATTTGACGACAGTAACCTGTGTTCTTGTGGAGCATTTGTAATTTGCCGGTGGTTGATAAAGTCATTGTCGATTTAAGGAAGTTTTTCGGTAAGATTTCCAAATTTTATCGGTTCAATTTTTCCTTCAACCCCCAATGGGTTAAGGAAATAATCCATTCCTTCTACTTTTAAAAAGGCATAAGAACAAAGGACTTAGAAGAGTCTGTAAGTCAGTGTGAAAAACTGTGCAGAGCAGGAAGCAAGGGAGCAAAATTAGTTGACACCAGTATCTTCCCAGTTCGACGATATCTCAATAATAATGAAGCAATTTCTTTCTTTATGTAGTTAATAAGTGGATGCATTTTAGAAAGAGATGTTTCGACCTAAATTGACCTTACTTGATTCTACTATTGGATATTATTATTATAGGTGATTGTATCCTTGGCAAAACATATGACATCAAGCTGTTGTACGCCAAATAAATAGTCAATATTTTATCAAAATAGCAAGCAGCGAGTTTGTCATTTTAGCCTTGTCCAATCGAATGAATGTGCAAGAAGCAAATATTAGCAGGCCTCCGAGGAATGTGAACAATAAAGGTGAAGTACTCATATGTTTGGTGTACAATTGTTTCCCTGACATATGTAATATTTTACCATTGCTCACTCGTTCCCCAGTGCTCCGCCTCCGCATCAATATTTTCCATCCACTCATCCCACTCACAAAGTTTTATTTTCCAAATTCCACAAGCCAACAAAGTGCAATAAATTTAAATCGCTATATCATGTAAACCTCACAAAGGCTCATCAGTATTACGCAATTAATTACAGGCCACTCAAAGGCACATAATCTTTCAGAAGTTAAGCACTAATAAACCGCTTTTATGTTTGGCATCTTTCTGCCACACTGCACGCAATTATTATATCATAAAAATACTTAAAAGAAAAGATGGTATACTAGATGTTTGGCTTTATATTAGCAAAGTATTTTCTAGGCCAAAGATGATCTTCATCGCATCGCAGTAATAATTTTGTCGCGTATATTTGCGGTGAAATGACAAATTGCTTTATCCGCCAAGTTCGTTGCTCAACTCTATTGTTTTGGTTCATTAGACTAATTTTTTGTTTTTTCTGATTTTGTTTTGGCGCGATGGATTTAACGCTTTGGTGTCAAATATACGATTATTTCACTCATTAATAGTGACCTTGCCATTTATTATACTTAAGGATTAAAAACGCCAAAAAGATGCGTTACGCTCGAAGAAAATCCAGACAGTAACTTTGGCTGCCACCTTTCGGATTTCATTATATCATATGATGACTTGTAAGCTTGTGGGCTTATTGTTCAATGCATGGATCGAAGAAACAACTTAAACTGGATTGCACCATAATCAAGCAACTCTACTTGCTCATCAATGCCTGCAAAATCCTCGAAGAGACCTTCGCTGCTTTTCATTGCTATTCATCGAGATAATGATCTTTGGCTTGATGGCAGTCAGTTGGGTAATGAAAATAAAGATGCAATTAAACAACCCGTACATGAGGCTCACCCGTCGAGTACACATCATCATCTAATCGAATGCATTATTGGGCAATTGCACACTTGAACTCGTTCATTTGTAAATTGAGTGTTCGAATGTATGAGGTCGTCTGAACTTAATTCAACTTCAAACGCATTGGTATGCTATGCTGCTGGATAAATAGTGGTTGGTGGATTGGAGATTTTTCGTATTTCAATTGGGAAAATACACGAGCTTGCACTTTCCATTTCCATGAAACCGGAATGGTAATGATGGTAGGAGATACTATGCAGAACATTACAATGGACGAAAGTGAATCTTCATGAAGATGCGAGGCGATTTCAGAGACCAGCTTTGGTCGTAATGTGCAGAGATGTACACGAGATTTAATGATTGTGTTTGCGTCTTTTACCTCGAGGTAAAGTTTAAGGTTTTGGATTTATTACATCCGCAGCATAATGGGGGGAAAAGTGAGCATAGTAGACATCTGCTAAGGGGAAGATGGCAATTACGTGACACGACCGATGATGTGTAGCAAAACGACCAAAGACTTCCGTGAGATAACACTGCAGTCGTTGGGCACTCGAAAAAGGATGGTAATTATAGCGGTCGCAATGGTTATGCAATTTCCAAAGAAGGTAAACAAAATGGAAGTGAAATTTATTATTGTATCCTGGGAACTGTAGATCTTCTGAGGTTGATTAGGTTTTGAGTGGTGGTCAATTATCGCATCTTTAAGATATGCCTGTGAGTTCCATTCACGTTAGGTTTTCTCGTAATAAATACTACACATTTTTTTTATAACAATTTCATTTATTTACAATTTTTTAACCAAAAAATTCGTTACACTTAAGCCTACAACAAGTATAAACATTCTAACAGCGTTTCTCTCTAGCAATGATTTTTCGTTAAATGAATATTTCACACCACACATTCTAGATGGCTCTGACTATATACACAAGACATGGTACGAGTATGCTTGAATACAAATATATAAAAAAGGAGATAATAGGAAAAATAGTGATAGCTGGAGTATTTACAGCATGAAACAGTCATGGTACATGAATAGCACTTAACTAAGAATTAACAAGTCAATGGTGGATGAAGCTTAATCCCAGCCATGGCTAATTGGCACCCAAACCTTTTCCCAGACTGGCTTCCAGACCTTTTTCCATGCGGGTACCTTGACTTCTTTCCACACGGGCACTTGAATTGATTTCCATTCATCCTTCCATGCCTGTTTCTTCTCGGTGGCCCAGGCTTGTTTCTTCTCTGTACGCCAAATTTGTACTTTTTCCTCGACCCAAGTCTCACGTTTCTCCTTAACCCAGATTTGTTTCTTCACTGGTTTCCAAACTTGAATCCATTCTTCCTTCCACTCTAGCTTCTTCTCGGGGACCCATTCTTCTTTTTTCTCAGTGCGCCAAACTTTCTTCCAAACTGGTTTCCATATGAGCTTCTTCCGCCAGAGATCGTGACTTGTGTATTCCCAGCCTTCATGATCTTTGCCAAGGAATTTCTCACCGGGAATGCCCATTTTTACCCATTCAGGGACAAACATTTGTTTCCATTCGGGTACTTGGATTTCCTTCCAGATAGGTACTTTGATTTCTTTCCAGATGGGTTTATTGATTTTCTTCCATTCTGGGACTTTCTCCTCTTTCCAGACGGGCACTTCACGTTCCTCGATATGGGGTTTCTTTATGATTTTCCAATCGGGCACTTGGACGTCCTTCCAGATGGGCACTTGAACTTCTTTCCAGATGGGCACTTGGATTTTCTTCCATTTGGTTTCCCAAGCCTCCTTTTTCACAGTCTTCCAGATTTGTACCCAGTCTTCTTTCCATACGAGCTTCTTTTTCCAAACACCTTCGGGTGGGTGGGCGAATGCTGTCGAGATGAGCAGAGCACAGCTGGCTCCGAGCAACTGCAATTGAAGAGAATAGATTTAAATTCGAGCTTGTTAATTGTCTTATAAAGAAATATTTAAATTAAGGAACTGAAGTTAAAATCAGTTTAAGGACGCGTAGAGCAAGCAAAGCGTTTTTTGTATTTTGAGTTTTATTAATCAAAAACGACCGACGGAAGGTTAACCATTTTAAGAGATCCTTGTTTTGATCTTCAATTAACATTTCCTTGTCGCAATTCGAAAAGCGGAGTCTTTGCAATCAAAAGGCGATATCCTAAGATCGAGCTCAGGCTTCAAAATTGAGATTGCCTGTAGAAGTATTTTGAAAGTGTTCATTTATTATCACATATTTATCCATTTTAAAAAGCAGGAGTATCCAGTAAAAGTTACACTTTTTGAGTCTCCTTTGCGTTTTAAAAGTGAATGAAAAGCGGAGTCCCTCAGGAGAGTAATGTTAGACCAAAGCTTTTAATATGTTTTTTTTTCATTTCATTTAAAATGTGAAGATTGTCTTGAATAGGCAAACAAATGTGGAGTCCATCTGTGTCCTATGACATGTTATTGATAGGGATTGAGAAATTTTCAAGCTGTATAACAAATTAGGAAAAAATATGACTTCGAACACTTTCTTCGAACACTGATAAGTCAGAAGTGACATTTTAATTTTTTTGGTGATGATGAGGCGTCTGCCAGGAGATATATGGAACACTTGAAAATATATGGAAAAAAAATATTAAAAGGACATTTTAGAAACAAAAAAACAGATTCAATTAAAATTCACGAGATTTTCAATTCCCCGATTAAAAATCATTCACATGATATTTTTTTTCAATTTTATCCTATCGAGTCCTTTTCACTTTAAAATGTCACTTCACTTTTGCAAAATAATTAATTTTTTCTCGTTTTATTTATATTATTTTTTTTTGTTGAAATCACCCACCAGTAACGTAAGGGATCTCATCTTAGGTAAATCCCTTTCGCGGTTAGTAAAGTCTAAAACTCTTTAACACTAGTGAATGTTCCTATGCCTCGACTGATGAGGTCTTCTAATCACACTATCGTTCCGTTACCAGCCAACATCTATTTATATTTTGAAAAAGTAATCCACCATAAGAGACTCTCAACCCGCACCACCGCATCGCATACCATGTGGTAGCGCTGGCTTACAAAGTAGCTTCTCTGAAAATTAAAAAAAAAAAAAAACAACAAAAATACAAAACTCGTACACACAGGGTTGTGTATGCAATTCAAGAAACCTATTAAAAAAATAAAATAAAAATGCAAAACAAAAGTAATGATAAAAAAGCAAAGGCAACAAAAAAAAAACACGACAACAATTTAGGCTACCCACACAGATACTCTTCGAAGCGAATATCAGATACATTTGAAGATGTGTCGCTCTATCTTACTCTGGCCTAACCCCCAAAACGATTTATCCCTTCTTAGCTGGCAATGTGACCGAAAAAAATACAGACGAGTGGGCTTGAGGTGAGATTCGCATCTTCTCTGGCCATTTGGTAATGGTAAAAGACTGGTATGCCGAATGCAAGAGCGGAATCTACCCGCTAAAATGAATTCATTGGTTTCCCATGCTGACTGAGGGGAGCATGCATACACACTCGCAGAGCGAGCGCCAATCACTCTCCCTTTCGATGGTGGTATCTCGCGTGTAATAGCTTTAAACGCGGCCACATTGCAAAGTGAATTTCAACTATGTTGGCCAAACAAACTGCACTTGAATCGTAAACAATTGCACGGTCGAGTCGGACTTTGCGTTGAATTAAACATATGAAATAATGTGTGTGAATAAACAAATTATTTGGGTGGCGTGCCCGCAGGAGGACTTCAGGTTAATCATTCTGTTGTCATGAGCTGAGCTAGGAGAAGCTTAGGTTATTTTTTCAGAACAAATTAGAAGCACTCGAAAGGTCAGCGCTACATAGCATGCGTCTGTCAAATTTGTCGTCACTATTTTGTGTTGAAAGTTCGCATATTTTTAAGGGTAAAACGTAAATTTCTATCAAAGAGAAATTCTTTAGAAAAATATTGCTTTTTAAGTCCCAAGAATCACTCAAGATCTTTTGTTTCTTAATCTAAAAGTTAAACCAACGTTTGTCCTTATATATTATTCCTTCAATAAAATTTTCTGTTACACTTTCAGGAGTTTTGGATTTTCTTGATTTAACGCTGTTGATTTCGTCTGACTTCGCAGAGAAACCTTCGACCCGTGGTTGAATGAAAACCTCTTGTATCTTAAGCGATTACGAGATGTATCAGTCGACGATACATATTCTGGGTACCATTAACAATCTACCTCAAAGTTAATAAAAGACTTAAAGCAAAGTGAAACCACATTCCTTGGCTGTCTCTGCAAGCGTCATTCAGTCAAAAACAATGGCGACTGATGAGACGATCTACCATAACGAATTTACCAAAACTCAACTTTTAATCCTCACCGATAGCCAGAGACTGAGTGTATCTCGCACTTGATTACGAACCGCATTTACTTACTTATTTTGATGGTTCTGCAGTCGGATTTCAGGACCTTTGCCTTAACCGCCTGTCAGATCATTTTTGACTAAGTGAAAAGAGAAAGCCTCTTTGAGTTGGTTTATCATTCTACCCGGAAAGTTTTGTCTAGGTCGTCCTTCTTCTGCTTGTTTGCTTGAGATACGGCATCAATTCCTTCGCTCCAAGAACTAAGGCTCCCGCGATATGGCTGCCAGGAGTTCTGGTTTGGACCGCAAACATATTCAAAAAGGTTTGAGAAGATTAAGTCATCTGCTCCGTCGCAAAGGCATTACACCAAGAGCAAAGCAGCGAAATTAATTAACAATACTGCGAATTATAAACGAATGCGAAAAATGTGGTGGCTATAATAATTATATTTATAAAAAAAACCAGTCGGCCCAGCTTATACATTTTTTGTCCCACTTTGCAAAAATTTAAAACAACTGAGAGACTCTATGTTACGAAAAAACAATAAAATAGCTCTAAATTTAAACTGAATACAATTAAATATTAATAATTAATTAATTAATTTATTAATTAAATATAAATAAATAATTTGAGGAACATATTTTATAAACTTTGGGGAACTGACGACACATAAAACATCAACAACAATTTTTAAATTTTGTCAATACATCTTTTTTGAACAAAGAAGAGCAGCAAATGCTGTGATTTCCCCATTTGAGTTGAATTGCATGCGAAGTGAATTTACAAAGAATGTAGATCACTGTAGAACACTTGCATCTATTTATTTATATTTTTTGTAGCATATTAAATATATTTGTTCCTTAACTATATTGCACATTTTTTTAGAGATGTGGTACATTTAACTTTACCCCTATAATACTATAATTATTTATAAATATTAGCACAGATATTTATCTTTTCAAACTCTAATTAAAGGAAATCCTACATGATGAGATCAAAAAGAAGAGGATTTAGTTCGCAAAGTTATATGTAAATAAAAAATTGATAGATACTTTACTGAGTAAACACATAAACATAAACAAGAAGTTCCTGATGGGAAGTTAATAAATAAATAAATAAATAATAAAATAAATTAATAATTAAAAACATAAATAAATGATTAAGTATAAGACTAAATATTAAACTAGATCAACGCAAAAATAAATAAATAAATTAGTTAATAAATAACAAATAAATAATTAAATAAATAAGTTAGAAATGAATAAATAAATAATTTTATGAATAAATGATTCAAAAAAGCTTACCCAGGCTATACTATAGACGTTAGAATGTGTCAGCGGTGGTTTAAGCGGTTCAAAGATGGTGATTTCGACACCGAAGACAAAGAACGCCCCGGCCAGGTGAAAAAGTTTGAAGCCCATGAATTGGAGGCATTGCTCGATCAAGATCCGCCACAAACGCAAGAAGAACTTGCAAAATCAGAAGGTTATGCTGTGCATTTGGTGGGACCAGAAGGGTGTTGTGTATTATGAGCTGCTAAAACCGAATGAAACAATCACAGGCGAGGTCTACCGACGATAATTGATGGCTTTGAGCCGAGCCGGAAACAGTCGCAAGATACATATATAGTATATGTTGCAAATGTCGTCAAAACTTACCTTGAAACGCTCAAATGGGATGTCCTACCCCACCCGCCGTATAGTCCAGACCTTCCGCCATCCGATAACTATCTCTTCCGATCGATGCAACATGGCCTGGCTGACCGTCATTTCGATGATGTCTAAAAATGGATCGATTCGTGGATTGCGGCCAAACCGGTCGAATTTTCCAGAACGGGTATCCATGAATTGCCAGAAAAATGGTAAAAATGTGTGGCTAGCAATACTTTGAATATTGAATTTTTATCTATTTTTCCTCAATAAAGCGTTGATTTTTGAAAAAGAAACGACATTTTCAACCGGTAGTTCTATTAGGTATATTACTGGCCTAGGCAACACTAAGTGCTGCCAGGTGCAAATCTGACATTTCCGTTGGAAAGTTTGACATTTTTTAGCATAAAATCAATCAGAACGTGTTGTCATTTAATCGTGAATTGTTTTATTTACAGAGACTTTAAAAATTCCTCTCGGCAAAAAAATGGAATTAACTCGTGAACACTTTCGTGCGATCATTTATCACAACTTTCGACGTGGATTATCACGACAAGAGTGCATTGATGAACTTAAATCTTTGTATGACGATGAAGAACCATCCTATAGCACTGTGAAATAGTGGTTTAATGAATTCAATCATGGCCGACGCTCGCTCAAAAACGAATTTCGTGAAGGTCGTCCAAAAACGGCCGTTGTGCCAGAGAACACTGATGCCGTGCGTGAACTGATAATGCAAGATCGTTATGTGACATACCGTGAGATAGAGGCATCCCTGGGAATTTCTCCCACCAGCATACATTCGATATTGCATGAACACCTGGCCGTAAAAAAGGTTTGTTCTCGTTGGATCCCTCACAATTTGACAATCGCTCAAAAAAAGTGTTGATTGGTGCAAAGAAATGTTAAAAAAATACGATCGCGGTGCTTCAAAAGACGTTTATAAGATTGTCACAGGTGACGAATCCTGGATCTATGCTTATGAGCCCGAAACAAAACAACAATCGACCGTGTGGGTCTTCGAAGACGAGCCAAAATCAACAAAACTTGTCCGTGGAAGAAGCACTTCGAAGCAAATGGTCGCCTGTTTCTTCGGCAAAACTGGTAATGTGGCGACTGTTCCGCTTGAGCAACGTAGGACCGTCAATTCTGAGTGGTACACAAAAAATTGGTTGCCTGAAGTCTTCGGAGAAATTCGAAAAACGAACAAAAGAAGACGAATCATTGTTCACCATGACAATGCGAGCTCTTACACATCGGCTCAAACCAGCGCCTTTCTGACCGGCCAAAACGTCGAATTGATCAGTCATCCGGCGTACAGCCCTGACTTGGCACCCAATGACTTCTTTTTATTTCTGCACATCGAGATAAAAAATGCGTGGTCAACGATTTTCGTCGCCGGAACATGCTGATGAAGCGTTCAAAAACCATGTTTTGGAGGTGTCTCAATCGGAGTGGAAAAAGTGTTTTGGCAATTGGTTTGAGCGCATGCAAAAGTGTATAAATCATGCTTGAGAATACTTTGAAAAACAATAAAACCACTTTTGATGATAAATATTCGCAGTTTCATTATTACGCCAGAAATATATCTAGCAGCCAACGTATAAAGCCAATTCTATTGTCTAGAATATTCTAACAATATCATCGTCCAAAGATCCGTTCTGCTGTTCCAGTTTTTCTTAAAGTCCGATCTGACTCTGTTTGACAGTTCATTCTTAGACTGATAACATGTCCAGTACAACACTCTTATTATCTAGTAGTCTAGTCTTCATACATTTTTACAACTACATCTAAAAGTTTATTTAGCATCAGTCACACAAACAGTCTCTGAAAGAAAAACACTTGAACTGCCTAATTTGAGTAATTTTTTCGAAACCAAATCAAACAACAAATCTTTCCAAGTAAACGTTGAGAAGTTTATGCCCGTGATATGCATGCTTCTCCACACATCGGTTTGTTTTGTTTTGGTTTGGTTTCTTTCGCGGGTCGGTATCAAGGTACCCAGCTTAATTGTCTCTTTCCTCTTCCATTACTGCGCGCGTTCCGCTGTGGTAACTTTCGATTTCAGTAAAAACCACTCTTCTACACACAAGTAAACAATGGAACATGAAACCAAAAATAAATGGGTTACTCTGCGTCGTCGCTCCAATTTTGTTCGACAAGTTATCGTCCCAACAGTACAACTCCACCTGCCCGCCGAGAGGATCTCAATTCAAGCGCAGGGGGAATCTTTTACTCAACAAAAAAATTCGAGCCGCGATGGTAATTCCACCAATTAAATGGTAACCTTCGGCCGGTATTGTTTTTTTCTTTTCACCAAAAAACGAAACAATGTTAAGCCCCCCGAAACTGGAGAAGCCACATTGAAGGGGAAATAAAAAACAAACAAAAAAACGAAAATTGAAAACCAAAAACGTATGTAATTGCACAGCAGCAGCAAGGTGGTCATAAAAATTCCGCAAAAAACGAAAATGCCATTTAAATTTCTTCAAAATTATCTGCCGTGGTTTTCAAGTAGTGGTCTCTGGCTGCAAGTTGATTGTCCACCGCATTCGCAGCGGGCTGTCTCCAAGAGTTGCGTAACCAGAGATCAGATTTCCACAACTGATCGGATTGTGTCCAAAGTTGGTTATTTTTTCGGTGCAACTAGTGCGCAAAGGCTTCTCGTCTTCAGTACTGACAATGACGTTTGACCGGACGGGTTACTTAACGCTTTCCTTTCATTAAATAACAATAAAAAAAAAACAAAATATATTCTGGAATGATAAACCGGGTTTGCAGATTTGGCGGGAAACTAAAAGCAAAAGCAACCAACGAGGGGACTTGAGACATGAAAAAGTTCAGTTTGGTTATTCAATATTTGGCAGATGTGTCAGTTCAATGAAAATTGGACGTTTCTTCGATTCCTTGGGACAAGTCGGTGTTAAATTTTTTGCTGTTTATGCAACATGTAACGTGACATGCGACACACTACACACGATACAGACAGAGTGTGGGCTTTCACTGATATTATGATTATGAGTTCACTTAATTAATTATCCTTTGGCGTATTGCGTTATTGGTTGTATTGATTAGGTCGCTGACACACGGGATTTGTCGAGCTTTGATTAATTGGTGTTATTTTTAACAATTAAGCCCGGCTTTGGGTTAATCTGATTCTTTTCGAATTGAGATGTTATCCAAGATGATAGATGGTCTGGTTGGGTAAAAGGTATTAGCTTCACTGGTTTTGTTACACTCTAGCGTGGCAGATGACGATGGTGGAATGGAATATTTATTTCATCAATAGATGAATTGCCAGCGGGGATTGCGACGACCTTCAGCAATATGGAGCAAATCGGTTACTAATTTTACAGTTAAAAGCCGCAGGCAAATTGAATATTTTCGGTTGGATCTTGGGTCTCTTGGATAATGGATGGGTCAGTGACACTAAGAATATGAATATGCTATGTGGTGGGTTGTGATGGGTTACCTTAGTTTACAGGCAGCAGTGTCACGAACAAAAATTCTTTGTTGTATTTATTAAATATGATTTTTGTTGTGCCCATCTAGGCAATAACTTCTTTGACTTGAATTGCCTTAAGAAATCCGTTCCAAAACACTAAAAAAAGAACAAAAAGTAATTATTTGGAAAATAAAGAGTTTTTCAATAAGAGCGCTACAAATTTTTTTTTTTAAATAAAACAAAAACGGTTTTGGATATCTTTATTCCTGTGAAAGTAAGTTTAATGCCATTATGTATAAAACTTCTTTTGCATGGCCACCACGGGCACGCTTGCAGAAGTCCAGACGCTGAACACAATTTTCGACGGTTTTCAAGCATAAATCGGCCGATACTGCTGCAATTTCACGTTCGATATTCGTACGAAGTTCATCAATCGTCGCTGGCTTGTTGGCATAGACCATAGTCTAACGGCGTCAAATCACATGACCGAGGTGGCCAAGCGACTGGACCATTTCGTGAGATAACACGTTCTGCAAACTTGGTTTCCAATAAATTGATTGTGACATTCGCTGTGTGGCTTATGGCACCGTTCTGTTGGAACCACATGTCCTCTAAGTCCATATCATCTAATTGGGGCCAAAAATATTCGGTAATCATTGAACGGTGGAGATCCCAATTCACAGTTACGTGCTGGTCTTGATGATCACGGAAGAAGTACAGCCCAATGAGGCCTCTGGCCCATAATCTACACCAAACCGTAATTTTTTCGGGATGCAATGATCACTGATGGAGTACGTGTGCATTGCTGCCTAACCAATACCGCATATTTTATTTATTGACGGAGCCATTCAGCCAGAAATGAGCCTCATCGCTGAAGATGATTTTTCGATGAAAATCCGAATCATTTTCAAGTTGTTGCTCAGCCCAATTCACGAACATACGACGCTTCTGGTGGTCAAGCTGCTTCAGTTCTTGCGTCAATTTAATCCTGTAAGGATGTAGGCCAAGATCTTTTCGCAAAATTCGCCACAACGACGTCACACAGATGCCCAACGCTTGAGAACGACGTGTGAGAGACACATTTGGGCTTTCTGCAACTGAAGCCTCAGCAATATTCTCGAAACTACGGGCACTTCTTTGTCTCACTGGCACGGGAACATTTTGTACTGTGCCTGTTGATTCCAATTTTTCCACTAGACCATAAATTGGACGCAGCGTTCTTAACGTTGAGGTCACTGGCGTCGTTTGCTGTCCCTGTCGCTCTACTTTTGTAGCGTCCCTGTTGAAAAACTCGTTATATGCCAACAAGTTTTGATTGAACGATCGAACGAAGGATCATTTTTGCTTTTGATTTCCACATTCGCACATTCTTCAAAGACCGTGCCAACAAAAGTTTTAAGGGATGACACCCTAATAAAAATAAATATAGTGGACTCTCCCTAAGTCGAAATTTCAAGAGATACCATGATTTGTTCGAGTTAGAGAGAGCTTTGAAAAAATCGAGTTAGAGAGAGAGAACAATTTTGTGTTGTTTTAAAGCGTTTATTTAATAAAAGGGGCTAACATGATTTAAAAAAGGTAACAGAAAAAATAAATAAATTAAAAATAGCTTCTTCCTTATTTAATTAATGAAATAAATAAAAGACATTAGTTTTGATTGGGTCATCACAGGTGAAGTGTTTGTTTTTATAAAAAAATGACTCAAGTTTAAAGAAACAGTTTTGAATTACATCCGGTACTTGTTTAGTCAATTCTATTGCAGATTGCAGAATTTCAATCGCATTCTCAATTTCGGTTCTTCCTGACATTTCTATGTTAATAAGCTCTGGCTCTTCTTCAACTTCACTTTCGTTTGCTTTATTTTTAACATTATTTATTTCATCTAAAATAGTCTAATTGTCAGGTACTTAGGAAGCCACGATACTTAAACTGTTAACTTGTTTCATATTTGCTCGTATTCATTCGCGTCCTCGTTCCCAGATCTAAGTAAATTGAGTGGAATTTCATCTTCTTAGCCCCACGTCTCGTCTCTAAACCCTGCCTTTTTAAAACCATTTTCAATTGTTAAGGGAGTTACATCTTGTACCCATGCTCTTGAAACTTCCCGTACACAGTCCAAAAGCGATGTTTTGTAATCTTCTTTTTTGGTTTCCCGAATATTTAAGGTTTTTGTATACGACGTTTTGTACTATCCCCATGTCCATTAGCTGAACCATTGAAGTCATGTTGGGTGGGAAGTACTCAAGCTTTATAAACTTTAACTTATCTTTTATTTGTTAAGGATGAGCAGGGCAGCTATCGATAATATATAAGACCTTTTCGAGCTTTAAAAGCCAGCTCGTGAAAAGATCTGCCGTCATCCAAGACCGTTGGTTGGCCAACTGCCTTTATTTTTTGAAAGCAGCGTGGATTTTTGCTCTTGCTGATAATTAAGAGTTTCAGTTTTTCTGATCCTGTTGTTGGATCCTACAAGGCACGTCACTCTTTCTTTGCTTTGAGTTAGAAGGAATTTCGACTTAGAGAGAGTTTGACTTAGAGAATGGTTTTTGTATCGAAAATTGAGGGGAGTGGAAAGATATGTTATGAGTTAGAGAGAAATTCGACTTAGGTAGAGTCCACTGTATAATAATCGGAAAAAACTTCTTGGCACAAATTCTTCTTCGAAGGATTGCCAATTTCGCGTTAAGGAGTGGCCGTAAAAAAACGATGAGACCTGAGGCTTAGCTCAACCTTCTGGGCATCCGCGATTGCTTTATCTATAAATCGGCGCATTGGTTTGGTGTTCCCTTTCTTTAAGAACCTAGTCGCTGCGGTCCGAAGACACTGTTTTAGGTGAAACATTGTTGTCTATTCCCTCAATGTGGCCATATTATTGTAGATTATTGGCATCCTGATTATGTCCACATCTTTTTACAGCTTTTAGAGATCGTTTCTCCATTCGAAGGCCCCTACAAAGACACCAATATAGTCTCCTTATCCCAACAACTGGACGGACTTCAAAAAGATATTTGCCACATACCTTTCGCAATATTTCTTTAAAGATAAGGCTTAGGAAATCACATGATTCATATTTATGCCCAATTTCTCAATGGATTCCGACAAGACTGGTATGATTCGAAGGTTCCAACTGCAAAGTCTATTGTGAGTTTTCGAATCGATCAGTTTTCCCGGGATCCCGAAATCTGCTATCGCTCTGTTTAATTGGCCTAATTGGCGGAGCAAGGAAAGCACTATATGCAACCTTATACAGCAATATGCTCGAATAGTTGTGGAAAGATGTATGATTGTCTCCTCTGAAGCAAGGACCGAGAGGCATGCTGTCATTCATGTCCTCAAGAAAACCTCCATACTGAATTTGTTCAACCCGCAGCTTTGAAGCTTATGAGCTTTATTTTAATGCAAAGAGATTGTGAACCTTATTTGTTGAAAGATTTGTAAGATTTCTGTTTCTAGAAACATTCGGTTTTGGCGGTAATCCTTTTCTCTTCTTATTGGTATGCGAGTTTTTCCCTGCAGCCCTTTCTTACGCATCAAATCAGTGCTCACTATCATATCACAAATTTTGGATTCTTCCTTCGAATCCAGCTAAGAATATGGGCTTCATATTCAGGCAGATGGTTGGAAGTGCATCTTGAGACTGCTGGACAGTGCAGTGCAGACAGTCGGCACTTACATTTGATCGAGACTGGAAAGCGGTCTTCGTGTAGAACTTATGCGTTACACTATAGGTATGCAGAAGCAAGATAAGCAAGCTTCTGTGGTAAATTCGGGCGATATTGCAGTATAATAGATTCTCCCTTCCTGAGAAAGTTTATCAAAAAATCTCTTAATTCCATCAATTTCCTTGAAAAAAAATCAATGTACGTATCTTCACCATTTATTTATTAACTCTTAGTTATGTAAAAATGAGGTTTTAGTTTATTTTTCAGTTAACATTTGAAAATTACGAAATTTTGTTTAAAGATTTTTTTTACATCGATAATAAACATGTTCGTTTTTTAGCGCAGATATTAAAAAAATATTACTTCGTAAAGAAGGGCACATTTGGATGCTTATTAAAGAAACAGTGCTTCCTCCTTCAACTAGAAGATTCAAACCACTTACATTAAGATAGTTTTGGGATGACGAAAAAACAAGAAAACAATAGGCGTTTCCCTGAGATTGTTCTTTTAAATGAGTACAAATGAAAATTTAGAGGTCATACGCAAAATAAAAAACTAAGGTGGGACAGTTGTTAACCGCTTTAATTAAGACATAAAAGTTTATTCTCAGATCTTAACGCGAGTTCAAGTTTATACAAGACTGCAGATGTTATGTTATCATGCAACAGTGAAGAACATTTTAATCTGAATTATCTAACAAAGTTTATTTTATATTTAAACGACATCAGAGCTCAAAATTACATAAAAATCATTGGAGCCTGAACGTGGTACAATAAAAGATCATTTGTCATTATTATAGACGTTAGAACCAATAATTAAAAAAAGTGAAAGGTTCTGCCATTGTCTTTGTTTATTAAGCCCGAAGGGTTGGGATGTGTTGATTTTTCTCTCTATTAAATTTTATTTTTGGATCGATTGATATATTCCAGGTTCGAACCCTGGAGTTCTCGACCAGCGATCGTAGTCTGACTTAGTGAGTGATCATTCTGGAGTTCCAAGTTCGCGTCATCAAATTAATTGTCTATGCAGGTAGGTAGGTCTCTGAAGGTAAAATGCTGATAACGCAATTTTCCAAAACACAAAAAAATGCATTTGCAATTAATTGCGAAAAAAATACCGCGAATTAAGCGAATGTAAATAAGGTGATATCGAAATTCTCCATCACTATTCGAACGCCATCAATCGAGCAATCAGTGCCGATATAAAAATGAGCTTCAAACCAACACACAATGCAGTATAAGTTTATCCTGGTTCTTAAATTCTATCGTAGTGCAAGGATTTGAACGGTTGCAGTTTTTTCTGACTTTTGATATCACTACTAGGAACCAATCATTCTGTTGACAACAATTTTAAGGTGGAAGGTGACTTATCCCTGTGCAGTTGACACATTAAAGAGCGTCTCCTTGATGGAGTCAAAAGATGACAAATTCAGGCAATATTTAACCAAAGTTTCGTTCTACAGCTCAGTGTTGTTGCCTTTCAACTAATGTTATCCTTATGCTTGCATCACAGCTTATCTTATAATCAACCACTCGATCATGTCTTTTGCCAAACGTTAACGCCGTCTCAATATGCAAGCTCACCAACTCCATTTGAATTAATGCGCAGACAAAATGTATTCAAAATTACATCAGATGTACTGGTTGATTTTTAGATTCGACTGAATGGGTGTCGCTTGCAGATACAATCCCATCATTCACGCAAAGAAAGCGGGCACATGCTGGCAATAAGATCCCACCGCCATGCCACCCAAAGCGATCCAAAACAAAGCAATGATCCGCTGTATAAAATGTAAAGTATCTCTTACGTGACAAATGCGCATTCACAATGATTAAATAGACGCGTCCCCATTTTTCTCACGGAAACCGTGTCCAAATTTTTGTCCGTCTGTCACTCCACGACCATCAAATCGGTACGTGATACAAGTGCTGGCCACCATTACTGACAAAGGTATAAATAAATCCCAACTTTTCGTTCAAACGAGCTCTTTTGCAACTGTGTAGGCGAATTTGTATCTTTCTTGTACGAGCATAAAGACTCATAAAAAAAGAAACAACACTGACTTACGTAGTCCTTGAGCTTTGAGTTTCAAGTTGAATTTGGCGAGGCTCTGCGAACTTCAAGAGAGACGACCACATCTTGTGTAATGAAATTTTATCGAAGTCTGCATCTGACCGATGGACGAGGTGATAAATTGATGGTTGACCATTAGCGCCGCCGTACTTGCGAGCATGTCGTTTTGAAATCGTCGTTATAATCGGCGAAGCATAAAAAAAAACCAAACAACAAAAACAAGTGACTTTCATTTCGCCAGTTTGGTATCCTTCGAAAAACGCTTCGGGAAGAGATGCGATGCTGGATGCTGGAAGTTGCGCAACTTGTTGGCATACGAGTATCATTTAATCCACAAACGAAAATCAAAATGGCAAAGGAAAATTTCACGAAAAGTGGGAGGAGATTGTATCTATGGAGACGCGAAGCATCTTTGTTGTGCTTGCGGATCAGGTTCTATGCATTTCCTTATTAAACTGGTTGCAAATTTCTGCTGGGAACTGGGAAATAGCTGCGGCACGGCACACGGCACAGCTCAGTCTCATCGCTGTCGCTCACGAGTGGCAATTGGGGAAGTAGATTCACAAATGCCCTATTGACATTCCTACCGTGTTGGCTTATCTTGCAACTTTCATCATTAATTTCCGTCTCTGCCCGTCTAAGCTCGGTGGCCTCGGGGTTAAGGGATTACCTTCCTGAATTGCAAGTCTAGTGTGAGCCACATCAAAGTCAGGGTGCTTAAAAATGAATATGTACGAGCATTCGGCGCCTCTCGGTAGCAATAACATTGTTGCTTTTTGACGGTTCGTGTTTGGTACTTGTAATTAGCGTAGAGAGTCGAGTCCGGTGCAGCATGTTGCAAGCAACAATCTCTTTATCGTTACATCAATGACGTTTGAGTACGATCAATTGGTCTACCCTTTGTCAATAATGGTTCGATGTGATTTTTGGTGTGGTTATATAAGGAAGGCAGAGTTGTTTGTTTGTGGTAAAAGGTGGAATATGCATGCACCATATGGCGGCAGGAAGTTATTTCATCTTACACCAATTAACTGATACGCACTGGTGGATATCACACGCGTCACTCTGGCTGGTGGTTATATCATTTCAGGTGCATCCGTATCACACAATGGAATGCCTTGAATCATAAACACTAGCAGCGACACAGTTTAGATGCAAATTTTATAGCCATGCGGGAAGGCTTTCTTAATGTAGCATGACTGAGTTGATTGATGGTTTAGTTTAGAGAAAATGGGAATATCTACTCGAATGGAAAACTCAGTTTGATGTACAACAAAGTGTGATAAGGAAATTGGAAGCAGATCTAAATGGTCTCACACTTGGATCCATGTTTTTTTGAAAGGCTTTTCATTTCTGTTTTAGATAAAAAAAACATTTAAGTTCTGATTTTTATTGGCCAATATACAGTAGCGTAGGCGATCCAGTAATTGGATCCAAATAAATGAATCATAATCAGGTGACAGTCGGTGGCTGTCGGATGGTTGTCGTACTGTTCTGGATCAAAATGTTCCTGACGGCAAATATTTGTAAGCATGCTCCACTTTTCCAATTGAAACGACTCGTTTTTTTCCAGGTTTCATTCGGTGTTCATTCATTTATTTACTTGAGAACTAGATATAGGCGTTTGATGAATATTGGGCCGCATTCAGCCCCTAAAATCAGTTCTTAATCGATGTCCATGAGGTCCGTTTTTACCTGAAATTCAGAAATTCCAGCACCTTCTATGTCTTGAACGGATCCATTTGCAATATTCAAGTACTTGATGGTCAATTTGCGGTTTATTAGATTTTATCGATGTTTTCGTTGGTTTTCAATAACGAAGACATTTACTATCTTCGACGAACTCAGGACCACTTTTAAAGCGTTTATTTTCGATCTTCTCTTCTCTTTTCTATGTTGAAGACGTTTTTAACACAAAGATGATTCAATTTTTAAAATCGATTAAATTCGAAATCACACCTAGGCATGATTTTTTTTTTCTTGACAGCGTAGCATCTACAAAAGTCAATGATGTTAAAATTTTATGTCAATGGCAAATTTGTCAATTTTAAAAAAAAGAAGTGATACAAGGCACTTTCTGTCACTGTCACGTTTAGGGTTCCGTACCTTGAAATAAAAAAACGGAACCCTTATAGGATCACTTTTGTCCGTCCGTCCGTCTGTCTGTCAGGACCCTCTCTTTGAGGAACGCGTGGAGATATCAAGCTGGAATTTATACCAAATAATCAGGTCAACTGCTCCTTGGAGCTGTGAAAAAATCGAACTTCTAAGCCAACGTTCTGCCGTTCATGCCGCAACTCTCGCAAGGGAATCACAACCTACAGGCTACTTCCGGTAAGCTCAGAATCTTGAAATTCGGTACGAAGCAACGTCTTATAGCATGGATTAAGGAAAAAGTGCGAAAACTGTAAATTTTCAGTTACATCATATTATAAAAATATTTTTAATAATTTTAAACTTACTACCCCTTTGCTCATGAACGGTTAAAGGTATTAAATTGAAATTCATACTAGATACTCATGTCTTTAATACCTTTTAGCTGCATATTTTATTTTGCAAGGCTGTTGCAAGGCTAGTGAAGGTATTTCAGTTATATTATAAAATAAGGATAACTGAAACGATAAAGAGACCCATGTTTTTAAAAAATACCATAATAATGTCTTGATTGCCGTCATGGATGAAGTTTTACTTTTATACCTACAGGAATGAACGGAACCCTCGGTGCGCGAGTTCGACACGCACTTTGCCGGTTTTTTAATATTTCTGAGGCTAATTCTTAGCCAATCCTTCTCCAATGATTTATGCACTGAGGAAAAAATAACAGAGCTCTTATTCACGAAATACAGACGGAATTATGCGAAAATTTACTCAAAAATTTCTTCAAAAGAAAAGCGATTTGTAGGCCGACTAGAAGCAAACATTCGACAGATTTTTGATTTTATTCCTAACCTTATTAACATGTTTTTTTTACCATTTATTTATTTATTTCATGCATGTAACATAATAAGACATTGTAAAATAAAAAAAATAGTTCAATTATAAAAAGTGAAATGAATAATACAAATAATTATTTACAACTTAAATTTTAAAATTAAGACTTTTAACTTTTAAAAAGTATTTTAAGACTTTTAATCACATTAACTTCCCTTGGAAAATAAATAATTTTCCTCTCGAAGCTGCGCTCGTTCTTTATTCTCCTAATATATATAGAGAGTAAGTTCCATAGCGGTAAAGAGTAGACAAAGAATTGTTTTCGTGTTACTTCATAGTTAGATTTTGTTATACCATGTATACCATGTTTCGATTTGATTTAGCCAGTTGTAGTCTTTGAAAAGGGTAGTTGGGATTCTTCTTAGTTTGGAGATCTGACAAAAACAAAAGAACTTTAATATCCCAATATTTTTTGAAAGGCATATTAAAAACTCTAAAGGCATATTTAGAGACGTGGTCAAACCTTCACAGATTGTAAAAAAATCGCATAGAATTTTTAAACGCAACATCAATTTTCCTACTGCATGACTATCAAGATCGCTAAAATCAGGGTGGGCATACATCATTATGGGTAACAAAAGTGATTTTATCAACATCATTTTAATTTTTAATGGAAGGCATCTTCCCGCAAAGTAGAGAACACGTTACCCACCATATAATTTCCCTACAGAGTATGCAATGCGATCCGTCCAGGTAAGTCTTCGGTTGAAAATAATACCAAGATTTTTAACTGTAAGGCAAATAGGATACTTCAGCACCATCAATTTCAATTTTAGGAAAATACGCCGTATCAATAACTTCACGAGAAATCAAAATTACTTGACTTTTCTTTGAATTAAATTTTAAATGATTTCTATAAATGTTTAATTTGGGATTTCCTGTTTAATTGGTACACGTAACACAAAGTTTTTTTGTCAAGCAGAAGCATCAAAGTGTTTTTCAATAGTGGTGTTTCAGTGTTAACACAATATCATGCTGGCATTCCCCAAGGTTCAGTTATAAGTCTTGTTTTGTACAATTTCTTCACGTCCGACTTTCTACATCTTCCAAGCTGTGATAGTGCAATATACGCTGATGATACAGCAGTTTTTTCATCGCACCAATTCAGTCTCAATATTGAGATGAATTTGCAGAATGCCTTCAGACTGTTGACTTACTATTTAAATAAGTGGAAAACAAAACTGAACGCTGGAAAAATTCAAGCTATTTTTTTTTAGCAGAAAAAGCATTGTTTCATTCCAAGCACTCCCTTAAATTTGAATGGTGTTGACATACACTAGGATAACAACGTCAAATACCTTGGAATCCATCTCGACAAGACGCTTACTTTTAAACACCATGTGGCCAAAGTTATTTAAAAGAGTAACATTGCCACCAAAATGCTCTATCCTCTTATAAATAGAAAATCGTCAATAAGTATGGAGTTCTCCTCCATAGATGCCAAGCGTGGGGAAACTGTGCAAGTTGACATATTTCAAGACTGCAAATCAAACAGAATAAACTCTTGAAAATGATGCTCAATTTGCACAGACATTATTCTACTCATGATCTACATTCACAAGCGAATGTTGAATTGATCTCCAACCGTATTTTGAAGCTTAGACAAAACTTCTTGAGTAAATGTATATATTCGGGTAATTCTCTGATAAATACCTTAGTTCCTTGATCTCTATAAGACTGTGTTAATAAATTTAATTATTTATTTATATTTTCTAATTTATTATACGCATCTATTTATTAATTTATCTCCTTATTTATTTATTTATTTAATTATTTATTTATTTAAAATGTATATATATTTTATTATTATTTATTATATATACTTACAAATTTATTTTCTAATTTTATCCTTACCTATATATCTATTTATTCATTGTTTATTTCATTAATCCCTTATTTACACTATAACTTGCTTATTATTTGTATTTTTGTGTATCTTATTTATTTATTATTTGTTCATTTATTTGTTACTCACATACAAATAATGTTTATAATATATATTTACTTATTTATTTAAACATATCTATATTTTCTTTTTTTTCATTTTTTGGACAACATTTTTTATTTAAATACTCTTCCATGAAGGTTTTTTCTCGTAGTTTTCCTTCAGATTCTTGATCAATTTTTCCATATTCTTGTATCTTTTTAAAAGAAATATATTTCAGTTGTAAGATTTAAAACGTATCGAATCTTTGTGTAAACCTTCAATACGAAAATAAAAGTATCTATCAATCTATCTAATCGAAGCAGTTATTTGAATAAGATAATATTCCATAAATAATCAGACGTTCTGTTCGTTTGAATAAAGTAGCATTCATCGAAAATATTGAACATTGTTTTTTCTACTGTATTTTTAAATTAGACTGCCCATCTAAGCCACTGATGTTATAATTAATTCCTGTTCGAAACAAACAATAAACAAAATGTTTTGCTCCACCTTAACAATAGAATGTATTTTTAGTTCCAAGAACACCATGATGCATGGAAATACCTTTGTTTCATAAGAACCTGAATTTCTCTCAGCTCACACAAAAATATTTATGATTTGCTTTCGGCCATTATTCATTTTTGGGTGCAGCCATGTCTATTTTTAATAAACGTTTCCGCCGATAAAATAACCGCCACATGACTGACATCTCACATTTGCGAATTTCCAAACAACCTGAATGTGCATGGTAATTAAATAATTAAAAAAAATATGCAAAAGCTAAAGTAATTAAACCTTAAATAAAAATTAGACCTTGTGGTACATCAAACTTCAGTCACCATGACGTCTAACATTGATGGCGCTTAAGTAAACAGTAACAGATCGATGAGAAGTCAATCAAGCAAATTTGCAAACGCCCCTTTATTAACACAATTCTTTCACGCTACCTCTGCACGAGGAGTACCTTTAAACATTTGTCATTGATTAATTGGTTTCGACTTGAGTTAAATAAAGAAAACAAGAAAAAAAAGCTAAGCAAAGCTACACAATAACTGCATAGATTGAACAGAGTCTTGTAGTCTTGCTGTCTTGAAATGCCATCCACTTGACTATCTGTCCTTCCTTTATGGATTGCCTTCGTCACCCACAATGCTATTTTTATAATATTTAATTTTCTTTTTTATTTCTTTTTGCAAACACATTGCTCTTGACCTTCCAATTAATTTATTTTTTGCTTTTATTTTATTTGATTGGCACTCAAGAGGCGTGTGTGTGCAATAAATGGGCGGCTTGGACTGCATCCAGAGCCTCAATCACTTAAGTTTTGTAATCGAAAGAGTAGCGATATTTTCTTTCTGTTTTTTTTTTTTGGGTTAATAACCCAACGAGCACGTACAATTGTTAGAAATTTTTATTTGCAATACAATTTGTGTCTGGTGATGGGATTACAATTTGCAACAGCATCTTCGGTCGTTAAAAATTGAAGCAATATTATTTATCGATCGCTCACATTAGTTGAGCGTTTAAGGTCTTAAGCCTCGGGCTACAGAGATACATACATTCGTAGATGCCTAATTGTTTGAAACCATTCGTCATTCGAGTGCTTTTCACTGGTGGATTTGTTATTAATTGTTAGTGTCAAAAAAAATCATTTTAGCATCGATCAGTCATGTTTTTTGGTTTGCACATCGCCTGCAGGTGTTGTTGGTTGGTTTTTAAATATCTTTTTCTTCAAACCACAGCATAGTTAAAGAACTATGGAATGAGGTAGGTAGGTAGGTAAACGTGGTGGCTCAGGGAGAACCGAATTAGCATTATGTGCAGTTTTAAGACCACAGCTCTGTTACCTTATTTACGAGGTGTATTTGAGACATCAAGTTCAGCTTGAGGTATTTAGTTGCTTAATGTCATAAACAGAAACTCATCAATTCCCTCTCAGCTGTGTTTTTGCAGCTGCGAGATGCGAGAGTGTGAATTGTGGGGGATGCCTAGCTTAACGGCATGATCTCCAATCGGCCAGTGTCCTGTGCAGACCACAAGACCGCCACTAGTCTAGAAATATCATCATGACGGGTTCGCTGAAGTATTGGGTTGGCAACTAAGTAAGTGCGGATTTCACTCATAGATGGCTTTAGTTGTAATCGAAATGTCAAACACATTTTGTTATTTGATAGTTAGTACTTCAATTGTCAAGCAGTAAAAAAAATTGTATGTAGTTTTTGTTTAGCGTCTGTTGAAAAATGGAAAGTCAAAACGAACACTTACGTCATATTTTGCTTTTTTCACAAAAAGTTATATGGTGTTTATAGTGACGAAGCTTACACACTCACTCAGAGATGAAAAACTCTCTGGTCGTCGAGAAGCTTCATGTATCACATGCATGCATTGAAAATCGCTCAAAACAACTTTGCTATGTACGAAAACTCGATATATGGGTTCCCTATGAACTGTAAGATAATCATTTAACACAACGCATTAATATCTGCGATATTTTAAAACATCAATCGGAAAAGATCGTGGAGCCGGCTCAAACAACATCAAAAGCTGATATTCATAAAAAGAAAATGATGTTATCAGTTTGGTGGTATAGCAAAGGAATTGTCTACTTTGAACTTTTACCACCCAACCGAAATATGAATTCAGATGGCTACATTGAACAACTAACAAAATTGAACTATGCAGTTGAAGAAAAGCGGACCGAGTTTGCAAATCGAAAAGGTGTTGTATTATATCATGACAATGCAAGGCCACACACATCTTTCGTTACTCGCAAAAATTATTGGAGCTTGGTTGGGATGTTTTGCCACATCCACCATATAGTCCTGATTTTGCACCATCTGATTACTTTTTATTTCGATCTTTGCAAAGCTCCTTGAATGGTCAAAATTTCAATAATAATGATGATGTCCAATCGTACCTGGTTCAGTTTTTTGCTGATAAAATCCAGAAGTTTTGCCTGAAAGTTGGCAAGAGGTCATTGCTTAAAATGGGCAATACATTACAGAAAAAAGTTATTTCGTTCCATGAAAAAAATTGTCTTTTATTTTCAAAAAAAAAAAAAAAAAAATCCGCAATTATTGAGCCACTATTACCTGGTACCCATAAAAGGGAAATGAGCGGACCTTCTAACGTCGCTGTTTAAGCTCGGCATTCCTGTTTTTATTTTGAATGTGAAGTAAAGGCGGCAGTAGCTTTGATAGCTGCTTGGCAGGTTATTTGGATGTATTTTGATTTGACTACATGCTTCCCGGATTGAAAAATTCCGCTAGGAAACGCTGGAATAGTCTTTAGGCTTTACTGATGTTCAGAGATTCTGAGAACACACCCACACCGCCATTAATGACGTTGTATTTTTTCCTAATGACCGGCTACCATACTAGTGATCCGTATGTTAGAATCGGGCGAACCACAGGCGTGTACATCCAGGGTATCAACATTGATTGGAGACCCCATTTTTGACAAAGGCGTAAAAAGCTATGGACGCCTTCTTAACTCGCTGATCAACGTTTAGCTACCAGCAAATCGCTGATCAACGTTTAGCTTCCAGCTTAGTCTTATGGTCTTAAGTAACGCCTAGGTACTTAGTGCAAGTAGACAGAAAAATCGGTTGATCGTACAGACGGGGAAGTGGAAAGCCAGATATCTTGGTTTTAGTAGTGAAGAGCATCAGTTCCGTTTTGCTCGATGGAAGTAAGAGTCTTATGCAGGTTGGCCCAAAATCACTCATCCAATTTTGAAATGTTCCGTCTTCAAATTGGAACCACATAATTTCATTGTTTTTTTTTTTTTAAATGTTTTACTTAAATTTTTATTTTAGATTATCGGCGATCATTTTGCTCTTTTTATCGCATTGTCAATCGAGTAACCGAGATCTCGGGCAATAGGTTCTCGAAACCTTGTAAGATATTTTCTGTTTTTGTTCATCTTTGACTTAAAAAAAAAACCCAAGGAACGAAGTCTTGATTACTGTAATTTTGCTTTTTAACAGGCGGGTATAAATCACCAAAACGAGAGGAAAGGAAGCCCGGAACGACTCCACCATTAATGGCAGTTCCTGAATTTAATGTCGTCGGTGCAAATTTTGTCTCTTTATTTATCCGTGTAATGGGCCTTGTCGTCCATGAAAATTTTGACCGAATATCATACACGTGGAACGAGCCTTCTGTCAGATGATTTTCCAGTCTATTCAAGGCGATTTTATTGACGACTTAGTGTTGGACAAGCTAGCGTAGGACGGTCGTTAAATCTGTGCCAAAATTCAAGTTATGCCAAACCATCGACAAGTGATTTCTTTAATAAAAAATAGTGGCTAATGTAAATTCAACACTTTTTTATTGGAACACTTGCCAGAAGTAATACAATTGATCTGTCAATCTGTTAACATCAGAACGATGGCACGATTAAGTTTGTAAATTCAGCAAGTAACTTTGTGTAGTGTTTCCCCATGAAAGAATCCCGTACCTTAATAAAGACTCCACTAATTAATAGTAAACCTGTTTCAATACATTGTAGCTGCTGTAGATAATCAGATGATGCAGTTTTTCTAAGCTTTTTCTCAAGTTGAGCAACGTGTAGATGCCATTTAAAATAGCTGTCAAGTTCAGCACCGAGGTACCTAAAATGCTGCACATTTTCGATGAAGGAGTTACAGATACCGTCTAAATAAAATCTTTCCTGGCTAGCATTTTGGTCTAGGCATTTAGTTTGGCAGAATTAAATATTAAATTTGGTTTTTAATATGTGGGTAGGTCTAATGTGCATTATTTTGGTTTTATTTTCATTAATTATTAGCCAAAAATCGTGAAACCATCGTATCAGAGAGTCGAATTCCCCTTCCATTATGCTGGTTGCAGTTGGTAGACCTCTATGGGCAAAAACAAATCCAGTGCTATTTTCTAAAACAGTTAGCAATTGGTTTGCATATATTATGTAAAGCAATGGCCCTAAAATTGATCCTTGCGGTACCCCCTGTTTCAGATTCTTTTCTTGGCTTGTTGCATTCATTACTTTTACTTTTATTTTCCTTTCGTTTGTATGATAGCTCTTAAACCAATCCAAGATAAAACCGGCGATTCCATTTTTTTTCTAGCATTTCATAGAGTTTTTCATGACTTCTTTAAGATCTATGAATATAACAAGAATATGGTAGTTTTTGTTTAGGTTTGCTGAATTCTGCAAGAAGCTTGCTGGTTCTTTTCTTATCATGAACCTAATTTTACAGGTCTCTATATAAAAGGACAAAGAGGTAGCCAACCTATCGAAATCGGCCTGAATGTAATCCTCTTGAAGCCATCTTTTTACCAGAAAGAAATAGAGAAAGCGTTTATGCAGAATGGAAGCGAAGGTCTAACAAAGAGTTGTACGGATGTTGTACGATTTGGACCTAACTAAAGAGTTTCGAGTCCAATTGAGAATCATATATAGAACGGATAGCTATCAACGCTCTGGCCTGAAGAGTCTTCGAATCTACAACAGAGAAACAATGTGGTAAACCTTCGGTTGCACAAAAACTTAGAGTACGCAATAAGAGATAGGCAAGGATGAAGCTGGATGGAAAGAACTTTAACTTGGACTTTGGGTACCTATTCATACCGAAGTGTGGCGCCTTGAAATAAATTTCAAACGATTGACAACTGGGTTTATGTTTTTATCCAACCTTATTTCGCTACTCAATGTTTCAATGTAAGAAGAAAATTCGCGTCCGGTTCAGTTTCGTGCAGAAACTGTCGTGCGATAGAAGCTCCTTTCGCAAAGAGTCTATACATGGAGATGGTTTAAATTGATTTTCAACGCTGAAATCAGACCATTAAATCCATTGTACCCAAATGAGTCTCGAATACGGACGGACGAATTCGAAAGACATTGAAATCGTATTTTCATATTTTCACAAAAGACTTTTTTTTTACTAGATTTTTCTTTGTTCTCGTTATTGTTGAACAAAATTAATGTGGGAAGAAAGTTTGTTGCTGTTCGCCATTTAGTTCTGAATATTTTTTGTTTAAAAATCCTTGAAGCGGGTCGTCATTCTGTTAATTTAAAAAATAAAAAACCTACTTAATGCTCGTGAGATCATTTAATTCGATGGAAGTCACTGAAGCGCGTTAACTATCAAAACATCTAGCACGCAGAAGCTAGCGAATGCGGCCACTCCCCAGTTAGATTGCGATCTTGTTGAAAACCTCTCCGTATCCGACAAGTCAAGAGTCACCCTTTGTTTACCTTCTGGTGACAGTTGTTGTTGGCAGCACCTTAAGTTTGTTTGCCCCTCGTCATTTACATCAACCTTCTTCAGTGTGTCATCCAAGCAATTAACACCAAACAAACTTGTACTTCATGCATTCTTCCTTCTTTAATGTGTTCGTTGTTTATTGCCGTCCATGCGCGGTGACCTTTCTAAGTCCGATCCACTCTTTTAGAATTCCCCCGTCCACATTACACCATCAAAACTTTAGACGCCAAATGCATTTTTCAAGTCACGCATGCGGTTAAATTTTACGAACAAATGTCGACGCGTGACTTATCGTCTATTGAGCCTTACACCGATCGAGATCACCCTGCAATGATCTACATAAAAAACCATCTTGACCCTATTTGGGAGGCAACAGCGTCGATGGCTGTTTTGTGCTTGTGTCTGGGAACAATGAAGTCAATGCCAGGCAAGGTCTTCAACATTCGTACGTACGTGGGAGTGTACTCAAAATTTGATCGCTTCGATTTGGTAGACTCAAGCCTTGATTGCGCTGCTTTTTTATGTTGCGCCATCGTCTAACATAACGGCTTTTAATGAAGGAAACAAAAAAGTACATCTTTTCCCAATCACAATGAAGTGGTAATTAGTCTCAAGTTGTTGTAGATACACTTGCATTCGATCGCAGATACATTGCCATCGGCAATGTGCATCGTGCTGCGCAGCGGGGTTTTTCACGTAACGCATGAGCCGCCGAGGCGGAATTTAGGTCGAAAACCAAATGTTTTTCAACTCGACAATTGATGTAACGCCAGAAGGAGATAAGCAGCCCTAAAGATGTCATTGCACAAGTTCAACATGACATCGAGGGGAGAGGTGCTCCATTGCAGTGAGACTTGCGGAGGCTTGCATTGAACTTCACGAGCGTGTCGGATTGACGTGATTGCATTTTTGTCGGCGAAGTACTTCGGATTGATTTATAGATTTTGGATATGCTGTAACCGATCGGCTGGTGTTATGTGTTAAATGAAACCTTGAACTCATGTGGCAGTCGGAGTCCGTGTAAAGGTGTCATATGTCGAATGTGCCGGGTACTTGTCCCGCATGTTGCTGATTACGTTGTACGAGTATCTGCGTTCTGTGGCGTGAAGTGTTCCTGGGCGGTGCAACTGTCACACTTTTTAGTGCTGGGAATTACGTAAAGTTGCGGAAAGTGTAGACACGCAGAAGATGATTATGTGCAGTCCAGGAAGGGGCTTCAGTTGAGCAGCACATTGGAAAATTGCTAAAGAGCATGAAACATTGTCATTTGTGTCGTGATTCGTGATGGAGGCTTTAAAGTAATGTGAGGTAGTAGCTTAAGTCTGGCTTTCTAAGTGACCTAATTTGAGGGATGGTATTTTTACGAAATTGTAAGAAAAGTCCACCGCGAGTTCGTATATAATATCCAATCGTTAACAGACTCGAAAAGTGGGTTGATATAAAAACATGCTTATGAAACTTCAAGCTGGATTTAAATCGTAAAAGCATTACAAGCTAGAGTCGATTACAAAGGTGCATTCGATTTGGTCAACCCAAATGCCCTATTTTTAAAACTCTCACAAATAAGAGTGTCAACAAGATTCAAAAGAAAATATTTCATAATAAGGTTCATAAAAAGAAAACGAGATGCTGCTCTAAGCGGAACAACGTGCCATGATTGGTTCTATCGTTTTAAAGAAGGTGATTTCGATGTTGATGACCGTCCTCTTGAAGGATTTGGAGGCATCAATTGATGATGAGGATGCCGAATGCGAGAAGAGTTTGTTTTAGCATTAGGAGTCTATCGCCAAGTCATTTCCGAGCGTTGGATTGCGTTGGGAATGATTCAAGAACAAGGAACTTGAGTTGCTTATGTTTTGAGACCTAAGAACGTTGAGCGTCTTTTTTTTCGCCTGTGAACAACTTATTAAGCGGCAAAAAAGGAAGGGTTTTCTTCGTTGCAACGTGTCGAAAGATGAAAAATAGATTCGTTACAGCAACCAAAAGAAAGAAAAGTCTTGGCGACTGCTCGGTCATGCTTCTATGTACCTCGTCGGCTCGACTGAATATTCACGCTGCGAAAGTTATGCTATGATGAACTGTTGAAACACAACGAAAACATCACTTAGCAACGGTAGCGACTTAAGTTGATGCGATTGAGCCCAGAATTGTGCGAAAAACGGCCGAAATACAAGCAGAGGCACGAAAAAGTGATTCTACAGCTTAACAACGCTCGGCCTTTTATTGCCAAAGCCCATAAAACCTATCGTTAAGCCTGCCATATTCCTCAGATATTGTGCCACCCGATTATTACCTGCCCCGTCCGATGGCACATGGTCTGGTTGATGAGCAGTTCCGCTCATATGAAGAGATCAAAAGATGAGCTCTTTTAGCGTAAGTGTATTCGAGCTCTGCCAGAATGATGAGAAGAAGTTGTAGCTAGTGATACGCTTTCAGTTCTGCTTATAAAAACAAGTATTGTCATTGTAAGTGACAGTTTTACTCATAGAGTAATACCCATCTTGGCATAGTAAAAAAATGATTAACAAATGTTATATTATAAAATTTGTATATAAAACAAGAATATTGAATTAAAGAAGTTGCCTGAACATTAAGGACGGACACGTCCAAAAAGTTTTTGTTTGAGTGCCAGTTCACTGGAAATAAAATCACGTATGACAGTTTGCATTCGCTTCTATTGACATACGAGTAACAGGCTCGTTGCATCCGTAGTTCGTACGCTGGTATTTAATGTCAAAAATGTTTGAGTTTCTAAAATTGAAAGTGGTCGTCAATATAAGCAGCAATAAGCTGATGTAAAAAAATAATATCACAGACTTCTCGACGTTTTTGCAAAGAATCAAAGCCTATAAGAAGAAAACTGTCCGAACAAGGTGGAAGACGAAGCGGATCAGTCCATGTTAAATGTCGAAGTCCGAAACGAACAAATTTGCGTTGTACAGACTCGATACGGTCAATATTTGTTAGGGGGTATTCTAGTATAGAAATTGAAAAATATCGATTTTTTTCAAAGTTTAACTATTGAAGAATATAGTGTATCTACAAGAGGATTTTTCAAAATTCAAATTATTTTCAAATATATCGGTATTTTGCTGACCCGGCATCCAAAATGGTTCGACCGGAACTACTTGAACAAAAGACATAAGGGATTCTCCGTCTACCAGAATCAATATTTCTTAGTAAAACCTTTTGTCCTTTGTATATATCGTAATACAAGATACAAGGTGACTTGTATCTTTTATATTTAGTGTTCACTTACGTCCAGCTGCTAACTAAAAAATAAAAAAAAGAAATAAAAATATTGTGAACTATTTGTTTTAATAAAATGGATAAAAAATCCTCAGCGCAAAGGATTACGCGTCCAGATCGATAGACAAAATGGCGATTTCACGGCACAGGAAGACACCAGTTTTACGAGTGCATCAGCAGCAAAATTTACGAGAGTTTATCAACAGAGGAATTATTGACTCGATGTTTAGGTTCAGAAACTCAAAATAATAATGAGTCTCTAAACTCTTTGATTTGGATTTGATCCAAAACATATTCATTGCGGACCTAAGATGATTGAGATAGCGACATTTATTGCTGTTTGTATTTTTAACGAAGGCTTCATTCCTATTTAAAAAATGATGGAGCTTATGTGAATGAAAATTGGCCCGGAAGCTCATTCATTTGCTGTGAAACGAGACAACGCCCGGATTGACCGCTCTGAGATACGAGCATCCAACGCATCAAAGGAGGCCAAAACTGCTCGATATGAAGAGAGAAACGCGGAAAATAGTTTTTTCGAAATCAAGGAACGTCCGATGTATGAAGTCGGAATGGCAGATTGAAAAAATATAAGTCTACAATATCATTTCATGACTTAGACTGCGAAAAACATTACGCGAAACTTTAAACGAGTTTTTCTCAAAACTGTCTTTTTCAAAACAATACCCACGATTTCTTAGGTTCTAATGGACCGATTTACCTGAAATTTTAAGAGAGTCTTCTTTATAGACTTGTCTATGTCTGGAACTATCCCATTTCCCAAATTTCTGTTACTTTTTTTTTAATTCGAAACAGTCAACAAAAGTAATACAAAAATTGTTATTTTTTCAGGCAGTCACCATTTTGTGACAAAAAAAAAACAATTTTCCAACTTTTCCGTAGTTCCAGACATTGCGACATTATTCTAGTTTAATTATCTGTGTCAAGCTGTGGTCTGACAAAAGTAGTGTACTGAGCATTTGTGATTAATCGACATGAAAATTCCTTACTCCACCGTTTGATGAAGCCAAGGAGGGTGTTGCTTTTGTTGACTTATTTGCTTAATATGAATTGAGAAGTCAAGATTTGGAACGAATCGTACACCAAAGTCCTTCGTCAGTTTTACTTGGGCCAGCGTTGAATTATTAATGGTATATACAGAGGAGAGAGGAGACAAGGCTTCTAGAAAAGGACATGCTAAAACATTTAGATATGTTCAATGACAAACAATTATTGAAGTCACTATTTTGTAATAGAACTAAGGTCATCCAGTAAAGCCCTGTAGTCTGATAGATTATGGTATACACTTAAATATTTTTATATCGTCGCCATAAATAAGAACGTTCGCGTACTTTAGCACACTTACAACATCGCTAGAATAAATAAAAGAGGACCATTTTGACTACCTTGAGGCACACCTGAGATTGCATTAATTGTATAAAGGGTTAATCCCATAAACAAAACTTGATACGTTCTCCCATCAAGATGATGAACAATACTTTGAATGATTCATTTATAACCGTTGTTTCCACAATAAAATTGAATTTTCATCAGAAAGTCAAACAAGTAGGAACTAGTTCCGCACCTAACACAGTGCCACGATAGTTGTTCCAAGACTATGATCTTCTTTTTATTGTGGATTAGGGGGGGTTACTTGAAATCCCATTCGTCGTCCATGATTTCGTCCTACAAAACGTGACAGATGATTAGGTGGATATTCCCTATCAGATATTTAAAGAGTTCACCTCTCAGACTCCCTTAAGCCGCAGTTTGCCTGTCTTTAAGCAGGTGTCGGAGATGCTGCTTCAATAAATTCATAATCGCATACGGCTAAGAGATAACCTAGAGATTGCGTGTCTGTTTTGCTCCATGGCCTTGGGCTCGTAGTGTCGATCTTTTTGTGAAATAATTTTGTGGTACAAATCGCCTGTTGTCATTTCGTGGAGGCTAATTTTAGAATTGATGTCACCAAGTTCGATTTTGATGCCGGACGTCAGCTCCATCGGTGTGCTCGCGTTCGCGTGTGATACTGACATTGTTGATCTTTCCGCATTCTCATATTTGCAACTTTCCGTGACAGCATCTTTTGATCCGTTCCTGGTGCTATTCGGCAGACTTCCACGATCGCAGTAATATAAGCTTTATATAGTACTTCCTTTTGAGAAGATTCTGATGTGTCTTTTTTCGCGCAATGTCGTCTTCGTTTTTTCAGCTTGATCTCTCATAACTGGGGATGTTTAACATGATTGGGCTATTAATCCAACGCACGATAGCCATCTGCAGAGGTCCACTCTCTGCATACTACTGTATGCTCATCTATCAGAGCTCTCTAAGATGGTTATCCAAGCGTGCTTCGCGTGAGGCTGTATTCCAATTTGAATTGCTGAAGGACAGGCCTGTGTGTAAGCAATCCGCTCTTTAGCCTGTTTGAACGTTTCCATGTCATTGGAACAGTTGAATTCCATTCCAATCCATTGTGTTCACTGATTTTTATTTAGTACCCTATTCCGATAAATTGCAACCCATATTGGCGTGCTCCACTTATTAAATGAAACTCGTTTAGTGTGTCTGCAAAACATGCCCCAAAATGCCTCCAGTTGGAGGTTCAAAAACTGCAGCACCAACCCTTATCTTCTTGCCAATGGCTGACATAAATCAATCATTGCCCATGTCATACTTTTCATGTTCGTCATGTAGTGCAAGTCGTATTGTCGGCGTGCGTCTTACTTCACTGGAGGCGGCTCGAGTTCGCTGCAGTGCACCGACGACGAGCAGATAACTCATCTGTTTGTCGTACCAATTCAACTGAATGTGACAACGCCGACCTGCAACCCATTACGACTTGCATTTGGCAAGCGCAGATAGCGTTAAACGAACCGCAGGTATTTGCTTACGCAGCTACTCGCTCAAAACATACACAATTGATGGCCCCGTTCAAATATTGAATGTTGCGGATGTGGCGTCCATAATTAGGTTTCTGAACATGGCTCCCAGCTTTAAATGGGAGGCAAGCAGTTGTCGTAAGTGGGAATAATGGTGGGAATTGTAGTTAAGTGCCGTTTAATAAAATTTTATGACGATTCGCTGCATCAAATTAATTTTAATTGCGCTAGACGCCGAGTATATTTTTCGAAGCTGTTTTATTGTGCGTCTGCGCACTTGAAGCCCAAAAGTAGACTATACTTCTGAAATGTTAAAGTTTTTCTTATGAAATTTATCGCACAGCCTGAGAGTATGTTTCTATATTTGTTCGGCTTGTAACAATGTGGTGCATTCACAATGACATTGTATGTGCCTTTGCATGAGTGACTCTCAAACTGTAGAATAAATTTTGTTTCTACCCATTTAATATTAAAATATGTTTGTTTATCACGGTTATATAAATACAGGGTGGTACGAAAACATTGTTTTTGTTTTCTCAATTATATTATGGGCTGAAAAATACCCAACTACAAGAAAGAGAGGATCATCTGTCACTATTTTGTGTATGAAGTTTCATGACATTTCGTTCATTCGTATGCTCCTTTCAATAGGCTACTTTCGCCGCAAAAATAATGGTAAAACAGGAGTGTCGTATCTTGTTGATTGTTTGTCGATTGTTGTTTATTGAAAAGTGAAGTTACGCGAGTTAGCTGAGGTCGAGGTTATCTCATAGGAACGGGGGCATACATTTTGTACAATGTCTTGGCGATGATAAGGCTACCGGCCGCGTTTGCTGACCGTCAACCAAAAATAGCGGAGCGTTGATGATCTAACGGCCGGTTTAGCGTTGTTGTACTATAATCGAGCGAATAAATATTACTTTCCCTTAAAAATGCATGTTTTCATTAAGAATCCCGACTTTTCAGCACATGTTGTATGTTGATTTTTTTTTTACAATTTCCTCGCTCTCAAAACGTTAAGACACTTAGGTATAGTTTTTCAGTGCTGAGTTAACTCTGACTTAAACTAGAGTTAACTGACTCAGGATTAAAATTTATCAAGAAGTAACTCATGAAGCAGGTTTTCAGTGCAGGATTCATTTTGAGCCCAAAGTTGTCAAAACAAGTACATAAATCTATCAAATCTGATTGTTCAGTTGACAATTGTTTTTTTTCCGTTTTATTTAAAATCAAAATGACGAGGAGGAATAGAGGGAACATTTTTTTTTAATTTAATTAAATATTCAAACAAATAGAAATGATATCAATCTGTACGCTTTCTCTTTCAATACCTTCAAAAGTCCAGAGTTAACTCACAAATTTCGTTGGATTAACTGGGAGTTATCATTGGATTTAGATTTACCGAAAAAAAAAAAAAAATCTGAGGTAAGCTCGAGTAAAATCTTGAATCTCGGATGATCTCGCTCTGAAAAACTAGCTCTTACAGTCCTTGCTGCACAGAACGAGCAGAAGGATTCCTTATCCTCATAAGATTTTGGTTTGAATTGCTCCATGGGTGGGGTCCGAATTGTAATGGAGAGCTTTGATATGGAATTTTTTGGTTTCACTTAATTCGCAGTATTTTATTTGACTCAATTGATATACTGTAAGAGTTGTGCCTTTGCAAAATTAGCTTTTCACCCTGTTGTCAGTGTTATGCCTTTATAGCAGATTCAAGGACATATAATTTTTGTAAACCTTTACTTTTGACAACATTAACTCAGAATTCTAGAGGCAGACCCAGTAACAGTTAGAGCAAGGGCATCTACTAAGTCAAACTACTATCACTGGTCGAGCACTCCTACAATGGCACCATTACTTTGAACTCCACTGGCTGCACTAGATTCAAAAACTAGATTTTTTCGGGTCGTCCTCGAAAAAATGGGGCCTGAGGAAACCAGTATATATGTCGCACCATGCAGTGATGATGATTTTCAAACGAAAGTTTTCCACTGCGATTTTAAGGTTAAGAGAGCGATAGAAACATTTTACAAGTACACGTTTTAAATAGCGTTACCTTGTCCACGTTGACGACTCATCCGCAACGTTCTCAGCCTCATTGGCTATATTCTGACCTATATACGAGATCTTATGGCAATTCATTTCTTTTTCCCTCGTAGCGAACGGCTAAGCGCCTTAGTGTGTGACCACTTGACGTAAAACAGTCAGGAAGTCATATACTACGATACGTGTCATTGATGTCTTATACCTTGTCAGTACACAATCGATCAACTCATCGTTCTGCGGCAAATAGTTGAGAAAAAACGCACGAGTTTGAACTCAAAACGAGTAGTGCTAAGTTTTGACATCATTGCCAAATTGGATAGGCAAGGAAGAGTAACAATAATGATCAAACCAGAACCTTTGATTTTCACATGTTTTTGAGATATCATTTACATAAGAATCGTTCGAAATTCAGACGTCAAAACTGGAGAGATTTCTAAAAAACTAGTTCATTTTCTCGCAGACGATATTGAAGACGCTCATATTTGTGATCAAAATTACACTTTTTTCAAATAATTAAGGCATCATTTTTTGTTTTTTAACTGATCTTCTGTCAACGGTTTCATAAACAAAATAGATACTCCATTAACGCCAAATACTCGCATGTTTTTTTAAGGAGTATTCGTTTAACATTGCCCCAGTTGTTTTGCTTTAATCACACTTGATTCTCGTAGAAAAAGTTGCTTATGACTGCCTAAGTGTCCCGCTGAGAGAGTGTTATCAACCTCGGAAGTGGATACGAGAAAAATTGGTGCATGAAATTGGAACAATTTAGTTTTTTTCTTGGGCCCATTTAACATGGAAAAGATGAACGCATTACGTCCACGATGTTCAGCTGAAATATTACTTTTTCTTATTTTTATTTTATTTTATTTTATTACTGAATTCATTATTTTTTATCTAACATTTATTAAAAAAAAAATACTTTCACTTTTTGCCTTTTTCTTTTTCCAGACAACATACTCGTTGTTGTTGTTCATGCTCCCGGGTCACACTCAAGAAACAATGAAGTCGATATAACAACTGTTTAGTGAATATACAGTGCATATGCCGTACTATGACAAAAGAAGCCAAGGACGCATTGGAAGTAGGTTACTTACTTTCTTACCTACTTGACAAACTTATCAGGCTATCGATCTCTGAAGGTTCTGGGATTCGAAGACGTTCATAACAGGAGGATTGTTGTTCACTCGCTTAGTGTGACGGATTTTTGCCTTCAGCTCAAGAAAAAAGAACGACTTTCGTCCTCTAAATCGGTTTAGCTCCTAGAGTGGTTTGGATAAATCGAGCAGCATCTTCGTAGTTACCCCAAGTTTACATCTGCCTGTTCAACAATTACGTCAAAGAAATCACATGTTTGAGTTCAGTGTGGATTTGAATGATAATATCATTCTGATCTGTTTTCCCGGTGTCCTAAATTCAGACATCGTTTTATATTAAAGTTAAGTGCAAGGAATACTGTGATATGCGGCTTTGAGGTCAATAAATAGCTCATGAGAATGAACTCAAAATATTTTCGGATCTACTGTCGATTTTCGAGTCGGAAGACACACTGGTATTGGCCAATTTGTATGTTTCCTAAGAGTTTAAGACCTCAACACAAAACACTTTGATAGTTTCTTGTAAGCCACGCTAAGCATGGATAAACTCGATAGTCATTTGGTTAGATGAGAGGAAAAAAGATGCAATTCCAATGCTTTCGTGCTTATGGTGTAAATTATGATGATATGAATTTTTTTGCATTCGCTCAATTCACAGTATTTTATTCACTATGACTAAACAAATTCCATTTTCTGTGTCTTAGAAGATTGCTTCATCACTTTGCTGTCAGCGTTATACATAAGTCAGGTTTTCATCATTGGCCGAACGCTCCAGTGATACCAACATAAATTTTATCCCAACGGTAAGTGGTTACTTCATCATAATCGAAAAGTAGATGAAAGTTCAAAACCTTCTCTAGGAATTGAACCGGGGACCTATCAATTGATCTCGGCGGCACCAATCTGCTGGCAATTCAGTTTTACTACGTCAACAATTAACTACAGATGAGTGACAAAATTTCCTTTACAATTACAGAGTGATTGTGTGCCGGTTTTAAAGAGTTGAAAAAACAGATTTAGTAAGGGTCCGCCCCTACTACGCACTTTTAATATTTCCATAACAACTTGAACATAACCGCGCTCTTGGAAACAAGCTAAATTATTCCGGTACCAAAAAAAAGCGACGGGTTATTCCTCAGCGGAATACAGGCGGATTGCCATTCTACCTTTACTGTCCAAGGTGTTCGAGAAGCTAATATGTTACACTAACGAGAATCTGCTTTCTGCAACGGAGAAGTTATCTCAGCACCACAGCTCATTTACACATCTGCTCTTCTCAAAGCTGCGGATGCCATACGAGTTGCCATAGGCAGAAACCAAATCCTTTTTTTAACCGCTTTTAGATTTTTCCAAGGCCTTTGAAAACTTGCTTCTCCCCAGTGACCTCGTTTTTTCAATCGTTCCTCTGTGGTATAAAACCAACAGTTTTGCTAAAAATGCTATATCCAAGTTTATTGATGCAACAGTTGGTGTACCTCTGGGATAAATTTTTGGCCCGATTACTGTTTATCTTATAAATTAACTAGCATCCTAGTTCAATAATAAACTAACATATGTACGCAGACGATTTACAGTTGTAAATAAGGTGCTATTGGTATTGTTGGTAGTAAAATTAACGAGGACCTGCTCACCTGGCTTGGCCTCGCGAAAATTTTATGAGAATCAACCACAAATATACTATAGTATATACGCAATGAAATACGAATATTGTTTTTCTAATTTTGCCATTATTTTCAGGCAGTCTTTGCCATTACAAAAAACTCGTGCACGCATACGAATATTTTTGACTTACCAGCATCCGTAACCCAATATGGGGAACTCCCGCGAATTTTGAATTTTTGATTTTGAATTTTTTGTGTCAAGGAAAATTGGTATCATATCAAAAATAGTAGTTAAAATGTGCACATCAGTTTTTTGCGGATATCCCTTAATAAATTCTTATCTTAAAACCATAAAAGCAATTTAGCTTTATTATCTTCGGCTAACCGTAAAAGATACGAATTAAGTAAAGTTGAAAAAACTCAAATTGTCCTTTAGGCCACTCAAGGCATGTCGCAGCAACAAATTGCAAAGTACAAAAAAACGACTTCTTGAGTGGGCGAAGTTTCATAAGGATTGGAGCCATGAAGATTGGCGGCGCAATGTGGTGTGATCAGTCCATGCTATTTATGAGGTAGTTTTACAAAATCATTCGATATTTCTCAAACATAAATGGGTCCGAACTGAACATTTCTGTTTTTCCGTGGGTAGATAAAAACCTTCATAGTCACTATGGAAGATTAACCATACCGCTAATCTATACTGGACCAGACCTTTTCTATCGAGATAGATAAAAAGCCGTGGAGATCAAGTTGTTGTTCGAAGTCATTGCTCTAGCAATGTGACTTCGAATATGTTATATCAGAAAGTTATCCACTCTGATCAGGTTGGCTCTATTCTATTAGTTTGCTGTACTCAGACTCTGGAGCTCTTTATAAATGGAGACAAGCCCTAAGACATCGTCTTTCGTAAGCCCGAATCTTTTCCATTAAGCTTGTTCCCATGTCTAAACACACGGGACAGCCATAGGCAAGGACACACCTTTACCTTGGCATCGAGTTGACTGCTGTGAAACAGCCTCTTTATCAAGGCAAAGGCCGCTTTGGCTCTGGCCAGATATTGATCAAGCAAGATCCAAAGGTATCTCACAATACTTCGATTTGCCAGTGGCTGCCCGTTTTCGCCACTTCTTTCTTATATTTCTAGAGGCCCCAGACAACGGATTGTGATTTTAAACATCCAATCGTCGCAATATCCCTGAATCTTATTCAAGTCACATTGCAAACGACTTACGGTGACCTCGATCTTCGGACTTGACCTGTACGCGATCAAATCATCTGCGTATGCTTTGGAGTGGCACAGAGATCCTACAAGATCACTTGTGAAGATCGTAAATAAAATCAGCGAAATAATTACACCGTGTTGTAGACCGTTGTTAATTTCAGAAGTTCCAGCAGACGTTACATTGCCATTATCTGCTGGTGGTTAGATTATGTAAAGCAGTAGTTTAGTTATGCCGAGCTGGTCTAACTTGCAACCATACGTTGTCGAAGGCCTTCTTCAAGTCAATCAGTAAGACACCCGTTCATTGTTTATAACCTTTGTTCCATTGGGTCTTTGTTCCGTTCAGGTATTTCGGCGGTTCCCACAAGATTCTTACTTCTTAGTGAACTAAAGCTAACCAGGAGATCTTCCTTTGAAATGTACGAAGGATGAACCCCTTCATTGGCGATGACATCATTTGCCAAAAATATCGTCTTTGAAATCAGGGCTTGGAGTGACCAGCTCTATACGCAGATATGAACCCGATTGAACACCTGTTGGCACTTCTAAAAAGAGTATCCGACTGCTTTAGTAGGCCTGATGATTTGTTTATTCGTCTGTTGTCTTTTCCTCTTGCACGCCTAAAATTGTCTTGACTGTTGCCTGTGATCACATTTTGTATAAAGTCTAAAGACTGTTCTTCTTTATTACCTCTAAAAAAGACACCCGTTGTTTTATGTTGTAATAAACAAAACACATTTATTTTATTTTTCGGTTTTCGTTTTTTATTGTATAAAAAAAATGATTGTGTCTAAACAGGAAATGGCTTAAAATGAGAAAATCATAAAACAAACAAGAGTCTTATAATACTTAATATTTACAAGGTACAAGCAACAAGCAAGAAATCGTCATGGAAACAAATCAACTAACAAAAAATTAGCCTAGACGCGTAAAGCTTTCAAACATTTCAATCAAACAACAAACAAAACACTATTTTGTACATTTTTCTCACTTCGGTGTTGTCCCTCATTGTGGCTTTCTTTGGCTGTTTAATACCATCCTGATGAGGACCAGTCCTTGGGGTGTTCTTCGTGGTGAACCTCGTGATGGACATGCACAGGAACATGGACTTCCTTGTAGACTGGGACATGCACCTCCTTGTAGATGGGCACGTGCTTGATCACTGGCACCTCCTTAATGATGGGAATCTTCTTCACGTGGTGATGGTGGATGGTGTGCACGTTGTATGGCACATGCACGATGTGGTGTTCACTGCAAGAAAAACCAAAAGTGTCAGCAGGAGCATAACCAATGAGGTTTTCCTCGGCGATTCGATCTCGAATGAAAGTGAAATTGCATTTTGATGGAAGCGATGTGCTTGGATTAGGTAATTAGATCGTAATCGGTCTCATCACGACGCCGCAGCAATGGAATCGGTATGCACGGCGCACAGCGAGGGGACATTTTTTGTTTTTTTTTTGCGATGCGTGCATGAGACCGTGGAGGAGACATGTCACGCAACTTTGGCACTGGATCAAGAAACTTTTTGATTACACAAATCAGAGTGACGCGTAGTTGGGAATACGTGATGCATGCGGTTTACGGCTAAGAAATTCCTAAAGATTGTGTGACATTTTTTTAACTTGTAATTGTAGGGCTTTTTCACTTTTTTTTGTACATCGTTTTGACAAATTAAAGTTGTAATATCAATTGTCGCAGAGTTAATTGAAGCGATTTGTGGCGAAATTAAGTAAGCCGGTGATGTGAAGCCGGCGAAATGAGTCAGAGATACGATGAATTTGAGGAGGTTCTGGTCCCTAATGGTTTCGAATGTTGATATTTGTTTGAATGTATCTTGTGAGTTGAATGGAACAAAATAAGGTGATGGTGGTTGCAAAGGGGGAACATCTCTTTTAGGAACATTCATTGTTCCTCATCTTAGAGGACTATATCCTTGTATAAAGTTCCTACTAGTGATGTGATGTTGGAAATACATATAAAGTCTTTAGACAAGTTGTCTATTGTTGGCTGTACACATCAATAAGGCCGATATCACTTGAATGGGTAAGCGTTGAGTCTTATATCAGTTTACAAACAAGTGATTATTTACTATCATCCGCATCAAAATGTGTCTTCCCTTTATTTGCACTTTAGCGTGAGGCTAGCGATGAACGAGGTAAGTGTAGTTAAGGCTCGCAAGTGACAGCCGCTGTTGCCTTAAAGGCGTGAAAATGTAGGAGTGGTCATTTCCCAAAGGGCTTCCAAAAAGGAAAACCAATAACCAAACAATTGAGTTTTTTTTTCATGGTGTTGCAATGATGGAATTCATAAGACATTTGTGGGTATCCGACAGACTACTGAGGTCTCGAGGTACCTGTGTACTTCCTCTGAAGAGCACAACTTGACATCTCTAGACATTCGGAATTGGCAGCAAACTTTATGACAAACCAATGCATTTGTGATTTTAAATGAAAACCACTAGAAAACATACGTTAAGGAAACATTTACGGAACTGATTCATTTCAGAACAGAAGGGACAGGCTAGATCGAGAGAGACAAGTTTAAGGTGAAGTTATGTTTGCACCATACTTTTTGACTGACAACACAGAGAAAAGTTAGTACATCAATGGAAAGTCTCGATATGCTGAAAAAATGTCCAAAAAGTGTTGAAATTCGCTGACCTGTGTCAATAGGTGGTCAAATTTCACACAATGTACGTCTCCGACGAGTATAGGTAGAGTTAACTTATGAACTGATTTGTTTAACTCCGGAACTCGGTGTTGTTTACGATAAACTGTCAAAATCAACTAAATGCTTGAGCATGTAGACATCTAAAAACTCAATGATCACGAATAAATTTTTTTATGTCTGTAGATTCAAATAAATGCTATTTTTGAGTTCTGCAGGCTTATTTGAAGACCAAGAAGATCAAAAAGTATACTAGGAAAATAGTAGAAAACTTCGAAATCAACACGTATTTCAGAGCCACATAACTTTGGCCAGATATCTGAAAGGATCTTCGGTGTTTCTGGTCTGTGTATAAATCGAAATGTTAACAGTCTAACAATTTTTAAGTTGAGAGTAAATTCGAACAAATTGAATCCATTTTCGGGCACTTACGATTTCAAATTCTTCGTAACGGCTTTAGCGATTTTCGAAATTGGTTTATAATTGTTTGAAAATATAAGCTTAGAAAACAAAAAAGGATGCAATCAGCACAATTTTAAAATCATTATTCAAAATTAAGGAGGATTTAAATAAAATACTGGAAAAAAAGTGAGAATAATAAACTCGATGGTGCGATCTCATGACGGCTTTGCTTCGAGCCTTTTAAAGACAAATTTAATTGAGAAAGACCGTTCCAAGCGTAGAGTATTTGACTTAAGATTCTTTAATTTCAGTGTTTTCCGAAAATGATTCTCTTTCAAATTTTGAAAAGGTCGTGTTAATTTCCCTCATATAAGAACCTTCACCACCTTTAACATCCTCTTTTAGAAGCAAATATGCAAGTTGGATCTTACAGCAAGTAAAAAAGAGTTATTTTTAAAATTTTTAGAAGATAGACTTTAAAGTCAAAGCCAAACCTGAACTTTTAAAAATCTTGATTCGTTCGTGTTCGTGTTCGACCATCTTCAAAAAAGTCAAAAGCGGCCATACGCGTCTTTATATACGCGTTGGTTGCCACTTAAGGCCGAAAGGAGCTTAAAACCGATTCCATGCTCTTGTCGTTTCAAAATCCTTTTTAAATGTGATCACAACTGATTTTTACTTACTGCTTTCCACCGCCCAGGAAACCACCAGGTTGTGGCGCACTGTATGCCATGGCGAAGATGGTTGCAAGGAGGACCTACGAAGTACACAAAACAAACATATTACTCTTTTTAGTATAAAATCCACTTTTAACAATTTGTATTTTCTTTTGCACAAAATGTTCACATTTTATTCTTTTGGTTTTTAAAGACTTCACTTTTGAAACACTAGTTTTCGAAAAACTTACGAAAATCTTAAGGGCTGCCATATTAAGTACTCAAGCTTTACAGGGGGGTATTGAACGTCAGGAAAATTAAGACCGAAAACTAAGGCAAATGACTTCAAAACAAAACCGTTACAATTCACAACCGAATGTTGACTGATAACCAAACAAACTGGGTGATCTGTATTTATATACCAAAAAAGTGACACAAACCAAGTTAGTACGCGTGCCTTAGTGGCGCTCAGCTGCTGGCGCATAAAAAATTGCCGGTATACGGGAGACCAATCCGAACAACACAAAACAAAACAAAAAAAAGAGCAACAAAGCTCTGTTTAAAGCAAACCAGCTGCATCTGCAACAACAAGTAACCGCTGAACTATGTACTAAGTGAGGTTAGTATCTGGTGTTGGTTTTGGCTTCGACTTGAAATTGCGGCGCGGAGGCAAAAGTGCACGTCACCAGGCACACGTCCATTTGTGAGGGAACCATTTGCGAATACAAAAGACGAGGATCATTGTTGCAGCAACATGTCGGAGACCGGTGGTGTATATGGACGGTTAACCCTGCGATTACCATCACATTCCCTTCGCAAGACCTAAGAGTGTGAAAATGCTTGCAGACATTTCATCCCCAAACTAGTTTGGATTTGCCTTGAGATTTCAATATGACCTCCAGCAGGGTGTGTCGAAATGGGCCGAATTCGAATGCACACTCGCTTGGCTGGACAGAAAGCAAGAAGGCTTGAACCGATTAATTTGATGGTGTCGTCGGCGGAGGCAGTTGGTCGTTCGGGTGGATTGTGCAGTAAGTCAGTTCGCTTTGGATTTGAATTATGCAATTGTGTTGCAGTTTGGCCAGATTGCGTTGCGGATGGCTGTGCATATGTTAGCCGCAACGGCGACGCTTATTAAGTTATATGGATTATGTCATTGTCTGGGAAAAGTCGTACATGCGAAAAATAATTAAAAAGTAAATTATTCGCGTGACTACCGAAAGTTATTGCCACTTTAGTTGTGAAGTCACCTTCTTATTCAAATAAGCCATATTCTGCACAACGTCTGGTAGATTGGCGGCCACATAATATGGCGGAAATCTGAATTCAATTAAGCAGCAACTGACGTTTCAAGTGGAGAGGAAGGAAAAGTGGTTTGGAGATAGGAGAAATATCTTTTGCGGAAGAAGTTATGATCTGGTGTCGAATTTCGTACCACAAAAGTAACATATGTTTACAGTTGTAAAAGCTGTCACTTTATTGAGTGCCTGTGGCGGAAAGACAAAGTTAGATGTGACTCATGTGCATTTTAAAAAACCAACGACTGACAACGAATAAAATTTCAACGTCAGTTTTAACTAAGCAAATTACGAGGTTTCGGCTTCTATAAAGTTTCGGTAAGGATTCCGACTGAAGCAATGCTTTTCCTAATTTTATATATGATTTTACTTCGATAACACAAATTTCAGAATCGTAAATTAATCTTTTGTCAGGCTTCGACTTCGAGCGCAGGAAATTTAATTATTTTGCCTTAAGTATGCATTTGTATTGCGAAATATAAGGACAATCTACGAGTATAATAGACCTCCTAGAACAATAAGCAAAATGGTAGTTAGCGATTAAAATGGTGTGGAAATCACACTTTTCTCAAAAAAAGGAACTACCTTTTTGGTTGCTTGACAAGTTATGGGATTAATGGTAGACCTACATTTATATAGTAACAAAACGATATTGCTGAAGTTCAGTAATAACTTTATCGAAGATAGAATACTTATCTCCCTTTTGTCCTCGCAAGAACAGAACACATTACTTGAACTTAACAGAAGCTTGGAAAAGACGCAACCGCAGTTTACATTATTTTCTTTCCCCAGCATTTTAGTTTGGATGATATATGTCAGTTGGCATAGGACAGTGGTAGAAATTATTCGATGATAATTTATTAGGGAACAGCTTATGTTGAAGCAAAGGCTTGAATACGTGGAGAAAATTTCGTGACGGTTTTTCTGTAAATCATGCAGCAAGCCATTCAACGCGTAATAGATAAATTTGATTAAGTACAAACACTGAGCAAAAAAGTTAACACTTAAAAAAACGGCCAATTGTGAGTCGGACTCGCTCATCGAATATTTTTCCTGCTTTTATTTGTATATAGTTTCTTTTAAGTTTTGATTCCCTAAAATAATAAACGGTCACTACAGCCGTGCTTTTTGACTGCCTTAAGGAACTAAGGAGAGTCTAGCTTAATGTCCGGGTGCCTCTTATGGAAATGGGGATTTTCTCCATCAGTTTTGTTGAAAATTCCCGAAGATTTGCACAATATTGCGCCATTTTTCCTGGATGCTTCAGTTACTCATGAATTTTTCGTGCATGGATGAATACCTTTGGGAACAATTTTTCCTTGCCGATTATTGTAAAAAAAAAACGCTGTTATTGAAGGGGCCCTATTTTTTCTTACTTTGCCTTCTTGATTTCTTCCTTTTTGTTGCTTAAAAAACATACGAGACTGTCGAAGTATCATAGGTGTATGAATGTGCCGCGTGTTTTGCTGCGCGTGCCCGATTTACTGGCGAAATTCGGAATTACTATATTTTGTAGGCATACAAAATGTTGGCTTCATTTACACATACATATTTAAATAGTATCAGAACAAGAATGATGCTAGTAATGGCGTCCCTAAAATTCGATTATAACCTGTTTTTCGGAACGTTTATAAATTACTTACAACTCAAATCTTTCAAAATTACTTACAACTTTGTCACTTTGAACTTTGGGTTCATCGAAAGGTACAAAAGAAACAGTAAGAATCCACACTTGTGCTGCTTTAATATGACCGGATCATACTAGACCAAATGACACTTAAAATGTATCTTATAAATAAATATTGAACACTGAAATAGGAGGGTCGCAATAACCCCTAATAGTACCTACATAAATGGGTCACAAGAAAAAGGTAATTCGGAAATGTCTTCTAGCCGAAAGGAACTATTTATTTAAATGCAAAATTTCATCAGCAAAAATAACCTGCCATGACCTCGAGGCCAAAGAATGACATCTTTATATCAAGAGAACCTATGATAAGAATTTTCAAAGAAGGAAACGATACTTTTCGCATTTCCTTTCAACGAAAATTATGCAGTTTAGGGATCACATTTGCATATAAACCAAACTATATTAAACACCAATCAATATCAATACGATAAACATGATAAGCACGCCAAATCAACCTCACCGTAAAAACATGAGCTGGAGATTGCATTCAGGTAGTTTATCGAGGAGAGAACTGGAAGTCAAACCGTAACTTTATGTCAATCGTTGATGAATGTCTGAACTTCATCTTTTGTTTTACGACAACATTTTATTCAGTTATAACCCGATAGCTTCATTAAGAAGCAAAACCGCACTTGAAGCAGGAAGACGCCAAAAGGCTTGTGGTGATCTCTCAGTGAAGACAATAACTAACTAATTTATAATTGATTAACGTGATGTAAATTAAGTCTAATAAAACGCTTCAAGCTACTTGACTAGACAAAAAAGGATATCAACTGGTTTAACCCTGGCCAACAACTAGAACGCGACTTCTAAACGTTAACTAAAACCTGACTTTATATATAAATATAAATAGCCTCAACAGATATGCTTTGTGAAAATGGGTTCACCCATAGCTGGGAAAAAGGATTTTTAATTTTAGGAAGACTCGGTGACCAGTTGAATCGTGTCGGACGTTTTGAATAACATAAAAGTTTATATAGTACTAGCAGGCACCTGCGACTTCGCGTTGACTTCGTGTACGTAGAAAAATTTAAGAATTCAAAAACATCTATTCGCCTCCCGCGGACAACAACGCGCACTTACTGTCCAAACAGTGTTGTATGAAAGGCAATTTTCATCTTCATTAAATTTCCTCCACAACTAGCAAAATTTATTTGAAACGAATTTTACATTTTGTCCTTAAATGATACAAAAAATTTAAAAATTACAATTTAGGGATTAACCTTAACATTTAGAGATATGTTATCGCGGAATATTTCAATGAACTTTTCGAGTTCTAAGACTCTTCTTTTGAAAGGAATTTAATATCTATTACCGTTAAGGGAGTAGTCTAGTCAAGAAATATAAATTTTCAAAGTTTAACTATTCAAGAATATTTTGCTGACCCGGCATCAAAACTGGTTCGGCCGGAACTAATCGAACAAAAGACATTAGGGACTCTCCGTCTACCAGAATCCATATTTCTCAGTAAAACCTTTTGTCCTTTGTATATATTGAAATACAAGAACCCAAGGTGACTTGTATCTCTTATATTTAGTGTTCACTTCAGCTGATAACAGTTGAATTCTAACCTTCAAACCACGCGGACGTACATATGCATATGTACATTTATTGCTAAATGAAGGCTTCATTCCTATTTTAAAAATGATGAAGCTTATGGGAATTAAAATTGGCCCGAAAGCTCATTCATTTGCTGTGAAACGAGACAACGCCCGGATTGACCGCTCCGAGATACGAGCATCCAACGCAAAGGAGGCCAGAACTGCTCGATATGAAGAGAAACGCGGAAATAAGTTTTTTCGAAGTCGAGGAAGGTCCGATGTATGAAGCAGGATTTGCAGATTAAATAAATGTAAGTCTATTATATCAATTCATGACTTAGACTGCGAAAAACTTTACGCGAAACTTAAGACGCGGTTTTCTCGAAACTTGACCGATTTACCTGAAATGTTTAGAGGGTCTTCTTTATAGACTTGTCTATGTCTGGAACTGTCCCCATCTCCGAATTTCTATTACTTTTTTTTTTGATTCGAAACAGTCAAAAAAAGTGGTACAAAAAATGTTTTTTTTTTCAGGCAGTCGCCATTTTATGTAAACAAATTTTCCAACTTTTCCGTAGTTCCAGACATTGCGACATTTTTCTAGATTTATGATCTTTTTTTTTTGGTTTCAGATTGCTAGGAGGGTTGAAATCATGGGTATGGTTACGCGCCAATTTTTTGAGACCGCCACTTCATCAACTGCTTATTTTTGAAATATTCAACTTTTTTATTTTTTTTCTGTAAAAATGGATACTAAAAATATTAATTGCCTTTTTTTATGACACTTCAAAAATTACATGAAATTCATGCCTCTAGACTAGAATACCCCCTTAAGACAGCGTTTGCGAAAAACGCGTTCGCTCGACCATTATTGTCATTAGCAAACAAACTAGGTGCAGATTTTCAAATCGCAATAACTTCGTCCCGTTGCAAGAAATCGATATGTTGAAAGTTTGATAATTGGTCGAAATGCAATCTCTTAGCGCCGTATATTATCGTTCGATTAACAGTCAATTCTTCGTTCGTTTCATGAGAATTCTTGTGATCTCCTGGTCAAAACAATTGGACGATTTTCAAAACACTCTCTAGTCCCACTACCCTTCCTATTATTCGTCTTCCAAAATTTTATCAATCACGAAAGCTGCAATCAAAACGTCGGTCTTATTTAAAATAGGAATGAGAACTTATGTTTGACAAGCGCCAACGTCATCCATCAAAGATTTATCATGCGTTGCTTGTTAACCAAATTTGACTGTGAGTACCCCCCAATTTTTTACAAAGCCGTGTAAACGTTGCAATGAGAGAAGAGTCTATTGCCAAACATTACCCTATCTTCCAGCCTTCATCTTATAATTTTGCTGATTTGGCATTAGGATAGTGATACAAATTTTAGAGCCAGAAAAGTGTAGCATATCTTAAAAATTCACATTTTAAGCAGTGAGTCTAGTGTCACAATTTACGATACCTTCTTAAAGCATTTCCAACCAAATAATCTGTTGAACTTCGAGTCAACTTCAAGCGCCATGTGGTAAGAGTATGTATCATCTGAAAAACTGAATGAACCTTTCCCATTTTTTCGGTTCATGCGTACCTGGCTTTCTCGCTGGAAACATAGCATTACCGTAATTCATTTCCGTGAAGCGTAAAGTCTTTTGAAATAATTATTGCAACCGGCACACGCGAGATAAAACTGCAATCATATTATTACAGAAGTGTTACCAACCGCTGCCATTTAACATAATTTCTGGACTTTAACGTCTTAACTAGGAACTCATTAAAAAGGTTGACCGATGAAGTCATGTCCATTTCTCTTTGAAATTTCGCAAACTTGTTTCCGATTACCTTGCGCTTAGCAAAAGTGGGTCCAAACCATATTGCTCTCCAATCAGATGGTAGTCATTTGAAAGTGTTTAATTGCTCACACCGCAATCTTTCAAATGAGTGTCTAGTTTTTGTTTATTTTTTGACACACAAAACAGTTTTAGCTTCGCTTTTGTGCAATCCAATGACGCCGGGGAACACTGAATCACCCGAAACGACACAAAACTCTGATATCTATAGTAAATTTGTTTGTTTTGAGCCCCCATTGGGCGAATATGTAAATGCGGACACTTGAATGAAAACAAAAAATAGAGGAAGGTCAGATCTGGTGTTGAATGTAGAGTATCTGTTGGCCATGATCGTTTATAGCAGTGATCGCGGAGTGTTGCAGTTTTGACATATAAACGGCCTACAACTAAATCATCTGTCCTAATCGTTAGGCGCCTTTGATTATTTAAACAAAGTTGTTTTTCAAATGTGAAACTCGATCGCCTATTTAATTCGACAGGCAACGATTGATCGCGACAGTAAATTTGTGTGTTGCAAGTCTATTTTATAGTACCTAAAGGTCGAATTGCAATGATCCCTTGTGGAAAGTAGATCGAAAAGCGGCATAGCCTTCGACCTTGTGGGTTTGAGTGTCAGCAATGTAAACTGAGCCTTCGGAATAAATAGCCAAGTTATGCTGATGGACTGACAAAAATTTAAGACGGCTTGCTGGGTTCTAGTATAGCGGCTATACCTCTTGTGTGGTCATGAGGTTTTCCCCAGCAATCTTTTTCAAGTTTTAAATATCACAAATTTAAAGCTTACGACTTAGTTACTAGTAAGGAAGGAGGGTTTATACTTTATTGTTGGGTAAACAGTAACACTTATATTGCGTTAAAATGATGATGGTAAGACAAGTCTTATTTTTCCCTTATGTGTCAATTCAGTATAATGAATTGTAAGCCGTATGTGTGTTTAGTTCGGTTAAGGCTTCTCATGGAATTATATTCATCGATCTTCTCGTTGCGGGACATTCGTATTTTGCCATCTTGGTGGTTTGAACCGCGTTACAAAATTAGAGCTTTACGGTCCTCCTTACTGAGCTCGATGTTACTATGTGCTTTCCTTTAAACAAGATTGTTCAAAATTGTTGAAAAGTCAAGTTTTAAAAATTTAAAATTTTTTAAATAAATACAAATTTACTTGTGTTTCTAAAAATTATAAGAAAAACAACTTTGTTTCAATACCTAGTACCTTATTACATTGCCTTTAGTTTTGATAATTTCGGTCATTCTTTTAGGCATGGAATCAACAAGCCGACGTCATGCCTCCAAAGATATTGCCCCCCACGCCATTCGCACGGATTGCCACAATTCTTTTTTTTTTTTTTGAGGATTTGAGGTTCCAATAACATCTCTTACTTGTTTCCAAAGATTCTATACTGGATTAAGGTCCGGCGACTGAGCAGGCCACTCCAAAAGAGCAACACTATTATTAGTGATCCATTCTTTGTTTGCCCTGGCAGTGTGCTTCGGGTCGTTATCTTGTTGGAACATCCACACCAATGGCATATTATCCTCGGCATATGACAACTTAATGCTCTGGTGTAAGTTCACATAAGCTTCTTTGTTCATAAGCTCTTCTATAAGATGTATAAGACCAACACCATACCAAGAGAAACATGCCCATACCATAATGGTGCCACCCCTTTTTGTGTACATTGGATTTAATTCTGTGTTGGGTGGACGTCTAACATTATGTATACTATCCGATCCAAACAGATTAAATTTGCACTCATCACTCCAAAGGATATTTCGCGACTTTTTTTTACCCTGATCGCCGGCCCAGAAGCGAACATTATTCTACGCTTAATATTTTTCTTGCTAAGCATTTGAACTTTTCTGGGGGATCGGGATGGAACCTTGGATACCACAAGTCTTCTTCTGATCGTTCTTGCGCTGAGGTTAAGCTTAGTGGGGTTTCAAAATCTTACTGGAAGAGATGAAAGGGTCTTTTTTTGCCTCTAACGCTATTAAACGGTCGGTTTTCTTGCTAGTTTTTCTTGGCCTCTCTCTCTGTTTTCTTCTCTAGGTTTTATTTTAAATGCATTTTGCACCAATCCTTAAGAGCAGTCAAGATGAAGAATATCCATCGCTCTTAATTTTTTTTCCTATCTCCCTCTTTTCATCCGAACAATGCTTCTTACACATTCTTTCTACAAAAATATTATTGATCTATTGAAACAAAATAACCTTTTTTCCCCATTTTTACTAACAACATTTCGGTTTCGGCACTTGTATTTATTTATGTGTCTAGCCGACAAATGACATAAAATGACATTAAATACGTTTTTTCGATAACGGTAAATGATCTTGCTTATTTCTTTTATGTGATTTTTCTATCTACTACTTATCTACTTCCCAGAAGATGGCGGGATATTTGGAAGAGGGTAGAAAAACAAAAAAATTACAGTGATGCCCGCAAGAGTAAAGTGTATTAATTATTTTGTCCATCACTGTATGTATTGATTGTAGATTGTAGCCAAGAACTCCAGCGCCAGTTTGGATAGCAGATTTTCCTTCCTGATGGTTATTGAATTATCCCGAAATCGCTAAAAGACTTCTAGATGTGCAGTTAGTTTGTTTGATTTAATGTGGGATGTATAAGATAGCCTGAGAACAATAAAAATGGCCTCCTTTATTTAATCCCCCAAGGGCATGGGCTGATGCCTAGTCTTTTCTGTTGACACTATTTAGAGATTCCGTTTAGTGCTATTTCTGATATTTTTAAGTCATTCTCCTCCTCCTCAGAAACGTCAATTTTAGCATTCTTAATACCACAACAACCTGTCACTATTGATGATGCTCTCTTGGCTTTCTACTACGAAATTCTTGATTGCATCATCCAATCAGTCCCATACTTGTCGCAGAAGAACTCATGTTCAACCCCACCTTGGTACAATAAAGAGCTGCGCTCACTTTGAAATAACCGCAACATACTATGGCCAGCATATTTAAAATGACAAAATCTCCCACAGTATCATACTCCTCAAACTTAAGGCTCTTGGCTTTCCAGCGGGCTTTATCACGTAAATCAAACCCTTCATGGAAGATCGTCAATACATCGTCCTCTTCAGATATTCCAAATCCAATCCATTTAAAGCTTCTTCAGGAGTCTCTCAAGGTAGTCACGTTAGCCCAATGATTTTCATCCTGACAATTAATGATGTCGATCTTATCATCCAAAATGCATGTGTATCTGTATACGCTGATACTTATTTATGATATTTACGAACATATCATCACCCGCTGACTCATGCCTCCTGCAAGATGATCTGACCAGATTATCAATGTGGTGCAAAAAAAATTTGTGGAGCTCAATATCAGCAAATGCCAGGCCATCACATATATACGGAAGCGTCTATCACAACCTCCCAGAATTTACTTCATCTGCAACCAACCTGTTCCTTCAGTCTCCTCCCTTCGCGATCTGGGTGTAATCTGTGATACCGAACTTAATTTCCGTTCTCACATCGATAGCATTATTAGTAGACCCTGCTTTCTAAACATCTGAGCCCGCAGATTTTCTGTGCTTCCTCTTCTGTACTGTTTTGCATCGTCTTTTTATAATTTCCTTTTTCTGCAAGCACTTGCCATCAAACGACACTTGTTGTTGCCGGTCAATCGGCCAAGTTGCTTTTCCTCGCTGCAGACTCTGACTTTTTCCATGTGCTGAGGCGACCAATGTTTGATTTTTTTTTTTAAATCTGCCCCTGCCCAAGCGGCGGACACTGCGGTCTGAAGGAAAAGACCTTTTGTATCTTGGGGAGTTTGTTTAGCCTAACAGACATTCCATCCTTCTGACGAAAGTTAGAATGTCTTTAGCATTGGATTGTCTAGTGTCCAATGGGGAGCATATCTCTTTGAGGAAGATACGCCTTCTTAACCAAATTAGAGCTAGACATTCACAAAGAATGTTTACAGCCATTGCGTCGTCTTCCAAACAGAGTCGGCATTCGGTGGTTGTACTGAGCCCTAGTTTGGTAAGATGTGATCTCAAGCGTCAATGGCCTGAGAGGAAGCTCACGAGCTTTCTAATGATCTCCTTGTTGAGATTAAGGATTTCTCTGTAAGAGAAGGGATTGATTAGTAATTTAGATTATCTGAGTCCCGGTAGATTTCTACAGTGGGCAATACGTATCTTGTTTTCCCATTTATTGGTCAGACCTGTGGCCGTAGTCCAGCTTATGCTACAGAAAGATTCCGGACGCGGTTTTAGAACCAGTCCTGGATAGTTCGTCCGCAATTTCATTGCCTTCGATTCCATGATGATGGTAGATTAATCGTCTGAGGATAGTGAGATTTTTTGAGAAAATAGTGCGCTCATTATCAATTCTTCAAATTAATTGAATTAGAATTCAATCCAGAAGTTGGTTTCTTTGCCGACTATAATGAAACGTAGGCACGGAAACGGTTATAAGGGGAATATTTAAAGCCTTAATATTGACAGTCAGGTGTTTCTGTGATCATTTTGGCTGCCAAGACACATCACATTAAGTATTCCAAAAGCCAGAAATCCCCAGAGAAGAAGAGCACTTTTGACAACTCCTTCTGCCGCTGAAAAAAGGACTTCCATAAGGCTTACTTCAGCCGTTTTGCAGATATCTTCTTTAAATTAATTTTTAAAGGGAATTATGCAATTATTATCAATCAGTTAACCAATAAAAATTGCTTTGAATCTAACAGGATAAAAGGAATAAATGGTTAGACGTAAGGTTGGCAATAAACTCAACCTCCTTTAACAAAAAGAAACTCATTTGTGCTTAAAAAAGCGCCTTGGACACCCACAGCTGTTTTTTATTTACCATCTTAATTCGAATTTTTTTACTTAATTAAATCATTCCCCAGAGTATTTTTTGCCTCATTACTTATCAGAAGAAATTAAAACGTGTAATAACTTGAGGCAGTGATTGAAGTAATTTGCTTCTACTAATCCCCATTTGCTGAGCAAATTAGAGCTGCACCGTTGTCGCACAAAGCGTAAATCGCAGAGTAAATTGTTTAGAAAAATGAGGAAACCCCTTTTCCAAGTAATGATAATGTGGCTCGAAGCGATTACAACGATTCGCCTCTATAATCCCAGTCAAGCCTATAGTGGGCCCGTCTACGAACCGCGGCGGACAAGTAGTCACAAAAGTGTGCCGCATTCAACCTGATGAATGAAACTTGAGACAATCTGACGACGAAGATGACTAATAGACTTGCGTTTTGTGTGCCGTGAGATGAGATACCATAAGTGGATAATTAGTTGAATGGATACTGCAATTGTAAGTGACAGACGTCAGTTTTTTGTTGTTTGGGTCGTCGCGTCGGCTTGCAACGGTGCGGCACGGACGGTGGCGCGCGGTGCTATCATTTGCATAATAGGCTCGTAACAAGTGAAATTAAGTGACAAAGATAAAGTGATGAAAAGGTCGTTAAGCCAGGCTATAAAAGCTGTAATAATAAAAGTAAACAGAAGTTCCAGCTACTGGTGGTATGCGGCAACAGATATTCGATTTGATCTTTGACTCGCATTGGATGCTTTTTGTGTCAATCCTACGCTAAGGACTATTGCAACACTGGCGAACGTTTGATTTCTTTCTCAGCAAACCGCAGCAGATGGTCGGAAAGTATCTATACGATTGTTTCCGCATTATTTTGTCCGTATCTGTCAAAATGGGGATGTGCTGTATGCACTGTGCGTTCCCTTTGGATCACGTAGCGTGTGGCATTCGGCTGGTTGCAAGTCATAAACGAAAAAAATTTACTGTGTTATATATCACACTCGTTTTGCAATGACATTTAAGGCAATCGACAGATAATTGTAGGCTTCATTTTTAATAACAATTATTGTGAAATTAGCTTTGTGTTTCGAGTGGGTTGCATGAATGCAAAGATTCCGATAAAACCACTTGAGGTTTTCAAATGGCAAGCTTATAAATGAGAAAATATTGCAAGCAATGGATTCAACACAACATTCATACCACTTATATTTTTTCCTGTTTCAATAAAAGCTGCTTTGAATGCAGAAAGGGTTCCGCAAGACTGTGTACTTTGGCCCAAATTATTTTTAAAAATTTTGTTTGCTTTTTTTTATCGGGAATTCTGTCTTTTTTTTTGATGTACTGATTAAAGTTTGTTAAATTATTGCAAAAAACTAAACGCGGTCTATTTGGCGGAGCCTTTAATTTGACATAACGCGCAGTACTGTTGGCCAGGTCCAGCACGCCGTAGCGTAGATCGGCTACGCGAAAAATGTACTGAGATGACAGTTCTTCCCGTAGCGAAAGGTAGTGAAGGGTAGCGAGTCGCTACGGGAAAATTTAAGGGATATTTGAGGGAATTTTAGCAAAGATTTCTTCGCTACGCAAGAAATTGTTGGCAATCGTGACGTCATATTTTCTGTTGAACCAAATGCGTTCCAGAGAAATTTCCCCGTAGCGGAGCCAGAACGGGGCCATTGTGGGGGAATTATGTCAGTGCAGCGCCGCATACTGCTTCCGCTACACCACAGCTACCGTGCATTGTGTTCGGATAGTTATTCAGCCGACAGCTAAGATTGGTACATATATGCACATATTAGGGAATTACGGAAATACTCACCTCACACAAGTTTTAAATTATTATTTTAAAATTAGTTAAGCAGTTGGTATCTATTACTGATTAACAAATAGGTGGATACGATTCCAATTCAATTTTGAACCAAGGATACATAGGAAATTAAGAAAAGTAGTGTGGTTAAAGTGTTTGGCAAAAGCTTGGCAAATTCTCACAGAAACGAGTCACTGCGAATACTGAAGATATGAAATCAATCAGAAGATAACTTAAACGAGCTATTCTTTGGATCAGGGCAATCGATTTTTGGCCGATGTCCGGCTTTGATCAAGGGTTTGATTCACCAAGGCTAGACTCCCAGTAGGCATCGTCTGAATAAAATTATATTTGAAAACCTTACGCAACGTTCCTATCATCCGAAGCACAGCAAACATATCTCTGGAATCCTATGCACAACAAGGCAATAGTTAATTGCATTTTTTCACGATTCGAGCAATAGCGTACGAGTATGTGTAACTAATCGACTTTGAATCTTGGCATCAGAAGCTGATCATGACATCGAAATGAACCTCTTTGCTGCAGATGGTTTTTAAATTATTTTTAGACTTGACCGCTGGACTAAAGTTGCAGCAAAAAATGTTTACTCTCATCTTGAAACTGTTTTAGGTTGAGTTCAATGGAATGCTTGAAATTGAAGATTCTAATTGAAACTTCAGCGCCTTCGCTTTGGTCGTCCGCCATCCGCAGTTGTTTGTTGCGTTCAAATTAATTTGGCACCCTTCACTGCTCCACCACGATATAGCAGAAGTTCATGGCGATGTCCACCTTCACTGTATTAACCATTGCACGAATTGCAAGTTCACAAATTTGACAAATACAAAGTTCCGTGGTTTCCATGATTATCTGTGCTTTGGTTTCTGGAATTCTTTGTTTTGTAAGCGCCACAAAATATGGTTTAGTTGTACATCCAAGAAACCTTAAAGGGCGACTAAATATCTTGGCATCGTTCTGAAGCTGAATTTGAGTTCGGAAGACATCATGACATCGAGAAAGCCTTTCACGAAATGAATTTGAAATCAATGGCGGATAGGGGAGATTTACTTTTATATTTTTTCAAACTTGAGTTTAAGAACGTGGCACACACGTTGGTTTCAATTTGCTCCCTTTTCGCTGAACTCGCTACACCAATCGCCCCATTATTTTAACTTTTAGCAAACCTACTGCATAATAAAATAAAAATAAAAAATAATAAAAAATTAAACTAAAATTTTCGCGAGCTCTCAGTGCCCTCAAATTAATTGTTTTTCGCGCGTTCTCTGTGTAATCGTGCCTTCGCCCTTTTACACTTGTCTTTGTCTATTTTCTGGCTCTCTTCACCTTAATTATGCCTTCGTGTGGATCTAGCAACTACTCAATCAGCTCCAGTTCATCCGACATGATTTCCTGCAAGGGAATCTGCGGTAACTCATTTCATATGCATTGGTCTGAGTAGAAACGCTAAGGGCCATCAACAACCTTTTTACTCTAGCCAGCCATCCAATACAACAATCACGAAATAAACGGACTTTCTGCCTCTTTAGCAGCAATCAAGTCGGAAACCCGCCACTTGTTCAAAAAAACACTGGATGTGTTAAGCGATAGTTTTGAATCGATCAACACCGGAATGAAGGAACGATAAAAAATACCAGAAGCTCTGAGATCATATTTACGCTTTTAAGCCAAATTAAAACTGGCTTAGAACAAAAAACACCAGCGACAACCCGAAGTGTTTGCTCGGGCAGCCACACCTCGAGTCCCTATATCTCGATGTTTCATCTCTCTCCAAGACTGTCGCTAGGAACCTGACGGGCATAAGAAGCTTTCAATCGAAATTCGTCGAACACACGCAACGCGTCGGTGATTTAAATAACGTCCTGAGCACCCTAAGCATCGACTCGACTTTCTTAAGGCTCACTGTGCACCAACTAATGAAAGAAATGAAACTTCTATCCAGCAAAGAGGATCTCGTTCAGCTTAGCCATCAACAAAACAATAACTCCCTCTTGAGCGAGATGACGTTGGTTGACCCTGATTTCGTCGAACTTACCGCTACCGCTTCATCTGGTTTACCAAATGCTAAATCTGGCCACGACTTCACCACACCGATGCCAGCCACAACCACATCAACCTTCTTATCGACCATAACCACTTCCCCAGCAGAACCACAACTACAGCTACCTGTACCAACACCGCACCTTACCAAAGCGATTATGGAACCTGAACCTGAGTCGAACTTCATTCTTAAATTCGGCGCACAATGGTCACAAGCTGAATGGAACCAAAGGTTGTACAAACTCAAATTGAGCAAAAAGCCCGCAATCGACCCCTCCACGACGTTCATCCTAAAGGGGCTCCACGTTACGCCAACGTTTCCAGCATTTGCGCATTCTTTCGTCAACAATTCGCTATTAAAGAAGTACAAGAACCCTGCCAATAGTGTATTCAACTTAGGCGAAATGAAGCTGATCAAATAAAGCAAAAAATGTAAGCCTTATAATAACCATAGCTCTAAATCAGTGTCTAAAAATAACCAAACGACCAAAACTTCCGGACCAAAAATTCAACCAGCTACTCACCCCTCCCATGGAGTTTTAAAGGCTATCTTCTATCGCGCTTTAGAGATCACAGAATTAATGAAAACGTGAGACTCTATTTTGCTTATCTATATGACCAACCGGATTCCTTCATCGACCAACCAGATTCCTGCATCCAGCAAGAAGGAACTTCTGCCGTATTTTAAAAAAGAAGTTGGTCAGTGTTTACTCGCGGTTAATACACGGCAACAGTCATGACCATTCTGTAGGCTGCGGAAAAGATTATTAGAGTCAATACTGTCGACTATATCAGCACCACCAGCAAGCTGACAGCTAGGCAGCTTTCAAGGCTCTGGAGACAACTTGGATTAAATTAAAGCGATGATGATATGTGCGGATACATGTCGAATGAGCTCATCACTCTAATTTCCAAAAAGGTCCTACTCCTATGAGGCATATTTACCGGACCACGCGCAGAGATTTGTGATTTCATAAAATTACTTTTGCCGAAGGTGCAGAAACAGAGAGAAAATAGAGTCCGTTTGACATCTGCTATGAAAATAAGAACCCCTCGAGGCAGCAGCTTCTTCTAGGGGATGAAAGCGTACCGTATTCAATACATGAAACTCACACTTATGCCTGGATTGGACCATTATGAGTCCGTTTTTTTTAACAGACGTCTGTCATAACCGATTTTCATTAACCAATCAAATAACAAATCATTGAACTCCATTTTGGATGTTATCCGAACCAGAGATTCCAATCGTATTGAGTCAATTATCCAAATCTCAAATAACTTTAATTTGTCCCACTTTCGTTACACAACTGCACTATTATCAAATAATTACATACCTGCAGCTCGTTATGCAATTATTTTCCGCAATTAAAACATCATTTGGTGGAGAAAAGAGGCATTCCGACTCGAGGTCGTTGCAAACAACCTTCACTCACTTTCGGCCAATTTAGGAAAAGTTCAGCCACCTTTTGTGACTTGATTCCAATCCGCTACTGCCTCTCGTAACAAATTTATTTCGCTAGTGCCTCTAGCTATCAGCGGGTATCATCTGATCAAGCAACCAGTTTACGCTCCAACTGACAGTTGCAAATTGGAAAGATACGGATTCAATTGTGGAATTTCTTGCGAAACCAAGGGTCTTGCTTGCAGATGTCATTCGGAAGATGCGAGTCTACTTTGTTTTCAAAATTGTGAAATTAGCAAAACGAACATCAGTTCCCTTGTGACTTGCGCCGACCGTCGAGTAGTCACGGATGAATGAAGTTGTTTTGCAGAGATTCCCGTATCGAAAGCAATGGAAAGGTTCCAATTACATACAAGCACCCAAGACCTTGGAACTTATTTCGATTTGCGATGGTCTATCTCTGTTGCATCATCGCTTAAGTGGGCCAGCTAATTCCAGTTAATCCAAGACGGGTCAACACTCGGCGTTCGTGTTTGTGTCGACCACCGATTTACATAATGAGACCGAAATGCAGGCCAACTTTATGTCGTTGCCGCATCTGAACTGTGCATGAGGTTGCAACCCGAATTACAACATGTGTAGATTACCGGTTTCAAGTTCAGATAAAAGTGAATTCTCTGTTCCCAAATCCAAGGGAACCTCAAAGAACTGGTCCACGAGATGTCGGAAATTGGCACTTGCAAAAGAAATTCCAAGAGGCTAGAGTGTCAGTCAGAATGTTGCAAATCAGTCCTCGACGCATTGCGTAACTTCTGCAAGCTGCATGAAACGAGTAAAAGTAAAGATTGGCCAATAAATTTATGGCCATTGTCTGAGGATTGTCTGCGAGCGAAAAGACTTCCTGCCTGCTGTCCTGCATTCGAGTGCTTGGGGCCGCAACGGCGCAGGTTGCTGCAGCGAAATTAATCGGAACACTAGACTAGTAGAGTACGGCTCGGTGAAAAGTTATAAAAAGTGTTAGATGAGGAGGCGATACGGAAACGCGTTGCATGTAAATCTGCAGCAACTGGGGCACGGTTACATAAGATCGAGGTGTGTTGAGCACTCTTACAATAATCGCCTCGGTGGAGGCAATTGCCTTTGGATTGATAAACGATTAAACAAACATTTGCGGAATCAGAGGGTTGGCTGAATACCTCCTTGGAAGTAAGCCGACTCGAAGCAGGATAACCGCCGCACATTAGAAAGTTTGACATATAAATGTTTATGTATGTGACAGTGGAGAAAAATAGTTTGGTTGTCAGTTGAATGAAATTTAATAAAGTGAATGGTGAAATGTTGAAGGCTTAGTGGGGTTCCGCAGGAGTGAGGGTTGACACATCATTTTATTGCAATTTTTATCTACTGATGTAATTGAGGACTTTATGCACTTAAGATGTTTAAGCCGATCAATCATTCATTAACAAGGAAGTGCTTAGTTGTCAATAAAGGCGGAATCAGCAGCTTTGAGTATGCAAGTGCGACGATGATCGTGGTATCATGTAAAATGTCTTCTATAATTATCCGTGTTATTCATGGAGGTAACCCATTCAACCGGTCTTCAATCTTGTTCATGTCCTAAAAAATTGAGTTGAGGTATATTTAACTTCAAGTACCACTTTTTGTCCGGTTTTCAACGAAAGGTAGATGTAAATGAATAAACACTGAACTGCATTTTGACAAGTTTACACAGCTTGAAGTGAACTTGGGCTTGGGTCTGCTTGCCTTTTAGAGCATAGCTATCCACATGAACTTGCAAGGATGTTTTTAGCTACTGGTTATATCCCACATTTTGATTTTTGAATTTATTTTTACCATGAAGTGAGAAAAAAAGTGCTAAAGTTCCAATATAGTCGATTAAGGAGAGTCGATCATGAAATAACACCTGTAAACACTGTGGTCAGTGCCCAAACCACTTGGATCAAGCATTCTCTTCACTTGTCAAATTCTACAATGGGGCGAATATATTTTAGAACTCTTATACTAAAAATAGTACACGAGTATCTTGACACACTCAAATCTGCTGGCCAAGATGAATTCTGATAAACTTCTCTTCCTCATTTGCTTAACGATTGCACAAGATTTTCACCCCAAGTTTCTGGTGCAAATCTTCGTTTTACCCCAAATATGGAAAAGAGGAACGACTCTCTGCATCTTTCGAAAGAAAGTAAAATTGTTGGGCTTGATATTTCAAAAGCATTTGCTTCGAACTAAAGTAAAACTCGCATTTCTGAGCAGGGGTTCTTGGGACATCTCGAGCCTCATCCGCCAGATTAACAGTATTGTGAAGTTAATCGACTCACTTCGGCGCCGTTGCAGCGACGATTTGGTGAAAAAATATGTATCAGTACTTGTTTCTATTTACTCTCCGACTTCTAAATAAAAGTGACCAAGAGATAGTGATAAAGTATTAGGAAAGATCTACTGTTTCCGTCACTGAAGAAGAGGCTATAGCCCCAATTCCGAAAAACGATTATAAATGACAAAGCTCCGGGCTAAGACAAGCTTGTTTAATGCGATGGAGACCTTTGGAAGGAAGAATACATCAGGCATTCCATCAGGCTTAGGCGGGTAAAAGCATAACCGATGACTGAAATATGAGCTCTATTAGCGCCATGCACAAAGAAAGCTATCCTATGTTTTGCAACAAGTATCTAGACATATTTCTGTTTATCTGTTTAACGTCGCTTACTTTGACATTGCCCGGTATTTTATGTGAACACCTGAAACCTTTCTGGAACTCACAAATTATCCATCCTGTCGGGGCTTATGGCCCGGCAAATCGGCAAAAGACCAAATTTCCACACAAAGCCAAATCCTAGAAAAACACCACAGAATTTTTCCACCATTTCTCCGTCAAGCTAACTCCGAAATTGCTTTTTAAAATGAAGGTTGTCCACAAACAAAGAATTCATGAACACCTATAAATATATAGGAATAACCATCAACGGCAACTTCACAGGGAAAAGTCATATCCAAAATTTTAAGACACTGACTGTCGGCGAAAATTTTCAAATGGCAGCTATTCTGGAGTATGACGATGATTCCCGATTCCACATACCTGTGTTGTTCAATCAACTAACTGTGTTGTTAAATAACTATCGTCCGATCACAAGTTGCCAACGATTGTTTGAATCTGTTTTATGTTAATCACTTAACTTTAAATTTCAAAATCAAACGGATTATATACTCACTGATTTAAGTAAAACTTAAGATAAGCTTTCCTACCGCATCTTGATTTTAAAGTTTAACTAAATTGGCTTAAGCTAAAAGTTCTTAATTTTGCTCGATTGCCAAATAGATCTTATTGTGTAATTTTTATTCACTCGAGGGGTACCACAAGGTAGCCACTTGAGTCCGTTACTGTTCATTTTCTTTTTAAATGATTTGCCTTCTATTTTAAAGAGCACACAATGTCTTATCTATCTGACTATTGTACTAAATTTGAAAAGATTACATTGGATACTGTCATGATATGCAACGTGAACGTGATGCGGTTTATTTGTGGTGTACCAATTATTGTTTGTTTTTAAATGTCAACAAGTGTAATGTTATGAATTAATTTTTTTTTTGGCAATATGTAGTGTTGAAAATATTCCGATTTTAGGGTTGCGTTGAATCAGAAACTTGAGTTTAAACAGCACGTCAACATAATTTTCAATAACGCAAACTCAATGCTTAGTTGGTTTTATGTTATGTTGGTCTTCTCACTATAAATGTCATATCGATAGGATTGAAAGAGTTCAAAAAAGATGTTTGAGATTTGCCTTGAAACGACTGGGATGGCAAGACCCGTATAACCTCCCACCTCATGCAATCAGACTTAATGTTATAGATATGCCTTACCTTGCATCTATGCTTCTCTTTTATAAGAGAACGATTTTATATTTTTATATCTTTATTAAATTTTCACGCCTTTTGGATTGCAAATATGTTTACATTAATACCTAAATCCCACTAAATATTAAAAAATCAAAGTTACTCCTGCCTATCTGTCTGTCTGAAAGCGATAATCTCAAAAACTACCAAACGGGTTTTTATACGATTTTCACAAATGGAAATTTATATATGCTATAGGAAAGTTAAGACGATGGTTGTAGCCCAAGGTATAAAAAATTAGCCTTTTAAGGTCATCATTTGGCGGGCGCTGCGAAAACAACAAACGATACATAAAAACAGACTACATCGGTTATAAAACATATCATCCTACAAAAAATTATACTTATACTTATACTATTATACTTAAGTCATAATATCTTTGTATTCAAATAAATCAATCAAAACACGGGTAGAATAGAAAGATAATGACATTCGTGTCATGATATCAATCCTTATCCGACTTAGAGGCTTCATAATCATGTTTAATTATTTACAAGTATATTCCTCTTTAAACTTATGCGAAAAAAAACTCTGTCTGTTCTTTACGTTTTCGTGCCTTATCCGCTAGACCAATTTTCATAACTTTTGGTCACTGAGCGAAATATGGTCCGTAAGAACTTTGAATTGCGTTATAATGTTGTCTACTTCGAAAATGAAGGAAGCTATCCGCCGTTGAGTATTACGCATACATTTAATGTTCGCTTTTGGTTTAATATTGACGTATGTGTTATTTTAATTAAAAAGGCACTGATTTATCAATTTCATAGATATTCAATACACGTCTCGTTGTTAAAGTTTTCTGTTTTTTCTTCATTTTGAAAGTAATACTACGCCGCAAATAGACAAAGTTCCAAATTCAAATAATTCCTAAGAAAGAGGACGTTAACGACTTTTTGATGAAATCGACTGATAACCGAAACATCGATCGATCTATGGAAAGATGACACTACGTGTTCCTACGACGGTATTTTTGGAAGGAAATACTTTCATTCTGACCAAAAGGAATGACATTCTCACGTTGGAAAATTAATTGTAAAAGGGATACATAACATGGAAATTTAATCGATGTGGCAACAGTTGTACGGCAATTATTTGTTGGAAATGACATTAAACTTCAACACATTTAATGAACAATTTGAACGAAATTGTTTAATCTACTTATTTTAATTACCTTTTTAAAGATGAATAGGAGATAAAGTATTAAAATATTTAAAAAACAGCTTTAAAAGTCAAAGTTGTGTCGATGATTGCATAGCTTGTCGAATAATCGAACATCGAAAAAATGTTTGCTGAACTCTCATTACTTGGAGGGTTTCTGCTGATTCTGAAAATAGGAAAAGGTCATCGGCATAGAGCAATACATTAATTGTGAAAGCTGCTATTCGGTCAACTCCTGGAATGTAAGCAGCTATATTGAGTCAGCTAGTAATGTATAATTGTAAAAGGAGATCATAAGCATTCCAAATAAATATATATCATAAAACACTCGAAGTGAACGCAGGAAGAAGTGCAAGAAATATATTTCAAATTTCATCCCAAAAAGTAGAGTACGACAGGAGAACATTGAACCATGCGATAGCAACAATAGTTAATAAATTTCCACAAATTTAGTTTCTTAAAATTTAACTAAATAATTTATATAATATTTTATTATTTTTATTATTTATTATTATTATTATCATATATATTTATATTAATTTTTTATTTTAAAGATCTAAAAGAAAATACATACTTATTATTAAACTAATGTAAATTTTTATAAATTAAAGATCACACAATACCTGAAACTAAAAACAGATGCGGTACGGATCGACCTGAAAAGTTAGTATGTAAAGAAGGTTTTGGACTCCAGATTGGCCGGAACCCATATTGTTGCACATCATATTACAGTCAAGAACGAACGCTCTAGATTTTTCTTCTGCTGTATAAGTTAGGTTGCAATATTGTTGCCAATTTGAGCTCAATCAATTAAATTTTCTCGTATGTATATAAAGTTGTCTAGCATTCCAGTTTGAAGTCAAGTTTCTGGTAAAAATTTCAACCTCAAAAAATCGAAGATCCCGCTGCCAAAAGTGTGACAGTATTTCTCTGAAAACACCTTTAACACCAGTCTTGCTCCTTTCGGTTCAATAAAACTTTGCAAATCTAATGCGAAAACGATAAAGACATCGATAAATACGGAACGTCCAGTCCATCCGTGAACAGGTTCATTACAAGAAACCACTGCACGTGCTTAATTCAAATTAGCTGCTTTACATGAATTGTAAAATCGTTCGCAAGACTTACAATGTGCAATATTGACGAAGCGGCAAAGTAAATTTGTCTTTTAACATCTGATATAACCTAACTGTCAACAATTTTCCCGGTTTTATTACATCTCCTATGCCCGTGAGGTTACTCACACAGTATACCCTCTGAAGCAAAGATTGGGTGCGCAAGTTGGCAAGATTTAGGGTCACGTACGACTTATAAGTCACTGGGTGTTATTAGATTCCGAAATTTTTGTCCAATCTCCAGTTGTGTTGTGTTTTATTGTTCAGCTTGGCACACGCTTGCAGGTGACATATTAAAATTCCGATCTGTGTTTCGTGTAAAAACTGATAAGACGCTATAAACTCTTCTGTGTTCGGAACACTGTCATCTGCTACTGGTAAAAATTTGCATTCGAATCCAAATGCCAATGATAACAACATAAATTAAAGCCAGCCAGACTGTGGAAACTACTGAGTTTATGACTTTTCCTCATATCGAATCGACCAATCAGAGGATATAAAGTTTTTACTTCTCAGACTTTGCTCTCGAAGGTTCTACATTTCATAATGTTACTTCATCTGCAGCTATTTTGTTTTTCTAAGTAATCAAAGAGTAACCATTCAATGCCGATTCCGGTCAATGCCTTCGTAGACCAAACAGTATACAACTATTGTCAACATGAACCTATTCGAATTCAAATTACCATGTTAAGTTCAACTGTCTCTTGAAGAAATCATTATTCAAGAAATGAAAAGTCAATTTTGCAAAATTGCATGTTATTGTCGCGGCCAAATAGAAATAAAAAAAAACAAAAAAACGACGTCAACGTTGCATAATTTTTACGAATGAAAAATTCGCACGGAAAAAAAATTAATATTATAAACATGGACCGGAAAACCAATCCATCCATATGCTCGAAATTCGATCAAAACCTCCTCGCAATATGAAAACGTGACTCTTGGCCTAAACGTGATCCGTTCAACTTGAAAACGCTGGAAAGCTTGGGTGAACATATCGCGTGGCGTAGCGGCGTCCATCGGTCAGCGCATCCACACCATTCTTTGCCTTGTATGCTCTCGAAAGGGAAAACGAGCGCCGGGCTTGCCTTGAATGCTAAATCGAATTGGTTAAAAAAATGAGTATTTTTTTAGCTGTAGTGTCTAAAGTGTGAGTTGTCATGTAATTTAGCGTTCGTGAATTTCGAACAAAGTTCAGATGCTTGCTGCACGATGGGAGACAAAATGGAATAAAACCAATAAAAGTGGCGTTTTCTAAAAAAAATATAAAAAAATATATCTCCATAAAAATGAATAAAGTTCGCAATGACATTAATCGTGTTTTTCATGAGATCGAGTGAGATTTATGGCTGCCGTATTTACAATGTACACTTCTGTGTTTTGTATGAAGTTAATAGTGGCACATAGTTTTTATAAAAGAGCAAGCCTAGACTGAAGTTGAAAATGTTTATCACAATATATTTGCTTTAGTGCAAAGTACGTAGTTAAAAAACCAAATAAATAACTAGTATTTTTAGATTCCCCATTCATAATAGGATTGAACCACTTAGGTTCATTCGTATTATAAATGAGTATTCTTGAAGCAAAAATAAAACAAACATTTTTTACTGGCGCCCGACTGAGGACAATTGGTGGCTGTTTTTCCAGTTCTGCTTCATGGCATCCGTGATTTCGTAATCTTAGAAGCAGAGGTTCGGTCTTCAGTTTTCTTATAGACTGACGCATAAGGAGGAAAAATATAGTTTCTGGGGTCATTTGTACCTCAAGTTGATCTTGGTTGGTTCCTCAATTATAGTACGATATCATGACCACATTTGAAGTTGTTAGCTTTGTTTGCGGCAATGTTAAACTTCTCTTAATGGATCTGCTATTGAAAAGTGGTCGGAGTTGATACGTAAGCCCCTCTGAACGTTCGCAAATCTAACCAGAACAGAGTTTATATGGCTAGCAGTACAACCGTCCGTGGGATGCCAGATTGCTGCATGAGAAGGTCTCGTGCTACTTATTACCGAATCACTAGGTGCCGAAAAGTCAACGATTACGTACCTTCCAGGAAGGAAAGATACGTAGATGTTAATGGATTGGCCTAAGATAAGATGGATTGGCTTCCAGAAAAATGTTGTGCTTCTTAGGCAAGGACTTTGCCACCAGACTGCAATGTAAAATCGAAGTCAGTTGCCAGAATAAAGGTTCGAACTGATCTCGATGAATACAAGATTACCATTTTTTGGGTCCATGGCCACAGAGACATTAGAGGCACAAAAGTGCAAATGAATTCACCAAAAAATAATTGACTCTAGCAACAAATTGTGTTAATTGACCACTGCATAAACCACAATGCGAACTGGAAAGAGAGATAGGCTTAGCAACACCTGTTGAATCTCTAGATGCTGGCCTTCAGACGTTGGCGTTGCCTTTAATGACCACTTTTGAGATTAAAATGAAAATGAAACTATTAAGGGGCGTCTCCGTTGCAAAGAGATGTCGGGATAATTGCATAATTGATCTCTTAAGGGTGTGCATACATCTTCTCGAACCGGACTTAACCTATAAGTATCCGACCTGACTTGAAAAATATTTGGAATATGCACTTTGCCATGTCATTTCCAGTTGCTTAAAAAAGCTTGGCAATACGTCTGTTTGCAGCAGAGGTTGAACTTAAGTTTGACTATCGCCATTCACTTCGGTCAATGTTGGCCGATCATTCTGCCCGACATGGACATATTTGACAAAGGTTCTCTTGAGAAATACCTGGAGATTCCTTCCTTTTGTGTAGTTGCAACAATAACATTTTTCAAGGCGGACCTACTTCATTGTCAGAAATATTGTAATGTAGGCATTGATTTTGCATTTAGATTGCCGAATTCGATTTTAACATTATAATTTCGACACTGCTTGTAACTTAAGTTTCCTTGAGGGAGTTGCGTTGAAAACCCATTTGTAATCACGCTATTTTATCTCCGAGCCCCAATCACCACAACACATTTATATCTTGAACAAACTCATAGTTTATCAATCCCTTTTTCCTCGACCACTCCATCGCATCTTAAGGAAGTCAGTGTAGCAGATCCGAAGGCGGTCGTCTTTTTTCGACAGCGTTTTTCTCCTAAATTAAAATCATCCTTATCCGAGGTTTTTATTTTTTCTTCGTATAGTCTGGATTTTTTCATTCTGATCTTTACTTCCTGACATCTGAAACTTGTTGAACTGACGATTAGGTCTACATGTGATACACTTACGCTTACGAGTAAATGTTAACTACTTCGCGCAGAGGCACGGCTGAGTATCCACCTGCTTTCGTATAATAGCTTCGCTATCGATCATCAATTTATCTTTTTGGGAAAACTTATATAGTAATTCAAAGCAAATAAATAAAAATTATACAAAAAATAAAAACAACAAAGCCCATATCTTTCAATGTTCAATGTTGTACCACACTTTTTGCAGGTAGTGTACAATGGCATTCTCAGTTTGACATTTCTCTTTATGGAAATTATTTCCAGTTCCTCCATGCTCCAAAAGACTGTAACACAGAAAATGTGAACTTGATTCAAGTCAAAATGTTCGTGCGAGTTGAGCGCGAAAACGTAAGTCGTATTTAGGCTCAAAATAAACCTCTAATCTCTACTTGAATGGCGTTGCATACTTTCAGCTTCTAGTACTACTAAGTTCCTCATATTTCGAAGCCCACTCGAAGAAGCACGACTTGTACTACATCTACCACCAAACGCGAGAGGCGAGGATGAAGAATAAAAATCTCTTCCGGTGGTCGTACAAATGATTTCCGTCACAGACAAATGGACATCTCACTTAACTCGGGCGTATTTGACAAAAAAGAAAAAACACCAACACTTTCACCGCTCCTTAAAGATCAGCTTCGTACAAAGTGGTGTTTCGAATCATCCTAATGCAACAAATCACCCAGCGGACACGAATTGCAACCACACAGCTGCGCGAAAATTCCTCAAGACCATCGCAATGCTGAAACTATGCTCAATGATGTTATTGTGTCATCATCATCGTAGTCGGTAGTTAATTTCGTGTCCATTTAGCTCACGGCATGCAGCCATGCTGCACATGCGCACATGTATCCATCCCTGTCAATTCAACCGTATTTCTCAGGAGAAAACAACTCGTAGCCTCATAACTTGCGCAAAAGCATAAAAACTAAACAAAACAAACCATAATTGTCTTCAACGATTGAATAATCGCGCGCGCGCAACAAAAAACTTCAGATACTTTTGGAAAAAAAAAGAAACAAGTTGTTACTCACGAGAAATACTGCTGCAGCTCTTTGAACTTCCGGACGCGGACGGACGAGCTCGAGGAAATCTCTTCTGTGTTTTTTTTTTCATTGGATTGTGTTTGCTTCCAGCAAGGTTTGGATGCACGACTTTACAGTGACGGGAGGAATTTTTCTATCGATCGAAAAAATGTGAATAACAGCAAAAATGTAACCTTTTACCTTGTTTCTAACTACTCGACTGCTTTTGGTGAACATTAAAAAAAAAAACGGATACTTATAGAAACATACAGATAGACGTTGTTTAGGCACCACAAAATTTACAATTTGTTTTTTGAATAATCATTCATTCCCTAGACAAGTTAGAAACATATTGACTTTCATTGAAGAAGTGAAATTGTCACTTTTTTTGGCAGTTTTTTCGTGCTGTCAAATTAAACTTTAGTGATAGAGCTTATTTTTAATACTTAATCCATAGTCCCTTATTATGTAAAACACTTTTCTCACGTCTTGGCATACTTTCCACCAAATTCTCTGTGATTTCATTTGGAATACGCTGCCATTCCTGCTGCACTCGCTGCCAAAGCTGTTCAAGGATCGTTGAGGCTGATCGGTATTGTTCCAGCTGTCTTTTCACGATGGACCACAAATTCTCAATCGGATTGAGGTTGGGTTCTTCGGCTGTCCACTGCAATAGTTTGAAATTTTGTTCGACGAGCCATTCCTTTACTATTTTGGAGGTGTGCTTTGGGACGCCATCCTGGTGAAATATGATTTCCTCTTCAGGATAGGCACTCCTTTCTATAAATATGAGTTCTTAAAATTTGCAAATGATCCTCTTTTCTCAACAAGCCACCATGCCAAGCAACCACAAACCATGACGTTTCCTCCACCGTAGTTCACTGTTTCCTTAACAAGGTGCCTTTGGATGGTTTCCCCATGGCGGCTGACTGAAACCGATTAAATTCTGATTCGTCTGACCACAATACACATCTCCGACAATTGCAGGTTTTGGTTTCTTAAGCGCTGACATGTAGCCAATATCGTGGAGAGCTCTGCTTGCAGTCCATCGACTAACGGGCTTATTTATTGCTAGAGTAGCATCCTTTGGTATTAAAAACGTGTCCCTTTTTATAAGCATTATCATGAGACGTGCGTCGGCTTCCGTTAGTTGTTTTTTACGGCCTCTAACTTGTGGTGCAGCTGATGTTCCTCGCCTTTTCTGCTCTCTTATCACCACGGATTAGCTTATATGAAGCTGTTCGCTGTGATTCGCGTCGAAGAGCCATTCCTTGCCTTAGCTTCAACACTGTCTTCAATATCTCGTGATAGTTTCTGCATTTCTTTAAAGAGCAACGATATTCTTATTCTTTAATTAATTGATTAAGATGTTCTTACCGTATACAATAGAACACTTCTGATATTTGATTTGCTCTGAGAATTTGTTATTTACCGCTTTGATCTATTAATAGTTTTGTTAAAAATTCCACACGAATTAAAGATTTACCTTTTTTTTTAACTTTTAAAATAACATGTACTCATTATTGCACCCCACTGTACGTACACATAGACAGCAATCATTCTTAAAACAATGGAATCCGACTACTGGGACCTCGGAGCTTGGAAATATGTAACCACATTTGAATTCCGAAAATCGGATCGATTACAAGAACTTCCTAATGGGAAGTTAATAAAGAAATTCGATATAAAAGGCGTTCTTGAGGGATTGTTGTTTTATTGTGTCTTTAAAATTAAAATAGGTGAAACGAGCATTTGACGACTTGTTCTGTTCTGCAAGCTATGTTTTATGTTGCAACGTTCTAATGAAACCACATTTACTGCAGACCAATTTCATCAATTTGAAGCTGTTAAAACCCTTCGATCAAAGTCCTGTATCAATCGCCAATCACAGTTACTGTGTTAGTCACAGCATCTTCGAAAAATGAGGACCAATTACGAATCCAGCTTGAAGGCGCCGGACTTGCATTGACATTTTGAAGACGTGATGCCTTTCGCCAATTATTCAAGAAAGATTTTTTTAGTTTAGCCAAAATTCCCTGAAGTCTTCGAGCCAAACAAAAACAACCTATACAAAAAAAAATGGACGCAAACCCATCAAAAACGAGCTGTCAGCTACGTGCGATATGCGATAACGTAGGAGAGGTACTTTTTAGTGTGACTGTTAGTTTTGTTTTGATATACAGTCAATCTCAAAAGTAAGTACACAAGTGGAAGCAATCTAAGAAATTAAAGCTTATTTGTACTAATTTTTTAAAATCAAATGCTCACTGTTCCTTGTTGTAATTCTGCGGATTTGTCGCGTAGTATGACGATGACGAAAAAGTTGATGGAACAATGCGGATTCATATCAGATAAGTAAGTACACAGGCACACAGTGCGTCGCATTCTGACTAGAAATTTGAAAGAGATAAGATGTAAGGCGATAATTTACGGCTACAAATATTCTCTTTAGTTAAGGCAATTTTCCATTTACTTAAGCAAATTACATATTTCATAATGGCAATACGAGAACATCAACTTCCACAAGATTTGAAAGATTTAATAAAAAGATATCAAAACGAAAAAAAGCATCTGGGAGATCGCAAAGATGATTGGTAAAAGTCCGTTTACTTTCCAATATGAAATTATTGGGACAACGGAAAATAAGTCCCCAAGAGGATGTCCACGTTAGTTCAATGCGCAAGAATCCCGGTTTAGAACCGATAAGGAATGCTACCCTCAGACAATTCGCTGTGTCAATCAAAAACAGATTGGAAATAATGTTAAATGCGATTCAGCGTTCTGGCTCGGATGGGCAAGGTATAGTTTGAAGAAAACCAAATGAGGAGCTAGATCTGAAAAACTTTACTGACATTGTTAAACACGGCGGAGGGTCTTTGTGGTGTGGGGATACATGGTGACTTCTGGTGTGGGCAACTTAATGTTCATTGGCCATACAAAACATCGATTCATGTGCCTAAACATTCTTCAGAGTAACCTGGCACTCTCGCCAATAATTTAGGCTTAGAAGGGTCAATTATTTTCCAACATGATAATGACCCTAAGCATTTTTTGCTCATAGTAAAAGAATTTCTCTTAAATGCTCGAATACAGCTTTGTACATCAACCCAGTCACCAGACATGAATCATATTGAGCATTTGGAGCGGAAGATGACTTGTCATGATTTTCTAACTTTTTTTTGATAAATGTTGAATTGTATCCCTTACTTTCGTGATTTTAATACAAATAAATATTTTCAATGAAATCTACTTCGAATTACTTTTTTCGGTCAGTGCACAGAAAGGTATAGATTGTGTACTTTGTTTTGAAGTAAACTATTCCCCTTAAGATAGACGGCTGAGTGGCGCTACTGATAGGTCCTAAGTTCGAAACATCAAATAATGTAGTTTTCAAATCTTATCCAGCCACCAGTTGTCCTTGTGATTAAACAAATGGCGCTATCACTGGTGTCATTGATCAGAAGTAAAGGTGTAACATTTTGTCATTTTTGTTGTAGTGGTTGCTGTATTGGCTGCTAGTATTATTCTATAGTGTTTTAAAAAAAAAATATTTTATCATTGATTGTTTTTCCTGTGCAGGCATTCACGAGTTGGTAAAGTTAAGTTGAATGTCTGGTCATCCGAAATAAGCCATTTGTCTGGTCAGACCAAATTCAAATTAACCTACCCAGAAATCGAAATGGGGATTAGCTAAGACATTGAATGCATATGGGATCATCACAGTTGGTTAATATTACCTAGCCATTAAAACAAATATTAAAAAAAAGTTACATGGGATAAAAAAAAAGAATTGAACCAAAAAAAAGGAAAAGCAGCTTGAAAAGTATTCTGAGTGAAAAATAAAACTATTCAAGGTTGTCGAAAATCTTACCGACATTTTATGTGTCGAATTTGTAAACTCTCGATATTTTTTAAAAGTCGAAAAAAACTTTGTCGAATTTTTGTGAATAGACCACATTATTTGTAGTCGGTTTTGTAATCCTAACGTCTTGAAATCAAACAAATTATAAAAAATTTTGGAAATTTCCTTTATTTTTACAGAATTAGTTTGTGGTTTTGGCGCAACATGAACTTCGCTGCTGATTTCCTTGCACAGCTCAGTTTTTTCAGTCGCAAATTTATGAAATTGAACCAAAGAATATGGGGTCTTTACAGAACGGTGTCACCGCGAACACAACAACAGAATAGAAAATTGACAACAGTTCCAGAATCCGATCATGTGTTTATTGATTCTCATTTAAAGACTAGTTGTATAGTATCTTGATTTGATAAAAAAAAAGAAAACGATTCAGGTTTCTTTCAACGAAATTTGTTTTAAAAACAGTTTCAATGGTTTCAAGACTTTGCAAATAATGAACAAGTGTTAAGCCACTAACATTTTTTTCAACAAAAAAAATCTCAATGTCTTACAAATTCTTCAAAAGTGATCATCGAAAATGGCGAGCCTAGTGGTAAGCCGTCGTCATGGAAATGAGATGAATAAATTCATAACATCAAAGAAGTGTTTACCAAAACCCCACATTGACCATTTCGGAGCTGCCGAGGTCTCACACTTTTCTTGTATATCCGCTCAAGATATTTTTGTGAAAACTTTGGGCCTCAGTGCCGCTACAAACATTGCGTCGTACTAACTAATTTTCATGCCAAAAATAGACAGCATTAGCATCGCGATAGACAGTACTTTTGCATACCGGAGACGGTCTTGAACCGCCACACTCAATGTGTGTTTGATCTAGAACAATAGATCACAACCCAACATCCACTGACTTCGCCTGATTCGTCCCTCGCTATTTCTTCTTGCTTTATCGCCTCAATATAACGCTTCTGGGAACGCGTTTAAGAAGCCAAGGGGATAACACAGAAAAATCGAAGAAAGATCGAAAACCATTTTCGAGGATTGGATCAAGCCAAGAATATTTCCGTATACATTTCTGAGACTTTATATTTCTGTCTTTAAGACTTTTCATCTTTACTGTACTCAATTAAATGCCATTAAGCCCATTTCACCATCTCCGTTTCAATTTTCCAAACATGCAAATCTCATGCAGTTCACCCCGTCAGTATTCATGTGCATGTTTCCTTGTTGCAACCAAAACGACATTCACCTTCATTGAGCCTCTTCGGTCATACAAGATGGCAATACCAATTACTCAATTGACCGCTGCGAAGACCGCCACTGCCACTGCAATAAGCGCGGTCATTCGCACCACACAAGTCTATTGCATGCAAGGAAAAGCCTCACCTTGGCATTCATCATGACCATCCTCATATCTTGCACTCAGGATGTGCCTGCTCCTCGTGAAGTTCAATCATCCAATGTTTCCATTGTTCCAAAGAAAGACCAAAAGAAATTCAAACTGCCAACAGCCGAATCTAGCACTTTCTTAATCGGCGTTACATCAGTTGCTGCTGGAACGGTTTCCTTTATTGCCTTATATCTAGGCATACGAAAGCGCTACAATGGAGGCAATCATCTGTGGCATTGGCTTCAATCAGAGATTACAGTCCATGACTGCCTCCAGCTATTGCCATCGCCAGAAGCAGTGGCAGCAGAAGGAGGTACCCAATTGCGCCAAGTAATAACCGCTATGCTTGGCCGGCGGATTGGGTTGGGAAATTTAAGTTTCCTTTTTTATTATTTTGTTATTTTTCTGTTGCCCCCCAATTGGCCCGCGTAAACTTTTCTCTCCATCACTGTGTGGCGGGAAAATAGTTTTGCTATTTTCTTGACTTTTTGGCTTTACAGCTTCCATATTTAAACGGGCATCAGCAACGAATGCAAAGGTAATACGCTGCATAACGGTGACGAGAAAAGTGCAAACAATAGCGCGAAAAACCTCTCCAACTCGTATATCGGAAGTGGGTCTATTTTTTTGTTTAAACAAAAACAAAAGTGCCAGTGCTAATTTCATACAAAAAGAAAATTAAAAAAAAGAAAAACTGACAAAAAATGGCCTTGAGGAAAAGTGTAAGTGCTGTTTGTTAAATCTTGTGAATAAATAAAATCTAAAATGGATTTTAATTGTAGGTGTGCATCTTGATGTTCGTTGTCCTGAGCTTGATTGCTCTAACGAGTGGCTTCCCCAGCAAAGAAAAGTCAAAGTAAGTACAAAAGAAAGTAGCCCAGTGCAGTGGGCAGTGCACAGGTTCAATGTGAATCCTAACCGGGTGTTTGTCCTAGAATTCGCATCCACATTCCAGTGAAACATCACACACATGTGCATACGAAGACGATTATTAAGAAAGTTCCAGTGCCAGTTCCAGTTCCGGTCAAGGAACACGTTCCAATAATCAAGGAATACGTTCCAAAGAAGGAAGTCAAGTACGAGGTCGAGGAGGATGACGAAGACGAGCTCGAAGGCTACCACTATTCCAAATCGAATTATGCCAAGAAGAAGAGGCGAGTTCATCATCCGTTTATATAAATCATTTGGCGGGCGGTCATTTTTATACCAAAATAATGGTGGACTATTGTCGTTAGGTCACTAGCGTCACTAGCATGCATTAGAAATAGATTATTTAATATTTCATAGTTTGTAGGTTAGTTGGAAAACAAAATAAAATGTTGCTTCAAATGTGGAATGTATGTTGCGTGGAACTTATTTGCTGAAAGAAATCTCTATCGATGATGTTATTTCTCATCCTAAAAGTATGTAACATTTCTCAGTGCAATGCAAACGAGTCTTTCTGTCGTTTATTTTTTATGTTTAATTTGATAAATCTACATTTGGCAGTTGGGTAAATATTGTAATTCCAGATTATCCTGCTTTTAAGCCAAAAAAGAAACCTGAAATTGATTAAATTGGTTGCTTGATAAAGTTTACTGTATCGGAAGAATCATGCCCAGATCCATCTCGTGGAATTTGAGAAGAGAGTTGAAAGCACTGTGCTTTGTGCTCCAGTTCTTTGCTCTACTCCATTACGTTTGAGATTTACAACAGGAAAAAAAATCATTCAGAACTTCTTTTCATGCTATGTGATGTGAACAACCAAAATGCTGCCCTCCTGTAGATATGTATGTTGAACTGGAGCAAAAATACAGAAGTAAAGAAATTCATAATGAGTCCAATTTTAGGCAATTGTGGAAGATCATGTAAAAAATAAATGGGAGAGCTATAGACTTCGCTTCAAGGCACATTTTCCTCCTCCGGACGAGATTAATTTTCGAATAGTATGTTGAACCACTGCAATTTACATATCGGTGTCTCATGCACGGAAAGTAGCCATGATATGATATTTACTCATCCCACTCATGCAGTAACAAATCTTTCAAACGAAAGATTCAGCAATGTAAGTAGTTTTTTATTAGCAAGTAAATTAATAGTAGTTTACTTAGACATTTGGTCTTGTATAACAAATCAATAAAAATTCATAAAGTTCAAAATTTAAATTTGAAAAACAAAAAATTCATTTTCCGGTATATTATTTAATACTATTAATTTAAGCATTAAAATTAATTGAAGTATGGATAACATCACTGGCGAGGTTGGTAGAGCACCTGCCTTTTAATTGATTCAATTGATAGGTCCTAGGCTCGATTGCTAGAGTAGTCTGGTTTTTCAAATCAAAATTCATTGGGATCAATTTAATGGCACTATCACTCGATCAGCGATAGTAGTCGAACTAATGTGTGGCGTTATTGTAGTGGTTATTGTATCGGCTTAGTTCCTAATTCGTGTTTTCAAAATAGTGGTTTGCGTATATTGTGTGTAGATGGCTCTGCTGTGAAGGCATATATGGTGGAAACAGGGCGTTTTGACAAACTGCGTCAACGAATAAATAAAATGAGAAAACTAATATAGGATAGTCTTTAAACTTCTATTTTTGTTTTGTATTAAAAAATCAAAGAAAACGCAATGCTCTCGTCGTTCCGTAGCCTTCTGATACCAACATAAAAGGAAACGTCACGGATACCAACAATAAGGAATAACATTTTTATGGCGAAGGCTGCATCCACTGAACGCTACACATAACACATGACAGCGGGTTGTTTTGCTAAATCTTCCCAACTTTCAAAGTTCAAATATCAAAAGTGAGTTGAAACCAACTACACATGAGTTTCTCAAAACACTACATAATCTTTCATTCTTCTCCTAATTGTTCCACTCGCTCTGTACAACACGCATTATAAGAATTTTAATATCCTCTTGAAGAGCGAGCAAATAATAATAAAAAAAAATAATTAAATATTTTAAAAATTACGATAAGCACTGATTCTGGAGTGAAGTACAGATACTGGGTATGAAAAGTTTTCTCGTAAAATATAGTAAGGCTTTAGCCAGAAGTTGCGGTTACAAGAATTCATAAAGAAGGTCTCCAAATCCACCTTAGATGATGGACAGGAAGAATTGTTATGTCATTAAAAGCGTGAAAGTAAGATATTTATTAGGTTTGCGTCAAAGTTTCCTAAGAACTTACTTGTTTAAGACCAATAGACGTTGTATTTTATTCTTATAAGTGGCTTCTCAACCAGAAATGATATATTCTAGTATATAATCTTTAACAAGTTAGTTGAACAGATTTTTCGTGCAACGAATTAGCTCCTCTACTTAATTCAACAAGCTCAGTCTTGAGTCTTAAGTAAGTCCAAAGTATTTGAATTCGTTGACATTATTGATCAGAAAAAGAAAGAAAGCAACATGCAAATAATATTGATAGTTCATATTTGCGACAAACTAAAAGACATCACTTTAGTATTGAAGCTTATTACCAAATTGTGCTAAGAAAGCTTAGTTCTCAAAATACTAAGGTCAAAGTTCATATCAGATAACAGGTCAACGTGACACTTAGAACCTTTTGAGAAACCTACGTCATCTGCAAAAGCAGTTGGAACACCTTGCTGAGCTTTCTTTAGTCGAAATTAATGCTTCTGCCAAAACTAAATTAAAAATATTATTTCCACTCTACTCAGCAAGCAAATCTTGGTTCGAAACTTTTAAAACTTTTCCTTTTAAGTAAGAAGTATAAAAACTTCATTTAGCTATCACTCGATGTTTAAGAGCAAACATATCAAGCTAAAGTGGGTTGCATTAATTGAGGACCCACCTTCGAAGCTCATAGTATGTTTATAGAAGCTTTATCTTGTTTTCGAGGGGTTATGACTACCCACTGGAAAGATTTGCCATTAAACCAAAAGCTGTAAGCTTCGCAAACTATTTTTGACTCTAATTTGCGATGTGAACTTTAAAATAGAGTATAAAAACCAAGAGTATGACTTTTCAATTAATCGAATCAAGTATCCAAAAATTAATTAGATTGGCAGAAATTTGTTTTCGAACTGAAGTCATAAAATACCTTTTCTGCGAATGTCTCAATCTTTAACCACGCTCTTACGAATATTGGTCACAAACTCTAGCGGAATGCCTTTTTATACATTTCAGGCTTGTGCGACTGACAATAGTTGCCGATACTTTCCGGAACGGCCACAATTATCTTGGTTGAGCGCACAGGACGAGCACGAGAGTATGCTCGCTTTTCAATCAGTAAGCCACTCTTACTAATTTTTTTTTCTTAATGTTCTGCGTGAACAGGCTTTTTGTGCTTCGAATAAATTGTGTAGTGGACTATACTTTTCTGGAAATAATTTATATAAAATTAAATTGTTGAATAAATTGATATATTTTTGCACTTTAATTAACTTTTGCAAACGTTCGAAAATGCAAGCTATAGCGACGTCATTAGGCAACAAGCCATATTTTTTATTCTTAAATTGTTCGTTTGATTACTTCAACTTGGAATGTACCATGCTGCTTACAAACTTGTCTAAGTACTTTAAAGATACACAAATATCTTATTGGAAAAGTGTTAGTTCTTTAAATAAAGGTGGACTATGCGTACGCCAGTTACTACTAAAGATAACGCGAATTATGTTAATGTTTCTGAGCAATCGAAATCGGTCGGAGTGTAAACATTTATGATCCTTCAAGCGTGCAATACCCAAATGCGTGTGCGAGAATATAAATTTAGATAAATCTTTATTGGAGCAGTTGAGTATAAACAGATACAGCTTACGAGCCACAAGATTCATAATGGGCTACTATTTTTTGGATGTGATATTTCCAGTTAAAGTCATTATATTTAAAATTTTTAAATACTTATTGAGAATACTATATACTTATTGAAAGATGAGCTGTAATAGTGAAAATTATTTTCATCACAATCGGCAGCGGTAATTTTAACCGATTACAATCATCCGTGGAATTTTGAAGGTAACCAGTTTTGTTTTTTCATCAAGGATGAACTGATGAGCAGCAAACCACAGTCTTAATTCCTCCAAGTCTTCTTCAATTTTTACAAAACATTCAGAATGATTATTTAACGTAAAAGTAAGGATAACGTCATAAACGACTTGTCCATTTAATAGCTGGGTGAAAAATTGATATTAATAAAAATAGAAGAGGTCCAAGTTCAGAACCTTCGAAAACACCAAATTTTAAGACCTGAAGCTTATTAAAAATATTATTTACTTAAATTTTTTGTTTCTGATCTCTTAAGTCAGTTTCAAAACAATTATAATAATATATATAATATATAATATTATAGTATTATAATATTATTACATAATATTACATTGACCCCCTTAAATCCGCATTTTAAACCCTATTTAGAAATAATCAAACATGTCGACTGCTATTGTATTATCTAAGACTAAGGCCATTGTAGTTTGTTAACTATTTAAACGTCTTTGTTATTGACTGCATAACCTGAGAATAGCGTTCAGTGTGCATATGTAAACAAGACCACAAACAAATTTGATTAATTGAAAAGAACTCATAATGTTCCTAAATTATGTTCGCTTAATGAAGTTTTTCAAAAAGTTTTGCAGTTAGCAAAAGAAAAATTTCTTTTACTACCCTTTTCGAAAAATGGAATAACTTCAGCACATTTCAGGGATTGCGGAAATCAACCAAGGCTTAACACGTAAAACCATACATTTATGAGTCGCCATCACCTGTAAACGAATATTTATTTTTTAAGGACATCTTTCACAAACTTGCGTACACCAAAATCGAATTCGGAAGTAACTTTGGAATGTTTCTGTCAGTATTTTTAAAGCAGAAAAGACGTTAGTGTCAAAACAACATATTATGACTTCAGAAGAGACCAACTGTTGGCCAACCCCCCAATGAAAAGATTTTTTTATTTTACCTCAAGCACTAATAAATGGTTTCAATTAGAATCGTCAAAGCCTATCGAGTTGATATTTTTGGGGAATCATAATGAACCTTTCGGCTCAAGCACTTTCCCTTCAACATTAGCTTCGTCCAGAAAACATTTAAAACGGCAGCAATTTTAATCCAGGCGCAATGAATATCTGAGAAAGTTTTAAAAATAAAAATGCCCAAGGTCAAGAATAAACCACTTCAACCTCCTCTCAATAAACATGGTTACGTAAAACCGTACTTTGCAATTGTAAAATTTTTACTTTTATTTATTTGTCTTACTCTTTATTCTTTCATTTTGGAAATTGCAAACATCGCTGGTTTTTGATTTATTGCTTTTGACTCTATCGCTAGTACACTCGAATTTGTGTACAACCGTGCCACTTAAACAAGCTCTTGTTTGCTTTTTCACTTTATAACTTTTACAATCCAATAATCGACTGTCTCCATCCAGTCCCCTTGTGCAGAGCAGATGTGTGTTTTTAATATGAATTGTTTGTTACGTGGAACCGTAGATGAAAGGCAAAAAAAACCTGAAATTGAATCTTTGCAGGAATGTTAAGGATTTATTGCCAATTGTTCCTTATGCACAAGGAAGGATAACCGCTGTCAAATGGGCATCCTCTGACTCACATTGGCCGATAGAAGAATAAGTGCCTACAAGTCTCTTTCTCCTCAAAGGAGATAAAGGACGGACTCTATATCTTCTTCGCCATTGTTAGGTATCCTGACACTGTGTCTTCGCATGAAGATATGAACAAATAAAACATTAAAAATTGTTATGTGGCGTATACGTACTTTTTATTAACGTTTCTCCATACGACCGCACTAGTTTAATTTTTGTGGAGCATTGTTGTCCATTCGCTCATAACCGGATCAGTTTTCCCTGTATACAGAATTCGGTCATCGTTTGCTTAAATATACGGCCTTGAAAGCAATAAATAGGTCGTGAGTGTCAACTTAAAAATCGTTGATCTTTTCTAGGATTTGTCTGAGTTTGAAAATTTGATTTGCCGCCGCGGGAAAAACACTTGTTTAAGCCGATTTTATTTTTTATTTTACAAAGATTGGAAAGATCGAGTTGCAATGTCAGTCGTCGGTCTTGCATTCTTCGTCCCGAACCTAAGAAGTGAGTTCATTTATGCCACCAAAGAATTTCCGCCACATTAAAATATTTAAGCCGCTTGAGTATCTGAATGTGCAGCTTTGCTGTTCTTTACGCTCTTTTATGCGACTACAACATCAGCTTAGATTTGGTTTTCTTCGAACTTTGTCTTCCTTCCATTGTCATTTTCGTTGAGCAGCTAATAGAAATTTCCTTTGCAATTGCTAAGAGGATGTGTGCCTGTAAGCTTACAACAAGGCTCTTGGCTGTATAAATTATTTCTCCGGTATACTCGAACTGGCTCACTGGATAGGCTCCTTCGATTTTTCGCAGCTTTTTTTCTCTTCTTCCAACAAGAAATGAACTCCTTTCTTTTCGAGTTTTCTTATGCACCTTGTTTGTCGCTTGCTTCTTCTGCATGCATTCGTCATCATATCACCTTCTGCTTTGATGCTCTCTTCAAGCTCTACCTATTTCCTATGTGCTGAGTTGTTCAATGTTGAATCTTTTTATTGTTGCCCATGTAGCTTCGTGGCGATGGACAGTCGGACTCACCTGAACCGTCACTAAAACGTGGTCAGAGTCTGCACTAGAACCTCTGAACAATCCAGTATGTTTGACGATACTTGTGTCAAGTCTGAGGATATCAACGTTGCTGGTTGGATATTTTTTTGAGGAAGTCACTTCCTACTTTTCTGCGCTTTCCGAACAATTTCATTACCGATCTCCTAGAGTAATCCCTCGATGCAAATCACAGCGAAGCTATCAATTTTACGGCTTGGAATCGATGACCGAAGTTCTGAATCGTTTTCGTTAATCCTTTTGTGTGCAATCTTTTGTGATAACTCTCGGGCTCGAGATAACGAAAAACATATTCAAAGAATTGACCGGTTAAGCCTTTCTCCTTATACTTATCGTCTGCAATTAGTCAGCTTAGAGGGCCTTGAACAATGTCCTTGAATTTGATGAAGAAAACTTGTTCATCAGGCAAAATCGTTTGTTTCATTCTTCTTCACAAGAAAAACGCTAAAATCAATCTACTTAGCTTGAGAAAACATTCCATTCTTTCGTCTCCTTTCTAACGTTTCAACTGTGGAGGCCAAGAAGGCTTCATTGTTGGTTCGATGACGTTTTTAAGTTTCCCCTTCAAAAGTGACTTCGCTCTTATAGAATATAGAACTCAGTCAAAAACTAATCCAGTCTTCAACTTTTTCTTACTGCCAAGACCTCTCATTAATAAATTTCTCATTAATGCATAGTTGTCTGAAAAAAAAATCTGAAAATGTGTTGAACTCAAGCTTAACTTATTGAAAAGATGTTGCTTTTGATACAATAAAATAAATAGTCTTTCAGCAACTCATAGACTCCTCTTCAATGAAGTGATCCCATGATGCAAGTCAGAAATGTACGATACAAATGACGTTTCCGATTCCATACAAGATCTTAAAAAAACACATGACTAAGAAAACTTTCTATCATCACCTACCTCTGTACTTAAATCTTTTATACTCATCACCAATAGTCCGTTGACCAAAAAAGAAAAAAGGTAGCTTTAACTTGATGCGAAACAAAAACAACATTCGACGCGGATCACTGCATAAGCAAGTATAATGAACAAATAAAAAACAAGAAAAAAAAACACAAAACTTGTCCATAATCAAAACAGAGATAATTACGAAATGATTTGATCCACTTGACGTAATAGAAAGCCCGAGAGAGCCATCTTCGGTCCTATGCGTCCGGTACTTGAGTGACCTCTCACACACGAATGTTTGTCACGAAGCACTTGGTGAGCCCACATGGGTCGGCGCTGCCTCTGCCGCTGCATTGTTGCGTCGAAAGTTCGTACAGCACTCAATGACCCTCTTGGCAATGTTGCACTCATCCTTAACACTGAAATCAGTGCGTAAGACTGCTTCCAGGAAAGCCAGTCATTAATAGTGACCGGTCGAAAAAAAAAGCAATTAAAGTGAAAGTCTTAGACTAGACGTGGAGAAAACGATGCCAGTGACCCCGCTCTTTGGCAAAAACTAAACGCATCTTGTTTTCTTAAATTCAAAAAGAAGTTTGTTTTTATTTTCGTTTCATAAATGACGTAACTATACAACAATGACATAAATACAAGTAACAATAATTAACAAACTAAGTGATGTTTGCCGTGATGTGCAAGTGTGCAGTTGTGCAGTTGAGCTTAAGGAGCTTCATGAGCATTGGAATCTTCTAGCGATGAGAAAGGACTTAAACTACACCTAATGAATTTCTTGAGCTTGGATAAATAATATAAAATTATGATACACGAGAGGGGTTATTGGAATGAGACTAGACAGCTTGTGAGCTTTCGCCCTGCTCTGCTTAATGATGTGGCGCTGGGTAGTTGTAGCCACCGCTGCCAACGCCGGAAACATGACCGGCGCTGTAGCTGTCAATTCCGGAGTAGCTATCTCCGCCGGATGCCTGCCAGCCACCATTGTTGTAACCGCCGCCTCCATTTGACCCTGAGGTAGCTGCGATCGCGGCAATCTTTTCGTCGTGACTGATGCCGCCGCCGTTACCGGCATAACCACCGCCAGAGCTGTAATCTGTGCTGTAGCTACCACCGCCTGAACTTCCACCATAACCGCTGGACTGGTAGCCCCCTGAGCTGTAGCCACCTCCATGGCTGCTTCCTGCAGTTGCTGCAATTGCTGTGGTGATGTCGTCATGACCTCCGCCATGACCGCCACCGCTGCCATAGCCTATTGAACCGGCATAGCCGCCTCCGTGATTGCTTCCTGCGGTAGCGGCAATCGCTGCGGTAATATCATCATGACCTCCTCCATGGCCACCACCATAACCTCCCGAACTATATCCTCCTCCGCCTCCAGAGGTGGCAGCGATTGCAGCAATCTTCACATCATCGTGGCCACTTCCATGGCCGCCTCCGCCATAGCCCCCACTGCTGTATCCTCCGCTTAGTTGCCATCCATTGCTATAACCTGATCCACCGCCATAGCCTCCTCCAATGCCGCCGCCATGTCCTCCAGACTCTTGAACAATAGCGTAGGTCTCAACATGCTTGGCACCACCACCACTGATAACACCTCCTCCATGGCCTCCACCATGACCTCCGCCGCCAATAAGTCCACCGCCATGACCATGTTCCTCAATGATTACTGTGCTGCCGCCACCATGACCGTGACCGCCACCTCCGCTATATCCTCCATGGCCGCCGCCGTAGCCGCCTCCGTAGGAAATACCGCCACCATGTCCACCACCGCCGCCGCCGCCACCATGACCTCCGCCCAAAACAGCTAAAGTCTCAACGACTCCATCTGAATGGCCTCCACCATGACCGCCGCCATAACCTCCACCGCCGTGACCTCCACCGCCACCTCCCAACAGTCCTCCAACAATAATGGCGCTATCATCATGGCCGCCATGGCCACCACCTCCATGTCCTCCGCCGCCATGGTGATCATGTACAATCACTTCCTTCTCGTGGTGAGCTTCCGGCAAGTGTATCCTAATGTGAACATGCTCGCGTCCCCAGGGCTTGCTGTGCGCCACACTGGCCAACAGAAATACAGTTATCTGCAGGAGACACAAAACAAAAGACAACAAAAAATTATCCAAATTTATCCATGATCTTGGCGCGTAATCCTTTTCAATTCGGTACTAAATACTCACAGCTAGCCTCGAAGCCATAATCCCAATGAAGCGTAATCCACAAATTTCTAAGAAGCTCTCGATAAAATGCTGGATATCTAGTGGTATCCTCTAAAAAGGGTGAACCTCGAATGAATTGCCATCTGCAGTGCGGCTGCATTTTATACAGCGTCGCCAAATATTAACCACGAACCGGTGCGGTGGTCCACAATGGAGCACTGGTGACCTCTCTCTCGCTCAAAGTCAAAGCCCCCCAAAAAATAAACAACACACAAAAAGCCCAAACGAAACACCACATCGAGAGAGTGAAATGACGAAAGTTATGGCTTGGTCCGACAAACGTGACGCGATGGTACAGTGGCAGTGGCAATGGCAAAGACTCCACACTCCATGGCACACAGCGCACCACCATGCCACCGTCCGTCGGTCCAAGAGTGGGAAGCAAGTCAAGTTATACACATCTCATAGAGTACGTCTTTCTTGCCGGGTGCAAGCGTGACTAGTTTGGGGGTCTTGGCGAGCAATGAGCGACAGTGACGGTGAGGATCTTTCTTGTGCAGCGAGAGAGATGCTTGCTCTGTTCCATGGGCGAGGTCATGGTCGTTGTTGGGTTGGGTTGGCTCGGCTTGGATTGGGATTTGATTTGATTTGAGAATTTCACGCCATAGCTTTGTAGGAAGCCTCCGCACAACTAGCGTTGACATAACTTTTTGATCTCACGTAACAAGCTTAAGGAGATTGATATGTGACCGCGGGCTTGGGCAAGCCTCGGCAATGTTATGTGAACTGAATAATGTGCAGTGTGATGCGAGACGCATAATCATTGAAGACTATTTGGAAACTTTGACAACCGCAATGGATTCCACTTGTAGTGGAATGGAAGATAGGCATTAAACATACTTATTGGTTGAGGCTAATTTGAATTCTCAAAGACAGCTCTATGCTTTTGATTTAAGCGAAGCTAAAATGGTCTAAGCTTCTTCTGACAGCCTTTTCAGTTGCAATTTAATTTTCATTCGAACAGTTTATAAACACAAACAGATCCCAAAAACCATCTCTAACAGGGACTTGAAGAGCAAGCCTGCTAAGGTTTTCCAAGTTTTTTTTTCAAAATGTACGTCGTTGCTTCCCAGTTAGATTTAAGATTTTCTGTAAAGTTTTGGAATTCACTCTCGTTAAAACTTCATCAGCCTGTGTTTAAACATTTTAGGAGTTGCCTGCGGAAAGCCTATTCTTCTCGTTGCCATTTGCTTGGAAGCTGTTGGACAGACACTTTTATCCAATTCGTCAGTCCTCATAGACGGATTCGAAAAGAAACACATCACTCACTTCAAGCTCGGATCATCGATTTGGCCAATTATTTTCGTCATCATCAATGTATCATTAGACCTCCAGTATCTCGATGGAAATTTACCTCTTTTGTGTCAGGAAAAGCATTATCGTTTGTGCACGTCCCTGAGTGCTCCAGGGAGCAGGGTTCGAATGGTCTTTGTTGCAAAAGCACTCAAAATGGGTTTCGCTTAAGGTCCGACTATAGCAGGTCATAAAAAATAATGAAATGCAAGACCCTCACGTCTTACTGTTAACGAAGACTGTTTTTCAAAACAATTGGTTTGAGAATATCCTGGAAATGGAACCTACTCTCAAGTCATAATAATTCACTCCAATCAAATACATTTTTTGCAAGTAGTGGCAACTGTCAGTCTTGTTTTGATATTTGTTGGGTTCAAAGAACTAAACGTCAATGAGCCATGGAAGGCTATACATTTGAAGATTGCGGAATACTGGTGACGATTTTTCAATGACATAATTCGTCGATGATTTTATTGCAATTTGAATTTAGACGCAGGATTCCCGGCCGTTCTCTTCCATCAGTTAATAGAGCACCTGTCTTTCGATTTCTTCAATGGAAAGGTCTTAGGTTAGATTCATAGTCCAGTCACCATTTGCCACTGGGATAAAATTTATGGCGCTATCAATATAGTGTGACTGATGGGTGGCGTTGATGTAGTGGTTCTTGTATCGGCTAGAATTTTTAGTTCGTGCTGTCAGAAAAATTGTGGTTTGTGTCGAATATGTGTTGATGTCTCTGCTGTGAAGACATAACACTGACAGTAGAGCATTGAGCTTAGTCTTACGAACTCTCAAAGCATGTGAAAGATGCATTAAAAGAGTATTCATATAATCTTGAGAGCGAGTAAATTAAAAAAAATTGCTATAACCTTTTGCCACTCCTTTCAAAGACACTTTTGACAACACATGACATAAGAGGCAATGAGAGTTCCAAAGTCCCATTTCGATGAGAAAAGATCACTTAAAAGAAACTCAGGTCCATACTCTCCTGAAACTGAATGACGAGGACGATTTTTGGTTGAAATTATTCATGAGCGAAGAAGCTCATTTTCAGTAACCGACCTTTTTTTCGGGAATTTGAGAACGAGCAACAAAATCAGGAAGTTCTCTAAAAGTATATCCAAAAAGTTTGTAAAATCTAATCGTCCGTCCGAATTTCAAGTCATTACTATTCTAATTGCGTAAAGAGCCCAAAGGACCATCAAAAAGGCAGCGCTCATTCACTGAAGATATTCTGTCAGGAGCACCAAATCTTTCCCAGCATCGGATGACTTAAAGTCATGTGGTGACGTCAGACAAATAAACCAATATAGTGTGATGGTTTGATCCGCTATGTAACATGCTGCATCTATTCCGGTACCCATTAGGATCTTATGCGAGTTTTCCTCATCGAATGGCGAATTGATTGATATCCCTACAGCGCTACGAGTGCCAATTGTTAACCGCAAAGCAAGGTCCCTTAAAACCTCTTACCTAGCTTGCCTGAGTTTTAAGACACTCTTAATGGCGCCAACTACGGGAAATTAGTATTCTTTGTGCCAAAAGCCATTCAAAATGAAAGCCGATCACATCGAGCCCTTCTCACCCAATATGTGCTTGAAAATTTCTTATTCAAAATATATGTGACGTTTGTCTGAATTTATTGCAATGTGCTGTGGCAATATAAGCTTCAAGCAACCATCAGTGCTTCATAAATAACACCTTTCAAAACCATTTTTCATTGCAGATGTGAGCAGATGGCTCTTCGTTCGTACTTTGACATTTTCCATCTTAGCGCATCGTGATTTCGTGTGACTATCATGAACTTTTTAATTGATTACGTGAAGAAAACATCTTCACCCAAATGGAACTTAGCGAATCAAATCGACCGCTGAATCAACTTGCATAACACTGGTGCCGTTCTGTTCTCTCACGACCAGTGATTACACCTCATCTCAATCACATAGTTTTGCACAGACTATACCGCAACTGACCCCTAAACGGGTAACTCGTCTTCTTATGTCACTCGTTCTTACATCACGCATGCGTCTCGGTCTTACATCAGTTATCAAAATTCCACAGCATGCCAATCAAGTTGCACTGAAAAAATCTGCACAATGCATTTCACCTGCGGAACCCTTTATTACCACAGTCGGACCAAAAGAGGAAACCAAGACCATGCCTCCGCCTAAAAATACCAATTCGAAAACTTTCACTTTCGTCCCCATTGCTTGGTTCTGCAGCTCACCACATAGCCGCACATCCGATGTCGGCTCAATAGGAGGAACAGGTTCTCTGCACAATACCGCGAGCAGATGTTATGATTCCATTGGTGCTCTCCTGGAACCACCATAGCCTAGGAGAATCTTGCATAATCACCCGTTCCAAACGCCTCCGTCTTTTTGTTGATTATGCAGCGAGAGGCGGCATAACGTGCCACAATGCCTGACTCGAAATCCGGAAGGAAGTGAACAAAGCAATAAAACTGCAACATGTTATCACGATGCAACAAATCTGTGAACTCTGATGACTGGTTTCCGAATTCGAACGGACAGAGTCTGGATCCCATGGTCATGCATCATATTCCTCCGAAGAAGAGATTTGGATATACGTACCGACGGACGCGCCTGTGGTTTTTGTGTGTGTTATGAAACCCTCTGCAAGCCTTGGCATGGGAATGGAACGCGAGCAGTGCGAAAGGTAGCCATTGAGGAAACGAAAAAAAAATTTGCGAGGAAATTTGTTAAATACAAAAGACTCGACGTGTACCGTGAATTGAGGAGTGAATTCTGAGAAAGACTCTAAAGCCGGGTGTAATAAAATCAAAGATGTACGCCATTGAAAGTATCTCGATTGGGCTCTACACGCGAACACCACATCCACATCATCTGCACATGCTTCGACGTAGTGTTGAGATGCCGACAGCACGCGGATAGCAAAGCGCTTTCGTTTAATGAAAGGGAAAGGAAGGTTAATTGGCATGTGAGGAGGTAGGCATGGCATGGGATGTGAGGTTAACACATTCAGTCGAACAGCTGGAGTTGGAATTCTCACGGGATAATGACAAGGAAATGTAAATGAAGTGAACCCGAGTTAGAAAGGTAGCAGGGCTGTGCGGTGCAATTCCGGCCTAAACTGGTGCCATAAATCGGACCGTTTGAACCATTCGAACAATCGGAAAAATGAGTGAGTGAGTGCTTTCTCGAACTCGAAATGCATTAAAATTTAACGATTCTGGTTATTGTTAACGTGCCAATTTTTTTTTTAAGGGTCATAAAGACCAAGTTTTCAACGTGAAATACTGTTGGAGCAACCGGCTTTTGAAACTGGCGTTTTTTTATGATTGTAAATTCTTAACGCTTGATTTAATTTAGCTTCAAACTATTTGATTGATAATTAAAAGTAAAACAACTGAAGAATGTACACTCCTTTCCAAAAGTTTTCAGACGAGTGTGTGATTTTTATAAGCAAAAAAGTTTACATACCGGGAAGTCAAAAAACTATTTTTTGTTTTATTCCTTAGCATTTTAAAATTGATCTCTGTCAAGTGGATTCTGTCATTGTTGATCGTCGGGCGATGATAACTTGGACTCTTGAGGGATTTGTTGTTTTTTAAATTTTCCTCCTTCTGTTACATGTTTGCAAATATCTCAGACTTCAAAATACCTCAAGGAAAAAGTTTGGGGTGGTCAAACCGGGTGTTCTCTACTGCTCGGTCGCCGGAAACGAATTCTTAAAATTGTCTTTTGTCGCGTCCAAAGCGTGCTGTCGTACAGTCTTGTTGGAGCAAGTCTCAATTCATCAGTTTTCTTGTCGTAAAAACTATCGGGTTTTTCAATAAGAGCGCTATCAAAGTTTTTTTTAAATAAAACAAAAACAGTTTTGGATATCAATGAAATTCTTCATTCCTGTATTACGTTCGATGCCATTATGTATGGAACTCGATTTCTTTTGCATGGCCACCACGGGCACGCTTGCAGAAGTCCAGACGCTGAACTCAATTTTTGACGGTTTTTAAGCTTAAATCGGCCGATACTGCTGCAATTTCACGTTCGATATTCGTACAAAGTTTATTAATCGTCACTGGCTTGTTGGCAGAGACCATAGACTTGACAGGAAATAGTCTAACGGCGTCAAATCGCACGACCGAGGCGGCCAAGCGACTGGACCATTTCGTGAGATAACACGTTCTCCAAACTTGGTTTCCAATAAATTGATTGTGATATTCATCCACTTGGGGCCAAAAATATTCGGTTATCATTGAACGGCAGCGATCCCCATTCACAGTGACGTGCTGGTCTTGATCATCACGGAAGAAGTACGGCCCAATGACGCCGCCGGCCCATAAACTACACCAAACCGTAATTTTTTCGGGATGCAATGATGACTCATGGAGTACGTGTGAATTGCTGCCTAACCAATACCGCATATTTTGTTTATTGACGGAGCCATTCAGCCAGAAATTAGCCTCATCGCTGAAGGTGATTTTTCAATGAAAATCCGAATCATTTTCAAGTTGTTTCACAGCCCAATCCACGAACATATGATGCTTCTGGTGGTCAAGCGGCTTCAATTCTTGCGTCAATTTAATCTTATAAGGATTTAGGCCAAGATCTTTTCGCAAAATTCGCCACAGAGATGCCCAACGCTTGAGAACGACGTGTGAGAGACACATTTGAGCTTTCTGCAACTGAAGCCTCAGCGGCAGCAATATTCTCGACACTACGGGCACTTCTTTGTCTCACTGGCACGGGAACATTTTGTACTGTGCCTGTGGATTCATTTTTTTCCAATAGACGATCAATTGTTGATCTGCTGGGACGATTATGACGACCATAAATTGGACGCAGCACTCTTAACGTTGAGGCCACTGACTCCGCATTTCGGTAGTAAATTTTAATAATTTCGACTCATTGTTGGCTCGTACATCTTTCTATCGTAAAATGTCAAACCTTACTGAAGAGAAATGTCAAAAGAGCGGCAAGAAATATGGCGTCGTTTGCTGTCCCTGTCGCTCTACTTATGTAGCGTCCCTGTTGAAAAACCCTTTAAGTGACCAAGATTCAGTATCGCTCACTTGCAACAGTAACCGTCTTGCCACAAATATTCCGCAAAAGTAGGTTACTTCACAGATATCATAACGAAACTGACAGATGACGCCATTTGCAAAAAAAAAAAAAATAGCATCATCTGATATGGTGATTGAAGGCGGCCTTAGTTACCTTTAGTTTTGATTGTTGAAGTAATTTTGAATTTCAAGTCACGTAGATTAGACGCACAGAAATAAGAGTTCTTACAGATTCTTTAGCTAAGAATGCTTGATTTAATAAAAAAATACAATAAAAATGAGGGATGGAAAGAATTTTTCAAATAGAAATATTAAAGTTTTCGGAAAAAAGATTTTCATCATATTCAATTCAAAAAACAATATCTTTAGGCTAATCAGTCTTGAGTGGAGTAAGGCATATGTGGTTTGTCCTGGACCTATTCAAGATTATTTAGTTAAGAAAAAACAACTCAACCTGAAAGAATTTTCGATATTATAAATGTAAATCAATAGGAACTCTGGTTTGTACCTACCTTCCATCTAGCTCAGTTCCTTATTTTTCCTTCTTAACTAAATCCATATCTCTATCACCGTGAAAGACGATGATAAACAGTCTGATTAAAACAGCAGTTGGATAGACTTGAAAGGATTGGAATAAGGTTCAATAAATCACATGACTCTTCGCCGAAATCCGGTGCAAGTCTGGAATAAATTGGCTCGGTTCTTAGTTCAAACTTACTGTGCGACATAACAGAATCAGTTCCTAGTTCGCTTTTCTTTTATTCAGTTCAGGCAGGCTATTGGACCTCTGTTAAAGTCCACTTTATTATTTTCGACACAATCAGTATTCAGCAGCAAGAGTTTAGTCAGAAAAAGTAGATTTCGTAAAATTTAAGGAACCATTCGTATGGCATAAACATAAGTTCAATGCTGAACAATTTCTAGTCATGCTTAAAACCTAATGCTCACAATCAAATGAGCCTCTTTATTTAACATTCAAAAACCAAACGACCACAGATCACATAATTTTGATCACGGAGGTGTGTCGCCATACGGACGAGAGGTGTCAACAACGACACGAAAAAAGAAACAATTCAAAGCTTAAATCACCACCTTCTATTGATGACCCTCATATTCAAATCGATTCATAATTTGTTTCCTATTTAGAAATCGAAAAGAAATTCGAACTTACATAAGTATCCGAGGCCAACTAAAGACTCACCAACTCGGTCATCCATATTCATTAATTTAGCCTATCGGGAGGGATAAAAAATTAAAGCAAACCCACTCAACCTTTCTAATAAAGGCTAAATTTCATCTCCAATAAGCTTCCACGGTTCCCTAATCATCAAATTACTCTTATGATCAACAGAACTCTTCCACACCGATACCGAGCCGTCTCTCATTTAAATCACTCAAATCACATTGAATAACATTTTCAATGTAACAGTTACCCACCATGGCAGCAGCGCATAATTCCATCCGCCGTGCCGATGACAGCTCCAGACGCTAACCGGAATACATACTCTGCCAACATAGCCCTACGAGTGATAGGCTAATTTCATTCGTGAAGAATATGTTTTTAATTCAATTTATTTAAATGCGCATTCATTATGCGAGCAATCCAAATTAACAAAAAACAAAATAAAGTATCTTTCTCTTTCCGTGTTCGGATATGTAACTTCTGGATGCAAAAACTGTAAAAAAAACAGGTTTGCTTGAATCTGAATGAATCTAAGCTCATAAAACATACAAAGATAAATTCAAATATTTAATTTCTCCACGTATTAAACGGAATCAGATAACTTGCTGCATTTAATCAATTACATAAAACTGTAAAGGTAAAGTTGTTTTGTTTTTTTGTTTTTTGTTTTAAAGAAAACTAAACAATAGCGCGTAACACGTTTAATGCGGAACGTGCGAAATCAAAATAAACAGCATCCCCCCAGTAGCGTGTTCCATCATAATTTGGTCGCTTAGTGGAAAGTATCTAAACATTAATTACACACAGCGGTAAACAAACGATTTCATTTATCATAAATCGCTTGGCACAAAGTGGCGGGGGGAATCATCAAATGACGTGGCATATTTGGCTGAACGCATTCACCAAGTTAACACCGTTAACCTCTGCCATCTCTGTGCTGCAATGCGTTTGATAAATTGTCCAGAGACGTATGTAATTGCGTGCCGTGAAAGAAATCCGAATGTGTTTTCAGGTCAACCGCGAACATTGCATAATCTTGGTCAGCGCAGTGCAGAGAGATGGTTTCTTTCTATGGTGGCGTTCCCTGATGCCAAAGATAGCCCATGCGGTCAGCATACCAATCATTCTTCTCTCGCTGGCAGAGAAAGGCTTTCTTGAGATCAATTCCGTTTTTTTCTTTTTTGTTTGACAAGGTGATTGCGTTCCATGGCAGCACGAACAATTTAATTAACTGACTTTTATAGCGGGTGAGCGTAATATCGGTTAGTGGCTTGTTGTTATTCAGTGTTATGGGGTCCAAAAGACTCATCGACCACCGTTTGGAGAGGGCTCGCTAATGGTGTGCCCGCACTTAACGACTTAGTTTACATTCCAGTGCGGAGAGCTGGAATTGCTGCGATGTGGTTTTGAGTTTTATGTGTCTTAGATAAAGAGCGTGCAAAAATACGTTAACTGCTTCCTGGTTTGATTTTGATATTTGTAAAATGCAACCAACATCCGAGTTGAAAGATAATAAAAACGGAGTGAAACTTTGATATCTGATTATGACATATCTGTCATCCGCAAGTGTTTTTGACACTTTATTCTGATCTTGCATTGAATCACACTACAAGTTTAAAAAATCGTAGGCTCTTATTTCTTTACCCTATCATCAACTTCAATTTGGGTTATGAAAACATTATTTATTCCCTAAACAAATTCATTGCAAGCAAAAAAATAAGATAAATATTTTTTCATCTGCCCCATATATATATATATATATATATATATATATATATATATATATATATATATATATATATATATAGTAGTACATTTATTTCCGCATTTTTAAATCATTAAAATTACGTTTTGCGTATTTAACATTAATTGATTGTTCAACATTTTGGTAACTACTTATTAACGAATGTACTATTTTCGAACCTAGATTCACACTTCTGGATCAATTTTCAAGCACTGCCATGAAGAAGAAATATCATAAAAAAATATGAAATGGCCTCGACTTAATACTGTTAGTCTTTATAGTTCATAACTTACTAAATTAAGTCAATTGGCTGAATAAACATAATGTTGATGAAACTTTTGGAATTAAAATAGATCAAAGAATTTGTCCGGAAACTTATGACCGGCAGTGTAAATTTTTTATCTGAAAAGGGAGTTGAAAACTATAAATTTAATTGAATTTGGACTGATTTTATTGGAAAACTAAATTGATTTTAATTCAAGAGTTGAAATTGGGCCTTTTTTTGACAGTTGTTTCGTCATATAATTTAAGCCACTATATCAAATTTAACCAAAACGTCTTCTGTGTGGTCTTTTTGCACACGCGCTTCAAATGAAACTAATTTGTTCTCAGTTAGGCTTTATGAAAACTTTTGTATACACACACACACACACAGACATCTTTCTAAAAACATTGGCATCCGACTGGGATCTTGAAACGTGGAGATATGAAAAAATGTTGAATTCCGAAAATCGGACAGATTAGAAGATGGGGAGTTTATAATACATCCGATTTATTAAGAACCATGGTTTCAAAATTATTTCAAGGAACGTCGACTCAATTGAGAGATTGAAAACCGTGCTGCAACTTGTGTTCTTAATTTTTTTTCAATGAATTGATGCAGTATAAGGTTAGGGTAAATAAAGAAAACCGAAACTCCAGCTCAAGGATCAACCAAGCACTCAACCAGTACGATGTTCCGAGAAGGACAGAAAGAAGAAGTGAAACTTACGAATCTGAAAAAAATACAATTATTCCGGGGCCTAGGTTAACCTTAGGTTTACTTCTCAATGACTGGGTGTATGGATTTCCGAGCATAAGGTGCACTGGTGAATTGATGGTGTACCTACTTACTCTTTGCATCTTTCTGGTGAATGTAAAATTTTTGCGCTTGATTTTACTAGAGCATTTGACAGAGTTTTTCATCAGGCTCATTTGTTGAAAAAATTAGTAGTATCAAATCTGAAATTTACATTGGTGTTCCTCAGGGCTCCGTCTTGCCACCGACTCTCTTTTTAATCTTCATTTACGATCTTCTGTCTGGTACTTCTTATCAAATTCACTCATTCGGTGAGGTAAGTGTTTCATATTTGTTCTCAAATTCACATCCCTCATCTTCGGCGGTGGAAATCGAATGGCATTGTATGATCAACTCGATCATGTGGCTCTATGAATAGAGTGAAATTTAATGCCTCCAAAACTCAAATGTCATTGTCACTAAAGCGAAGTGTAAAGTCTCGACCATTTTCCATAAATGGCACTTGCATTGCTGAAAGACATTTCGTTCTTGAAATGTGCATTAGTAACAATCTCTGTTGGAATGATCACATAACCTAGATCACCAAAAATGCTGCGAAATGTCGAGGTTTCCTGAAGCGATGCATAAAATACTCAACTCCATCTGATCTGACTGCCATGGTCAAGGCTTACATTCGCTACAAACTGGAGTACAATTCCAATGTATGGACAGGTGCTCCCAAGACCATCTTGAGGCTGCTTGAGAAAATCAACAAATCAAGCGATAAAACTCATAGGAGACTATCAACTTTCTTCACCACCATCGTAAGGTCTCTTATCGTCATGAGCCAATAAGCCAATTGCATTCTTCCCCTTAATCACTATCACCGTAACAACCCGCCTCGCCAAGAATGCTCATCAGTTCCATCATTCAATCAAGTTTATACTAGTAGATTCGTTTATTAGCCGTACAATACGAATGTGGAACGCTCTTCCATTCTCGGTATTTCCCATTCGTTATGTGGAAACATTATAAGGGTATTCATAACCCCTTTTACGCGTGTAAATTATAAAAAAGACTTTTCAGGGAGAATGACGGAACAGAGTACATTCTACCATTTCTCAAAAAAAGGGATAAACAAAAGACTTACAGTCTTAACCTGGAGGTGTATCCAAAAATGAGAAAACCAAAGAAATCGCAAAACACGCAGCTGCGAAGTCCAATATGCCCAACATTGGGAAGAGGGCTTGATCAGCCGAGAACTTTCTGTTCTCTATAGATACGATTAACACATGTCCAATCTGGTCTTGAAATCGAAGCGGTGGCTAACTGAGTCATAGGATTCTCACCTACGCAACACCTTCTTGATGTTCTGATATAATCTTATTGAACTGACTTTTTTTTGGCTGACAAAATCAGCTTCACAGGGCTGAAGCAATTGATTTGCAAATGAAGTCTTCCACACCTAATCTGATGAGAGCTTTTGGGATTTCTCAACTTCACGTAAGCCCGTCTCACTGCATAAAGAATGCGTTCAATGACTTTGCGAAAGTTAGGCTACTAGGCCTCACCCCTTCTACCTGTTTTCACGATTCATGATTCATGTTCAGCTTTTTTGTAAGGTCTCCCCAACGTTTCCATATAGTTGCACTCACTTTAAAGAACAGGTCCAATTCCACTGCGACATGTTTATTTGGAAAGATCAACTCGCCACTCACAGCTGAGGCAAGACAAAACTTCAACAGCTCAATGCAAAGAAACCAGCTGCTTACGTAATTGTGCCTCATCACTTCCCTCAAACTGAACCAACCAGATTGCTTGGGAACCACGAAAACGAGCACTTTTCTATTTCATGTTCCACCAAAAAATTGGGCAAAAAAAAATAATTGTTTGAACAAGCGTCTAGCCTCGAGGTAGAGATCTGCCTCAAGGACCAACTTTTACTCTTCTCCATGTCTAACTGCGGAAGCTATTACTCACCTCATCGAACAATATCTCACATTCAATGGGGCCGTTACAATGCTCCATAACCAGCTTCATGTCTTCCCATCGGTCATCAAATGGCGCACGTTTATAGTGATGGACTTGGCTGGCTGCGACTTAACAAACCAGTTAAAACGATGTCGCACTCTTCGAAGGCAGCGAGGAAAATGAGGCACGCTTTATTATAAATCGTGGCGACTGAAGTGCAATTCCGATGCAAATTTCTCCTTACGCATGGCGGAAGACATCTCAAAGAGTCTTATCTCGAGTCCAGTAGACATGAGACAGCACCGTGCTTCATTTCCTGCTGGACAGTGTGATGAAAAAATAAACGAGAATTCTCTCGACTAGGTGAAGACGCACCTGAAGCTTGAATGGAGAAATGGAAAATCAACTCAAAGACCAGTTCTCGGATAGACTAAGCCGCATCATTCGATAAATCATCAAGCTCGCATTAAGATTGGATTGCATTCGGATTAGATTGGACTGGAACTTTATTGATGCTTGGTTTGGTGTGATCTGCGCTGCGTTTGCCATGAGTACGGATCAGTCAGGCATACTTTGGATGTCGATTTCTCGAATTGGTTGTGGCGGAAGTGTCTGTTGCAATTGCATCTTTGGACGTTTAAAGGAGTGCCGTGGGGCTTGCGATTAGATTGTTGCGCAAATATTAAATAAGTACGTACAAGCTGACGGATACAAATTGCGCGCAAACATTTCCGCGGTGCTGGTGTAAACATATAGTAGGCTAGCATTGTAGTGAAAACTTGCACACTGAATGGTGGCTTATTGGGATATCGTTATTGTACCCTCTGGTGCTGTTGACATGATCCGAAGTAAGTTTGTTAAACAAATCCAGCAGACAGTTTTTTATGACTGCTCACTGAGTGGCTTTCCAATAGAAGGTTGGTTAATTTTTACGTCTTACTGTGATTGCACTTATGGGATGGCATTCTATGCAAATCTATTAATAGGTGAAATAAAAATTATTCTGTTCTGTTGTACTGTACTGTGAACCTTAGGTAACTTTTGAAATACATACTCTTATCTAGATGGGGCCAGGAAGAGTGTGACCATTAGCTTCTCTCAAAAATATTCCGAAGTGGAATTTTTTTATAAATCGTAAAATTCACACAGAATATAATTCATATCGCATTACATAAATTCGATACCCATTGAAATGAAATTTCATTTATAAACATATCCAAAGATTTCGTTATTAAGCTTTTGAGGCAAAGTTTTTTTTAAAATACAGTGGATCATAAAATTTTGGACACAAATTTTGTTTACGAAAATGATTGTTATCTTCCAGCATTTAAAAATTTGACCAAGTTTGTATTTCGTTTTTTTATGCATTACCATTTTTTGTTATTTTGAAGTTGAAAGGGTATTTAGCCCTATGAAACCGTTTAAATAAAAAAGTAGAAACAGAATGAAAACAGAAATGTAAACTTATTACTAAATAAAAAACATGTTTGAAAGTAAAATTATAATTATACTTAGTTTACGTAAGTTTAAAGGTGTATTCTAGTCTGGAGGCATGAATTTCATATAATTTTTGAAGTGTCATAAACAAAAGGCAATTAATATTTTTACCATCCAACTCTCTCAAAGTTTCAGGTTAATCGGTCCAGCAGAACCTGAGAAATCGTGGGTATTGCTTTGAAAATGACAGTTTCGAGAAAAACGCGTTTAAAGTTTCGCGTAAAGTTTTTCCCAGTCTAAGTCATGAAATGATATTGAAGACTTACATTTATTCAATCTGCCACTCCTGCTTCATACATCGGACCTTCCTCGACTCACCTAGGGTCTTCAGATTTGGTAAGATCTGCCCTGCGTCGCAAAGCCATTCGATTGCAAGCTGTCTGTTTAATATCGATTGCAGACCTTAGAAGATATATTAATAACTATCAGTCTTTTACGATTCGTTCCCATAAATTCATGAACGTAGAAAAATTTCTGAACTCAATGACATCTATTCGCCGTTCGCTGACACCAAAGCGCATTACTTCTCCAAAAAATGTTATTCAAAAGGCAATTTTTATCAACCTTAAATTTCCTCGACGATGAGCATGATCAATTTGATATTCTTATTAATTAATAGCATTAATTTCAAATATGTTTTCGATTTATATGTTAACAATTTGTGTACTAACGTAACGTTAAAACAGCATTCGCAAAAAACGCACTCGCTCGACGGTTTTTCATCGACTTTTTTTACACAATTGGTCACCACGAAAGACCCTTTTATCCAAAGGGGTACATCGCCTGTAAAGTAAAGGGAATTGGAAAAAAAATTGATGGGTCTGAAGTGAAATTGATTCAATCTCTAACAGAAAATTCACTGGAACTGTTGAATGCAAGAAAATCAAGTCTTTTATTTTTGACATTCCTCTGCACTCTTCTTTTACGATATAAAAGTTGATTTGCATTTTTAAGAGTTTTAAAAAACGAATATTTAGAAATCTACTTTTTTTCCACACCACATAAATCAAACATCACGACATGCGTTTAACAACAAGCTGATGCTGAATTCTAGAGTTAGTTATTCAATTTCATCTTGCTTTCGGTTATAGTCCAGGGGGGAAGAGGATCATGGCTGTAATGATTACTTTATTGGCTTGTTAAACCAGAGTTCCTATTTCTCTTCGTGAAAATACTTTTTTGTGCAGTCGGTCTGTCCTTGGATCTGCAATGAATAAACATCACTGACAGCAGAGTGAAAAAGCAATCTTCCAAAACAATTGTTAGTAGTGGCGAATAAAATACTGCGAACTGAGCGAATGAAAAAAAGGAGCGAACGGAAACAAAACGCACATAATACTTCTCCTAATCCTTTTGCTTGCTCTACGCAGAATGCTTTGAAAGTAAGAAAGCTAACAAATCTATAAAAAAACGCCACTCCTTACAAAATAATATTAATATCTTATTTATGTACTTGTATGGAGAAAAACTTTGAACAATTGGACCGGAAGATCTAAAAGAAAATTCTGTTATGCCAGTATTTCCAGCAATACCTCAAATACGGTCACTTATGTCACAACAATAAAAACCAGTTATCTCCATTAACCTAAACCTTCAACAATCTTCATTTAGCTACGTGAAATTGCAATGAAATCTCCAATTAGCCACAGCTCAAACACTGCAAGCCTGCATCCATCTATTAACGTTTGTTTTTTTTTACAATTTTAGTCAACACACTCCAACTCCACCGCACCGATAACCTTGCACTAGGAAATAATCTTGCTTTCGAGTTGTGCAGAAATAATTGAGGATCACTCAAGTGGAGCCGAGAGATGGCAGACTTTAAGGCGATTGCTTACATTTGCCGAAACAACTTAACTCTAGGCTTCACACAGGAAAACCCAGTGTGCGACTGTCGTCGCCACTGATCATGACATTCGAAGCAACAGGTGTACACGATCACAGAAAGTAGCTGGCAAAAGATACCCCGATGATGGTCCTTTTAGTTTCCAGTTTCACATTGCACAACCGAGACGACTCATAATGGTTAAAACACAATTAAGTTGCGTGAAAGCCAATTTCTTTGAGTAAATTAAAGTCTTTAGTTTATTGACGCATTAATCAAACAGGTGGTCGCGTCCATTAGGAAAAAAACAATAAAAAATTTTGCTACAAGACAATCGATTTGTTAGAGGAAGGCTCAACAAACTTTACGCAGTCATCATCGCTATAATACAAGTGTCAAGTGCTCTTAAGTCGCAAGAAAAGAAAAGGAAAAAAAAAGCTTAAAACTCCTCAAGCGTGTCAGCGAACCCGATACCTCTACTGCCCGTACTGAACATACGTCCGCACGTTGCATGTCCACGACCCAAACTCAGCTCATCAGTAAAACCTCATAATCATGTGAATATTAAAATTGGAAAACTTTTACTCTTACGATTCGAAACGGGCAATCGGTGATAGTGAACATCGGAATTGCGCAACCTTTTCAAATAACAACGATAGGAACGTATCCGAACCGAGCTGACAGCCGAGTGACATAATGCCTCACCATTAAAATCCGCATTCAATTGGCGGGCTTCCCCAAAGGCATGCGGCTTGCCTTGTCGTAATTTGCATGTTTTTTCGATTACTATTATAACAGTTATCTGCGCTTAAGATGCAGCAACACCGAGATGGAACCTCAAGACAACGAAACTCAACAAAAAGAGGTTAAATAAACCAATTACTGGTGTAATCGGATTAGCCGATCAAGCTCTGATCGGCTGGGATAGACGTTCGGACGTACGATGGGGACGGTTGCCGCATTGTGACCATTGTTACCTGGAAACAATACGCATGACTCGCAAGTTAATTGTTTTGATAACACTGTTGGGCTAGAGCATTAATAGCTCGAGCTAGGTGGCTCTTATGCGATTGGTTGCATTAAGATCGATCGGTGTTGGTCAATACGGCCCATTAACCACGGGGGTATGAACTTCTTTTACAAATGTTATGATGTGGAGTCATACATCATCTTCAATTTGAGCACACGTAAGATCGTAATACAATGTGTGGGAGTTTTGCGGCGTAACGAAGTCAGCGCTTGCAACATGTTGCATTGATGAAATTGGGTTTGTAGTTTGAAATCGAATTTATGTAAGTGATGACCCTTATATATTGAGAGGCCTGTCCTATGTACAGAAGAGGGAAAGCCTTTTGACGACACTCGGAATCGCCAATTATAAAATAGGCTAAACTTTATTGTTTGTGCGTAAAATATAACGCACGTAGCACGAGTGGCGACAAGAGGCTTGGTTTTTGGCTGACCTTGACTGTTCCGTCCGATTTTCTGATTGAGCCAAGTAAGTGGACATGGTTTTAAAGGAATGACGAATTCGACACACTTTTTGCTTTTATAAAGAGCTTATAAAATCATGAAACATAATTTGCTTAGCTCCTGCCTTTAAATTGGTCTAAGATTCGAGTCTCAGAGTAAATCTTGAACTTTTGTCATGATTTCGAATGCGCTCCAGTCACTTTTTTCCGTTGGGATTAAAATTAAATCAGTCAGCGATAGTAGTCTGACTATGGTGAAGGCCATTCTGTAGTGGCAACTCTTTCAGCTTGTCATGCTAGACCTCCAAATTCGTATCGTCAATATTATAGTATGTGAAGAGTGAACAAGTATGGAAACCAAGAATAAGCAATGGCGAATAAAATCCTGCGAATTGAGCGAATGCAAATAAGTTGATATCAGACCCTTCATCACTATTCGGATTCCACCCATGGAGCAATTGAAACCAATTAAATCCGAGCTTCAAACCACTCAAAACAAATTTCACATTTCTTCTCCTTATCTTTCTTCTCGCCTGGTGTAGATGCACCATAAAGGTGCTTGTAATCTTTCGAGAGTCTTAATCAACACAAGTGAACCGAAGAACACATCGACATTGCAGAGGTGAGTGTGACCGATGACCCAAAATTTATTTGTTCGACGCCGTTTTCAGCACTCAGACTCAGCTTTGGCCCGTCCATTAAGTGAGAAACGATCTAACTAGTATAGCAACTAACAGCAAAACTGAGGTTTAAGACAATTTAAAAGCTGGACTTTTTTCAAAATGGCCGGGATATTCTTTTAGGGATACAAATCATCTGTCAGATTTCGGAACAGGAAAGCGTACTTTCTGACTCGAATTTCTGCTCTATCCCTATCTATCTCTCCAGTGTATTGTGTGAGCGTCTGATTTTTTTTTGCTACATTCAAATCGGCTAATGTTAACGTGGATTCCGGCCCATTTCGCCAGCTCATCCGAATGCTGGAACGCAAAAAATCCACCGAGTACAATTTCTTGGCCACGTCGAGCAAAGGGACAACATTGCTCCACATAAGAGTATCTTCGAATACCAGCAACCAGGTTCGAGTGGAAAGGAAATGTCAAGCTTTCACGTGTACCCAGGAAGCTGGATCTAACCAACTGGAAGCAGAGTTAATGCGCGAAGTGTGGAGAGCAACCAAATCAGCATCAATGGTTACTTTTTTGTCTAAATAAAACCCTCGACAAAAGTAAAAATAGTTTATTTTAATTTACAAAACCCCTAACCTCACTTCTGCCATTCAACTATTTTTCTCCCCAAACTTCACCATGCCGCGGTGCTTGTTCAAGATCTTATTTAAGTCCTCATTTTGGCTTGAGTTCTTGATGCGAAGTTTACTTTTCACATCTGATTCGTTACGTGTGGTTCGTATTTGTTCACGAGGAGCTTTCGAGGTTTCCCTCGTCGTCTTTAAGGGCTCTTCGGGACGGATAGCATGCGGTTTTTCAGTCGATACTCGTGGTGTCCGCATTGTATCTCGAGTTGTTTGAACGGTTTCGCGCGTCGTTTCCGGAGTGATTGGAGGAACATCTGGAGTCCATACCCGAATTGGCTCAGTTGTAGACGAAGTCTGAACCTGTTTCATAGACTCCGGAGAACTTGTGGGACGTTTGAAAAACAACTTGCTAGACTTGGGTCGATGTAAGTTGTATCGTTTGTAAGGACGTTCTGTTGTGCTGCGTGGTGGCAATCTATTGGAAAGCGTTGTACTCCCGATGGTCACATCCGTGGGGATAGGGGCATTCGCTGTGGTGGTACGAACTTGCTTCGGTTTCAGATGCTCCTGGATGCTCTGAATGTTTTTCAAAAAATACTCGGGATAGTTTGGAAGTTCCGTTGTGGATGTCAAGGAATCAAAGTGATTCGAAGGCTTGAAGGCCTGTTCCTTTTGAATTGACTCTTCTGCACTATGCTCGGTCACTTCATATGAGTGGTTCTCTTTAGGTGCCAACAAAGGCTGCTTAATGGTGACGTCAACTTTCGTATGAAGCTTGCTCACTGCAAACGGTTTCGGGGGTAATACAGGCGCTTTTATTGGCAGCCAACCTTCGCCGAATTCATTGATTCTTCCACTGACCATGCCATCGTCCAAGTGAGTCTGATGCGAATGTTCATGGATTCCCCGGCCTTCTTCGCTCTGCATTTCAACTCGCTTTTCTTGCTCCTTTTCGATTTTTCTTAGCTCCGTCTCACTCATGTATGGAACAATCAAATTCGGCTGCGAGGGACCATGAAACACTGGTTCCGTGGGAGGTGTGCCCACCGGGGGACTCTTGTAAATCGGAATTGTCTTTTTTGGTGCTCGGAACTTCATGACTTTCATTCGGCGGAACGGTGGCATTGGCTTCTTTATGACGTATTTGATTTTTGTTGAAGCCTGTGGATCATACTCGATCGGTTTGCGATATCTGACCACTGTTGGCGTGAACATGTGCGTCATGGCTCGTGCCCCTGTGGCGACACCGTCCATTAATTCATCAACCGTGTCGTCCATATCTTTCCACATAAAACGACGCTGCATACTTTCAGGCAAGACGGTGTGTGGAACGTAGTTCCATGGTATTATAAATTTTCTCACAGATGGAGCTGGATACCTCATCGATCGTCTAAATGGGGAAAATTCAAAATAAATTCGTTCACCAATATTTCCAATTGTTAATGCAATTTACGAGAATCTCACTGCGCTCGACGAGCTCTGCAGAAAGGACAACAGAATTGATGACACCAGAAAATACCGCATGATCTTCAAAGGAGAGAGATTGGATTTGTTAAGAAAATAAACTCAAGCCTTTTTTCAATCACTACTCACAAAATTGATTAGATACATTTCTTTGGATTACAATAAAAATAAGTTGGATTCAAATACTAGAAATAAAATGGGTTAACTTTAATCAGTCTTTTCACGATCAAGTATCTCACGAGATTGTTCCAACAGCTGACGATCAGCTAGGCTTATATACCGATCATGGTTTGTTAGGTTTTCTTGTATACTCAAGCGATATCTCCTGCGAAACTGAAGCCATTCGGGAGAAGCTAGCAAAACGCTTTAATTGCACGCGAATTCGGTGTGTGCAGTCAATCTTCGCCAGTGCTTAGCTAATAAGTTAAGAAGAAACATTCAATGTTAAGGTTAACGTCTGATGCGCGTTCCATTTCACTTGGCCTGGCTGCTTAAAGAAATTTTTCCCAAACTGCGATTGGTGCTTAAAGAAGAAAAACAATAATCTTTAAAGTTGGCCAATTAATAAAATTTCAATTGAGTTCATATAAGTGCCTGTGAACTTGTTAAATATTTGTTAGCGATTTAAGTCTTTCAGTTCATTGACAGGTGGGGGTTTAACTCGCCCATTTTGTTAATTAACACGAAATAATTTGATTGTTACTGCCGCAAGAAGGTATAAGCACGAACTATATTTAAAAGACATCCGGCTGTAAGTCGGCTGCTGCTCCTTCTGTGATAATATTCGTATGCGGAAACGAAAGCCGCCAGACTATCGTTCGACTTTGATATCCCTGATTTTGATAAGTCGGGACCGGGATATTCACATGCTGCTTGTTGGCGCCTTTGTAGAATTATTGCAGACGCGACAAGAATCATTTCCAGATAGTACTTCTATTTCAAAGTGGCATCTAATCCATTGAGCGACTTTTTCTGCTCTCGGCAGTGCACGCCATAACAAAACTAAATGCCAAGAGATTTACAGGTGCCTGTCTGGTGGACATCGAAAAAGCCTTCGACACGGTTTGGATAGACGGGCTTAGACCCCACCTCACCAGAACGATAATTTCAATGATACGCGAGAAAGGATTTGTGTTAAAAAATAGAAGGTATACAACGACTAGAGATTTCAAAATCACCGAAGGTCTGGAACAGGGCACAGTATCGGCGCCATAACTATTCAACATCTTCAATGCAGATATAATCAGGGATATACAAGATTCAATAGCATTCGCTGATGATGTCATTCTTTAGGCACATGGCTCAAAAATTAGGGAAATACAGAATTACCTACTACAAAATTTCAACAAACTCCAGGCTTTCTATCGAGATTGGAAGCTCAAAATAAACAGCTCTATATGTGAAACCATATTGTTCCAAAATGGAGATGGTCGTCACATTGAATCACAGACTATTGTGAAATATTTAGGCGTCCATCTGGATAAATTCCTATATTACAACGAGCATATAAACCAACAACTCAAGAAAGCTAGGGCAGTATTTATGTCACTCAAAAGTATTTTCTCCTCACACTATCTGAGATCCGATGTTAAGATCATCTGCTATCAAGCCTTTGTGCGCCCAATTCTGACTTATGCGAGTCCAGTGTGGTGGAACATAAAACCATCTTACATGGATAAATATCGAGCATTCGAACGAAAATGTCTTCGAGCCTGTATGAGAATGTACAGAAGCGCCCATTCCGACTTTCGGCATTACGTCAGCAACAAGAGACTATTAGATACTTCCGGTGTGTCCAGGATAGACACAGCCTTGTGAAGAATCATTTTGCGCGCTCGGCGGATGTTATTGAAAACGAATTCATATCGGGTTTGTTTTACCCTAACCCGGGGTACTTTAAAAACGCATTGTCAAGTGGACACATACCGCGACTCGTGTTACGTACCAATCATATATCATGCTGCTAGAAGGGCCACAGACAAAAGAATCCTTTCCGTACCTGCCTACTCGGGAAACGAAGACAATGTCTGGAGATACTGCATGAGCGTACCTGTACGAGATACAAGTGATGAATCCAGAAAAAATCGAAAAAATACTGGTGGCTTGACTGGGTTGAAGCTGACGCTAAGGTAAGGTTAGTATTATAGTTTTTTTTTATTATTGTAGGTAGTCTTTAAGTTAAAAATATTAAATATATTAAGAGACATTTTTCCTCCACATTTTTGTTTCTCTGAAATTATATTATTATAAATACATATGTATCCCTAACATAAACTAAAAAATTATCTGCTATCTATAGTATGTCAAAGTAATATATCTCACCTATTGCGTGCCACACCATTTTCTTTTGTGGCCTGGTATATTATTTTGCAGTTTAGAAAGTTTATAAGCATTTTTGTTGTTTTTGCTTCATCTTACAATCTTGTTTGGAGTGGAAATAAATGAGTTTTTAATTTCTGTCAGACCTTTTGAGTAAGTCCCGTGATTGGAAAGTCAAACTTTTAATTTTTGTTTGTGGTTATGATTTCTCAAGTGCTTTATGTTTTTTAAAATCGGGTCCGAGGACTCCAGAACCAGCATTCAAATTGGTTCATCAGTTTACTAGACTTGAAATCTCGATTATGTTATGATGCATTATGAAGATTATCTTTCTTTAACAATACTTTTTATAAATTTTATTTGTATAGCTTGAGAGCACTTCGATCCATATACTGTGTGAAATCGTAAGGGAGGAACACTGAACATATAGCACTACCAGCGTCCTATGCCATTTATCCTCGGAAGATTTGAGTAAAGTTTCCTGCCATTCCCAATAGCTAGAGCTTTAAGCCGTATGTTTGCTCTGTCCTTTTTTCGTGTATTTGATGGTGGAGCCATTGCAACTTAATTTGCCCAAATCTTGGCAGAGCTCGTAGAATTCGCGGTACTAACTTCTCTCTTCCATTCGCACTCCTCGCAGATAGGACCATACGGTCCGACAGAGAATTTTTTTTTAAAGATCCTAAAATGTGTTTTTATCTTCAAGCATTCGGCCCCATATCAATGAACTGAAATTAGACGATTGTTACAAAACTTAGAAAATGCTCAAAGCCAGTTTAACGGACTCTTAGCTGTTTCATTATATAGTGGTCCCCAAGATAAATCAGATACTGAATAGAAAAATATTTGATGCACATTTTCTTCGACAAAATTGTTAGCAAACTTCACTCGTTTTTTTTTTGTAATGTTTCTTGTACGGGCACTTTCAACTAATGGATGTTTTAAAGATTTTTGTAGCTTCCCGACGGCAGAATAAGTCCCATAATTGTTCAATACGATCCAAATCAAGGGGCTCTGCATAAATTTTAAGAACGTTGGGCGTTTTTATAAGAGCAATAACGATACATGTCTTGGGTCGTTGTTATGGTGGCAGATAAAATTGTCGATAATTCCTAGTTTTTCGTCACTTTTATTTGCCTCAAAATATTACTATACACCGTTTTATGCATTTTTCATTCAATGAAATGTAGATCTCGGCATACATTTCAAAAACAAGATCGAGACCAGGCCATATTTGAAATTGGAAATGTGTCTGCTTGCGGTAGAACTCTTCATGATCAACACAAACATTTTTCAAAACTAAAATAACGGAGTTTCGCTTTTTTCCAAAACGCAAGAAAAGTTTTTAAATCTGCCTTAGCAAATTTTAAGTGATCTTTTTTGTTTTTTTAATTATTTGATTTCTTACTTTCTTGATTCTCGCCTCTTTGAAAAAAATCGTCTCAAAATATGTTAACATTTCAATATTGTTAAAATCCTTCTACATTCGTTCAAGAAAATGGGCATGAAACATTTTTTCTTTTCAGTGTTTGATTTGTGGTGGGAGCCACTGTACATGAAGTTTGGGCAGTAACCCCCGGAGATAAGATTACTGTGGGAGATCATTGCTCTTGCAAACTATCTACGAATCAGGTTAAAAAAAAGTAATCAACTAGGATCATTACGATACAATTTTTCGAACTGAGGTTCCTAAATACTATATACTATAAATGAAGGCAAGGCAGAAGACATTGTCTTTCGAAAACCCGAATCTTTGCAGCCAAGCTTGTTCCTACATTTAACCACATGCAAATTCCGTATACAAGCACATGTCGGGTGAGGGTTTTGTAACGGATCACCTTGACCCTGGCTTCAAGTTCGATACTGTGATTCTGAACAGAATATCATCCGGAAAAGATAGTAGGATTGGAATCGATCTAGGAAATCTACTAAGTCGGATAGGAATATCCTCCTCTATAAAGCGAGTTAACATGGCTCTCGCTTTTGGCCACAAGAGCTTTGATTAGGGCAGGAAACCAGTTAAACATAACTCTGCAGTCCGACAGGCACTCTGACATCGAACCTGGGCAAATTGGATTTTATTGATAGAACCTAGAAAACAGTTTGCTGTGCGTCTGTTTATTTATGTAATCATAGGCGGTGATAGATGTCGTGAGTATGGGCCAAAGTGGGTGGTCGCAGAAGTTTCTTACCTTTTAAAGCTCCTTAATAACTTTAATTGGAATTTTTTACAGTCCTCAACTTCATCAAGTCTTTTACTTGAGTATTGCTCTCGCATTTAAAGTTCAGCCCATAAATTGACGTGACTTAATGCAGAAAAGAGCTTCCAATCCAATCTCATTGGCTGGTCGACGACCTGTTGTTGGCATTTAAGCTATTCAAAATGGTTCAATGAAATGTAAACTGGACCACATTAACAGGAGAAGCAAACTTTCACGCTTCCATAATCTTTCTCAATAACAGACATCTTGGGGCCTTATTTCAAATGATCATTGAAAAACTGACCATCGTTTACGATTTTATTTCCCCACAGTCATGTCCAATTCGGTTGAATCGCTTCATTTAATCACCTGAACCGATCATATGCATCGGATCCATCCGGCAAACACAAGTGAGATGGAAATCACCACACTCTGTCCACTCAATCGCTTCGTCGGTCTTATAATCCTTGCCGACACCACTGTGAGTACCTTGCTCCGCTGGACATAAACGGTAAACATTGAACACAGACTAGTACCCCCAATCCGCGAAGGTAATTGCAGACTTGCGCAAAGGCTAACGAACCTGTTAAGATCTGTGAAGGGAAATTGAGAGTGGGGCAATTCTATAGTTTCCGGTCGACGGAGAGGCACTTTCCTTGCAGCCACCTTGGCATTGCTCGCGGACACTTCTCCCAATACCACCACGATGTAGTTTTTTACTGCCCATTGTAACCAGAGATGATGCACGGTATTGTGTTCCCTTGAATTGGTTTCTAGCATTAGAAGGGGCAGTTGGCAACGTAACGATGACTTCTTCGGCCAAATAACGAGCAAACAAGAGCAAGTGGCTTTTGCCGCTTATGCAAATTGCTCCTCTAGACGTGTGGTAATCGGGTGTGTGCTCACTGATGAGGAGCCAAGTATATAAAGTTAGGCTACCTTGGTATTTGAATAACAGAATAGTCTCATCGCACACGGCGAATTGCCAGCATGCCCTGGAGTGGATTTACACTTTTGACGCCTCGAAATATGGTTCCACAATTGAATGTAAGTTGAGGGAAAGTCCTTTTTTCTGAATAGTATGTCAGGGATTGTTTCCTTTCAGAGGCAACTAGCGTTTGGACTCCTCGTGACGCTGATGACAGTTTCTATAAATAATGCAGTCGGGACGAGAAGCACTCATAAGCGATTTATCATTCATGTTCCTTTGAAGATGAAAAGTCACCATCACACGCATACGGTTTATACACACATACATCATGGCGGAGGGAAGGTTGAGTACAAGGTTCTTGGTTACTCGCATCAAGGACTTGATGCGCATGGCGATAGCTCAGATCACGGATTACCAGCTGGGCATGCCGCCGGCGGCGGAGACATCATATTCAATCATTATGCACGAAATGGAGAACACCACTTAGAGGATGAATACTCCAGTGATTACGACGATTGGGATCAGTAGTTAGAGAGTGTAGATTCGTCTCAACCATTTGTGCATTTGTTTTTATGACGGGTGGAATTCAATCGTCCATTCGTTGTGATTTGTGTGAAAAGCGAGTGTTTTCAGTGTCATTATAGATTTAAACTTGAAATTATGTCAATAAAAATAAACGAAAGTTCAAATAAATCAAATAAAAGTTATAGTTATGTCTATCTAAAGGGTCAAATGATTTTATTTTTCAATTTGTTAACAGCATGCTTACATTTTTTCAAGGATTACAAAAAAGAATTTTGATTTTTCTATTTATGAAAGCTTATATGATTTTTTTACAAAACAGTTTATAACTTTTTGGAATATTTTTTTGGAATCAGTCGCTTTAACTCGTCAAACGGATATATTCCCAAAAGTGATTATTCCAGGCTCATGACTAATTTCTCGGAGAATAAAATATCCCGAAAGTGAAAAGGAAAGATATTCTCGTTCGCTAGACACGAAGAAAAGAAATTTGTGGTGAGCATAAGGTTTGCTCGACGATAGCTGGGAACCGAAGTCAATCAAAAATGACGACAATAAGCAAGTAATTAAACAAAAAGAAATTTATGATTTACATCTTGATGAATTAAAGATTGCTCTGCAGTATTTGAGTTAAAAACTATGACAGTTCAAACATAAGGAATTGGTGTTTGCCTCAATAGCGCTTTTTTTTTCTTTCTATAATTAAAAAATTAGCCGTGAGAGTTAAATCTCACGCGAAGGGTCCCGCGCCTCTTGAGAGTACGCAACACTATTTTTCTTTGATTTAAGATTTCTCATACTATCGCACATACGCATTTAGGTGTGAGTAAGCCAGGCAGAGTAAAAGCTCAACCTCGGTTTACTTGTTATTCCAATAAGAATAAGAACTTTCAAATGGGAAATTAAAAAGTTTAAAAATGGCATTAAAACGATTACAAGATTATAAGATTATGTGATTCTGAGGCCAAAATGCAGTGGAATTAGGGTGATCGCCAATTTCCTTCGCTCTAACTCGTGTCATATGAATGCGTTTTGCTATCCCAAATAAAGATATTGACAATAATGGTAGGTATGTCATGTGATTCTGGAGCATTTTTAAGTTTTTGTTATATTAAAGAAATTGCTTTAAAGAAGGGATTGGAAAATATTGAAAAACATATAAACATTCAATGCCCTTGTGTGCCTTAAATGTGAAGCCAACACACGCAATGTCATTCAATGTTTTAAGTGATTTATTAAAATGCTTGGACAATCATGACTCAAACACACATCAAAATCACATGAAAAACTTTTTTTTAAGTTTTTTTCGTTTTTAGAAAATGACTGAACTAATCTTTTCGGATTGAAAAAAATACCGCCAAGAAAGCAAAACACGTATACTTGGATTTGACACTTCGTTTGGTTGCGTAGAAAACTACACAATATTCAATTCGTACTTATATTTTGACATGCAAAATACATTTTTTTTTTTCATTTTTATTTTTCGCATTCGAGTTTTAAGCTTATGATGGATGGACGGAATCATTGCCTAATTTTAAAAGTTGTTGAGTTGCTTCATGAAACTCATTGTCTACTTTTAAGTGTTAAGTTTGGTTGCGATTTTATGAAACACTTTCTTTGTATGGTGACCCTATTTATTTTCAATTTTAAATCATTTTTATTCTTTGTTGTTGTACACCTTCTATGAAAATTGTAAATGTCTCCCTGTTGCACAATTGGGTCTGCTATATTAGTAATTTTTCATACAAAACAATCGTGTTTTTTCATATCAAATTTATAAATAATAATTACAATTAAGCGTTGAAGGCTACCTCTTCCAGAGTTTTGCTAAATACACCCTTTCAGCGAGTTGACAGTTGATGATGATATTGGAAAGTTTTCGACGACAAAGTTCGATATAAATGCGACGGCAGACTTCACATGAAAATAAGTAGTATTAGGATCACTAACACAAGAAATTGATGCTAACTCAGGTTAATAGCGAAATAAAATTGTGTGCTTTAATATGGCTGCTCAGATGAATATTATTTAATAATGTCTGCCACAGTTTAGAAACATGATTAAAATTTGCTCGCAAAGGACATATTCTATAGCCCTCTTATAAACACTTGACGCACTCTCACACCGAATACGAGCTAAAGTATATCAGTGCCGTTTTCGGATTGGAATACTAATGATCCACAGTCAAAACAAATAAATTTTTTCTTAGCAAATTGTGGTGAGAGTCAAAATGATAATTTTATTAAGGCTTGCTGTCAATAAAAAAACGTATTAAGCCTGCCCGCTATAGTTTGTTGCATGACCGGCAGCTGAATATTTCCTTTAAAAGATTTACGCGTTTGGAGACGGCTTCTTATATCCTTCGTGACTTTGCGGAGGACTTGAACACTTACTTGGCCTCTTGCGTCTATTTTTGTTCTCCTAGTTATTATAATCGTTTCGAAAGCTTTATTGTTGATATAGCTTTTTGGGGCGACCAATTATGCAACTAAAGATCGGTGTAGCGAATGCGTTTTTTCTGAACCATGCCTTTACGGTAATAAATAGCGGATTGCCCGCCATAGAAAAGTCTTCGAGCACAAAAAGTCCTATAAAAATGTCTGCCATAGCACATCTTTATATGTTAAGCCTACTGCACAATCTAAGTTGATATCTAGAAGGAAATCTTCGAAACTGCTTACCCAATTTCAAAAATTCTTTTAACAATATTTACTATATTATGGATCTGCAGAGTGAACAAAGGCTTTATGTACTCGTACTTCCGTCTGCAAAAAAGGGAATTTAGTGGTGAATAATTTCGTAAGTAAAGTCGGTGTAGCTCAAAGCGAACTTGTTTTTCTTATTGTAAGAATAATTTTAAACTCACTACTCAGATGACGATTAAGATTAAGATCGTATGATCTGACATCTTCCGAGATATCTTGCTAGTTATAATTCAAAATGCGGTAAAATGAGCACAAATGTGCATCCCCTTACTCAAAAATGAACTTTTAGTGAAAGCTCAGCTTCTAGCTTCGAAAAACTAAGAAAATTGTGTCGTCTTTTCTAATAACCCAAAACGGGCTAAGGTTTCTTGCACAGGCTTGTGTATAAAAACAGAGAAAGTTATTTTTATGCAAAGCTTCCCGATGGCAGTTTTTTTTTTATTCAATTTTCTAAAATTTAAAAACAAACAAGTCACAAACGCATGTTCAGTTTTACAGATTTTCATTCAAAATAAATGACACTCTTAACATTATCCAGTAATACTTAATTATTTGTTGAACTCTTTCAAACGTCCGCAAATAAAGCTAGACAAAACGTAAGCGTTCTAAGCGAATTAATAATTTATTCTAAAGCCCGAGAAAGGCGTCCTATTTCTTTTCTCTGTTTTTGTTTTTTTCTTCTTTTTCGGCAGAGTCCACGTATCGCTTTGGGGTGACTGCTCAAACGATTGGTCTTCGAATTTTATCCTAGAACTGTGCAATGGCTTCGCTCGGGTAATATGCATAGTCGTCGAACTGGGGAACCTCTCATATCCTGAAAATTCGTCCTCAGTTGTGGCACTCATCCAATCGGCAGGCAAGCTTCCCGACCACTTCATGCCATTAGCATAAGGTTTCATTGAAGATTCCAATATACTTGTATATGACGGCCACTTTGACTTGAATGAACCCGAAAGTGCCTTAATAAAAGGATATGAACTTCCTCCTTCTCGTTGATCCAAGGCCATAGACTCTGCCGATTTGGCATCATAGTCATCAGCGTAACCATCTTCGTCGTCATCATCCTGCATTGGATTCAACATCCTGTACATTTCTTTCACAGGACGAGCTCCCATAAACTCACTCGGCTTCTTCATTCCATGGAATTTCGTCATCATAGCGTCGTTCATGAGCTGGCTCATACTAGTCTTCTTGGGTTTCTTCAAAATTGTCGCCTCCAAGGTGTTATCGACTCCATAGTTTGGAATATCTGGAAATGATGGCAAGTTGGCGTAGGTTGGGATTTGTAGATGATCGGTCAACCCGAAGGGCAACATGGATAAAGACGGCGTCTCCATATCAGTGTCCAGGAAATTTGGAACTTTCACCACTTTCTTTGGGAAGAAGTAGTGTTTCTGGACTTTCCGGAAATGTGTATGTTCACGTTGTATGTCTGGAATATGAACTTTTATATGAACGCTAGGAAGAAATAAAAAAGGTAAAGGACTGGACGAAACTTTCGAGACTCAAACTCACTGCTCACGACTGTCACCACCGGTCAAACCAACACTCGAGTTCAACACAATCTGTATCACAATAATCCACTGGTGTAGGTTTGACATCCTCTGGTTCTGTTTCGACGTCCAACGTACCTTGATCACTCGCAAAAAATGACACATTTCTATCACTATCGGTCCATCTTATATAGTTTCGTTGCGTGCGTCTCGAAGCATTCTCCGATCGTCGACACAATCTAATCAGATTGAATTTCCAATATGAGCATCAGACGCTTCAGCCTTAGCTCGAGCTTCAGCATCATCTTCTACACCATTTTTGAGCCCCCCTATGCTCCGTTATGGTCTACCAAGTTCGCGAAGTGCCAATGTGCGTACTCATCTGCATACTGCTTGGATCCATGAGGTGTACTAAAAGGTGAGCACATAGGCAAATGAGGGTCAATGGCTGATCTTTCTTTCTTTCAGCTCGACGGTTATGCGCGCGATCAAAATTGCATCTCCGACATTGAAATGGAAAATTTGTTTACTTTCTTTGTGATCGAAGTTAGCGGTGAACGAAATGAAAATCTGAGAAGATAAGGAAAGTGCTATCGCAATGAAATGGCAGACAAAAAAAACAAAAGAGAATGAACAATGTGGTTATGTATTGAAATCGTACACCATAGACCCCAAGGGGATGCGCAAGAATCGAAGAAGCTGCGTTCATGATCAAATAACCTCTTGGCTTCAAGATTCGATTCGGAACTATATTTCTGCACATGCTCGAGCTATCGCGAGTTTGCAATGTTAATTGATTTCAAAATGTTGATTGAAATCGCAATGAGATGATCGGATTGGAATCAAAATCGTCTTAAACTGAAGTCCTCACATGGAAACCTTATAAGGCCAAAAATTCTATGGCATTAATACATTTTTAAACTCGGCACTCTGTTGAGATTTCATTGAGTAGTGGAAGGACGATAAACGAAAACAGATTTTTTTTCCGTCGCTAAGGAAATAAAATTGTGCGTGTCAGCTCCGACGCGTGACTGGATTTTACTCTTTAAAATTAAAAAAAAACTCAAAAAAAACGATTATCTTGAAATTATTTAAGTTTAATATATTAGAAAAATTATGGTACATAAAATATATTTATTATTGTCATTGTTAAATACTTTAAAAATAGGTTTTTGAAAACTAAAATACGATACATGAACATCAGAAGTTACGTGAGTTTTTTTCTTAATCTGCATTCTCTCTCGTAATCAACTGGAGGCCTTTTTTACTGACTTATCTTCATAAATATTTTGTGTTTTTTTTTAATTTTTCTTTGAGTCTATATTGGCGTTGAAATTTTTTTTTATTTTTTAAATTTTCTTTTTCTCCTCAGGATTGTTTAATATTTTTTTTGTCGAAGTTGTATGCTGTCTGCCGCTCAGCTCGTGTTAATGGCAGGCTGGTTGTTGAACTGTGAACAGAAATTCGAGAATAAATTATATTTGTATACATATTTATACATTTGCACAATTATTTATACATATAACCTCAAAAATTTAAAAATAAATTGAAACTTTTGCGCCTTTCTTTTACCTATATATATGTAAACATGAATCATATTACTTACCTAAAAATTGCTTTGGGTGCGAATAGGTCTGCCCATACCAAAAAAAAATGTAGGTGCAATTTTTATTTCATTGCAATCTTTACTTCTTCAACTTCGCAGGCTTTGGTTAGGGTTCTGTAACTTTGAGATAATTGTTTTATCTGTTGGTAGAATTTTCGAACTTCTTTCTTTAATCTGTCAACATCGTCGATCGCGCGCGGCTCATGCTTTTTCATAGACATTGCAACCGTTGGTACAGCTTTAGAATGTTGTGCACGAGATTAAAAGAGTCGATTAGAACAACAACAGTTCCAACTCACAGCCGATTGCATTAGTTGTTCTGATCAATAGAAAACAAACTAAATAAACATAATATTGATGAAACTTTTGGCATTAAAATTGAAAAAAAAACTTTTATATGAACTTGTCCGAAAATGTATGAACGGCAATGTATACAGTTATGCATTTTTTTTTAAAGGTAGCTATAAATTATAAATTAAATTAATTTTTATTTTTCTTTATTTAAACTTATTTGATTTTAATTGAAGAAGTGAAATTGTCCCTTTTTTTGACAGTTTTTTCGTCATAAAATTCAAACCACCGTGGGGAATTTAACCAAAAGCTTTATGCACACATGCTTCGAATGAAACCAATTTGGCTTCGAGTTAGGCTGATCGAAAGAATCCGCACAAACGTACGTACGCACTTACACAAACACACACACAGACATCTTTCTAAAAACAGTGGAAATCTGACTACTGGGACCGCGAAACGTGGAGAAATGTAAAAATTTTGAATTTCGAAAATCGGGCCGATTACAAGAACTTCCTGATGGGAAGTTAAACTTTTCAAATTTCCAAGTTTTGTTTACTTCTCATCCATTTTTCATACCGTTGAGTAAACTCCAAAAACTCCAAACTCTTTTATTTCATTTCCATTTTTATTTACAGAAATTTTCAGTTTACAGAATTTTAGTCTGCGAAGCTTCACGTGGCCTTATTAACAGCAGTTTTTGAATTATTATTGAAATATCAATTTTAAAATTTATGAATTTGATTTTGTTGTGTTTTTTTTATATTTAAGAGTTCATAAAAATATACCTTATTGAATCACAGATAAACTGCTTTCGTTACTCGTTTTGGAATCGGGTTGCAGGGATCCATGTGCTCTTCTTCTGGTATTGAACTGATTGTCGATTGGTTGCTTGAAGCTGGTCTTGTAGTATTCTTTGAGAATAATCAATTAAAATAGTCACCTTATGTTTAAAAGACAAAGTGGTTTGTATGCGTTAAATTCATTCGTAAGGCTTGTTCCATTTTTAAGGTAAGGTAACGTTTGAACATCACGAGGAAAAAAGTGTCCAAATGAGAATTTCACTCTCACACGAAGGGTTCCGCGCCACAGTAGAGCTTGCAACTCTTAATGAGTATTTAATTTTAGATTTTTCTTGTATCGCACATATGAACATGTGAACAATACAAAGTAAAAGCTCAGTATCGGTTGACTTGCAATTCCAAAAAGAGAAAGGTCTAAAAAAGAAGGAGTTAAAAATTAAGAACCAAAAGAATCAAAATTGAAATATGTGAACATATGAATCCAACTTTTTTTTTGGTCGATACGAGCGAGAAATTCATCTCAAAGCTAATGCAAATTCGTTGTTGAATTTGAAAATGAAGCGGTGTTAGTGCGACGGACAGACGGACAGACGGACAGACGGACAGACGGACGCTAAGTAACAGGGTTCCGTTGGTTCTCTTTTTCTTTACCTCAGGAAAGCATGGAGGAATCAATTTGAATTTATACCAAATACTAAAGACTTCTAAAGCTGTTTGAAAAATCAAGCTTCTGAATTGATACAGAATAAAAACAAGGGAATAAAAACATATGGGATGCTGTCCGTTGACATAGAATCATGAAATTTGGCGAGAAGCAAATTTTTAAGGTGTAATAAAAGGGGGCGGAAGTCGTTAATTAATAATTACATCACATATCTTATTTAATCAAATTACTAATGTAACAAGTACCTCAAGAACGAACGCAATAATAGACAACGTTTTTTCCAACTTCGATATTCAATGCGGTTCAATTGATTATTTTTTCAATCACATCAAAATTTGGTTCAAATTATTCACAAGCTACCCAAGGATTATTTTTTACTGTATTATTAGGAATTTATTTTTCAATTTTACAAGCATATGAATATATTGAAGCACCTTTTACAATTGCAGATGCTGTATATGGTTCTACTTTTTTTATAGCAACAGGATTTGCTACTTTGAAATCTAAAATGGTATGATAAAAATACTAATATCGTAATTATATGTCCAGTAGACTGATTTTGGGGGCAAAGTCGAAACATACAAACAAACGTTTTTAAGACTAGATCCTCGTGATTGATGAACTATTTACATACCTATGAGCTTGTATGGAACCTTTGTTGTGCGAGTCTGACTCGGACTTGGTCCGTTTTTGTCGTTTACAAGTTTTTTGACGAATCGGTTTTGCACTTTATACAATTCTAGCAAGTATTTTTACGTGGTATTTCCCCGATTTGTTTGATGGAAATTTATATCTATATATAGTATGTTATCAAAAAATGAGTGAACCTGGTGTGTGTAAGTTTAGTTTTTTTTTACCATTTATTATGAGTCCAAATTCTTGACACCATCTTCCTGTTGATGGGTTGGAAAGGTCTACTTTTTTTGAGCAGATACGTAAAAGCCAAACCGGTGCCGATAATTGAATGAGATAAATTATTTACAACAGTCGCCCCAAAATTAATCCTCGTGGGACTCCGTAATTCAGTTCTGTTTCAAGAGCTAAGAAATCCATTAGTTGGTCGTTTTTAAAATTTTAAGAAAACTCGTTTACAAGATTATGGTAGCTCTCATTCAGATTTTGATAAATAAGATTTACGTATCCTACAAGCAGTATGGTATTTTTTTTTTAATTTAATTGGATCCGGATTGGCTTTTGTTTATAATTTCGTATTTATCGATTTACCTTTGAAGTCGGAGTGACATCATCCGTTCTTATATTTTGTCAATAATCGGCACGATAGAAGAAGGTCCCGCTTCATGAGTATATTGGGCTTACCATAACATTAAGGTCCACTGGTACATAAAACTGTTCAAAGCTTTGATTAACGAAAAGAAATAATTAGTGCCAAATAAGCACTGCTTTAGAAGTGCAGTCGGGCAGACTTTTTTTAAGTTGTAATCTGACAGTTTTTTTTTTTAATAAATAAGCTCTTAATTTTGATCCCAGTTTTATTCAGAAATTTATGGAATTTATCAAGCCTCTCCCATCGGGCTCCTTGCGACTCGAAACACTTTTAGCCTTATAACCTTCTTGAAGAAGAGAAATAAAATAGTTCCTTATGTAAGCCGCATGCACCTTAGTGCTCGCCTCCATACTCTTCTTCATGATGCTCCTCTTCATGGTGTTCATAATGATGTGGAATGTGAACCTCCTCCTTGTGTTCCTCAATGATGGGATGTTCATACTGATGATGGTGATGCAGGTGCTCGTGACTGAAATGCTTCTCCTGTTTTTCCTCCTTTATCACAATCGGATGTACCTCATTTTTGATTATCTTTTCCTCCTTGATCACAATCGGTTTGTGGTGGTGATGAATATGCTTCACTATGGTGTGGACATGCTTCTCCTGTTTATTCTGAACAGGAACATGAATAATTATTTTCTTATGATGGTGGCCATATCCTCTACAAGAAAAATTATGTCATTCCAACTTCACAATCTTTGGCAAGTTCTTACCCTGCATCAGATCCTCCAATGACAGCTAGTACGCCCACCAAAGCCAATGCGACCTGCAAGAAATGACAATTGCTTAAAAACATATCTTCTAGCTCCTGGTATTGGACAAACCATAATTCTTAAATCCATTATCCTGACACTGTGTCTTGTGTATAATCCTCCGCGATGCAGCCTGAAGCTAGTTAAACGATTGAATGCAAAATTCGTCAGGCAGTGCAGTCTTTTATAATCCAACTGTAACATCGAAGTAACATAAGCATACTTCCTTGGTGGTACTATGAAAAGCATTCACTTGGAATGGCGGATAAGCCATTGCGTGTAGCAAACGCGCTGCCGACCGAAATTCTTGAAGAAGAAAAAAAAATAATAAAATTAAATGCAATAAAAATGAACTCACCATGAGTATCATTTTGTCGTTGAGCACCTACTGCCATTTCTTTCTTCACAAGGAACCAAGCTCACTGTTGGCTGGGAACATGATAATGCCAGGTTATGTTGTCTCTTCCGCAAGCTACTAATGCAACAATGGATTAGACATTCGCGTTGGTGGTTGAATATTTGATTACACTGCTGCATATGCTGGCCCAAAAAAAAGCAAACTGCTAAATGAGGCGTTCGACAGCTACAATGTGTTGAGTGAACACAGCATTTAATTAAAGGCTACCCCGAAACAGTATTCATACAGGCACGAACGATGACATAAGAATGTGAAAAGGCTTTATGCAGCACAGCTGTGACCTTCATAGTAAAAAAGTAATTAATGGGGAAAAGTAGGAGATCTCTATAAACAAAGGTTTTTAAAGAAACCAACGTGGCTAAAAAGCTAAGGGGTTGAAACTTGAGCTCAAGCTTTTTTTTTCATTCTTCATCTTAAGTAACTGTCAGTTTCTATCGTACATATTTAATATTTAAAACTCGCTTTTGTGTATAAATGACCTATCTTAAGACACATTAAGTTTTTGTGCACAAAAGATATGTACACATGGTCAAAAAATTATCCGTACATTTTGTTAAAAAATTATTGAAATTGAAAATCGCCAAAAATTAAAGTACAGGTTGTCCACTAATCACGTGAGGCTCGAAAGGGGGGGGGGTCCATAAAAAATAACAAAATATCACAAGGGGGGAGGGGGGTTTAGTAATATATCACGTGTATTTATTTTTTCAGCAAACGTGCGATACTCAACCGAAAAGCGGCGTTACGTGAATTTATTTTTTCGTCAAACACGAACAGAATAAAAAAGCGGCTTGTTGTGTGACCTTGATTATTTTACTAAATTATTAAATTCTTAAATTTGATTTATGACCTGTATTGCCCTAGCCTGCAGAAGGTTCGTGAAATACTTTTGGAAAGGACATGTTAGCGGTGTGCATTGTACTTCTGTACAAAGAAAAAAGCTAAGGCACATGTGAGTTCTTGTCACAAGCAACTGAATCCGAGCTATAATAGCGTAGAGATGCACAATGTTCGTCCTTCCCGCATCCTTACGCGACATTCGAACTGTAGATCGATAGAGATTCTCTGCGTAGTGCGCGAAAATTATGACGCCGAGTGGCTTGATGCATCCGATGTTGATCTTCAACAAAGCACTATGCCAACAACTGACTTGCAAGATGCTTATCCAGTTATTGGTTTTGAAGAAAGTCTTGCTAATCCATGGTCCGAGGATGATGTTCATGTATTAGTACAAAAAAGTTTTTTCGCATTTCTTTCATTATATTTATGTTTGAAGTGAAGCGATTTTTGAAAAAAAAAAAAATACAACTTTGGACTTTGATGGGTTAAGCAGTTATCCGTTAGCTAGTGACCACTTGTAAACTTCGGTTAGATCCTTATTTAAATTTGAGACTAGAAGATTTACTTGAGATAAAGTTCGAGGCAAATATAATTGTACATCATCAGCGTACAAGTGGATAGAAACATATATACATGCAGATGGCAGATCATTGATAAAGATGCAAAACAGAATTGGTCGCAGAATCGATCTCTGAGGTACACTCTCATGAATGAGCATAAAATCAGAGTTGTTTTCGCCTGCTACTCTTTGGAACCTGTCTGATAAGCTTAACCGCGCTTGGAGAAAACGAGAAACGATTTCTCAGCTTCCAGCAGAGAATGTCGTGATTGACCTTATCGAAGGTCTTCGAGAAATCCAGCAGGCAGAGAGTTTTTTATTGCAAAAAAATGGTTTACCGTGTATGCAAAGAAAATGTCCTGCTCACGAGCTGATTGAATTTTATATTTTATAGACTCAGTGCCATTTGGAAGTAATTTCTGTTTACAAAGCCTCTCTGATATTTAAAAGCTATATTTTTCCGTAGCCCGAGTGGATCGATTTAGGTCCAGGAAGGAAAAACCCATTTACCTGACTATAGTGGGTATTCACTTTGTTGACGATCAAGACTTCAAGAAGGTTGGAATTCATAGTACTAAAGTGGGTTGGCAAATGGATCAATCAATAGACTCCAGGCTCGAATCCTAATATAAAAAATTAGTTTTCATATCTTGGTCAGTCACCATTTGCCATTGGGATCAAATTAATGGCATTTTCAATGCAGGGCCCGGCCAGCGATAGTAGTCAGTTTCTAGTAGTTGTCCTTGCTGTATCAGCTGCTGAATTTCTAAGTTCGTTACGCCAAAAATAATGGCTTGTATAGATGGTATGTATATTTCATCACATTGATAGCAGGGTGCTCTGCACTGTCAGGTGTGGTAGGACGGAAGCATGACCGACGACTAGAGCAGCAGCAACACACATGGTATGGTATGGTAAATATCAATTTCGAATTCCTTTGTGTCATTTTCGATTGGTCAGAAAGCTACCAATCAGGGGCAAAGGGCATTCATACGAAATGGCAGAAAAAACTTTATAAATGTTAAAAGACTCAACTCTGGTTTGTTCAAAACCAGGCTATATTTTATAGAAATTGATCCTTACAAAATAACAAAACAAAAATGTTTTAAAATTACTTCCATTTATTTGCCACAAAAAAAACTACTTTGTTTTTAATTGGATTTCTTTTCGATATCCTCAGTTAGCTCCACAATATTCTCAGCGGAGTTACCACCTTCATTTGGAGTATCCGTCGACTCCAAAAGCACTATTTGCTCACCTTCAGGCAGCGTTCTACTTTCGGTCATATCATTTGCAGGAGGCGGCACACTTATTGGACACATGCATGGCACAAACTGCACAGACGACCTCTGATTTGGCGCCGAATACTCCGGATAAGGGTAGGGGCGATAGAAGTTAGCTTGTGGTTGATAATATGGCAAGCTACGCCGATTGTAGATTCCACCTTGGTATTGTGAATAGCCGGTCGATTGGTCGAAGTATTTAGAGGCCATACTGATCGAACCTGCTGAATTGATTAGTGGTACAGCCATGCGGTCCTGGGCCTGCAGTGGAGACTGTGTTGGATTTGGGGTCGGTGGTGGTGATGGTGGTGCAGTACTTGTTGTCGTTGTCGTCGTGGTCGTTGTTGGTGTGGGCCTGGCTTTTTCAGTACTTGTTGGAAGAGGATATAGCTCATATCTAGTACCGGAAAGCATTGGTGTTGGTGGAACTTTTGTCGGCCAATTAAAAGGATGTGGGGCGGTGCCAACAATTGAGAACGAGTATGGAGCTGGAGCCCCTACGGGTTGATAGGTATACGTACGGAAATATCCCAGCGGTATTTGCTTGACAGTTTGAACTGGTGCCTCACTGAAATATTTGAAGATTTGTTGTTTTTGTTACTTTTATTTTTTAGTCTTAAATAAGTCTCACGTTGTTGATGCTTGATTCCACCAAAATGCGTTGCATGAATAAATACAAATTGAAATTATCTAAATGACAGAGAAGAAGAAAAAATTTATTAAAACTTAAAATCAACAATTTACAATCACATATAAGAATGAGTAAGATGGAAGATTCTTTAAAAAAAAAAAAGCTTTGATACACTTTTCTTGACGGAGAAGCAAGATCATTAAAACAAAAAGCTAAATCGATTAAAGGACTGCTGGCTTGGTAGGTAGTCTTATCTTGTTACGACTGAAGCTCGTCATACTCCTAATCCTCAATTTCTGGCCATTGAATGTGATAGCACTCTCCATTGGCTGCAACGAAAAATGGGCCAGTAAATCCGCCCACCATTTTGTATTTCGCAAAAAAAAAATACTTAATTTCCGTAAATTTTTTCAAAAAAACAAAAAACAACCGATAGACCACATTGACAATTTGAAGCCGTCGAAAATGAAGTTTAAGTCTCAAAAAGTGATTTCTTGGGAATGTTAAAAGAAGATGAAATAAAATTAAGTATTTTCCAGTTTGGTATTTGAATTTTACACCAGTCCAGAATTATGCTTCTCTAATATCTAACACCAGCTTCGTTATGCTCCTTTCACTTTCATGATTCATTCTCTCGGTCCTTGTACAATTTCATGAGTTTAAAGACTGAAGATCATATTTCTTCCTATTAATCGGTGATTCAACCGATGCATGAGTGTTTCTCTGATGTTTGCAATTCGATCTTTTCGACAAATTTCTGAAACGGGCCATCTTCTTAATAGAAGACCCCACAATAACGATGCATTGTCAACCGACGTTTTGTCATGGGCTGTTTATGTCAGCTACTCAGATGAACCAGAATTTTGGTCCCAAGATATGACAAATTTAGAAGACAACATTGGGACCACACATCATTACCCGAGATATCTTCCAGCACAAAGCTTCCGTAGAGTCTAAGTTCAGAAGTAGCAAGTTACTAAACAGGTAGCCGTCGTTACTGAATTGTGAATGTTTTCCAGCAACTGATAAATGGTAATTACCAAACGAGAGTGATAGATTATGAAGAAATCCCGACTTCATCCAGCTAAGCTGTTATTTCACTCCCCGAAGGAGATATAAGAGCAAAAAAAAAACTTTAAAACAGCAAAACTTCACTTAGTTTACAAGTAAGACGAACCTTTTTAAAATGTCGGAGATGTTCTGGTAGGAAAAATGGAATGACAGGCTTGGAAAGACGAAAGCATGACCGATAACTTAAGTACAAGGAATTTCCGTCCAAAATACCAAAGAGGCCATTATATGTGTTGTAACAACTATCAAGGCATATCTTTTCTTAGCGACGCTAAGCAGTTCCATGCCGGTGAATCACCTGATCACCGTAAGATCGGCCTGACATAACGCCTTGCACTTATACTGAACCGATGCGATCGCAGAACTAGTGATATCGGGAGAACAGATCCGGTTTTCCCGAGTCCGAGACTTATCTATCTCCAGACAAAAAACAGCTCCATACAAGACACCTTGGTTGTGATCGAATTAAGACATCCTTATTAATCCACGCCGTTTCAATTTTTCCAAACAACTTGGATCACAACAGGAGCAATTTAGTAGACCTTCGAACAAAAAAATCGCCCTTCGGATATTCTGCAAGGTGGCATGAGAAATAAATCCGAGCACTGAAGTTGAACCTTCAAATCACAGCCATCAGGCTCACTGAAAATGGGAAGACTGTTCCTCCGGTTCAAAGATGATTGCAGATGCCAAGAAATTTTGCCTAACCAACTGTAAGCAACATGCCCGTTGCCTTGAAGGATGAAAAGTAGCCATAGCTCAGGTTCAGATACTCCAAGGATTGATGGCCTGATAAGAAGTTAAATAAATAGAGTTCCAAAAAGCCTTATCAGCCAACAGTTATATTAATCAGGTAAATAAATTAATTCAAAGCTTATCTATAACACTATTTTCGTTAGGGTCAAGTCACACTTAAGCCGAAGAGGCACATTATTATTTTAAAACACACGAAATCATTTTTTTTCTGATCAAAATAACATTCACAAATTTTATTTAAAACTTCCGTACCGTGCAACTCGCAAAAATCACTTTGAGTGTCATTTTAACGTATCCTTCTGCGCGTATTCCGAAGAAAAAAGTTTAAATATTGTCCTTCGAAACGTTTTCAAAAATTGAAGAACAAAAAAAATAACTAGTTTCAGTCGCTAAGGCGATCGTCCAACTTATGAAACCGTACACAAATAGTTCTGTCCCTTATAAGCATAATCCCCACCAATTTTTTTTTCCCAAATCAATTCTAAATAAAATAGAACCTTAAAAGATACAACATCAAACCCAACAGCCAATCATATTACCAAAACATTGCGCGCCCTTTGCTGGATTCATTCACACGCACACGCCAACTTAGTCGCGCTCTCTTCAGAGAGATGCATCCGCATCCGTCTTAATCCCCTAACGAGGCTGCGCGCGATGCATTCTGTTCGAATCTGGAATGTGACGCAGAACACACACACAAAATGGAATGGAAAACAAAACATGCCCCAGGAATTAACAACAGTTGTTTTACAGTTCAATCGGTATCATCAAACGTTATAAATAACACATTAGACCCTTCTGGGTGTGCGCGCAGTCGCACAAGTGATTGATTTCTGTCATTTCTGTGTTTGCTGTCAAAGTGACATTCAAGCGTAGCCATGGAACATTCAATTATGACATCAAAATTGACCAAAAACGACAACGACAAAAGTCACTATAACCGTTACAACCGCGACATATTTACAAATTTTATTAGAGCCTTAAAAATGATAAACATAAGAATTGTATATGAGAAGGGCTTGACCCAATTTTCGGACAAGTTCTATTTGACTATAATTTTTGTATCCAAGGCTGCTGTTGCAGTTTGGTGAATCTTTGGCAAAAATTTGCTTGACGTTGGATTTAGATAGCTCGAGGTATGGTGTTTTTTATGCCTAAAAAGGTGAAGTCAATTTGACAGTAATGAGGTGAATATGTCATGAATTGTTACCTTGAGTTCCAAATAAGCCAAGTTTCTTCAGGAGGCTGTTCTTCTTTTTCATCTGTCGTGTCCAAGCTTCGTCTTGATGATTCTTCGGTGTGCTTCTGGGGATTGCTCTCCAGTAAATTGTTTAAGGTGTAAATGGGATAAATAGTCTTGAATCCACCATACTTGGCTGTATGAACCGACTTGTAATGTTTTTGTGGGATCGGTTTCTCGTTTTCAGTCTCGTACAAAATACGAAAGGACTCCTGTCCGGGCTTTGGCATGGATGTTGTGACTTCCATTCGGTGATTCGGGTAAAAGTTATTTGGGATGCCCAGCTGCCGGTTTAAGCTCATTCGTGTGGTGAATTCCGGTGAAGGTGTGGTGGATAAAGGAATTGACCAATACTTTGATTGCACATCATCCTGCGAGTAGTATGAATGGTAGCAAGGTGGCTCTTGTTCCTCCTCGTTGGATGTGTCCACATGATTGGCCAGCACGTCATTACTGTCAGGAAGCTCCACCAAAGATGTCGGCTTTTGCTCGTAGCCCAGTTGTCTTGGATCAATAGCCTCGTGGGCGTAGAACGGAATAAGGGTGACATTGTGAAAAACTCGCTTCGGGTATCTGTCCGACGGTTCACTATCAATTATTGGTGTTGGCTTGAACTTCGGTGAGTATGGCGGATACATAACCTGCCCTGGCACCGGTTCTTTCATGGGATACTGTCGACTGTTCATCATGGTGTTGAAGATCATTTCAGCTTTGGGACCACGATAGATCAGAATCGGCTCAGAATCGACCTCGAAATCATCGAAAACAGGAAAACGATGGACACTATCCGTTCGCTTGTGGTTCCTCGGCATTGTCTTTAGGGCTTTGGTCCTAACAGCAGCGGTATTCAGGTTAACATAATGACTTGGAAGCTTTGGTAGATAAGTTGTCGGCGTAATATATTTCCGCTTTGTCTTCAAAGGTCTATGCGTTGCAATGTCAATCTCTCCAGGCCGACTCACCTTGTCTTCCAGCACCCATAGAGGACGATCTGTATCTAAGTAGGACTTCTTCTTGAAGTACTCCCGACGGGGATAAAAATGAGCAGATGAATACTGACTGCTGCTATTCTTTTTCTTATTCACAATACACGCGGCCGGCTGGACAGTAAGAACAATTGTCCAGAGCACAATTGCGACTCGAAACATTGCAAACGCCACGACGCTCTGCCAAATTTGTTCACGAATTGAATCTGAGCCTTAGGTTTCATTTGGTTTTATAGCGACAACATTAACCGAACGAACATGTCGCATTGTGAAATTTTCTCATTACTCTGTCTGGGTCATAGAACACATAGTTCCACACATATTCTCATCATTCCGGTTGCCATGGCAGTAAAACTGAAAACACTTTGTCCATCCATGTCCAACGAAATGATCATGAGTAGATCACTGGGACAGAGCGTGATGTACGGTGTCAAAAACAAAAGTAAAACAAGTCCGATTATGGCCAGTTTTGCTTTCTATTGTACCGATGGCAAAAGGTCACTTGTTTATGGGCCTACCGAAAGCAGTGACATCCTCCGCGGTAGGATGTTGAATGAAATGAAGGTGAATAACCCCATGATGACGCATCAAAATGTATTTTTGATTTATGTCCAAAAAATTGACCAATCAATCAGAGCCTCTATTAGGCATCATTATATTCAATTATTTTGCCTAAAGCAGAGGACGTTCCGAAGAGTGTAGATACGATCACGACTAATGATGTGAATGGAGAGGCGTTGCACCAGTGGCTCCGTGCTTCAGGAAGTCGGTTACCAGTGTGCACTGGTTGCTTAGAGCAAACGTGTGCAATGGGCGTTCGTTGATTCGTTCGTGTTCCCAATGATTAAATGTCCATTTTTGTGTAATATTTTGTATACCCGGATGAATGTTTGTTGGGACGATTTTTGTTTTTGTTTCCCAGACGTGCCGCCACCGTTGCTAATGCCTTCGTATAATGGTGTCGATGTTGGCGGTCGTATGTGCCTTTAACAGGGAGTCGCTTGCCTTCGGTCTACGGGCTGATTGATGTAACAGTGTTTAGGGTTTGTCTTTTGTTTTTCTATTTGATTAATTGTCTTTCAGGACAAGGTTTATGTTTATGCAAATTGGTAGCAAGTCTAATGACTGAGGTATTTTTTCCGATATCTTGATCTAGTAATCGTATCACTTCTATCTGAGGCATACAAGCTATGGAGTGGTATACTCCTTAAAATCACAAAACACTAGTGACTATTTTTACGCAATAATACGTCATTGATTTCAGCGAAGTTTTCGTCGCCATAGCACGCAAACTGTTTAGACATTTTGGCAAGCTGTCGCTCAACTCGAAGACACTCGAACAAAAGACGTGCAGAAAAACCTTGCGGTGTTCGACGAGAATATTGCCTCTACGATTGAACGGATAAGGGGTCACACCACGTAGTTCTTTCAATTTAGTGCAGAATCTCTATCCTCATACCTCTTAAAAAGTGGAAAGGATAACACTAGGCTGATTTATTGAAGGTGGTGTTGCCTAATAATTAATGATGTCTTACTTGAAGCGCAAAATCCTAAAAACCCCTAAAAAGTAGCCTGTGATGAAAAATATTCCAATTCTCTCATACTAATTACGAAGAAAATTAGCCTATTAATTTTGGAGCCAGATTGAATGTACAAATAGACTTTACTTTACTGATTAAGAATAAATGGAAGAGTTATTACATAGCTTAAGAGTACCGTAGACAACTCTTATTAACGAGAGCTTTCAACACAATTTTTTTTTTTTTGCTATGCATAGTTAGGTTCTTATTTACCTTACTTGCTTTCCAGAGTTTATTTATGTTCGCTACTCAATTGTTTTTGAATCTTTCAAAAATATTTGCCCTGATTAGCAATTTAACCATTAATCATGTTGAAGAATTGCTTGACTCGTCAGTTTCTAAACTGTAGGTGAAAGAGGTGTTTATTCTTAAGAGAAAAAGATACCTTATAGTCCCTATTGTCACGGAGGCATTCTAATATGAAAATAGACTGTTTCTCCCTGTCTATGAAACATTATCGATAAAAGAACATTCTTCAAGCCTTCAAATGTTCCCTTCTGGTGTATTCAAGCTTTACTCAAATTACTTCTGGCTTGGATGCATATTAATATCGTACACAGGAAACCTCACGCTAATTATCATCACCTTTTTAAGCTGTTGCGGGTATCAAAAATTCGATACTTCCCGAATTATTCGCGCGAAGACATATAAGGTTGACATTTAAAAAACGCGTTGTGTTTTTGTCTTTCGCAGCTTTTGTTTTCAAAACAATTAATGGTCTGCATTTAAGCTAAGGGTTGGCAACTAAGTAATTGCGGATTTCACTCATAGATGGCTTAAGTTGAATTTTTAGGTTTTCTGACGTAATCGAAATGTCAAACACATTTTAATATTTGATAGTTGGTACTTCAACTGTCAATCAGTAAACAAAATTTTTTTTGATTGGTTATGTAGTTTTTGTTTGGCGTCTGTTGAAAAATGGAAAATCAAAATGAACATCTACCTCGCATCGCATCGCAAGCTCACAAAAAGTTATGTGCTGTTTATGGTGACGAAGCTTTAAAAGAACGGCAGTGTCAAAATTGGTATGCCAATTTTCGTTCTGGTGATTTTTCACTCAAAGATGAAAAACGCTCTGGTCATCCTATTGTAGTCGATGCTTACCAAATCAAAGCAAAAATCGATTCGGATCGTCATAGTACAATGCGTGGGGTTGCAGAGAAGCTTCACGTATCACATTCATATATTGAAAATCGCTTAAAACAGCTTTGCTATGTACGAAAACTCGATATATGGGTTCCTCATGAACTGAAAGACAATAATTTACCACAACGCATTAACCTCTGCGATTTGTTAAAGAAACGTTATGAAAATGATCCATTTTGAAAACGATTGAAACTGAAAAATGGGTTTTTTACAACAATGTCAATCGGAAAAGATAGTGGCGCAAGCCAGGTGAACCAGTTCAAACAACCTCAAGAGCTGATATTCATCAAAAGAAAGTAATGTTATCAGTTTGGTGGGAAAACAAGGGAATTGTCTACTTTGAACTTTTACCACTCAACTGAACGATCAATTCAGATGTCTACATTGAACATCTTACGAAATTGTACTATGCAGTTGAAGAAAAGCGGCCCGAATTGATAAATCGAAAAGGTGTTTTATTCCATCATGACAATGCAAGGCCACACATATCTTTGGTCACTCGGCAAAAATTATTTGAGCTTGGTTGGGATGTTTTGCCACATCCACCATAAAGTCCCGACCTTGCACTATCTGATTCCCTTTTATTTCGATCTTAGCAAAACTCCTTGAATGGTAAAAATTTCAATAAAAATGATGATGTCAAATCGTACCTGGTTCAGTTTTATGAACGTGGAATTATGATCCTCCTTGAAAGATGGCAAAAGGTCATTGCTCAAAATGGGCAATTCATTGCAGAATAAAGTTATTTCATTCCATGAAAAAATTGTCTTTTATTTTCCAAAAAAAATCCGCCCTTGAAATTTACACTTTTTCATTTATTGGGTAAACTCGTTTTTGTAAATCCTAAAGCATTGAAATTTTCTTTCCAAAAATGCGTTTTCGATTTTTCAAATTCATGCATTGTTCTCTAAAAAGTTTCCAATTTTTCTATTCGGCTTTCTCTTTCGTCATCTTTTGAGCAATAAATTTTAATTCACAACGGATGCAGGCTATATGGATATGACCTAGAACTTTTGTCAGAACCAAGCTTTGAAATATCTGGAACTTATAAAGTGCAACTTCTTTATTGAACAATGAAACTTACTTTTTCATCGAAAAAGAAATGCTTAGATACATCGACATGATTGAACGTTTAGAAAGGTGCTAACTATTTCCCGTGGACCCACCGCTAAACCGTCGCCATTCAATAGGTCACCATCTAACTACTTAAAACTTTACGCATCGTAAAAGAAAGACTTAACACGTTCATGTCAATGCTTCAAACAGCACGCAGTAATTCACACAACAGCTGCGAAGTTCGCTTCTCAACTCTTTTGTCTTTCAGTGAATTACATTCTCATTCTAATGAATTAAATTCATTCAAAAAACAAACACACTAAATACAGAGATTGCAACCAAAAGAAAGTCTCACTGCAACGTGCAAGTCCTAATTAAACTCACTCAAACACACGGAATCTATATCGCAGTTCAATTTAGTTTCTAAGCTCCGAATGAATTTCTGAGAAAAAAAAAATAAAACAACTTTGCGCCGATGACTGAATGTTGAGTCAATCTGTCTACACTGAGATTCATGAAAGACAAATACGTACGCTGGGATGCACTTAAAACCAAACAAATGACCATCGCCATGAGAAATGAAGACAATCCAAGAACTTAAGAACAAAATTAATGTCAAATTAAATCAAACATTTGTCAAAGCCGCAGCATAATACTGATGGCGGGGGATTGGAATTACATAACAGGTGCGACGACAAAGACTCGTGCGCACGAGTGAACCTCTCGTGGCACAAAAGAACCGAATGCATGAAATATTTAAACAATTTGTTTGACTTATTCGGTCGTCGGTTGTCGGCGTCCTCACGTGTGGAGGTGTTTGTTCAATGGTATGCTACAGCAACAACAATAGCGACAATGAAGCGTGTCGAATGAGTTATGTAAATCAAGCTAAGGTGTTTATCTTCACTCGGTCAAATGTGTGTAAATGATTACTTGGCGAGGGGGATTGAGAGTGGGAGCTTAGAGTCCTGGTAATACGAGAAGCATTGACTGATTTTAGAATAGATCCAGTTAAATGAAATTAATCTAGAAGTTAGAAAATCTTCCAGGGCTTGACAGCAGAGTTAGCTACGATTGTTTGGCTTAAATATACAATAGCTCTTGTTGCGTGGGTAAACCACTTTCATTCGTAAACTACGAATGAAGAAACGTATTAAACTATGTCACGAGCGATGAACTTTTCTTGTAAAGAGGACAGGAGTATACCTTCATATACACATGTCTACTTTTATGAGGGCGTCTCTGCTAATCAAAAAGGCACGTTTATAACTGTTAAGACAATGCCGATGTCATGTAGCGGGAATAGGAACGTAACTTAATCGAGTCCTCAATTTTTTAAATCGTCGATGTGCCGAAATGAATATTGTAACTTGAAACTGAACTTGACTGACAATTGTCGCCCCGTCTGGAGTCCTCGAAAGGAATCCCATGTAAAATGCATGTTCCAAGTATTTCTGTTATTGAACCAGTCTGTCAAAACATGCCTTTTCTCAAGTTCGAAATCAATTACTTCGATGGTGCTGCAGTGTGCGAATTACAACCTGCGTTAAACTCTTTGTGACACTTGAGATGGTGTGCTTTAATTCATCTTTGATGAGGTCAAGAATTCTGTGCCTTTTAGCATAACCATTTTGCATTCAATTTGTGACATTTTTCTGCCTCTCGGTTAGTTGCATACATTTGCCTGTAGTGTTATAATATATCTAAATGCTAGTTTTCGACACTTGTATCTTTCGGGCTTATAAAGGTCCGAACATATTTTATTTGAACCTTGAGTGCAATCATCCCTTACGATTTTAGCTCTATTTGTGTCTGATTTCGTTACAAAGTCAATTTTCCTTTTCGTTCCTAGTGTCAATCTTTATCTGACATATTTATCCAAATTTCTATGGCCGCGGATTACGAAGATGGAGTTGCTCGCCAAGACCATTTTAAGCTTAATGCAGTTGACTTCCGTCTGGGATTTTACTTCACAATTGAAAATGATCTCATAGCTGTAAAGATTTTTATTCTCAGTTTTGTTTTTAAATGACGGAGATTTTTTCAAATGTCCAACTTTTTATCCTACGTATTGGGATGGACTATCCCAAAATTGTAGAAAGTGACTTCAATTCAAAACCAGTTTTAGTCTTGATATCGGATGCCTTCAAGTTTGTGAGTTTTCAAACCCATTCGTATGTACTTCAAGTAATCATAAATATAAGGAGGGTTGAGTACGATGACAAAAACCGATTTTGTAAGTATCTGGGCATAACTGACTTTTTCAGCTGTTTTAACCTAGGGAATAAAAGGGGATACTAGCGCTATGTTTTCTTGCATGTGTAGAGAAGACACATGCATATGCATAACACAGTCACTCTTCAACCTATTTTTTAGCTTCGCATCTAGAACGAAACTCTGATATTTGCCTTCTTGGAAAGTTTCAAAAGGATTCCATTGCGCTTTGGGATGAGGATAAAGCTTGCAAATTATCCCTTATTTTTTTCGGAATTGGTACTTAAGTCAATTCCAAGCCAAGAGGGTAACTTCTTTCAATGCTGCCCCCATAAGGCTACTGAAAGCAGGAGGTACTTTCCGCTGACAGTTATTACTTCTTAGCTGCTACTGTTTTGATTGAATTCACTTCGAAAGTTGCACACAGTGATGTTGAAGTATCTCCAGCGTGTGCAGTTTCTATACACGAATTTTTTTTAGAAGTGGTCTCTTTTTATAGTAAATAAGACTCTTCTTCGGAATGAGTTAGTAATCCATGCTTTGATGTTGCGTTCTGAAATAATTTTTCAAGTGCCTCTTTTGAATACTCTGATTTGAGAATATTCTGGGTCAACCTTAGGTTCATTTTTTGCATAACATCCTTCTGGGGACTACCCACTAATATGTGAGATGCATATTTCAGCCGGTCGAATCTAAAATAGCGACCACCAATTCTATGCAAATATGACACCCTGATGTCTGCAAAGTCCCATTTGATCATCGAGTTATAAGCTCTGTAATCAGTTGCGCATTACCTTCGCGTGGGTTGGAGGATTCAGTTCCTCAAATGCCTTGAAAAGCTTGAAGCTGAGTGCAGTAATTCGAGCTGATAAACGCTCCTCGATAATCATCTTAACAACTACTGAGTGATGAACCATGTCCTCATGGTGGTTGCATTTCGGCTTAACACTTCCGCCACGCCAAACGTAATTATGAAAGGGCAAGCTGTCTTCGGGTGTCAATGATGCGGCAAGAAATAGGTTAACGATACACGAATATGCTCCTGGATGGTAAGAACACTCTACTACTCGAAAACTCAATATCAATGCGATCCAGAAAGTACACTGGATAGGATCGGTAACATTACAGAGGAAAGATTGCAACAAATATGTATGTATAGTATTAGAGCTCTCACGAAAGATTGCAATTTTTAAGATGAGAACTTAAGTTATCGAAGTTAACCTGGCCGCATTGAGTTTAAGTTTTTATATATTCCGCTACCGACGAAGAGGAACACTCTACGAAAGAGAAATATTATAAACTCCTGGACCGAAACAACAACATGCTCACTGACTCAAGGTCAAACATATTGGTTGCGCGGGCGAAGGAAAAAAAATGGTTCAATATTGTACGCATAAATACTCCAGGGCTAGCTAGAGACTGTCTAGAGACGTCCACGATATAATTTCACAATACCGCATTTTATTTCTAGAACTACCCGCGACAGTTTTTGCCCTCCAAACGTCTCCAACAAGAACGGTGAGTATTGACAACTACCTACTACTACCTGTTTCTTGATTAGACCCATAAAAAACAGCTTACAACATATTTTCTTAAATAGCCAACCAAAATCAAACAAATCCACTTAAAGAACTTTTGGTATATTTAAGCTAAGCTTCTCACACATATCTTTAATCTTTTTTTAAATCCAAACGACATTTATTCATCCAGATCGCAGCAAAGTTGTGAGATAAACTACCCCACACATCGACTGACTCTCCAACAGATACGCTTTGCTCGACTCTAGCTAATGTAAGCATTTCATACTACGTACAGCATCTTAACTCACTCAATTCGTACCTCAGCAGAGGCACTTGTACAAAACTCTCAATTGTCGTGGTGGCCAAGTCAGTAATTTGTGTATTTTAGCTCCGAGTGGTATGTGACTGCGTTCCCTAAAACTACGTGGAGAAAGCGTTTTTTTTTGTTTTTGTTGTTGTTGTTGCTGTCGCTTTGCGTGCATTCCTTTCGAACCACAAACAATACCAAAAGAGAACGTAAAACGGAAAACAATAACAGCCAACAACTGAAGCATGATCAAATCGCTTTGTGGCTTGTGGCTGATATTGGCATTGGCTTGCCTCCAAACGCCGTCTGTTGTGCACACATACGATCCGAATGATATGAAAATCGCAGCTGTACTACCGCCCGAAGGTATGTTCGAGGCTTTCTATCCCCGAGAAATGGACGGCGTACCGAATGGATCGTCGAGGCCAGCTCATGGTCACGGAAGTTTCTTCAAACATCGCAATCCGGCGCTGGTGGACACGAAAAATGCTGCAGCCTACGGCTATCGCTTTGATGGCAAAAGGAGATTCAATTTTGATTAAAAAATTGTTAACTTAACCACTCAGTTGAGAATAAAATTCGTGTGGAACGTGTAAACAGAGAAAAAAAAATACAAGAGTTTCAAAAGCCTTTGAAGGAAATCTCATTTATTTAGCATAAATCCCTAATTTACCCAATAATTGGACAGAAAAATACACTTAACCGAAAACAAGCGAAAACCATGGAAACAACACGCTTGGAGCGAGAGGACATGTAGCGCATGTGGATTCTATTTGTAAATATCTTGAACTCAGTGACATGCAGACGCAAAAAGTTTTAGGATCAACGACGTTGTCGACGGCGGGTTCAACTAGTTACAGCGTCTAAATGGTTGTTTGTATGTTTGTCTGCAATGTACACGAAATTTGTTTGTTGTTAATTCTATGACTTAGTGGATCGCATTGAGCCGCGGATGCAGCTATTTTCATCTCATTCGTCTCATTTTGCGCTCCATCTTGCGTTGTTTCTTCTCATCAGGCTCGGGTTCGGCTTCGTTGCGTTGCGCCAGCCATGGTTGGATGACTGAGCCCCAGAGCATCCATACAGCTCGAACGGGCACCAACAGAAGTAACAACCAGAAATAATTCGATAACAGGGCCAGAAGCAGTGTTCCCGAACTGAGAATGATCAAATCCTTTGCGTTCCTAAGGAAATCATACAACATTTAGAATATTCAAATCATGTGTAGATTGAGTTCGCATCCTACTCAGCAATTCCGCCCTCCATATTCAAATCATTTCCAGAATCCAGAATCGCTCCGTTGTCAGAAAGTTTGGGTCTCGACATAAACGCCATAAACTGGTATGCGCCAACAAGAGTTGCGATAGTTATCACAGACATAATCTGGAAGTATACAATCCCAATCAGTATATCCTTTCGGTTCCATTCTAGAGGTCTTTCTTACCACAGAAAGCTTCCCCAGTTCAAAGAATACAAAATTAAGAAGCAATGACGCCGCTGTGCTGCCCAGTGCCATGTTTCGGTAAAAATGAAGTGTTGCGGTGTTTTCTTCAACAATTTGCTTTGCTCCTTTTGTGCCTTGTTTCCCTTTCGGTGGCTAAACAAAGGACAATACAAAAGAATTTACATTAAAGGACATTGAAATGAATTTATTATATGAACATGCGAACTTACTGCCATTTTCAGATGTTTTTAGCTTTGGAAGGAATCAGTTTATGTGTTTGTTTGTAAATAATCAATCAAGGGGTAAATTTTTATTGAAGAGGAACACTTTATGCGGAAACAAGTGCAAAATCATAAATAGTACGATATAACTAGAACTTGCCCGATTGGATGACACGCGTCAACACGTATTTGACAATTGCAAGTGAAAGTGACAATTCATGTTTTTTCATAACTACAGGGATGTGAATGAGGTAAAAAGACACAATTAAAAATTATTGAGGTAAAAGCCTCGCTGCCGATTTATTCACAGCGCTTAGTCCAGTTATGGAATAAGAACCAAGGTCATTACTAAAATTGTTATCGTTATTTCTTAATCAATTACTAAATAGTTGATCTAATGAATTTGGTAGTGTCTATTGCTAGTATATTTGGTATTGGCTGGAAACTCAGCATCAGCATCGGATTATATATTTTACTTTACCAACGAGTTAGGACGTATGTTTGAAAATGGTCTTTATGGCGCGATATCTAATTTTTTTTTCTTCCATTTTTTTCCGCATAGTAATGTTATATGCAGCAAATCTTCCTTACCAGGTACCTCATCAATAGCCCATATATAACACATTCTCTCTGCAACCATTCAGTAAAGCTCACACCGTGTTGCCCGATTACGTTCAAGAAACTTATTATTATGCACTGATTAACTTCGGTTTAACTTTACAGAAGAGAGGACCACTGGAAATGCGGAAACATACACTGTTCTTGATTTGAAATGGACGACAATTCTGCACTCAACTGGTGGGTTTTCAACAAAACACAGCCGATTGAGCATTTTCAGCTCAAATTTGCTTTCAAACCACTCGTATTACTCGAACCATGACGAAATATATGGTTTGATGAAGAAAGCATCAACTGCTAAATTAACAAATATAAAACTTAACCTGATAGGGACGACTACAATGCTGGACATACTTATGAAAGACCGCTAAATGGTGACTTCGAATCTCATAATGCTACCATGCGATATAAACCATTCATCGTGACGATCAGATACAATTTATACTGAAATTAACATTGTGATAAGCAAATTCAAGTCTTAAAATACAAATCCAATATACTTTCTGCCGAGCTTTTAAAAGCAGCTGAAGATTTATACACGAAATATTTTCCCAACTATGTTTGAATCACTCTCAATGAACGAAACAACATGAAAATTGATCGGGCCTCTCGAGGAGATAATCTCTTAATTGTCTTTTGAAAAGGCTCTGAAAAGCAACGCGGAGTTAAAACGAGTGATGCTTCCTGAGAGAATCGTATTTAATATTTATTTTAAAATTGACTGCATATCTATCTTTGGCCTTATGGTACCACTCTAAATGCTCAGTGTATCCAATAAATTATATTGTATTGTATTTATTTAGTAAAATAAGTTAAATCACAATCCAAGTAGAAATTCAAAAATACGAGTACTATTTGATTAAAATGTTCTTCATACTTTTTAAACTAATTTTAGTTAAAAGAATAAGAAAGCTTAGCTTAAAGCATGAGCTAGAATCGAAAGATCCGGCAAAAGAAAAACATCCAATTCATGATAATAATGAAACGTATTGCTACTTTTAAAGAGGTTTTCCACTGAATAATAACCTAGCCAGGATGTTAACTCTTTGCTGGAACTTGGTTTCTCACACATCTAATCTGGAGTCTGGAAACTTGTTAGAATGGCTTGGTTAGTATCAACAAATAATTCTGCAGTAGCACAATTGTCATTTATATGGTCAGATTAAATTTCGCTTCAGAAGTTTAAAATTATTTTTATGATACTTCAAATCAAAGCATCTCAGCCCACTTTTCACTTCACTAAATAATGTATACTTATTTCAAAGAACACTGCCTTGTCCCGCTGACAAATGTACTATAAGAACTCATTGGTACGAGCTAATAGGATAATAACTTTCGCCAAATCAAGCATCATTTTAACTCGAATATTCGTTACGGTTGCACCGACTTCACTTAGCAATTACTTAACTTCGCTAGGTCTTACGTCCCAAGAGTTCTGGTAGAAATATGTTTTGAAAAAAACATTCATGTGCTGTTTCATATAGAAACTGCCGAGGTAGAATGTAGTTCCTAAAACACTGTGACTTTTGCGAACCTCATTTCGGAACTGATTAAGGAACCACATTCCAAGAACAACTTATTTATCCCATCCAAATTCTATTTTATTTACAATTCCTAAATTACCTAGCACATAAAGACAAACAAATTGATGATTAAGAAATAAAATGTCCGCTAAAATCGTTAAAAAAAAGCGGACCTGCTCTTTAAGTTGGAACAAGTTTTGCTGCAGGCTGTGTGATTGCCAAAATACCAGCGATCGATGAAATAGTTCCTAAAATTCCAATGGTACGCGGCGACATGTTAGTATAGCCCAATGCGGAGAAGGGAATAAAGAAGTCACACATGTTCTTTACTGTATCCACCACGACATCCCTATGTCCATAAAGTACTCCGTATGATTCCAGGGCTAATCGAGAAATATCCCTCGGCGAGCGAATGCTCACCGGCAGTCGTTCATTTGATACCCCGGCTTTGGCTCCAGCCCGACGCAATTCCACAAGACGCAGTATTTCGTAGAAATCTCGGCAGAGGTTCATCATGATCGAGAAAAGCCAATACTTGTTGGCTCTTTCACTCCATTTTTTTGCGTTTATACTTTTGAAGAGTCCAGTGCGCGAAAGCCACATAAAGTGGTCGGCCAAAAGGTACAAAGCTTGAGAGATTTTACTCAGGGTCAGTGTAATCCGAATTGACAAATCTGGGTAGTGTATAGTCTTCAAACAGGCGTAGAACATGTCGAGACACTTTCCAAAACGAAGTACTAGAAAAGTAAAACAGCAGCACATTCAACAAGCGTTGACCACGCACTCGAGGTGCAGAACTTACGCTTCCTAAATGAGCTCAAAATGTATTCCAATGTTTTGAATTGATCAGCGACAGCTGGACTTGCGTCAGAACTCTCCAAGATGTCCCAAACAGATCGCGACGCATATTGAATAAGACTGCAAAAGTTATTTGCTAGATGACATCACATTCTTCCGGTAAGATTTGTTTACATTTGAACTTCTACTTACCGAGCGACCTTGTCTTTCCATGCAGTTTGATTATTAAGAGCCACCAATTTATCCATGACGGCCCGTCGTTTATTTACACCCAAGAATTGCGAGACTAATGAAAGAAACCGACGAGTGCCTAGGTTCAAGGTGCAAAGTAAAAGCGTGAAGATGTGCAGAGTCAAGTCGTCGGTCGTGCCGATAAACAAAAAAAAATTCTGACGTTTGTTTAAAGTTTTGGCAGTGGGGTACAGTAGCCGCGAGAAATAATTGACAGCTTAGAAAGAAAAGAAGAACATAGTTTTAATTGAGTCATATATTCCTACTTGAAAGGACTGGTATCCACCAGCGGATCCTGAATAAGGGAGAATTTTAGACAGAGGGCTAGTTCGTATGTTGTGTACGAAGCCAGTTTTCAGCTAATAGGTTAGGTTAAGTAGCAGTGGCTGGACACGCCAGTGTCCCTTTAGGGCAGAAATGAGAACGTCTAAGGAGTTGCGGCTCAGTAGTAGTTTCCTGGTTCTCTAGTTGTCAGGCCAGGTGTGTTTGGTGATGTTGCAAGTCAGATTTGTCTGGTGATGTTGCAAGATGGTTCATTTTATTATTTATTATTTGCCAGGTGGTTGTATATTTTTATAATTTTTAGCTTGACCGTGGGTAAGAGGACGTCAATATATTGTGAAACCTTATCCAAGGACAGCATTGTAGCTGCACGGGCAAGCTTATCTGCGTTGCAGTTTCCGTGGATGTACCTATGTCCTTGCACCAGTAAAGGTTAACCGTGCAGTAGCCAGCTTTCTCCGCAACGGATACCGGGCATTCCTTGCAAGCTGTAGATGTAGAAAGAGCTCACCCTAGTGAGGAATTTTATAGCAGCTTGGCTGTCGCAGAAATTAATACTTTTTTGCTAAATTGCTTTTACACAACAGGCACGTTTCCGTCGCATTGATTTCGTCTTGAAAAACACTGCAGTGATGTGGAATCCGAAAGGAGAGTTATAGGCTTAGATAACTGGGAAGTATATCATTTCCTACTTCTTGTTCTAGTTGTGACCTATCGGGTAATATCGTGATTGCATTCCTCGCAGTGTGCGGTACGGGTTTTGAGGTTGTAGGTGAAATTGTCTTTGAGTTTATATAGTCTATGATATTTATGGCAAAACAAAATTATCAACGTGCTTAACCGACGTATATTGGCACATGGTGATTCCGTTGACTTTACTTGTTTGCGCGTAATTCAGCAAGAGTTTCACTGATGGCTGTGTATTGGTGCAAAGATGAAGCAAGGACATACGCGCTTAGAGATCTTCTTCCATCAAAGGTGCTTAAAAAAGTCATATTTCAAGCGTCATCGCTTACATTATGAAACCCTTTGGAGTTAAATAAACTGAAGGTTAACTCTCTCCTATTTGTGACAGAACTCAGCATATTTTGTGTTGGAGCTGCTGATATAAGGATAAACTATGAGGAAGCATTATTCGTCTTTACTGTTACATCGATTTAAATATTTTGGCTTAAATATTGCTTACCGCGGACCTCATTTAGTTTATTGACCACGGAAACTTTTACTTAAGCTTGTTCATATCGTTGGAAATGCAAACTCTAACAACAAAGGTTTTTTGTGTGTCCAAAAGACGATTTCATGTTCCAACATAAAACACGCAGGCGGCTAACGACCAAAGAAATACGACAAGTCTTTCATGACAAAGGTCAAAACGGCTTTTCTACTCACGATTTCGCTCATAAATTTGATTCCTTTTTTATTTGTTGAAGAATAAAAATCGTGCCTCCAAACACGAATATATTTAGGAACACGATACTCCCTTCCAATAAATATTCAAGAAGGAACCTCTCACTCCTAAGATTTTCCCTGAAGTCTACCGCCGGAGAGCTCCCCTTTTGAGTACACTTTTCACACAAATTGGAGACTGACAGCTGTCACTTCAATGCAGTCAGCTGTCATGTCGGAATCTGGCGAAGATTCTTTATACGCGCTGCGAAAGGGTTTGTTATTATAAAATGAGTATTCATGGTGAACAATTTGAAATTTAACTTAAGCGGACATATTCACTTCCAGAGAGGTTGATGGACTACCAATACTCACCTAAATCCTTCAGTGCTGATATGCAAAACCGTTGCTGGGGCGGTCGGGCATGGTGCGTGAAGGTGAGCTAAATGTAAATACCTCAATTAGAAAGTTCGTTAGAATTTCTTTCACAGGATATTTGTGGGATAGTTTGTGCTGTACTTACATGGATGCTGATACTCTTCGCAGAGTTTGTGGTGATGCGCGTGATTCTTCTGCCCAGCCCAAATGTCGTCTTCAGCACAATCAATATGATTATATTCCAGTTGCTAGCATTTCTGGCTTTTGCATCACATGTGCGAACTATGCTTTCTGATCCTGTTAGTTCCCTTAATCTAAGCTATCATTGGTAATCTTACTGTGTCTCTCTAGGGAGCAGTTCCACGAGGAAACGCGACAAAAGAGATGATTCAGCTAATGGGATACCGAGAGGGGCAGATGTTGTTTAAGTGCCCGAAGTGTTGCAGCATTAAACCAGAAAGGGCTCATCACTGTTCTGTGTGCCAGCGTTGCATACGAAAAATGGACCATCATTGCCCTTGGGTAAACAATTGCGTCGGGGAGAACAACCAAAAATACTTTGTCCTGTTTACTGTGAGTGATTGTAGATTTCTCTGAGAATCTCTTGATCAAGAATCTTCGTTTTAGTTTTACATCGCTTCGATATCAGTTCACGCGATGATACTTGTGGTGAATCAGTTTGCCGAGTGCGTGAAGAATGAGTGGCGTCAGTGCTCGCCGTATTCGCCGCCAGCCACAGTGTTTCTCCTGCTTTTTCTAACATTCGAAGCACTGCTCTTTGCAGTTTTCACAGTAATAATGCTGGTAACGCAGCTCACGGCTATCCTAAACGATCAAACGGTAAATAAACTTCTGCTCGGATGGCCACCCAGTCTTGTACACTTTTACGAAAAATAATAATAATAAATCTTCTGATTTTAGGGAATTGAGCAACTCAAGAAGGAAGAAGCACGCTGGGCGAAAAAGTCCCGCTTGAAGAGTATCCAATCGGTGTTTGGGCGATTTTCCCTGGCATGGTTCTCCCCTTTTACTAAGCCCTCCTGCAAGGCAAAGTTCGACACACATTTCTACTCGGTTTGAACAGAACAAAAACTGTGATGGTGGTAACTAGCGACCAACGCCGTCGAATCGGCATAGCTAATTGAAATTTAATTAAGAGTTTAAGAGTTTGGCGTGCGCCGGACAGAGCTAGCGCTGAAACCTATCTCTATCTTCCAAGTCATAGTCTAATTCATTTGTACATTCTTTTTAGTCCATCCTTGAAAGCATTCTTACACTACTATTTACATACAAAGTGTAACCACGCGCATTTAGTCAAGGGATTGAACAAATTTTATCAAACATTCACAACTTGAGTGCAAAGTAAAACTATTTTTTCGTTGGAACTTGTGTTTTTTATGATTCATTGGTAGCCAAAATGATTCAAATTAATGGAGCTTATCGCAGATAGGTAACCAAAATCAGCAATCGTAAGCGGAAGGTAATTAGAAGTAAAACAGTGGAACAAAGCGATAAACATTTTTTTGTTGATACCACTAAAATTGAAATAAAAAAAAAAAGCAGTTTTGTCTTATCTGTGTTTTGGGCGCGAACAAAAATCACTGCTAGTTCCACCTATTATTAGAGTATTAGAGACAAAAAACAATGAGTTAAACACTGACGTCCATAAGTTTTCGGCTGATAAGCCAGTCAGCTACCTAACGAAGCCGGGAAAAGATTAAGGGACACCTGAAAGCAATGCCGGCAAGTAAGGTCACACAATGGGTAAGGAGGGAAAATAGAAGATAACCTCCACCATAAGGAATTTTTCCTAGCCTCATTCTTATAGAGCTTTTCATAATGTAACGAGCCTTTCAATTAGATAACAAATTTCCAAACACGTTGAATGAAATACTTGATTCTAACCTACAAATTTTAAGTAACTGGGCAGTGAATTGACGTCAATCCAGCTTAAACGATGTTGGTTTTGTTCACCGGGAAATACGAAATACCTTTGTTTACGCTGACTTCACTAGATGGCGTAGAGCTGCTCCTACGGCAATGGCTTGACTCAATGATAGTTTGACGCATCCTTTCTTACGGGACTCTTTTCTTGTGGTAAGCAACAACCAAGGCAGCGACAGTGGGCAAATAAGCAGTAGTGCAGAGAACAGCCAGTGTTCCTACAACAGTTGGGCATGATACAATACATACTGGTATAGGTTATCGAAGGGGACGAAGGTAAGAAACAATGCACGGGTGCATTGGTGATTGATATGGGGAAGGACTTTGATACCGTATGGGTGAATTCAATAACGGTCTACAACAGGGTGTAATTATTTATCCGATTTTATTAACTATTTTCACGAGCGATCTTGAGGGCTCTCTTCACCAAGCTATAGCATACGCAGATGACTTCAATCAAAATCAAAGTCATTGTAAGTCTTTTGCAATGCGATTTCAACAAGATTCAGCTTGAAAATCAACTTTCAAAAGTACGAAACTATTTTATTTTAGACACCATTTTCTGGAGGCTCTAGATACCAGAAGGAATTGACGAAAGTTCTCTATCGCGGGACAAAACGGGCAGCCACTTGCAAATCGAAGTGTAGTTAGGTACTTTGTGGTCTGGCTAGATCAGTATCTATATTTAAAAAAAAACATAAAGTTACTGCTCTGGCCACGGCCAAATTGGCCTATGTCTTAACAAAGAAACTGTTTTACAGCAGTCAACTCGATGCCAGGCTAAATGTGATCTGCTACATGACCCTCATCCGGCCTGTTCTTGTATATAGGTGTCCAGTGTGGTTCAACGTGCAAGCAAGCTTAATGGAAAAGATACGGACTTTCGATAGACGATATCTTAGGGCTTGTCTTCATTTATTTAGGACTCTAGAGTCTATAAGCCAACCTAATAAGAGTAGATAACTTTCTGATTAAATTATTAGAAGACCCATGACCTCGCGCAACAACTTGATCTCCGGGGGCTTATTACCCCAACTACATTATCACGAGATAGTGGTTTTATTCCACCTGATGTTTCCTTCACTTCGACCTTAACGGTTTGATCCAGGATAGACATGCGGTGCCGATTATATGTTACGTCGCCCAGACAAGTGTGGATAGGCGGCTAGTTTACAACGGAAACGTGGCTCGCAGCTCAGCGGAGAGTCTCCGTTTCAGTAAGAAATTATCAGCCCATAACAAGGACGATGTGTTAAGACCGCACCAATATTTTTGGTGGCTAAACGAAGGAGAGGAATCGCTGTTGTTCATATAGGGAAATTTTTTAAGTTTAAGTTGTTAAATTATTTATTTGCTGTGAGGGTAGTTGTAATTTGATCTGGAGTTGATGTTAGCAATGCGCCCTCTTAAAATGAGCACTGAAAAGATCGCAAAGCGGATCCAACTACACCAGGACGATCGTCGGCCATTTGAGAAAAGAAAAAGAAGAGGGGACTTTTGGAACAGCCGTCAACCTGAGCACTAGGCAAGGAAGAAATAAAAAAGAATTTGTATCGTTTATATATGAACACCTATGGGTTTATATTTTATCAAACTTACATTACTATAGTATAGAAGTTCAATTCCGTCGAAAGACATACGATACATTGTATAAGAATCAGGTTCAGCTCAGAGCGCCCGTATAGGGTCAGTAAGTTGAGTATGATAAGTCCAGTCAGTTAAGCTAGTCCTTGCATTTTGTTTTCTAGAAATTAAGTCATTGTTAATTGAAAAATTAACAAATAAAAAATAGGGTTTTTTAGAAACAGAAGCTTGGTTCTTAAAGATTCATTATCTACTGGCAATTCAATTCTAAAGGAAACTCTGACAGGAAACCTAAATGGAATGGTCGATAGTTTCTTAAATCAAGGACTTTACATTCCGAATGCCAGAAAAAAAACAATTTGTAGTTTAAAAGAGAGTGTGTAAATAGCCTAAACAATGATCGTGGGAGTCCTTGCTAAAACTTTAAGAAGAAAATCTTAATCTGTCTCCTTAAAACATGTTACTTGACAATCCAATCCGTAAGGCTTAACAACGTATGATTTTTTTTCTAATTGATCACTCCAATTTAGTTTCCTATTAATGTCTCTTTCTTCTTTTGTGTTATAAACACCCTTTGAACATGCTCATTGAGACGTTGTTACGTTAAAAATCTCAAGTTCATCTCAGTCTTAACTTCTCGGAAAATAAAGCATAAACAGCCTTGCTTCATAGTCACTCGATCCCTGCAGAATCTTGGGAGTATTTTGTCCTCTCGAACCAGATACGCGTCGTCCACTCCACTCGCCGGCCTCGCTGAAAACTCATTGGTCTTTTCGTCGGGCATGCTTTAGCTTTCCCACTCCTGATGGATCATCTGGTGCATGCTCTCTACCGGAATTTCTCTGCAATATTTAAAAATTTTGAGATCCGTAGTTTTTCTTTTTTCAAGCTTTTTTCAAGTTGAATTATCTTCATATATCATCACCTTGGTCTTTATCATTCAGCAACTGCTCGATATCCTTCCTGAATCCATCCACAATTCCATGCCAATCACTAAGCAACTGCGTGCCCGTATTATTAGCTGCCGCAAAGTCTGTGAGGCGGAAGCCGTTGTCGTTCCGGGAAAGGTGTGTTTTTGGACTTCTCTGTAAATTGTGTTTACCAATTTTAACATTGTCGTCTTCCTGACAATTCTGAAACTGATATTATAGAAAGAAAATCGACGATATTCGATCTCAGCCTGCTTACCATTTCGCTTCGAGGAGTTCACCATGAAATGAGCGATGAGTTTTTCAAGCAGAGTCCACGAAGATGCAATGCTCCTGCGGTGCTTAAAGGACCAAAAGATTATTCCCCTCAAGCATACCGATGAATCTATGATAGATGTTGTATATATAAACTGATAGCTCCACTACCGTAAAAGATTTATTAAAATTATAATAATTTCATCCACGGAATCGTTGAGTTTATTGTTTGAATTCAGAAGGAAAGGAGAATGGATCTTACCAAGAAGATCATGTGACTTAATTTGCCGACATTTTCTAGTTTTTTAAGTTACTTCTTTTTATACAAATGGAATAATTCTGACTAAGAAATCTTACTAAAAAATAAAAGCTACTACCCCCATTATCCTTTCGTTCCTATTCTCAGATAATCTTTTAAAATCTAACCTTACTAATTGAGAAACCGTGTAGTCTGCACGCAAAAAATCCCACAAGTAAATCGTATTAAGGTACTAAAAAATATTAAATGCCATTTAATTTATATGTTTCCCCATAAAAAAGTCAAAATAAATAAAAGCCGCTCAAAGGAATTCTGTTTTAATAATAAAAAAATAAATGTATCAAAATAACTCTTCATAACGCCATCTAATTATTTTTAGTCGCCAATAAGGCTAGACTTTTTTTTTTACAATAAAGTAACGACAAAAATCTAATTTAAAGCTAAGAAAACGGCAAAAGACAAAAGAGTAATAAATTCGATTGCGTAAATCGTCTAGCCGGCCAAAATCATTTTACGTCAAGTCAAGCTAACAAAAAAAAGATCGTCTATTTACAGTTTTTTTCGCTCAAAACTGCACCACCGTTGCCAGTTTCAGCGAGTGGAAAATTCGAAATGAAGGAAAACCATATCCTCCACTGCAGGCAGACGTCCAAAGAGAAGCCTCGCACAAATTCACACGTGAAACGAAGAGAGTCCTCCTCGAACTCACAGTTTTCCCAACACCGAACGAGCATTCAAAATCGAGGAAATTTTCTCGACCAAAATTTTCCGACACATTGCAAACGATATTCAGTCTGAGAAAAACTATCGGGGCTCCAGGTAGACGCTGGACGCGTTGCTCAAATTAATTATAAATAAAAAAAAAATCTATTCAAAAAAGAAAAATCTGTGCCTTTATATGTATATCTCGTGTATAGATATATCTAACGGTATTTGGAAAATAGGAAGATATTTTCAAAAAAAAAATCTGTCTTTGTGATTTCTTTTTTCCAAATCTTTAATTGATTTTGTATTTTCAAAACGAAATAAGTTTTTTTTTTTATTCCCAAAATGTATGAATCTATATAAAAAAAAAGGAAAAATAGTGAAGAAAGTATATTTCAGTCTGTGAGCTAATTATAGTTTAGTATTTTTTTTTCTTGTTTCTAAAAATTCATTTATTTAAAAGAAAAGCAAGGAAAATATGAATAAATAAAAAAATATCGTATAAAAGGAAGTGAGAATTGTTTTGTGAGTGTTATCTTTTTTTTTTTTTGAGTGTTGAGAAAATATATTGAGTTCCTTGGGGTTCCAATGGAATAAGTGTTCTATACATTCGGGATACGGATACGACACGGATAAGAAAGTAGAAGTTTTTTTAAAAAAAAACTATGGATAAAGCAGGGCACGCAGCAGGTAAGCGAGCTCGAGACTTTTTCATCGTATTCTGTATGACGATATTGTTTGGGTGTTACGCAACGACCAATTCCAAAGGAAAAAAAAATCTTTCCGATGGATTTATTCCGGCCCGGCATAGGGTAAATTATAAATTAATGGCCGAGAGCGTTAAATAGTACAGCAGAGACTTGAGTGTATCAGTGTTTATATGTATTTTTCTTTTAATTTATTTAGACGAAGCTTTCGATGTTGTGACTTCTTTTTAATCCCCTAGATTTATAGATCGAAGGGTGTGATTAATTTTGTAGAGTGGGCCATTCTGATTGTTTCTTTTTTAAAAAAAGAACACTTTTCAATATTTTTTTTTTAATTTTGCTTGCGAGCGTAAATCGCCAAAACGAGACATTAGAAAAACCGGAAACCTATGCTGCAAAATATCTATTGTCGCAGTAGTCTTTCATGCCCAATTCATGAAAGTGTTACCCAAGAAAAATGAGGCCATTGACGTTCAAGTGAGCTTGAGTGAAGTTTAGACGCGATGCACTGCCTGCGCTTTGTCAGGGAACATCGCGAACTCTTTCACAAAAATGCACTACAGAGACGAACATGTAATGCCCAATTGCTTGGCATGTCATCTATTCGATATTCACGGTTCATCCATAATACCTTCAGCGACAGTGTCTCGTCGGAATAGGCACTACGAGGCCTTCTGCTTTTTCTTACATACTGTTTCAGTATCCCTGTGGCAAGCGGCTTTATGCGTAAGAATTTGACAACTTGGTGTATGACGACCTGAAATCTGAAGTTAGGTATATCACTGATTAATCATTTCGTGAAAACGTTTCCTGCACAAATTTCAAAACAAAACTCACAGTTGCCACAGTTTGCGAAATTTGGAGTACATTTATATTTTGTTTTTTTATCGAGTTCATGTTAAATAATGTCGAAGTTACTCTTTTCAACGCTCAATAAAACATAATGAAGTTATTTTTGCTTCAGAGTAAGCTCGAAATAAAAGTTCAATAGTTTCATAATTATATTAAAGTCTTTGGTTATAAATATTTGTTTGGAAATGTTGTTCAACAATGTACAATGCATGTAAGGAGGCTATCTACTAAAGGTTTAAGATCATAAAATTCTCAAAACCTTTTGAACGTGAGGATAAAATTGACAATTCTTCTAGAATAATAATAGTTATAAATCTAATGACATATCTGTTAAAGTTGATTTGCTCTGCGTTGCTAAGAACCACTTGCTGGACATATCATACTGAGCATGATAGTTTTTGATTCTAACACTTACTCAAATTATTTGTTAAATAATAAAAATTGTATTCTTCCAATATATAAGTGTTAAATCACTTAAGCAAAAGTCGAATACAACAGGGTTAAACATAAGAATAGCCACTTCGGGCATCCATAGGTCCCAAGAGTCTGAATCTCCCTAATCGCCCGTCCTTCGCATTTTGTTAAAGTATGCCAAAAATGTTTTCCTCAATACTATTTCGCTAAGTCCATAGACTTATTTACATATGTTCTCAATTATCTCAATCCGTAGGTTTTGTCATCAATTTTACACTTTAAATAAGGACCTACCTAAGGCGACTAGTTTCAGTCTTGTTTTGAAAACACTCACTCTGCAAGCCATTAAGCAGTATGATCCAGTGCAGTCATTTCTTTCCGAGTACGAACTAGATCTGGATGCACTAGGTTGCATCAAATGACGGTTAGCTAAAACGTTTCAGAGCTAAAGTCTAGAACAGTTTAATGAAAACTAAGCAAGTGACTCGGTTCCAGAAAACTCTGACAATATTCCACCCATTGTTGAAGAAGGAAAGAGATGGCGCCTCATTTCTTGGAGTCCTGGTTGATCCACTAATGATAATTGGTAGTGCCTCTTAGTTGAACAATACGAAAGTCACGACTTTAAGTTTGAGGGGTCTAGCCAGGGCATGTTTTCAAGACATACTACTGTGTCCAAAAAATAAGGTGACATATGACTTTAAACTGCGCACGTCGAAGGATTTGGAAATTTTTCTTTCTTTTTAGGTTGGTAGTACTGTCAGTGACTTCTATGTGAAATTTCATGTCAAAATATATTCATAGTGTTTGAGATACGAGTCGTTTTGTGAGCTGCTAAAAGTGAGTTTTTCGTTTTTTGCGATGTCGAAATTTATTAAGCAAAGAATTTGCATTAAATTTTGTTTGCGGAATCAATTTTCTGCTGCGGATACGTTGAGGATAGTACAGAAAGCCTTTGATGATGAGGCTATGTCTGAAAAAAATGTTTACAAGTGGTATAGTGATTTCCAAGCCGGCCGTGAACGTGTCGAAGACGAAGAGCGTTCTGGGCGACCATCAACCTCAACCGATGAAGCTCACGTCCAACAAATCAAAGATTTGGTGTTGAAAAACCATCGATTAACGATTAGAGACCTTGCTGATAAAGTTAGCTTATCGAAAGGCTCAGTCAATACCATTTTGAAGGATGCTTTGGGCCTCAAGCGCGTCAAATCTCGACTGGTACCGAAAACATTGAATTTTTTGGAAAAAAGGCGTCGCGTTGAAGTGTGTGAAATAATGCTTTCCGACTGCCACGATGTCATGAAACGCATTATAACTGGTGATGAAACTTGGATCTATGCTTACCCCGAAACAACCGATCAATCGAGCGAATATCGTGCCAAAGGAGAGTTCAGACCAAAAAAACCGCGCCAAAGTCGCTCAAAAATCAAGGTCATGTTGACTGTTTTCTTCGATTATCGTGGTGTTGTGCTTTATGAATTCCTTCCAACCGGCCAAACAGTCAACAAGGAATTTTATTTGAACATTATGCGTCGTTTGCGTAACGCTATCCGCCTAAAAAGGCCGGAATTGTGGAAAGACAATTCTTGGTTTTTACACCACGATAATGCACCATCCCATACCGCACTCGTAATTCGTGATCATTTCGCCAAAAACTCAACCCATATCGTTCCGCAACCACCGTATTCACCTGATCTGGCGCCGTGCGACTTCTGGCTGTTCAACAAGATCAAAAGACCGCTCCGGGGACACCGTTTTGATACGATAGAGGAGATTCAAGCCGCAGCGAAGACGGAACTGAAGGCCATCCCGGAAAGTGACTACAACCAGTGTTTCAAAGATTGGAAAATCTGTTGGCATAAGTGCATTGCATCGGGAGGGGATTACTTTGAAGGGGATGAAATTGATTTGGAAGAATAAATAAAGAATTTTCAAAATAAATACAATGTCACCTTATTTTTTGGACACAGTAGTACAAGATATTGATATGCGATAAACACACTTAAACACATTTGCCATATCCAAATACTGATTCTGTGTTACTTGCGTTCAGGAGCAAATGCCATCAGCACGTATTTTCATACAGTTCTCATTCAAAAAGGTTCCATAGGTATGCAGTGACAATGTTTGCTCATGCTTCCTTGAAATAATTGGAAAGTGACAACGTTTTGTCAATCCAATGAGGCTTCATCTAGAATTCAAAGCCTGAAAATAATATGTAACGCAGGTACTATTACCAAGGACAAATATTTTTAAAATGTATTTCTCATAGATATGTATATTCTTTCAATGAACATTTCAAGAATAACAGCTCAGCTGATTTGAATTACAGTGTTGTGATTTGGAGCCTCACATTTTTCCTGACAAACAGGAATATTGCAAGGAGATTGCTGGACTATCAGGCTTTATTGTGGTGCTTTTGACTTGCTGCTAATATTGAATTTTTTCATGACGAAGCTTTCTTGATCTGTTTTTTTGTTAACGAAAAGGTTTTCGGGAATGGGATGATGCTTATTTTTATTTATAATACAAATGCATTAAAGCGTGTACGAATAACTTTACAAATATCATGTAACACATAAACCTCACAAGAAACTCGCTAGAAACAGTGGAGAGCATTGTGATTTTGACGCATTGAACATACTCTTCTCTAAAAGGAATACTAAAATGCTGCTTTTTCCTAAAAGACAATGGCAAAGTGGAATGCGTATCACGCAGTTTGGAGCCGCCACTGCTGGCCTACAGTGACGGCTCCAAGACAACCTCCGGAACAACAGTTGGATTCGTGGTCTTTGCCCCCTGTGGAGAAAGACCTGTCAAAGGTACCATCACGATAAAGACGGACGGGCGGACCTTCGGAACAAGAGCTGGCATCGTGGTCTTTGCCACCTTTCGAGAAAAACTTATCAAAGGTACCATCAGGATACGAGCGTCCTTCAGGCCGAAACAACAGAGTAAATATTGTCGGCTATATAATTACCTCGACATCTAGGAGTCCATCCAGACTGATGTGTATTTGGATAGAATCCAAATTGGTCAAAGTTTGCCCACAACAACATCAAGTTGGGTGCAGGATATGGAGGTATACGGAAACGAGAAATCAGACAGCAGAGACGAAGAGGAAATAGAGTTCGTCCATTTTCTGTTTTTCGAATGTCGATAAGACACTTCTATTGACAGACCTCTTTCAGAACCAATCATGTAAATAATTAAAATAAAAATTAATATGCTTACAAATGCTGATGAAAAATTATAAATCCTGCTTATTTTATAAAATCTGTGCAAATAAGTACAGGTTGTGCAGAAAAAGGAGCACTTTCAACATTTTCTCGCGATCTTTTCGCAATTTTCCAAAGTGGATTATTTATCTGTTAATTTTTTAACTCAAACTTCAAATTCCAAGACATTTCAGAGAAATTTGCCCTCGGAATTTGTCTAAAATTGTTATAATCTAGTTTCTCGGTATGCTTTTAGATGAGTTCTTCAATTCCAACAAGTCTGAAAATAATCACCCAGAGACTGCAATTTAAAATAATCTTCGTTCCCTGCAAAAATAATGAAATAGAATTCAGAAAGCCTTAATATAGAAATAGAGCGCCAGCCAACGGACCCAAACAAAAATGTGACTGTTTCCAAAGTGTACCGGGACTCTAGGGGCCCTTCGAGCATGATTTTGTCCCTTCCACCAAGAATTTCCTTGGTTTCTTCGTGTCTTCTGAAAATCAGAAGATTTTCCCAAGAACAGCTTGCGCTATTATCGCTTCTTAGCTGTACACACCAGCGCAGACAGTAAATAGAATTGTTCGCTCGGATTTTATTTATAAATTTTCACACAACCGCAGAAAAGGAAAATGTTTGCATTAGCTATTCGGTGTGGAAAATGTGACACGCGATTAAAAACGCGATCTTTGCCTGCAAAAAATATTCATCGTTGTATTTTCAATTTTATTTTACACTTTCGTGTTGTTCCGTTGTTTTCCCCGAAACAAATTTTCGCTTATATGAAAATAATTATTGTTTTTGTATTTTCAGTCTTAAACACACAGTTTCGATGTAGTTCCTATTTTTAATAAGAAAAAAACAAAAATGAAATAAAATAAAAGTATAAAAATAAATAGAAAATGTTAATTAAATGATGCTTCTGATCGTTAACTCAGTCACCGTTAATGTTCACAATGCCGTTAAATTGTCCTTAAAGAACCGATCCGAAAGGATGTTTATTTTATTGTCACTTGAATGTCACCGAAAAACATCCATCTGCACAGATTAAAGATGTCAAAAACGCTATTTTCGAAAGTATTACACATGTCGAATGACTAATGTTTGAAAAATATGTGATTTTTTTTTTTCTTTCTTCTCATTTTTGAAAATTATGTGCTGATTGTGCCGATTGATGTCAGCGAGGATTAGAATAGTTCGCGGAAATGTTTTTAAGATTTACTGCCCCTCAAAACAATACAATCCAAATGAGCTGTCGTAGATTGAAAGGTTTTCGAAAACAAATTAAAATATTACGTAAATTATGCAAACAAATACCTGTTTGTTGGAAAACACAAATATTTTTAAAATATTATTTTGAAAACTAAGAAAAAAGCACAAAAAATATTTGAGTTGCATCTGTTCTGTGTGATATAGATTTGTTGTCTCTGATATATTCACGGATGGGTTTATTTTTAGGCTTCTGTATATCTACGGTCGGATGCATTTTGTGGATAAGATAAACGTGCATGCTTGTCGGGTGTATTCCGAGAGAGAAATAAAAATGGAAATATAAATACCTTGGGCTTCTAAAGAACTTAAATTAATAGATTTGTGGTACTATAATGCCCGACGGATAGAGGAAATGTTAAAGGTAAAACGTAAAATCGAAACTTTTTCATCGTTTTTCTGATGTGTTAAGGGGCAAGTAATGCGCTTTCAGGCGAGATTCAAATCTGTTATATTTTTATTTTGAGCATAAAGCGAACGCGTGATTCTTTTTGAATGCATGAATAATAAAGAGTGTGAATAGAGATTAGTTTTTTAATGTTTCGGCTTTGAAGACATTACAGAATAATCCTTTTAATTTGACTGCTCACTTGAGTCGGGCGCTTAGTACTCAAAGAAAATAAACTTTTGTAAGCACTTCCAAGAAGGGTGATTTTTCCAAACGTTGTACACAAACTGTAGATTTAATGATACATGGTTGACATGTTTTTGAGATGTTTTTAACTTGTAACAGCATGTTATTCAAAAATACTATTAAATTAACAAACAGGATTTCAAAACGAATAGCTACCCGATTAGAAGCAATTGTAGAGAAGGGCGGAGGAGGTGGAGGTTGGGCCTTTGTGACATTGCCCATGTTTTGAGATAATCGCAGTTTAATATTTAAAAACTTCAGTACTCAAAAAACAAAAAAATATTACATAGACTCTTCTTCCATTGATAAATAAAACTAAATAAATAAAGTGTCCATTTTTTGTTAAATCGCAACAAAAGAATTACACTTACACAGTTTCTAGATGTTCAATGTCTCTTTTGAAAGCTCAAGTTAAAGAGTCCGATATAATTCAAGATGACTTTAATGAGGTAATACTAACTGCCATTGGTACCTTCGCGCCAAAGCAAAAAGTAGAAGGCTCACATTATGGAAGCGATACGAGCAAGGAATGCTGGCAAAGATTTCGACAGCCGGCTCACAGTGATAACGTATCGAACTTAATCATTTAAACACTTACAACAATAAAGAACGTCTGTTTGGAAAATTAAACGGAAGGCTCTGGAGAGAGACTCTTCTGGAATATTGGAGACTTATTTAAAGCAGGACCTCGATAGTCCAAGAACCTATCGACCTAAAAAGTTTACAAGGTATTAAGGAAACTGTACCGAATGTTCATCAAGCATAAGGAAATATAGTTGTCACAATCTTGACAGCAATGTGTTAATTTCTGTATTCCCGCGGGGGCGAGGGGACCGCAACAAAAGATTACCACCGTACTTGGGTCTGGGCTATTTGTCTTATTTCTCCCCATTTCTCACCTTCCTCTTAAATCTACTTTTCTATATACTTCTTCCAAGTAATCTTGGGCCTCCCTCTTTTTCTGTTTTCTTTGGGGTTCTACTCTAAGACTTGATGGTAGAAGCTGTTCCTTAGTCTTCTCAAAGTGTGTACTATCCATGCGAACGTCGTCATCTTGAGGACCTCTTCAATAGGGTTTTCATTCTTCTTCTTAATAGATCTTCGTTTTTTATTCTTTGAGGCCAATTTATGCTTTAAATTCTGCGGAGACATTTATTTATAAACCCCTCCAACTTGCTAGTTTCGGTCTTGGTAACTTTCCATGTCTGGCAACCATAAAGGAGTACGGATTTTACATTCGTTTAAAATATTCGTTGTTTGGTATTTCTCCTTATTTGGTTATTTGTCAGTTGCGCAAAAGCTCCTTTGGCCTTTCTTTTCCACTAGTAACATCTTTGTCTGTGTCGCCTTCGTTGACACGAAGCTTCCGATGCATTGTAATTGGTAACAAAAGGCCCAAGCTTTGTCAAATGTTTTTCCAAAATCAAGCTCAACAATTTTACTTTCACGCAGACTGTCTTCACATTTTGGCGATCTGACACCACATCATCAGATCACCAGTGAATCTATTTTTAAGAAAACCATATTGCCGGTCTTTTGCGGACCTTTCTTTTATTAAAATATTTCATAAGCTAATTGTTTATTAATTTAAGTTAGTGCAATGTTTCGATTTTTGGATCGAGAAGAAGTTTTACATTTTAAGGGACGCGCTCGATAAATACTTCTTTTTAACTCTTGGTAAAAGAATATGACATAGAGGAAAAGGATCATCCAACTCGTAGTCGGAATTCGACATTGAGTTGTCAAGGTTTGCCAGCTTACAATATGGATCGCTTAGCAATCGAAGAACGTCGAAATCATCGTTCACTTTGCACGAACTGTACAAAATGTTAATACACTAGTTATTTTACGGATGTATTAATGAAATTGTTTAATTGCCATTAATGAAATTAATGAAGACCCAAATCTATCCATTTCACGTCCAGTAAATCATTTGGGCTTATCTTGTTATGACTTTTTTTAAATTTAAATTTGCATCAAAGCCTTTGTAAGGTTCAGGAATTGAATTGAGTGACCCATTCTCAAACAACATTTAACATACTTTATCGATGAGGCGAATGGATTTGGGTTTTGTTTGATTCCATAATTTACGCATTTTCAAGGGATTACCACTACCCTTATAATGCATTTTACACATTCTGTAGTGGTTTGAAACTCAGATGTATTTTACTTTCCGAATTGCGATGGATAATTTGATAAATAGATAGAATTGCATTCACTTAATTCGCAGTATTTTATTTGACATAAGTTGAAATATTATAAACATCGTTTTCACCAACTGCTTTATGGGAATCAGGTAGAGACAGTAATAGGGCAAGAAGAGAGCCGGCATGGAGTCAATACAGAACCCGTCTTGAGCTTGACAACGTCACTGTTGGCAACAATAATTTTGAGGTGGTTAAAGGAATTTATCTACGTCGGAGTAAATACCAACTCCACGAATGAGACCTTAGTAAAGATTCGGCGAAGACTTTTTTTCGGAAGAGTCGTTTTTCGCCCTGCTGTTAGTGTTATACCATCACAGCAGAGCCAATGATAGAACCAGCATGACAAACCGGTAAAATAATCACTGCAATGTAAGCTGTCAAATACTTGAATGATGCTGTGTTCTATTCACAATGGCAAGATGCACAAGCAAGAAATTTAAATCCTAGTTGGAAGCGTTTGGTTTTAATTCCCAAGGAAAAGGAAAATTGCATAAGTGCATCAAAATTATAAGAGTCGATACGTTGCTTATCGATGCTTGCCACTGACTTTTTAAAGACCATGTTGACCACGACAACGTTGTTTTTTTTTTCAAAGCATTTTTATTTAATTCATTAATTTTTCTTACTTGCTAGTCAAAAACGCTTAAAGCTAGCTTAATTAACTTAACTATGTATCTATAAATTAACTTACTGGCCCTCTTCGGGCGCTCTTAGCTTAGCCTAACTAGTTAAAAATATGCCTTTCGACTTAATAGCCACGACAACGTTTTCAGTGGTCCATAGGTCCATAAGGAAAGTCCAATTGTGAGTCACTTTTTCGAGTAAATTTGGTGGTAATTCGTTAAAAAACCTTTTAACTTTGTCTTCCGAGGCTGCAATTAAAGTTGGGTTATCGGCACATATGAGTAGTTTGACGTTTCTTCATAAAAAGCAAAATTCGAGTCGGACTCGCATAACGAAGGCTCCGTACAAACTTGTAGGTTCATATGTTAATAGATACTTGAGGTCTTGATTTCCTTGCTAGTAGCAAAATATGTGGTATACGATCTGATTTTCTAATTACAAATTTCACATTCCTAGCCTTCTTCTTGACGTTACGAATTTACATTTTCTGTTTCTTTACTTATGAAAGAAAGAAAGTTTACATTTTTTTTACAGCAGTCATAAGTATTTGGTATTAATTTCAACTTGATACCTCCACGCGTTCCTAAGAAAAAGGGTGATTACAGACAGTCGGGAAATGAAGTGATCCTATTCTGGTTCAGGTTTTCTTTTTGTGTTAAGGTTTAAACTGAGAGGTAAATTGCTCACCGAACTCTTTTCTCAATTTGTCCACCGATTCGCGATCAGGAAGCGCGGAGTTGCTAGAATAACATGGAGACGCGGTTCAGATCAATTATTTTGGGCTACATATCTCGTATCGTGCTTTTTTGTGCCTTGGCCCTGGTCTCGATCTTACTCAATGTTCTAAACTTCTGGACCAACCAAAACCGAAAAGTTCACACCAAGTGGCGCCCAATTTAAAAAAAAACAACTTTGGGCACCTGTTCAGCTAGAAAATCAAAATTTCATAATTCGAAAATCTCTCCGCGCATGAAAGATTTAATATAAAATTCAAAGTAAACACTTCTTAAATATATTCAACAGCGCTGTAAATCAAAAAATTAATTGAACGTGCACGAGCGTACGAGGGAGCATGATTCATGTGTCGCATCGCGACATGCGTTCAAAGGAAATTTGGCATTTTCATTTCAATCTTCGGACACTAAATGTTATTTTCAAGTTAATTTTAATTTTATTTTCTTAATCGTTTTCAGATCAATAAAAACAAAAATCCCGCCTTATGTTGTCTCATCATAATGAGTACATATTCCCGATAGCAAATTAGTCAGCGTTGATCGTTCCCTAGTCTATTGCATCACATTATGACCAAGCGGATTGATGTCTTGAACGACGGAGAAAAACTTGTAGACTTTTGAAAATTCTTCAAAAATATAAAAATATTTACTCTGCTTTGCGTCTCAAGCAGGAAATGAAACATTGTTCTTAAAAAATATGAGAAAATGTTTTTTGGTGTTTGAAGAAATTAGGAATTGGGAGTGAAATAGTTCTTAGGAGGAGGTTTTTGAGTGGGAAATTTTGGGAATAAGCGTGCTTAACTCATGAGTGATTTATTGCCCGTCTTTAAACGACAACAAAATAAAAATTATGAATTGTTTTTTAAAGTTCAATTCCACTTTGTGAATGGCTCTTTGCGAATAGTGAGGGCCGACGCCGACGTGACTTAGACAGGGTAACAAAGGCACTATTTTTTGCTACAACTGAACCGAAACGACTTTTGTAAAAAATGAAAAATTTGATTTTATAATTTATATTTCTTTAAATATCAGTTCATTCGATTTTTATTTTGTTCAACCCGGCAAACGATATTTCTTTGAAGTTGTATTTTTAAGACAATGAAAGTATTTATATTTTTCTTCCAGAAAACAGTGCTCGGGAAGAACATTCTTACAAATAACTTTCTTCATATTTAAATGGACCTTCAAGTTCTGCATTATGAGGACGTTCTTTAAATCAAGCACATTAATTATACGCTTTTACTGAACCAATTTTTGATCAGATTTTTTTGAGGCGACTTCTCTGTATCTTATGTGAATTTCATATAACAAAAATTTTTCAATTTATCGAATGGTTTCATTGAAGTATTCAGCATTTTTCAGTTGAACAGACAGACTTGGTTTTCTAGTCCTTGCAATGGACTTAATTTTCAGAACTCCAGATTTCTTAATAGCACTTGCTTTTTTGCAAACGTGTTGATTCCGATAAGTACACCAACAGCAGTAATTTACCGGCGAGCGAGGAGTATTTTAAGAGCGGGTAATAAAAACGTCAGTTACGCAGTCAATTTCTGATTCTTTGGTCTTCAGTCTCTTCTACGCAAGTCACTAAAAAATATCAATTGACCCTCGTTTTAGATAAACCAAAGAAATCCATGTGCTACTCAAACCGTAAAGATTTGGCAAGTTCACTCGAAGAGGTCATCAAAGTGATCGAGAGCTCATTAGAAAAGGAAGAAATGTATTGGCCGCCATCCTTGGCATAAATGAAGCATATAATAATATACACTGCCGCCCATAAGCTTCAAGACAGTACATTCTGTCAAAGAAATGCTAAATTTGTCTTCTAGCTTGATCATTAAAACGTATGATATAGATGTAGGTACATCTCTTCAAATGACCAAATTATATGAACCTAATAAAAAATATGATCACGTGGGGAACAAGTCGAAAAATCTATCTCATACTTGCACTATTTTGACATTATTATCGATTGGTCTTAAAAGCGTTGCTTTATTGCATTTGATTTGGCTGATATTACTGAGGGCGTTTCTAAATTTCGTCAGTCTTTGATTTATCCATCAAAATGGTTACCTTACAAATAGGAAATATAACTTTTTATACAACTTTTTACCTGAGTTAGAAAAGGCATTATAAAGTGTGTCAGTTTTAAGATTGTAATTTCTTGTAAAAGAACAGTGTGAAGTGAAAACGATGGCTCAGTAAGGCCACTCTAAACGTAGCTTGAATTTGTATGGAGAAACTGAGGACATTTTTTTTTAAAAGTAATAAGCAAGTACGGCTCGTTGTCCTGCGCATCCGAGATATGTACCTTAAATCGAACTGTTCAAGTTTTTTTCTTCCAAGTTTTCTTTGAAGACGACAATGGAACAAAGGTTACAATCAATGGAGAGCACAACATAAACATTATAACCGATTTCGTATGGCCAGAAATTGAAAAATTGGACTTGTGTGAGCTATGATTTCAGCAACATGAGGATAAGAACCACACAAGGCCTCCAAAAGTTATATAATCAGTCGTTTTTGTGATGTTGCCTGACCCCCTTGGAGGTGCGATTTGACACGATTCCACTATTATTGGGGATGTCATTAAAATAGATGTTTTGTGTACATTTCAAAGAAGATTAAGGGACTCAAGTATAATATTCATGCTAAGCGAAAAGAGAAAATCCTTTGAATGAAATACATGATGCACCATTTCAATAAGGCTAGCAGAAGGACCACATTTTAGAATTTCGAAACATGTGGAACATTAATGTTAACATATTTTATAGACTTCAGCAAGTCGAAGGACAATCAGCCAAGGATAGTTGTTTAAAGATAAACTTAAGGAACTTATAAAATATGACCAATGAAAGCCCATTAAGTCCTGGCTGGCGAAATAATTAGGTCTATGCTGGAAGTCCTCCTTTTACATTTACCGCTAAAAATGTATTTCAAAAACATTGTATGTCTTAAAATCCAGAATCTTTAATACCAAATAATGTTTCACATAGTCCAAACCAAATTCTACAATTCCATTAACTTGTAGGCTGGATGCAGTCCAACACTTCCGCATACTTTCTAAGAAGTTTTTATTTATATATTTTTTTATTATAATTTTAGAATCACAAAATGCATCAGCAACTGGAAGCAATGAACTAACAGCTGCATCGGCACCAGTACCAATACCATCGTCATCGTCAACACCACAAATAAGTTTTAGTGAAAACTCCAGCTCCCTGGTAAGATGTATCCCCAACGAGCGAGCCACGTTCTTCGTGAAAATCGACTGTCCCGACGATCCGGAGATTCTTCCACTTAAATTCGAATGGTAAGTACCGATCGATTCATCTCACCAGCAATAATGATCAATAAAATTCCAAACATTATTTTTGCAAGATCAAAAAGTATCTCAAAAACAGCTGTTTTCGACATCAAAGAGAGAGAACATGTTCTCTTACTTCGAAAATTGTTTTTGAAATGCTATGCGCAGGTCGAAAACCGCACGAATTGCCCACTGACCCACTATCGAGAGTGTGAGTAAAAAGAGTGGCGAATTTTTAAGATCCTCGGGAGATTACAATAAAAAGAATAAGAAACATCGAAAAGCTATGTTCGCTGTTGTTTTAGTTAAACTTTTTTTCGAAAAATTTCCCCTCGCACATCGATTTGTTCTTTTATACACACTTTCCAATGTCCACCCGCTGGCGCTGACCAGTTCAACTTTGACGATCGGTGGGAGCGTTAGAAACCCCAAAATCCAAAACAACCAATCCGTTTATACTAAAGATCTCATTTTGTATAGTTTTTCAAAATTAATATTAGTGTTCAAAAAGACAGTTTGTCTTTCGGGAAAATTAATCGATTTTGGTAATTTGCGTGAAGCCCTGAAATCAATCATTGTTGCGAGTCTCCCAGCAAATAAGACGAGACAAAACCGTGTCGTTCGCAATTGTGCCTCGCGTTTTCGTATATTGGCAGGGCTAGTGGTGCTTTGTATTCCCGCTAATGCTAAATTTAGAAAATCTTTTATGAATTTAGTTTAAATAAATAAGAATTTGCGCAATTTTGTTCGGTTCTGTTCTTTGTGGAAATTTAAATTTCGCAACAATTTTCTGTGGAAAGTGCACAATTCGGTTGATTGGCCAAAAAGGGAGCTTATGTAACAAAAAAAAGAGTCATCTAATGTGTTTTTGAAATAAAATACGCAACGTTTTCGCGGTGGAGGAATTCCAAAAAAAGATTTCGCAATTTAAAGTTTCGATATTGCTTCACAGAGTGGGATTATAGATAAAAATAACGAAATATATATTTTTTGAAATTTTAAATTCGCGGGTGTGTTAAGCAATTAAAAAAGTTCTCGAAATTCCCATTCATCGCTTAAGTGTTTTGTTTCAGTGTTTAGAAAATGCCTTAAAATCAATCGAATCTCGTAAATTTTTCTTTTCCGAAAGTGATAAGAAAAGTGCTTTATTTTTCTTTGTTTAGTTATGTTTTGAAATTTGCAAAAATTACATAAAAGAAAAACTTAAAGCATGGGCAACGGTTGTTCGAAATGTTGCAAATGCAACGAACATAAGCATTTCCATGGAACCTTGTCGTCGACAGGCTCGTCCGTTTACAGGAGGAGGTAGGCTGGTTTTATTGTTTATGTGTCTGCATACTTTCGAGTGTTTGTTTAGAATTGTTTGAAAGAAATAAACAACAATTTGTATAGAGAATGATTCAGAAAGAGATTTTAAGTATCGTCTTTGAGGTCTTATAGACATTTTACATCTTATGAAGAGTGATCTCATTTTGAAAAACTTTCAGCGCGACTAGCCCAAGGGTAGTGTGACTGATGGATTCGTTATAAGCTGTTGTGTGTGCCAGTGGAATTTAAAAATAAAACAAATTTGTCTACCTAGTCATTGTGTTGGCTTTGGATTTAGAGGTATGAGTGCCGATTTGGGCAGCTGTCATATTTTAAGCAGGTGATCACGAGGGTGAAGAGAGCGTTTTAAGTTTATTACTTGTTGGCTTCACTTTTGGTTGTCAATGTTGGCGGTGATGGCGACGACACGGTGTCATGGCTTTGTTCTTTGCACGTGTTGCGAGGAAAGTAGGTTAGATATTTCGTGATGATGTTTGTTCTTGAATAATCTGTTTATTTTTTTTTATGATAGCTTAAAATTATTTTGAAAAATTCATTTGATCAAAATCATTTCTGACATTTATGATGCAGTTTTCCGCCTTCTTATTACTTGTTAATAGTTCTTGCAGCATTAAAAAACATGAGTTTAAAATGCGTAAGCTTTGGCATCAAGTAGGACGCCAAGTGTATGATATTTTTATTTGAGAATTGGATAAAAAACACAAGTTCTATGTAATGAAGTGCAAAAACTTCATAATTTCTTTTTCAGGGGTTAGTTTGGTCGTTTGATTTTTTTTCTATTACGTCAAGGATTATTTTTGATGACTATTTAGTCCCTCTTTGCCGCATTTACAATCGTTTAGGCCAGAACTTGGGGCAATAAGTTCTCCCGGACATTCTCTTCCCACTGTGAAATACCCTAAAGAAAGAAGTCTGGAGTGGTCGAATCGAGAATTTAGACGGCGAGAACTTATTGCCAAAGCGATAACATTATGCGAACCGGAAACGCATCTTTCATTTTTTCCACTGACGCGTCATCTGTTTAGACGGAAACACCGTTTAGTTGGAACCACATGTTCTCCAGTCGCAGTTCGAGCATGCGAGCAGGAGGATGAGATGTTTACCTCTAAAATTGTCTTACAAAAACTCACGAGAGAATTTAAAATTTCTACACTTTTGAACACTTTGAAGAAAAAAAGTTGAAATGCTTGAAAAATCGACTGAACCGCAACAGCAGTAACTTAACAACTGCATTGAAAAACAGGAATCTCTGACGTAAATTACAAAGCTGCGCAAGGCACAGCATAGTGTAAATGTAATTAAGTCTCTTGTACTGCAACCTACATGAATTTGAAACCAACATGCACTACTCGTGCTGTTCAAACAAAATCACTAAAAGCGAACTTTCAATTCCTTGAGCACTTGAGCACTTTTTTGAAAACCAATTATGGTCTTTCTGTGGAGATTCCTGAGGACGACGGAGTTATCAGATCTATATATACAACCTCTCTGTTGATTCTTCCTGTTTGTAGTCCCTTGGTTTCCCTTGGCTTCCGCCATCTCTGAAACAGAGTTCATTATTCGAGTCTATAACTGGATTTGAACTCCTAGAAATAATTAGTACTTTGAAAAATTTAAATTCTTCTGGGTTTTGTTATACCACCAAATTTATTGCATTAAATTTTGACGATATTAAAAATTGACGATATTTTTCTTTTGTTTAAAAAAGGATCCGATCCGTGAGCTCGTCGAATAAAATAATGTTTCAGCCATACTCGATTCGGTTTTCGAAAAGCCAAATCTACAGAGAAGTCTTGTCAAATTTTGCTCACAAGTATTTATGTACATGGAAAAAAAGACGCTGAATTGTTTGCTTGTTGACAAAAAATAAAATCTGTTGACCTCGGTTCTGTTTTGGTGCCTATAATTTTATTGATTTACATTTATTAATTCTTTGCTCGGAATGTTGTTCAAAGGGTTACTACAGCTTTTTGGGATGAAGTGGGTTTTGCATATAATTCAGACATTGCTTCAAATCTAAGATATCAATCCCGATTTTTATTTATAAAGAATTTGGTTTGCATTTTTTTATCGCAAAATAGATTTAGATTTAGATTTAGAGCTGTGGATTATTATCATGCAACTGACTGAACAAGATTTAAATCAACAGTCTGCAATTCCAGTGCTAGTTTTTATTTTTTCAGACCGACAATGTTTTCAAACAATTTTTTCAAATATTTAGGACTTGTCCTGGACTTGGGGATAAGGTTTTATTACCACTCGGAAACTTTGTGGGACTATAACTCTCAGATTTTTTTATTTGCCGGAAAAACTCAATTGCAATCTTTTGTCCTCTACTTAACCGTTAAAAAGTTTCCACAGTTCATCACTTTATTTCTGTAAAGTCCTAAGAATATTTTTCGACAGATCAGGATATCTTTATTTTAGGCTAGTTTATAATTATGGTCTGCGTGTCAATTTCACCCGCTGTACCCGCTTTTCATACAACCACGTTCCATAACTTTTATACTGTTGCTTCATGTCTTTTTTTTTAACAGACATTTATTAAACAAGTAAACAGTTTTGTTCCTTCTTCCTTGCTCTACTGTACTCCCATTTGTTTTGTTCCCTTCAAAACTCCCTTTTTGCATAATTTTCCTCTAGGTGGGGATATGATTTAGTACCTTCTTTAGTTCTCAGCTTATAAAGACAGGGATATGATTCTATAAATTTACAGCTGACTATCATCAAAAACGATAATAAAAAGGATAAAGGAGACGAGAATCGCAGGAGTAGCATTCTATAAAATGACAGCGGCTGCCTCACTGTCAGCTTAGGCAAATTTAGAACAGAAAAGAAATTGGTGTTCACAATTGGAATCACAGATAATAATATAGATCGTTTCAAATGACTAAGCAGTCAGTTCGCGCATGTTTTCTCTTCTTGTCATTCCACACAAAATAGAAGAAAAAATCGCCTCTTTTTGATGTTTACTGCTTGAATTCTCAAAGCTGACTGATCATTACTTGAATACGATTGGTCGATAAGGTATACAGAAAATAAGAAACTGTTGTTGCCAAATGTGAAAAATACGAAAAATGAGTGTAGAGAGAATGTGCGGAGTATGCGTTCATTATGCTTCTAATGAAGTGGGTAATGACAATTTGAGCGAAGAATAGTTAAAGATCTATAATTTTCAGTTATTGTGTTAAGAGGAAGAATGAATGTTTTGCCAATATAAATTACGCTTGAAAATATGGGTGTTGAAAATCACCAGACTTCGATCCAGATTTGAATATGAGAAGAGCTCCATCGACAAATCCATTTGATCCAGCATGCGAAATAATAAGCCGTGATCATTTTCCAATAGGCTTTATTTATCCTTCCGTACTTCCATCAGTCCAAGACATTCCTCGTGTGTGTGGGATCTATGTATATATGACTCATCTATATAAATAACTTGTCTTCCACTTGTCTTCCTGATTTGCGGGATTTATCTTATCCTTTGAATTTTTATGTACGTCCTTTCACAGAGGATTCTCCTATTGTTTTCCGTCTTGCGAAAGCTCAATCCTTTGCTTTTCAGAACTCCCCAAAGTTATGTCTTGCTTATGCTAATTTCAAGTTTTTCATAGATTTTTTGCTTAAGGCTCCTCAATGTTACATGGTGAAAAGAGTAGATTATCCTTCTTATGGCCTCCAAATCGAAATTGTCCAAATCAGTGATACTGTGCCGATGAGAAATTTTCTTCTAAGGTGATTGCAGTGTTCCAGTTTGATGTTCTTTGATTATTTTGTAGATAACCCTTTGTGAAAGTTCGACAAATTCTGATGTTTTCTTCACAGCTGCTCCTATAGGTGCGCAAATTTTGGTTGTTAATTTTTAGCATAAGCACTTTTGCCTGGCGGGTTAAAGGCTTTCCCCGCTTGAATCAGTCCATAATATATTTATTTTATTTATTTTTGCTTGTGCTCCTTGCAAGATTTTTAAAAACATGTTCATGTTTTTATTCATGCAAAAATTGTTAGAAAATAATATTTTTACCTAACCCACATACATGCAGACATAAAAAGGGATACTTCAGCTTAATTACATCCTACAATAATTGGTTAAAACATTCAAAAAAGGGTTAATTTTATAATCAATACATTTATCATAGGATGTAATAAAATTTTGTCAAATAGATAACGCGCGGGAAAAACCCACGCTTACCCATTGAGTAAAAATCGGTATGATCAAATAGCAATGGAAATGGAGAAAGTTCAGCTGAATTGTAAACATCATTTTCCAGTCAACAAAGGCGTGGCAAATAAGTCCACTCAGTTTGGTTGAAATTTTCAGCTCTAATTTAAAAAAAAATCATTGTAGGTGAGCGAACAATAAGCAACCGGATATGTTTATTTCTTTCATGGAAAAAAATGGTCTTAGCAAAATAATAATAAATACATAAATTTATTACTCTTGGGAATAGTTTATTCTCCATCACAATTAAAACTTCGGACATTATATTTTGTTTAGTCCGATGAAGAAAGCTATCGAGACCGAAGTACTTCTAGCTGCTTAGAATGGCTGGCACAAATTTTATCTGTTTTCCGCTTTCCAGATTGAATGGAACAGTGATTTATTCCGCAAACTCCTTCTTTTGATTCTAAAATTGTGAATATTATTTTCAATTTCCTTGAGTCGCTGAAGAAAGCATTATTTATTTAAAAACTATTCTAATACCCTCAAATCGAATCCTAAAGACACCTTAGTTGATATCTTTGGCAGAAAAACGATAGTAAACGATCTCTTGTCACTTTACAAAAACCTTCTTTTCGGAGACAAACTGAAAGTTTGCTGTCATTTGAGTGGTTACAGAAAGCAAAACTGTCTTTTTATCACTTCGGTGTGGTGTCGTCTTACAGATTAATTATTCAGGTCAAAAAAAAAACTAAGAAAGTAATTTCCGACGTATTTTTTAATGCTGAATTTGATTTCAAATTGCACGCTCCCATTTTTTTGTTGCTTTTTAGGGCACCAGATTTTGACATCGGACAATGTCCTTGATGTGAATTTCATGTAATTTTTGAAGTGTCATAAAAAAAGGCAATTAATATTTTTACTAGCCATTTTTTTTATTAGTTATTTATTTAGATAACAAGAATACAGAAAAAAATCAATAAATAAAAAATTTTGAAAATTTCAAAAATTAGTATTTGTTTGATGTCTAAGAAAATTGGCGCGTAACCATACCCACGATTTCAACCCTCCCAGCAATCTGTAACAATTCTGTAAATCTAGAATAATGTCGCAATGTCTGGTACTACGGAAAAGTTGGAAAGATTTTTTTTCACAAAATAACGACTGTCTGAAAAAAAAACAATTTTTGTGTCAATTTTTTTTGACTGTTTCGATTTTTTAAAGAAAAGTAATAGAAATTTGGGGATGCAGACAAGTCTATAAAAAAGACTCTCTTAAAAATTCAGGTAAATCGGTCCAGTAGAACCTGAGAAATCGTTGGTATTGTTTTGAAAAAGACAGGTTCGAGAAAAACGCGTTTTAAGTTTTTCGCAGTTTAAGTCATGAAATGATATTGTAGGCTTACATTTATTCAATCTGCTATTCCTGCTTCTTACATCGGACCTTCCTCAACTTCGAAAAAACTATTTTCCGCGTTTCTCTCTTCATATGGAGCAGTTCTGGCCTCCTTTGATGCGTTGGATACTCGCATCTCGGAGCGGTCAATCCGGGCGTTGTCTCGTTTCACAGAAAATGAATGAGCTTCCGGGCCAATTTTTATTCCCATAAGCTCCATTATTTTCGGAATAGGAATGAAGCCTTCATTAAAAATAATTATTTTCAATGATCACCTCTTCATTATTTGATTTACTCAATTTTGCTGCTCAATTGCTGCACTCGTAAAACTGGTGTCTTCCTGTGTCGTGAATCGATTGCCGTAAAATCACCTTTTTGTTTTTTGATCTGGACGCGTAATCCTTTGCGATGAGGATTTTTTATCCATTTTATTAAAAAAAATTAATAATTAATAAAAAAAACTATTTTTTAAATTTCTACACTAGAATACCTCCTTAAAAAAGTGACTTATGTCACGTGTCGGGGACATTATGACATGGCACCTTCACTAGCTAGATCCTCAAAAGGAAGAAAAAAACATTAAAAGAACCCTTCTTTGTTCGTCTGTCTGTGACCACTCTTTTTCAGGAACGCGTGGAGGTATCAAGTTGAAATTAAAACCAAATAGGTACTTATGACAGTGGTCCATTAAAGCTATACAAAATTAAGCTGCTTAATCGACGCAGTCAAAAGATATGATTGTTTATGCCGTATACTTAAAAAAAAGAGCAATGTTTTATAGCACTAGCAAAGTGAAAAAAACAATTTTACGCAAAGAAGAAGGTTCTGCACGCGAAATTTAAAATTAAAGCTATTCCATACAAAACACCCCGAAGCTCGATTCCCATGATCGACGAACTATTTACACACTAACAATTTTGTACGAAACCTCCGTTGGGCGATTCCTACTCGCACTTGGCCTGTTTCTCTCTATTTTCTAAATTTGCTCTTCTTGTTACTTAATCCATGCTTAAAACAAAAATAGAATTTATACCTTAGCGCGAGTTGAAACAAATTCCGCTTCCGAAACTCAGACTTCATCCGTCCTAAATACCTTTTCACTGTTTTCCGATCTCGGGTCAACTACTCTTACTACAACGCATGCTATTAAAAGCCAAAATCCCTTTCATTGAACAACGTGTCTATAGATTACACGAAATTCCTACGACACTTTCGATACACTTGGCAATCGTTTGTGGGTTTAGTGATCGAAGTACTAAATCGAACGTGCCACCCGTCTCGCTATGTCACAAACTATTTTTAGAACTAAAAAAGATACAAATCCATCCTCGTTGTCGTTGGATTGCTCCCCATTCACATTGATAATGGACTGTTGAACAAAAAATTCAAACTAGAACTTTGATGATAAATTTTTTGATTAATTGAGGAAGATCGAATAATCCAAAATTGAACTTGTCAATGTACAAGGGTGCGACTGGATGGTGTGAAGAAATGTTTAAGGGTTTCCGTATCTAGGTGTTAACTGCGATTTCCTTTCCAACTGGGTGATAAAGTATAGAGAGCAGTGAAAATGGACTTGATATGATTTTATTTCAATGTTAATGTCGCACTTTTGAAATAGACATTCAAAAAATCGTGTCGTATGGAGTCAACTTCAACAACGGGGCCCAATTTTTTAATTTGGGGTAAGATTTTAAGATATTTATACTTCTTGCATATTATTTGCAGCATTTGTTGGCGTTCTTAAGGGATTATGACTACCCCTATAATGAAATTTGCTCAGTTGAATTGATAGATTGTGGTAGTAGCTAGGAACTTATATAAGTAAATGTTATGTGCGATTTCTCAATGATACTCGACAGTGAATTTTGTATTGACTTTTTTACATTCACTCAATTCGCAGTATTTTATGCGCCGTTGTGAGGCATATGTTAGCCATAAGCTCGTTTGCTTTAAGACAAACGTTCTATGTTATTTTGACGCTAAAAGCTATTAAGCGCTAAAATAATTGACAGAAACTCAGTATTATAATTTTAAGGTAGGCAAAAAATTTACTTGAACCCGAAAAACGTTGCGAAACTTCGAACGAAATTGTGGCTGATTTACGAAAGTTAGTGGAAAAAGTTCATAAGTCTGGCCTGGATTAAACCAAACATAATCTCGTGCTCATCCTGTGCGTTCAAAGAGTAATTTTGTAGCCGTCGCCCCTTAACGGAGAGGACTCACATGTTACTGAACTCAGCAACTGACAATTGGTCACAGGATTCTGAGTTTAATTTAAAAAAAAAAAAATTTTTAACTGACGACAATTGTGCTCGAAAAATCTTCGCTTTTCCCTTTTCCTGGCTGTATTTGGGAAAAGCTGATGCGTCCCGAAAGCGTTGTGACTTTATCGGCCCATTTTCCATCACAGGAGAGCAGTACCGAGACATTATATTGCATTTTTTCTGACCAGATGTTGAAGATTTCGACTCATGGGAATAATCGTACTAGCAAGATGCAACACTAGCCATCGAGCAACTGATTTATTGCACCTTAAGTTCAATAACCGTGTAATCAGTTATTTTAGCCATAAAAAAGCAACAATGGAGCTGCGACTTGACGCCGTTACGCCTTGAGTGATGTCCTTAGAAATCCAGGCAATGCAACCCAGGGATGATTCAAATAATCAAGAACTACATTTCTCAAGCTATTCGTAAAAAAACATCCAAAACAATCGAAAATCGAGCCGAGGTGTACATTTGAATGAAAAAATATTGCGCAAATATTCGAGAGGTTTAGTCTTTTCAACAAAGTACTTTCTGGAATAGTCTTTTAGAAGTATAACTTATATTTTGCAAGCCCTTTACTAGCTAGTGAAATTTTTAGAGAAACACTCTTCTGTCACTGTTATGCCTTCACAAAAGAGCGAAGCACATCATCATTACAAGCAGTTGTTTTGACGACACGAATATGTAACATCAGCACAACAAGTCGAAAGAATACAATAATTTTGATCTGAACGATAAAAAGCTTAGGAGCAGATTCGAAAATACGATAAGTTCAAGACTAACTCATGAAATCGAAACTTTGAAACTCGCGTTTTTTCTGGACAATATTGGCCTTAACCTGTTATACGGTAGAAACATTATACTGTAGATTGTCCAAAAGCTTTTATATCTGGTGACGTAAGAAACTGGGCAGTGGCAGGTTGGAATTTTAAAATTGCGACATTATCCAATTTCAAGGGCTTTGTGAGCTGTGAATCCATCTTGTTGGAAAACTATTCAGCCTTTTCCTCCACACTTGTGTTTAAAAAAAATCAATCAGTGCGTCTTCATCATCTGGTTCACGCTGACTCTTAAGCATTCCCTTTTCGATGCCCTTAAAGTTTCAATCGAATGCCATTGACTCCTTGCTATTCGGTGCGATGCAACAAAAATGTGTCCTTAACAAGTTTGGTCATCTGTATATAAAGTACGGTGATTTGTTGTTTCGTGAACGTCGTGTGCTCACTGTTCGTTGAGCATTTTGTGATTTGGGCACCAACTTATGTGATTTTGGATTAATAAGCCTATATATAAAGGGCTATCGTTCTTTGGAGGATTTGTGCCTGAGCTAAAGCTGCTTTTCATCCTTCACGGTTCCAAGCAGAAAACTCCTAAAATTTCTTGAAAAATATTTAAAAAGGCTATTTTCTCCAATTTACTGCCAGGAGGACAAAGTTTAGACGCAAAATTAATATCTAAGTTTATTACTTTTAGACTACTTGAGCTTACCTGCATTTCATCAGATGCGAGTATTTTATTGTGGGAGTGCTTAATATAATCTTAAACTGCCTCTAACTTTTGCTGACGAATGAAAAGAGTGATACCCGAGAGACGTTTCGCCAATTTGTGTATTTCTCCGGGTACCGTCGCTGAAGACAATTCTTCCATAACAATACAGAACTTTCTTCAGCGTTTCAAAGGCCCATCCACCGATAATTCGACGATCTGGAAGGTCGTTCGGCTTCGGATCTTTCACGAACTGTATTTTGTAAGGTTTAAGACCAAGACCAAGAATTGCAGCAAATCTGCACAAGAAACTTTATTCATTAAGAATGAGTTAAGAAAACATACATTCAAATCTATGGATAAAAACATTGTTACTTTCAATATAAGTCCTCGCGTTAAGGACCCCTTCCAATTCTCTTTAGTGCGTGTTGAGCACTTTTAAAAAACCTTCTACCAATAATCTGTCAGTTGTCATATTAAAATATGTTAAAGGTGTCATTGTCGTGGAATGAATTCATTTCTATATAATGTGGCTGTGCGTCAAAAGTCAAAATTACTTTCAAAACATTTCTTGCATCATACGCTCGTCTAAATTACTTCTTGAGGGTGGGCTGAATACCCCCGCTCGTTTGTTTGTATAAACACAGGAAGACGATTTCGACACACAGATTCCGCTATGTTTGAAGATCAGACATGAAATAATTAAACAGCGTCTGTATTTTACTACCCCTGACAAGCGCACACATTGTATTCTCTGGCATCTGACCAAAAGCCAACACGTATTCCCCTCAAAAGCTTATTTTGTATTTCTCTAATTATGTTCCTCTCGTTTTTCTCATTTCAGGAGCCGTGGTGAACTACCGATCGAGAACTCCGATCGTTTCCGCATAACACAGACCAGCAATGCTGTACAGCTGGCAGTCGAACATGTACAGCGCGAAGACGCTGGCCATTATACGCTCTACGCTCGCACCAAGAGCGGAAGCGTCATACGAAAAGACGTCGAGCTACTTGTCGAAGACAGATCGACCGGTGATGATCCACCGATTTTCTTACGTCGCCTGGGCGATCTGTCCGTCAAAGTTGGCACAAGGACGAGGCTACTCGTCGAGATTCGCAGTTCAACGGATGTCAAGGTAAGTGCGCCAAAATTTACAAAAAAAAACACAAAACCCTTCCCTAGGCTAGTCTGTTGCATTTGAGAAACATTTTCCAGATCACTTGGTATCGTAATGATCGTCGAATTTGTGAAAACGATCGAATCAAGCAAATAAACGAGGGATCGTTCTATTGCATCGAAATAACGCCGGTGATTCTGGAGGACGGCGGACAATGGATGGTAATGGCAGAGAATTTAGGCGGTCGAAATTCCTGCATTGCTCATCTGAATGTCCTCGTTCCGAAGGCTTATAAGCCACCAGAATTCATCGAAGAACTTCGTGCTGTGCTCACCGATCAGGGAACAGTTTCACTTGAGTGTAAGGTTGTCGGAGTCCCAACTCCGGTCTTGAGATGGTTTAAAGACTCGAAAGAAATTAAGGCTGGTGATGTCTTTGCCTTGACGGCTAATCCAGACGATCCCACCTCGCTGGGAACGTACACATGCGAAGCGGTCAACTGCATGGGTAAATCATATTCCAGCTCAAAGGTGCATGTTGTCGGCCGCGGAAGCCGTGAGGGATCTCTGAAGCCTGCAGATAGGTAAGTATCCAAATGGATTACAACAGATATTGAAATGATGTCTCATTCTAAATTACAGCGTCCAAAATAACGCGCCGCCCCCGATATTTACGAACGAATTGCGTGGAACATCGGTACGCATCGGTGACACAATAATTCTAGGCTGTCAAGGTGAGTAAAACGAACAATTTTCTTATTTGATCCACTGCCAAATAATTTGAATCGCGTCAAGAATTTTTTTCCGACAATCTTGAACTTCTGATGCGAATGTGCTGACGTGGGATAGGTCGTGATGTGTCTAGCTTTGAGGCTAAATTTTCACTCTCTCTCTTATTTTTCTCAGATGTTTGTTTTTGCGGGGAAACAATTTTCTTCTCTTCGATCGATTTTCACAGATTTACCTTCTCTGTAAATTGGTTTTGTTTTTTTTTTTGTTTCTGTTAATTTCGAAAACAAGAGCTTTGAGTAAGCATGCTCTCTAGTGGGGCGTATTTTGTCGAACATTGAATAAGTAAATAAACAAAGTTATTCGAGTAAACCAACTAAAATACTCATTGAGAATACCGCGTTTGAACGGTCCTTGCCGGCTTGGTCTTTGCTGACTTGCTTTGTCTGTTGCGTTTAATATTTTTGAAATGCGTTTTTCACTCATAAAATATGCAAAATTTAAGATTCTGATGGTTTTTAACAAATTTATCGATACTTTTTACTTTTAATTTAAACCTTCCTCAGAATATAGCTTCCTTGTTCTCGCAGATAAGACCAAATATCCGACGAAGGATTTTTCTTTGAAAGTATCCCAATATTTGCTCAGCTGCTTTGCTTTTCATCCAGCATTCGGCTGCATGAAGCAGGACTTGCGAAATTAGTGTCTTATTTTGTTGGGGCTTAGACCCTAGTTGTTTTGTTGACAGCATACATTTTATTTTGTCCTCATTGATTTTAAGACCAACCCGTTTAGCGTGCTCTTCAATATCCGTGAAAGCTTCAACTACAGCACGCTGGGAACGAGTGATGAAGTCAATATCGCCTGCCTATCCTAGAGCTGAAAAAGGTAGAACTTCACGTGTCGACACCTGACCGTCGTACTATCTGTTCCACGACAAGATTTAAGAATTCAAATGACTGTGCATTTCCCTGCCTTGGGAAAAGGAATTTTTCCCAAAGTTACGGAAAAATGGTTTCATAATTCCGGTACACAAAAAAGGTTGCGGGATGATGTTACTAATTAAAGACCTATAGCTAAGCTGTCTTGTTTGCCTAAACTCTTTGAGGCTATCATTTTTGACAAATTTTACTTTGGTTGCAAGCCTTTCCTCACTGACAAACAGCATGGTTTTGTAAAAAACAAATCCACTGTGACTTACTTGCTGGAGTTTACTTCTTTTACTAATAAAGCATAAGAAGAAGGGGGTCCAGTAGACTGCATTTACACCGACTTCAGTAAGGCATTTGATAAGCTTTCCCATAATCTAATAGCTTTTAAAATGAAAGTCCTTGGTTTCCCTGCATCATTCGTGGAATGGATATGCTCGTATCTTGACGGGCGAACCTATCTTCTTATCTTGTTTAGGGGATCAACCTCTAAATCAATTTACGCTGCCTCAAGTGTGCCTCAGGGTAGCCAACTAGGTCCTCTGTTATTCATTGTCAGTGTGCTCAAGAACTCTAGAATTCTAATATATGCCGACGACATAAAAATATTTAACGGAATTAACAATCTTTCAGACTGCTGGGCTTTGCATGAAGACCTTTATTCTTTCGCAAAGTGATGCCCCATCAATAGCCTATCTTTAAACATTTCTAAATGTTTTAATATGTCCTTTTCTAGAAAACTTAATCCAATTCTTGAATATTATTCAAATGTGTGGTCATCGTATAACTGAACACATATTGACTGTATCGAGTCTGTACAACGCAAATTTGTTTGTTCGTGTTCATGGACTAATCCTCTTCGCTTTCTTCTTATCGGCCTTGATTCTTTGCAAAAACGTCGAGAAGTCTGTGATATTGTGTTTTTGCATCAGCTTACAGCTTATATTCACTCATCAGCACTTCTTAACCTAGTTAATTTTAGTGTTAAGTCATTTAATTCCCGTACAACTTACATTTTTGACACTAAATACCACCGTAATGCTAACTGTCACATGTTCGATAGTGTTTCTAGTAAACTGACAACTGACACTGTTTAATAAGCAGTACTGATCGCTTTTGAGTTCTGTAATTCTCGCTTCAACCGTTTCAATTTGCGCCAGGTTTGTTTAGAAATGCCACAGAAGGTTCAAGATCATTTTGAGTGTCTTGTTCTGCGCGATTTTTACGTATATGTGTCTTGGCACATTTAACCCTTACAGGGGATCCATAAAACATAAATGCTTTGAAAAGTGCTTTGAAAAATCAGTAATTTTTTCTCGTTAATATAAGGGTAAAGAGTTTTAAAAGTTATGATAACCTTGTTAAATACTTCCTGTATGTGGAGATTGTTGGTCCAGCGTTTGTCCAGATGAACTCCAATATACTTTGCTCGCAATTTCCACTCCACCTGGGTACCTGGCAAAAAGCGCATAATCATAGCTACTCAAGTGAGGGAATCAGACGTGTACACATTGTAAAGAACAGGACCTAGCACTAATCCTTGAAGAGCTCCATCTGATACTTGAAAAATGTTAGAAAAGACTTTGTTTAAGGAAGCTTTGAAGCTGCGAGAACATAAAAAGGATTGGATGATTCTTTCAAGGTACATTGGAAATTTAAGATTGAGCATCTTGTGTAGTAGCTTATTGTGTCAGGCAGTGCCGAATGCTTTTTTAACGTCAAGCATTACCAATCCTGTGCTTTTGCCTATATCGAGATTTTGTTCCACATATCTTGTGAAATGACGCATTTTGGGGGGACAGCACTGTGTAAATGTCTGAACTCGAATTGTTAACTAGGTTAAACGTTTTTTGTGTTTATATAAGACACAATTCCGGTTTTAAATTAAATTCTTAAAGCACTTGCTTAACGAACTAAATAAGCTAATGGGCCTGTTATTTGAAAGGGAAGTAACTTCCTTATCAGGCTTCGAGATCGGTATGACTTTTGCTACCAAATCTTTATCTTTTGTATGACTAAGGTATGCGAATTAATTGTACCACAAACAATTTTTATACCTATAGATAATTTTTTAATAGAGTAATCCCCGACTGAAAGGAAATCCAGATGTTCATTCATAAGTTTGTACTGTGGTAAACAAACTATATTTTCAGTTTTTATGATCTGCCTTCAAATGCTTTTTAACATACGAGTAATGGAATTTTATTCATGTGCTTTAATTTTGTCATTTAGCTACTTCTCGATGCTTTTTTTACGAAATTGCCTCATGTAAGTTGAGTTTCTTTTTTTCTGATATAATTTAACGATAAAAAAGCGCCAAGCTCAGCAGAGTAGGTTTTGAACAAAAAAACTGGTGGCTCCAAAATTATCTAAGGATGTTTTCATCCTATCAGTGTTGTAGACGTCATTCAGAATCATGAAAAATGGAAAAGATTTACAGGATTCATATTCACAGCACAGCATGTCTCTGAATCAGTCGCTAAGCTTCAAACAATGCCACAGAGAGTTCCCTTCGAGACTGTCACGGGGGCCAAACTTCCCTCCGAAGCTGATTGTTTGAAACTCGTCTGTCGTCCGGTCATCAAAATCCAACACTCGAAAACATCGAGAACGAGTTATCACTCGAGGAAAACGAGGAGCAATTGCATTCCCGAATTCATGAGAATGTTTTGCTAAATCTTCAAGGCCCAATTGATGAGCTTCAGCTGGAGCTTGATAAAATTGAACAAAAAGTCGTCGCCGCAGCAGGCAGCGAGACATTTGAACATTTCTAAAGCAATTTTTATCATGATAAGCTAGTTAAAAACTAATTATTAAATTGGTTTTGAACTTTTTTCATTAGCAAACTTATTTTGACTTTTTTGACAGTTTTTTGTCATAAAATTTAACCCACACTGTCAAATTTAAACAAAAAATTTTAAGGTGATCTTTGTGCACACACACACGTACGTACATACACACACAAACATCTTTCCGAAAACAATGGACCTCTGGGACCTCTGGAAAATCGGACCGACTACAAGAACTTCCTAATGGGAAGCTAATAATCTTGGTCGAGACAAATATTTCAATTTGTTTAACTGCGTATCTGACATATGTAAATAGTATATACTGCAACCTTATGACTGATATCTTATCTTTGATAGTCATTGCTTTATTTAGCTTAAGACTCGTTTAATAACATTCAGCACCCATCTCAAGTCGACCCCTTTAAACAAGTGATTTTTTTTTTACAAAAGTACTATTTCTATTTTAGTTGTCGTTCCCCCATGGCCAAAGACCGTGGCCTGGTACAACAAGGAAGGACGAGTTGAGGCCAACGATAAATACAAACTCATCGAGGATGGTCTTGGAGTTTACATGATCGAAGTCAAGCCATCCGAAAGCTGTGACGAAGGCGAATGGAAATGCGTGGTAACTGGCCAAGAAGGCTGTGTTGGCATCTCCTCATGTTCCGTCACAATGGATAGTAAGTGAAGTGTATCATTTGAGTCTTTCCATTCTTATTAAACTTCCATTTCAGTTCCGAAAAATTATAGAAAACCTCGTTTTATGGAGAGTCTAAAGGCTGTGTTAACCGACGAGGGACTCGTTTCATTCGAATGTAAAGTTGTAGGCTTCCCAACGCCAACGCTCAAATGGTTTAAAGATGGACAAGAGCTAAAACCCGGGGATGTTTACCAATTGACTGGAACCAATTCCCTCGGGACATATTGCTGCATAGCAAAGAACTGCATGGGAGAGAGTAGCAGTGTCGCTGTCCTAACCATCGAGGACATTGAAAATCAACTGAACGATGAAGAAAGGATAATGTTTACCAAACAGAATCAACCACCTAAATTTGTCACGGGTTTGAAGACGCAAGACGCTAAAATCAATGAACCATTCCGGTTCACGGTGACAGTGAAGGCCATTCCAGACCCCGTATTGTCGTGGTTCCGCGATGAACTGCCAATTGAATCGAATGAAAGATACAATCATTACGCGGGAGAGGCGGAGACCTACCATTTGGACGTCAAATGCGTTGAGTTTGTTGACCAAGCCGAATGGAAATGCGTCGCTGTTAACGATTTCGGAACTAGTGTGACATCCTGCTTTTTGAAACTTCAAATTCCACGGCACTATAAGAAGCCAAGGTTCCTCGAGTGCCTGCGAGCCGTACTCACCGAAGAGGGTGCTGTTAATCTAGAGTGTAAAGTTATTGGGGTTCCACAGCCCGTCCTGAAGTGGTACAAGGATGGAATTGAGCTTAAACCGGGTGATATACATCGAATTATTTCTGGGCAAGATGGCACGTGCTGCTTGGGAACCTATACTTGTGAAGCACGTAATTGCATGGGAGTGGTGGCAAGTTCGGCTTCTCTCCTTGGATTCGAAGATGCTTGCAAGAATCAAAAGGCAGAGCCGCCAGTTAATGAACTGCAAAGAAACTTCTCACTGTCCACCATCCAGGAGGAACGAACCTCTCAGATGTATGAGAGTGCAGTTGGTGACATCACAATCGACGACAAGGGTGATATTTCCTTCTCATTCGATGGCAAGGAGGTGTCTGTGTCACTTTATGAAACGCCAGACTTGACCGAGGAGGAGGCATTAAAGATTGTAGAAATGTACGCCGATCAGATCTCCGAGCATGTGACCGAGCACAACATTGTTGAGCTGCCACCTTTGCGGTTCATAAAGGAGACTTCTCAGTCAGGAAACCTACTCATGGAAGCAGTTGTCATTGACATCGCCCCCGAGTACTTCTCGCATGAAGAAGACATGCGAACAGAGGCCGGCATGGATGATATATCAATCTGTGAAGTTACTATCCATGGATCTTCAGGTCACGACGAATCGACATTCGATAAAGAAACTGAAGATTTCGCAAAGAAAACCATTGAAAAAATGGAAGAAGAGCTCGCCATGACAGCTCCGGTGAGAAAAAGGAAAAAATCCAAAGGGACAGAAGTCGAGGAATACTTCAGTTTGTCATTTTCAAAAGCTTCTGAGAGTCAGGGTGACGAGGATACGTCTGAACTGCAAACATTTGCAAGCGCCAGTGCTCAGTTGACTTCATCGAAGATAGAATCCTTAGAAATGGAAGAGGCTCCCGCAGAAATTGAAGTCTTGCCGCCAAAACGAAAAAAGGGCAAGAAAAGCCCCGAAACTGACTCTTCTAAAACCAACGAAGCTGACGCTAATTTACAGGATATTTCTGGAGCCGCTGGCGATGGACTTAAGTTGCTCAAGCCATCCAAGCCAATCACTGATGAAAATGAGATTGAGAAGAACCTCAGTTCGTTGCTTCCATTAGCCAAATTACTAAAAACCATCGACACCCACTTGACAGCTGTGGAGAACGAGGTGGTTGCTCAGTCCGTGATGATGATGTCTCCAGCTTCAGCTGATCAAAGCATCGGAATCATTCGAAATGTTTTGGAGCCAATCAAGCAAATTCAAGGCAAACTTAAAGTTTACTCCGGCGAAATCCCCATTGAGGTTTTGTTTGAATCCATGGAAGCCGACATCAGGGCTCTGCATACAGGCCTACAGGTCATCGAAAAATGCGTGGCCATGGATGAAACTGGCGTAACTCTAATTCAAAGGACAAGTGTCTGCATCATTGAAAGTGTGGGCGAACAATTTGTGAAAACCTTCGAAGAGGTTAAAACCATATCCAAGAATTTCGAGAACGAACATATTAAGATGCAATCAGAAATAACAGCTGAGGACATTCAACAAGGAATCCAAATAACCCAAGATACCATCAGGTCACAAGCACTGTTGCAAGAAGCCCAAGATATAGAGACAGCACAGCATGTCTCTGAATCAGTCGCTAAGCTTCAAACAATGCCACAGACAGTTCCCTTTGAGACTGTCACGGAAGCCAAACTTCCCTCCGAAGCTGATTGTTTGAAACTCGTCTGTCGGCCGGTCATTAAAATCCAACAGGCACTCGAAAACATCGAGAACGAGTTATCACTCGAGGAAAACGAGGAACAATTGTATTCCCGAATCCATGAGAATGTTTTGCTTAACCTTCAAGGTCCGATTGATGAGCTTCAGCTGGAGCTAGATAAAATTGAACAAAAAGTCGTCGCCGCAGCAGGCAGCGAGACATTTGAACAGAAGATCAACATGACGATCCTTGATATTGTGACACCTCCTTTGTTTGAGCTCAAAAAGGGATTAGAAATAATTGCAAAGCAATCTCCGGGCAACATTCATTCTGGAATGATGACTGTCAGCGCCATCGAGTCTATGGTTCCGCCATTACAGGAGATTCAAAACGGCTTGGCCCAACTGGGTCAAGACATTGAATCGGGTCAAGTTAAGGAAGACTTTGTCCCAGATTCTGCCGACACACAAAGACTTCTGCAGTCAATCGCTCAGGGAGTGCTGCACTTCGAAACCAATATTGAAAGAATTTCGCCGAGGCTGTCCCCAAACCTACAATCAGGCTTAGTTGGTCTCAAGAATGAGTTATCGCGCTTGATTGGAAATATACTTGATTGCAGTTTGAATAAATACCGCCTCACAGTGTTGGAGAATTTGAAAACGCCAATTGACGAGCTCAACTATTGCCTTCGGCAGACAGAGCAAAAGTCAATTTCAGGATCACTTAGCGACTTAATTGACCCAATCAGAGGACTGCGGGAGAAAGTCAAGCTTGGCGTTGATATCCTCTCGATTTCTGACCTTCAACAGAATGACATGAATATTCGAAGTTTAATTCAGATAAAGGACATCATCAAGTCTATCGAAATTGACATCGAGGAGCACGAATTCAAGTTACTCCAAAAAGAAATCGAATTGGACGAGAAGCACGCTACCGAAATGGATCAATCCTTCGTATCTATGCGGGAAGCCCTTTCGATGCAGATAGCCAAGGAAGAGAGTCAGAAAACTGTCGAGAAGATTGAAGAGATCCACGAGTGCTTGGTTACTCTCCAAGAGGAGACTGTGTTGGAAGAAGCAGGAACCTTAACCTCAGATAATATTTCAGCTTTGAAAAAGATGGCCAAACCTCTGAAGGAAATGCTTGAGTGCGTGGCACAAATTAAGAGCGGTTCTGCCTTTGACAATGTTCAAGAGTTTAACGACAACGTGAATATGAAAATTCTCCACCAGATTGCTGAACCGATGAACTCCTTGGCTGAGGCTTTAAAGATTGTGACGGCACCTAAAGTAGTTGAAAACGTGAAGTCTATATCGACCCATGAAGACGTATCAGCCTTAAAAACGCTAGCGGAACCAGTTCAGGAACTAAGAAACTGCATTGCAAAGATTGGGCAAGAGGTCGCCTTTGAAGAACAAGTCCAAAGCTTCGGCGAGCGCCAGACGTTTTTGAAAATAGCAGAACCATTAAGCGAACTTCATGAATGTTTAGGAGAGCTTGTTCAAATAAACGCTTCAGAAGCAGTTGAGGACGTTTCGACATTGGACGATGTGTCCGCATTGAAAACTATTGGTGAATCAGCGTCTGAGGATCAACAGCAAGCCTTGCTTAACCAGGAATATCAAGCAATGGAAGAAATTGAAGACCTCGAACTTGATACCACGAAACAACGTAAGGCAGAGATTCTATTGACAGATTTAAAACAAAGTCTTGGCTCAGTATTGGTCCACTGCACCCAATGCGATGTGACATCCCTAAAGACGGACACTTTGGACCAACTCCGCGCCACGGTAACCAAGCTTCAAGACTTTGAGCGATGTGTGGCTGAAATATGCGAGACCAGTATTCGTGATCCCGTGGCTTCGGTTTCTGAACGCACCGATCAAGGAACTCTTGCTGAAGCCGTGCGCAGCTTGGAGTCTTGTGCTTTACAAGTTCAAGATATACTACCCGATGAAGACTTGAAAACTTTGTCAACAGGTGAACCATTCACGGCCTTGAACACTTTGGCTACACCTCTCCAAGAACTCAGGGAATGCCTTCAAATCTTCCATACGCAGAACTTCGAAAGCGTGAATACCTTTTCAGTGCCTCGCCAATCGCTAGCCTCAGGTGAACTCATCGATGGAATCACACCATTCGTCATAGCCGTGCGTGAAACTCAAGCTCTGGAAACCCTTCAAAGCCTTATCGAAGTGGAACACTTCGAATCATGCAAACAAATTTTGGCACCCATTCAACAGCTACAGAAAGCTGTTCTAGAAGTTCACGAGCAGTTCCACTTATCACAGATTGATCATCTATCCAGTCAAAAAATGCTGGAAACATTCGCCAAGCCACTGGTGACACTGCGCGAGGCAATCGTTAACATCCAAGAGCAGTTTCCGTATTCGACGTTCGATTCGTGTCCAGAGTTCAAAGTCATTCAAGCCAAGTCTAATGCGGTGTATCAACTCTTAAAGTACGTGGAGCAGGTCAACTGTGAGGCTTTGGAAAACCTTGCAGAGATGTCTACACAAGCGGACATTTCAGCAATTCAGACCTACGCCGCTTCAATGTCTGTCGACGGAACTGAAAAGGCAGAAGCAGTTCAAATCGAAACAAAAGTCGTTGAACCTGCAGATATAAAAACTTGTGTAGAAGACGGTATTAAGCAGATTGACAGCTGCCTTGACAATCCAACTTTCAAAAAGTCCAAAAACCTTAAAGACGTTGAAATTATCATGAAAGAGCTCAAATCTGGCTTCCAACAAATGCAGGAAGCGTTAAGCGAAGAGTCTGAGGTCGGGTCTGCGGCTTTGGTCAGGTCTAACGTCGCCAGAACCCTTTTTAAACTCAAGGAGTGCCTCGTCCACACTTATGAGGGTGGCTACGAAGAGTCTCTCGACGATATCGAGAAGACATTTGAGGACATTCTGCAAGCGCTGCCAGATCTAGAAGTTCAACTAGCTGAACAGATGGGTGGCAAAGTAGTGAGCAAGATTCATGAAACAATTCATGTTTTGAAACGCTGCTCGGAGAACCATGATGCACATTTGGAGTTCATGAGTCATCTGGTGATTCCTCTTAGCGACTTGGCTAATGACATCGACAGTCTTGGGCAAGGTCCTGACACCGAGCTTAGCAAGTCCTCCATGAAGATGGTGGGACTACAATCTCGTTTGATGAATGCCTTTAGAGCTCTGAACGAAGTCAGTGAAAGTGTGCCGAACGAACTGCTGGACCACGTGTTGAATGGACAGAGCGTCTTGGTATCGGTGTTTGATTTCATTGAAGCTACTGAGCCGTTGAGGATCATTGAAGTTTTTCAGGAGATTGATAATATTGTGGCACCCTTGACAGGGATAAATGAGATTCTCAATGAAGTGTTACGCGAAGCCGAAGGCCAGCAACTGTTTGAGTTGCTAAAGCCCGTGAAGGAAGCCCGGGAGCTACTTGAAGCAGTTCGAGAACAGCTGGAAACTGGTAATGAATTGGCTGGTGAAATGATGCAAGTTAACGAAATTGTTATCAAAGACCTGCAAGCTAAAATAGAAAGAATTGAAAATGAAATCCTCGTCAAGGAAGACCTTTCGCAACTAACTGTGGAAGAAGTCAGAGAAATTCAGCTTATAGCGGAACCGCTTACTAGACTGCAGAGCTGTCTTGCAGATTTGGCGAGTATGAACGTTGAGATTCAAGAACCAGCCTCAACTGCAGAAGTGTCCACTAAAAGTTCGTCCGAAGTCGGTAGCAAGCGAAAGGCTGATGATCATAAAAAAGAGACTGAAGCCACTGATGGGGCTAGAGATTCAGAAAAAGAGCAAGTGAACGCAGAGGTTCTTGAAAAAAAAGCAAGGCTATCTGAAGGAAGTCCTGAGAAGTTGAAGGATGCAATAAGTGTCAGCCAGCTTGAAGTAATTGAAGAAAAGCATTTAGATGAAGCGAAGGGAACAGATAAAGTTGAGGCTGAAGATCTTAATCAAATTGAATCGCAACTAGGCCATGAACTGTTCAAAAGCCTTCAAGCTTTACGTCAGTTAAGGGGACAGATTTCCGAAGTAGGAAGAAAAAAAATTGACAAAGCTTCAAAAGAGCTTTTGGAGACCTTGCAGATTACAGTAAATGAACTGGAGAGCGCCCTTGTAAGCAGCACGTCCGAAACTGTTGATGATAACCTATTTCTGCCTCTCTTCAAGATGCGGGACCTTCTTGCTTTCATCAAACAGAACCAAAACTATACCATAGAGACTCGTGAGGTATTGACTGCATCTAACAAAATCTTAACATGCATACTTAATAATAATGAAGCTCTGAGAAGATCGTTCTTGCAAGACATAGTTCAAACTCCTAAGGAGGGGCTTTCGAACCTTATTCCACTCTTAGAGACAGCTAAGGACTTGGAGATTTCGAGAAACCTTCAAACAGTTGCACTTAAACTGGACACGACTTTAACTGACATTGTTTGCAAGAATGAAGGCTTTCTCGGAAGGTCTTCGGAGGCCTTCGTCTCTCTTCAACAAAATTTGAATGAACTCAAGAAACAGGCCGAAAATCTGGGCATGCGGTTACCCGCGGAGTTCAAAAAAACATGCGTTGAACCTCTGGGAGAGGTTTGTAACGCCATTAATGATTCAAGGGTTGAATGTGTTATAGAAGTTTTGCAAGAGATGGAAGCCCTCAAGGGCCCACTGAAGGTCCTGACGGAAACAATGGCGCGGAATATAAAGAAATTTAAGGAATCACAACAACTGGAAGAGGCTATAAGAGTCGAAAGTGAAGCTAAGAAACAAAATGAATCGAAAGCTGTAGAAAAGAAACATGAAGAACATAAAAGTGAGAATGAAAAGGAGAATGCTAAGGCAGGCGAAACAAAGGTTATTGAGAAACAGCAGCCAAAAGTCGTTCAAAATGAATCCACTGATTTGAAAGTATCAAAAATTGAGGAGCAGCAAACTGAATCTGAAGAGGCTCTTAAGCCTATGGCCGAGCATTCCGAAAAACAAGAGCTCGAATCCGTTAAGGAAAATATCAAGATGTTGGAGGTCGAAGCAGATGTACTTGACGCAGTTGTAAATAGTGCTCAAAAATTGGTCACACAAGAACAGGAACTACGAAAGCCTTCAACCGCTGATTTGCCTGAAGTTAAAGCTGCAACTGTTCAGATGGAGAAGCTTGATGACGCCTCAAAAGAAGCCCAGATAATCGAAGTTGATGCTGAGAAAAAAGTTGGTGTCTTATCTGCAACCGAAGCAGAGAAAGTCAGAATCGAAACGATTTCAGAAATTGCCAAGCAAATAAAAGTTTCGGAATTGCAGGCAGTACGAGAATCTTCAACCGCTGTTCTGTCAGAAGTTAAAGCTGCAACTGCTCAGATGGAGAAGCTTGATGACGCCTCAAATGAAACCCAGATTATCGAAGTTGATGCTGAGAAAAAAGTTGCTGTTTTATCTGCAACAGAAGCCGAGAAAGTCAGAATTGAAACGATTTCAGAAACCGCCAAGCGAATGGAAGTTTCTGAATTGCAGGAGGTGCGAGAATCTTCAACCGCTGGTGTCTCTGAAGTTACAGCTGAAACTGTACAGACAGAGAAGCTCGATGACGCTTCAAAAGTGGCCCAGATTACAGATGTCGATGCTGAGAAAAAAGTTGCTGTTTTATCTGCAACTGAAGCCGAGAAAGTCAGAATTGAAACGATTTCAGAAACCGCCAAACAAATGGAAGTTTCTGAGTTGCAGGAGGTGCGAGAATCTTCAACCGCTGCGGTGTCAGAAATTAAACCTGCAACTGTTGAAATGAAGACGCTTGATGATGCCTCAAAAGAAGCCCAGCTTATTGAAGTCGATGCCGAGAAAAAAGTAGCCGTTTTGTCTGCAACTGAAGCCGAGAAAGTCAGAATCGAAACGATTTCAGAAACCGCCAAACAAATGGAAGTTTCTGAATTGCAGGAGGTGCGAGAATCTTCAACCGCTGATGTCTCTGAAGTTACAGCTCAGAATATACAGATAGAGAAGCTTGATGATGCCTCAAAAGAGGCCCAAATAACCGAAGTCGATGCTGAGAAAAAAGTAGCCGTTTTGTCTGCAACTGAAGCCGAGAAAGTCAGAATCGAAACGATTTCAGAAACCGCCAAACAAATGGAGGTTTCTGAAGTGCAGGAGGTGCGAGAATCTTCAACCGCTGATGTCTCTGAAGTTACAGCTGAAACTGTACAGATAGAGAAGCTCGATGATGCTTCAAAAGAGGCCCAGATTACAGATGTCGATGCTGAGAAAAAAGTTGCTGTTTTATCTGCAACAGAAGCCGAGAAAGTCAGAATCGAAACGATTTCAGAAACCGCCAAACAAATGGAGGTTTCTGAAGTGCAGGAAGTGCGAGAATCTTCAACCGCTGATGTCTCTGAAGTTACAGCTGAAACTGTACAGATAGAGAAGCTTGATGATACCTCAAAAGAAGCCCAGATTATTGAAGTCGATGCTGAGAAAAAAGTAGCCGTTTTGTCTGCAACTGAAGCCGAGGAAGTCAGAATCGAAACGATTTCAGAAACCGCCAAACAAATGGAGGTTTCTGAAGTGCAGGAGGTGCGAGAATCTTCAACCGCTGATGTCTCTGAAGTTTCAGCTGAAACTGTACAGATAGAGAAGCTCGATGATGCTTCAAAAGAGGCCCAGATTACAGATGTCGATGCTGAGAAAAAAGTTGCTGTTTTATCTGCAACAGAAGCCGAGAAAGTCAGAATCGAAACGATTTCAGAAACCGCCAAGCGAATGGAAGTTTCTGAATTGCAGGAGGTGCGAGAATCTTCAACCACTGATGTCTCTGAAGTTACAGCTCAAATTGTACAGATAGAGAAGCTTGATGATGCCTCAAAAGAAGCCCAGATTGTCGAAGTTGATGCTGAGAAAAAAGTTGCTACTCTATCTGCTACCGAACCAGAGAAAGTTGAAATCAAAGAGACTTCTGACATTGCCAAAAAATTAGAAACTGTTGATATTAAGCCTATGAAGATGCAGGAAGCGTTAGCGACAGAGATAAATGCTCAAGAAATTGAGCTCAAAACACCCGAAGACTCTAAGAAATTACTTGAGATAGCAAATTTAGCGGCAGACAAACTGACTTCTGAAAAGTCAGTAACAGAACCATATTCGATTGAAGTTGGGCAAGTTAGCGCGATCTCACAAGTTCCGAGCCAAGTTGAACTGAAGTCACTTGACGCCTTAGCACCCCAAATGTCTGAGCTTAAAACCCTCGAGATAGTGAAGGAAGATGTTGAAGGCACACAAAAGGCGATACCAACCGAAGTTGATAGCACTGGTATTCAAGAACCAACAACTTCAGAAGTTATTTCAGAGAAGATTGAGCTTATGGAAGACCAAAATGCTCAAAGCTTAACTAAGGATACAACCATGTCCACAGATGCTATTAAATCGAACGTATCTGCAGAACTTAAAGTTGTAAAAGAAGGTAAAGTTTCAAAGGAGACAGTTGATGAAGAGAAGTCGTTATCTGAAGAGGCAGGTATTTCTTGTCCAGAAGCGGAGAAGATTACTGACGAACCAACAACTCAAACAATTGATGAATCAATTCTTCTTTCTAAAGAATCACAAAAGCCAGAAGAATCAAAAGCAGATAAGGACAGTATGGATTCAGCAAGCGTAGTAACCGGTATTGTCACAAAAGAAGAACAGCAAACTGCGGTTATAGTTGAAAAAACCTTAGAAGCCGTAACAAATCTAGTTTCAGACTCTAAAGCTAAGAAGATCATAGATAATGCAGCAGCGGAACTCAATGCAGCCAAAGCCCAGCTCGCATTAGGTGCTCCCGCAGACGAAAATCTTATTAAATCGATGGGAAAGGCCTTCTTTAAACTGAGAGAGTGCATAGTACACACATACGATGGAAGTAAACTGTCCAACAAAGACGAAGAAGACCGACTGAAGCTTGCAAATGATACCATCAAAGATATCTTAGAATCTAATCCTGTTCTTAAAAAGCACATCTCGGATGAGTTAATACGTAGTACTTTATGCTCTATTGAAAGCCTAACGGAAACACTCTGTGAGGATTCACAAAAGCTTTCGAAGCAATTGAGGCCGTTAGTGGAGCCCCTATGCAATCTCAAAGATGCTGTAGAAAACTTGACAAAGTCCGATGGCGATGCCTTCGAAAAATCATCCATCAAAATGGTGGCCCTCCAGTCCGGCTTAATGGAAGTGTTCTTTAAATGCGATGATCTTGCGTCAATCCAGTCACATAAAGAACTACAAGAGGCTCTCCTTAATACTCAAGATATTCTTCTCAAGATTCATGACCACTTTGAATTATCGGAGCAATTTGTTGCTAGAATCGACATTTCCCAAGACTTAAATCGGCTGTCGAGGCCCTTGGAGAATATGTTGACACTGTTAAAAATTTCTTCAGGAAACCTTAAGCCACAGGAAGCTGAAGTTGGTGTTGTTGAGTCGTTGGCCGATATATCCGTGGTGTCTGAGATTCAGTCTACTGAAGCTAAAAGTGCAGAAGTTTCAGAAATAAAAGCTGAGCATATTCAACAAATGTCCCTCGAAAAATCCCAAAGAAAAGCTGAAGAAACGGTTGCTGTTGGTGAAAAACTTTTGCCCGAATCGTCACTTACGGAACAAGAAAAGGCTCAGATAGAGCGGATTTACAATTCTTTGCTAAAGGTTGAGATCTCCGAAGTACAAGATGTAGATTCCAAAAACGTTGAGCTATCGGAAGTTCGGGCAGAGGAACGCATGCCAATGGAAGTTGATGATAGTCAGAAAACTTGTCAAGTGAAAGAGCTCATACAAGTTCAGCAAAGTGCTGAGAAGGGATTTACAAAACCCGACGATGAGAACTTGGTCGTCAGTGAAATCCCGCTGTCGGAAGTCAAGATTGAAAAAAGTGAAGAAGTGCAAGTTGAAGATAGTAGGCAAGAAACTCACGTTTCAGACGTCACAAGGCAGGCAGAAGGCATTGCAGAAAAGTCCATCACGGAAGCGGAACAAGCGCAGTTTGTTGAGGTAACGGATTCTACCCAAAAATCCGAAAGTTTCCAGCTTTCTCCAATTGAGGCCCTTAAATCCACTGTCTCCAAGATGGGAGAAGAAACGATTGATGATAAACTGATGGAAGCCGAAGAGCAGAAAGTGTCTTTATCCGATGTTTCTCCTAAGAGTCTTTCGGGCGAGGGATCTAAAATGAAAGCAGAACCTGTGGAAACCAAAGAAGTTTTATCAACTGCAGAAAAACAAACTGAGAGTCAAGTTACTGAATCAAAGACGTCACAGGTTCAAGCTGAAGATGAAAAACCAAAGGATAAAGAAGACGAGAATAAGCAAGATGCTTCAGTAGAAAGCTTAAGACAAGACATAACGGAAGAGATGGTTGTTAAGGCCGGAAGTATTGAGGCTACAGAAAAACGAGAAGAAAAACATGAAAAAGGCATGACGGAACTTCAAATTGCTGATGAAAAACCGCTGAAAGAGACGGAATCTATGAGGACAGAAGTAGATGTGGATAGCGCGTTGGAGGGAATAGAGAAAATTGGTGATGAAAATAAAAAGACAGATGCTGTAGAAAGATCGGTTAGAACAAGTGAGAGTTCTACTGCGGAGAAAGGTGAACAAGTAATGTCCCAAGCCTGCCAGACAAAAGAAAACATTCTGAAGTCATCGTCTGAGGAAGAAAAACATGTTATCCAAGAGGAATCAGTAGAAGCTAAGCAGGCTGAAGATATTGTGCAGACACCTATGTCTGATTTAGCTCAGAAGGCTGGTGAAGAAAAACAGACCATGCCTGAGAAGCCGAAAAGGAAAAAGTCGAAGCCCAGCCCAGATAAGAGAGCCCAAGTAGAACCGGAAAAACCAAGTGCAGATGAAACAGTGTCTTGTGAATCCTTGAAAACTGAAGAAACTGCAGATAAATCTGCGGTCAGCATAGAAGTTTTAACCGGTGTAGAAAAAGAGTCTAACGAAGAAGTTCGGAAAGTCAAAAGGAAGAAATCCAAAGATAGTCCTGAAAAGAAGAAGGGTAAGGAACCTTTAGTATCAACCATAGAGTCTTCAAAGCCTGACAGCGAGAAGGCTGAGCTGAAACCGGAAGAAATAAGTTTAGAACAGGTTGCAGCCGAAGTTGCAGAACTGGCTGAAGAAAAGGCAACAGTAGAAGAACCAGAAGTTCCAGAAATAACCACTGAATCTCCTAAGGCTGATGACACAGAACATGGCCAAAAGCCAATAAATAAAGAAACCGCAGAGAAGGACAAAGAAACCAAGAAAACCCCGCGAAGAAAATCTAAGGCCAGCCCTGAAAAAACAAAGTCTGAAGAAAAAGTTCTAGAAGAGGTTCAAAAACCAGCTGAACTAATTGAGGGACAAGCTCAAGAGAAAGAAGATACTTCAGAGAAGGGAAGCGATGCCAAAAAAATTCAGGGACGAAAATCGAAGACAAGTTCTGTGGAAAAAACAGAAGAGGAAGAAATTAAATTATCAACCACGCAAACTCTCGAAGATGAATCTATAGTAGTTGGACAAAAGCCAGCAGAAAATAATGAGGAAAAAGCTGCAGTAAAGGAAGAAACTTCAGAGAAGGTTAGTGACACCAAGAAAGCTCCACGAAGAAAATCGAAGGCGAGTCCCGAGAAGAAAAAAGAAGGAGAGAAAATTCCATTGTCAGCCAAGGAATCGGAAGAAAAGGTTTCAGAAACAATAAAAGAACCGACCTTAATAAAGGAAGAAGCATCAGTGAAGAAAAGCGAGACCCAAAAAGCACCGAGAAGAAAATCAAAAGCCAGTCCTGAGAAGAAGATTGAAGAAGACGCTCAAGCTCCAGGTAAGGCTAACACTACAGAGACCGAAATAATGCCTGCAACATTAGCCGATAAAGAAGAAGAACCAAAAATGAAGACTGACGATGAGCTGAAGAAACCGCCTAAACGGAAGTCGAAGTCTAGTCCTGAAAAAAAGAAAAATGAAGATGAAGAAACTTCTAAAACTTCTACATCTGAAACCACCGATGCGTTAAAAAAGACTGAGGAAAAAACTATTGAAGAAGACGCCATGCTTAAGGCAGAACCGCTTCAGAAAGGAGAAGAAAAGGATGGCGTAGGTAAGATAAAGCCGAGGAGAAAGTCAAAGGCTAGTCCCGAAAAGAAAATGAAGGCCGACAACATTGATGAAGCGCAAAAACCAGTGGAGATATCCGCTGACCAAGCTAGCAAGGAAACCGAACGTCTTGAAGTGAGTGAAGAAAATATGCCGCAACAAACTTCAGGAGAACCTAAATTGATGGACCTTTCAAAGCCTGTTAACACTACTGAAGCTAACGAAATCAATGTTACTCTCCTTGAGAATATGCGAAAGACCATTCAATCCAGTGCAGTAGACATTCAAGTTTGCCAAATGGGGGAAAGGACATTTGCTGATTTGATCGGCCTCAACGAGCAACTTAAGGTATGTCCTGAAGATGAAAGCTTACTTAAATCAGCTACCAAATCCTTCTTGAAGTTGAAGGAACAATTAGTTTACACGTACGAAGATAGAACTTTGTCTTCTAATGAGGAACAAGCTAAGCTGAACCTCCAGGCCAGCTTTAGAGATTTCCTTAAAGCCAGTCCTACCTTAAGAAGATACGTTTCTGATGAGCTTATGAAAAACTCTTTGCGCGTCATGGAGAACTTGAAGAGCACTCTCATGGAGAAATCGTCAGAGAAGACCACAAAAAAACTGACTCTACTCATTGAACCGTTGTCGAATCTACAAACAGCTGTGGAAAGTTTGACAAAAGGCAAAGATGACACTTTCGACAAGTCCTCAGGTCGGATGGTCAACCTACAGTCTTGCCTCATGGATATGTACTTCTCTTGTGACGATATTAAGCCACAATTAGAAACAAAGTTCTTGAAACAGGTCGAGAATGTTATGAAGACCATGCTGAGCGTTCATGATCAGGTGGAGAATGCAGTCGAAGCTGTCGATAGAGCCGAAATGGGTGAGAGTGCTGAAAAGATTTCGGGCCCACTTAAGAAAATATATGACCTACTCGTGGCTATCAGAAATGATGAAGAAGATATTTTACTTGATGAGGGCGCTGATCAAGAAATAAAAGAAGACGTTCCAGAAAAAATTGATGAAGTTAAAACTTCTGAAGAAGCCATTTTGCAGCAGGATATTCCCGAAGTTAAGCATCTTGAAGAAATTGTCCAAAGGTCCAATGAAATTAAGGAAGAAGATGTCCCTAAGGCAGAAAAACAGGAAAAAGTTGCTGAAGATTTGAAGGAGTTGCAAAAATTGGCCTCTCAAGCTCAAACTAGATCAGAAGCTTGTGAAAAGGAAAAACAAGCCAAGACACTGGCTGAAGATGAAGGAAGTGAAAGACCAGCCGAATATCTTACATCGGAACCACAGCTTGAGAAGACTGGAACGGTGCGTTCTGAAGAGAGTGGTCAACAGGTTGAAGAGAAAACTGTGAAGAAGGCTATTGAAACTGAGCAGACTGAAGAAGAGATTAATTTAGAAGTAAAACAAAAATCTGAAGACCCTATAACTCCGAAGATCGAGGAAGACAAGGAAACTAAGCCGGAGAAACCCAAGAGGAAAAGAGCCAAGCCAAGTCCAGAGAAGAAAACTGAAGCAGAGTCAAGTCAAATCAAACCTGATGAACTGAAATCATTACAGCCCTCACCATTAGAACCTCAACAACAGCTGCTGGATGAGCAACAGAAACCAATCTTGGCAAGCGAAGAGACGCATGTTAAACCAGCAGAGTCGGTAACAAAACAAATGAAAAAAGAAGATGGGGAAGAAACACACAAAGAAGGCACTGTGGATACAAAGTTAGAGGCCACTGAAACTAAGACCGCAGAAGCTGATGCAATTGAAAATATTGCTAAGAAGAGCGAAACAAACACGGAAGAAGTACTTGAGGCGGTCGAGATTTCAAAAACGCCTGAAGATTCTCAAAAACAGGATGCGGTATGCCAGATTCCAAATTTGAATTCTGAGACAGCAGTTTCTTCGGAAATTGAAACCGAAAAGATAGGAGATACTCAAGTGGAAAAACAGGTCGATGATATACAGAAGACGGCCAAGACAACAAAACTTAGCCCGAAGAAGAAAACAGTCAAGAAATCAGCCACTGAAGCTGAAGCATTAGAGTCTGTGAGTGTCCCAAAGCCGGCTGAATCTGAAAAGGAAGAAGTCTCTAAAATCGTAACAGAAGGTGTTCAAAATACAAAGCTTTCTGAAGATAAACCTGCAGATAACCAGAAGCCTAAGCTCACCGATTCAAAAGAAGAAAGTCAACATCTAAGTAAGCTTGCCGAACTCCCAACACTAGCAGATAGTTCGGTGGAGTCGAAAGATGCTACAAAGACTGATGACGCTGAAGGCATGCCTTCCTTAAAATCATTACAATCCGTTGAGCTAAGTCAAGAACAAGAAGAAGCTAAGGAAAAAACTGAGGAGTCAAAGAAAAGGAAGACATCTGCTGCCAAGTCTGCCGAAAAAGAAACAGATAAAACAACTGACAAAGAACAATCTAAGATGCCATCGGATGTTGAGGAAAATAAGAAGATTGAATCAGTTGTAGCCGCTGCAAAGGAGACTGATGACGTTGAAATAGTCTCAGAACAACTCGCAGAGAGGAAGTTCGATGAACCAGAAACAGCACATATTGAAAAATTGTCGGATATTCCTACTAAGCCTGAGGAAAAGAAAGAAAATTTAGCAGAACCCCAAAAAGCAGGAGTATCGGAAGTACAACCAGAATCTGTAGAAAAGAAGACACTCGATGACTCAGAGAAGAAGACTAAGACCTCGAAAGTCAGCCCAAAAAGGAAAACTGCACAGAGTTCAATTACCGAACCAGGAGCTGAAGAAAATAAGGATGACAAAAAAACTGATGAGGTAAAGACTGAGGACAATTTAAAAGCAACGACTGCAGAAACACAGAAGGCTATTGAAGAGATAAAGTCAAGTTCAGATAGTAAAGTGGCGGCCGAAGAACAAAAGTCTGAGACTGAAGTCAAATCAGCAGATCAAGTGGATAAAAAGATAAAAAAGAAATCGAGCCCCAAAAAGAGGGAGTCTAAGAAAATCTCGCCAGAAGAAGTTACTGATCAAAACCTCGAAGAGAAGTCTAAATCAATGAAGATCTCGGCTGAAGATAAAGAAAATATCAAGGAAAGAAAAGATTCTCTACTGGTTCCTGAAATCGTTGACGAAACTCTTGATATAAGTTCCTCCACGAAACCTGTGGAGATCGTAGGTAATGAATCAGTTCCAGAAAGCTCAGAAGTTTTGCCGAATGTTGTTGAAGAAGACCAGTTAGACAAGGCTCAAGAAATCGATAAAGGTAAAGAGTCTCAAGTTTTGCAAGAGCCAGTTAAGGCACGTGAAGAGACCACTGATAGGGCTAGAAAGGTGAGCCAAGAAAAGACATCTGAAACAAATAAAAAAGAGCCTAATGAAGCAAATAAAACTGCTTCCCTAGCTGTAAAGAAAACCGACTCCGAAGAAAATGATGTCAAATCTCAGAAACAACTCGAAGTAAAGCAAAAGTCGGACGACATATGCAAAACAGATGAAGTTAAGAAGCCTGAATCTAAAGATCAAGCCAAAATCGAAGAGTCTGCCGAAAATAAGCAGGAATCATTGAAGAAAAAGGCTGGAACCCCAAAGACCAGCCCCAAAAGCAAGTCCAAAGAAAAGGCTGAGGAAATTGTCGATCAAGATATAAAAAAAATTGTTGAAGCTGTCACGAAGACTGACCAAAAGTCAACAGATGAGGATCAGCAAATCAAGGAAATCGAACAAAAAGCAGAGAAAGAAAATATTAAAGAAACTAAAGCTGGTGAGGAAAAGGTACCAGACAGCAAGGAGAAAGACGAAGGCAAGAAAACCACAAAGGAAAAGAAATCTAAGACCATGGACAAAATAGATAATGAAAATGAAATAGCCAAAGAAGAGGAGACGAAAGCATCTGAAAAGGAGTCAAGACAGCGAGAGGAAGACACAGTAAAACAAGAAACAACCGAGAAAGATGCAGAAAAGGCGAAACGGAAAGCAAATCAGGAAGAAACTGATAAACATGTGGAACAACAGAAATCTAAAGAAGGTGCAAAGATAGATGATAAGCTGAAATCAAAAGAAGACGCAAAATCAAAAGACATTAAGTCAATTAATGCAGACGAAAATAAGGATTTAACGAAAAAGGAAAAACTCAAAAAATCAAATTCCAAGAAAGTAGCAGCCGTGAACGAACCTCTTGATTCGTCTGAGCAGAATGGTAAAAGCGGAGATGTAAGGAGAAAAATGCCAGAGACAACCGAAATCGATGTAAATAAAATAGACGTGGAAATAATTTCAACCAAAGATCGCAAAAAGGAGTCTAAGCGTGCCCCCAGTTTTGATCTCAAACTGACGAATCGGAACTCACCACTTGGTAGTGACATCAAGCTTACATGTTGCATTTCCGGTGATGATATTTCCATCCAATGGTTCAAGGACAAAACGCCCATCCAACATGGCAACAAATACTCATTGAGCTACATAGACGGACTGTCATCACTCGAAATGCACACCGCTGAAAAGTCCGATTCCGGAATTTATCGATGCGTCGCCTCCAATCGTAACGGAGACATCGAATCAAGTTGCCTTGTTTCTGTTTACGAAGTTCCTACCACAAAAACAGGCACTCCGCCAATTTTCACTCGCAACATCCGAGGTATGTACTCCAAGTTCATCAACAAAACAAACCCACACCGACCACCTCAATCACATACCATCCCCGTTGTCCACCCATTATTAGTGTGCTCCATTCATTTGAGTCACGAGAAGTAAAGCCTAAATTTAGATCTCGATGAACTTGTGTCAGTTACACTTTGGTTCTATATTAAGACAACGAGGACCCATGTGATTGAGGTGAAGTGAGGAATTAACCGATTGACAAATTTATAACACTTTACGATGAATTTCGAAAATAGCCCGCTTTATATATGCACCCAGGAAGTGGCTTCAGCTGACTGCCGTAAATTAAAACCTTTCCTTCTAGCTAACTGCTTATTTTTCTCAACACACTTCTTCTTCTTCTGTCCTATTGCGCCATTTCTTGCCATTTTTTTTTTGTTCACCACATGACACCTTGCATGCTAGTTTTGTAAGTTATACAGGTAACAATCGCATGCTGTCTTAATGGTAAGTACACTCATTCACTCGATAAACTTTCGAATAAAAATAGCTGTGGTTCGAAAACATTCAAAGCTGAAAGTGTAAGCAAGAGGTCCTAGCATACAGTATCTCTAGCTCAGGTCCTTATATAACACCACGGTCGATTGATCGTCTATGACTATCAAAAACCGCAAAGTAAATTTAGCTCTTGGCATCGGAACCCAAATTAGCTGATCTTTGTGCGCGGTGGTCAGAAGACGGCAGGCACTGTCATTCGTCGTTTGATTATCTCGAGTGCCGTCGCGGATCCAATCGATCAGTCGTAGTTATAATTTCTTATCGAACGGTCGATACGAACGAGAGACAATAAAACGGAATCAATTTATCAAGTCTGTGTGTGTGTCCTTTCTAAAAATAGGAACGTATAATATTTTTGAACGATTTTCGAAAACTCGGTATTTGAAAGGGTTTTCGATCTTACGAAACGTGTTATTTGGATAATCCACAGTAGAACAAAGTGAAATGGGTGAAACGGATGGAGATGTTGCACCACCAGAGGAGCGTGCCTCACAGGAGCCCGATGAGAGGCCGTCGCCAGCACCGGGACAGGATTCGCTGCAGCTGCCAACGCAAAAGAAACGCAGGATTAAGTCACCGACACCGTTGGGATTGCGTGGCCGAAGTGCGACACCAATCCGTGGCCGTAGTCAGACGCCGTTTTCATTGTATTTAACCCGAAGAAGCGCAACCCCATCGACATGGAGGAGTATAACTCCTTTTTTGAAGCGAGAGGATAAGGAGAAAACACCCTTCGAGCTGGGGCGGGACATTAAGACGCAGCTTTATTGTAATAAGGCGGTTTTCGATAAGGCCCTTATTATGGATATTACAGAGCCTGAAGTGCCGCCAGTCCGTTACATAACTTCCGATATGTCTGTAATCGATCGTGCGGCCGTCATGGACGTATCGAATGTCGAAGTCATTTACGTAGTCGAAGAGTACGAAGAGTACACCGAAGAGGAAGAGGAGGAGATCATCGAGGAAGTGAAACCAAAGAAGAAAGAAAAAAAGGGAAAGAAGGGCAGAACACCACGTCGTTCGGCCGACAAGGACGAAAGTCCAAGCGGTCAAGATAGCCGCGATGATAGTGAGGCTCGTGAGGATCGTGAAGACAGTCTCGATTTCGATTCGCCAGAACCCAAGAAAGGCAAGAAGAAGACGGTGGTAAAGAAGAAGGAAAAAAAAGAGAAAAGTCCAAGTCCGAAGATATCCTTGAAACTGGAGATGGGTGGCGGTGCCAAGGCTAATAAAAAGATGTTTGATCAGGCGCCACCAGCGCCACCACCATCAAGGCCACCACCAAAAAAAAGCAAGATCGCCCTTCAAATGGAAGAGCAAGCCAAGGCAGCAAAGGCTGCTGCCGAAGAGGAGGCCAAGAAAAACGCTGAAAAGCAAAAGAGTGAAACATTCGAGGAGCGCCAAAAACGTCTGAAAGCAGAGGCTGAGGAGCAGGCGCGCATCGAGGCGGAATTACGTGCCCAACAAGAGGCCGAAGAAGCCGAGTTGGCAGCTCAGGAGCACGATGAAGAGGGTGGCGAAGAGGAAGATGATGGCGATGGTGGCAATACTGGTGATGAGGATGGTGGCACTGATGCCGAAGAACACGATGAAAATGAGTATGGCGAAGATGACGATGAAGGCGAGGGTCGTGAGGAGGACGACGAATTCGATGAAGAGCCCCCTGCCGACCGACGACAAAGCAAGGACTCTTTAGATAGTTACACTCGTCCCGATCCTGATGACGAGGAGAGATGGAAGAAAATCGCCGAAGAGGAAGGCGAAGAGTTCATGTTGCAACTGCGTAAATACAGCCGAGCTCAGGCGCGCAGCGAACGTGAACGTGACGCTGATTGGCAAAAGCGTCGCGAACAGGCGCGACTGCCACATTTTATCAATTTCCTCACGGATCGCACTGCGGAGGCTGGTCACAATGTCCGCCTAGCATGCGCTGTGGGTGGCCCAGAACTTTCGGTGAAATGGTTTAAGGATGGTAGGCAATTGGAACGTGATAATACTCACAGGATCGCCAACAACAACAACATTTTGACACTCGAAATCGTTAATACAGTGCCCACTGATTCGGGAGAGTACTCGTGCGTAATTGCGAACGTAAATGACGAGGTTACATCATCCTGCATCGTCACAATCTACGAAGTTTTTAAGGGCGTACCAAGTCCCCCAACCTTTAGTTTAATTCGAGGTAAGATTGGCTAACATTTTCCCCAGAGTCCCTAACTCAAGATCCTTGTTTTCATATATTGTAGATTTTTATCATTTACACGACGACGAATTGACGATCGAATGCCATGTGCATGGTATGCCACGACCAAAGGTCTCTTGGTGGGCCGGCGCCTTCGAGGTCAAGCCCAGCTATAAGTTCACTCTGCTCGAGGAAGCTCACGGAGTGTACAAACTCCTGATTTTCCGTCCCTCGAACAAGGACTCTGGCAAATACACCTGCAAAGCTGTGAATGCCAGTGGTGAAGTGGAAATCTCGCACGTCATAGAAGTTGCCAAAAACAAGAACTACCACGTTCATGGAATATTTCATGCCCGTGATCGTTTTTCACGCGAGAAGGAGAGTACCGCCCGTCAGGCCATGGAAGAGGCATTGGCCTCAAAGAAGGAGTCGGACAGAAAGCGTGCAGCTACTGAAGAGCCGAGACCTGTGCGAACTTCCGTTGCTGAGCCATTGGTTTCGCCAAAGAATAAATTGAAGTTTGCAACTCAGTTGCGCGATCGTATGGCACTAGAGGGAGCCACAATCAAGCTCTTCTGCAATGTATTGGGTCCAGAACCCCAATGCCGTTGGATGAAAGACGACAAATGGGTTCAGGCTGGACCCAATATAAGAAACCTCACCGAAGAGGGTAGGGCTGTCTTAGAACTGGTCAAGGTAACGTCAGAGGCATCGGGCGAATACAAACTGATCGCAAAGAACGAGTACAGTCAAATCGACACTTCATGCTATCTGAAGGTCTACGGTACCCAAGTCGAGGGAGATGAACAGGAGCCAATGTTTGCGCTGCCATTAAGAGGTAAGAGGCGAACAAATCGATATCAAAAGATAAAAGGAAAACAACACTGACATATCGAGGTCGAACATCTGAAAATAGACACATTGGACCCAATTTCTGTGCAAATTTCGATCGATCGGTGTTAATAGTTTGTTTTGCGTATGTGTTTGGATTGCTTATACTTTTCTTTTCTTTTCACACAGATGTATATCACTCGTCGGAGAATGATTTGATAATCGACACCAAGGTACGTGGAAACCCGCGGCCAACAGTTTCTTGGCTGAAAGACTCACAGACAGTTGTGTTGGACGATCGCGTTCAACAGATCGAGCACTTGGACGGAATCTGTGAGCTGATCATTAATAAGCCAACACCCAGAGACAGTGGAGAGTACTCTTGTGTTGCGGATAATAATCTTGGAAGTGCGAAGATCACTCACACCGTTGTGGTAGACAATATTCCCTCGTCAAGGCGTTCCAGTGCTTCAATAAGCACTATGGGTGACGACAAAGAAGGCGGCGGAAAAAAGGAGGGAGGTGAGAAAACAAATCGTCCACCAAAGACCAAAAAGAAGCCCGATGAAGAAGGTGAGGCTACCTATGAACGCCGTAGCCGTATGCCAGATCCATCGCCGAAGACTCAACTGTATTTCATTGGAAATATCTCCAATCGATATTTGGCCGAGGGTAACAAGGTGAAATTACAGGCAGTGATCGGTGGTCCAGATCCAACGATCAAATGGCTTAAGGATGGGCAGATTGTAACCTATGGGCCAAGGGTTCGTAATTTGTCTCGTGACGGCTTGGCCGTACTGGAGTTCACCAAGACGGAAGTCGATGACTCGGGCGTATATACAGTGATCGCGCGTAATGAATTCAGCGAGATCAGTAGCACAGCGATTTTGCACATTTATCAGCCCAAAGTCAACAGCGACATCGAACCAGTGTTTATCCGATCACTCAAAGGTATGTGTTCCGAAAATAGACGCACATGCATGAATATCGCGATCTTCACAATGTTAGGATCTATGCCATTGATCTTGCATAACAACATTTTATCTCTTTGTTTTTTGGTATTTTCTTTCTGATCGGTTTTCCTTTACAGAGACCTATCACCTGAATACGAACGAGTTAATTTTAGAAACTGGGGCTCGGGGACAGCCCTCCCCAACAGTGTCATGGTTCAAGGATAGTGTTGAAATACAGGGCGACGATCGTTTTCAAATACTGAACCATCCCGATGGTACTACAGAATTGATCATTGATCGTCCCACCGACAAGGATTCGGGAAAGTATGTCGTTAAGGCTGAGAACCGTGCTGGAAAGGCTGAAATTTCACATTATGTGCTCTTCGAGGGTAAGGAGACGCACATTGCCGAAAATATTCATGGCGTCTTCCATGCCGATAAGAGTTTAATGCGAAGAGAAAAGAAAGAGGAATCCCTGGCACCATCATCGGTTGCAACGGATTCAGAGGCCGAAGGGGAGGAGGGCAAGGGTAAGGGTAAGAAGGGAAAGAAGGGCAAAAAGAAGGAGGATGAAGAGGAGGTTATTGAAGTTCCTGAAGTGGCAGCGAAGGAGGAAAAACGTGAGAAGCGCATTGGAATCCACTTCAAGACTAAAGCCACCGATCGTGTAGTCGCTGAAGGTTCGCGTGTAAAACTGACAGCTTATTTGGAAGCAACCGAACCTCAGGTCAAGTGGTTCCGTAATGATGAACCTATTATATTTACTTCCAAGACGAAACCAAGCTACCGTGAGGGTCTGTGCATTTTGGAGCTAGCAAGCACCACCGAGGAAGATAGCGGAGAATACAAATGCGTGGCACGTGATGGCACTGGCGAGGTTTCGACCGCTTGTAAGCTGGAGGTATACGCAAGGCAAGATAATGCCGATGTTCTTCCAACATTCACTCGATCAATCAAGGACACCTACCATGGAAAGGTGAATGAAATTGTTCTTGACGTCCATGTTAGAGGTTTGCCTACACCAACTGTCAACTGGGTCAAGGATGGAGTTCGAATTGAACCCAGCGATAAGTATCAACAGATCGATCACCCTGATGGTACCTGCGAACTGTTCATCAGCACCCCCATACCAGGGGACAGTGGAAAGTACGTGTGTCAAGCTGAGAACCGCAAGGGAAAAGCTGAGATAACCCATCTGGTTCATATTGAGGTAAGGAGAACCAGGCCGCCTTCACCTAGCAGGGAAGTTCCAAAACTACCGCCATCTGTTGAGGAGACCGCCGAAGAAAAAGAAGAAAAAGAAAAGAAGAAGAAGAAGAAGAAGGAAGAGGAAGAGGGAGAGTCATCCGGCCGTCGCGAGGTTCCTCCTCCACCAGATCTACGCAAGAAACTTTTCTTTAGGAACTACTTGTCCAATCGTACAGTTCCCGTGGGAAGTAATGTCCGCTGGATGGTCAACATTGACGGTCCAGAGCCAACTGCGCGTTGGTATCGTAACGATCAGTTGATCGCCTTCGGTCCTAAGAGCAAGCTCGCTTGTCAAGATGGCATTGCTTATCTTCAACTCGTCGGGGTGACTGAGGAAGATGCTGGTGAAATTAAACTTGTGGTTAAAGGCTCAGAGAATGAGATTCAGAGTACTTGCACGTTATTTGTCTATAACACAGCTAAGGTAGAGGAAGCCGCTCCAGTCTTTACTGTCGGCATTAAAGGTAGGCTAGAGTATTTCGTGAGTCTTGTCCTGGAGAACGTTAATTGTTTGTTTGAGGTACGTACACATGCTAATGTTTCCTTTGAGTTTTCATTGCAACTAATCATGATTGATCCCTAGTGACGTCTTTCATTGTTCTTAATGTATGATGCCTTTTTTGTTTCATTAGACACTTACGAAATTCAGAACAATCGAATCATTTTGGAGTGCAAGGTCTCTGGCAATCCAAAGCCAAATATCTTTTGGCAAAAGGACAATGTCCTTCTGTCGCTCGATAGTGATAAATATCAGGTTGTGGAGCTTCCTGAAGGTATCAAACAGCTGGTCATATCCAGCCCCAATATGGACGATACTGGCCTCTACACATGCTATGCGGAGAGTGTGGGTGGTCAAATGAAGCTAAGCAAGTTCCTCGACGCAAGTGATCATATAAAGCAGCAAATTGAAGAGAAGAAACCCAAGGAGTCAGCTGAAGAAAATGTTAATATGCACGAGGAGAGAGAAAAGGCAGTTAAGACTAGGGAAGCTAGGAGGAAACTGAATGTCGAGGCATCCATGAAGGACATGGTAATTGGGAGCGGCAATAAAGCCCAACTTCTTTGCAACGTTTCCGGTCCGATTGATGAGGTACAATGGTACAAAAATGGACAAAGAGTATTCAAAGATGTAAAACACAAAATATACAACATCAATGGAACTCTTAGTCTTGAGATTTACGATGCAACTCCTGAAGATTCCGGAGAATATAGCTGCATTGCCAGAAATGCCCAGCATCAAATCGAAAACAAGTGCAAATTAAACATCTATGATTCCAGATCAGGATTCAAGCCTCCGGAAAGCTTTGCCAGCACCATAAGAGGTTGGATAAGTCAGCCTCATCCGAGAATTGACGCTTTCACAGTTGCTTTCTTTTTTGTTTCTTTTTTTAGAATCCTTTGACGCACATCGAAATGAAATTATTCTGGAGTGCAACGTCCATGGTCGTCCAAGGATCACATGGCTCAAAGACGATCATATAATATCGAACAATCGCTATCGTCAAATTGAAGAAGCTGGAGGATTGAAAAGACTTCTCATTCGTAATCCGATCTCTTCCGATTTTGGATCGTTCTCATGCTATGCCGAAACTGAAGATCGAATCGAAGCTATGAGTGTGACGCTGAGGGCAGCCGATTTGAAAAAACTCACAGCCGTCACAAATGGACACTCGGACAATAGTAGCATAGATGGATCCTACAAGCATCATCGAGTCTCATCAAGGGACTACGAAGATGACTTTTCGCTTTCCCGTCCTCGATCAGCCACAAGAGACGCAAGCTACACATCGGAAACAAAGAGAAGGAAGCCAGTTTTTAGTATGCTGTTGAACGATCGCACTGTTCACGAGTGTTCCAATGTACGTCTGACATGCAATGTGGTCGGCGATTGCGAGATTTCTTGGCTAAAAAATCATCAGCCGTTACCATCGAACTCCAGGTATCAAACTTACTACGGAAATGGTGTTGCAACCTTGGAGATATTCTCAGCCATTGCGGAAGATAGTGGCAGTTACACGTGTAGGGCTTTCAACGAATACGGTGAAACAATGTCATATTCTCAGTTGAAGGTCTACCAAAGCTACGAAGACACTGCGCAACCACCGACGTTTATTCGATACATGAAAGGTATACGCAGGTTGATCATCGCGAGTTGATATTGCTTCAGCTATCACCAAACTTTGACTGTTCAATGTTTTGTGACACTGTCTATATTTTTGTTATATATTTTTTTTTTTGTAAATTTTCGTTTCCTCTAATCTTTTGGTACCCCATCTAGATACTTATTCTCTTAACGAAGACGAGTTGGTTTTGGACTGCCGAGTACGTGGCAAGCCACGACCAGAGATCCAATGGATGAAAGGCAACGATATGCTCTTCGCCGATGAAAAATACCGTCCAATCGATCAGGCCGATGGTTATTGCAAACTTATTATTAATAACCCAACCGAGAAGGATGCCGGCTTATATTCCTGCATAGCCAGGAACTCTGTACATGAGGAGAAGATCACCCATCAAGTCGACTTCGAAGGCAGGGATAAGTACATTTTGGAGAAAACACACGGCTTCTTCCATCGCGATCCCAACAAGCCACATCTCACCAATCCGTTGGGTAATCAAACTGTCACACCCGGCGGTACCATTGCCATTCAAGCCGAGTTCCTACCAACCAGCACTCCAATCGATGTTCAATGGTTCCGCGACAAGCAACCACTTGCCGGTCAGCCCAATGTTAAGACCTTCCTCGATCATGGCGTCTATACGTTAGCAATTCAAAATGCCGCTCAAGAATGGGAGGGCATATACACATGCCGGGCCACAAATGCCTTTGGAAGGATCGAGTCACATGCAAACATTGACATAGCTGCGAAGGGTGGAAAGACAGCCGGACCGCCACTATTCTTGTCACGACCAGAGACAGAAATGAAGATCGCTGTTGGTGATCCTTTCTCCATATCTTTCAGACTGCAAGGTGAACCGAAGCCAAAGTGTAAGTTTTTACGAAGTCTTGTTTACGAAATCGTGACTGCATGATTGGCATTTGCTTTTGTTGGCAGTGGCTCTGATGAAGGGAACCAAGGATATTACCAAATCCGATCGTGTTAGCAAGGAAGCTTCAGATGATTACATACGGTTTACAGTACAAAAGGCGCAAGTGGCAGATTCCGGCACTTACTTTGTGGTGGCTCGTAACGAGTTCGGAACAGACCGAGTGTTTGTCACAATCACGGTAATTAATCGACCAATTGGCGTTGGTTGAAGCTTTTACATATACTTATCCTAACATTAATGATTTTTCTCTTTGCTGCTTATTTTTTTTTTAGATCAAAGCTCCTAAAAAGAAATAGACAATAACCCAAAGTTGCTTCCTTTATTCTAAATGCTTATATGAATTGCTACTTGTTTTTTTTTTAATTTAATTTTATGGGAATCATCGAGAATTATGAAAAAAGAATTATTTATGTAGAATTTCAATATATTTTTGATTTTGGTTGATAGGTTGTACAACGTGCCCGATCAGAGACACCAACGTTACCGCGTTGGGGTCAACCCTTAGACAGCTTCCCAGACACCTCATACTTTAGAGGTAAGTAAATTCTGACTTGTCAAACTTATGTTTCTTCTCTTCTGTGACATTTGGTGTTTGTCATTCTGTCAAGTTTCAGTATAGTTTGTGTTATTTCTGACAGTTCTCATATTTATACGACCTCCTCTTGTTGGTAACGTACTTTCATCTCTGCACTCGTTATCTGTTTCCTTTTGGGATAGAAGACAATAATTCAAAACTTGCAAATCCTCTCTCTTCTTTCAGATAAATTCACAACAGCAACCTGTCAACTTAATTTTATTTTGATTTGTTTTCGATTTTAGTTAATCCTGCCGGTTCTCTTTTAGTTGACGGAAATTTATAAATGTTTTAAATAAAAAAAAAATATGAAAAAGAATATTGGATCGATACATCTTTGCAAATTTTGAAATGAATAGAAATGACAGAAAGATATGAAAATAAGAATGCTATATGGTGTGATAGACTGTAATTTCTTAGAGTCCTATCACAACAACAACAAAATAAAAATAGACTTCCTCCGTAAAGAGATTCTTCAAAGTGTATTTAAATTTTTTCTTCTTTTTGTTTTTTTCTTTAAGTATTTTTATTTATTTAAATTATTTATTATTGTTATAATTATATATATTACACTACAAACACAAACATACTATACTTAAAAAAAATATAAGAAATAAAAATGTTTCTCCGGAGAAAGAAAATAATTTGTTTTGAGTCAGAAGGTTTGTGGATTGACCTAAAACATCAATCATCAGCACTCTGCCTGCAAGCCTACAAATATCCATCGTAAGTCCTTATTTACCTACAAGCAGACTGTGGAAATACAAGCAACCCGCTGGCTCAAGGATCTGAGACTAAAATTGATCTGCCGCCAGTTTCACTCGATGGACTACAGTATTCAAATCCTGAAGGCAGATAATCCAAATCCGACTGATCCAAATCCGACCAAGAAGGTCATAATTATTAAAGCTATTGGTGTTCAAGTCACTTCTTCTTTCACTAAAGACTGAAGTCAGATGAGAATCATATCCTCATGGGCGTGGATTTGTATCGCAAGCAAAGAAATTGAGGAGATATTTAAAAACAACACAGTTAATAATGACGAGGTCAAAATTTTATCCAGTTCTTCCTTCCCGTCTTTCTTTGATTGCGAGGCTTAAGCTTTTTCTCCGTTCGCTTTGGCAGACCGTTTCTACGTCGGAAAATTTTATTGTCCAAGTAAAAAACTGGAAAGATGGGGACAGGTTAAGATGATTATAAGTTTCGATTCTACGCTATTGTATCGTCAATATTTATCCCTGAATAGATAATATCTGTCGATTATGATGTGTCATGTTGCCACCTGCCCGTCGCATTCAAGGGCTTAGCTTACCTGCTTTCCTGCCTGCTTTCTTCTACTGGCAATATTATTACCAATCCATTATTCAAGCGTTGAAGAAACCGAAAAATGTTCCTTACCCAGAAATTGTCTACCCCATCTGGTCTGGCTTCAATCTAGGAATCCTTTATTCCCCTGAATTGACAAATGCGAAGTACATATCGGTATCAATAAGAGCGCTACAAAAGTTTTTTTTTAAATAACAGAAAAACGGTTTTGGATACAAATGAAATTCTTTATTGCTGTGAAAGTACGTTCGATGCCATTATGTATGGAACTCGATTTCTTTTGCATGGCCACCACGGGCACGCTTGCAGAAGTCCAAACGCTGAACTCAATTTTCGACGGGTTTTAAGCATAAATCGGCCGATCTGCTGCAATTTCACGTTCGATATTCGTACGAAGTTCATCAATCATCGCTGGCTTGTTGGCATAGACCATAGACTTGACGTAGCCCTACAGGAAATAGTCCAACGGCGTCAAATCGCACGACCGAGGCGGCCAAGCGACTGGAGCATTTCGTGAGACCACGTTCTCCAAACTTGGTTTCCAATAAATTGATTGTGACATTCGCTGTGTGGCTTGTGGCGCCGTCCTGTTGGAACCACATGTCCTCCAAGTCCATATCATCCAATTGAGGCCAAAAATATTCGGTTATCATTGAACGGTGGCGATCCCCATTCACAGTAACGTGCTGGTCTTGATCATCACGGAAGAAGTACGGCCCAATGACGCCGCCGGGCCATAAACCACACCAAACCGTAATTTTTTCGAGATGCAATAATGACTCATGGAGTACGTGTGGATTGCTGCCTGACCAATACCGCATATTTTGTTTATTGACGGAGCCATTCAGCCAGAAATGAGCCTCATCACTGAAGATGATTTTTTGATGAAAATCCGAATCCTTTTCAATTTGTTGCTCAGCCCAATTCACGAACATACGACGCTTCTGGTGATCAAGCGGCTTCAGTTCTTGCGTCAATTTAATCTTGTAAGGATGTAGGCCAAGATCTTTTCGCAAAATTCGCCACAACGACGTCACAGAGATGCCCAACGCTTGAGAACGACGTGTGAGAGACACATTTGGGTTTTCAGCAACGGAAGCCTCAACGGCAGCAATATTCTCGACACTACGGGCACTTCTTTGTCTCACTGGCACGGGAACATCTTGTTCTGTTCCTGTGGATTCAAATTTTTCCACTAGACGCTCAATTGTTGATCTGCTAGGACGATTATGACGACCATAAATTGGACGTAGCGCTCTTAACGTTGAGGCCACTGACTCCACTGAATTTCGGTAGTAAATTTTTATAATTTGACTCGTTGTTGGCTCGTATATCTTTTGATCATGAAATGGCAAACCTTACTAAAGAGAAATGTCAAAAGAACGGCAAGAAATATGGCGTCGTTTGTTGTCCCTGTCGCTCTACTTTTGTACCGTTGAAACCCGTTAGATTAATCGCCTATCGGTGGTGCCTGAGGCTCAGTGGTAAGTGCGCTGTTTGCCGAGCGTGAGGTCATAGATTCAAATTGGTGGAGTAACATCTGGAATTTTTCTACAGCTTGACCGCTCGCGAATTACTGACCGATGAATACAACTGTTAAGGTAAAAGCTTCTGGGGTCAGTAAACTGTAAGTCCAATCCTCAACATTTGTGCGAAACAAGCACACACAAGCGACAAAGCTAGGCCAGGCCCTCAAAAGAGCTGACGTCCCATGAATTTATTATTCATTAAAGTCGACTTACTTCAACATATATTAGATACAACGCCTCCTGGTTTTTTATATCCTTAAACAGTGATCTAACGTCTTCACCGTGTACCTGTATACTTGTCAGTGGACTCCTGGAATAATTCGTTAGTTCCTGGTCCAAAATGCACAGGAGTTACATTGCGTGTTTTTGTAAAATAATTGTGGTTGAGTTTCGACCTGCATAATCTAAACTAAAACATCTTTACTCTACTCATACGTTATCCGAGTGTGAAATAGCAATGACCAGTTGCTGCTTGGAACGGTCTATCGACGACCGGAATCAATTTTTCGAAAATTCCACGAGACAAGCCAATCATGTGAAATATTGAAAGTTATTGGCGCAGAAACGCTGATTTTTTTAGTAAATTTGCGAAGACATTAAGCTTACATGCGTGGTTTCAGTATGATGAGAAGAGTTCGCCTACCGGCAAGATTTCCATGAATTTGCTCCTTGCACTTTCCTACGAAATCTGATCAGCCGCTTTAAGGATGTCCCGCTAGCAAGGTCAGAGATCCGAAATTCAGTGCTAATTACCTGCAGTCTGTTTGATGAAGATTTAATATATTCTTCAATGAATTCACGAAATCCAACCCAGCCTACCTTCAAGCGTGACACGAAACCAGGTAGCCCAGTTACCAAACGTATACGCAGCTTAATGGACGGCATTTGGACCAAATTATTAAATATCTCAAGAAACAATTTGTATTTTTTATTTGCCTCAGTCAGAAAATAATAAATCCCCCACCGAAAACCTTGGTTTACTTCTTTAAAATTCCTAAACTTCAAGTTGGGCAACCTAAGTTAATTCTGTGCTACTACTTGTTGGAGTAACACGAAGTAACTGACATGAGTTCTGGGTATAATTTAACAAACTAATCATCTTGTGCCTTGTTGTCGACGGGTTGAAGCTGTCTTCGAACATCCCAGTTCTTTATAAGCTGCCTTCTATTGCGTAGACTAAGTTGGTTTAGACACCGTTTCACTTGTGTGCACTGAGGGTTGAATATGGAAGATTTGAAGAACCTTTGAGTTGAAGCAATCGCTCCGCATCCGAAACCATATATCCAGTAGAGCTCGTTCTTCACACTCCATATTCTGGCTTTGCATTTGATAAGGTTTATGCTTCTGTGAAATCAAGTTCGACCTTTTTCGAAATAAGAAAAAGCTTTCATTTCTTATTTGCCAAACTAGCTCAGAGCAAAACGGCTGACAAAAGTGATTCTCTGTTTGTTTACTGTTCTGGTGTCGTTGGTCGAATTCAAAGCAGATTCAAGAGAAACGAACCCTTTGACTATTTCGACTTATCGTCCTGCGTCGATGTTAAATGACAATTTTTGTTGACATGTTACCCATTCATTCATATTGAGTCCCAACTTCGAGTCTTTAGTCTCGATACTTGCAAAAAAATTATGTCAATGTCTACTGCACACGCAAGAGGCTGGACAAATTTCTGAAAGATCGTACCGCCGGCTAAGACTTTCTAATATGTAGTTGGTGCGTCATGCTACTTATTACTCTGTGAAGTTAAAGCGGCAATATTCTCTTTTAACCGAACACTACTTCCAGTTCCTCTTCAGTCGCGTGCTGCTCGAGCGGCTAAAGTCCATAGTGTTTGACCAGTTTCAGTAGGGCGGCAGAGTAAACTTCAACAGTTGGTGCTTTATGGAACCGAGACAACCTTTTGAATACTAATAGAGTATAATCTCGGCTGACTTGGAAATAGGCCATCGTTTTCAATAAATTTTCGATGTTCGAAATTCTTGCAGTGCCATAAAGCATCATTCTTGAATGGCACCCGCCAGAAGAAAGTCCACCAAAACGACTGATTTCGCGGAAATGGATCTAAGCGTGCATTAAATTAATTGTTGGACGGCTTGCGTGGCACTAAGCCCAGTCTTGCTGGTACCATAGTTCGTCCAATCGGGAATCCTTTCTGCTATTCTTCTTTTAAAGTTTTAAAGTTACACCAAAAAGTCTCAAGTTCAGGATGGTTATATGCGGAGTTTCCGTGCTTCAAGTATTGCAATTTTAATATTCATCAATTTGGAGATACCCTTAAGCTCAAAAGAACCTTAAACGAAGCGTGTGGTATTTTCCTTCGATTCCTGAATCAATTGGTGCCGACGCATGTTTAGTTCCTGAGAATATAATTCAAGTTGGAAATAACTTTGTTATATTTGCCAACGTTGGTAGAATGTAAATGATCCATTTTGTGCTGCGAAAATACTCAAGGCTTCGTTTATCTAATCAATCACCATCAACCCACACAATTTAAGAAAATGATCTTTCTTTTTCTAGTTTGGTCTTATTATTGACCAGGCTAAAATTGAACTATACTCTTCTCTAGCCTGTTCCATTTGAAAATAAATTTTCATACGACTAAAAAATTTTCTTTTTTTGGTTATAAAAAGAAACTAGGCCCAATCTTTTACCTTCTTTCATTACTTTGTCCCGTACAATGTTGTTAGCAACACATTATTATATTTAAGTTAGGATTTCGTACGTCCTAATTTTATGTTCCTCCATCTGCCACAGAAGTTAGGATTTCTTAGCTTTCAACTTTCTTGCTAAAATTCTTGACTTATTTTTTTATACAGACCCACCTGGACCGATTACAACAGAACCCACCGTCATTGATGCCGGCAAAAGTCACATCAGTTTATCGTGGGGCAAACCGGAGACCGGTAATTCAGCTCCAGTCATAGCGTATCGCGTTGATGCATGGATTGTGGGCAAGGAAGGAGGTGCCATGTGGAAGGAGATAGGGATGACCCCAATCAACTCTTTCGATGCATTCAATCTGCTGCCCAACTGCGAGTATCATTTCCGAGTAACGCCGAAAAATCGTTACGGATGGGGACCATCTGTGCAAACGCACAGTACAGTTCAAGTTGGGGGGGCCGAATGCCTGCCAGAGTTTGTGAAAATTCTTCCAGGACAAACAAAAGCACTTTTGGATAAAGAATGCAGCCTGGAATGCGTGGTTCAGGGTGCACCGAGACCCAAGATTATTTGGTATAAAGATGGACTGCAAATCGACTCAATGGAACGAGTAAAGATCAAACAATTTGGTTCTGTGTGTGTTTTGAAATTTAGTCAAGTCAAAGATGTCGACTCTGGTCGGTACACGTGCGAAGCAACGAATTCGAAAGGACGAGTCTCAACATTTGCCAGGGTACAGGTTGTAGCCGATGCTAAGCTCTATGCCGCAGATCACAAGCTAAAGGAACTCGTTACAAATGGTGAAAATGAAGCCGCTCTAGGTGAGACCATTCCCTTGTTTACTATGAGGCTTCGAGATCGACGAGTGCAGGTTACTTATCCCGTGCGACTTACGTGCCAGGTCATGGGATATCCAAGACCAGAGATTATTTGGTTTAAGAACGATGAAGTTGTAGAGCACTCCAGGCGGACAGTAATTACTGACGACGGACAATTCAACACCCTCGAGATAACATCGACCAAGCTCGAGGATAGTGGAATGTACACATGCACAGCTCGGAATGAGTTGGGCTCGGTCTCATGCCACTGTTCTCTGATAGTGGATAAGGGAATCCGAGCGTATATATCTCCAGATTTTTACATGCCTCTGGAACCTTTTTACGTCTTCAAAGAGGGTCAGGAGATTCGATTGACTGCTAAAGTTGAAGCGTATCCATCTGTTGGAGTCGCGTGGCACAGGAATGGTGTCAAACTACGTCCAAGCCGAAGAATTTTAGCCACCCTCGATTCTAATGGTTTCGTTGAGCTTATAATTGCTGAAGCTACACAGAGAGATGCTGGCATTTACGTGTGTGTAGCTTCAAACGCTGTCGGCAAGGTGGAGACCAGCAGTCGTGTGACAATCGATGAAGTGACAGAAGAGGAGCGAAAAAAACCCTCGACCTCACGAAAGGGCAACTTACCGTAAGTTATAGTTCAATAAAATTCGAAAACAGCATTTGAAAATCTTTGACTTTTAGGTATTCTAAGGAACCGCTGTTTGTTGTGAAGCCGCGATCGAGTGAGGCATTCGAAGGTGATACTGTGATCATATTTTGCGAAGTAATTGGCGATCCAAAACCAGAAGTCGTTTGGCTTAGAGATTTTCTTAAGGTAAGTCTTTTAACTGCACAAATTATAATCAAGGCTTTAAGTGGAAACACCATACTCGGTGATGCATGCATCAGATTCTCGTTGGAGAATCTAAAATCCTTCATTGTCCCCTTCAAGCTTCCAGTTGAAGGGGTTGAAGCAGCTTCCAGTTGCTAAGACTAAGCTTTCTGGAGACACGGGCACTTTTAGTTAGTTCTACCTTCTCCTCCATTCGTCCTTGGCGCAGAGTTGACAATATTTCCGATAAAGAATATTTTCTCCGAAAGTCCATAAAAGCTGTTCTGCTGTCTTGCTTATTGTCTAACATTCGGTTCCATTTAGTGTTTTGCTGACCATGCTTTTGGTCCTTTTGATCCTTGTAGCTTGGAAAAAGATTTCGTGTTCTAGCATTTTCTTTATCCATCGTAAAAACTTCTATTATGGCATACCTTCCATGTTAAACTTGACTGCCGTTCAAGAATAACAATGGAGAATTCACAAAATAGCTCATCTCCTTGATGGAATCCGGTCCTATTTTGTTTTCTTCTTAGTTCTTATAATTCAGTTCGATGTATGCTTTCAAAGGAGGATTTGGTCGTTGAACAGGGGATGAAAATCTTGGATCTTGAGCAGTGTTAAAATTTGGTCTATTGTCGATTTGTCCACCTTCACACAACACACTGGAAATGACGTTTTAGCAGGTATAGTTGTTGCGGGACAAATGATTCCTGATTATCCAGCCATTTTTTTTTTTTAAACTTATTTATTTATTACCACTTAAAAAACTAATATTAATTTAAAGCAAAACAAGCTAGAAACTTATTACAGCCACCAGTATTTGCTGCGATTTACCCTTTCATTATTTAGTGTATCTTTTTCAGATACGCTCATGCAGTAACACCAGACAGAAGTTCTTTCACGAGATTCTGTTGGCATTTACAGGACTCTTTTATCCGTTGCTCTTCTTGCAGCATGGGATATAATGGGAACATTACTTGAGTCCGACAAGCAGAAATTTGCGCCTAGATACAAAAATGCCTCAGGGGTATGTGTCCCTTTTCTAATGTGTTTCTAAAATATCCCTGGTTAGGATAAAACAAGCCCGATATGAGTTCGTTCTCAATTACATTTGCCGATCGCGCAAAATGATTCCTCACAAGATCCAGAATAACGTTGTCAATCCTGGACACTCCGGAAGCATCCAATTGTCTTTTGTTCGTGACGTAATGCCGAAAGTCGGAATGAGCTCCTCTGTATAATCAGGTGCAAGCTCGCAGGCACTTTCTTTTAAAAACTCTTTATAGTATTTCTCCATATAGGAAGGGCTTATGTTCCACCATACTGGACTCGCATAAGTCAGGATTGGACGCACAAAGGCTTGGAAGCAAATGACCTTTACATCGGATCTTAGATGGTTGGAGTAAAACAGACTTCTCAAGGACAAGAATGCGGCTCTTGCTTTTTTTATTTGTACGATGCGAAGTCCAATTGAGCATGTTATTGCCAGGTTTCTCCAATTGCGTCGCAAGTCTGATTTACCCTGTCTTACTGGGGTGCGGAACAGTATGGTTTCACATTTGGAAAAGTTTATGCTAAGTTTCCAATCTTGACAGATAGTTTGCAGATTATCGAATTTTTGCTTGAAGTTCGTTTTGCATGTCGTTTATTTTGAAGCCATGAGCATACAGGATTACATCATCGGCGAATGCCATCGAGTTATTGAAATCCCTAATCATTTTAGAAACGTGAATGTTTAAAATTATTGGTGCCGATACTATGCCTTGCAACAGACCGTCAGTGGCATCAAAAATAATTATCCAGCCATTGGGTGTGCTTTAATCCGTTCAAACCTGAAGGCGTTCAGGTCGCAAATTTTATGACGAAAGGGGGTTGAAGAAAAACGTCGTCTGTGTTGCATCTCAATTCTGCATCCTTTTCCAACAAATCCACTTTTAAACATTCATATTTCAGAGTAAATGAAAAATTTACTCTGATCACCTAAAAGTGACACGCTCCATCTTAAGCTGTGTATCTTAATAATTCAAAGATAGATTTCCTCGAACACCCGTACACAAGAAAATTACTGTTATTCTAATTCCAGGGTTGTGCAAGGACAGAAATTTATTTTTAGGGCAGCAGCATTATCATTTCAAATTCATAAAATTTTTATCGTCATCTTCCATCAGCTGACATAAACTATGATTTTGTCCGAACACAGCTCATGCTCAGGTTTGCCTTATACAGCATCATTGCATTGGCAGCCATTTGGTTGATTCATTCAGCGAGATCAAAGATAACTCATTTCGAGCGCACCACAAGCAATTCACCGCGGTGCAATATGAAGTTATCTAGCCTCTGTTTTAGTATCTATGTATCTAAACGAATCTATCTGACGTGATGCCAAACGGATTGCAATACGAGACGACAATTGCACGAGACTTTGTCGCACAGTTTGATTCGTCACTCTAGCAAGTGTGGGTCGCGAAACGCGAACCTTTAGATCGCTCTATACGTCTAGTTGTAACACTGTCTATCGGACGTGTTTTCGAATCGATTTAATCGAAAGTGAAGTGAAGTGTGGTAAACTGAGTTTGTTGTTTTTTTTTTTTACTATACTCGAGATACCGAGAATATTATTAAGACATTGATTGTGGACAGATACACACGTTGACCATATCCGTTGAATGTCACATGCAATTGACACCAAGCTCGGACGCACTTCGACTGTGGGATGAATCTTTTGTCCAGATTTAGTGTTTCAGGTAGTTGCCTGTCAAATTCAAATAAAAAATAGATTAATTAATATAATTTATGAGGAAAATGTGAATTAATATTTATAAATTTTAAATATCAACATTTAACTGTTCTAGTTCTAGTGTCTTTGATTTTTTTCCACCTCAATTCACAGACAGTTGATTAGGAAAAGTCGCGTTGCGTAGTTGGATTTTTATTTTAGTTTTCGTTGGTAACAGTTGTTCGGTAATTAAGAACAAAGTGTTTAACTAAAGGAAAAGTTTGAAGAAACAATTTTTAAAAATAAAGGTAAATTTACCAAAGTATTTGAATTGTCGAAAAGATAAAAAAAAAACAGATTTCAATTGTACATATGCGAGGAAGTTACCGAACGTGAAAGGAGTTACGTGGTTCAAGTTCAAAAATTTAAATAATTTATGCGAGACACGATTTGTGCATTAGTCGCCATGACCTAGGGTGGGGGAGCCGTTTCTGTCAATTGTGTACTAATAAAAAATAAAATCAATAATACGTCATTCATGTAGATTTATGTTCAATCCTTGCTAATAATTGAGCGTACATAAATCATATAAAACTGTCAGAAGGTAATACGAGCAACTCATGACAAAACGACGATTTTTGTGTTTGAATTCAGTTTTCTGCTAAGCAAGCTGACAAAATCGGTTGAAATTGGTTTAAATATTTTAACTAAGATAGATGTACCTATATGAGCCCACTTACCTAAAGTTTATGCTTAATCTTAGTCTTTTGAGAAACAAAACTTTAGGTTTCTTACAATTTTAAAATCGTTCATGGTTGTATTAATCATGGACAATATAATCCGAAAGTGATCTAACTACCACGTTATATAGTATACACTGTGTTGAAAAGACAAAGAAAAAGCTTCCCCTCCGTCTTTTTTATTTACATCTGATACTGATACCATGCCTACTGATACTGGACTGGAGACTCTCCATTAAGCTGCATTCGAAATGTCAGGTGTAGCTGGATCACCTTTCAACACTTTCAAGCAACGTGAAATATGAAAATTAAGTTCAAACCAGAGGACGGATTAAGGTTTATCAGAAAATTATCCACCCTGAGATTATTATCCAACTGAGATTCTGGAGTTATTAATAACTTCAAGTAGGTCTCTATATATTGTCCTTTCGAATTCCCGAAAGTCTTATTTGAACCTTGCTCGAACGTTAGCCAAACGGGGCATACATGTACCAGTGACAGCCGGATGAGAACAGATCTCGACTAAGTTATCTGCATAGGCTGTAGCGTGCTTAGGAGCAACCTCGAAATCGCTAGTGAAAACAACTAGTTAACCACACCACGACTGTTTTTAAAATCAAAAATTCAAGAAGAACTTACATTTCCATTCTTCAAAATAAACTGCCTCCTGGTGAGCATAGCAAAGAGTACATAAACCAATAATTTGCCTATGCAACTGTACCTAATTTCTTTCTTTTTTTTGCACTGGATACCACCTTGACGCGGTGTATATAGTATCATTCCCAGCCCGAAACCAAATAGATCATCTGGTATAAAATCGATAGCGCAAAGTGTCAAAAACTGCTCCTCATTCAGTCAAACTAAATAATCGGCTGGCTCTCAAATCAATTTTTTGTAACCTCCTTACTTGCCTCCATGAGAAACACTAACTTTCGTACCCACTAAATCTCAAGTCCAAATGTTATTTTCCTTCCTTATATTTAAAAGTTATTTTTCCTCGCAGGGAACATGTGTCATTTTCTTCGGGTCTCCTTCCGGGCGCTAAGGAAGTCTACTTCTGTCTTAAATTATTTTCTCGCTACCCTCATCAGCTTACAAAATACCTCGAATCACTTGTTTATAACAATAGTTACTAGTCTTGTAATATTGTAAAAAATCTTGGTCCGACAGCCCTTTTAGGAGGCACGGTTAAGCCTTACATTAGGGGCTATATTTTACACACGGAAGGCTGGAGAGACTCCCGAAAAATTGTTTACGGGGTATTCTAGTATAGAGGCATGAATTTCATTTAATTTTTGTAGTGTCATAAGAAAAGGCAATTAATATTTTTAGTATCCAATTTTTGTATTAGTTATTTATTAACATAACAAGAACACAGAAAAAAAATAAAAAAGTTGAAAATTTCAAAAATTGGCAGTTAATAAAATGGGTGTCTCAAAAAGTTGGCGCGTAACCATACCCACGATTTCAACCCTCCTAGCAATCTGAAACCAAAAAAAAAAGATTATTAATCTAGAATAATGTCGCAATGTCTGGAACTATGGAAAAGTTGGAATGATTTTTTTTTTTACAAAATGGCGACCGCCTGAAAAAAAAACTATTTTTGTACCATTTTTTTACTGTTTCGAATTAAAAAAAATTATAATAGAAATTTGGGGATGGGGATAGTTTCATGGGGATAGACATAGACAATTCTATAGAGAAGACTCTCTAAAAATTTCAGGTAAATCGGCCTAGTAGAACCTGAGAAATCGTGGGTATCGTTTTGAAAAAGACAATTTCGAGAAAAACGCGTTTAAAGTTTAGCGCAAAGTTTTTCGCAGTCTAAGTCATGATATGATATTGTAGACTTACATTTATTTAATCTGCCATTCCTGCTTCATACATCGGACCTTCCTCGACTTCGAAAAAACTATTTTTCGTGTTTCCCTCTTCATACGATTTTTTTAAATTTCTAGACTAGAATGCCCCCTTAATTACTCGCGATAGGTGGGATCTTCAAAGAGAGACAGATTTTATAGCCCCTTTCTGCACCCGGGACTTTTTTGTGGACAGAACAAAACTCTTAGCCGTGCGTACTCACACTGCCCTCTAAACTATTCCTTACCGTGCAATGTTACCGCCACACTGAATCGGATATTCTCCAATGAGCTGCATACGATGGCAAAGCTTTCCGGGAAAAGTGCAATAGCAACAGATGATCAGTAACAGCTCTTTTACTGTCAAAGTTTCGTCAATTCTTTTAGGTACCGACCCAAGGGAAAGAAGTCTCATTTCAAAAATGAGTAAAATAAAAAATTATCATAATAACTATGAATGCAATTGAAGCCACGCTCCAAAAGACTAACAATCCCCTCAGTATTTGGACCTGACCTAAACGTGATCAAGTCTTTTTCAACATGTTAGTGTCAAAAATACCAGAAGTAATTATGTTCTTCGAAGACATCTCACTTGCCAAACTATTGTAATTGAATATGATGAAGTCAGTGGTCTCCGACCGCCAGTGCTTCATTTTTGGCGTTGTAGAATGACGGCATCTATGATAGCTCTGAAAAGGGCGAAATAAAAACAGTGGACATTTGCCCGCCTGGTCGATTGTCAAAATTGTTTTTTTCATTTGATTTGATTTGAGTTCTAAGTTTCGACAATTTTGTTTACCTGAAATTCCAGGACCGATTTTGATGACAATCAACAGCAATAATATTGAGCTACGGAGCTATCTATTTCTCTTTAATTAAACTTATCCAAAGCAATCGATGCTTCTTCGTTTTGTCCAAAGAATTGTAAGGGCCTTGGCAGGACAAATTCTCGATCGGAGACTGCTAAATTACTTTTGAGTCTTCCCCTCGTTCTAATGCAAATTACTTCGTGTCCTCGTTCTATTATTTATTTTTCAAGTGGGTGAAGTCGTTTTGCAATCACACGCTGTAGTCTTTCCGTCTTATTTTCAAAATTGTGCAACGGTATCCCTTCAGTATTCAACTTTTATTTTACAGGTACCGGTCTGGGTGGTTGACATTTATTTTCCGCAATGTCTGTGATACCAACCACGTTAGCTGAAGGCCGGAGAGTTCCTTAGAATTTTTATTTTTTTAACTAAAGCAATTCGATCTCTTTTTTAAACTCTTTAAAGGGAGTTCCTTATTTTAGCTTTTATTGCGTTTATAGTTCACAAGTCCCATTTTGAACGCACTGGCGTACCCGGCGGACTTTGTTTCCTGTAGGAATAAAGTATCTCAATAAATAAAAAAAAATTATCCTTTCAAAGCTCACTCCATCAAAGAAATTTTACTTTTCCCATTAAAAAGGGAAACAACCTTTGGAATATTGCTACGTTGCGGGTCGTGATTGAGTCACAAAAATGCTGACCAATCCACCAATCGCACGATCAGCAATGCAACCAAGTGCTAATCTTTTTCTCACCATCCAAGTTCGAATTGCAAAAGGAATTCGCTTATTTCATCTGATTAATTAATGACAAACGCATGCACACACCAAAATATCGAGAAAATCGAAAATTGTAGAAAAGCAATTCAACCAAACTAAGGACACATGAATCACCCCGTTTCCATATAAGCTCAAACCCACATTTGTCCAATCGACAACCACGACGACCAGCCTAACGTTGATTCTCTAGTCTAGCTTCTAGTTATCTGTTCCATGACTTTTGTTGCTGCAGCTTTACTCGTTTATGTTTTGTTGTTTTGTAAACTGTTGGATGCATGGTCAAGTCGAGCACACCACATCGCAATCCGAAAACGTTGCGAAATCGTTGCCTCGTAATTAGCGGTAACATAATGCATTCAGTGCGCCCTTGAAGCTGATACACAAGTGACACTTTTGTTGGCAAGCTCTTCCCAAATTTAATACAAATCTTCACATAACCGTTGTGCAACAACTCAAGACTGTGGACTTCAGCGGACCGTGTAATGATTTCACGACACTGACATCGACATCCGAGCATCATTGTTGTGCTGTCAAGCAAAAAGCGGGTGACATTTTCACGGTTACTTAACAGAGTCGCACAATAATCATTTCCCGCGACGCGAAATATGCGAGATATTTGAATACAAGGATCAATATTCAAGCGGCTAATTAAATTGATGCGAAGCCTATGCTAGGTAGCAATGCTGCACACAGTCTCGTTTAGAAAAAAGTTGTCAGTTGGCAGCGTAATATCCAAAAAAGGCAAGGACGTTTTAAAGTGGTTTTGTGTTTGTGCGGACTCTAAGCTTTAAGATAAGACAGTTTGGCGGTGTGCTGAATGCTCTATGCTGTATGCTTTATGCTGTATGCTTTATGCACTCAACATCTGACGGAATCGGGTCTTGGGAATAAGTTGGATCCGATGATTGGGCTATTAAAGTAGATTACCATTACTTTAGGTATTACAATGTTCTTCCGCTGAAGTTTCTTTTAGGATCTTGGGAATAAGTTGGATCCGATGATTGGGCTATTAAAGTAGATTACCATTACTTTAGGTATTACAATGTTCTTCCGCTGAAGTTTCTTTTAGGATTTCGGAAAGCTGAAACTTAAACTTGTTAAGATCTGAGATCCCAACATAAAAATCAAGTGAAGTTAAGGGTATACTAATACCCTTCAACTATTTACTTACTTCAAGCAGGGAAAAATGTAACGTAAGGTAACGATTCACATTGTTCTTGAATTGCTGCACTAATAAATGGTAAACACTGAGCATGACGGACGATATGACACATTTATAGCTTCAGAAAAACTCTTTGTAAATGATTGGATTATGATAGTTCATATCGCGTCTGATATTCCTATTAAAAGTTGCAGGGTCGAAATGCAGCTGGCTATTCCACGGGCAGACAACAGACGTCTATTAGCATAGTCGCTCGAGTTTAAGCCATTTAAAGCAAGTTTACCTACGCTTTCAGGGCTTATGTATAATACCTGGAAGCCAGATTATCATCTGGCCTTGAAATATTTCTTGCAGCGCTCCTAATATTGGAGATTAAATAGTTTGACATACGTTGGCCTTCAAATCTGACATCAACGATTTGCGTCCAAACATTGAAGTTCCTGTCTTACTGGACACAACTTCTTTAATCACACCATTGGACGGAGGAAGTTATTTAAGATACACTTAATTCTGGATTAAATCAAAATTTCGATGGCATAGAGTGTTGACTAAATTCGAAGCTTCGGAAACAATTGTCTTTAATTCATAACGAGGATTTTAGATAGTGGCGGAATCAGATTCAAAGCCGCTGATGTGCCACCCTTTTTTCAAAATGTAAAAGTGATTGCTAATCTTATCATTAAGTTTTTAATTTAACAGATATAATTTGTATTTGTAAACCTTTTATTGGTTTTCAGATATTTTCTAACAAGTTTCAATTATTATAGTAATTGAAATAATTTAGTGTATGTTAAATGAATCTAGGCATTTATTTTAATATATTGCCAAAAAATGCAATAGTTCGCAAATTTTAAAGTTTGGGAGAAAAAATGGGACCGTCGCCTTACATTCATATGTTAACTCACTACAATATAATGCCGCTGGAGTCGGGATCGATGCCTGGACTCTTTTTGTCACATAATGCTCTCCAAAATTATATTTAAACCATGCTAATTAGAATAATTGAAACGAAAACTAAAACTGGAGTTGTTTAAAGCATCATTTAAGAAGAATAAACGTTCTTAAGATCCATTACAAACAAGCGTTTTTAAAATTTCGCTGCTATGTTCATGGATTTTTAGTTAATTTGATTTAATTATAAATAAATTGAATATATCGTTCGTTTTTAAAGTTGCATTCCTCAAAATGAAAAACGGAACCATAATAGGTTTCTTTTGTGTACGATTGTCTTCCACCACTCTCTTTCTAAGGAGGTGGAGGTTCAAATTAGTATCCAACACTTATGACTGCAATCCCTTAAAGCTGCAAAAAATTAGTCAATCAAAACCTATGGGGTACATCCTGTTGACTTAGAATAATAAAATGTGTCAGGAACCGTTAATTTGTGCTAACATCAAACAATAACACATTTTTCAAAGTCACAACCCCAAGAAGAAGGCTAAGAATGTGGAATTTAACATTAGAAAAATGTATAATAAGCCACATTTAGATGGATATGAAGATACATTTATTTCGAAATAAAATTTACAAATTATGTTGCGTCGCTCATTTTACAGATCAGAGATATTATATGGCTCTATATAACTTCTGAACGATCGAAATGAGTTCTACTTTTACAATAACGTAGCGTTTTGAAGGCATATTAAAAAAAGAAGTACTCATATATTTATGTATAAATGATATGTAACTAAATCCACGTATTATGAATATGTTTTTTAACAATTTCTTATTAGCTAAAAGTTAAATGACTAGAGTTTAAATATCTTGATTACTTTATGTAAAGAATTGAAAAAGGAAATCAGTAAATATTTAAATAACGCAATCAATTGATAAAAAAGATAAGAATGAATATATAAGAAAATAAATAAATTAATAAATAAATAATATAAACAGAGATAAAATAAATAATTATTTAATATAAACATTGAATTATCAATTATATATTTCGCCACATATATGACAACATTCAAGTAAATCAAAGCCTAGTACTCTTTTACAAACAACTGTGATTGTGGTGATAACTCTTTGAGACTTGATTCTCGTGATGGACGATCTACTTACATACCTACAAGTTTGTAGGGAACCTTCATTGCGCAAGTCCGACCCGCACTTGCTCGGTGTTTTTAAGCAGCATGGAATTACGAGTCACTTAGCCTAAATCCATCACTGAATCTAGACGAGATCTCTAGATCTGCAAACATGCAAACAGCATTACGAGCGTTACGAGCGAAGAGCTTTAAAAAAAATCATAAAACTGGAGAGATCGACATCGACGGAGTTCTTTGTAGCACACCTTATTCGTGCAATACAAACTCGCTTTGTCGTCTTCACTATCAGAAATTCGAAGAATTATTTTTTTGGTTCTACTAATTTTTTTTTTATCTCTGAGTGTCTTTACCGATTTACCGCCTTCACACTTACAATTGTGGCGCAACAATAAAAGAAGGAGCTCAGTTTTGTAACAGCTTTCAAAAATCAAAAATTGCGACTTGATTTTGCTAAGACCCATTTAAATAAAGATTTTGAATTCTGGACAAAGTTTATATTTGCGTATAAAAGTAAAGGTTTTAATTTTGGATCAAATGGACGCCAAAAGGTATGAGGAAGAAAAAATACAACTCCACCAATCAAACATGGTTGGGGCATCGTGATGGTTACGGGGGCTGTGGCGGCGGCTGGTGTAGAATATTAAGCATTCATCAATGGAACCATGTATCTATATTAACATATGAATATAACAATAGTTAATTTGCAACCGTCTGTGGAACATTTAGTTAAAGTAAAAGTAAAAACACGTCCATTTACTAAGTTTTTGTTTTTAAACAATACTATTATTCTAAGTTTTCTAATAAGTTAGTATAATTCAAATTTAATATATAGTTTTAAGTCGAAAAACATAGGTTAAAATGTTGGGCTTAGCTTTGAGCGCCTTTAGAGGTAAACGTAGTTAAATTAATTAAGCTAGCTTTAATCTTAGTTGTCTTGTCTAAAAGTGCTTTGAGTATTGAAACAAGAGGCCAATCTGCAGCCGGATTAATGTTGTTAAAGAACAAGCTTAGTTGCTTGGTTTTCCAAAATGTACTTTTGCCGACAACTTTCTTTTTGTTTTCCTAAAAGGGAAAGCATTCTGTTTATGTTTTATACTCCACTTCTATTGCCAAAATAAGCATATGAACAAATGAAATTTACTTGAAACATAATCCGAGCCAAACATCAAGCCTTTTACCAATTACTTTAAATAATTAAACTCTCTTCTTTTCATCCTCAGCCCGAGTACTACAAAGACGCACCGCACTTCCGCAGAGTAGGAGACGGACCAGAGTACCGCTTGGAAATACCCAGCGCGAAGTTAGACTTCACCGGAACATACTCGGTTATAGCAAGCAACTGTAATGGCCAAACTCAGGCCATAATTTCCCTGCAAATCATCGCCAAAGGTAAGAAAACCAAACAAAAACGAAAAAACAATCAGAATTAGAAAAAAAAATCGAGCAAAACTTTATTCGGGCTAATTACAATCGACGTAGATCTTTAGGAGCTTCGGAAATACAATTTCCTTGAAATAGTCTTCTGCGGCACTCAACAAACTCGCAACAAACTCCATGTCCGCCTGCACCCACACATAATGCAGGGCACCGTTGGTGTCGAAAGTCGGACTCAGGACGCAATACAGTGCCTTGGTCACGTTGGCCATGTACATCTGTATCTGAATCTGCGCCATGTACTTTGGCGCAATGGTCTCTTTACATTCCAGGTATTTCTCGAACTCCTCGTCCGTTTTGGGGGCCTTGATTTCCACAATGTGGTCATCTGTTATCCCATCGGGCGAGGCACAAATATATGGATAGCTCTCGTTCAGTAAAAGTCCACATTCTCGATAGGTCTTGTTCTCCAACTTTTCCGTCTGTTTGAGAATGAATCGCTTATGCTGCTTAAGTTGGCGGCGCTCTTCAACATTGTATTCTCGTTCCTTGCAGAATACTGACTCCAAGATATCCTGATCCTCCTTGGGATCCTTTCTTGTAGCCACTCGGTGAATGAGTGAGCAACGTATCCGACAAAACTGGGTCTCTGCCCATAGGGGCATCTTGTAACTATAAATCGAGATGTCTGACAGCTTGTCGAAGAGGCCCTGCTTAGCTACATCTTCCATGTGCACCATGAAACTCTTAAAATCTTTGATGTAATTGTTTCCAGTGTCCAACATGGTGTGATGGATGTACACCGGCTCGAACTCATCCATGACCGGACGACAGTGCTTGTAGAGCGATGTCTCTGTCAGTCCCACTTTCTCCATCTCATCGAGAACATTGTTCAGAAAAATCTGGCCCTCCTCCTCAGTTACCTCGTCTGCTTCCTGATCGGCTTCAATGCGCAGCTCATCTGTCGCGAATATATCGTGTATCCTCATCGCCTGCATGTTCTCAGGAGCTGCATCAAACTCTGATCCCCAGAATGATCGGAAAGCACTCGCATCATTGTCACTTGTTTGCCTGTGCAGCCAAAATATGAACGCCACGACGTGTTGGCATACATCTACAAGCAAAAACGGTCTCGTGGCAATTTACAAATGAAAAAAAAAATAAACACTAACCTGTCCTTTTGCTATCCATACACTGATCACAGCCGGATTCCTTGATTTCGGCAGCATTTTCATCGATTTTCAGATAAACACTGAACCGCATTCCACTGATGGCCGCCTCTGGATTTGTGAACGCAAATGCACGCACCTCGCATAGTTCGGCCTTCTTCAATTGAACATAATCAATTTTATATTCGGCACTTTGTTCGCCCCTACAAGTTAAACAGACGCATTCATTTATTTTTAGCATTTTTAACTCGAAAGAAGCACACAAAAAATACTTACTTAGGCGATGGGATGACTTTGCGGCCAGTTTTGCCGACATTTGTGATAAAATTGAATATTATTTCACTAGTAATTTGCGGGATGTTGTTGGAGTCACCTTTCTTGAAGCCCTGTTCCAGTTCCACGTCCATTTTTTCAGTGATAAATTCGTTTTCCTGAGTAAATAACACAAATTTTAGCTACAAACAAAACAAAAATGCTCCACGGCACTGAAGTTTGTAAATTTAGAATTTAATGTATGGTCACGTTGGCACGCGTGATGACTGACTGACAGCAGCAAATGACGTTCATAGTGTTACCATGTGTATGTTGGAAATAAAAATACTTAGCTAGTGCGCCTGAAGGTATGTGAAATGAGGAGATTCATAGTATCATACTATTTTTGGAACATGACAGGAAATTTATTCCAATGGTGCATGTTTGTTTATTTCTCTTCATTGTTTGACAGCTTATATACGGGGAAATTTAAGGGATATTCGACGGAAATCTAGCAGAGATTTCTTTGTTACGCAAGGAAAGCTGTTAAAATATGACGTCACTTTAATCAGCTAAATAAAGGGCTTTTGACAGATTTTCTTGCGTAGCTCCTGTCGAGGTCGACTATGAATCCTTCTTCATGAGCAGTTTTACATCCCGGGACCATAATGGAAAGGACATTGAAATAGCGGTCTTCAATTAATTAACTTAACCACTGTAATTAAGCTTTTCTCTCGAAGATTTGAATTGTCTTCATAAGGCTTGGACTAATCGTGAACCAATATGTCACGATAGGACGGAATAGTTGCTTGTATAGCAAGAGTTTGGAACTTGTATCCAAGCAGTTCCTTATTCTCATCAATGGGGGGATTAAGGATAGCTCATGGTTGTCCTTTTCCCCGCATGGGAATTTAACCTAAATCTTTCTTCGAAGTGAATTCCTAGTTATTTGGTTTTGGTCGGCCATGATGGCAGAACTTTTGTATGAAGCGGTCCTGAAGTTCGCTTATAATACCCCATTTTTGACAGTCGTTTAAAGATATGTTCATTGACATTGCGGAGAGCTATAGGTGGCATCCTGGAAGAAGAATATGTTACTGAATCTTCCGTGAATAGCAGAGTTGTTGTTCTTTTTCACAATAAGTGTGGAATCTGAATAGGGGCGGTCCCAGCTTTGTGCCTTGGGCCACTCATATATGAGTTTCAGAGAGCGCTGATATGGATATGGATGAGTTTACGACGCGCCAAAAACCGGTGGATGATTTAAATTATAGCAAGGGGAAAATTCAGTGTCTTTACTTTGTACAACAAACCATCGATCTAGATTGAATCAAACGCCTGGACTATGTGAAGAAGGCAGGCGACTGTGATTTGTGACGGTAGAAATGTTGAGTGGAGTGGGCTTATTTGAACCTTAAATGATTTGGTTCTCTAAACCAATTGTTTCAAAGACCGATTCGAATGTCCCTAGTATCAGAATTTCCAGAAGTTTGCTGAAGTTTGGGAGGAGTGAGATCGGCCTGAGTTGTGAAATACAGTCTGCGTTTGCTTTTTTGAAGATGAGAGAAAATTCCCCTATTTTCCATTTGTCAGGGGAGTACCTACCCGTAGTTGTTTTAAACGCAATTATTTGATATGTTATTGTAACGAATGTGATAGGAATGGTTAGCAGTTGAAGTTAGAAAGTTTATCAGGTCCGAGATTTAGTTTCCGAAAATTGAGGTTTAGGTGGCACATTGTCAACGGCTAGAGACGACATTTCAGTATTTACTCTGTGCAGAAATTGTTGAAGGTGGGTTGGAAGATTTAGACGAAAGCTATTGGCTAATTGGTTTGCAAAGGCGTTAGCTATTTCATCATTAGAAGCTGAGAATTGGGTTCCATGTTTAAGATAGTCAACGATCGGGGGTATTTTGCCAACTAGTTTTTTGATTTTTTTGAAAGTATCAGGACCTGATTTGATTTAACTGAGTCTTTTCCGAAACCCAGTGTTTCAATATCTTGGGTATTTTACTGAATCACCTAATTCAAGCACTTGTGATTTGTGATTGTACGGATTGATACTCACGCAATTGTGAGTAGGGTAGTTGATTTACTGGAAAATCCTTCGAAGATTTTGCTTGTAAAGCTCTCATAAGCGGGTGTTCATGGTCGCACTCTTTTTGTCCGGTTATGGGAGATGTCCGCTTGTAGGAGAGAATTGACAGAAATAAACTGAATTTTAAACGGTTTCATAACTCTCTACATTTTTTAAGTTGCTGAAACGCCATGAAGTCATCTTTTGCGAATTGTTTAAAGCTGCCAATAAGTTTATATGCATCGTCATATGATTTTTTAGACTCAAATTCTTGGGGAATTCGTTGTCGTTTTCCCCTTCTAGTTCCTCCCTTCCAATCTTAATACTGTGGTCTTCCGCTTGAATAATTTTGTCGATGGCTGTTAATCCTTCTAAATTCTGACCATCTTTTGGCGCCAACTCGATTATACCCCTCAATAAATTTCAAAGCGTTGATAATGGTAGATCATCTTCAAGATCAAACTCGGTAGAATTGCCGTCACTTTTCTCGAACCCAACTTGCCGACTTAACACTTCCAACTTTAGATGTGCTTTAAAACAAGATCTCGATGAAGAAATTAAAAATTCTATATGATGTCTTGGTTCAAGGGTTGGCAACCTGGAATAGTGTTCGGTGGTAAAAAAAATGATCATCATATTTACGAGCTTTGATTCTCAAGGATGAGATTCGGCACTTACAATTCTTCTTTATGTCCTGTCATGCTCACATAAACGAAAATTGTAAGTCTTTCCTTAGACATTTTTCCACTGGTATATTTTTCAGATTTTAAATTTAGAGTTTTGTTAGGTAGTGCACGGACGAAAAGGCCGCTCTCATCCTCCGCTTGGTAGCCAAGCAACACTGAAGGAAGCTATTCCATTCACATCCTCTTTACTTACATTAGCAGCACCGGATATGCACTTAAAACTAACATTGTTTCTTTTACGCCACTTTTGCAGACCCGGAGCAACTATTATAGCTAAATAGCTGTACTATTTCCCTCGCTTTAGAGCTTTCACTGTACATATACTATACATTTTACTAACATGGTCTGAAATTGGCTTTAAACCCCTCTTAATTGTTATGATTAGGAAATAACCAAACATGACTGAACGACTGAAATTGGATTTCAGAGTGAACTGCGCATTCTTAGTTTGGCGTTTTATTATTCCATGGAACATTGTTTATGAAAAAACAGATTCGTGTAGAATGGTCTCTTGAGCACCTGCTTATGGCTATAAAAAGCAGCCAGATCCGATGGGGTAAAGTTTTGCTTATCTTCACTAAACCTCGATAGTTCGCAGCATTTTGGACAAGTTGTCATTGATGCGAATTTCGTGGATGACAAGTTTTTCGGCTTATTCGATGCAAGTGGCATGTATAATGTCTGAGAGTTTATATTTTGCTAAAAAGACTGTCTAGAGCATTTCTATTTGGAATCATTGAATTACACTCTCTTCGTACAACCCAATGATGATGTGATGTTTTTAACGAATACTTAAAACCCTGTTCCGGCCAATGATGATGTCTTAAATTTGTCAACAGTGTCGGTAAGACCATGGATAATGCCAAAATCGGATGAATTGTATTAGATATACGGTGGCTCAGCGTAATAATGGGACACTTACAAATATGAAAAATGTTTCCTATTTTCGACGGAATCATTCTTGTTATATTTGAAATAGATTCCGAATTGGAATGTTTATACTGTTCGTTTATTAAAAAACAAAAATCATTTATTTATATTTATTCACACAAAGGTTAAAAAATTTATAAAAACCTGAAAAAAGTCACAGATTCTAGGTAAAAGTAATACTGGAACACATTGCAACCTTAATTCATTTTGTTCTAGTTAATTGTAAATCTTTGGGTATCTTTTACTTGTCATTTACGGGCAATCCAATTACTTCATTTAGAGTAAATTCGCAATCAGTTAAACACGCTTATTCAAACAGAATATCAGTTATGGCATCACGCGGTTCTTAAACTCCAGTGAATATTAGAAATTAATTTTAACGTATTCCAAATCTGATGAACTGTGGCTTTAAAGACAAATCAAGAATCGGCCAAAACTAAGTGTACCCAAACTTGCTGCTTAGGCAGAAATATACATATCTTGGCAAAAAAAAACTAACCCAGAAACGATCCGAAAAATATTAAGGAACCACAGCTTCGAGATGCTACGAAGAAACTTTTTATTTTGAAGACAAACAAGTAAAAACGTCTAACTTTTGCTAACGAACATAAAAATTAAGAACTCTGTTTGGAGTAAATTAATATTTACGAACGAAAGCAAATTCAATGCTTTTCAGGTCAGTAAATGGTATGGCAGCAGGTAACCTAATAGAAGACATAATGGGTCACAAACATTATATAAATGTTTTGAAATCAAATCTGGCATAGACCGCCAAAAATTGGGTCTAGCAGGCGATTTTATTTTTACCAAGATGACGATCCCAAACCTAATGCCTTTTATGTCCGAAGTTGGCTCCTAAAAACTGCCCTCACTTGATATTTTCTATATTTATGTTGTGTGTCCCATTTTTGCTTACTTAGAATGTGTGACTGATTTTTTTAAGGTTTTTCATATTTCATATATAACATTTATTATTTCGTAGAAAATAGGCAACATTTCTCATATTTGTAAGTGTCCCATTATTTTGTTGAGCCACTGTAGCAAAGAACATTCAAGAGAAAGTCGGTGATAAAATGGAACCCTGATGAACGCTTGCAAACGGTTGATTGCATACTGAAATCTGTCAACTACCATAAATTAATAAATAGATTCAAGGGTTCCCAATATTAGCATTAACGACGTCAGGTGGCAAACTGTTTTTGAAATAGAAAAGCTTTCACAAGACAAGTGGATCTTTTGCTACGAAACCCGTACGGCGGTCCAAAGAGAAGTTTTCGCGTTTCTAAAAAAGAGCACCCATGGTTCGATGGCTTCAACTTTGTCTCGCGGATCTTTGCCCACGCAAAAGTTCATGATCAGTTGCGTTACCAGAGTTTTTCTAACTATTGCCCTTAAATGTTTTAAATATTTGAGGAAGCCTCTTTGTTTGACTTTTTTTTTATTTTAGTTAATATTTGTAGATTTCCTTTATTTCACTTGACAAGTTCTTGGATATTTTTCAGCCTCATGAGATGAGCTGTCCACTAAAAGATAATTCAAGCAGTTTACAGCTTTCCATCATAAGATCGTATCGATAGCTGTCGTTCATTATGGAGGCAGTTTTTCTTGCAAGTTGCTCTTTCTGAAATTATGACTTTTGACTCCAAAATAATTTAAGTTCTTAGGCCTCATGAATGCATTCAAACGATTTCCTTATCTTCTTTCGCAGATATAAACAAACTAAGCTCAATGGAAAAGGGTTCAATAAAACATGGGTGAGTCCAATGATCTCTTATTTTTTTTTGTTAAACCTTAAAGCTTATTAATTTGTTCTCCAGAAATGTTGAAACTCTTCCGCTATTCATTCGACCATTAAAAGACTTGCGCTGCTGTGATGGCGACTCAGTGACTCTAGAGTGTCACGTGGAAGCTGTCCCAGAGCCCGCTATTATATGGGAAAAAGACGGTCATGTTTTACACAGTGGAAAAGACTTTGATATGGTTTATGATGGTGTCAAAGCCATACTGTCGATTCGCCGAGTTTACCCAGAAGATGAAGGCGAATACACATGCGTGGCCAAAAATAATGTCGGGCGAGCTTTCTCATCAGCATGCATCATTGTTGATGTTCCCGAAGAGAAAGAAAACCTTTTAAGCCGTCAACTGGTCCGCCCATCGGGCCTTCTATCAGCTAATTCAACGCCACGATCCACTCCGAGAACGACACCCAATCGTAGTGTCTCACCATTAAGACTGTCCTTCCGCCACACAAGCATCGACTTGACCACCCATCGCCGAACAGTTGCCGCTCCGAAATTCTATGCCATTCCGCATAACAAGGTCGTCGAGGAAGGTGACAGCGTACGTTTCCAATGCGCTATTGCTGGCCACCCAACGCCGTGGTCAACATGGGATAAGGACGGCATGATTGTCACTCCTACTACGAGAATATCTGTTAAAGAAATCGAAGACTTGAGAATTCTAGAGATCGACGAGGTTACATTCGATGATGCCGGTCTTTATCGCATTACGCTAGAGAACGACTACGGACGTATTGAAGCTACAGCAAGACTCGATGTTATTGGAAGCAGTAAGTATTCTAGATCACCTGCTGGTCGGGCGGTTAGATCGTCTTCGTCGAGAAGAAACTTCTTCATCTCGCGCCGGATTATGGGACCTTCGACGCGGATTGGAGGTCGAATGGCACTTTCAACGGGCATGCGTGGATCATCTGTGCCTGCAAGGAAGTTCTATCATAACGGTGATGAAGTCATGGAATCGGAGAGAGTTCAAATTATACTTACTGACAGTGAAGCTTGTCTGATTGTCGATAACGTCACGGAGGCCGATGAAGGTGTGTATACGTGTATAGCGGAGGACGAACATGACGTGCAGGCTACGTCCACTTCAGTGGTGTTCTATACGGATGACGAAGATATACCGCAAGATCCCCCGAAGATTATATCGCATTTGCCAAAGACAGTAGAGGCCATTGAAGGTCACACAACAGATCTTGCATTCGAACTAGAGTGTTTTGAGCCATATACCTACGTGTGGACAAGGAATGGAGATGTTCTACCAGATTCATCCGAATTCAAGTAAGTTTAAAATATTGTTGAAAGCTTATATGATATTTATATATATGTATATATAACTTAATGTTCTTAAAAGGATATCTGCATACTTTCCTTATTCATTGTTTATACTGTGACATGAACTTGGGTTTCAAGATATAAAGCTTATGAAGTCATGAGCATTCTAACGTCATCTCTATCATAAATTTAAATCAGTTGTAAAGTCCTTTCAGACTGTACTGTACTGTTTATTCGGTACTTGACAAGTCCTAACTGTCAACATTTCGCAGAAAGGGTGTGTTCAATAGAATTGTTTATCCAGCTGATCCTGTTTTTAATGGTTGATTTCAAATTTCAATACGTCCTCCTCTAAAGGACTTTCCATAATTGACTAAAACGACAAATACACTTTAGTAAACATTTGGCAAGCTGTCACATTATGATTTTTTTTTAACGTAATGCCATTATAGCTATCACGCTCTATTTGATGGATCATTTATTACAGCCGATTTAAGCTTGATTTTTTGGACTGAATCATTGGACGTTGCAAGGCCTTCCAAGCCGAGTTGCAGTTTATGTGACTTACCTGTGCATTAAAGAGCTATAGCATCTTTTCGTCTTTTAAGGATTAAGTAAATGCTTTGAAGTCATATTTACAGACGTTTCTTTTCCTTTCGTGTACTTCCTACATACTTACAGCTGGGTGGCGAAGTTCGTAGAGTGCCTCCCTTTCAATTGATTCAATTGATAGGTCCCAGGTTCGATTCTTAGCGAAGTCTAGTTTTTCGAATCTGTTCCAGTCACCATTTGCCATTGGGATATAGTTAATGACAATATCACTGGATTGGTCGACCAGCGATAGTAGTCTAACTAATGGGTTGTTGTAGTGGTTGTTGTATCGGCTTAATTCCTAGTTCGTATTGTTAAAATAGTGGTTTGTGTGGATTGTGTGTAGATGGCTCTGCATAAAGGCATATAACACTGACAGTGGGGTGTTTAGATAAATTTTCCAAACTTTCAAAGTACATATATCCAGATAATGTCGAATAAAATCGTACGAATTAGGTTTAAGCTAATAGGTCGATATAAAAACCGTCCGCCCCGTATCGGGCTCCCAAAATTTCCCAAACCACTATATAATCTTTCATTCTTCTCCTAATTCTCCCGGTCGCTTTATGCTTTACGCATATCCTCTTGAATAGCGAGCCAATTATAAAAATATATCCTCGTCTCCAGATACGAACATTGCTTCTCACTTGAAAACCATAGTTCTTGTCTCTTATATAATTTTTGGAAAATCTTTGATTCGAACTTGAGCGTCTGTGCCTCAAAAGACACACCACGCATTTTTCCACTGATGACTCGGGAGAGACTGACCAATGTCATAATTATAGTTGCCTTTCCCATTAAGTTGAGCTTTCATAAAGAATTTTGAGTCCTGTAAGACGCAGTATACTCGGACTTTGCAGTTGCGCTTCCTTTTTCGACGTAGCGTTCTGTTTTAGACTTCTTGCCGACATCTGACGTCTCTGAACTGTGCAACCAATAGTTCCAATTTTTTAAAGAAAAAATACAAATATAAACATCTTTCATGTATGATTCACTGCTACAAGTGAAAGTCACAATCGTCGGTCAACTTGCAGAAACTGGCTCGGCGATCATCTGAGCGTACTAAAGTACTAATTAAGTGCTAACCACATCAGGTTTCGTTGTTTTGTACGAAATGTGAAAGCTGCTGGTTGGGGGAGACTGTTAAGGCCAACAAATTTTTCCAACAATCCAAAATAGAATCTTCCTTACCAGAGTCGTGCGCCCATGGGTCATCGAACTGCCACATCTCATACAACTTCCCAGTCCATAGCCACACCCTACTCCGCCTGCATAAACCAAAAAGAACCAAACAAAAACCAATTCAATTCTATTTACATTTCAGATACATCGACCACGGCAACGGCATCATTTGCCTCCGCATCCAAGATACTTTCGACCTTGACACCGGTTTATACAAATGCACAATAACGTCCACCTATGGAACCTGTACAACGACATGTGAGCTGCAAGTCGACGATCAACATCCAGCAAGAAACACGGACGATGTGGACAGATCTGGTCTGGCGATACTAAAGCATCCACTTCCAGTTATCGGAATGGAGGGCATGATCACCTCGTTCTGCGCCAAGGTGTATCCAACAAATGCGCACTCCAGTTGGACGTTGTGCGGACGCAACGTCACCGCTGACTCACGGAACTTTTCGGTAAGCTAGTGTTCATGAGTGTATTTTTGTCAGTCTCTGTGGCTGTTACGCAAGAAACGTCAGATAAGTTTCCCCGAGGGTGATGGTGGGGCTCGTCGAACTGACCCTTGTCAGTTAAGTCCGCAGTCCGTACCTTGTACGCTTCAGTTTCAGTTCGTTTTTCACATTCGTTGTGCTCGCGCCAGCCTTACACTTCTAGATCGATATCTAACCGCGAAGTGCACTTTGAATTCGTAAAAACGAGTACGAGTATTTTGTAGCTCGATGGACGCGGGTGTTGTTGTTTCGGGCTCCAAGATGAGCAAATCGAAAGTAAGCGCGTTAAATTGGGTGGGAAGTGCGTTGTTTACGCGCGCAGATACTTGTGTTGGATCTTTAAATTTTTTGGGCCTTTTTGTTTTTTTTTTGTGTGAATTGGGATTAGATTGGTTTGGGTGGTGAGCTAAGAATAGATTCTGGAATGTGGGATTGCTCGTTCAATTTGATGACAATTGAATAGGGTCGTGGTGGCAATAATTGCGAATGCAAATTTTTCGCGTTAATTGCCTTATTTTGAATTGGATTCAATTAAGATTAGTGGAATTTGGGAAAACCATAAATTGAATCAGGCTTTCGAATGAAAAAAGGTGCAGTTTTGTGAAATGTAAATGTCATCGTGTCTTGTTAGTTTGCAGCTTAAAGTATGTTTTATTCAATAACTTTTTGCCTTTTATCAGTACCGGTACCAGTTTGATTGTCAAGTGAACTAAAAAATCGCAACTCTCAGCATTCAGTTCACGTTCATTCGCTTTATAATGGCTTGTGATATTAGAAATTTGCATATGAATGCGATGAGCGAAGTAAACGACGGCAAGCGTCAATATCTCGACAAAACGTGAAATCATATTCAAATCTGTCAATGAGGAGTGTGTATTCTAGTTTGCACCAAATGCGTCAGATTGTCTCTGCTTTTGTGTTATGGGGTGAGCTTATCAATTTTGAAAAAGTCTCCGAAAAATTAAGTACTTGACTTTTGTTAATAAAAATAAGGTGAGCCTGCGCGAAAAGGTATTGCTAAATCCTTTTTGCACTTTTCCTTTATTTGCAAGCGGGATAAAATGGGAATTAAAGTGTCCCACTGTTCCTGAAATGTGTCGACAGAACTATCAGTTTTGGATCACTTCTGGTGGCACATGAGGCCCGAATTTTCTGGGCTAAGTCTTTGGAATTTGATTGCCTTTTGGACTTTCATAGTGCAAACTTTATTAGATGTCACGGCATTTATACTGCATCAACATAACTTAAGATGCATACAAGAAGTCGATAAAAAATTGCCTAGAGCTCCAAAGAAAGCCGTAAGCTTGAAGCTCACATTTTATTAGCTTTAGTCCAGATTACCTCCATTGTAAGTAAACATTTTTTTTTATCATTTGACAAATTTGTAAGGAGTGCGAAAATTTACAAAACGAAGGTAGACCTTTATCTGGAATCGACAAAAAAACTATTTTTCGCCAAGCTCGCACTGCCCTGCGCCTCACAACTTTTATTTACTATTTAACGACCAGCCACTTGTTTCGTCGTAAAACCTCTGAATTAGTCAGACAATTCATCAACCTTTTTACGAAATTTTATCGCAACGTAACACACCTTTTGAGGATTACATAAAGCCAGTGATTACTTATGCTGCGTTGACAACTTTAAATCGATGATTAATTATTGTTTTTAAAAGCCGAACGAACTCTTCTGTGCTCGAATTCAAAAGAAGTGGATGCACCTATTTTCTGTCGCTGAAGAGGCCTGTCTACACTATGAATGCTGTTGAGTATGCCTTGTCCCAGAAAGACCTCGCAGGTACAATAAACAAAAACATTCTTTCCATGGATTTCTCTTTCTACTGGTCATATATGGCATACAGCATGCCCATTCACCAGTCGAATGTGAAATAAACCTTCCTAAAACAACCCACAACCAAAATTCAAGACGTAAAACAGAATTAATGTCATCCGCTTACCATTTTGACAGATATAAATAAATAATTCTTTGAAATTAAACAAATGTAAATTGAGTGAACAATATATATACAAAGTCGCGCTTTTTTGTCGATCACGTGACGAAAATTCTAACCAGAGAAGATCTATAATCTCTCCAAATTTTCGGACGTATCCAGTTCCGATCAGATGCTTTTGGCGCCAATAATTAGTAAACATGATTACCAAATAAGGAAGCTGGAGCAATTTGTAGATTTGTGTTGATTCGAGTAGGCAATGTTAGTTGGTCTGTTGTTGATTTTAACGAATTTCTACGAAAACTATTTTCTAGTTTTTCACATCCTGGGAATTATCCGATCGACCGATTTTTCGTACGGCTTAAGTTATACGATTAGTCCCCACGAAACAATGTAACCAACAAAGTTAATGAAATATCCTTGCATTTTGTGAAAAATCACATTAGTACCATTTTAAGGGTTCCGTACCTCGAAAGGTGAAACGGAACTCTTGTAGGATCACATTGTTGTACGTCCTTCTGTCTGTCAAAACCCTTTTTCTTAGTAATGCGTGGAAGTATCAAGCTGGAATTTATATCAAATAGTCAGGCCTACTGTCCCTTGCAGCTGTAGAAAAATTAAACTTCTCAACCAACGCAATTTAAAGATATAGCCGTTTATGCCGCAAATTGTCAACACTCGCAAGAGGATCAAATTCTAAAGGGTACCTCCCATGAACTCAGAATCTTGAAATTTGGTACGAAGCAACGTCTTATAGCACAGATAAAGAAAAATTGCGAAACCTGTAAATTTTTAGTTATATGTTATAATAAAAATATTTTTAATAATTTTAAACTTACTACCCCTTTCTTCTTCTTTCAAGAACGCGTTGAGGTATTAAATTTAAATTCATACCAAATACTAAAGTCTAAAATACCTTTAAGTTGTACCAAATTCAAATTTATATGTCGACGTAATTAAAAGAAACAGCAATTTAAGCCGCATATTTTCAAGCTCACAACTACTCGCAAGGGAATAAAAACCTAAAGGGTACTTCCATTCGACCTAGAATCTTGAAATTTTGCAATAAAATACCATAACTATGACTCGATTATCGTAATGGGTGAAATTTTACTTATATATCTTCAGGTTTGTACGGAACCCTCGGTGCGCGAGTCCTACTTTGCCGGTTGTTTTACATATAGATTGAATATACCGAGAGTGTGTGACGAGAACCCCATTTAAAAAAAAAGTCACCTCCAGTAGTTGAAAAACAGATTTAACTGCGAACCAGGGACAGAGGAAAGTAATTTAACACATTAACAGAGGAACTGACAATGAATCAGTGGATGCGTTCCTTTTACCTTACCTAACCTTACAAATGGAACGTAGCTTTCAGAAAAAAATCTAATTTGAATGTTCTATTTAAACAACTTGAATTGACAGGAATCTGGAGAAATAGTGTTCATCGATATGTATTTTATTTTCGAACTCATGGAAAGCCCCGAGAACTTCAGAGAAAAAGTCTGGAATTGGCAATTCTGGCTCTTATATTGCAAACAAATTTTGTTTTCCAATTTTTCTCGTTTTCACCATACGCTTGTTATCTTGTTAATTAATGAGACACGACAAAGTTTCCCAAATATTTAGGTATACCTAACTTTTGGAATGCAAATTTTCACTGACTTGCTAGGTTGGAAAACTGACAGCCATTGTCATTAGAAGGTGGCTTCCAGACTTTAATTATAAAAAATATTAAACGATGAAAGTACATTTCACTGGACTTCATTTTTTAGAACTTAACAGCGTTACGTTTTTGTTTTGCCAAATTCAACTTAGCCGAAGGGGGAAAGGAGAAAAAACGACAATTGTCAAAACAACACGACAGAAGTGCTCTAGCTAGTTAGGCCTAACAAACCCTAACATCGAGAATGCCCCACATTACTTATGAGGTGACTCAAAATTTATCCAAATAGATTCCCTTTTTATTGCCATGGAGGAGCGTCATAATAAAAAGTTAAGCCTATTTGAAAATGTTCATATTTTCCGCTAAAATTTCCTCCCTTTTTTAACTGCATACTTCCTTATTCATCAACCATGACTACGATCTTTCAGGACTACCATGCTTATTGTTATTTGCGCTCTTTAAAAATTACAATTATATAACAAACATCCTCGTTGCCTTGCGACGCAATCGACGATAGCTGAAAAATAGGTTATTATGAAATAAAAACAACAACTCATTCTTTGCTCTTGTCTGTGAAAACAACAAGTTTTCGACACTTACAATTACTCTTTTCGGCACTGTCAAATTATTAATTGCCAAAACATCCCAAAAGAAAAACACTCACCTATGGCACCACTTCTTTTCAGTTCCAATTTCAATGCAAAGCATGAGCAAACAATAACAATCTTTGACAGAAGAAAAAAAATCTGCACAATGTCAAACGAGAGTTAAATCTCTAAGCTCCAATTGACGCTGATGACACAAGTCAATAATGGAAGCAAGTAAAAATTACACACAAGTAAATGAGTTTGAATACTGCGAATAAAGGGTGACCAAATTAAAGGTGTCATTTTTAATTTTACAGCGTTTTTATCCTGTCAGAGTGAATTCTTTGATATTTTACAGCTGTCATTCTGTCACACTTATTGTTTAATTATGTTACATAAAACGGATGCACCGTGAATATTTTATTCTGGAAAGTAAAATAAAATCATAGAAATGTGTTCGTAAGACATTTGACAGCCAACGTGTTGTGTGTTGATTTAGATAATGCCAGATGTCGCTTTTAGTTTCGACTTTTAGTACTTTTCAAAGCCTGGGAACTTAATTTTTCCGCTTACTCGAAAGATGTATGAATACTGGAAATTAGTAAAAGTCAAAGTATTTGAAAATTCTCGAGGCGAATTAAATTTAGCAAAATGACGTTGATGTTGATCATGACTTTCCATATTTTAAGAATGACAGATCTTGGACGAGTATTTGTACGTGTCAAATCAAAAATAACGACTGCAGCTTTAAGATGACCCACACTTTAATGCACGAATCAAACATCTTTTTGCAAGTGCTTGATAGTTGTAGATCACAATGTCTTGGAAATAGTGCTGATAGAGAGTCAACCTTGGCAGTGTGTCTAGCATAAAGTCAAATCTATTTTTTGGGGAGTTCTTTGGATCTATATCCGAAATATGAGCTATCATGTGAAATTTTGCGGGCAAATTCACACCGCATTTGAAAACTCCTTAAATGAGAAAATGGCTTCTTGCCAATCACTGCAACCGAGTGTTCCTGAGAACCGGTCTGGTAGAAGAGTGATCGTTCCTCTGAAGATGGAATAATCTCTTGGTTATTTTTTCTCAAGCTGCGATCTCTGCTATCGCGACTGCAGCGGATAAAAACAAGTGATAAGACCTCATACATCAGCTCCGAAAGTCAAGTTGGTACTTGGCCTTTTAAGTATGGCCTTTTAAAGTTTAAAATTTCGAGTAGGCGATTGCCTTCCTGAACCTGAAAAGGCGATGGAACACTGTGAGACTTTTCTGCACGGTTTGGTAGTCAAAAACATCGTGTTTGCCAAAGAGATTCAGCAGCCTCACATTTGAGTGCCGAAGAGGATATTACTCATTTATTATGTGAAAGCTAGGGTATAGCTAGAAACCATAGAAAACGTTCGGGAAACTACTTTTTTGAAACCCTAGGGGAAGAAGGACGCATCAACTACAAACAAAAATTTTGTAGGGAATTAAACTGTCTTGAGGAAAGTGTTTAGGCTGTTGCTCCGCATCAGGTATCGCGATGGGCGCATTATGGTGCCTAGTGTTTTATGTAGCACTTTATAACCCTGCATAACCAAACCTTACCTAAGTCCTCGTATTTCATACAAGCATTGGCTAGTTGGTTATTGGTACCTTGCGTTTGCCGTTCAGTGTGCCAATTCGGAGACCTTGATCAGAATAGACAGTAAGGCCGCAGTAGCCAGAAAATTTAAAGTACCATAACAATAGGACACGCCATATTTGTTTTTTGCTCCGATGTTGTATGATAATATTAGTATCCTTTTTTTTACAAATTTTATTAAACTCTGCTTAATGTTTTAACTTAAGTTCTAGACAAAATTGCTTAAAACTAGCTAAATGTATAGAAATATTCTTATATAACTTACTGACCCTATGCGGGCTCTCTAAGCTAAACCTATTGCCTAATCTATATATGTTTGTCTTTCGATTTTACTAGCCGTTGCTTTAGTTTTAAACAAAGATAACTTAAAACAGAGGAAATCGAGCTTAACAATTTAAAAAACTTAGTTACAGAGAGAGAGAGAGAGAGAGAGAGAGAGGAGAGTAACTTATTATCTAACTTAAAATAACTTAACTCTAAGTTAAATAACTTATTTTTAACTTAATATTACGCCATTTATACATGCATAGCAGGTAGAGGCACATATACGAATATGTGAACATCCCCTGTTTGCACATGTATATTTATACATAAAAACTTAACCTAATCGACCATACTACCGCATCGAAGTCGGCAAACTTAACCTCAAGGGCTACTAGACATATTTGATGGTGTCGTATTGAGGATGGAGTTCCTTCCATTTAATTTTTTAGCCACCGAGAATGTAGGTGCTGGCCTTCGGCTTCTTTAATATCGCGGTCAGAAACCGCCCTACTACACCTCAGAGGCTCCGTGGAACTATTTGCCTTAATACCTGTCATTGAAATAGTAGGCCGCGCGGATCAGATTGTTGACAGAGTTCATTGCTCGGGCAACGTGATTTCGTGTCAGCTTAATAAGAAAATCGTTTACTCTAATTACGTTCGCTCTATTGTATAAGAGCTCGTTGGAATAGAATTTTTTCTATTCAGACTCTGGCGTTCTGTATAAACCAAGGCAAGCCCTGACACATCGCCTCTCAAACAACTGAATCTTTTCTATTAATTGATGAACCACAGGGGGCATCCATAGACGAGCATAGGCCGGATGAGGGCCATGTAGCAGATGATCTAACCCTGCCATCGAGTTGCTGGCTATAAAACAGTCTCTTTGCTTGGGCAAGAGCACCCTTGGCTCTGGTGAGAGCAGCGTCTACATTTTTATCGAAATATAGAAACTGGTCCAGCTAAATACCGAGATATCGGACTACACTCCGATTCGCCAGTGGCTGCCCATGAGGTCCCACAATTGACAGCTTTCGCCAATTCTTTCTAGTATCCCTAGAGGCCGCAGACAACGCCGTCCTAAACAATATACTTTCGTATTTCCGGAAGTTGATCTTCAGCTTTGTACTGACAACAAAAGTAGCAATGTCGCCATTCCTCAGACAAATCCACCGCCAAATAGGAACACGGTTCCACCTTGTGAGTAAACTACTTCTCCTAAGGACAGCAACTTGAGAGACGAATTTTTTGATTTATTTTGAAAGATAAGAGTAATCTTTGAATAAAAAAAATTAAAGTCACCATTCGCATTTTTTTTATTTATCAGCGACGTCTTTTATCTAAACGATAGTGGAACACATTCACCTTTGCCCGAATCTGAATGCGTTGCTATCTAGAATCTTAGCAATTGGCTTTTATTTGAAAATATTTACGGTTTGGTCTTCAAGAGTATTTTATACACAATATCTTTTATTTTAACTAAGATCACTCCATCTCATGCCATGACGTATTCCTCGAATAAAATTTTGCAATCTGCTGAAAAATTGTTGAAGTTTATTTGCCACACTTTTGATAATGGACCTTAATATGTGTCACAACAACATAAACTTTTGATAGTATGTCGCATCGTAGATCTGGAAAAGCATAAACCTCCCAATAATTTCATAAAAAATTGAGTCATTACCATCGCTCTTTAATAATTTTGTCAGCACAAGCCTCTAAACTGAACGTGAAGAAAAAAATTATAAAATTATCGGTGCTGCTAACCTGAGGTCTTCGCAACATAAGATAATCCGAAAACTCCCGAGTTAGCCTTATTTTATAATTTGGAACGTGTAGGGATGGGGAATATAAGCAATCTTTATCGGACTCACTCGCAACAAAACAAATACAAACCATTCCTTAGCTGTAATATTCTGAAGGACGCATTTTTCTAGTGCGGATAATGCTTATATTTCCCTTAACGGATGGGAATAAGGACTCGAATCATGAACTTGTGTACAGGTAATTCAATGGCAAACCAGACAAGCAAGGATGCGGTCAATGGCCAGTGAGAGTGAACCTCCGACCTCAGGTACTCGCATTAGATTAGTCTTTCTGGAAATAAAGAAAGGTTCTCGTCGACCACCTAACCTCATTTTTTTTTTAACAAAGTGAAACTATTTCAGAATTATAAAGTCGGCAAAACGTAGTTTTCGGGAAAATCGCAGTCTCTCAGAGCAGAAGAGTTCGGCCAATTTTCCCAACCGAAATGTGTTGTTCATAATTTTTTTAAGAAAGACTTACCATTTCATGCCCATGAAATTTAATTCCTACTGACTTTAACTTATCGAAAAACTTCTAAGAAATATTGAAGGTGGAATTAAGCACTTTTAGAGCGAAGATGATCTTTTCCATCTGAATGGCCGGTGTACCTATCAAGCTCCACGGATTCGTGATACGTTACTACCGAGGTCACCAGACCTCAGCCTTTGCTTTTCACCAAAACAGTGCAAGATGTTTTTTTTCACCTTAAATTCGCATAAGTATTTGAATGCTTCGAACCAATAAATATTTATGCCCCTTCTGATATCTTACCTCTATCGCTTTCATTAAAACGCTGGCGTACAATTCGTGATGGAATGATTTATGCCTGATTGCTGTCACATTCAAATTCAGCACATATGAAACAGTCTCTACACCAATCGACCTTATCTTAATGCTTCCATCCGGTTCCCCATCTTCACAATCTCCCTCTAGCACAACCTTCAAAGGCATTTCCCTATCAGCAACTAACAACAGAAGGCACTGTCACAGCACCCATGGCTCATTCCGTAAACATGACGCGCAACACATTTCTTATTTCATCGATAAAACAAAAACGAAAAAACTTTCGTACGTGACTGTGTGCTCTATTTGGGCAAACAGTCGGACAAAACATTCGCCAACTTAAGTCTGCATAGATTACAAGCTTACAATTGCCAACTAATTACCTTTTGTCCACGTCTGGAGGAAGCATTCGCGTAAACTCAAATCCATAAACAGCGGTGGCGGCGTCCGACAAGTTCAAATCTAGCCATGCGTTGAGTGACTCAGTAGCTCAAGCGAGTGGCTTTTTCTACCAGCAGTTCGCATTTCATTCCGGTGTCTTGAGATAAGTGCGAAAGGGAAGACGTTACGCTGTTGATATAGAGCGCGCACTTGCCAATGCGCCGACGCCGACGTAGTTTCTCGTAGGTCGCCAATTTTCCCTGCTTCCATTTCCATTTTCACATGTTGTCAGTCGGTGGATCTCGGTCACAGATAGATCCAAGCTCTCATTAATCTTTTCAGTCGATCGCGGCTGCCACCGTCGCGGAAAAAAATTTGTTGTTTTTAATCCTAAAGGCCGCGAACTCAGTGATCATTGTGCACACAAGAATAAGGCCCACGAAAAGTGTCAACACAAGTGTTTTTGGGGCTGTTTATTTTTATTTTCTTTTTGGTTTTTGCTCGATTGACATTGTGTAAACGTAAATATTTGCAGCTGGAGGAGTCACACTCGGACGGAGTGAGAATCTTACACGTCCTCGGTTTGGAATACAATCATAGTGGTGAAGTGCAATTCACAGTTCAAAGTCCCATTCGTCCAAAAACGGATCGTATCACAACTTATACAAGTTTAGACGTTCTTCCTGGGCTACCAAAGGCCCACTTCCAATTGATTTCACCTGCCACGGAGGAGCTAGCTGCTGTTCCGGCTTACATCAATCAAAGGCCCGCTGATTGCACAGCCCTTATTGGAGAGACAGTGCGATTGCGTGTCACTTTCGGTGGCTATCCGGCGCCTGCTGTTAAATGGTTCAAAGCGGTAAGTACAGCTCAAATAGTTTAAAAAAAAAATATAAACGCATGTTTTTTATTGTCATATTAGATGGCGTTGTAGCTAGAGCTTATGTAATTTTAGCCTGGGGAATTGATTTACATTTGTTGTCAGAATATGGTGAGGTTACCATTTGTGGTAATAATATTTTTTTTTTTGTATCTTATAAATTTTCTCATCGACGGCTACGGCACTAGGACAGTTTAGATTTGCGTCAACACTGACTTGAATAAATAAAAAGTCAGTTGATGTGCATTTTAGCATTTCGTACATGGTTTACAGTGTACAGTGGTTGATGAAAGTTACACGTTGAATACTTGATGTGATGTGGCCTGGAATTATCAGAAATACCAACTTTGTATGCATTTGGGACGACATTAACATATTTTTTGCTCTACTTGAGCCACAAGTACACGTTGTTTACACGACTCTTGGGTGAATTGTAATGTTTTGAAAACATTTCGATAATTTCTAGGGAACTAATGATTTCCATACACGTCGTCTTTCTTGGCTGCAAGAACACTCCTCAGTGGTGGATAATTATAATCCGAAGATTTTCTTCACAAATCGGCACCAGCTTCGTTATGATAGCTTAGCTTAGCTTAGCAATGTTTAAATTTTCAAAATTTAATAAATGTATCAATCTATCATAAAGGGTGAGTCATTTTAATATTTCTAATTAAAACACTTTTCCGTACGACTAATTACACGATTGCGTCCAAGTCTGTTTCTTTAATTTCTGACAAAAAAAAAAATTGGCTATCGTGCCTCGGTAGCGGTCTCCAAAGAGAGTCTTGGAAGACAATGGGTCAATAATATCGTCACTGAAAAAGCCACTTCAAACAGAAATAAGTTCAGAATGCACAAACGAGAACATGTGGATTTCCCGAACCCTAAAGTTGCCAATTTGGCTTATGATCTGAAAGGATGAATTTTTGAGCATACTCTTAAGCGAGAAATGATAACGAGGTGGGTTATGCCTTGGAAGCGACTAATCCGAAATATGTGTAAGCCCGACTTATCTTTTATATTTTCAGCAACTGAAGCATTCTTGCATTGGGTTATTTCTTAACACCAACTATTTCTTCATTAGTTGGGATCTTAGTTATCAGAGAAGCATCTTCCTATATTTGACACCATCATAAGTAGCTCTATTGTGAAATCATCATTCCAGAACTCGTCCATGTTACCTGAGTGCGATTTAAATCCGACTTTAACTTGGAATTGGTGACCAATTTTGACTAACCTCTTGCAGTTTTCAGCCCGGTGGAAAATTGTACTGTCCTTTTTTGGAAAATATTTGATATGAACTTTTTTCTCTGCTCCTTTCGTCGGGTTTCTCTCTAGCAGCGTTTAAAGATGTTTATTTTGGACCTTGACAATTTGACTCTTCAATCGTGTAAATAAATTCGCACACTCTGAACGGATATTCTCTTTGAGAACTTCCAGAATCTGTGCCGGCCAGTGCAAACCGTCAACACGAATGTGTAAACGTGGTTTCAAACATATCCTCCAGTCTCAATTCATCAACTTGATTCTCTCTCTCTCTCTGTACAATCACAGTAACTCAAGGCTTCCTCGAAGAAATATGGCTGCATAACTCGTAATGAACGTTATGGTTCTTTGCAAATGGAATATGGACTCTTAGTACACCAGAAACGCAGTTTTTGATTATTGACACATCTTTCCAAATTGAAATTGGATACAGGTGCTCTTGACGACTTTCGACAATCGTCTTCTACATCGTTGATGTTGAGGAGTATGGTTAAGACGCGATTGATATTCTGCAGGCAGTAACTGATGGACTGCTCGCATTGTGTAAGAGAACGTCTTCAGGTGGTACAAAAATCTACTGGAAAGACCGACTTGTAATGGCCAATTGCATGGAACGACGTCTGGTCGATGCTGATGGATCAAATGCATTTTGCACCAAGCAAGCTGAAGAATTAAGAGAAGAATCGAAAGGTTGCGTGATGGTTTTAACCTCATTAGTATTTGGTTTCAATGTGTTTTGTCATGCACTCAATTCGCAGTATTTTATTCGCCATTTATTTATATACTGTTTGGTTTTGTTAGCATTATTTTGTCGATGTGAACTTGGAATACCAGCATGATAAGTTGATAGAGTTAATCTAACTGCTCATACTGTCGCTGCTCAGAGTTATGAGATCAATTCAGAGACTGCGTCGATAACTTGATCCCAACGGAAAATTCTGACTGAGCCAGACTCAAGACTCACTCTCAAATTCGAACCTGCGACACATGATCCAATTGAAAGACAGACGCTTATTTTACTGCACCACCAAGCCAGTTTAATGTTTAGGATTATGCATATAATGCTCTCTAAGATATTGTTGAAGCCTGTAGACCATGAATCCTGATGATAATGATTATCAGTTGACATTCAATTTGTAATTGCAATTATGGTTTTGGTTGTCACAAAACTTTTATTCCACAGTGTAACAATCGCAATGCAGAGACTTATTAGTTATCACGAAGAGCTTCTGCCTTGATCTGCTTTTATTAACGAATTCAAAGCTCGCTATTACATTATTTCCACCGAAAAACCGCAGAAACACCGTAGTTTCTGCGGTCATTCATTGCACTACCCGTTCATTTAGCGTTGCCTCCTCTTCCATTCTGGTCGCTTATTCTAAAAGAGAACGATAGAAAAGGATCGAGTACATTTGTCTTGGTTTTCGATTTCTGTGGTTCTATTCAGCGACGACTTTTTAAGGTTCAATTCTAGAGCCACTGACGTGCATTTACGTCAGTTGAAATAGAAAGTTCAGGTGCGCTTCGGAAATATTTTACTCAGCTTCGATTTTGAGATATTTTTTTTAATCTTGTTGTTATCCAATTACCGTAGAGTCGTCCAATCACCGAAGGCTCCAACACCAGAGTGTGCACCACAACCGGACAGTCGACACTTGAGTTAACATCGATAGTCGCGGATGACAGTGGCAAATACACGGTAGAAGTAATGAACGATCACAGCAGTGATTTGGCGGCAGCCTCTGTTGCAGTGGAGGGACCCCCAGAGCCTCCGAGTGGCAAGCCGAGCATATCCCAAGGACCCGATCGTATCGCAGTAGCATGGTGTGGACCGCCCTACGACGGAGGCTGCATGGTTACAGGATTCATGTAAGTTAATTTTCTAGTCGCCAGTATTCGGATGTTCTCAGTTTGTCTTCTTCTTTAGAATCGAGATGCAGGACGAAGTTGACGACGAGTGGAGGGAGATTGCCACAGTGGTGGACTCTCTTGCGTACACAGTAAAGAACCTTACTCCGCATAATGGCTACAGATTCCGAGTTCGAGCCGAGAATATTCATGGAAGAAGTAAACCTGGACTCCCGAGTGATAGGGTCGAGACCACAGATCCAGAAGTACTAAGCGAAGGCACGAATCTTGCTCTCAAAAGTCTCTACTCAAATTTAAACCAATTCTTTTTTATTTGTTTTTTGCAGACTTCCAAAGGACAATCTCAATTAAATCTGGTGGAGATTTCAAGAGTCGGTTTGAGATTCTCGAGGAACTCGGAAAGGGTCGTTTCGGAGTGGTGTACAAGGTCCAAGAGAAGGACACCAGCCAAATCCTTGCCGCAAAAGTCATCAAATGTATTAAATCCCGTGACAGGCAGAAGGTCCAAGAAGAGATATCCATAATGAAATCTCTCCAGCATCCGAAACTTCTGCAATTGGCAGCATCATTTGAGAGCGCTCGTGAGATCGTCATGGTCATGGAGTTGTAAGTTGACCATTGTTTCTTTTAGAATATTTTAGATAAACTGTTTGAACTTTCAGCATCACGGGCGGGGAACTCTTTGAGCGTGTTGTGGCCGATGACTTTACATTGACAGAAAGAGACTGCATATTATTTTTGCGACAAGTTTGCGAGGGCGTCGATTATATGCACAGTCAGTCTATTGTGCATTTGGATCTCAAGCCGGAGAATATCATGTGCCATACGAGAACTAGTCACCAAATCAAAATCATTGACTTTGGATTGGCGCAGCGCCTGAATTCCGATTCACCAGTGAGAGTACTCTTTGGCACGCCAGAATTCATTCCACCTGAAATCATAAATTATGAACCTATTAGCTTCCAGTCGGACATGTGGAGCGTTGGAGTGATATGTTATGTTTTGTAAGTATCGTTATAAGTAAGCAATTAATTCGTATTTAAATAAGAAGTGTAAAGAGGTGGGTTCCAAAGGGAAAGGCAAAAATATTTATTTCAGTCTCGTATTTCAGTACTCGTATGACCCGCTTACATTTGTGTCCATGTCGATCATTGACTCTCAATTAAATCCTTGGCACAACATTTTATTTGCATTGTGTCGGTTTCAGCTTTCAAACAAATTTTGTAGGGTCCAGAAGCCTTCTTCTGGTTCGAGTACTCCATCGAAGGATCCCAATGACTCACTAGCGGCCATGCAAAAGATTGGTTGTTTTTATTGGGAGGGAGCGCTCAAACTAATACAGGTCCACTGTTCTACCAAAGGTTTCCATTTTGCCATGGTTAACTCAATCTTTGAGAGAAGTCAATGACCATCTTCAAGAAGAGATACAAAGGAAAAGTGACTACGCATGGATATCAGCTTTTCTAATGCAGCTTGGATATCACAGCAGACTCCACTCAAAATTAAAGATATAGCCATCAGGATTGCATACATTTTCATCTGAAGGACGAAACATATTTACTTAAAAAAAATCAACCAGATCAAAATCAAACATAGAATTTTCTGAAGATCCTTCCTTTTCCTACTCAGAGACATTAAACCCGATCCGATTCTTTGGGTACTAGGATATATGTACATTACTTACTTATCAGACCATCGATCCTCGAAGTATTTGATCCTGAGCTGAAGGTGCCTTTTATTCTTTTCGATCCCAATTTTCAGTTGTTTAGACGAATCTTAGTTTTGATCGTGAATCTGGTGGATGGATGCGAAGGTACTCCTAGTTGGATCATTGTTGTCCATTTGCTTATTTTAGCCGACCTTTTATAGTCGACTTCTCATAAATTCTACCATATGCAGCTTTGAAGTCTGTTCTAGAAATTCTAGTTTTACTTATCACCGTACTAATAACTGCTGTCTGTGAGTCGGAAGCCATTTTCTGCTGTCATTGCACGAGTACTGTACTCGAACACGCCGCTAAAGATGTTTTCTTTGCAGGTTATATTTATAACTGAAGTCACGTAACTGAAATTTCCCATGATGTGGATAAGGGCCAGGCGACGGTTTTTCCGACCCAGTTAAATATGATCCATAATCCGTGAGTTTCCAATTTCGGGGCGGTTCTTGAGGTGTGAAGTTCTTACGTTCGTGGGCACATTCTAATATTATAAGTGTCCAAGCCAACTTGCGCTCTCTAAAAAGGAAAAGCTTTTCGTGGATAATACATTGGGTTAGTACGATACTTAAGTTCAGCATTCAGAGGCTGCTTAGATAGATATCCACGTCGAGGCTGCATGTCTTCTTTAATTGCTTAAAGGCAGGGATCGTAACTTGCTTACATGCTGTTGCAAGCAATCAGCACTTAACCATATTTAAAAATCCATGCGGCCATGCATTGGACCCACAAGAAAGTGGCAGTGGTAGAGTCAGGTCAGAACAATTCCTGGACCCCGTGAAAGGAGTCAATACAGTCTTCCCTGTTAATTAATAAGCAGACACTGGGCGATACTTCACTGCCAAGATTTTGATAAATGAAAACCTCGTTCTTGGATGTTTTTTTTCCAAGATCAGTGTAACAATTTAAAATCAATTGAGGACTTTTCTGGCCTAAATCTTACACCATTATAAACGTACATTCTTAGTAAAAAAGATGACTATCCTCGCCTCATCTGAGCATGCTAAGCTGCAAATTAGGTCCCTCCTGTCTTGATTTGAGGACTCTCTATGAATTTAAGTTCGAGTTAGAAATGCCTTTCTCGCGTTACGGGGTCTAGAAAACCGACCACTCTCAAATATGATAAAGTGTAAAAACTGAGTTGAGAAGAAGAGCTTATCAAAATTTGATTTTCAAACCCTTATTTATTGAGCGACATTATTTCCATGAAAAAATTCAGTTATTCTTAATAGACTGAGCACAATATCCAGGATGGCACCTCCATCATTTAAACTCTTCTCATGACCTCCAGTTTGAAGCTCTAATTAGATAGAACCCATAATTTTTGATTTATGTATTTTAAGTCCTTAGAAATTGTTCATGTTAGGAAATGTCTTGATTTTCTTTCTTATCACACTCTTCACATCATTCCATTGTATTAGACTCTCTGGACTATCACCGTTCATGGGCGATACCGACGTGGATACATTCGCAAACATCACTCGAGCTGACTATGACTTCGAAGATGAGGCATTCGATGCAGTATCGCAGGAAGCAAAAGACTTTATATCCAATCTTTTGGTTCATCGGAAAGAAGACAGACTGACGGCGAAGCAATGCTTAGAATCGACATGGCTGACGCAGCACCATGATGAAAATCTCAGCAATAACAAAATCTGCACTGACAAGCTCAAGAAATTCATCATACGAAGGAAGTGGCAAGTAAGTACAGTCAGAGTGACCCTAAGCGTGTTATGTGAGTTTCAATTAACGTCCTCATTTGCATGGATTTTGCTTATTTTTTTTATTCCAATTTGCTGTTTGTTTTGTGTGTGTTACCTAAGAAAACTGGAAATGCAATCCGAGCCTTAGGTAGAATGGCGAATTTGTCGGCGTCCAGAAGAAATTCAGCAGCTTCTGCGGCTGGATCTCTCCCGAGCAGCCCACGACCATCAATATCGGGAGCTTCAATCTTTAATCCAAATATATCAGCGCACATGACATCGTTGAACGAAGAAGAAGATGACTTTAACTCGGACCTTCCCAGCTTGGAACTTAAACTGAATGTGAGGAATTCCTTAAAGGTTCGCGATAAGACTCAATGCAGTGAACGCAGTGACTCTGGATTCAGTGAGTGCTCAAGCTGTAGTGGCGGAGTGAATGGCTCATGTCTGTGTCCGAATTTGGTCATCGATAGGCCACAGCTGTTGCCTAAAGATACCGAAGATGACCAAAGTCCAATGTCGGTGGCGGTGCCACATGACATTCTAAAAACAAAACTTGAGGAAATAGCCAAATCGCAACTTGTCGAACATGATGGACAAAATATTAAGTCCGAGCTATGGGCCCCCAAGTCTCCACCTGAATCAATTGAAAGAGAACAAGCAATCTCACCTGGGCCTGATCTCCATCTAGAACCTAAAAATGTAACCATGACAACAGAAACAATCCCGATTATGCGATCGGACTTTACAAACACAATTAAGATGCGCAAGAAATCTCTCGAAAACAATTTGGCCAAGGAAAAGTTGAAACCTCCTAAAGTCATCATCGAAACCCCTGGTAAAGTATCAATGCTTAAGAGTAAATTCAGTCAAGTCCCATCAAAGCCTGTGAGTAGCCATTTCGAGTGTAAAACTAACCCCAAGCCTAGCATGGATTTGAGTAAACCAAGAAACGTGTTTGATCGATTGACGTCCCCCACCAAATGTATGCGTAGCCTTAATCAAAATCAAGCTTGTCATAATTACGAATTATTTTCTAGCTACAACAAAAACCTGCGCCTCTGTATCCCTGCCGGGTTCCCCCTTACCAGTACGCTCAGCGGCGACAATGCGGTTAAGTGGGCGAGTGCGCGAGGCAACCGAAAGACTATCACAGCCTAAGACTCCACAGACTCAAAGGAAATTCATCAACACCCCGATCAGTACAACCAGCAATGACATTACCCTGAAGAAAACCAATTCAGATCATCATCAAGCGAAGAATCTCAAGGCCTTCAGGGGCCTTTCATAGAATGTCAAAAAGTTGACATTTTCAATGTATAACTTTCGTCTACAAAAGGCTTATGACGAAACAATTACTTAAAGAAGCCCACAGCAAGACCCTCCCAAACAATTCGAATATAATTTATATAATATATGTATTTCATTTTCTTATTATTATTATTATTTCAGTTTTTTTTTTTTTAATAATTATTTATAAACAAATAAAGTAAATATATTTAAAATTCTTCTCGTACATAAAAATATAATTTAAAAATAAAAAAAAATAGAATGTGCACACTTTTTACTTTAGCTGTATGATCAATGCTTTTACACCCCAGTGTTAAATTACAGGGTGATAGCCATTTCAAATAAAAAATAAAATAAAGTTCTTAAATCTAATTTTTTTTTATTTTCAAATTTACATTATTGAAAAAATAATAAATTTGCATATTGGTGAATGTAAGCAGAGACTTTTTTATAGGCTCTATAAGAAAACAGCTATAAGGGTGACCGTAGTTCCGTCAGAAGTTCCGAGTTCCACCTGTCGTGAGAAAGCTTATGCATGTGTACGGGGTGGTTTATATTTTGATGTTCCGAAATTTAAATAAGAGACATAAAATTGAAGTACACATATACAGTATTTTGTTCTTGCAATAAATTAATAGGACTACCGGTTGAAAATGTCGTTATTGCAGACAACTTCATATCTATTACTCTGAGGTGAATTTTGACCATAACAGCTGTCACATCAGAAACTTCATGTCATTGTCTAATTATTTCAGTCTAGATAATTGGTCATTAGTGAAAACCCACAAGTTTTTGTAAAGCCGTAAAATGTCTACATTCGTGCCATCAAAACAACATTTGCGGGAAGTTTTAATATGCTTCTTTCATTTAAAGAAAAAAGCCACCCAAGCGCGTCAATTGCTTACCGAAGCTTATCCGGGCTATACTATAGACGTTAGAATGTGTCAGCGGTGGTTAAAGCGGTTCAAAGATGGTGATTTCGACACCGAAGACAAAGAACGCCCCGGCCAGGTGAAAAAGTTTGAAGACCATGAATTGGAGGCATTGCTCGATCAAGATCCGTCACAAACGCAAGAAGAACTTGCAAAATCACTTGGCGTCGCTCAGCAAACCAATTCCGATCGTTTGAAAGCAATGGGAATGATCCGAAAGGTAGGACATTGGGTGCCGTATGAATTTAAACCACAAGACGTCGAACGTCGATTTTGCATGTCCGAAATGCTGCTTGAACGCCACATCGAATCGTCACTGGTGATGAAAAATGGGTACATTACGATAATCCAAATCGTCGGAAAAACGTATGGATACCCCGTTGCAGTGCGAGGTCTACCGATGACAATTGATGCGTTTGAGCCGAGCATTAAAGGAAAAACGGTCGCAAGACACGATAAAGTTATTTTGCAACATTACAATGCTCGGCCACATGTTGCAAATGTCGTCAAAACTAACCTTGAAACGCTCAAATGGGATGTCCTAACCCACCCGCCGTATAGTCCAGACCTTGTGCCATCCGATTACTATCTCTTCCGATCGATGCAACATGGCCTGGCTGACCAGCACTTCCGTCATTTCGATTAGGTAAAAAAATGGATCGATTCGTGGATTGTGGCCAAACCGGTCGAATTTTTCAGAACGGGTATCCCTGAATTGCCAGAAAAATGGGGAAAATGTGTGGCTAGCGATGGGCAATACTTTTAATAATGAATTTATATCAATAAAGCATTAATTTTTGAAAAAAAAAACGACATTGTCAACCGGTAGTGCTATTAAATCTGGACATGTTGGGCGAGGTATGACACCTTCCTGTCTAAGCCACATGTCTTTCAAAAAAGTGGTGTAACGTTTGGCAACAGCTACACGAATTGATGGTGACGGATACGCGGTCATCATTTCGAAGAACTTAGAAGTTAGAGAAACTCGGGTGTGTATTTTAGTTTCAATTCCGTGGGTGGAGCTCGAAATAGGACGTCCTGCGTCCTATGCATTGTGGAGCTCTGAAATTTTCCAAACTGATTCCGACGCGTTGTCATGCAATTTTTGTTTCAACAGATTATGTGAACAAATCTTGTGATATCGTGTTGAATCTGTCAGAAATGACCAGATAACGGCCCAAATTTTAGAGACTCCATTGGATATAAAATCCTGTCTGAGGGAAGAACGAATTTCGTAGGAGGACAACCGAAAACTGAACTCTTCGAGCTAAACAAATATGCGGAGCAATGGCTCGGCTTCAGCTAGCCATTTCTTTGAATCACAACCGTAACCAGATTCTGTAAATGAAATCTGATCATGAAGGGCGAGAAACAGCTTTTGCTCAGAACCAGATTCTTCAAGGATAAATTGACTGATGAATAAAAGACAATCCTGTAACAGATACTGATGGTATCTTTTGTGACATAAAACAATACTTTCTTGTTTCTCATATGAATTAGGCTCGCAGAACATGTAGTTCCAAACAGATGAAGCCACATCACACAAAGCTCATAGTACTAAGTAAATTTGGCAAGTGAGTTTTGTGGCATAGGCATTTATAAAAGTGCTGATATCGGGTGGCCCCACTAACTACGAAACCTAAACTTTGACGGTAAAGGATAACATTCGAAACAAAATTTCTGAAACGACGCCAAAAGTCTGCGAAGTTGTCATGACATCAAATTTCATACATAATGTTAAATTCAAAATAATAAACAATACAGTATTAATAATAAAATTTTATTTTATTTAAAAAATATTGACCCATATTAGAGCCGATCAGTGACTTAAAATTAAGGAAAATTAGAAAATAATTTCGTAAATATTGCGATGTTTACAATAATTTTATTTTACTAATAACTTAAATATGAACGAAGGTCACCTTAGATGTAAGAGTGAAACCCTAATCCTAAAACTTAACTTAAGTTTGGCAATCGACACTTAGACAAACAAACTACAAATCATCACAATCCAATGTTCTATATAGAACAAGCTTTTACAAACGAAAATTATTGCTTAAACCTATTCTCCAAGTTCTGTCAGATCCTGTCTATGTCTCAGCCTGATCCACAGACCGCCGGACGCTCTCAGGGTTATCCTAAAGGTCGCCTCAATTTTGGTCTTCCCTGGCACCGGGAGCAAGGTGTAGCTTCTAAGAAGACGTGATATGACAGTCTTCATTTCCATCAAAGCAAATCGGTTGCCAATACAATATCGTGGACCAGCACTGAACGGTATATACGCGTAGGGATGTCTGGACTCGCAGTTCTCGGGCGTGAAACGTTCCGGATCGAACTTCTCTGGGTCTGGATAGATGTGCGGAAGTCTGTGAGTGGCATATGGACAGATGAAAACATTACTGCCCGAGGGTAATGTATGTTTACTCAACTGGATTTCCTCGCCAATCTTTCGGGCAATCAGTGGTACACTGGGATATAGCCTGAGAGCTTCCTTTATGCACATTTCCAAGTAACGCATTTCCCTCAAGTCACTCATGGTGGGTGTTCGATTGTCATCGCCAAAGATTGAATCGATTTCTTCAATGCATTTGTCTTGCGCATCGGGGTTTTGCGCAAGGAGGAATGTGCTAAAAGCGATTGCCGCACCCACTGAATCCTGTCCGGCTAGCATGAAGGTGCAAGCTTCATCGACAATGTCCTCTTCGGTGAAGTCGGGATTTGCATTGGAAATTTCTATCATGTAATCGAGAAGGCATTTACGTCCACTCTCAGCCCCGCTTTCAATGATCTCCCTTCGTCGTTTTATCATTTTGCGCGTAAAGTCGTTGAGACGTTTCTTCTGGTCCATTTCCTCGGAGGCTAGCTTAGTCATGTGATAGATGCTGTCCAGCAATAGCCATGGCTGAATAAAGCGCTGTGGTACGACTACTTTCCCTCTGAAATTAAAATGAAAGAAATTTCATGGATTAGTTATCTTTCTTACGGAGATAAGACGGTGCTAACAATCTTCTACTCAAATGGAGTAAGGTGTCATGACGAAAAGAAAAGTATCTTCAGTTTAATAATTGCCTCAAAAAATCTACTCTATGAAGGCTTACATTTGGTCAAAAATGGCAGTCTTAAATCTATTCGCAGAAAAACGATTCTCGCTCTTTTTAGCAAGAAATATTAAAAAGGAATTGAAACTTCTGAGGCTAAGAGAAAAATGCAATAAAGTTCCTAATAAGCCAATTATTTTTGTTTTGTTTAAAGGGCTTACGACGTTAGGCAAAGAAATCTGTTTCTCCTCGATTTCGGGCACAGTGCCTAGAAGAATTAATAAACTTGAATATTGTTGACTCCTCGAGGTCTCTCAATCGAGAGAAAAAATTAATTTTTTATCAGAAAAAGTTAAAAACCTATCACATATTGACACCTCAGAGGAAACTAAGAAAATTTTAACAAAGTTTTGCATCTGAACATAAAGTTCGATTGTTAGCCTCCTCAAGAAACCACCAAGCCTTAAGAAATAAAAACAAAACCAGGCTGGCTGGAGCTTGAAATTTCGTTTCCTAGCCGCGCCCATGGGGCTGTTGGACGGCCACAAGCTGACTTTGTCGAGCTAAGTGAATGATCAAAAAGGCGAAAAACTGAAAATTTACGTTCTGAGTTTGAACTCGTTTGATTCTTCAACTATGATTAAGAATATTGCCTTTTCTACTCCAACACGCGCAGAAAAGTATGAAAAGGCTTACGAAAAACTGTATAAAGATATTGTTCCATATACCGCAGATGAAGCTTTTTCACTACTTGTTGAGGCCAAATTAAAAAAGTTTCAGTATAATTTTATAGGAGGTGCGGTCAAGAAACACAACACCAATAGATATCTTAGCTTTGAATCTATTACAGAAGCGGAAAAAAGCGATGGAAGCTCGGGAATGAGCGAATTTAAGCACCCAAACGTTTCAGATGCTTATATTTTTTTAAGCTCTTTTGTACCTATTCAGTTAATATCAGGAGACCCTAGGTAAAAAATAAAATAATTTTGTGGCAAAATCCTCGCCCATCCTCTCCAAGATTTTGCTGATCTATTCGAATTCAATTTGGCCATGAAACAACTGATATAATGGTAAGAGAAGTTGAATATGTTGAGAGCCAAATATCTGCATTGAATGAGACCGTTATAAATCTCTCAGATAGAAGTGTTTCGTCAAGCATACAATGCTACTGACCATGATAGATGGAAAGGTCTGCAATGCAATTACCGAAAGTTCGTCGACACAAAGGTGTTATTAGTTCTGACCAAACAAATTCAAGATAAATCGAAATTGCGGTTCGGCTTTCGTCACTTCATGCTTGGATTCGGTTTTTCGAATAATTTGTCCATGTTTCTTATAAATTGGTCATCGGTCAATGGCAAACGCGTTGTGAAGAAAATAAATAGAAAGAAGAAGAGAACGAAAAGAGGATTCAAGATGAATTCCGAATTCAAATGGGCTTGTTAGTCGACAAGCCGAAGCCAGGTTATGGAAGCATAAATGATGGGAACACTGCTCGCAGATTTTGTGATGACTCTGTCACTTCAAGTGGTTTCCCCAATAAAGTAAGTGAATTAAAGGAGTACTGCATTGATACGGCAAACACGTTTGTGCACCTGTATCCGTGGTACAATATGCCAACAACAGTGCAGAAAATTTTAGTACACAGTCCAGAAATTCTGTCGGAAGCTATTTTTTGATTTTCCATGTTTTTGGGAAAATTCGTCTGTGTGGAACGTGCGAAGATGTCGATGTCAATGTTGTCAATGTTTCAACTGCACTTACTTATTGAAGAAAGTGCCTTATTCGAATAATTTCGAGGAGGCATTCCCCATTTTACCGGGAACCCATAAGGACCAACGGCTTTGTTGTTCTTAAGTAATTTTTATGGCTTGGCTAACCACTTTAACACTGGTAGAAAGTACTAGCTTACAATTCGCCTGGCGATTCAAGGGCTCATCTGCCACCTGTATGCGACTGTACTCCGAATGTAGCAATGTAGCCCATTTGTTTCCATTTGAAATCGTAACACCTCGAAACGATCAAATTAACCGCACTATCACAAGACTGATCGACTAGCGAAAATAGTCTGACTAATGGACCACACAGATCTTTGGTCACTCGGCAAAAAGTATAGGAGCTTGGTTGTCCTGACCTTGCATTATCTGATTACTTTTTATTTCGATCTTTGCAAAACTCCTTGAATTGTAAAAATTTCAAAAAAAACTGATGATGTCAAATCGTACCTGGTTCAGTTTTTTGCTGATAAAAAACAGAAGTTTTATGAACGTGGAACTACGAACGTGCTGCCTGAAAGATGGCAAAAGGTCATTGCTCAAATTGGCCAATACCTTACAGAATAAAGTTATTTCAATCCATAAAAAAATTGTCTTTCGTTTTCAAAAAAAATCCGCAAATCTTTTGTTTTTGAATGTTTGTGTTCAGGCAATATTTTCCTTGATAATGCACAGAACGTCAGACTGGCCCATCTAAGGCTTGCTGCTTCAAGGAAGTATGAGGATATAATAGCCTTAACTGCATGTAGTGAGACGACACCCTCCCCTACAGGCGAGCGCTGAAGGGCAGATCCCTGTCTAGCAAGTTCATCGGTCCTGGGATTCATCACCTGTGATGTCACTGTGACCGGGAACCCATATAAGGGAAATGAACTGACTTTCTAAAGTCGCTATTTAAGCTCGGCATTCCTGTAATTATTTTGAGTGTGAAGTAAAGGAGGCAATAGCTTTGATAGCTACTTGCCCATCAATGCAAATGGCAACTCTCTGACTTGGCAGGATATTAGGATGTATTTTGATTTGACGACATGCTTCCCGGGTTGAAAAAAGTTCCGTTTCGAAAATGCTGGAATAGTCTTTAGGCTTCACCGATGTGCAGAGATCTGAGAACACACCCGCACCGACTTTAATTACTTTAATGACGTTGTATTTTTTCCTAAGGGCCGGCCACCATATTAGTGATCCGTATGTTAGAATCGGGCGAAACACCGGCGTGTACATCCATGGGATCAACTTCGATTGGAGACCCCATTTTTTGCCAAAGGTTAGGGTCCAAAGTAGCGCTGGTAGATAGAGAAATCGGTTGATCGTTCAGACGGGGGAGTGGAAAGCTGGGTATCTTGATTTTAGTAGAGAAGAGCATCAGTTCCGTTTTGCTTGATGGAAGTAAAAGTCTTATGCGTGTTGGCCCAAAATCACTCACACTATGTTGTAAGGGTTCATCTTTTAATTGAAACCACATAATTTCATTGTTTTTTTTTTAATGTTTTACTTCATTTTTTATTTTAGATTATCGCTGATCATTTCGATCTTTTTATCGCATTGTCAATCGAGTAAGCGGGATCTCGGGCGATAAGTTTTCGAAACCTTGTAAGATATTTTCTGTTTTCACACATCTTTGACTAAAAAAAAACCCCAATGAAAGAAGTCTTCATTACTGAAATTGTGCTTTTTTACAGGTGAGTATAAATCACCAAAACGAGATGTTATTGAAAATTTTGACCGAATTTCGTCCACATGGAACGGACCTTCTATCACATGAGTGGGTAGTTATCGTTCTGTCACTGCACTTTCAAATTTGTGTCGTCAAAAAATGTATCCCTTTTTGGAATCCCTCGATGAAGTAACCGAAAATAAAATAAATCTTCTTCTGTGTAAAATTCAAAACAGGGGCCACTCATAATCTCTTGTTTATAGCAACCACAATTTTTACAAAAGCTAAAAATAAAATACCTGCTGAACTTTAACAGGAAACTAAATTTAATTCTGAAGCTTATGCTTAACCCTGAGATTGATTAAAATGTTTTGTTAAAATTCTTATTAATTCCACCGTTAAACAAAGCAACCGAATTACACAATACTTAACGAATGGCAAAACATTTCCTACCTCATTAGCACCTTAGATCCAATGACGACTATGCTTAGTAAACAATCTAAGTAACTTTTGATAAATTGACGAAATTATCGAAAAACTTACTGTCTAAAAGGCGACTCCTCCATATTTATGGTGTCTTTCTTCTTCACCGGAACACCCAGAACAGCCTCTGCAAAAAAATAAAAATACTTATATTTTGAGCATCAGATGATAGTTTAAGGCTAACCTACCATTCAGAATATCGATTACACAGTTATTGATACATTTGGCAATGTTTATCTCATTTTCGTTTGGGTCCAAGTTCACAAACATAGCCTGAGAAGCATCAGCAAACGTCCCAATGAACTTCTCCAAAATGCTCAAATGAAACATTGGCTGAATAAGCCTTCGATGGGCTCTCCATTTCTCCCCGCTGCTCGTTATCAATCCATTGCCCAGAAAATTGTGCATCAAACGATAAAAAAATACTTTATTTGTGTGCTTTTTCGACGAAAGGATAACCTGAAGATCATCTGGCTGCAATACAACGAAGAAAGGAAACAGCAAGATCCATATTCGAATGAGGGATCCATACAAGCCATACGCATTTGAGGCTCTATTCGATAGCACTTGAAGCGAAAGAAATTTATCATGAAAGTATCGGAACATGAAACACGAATACTTACAATCTCTTTCCTTTACTAGTAAGCAATTGCCCAGAAGTGGAACGGTCGGTGGTCCAGAAAGCTGTAGCGACAGCAGGACCGATTTTAAATAACCCCAAAATGTGTAAATCGTTATTCCAAGAAGCAAAATACTTGCAAGGCTCCAAAGTTCCGAGTATGAAGCTCGACCGATCTAAAAAAAAAACAAAAACTTGAATAATCATTGTTCAAGGTTGGTTCTTAAAAGCGCGGACTACAATTAACACATTCGGGCATTACCCACCCATGCTAATTTAAGGAAATATCTAAGCTTACTCATCCTATTGTGCGGAAGTATCTTTCTGTTCTATCCCTCATGAAATGAAGACTTCAAATGGTTACACGAGTTGATCATTAATAAAGCATACATGACATGGCTTACACGTCGCCATTGTGCTAATTGTCAAGTACAACACAATTGCACAAGTCTCGAAACCAATTAATTCCAACTTTGACAATAAACCTTCTTTGGTAACCAAGCATGTATGTATACGGATCTTGAAAGAGAATCCTACCGCCTTTGACCTCGGCTGTCAGCAGTGACAGTGCAGTCTGCGGCCATTAATTACACAGCGCAAAATGACACCTGTCAACATAAGTTAAAATAGTCTTAAGCTCGTCAAAAGTGAAACTGTCACTTTGGTTAGGTTGGCTTGGCTGGCTCTTTGTTTAATCTGTGTCCGCGCCAAAAGAACCGCGGTCTAATGCCGTCAGTTGGCTTATTTGTTTATAACTTGCTAATTGGTGGGAACCTGGTGAACATCAAGCTAATATTTATCAATCTATAAACGGATCCATCAGTTTTTTATTACCGTCACTTGGCGGTAATTACCACTTAGGTACTGCGTCTAGGATTGTCTTCTGGACATGAGTACATCGAAGATAATCCTATTTTTTTTTTGGTTAAATTTGGAGATAGCTTCAACCGGATCAATTTGAATTTGTCAGTTTTTGTGGGACTTGATCACGTAGGCTAATTCAAATATTTTGAACGTGACCGGGTTCGGACCGTTCGCACTTGGACGCGAAGAAGACACGCTTTGTGGTGTGTGCGTTTGCAAAATATTGGTAAATACATTCATCTATACATATCTATTAAGATATTGTTCGAAATTTATGTAAACTGAAAAATCGTGCTTAACTTGTTAATCTGTCATTTACAAAGAACGGCTTTCAAGTTTCAAGTGCAATGTCAAAGTGACATTTATTTCGCATAGTTAAGTCAGTGGCGTAATGCTTATTTATGGACTTCCGACACGTGTCGATGTTTAATTTACTGAGGCAAATATTCTCGAATATCTTATTTTGCTACTTTAAATAGAAGACCTCGGTTAAGACAAGCTTAGAGGTTGTCCAAAAGGATCTCTTTTTATCATGACAGTACCGATTTGGACTTTGATTCCCTTTATGGTATATTATTGCTTTCCTGTCTCTCTATTGAATCGATACATATTCCTATATAAGCTTCAAGCTACCCCATCCAAGGGAACCAATACATGATCGCTGATCTTATCATGTGCTTACAAAGCAGCACCTTGCTTGTTTGCCTATAGATCTTACATTCTGGGTAGAAACAAGCGCCTCTAGTGCCGATTTCGAATAAACATTTTTCAGGGTGAGTTTGAGTTTATTTATCTTCTGAACGGCATTTGCCTTTCGGAACTGTCTGGGCATTGGTTTTTGCAAACTGTTGTTGGATCGGTGAGGGTCTGATCGGAAGGAAGTGACAGCTCTTAGGTTTCAAGATTACGGCGAACCAACATGGAACAGTTCAGTTAGCAGCTGGTGAATACGGCGGTAAATTGTAACTCCCTACACAACCAAGTTTTGGGAAAGGGATGAATTGACGCTGAACCTCAATTCACAGACTGAAGGGACGGGATGATTGCAGATAAAGGGGGGTCTTGAATGTTGTGTCAGACACTTACGTGTATGTGTGATATATTGGCATTTGATAAGCATTTGATAATTATGATCAAGGAAATTTTTTTTGGTCCAGATTGCGAACCCGGTCAGTTAATTTTGCAGGAGATGGCAGTCAGGGAAGAATGGTATATGCATGCATCTAAGCAAACCCAGATACGACTTAGGTGTAAACGGATTAAAACGAGTTGTGGACGAAAAGATCGACATCATTGATTGCTGAGATGAAGTGCCTCTAACTCCGGCAGGGGGAAATTATCACCGATGGCTTTCTGAAGTCCTCTGTCAACTCGCGGTACACTCGTGGGCTAAGCGAAAGCGCATGTACACTTGTGAACTAAGCGAAATTCTCATAGCTTCAGGCGTTTCGAGGCGAATTAAGCGATTAAAGGATTATTCGACCCAGAGAATATACAGCAGCTTAATTTTTGCACTAAATCCTTCGAAGGCTAGATAATAATGTATATGAAAATGATATTCCTTGATTCTCAGTATGTCATTTTAATGCGATGACTTTTCGGTCAAGAGAAACAAACTCGCTCGTCTTAAGATAGTCAACTCAAATTCGATGCGTTCAGTTACAATCAATGATTTGGCAAACCATTTAGCTTAACTTGACAATGTTAGTCCCGCGGTACTGATGGTTTTCCTTCAGTTATTTAAAGCAATTTCCGTCGATCTCTGGCGGCACCATTCTCTGCCTATTCCCGGTGCCGAAGTGATGTTTCTAATAATAGGTCAAACGCTTTGCTGCTTGTTTGTCAAAGTTTTTAGAAGCATTTGTTTTATACTTCACACGAAGTCAGATAACGAGTATTTCTGACTAAAAAAAAGTCTACCAAAAAGGTTAATGGCCACGTTGGGCCACTATGCCCCTCCATATTCTACAGTGCAAGATTTTTCTACAGAAAACTTGAATCGCGAAGGACAAACTTCGACGTTCGACTACGGAGAGAATGTGAAAAATTGTTGAGGCTAAGAGGCGAAGAGTGATCCTCATATATTTAGTTTGATCTTTTATAACGAGCTTCATATGGAGCAGGTGTCATTGATGAGACCTTTATGCATCACTTTGAGCCTGAATCTACATGACGATCTATGCAGTCGGAAAAACCGTCTTCACTGGCTGCGGAGGAATACTATACTTGATGGTAGCAAAAAGTTTTGATTTTGGGAAGCCGAGATTACCTGGAAAAAGGAGCTACTAGGAAGGAAGGAAAAAAGGCGAGCGAAGCTTGGATCTGGAGTGGTGTTTCAAGGAAACGCATCAGCATACAAAGCCGAAATTGCGATGGTTCCGATACAGCAAAAGATCACGCTCGCAGTAGTTCTAGATTTTTCGCATGCCTGACGAGCAGTTAAGGGTGAGCAAGTTGAACACTATAGTGAGTTGATGGCCGCAGTTATGACAAACCTTATTTCTCCGTAGGGTAATAGCGCACACGAGAAGAAATGAGCCAAACGTATTGAGTCCATGCATTATATTCGAAAATGTAAATAAACAAATTGATGTGTTGATTTGGCTTACACCTTTGTATAAAAACTTTCTATTAACAAGCTCACATCAAAACTGACCAAGACAATTTCGGCTAAAAGTGTTGTTCCCTTTCCTTCGTACGCGCTGATCATGTTCACATTCACAGCAGTTGGAAGCTTCCAATTATCATTCCCATTGCGTATTAGTTGTTAAACACTTGTCGAAATTATTACGACAAAAAGAAAGCACCACCGTATTTACAAAGTATGAACCTCAGGAATAAGCAAATATCCAATCATTTGTTGCAAACAATAAAAGAAGTCTTTTGCCGGAGTTTATTTTGGTCACGTAGCTTTAAAAAGAGCCTTATTGTTATAGCTGAATCCGTTTGAAGTCATTTTTATTTTCTTATCCGTTTTATTAAAAAAATATGTTTTGTTATAGACTTATTACTTTCAGCAAAGTGGTTCACCCCATTCATCTTGTTTGAATGTCAATTGTCGACTTAGACGTTACAAGGTCTGAATGTGAAATTAAGACAGCATCTATGACATGTCTTTTGTAAATAAAATAAGCATTTTTTTTTTGTAATCTTATAGATGAATTTTAACTCCAAAAAAGTGGGTATTTAGTTTTTGCGAATTGAAAGATAGAGCACGTCTAAATGGGACCGTAAGAGATCATATCTTTGAGGTCTTTTCACAAATAAAAGGCACCCATAACTCTCAACGAAAACTATCAAGCGTGCATGCAGAATAATAAGAAGTTTGTAAGCTCTATGAAAGAAATTCGGACGAAATGAAACGTTTCCACAGTAACAAATCACTATAAAATTTAAACCAGACGCAAGTTTGTCGGAGCCGAGGCGCTATACTTCACACATTCCTCTTAATTTTATATTATTCGTCTAATAAACTAATTCTCACTTTGCAAATATAAACATACTGGGGAAGACTTGACAGTAAAGCCGGAAAAATATTGTTTATCAGATCCTTTGACGAAAGTACAACCAATACTAATATGTTTAGTCGTATAGAAGGTGCTAATTAATTGTGTTTAATAGCACAAATTAAAAATAAAAAATAAAAACCCATTGTTTACTAGCTGACAATAACGTTTAAGATTCTACTCAGAGCCTCATGACAGCCAATCTACACGTCTGTTGGCTGAAGAATGCATGCATGAGCTTTCCAGAAAGGAATTGTAATGAGATGACATCGGGATTGCATCATACACGTAATTGAACTATTGCAAATCTCAGACTAGACTTATTTAAGGTAATTTAAGGAATTCTTAAATCGAAGAATTTGACAGAAACTTAGACATACATGTACATATACAGGTTCAAATATTTACGACTGCTCGCTCAGCTTCCTCGCTTTATGAATAGCTTAGACTAAGCGTGAGTCTTTGCTCATGGTCTCTATCTCTGTAAAGGCTTATGTGCTCTTATCAACTTGGACGGTATGTGTTTTAGATGTGAGCAACTATTTGTAAGATCCAACATTTGAAAACCGCTTAAGATTGCAAAACTTATGTAAAGAACGAGGAAGGAGAAAAAATACTTAGGAAATCAGGCCCCTTAAATGAGGACCCTTTTATTGACATCATGCTTCAGACGTCAACTAAACTGAACTTAGCAAAGAATCAACTGCACTACTTATGTTTCCGTTTTGGCGGGTAACAAGGATCTGCCTCGATTAATCATTTCCATCTTCCCCAATTGAAACTATAACTGAATCATTACATTTTTTTTTTGCTCAGGTTGTATTAAATATTTTTTCACACCGCAAAAAGTACCGGAGACCTGTAAGAATGCTATTCATTCCCAAAGCAAAACACCAACACACAACCGACACATCCTACTGCAAAAGGTTTCATGCCCACCAGCCTTCCCCCCTTTTACTCAAGATTGCTGATACTCGTTTTTTATTTTTTAAGGATTCGTCAGTGGACTCAGGCCAATGACCAAGCCACATTTCCCCTCGGAAATACTTCGTAGTATTCTTTCCGGCAAGGATGTCGCCGATGTGGCTGTAGATGGCGCGAGTGAGCCAATTGGCTATTATACGACCACCTCTGCAGCGCATTTTGGTTAACTAACTGAAGACGCGTTGATCACATTTAAACTGACTCTCTTCTCTTACGCACCAATAGATATAGTATTTTGAACCACTGGCTTTTGCAAGGTCGCCCGATTGGACCGTTCCAGCCAGAATATCCGACACCAGTGCGAGTGCTTATCATCTGAAGTTTGGTGTTAACTTCGTAGACAGTTTCACAATTCGAGACTGTGACTACATATGTTAAGCCCGCAGAACATGACATGGAAACCGTTGCATGCACATGCGAGCCTGACGTCATTCTGACGTCAAAATCTGTCATAAGAGTTGCATGGAGAGTGACATTTACATTTAGTCGCATGTCAACATGTGGGCTTCCGTAGAAAAATCCACCTATTTGTCACAGTACAACAAACTATTTTGGGCCATGATCCACACAACATATTTTTCACAAACACATAAAAATCACAAGAATCATATCGAAATAGTAAACGATTAAGGTTAATACTCCCCTAGCTGCTTCAGCTATATACGGTTGGTAGGCCTCAAACGATAAGTGTTTATGGTTGGTGGAACTTTGTTTGTTTCTTTATAAAGATTATTTAAATATACTTTAGGTGACAAAATTTATAGTTAAAAAGGATCAGCGACAGCCGTGCTAGAAGCCCTCATCCGTAATGGAAGCTTTTGGGCTTCCGGGTGGTGATTTGAGTGTTAGCAAACAATTTGGAAAAAAAATAGACAAGGTTTGACAAATCAGAATGACGAAAATTTAAATTTTGCCCTCATGTTATCGACCATTAAAATAACTTTTTTAATAATAATGTTGATTTTGACTGAACATCAAGCCCACAAAAAAAACAGCATAAATCTACAAAAAGCATGAAAAGAAAAACCATTGTGTCTCCATCCTTATGTCCTAAGCCCACCCCAATCGCGTTCTGTCCGCAAAAGACGGTCAAAAGCACTAAAGCTTGTTCTCATATTGGCTTTAGATTTTTGGATTACCTAGCAAGTAATCGAATTGGTCCGCTCAACAATTTCCCCCAAATACAAATCCAAAACTGGATTTTTAGGCATTTTCAACTTGATTTGTCGCCTAAATAGCAATCGCGGAGCAGCTCTTTTTTAGCATTTTATAATTCAACAAAATAGCACACTCAAACAAAAGTCACCTGTACACATGACAGCAAAAAAATAAAACACTGATGTTTCCTCGGGAGAAAAACATTTACGCACTACAGTAGTAAAGCGTAAGTTTTTTCATCTCTCCATCACTTCAGGCCTCTTTCTGAGTCGCCAAAAAGGCTAACTTTTTCTCCCTCTTATTTCAGTTTAATCATGGCTTTTCTATGGATTTTTTTACATTTGCAGCTAATTGCATTCCGCCCCATTGATTAATTTACTCTGAATTCACGCAAGTAGTCTAGTGAAAACAGCTCGTATGCGGAAAAAAAAGAAACTACCGAAACGAAGAGGCCAACAAACCATATTGTTTATCCTTAATTTCACGCTTACACTGAAATCCTTGCAGTGAGGACAAAAGCACATCACACATCAAGATTGTATACGTATATCAAATTTCCGACCTCAACTTCGTAGGGTACAGAGGTACACTGACTAGCGGCTAAAACGTAATGTAAACGGGATCCGTCAAATGCCGTCTCCGTAATTGCTCTGTTCTAGAATTGCGACATTTCCGGTTTCCGGGTGTAAGATCCACGAAGATCTCAGGGCACCTATTCACTTTTTAAGAATTACTTCTTTAGAGAGAGAGTACACTCCTCCAAACTAACACTCTCAAAAACGTAAAAAACATAACAGGTCGTAAGACGTACTCAAATGAAATGGCATCATCTTTTGTGAAAAAAGTTCATTCCGCCTAAAAACAATGCGGAAGAGATCAGTTAGTTATTTTTAACATAACATATTCCGAGATCTTTTCTCATCAACAAAAAGATAAATTAGCCTTATGTACTCAATTTCGAAGTACATTTGAAGTGTTAACCCTCCACCTGCCTCTGAATAAATACTAATTCCATTAAAGTGACACCCTTGTGGCTCTCTTCAACTAGCCAGTTGAGACTCTTGATTTGCAAAATAATAGATGCTTAATAGTAAATCGACCTTAACGTTGATTTTGAGTGATGGCCTGTAAGCAGAAACAGGAAAGCTTCACCGATTTTGAGGCTAGTGCCTCGTAAACTCTCCACAATCCATGGATAAACTCATGATGCTTCCTTTACTGCGATCGCCGTAGCTTGGCATTATTCCCTGCTCTATTCCCTTTAAAATTTCTATATCAAGGAGCCCAGGATAACTTGATGATGTTTTGGCCGATGTTGTGTAAATCGTCTGCTGTTTATTACATTTGCGGCAAACAGATATGTTCGAAATGGTCAACCCAACTTTTGCCAACAAACGAGGATGGTCTGAAAAGTTTCCGATCTCAACGTGAAGATAGCAGCACTCGCCAATCAAGGCAAGTGAATGTAGTTGTGTATCTTTTGACAGTTACTCACCAAAGTTTCAGTCATTTCGGACTCGCAGTTTTTAGTTGACAGTCGTTTGAGTGAGTTTATGTGAGTTTTAGTAAAAATGGAAAAAATTGAGTTTCGACCTATCAATAAATTTTTGTTTTTCAAGGTTATATACCTACGCAAATCAAAGACAAGATTGATTCTGTGTATGGGGACTCTGCACCATCATTTACCACTGTGCAATTTTAGGCATTTTAAATTCAAACGTGGCCGCAAGAGCTAAGGAGACTATGAATGTTCGGATGTCAAAAAAAGAAGATTAGGCATGAGAAAGCTGTCCGCGCATTGGGAGCTACGTTTGCTCATGTTAGACCAAAAAATTATTCAATTTAACATTTCCAACGCTCTGTTGGCGCGGTTCATGGGCAAAACATAAATTCGGCGCCGATTACTTACTGTAGATGAAACTTGGATACACAATTATATGCCCGTTACAAAAATACAGTTAAAAAAGTGGACTGCAAAGGGGGAATCAAAAATAAATTGGTGGTACAACAGCTCCCTTGAGGGCCAGGGCCTAGTTTCACCATTTGTGTGTGCGTCACATATTTTTCGCAAATGGCGGGGGTTGGACCTACAGTTCATTACCGACTCCGAACGGAGCCATGAAGTTTTTTTTTGAAAGATTGACAGATTGACTCGCGAGAGGTGGAGCCGTGAAAAATGCCACATGTTCTTATCCGACGCACTTACCACTGAGTCACGGCAAAGGAGGAAACTGCTCCAAAAAAGCGAGAATTTGGCAACAGTTTTTTGGGATAGCCACGGGGTTTTTTTAGCAGCAGCATACTTCAAGCTGAAGCCAGGAATTGCAAAAAACGGTCATATTTGCAAAATATTAAAATCCTGTTTCACCAAACAAACGTGCCGTCTCACAACTCAACGATTGCCATGCCGAAAATCAACGAATTACGGTTTGAACTGCTTGATCGTCCGCCTTACTCACCAAATCTAGCCCCAAACGAATTCTCTTATTTTTCTCTCTTCTAAGAACCGCGCTCGGAGGACAGAAATTTCCTCAAATGGGGATTAAAAAAAAAACCGCCGAGTACTATTAGGATGGGTTACAGAAATGGCACCATCGCTGTGGAAAGTGAGAAGAGTTACAAGGAGACTATGTAGTAAAATAAAAAATATTCAGAAAAAATGTCTTGTGTCATTGTTAGGTCGGAAACTTTTCAGACCCCCCTCGTTTATCCAATGGACGAACTATCGTTTAAGGTCTTATACAAATTACTTAGAAAATTCTTTAATAGACGTAAAAAGCAATGGATCTACATTTCAACGTTTTTAAAGAAAGTTTGGTGTAATGTTTACTTCATGAATCATTTAAAGACTAAAGCATTTAAAAATGCCCTTAAAAAAAAAGAGTGGGGTGTACCTGCTTTTCTCTGTTATACGTTTAGTGACGTTGTAAAAGTTTGAACCACTTTGACTACTTCTTCGGCTGACAGATGAAGACTTCCCCTCCAGTGTGTCTTTTAGAAGCAAAGTCCTTGTAAATGTCCTTATGTAAATAATATACTCAAAGAGATACTGCGATGGGTCTGCGTTAAACTCAATAACTTTTTCAAGACTATATCAAACGTGCCGTCACAAGTGATGAGATGATGGGAGTTGGTGAATGATTTCATTGGTGTCGACAAGAAGTCATTCCATCTAACATCATCTTGGTTAAAAAATTACAATGGATAGTTAGAATATTAAAGAAGGAAAGGGTTTCTCTATATCGGGACAAAACGAGTCTTAACAACCGCCAATTTGGAAGAGATTCGATAAAGAATGATTCTGCGAATCAAGTCTACTTTGATTTTTTTAAGCGACTAGCATCAAAGCTCCGAGCGGAAAAAAGGAATCATTTTGCCAGCTCTTCTTTATGGAGTCGAATATCGAATTTCACGGACTAACAAAAGAAAAATTCTCCGTTGCGCATACAGTCCAATTTAAGAGAAAAAGATAAGACCGCGAAATCTAAAAGCTGTACAAATACGTGGACCCTGTCCGGAAAGCTAAATTGCGACTATTCGAGCGGACGAAAAATAATGCTCCAGTATTATGGTTTTAAGAAGTTTGATTTAACCAACTGGAATTAGTGCGCAGGGATTGTAAAGAAACACTCAGATCAGCAAATCATCAAATTGCGTCATGCTACAATCGAACATCAAAAACAGATTGCGGATATTAAAAAGTAGATTGTAATAATAAAAAAATACATCTGTTTTAATCTTGAAAAATATTTGTTTTTGAAATAATTCAAATGCCAGATCTAACTTAGAATTTTAAAATTTACATTTATATTCTATGAAGAAGAAGTAATTAAATTTACAGCCGTTTTATTCAGGTCTTTGATCTTGTTGCTGATTGAATACAATTGTAATGTATTTACTCTTTGCAGTTGTCGCAATGAAGCAAATTGAAATAAGAAAACGTAATACTAATTTTATCATTCATGCGTTTTGATTATACCCACAACTACGATTTAAAATAGGATATCAAGCAGCCACAATGACTTGTCTTAAATTAAGAATATCTGCACTTGTTGGAAATCACGTCCCAAAAAAGTTTTTCTAATTCTGTCCAACATTTTTAAATGAGACGTGCTTTAGCTCTTGGAATAGCTTGATTTGTTTTATTTAGATTTTGATTTGAAGTGTCATGGCAACCATTGCTGAATTCGAATTTCAAGCGAAAATTTTATCAGCATACTATTCGAGTTTGCCACAGTCTTCGTTGTTAGACCCAGAGAAGTACTATCGGATTTCTACTTTCAAGTAAGACCCCTTCGAAGTCGAATGAAACCAGGAACTGTGAAGGATCACGAACGATATACTTAAGGATAAGGGAACCTTAGCATATCAGATTTATAAAGAAAAGACTGAAGCTTTTCCAACTCTTTTCTGATTTGCAAGAAGTGAAGGGATAATGCATTTTAGAGCAAGTTCTTACAGGGACAGAGCCTGAGTTAAGGCTGTTTTTCTTTCTTCATGGTCCGGAGCACGATCCTTCTTATTTTTCGCTTTTAAGTCGATGAATATGTGGTGTGAATTGCCATAAAATTTGTTGTTTTTGCGTTTGGTCTTATGCCGATTTGCTGGCATACAATCCATAATGGATTTAGCCGATTCTTGTAAAACCTCTTCTGAGGATTACAAAATAGAATTGTCAGCGACCTTTAACAGGGATATAACTCGATAGTTATTGTAAGACATAGGATCGTCGGGTATGATTCGATCCTCTCATCCGGACAAATGATTTGATGATGCTTTTTCAAAACATCTTCACTGTATTGTATATGTTCAGCACTTGAAATATCTAAACCCAAAATTTGGTAGATTTTAAAGTATTGTTATGGCTTGACTAACTTCTTCTACTTTTGGAGAAAATTTCCTCGGCTGAAGTTGGGCTCAGCTTTAAACAAGATCACTCTCTCTGGGTCATTTTCATAAGGAAAATTGTGAAAAAAAGACATTGACAAGATTTCCTTCACAATTTTAAAACAATTTTTGTTATAGCAGTTACCGAGAACTTCTGCCCAAATTTACGCAGTTAAGGTGGGAAATCACAGTAGCACAAAAAAAAATAGGCATATTTTCGGGAATTAATTTTGGCTGAATGAAAGTATCAATCGAAAATCTGTAAAGAAGGTTTTATAGCAATACTAAAAAAGTACAAAATGTAATTTTTTCAAAAAAAAAAATATTTAAAAATGGCGGCTGCGCAGCATATGCCCCAAGGCGCCTATTTTTGGTGTCGATGGCCGAAGACGTAGACTCTTTAATTTTCCACCTGGAAGAAAACACTAAAATTTTTTTGTTTTCATATAACAACAGCTAGCGAGCTACGTAGGATTTTTTCGATATATTGACTTTTTACAAAGTGGTGCATGTTTGAAAATAAAGTTAAATTTTTAACAAAAAAAAAACGCCATAAAATCGTCGATAAAAAAAAAACTAAGCCATATAAAATAAAAATCCTTGGAGAAAGATATTTCGAAGCTACTATCAAAATTTCAAGTCGATCGGTAAAGATTTGCTCAAGTTATGCCTTCGGCGAGCTCAAAAAAAGTGGGTTCGAGCGAAACGCGTTTAAAGTTAAAAGTACTGAGAAACCATATGGAAATATATGAGCATACCCGAGAGGCGTTACCGCAGAGTGAAAAATTTGGTCACTCAGACAGTTTTGTCGTATTCCATCATTTGTTATATTATTTTTAAGACCCTAAAGCACCTTTTACGCGACAAAATTTTACTGTGATTTCCCCCCTTTATCCCATATAATTTTAGTTACACCCTTTTTTTCTCATTATATATTTCATTCCTCTGCCGAAAATAAATATACATATTTTTTTAAGTTTCAAAAATCTTGAGAAATTATTAAGAAACATTGGTATGATGACTTCTCATTCAATAGGGTGACAAAGTCCTTCCTTGAACTTTTGCTGGCCAAAGCATACTCTAAAACAAACGTTTTTATATTGTTGCAACAGTAACAGGATGAACGATTTAACTGTGGGCACATTTCACAAAATTTAAATGCATACTTGTGGATTACTCTTGTTGCTTTAAATTCCATCCACATGTTTTTTATGCCGCAAATTTGTTAACAACGAGTGCACATATAAACAAAGTTTAGTCTTTTCAATGGAAATAGTGTAGCCGACTTAAAGTATTTGTCCAAATTATCACTTTAACTTTCTATACAAATACCTTCAAAAATTTAATACAGAAATAATAATATTTTTATCATGCAATTACTCGTATACTAATGTACAACATTTTCAAGTTCACATATGCAAACACAAATTGAAAATTAACTTCCTTGAATGACTAATTTAAATTTTCCATCACACTTTCATTCTCTACAGACTGGCACCCTTTTTTTTAAAGAACGTCCAAAAGTAGGCATTTCTATGCGTCGTGTGCCTCTCGTCAATTTCAAACGCAGCATTAAAAAAATCGATCACGTCTAACAGAAAAAAATCAGCAAAAAAAAACAAATAAAATTATGTCGCCTGATTGATTTTAAATATAATAAACTATTGCATAAGACTCTGTTTGGATTCCAAATCATGTCTATTCATTCGCAAAAGGAAGCAAAAACACTTTGTAAGATCGCCAGATCACGCACGCACTTAAAACTCTTGAAAACTACGAAAATTGCCTTAAGGCAATGTGATTGTTTCTCCACTCGAAAGAAACAAAAACACTCAAGTTGAAGTTTCTCATCATTATCCAATTTGCAAAAATTTCTCAAAAAATCAATTCGCCAATCAGCACAAGAGACTTCACACACTTAACTCAAAAAGGTTCAAAAATATCCAGGATCATGATACGTAGGTACGTAGATATTTTTTTTCAAGCGCCAAGCTTCACTTTTCTTCAACACTCACCATTTTTTCAATAAACATTTTCAATTACACTTGCTTGCGATTAGCACAAAATTTAAGCACACCCTTTAAAAGTTAGTTTAAGGACTAACTAAGACCGAGATTGCTTAACTTTTCAAATTTCAAATAAAAGGTTCAAACGCGAACGTGTAACGTCTGCAAGCCACGCGTCGTGCGACGATAATGTTTTTACTTTGACAGTCTGAGTCCAAAGCTTGTTGTTGTGACGACGACGACCGACCGTGGCGTCGAGTTAAGCTTTTAATGCCAGCATAGTGGTTAGCATCTTCTATTTATAACTAACCATCAGTGAACATTTCTAGAGTATATCTGCCTTCCATTCTAGCTAATGCATCATCACCCGCCTACTGTTTACTTTGTGCTGAATAGCTGAGAACAGCGCGGGACTTTAGCGGAATGTCCTCCAATTTCAGACAGAATGCAAACAGTGGGAATTTTTCTTTGGACATAATAAAATTTTTTGTGTTCTTCGCTGACATCCGTGTGGCAATAGGTTACGCGATATTTATTTGCTGACAAGACCGCTAGAAAATGCCGAGAAGATTAATTGCTTACAACAGCTAATCAATTATTTGCTTGCATTAAGCGAGCCTGGCAAATAACAGCATGTCCGCTTACTCGAGTGGGATTGTGAGGAAAAAGCGTGTTTTCTCGACGCGTGAAATTGAACTCAAACCCCCAGAGATGCATAGCGTTCGCGCGTAGCGTCTATAACATTTCAAGCTGTTTACTTTGGGGCTAGAATATTTAAATTCTGAGTTCATTTCGGAAATAACAAAGCGGGCGGCATTTTTTGTGACACCACATGCATGTAAAGTGTGCTTGATTCCGCACATAACTCAAGACGTTTTATGGCATTTTAAGCAGATTCAATACAAGCCAAAGATTCCAGCGAGTCGATCTTGGCGGTCGGTGGCGGAGGCGACGCGTCGTAAAGTGTTGTGGGTTGAGTAAACAAAGTCGGACGGCCGTGCTTCCCGGCAGCTACTTCATACTTAATTGACTTGTGTAAAATGATCAAATTAGATGTTAGATATTCGCAGAAAAATTCGTTTTGGTCATATGTAAAGGCATGATGAGCTTAATTTGATCAGCAATTTCGGGTCTGTGTCGCGGGTGTCGGAGCAAACGGATCAAGTAGCGACTGCGTACAGTCATGAACAAAACATCGGTTTGAAGAGCACTTGTGATCTTGTAGTGCGTTTTTAGGCGTACGCCAAGAGCGCATACAGTATTGAATGAAAGTTTGTGTAAAATAAACGTCGTTGTACAGTGGTCAAAATCACTTTGTTCGAATGTCAAAAAATATATTATTTTGTAAGTTTGCGTGGAAAATATTCATAGTACATATGTCTGGATATATTATTTTTTTAACAAATAGAATAAGAAACTCTTTTGCGGGCTCCGCTTCGCCTTTTGTGAATGCGTGTAATATTACACTTTATAGAATAGTAAATTTCCATCACGTATACGAGGCTCGAACTGCATTGATGTAGTAATAGTGACAACTATAGATCCCAAATTTCGTCTCTAACACACTATCTGGGCAGGTGCTCACAAGACTATCCTGTACCTGCTCCATAGGCGTTAAAGCCGACCGATAAATGCACGCAACATCTTCTGCCTCTTCCGCCTTTAATGCTTCTTTCATAAGGACCGATCCATTAAATTAGCGATTTGCATTCCTCCGCCTATTTTTATAATTTGCTCGCTCTCATGCTTGTTGCATGAGCGAGCAGTACGATTGGGAATAGACTGAATGTAAAGAGATTGTGAGAGGTTTGAAACTCAGATGTATTTTTAGTTTCAATTACACCATCAGTTGAGTCCAACTTATTGTCTTTCGCTGTATACTAAGGATTTCATTGCACATTTGCTAGATGAATATTTTTACGATTGGTTCTGTCAGTGTTATAACTTCAATTTTCATCAACACAAACCATTATTTTTTGACATCACGGACTACAAATTCCAGTAGCTGATACAGTCACCAGTACAGCAATGTTACCTACTAAGTCGGACCGCTGGTTCATCACTCTAGTGATAGTGCCATAAATTTGATTCCAAAGGCAAATGGCGTGTTGACTAGATTCGAAAACTAGATTTATTATTGGATTCGAACCTAGGCCTTATCCATCAATCAAATTGAAATGGAGGCGCAAACCATAACTCGACCTGCCAGCTTATCAGCTTACCCTGAAGTCTGGTTTTGACATAATTTTGTTTTTGAAGTGATTAAAGTCAAACCTCCCAAAAGGTTGGAAATTTAAGCCAAGAACTTGCTAAAGCAAAAATATCGGCGCATAACAGATGGGAGTGGATAATTCTCGACCTCTTCCTTTCAATAAATATTTTGGTCACTCACCTTGACCCCAAATGGCGTGCCTTAACTTACTTGCCTTTTTCCGAAAAAGTAAATCTTTTTCTCCAATAATTCTGCAACATTTACTTAACGATATATTTAGTTGTCTTCCCCCGCCATTCCTTGTGATGTGCTCTTTCTTATTAAAAAAAAACTCGATTTTCCAATTAAATATTAACAAACAATAAAAAAATTTATTACACAATAGCTATGAGATTTAAAATGCATGATAAATGATTGAAGTGAATTGCAATTTTTAATCTAACACCCCCTAAGCCGAAGAAACGGTTTTGTTTAATGCTTTATGAATATATTTATGCTGGTTAACATGGTTTCCCAACTTTGAACTCATCACATCGTCTCGAACTTGTTATTTGCCCATGAATTGACACCAAATTTAAGATATATCCAGTAAATAAGTCCTCCCAAGATTACAGCCTTACACAATCTATCCAAAACGTACAAACTGAAAAATAAAAAACAAATATATTCAGCTGAAGCTCCCAAATAGATCTCTGCTCTCAATTCTTACAATTTCAACTGCGTTCTAGATCGGGGAAGTGAAGACAGCGGCTCTTTCATAACATATTGCCTTCCGCCAAGTAAACTCGACTTAATGTACTCCAAGTCATCCAAATCGTCAGTATTCAATTTAAACCTGAACCAGAAATGTGAGTTAACCAAAACAACAGCAAATGTTTGTCATTACATCTCGCGATCCCTATCGCCAAGGCTGTTAAAAATCCTAATAAAATTATCCGACTTAAAGTCCCATGCTCGTGTCGTAAAGAATTGCAGCATTTCCAGGCCAGTGGCTATTTTAGTCTGAACTCGAATCATACTGTAAAACGATCATAAAGAAAGAAGACGCACAAAGTTAAATTGTTGTACAGAAAGTGACACAACAACAAAAAAAAATACAATCTCTTTTGCCGAAAGATCAGGAGCAAAAAATCGATGAAATAAGCCGGCAGCCACATAAAGAACGTCACGCAAAACAAATGGTACAGCTTGTTTGTTGTTATATCACCGTCAGGATACCACAGCCCGATCTCAAATGGATAGTCGAAGGCAAACTGTTTACCCGTATCCATGATCCACTTCCAGGTTCGCTTTTTGTTCTCCGAACAGGTCAGGTTAAAGACCGGTACTCGCTCTGGCCTGGATTTTTTTTTATAAAAAGACAAAACAAAAAAAATTAATAAGATAATCTACTATCTGTAAAAGAGTTGAAACACAGGGTGACTTTAAAGAATGCTTTTGAACTGACTTCGAAAAGGATCAATTTATTAATTCGACTTTATTTATTTTTGTGTGTTTATTAAACGATATTGGCGCTGATCCTGAATCAATTATCATGATTCGGCTTTTCCAAAAAAGTCTTTATCACAGAATCATTCAATGAATAACATCACTTTATTTTAACCGATTTTAACAAAGCTTGACTAATGGGTGTAGTCTCAATAAAAAAGGAAATAATGAGAGGACACGCAGCTGATCTAGTGATGGATAAATCATGCAGTCAAGAGAAAATGCTCAAACGCAGCTCTCTGCTTTTCCTACTAAGAAGTCTATTGGAAAAGTTTTGACTCCTGATGTTCAGACCATAATGTCGCCCTGAAGGGCTAAGAAGAAGTGCACTTATTTATGTATTTACATACATATTTTCTACACATTAGAATTAGAAGAATTTCAAAAGAAACGTGCATCAGAACATGTCTGGTCCCTTTCAAAAAAAAAAAAATCCTGCAAATGATGTTTTATATAAATCTTTGTAATCACTGCTCTGAATAAGATCAGAACGAAAGCAGGAATGCTGAAATAATTTTCAAACGAATCTATAAGATTAATATGATATTAATTTTAGGTTGTCCACTCGGTGATAACTACCAAGATAACGAATGAAGTTTATTTATTTTATCCTTCTACCTACAAGTATTGGCTTGGCAACTAAGTAATTGCGGATTTCACTCATAGATGGCTTTAGTTGAATTTTAAGGTTTGCTGACGTAATCGAAATATCAAACACATTTTGTTATTTGATAGTTGGTACTTCAACTAGGGTAGTTTTTGTTTGGCGTCTGTTGAAAAATCCAAAATCAAAACGAACATTTACGTCATATTTTGCTTTTTTATTTCCGGAAAGGAAAAAACGCATCGCAAGCTCACAAAAATGTATGTGCTGTTTATGGTGACGAAGCTTTAAAAGAACGATAGTCTCAAAATTGGTTTGCCAAATTTCGTTCTGGTGACTTTCCACTCAAAGATGAAAAACGCTCTGGGCGTCCAGTTGAAGTTGATGACGATCAAATTAAAGCAATAATCGATTCGGATCGTCACATTAACATCTGCGTCATATAAAACGTAATGGAAATGATCCATTTTCAAAATGATTGATAACTGGTGATGAAAAATGGCTTTTCAATGTCAATCGGAAAAGATCGTGCCAGGTGAATCAGATAAAACAACATCAAAAGCTTATATTCATCGAAAGAAGGTTATGTTAGGAATTGTCTACCTTGAACTTTTACCACCCAACCAAACGATCAGTTCAGATGTCTACATTGAACAACTAACAAAATTGTACAATGCAGTTGAAAAAAAGAAGGCCGAATCGACAAATCGAAAAGGTGTTGTATTCCATAATAACAATGCAAGGCCACACACATCTTTGGTCACTCGGCAAAAATTAATGGAGCTTGGTTGGGGTGATTTGCCAAATCCACCATAAAGTCCTGACCTTGCACCATTTGATTACTTTTTATTTCGATCTTTGCAAAGCTCCTTGAATGGTAAAAATTTCAATAATAATGATGATGTCATAAGTACCTTGTTCAGTTTATTGCTGTTAAAAACCAGAAGTTTTATGAACGTGGAATTATGATGCTGCCTGAAAGATGGCAGAAGGTCATTGCTCAAAATGGGCAATACATTACAGGATAAAGTTATTTCGTTTCATGAAAAAATTGTCTTTTATTTTCTAAAAAAATCCGCAATTACTTAGTTGCCAACCTGATATATTTATTTATGAATAATTCATCATTTCATTTCGTTCATACAAAATGTAATTTCTTTTGTTTTTTTTTAGATTGTTTTTTCTCATTTATTTATTATTGTTTATGTATGTTTATGCATATATGTATAAACATATTTTCTGTTTTTAATTCACATATATATAAATTAGTGTATTTTATTTTTTTTGTTTCCCTTCACAATGTTTTGAAGACATTTCGATTCTAGTTTAAATAAATAAATTGCAGATGTAAAATTCAGCCATGAAAAATCTCAGAACATAAAAATATGCAAAGTTTATTTCGAAAATATAAAAACGCGATTCTAGAGCATGGATGTAAGCTCGTCCGTATATCAGGCTAAAATAAATGCAATTGAGCTCCCCTTTGGGTGGAATCAAAACGGAGCCATGGTTAACAGGAACATTAGCATCATCGCTGACACGAAATCATCCTCGCTAAAAGGATGAGTATTTCAATTATTCAAACTGCTACGTAGGCTGCTAGATATATTTCTGGCCTAGGCAACTCTAAGTGTTGCCAGGTGCAATCTGACATTTCCATTGGGAAGTTTGACATTTTTTAGCATAATATAGCTCAGGGCGTGTTGTCATTTAATGGTGAATTGTTTTATTTACAGAGACTTGAAAAATTCATCTCGGCAAAAAAAGGAAATAACTCGTGAACACTTTCGTGCGATCATTTTCCACAAATTTCGACGTGGACTATCACGACAAGAGTACATTGATGAACTTAAATCTTTGTATGGCGATGAAGCACCATCCTATAGCACTGTGAAAAACTGGTTAAATGAATTCAGTCATGGCCGACGCCCGCTCTAAGACGAATTCTGTGAAGTTCGTCCAAAAACGACCGTTGTGCCAGAGAACATTGATGCCGTGCGTGAACTGATAAATGCAAGATCGTCATGTGACATACCGTGAGATAGAGGCATCCCTGGGCATTTCTCCCACCAGTATGCAGTCGATATTGCATGAACACCTGGCCGTAAAAAAGGTTTGTTCTCGTTGGATCCCTCACAATTTGACAATCGCTCAAAAAAAGGCTCGTGTCGATTGGTGCAAAGAAATGTTAAAAAAATACGATCACGGTGCTTCAAAAGACGTTTATAAGATTGTCGCAGGTGACGAATCATAAATCTATGCGTATGAGCCCGAAACTAAACAACAATCGACCGTGTGGGTCTTCGAAGACGAGCCAAAACAAACAAAATTTGTTCGTGGAAGAAGCACTTCGAAGCAAATGGTCGCCTGTTTCTTCGGCAAACCTGGTCATGTGGCGACTGTTCCGCTTGAGCAATGTAGGACGGTCAATTCTGAGTGGTACACCACAATTTATTTGCCTGAAGTCTTCGGAGAAATTCGAAAAACGAACAAAAGAAGACGAATCATTGTTTACCATGCCAATGCGAGATCTCACACACATTGATGAGTCATCCGCCATACAGCCCTGACTTGGCACCCAATGACTTCTTATTATTCCCGCACATCAATTTTCGTCGCCAGAACATGCTGTTGAAGCGTTCAAAAACCATGTTTTGGAGGTGTCTCAATCGGAGTGGAAAAAGTGTTCCGACACTTGGTTTGAGCGCATGCAAAAGTGTATAAATTATGCTGGAGAATACTTTGAAAAACAATAAAACCACTTTTGATGATAAATATTCGCATTTTCATTATTAGCCCAGAAATATATCTAGCAGCCTACGTATGATTATTCTGAGGGTAACCATGGAATGCTCGTTAGAAATCGTAACTTGTGGTGAAAAACTGAGAATCTTTTGCACGAGTATGAAGAAACAGCATAGCATCTATAATCCAACTGCAGATGGTGTGGCCATCTTTTTGACAATTTTATATAAAGGTCTCGAAGCAAAATAGTCGACTGCTTCGTTTTCACTTCTCTGTTTTGTTTTGCTCAAAAATTCGTATGTTTCAATTGGCGCATTTCCGTTTTGAGGGATTCCTAAAGAGGCAAAGTTGTTAAATTTGTGGTCCAAAAATGGTCTTAGAAAAGCCAATGCATTCTGAACCTTGGTTTTATTTGTTGTAGTACTTGGAGTGACGGTTTTATTGGCCCATTTTTCTTCCAAGGCGACAATGGAAGAAATGTAATCGGACGTCAAATCCTAAATTTGACTTTGAGATGGTGTTACATAAGGTAAGAGAGAAAATGAGAACATACATACAATATGACAAAAATGACACATGACATCTATCACAAGCAAACAAAATCATAACATAGAAGAAACACTCACAATACGGAGATTGATTGATCCCACAAAATCGGTCTGTCTGACATCTCAAGCGATGTTTTCTTGCTCGTCCATGCACATTCCGCACAAAAACAATGCATAAAGGCGGCTTTAGTGTTTCTTTTCACTTGCATTTGACGTGTATGTGGATGACTGATAGTCCACCTATTAATAACTTGTGTGTCGTCAATCGTGCTTTATGTCATGTGCCTGAGCTTGGTTACATCTCGGCTTCGCAAGACACGAGGCATATTATTTGTCGTTTTGCTTTTCTCATTGATTTATTCGGTTCGAGTCAGGGGCGTGCTGGAAAAGTGTTTATTTTAGTTATTTTCTTCAATGAACCCTTCAGTTTGAAGCAACGTATATTGCCAAGTAAACAAACAATGGAATTCATTGCCGATTCACGGAACTGGCTTTGTTAAGAAAAAAAATGAAAAAAATTTAATCCGGCGAGGATTTGACTTTGGTTTTTAACACAAGCTTGGAATATAGTATTTAAAATATTTTTTATTTTGTTTGGTTTCCAAGCAAACATTGTCTCAGACTTTGATGTCTCAATAGACGATTTCTTGTAACATTTCGACATGGACTGCACAAGCAGGCTATTCATATACTTAAGGCTAGCTGTAAGTTAAGATAAGGTCAGGTTAGCGGCTGGCAATGTATTCACTAGCAGCGAGCTCAAACGCTTTGCCATTGAAACAGTCCTTTGCAACGAAACCCATAAAGTTTGTAAGTGAACGGTTATGAGCGGCTCCCACAAGAGGTAGCCACGATTGCTACATGCCTGAAGTTGTCTTCAAATACAAAAAGCTGTCACGTCAAGCACAAAAAGCCAATTCACTAATATTTCGGTTTATTTTAAAAAAAAATATCGATACCTCTGAAAACATCAGTTCCTTCCTTTATCCGCCTCACAGTTCAAGTGGCAAACGTTCAAAGACGTAATGTTCGTTATCTAATAGCCTTTCAAGAATGATCGTGGCTCAGTAGTCGGCTGCTGAGCGTTAGGTCGCCGTTCCAAGAAGGCGTTTACCCGAGTGATTGATAAGAGTCAATTCGAAGAGTGCAGCTGTCATGATAAAGCTTCCGGGGCCTTCCGGAGTGGGCAGTAAACTAAAGGTCCAACGAAAGCTATTTTGCTGATTTTCTGCCTTTAGAGAATTGTATTCCTTGACTGGACATTGTGACTATTGTAAACTAGGATTGCTGATGCTGGATTGAAATTAACTACGTATAGTATATGTACGTATATCCTGCTAAGATTTAACTTTCCAAGTATTTGTAGATAACAATATAACAAAGCACACGTGTTTCTCAACTTTGGTTAAATTGAATTCTTGAAAATATGATAATTTTTTAGTTGAATAATGCACAAAATCTGTAGCCACCCTGTGTTTCTGTAGCACATTTTCAACTTACTTTTTCTCCATTTTCGTACAATGATAAGGCGCAACGATCAATCCATTTATTGCAATATCAACAGGGATTACCTCGGACTTCAAGTCTCCATTGCATATCATGGATCGTATAACACCTTTGCCAGCGCCAATCATTACTCCAGTCGGTCCATTCATATTATCCACCCATCCGGGCAGTGGTTCCATGTGCGCTGGAGTCACTAAAAAAATAAATACAATCCAACAGACACATTCGTTTACTAAATCAGTTTGTTTCAACAAAGTATTTAACGTTTTTAACACTTTGATTTCGAACGAGCTATCACATTTCGCACACACATACACGTACTCGTCAACAAATTGTCTTGTTAGCAAGGGTTTTGCTCACGATAAATAAATAAGGATAAACGAATTTATAGCCAAATGTAAGCCTTATATATCAACAAGAGAAAAACATGGTTTAAAAATTTATTTACAATTCCGTTAAAAATAAAACAAAGCACCCTATTCTTAATTTATTATATAACAATCAAGCCAAACTCCAGCTTAGCTGAAAATCGATGACCAAATTCCGGTCACAGAGAGAATCCAATAGAAAAATCCACCCACGATAAGTGTCTTACAGATTCGGTCCACAAAGTACATTCTACGAGAAAAAAAAAGAACTTTATAATTTTACACTAAAAGTTTAAGCTTGGTTTTAAGTTTACATTTTCATGTGCAACCTTGCTCTTGGCAAGGTATCATTGGATTCCTTAAGTAGAAACAGCCGACCGCCCTTGGCGCATCTAATCATATAATCCACTTCGGTTATTTCTGAGTCCATATCCATATTGAAGCTATTGAAATACATATGGAATTATAACAAGTTTGAAGAGACATTTTTAAGCTTACATCTCCTTGTCCCTTTTGCCGAGATTCTGCCATAGAGCAGCAAACTTCACAGAATTAAATATCCATGGAGTCAACGTGAAAAACTGTAGAACATCCAGCCCTGTAGAAATCTTCTGTTGTACCCTCACCATGCTGCAAAAATAATTTAAGATTACCGCAGGGTTGTCCCCTTAGACCATAGCTCTTACTTACAATCTCTTCTGACCGAAAATCAACAGCAAAAAATCAATAAAATACGCCGGCAACCAATGAAACAAGATGACATTAATTTTATGATAAAAGTGATTTGTTGTGATGCAAGGATCTGGATACCACAGTCCCATATTCAAAGGATAATCATAGCCAATCTTCTTGCTCGTATCGATCACATGTCCCCATGGAACCTTGCGATGATCAGCATTTGTCATGTTGTAAATAGGAACTGTTTCCGGTCTGTAGAAAAAAATGTGTAAATTTTCAAAACTTATGGCTTTGAATCACAGGATTACCTGGTTGCTTGTTTATTAAACTCGTAGGGTATGACAATCAGTCCATTGATGGCATAATCCACGGGAATAAGTTCTGACATATTATTTCTGTCAATTAAAATCGATCTGATGACACCCTTGCCGGCCCCAATCATGAGTCCTGTCGGCCCGTTCAAATTGTCAACCCATCCGGGCAGCGGCTCAATTACCGACGGCGAGACTATTGTATACGATGAGCACATTTTTGTTTAAACTTTATCACTGTGAAACAAGTTTGTTAAGTTTACCACGACCGCGATGATCCTTATGATGGTTATGTTCTCAAATGTCGGTGAAGTGTTAAAATGTTTATGTGTATGTGTATGGTGTATTAGTGTTAGTGTAATATGGAAGCAGTTTGATTTATTGTAAAAATATGTATTTTTGTTTTGTTTTAGACATTTTTTCGAACATTTTACCAGCGATCTATCCTCCGAAGACGCACAGCAATACAACGTTTCAAGACACGATACTTAAATATATCATTTATGATCTTATTATTAACCGGACATTGCGATCGATTTCTAGAAAAATCCAATTGGGAGGAGAAATGAAAAAGATTTGCTTAAACCGAATCAAAATGTTGCGAATTTTATTTCCATTGCATAAATTAAACAAAATTTAATTTTTGAAAAAACCAAATATCTCTAAAATATAATACAGGGCAAGTCCTATAAAAAGGATTTTGCATATTCGATCAAGGACGTACAACCTGGAAGGAAAACAAACGAATCCTTTAACTGTCCAAATAAGATGCATTTGTCTTACATTTTAAGTTGTTTACGAGCTTTGGGCAGACTGTCGAGAGGTTCCTTTAGGATATACTGACGACCGCCTTTAATGCATGTTACCAGATATTCATAAGGACTTTCTATTGCATCCATGTCCATGTTGAATCTATGGAATGAAGTTTGTATGAATGTGTAGTTATAATTCCCCTGCAACTATCATTCTTCCTTTGCAAATGCAAATTTTTAACTCTCGAAGCATTCAAACCAATTTAATGAAGAAGAATGATGTTGTGAGCTCAAATTGAGCAGATAAGCTGATCAATAAAAACATTACATTAACTTATCATCTGGTGTAAGTTTTGTCCATATTTTTGCGTAGTTTTCCGAACTGAAAATCCATTTCGAAAGAGAGAAAAACTGAAGCATTTCTAGCCCAATTGAAATACGAGTTTGAACTCGAACCATACTGGAAAACATTAAATAAAACCTTTGGAATCGCTCTGAATTAAGTACTCACAATCGCTTCTGTCTCAATATTAGCATCAGAAAGTCAATCAAATATGCTGGAAACCAATGAAACAGTAACACATTTATTTTGTGTTCAAATCTATTCAAAGTAATATTTCCATCGGGATACCATAGTCCTGCATCAAAAGGATACTCCCATATGATTTTGCGGCTCAACTCAAACACCTCTCCCCAGGTGGTTTTCCTATGGTCCGCAATGGTGATGTTGTACACTGGTACTTCCCTTGCTCTACAAATAACAACAAAGTCTATCATTTAAGAACTTTTCTTTTCCACATATTGACTCGTACTTTTGTTTTGATGTAGCAACTTCATTTACAAGTGTTATGAGTCCATTGATTGCGTAGTCAACTGGAATAATCTCCGACTTGTACGTAAGGTCTGCCATCATCGATCTGATGACACCTTTGCCAGCTCCAATCATTAACCCAGTGGGTCCATTTAGATTGTCAACCCATCCCGGTAGTGGTTCAAATAATGACGGAGATACTATTTTCGGTTAGCATAACATATTCTTCGTATATTCAATCACATGAATCACTCAGAAGGTTCGAATCATGTAAATATCATGCATATCCATGTACATATTCCTTACGATGTATTTATGGTTGTTTATTTAATTTATGATCCATTTAATTATGTTTGAACAATCTACACAACACTAAACATGCATATGATCTTATGAGCTATAAACTTTGGATTTCACTTCGTTTCAGCCAATTACGAATGCTTTAATGATCAATGATCAACATTTATTTGAGGTATATTTTTTTTTTGAAACTAATCATAAAAATATATCCTTAGTGAATGATACTAACAATTAAAGAATGTGGAAATATCGAATAAAAATATTGTGGTCACCCTAACTTATGTCATTCAGTTCTCAATTGAGTTGTCAGAAAACGTTACTAACTATGAATTTTAACTATAAGTAAGGCCGTACGTAACGGTTTTGTGCCTTTAAATGGTTCCCCCACAAGAGTAATGCAAGGCTGCATACTAAATCCTCAACTGTTTAGCTGATGAATGAACTGACGTCATTAAGAACTAATCTTTCGTGTATTTAAGCGAAGGCACTTAACAGGAGCAGAGAATGAAAACACATAAGGATAGCTGATCAACAATTGTGTCCTCCATCTAAGTAGCAACCGATACGTATACTTTTATCCAGCGAGGTAGAACACATTTTTCTGTACTAAGGGTGAAATACCACTCTCCCAATTAAAACTGAAGATGATCAAAATAATAACAAAGAAGGATATTTAACTTAGAACATCCTCAATTCTTTCTGTAAGTCTATTTAAGTTTTATTTATTAGCTTAATGTATTTTTAAAAAAATAACTACACTTTGAAAAATGTAAAAGAATTAACTGCAATCAGGTCCCCCTTAAATGCTGTAGTAATTTTTTTATGCTGACAATTCCAATGACGCAAAAATAACTTTTTAAGCAACGAAAATACGGTGATACATTCGACTTATTCGGACTCATTCGATTGGGTTTGGAAAAAATCATGAATTTGATAAAAAAAAAATCATGTTCAGCGATGCGGCTCATTTGTAGCCTTATGGCTTCGTCAATAGAAGAGTTCGCTATCATATCATTGGATTCCGGTCGGTCGTTTAAATTTAAACTTTTTTTGTCTTCATTCAAAAACACTTAAAAAAATTTGTTTCAAACCCATTTTGTTCAAAGCCGGTAAACACATTACTATATTTTTTTTTATTTTTTTTTAAAGTTGGTTATCTTCGAACAAAGAATTCGTTTTTTTAAAACAACGAAAAACATCAATGAATTCTGATCAACGGCTGGCGAGAAAACGGGGCAGACACATCACAAAACTTGATATTTCTGGAAACCAGTTTGTTATCAGCAATTGCCAATTTTTGCCTCGTGCTCGGCGGATGCAATCAAATTTCAAACATCTTTTAATGCACTTTTCGGCGTCCGAATTTTCCGAAATTTAAATAATCAGTCGCAAACAAAAAATTGTTTTTTATTCTATTCTCTTACCCTACAAGCTCTCATTAAGTGAATGCCTTCCAAATGGATCTATATCTAGGTCCCTAATTCGAATATTGGTTTTCGAATCTGGTCCAGTCTAGCGTTTTAACTGAAGCAATTAACCAGCGAAAGTTGTCTGAAGTATCGCGTGACTTTGCTGTAGTGGTAAGTGTATCGGCTGCTGGAAATCTTGCTTCGTGCTGTCAAATAATGGTTTGTGTATGTGATCTATCTGAAGGCAGTGTTTTAGACGGGACTAGCATCATACTTTAAAATCAACAAAATTTGTGGAACAGGTAATGATTTTTTTTAAATGAAGATATATGAAAAACAGAAAAATTATACTTCGAGGATGACATCATTGAGTTGTCCAAAAACACTCAAAAATGTTTTAAAAAACTTGAGTTAAAATTTAAATCAACAGTTTTTATTCATATTTTGACACAAATTCTGAAGTCGAAACTTGCTAAAAGCCAAAAAAAAATATATGAAAAAACGTATTCCTAGAGCAACTTGAATTTTTTTGATGCATAATACAATACAAGTCCAGTCAGAAGGAATTTCAACATTCGATCAAGAACGTACAACCTGCAAGATAAAGATACAAGTTCTATTACAATTCGTTTCAGATAACGTGTGCATTGACTTACATTTTCAATTGCCTTCGAGCTTTGGGTAGAGTCTCGAGAGGTTCCTTTGAGACGTACTGACGTGCTCCGGTAATGCACGTTTCTATAAACCCGTAAGAATTTTCCAATGCACCCATATCCATATTAAATCTAAGACACATAAAATCATAAGTTGTGAGCCATGCTAATTTTTCATATTCAAGTTCAATTCGTTCTGAAATTTTCATTCAAGAATCTTTCATGCCACTTCAAACAATAAAAATGACAAATTGAACCAAAATATGAGTGGACAACTTAAACCATATGTACATCAATTTATCCTCTGCTGTGAGTTTCATCCATACATTTGAGAAATTTTCTGATTTAAAAATCCACTCAGTTAGACCAAAATACTGCATTATCCTAAGTCCACGTGAAACCTGTCTTTGTATCCGAACCATACTGCAATTACAGATTCATTGAAGAAAAACAAACATAAGGTGTCAATAGTGTACTTGCACTCGTCTTTGCCTTCCCAGTAGCAATAAAAAGTCAATCAAATACGCTGGCAGCCAATGGAACAAAAGCACCTTTATAATGTGTACCAATTTATGGGTTGTTGCAGTTCCATCGGGATACCAAACTCCTGCCTCAAAAGGATACTTGTGGCAAATGTCTCGAGTAAATTCAATCACATCTTTCCAAAGGGGTTTCACATGATCCGCAATGGTAACGTTGTAGACTGGGACTACTGTTGGCCTACAAGGAACGACACTTTTGTTACTGTGAAGTTTTTCTACGTCATTTTCGTACTTTCGGTCTGCCGTAGCAAATGCGTATGCAATCGCTATAAGCCCATTGATGGCGTAATCTACTGGAACTACTTCCGCCTTGAATCGAGAGTCTATTAATATAGACCTGATCAGACCCTTTCCAGCTCCAATAAATATTCCAGTAGGTCCATTAAGATTATCAACCCATCCCGGTAGAGGTTCAAATAATGACGGTGTTACTATTTCCAACGAGCACAATATTTGTTTTTTTAAAGTAAATCACTATAAAACTCAGTATGAACTTTTTACCAACTTCACGTGATCTATGATGGCTTGTTTAATATGTATGAGAACATCTCGAATTGTTTTGTATCTCGTTTTTAGTTTTTTTCATTTGGACAAATTATAAACTTTTAGTGGCTGAACTGCTACAACTGGGATTATTTAATACATGGGAAAACATAATTGTGAACCTCAAAAGAGATTTCTTTCTAATACTTAATAACAGACACATACTTAGTTAAAAATAAACATTAAATTAATCACGATACATTTACGTTATAAATTCATTTATGTAAGAAGCTATTGTAATGCGTCCGATTTTCGGAATTCATAATTTTGACATTCATATTTCCATCTTTTGTACGTACGTACGTTTGTGCGGATTTTTTCGTCTCGCATATCTTGAAAACAATCCAAGCTTTTGAATCAAAATCATATTTGACTTCGCGGCTTCAAATTTATGACAAAAAAACTGCCGAAAAAAGAGACGAATTCACTCGATCTAAGACAATCAAACTATGCCTTGTTAGTAAAAAGACTTGGGTTTTTAACGCAAATTCGAGTTCTTTGTTGTCGAAAAATACACCCGTACCTGCACCAATCCGATAAACTTCTTGTTGTTTTCTTCTATTCTCTAGACTACCTGAAGTATCTCCCAAACTTTGTCTTTCGATATTGGGCACTATTTTCGAAACTTTCGAAAAGTTCACCAATACGGGTGAGTTCTGAAACACTGTCGTACCAGTAACATCAGTTTGAGCTACACTTAACTCATCCATGTATAAATCTCTAAGCCAGTTGATATCCATGAGCTTGATTTGGAACCCGTAAGGTTTTCGTATTGCTACTCCACTGTGAAGGCCAACTAAGGGCCTTTTTTCTCATCGTTTAACCAAATTAGCAAAAAGCAAGTTAACAGAAAAGGACATTTAGATAGTCAAGCATGCGGATGACTTATATATTGTGATCACTGGTAATTTTTTTCCAAATATAACCAATCAATTGACATCTGCTTGGCAGGAACTTTATATAAAAATCTGCAAACAAAACGAGACTAGACTCAAAAACTGAACTTCTATTTTTTATCAGAGAAAAAAAGGTCCCATGCTAGACTCTTCCTTCTACTCAAAGCAAAACTTTCTACCTCTCGACTGGGACAATGTTCTTTTAAACAATTTTGACTCAAAACATTCATGGAAATGGTGTTTTAATTTTTTACGGACCCCCATGAGAGTCTGTGATTACCCAATACTGCAATTTTTCCTTGCTTGTAGGATGCAAAACGGTAGCAAGAGTTATCCATAAAAGTTATCTTCCCTATTCAGAGATTATCATTCTGCCAGGCAATTGAAAAAGACTTAAAATATTTAGAGAAAGCAGTGTCCAGGTGAAATAAGCTAAGGATAAAATGACAGTCTTAGGAGCAGACAATTTCCGTAAGCTTTCTATTACTATTGAGGATTTTATTAATCAGCAGAGAAAAGTCAAATTAGACCTTACGTTTTTCGAGTAAAAAAAAAATCTTTCCTTATCTAACCGAACGGCAGAAATTTTTTTTTGTATAATGAAATGAGAAGTTGATATTCTGGGCAGGGCGCAAATCACACACAAACCAAATTTTATTTGTATTTGAGAAAAAATTGGCCCTACTTATTTGCTTGTAGCTTAAGAACTGTAGCTGTCTTACTGGCTTAAGACAAGAATTGCTGGAAATTGTTTTACTTGATGACCTTTAATGGATCTTGCAAAACAGGCGCACAAGCTTCATTAGGTAAACTATTGTCATTCGTCAGGGCTTGGTTATGTTTCGAACCAGAATATATTCAGCCGGTGTATGAAAAATGTATATGGTATAAAGAATACCACAGTCACCTATATTAAAATTAATTCTTACATTTTTGAAGGATTTAAAATGACTAACTTCCGCATCATCAACCCAAATTTTAGAGAATAGAGAGTCCTGTGTGGTTCAAAGTGACTGCAAATTCGATGGAAAAGATTATATATAGAACTCCAAAGTCCCAATACAAAAAATTCTATCGCAATGAGGTCCTATACAATGAAAGAAACCTGAACAGGGTATTTGAATTTAAAATAAAGCTTATCCGAAGACACCTTGCAAGGGCAATGACTTCGATCAACAACCTGATCCCTGGGGCTTTCTACCCAAATGATTTCTTCCACTTTCTTTTGAAATTAGGAGGGCGGAATAATGTTGAAAATATGGGTGAATTAAGGCCGACTATCAAGCCCAATTGCATCAGACTTTATTGCAAAAATAGTCTTAGTAATGTCGGTTCGTTCGTTCGTAAAACGAGAAGGAACTAGACGTTCGTTGAAGTTTAAAGCAAAACCGAGGAAATGTCTCTTTCGAGACATCTGCTTTCAGATAAATTTATTTCAAGTTTGCCTTCACTTCCCATGCTTCTTAATTCTTTATGGATAACGTACAACCAAAATATAAGTCTGAATCTTGTCATTGAACCATAACACCATATTAAATATAAGTCCTTATTAGACTACCTTACAGCTAGTGTTAATTAAATCGGTCATAGTCATGTTGTAGACTCATTGCTTATTCTCTTCTTGAAAGCGATCCCTTAAAGGAACTCTTTTTACTGCATCTTTTTTGGCATCACACTTTCGTAGATTTTCGAGAGACTCCTTTAACGTCCTCCATCAAAGGATTGACCTACATACTAATAAGGATGTTCTTGTGGAATCATGTTCATATTGAACCCAATAAAGTAGACAAATTTAGAGTTGAGAGTTGGTCGAAGAATATCATTCCGCTTTAATGTTCTAATGAATTTTGAAATTTTGCCAATTGAATTTATGTAAGAAGAATAACAATTCGAACTTAAGTTGGCGTATGTCTATAAACTTATCTTCGCTGTGAGATTCGTTCATTCATATTAGATTTCTTCTGATCTGAAGACGCTTTTTTCGGCTCCAATCATTAATCCAGTGGGTTCGTTAAGAATATCAACCCATCCAGGTACAGACTCAAATATTAACTGGGTTACTGTATTCGAAGAGAAAATTGTTTTTTAATCTGAATCTCTGTGAAACTCGGCCTGCATCTGTATGTAGACTTTGTTTACCACAATAACAGTCTTTCAGAGTAACTTATGAGTACATTGTTATGAAAGGACAAACGTTTTGAAAATACTTTTTGTTTTTTGTTAAGCTTGAAGCGATTGCACGAACTTAATGCATCAATCTCGCAGAATGTTATGTTATGATTGAAACACATAACTGAAGTAGTGACCGACCCAACATTCGGTTTCGGCTTCGGCCGAAACTTCGGCGGCGCCGAAACTCAGTCTTTCACAAGGCACACAGCAATTTGGGCAATTGTGATTCCGCTAGGGTTATGTGGATTAATGTATCTACGTATATTGGGGAGTAAATGAGTATTGAGAGGTTTTCCTACAGGATGAAGAAGAAGGGGGAGGTGGAGAGTCGTTTGGGTTTGCTTTAGCAAGTTGGGGAAAAGCTTTGAAGAAATGGGAACATAGCTTTCTATGTCTTGATATTGCTATGACCGGATATTCATTGAGGAGATTAAGTAGCTTTCTGGTTCTCTGTTTGTTAAGGAGGTTCCAAGTTTGGCTTGTGATGTTGCAAGATGGTTGATGCATTTATTTTTTATGCTTAGTTTGGCCGCAGCTAATGGTATGTCAATATATTGTGAGGTGCATCTATGAGGGTGCATTCTACCTTAACAGGCAAGCTTATCTGCTCTGCAATTTCCGTGGATTTCCCTATGTCTTGGAACCCCGTAAAGGTGAACCTTAAAAAAGTCCGCTATCTCCTTAAAGGATACGTGGATAGCTTGGCTGTCGGTGAAAGTGAAAATTTCTTGAAATATCACTATACAACAGCGATATCGCGGTCATGGTAAAACATGGAAGGAGAGTTCTAGACTAAGATTACTCAAAAAGATAAACTTCCACTTTTCGTTCGAGTTCTGACCCATCGGTTGTTATCGTGATGGAGCCGGCCGATATCGGAAAATTTGTTTTTGAGAGTATATAGTCTATAACTGTTGGAAGGTAAATCTACTTTCTGTATGTGTAAAAATATACTAAATTTATATAATAACAATTAAAATTCATAATCAATTCAAATTTCTCTAAAAAAGATTCGATTTCGGTTTCGGTCGAAACTTGGACCGAGGCCGAATGTTCGGGTACGGTTTCGGTTTCAGTTTCGGCTGAAAATCATGTTTCGGTCGGACACTAAAATGAAGCCAATGAATAAGTATATTGAGTGTAGCAAATTGTTTTTAATTTTTTGAAATCAGCTCATTTATAAAATGAACAACTAAATTAGTTCAAATTTTGGAAACATTTGAATGAATGATTTTTTCATAATAAAAAATTAATATTCACAATTTCAGAATAAAGAAATGTGCCTTATCTGTTGGATTGGTGAGCAGCAATACCTAACGTTTGTCGAAAACAATCTTTTTTCCTCTTGACACAATAACTGAGAACTATAGATCCATAACCATTCTTCCGTCAAATTGTCATTACCCAAATTATAAATGCATGGTTGGTTGGTTGGTTGGTTATTTAGGGTGAGCTTTGTTAGTTCTTCACTTAGTCCTCTGGTTGGGAAGAAGATTTTGTTAAAGTGAGGGAGGGGATTGCTATGGTTTTTCTGGATTTGTATGATCGGAGAATCTTTTTGTTCGTTTTGCGAACTTCATGATCTCACCGATTTACAGCGATTACTTTAAGGTGCGCAAAATCCGATATCAGTGTTGATCCCATTATTTTCTATCGCAGTCTTGCTGTTGCTGGGTAGTGGAAGAGGAAGTGCTCCAGATCGTTCCTCTTCCTACTCACAGCTTTGGCATGTTGATGTTTCTGCTAGTCCGAGTCTATTAAGTGGAGGTAAAGATTAATGTTCCCTGCTACCAGTCCCACAATTAGCATAAGATGCCGTTTTCTGGTGTTCAGAGCTTGTTTTGCTACCTTGTTAGAGAACCAAACCGTTTTGCCAGGGTTCACATTTAGTCCGTTTTCAATCGCCCATGTTGTAACGGTGTTGAGAATTTTCTGCATGATTTCCCCCATTATGTTTAGGTGTTTTCCTTGAACTAGGATGGCTAAATCGTCTGCATATGCTTTTCTTTTGGCGCTTGTTCCTTCTAGTCACTATCTTACTAGTACCAACAAAGGGGTGATATAATTCCTCCTTGTGGTGTTCTTTCTAGGACTTTACCCTTCCTGCTACATTCTGTTGTAGACTTTATATTTTGTGGATTTTCCTTTCGATTCAAGAACTGCATCGCATCTTGCTGGCCTAGAAATAATCAACTTTTGGCAAACTGAAGTTGGGATTGTTTCCCATATTTATTTTACTTCTACACATAAATCTCCTTTTTTTCAATCTCGTGCTTCCTTATGCATCTTTAACATACTTCCAAAGGTGCTCGATAAGATTTAAGTCCGAGGTTGTGACGGCCAAGCAAGAATATCAACCTTGTTCCTTTCAAACCACTCGCGAGCAGCTTTAGAAGTATGCCTGTGATCATTGTCCAGCTGAAACTTCCAAATGAGTGGCATGTTTTCCTCGGCATAAGGCAACATGATATTGGCCAGTAAATTTACGTACACGAATCCAGTGAATTGGACCAACACCAGACCAAGAAATACATGCCCACGCTATAATATTACCTCCTCCATGTTTCACTGTTTCTCTGTTATATGCAGAAGAAAATTCTTATTCATAGGACAAATGTTCTACCATCAGATCCTTGCAATTTAAATTTACTTTCGTCGCTCCAGAGAATGTAAAGCTTATCTTGGAACTAAAAAACATAGTTTCATTAATTCTCATGGTATAGAACTCTGAGCTTTTGTCATCTCCTGTCCTTGTTCTATTTTTGGAAATATCCGTCCGCAGTCTAAATACGAGTAAGAGTACTATTTTTAATAAGTTTACTAACGCACTATAATATTGTTCGCGGGCAAGAGCAGAGCCTTCAAATAGATTTAATCCACTTAACCAAAGACATTAGTTTTAATGCCTCATGCTTTATTAATATGTTACTTGCGTAAAGTGAGTTGGCCAAGCAAAACGTCGTCAGTTACAAAGAGAACACTATAGCGAAGCTATGTTGGATTTAACTAAAACAGACAAGTTCATCTTGGCTCAAATTAAGTTCAACAGTTTCCTGTTAGTCCTTCTTGGATATCCAGTCCCCAAATGGGACAAGAATAAGAAAATATTTACCACCGAAGGCAGACTATATCTCGTCATCACATTAATCTATTTCATACTCTATAATATATTTTTCATTTTCGACGGCAACTACGAATTATTTAATCTCCTATTCGCATCAATTATTGTGATCCATCGATTTCGAATTAATCCAAATAAGGACAAGTCCAATTTAAATAAGATGGCCAAAGTTTACGAGCACATTGCGAGTACGTTGACCAAAAGGAATCACTTCAACCATTGGGACCTGGTTTGTGTTTTCTTCCACGTTTCGATTTTAATGCTTTGGCTGGTGTCGAGCACTTTTACCAGACTTTATCTTGGAAAGATCTTCGAATTAATTTTTTTCCTACACAGTTACACGTTCGTGTTTGCATTCTCATTTTATGCGTACTTTGGTTTTCTAACACTACGAATGCTAGCGAAACAAACAAGTGTGATTTTAAAAAACATACGCATGCAGCAAGAATATTTGAAGATGCATCCCTCGACGAATAAATGCTTGTTGTGCTTTAAAGCTGCGAATGATATAAGAATCCTGACCGTGCTTTGGTCAAGACTGCAAGAGGTGACATATTATTTCGGAAGTTATTTCACACCTTTTCTCTTGTGGTATTTGGCAGTTTTGTCAAATAATCTCGTTGCTATAATCATCAATCCCAAGAAAAATTTTATAAGCATCTTTATTGAATTTTTAATATTCACCAAATTAATTCATATCAATTTAATGGCAGAGGACCTGCGAGATCTGTTTAAAGAAGCCATAAATATAATTAACTTTGATTACTTGGGCTTAAGTCCAACGTATGATGAAACTGTAAGTATTTTAAGGGCGAAAATAAAATGTTATTCTCAATTTGTATAATTTTTAGGCTGATCTTATTATGTTCTGGACTCTGGTGAAGTGTCAGTCGATTAGATCGCTTATGATGTTTTTTGTTGGGAAGAGGTTCATCTTTAAATGTACCATGGCTTGGGTGGTTTTGCTCATCCTGGTTTTAAATTTTTAGAACTTTCTGCTGGAAAGGTTTTTCTTAAAGTGTTAAAGTTAGATAATAAAGCCTTTCTTTTTTGGTTAGACAGTGCCAAGTGCTCATTTCTTTCTTTAAAAAGCAAGCAGAAAACAAATTCAAAATTCATTAATTTAAATGCAAGGGAGATTTAGTTTGTCATTTTCGAAGCAATTATTTCATGACAAGCTCGACCAATATTGTTTAAGAGTGCTTCAGTCATTTTTGGAGTGATCGATCTGTAATGGCATCGCTCTCCGGAAATGGGAAACGACAGAAAAGATGATTTGATGAGCAAATGTGTCAGTTAATTCAAACTACTCTAAGACAAATCAAAAATGAAAAATCCTCAGCGCAAAGGATTACACGTCCAGATCGACAAACAAAAAGGCTTAGTTGTACCGCAACTAATGGTATATCATATTATTGAGAGGTGCATTGTACCTTCACAGGCAAGCTTATCTGCTCTGCAGCTACCTTAAAAAAGACCGCGATCTCCTAAAGGCATACGCGGCGTTCTTTGACAAGCTTAGATGTAGATTTTATGGCAGCTTAGCTGTCGAACGAAGTGAATACTTCTAGAAATGCTACTATACAACAGCGATTTCGCGTTCATGGTAAAACATGGAAGGAGAGTTCTAGACTGAGATTACAAAAAAAGATAAACTTTCACTTTTCGTTCGATTTCTGACCCATCGGTTGTTATCGTGATGGCGCCGGCCCATATCGGAAAATTAGTTTCTGAGAGTATATAATCTATAACTGTTAGAAGGGAAACCTACTACTAAATATACTAAATTTATATAATAACAATTGAAATACATAATCAACTTCAACATGTCTAAAAAAGATTCGGTTTCGGTTTCGGCCGAAACTTGAACCGAGGCCGAAAGTTCGAGTACGGTTTCGGTTTCGGCTGAAAATCATGTTTCGGTCGGACACTAAAATGAAGCCAACGAATAAGCATATTGTGTTTATCACATTTTTTTTAATTTTTCGGAAAAAGCTCATTTATAAAATGAACAACTAAATTAGCTCAAATTTAAGAAACATTTGAAAGATTTTTCCATGAATGATTTTTTCATTACAAAAAACTAATGTTCACAATATCAGATTAAAGAAATGTGCCTTTTCTGTTGGATTGGTGAGCAGCAATACCTAACGTCTGTCGGTTGTGCGGTCGGTGATAAACTGCAGGTTTATAACATCCTCCTAAATAAGTTGATGACAGATATTATTGAATTTTGTTGACAGTTTTTGGAAGATGTGAAAACACTATTTGAGGCAATTTAAATGAGCTCAATTTTGGTCATAAGCGACTTGGTAAAAAAATGGTGAATGACAGAAAACGTCTAAAGACACAACAATTACAGGAAATAGACTGTCCAATTAGAGATATAAAAAAAGTAACCGATTAAAAAATATTAAAACCCCTCGTTAGGAATTTAACGACACAGTTTTTAAGTTCACTTTATTCCCATTTTTTTCAAATTACAAAAGTAGTTTTTATTTATTCTAAATTCAGAGAATTAAAAAAAAAATTATTTAAAAAATCATCCTAATACAAATTAAATGCTCTTGAAGTGATATAAAGGAATAGCCCTATCAGAAGACTCTTGCAAGTTCGATCAAGGGCGTACATTCTAAAAGAAAAACAGAAAGAGTTCTTATTTTGATCCGTTTCAAATTAAAAATTTATCGCCTTACAATCTCATTTGTTTTCTTGCCTTAGGTAGAGTTTCAAGAGGTTCGTTCATGATGTACTGACGTTCGCCTTTAATGCACACCACTACATACTCGTAGGCATTCTCTAATAACTTCATATCCATGTTAAATCTAAGAATACAAGCTCGGTTATTTGAAAGGCCTTCTTCAAATTTCATTCTCCTTCATAGGAGAATGACAAATGAATATTTCAAAAGTACACCATCAAGACATACATTAACTTATCCTCTGCTGTGAGTTTCGTCCAAACATTTTCAAAATTGTGTGATCTAAAGGTCCACTTACATAACGTGAAGCACTGGAGTATTCTAATTCCATATGCGACTCGTCTTTGAATTCGAACCATGCTACAATCGCAGATTTTTTAAATATTAACTGTTTTTCCCATCCTTACTATTAACAGATACTTACAATCGCTTCCTTCTCAGTAGAAGCATTAAAAAGTCAACGAAATATGCTGGCAGCCATTGGAAAAGAAATAACTTCATTTTGTGCATAAATACATTTGTCGTTGGACCTCCACCCATGTACCAAATTCCCGCTTCGAAAGGATACTCAATGCAGGCCTTTCGGCTTGTCTCAATAAAATCACCCCAAAGGGGTTTCACATAATCCGACATGGTGACGTTGTACACTGGTATCTTGATTGGCCTATAAAAGAACAATGCGTCCGTCATTTATGAACATTTAATTCGCACAAATTTACTCGTACTTTTGGTCTGTTGTAACGAATTCGTGTGCAATCGCAATAAGGCCATTGATTGCATAATCCACTGGAATTAACTCGGCCTTGGCACTACTTTCTATCAGTAACGATCTCAATACGCCCTTAGCGCCTGCAACCATTATTCCAGTTGGTCCATTTAAATTATCAACCCATCCCGGTAGAGGTTCAACCAATGCCGGGGAAACTATTTTCGACGAGCAGATTATTTTATTAAAACAAATCAATCGCGATGAACACGCATCCGTACATTACCACATTCAAGACGTCTTTATGATTGATTGTTAAATATAAATGAGAACTTAAGATATGGAACTATGAACTATTTTTCTCTATAAAATGTAACACATATTTATTTCATTTCGTTTGGGCGAAGACGAATCTCTAAACATCGAAGAGACTAAAATGAACACACATAAATATACAAAATTTGATTCTTCAACGATGGCTCCTTTCAAATTCATAATGAAAGACATTTCAATTACAATAAAACAGAAAACAAAAATAATCACGCTTAAAATGTCCCATGAAAATGACACATTTAAACAACAATCACAAACGAACACAAAAAAATGTTTGGACTCATTATCAACTGATAATTAGCTGCAAAATGGTGAGTAAATTCATACAACTTCATATCTTCAATCACTTTTGGCTGAATCGAGTTTGGCTCCACAAATAGGAAAACTCGCATGACGAAAGACCGCATATAACAAACCACGACACAACGTAGCGACCTATCATCATTTGACAAAATCAAAAAACAAAAAAAAAAAAACATTTTTTAGCATCTCATCTAATGTGGAATAAAATTCCGCGAAATTTGAGCGAATGCGAAAAATTCCGTATCATCTTTATTCGGAAAAAAAAAATTTTGAAAAACACGAATGCAAATTGGGCACACTGACCTCAACTCAATATATATATGTGCTTTGGGGTAAAACATCCGACGACAAACTACGCTGATCATGTTCAAGCAGCATGGAGATCAACTACTGAAAGATGTTGATCCAAGAAAGCAACGCCTAAATTGGTGCAAATGTCTCTTCACGTTGATCGAGAGCACTTTTTCTAGCAAAATTTTTAACGATTTCGCTTTCGTTTAGGAAAGTTCAACAATTGTGATGATATTAAAACAGTCACCTTCAATTCTGGATTCAAAAGAATTCAAAGAATGTTTACTGATTTGCAACTTAGGTGTATAAAAGATTTGATTACTCCCTGTGCGAAGCCTTTTTCCCATTCGCTCAATTCGCAGTATTTTATTCAACACAAGCATCTGCGATTCTGCTGTCAGTATTTAGCTATCACTCAAGAGTCAATGGCCCCGTTCCAGCACACCGTAGCGCAGATCCGCTACGCGAAAAATGTACTTAGATGTCAGTTCGTCGCGTAGCGAAAGGTAGGGCCATTGGGCCCGTTCCAGCACGCCTTCGCTAAACTGGTATACTGCTCCGCTACGGGGAAATTTCTCTGGAACGTTTTTGGAGCAACAGAAAATATGACGTCAAGTTCACCAGCAAATCAAATGGGGCTTGACAGCTTTCCTTGCGTAGCGAAGAAATCTTTGCTAAATTTCCCTCAAATATCCCTAAAATTTCCCCGTAGCAACTCGCTACCCTTCGCTACCTTTCGCTACGGGAAGAACTGTCATCTCAGTACATTTTTCGCGTAGCGGATCTGCGCTACGGCGTGCTGGAACGGGGCCAATGACTCAAGTAGAGCATGGCAATCACTAAGTCAGACTTCTATCGACTACTTCAGTGATAGAGAAACTTTGATAAAAGCTCAAGACTTAATAGAGAAGAGAATAAAGTCTACGGTTGATATGAAGAAACAAAACGTCAGTGTCAAATATGATATTATTCCAATCAATTGGCCTGAAGGACGCTCGTCAATCAGGAAGGCACCGTGGCAAGCTGTATCACATAAATTAACTCAGTATTTGAGTTGAACTCAAGTAGGTTACTTTGATTACGAAGAAAATGATCCTTTTCTGAAGAACGAAATATGTCAACAGCTGTCAAACGTTTATTATAGTTCCACCTTACAGCAGAGGAAATGAGTAAACATGACGGCTGTATGAACTGTCAATGAACTGCCGAGCATAGTTTCAACTGACGTCCAAGTTAGAAGTTAGACAAAAATGACAGCACTACTATATATGCAAGCGACAAGTTGAAAAGTTGTTTGTGAAGTATTGAAATTGTAAATAAGTTGTTTTAATTAAGGGTATGGTAAATAACCACGTAAATAGACACATTATTTTAAGAGACAAATTTAAATATCATTTTTCATTTTACAAAAATTTATTCACACAAATGTGGGAGGAATTGGAAGGAAATAACATCTGTAATGCATTAATATGTTACCAACAACTGTTTACAAAAAAATATTTCAATTATTATAAGTCGAGAAATGCGAAAATATAAAAGTCAACTGAAAGACTTCAAATCTGTTTGTTAGAAATTTTTAAAACCGATTTTATTCCCTTTTGTTATGGTTAACAATTATAATTCCAGTTTGAACTTAAAAGACGGAATCAAATAATTAAAATATATCTTAAAACATGTTAAATGCCCTGGATACACAATATAGCATAAGGCCTATCAGAAGACCCTTGAAACTTCGATCAAGAACGTACAACCTAAAAGGAAAGCAGACAAGTTCTTTTTTAATTCATTCCAGATCACATATGCGTGTATCGCCTTACATTTCGAAATCTTTTCTAGCCTTAGGTAGATTCTCAACAGAATTGTTTAAGATGTATAATCGTTGGCCTTTATTGCATACCACAAAATACTCGTATAAACTTTTTAATGCATCCATGTTCATGCAAAACCTGTGAATGTTAAGTCGTATAAATATAATTTGAGAATCCCTATATCAAATTTCATTCTTCTATACAATTTTGAAATTCGTAAAACACTCAAACAAATTCATGCAAGAAGAATGACAATTTTAACCAAACAATGTACATTAATTGATCCTCTGCTGTGAGTTTATTCCAAACATTTGCGTAATTGTCCGATCTAAAAGTCCACTTATTGAGAGTGAAAAACTGAAGTATGTAGAGTCCATATGTGGCGCGATTTTGAAGCCGAACCATGCTGCAGTCACATTTCTTTACAATAAATACTTTTCCAATCGTTGTTAATTCTATACTTACAATCGCGTCTTTTTAACAAGTAACATCAAAAAGTCAAGAAAATACGCCGGTATCCAATGAAGCAGCAACAACCTGATTTTGTGTATAAATTTGTTGGTTGTTGATGTTGCTCCCATATACCAGAATCCCGCCTCGAAAGGATACTCTTTGGTGACCTTTTTGAAAGTTTCTTCAAATTCTCCCCAACTGGGTTTCACGTGATCCGAAACAGTAACATTGTACACTGGCACTATAGTTGGCCTAAAAATAACAACGAGTCCGTCATTAATGTACAATTTATTTGCACTTGTTTATTCGTACTTTTGTGTAGCCATTGCGAATTCGTATGCAATCGCTATGAGTCCATTGATTGCGTAATCCACTGGAATAATTTCCGCATTGAAACGGCCGTCTACCAGCATTGATCTAATTACACCCTTGCTTATTCCAATCAGTATTCCAGTAGTTCCATTTAGATTATCAACCCATCCCGGTACAGGTTCAAATAATGACGGACATACTTTGTATTTTGAAAGAACACAATAATTTTTTTTTATGTATAAGTCAATCACTATTAAACTCAGTATGAACTATTAACTTCATTCACGAAGTGGTTAAAATTTTTTGTTATGTATTGACTGGTAAGTAACTCTTAATTATGATTCAAAAAGTTATCTTGTTTCGTTCGCAAACTTGTTACACACTGTTAAAATATATTAATCAACTTTAAACACAAAAGTTTTAATATTAATAAGAGTACACACTTTAAAAACAATTTTGTTAAAACACTGTTTGCTGTTATTAGTATATCTAAAAGTTCGAAATATCTCTGGAGTATGACACTTTGCAATCACTAAACGACTTAACACAGAAAAATAATAAAATAATAATAAAACAGACATAAGTTGGTCACTTTAATCGATCAATAAAATAGGATTTATCGACAGAAGAAGGTTTGCCAGAAGGAGTAAATACAGTATTCATCATTTATCCTCGAATTTGCGGCACAATTTCTCGAATTTAGTGTCAAGTCCCCAAAAAAAAGAATAGAAGACGCACAATGTTAAGTCGCACGATTTGGGTGTACCATTTGGAGCTTGATTACTCGACCAGAAAACACAAAAAGTCATTTTATTGGAAATTTATGTCTGGTATATTCTTGCCTTCAAGTCCGTCCACGGGAAAAGCTGAGCTGCTTCATTTTCGAAGAAAGTATATCCAATGATGTTTCATTCATTCTTGGATTTTCTGAACCAAATTGTCGAAAATTCTTCTTAATAATAAAGGCTTAAGGAATAACACACGCTTCATATAAAGTAATGACGTAATGTACGGTTGCGATATAAGAGACAAACGTCAGTCTATTAAAAGAATGTGCGCGTTTCAAAAGTTAGGTTTGACCTAAAAAATTGCAACGTTTTTGATTGGTCGATTTAACCGTATCTATTTTTCTCATTTCGCTTTTGGTTACTTGAACCAAGCCTTCAATCTTGCGTCATGCATGATAAACTTCTTATACGAATTCTGTTGGACTCTTCAGAAGTGAAATTAAGTCCTTTCAGGAGGCAAAATCTCTCTTTTAATAACAGTTGTAATTTGTCGTATGAATATCTTTAATTTACTTCGTCAATGTAGTTTTGATTCTGAATCGGAACACTTCCCGGGCAATTAAAAATAAAAAAAAATTCTTTGCACGACAGTTCTTTTGTGATCCAAACTTTCTCATGGCAGTTCAGTCTTTTGAAAATTACCAATGACAAGAAAGAGGTCAGTAGTCTAAGCTTCTGAGCTTCTGAGTTACTGAAAATTATATTCCCATTTTAGGGTTCCTTTCCCGAAGGGTGCCGCATTACGCAGTACGTCAGTCCGAATAGGAAGGCACTAGCAATTTTCCTAGAATGAGTACTACTATGACCGCTATAACAACAACCAATACACATAATGTAAAGGTAAAAGAAAAGAGGTTCCTCATACAAGAAAATTTGTTTAAAAATAGCAACTCAATCAATTTATATATCGCGTTAAATATCAGGTTGGCAATTAAGTAATTGATAATTTTTTTAGAGAATAAAAGACAATTTTTTCATGGAACGAAATAACGTTATTCAATAATTTATTGACCATTTTGAGCAATGACCTTTTGGCATCTTTTAGGCTTCTGGTTTTTATCAGCAAACAACTGAACCAGGTACGATTTGACATCATCATTATTATTGAAATTTTTACCATCCAAGGAGTTTTGTAAGGATCGAAATAAAAAGTAATCAGATGGTGCCTGGTCAGGACTATATGATGGATGTGGCATAACATCCCAACCAAGGTCTAATAATGTTTGCCGAGTGACCAAAGATGTGCCTGGCCTTGCATTGTCATGATGGAATACAACACCTTTTCGATTTGTCAATTCGGACCGCTTTTCTTCAACTTCATTGTTCAATTTTGTTAGTTGTTCAATGTAGACATCTGAATTGATCGTTCGGTTGGGTGGTAAAAGTTCAAAGTAGACAATTCCTTTGTAATCCCACCAAACGGATAACATAACTTTCTTTTGATGAATATCAGTTTTTGATATTGTTTGAGCTGGTTCACCTGGCTTGCTCCACGATCTTTTCCGATTGAAATTCTTGAATAAAACCCATTTTTCATCACCAGTTATCAATCGTATTAAAAATGGATCATTTTCATTACGTTTCTTTAACGTTAGTTGTGTTAAATGACTTTCTTTCAGTTCATGAGGAACCCAAATATCGAGTTTTCGTCCAAAGCAAAGTTGTTTTTAGCGATTTTCAATGCATGCATGTGATACATGAAGCTTCTCTGTTGTACTGTGAGGATCCGAATCGATTATTGCTTTGATTTGGCCATCATCAAATTCTTTCATCTTTGAGTGAAAAATCATCAGAACGAAATTTGGCAAACCAATTTTTAAACTGTCTGTTCTTGTAAAGCTTCGCCACCAGAAACAGCACATAACTTTTCGTGAGCTTGCGATGCGTTAAAACAGCAAAATATGGCGTAAATGATCATTTTAATTTTCCATTTTTTAACAGACGCCAAACAAAAACTATACATCCGACCAAAAAGTTTTCTTTACCGACAGTTGAAGTACCAACTATCAAATAACAAAATGTGTTTGAGGTGTTTCAGCAAACCTAAAAATTCTATTAAAGCCATCTATGAGTGAAATCCGCAATTACTTAGTTGCCAACCCATAATTAAAAGATTTAATTATTAAAATTGCTTTTATTAGGCCAAGTATGGAAGCTTATTCTACAGGCGGACCTTTGCATTCACAAAAAGTCACTGCTCGGTGTGCATTTTGGGTTGATGTTGTCAGTGACACGAAAATAGTGATGGTGTTACCGTCACCGTCAGTTCTTATCGCTGTAGCTAAATGTAAAACGATTTTGATTTAACATTTAATCAAAGACACATCACACACATATTTCGGTTGATTGCAACAATTGTGTAAAAAAAATTCATCAAAAATTAACTTGTCAGATTCGAGTCTTGCAGATCTATCGTAGAGGACATTAAAAAATGTTGAACTTTATTCATAGTGGCGGCATCCAACCAACTTTGATCGAATTCTAAATCATGAATGTGTTGTGTACAGATTTACTTTCGTAAATCGCGCATAAACAAATTAAAATTCTATTCTTATCAGATAAATATTGCAGAAGTTTAGTGCATTTAACATCAGTTTATCAAAGAGAGTATACAAAATTGAGTTTCAGAATAGCAGGATCAGGAACCAAAGCCAATTTTTGAATTTGGTTAAGCAATAGATTTAAAGATTACCAAATAAATTGGTCGAAAGAAAATGTGAATACCAATTTGTTAATGAAAATAAGAAATACAGATATAATTTTTCCTCATCCATAATACTTTAAGATATTTATTAAAGAATTTGTAGGAAAAAAAAAAAATATCTATAAAAAACTATAATACCGATATTGTTTTTAATGTGACACAAATCCCATTAAAGTTAATAAGAGAAAAAGTTTGTTCTTAAAACAAATTCAATGCCTGTGATATGTAGTACAAGATGAATCCTGTCACAACAACCTTGCAGAAACGATCAAGGACGTACATCCTGCAAAAATAAAACAATTCCTTTAAGAACCCATTCAGAGAAGAAGACCGGTGGGCTTACATTTTCAACTGTCTACGAGCTTTGGGTAGAGTATCGAGTGATTCCTTCAAGAGGTACTGACGACCCCCTTTAATACATGATACCATGTATTCCTCAGCATCTTCTACGGCGTCCATGTTCATGTTGAATCTAAAAATTTAATTCCAATCAATTTGGCCCAAAGCATTCATAAAAGAATCATCCTTCTTCCTTTTTCTAAATATTGGAACTACCGAAACCAAACGTAGTAAAGAAGAAGAAGAATATCTTTAAACCCTCAAACCGCTATACATCAATTTATCCTCCGCTGTAAGATTTGTCCAAACGTTCTCAAATTTATGCGATCGAAAGATCCACTCCCTGAGAGTGAAAAACTGAAGAACTTCAAGTCCAATTGATATGCGATTTTGAACTCGCAGCATGCTGCAAAGTGTGGATGTTTCGTAAGCAAACCAAACTTGACCGTCAAGTCAGCTACTTACAATCGTTTCTGGCCCAACAGCAGCATCAAAAAGTCAATCAAATACGCCGGCAGCCAGTGGAATAGTAGAACATTTATTTTATGTCGAAGTCTATTGGTTGTGACACATCCGTCGGGATACCAAAGGCCTGCTTCAACGGGATACTGATAGCCGATCTTCTTGCTCAACTCAATGACCTCTCCCCAACAGATCTTCCTTCGTTCAGCACAAGTGATGTTGTACACCGGAACTTCAACTGGCCTAAAACGAACGACACTTCCGTCATTAATAAACGTTCTATTCGAACACATATATTTTCGTACTTTGTGTCGGCGGTAGCGAATTCGTATGCGATCGTGACAAGTCCATTTATAGCGTAATCCACTGGAATCACCTCCGATTTAAAGCGGGGATCTATAAGCATCGATCGGATGACACCCTTTCCGGCACCAACCATCAGGCCAGTTGGTCCGTTCAGATTGTCCACCCAGCCGGGAACAGGCTCATACGCCGACGGTGATACTATGACGCGCACAGAAAACCTATTAATCACTCAACATAACCACAGGATGTGTAAACCACGTGTATCGCAAGCCTAAGGGTTCAGAACCAAGTGCACCCGGATATAAGTCAAGCTTTCAGGCTTACAGCTTAACCTTGGGGGATTTTCTCTACAAGAGTTTGTTTTACAATTTACAACTGCAGGCCTATTTTGTTTGTTTGTTTTTTTTTCGTGCAGCAAGTGTTTTGTGTATGTCGATTAGATCGGATATAGCGTGCTGCAAGGGGTACGTTCATAAGTACACTCACAAAAATATGAAAATAATAACATGCGAACTAAAAGCACATTTCAGTGTTTTTTTATATGTTTGTTTTGTTTGTTCATTTAGTGTCACTTTTTTTCACTAAGCAATACATTAAGTCACATGCGATTTAAGGGTAGGTAGGTAGAAAATGTTTTACGTTTGTTTGTCACTGTTGGTTTAGTTGCTTTGGCAGGCACTTTAGCTGCAATTGTGTGAAATATTGTTTATATTTGTTGATTTAGTTAACTTACCATTGTTGTGGATAGTGATGTTGTCATATGATTTTGTTTGCACTACTTTAAAACTTAGACTTAGTCAAGCAATTAAGATTTAACGCGTTTTTTTTGAGAATATAACTTGCACAAGCACAACCCAGTTTTTTTGAAGTGGGCTTTTTGTGATATAAACATGCTTTCGGTACTTTGATGTTTTATTCGTTTTTTTTTTGTTTTAACAACGTGATAACCCAAGCTAACCAACATTCAAATGGTGTGCGAAAAGCGATATTAATTTACAAAGTTTTGTTTTGTTTTGCTTTTTAAGCCAAGCTTTATTTTGGTTAGTAAATAAATTTGATAACGAGACAAATAAAATGTATAAATGAACGCTGAAAACATGTACAAACAAATGACCTGTTGAAACAAATTTGTGTCAAAGCTTTTAATGCATTAGTATACCATTAAAAAAAAAAACAATAAAATCAGAAGTAATAATTTTATTTCGGAATGGATAAACTTGCAATTTCTTTCATAAAAAGGAAATCCATTGAATTTCAAAATCGATGATGACTTTACCGCAAAGAAGATTACTCTTTTGAAGAAAAACCGCATTGTTGACAGTTAACAAAAAAAATATCTTAGCGTGTTCATTTCCAAAAGTTCATGCTTTTAACAGAAGGAAACGTTTTGACATCAATTTCGAGTCCTGGATTATTGAATTTTTTTTTAAACCCAAAAAAAATATAGTTTCGTCAAAGTGTTCAGAACATACCAGGAATAGTCTCATAGTGTGCACTTTTCTCATTGGCCTTGAGAATTAAGAGCTACCTTACTGGGTCATCTGATCTTTTCCAAAACACAATCCACTGCCCCGAATAGAACACTTACGATGCTGCAGTAAGTCGGCATGGAACTATACTAAATCTAAGGACTGTTGCGAGGCTTCTATACAGTCATGTTTAGGAGAACAAGAAAAGCAATACAGTAAGAAATCAGCTCCTCATGAACTCGATTTGAAGTTAAAGAAATGCTCTAGAAATACTTCTTAAGAGTTATCATATATATTGAAAGAATTCTTACTTAAGTGCAGGGAATCGCCATCAAAATAATATTTCTACGATCTAAGCGTTGAGAACATGATCAATGAATTTTCCTTCCACTTCCTTCAGGGGGGTATAATTTGGGCACATCACTATTAGGCGATTGTTGAATAATATGAAACTAGGATAATTATATGAAATTAGCCTCCGTCGTTGTGGAAAAAATTCAGCATAGATTTTAAAAAACGTTTAGCGAATCAATGTCCCGCAAAGACTTCTCAGAAACTCTCTTTAGCAGACAGCTAGTTTTGAATGTCTTTTCATCGTATGGACATGTACTCGTAGCTCAACTGGAATCTAAATTCAGGATAAAAATTCAGAAATCGTATGACGATTTGTTCCTCAACTGGAGAGGGCTTGACAAGATCTAATAAAGCGGAAATCAAATTTCACCTATATGGCATAAAAGTAATCCCTACATGACTGTAAATCTTCTATTTGAAGTTTAAAAAAATTGAGCCTCGAAGTCGATTTCTTTGACAATATCGGAAAACTGGAAAATATGACCTCAACTAGTGCTATGAAATTTCTAGATAAGATCGGTATCAGAATAGTCATTTGATTGTGTTTTAGTGCCCGTTGCTTAGTGCGTTTGATGCTGGGCAAGAACATCTGGCATTTTTTCACAGCCCCACCTCCGATGAGAAAAACATTCAATAAAAAGCTTCTGCGGCCGATCGAAGTCGGCAATAATCTGTAGACGCACAAACAAATGGTGAAGCTAGGCTCTGGCCCTCAAAAAAGTCTGTTACGCCACCATTGTATTTTTTTTACCCAAATCGCCTTCAACTCAAGCAACGAATTCTTTACGCCCACTTAATATTTTAAATTGAATCCCTGCCTATCATTAGCCTTTCAGCAAAGTTATTAAACAAACTGTAAGCACAATCGCACGCCCCTTAAACTATATCTCCATTAACCTACAATGCCACAATTTAAAGTTTTAGATACGCTAAAACTAGACCAAATTGACATCACGTTTCTTTCACTTTCTGGAAAAGGCTTGCAAGTAACCAAGCGCAACAGCTTTCGCAAAAGGAGCGGCAAAGATTAATATCCCCGCTTTCCCCGATCCAATAACAAATAAAAAAAAAAGATGCAGTGGATAGAAAACCCACTTAACAGGAAGACAACGGCTATTTGCCAAGGAGGAGATTCAGAGAATGCATTCAATGTTTCTTTCAGCAAAAAGGAGAAAATCTAGTTTTTCCCCAGTCGTACACAAAAAAAGGAAAAGCACCTGCGAAATCGTATGCAGTTGAAGTAAAATTTTGAAACTCGATCCAAGTTCCACTGTGCATACAGAGAGATTCAATCGCTCAGGTGTTTATGATCTTACGTAACAAGATCTTTGTCAACGGATGAATGCAATGGAATTTGCAGTCCAACTCTTGGACACCAGAGTTCCACACCATTTGATGCTACATTGTTTTTTCTACAAATGGTCCCACAAATGCAACTCTGACACAAAATGTATACAACACGAAACCCGCATATGTATAAAGCACACAAAAATAGTTCACTTACCGATACTCGGCCTTGCTATAATGACTGGCAAGTTGGGATACTGATCTCGAACGAGAATCTCAGCTAAACGCTTTGAGTAAGTGTACGTGTTCGGATGTGGTTTCAACAGATCCGGTGTTATGCTGTCCAGCGTTTTTACATCCATCCATTCGGCAAGGCGCATCAGATCCTCTGGACGATGTGGAAATTCGTAGACTTTCTCGTACATGACCTCTTGGTCACAGTTGCAAAAAGCCGTTGAGAGGTGCACGAAGGCTTCTAAATTCGGCATCTGCTTGGCGATATCCAACACACGCTTCGTTCCAGTCGTGTTCATATCGATGGCATCCTTTAGGTTACCCTCGAGCCTTAGGGTAGCAGCCATATGGAAGACAATGTTTGTATTGTCTACCACCAGCTTCAGATTGTCACCACTCAAGCCCAGAGCTGTCAAATCGAAATCATTACTAAAGTTACGGGGAATACATTTTGGTCATAACTTACTGTCAAACGTAACATCGCCTTGGACCAGTGTCACCTTCTTCAGGACCTCTGGTTTCTCATCCTTAATCCTTTGGAAAATCTATAAAAAAAACCGCATGTCAGATGAAAGAGTTGGATTTGATACAACTTTTTAAAACGTACCGGAATTCTAAACATTTCCTCCAGCCTAGTCTCAGGTACCTTACCCCGTTTGGGTCTCATCATGATGATGACTTCCTTCAAGTCCGAGCATGAGTACAAGAGTTTCTCCAAGAGAACCTTGCCCATGAACCCCGAGGCTCCAGTGATGAACACCGTCTTCTGCTTGTAATACTCCTGAACCGGTGTTAGTTGTACCATTGTTGCTACTGCAAAAAAAACATAAAACAAAACAAAACAATGTAAACAAATTACGTAAAGACAACAAATGAATAAAAATATTATTAACATTATTAACCCAATCAAGCGCGATTTAACTGCGAAAAGTTTTGCTCGTAAAGCGGCTGATTCACTTCATTCAATTCAGCTAACTTACTGGTTCGGAACGTCTCAAAGAGGAGAAGCAAAAAGATATGTATGCTCGGATTTTTTCCCATTCCTCTTTGGAATGTACTGCATCTGAGTTACGTTCAAATTGAATTCAGATACGAATGCTGCAGCGGGATAGTAATAAAAAAACCTTCATGTAAGCGAACGAAAGGTATTCTGTGTGTTGATGTTATGCAACGAGTCAAGAGATCACCACTTTGTTGTTTTAAAATAATATTTTTGACTCCGTAACGTTGACCATTCAAACGTAGGATGGACCTTAAATAAAAGAGGAATATACACTACCGCCCATAAGTTTCCGGACAAATTGATTTGTTCCATAATTACACGTTTATTGATCTCTGTTGGAATTATGTAAATCGACAAAAGTTTTAACATCTTGTTTGGGCGGTATCATCATGTATGTAACATCACAAGACCATTTGGGTTTTTTTTTTAAAAAATGAGCGCAATAAATCTATGTGGACTGGCATGGAAGAGTCCAAACTGGGTGAAGTTTTGATACCTTACAACCAGGCGGAAGACAATGATGATGTTGGTCACTGTGTACCGGCATACCGCCTCCTAGTGGCGTCCTCGGAGTACTATCTTAGCAACCGCTTAATAATGAACCAACCCACTCAGATGGCTGTTATACGTTGTGTCAAATACCCAAAAACGTCAAACATCCTCTGTTATGAGAGTGCAAACTGCCTTGGATTTAAACGGAACCGCCTAAGACGAAGACGACACGGTGCTGAAGGAGGGCACTTATTTGAGAAGGATAGAGTGCAACATATAGTTCAGAAGCCATAAAAGGTGAATCAGGATGCGCATTGAAAAAGTGAAAGTTCTAAGACTCTATAGAAGCCTCGAAGCCACAGACTTTACGGCGCAACTTATTTCCGTGTTAAACAGCTCCACAACGCGAACTGTATAGCTACCATGCTTTCCCTAAGCTTTTGAACTGGCAACATTATTGACCAAGTACCTACTGATTGACGCAAGACTCTCATCAAGCATTCTGGGTGGGCCAACATTCAGAGAAGCTGATGTCAAATCTGTCACTTTTCAGCAGCAGCTCGATTAAGAGTTCCATCGTCCAATTTTTGAAAGTTGCACCCAAAGCTAATTCAAAATTTAACGGCTTAGCACACAGAAGATCTCCATAGAATGTCTTGGCTAAAAAGTTTCAAATGTGCCATTAACTACAACAAATGTCAAACATAAGGAAATTCAAAATTCAGGAAGAAGCTGATACTACTTTAGGCATTCAAGCATCACCGACAAGAAACAGATGAGGCTCACAAGACCCAGACCAGAAAAATTCGAGCAAGGAAAGTCACACAGCCAAATGAGAAGAGAAAATTTTACTGCGGAAAAAGAAAAAAAGATGAAGAGTAATCGCGGATGTTAGGACGTGGAAATCAGACTTGGCAAGGCCTCAGATCTTCCACGGATTGCTCGCCTGATGATATCCACATCAACTGGCAGGATCCACAATATATACATTTTTTTTTAAACGAACACCCGCGTACAAGGGGTTATGACTACCCTTAAAATGTTAGTACATAACGCGAGTGGAAGGGATCAGTACTGATGCACATTGTTTTTGAAATTCTGCAGATTGTAATGAGTGGGAAATACCGAGCGTGGTAGAGCGTTCCACATTTGTGTTGTGCGGCTTATAAACGAGCCTCTATACTTGACTGTACGACGGAAGTTGGGCTTGAGGGTGAACTGATGAGCATTCCTGGCGAGACGGGTGTTACGGTGAAAGTGATAAGGGGGTGGAATGCAGTTGGCTAATTTGTTAGAGCACTGCTTGTGGTAAAAGCGATATAATATGGTTAGACAGGAAACGTTACGACGGTGGTGAAGAGAGCCAATTGACTTAATATTTTTGTCACCTATGTGTTTAAACGTTCGATTTTGACTTCTATCAACCAGGCTCAAGATGGTTTTTGCCTGCCCATAAATGGGAGTTGTATTCCAAGTTTGGGGCCAATGTACGCTTGATATATGGCAGCCAGATCAGATGGGGTAATGTATTTCTTGCATCGCTTAAGGAAACCTAGACATTTCGCAGCATTTTTACCATTTGGTGATATATGATCATTCCAACCGAGGTTGTTATTGATACACATACCAAGTACTGAAAGTTTTTCGGATAATGGATTCATGGATAATGGTCGAGGGCTTTCCTTTCGCTTTAGTGACAGAAGACAGCATTGAGTTTTGGGAGGCGTTGAATTCCACTCTATTCGTAGAGCCCCATGATGAATTTAATGAGTTAATCATACGCTGCCGTTCCATTTCCATGGCCGAAGATGAGGGAAGTGAATTTGAAAACGAATATGTAAAACTGAGAGTACTATCATCAGCGCATGAGTGTATTAGATTAGATGTAGCAGACAGAAGATCGTTAATGAAAATTAAAAAGAGAGTCGGTGACAAAACGGCACCCTGAGGGACACCAGCATCTATATGGTGGAAATCAGACTTGGCACCGTCCAATACAACTTGAATTGAAGGTGTCAAACTCTGTCAAATGCTTTAGAAATATCAAGCGCAACAATCTTGCTTTCCCAGAAAGATGTAGAGAGTGGTTCCACTTTTCCGTGAGATATACCATGAAATCACCAGTGGATCTTTTGTTACGAAAACCGTATTGCCGGTCATTGAGAAGTTTTCGTTTTTCGAGATATTTCATTAGCTGATGGTATATCAGCGTTTCCATGACCTTGGAAAAAAGGGACGTTAGTGCAATTGGTCGATAGTTGGAGGGAGAAGAAGATTCGCCTTTTTTAGGGACAGGTTGGACAAATGCTGTTTTCCATCTACTCGGGAAGAGACCTGAACAGTTGAACGAAAAAAAAGCTTACGCAATGGTTTTGCCAATATGGAAGAACACCTCTTCAGAAGGATGGATGTCAAGATCTTTGGGTACTCTTGCTACTGTACGAGTGCGGAAATAGATCCGTCCCATGGAAAAGTTGACGCGCTCGATTACAGGAGAAGGCAAAGCAAGTTCTTGAATTGTTGAGCTGGCGGCAAAATTTGCCGCGAGAAGATTTGCTTTTTCCACAGAGCTGACAGCTGGAATGTCATTCTAAACTAGTGTTGGGATGGAAGATGAGGCACAATTCTTGCTACCCTTCTATCTATCTATATCAAAAAAACTATCAACCACATTGGTTTCCAACTCTTCTAGGTTTAACATTTTCGACGCAAAAAATTAAGCTTAAAAATCAGAAAAGGGTCAGCGTCCACCGACTCGAATGAGACATTTACAATGGATTTAACTGGCAAGCCAGCAAGTGAACGCAATTAATCACAATAAGACAGTAATCTAATTACTGAGCTAGTAAGAAAGGCACGCTGCATGAGGTACACGTCCCTTGTATTAAAATTAACAAAAAAATAGTTTAAAATTTGCTCTGACGCCGATTCGATACAGACTGACATAGAATCGATTCAATCATAGTCGCCTTAATTTCATTTTGAAATGAATGCGCAGACCGTTCCTCAGATGTGGTTACTTATGTCGTGGCCACTGGACTAAAGTGTATGAAATAATAGCAACTGCAGGCATGCTGTTCGAAGCGGTCAATAACAAATTATATAATAGGCTAAAATGAAAATGCTGTCGACCCGATGGGGACTGCGATTGCTCGTACTCATGGTGTTTTGCAAGCGGTCATAAAGACACGACAGATGAAACCTGCAACAACCAAGATAATGCCGTCTGTTTTTAGAAACGATATTTTTAACGATCATGCTTTAAGGGCAAGACAAATTTGGAATGGGAATTAGTAGAATTCGACAAAGTTTATAACTTTGCTAGCAATTAACGGCCAGTAAGATAAATCTTAGTTATTTGTTGGTCAATTAAGCCTGAGGCTTCGTTTGGATTCCTTTTCATTTCATTTTCGTTTTAATGGGTGGCCACCAGTTTAAAATTTTTAAAATATTTTGATTGGTTCAAAAGCTTTTGGATTGCATGCTTCTTAAATGAATAGATAAAAAGGTATTTATAGAATACCTTAGAACATGCATGTGCAAGGAGCATAATCAGACTATCTCATTTTAAGAAATTCATTTAACTCGAAATTAAATAAATACTGTTTTTTTGTTAATCAACTTTTTGCAGTTTAGTCCATGACACTGCGGGAAGCTTTTCATTGTAACTCATTTTTAAAAAAACAAAGTGAGAAAAAAAATCCATCCAATGATTACATTACAAGATTGTTGACTGCAGCATGCATCCAAAAATAAAATGAAAATGCTTAACTGTAACTGTATGTGAAAACAGGTTTTCCAAAATCAAATAAAAAAAAAACGATAACGAAGCCAACCCAAAACGCCAAAAGAACTCAACCGTTAATCATAATAAAAGTCATTCTTTCCGCAAAGCTGCTGTTAAGCAAACAAGACCAAGAATCTGAATGGTAAACCAACTTTACTCGCATTGCTGCAATTACCCCCGCCCGTGGAGTTCAACGACATGTGAACCACTTTCAAATTGACTATAAAAATAATTTTAACGAGCACTAATATTATTACTATTCAGACCATGAATTTTTTCTTCTTTGGTTGCCTTAACATCATTTACCATTTTTCACAACTCATAAGTCAAGTCTGCATCCGTACTTTGTGTAACTTGGCGATGCGCCCACAAAGATGTGACCAAAGATTGCACAAAACATTAACAAATACACACCCAGACACTGCATTGCAAATTTCAGGGTCTTTAATCTTTACTGCACATGTGCAACAGCATAAAATTTGTGTTCTGCCTGTTTATTTTAACAAGCCAGACTAACCGGCTTAATTTCATCATTTAATTACAATATTCTGTTAGAGCGAGTACACAAATTCATCAGCCAAAAAAAAAACTCAAGTAAACATTCCTCGGCAGAGTTCCTGTTTGGCATACAGACTCTTAGCAACGGCTTCATGTAAAGGTCATTTACGCTGAAGAAAATAAAGCCTACAACAGAGATTTTTCTTTAGCACACTCAAGATGACACAATCCCGGTCATTTGTTGACAAACTCTACGATTTCTATTCAAAGAGAGGCGCAAACTCTTTGTCCCATTAGAAAAATGCAATCATAACTAGGTCGGATATTGTATCTTGAACCGCAAACGTCACACACGTTTGCAACGAGCTCCCAAATGAGTATTGTTATTTCAACAACAATTAGCCGGCAATTAAGCTTTGGATAATGTGTTTGCACTTGCCTTGTAGCTAAAGTCGCGAAAATAATTACCTTCGTGGAAGACACTTAAGTGTTGACTGTAGGGTCAACAAAGGTCGGACTTTATATAACTTTATAAGACGACGTCCAAAGCAGCTAGCTACCATTCCAAGAAAAGTACTTGAAACAAAAAATTAAAGAAATTGTTAATAAGGCAATTGTCCGTCTCGTAATGCAACATGTTTCGCAATGAGCTATCCCAATCGCCAATTCCGACTTGTATCTTTTGGCTAATGGATTTTCGAAAATATCGATGAAATTGTCTGGTCTTCTGACCATTTAAATGATTGCCTTTGGACCAGAGGCCACATTTCGCCTAGTTGCATAAGTCTCGCGCGAATAACATACCCGTAGACTTGCAACAGTGAGTTTGTCAGGTAGAAATATGGATGCACGCAACGAGGCAGGAAAATGAGCCTATCCGCAAGTACGAGCGTTCGGTCCCCAGGTGGTTACTGCGCTTTTCCGCTGTATGTGCGATTTAATTCAATAATGAAAAGCATTTGTGGAACCTAGCGTTGTTGCTGTGAGGTTGTTTATGAATAAGATTCAAATGATTTGTAGCTGATAGGCCAGCAATTTTTTCATGCCACCATGAACACATGTTTGTGATTTATTGTTTGGTGTGCAGTAGCCCGGTTTAGGGCCTTATAGAAACATTTATTTAATTAGTTTTTGTTATATGCTTGAACTGACTTAATAAATGTCTGTCTTTAGAAGACAGAAATGTTTTGCGTTTTTGCACAAAAAAAAGATTGCATGCTTTGTTCTTTTCGAGGCGAAAATTGTATGCTCATTATTAAGCCCGTAAAGGCGTAACATAAATAATTGAGATGGGAAACGGTTGAGTTAAATTTTCGAATGGTTTTAAGAAAGAGTTGAAAAAAATATTGAAAAGGACAAAAGAGATGCACGTGCAATGATCATGTGTTTAATAGTTTTCAAAGCTCTAGACGTTTAAATAATTAAAATACAGCGCTATACGGTTATGCTAAAAGAAGAGCACCCTCTTACTTTCTTTTGTTCAGGTTATGTTCTGAATTGTGGATGGCTGAGATTCAGTGCTGATCGTGGGTCCCGGGTTCATATCCGAACGAATGAATTCCATGCATTTTTTTACCGGTTCCATATCTGACGAGTGGTTGACAATACTTCGAATCAAATTAATTTTGTTTGCTAATAAATTAGATACAATTGATAACATAGCTTAACCTTAAGCCGGCTTAGTTGAAAAAATTGATGCAACGTGAGTAAAGCCTTCATAATACGTATCCACAGTACCCGGATGGAAAATTTCGCCATCTTTTGTGATGAAAAAATATCATCTAAACTTCGGCACACAAATACTGTTCAATATATCGGGGTTTTCAATAAGAGCGCTACAAAAGCTTTTTTTTAAAATAAAACAAAAACGTTGTTAGATATCAAAGAAATTCTTTATTTCATTATGTATGGAACTCGATTTCTTTTGCATGGCCATCACGGGCACGCTTGCAAAAGTCCAGACGCTGAACCCAATTTTCGACGGTTTTCAAGCATAAATCGGCCGATACTGCTGCAATTTCACGTTCGATATTCGTACGAAGTTCATCAATCGTCGCTGGCTTGTTGGCATAGACCATAGACTTGACGTAACCCCACAGGAAATAGTCTAACGGCGTCAAATCGCACGACCGAGGCGGCCAAGCGACTGGACCATTTCGTGAGATAACACGTTCTCCAAACTTGGTTTCCAATAAATTGATTGTGACATTCACTGTTTGGCTTGTGGCGCCGTCCTGTTGGAACCACATATCCTCCAAGTCCATATCATCCAATTGGGGCCAAAAATATTCGGTTATCATTGAACGGTAGCTATCCCCATTCACAGTAACGTACTGGTCTTGATCAGCACGGAAGAAGTACGGCCCAATGACGCCGCCGGCCCATAAACCACAGCAAACTGTAATTTTTTGGGGATGCAATAATGACTCATGGAGTACGTGTGGGTTGCTGCGGAGCCATTCAGCCAGAAATGAGCCTCATCGCTGAAGATGATCATTTTCAAGTTGTTGCTCAGCCCAATTCACGAACATACGATGCTTCTGGTGGTCCAGCGGCTTCAGTTCTCGCGTCAATTTAATTTTGTAAGGATGTAGGCCATGATCTTTTCGCAAAATTCGACAAAACGACGTCACAGAGATGCCCAACGCTTGAGAACGACGTGTGAGAGACACATTTGGGCTTTCTGCAACTGAAGCCCCAGCGGCAGAAATATTCTCGACACTACGGGCACTTCTTTGTCTCACTGGCACGGGAACATTTTGTACTTTGCCTGTGGATTCAAATTTTTTCACTAGACGTTCAATTATTGTTCTGCTAGGACGATTATGACGATCATAAATTGGACGTAGAGCTTTTAACGCTGAGGCCACTGACTCCGAATTTCGGTACTAAATTTTAATAATTTCGACTCGTTGTTGGCTCGTATATCTTTCCATCATGAAATGGCAAACCTTACTGAAAAGAAATGTCAAAATCCAAAAGCTTTAGCCTGACAGAGTACTCGAACGAAATTGTCAATCACTCCCGAGAGTTAGATTCTGAATGACTGGAGAATTCGATATTGACTTATTTGCGTTCTTTCAATTCGCAGTATTTTATTCGACACTGAACATTGTTCAAATATGTAAGTAAGTTTAGATTAGAGCAACACCAAGGTGTCGGTGAGCTAAATAAGTATGCTTCAATTACTTAAGTTTTCTCAAAGATCTATTTGGCTAGCATAAAAAAAATCATTAAAACGGAAAAGAGTAAAAGTATATACTTGGGTCTAATGTACTTTTATCTGTGACTATAGAGGCACGTGCTAGATTGATTATTAATACATAATGCAATTTTATTTCAAAATTTTTATTTAAATGTTATGTTAAAACATCAAATGACCGATCCTCTTTTTTTATCATCAAGAAAACAGTACGTGAAAGTGCAATACAGTGAAGGCGTATTTTATCTTAATCCATTTCTGTTTCAAGACTACACAAACGCTTGCTCGGACTCAAAACTTTGAACCTGAACCTTCAAATATCTTCTGAATCATATTGATGAAGTTGTTAAGTTGTACTGAATTCGAATGCTTTGCATTGTTCAAAGAAGAATTTCACAAATTGCGCCGCTTTGCTTCAAAATTTAATATATCCACAACTGCATATAAATTTAACTACATAATAATTCCTTATTTTAATAAGCACTCAAACTAAGTGTACTGGTTTTTAAGTCACATAATCTTCAAGTTCAGTAAGTACTGAAAGAATTTTATTATAAATAAAGCCCCGAACTAATGACCTGCGCTTTCTACGTCACGTTTAATATACACAAACTATGTAATTAACTTTTTATGTAGAAAAATAAAACAGAACTTCCTATTCTCTAAGGAGACTATGTCGAATACACACAGTATGAAAATAATGATACAATACAGGTTGCAATTGATATGTTTTTATTCTTAAATTCAATTTGAACTTTAGTTTGTTTTTGCGGCATAAACGTGTCTGGCTGTAAGTTGTGATCAAAGGTTAGCGATAACTGCTCAAAGGTGAAAAAAGCTAATTGTTTCCAGAAGACTTGCTACTCTTATTGAGCACTTTTATACTTAATCGCACATCTTAAGATAGATCGAGATAGCTTTATGAGTGACTTGTTTCTGAGTGGAAATCATGGAAACCTTAACTATCCACATGCATTTTTTCAGATACATCCTATTTGTATAGAAAGCCTACCAGACTTTCAAACCAAAAATAAGTATACTCAGAACAAGATGACCTCTATATCTTGTTCTGATAGACAAAAATTAACACTAAAAAAATAACACAAATTCTTGTCTTTACAACTATTTTGGGACCCAGAGCTTCATTTCAACAGTATTTTCAACATCACTTATTATCTTATTCGTACACATGTTTGTGATTTATTGTTTGGTGTGCAGTAGCCCGGTTTAGGGCCTTATAGAAACATTTATTTAATTAGTTTTTGTTATATGCTTGAACTGACTTAATAAATGTCTGTCTTTAGAAGACAGAAATGTTTTGCGTTTTTGCACAAAAAAAAGATTGCATGCTTTGTTCTTTTCGAGGCGAAAATTGTATGCTCATTATTAAGCCCGTAAAGGCGTAACATAAATAATTGAGATGGGAAACGGTTGAGTTAAATTTTCGAATGGTTTTAAGAAAGAGTTGAAAAAAATATTGAAAAGGACAAAAGAGATGCACGTGCAATGATCATGTGTTTAATAGTTTTCAAAGCTCTAGACGTTTAAATAATTAAAATACAGCGCTATACGGTTATGCTAAAAGAAGAGCACCCTCTTACTTTCTTTTGTTCAGGTTATGTTCTGAATTGTGGATGGCTGAGATTCAGTGCTGATCGTGGGTCCCGGGTTCATATCCGAACGAATGAATTCCATGCATTTTTTTACCGGTTCCATATCTGACGAGTGGTTGACAATACTTCGAATCAAATTAATTTTGTTTGCTAATAAATTAGATACAATTGATAACATAGCTTAACCTTAAGCCGGCTTAGTTGAAAAAATTGATGCAACGTGAGTAAAGCCTTCATAATACGTATCCACAGTACCCGGATGGAAAATTTCGCCATCTTTTGTGATGAAAAAATATCATCTAAACTTCGGCACACAAATACTGTTCAATATATCGGGGTTTTCAATAAGAGCGCTACAAAAGCTTTTTTTTAAAATAAAACAAAAACGTTGTTAGATATCAAAGAAATTCTTTATTTCATTATGTATGGAACTCGATTTCTTTTGCATGGCCATCACGGGCACGCTTGCAAAAGTCCAGACGCTGAACCCAATTTTCGACGGTTTTCAAGCATAAATCGGCCGATACTGCTGCAATTTCACGTTCGATATTCGTACGAAGTTCATCAATCGTCGCTGGCTTGTTGGCATAGACCATAGACTTGACGTAACCCCACAGGAAATAGTCTAACGGCGTCAAATCGCACGACCGAGGCGGCCAAGCGACTGGACCATTTCGTGAGATAACACGTTCTCCAAACTTGGTTTCCAATAAATTGATTGTGACATTCACTGTTTGGCTTGTGGCGCCGTCCTGTTGGAACCACATATCCTCCAAGTCCATATCATCCAATTGGGGCCAAAAATATTCGGTTATCATTGAACGGTAGCTATCCCCATTCACAGTAACGTACTGGTCTTGATCAGCACGGAAGAAGTACGGCCCAATGACGCCGCCGGCCCATAAACCACAGCAAACTGTAATTTTTTGGGGATGCAATAATGACTCATGGAGTACGTGTGGGTTGCTGCGGAGCCATTCAGCCAGAAATGAGCCTCATCGCTGAAGATGATCATTTTCAAGTTGTTGCTCAGCCCAATTCACGAACATACGATGCTTCTGGTGGTCCAGCGGCTTCAGTTCTCGCGTCAATTTAATTTTGTAAGGATGTAGGCCATGATCTTTTCGCAAAATTCGACAAAACGACGTCACAGAGATGCCCAACGCTTGAGAACGACGTGTGAGAGACACATTTGGGCTTTCTGCAACTGAAGCCCCAGCGGCAGAAATATTCTCGACACTACGGGCACTTCTTTGTCTCACTGGCACGGGAACATTTTGTACTTTGCCTGTGGATTCAAATTTTTTCACTAGACGTTCAATTATTGTTCTGCTAGGACGATTATGACGATCATAAATTGGACGTAGAGCTTTTAACGCTGAGGCCACTGACTCCGAATTTCGGTACTAAATTTTAATAATTTCGACTCGTTGTTGGCTCGTATATCTTTCCATCATGAAATGGCAAACCTTACTGAAAAGAAATGTCAAAATCCAAAAGCTTTAGCCTGACAGAGTACTCGAACGAAATTGTCAATCACTCCCGAGAGTTAGATTCTGAATGACTGGAGAATTCGATATTGACTTATTTGCGTTCTTTCAATTCGCAGTATTTTATTCGACACTGAACATTGTTCAAATATGTAAGTAAGTTTAGATTAGAGCAACACCAAGGTGTCGGTGAGCTAAATAAGTATGCTTCAATTACTTAAGTTTTCTCAAAGATCTATTTGGCTAGCATAAAAAAAATCATTAAAACGGAAAAGAGTAAAAGTATATACTTGGGTCTAATGTACTTTTATCTGTGACTATAGAGGCACGTGCTAGATTGATTATTAATACATAATGCAATTTTATTTCAAAATTTTTATTTAAATGTTATGTTAAAACATCAAATGACCGATCCTCTTTTTTTATCATCAAGAAAACAGTACGTGAAAGTGCAATACAGTGAAGGCGTATTTTATCTTAATCCATTTCTGTTTCAAGACTACACAAACGCTTGCTCGGACTCAAAACTTTGAACCTGAACCTTCAAATATCTTCTGAATCATATTGATGAAGTTGTTAAGTTGTACTGAATTCGAATGCTTTGCATTGTTCAAAGAAGAATTTCACAAATTGCGCCGCTTTGCTTCAAAATTTAATATATCCACAACTGCATATAAATTTAACTACATAATAATTCCTTATTTTAATAAGCACTCAAACTAAGTGTACTGGTTTTTAAGTCACATAATCTTCAAGTTCAGTAAGTACTGAAAGAATTTTATTATAAATAAAGCCCCGAACTAATGACCTGCGCTTTCTACGTCACGTTTAATATACACAAACTATGTAATTAACTTTTTATGTAGAAAAATAAAACAGAACTTCCTATTCTCTAAGGAGACTATGTCGAATACACACAGTATGAAAATAATGATACAATACAGGTTGCAATTGATATGTTTTTATTCTTAAATTCAATTTGAACTTTAGTTTGTTTTTGCGGCATAAACGTGTCTGGCTGTAAGTTGTGATCAAAGGTTAGCGATAACTGCTCAAAGGTGAAAAAAGCTAATTGTTTCCAGAAGACTTGCTACTCTTATTGAGCACTTTTATACTTAATCGCACATCTTAAGATAGATCGAGATAGCTTTATGAGTGACTTGTTTCTGAGTGGAAATCATGGAAACCTTAACTATCCACATGCATTTTTTCAGATACATCCTATTTGTATAGAAAGCCTACCAGACTTTCAAACCAAAAATAAGTATACTCAGAACAAGATGACCTCTATATCTTGTTCTGATAGACAAAAATTAACACTAAAAAAATAACACAAATTCTTGTCTTTACAACTATTTTGGGACCCAGAGCTTCATTTCAACAGTATTTTCAACATCACTTATTATCTTATTCGTACAAATGAAAGCTTACTGTCGACTTCGAAAGGTCCCAGAAACTATATCAAGACAGTTGGATGAAGGCAACATACTGCCTTGGGCGTCTCTTTGAGTAAGACATTTCTAATCGTGATCAATGGTCAAGCAACACACTTGCCCCGACCCCAGAAACTTAATCTGGTATACTGATGGCTCAAAAACGGTAAATGGAGTGCCGGTGTCTATGGACCCAACATTAAAATCTTTATACCCATCCAAATGTTTTTCAGGCTGAACTACAAGCCATTGAATCCTGTGCCATAGAAAACTTTGCAAAAGGCCATAAAGGGCAAAGAATACTAATATATTCAGACAGCCAAGCAGCGCTCAAAACACTGTCATCCAAGCTAGTGAAATCCAAAAGTGTCAAAAGCTGCTACGACGCCTTGCAATCCCTGGCCCGACGTAACAAAATTAGGTTAGGATGGATTCCAGGTCATCATGGAATCGAAGGCAATGAAATTGCAGACGAACTAGCCAGGGCTGGTTCCAAAACCGCGTTCACTGGTCCGGAACCTTTCTGTGGCATAAACTGGACTGCGGCTACAGGTCGGACCAATAAGTGGGAAAAAAGCTACACATTGGCCATTGGAGAAATCAAACGGGACTCAGACAATCTAAATTACTAATCAATCCCTTCTCTTAAAGAGAAATCCTTAATCTCAACTAGGTGGGCCATTGCCGCTTGAGATCACATCTAACAAAACTAGGGCTCAGAACAACCACCGAATGCCGACTCTGTTTGGAATACGACGAAACGGCTGTACACATTCTTTGGTCTTTGGGAATTTTGGTTAAGAAGGCGTATCTTCCTCAAAGAGATATGCTCTCCATTGGACATTAGACAATCCAATGCTAAAGACATTCTGTCTTTCATCAGAAGGATGGAATGTTTGTTAGCCTAAACGAACTCCTCAAGATACAGAAAGTCTTTTCTTTCAGACCGCAGTGTCCGCCACTTGGGCAGGGGCAGATATTTAAACAAAAATAAAAATATCAAGACAGTTGTTCACTTTGGAGCGTTGTCAATCAATCAATAAAAAATTCAAGTTCACTCCCGGATTTAAGCCCATGACCTCAGGTTGGGTCAGTAGCCGATACACTTACCACTGAGCCAGCCACTTGAAGTGTTTAGGCAAAGATCATGCCAAACTTCTTCATTCGTGTTTTCTTCGGTGATCGGTGGAAATATGCATCTCAAATGTTAGCAACTACGAATGGGTAGGACCAAAAGAGGGTGAAAGACTGCATGGTACAAAAGATCTGGATTCATGATCCGACGAAGATCTAAGCTTGAAATTTATAGCAAATATTTGATGGCAATCGGCATCAATGCTGAATTCGCCAACTTCAGTCTGTTCTGGCAATAGATCACGCCACCAAAGAAAACTTCTACGACCTTAATAAAATCATACCTGGTAAAGTTCAGACTAGAAAGCAATTTCCACAGTGCAGAAGGATTAAATAATCTTCATGATAACAACTCCGACAACAAGCGCACTTTTCCGCAAACTCAACGTCCGCAACTGTACCTGGAGATCTCCAGATAGACAAACTATCACAACAACAATAAACTCGGCGAGTATTCTGATTATTTTGTAAGTTTTCGCACGGCTCAGGCCAAGACACCGGTTGCCTGATCTTAACGAAAAAAAGAAGTTCCACTAAATGTATCTTCTAAGGCTAACAGCGCATCTTAAAAAAGCACAGAATTGCAAAGTTTTTTAGGCTGCATTAAAAAAAGATAAACCGCTTAGCTTTGGCCGTACCTATTTACACCATTTTGCAGAGTGACGATGTTGTTCCTTCAAACATGCTGACCGAGAGCCTTGATGCCGAAATGTTGCTTGTCAAAGTCACATCATTTTCGAAGAAATTTAGCGAAAACGAGAGGCGCGATTCTTCAGAATTCAGACGACACTTAAAAAATTTGGAAGAACAAGAGTAGCAGTACCGATACCAAAGAAGAAAAACTGGAACTCCAGATCAATAAACGTAAATCAGCGTATGTCGTCGGCAAAAAATTGGACTCGTATCAGTCAGTCACTAAGCCCATAATCTCTCAAAAAACCGCCTTTATGTTTATCAAATTTGCCTTTTTGGTAATAACCAAGTGTTCTTTGAGCTATTTATATAAGTTTGATATCTTTCAAATAATAAGTCGCAGGTTCCTAAATATATATCTCATACTTATCATTGATTTTTTTGTGAAGAGGATCAAGAATGTTTTGATGTGCTTAAACAAACACCTTACCAAGTAAGAAATGATCAAAACAAGCCTCATTTACAGCTGCATTACACAGCTGAGAATAGTCTTGAGAAGAATAAGAGTATCTTAAAAGTAAACTCGTAGTTTTCCAAGATGGCTTTATTTTTGATTTTCCTGGCACGCTTCCAAAACTGGAAAGTCTACCTCATTTGTTCTTAAGACGTTGCGTTGAACCGCAATCTTCTAAAAAAAAGCGCAAAATAAGAAGCATGCAAACAAAAAGATAAAAATGTCTTCATCCTTATCCAGATGTTATTCTGCCATACATAAACATCTCGTGTTATTCGCTCACAGAGGCCAATTTACTCAGGAATTGAAGGAAAACTACCACCCACTCATTATCGTTTCGATAATCGGTTTGGTGATATTGCTTGGCCGCAAAAAAGGTGCGATTTGCCCCGCTTTTGGACATTTATTGTGGGCCGACAAAGTCGAAAAAGTATTTAAACCTTGATTTGACAGGAGGGCTTACTGCGACATTCGTCGTTCATTTCATGATTAATCGGTAGGCTAACGATTTTCAATAAAACAACAGTCGTTGCAAAATATTAACCACATTTATTTATTACCTTTTTAAATAGAAGCCAACAGGTTTCCCATCCCACAGTTTCCCTTTGTTTTTGTTGCTATCTTCTTACCATGAATAATACTTAAGTTATTTCGTAAAAATATCTTGTATCAACACAAAGTCACAAAATGTAAAAGTTTTACAAAATTCATTGAATGAAGCCGACTGTCCATAAATCAGTTTTCAAGTATTGACCAATCATAAATTACATATCTCGTTTGGCTTAGTTATGTAAATTATAAAATCAAAGAACAATATGGCCTTCAATCAATTCAAGTTCAGTTAAGTTTAAGGTGGTTACGAAGAATAATATTTATGATTATTTCATAAAGCCAAACACAAAACTTAAAATTACAATTTTCTAAATCTAATTTAAGATGCATTATCAATCTCATCACTTTTTTTAATTATACACAATCAGTTGAGAGGTCGTATCCGAAAGTCTTGAACCAGAGTTCAAATAATTGAAACACTAGAAAAATTTATATTTAATTGCGAAACTATAGAAACGTCATTGGAAAACAGTTCACAACTGGTCCGTAAAAATAGCTTGCAAGTGTTATTAAGGTGTATTCAGAACTCAAAGATGTATTATTTCATAAAAATCTTTCATTCGTTCTTAGCAACATCTCAAATAATCTTGTGATATGAAAGAACTTACATTTATGTGGGACTTGTTCCACAAAGTTATGTAAATATCATAAAATAATAGAGGCCCTATTTTTTCAATTTGCTCGCTTTCAAGGATTACAGTGACCCTTATAATGTAAATTGAACAGAGCTAGCAGAACGAACAATTGAACTACTGAGTTTATGGTTGAAACTGATTTATTTTTGGTTTCATAATGAATCAAATAAATGGGCTGAAATGTTAACTATCAACTCATTTGCATTGACTCAATTCGCAGTTTTTTGTTCGCAATTCGTTGAAAGTTCAAATGACAGATACTCGTATTTTAACAAATCTTTTTTTTTTTTTGACGACGCTAATTTGCAACTCCAGCATGACTGTTAATTGGATCCCAACTGAAAATTGGCGCAGGATAAGATTTGATACCTAGATTAAATTGCAAGACTTAATCTAGAATTCGAAACTGAGATCTATAAATTGATCCAATTGAAGAAAATGAGACTCTCATAAGCTAGCTTTGACCAAGTATAATATGAGTTTTAAGTCTTGCTGAGCTGTCGGGACGTTATATGCAAGCACCATTGACTCACCTTCGTATTCATTCATGAGCGTATCACATTGCCCTGCTTGGAAGAGCTACAGTGCTATGGCATGAAATCCCAAGTCCTCTGAAAACCTATCTAGGTAAACTGAAAGGAGTCAAACTGGCCACTGATACCCACACTTGCTAGGCGTTCTTTTTGCCTATTGCATGTTGTTTTTTAGTCCACAATTTTTGGGAGAGGTACCTCAGATTTAGTCTTAAGCCGTATGGGAACCTGATCGAAATATATGTTAAGTATTTGTCTGGTGCATTTCCTGGATATTTAACCTCACTTAATTATTTGAGGTTAGAATTAATTACTTTGATTTGTTTAAAAATGAAATTCTATCCTCAGTCGAATTGTAGAAGTTTTGAGTCCCTCCTGATCAACAACAGTTGTAGATTTTATTAAGGGCCCTTTGCATTATTTCTAATATTGTACAGACGTTGTGGCTCACAGCAGTATAAAAGTATGGCTTGTTAAGTAAATTCATTTGCATTTATTAGTTTACCGGTAAGAAACTCTTTTCTTACGAATTGATAAAGGACTTTATGTGGTATGAAGATCGCTCTCACTTCCATTCAGCTTGAAAGTAAATAAATTTGTGATAAATTGAATCTTAAGAATCATACGAAATCTTGATGGTAGGAGTACTTCTTCACTTTGCAGAGGCAAATATGGACAAAACCTATCCAGGATTTCTTAGTAGTCCAATCCTCTTTTTCGGCCGAAAAGATTATGCCAGCCAAGGTATCCGTATCAGGCAAAGAGAACTTAATTTCACCACCGAGTCAGAGGAGGGCTGCCTATGCAAATGTGATTTGGCAAGTGTGAGTTGAGAGTTGATCATATGATCACCATTCACTTTATTGAGTAATCCAATCCCGTTTGAATAATCTTAAACAATGCCTTTTTGCAAACGGTTTGGAATGTCACTGCATATGCAGAGATATCGATTCTATGCAGGTTCAATATTCTTGTCTTCTTTTGAGTAATCATTTGTAATTCGAACAGATTCTTATTATTTAAGCAAACACTGACTCTACACGTGGTAAGGCGATAGCTTTCCATACAACATTATTGGGGCAAAGAACTCACAACTTACCAACAAACCGGTTAATATCGTTGATAGCTTTTTATTATTTTAAAAAAAAGGCCAAAAATTGTTGTCATAATCACACAATTCGGAACTTCTTTTGGGAATTATACGAGCGGTGCTTCCGTCAAATTTAATATAAGCACGACAGAGCATTTAATACATTTTTTCGCGTTCGTTTTTTATTATGTCACACATTTTTTTTTTGCACCAAAAAAATTCAAATAAGTAAAAATAAAGCACTATTCCTGTTCACAGGTCCACGTTTATCTGTCAAATTATTCGTAAAAAAAAACAACGAAACAGGTCTTTACTGATTCCACGCTTATTCAAATCTGAGAACTTTCATGTAACAGCCGCCGAGTGTCTTGTGATGGACAATCGACTTTGTATAGGTACAAAAAACAAACACAATTTACAGGAAAATATTCTAAGCAACAATTAACTACTATTTGTTAATTGATGAACTGTAAGGGTATAGGTTCACCAGGTAGAGAATGTGAAACATTGAGCCGCAGTACGACTGACTTTGGAAGAAAGAGTTTTAAAGATAGAATTATATTCAAAGACAAGATTAAAACACTAGGGTATAGTTTGGCAGTGCATATACTTTATTTGTTTAATTTACTACACATATTTAAGGGAATAGGTTAGATTTTCCTTCTAATTGGATGTTATGCTTTTAAAAAACTTTGTTGATAACAATCGTTGTTGAAGATAATCATCAAGATTTGATGGAAATGTTTCGGATTTCAAAATAAATAAAAACTTGTATCTTCGTTTACTTTGGAAGTGAGTCCTTCGAAATGAGTTCAGTTGTGCCGTAGATCTGGCAAAGTGAAGGAAAGATAAAAACACTTGAAAACCTGTCGCTGACATTTTATCGAATCTTGTGATCTTCTTCTTGCAATCTAATTTTTTATGACACATAAAATTATTCGAGGTCGAAATTGCATATTTGACATCGAGTACTTCTCAAATATTTAAATATTAAAAAAGCTTTTCTTCTCTGATTCACTCAAAGTGAATAAACAAGTGAATGGGATGAAAATCTTAAGCTCAAAATGTCAACCAATATGCTTTGTCATTTTTCATTTCATTTTTGTAAATTTTCCGGACTTATAATTTCTGGTGCATTTACAAATCAAGGCGATCCTATTGAGATATATTCTTTCTTAATATTGTTTCACAGATCCTTACCAGTGTGTTGTGTGGAAACATTCTTTGTCGGATATATGGTCCTCTCTGCGAGGAGGACGCTCCATACGAGTTGTACACTACTCAGCAATCTTGTCATATGAACAAACACAGCAACAAATTTTCATCTTTGGAATCTATATTTTACTATTACAGATTTTTACTTTAGAAAAAGATTAAAAGTGGAAGAAAATGCAACTAACACTCTGTTTATGGCTATCTGTCCCGCAACTAAATTGTTTGTCTAGCTTTAATGCCTTTTAAACGCAGAATGTAAATGTAGAAATTGGCTGAGGAGACTTTGGCGTTTTGTTCAGTAAATACATGATTAATGGCTTTGTAGAGTTCGTTACCTGCTGCACACAAGAGTCTACTCTTATTTTGGCATTTCGAGTTCGTTTCTCAACTCTTTTATCTTAGACTCCCCAAAATTGTTGATTAAATTACCAGCCAAACATCTTTCACAATAAATGTAATTCATTCCGAGGAAGAGAAGCCAGAAATCCGAAAACGGCCTTGACATTAAGTTTGCTTAAGATTGATTTAGGTTAATGGCGTCTGGACCATCGACGCGTTTTTGTAACAAATCCCAGCTCATGATAATCTCGCCATTAAATGCCTCACAACGAGATCATTAATTATTGATGCAAGACATAATCATTATACAGAAGAAGTCATAAATATTCCAGTAAATATCCAAAGTCAAGCTTGAAAAGAACTATATCCAAGACTGGATGAAATGTTGATGGCCTTTACTTGGACTTAGGTAACACTCCCTCAAAAGATGCGCAGCTTCATTTTTCACGGTGGAACCATTTCTTCTGTAATTTTTTTTATCTCCCGAAACAAGATAAATGCTCACGTTAAACACGTTCTTAAATTTCTTCTGCAAATCAAAAAACCAAAAGAAAAACAACAATGTTGTATAATTCCTTCGAAGCCCGTGGCAACTTTTGACCAATTCATGTAGATTTCTCTCATTAGCTAAAGATCATCGAAAAATGAAGAAGGAAAGAGCTTACGATGACAAAGTTTGAATGTTTATGCTAATGTTACCATTTGCATATGGATAAGATACAATTTTGCCTCGCAATAGCATCAGCAAAGCTTGGGTAACCGAATGCAAAATGCAAATGATCCGGACCATGAAAGGATGACCCACATAAGATGAGGCCCCAAACGAAAATATATCAAATTAATATTAATTTTGTTTTGCGAAATATTGAAAACAGAAAAGCAGTTTGCAAGTTATGCAACACTCAATCCAAAGAAGACCCATTGCCATAGATTTAATAGAAACACAATCCGCTACAGAAGTTACGAAACGTTTGCCTAGTACGAGTTGTTCTGGACACTCTAGGTTCATGGATTTTATTCAACAACTTAGTCACAGGAATCTTTAAAGCGTATCTAATATAATAGTTCCTGACGAAAACTCACGATAGAAGTGTTTTTTTGTAGTATCAAACAAATGCAGAATAGTTTACCTTTTACTGCTCCGTGTAATGAGTTGAAAAATCACTTAGTCACTTAGTTAAATCACACCCGTAACGAATATAATGAGTAAACGCGCACTGAACTTGCTTCGCTGTGTAAGAAAGAAGATAACAATCCGAACCGAATTGAGTTGCGAGTGGAGTGGCTTCCGATTGAAGACTGAGGTTCGCAACCACTTGATCGTGCTGTTATGAAGCAGCTCTCCTACCAACAGATGAGGTACAAACTTCCAAGTCTGGTTTGCGTGCTTTTGCTTTTTTTCCATATAGAGTTGCCCATTCCACGCTCCAGATGTGAAAATACTCGTACTATATTCAACAAGTTTTGAGTTACTTTCGCACTATAATTTTGGCTAGAAATACCCACACTTTGATGAGATGATAAAAGATTGGAGGGTATTAGCACTTCTTCACTTTCATTGAAGGTCGTTCGTTGGTCCAGCGACGGCGGTGGCGGTGGCGGTGGCGGCGACTATGACACGCTTTTCGAATTATTATTATGACGCATGAGGCTTGTTAACTGGAATAACAAAAAAAAATGAAGTCATTCGCACTTTGGCCGCTCAAGATGCGTGAGAGCAATGGTTAGGTTAAATATAAATTAAGACCCAATTTGAAGCTTGTTGATATTTGTTTTTATATCCATTAAGCTTTCGTTAGCACAACTTTGCGATTTATTGATTGTTATTGGTGCGCAAGTAGTTAATTGTTTGATTTGATTCCGTTTTTTTTTTCAAGCGGAAATGTGTAATCAAGAAGAGATTATAATTTGCAGGAAAATGCAGTAAAAGCTAGAAATTTGAGCGGATGTCGTGTTGGTGAAACCCGTTCAGTTATATCGGTAATCGATGAAATTTCATTCTGGCAAAAAGTAGTTGAATAAAAACCTGGGTGGATTCCTTTCTGGATCAAAACGATTGAAGAAAGGAAAATCGCACCAGAGCTGCTTGGAGTTTGTTCATTTCGAAAAATGCATTGCCTCCATATTTACATATATGCAGCTACCTCTTGGATGAGAAAATTTCTTTAAAATTCTTTGTAAGTTGCCAAAAAAATACGTGGCTAAATTAAATGACGGAATGAATCAATGAGGACTTTGTTTAGCTTAAGACCTTCAATTAAGAAGGTCTTGAATCGAGTTCGAAGTATGAAATTCTAAATTTTGACATAGGTTCACATTTTGTGATGCATGGAATTTGATTCTCTTTTTAGAAGTACTTATGTCGCATGAACCGGGCGAGGTCTTTGGGTTTGTTATACCAAGTTCGGGCAAAGATATGAAAACATGGGAACAACTTCATATACCTTGATTTAAATTGGACCGCACATTCGAACAGGGATTTGGTTCACTTACCCATATGTTATTTGCACGTGGATGTATTTATTTTTAATTTTAAGTTTGACAGCATCCGGGGGCGCTCATCTGCTTTGCGCTTTCCAAGGATGTCCCTATGTCCGGGCACCCAGTTAAGGTGAACCGTAAAGTAATCCGCTTTCTCATTAAAGGATTCCCGGCATTCAATGACAAGTTAAGATGTGATGTGGTGTTAACACCAGAGAGTGGTTTTATGGCAGCTTGGCTGTCACTGAAAATGACTTTTTCCTTTGCAGAAATGCTCTTTCACAGTAGGCACATTGCCGCCTTGTTAATCGCTTTGATTTTGGCTTGAATTGCACTGCAGTGATCTGGAATATGGAAGGAGAGTTCTTGGTTGAGATAACTCGGAAAGAAATACTATTCCCCACGGTGTGGGATTCCGAATTTGGTTTTGAACTTGGAATTTAATTCTTTCTTTTAGACAACATAGTCCATAGCTGGAGAGGAAGGAAAATCCTCTTTGAGGATAGTGGAGTAACCAAAGTCAGCTCTGATCGCTCTTGTCGAATTGTTTCTCGTCTGGCCCAATGTTTATGGTTTACCACCAGACAACAAATTCGTATAGAAGAATAACAAGAACTAGGTAAGGCCATGATGTCATGTTTATTGATTACTTTTTAAGTTGTTTTAGTGTTGTAAACAGATATGGCATAAAAAAAAATTACTATGAAAAGAATATAATTTGTGAGCAAGCGAAAACAATTTTTCATAAACTTGGTTTGGATGAAAAATCTTCATAAAAAAACGTTAGCAAATAGAAAAACAAAAAAAAATGTCACCGCTTTGAAAATTGACTAATATATATGATAGAAGAGTTTTATGATAAAAATTATTATAATACAAACTAACACCCCCAGTTAATAAGAACATGTATACGATAAAGAATTTTTTTCATAAATAAGAATATATGTACAACAATAAATAATTAGATAAACAAAAAAAAATAAATTATAAATATAATTCTGTATAAATAATATAACAGATGAACCAATTTTTAATAAACATAATTTATAAAAAATAAATAAAAATATAACGATAAATAATATATATAATTTTAATACACAATCATAAAGTAACCAGGTCTTTTGTTAAACTTTTAACGGAAAAACCTCATATTGCTAAACTTTCATTCAGTTTGGAAATGCGATAACAAATTGGATAAATTTCCGCCAAGTTTTGGAGGAGCAGTTTCCAAATCATTTAAAAAAGTTTATTCTGTGTTCTCTGTAATCTTGTTAAGTGACTTTCAGCACAATTACCCCAAAACGGCGCTGCATAACACATGTTTGCTTGGACAATTACCTTGAATTTGTTGAGATTATTTGGATAACATTATTCGGATTTTCGGTTTATGAAAGATATAAAATGTTGATCGTATTATTAACGTTGCCAATGACATAGTGGGTGTCCGGTCTAAATGCTTTATCTGGCACTACTCCGAGATATTTATCAGTATTTTCCATTTTTCGAAATTTGCTTTTAATGTATCAAGATTGCAAATAAGTTTCGATTGCGTAACCAAAAGCATCCAAAGAATAGATGCAGGTATAGTCTGCGAATATCGCAGTATGACAGTTATAAAATACTGGGCTAATGACAGTTGCTGGGGGACACCGACTGGGATATAATGAACGCCTGAAAATATTTTTTACAACTTCACTTGAAAACTTCGTCCTGTCAAAAATTATTGCAAATTTTTTTAGTTACGTGTATTCGAAAATTAAGCTGGCCATTTTGTTAATCAGTTCCTTATGCTAGACTGAGACTGATTCAAAGGCCTTTTCACCGTCTAGGAGTATCGAAGTTTTGTTTTACGTGTCTCTTAATTCAAAACAGTTGTGCTTTGAAACGGGCCAAATCCAAATCGTTCAGCTGGAAGTTTATTATGCTCCACATAAGAGACTTATTGGTCTATAGTTTAGGGGTCTTTGGTTGGTTTGTGAGGTTTCAGAATAAGATGTAATGTTAGGATGTAATCCCCATATCTTTCCCACAGCTTTATTTTACAGCAGACGAATGCACAATAAACTTTTCGCACCTTTTCTATAAAGTTCATCTTCCATGCGAGCTTTGTATCCAATTTAAAGCCAAAGTATTGAACTTGACTCTTCACAACATGAGCTTTTATTTTAGAGGGATAGAAGTAAGAGATCATGTATCTTCTGTTCAAGAGAACAAGCTCCATTGGCCAATGAAATTGATAATATGTGGATTGTTTCCAAGTTTTAGGAGAGCATACTTAATAGCTTCTGGGCGTTGTTTAACGCACTCTCTATTTCCACAAATGAAGCACCCCAATGGAGCTGAAGATCAGCAGGGATGATGCCATCAACTGCGGAGATTTAAATTTAAATGGTGTTGGCCCCCATTTCTTGAATATGTAGCCCAATATTATCCTTAGGTGCGTTAATTTTCTGTGAATAATTAGCATAGCATCGCTCTAAAATGGCACTTGACTTTGTCCAACAGTGTGCAAGAAATAGATTGTTGGATGGATTTGTTGCACCCTGCTGAAACCCACCCTCACTTAAGTTCAGATCCTCAATTTTCCGGAGAAATAGCGAGTATGAGGTCATGCTTTTTAGGGTTCTGTACCACGAAAAAAAAAACGGAACCCTTATAGGATAACTTTGTTGCCCGACCATCCGTCTGTCTGTCAAGACCATTTTTTTTAGGAACGCGTGGAGTTTGAAGCTGGAATTAACATCAAATACTCAAGTCTACTGTCCCTTGGAGCTGTGAAAAGCAGTGCGGCAAATTTTCAACAACTCAGAATCTTGAAATTTGGCACGAAGCAACGTTAAATAGCACAAAAAAGGAAAAATTACGAAAACCGTAAATTTTTAGTTACATGATATTATAAAAATATTTTTAATAATTTTAAACTTTCTACTCCTTTCCCCATGAACGCGGAGAGGTATTAAATTGAAATTCATACCAAATACTCAGATCTATAATACCTTAAACAAAGAAACATCAATTTAAGCCGCATATTTGAAACTATTTTTGGGGAGGCAACATATTTTCCGGAACCCTCGGTGCGCGAGTCCGACTCGCACTTGGCCGTTTTTTCTTCTTTAGTATACTGCACTTTACAGATATTTTGACTGTTGAGCGACACAGAACCATGATTAACGAGTTTTTACTGCAGCCAATTGATGTTTCCAGACTGGAGGACATTTGTTTCCAATAGGACGTTACTTTTCTCGATGTCATTGAAATGGCTTGCCCTGACTTATTCTAGAATAATCTGATCAATAATTGATGTAATTCCATTCGGAAAAAAAGTAATTTAATATGAAGCAAAATAAATCAATTTTATTGTGCTGTCAACTTTATCATAATTGGAAAATTACAAATGCGATTTAACTTCCCATTAATATTTTTTTTTAACGGCATTCGGGATCATGCTCTTGACTGATCTGATTTACCGAGCAAATAATTCATTGAAATCTACAATAGCATTGACAACAAAGAAGTAGAAAATTTATACAGGTCAAACTTTATTGATTGTATCTAAACACAAACAAAAGACTTATAATAAAAACACTGTTAAAGAAACAAGTCTTCCTGACTGTCTTACAAGATAGACCTCTTTTTCATGAACTTCATTGATCAATAGGACTATAAATAATATGTTTTGTGTAATCAATTTGTTTGGATTTAAAAGGGCATATATGTATGTAATTACATAAACTGAGAGATCAGGGAAACTACTTAGTGGAATGGCATGGACCTCATGACTTAAGATCAAATGAAAAGTTGATGAATGGTAAATGATAGTGTAATTCTGAGCCAGAAGTCTAACCAGTTTTTGTGAAATGCAGTGTTGTTGCTTTAGAGCCAATTAATCTTGCAATATTAAAACTTAAACTAAAAACATTTGTATTGAGTTAATGAAAACTAAAAAAATAAAAAGCGCTTTTGAATATTGCTATTGAAATTCTTGGGAGGCAAATATTTGTATCACTTACTCCCAAAAAAATTGCAGAATACTTCTTTCCCCTTCTTCATTGATGAGTTAAAGAGATCTGAATTAAAACGAACCATAAACATCCCAAATCAGTGTATCTCTACTGAAGAGCGTGTTTTTTGACGGAGTTAATATGATCATAGGATCAGGTTTTATTTAATTATGCTGGAGCAGATATACTCTCTTAGGATGTTCGTTAAACCAGGTCGGAAAAGGGCAATTGTGATAAGCCATTACATACTTTGAAAGTGGATTCTGAAAAAGGTTTGTCAATCAACTTAATAATCTTTGAAAATGACCGGAATTCTAAAAGCGTTTGATCTGTGGACAGAAATGACAGTGAAATGTCATCTTTTTCACCAGGTTCTCTCTGTAAGCAATTGAACGACATTTGGAATAAATTCTCCACCGAAACATCCGATGGACATTACACTACTCCACTGCTCCTCTTGTTTATCTCACACATATTGCAGTTCTTCAAGGAAAGAATTCTGAATGTACCAAAAAGAAGTAAAATAAAAGTTACAATATATTTCTACCAGATTTCAGTGTTTCTTGAGGTTCCAAAAAAGTCACGATCTCAACTCTATGATTTTCGTTCGCCTCATTTGAGTGTGAAAAAAAAATTGAATGGTCAAGTGCAATTATGCTAATTTTTATCGTTATGAAAATAAAACAAAAATAAAAAAGAAATAATGCAAAAAAATGAAAGTGTGCATACTTCACATACGGCAAGTACCCACGCGAAGTCGAGTATTATTTCACAACTACGTGGACTTCTCTAATTGCTTATTCAAGAACGCGGAACAATTACAAACTGCACTTCAAATTCTATCAAAAGAACCAAAGGCGGATGCAGGTAATCCTACCGGTGTCATTTTGCTCCACTTTTCCAGCCTATAAGTTGTCTTCTGAAGCTGGTTGACAAGCACACAGGAGTGACTTAGCATGGTCAAACAAAAATCAATTCTATTAAGTCCAATTCAATCAAATCTCATTCCTTAAGTTTACTTAATATTTATGCAAATAAAGTGATAGTTTAACCCGATGAAGATTTGAACTTTTACGAATTATTGTACAACAAGTTCAAACATCAGTCATTTTTTGACGTAATTTGGCCGCCACGGAATTCTTTTTCTAGAGATTCCGATGAAATTTGTCCTTAATTTTCAACATCGATAGATCGGTAAAACTGCGATGGGGGAGAATATTTTATCCAAAAGACTGGAAGTATCACCCTTTTCGACATATTTCGACCAAGTTTTAAAAAATGTTTACGGTTGTCTTTATCAAGAAACCATTGACGCTCGTCGTTTTCGATGAAGAAGAGCCCGATGGCTAAACAACCATGCTCGTTCTCCGAAGAATACTCAATAAACTATGCAGATTCGCAATCATTCCAAAGCATTAACGAGCCTTGACACAGCTTTTTGTGGAACCATTCAATTTCGTTACACCCTTCGTGACTAAAACCATTTGGTTTATTTAGCTTGCAGTCATTGTCTTCCGTTTGCACAATTGGCTCTCAGCAAAGAGTTCTGCCCCAATACCCATCAAAACAAGTGTTGACTTAGCGCCATCGGTCATTAACGCAGAGATTTTTTTTTATAAAAATCCGCAACAAAGGCCTTTCAAGGTTATTGCTAAACCCATCCAATTAGCTAATGATCAATTAGTATGACTTTGTCTTTTCAAAAATTTACTTCATATTCGTCCACAAATCCAAGTTTCCCCAATTGTCATGAGCTATTAAACATTTAAAATGTAATTATTTATTTGAAGTTAGACGCTTCGGTTCACACGGAAAAGAAAAGTATGGTTTAAAAGGCTCGAATGCTTGGACTTAACTTTTGCAAAATGCTTTGCTAAGAATTACGCAAAATGTTGCAGTTTGCGGTTAAATTCTTATTGGCTAGCCATGTAAAATGTGCGGGAAGAGTTCTTCAATTGTGCGTGGAGTCATGCATCAGTACGCGCAGTGGAATTGTTTTCAAGACATCTTCTTTCATCAAGTAAAATGATAGCTGTAAGTTGAGCAAGAAGAACACGAATGAAGAACTGTCAAGAATGACATCTGGGAATGGGAGCACAGGTGCAGTGGTTTTGAAAGTACGGATATATAATTGACCAGAAATGGAATTGGGTAATAGTTTTGCATAGTCGGACGTCTGGGAGTTATATCCCGCGTTCAAACTTAAGGAGAAAAACTTGACATCTCATCATGGTGCCACCTGATTGGTTATCCTACGTACAATTGCCACGGTAAAACTTCTGGAGCGAAAGAAGAAATTTCGATTTATTTCTCAACGTAGTCCTTTACCAGCTGACACATCTCTTCGATGTTTAACTTTTTTAACCCGTCCGAAAATATTCTTTTCTCGCGTCAAACTAATGAGTGCTACAGAGATTCGATCCTGAAGAGCCTGTGCGTCTTTGTCTCTGAGAGGAAATCATTTTCCTTCGCAAACGGACCCGCCTCTTCATTCAGCAAAGTAGTGTCCGTTTATCGTTCTTGCATTCTCCAAGCGGTCAATAAGAACCACAGCTTGTGAACCACAAATACAGTGGCCATGACATTTCCAGCCGATTGGACGTTCATGCGCTGCTTCCTGACTACGATGCCAACCTGCTTGCTCTATGGTCAACAAACATGCATCGGATTGCGCTTATTCTCCCAAGCAATTTAATTTAAGTAACGACACATTTTTCATACCAAATTTTTTTTCCAGAATATTCTGCACTCGCAAGCACTGGATACTTGCCATCTTGACATATTATTAATACTGCACGATAGTTTGTCAATTTCGCTAAAGCAGTGCCATCTGGCGTTGAGCACAACAACTTTTTAACTTCCTTTATAAACTTAAACTTCTATTAGCTCTGGAGACATTCACTTATAAATAGTTTTGAATACACCCATTCAACAAGACGACAACCTGTATGAGCTGTCAAGTTAACCGAATTACCTGGCGGAACAGCCGTGTGGATAGTCTTACGGTACCGTTATATCGAAACGTTTTCGCCGAAAATTGATCATATTTTCGAGAGCAGTATTTCTATGAAATTAAGTGTTCACCCCAATTATTCAATTCACCTATCAATCTGCTGGATGCACTGCATTACCGACTACGATATTCCCTCTCCAAAACCAACTGCTCTATCATAGTTGAAAGCAATTACAAATTAAACAGCTGCTGATAATATAAATTAAATTAACTCAATAAATGGATGGCATTGTTTTTTGAAGACTAGAAAATATTTTCAAAAAGGCGAAAAACTCGCGCATACTTACGAGTATCCAGTAAAGAAACTGTGGAGCTATCAGATATCAAGTTGGTTAAAAGATTTCATTGTTTGTTAAGAATTTCTATGAACTGACTTTATTTTCGTTAGAATATTTTATGCATTAATCATTCCGAAGTTGTAATTACGGTGGATCGCTTCATAGGCGGATTGAATGATAAGGGTGATTATCTTTAGCGGGGGCGTAAGAAGATATGACCGACACGACTATAGTTGAAGGTTGTTCTATCCATAAAAACGTTTTCCACCATTTTCCACTAGAGCATTACCATCAGCTACTCATACACGAAATCCAAATAATATTAATGTAAATTAATTCCTTTTTCATGAAGATATTATAATAAAAATTTACTTAAAAACAAAATTAAAGTTTTCCTTGAACACACTCATCGCGCCGTGTGTCATCAGATTTTTTATTCGTTACTTTTAGCCATCAAGCGACACGCGTTACTCCTTAAGGAAATTCCTTCCAGCAAGCGCAAACTACCAACAACACACTACCGAGTGCTACATCTGACCATCTCTCTCTCGCTTGCAGACATTTTTTGAAAGGTCGCAAGTGCCAAGTCCCAATCATATTCTTGGTCGAAATCCGCATGTTAACTTCGCGAAGAGTTTCCTTCGCGTTTCGATTAAAATTCCACACAGCAAAATTGCATAAAACTCGCTTTATTCAATTGTAAATTAGTGCACACTCCAAGCAATGGCCGATTTAGATGATTTTTTCGCCAAGAAGGACCGCAAAAAGTCAAAGGGAAAGAAATTCCTTACTGCCGATGAATTGGTCAAGAATTTGGAAGACACGTCAAAGCGCGAGCCGCCAAAGCCAAAGAAGGAACCAGCACCGCTGGCCGCTGTCCCCACAACAACAGGCAGCGTGGCAAATGACACGAATGACAACGTTGCGGAACAGGTAAGCTATCATGCATATTTAGCCCAATCGAATGTGTAAATATCCACAAATTTTGCTCCCCGTACCGCAATACACGCAGAACACTAATGAGGAGGAGTGGAAGGAGGTTGAGGTCGAGGAACGGAAGGATTACAGTGGGTTGAAAATTGGACAACTTAACATTGATGATGATGAGCAAAATCAACAAAACTATGCTGATGGTGATGGTTATGAGGAGGAGGAGGGTGAGGGAAACGACATCAATCAAATAATCGAGTCGAAAGGTCATGGCCCTTGGAAGAAAGTCATACCGGCCGAAGAGGTTACACAGATTCCTATGGAGACTGTCAGTAAACTTTACATATCGCCGGGTCTTAAAAATTGTGTAAGTATACAAAGCATTCAACTCCTATTGTTGCATAAGTGGGGGGCGAGGTCTTGTCCAAAAGTGGATTTATGGGCTAACAATGAATGTCTATATAAAGGCGTTCGGAGGTGGAGAAATTGTGATTTCGAAGATACTTGTATTTGTCCGGGGGAGATTTCTTGCTTGAATTGGCGTTGTAGCAAGGATCCTTTCAATTGGTACCTTGTTTAGTACTTTCTATTGTCACCCAAACAATGGAAGATTGTTTCCACAGCGATCAACGGCAGCTTCTCCTCTGGTTCAACTTTAAAAGTCTCTTTCAACTCTGAATGTAACATTTATTAATGTAATTTTCTTTAGACAACATCGCGTTTAGGACATCAATAGTAATCCTTCCAATTGTTTCTTTGATTTGTCATATTCCTATGAAGTAGAATTTCTTCTTCCTGAGATTGATTCCCTCCAACACTTTCCAAGATAACTGACTTATCATACGTTTATTCTTTGAGTTGGTTATCTTTTCTTTCGTTGCTTGTTTCTGATATCAGGGACCATTTCTTATTTTTAAACCTTTCTCAAGGTTCCATTCCTCAATAGGGAAAACGAAACCATTAAAGGATCACTTTGTTGTCCGCCTGTCTTTCATCCCTTTTTTTTCTTAAGATCGCGTAGAGGTATCATGTTGAAATTAATACCATATCCTTTTGACTTAAACCTGTATAAAAATCAAGCCACTTAGCCATTTGTTGATTGATTAGTTAGGGTGAGCTTTGTTAGCTCTTCACTTAGACCTCTGGATGTGTCCGTTGTTCCCCTATTGCCTGTGTGGAGAAGATTTTGGTTAAAGTGGGGAAGTAGTAGTGAAAAGAAGGTGGGTGATATCAGAGGGATTACTAAGGAGTATCTTGATATGTATAGTCGGGAAAATTTTTTGTTCGTTTCCATGATCACACCGATCCCAATTTCTTTGATGTGTGCAAAATCCGGTATCAGTGCTGGCCCCAGAATTTTGTATCGCAGTCTCGCTGTTGCCGTGAAAGCTTCCAGATCTTCATATTCGTCCTCACAGCTTTGGCAGTCCTAACATAAGCCTTAGATTCAGTTTGCTGGAGTTTAGCGGTCGTTTCACTACCTTGTAAATCGGTTTTCGTATTATCGATTTTGCTATTCTGCACGTTTTTAAAATGACCCAGTGATTTTTGCCGGGTTGCCCATTCGTTTCTAGCTCTTTTAATAGTGGTCAGGGGGACGCCTATTTCATTTACAAGGTTTTGGTGGCTATTTCCTGCTCCTTTCCTTGTTAATTCGTCAGCTTTTTCGTTTCCCGTTACACCTTTGTATCCCGGCACCCAAGTTTGAAGTTTGTGTTTTCACTCCCTTTCCAGTGTTGATACTGATAGGGGGTTTGTAATAGCTTTGATAGCTGCAGTACTACCGGAGCAGATTAGTATTTGCTTCTCCCGTATGTTGAGTTCGGTGATCTTTTCTACTCCAGTTAGTATAACTTCTGCTTGAATCACCGTGACGAATGGTTCAAGATGATTTGAGATTTCTATCGGTGGGTTCGGGCAGTAGATCCCTGCCTCCGATTCAGACAGTCTGTAAGAACCGTCCGTATAAATTGCGATAACACCGGGGTCTCATGTGTTTCCGTTCTTCCAAGAAGCTCTGGATGGAAAAAATGTCTTAAAATTGTTTTTGAAGGTGAAAGTTTTCGTATTTAGGTCGCTTTGGCGAATATATGCCCGGTGTTTCTCCTGTCGTCAAAGTGACCCAGTGCTTTGAGTCTTATTGAGTCATGCTTCGATGGCAGCGGTCGGCATGGAGTTCTCTGCGCCTATTATTCCCAGACTTGCCAAACGTTGCACTTAAATGAGCCCGTCGGGTTGGTTTCATTACACAGTTGTATATCCAGTGGACTTGTTTTGGTTTCAGTCCCCAGGACTTCCCAAATGTCCCCTTGCATATCCAATATGCTCTCTTGGCTAAAGTAGTATGTGGTAGACATGAGCTCTCCATGAAAGTAAATTTAGGAAAGGTTGGCTATTTATAAATCATCATTTCGAAATTGTTTGACTCAGCTAGTTTCTTACACTGTGCCAATTATACGCATCAGTTTTATTCATAAATGAAATACAATTTACGCCTTACAGCTCGTTCAACGTTGTACATCTATATCCGCCAGATATGGGCATTTCACCACCCACTTTTCGTCATTCGACAATAAAAGGAAAGCGGACATCTCATTTGCAATCATTCAAATGGGAAATTTGTGAAAAAGCAGAGTTTCATGTTCCGACTCAAGCCTTGCATTTGTTCTTATACAAATCGGTTCATTGAATTGAAATGCAAAAAGGCCGGACTTCTTAATTTGATCACACAATTGTTCTTGAATGTCGGTTGCGATTGATATGACACGTCGAGTTAAGGTTCTAGCCAAGAGCGGAATTGCGTCCATTTTTATTATTTTTTGTACACACGACGCACAATGGTTCGTTATTACCGCCGAACGAATATTCAGGGTCGTATTTTAGCTTTCATTTGCCGCATTTTTTAATACTCGCAAACCTAATCGGTACTATATACAAAAAAAAAAAACGAAAGCACGCTTCGAAACTCAATTTCCGTGATGGACGAACTATTTACATATTTGTACGTACTCGATTCCGATTCGCACTTGGACCATACGGATAATACTATTGGTTGTAGAAAACGACGGATTTGAATCTTTCATCCTAACAAGTGTGAATTTGAACGTCCTTGCACAGTTTTCGTTGATGCTGTTGTAAATCTCTTTTCGAACGTATTCTCTTCTCAATGATTCACCCTATGCCTTAAATTTTCTTTCTTACGATTGATCCTTTGCTTCCGCTTGTGACGAATATTTCTTAGCTCTAGCTTCTTTGTTCTTTTGGCAATCATACCTTTCTGTCTGGTTGTCTTGCCTTGTCAATATGCTTCACTCATTTTATTACTTTTTACAGCCTCCGTCAGCACTTCGGATGAATAAACTGCGTAAGGGAACAGCACCAGACATAACCAACGAAGATTATTTCCCTACACTGGGTGCCGCCCGGCCCGAAGAGCAAAAGAAGAAGAAGACCGAACCCGCATTTGAAGAAGTCCGACACGGCGGACGTGTGCAACGTGTCCAAGAGCAAGCAGCAGCCCCAGTCTCAGTAGCAAATCGTTTTAAATCGCTCGAAGACGACGACAGCTAGACACTCGTGGTGGCGCTCTTTTCGACTCACTAAAATCCAATTGCAATTCAATTTTTTTTTTATTAAAAACTAATTGTGCTTCAAGAACAAGTGTAGAAAAACAGAAAGTAAAAACAAAAGAGAAAAAACAAATCAAATTAAATTAAATCTAAAGGCTGTGGTGCTATTCCGCTGCTTTTAAATACCTTCTCCGTTCCAGAGAATCGCGTTTCGCTTCATTTTTGTTATCAAACTCATCGAATCCTTGCTGCCTCCCGAGATTCCATTTGCCGCTGTGTTTTACATCTTAATTGTTTCTTTTTTTTTTTAAGTTCCTTTTTTGTTTATCACTTATAATTATTGAAATTTACGAATGTATTTTTATTTTCTCTCTCTTATTGTTCACATGTGTGCTGTGTGTGCGCGGCAAGCGGAGGGACTTCCTCCTGACACTTGTCCGGTAAGCATCTACAATAAATTGTTTGTTAAAATAGAGTTTAAATTTAAAATAAAGAAAACTAAACACTCATGTGAAAAGATCAAATTAAAACCGATTAAAAAAACACAGACTATAACAACAACAAAAATCTATTTAATAATGTATTATACATATAAAATGATATTAAGAAGTTTCCCTCGAGTGTTTTCTTGTAACGAAAGTCTCATTTTCCAAGCACCGACAACGTACGAAGCAGTTGCAAAGAATGCCGCTGTTGGAAATTCTCCCTCGATTGCCTTCATGAACGAAAAGAAACTCATAGTTTGCATTGACTTAGGCAGATAATATGAAACTATGCGTTTCTTTAGGCTACACATAAATCGTGGTTTCTGGCCTGGAAAATCAACGAAAGACCAAATTTTCACTTTACGCAAAATCCTGAAAAAGGCTAACGAGTTTTTAGTCGATAACACACCATCTATCATCGACTTCAAAGCCACATAGGATTGTACACAACGATCGGAACTCTACAACGCGATGGCTGAATCCGGGATCCCGGAGAAAGCTGATCCGGTTGTGACGTACAAGGGCCGAAAGAACACGATGCACCTTGCAGTTCGGACCCAAAACCTCGGAATAATTCCGGGTTTTCCGCAAAGAGATCCAACGTCATGTGACTTCTTCAATGTTGTCTTGGAACAGATGGTTTGACGGTTAGGTATCGACATGGAAGGTACTCTCTACCAACTTTAGGCATACGCAGAAGATATCGACGTCATCGCTCGTTCGTAGCGTGCATTTGTGAGAGCCTTCAAGCCAATTGAAGGACAGGCAAAATGGCTTGGTCTTAGAATATATGGGGACAAATAATATATGCTGTCAATCAGAACGAATATATCGTCCGCAAACTTCGCTTTAGTGGAAATCCAAGGAGGAATAAACCTAGGGAACCGCTTCTGCTTCGGTTTCTCAACACAACTTTACTCCAAACTCCTTGCACGAAGGAAATCCTGCTCTATTGTAGAAAAATTCTTCGTCGGTTATTTGGTAGAGAGCGAATGGAGGAGAAAGCATTACCGCGAACTCTACGATCTTAAAAAAGGTATAAACAGTTTTATGAACGGCAAGACCGAGCCTGCGGTTAAAGAATCAAACAATTTTGACGCTAGAAAACTTGGTTTAACCATGCTCATCATCGCCAGGGCAGTTCTGTCTCAGACTCTAATCCTTCTCGGATCGTTGGCCGTATAGTAAAGCCAGGTTATTTACCTTCTAGCACAGAATGGTACAATTAGACAAAAAATATCGTAGCAATAATTGAAAAAGACTCATTAGAAAAATCGAAGAAATTATGAAAATACTGACATGCTTCCAGACTACGCATCATTATTGTATGTAAAACGAAGCAAACGGCGTGCAAAATGTAATCGAACTATTTCAGATGAAATCAATTAAAATTGCCAGATATAGTCATCTTCCTTTACCATTTATTAATACAAGCATTTAATTTAATATAATTTCTCTAGATATTCAAATTTGATAACAGATCTAATACATCAACTTCCGACAGCTTTCTTCTCATAATTAATTTCCATATCAGCGTACATCTCCTTGACCGTAGGTTCGACAAGATCGCTAAAATGCACAGTAAAACTATTAGAAATCAAGATCATCAATTGCTTTTATGTTTGGATCACGCCGAGACCTTTCGCAGTAGGGTGTCTCCTCGCAATTCTTATACGATGCAAGCAGTTTCCTCGAAAGCAGCGATTCAGGATAATTTCTTATAAAATACAACCAACACTGCTGCACCGAACTGTAAGAACAATAACACAGATCAAAATCGAAGCCTCATCACTGTAGTTAAAACCCACCCATCATCCGTTTGAATGTCCTGCAACTGACGATTGTAAAACTCTGGATATTGCTCGAGTTCGTCCAACTTGCTGAACATTGTCTCATCAACCTCATAGATCTCACCATCTATTCGGTTGCCAATTCCCTTCTTATTGAGCAAGAATGGAATATAGTAACGAGTAGCTACTACGAGAGGAAACAATCCAACAGTCTTCCCAGTGGACACAAATTGCGAGACCCCGTTGTTAGGATCAGCCAAAACATAATGATTAGGCTCTCCCCGTTTCAGAGTACCGTAAACAAAGACTTTTATCAGATTCAATGAGGACATTCTGGCGCGAATGGATGAAAAACTAATGTAACTACTCTACGAACGGAAATATAAAGCACTACATAAATTGCAAGCTTATCGGCAGTTGAGGAGAGCAAATATTTACATGAACCATATGATTTTATTAATGCTAATCAGGCGGAAGATATGAAGCACAACGGTAGCGAATTTATTGCACAGTCACGCAATAAATTAAAGATGCTATTTAAGAACATAAGTAAGGCTAGAGTGGTTAGAATAAAGATTAATTGAAGAGGCCTATTCTGATAAAAAAAAAATGTTTGAACGTTTCGTTTTGTATGTTCATTCACCTGCTGTCAGTCAATTGAAAAGACAAGTGATGCCAAATTAAAGATTCCTAACCTTAGTAAAACTGTTCTACAATAATTCTCAAGGGGTCCAAGAGAAATCACATTACAAGCCTTCGCCGCCCATATGTCTCAGAGCTACATATATCTTCTAAACCGTTAAAGCGAGACACTTGCAGTTTTCACAAAAGGTGTTGTGCTATGGCCGCTAGAACAACAAATAAGAGAAAAACCAAAAAAAAAATGCAACTTGTGGAAAGTTTGTCAAAATGTAGTGATGTTAGTGCGAATTGAACGTTGTATATGTTTTCTACCCAACCAAACGAAGATGTAAGAATTATAGATTTCTCCAGTAAGTCTGCATCAAAAAATCTGGGAGTTCGAAGTCTCAATTGAATTACAAGTAAGCCGATGTCGAGCCGAGTAAACCGATTTGTCTCACCTACTCCTGCCTATTTATGAGCGATACTATGAGAAAATGTAAATTATAGATATATAGTGTTGCATACCTTAGGGAAGCGCGGAATCATTCGTGTGAGAGTCAACTCTCACTTGACTTCTTTTTCGTTTCAAAAGAGAACTGTGAAAAGAAAATTCTTTGCCGATTTTATTGTTCAGATCACTCAGGACTAGGTTTTTGAATGAACAGGTCGAGCTCTACGGGATCAGGTCCAATAAGTTGAGTATCCATATTTACGAACACAAAGTAAGCATGTGGTATTTTTGCAAGTTGTAAATATGTATAATGAAGACCAGTGATAAAAAAGTTATAAAAATGTATAATTGCAAGAGGTTAGGAAGAAATATACAATCTTCCTTTTATAAAGCTTATCTTATATAAAGTACGCAAATGAAATGACAGAATTCAGGAAGAAAACATAGTAAAACACCATAGTTTTGCTTTTGAACAAAAGTTAGAAAATTAGTTTGATGCCACTGAAGTCTGTTCTCAGTACAACATCGAAACGTATTTCAGCAAAGTAAACATCATCGGTGGAGTAGAGGACAAAATCATGCTCCACACAACATTCATCAAGGAGCCGAATATTGGACGAAAAGCAAGGCAGCAATCCAAATTAAGGGGCTCCGAAAAAAATCGGATACGTGCCTTTTTGTGAGGAATGCGGAGAAGACAAAACCCCAAACTAGTGTCAGACCGAAACAGGATTTTCATCCGAAACCGTGACCGAACCTTCGGCCGAAACCGATTTATATTGGTATTGGTATTGTATTATAGTAGGAATTGTTTATATTTAGTATAATTTTACAGATACAGAAAGTTATCTCGTTCGAATTGACCGGAAACGACGCTGAAACACGTCCTAGAAAAAACAGAAAAACAGCACAATCTCATCGGCCAGCTGGTGACCAAACGACTCACGGACCAAGAACTCAGAACCGTGCTAGTCAAACAACAAACAAAGTTTGTGTTGGTAAGACTCAATGTAAACTCACCATGCACCAGAGTTGATTCTAGTCACTCCACAATCCTTGGAGTAGATTTCCCCTCTCCAACATCTTTAGACAATATAGTCTCAAAATCAAATTTCGCCTCCAACTTCGAAAACACCCTGGTGGGTGTCCGTAAGTAAGAGCGTAGTGGCAAGAGCGTCAGTTGTTGAGCGTGAGGACCCATGTTCAAATGCGGGTAAGACCATCTGGAATTTTGTCACGGCACCACACCTCGCGAGTGACTGACAATCCTCCTTTGGAGCCGTGGTTTTAAAAAAGCTGTGGTGTCACCAATTTTGTTATTAGAACACCGTGAGCAGTGTGATGAAGGTTTCACGATATCAACCGATGGGTCAAAACCGGAACAAAAAGTGGAAGTTTATCTTTTCGAGTAATCTTAGTCTAGAACTCTCCTTGCACGATTTACCACGACCGCAAAGTGGCCGCTGTTTAGTATCATTTCTGCAAAGGAAATAAATGTATTTTCGCCAACAGCCAAGCTGCCTTAAAATCTCTCCCTGGGCTAAAAACTACATATAAGCAAGGAACGCCGGATATCCCTAAAAGTTCACCTTTACGATGTGCCAGGACATATGGATATACTCTCAAAAAAACCCACTTCCTCCCCAACGTAGGTAGATACGATAATCAACATAGCCCTTGTGGTATCATAATGGGGCAAAACGCTGTGTGCCTTGTGGAAGCCACTGTTACTTAACCTAACATAACCTTAAGCGGAACGGCGCGCTACATTGTACTATGACTGATTTTCGGCGCCGCTTTTTTGCCGAAACCGGAACTGTGGCCGAAACCGAATTTTCGGTCGGTCACTTCCCCAAACTCTACAAGCTCTACAATGATGTGGATCTGGCCCGTAAAGCAAAAATTTGTCAATTACAATGGATCGGCGATATTGAGTGATTGCAATGTTCTAACTTAGAGTGACAAACATAGGGATAGGGAAGACCGACTTCTCCTTTTAAAAAGCCCACTGTAAAAGGAGGTTTAAACAATCCAATATATTACTTTTAAAATTTTCCTGTAACAATACCCCTTATACTGATATTTTTTTGTTTTTTCACAAAAATTATTTCGACAAATAACCAGTCAGTCATTCTAAAATAATTTTTTTAAATTTAATTTTTTTAATATTCGTTACAAAAAAAATTGTACAACGTATTTACAACTTACAATATTCTGTTCCGCAAGGAATAAGAATTGTAAAAAAAAACTTATTTTTGAATGAATCAAAATGGAAGGTCCGTCTAAATGCTAACTCTGATGTGTGTGTTGTCGAGCGAAAGAGCTAAGGCCCCGATGGGCAGTCTGTTAAGCACCCTTTTCAGTCGATGTATAGGATAGATCCTCGTTGGCTGGGTGCTTATGGTGCCTTTGGTTCCTAGTAACATAAGGATGAGCAGCGCAGTTTTCATATGACGAAAGATAAGGCAGAGAAAGAAGTTTTTCAGGATATTTCTGCAACAAATATACCCAGCATGGTACGGTTCTGGAAAGATACAAAGTTAAGTAGATCAGCATTTCAGATATAATGACAAATTACTTACCCTTCACCGACGCCAATGTTCATGTCTTGCATTTCTCGGGTGTATATATCTTGACAGTCTTCTAAGTTGTCCAATACATTAAGCATTTTATCGTCTACTTCGTAGATTTCCCCAGATACGTAGAAGCCGACTCCTGGCTTATTAAGAAGGAACGGAATGTTGTAGCGTGTTGCAATGACTAATGGAAGCTTTTCTGTTGTTGTAGCACGGCACCAGAATTTTGCGTATCCATTTCCAGAGCTAGCTAGGATCGAATGGTTTGGTTGACCATATTTCAAGGAACTGCAGACGAAAAGCTTGTGCAGGGCAGAGGACGCCTTCTGTAATAATAATAATTATGGGAAATTTATCAAATTTACTTTTACAATAAAACCACCACCAATGTACTATATGTGTATTTTATTGTGTGTGCAAACAATGGAGCGAAATTGGAGTTCTAACGCAATTGAATTTTTAAATGATTCCATCACCTATTCCTTTTACTCGCTCAATGTTAATGCATTTTAAAGGGTTTTTAGAATCCCTTGAGATACAAGTATGGAACATAGAAAAAAATAAAGTGAATCCAAGTCTTGACATCATTGTTTCAACCTGTCTTCGAATACAAGTTGATTAAAGATGTAAAGAATACGAGTGAAAACTATTTTAAATAGTTACCCTTAGATAATACAACGGGAGCCCATCGGCTCCAGTTTTATACAATATTTTTAAATTTTTTTGTTGCAAAATTTGGTTTGCTGCAAATCTTCGAATTATGAATGATCAAGACAATATAATTTCAGTTTTTCGATTTCAATTTATTTTTTCAACAATTGTTTATACATGTAAGACACTGGTCCCTTGAAGTATAATACACGATAAGAGTATAAATTAATAACAAAAAACTGTAAAAACATAGCAAATTTAATGATAACTCATTTAATTAAAAAAAAGACAGAAAGAAAAAGATAGATGTACTATATAAGAAGCAAGAGAAGATTAAAACCATCGATTAGTGCTGACCAATGATTAATTTTTAACGGCAAAAAGTTCCAAAGACGAACGCTATTGACAAAGAAAAGGCGCGATGAGTTTAAGTAATTAAATGACGGTGGTGCAATATTAAACGTTTTCGTAGACTGACAAAAGTTGACTTTTCTAAATAAATAAGCCGGCGACTTTGTGTATATGATCTTATGGTAAGAAAGAGTGCAACCCAAGATATAGTATCATATGCGTACCGAGTTATATCATTTAATGCAACAAGTTTTGGATAAATAACTTCTGTGTAGGAGATTATGGGCATAAGTAAAGTTTTGGCTAATCGTAGCTTTGTTCAAAATGGAATAAAATTTCAAGAAATCCAAAGTTTCCTGAGTGTCTCGTAAATGCGTCCGATAATTGAGTTGACATGTTCATTGCAAGAAAGGTGGTTGCTTACTCTGAAGCCTTAACTGATAACGGACTTAAGAAACGATATTATAGTTGATTGGATATAACGATCGCCTTAGTTTTTCCTGAGTTAAGAGTAAAACTATTCATTTTCGACCGGCTATTAAGTTTTCAATGAGACCAATAGGCTTCGATAATTTTATCCGTATATCGTCAGCATAGAGGTGATACATAAACATACAAAAAAGAATGGGACCCAAAATTGATCCCCGTGGCACTTCCTCAAAGAGACTTCTATGGTTCGAGCGATATGCTGTGTAAAACACAAAAAACGTCCCGTTTTAGTTCCAAACTCATATTCCCAATTTTACTATTTTTGTAAAACATTTTTTCCCTTACTTTGAAGAGTGTGCTTCAGAAAGAAAATTTTGTGGTAAGAAATTAATTTGAAAAAATTTATAATTGGAACTTATAGCCCGAATTAAAAACAAAACAGACCAAAACTGATCGCACAGCACTAGGATTGTATAGTTCAAGAACGAAATTCTCCTAAAACGGTTACGACATCAAGTTAACTAGTTCAGTTAGTTCAGTTGCTCAGTTTAGTGACTTAAACATTGCAATTGAATTAACTTGAACATGAAGAAGCGATCTTTATACTCGTACATGTGTTCGTATTATAGTACGTGAATGCGATACAATACAAGGTTCCCGAAAGCTAATTGATATTATCTGAAGTATTATTTGATGAAGAACATAACATTACAGTAAATTATTATCCAGCTCTAAGTCATTTTATTCTTTTAGTCTGCTTCAAATCACTAAGGACTTAAAAAGCTGAACAGAGAAACTAACGAAATACTCTCATTGGTTCGTTTTTCTTGACTGAAAAATGGCATTTACACACTTTCTTCATTTTCTCTCATATTCTATCATTTCGACTTTTACTGACACGTTTCCCGGCGAAAGCCTATTACCATTGTATTAATATGTGTAAATGAACTAGGACATCGAACTGGAGCGTTCTCTAAAATGAACTCCTCATCATATTACTGTTCGAAAGTATAGAAACCAATACATTAACAATCGAATAGCATTTGGAACAATTGTCGAATCATTCGACAAAGTACGCGTCAGCTTTTGAATTAAAACAATTACGAATGAGATTAATCTACTTTAAATTTCTTTTAATCATAAGTGATTTTATCTTGGCTCAAAAATCCTCAAAAAAAAAAAAATCAGCGTATTTTAAACTGCGGCAGAACAAAGCGTTCAAAGACCGCATTAAGCGCTGTTTTATTGTATTTATAGTAAAAAGTTGTGTAAGCAATAAATTTGTACTTAAATTTGATACAAGCACGACAACAAAATAAATACAACAGGTAAAGAGATTTTATTCAAATCTAGAAGTGCATTGCAATCTGGTTTCGCATTGAATTCATTGAAGCCTTAAATGAAGTAACAGCCCACATGTTCGTGCGGTTTTGAGAAGTTTCTGGTATACATTTTTTTATAATGCCCATTCATGCGCTAATTGGCGTCGAGCCAAATAATTATTTTAGTTCTGCCTAGATAAGTGTCGTGGTCAAGTTTTTTTCCAAAACAGACTGAAAACGAGTTCGTCTTTATGGATTGTTTATTCACCAAACTGGTCGGACGACTGCATTTCTCTGATTAAATCAAAATTGATCTTTTTTTTTGGAATTTATGGTAGATTTTGATTGTTTGGACTAAGGAACGAAACACGAGAATATACCGTAACGGTAGACATTCAACATGTGGAGTAAATATACTCGTTTCTCAATGTGGAAATGAATTAATGATTAAATTATTTCAATTTCCAACCTGATGAACCTTTTCGTTTGTTATTGATTTTTAGCATTCTTCTTTTTAGATTAAACAAGCTGTACTTAAGATTTTTGGTTTGATGACAAGAATGATTTTCGATTACGATTGGAATGCATTTATAGTTTGATCAGAAATGAGTATACATTCACTGAAATGCAAGATAATAGCAATGTAATAAGAGTTGTTAAACAACATAAACTTCTCTTTTGTGGCATGCATTTTATTTTTTATTGCAGCTGCGCAAATCTGTTTTCTGTGTTCAGTAAGATGTTGAATAGAAGCATTTTTTTCTGAAATATAAATTCTAAATATCTTCAGTACCAAATGCACCTCCAATTAACATTACAATGTGAGCGCTTACAATTACAATATTGTTATTACAATAAAAGTTATTAAACATTCCACGTTACGAAAATGTGATGGAAATTTTTGCCTTCAAAGTTGCAAAACATACTTGCATACATACTGTACATACATTTAATCCGGTATAAAATATATTGGACTAAAGAACTCACAAAGAGGATACAGGAGCACAATCATAGAGACTTCACAGTCGAGTAGAAGAAAAACGAGAATTGTTTCTGTTCAATTAAAATTGGCTCAGTTAACTTCCTGATTAGAATTATAACCATAAAAGTACTTAAGATTTATGAAATACATTTTATCCATCAACGAGGAAAAAATCAGAATTATAACCGAAATGTGGAAACAACAGTCAATAGCTCATCACGAAAATTGGAACTCGTAATTTTTCAGGGAATCTCTTTTTCAATCGATTACAAGTTTGCTTACTAGTCAACAGCGAATTTCAATCACTGCCCTCATTTTGCAAATAAACTTTAAGAGTAGTCATAACCCCTTGAGAGCTATCAAATTCTTTGAAAACATAGCAATGTTGAAATTGTTATAAATATATGGACCCCAGAATCATCTTCTATATTCTCAGAAATAGCCTTTGCGATTATTTTCTGTATTAAATAATTAAGAAAAGATTCGTCTTATCAAATTCTTACTTGGTGGAGTTATTGATAAATCGTATGCCTCGGACCGTCTTAAAAAGTTTGGATCATTGCTGTTCTAAGCGAATTGATCTTAGAAATTATGCTTAGATTTATTTGTTGTTGTTATGGTTAATATTATAACATATCATATAAAATCAGGGCGATAAAATAAGCATCAATCATATTGACAAACAAATTTTTATTTATTGCGCTGATATCGTAAAATATAGTAAGTCCACTAAGCTTAATGTAAAGTCATACATTATAATTTAAATTTATCAGGGCTTTTTTGAAAATGGCGATGCCATTTGATGGAATACAAATGTATAAGAATGGTTTCACATTCGCTTGGTTTCCTAAGAAAATTCGAAATTCGATGCAGATTTTTCTTTTTAAATTATTTAAAGAGAGCCATTTTGAGTAGCACGCTCACGGTTATTTATTGACACATATGATTATGGCTGAAATAGGTCCCATGTATTTTTTGATATTTTTAAGAACTCTCACGTTTTACAAATTTTTCATTAAAAAATCTAGTTTTAAAATAAATAAAACGGGTTTTTCATATTGACGACCCTCAGAATATCTTTCTCTGGGAAAGTATCGAATTTCGAAAAAAAAAAAATATTTTGAAAAAATATTAGTAGGCATGTTACTTAATACAGAGTTTAACAACTCGAAAGAGAAATATGTGTTTGAATTTGCAAAATGCAGTAACGTGGCAAACTTGTATACAACAGCAAATACACCAGAATTAGCCAAAAGTCCATCCAACTTAATTAGAGAAAATCTCGTACAATACTCAAAATTGCTCAAAAATTTGGGACGAGACGTCATAAGCACTCTTTGCGTACATCGGACAGTTGTTTCTTATTACGAAATAAAATTGAACTGTAAACTGGACAAATGGTACTGGGCTTCAATTAAGGCGTTTAATAACTAAAGTTAGAGCCAAAAATTGTTCATACAGAAGAGTAACAGAAGAGTGGCAAGTGTTTTCTTCGATATGACATAATCGAAGCTTCAATATCACACGGTCGGTGAGCATTCTTCAAACACCGTTTCCCTCTTCTGTGATATTTCCAAGTTCTTATCCAATCCAACAAGAGGATAACAATTGCAGACATACCTTCACATATTGTACAGAAAATCGCAGCTTCAAGATTGAAGCAGCAGCATGATTCCTGTTTATTTGATCCAAAAACTTTAACGAATGAAAAAAACAACTTTTTAAAAATTCTTCAAATGTCGAAAAAAGGAAAAAAATTCACACGCGTACGCTTATCTATTTTCAAAACAAATTGTTTGTACAATTATATAACCTTACAACCGAAAATAGCATAACCAAAATTTTAGACAAGTGCGCAGTATTTTCGTTTATCTTCAACCGCTGCTTGAAGAGTGTCGACGCGTATCGATTACTTATCACAGGAATACTCCGAAATTAAAACCGAGAAGCCCCCCGCAGTTACTTTATCTTTTCGAAGGTCTTTCTCGTAAACAAGTTTGCTCACTGAACACAAACTCTGGGAAAAGTGCAATAAATCGATTGAATTCGGGAAGGTTAAGGGGCCGGTCTCTTCAAGTAAATTTTGTATCTGTTGCATGTGCAATGGAAAAATAAAATTACAACCAATTAAGTAGGTATTCGAAACAACAAAATGACATCTGATTACACCTGTCAAAGTGACAAGGTAATTCCGTGAAACTTGCTTTATGTCAACTCATCATAAAGACATATGTACATATTATATAACAGGATGGTTATACGCACTTACCCGAAAGTTATTTTTAGATACCTTCTTACATCAAAATCAAAAGCTACCCGAGGAGGCAATGACCGCTTTTTTAAAAGCCAAAAAGATAAACACTTGATGGAAAATAAGAAACACAATTCCCAAGACACGTTGACAACTCCAATCCAAAGTTATCATCCACACACAATCTTACATAACACAATCGTTCTTTTATCACGAACCATCCACCCCCAGCGAATAACATCCCCACGAAATTTTCATTGGATTTTTTTTTTGGATGAGACGGTCACCCTAATCCAATAAAAATAAGTTCTTTACACTCTTAAAAACCTATGCGGATAATTTACTATTGCTTTTATTTGTTTTAAAATTATTAAAATTAATTGATTATTTTGAAGTCATTTAAGCAAATAACTTAAATTGAAAGTGAATGGATGAGGTGAAAAAACGATAACGATAACGATTAAAATGAGTTATACTAACTCTGAGGTTGCACATCTTTGCTAATTTATTAAAGTTTTTGGTTTTTATTTCTGCGGTTAGTCAATAGGATTAAGCACTTATTACTTAATACGACTTTGTAAGCGGTAACACGCGAGTGCGACTTTTATATGTAAACTAGGGAATCCAGAGACCCAACGCTGCCGTAGGAGAGGAGAACTCAAACTGAATGGTCGAGAGAAACCTCGAGCGCTGTTAACGTTAAACTTTTCGTTGTTGCCGGTAGACGGTAGACTGATTGGAGTGTGATGGCGGTGGGTGTGTAGGTAGGGGGTCTGGAAATGTGAAGGCAAACCAAAAATTTTAAACAAGTTTGTGTTCTTTTGTGAGATTTGCTCAAAGTTGTGGTAGTAGTTCTTAGTTAGTATCATAAGCGCACTGCAAAAATATAGAAATATGAAGAGAGTGGATCGAAAGAATTAGGAGCATGTTTGATGTTTTAATCATTTCCTTAAAAAAAATAGTAAGAGCCATTCAAATCATTTTAAAAAAAGTTTAAGAAAACAGCAGAAGCGAGTTTGTACAGTGAGTAAGAGATTGTTCTTACCATTTTGCATAAGTTTTCCTGAAATTCTGCAGCCATTGTTTCGTTTAATTAATTTGGTATTTGTCATGAATCGTTAAATGATGATGAGCACCGAAATTTTAATAAGCAAATGTGACATATTTTTATTCAAAACAATGGTAAAATTGGGTGGTTTAAAACACTCACTCAATGTAATGTTCTATGTCTTTAAAATGAAACCTCATGACTTCAATTTATTTTTCCTTTAATGGTTCTTTGGATCGGATATTGGTAAAACATGTCCTCCAGGCCCAATTAATCAATTAGCAGTAAAGAAAATGTTCATTGATCGCGGTCCTCTATCGCAAAGAAATTTCCAGGAGACGACTGAAATAATAAGAAACTTCAAAATCGTAAATGTATAGTAATATATTTTTGAAAACTTTGTTGACCTCATTTTTCATCAATGAAGACCAGAAGTATACCAACATCAGGGTAGCGAAAAGGGTTCATTGCACAAGTGGTAGTAACAAGAGTAATATTAGTAGGGCCGAACTAAGAACGGCGTTGAATCTTTAATAATAATTGAATAATTTTTCGAGTCAGTTGTTCTGCACACCTGAATCATTACATGAGAAAATCGTGCATTAACTGGGAATAAAATTTATCATGCAACAAGATTATGCAGCCGGAAGAAATAGTGCTTCTGTTCTTGAAAACTTTTTTGTTCTTCGTTTTTATGATATATACGAAGACAATTACACATGTTTCATTCATAAGGATATTAAACGAACCCCTATACTTGATTGAACGATCAAACTTGGGCTTCAGGGTGAACTGATGAGCATTCCTGTAAAGTCGAGTGTTACGGTGAAATCAATGAGTGGAAGCCTTGCGAATTCTACTTGATTGAACGATCAAAATTGGGCTTCAGGGTGAACTGATAAGCATTCCTGGTGAGTCGAGTATTACGGTGAAATCGATGACTGGAAGCGTTGCAACTGCTAATTCGCTTGAGCAATTCGGTGAGAGGCATAGGACGCTACACCGTTGATAAAGTGAATCGATTGACTTCACATACTATTGTCTATTTTGAGTTTTATCGCCCGAATTCGAACTCTGCAAATTGAGTATATTTCCAAACTGGTAAGTTTCACTCCATTTTAGAGCGAATGTAGGCTTTGTTAAAAATATACAAATCATACGGGGTAAAGTACTTCTTGCACAGAATTAAGGATTTTGTTTTGGATGCATTAAATTCCGCTCTTCTTGGAACCCGATAAAAATATGTCTACCAAGTCGTAGTGAACCGCAATCATGAAAGCGGATTAGGACAGGCCGTCCGTTTGCACACGGTGTACAAATGTTTCGGATCGTAAGTAATGTGGCAGTAAGTAGGAACTCGTAATTGTAAAAAAAAAATTAAAAAGTGAAAGTGATAAAAAATAACATGTTTTTTATTTATAATGAACAGCCCTCTCTCAATGACTTGACAGTGCCAAGGCCGGACAAATTGTTAATTTCATGAAAATTTAAAAAATTAAATTCTGATGGATACCAAAAAGATTGTACAAGAAAGTTGTTTAAGGTAAACGCTTTAAGTGCTGCATTCAAATTTGTTTGCTCACTGTACGTAAATTACCTATAAAACAGCTTCCAGAACACCCCTCTTCAATGCGATTCATCCATCATGTCATGAGCTTCAAAAGTGTGAAGGGATATGATATATACACAAACATATGGACGCGCCAAAGCACATGTGCGTAACTTCAGATATACGCCTTCGGATGTATGCGAGTACACGAGTCTTCTACTCGGGTCTTGTGTAATTGCTTTAAATTCTTTGCCGGCACGCAAGCACGTTCGCTATAATATGTGGCCTTTTGTCGCTTTATACTCTTAAGTCTGTTGGGGGTATGTACTAATACTTGTTCAAGTTCTTTCGTCCCCTCCAAGACTACAATAAAGTTTGGTTGTTTTCCTTTTTATTGTTTTTTTTTTTTTAATGGAGGCCAAAACAGTAAATGGAAACAAGAACCAGTTTTTATTATCTAATTCTTCTCCATTTCGTTACTGCGGAATAGCTTTCCCGCAGTTTTGTTTACAAAAACAAACATTTATACATGTTTCTATATTTATTTTTTTGCGTTTTTTTTTAACGCTAAAAAGGGGTGTGGCGGATGCGCAATTGAAGGGCGATCGCGGTGTGTAGCAGATGGTAAAAACACGCAACATCAGCTGATTGTATATTAATTTATATTGCTTATTTGTAGACGTGAGTTTACATACATATTTTGTATAATTTTATCATCAGGGAGTAATAGTGACCCAGTCTTGTTATCCATGTTATGCCTATATGGAGATATGTATCTGTGTCTATCTGGAAATGTTCTAGTCTTACAGTCGATGAAAAGGTACTTACATATTACATTCAGTGTTGTAGGTACTCCATGTGGATATTAAAGAAAAGATTCCAAAAGCTTCCAAAAACATCTATTTCATTTCTACTTCAACATTGCACACATACGCAAACTCTGATGCCTTGCTTTTGTGGTAATCCAAAAGCATTAAAAATTTGAAGCATTTAATAAGATATAAAGGTTTGATAAGGCAGCCAACGTAAGCAATAATTCAATTAAATTTTTGGCTTAAATGCATTTTATTTATGCTGAATAACTAAATAACCAGACAATAATATGTAAACTAGTTTCACTTAGTTACTTACAGTAGTCTTGACTAGGTGAGTTGTCATTTCAAGTTCGCTCTATTTGTGAAGTCATAACGCTGACATCAGATTGATGACTCTATCCACCCAAATACAAAAATGGTTCTTGCTAATATATCAACTTGAGGCGAATAAAATACTGCGAATTGAACGAATGCAAATAAGTTTATATCCCTCCATTTTCGGACTCTGACTAATTAAATGTAATTATTTAGTAGAAATAAAGCGAAGTTTTATTTTAATGTTAGTTTCTGTTTGTTTTCGAGCACTGATGGCGATTCTATTGCTTAGCAGATTATGTTGACGTAATATGCAATTTTTTGGAAAATTATATAAACAATCAGATCGTCATTATTGTTTTTTTTAGTAAAAACTAATAATATGAACTTTGCAATGTCAACTTGCATTTCGTTTAAGATTGCCACACCGGACTGCGAATTTCTCATGGAAAGGTTTTGCTTTTCGTACGCGGATATACGACAAGCTCATTGATTTCCATGCTGGTTTCTGTTTCCCATCTTGTCATAAAGAAAGAATGCTGTTTTCCCTAAACAACAGAACTCAATACAACCTCATGCGATTGATAAACGACCAAGTTTTGCACAAAAACATTTGTTTTTGGCGTTTATCGTCCGAAAACACCAGCTATTTAGCTTTACGTGATAGTTTTAACTTTACGAACCCAGATGAGTGAATCAAATCAAATCAAATGAATGAACCGTTAAAAAGAGGCATCATCACATTTTCAAACTTGAAACAAAAAATTATAATAAATAAAAATAGCACTAAAGCGGTCACACGTTAACGTGTCATGCTTAAGTTTTATATTGGAATGAATCCAAGAAAATGAAGCGAGAAAAACATGGCCTTTAAAAAAAAGAGTTTTACGTACATATGTATGTACCTTACATGTGTTTGTTTACAAACAAAAAAACACCAGCTTCTAGAATGCAACAAAAAGGCAGAAGTTCAAATTAAATTGAAATGTTTGCGATTTCTATTTCTCAACTAAATAGCCCGGTTAAAAGTTATAAACATATTTTCGTTCACGGCTCCATATCCACTTGGCAATTTTGAAAAATACCATCGTTCCCAGATCTCCCACATGCGTCATATATTGAGAAATAATGACAGCCGTCAATAAATAGTATTTGCTATTTATATTTATAGCGGCTCATTGCAAGAAAAATGTCACATTTGTGGCACACACGTTTAACTAAATCTGGTACACTTAAGTGCTTGTGTTTGTACCCAGAATCATAGCTTCCTCTGTTCTCAAACTCATTAAAGACTTTACCAAATGGAATGTCAATATCCTCAAAACTGATCGTACATATTGTTTAAGCAACTCAAAAACACGTGTTTGTTTAAACCAATGGAATTTATCAATACTAAGTATGATAATTTTAAAGAGATGAAAAAGGAACACTGCCATATAAATTTGTCATAAGCCTTAAATTTTTGATTGCTTAGCGCCATCATTTTAGCAGATTTTGAATTAAATTGGCTGGATTTTAGGCGAATCAAATGAAAAAGAAAAATTGCGCCTAAAAATATGTTCTAAAATAAACATATTTGTATTTTAAAAATTTAAAAAAAATTATGCCAAAATTGAAATAAATATTATATCATGTATTTATATAGTATACGTTTGGAATCAGTTTTCTTTTTTAATCAGTTTAATATTTGTGAAGAGCACATTCAGAATTTAGCTTGGGACTCTTTACTCTTTAAGATCACGGATTACTGGTGACTTTTTTGAACGATGCAATTCGTCAGTGATTCTGGGCAACACGTGATAGAAAAGGTACCAGAAATCAACGTCCAACCAAAAAAAATATTTGCAAAAGTCATTGCATGTTGTTTTTTTCGAAGACACTTTACGTAACCCGGTTAGAGACGATGCAAAGATCTTACGAAGAAGTTTGCTTTAATTCAAGCAAAGAGTTTGCAAAGCCTGTATAAAAAGTTTGACGAAATGTCCTGTCTAGCTGATTGCACGGACCAGGCAAAGAGAAATAGATACACAGGAAATTCATTAAATGTTGTGAAGTACCTTGACATACATTATGTAAGAGCTGCTCATAACAACGAAGAAGTACCCTACAAAACACTTAAAGAAGGTCGAAAGTTGGTAAAATTCGCAAAAACAGAAAAAAAAGTGGCCGTGCGAGACACCGAGTTTTGGAAAAATGGCGACATTAAGTCTAGATGGCTCAAGATTTTCTTAGCAAAGGAAAGGGAAATATTACCATAAGAAAAGGATGTACACAGAACTGCAAAGATTATATCTTGGAAGAACTGGGATCAGCCATGCTTAGTTTGCGACCATTTTGAAATTTCAGACAAAAAATTTGAGGTTTTAAAAGGCTGAAAAATCGAATCTTGTAATGTAGGTGCCAACATAGAAGCTGTAGCTTAAGATAACTTTGATATCTCTTGGATATTCCTACCCTGCGAAAATATTATCTGAGGCGCGTGTATTTTAAATCTACTGTTTTTAAGAGGATCGTTAAAATGTCAAATATGTTGAAAAAAAAAATTATGGCACCCATAAATATGAAAAACAAGCTCAGAGGCCTAAAAAAGAAATAAATTGTTTTGTAAATTACAAAAGATACTCCGCATTGAAACCAAAGAGTTTACTCGAACTATTATCTGTACCACTTCTTTCAGAATATATGACAGACGAGAGCGGGTTTTTAGACTTTCTCGAAAGAAAGTAAATGTAGTTTCTTTCCGAATCAATGAAAGCTCAAAAGATGCTCGCCGGCTTAGTGTATCAAACGAAACTCAATACCAATATTCTCATCCACTCAGCTGTTCCTTCATCTGTCTCTATTGGAACCAGTTGACGCAAAAGATGAGGCAACTTTTGGTGGAAAGCCGCAAGACAACGTTTTGTTGGAAGACATTCAAATTGTTTTGATAGCTTTTTACCATCCATTAAAAGTCCGACATCGAATCGCGCGTTATTTTAAGGTACCTATGCTATTTCTGTATCTGATGGATTCAAGAATGGAATAATAAGCGTGATTAAGAAATTTAAATGAATGAACAACCAGAGAAGGCCACTTACCCGAATCTATAACTTTAAAATTTGGTGACGCGACTATTGGTCTCAAAAAAAAAGGTGCTAATTGTTGCGTTGGAGTTTAGCCTATTTGTTTAGGAAGCGAAACAAAAAGTGAATATGGACACAAGCCTTCATAAGACAATAATTGATTGAGGAAGAATTTTTGCAAAAAAAAATGTGTAATGCGGGTCGCATTGAAGTTGAAATTAAGAAGTCATTGCCTTCTTTAAGCGTTCACATTCACTTGCTCTTTTGTACGCCAGGCCCTCCACGAAGACATTTCAAACGCATTTGGAAGTACTCTTCAAAATTAGCCAAACTATCTAGTTAGCTGCTATCCACTATTGAGGAGATCCTCTCGACTTCTATCTCAACATAAGGTAAATGTGGTTTTTAAAGGTTTATTCAGCTATGTTTTATATCTTCGTCGGAACTTCCTGCGCTGCACATTTCAACAGTTTTTGAATGTTGACCGTTTTCATGTCTTTTCGACAAATTTCAGTTAATACATTCACTACAAATAATCCATTACTATTCTTCGTTTATGCTATCAGAGTCTGGAACTCGCCACTCACCGCGACAGAAGAGTGGGCACCGCTTATCAAACATTTTAAAACCTTTCTTTCTACCACACTTATACCAAGTTTGGAATATTCTTAGTCTTGCTTTTCTCATTATGACATACTATTCTTGACTTCAAGACGCAGGACTACATACCATCTTTTCTTCATGTTTACACCTAAGATGTTCTCTTCTCTTATCTCGAACAAAACTTCTTCGTGTCTCTTCGGTCTTGTGTTTATATCTACACATAAGAGTACGCTTTAAAGCCGGAAGTTGCAAATTTTAAAATCCATTTAGTCAGTGATCTCACTCTGACTTTCTCTTGTCAACTAAATATAATATTAATATAATCAGATATGAAAATCAATGCAATATGTCCACAAGCCGCAAAGCCCACATTTCAAATAGCCCACATAGGCTTACTTCCATAATGATGGATAATTGTTGTACTAGATTCGGCTCGAGCAGTTGGGAATGCCGGCAAGGTTGCCTTGAACCAATTGCCTACAATAATAATACTCGGCTCATAAATAAAGAAAAATCAACAGTTCCGAGAGTCTATTTGCATCGCTAGCACCCGATTAGCATACGATTTCGACGATATTTTTGACCTGTCAATTTTGTAAGTAAATCAAACTTATCTTTTTTATTTCGACAACTTTCATTTTATTCAAAATATTCCATGTTAACGCATAATTTTAGTCACAAAAAAAAATAAAAACAAATTAACAGGTCCCCCACTTTCAGCAAATTTGGCTGGATAGAAAGTACAAGTTTAATGGCGTAGCTTTTATTTTAAAGTTTCTACTCACAGTCAGCCGGGAATCTTCATTCAAGACGTTAGGTCTTCATTGTGAAACACCATATTACGGTTTACCTCCGTCCTTAGTGTTATCATCGATCAAAGGAACAAAATGCTCGACCGCAGAGATTGGACGCGATCCACGATCGCCGCATTTGTCTTTTTATCGTTGGCTGTCGCACCAAGTGAGGGGAGCATCCCGCCCTGCTCCAAATACGAAGTTCGCATAATTAATGCCAAGACTTGTGTAGCCCGCTGCCCGCTGAGCTGTGGAGGTGGTATCTGCTACTCAGATAACACGTGTGCCTGCGAAGAGGGATTTTCGGCGTCGGTTAGCAAAGCGTATCTCTGCACTCCGAATTGCATTGACGGCTGTAAGAGGGCAGGTGGTATCTGTGCTGCAACAAATTTATGCCTCTGTCCAAAGGGAACCGTCTTTGATACAAACATTAAGAAGTGTATCTGGCAGCCAAAGTGGTTGGATCCATGCAAAGGGTTAGTACAATGATGGACGCTCAAACTTGGTACTGATTGTATTGAATATTTTCAGACGGTGCCGATTTGGAAGCTGCAGCGGTCATGGTGTATGCACCTGTGCAGATAGTTACATATATAACGCAAGCGCAACCGCACATGAACAGCTCTGTACTCCTCGATGTTGGAAGTAAGTTAAATGCTTAAAAGTATGTAACTAGATGTATAGTGACAGTGTGATAAATTGGCACTAGCATTTTCATGGTGATTTTATAAGAGTTCGAGTTTCTTAGTTCTGAGTGTAAGAAGTGACTCATTATTCAAAAAATTTTACTCTGCCTTCAATGGTCCGGCATTTATTATTTAATATCGGGACGTCTACGATCGTCTTCTCTTCGTCTGAAAAGTTTGAATTTTTTTTCGTTTTAAAAGCCCCCCTAAAATTTATCATAGTTGGTGTCAATGTACTCGATTTTCACGTAGAGTTTGGGCGTGCTCTATCGGCGTGACCAGTTTCTTGATAGTGGTCAGCTTGGTGACGTGCAAAAAAAGTGCTCATGTGATTGTTAAAATATACTGCTCGATTGCTTTAAGTAAATTGCTAAATTACTCGTTCATTTAAGGACCTGTTTTTATCAGCGAAAAGCTTAAGAAATTGCGGACTAGAGAACGAAGAGGATCGCGCATACATTTTATACTTTAGCCAATTATGTGTGATTTCGGTTTGAACAAAACTCCTTCACGAATAAATAGCTCTGAACGTTTCACTGATTTTGAAAAAAAAAAAAAACGAAATGATGTCGTGATCATGGAATTTAATTTTTTTCTTGCAAAGATACTCATCATGAGTTCACATGTGAATTGAAAAAAAAAAAAAAACGTTTTTATTCAAAAATCAAAATAATATTTTAATATGTAAAATATTTAAAAAATGTGTTCCATATTTTAAATCATCTTTTTATATAAAAATAATTTATATGAAACCCTTGTCTGTATGAATTTAGCCAAATAACCTTATAACCTCTTTAACACTGACTTTATCAAGTTCTTCAAATGTTCTGTTTCAAATTCTTCGATGAACGATTGTTAAAGGCCTGCGACTGACTTAATTTGTCGAAATTCCGCATATACTATATTCGACTCATGAGCTTGAAAATTTTATATTTTTCTTATTAGGATCCTCGTATACTCACAGCTTTTGAGCTCAACTGTTTTTGTAGTTTGAGTTTCGTAGAAGCTGAACTGATTTAAATAGATGCTAGATACCTTCGGCATTGAAAAATTTCTTCACGCTTGGAATTTTCTCGGACCCTGAATTCAACGCCGATAAATATTGTCATTTGCAGTTTTGATTAATAAGCTAACAGTGTAGACCCGAAAGGTGCCGGGACGGAAACTGCGCTGGTGTTGCGCGATTTGTTTGTTTCAAAATAGACCTTACGTTCGCTTAGCGGACTGGCTTACTTATAAAGTTTCGATAAGACCAGACAACAGAAATTTGTTCAATGTTTAGCTTGCTGTTGTTTTTTTTAGATATTGGTTCGTGAGCCGTGTGGATTGGTCTTGAGTAACATCCTCTGTAAGAAGCTCTCTTCTCACCATATTGATAAACTGTTCGGGTCGTCTTGGAAATCATCAACAGGATCCGAATAACGTTAATATAAATTCGTTAATATGATAAGTCTTTTTTGTCACTTGATCAGACTGTCGATTGTTGAAACAAGATAGAACTTTGTAGATGTACGGCTCTAAAGCAGCTCTTGTGAACTTGCCTGGCATATCATCGTCCTCTCAAACATTACACGTGGTTTGGCGTAAGAATTTTACCAAAACATAGTTCACGCGTTCATCTTTGTTATGGCTGTGCCGGTTTCTTCTTAAAAGAGCTGAGGTCTACTTCAAAGGTTTTCTTCAAACACAATAAGCAATTATTGAAAAAAGTTGTTAAATCTACAATAAATGGTAACAGAAGAACTCTTCTAATCTCTATTTGTAATGTTTCTTCTACCAGCAGTAAATGCAAAAATCTCCGGTGGCAGCACCGAGTATTATGACAAAAATCTGAATTTCAAAATCTTAACACACACTTTTTTAAGTTCAGTAGAAAAGCCATAATCTTAAGGATTAGATAACTCAATACTCACTTGAAAATTACGTTTTTTATATTAAATCCGCATATAGTTCGATAATCAAAACTCATACAAAACATATTTTTGAGCCCTCAAAAAAAAAAAAACTAAAAACAGCTATCGTTTGATCGTGACCTTATTATAATAGTAGCGGCGCAGACAAACGTTGTCCTGTCCACACGTTGGCTTGAATTCATCAAACTATTTTCGATGTCTGAATTTTCGATAAACTATACAATACCATGTAAACCACCGAATGTCATGTACCGCCTTACAGACATTTTGCCACTGCGAGAATTTCGATCAGGCTGATTTAATGGCTGATAAGTTTTTCTTTTTGGTCATGATAAAAGTATTTACTTCCATAAGGACCGTCGCTCGCAGTGTCATCTTTTCAGATTTGTAGCTTCTTTAAATGATCCTTCGAAAATTCCAAACGTAGTCACTGATTATGGGATTTATGTACGACTTATTGACCATAGTTAATAAACTTGTCTTCTTTTCGAAAAAGGTTACTCTCAAAATATCGAACAGCTTTGCTCTTTATGGTCAGATGTCACCCTTCACCTTTCAATCACATTTTGGACGCTGATACTTTTTTCTGCTTTACAACTTAGTTGTAAATACTACTTTTTCTGCAATGATATTTTTAGCGAAATTAGTTGCCCATGTTTGATTACGAAGCACAGCAAATAAGGTTTGGTTTTTGTTTTTCAGACAAATCAAACTAATAGCAAAAGTGGCCAAAAGGCTTAAGAAAATTTCCCCTTTAGTAAAAGAAATAAGTATCCTGAAAATTAAAATCTTAACGACCTAGTGAATCATAAGAATCCCACTTTATTCATAAACAAAGTGGAACAATCCTTTTTTTCAAATTTGGCATTTCTAAAATTAAAAACAGGGCCAACTGTAAATATAATAAAAAAAAATAGTCTAAGAAGGTTTATTTTTTAAATCTCGGAAGATTTATCGTGAGCGAATTTAAATCATCCAGGGACCCGCTCAAACACACACAAAAATTTCATCAAAATCGGTGTAGCCGCTAAGGAGGACTTCAGTTGAAGAATTTTGTATAAAAAGATACGCTTTTAATCTACGAAGAAACACTTTCCCCACAAATTCCTTGAGTATATTAATTTATAGATAAAAGGAAATTTGCGAAGAGACGGCGTTTTCTATAATAAATCTATCTAAAAATAATCATAGTGGAAGACTGTGTCCCAAATTCAAGATTCAACCTTAAACCGAGCCTCAATATCTCTTTGTTATTAATCGATGACATATTTTCTGATGGTTCAGCCCAATTTTGCATAATTTATGAGTTTTACAGTGTATAATGCAAATCTGAATACGTTTTTAATAAGAATTAATAACATCGAACGACTGAATTTTTAACTAAACTTTGGCAGGTATGTATTTGTTGACTTGATGATGCGACTCTTAACTCTTATACCAATAACATAAAAAAAGCTCCAAAGTGGCTTTCGATAGATATTTTTGATTTTTGTTTTCAGTTAGTTGCGTTTATGTGTGAACTTGACAAGCCACACTACTGGGTGCTATTTATTATGGTTTGAAGTGGTCGAGAATATATTAAAACATTTTTTATGAAATTATGAATCCGTAGGGAAAATATTGTGAATTTCTTGGAGAAAATTTAAAAATTGGCATACAAGGAGAATTAAAGAAAGGATTAGTCAACAGTTAAGCGTACGTGCAACACGAACGACTGATGCAGGAAGGCAGAGTGTTGCTCAAAATCAGGGTAACTCTCATCGGCGTCGTCGACAAGAATTCAAGAATTGGGAACAACTTTGGCAGGCATGTTGAAACTTTCAACGAAGATGTAGATCTTCAGCTGCAGAAAAATAATGATAAACGGTGGCGAAATTGGAGTTCGTCTTCGCGCCACGGACATATGGGCGTGACCGACGTTATATTCCATACTTTAATTTAAAGTTATTAAATAAAACAAAAAACATCAATCTTCAACATCGAATGACAGCCTTTATTTAAAAAAAAAAGACTTCGTGGCGATACTCTTGGGTCCCACTTATACCCCTTTGATAAAAATATTTTTTTTCCTTAGTCTTGAAATTTTTATATTATTTTATGATTTACACACCAATTCGATAATTTAATTTCCAAATAATTTAACTGTATTAAAAAAACTTTATTTATAGGAACTGTGGTCCAAATGCATACTGCTACCTTCCAGATATGTGTGCATGCTCCAAAAAGCACTCTCACTACGGAGCTGATGGAATTTGTCATCCTTAATAAAATCATTTATTCTTAATTGTTAAGTAGTTTATTGTTTAATTTATTTAGTAGATTTAAGCCTCATCAAATTGTTTGTGAACGTTAATGAAATATTTTACATTGGCATTCATTTAAAAAACAGATGTACCTATAGGCTAATAAGTTTATTGTTAACATTGAGAAAAATCCAGATCGTCGCAACATCAATATCATCATCATCATAGGAGAACAGTGTTCTCAAACAATCCGAAATAAATATGCTGTATCTTGCAAAAACCTTTTCAATATAACTCTCAAATGAGAAAATCAAGATTCGTTATTGTAATTTTTTCATTAACGTCGTGTTGGGCACAAATATGTGCAAACACACGCCTTTTATAAGGGAGACGGTATTCTGGCCTGGTATATATGATCATAAAGATTTATGTTATTATATTCTCTTTGGCCGCCCATTCTTTGTTATTTATCTTAATACTTACGTTTCGATTGGCGCCCAAACAGGGACGAAAAGAAATGTTGAATCGTTATAAATGGATGGATGGAATATAATTACTTTTCACTTAATATTAAAGAATATGTTAAAATTGTTTGGCTAGGCATAAAGCTCTGTGTGAAAGCGAATAATTTAATCAGTCAGATTATTTAGTCGGCCGCGACATTAGGAGTTTGACAATTCAACATGATGGGATTGTACTGCATGTACTGCAGATGAAACTCCAACAATAAAGATTCATTCATTGTTGTTTTTATCAGTGTTCCAACTAAATATGAAGATTTAGAAATAATTTTTTGTTCCAATCTTACGAGAAACTAATACATGCATACATATGTATGTAGAGAAAAAATTTTTGAATATCGGTGCAAATCTCTTAGCTCGTTGAAGTTGATTTGTCGTTCTGAAACATTTAATGCAAAAAATACCACTATCAGTGGCAGACTTCTATCGCTGGTCGATCGTTCAAGTGATAGTGCCTCATGCCCACAGTAAACGGTGACTGCACCAGATTCGAAAACTAGATAAAATCTCAAGACACTCAAGGCACCTATCAATTGATTGAATTGAAAGCTTAAACTACTGCGCAACTCGAAGGAAACTGTAAACCGAGGGATTGTACTGCTCAAAAATGGCACTCTTTTGCTTCACTGGCTTGCCAATCTAAAAAAATTCTTATTATTGATCCACGCAGAGGTAAAAGTATCTTTTTACCCTTTTTCTCATCTAGTTTCGCCTACACTTATCACAAAATGATCTACTCAATGGATTATTTCAATTCACTTCGTGCTGGCAAACTATAAAGCCATAAATTGATTTCTCTACAAAAACAAAACAGGACTGCTACCACCAAACTAGCCGCTCTAGGCAGTTCGTACTCATGCTAAGCCGGAAACCCCATTATCCTGTCCTTATTAACTCTCAAGTCTCATGTCTAAACTGCCTGTTGCATAACGACCATCAACCGGTTATTCCTTAACGCTTGCTCCAAACTATCAAACAACATAAGCATTCCTCCAACAACTAAGCCAATTTATTCAAAAAGCATATCTTCATCAAACTAACAGCGAAACAATCGTTACACATTCACCCTCCAAGGCAGGCCCGAGAATCCCATGTCAATTCCACACCATTTCCCACAAAAAATAAAATAAATAAATACACTCACAATTCCCCAAACGATAACAACCAGAGAGAAAAACAAAAAAAAAAACATTGTATTAAAAATTCTGCAACAGTTCCCAGTCCTATTACCATTCCGTCCAGCTCTAGCTCGAACTCCGGCTCTTACCGGCACCACCACCCGCTTTTGATTAACAACAACCATAAAAAAAAAAATTACGCGAGTGTAGTCAACTCGATCGAGCATTGAAAACCGAAAACGCGTTCAAGTGAAAACTCCTCGCGGCTCGCGCCCTCTAAAAAACACACAAACTATGGCGGTGGCAATGTAGAGTGTCGGTTGAGACGAAGCACTCTTCTCATCGGCACCATGGGCAGGACTTTAGTCAGTCTTCCGTTGGCAGTCATCGTGGCTGGATTATAAACCGTGTACCACTGAAGCCCTCCCCAATGGGGCTCCATTCATCCGTTCTCGTCGTCGTCGTCACAGTCGTTGCCTTCAACCGAATCCGAAGCCAAACCCATGTCTCAGTGGATAGTGTGTAACAATTCATAAAAAAAAAATTACAAACAAAAACTGACACTCGTTCGCGATCATTAAAAAAATATCGGTTTAGTCGTCCAGACGCATTATTGCCCGGCATCAAGTGAAGGAAGTGAGACTCTCTTGAAGGCGTTGAAGGCAGTGAATTTGCATACCCGGCCAGATCAGTCCATGCGGGAGTGTGTGTAGCAATATAAGTGAATCCATGGCGGCAACAGCGAAACATGATAGAAATTCCTAATCCTACCGCCATATGAATATTTCGCAGTCTTGCATCTAGTAACATATAGAAGAAGAGAACTCTGTGGAGGACACGAAGACCATCGAGCTGGTATTCAAATAGTCAGCTACGAGTATCAAAAGGTAATGTGGCCAGTAGCCGGACCCACCTAGAATTTTAAAAGTATTTATGGAAAGAGTTTATTTCGTATATCCTATCTAACGTCTAACAAACGACGTGCCATTGAAATCGAACAGATGGTATTGACGCTATGGCCAGTTGTTTATTTGTTGAAAAAAAAAACCGAACTTGAACGACAGCTGAGTTAAAAAAGGGTGCACCCCTCTGAAATCGAATCCAAGCACAGTGTGCGACAGCCGATTATGTTAACTATGTTTTTTTTTATGTGATTAATTGGTTTCAATTTTAAATTACTGTTTACTCAATTTCGTATGGGAAATATAAAGAACCATCATTTTAAGGCCTCGTTAAATGCGTCATACCTTCCTTCAATTTCTTTTAATTTTGCGTTTGTTGTAAAATCTATTTTTAGAAAAAAAAATCTCCAAATTTTAATGTTATCTTAAGGACAGTTTAAAATCAAATATGTTTACAAAGTGCTTCCAGCGACTGTTGCTGCATGTTTTTGCTGATATTTGATTTTCTTTTTTTGTTGAAATATTTTGTTTATTTGCAAGCTCTTAAAACTCCTTCGATATGTTAGTAACATCTTTTTTTAAAATGATTTGTTTTTCCGCGTGAAGTTGTTTTGTTTGCTTTTTCACTTATTTTTCATGGCTATTCTGTTTGTCACGGAATTTAAAATTATTCCGAAAAACGGGTCATTCTTTATGGGGCCTTGAACTATTCGACAACAATAGAACTATCTTCAATCCTTGACGGTCCCCAGAATTCTGATTCCACTAATTTTCCTTAAAAACTTGTAGGAATCAGTTAAATGGGTAAGTAAAATGAAATACAAAATAATATTTGCAATATGTACAAACTTAGCAATGAGCCAATACGATCTGCGCGCAGCAAAACTGGTTGAAAGGTTATGAACTGGTCATGTTCTTAGGTAAATGACACTTGAATCCAACAAAATAAACCACATAAACCTTTCACTGTCTTCAGAATCCATGGAATTGACAACAAGCTTTTTGAATGTCTCATTAGTATGCATCCTTTCTAGTCAGTCGCAAATTTAAGTGTAAGAGGATAAATTAAAAGCTTCCACGTCTTAAGAAAGACTTAAAGACGCCTTATGTCAATTTACTCGAACACCATGCCCATGAATATGAGTAACTAACATCGTAAAATATGCACCCAAAACGACTTATTGGTACAGTGCCTTAAGATTGAATCAATTATCAACGGTCGACCAGCGATGTTTAGTCCGATCACTATTTGCTGATGGGGTCAAAATTACGGTATTATCTATGGAATATCGGCTTGATATACTAAAGTTCTGAGTTCGCTTCCCAAATATAGTTCAATGGATTGACAGGACTGTTTCAGTTGTTCTACTGATAAGGTTTCTTCTAAGAGCCAAAAAAAGAAGCGACTTATGACAATTTTAAGTGAGTAAAAGTCGAAACCAAGCACATTTCGAATTTTACACAGTTCTTCTAGTCGCTTATATTGAAACAAGTGCAATATTAGGGTAGTCCTGCACCCCTGAACAAGAAATGGAGAAAATATCAAGTTTTGGGAGTAGAGACTTCCTTCACTCATATTTATTGTTAATTTTACGGAAAAAATGGTTTGAAGCTCTAACTGTCGGCCTCAGCTTGAATATAAAAAAGGAGGCAGTTTTTCAAATTTTGTTGTACAAAGATTCGGAGACATCCATAGAATGTGAGATCAAATAAACTTCAAATTCCGCAAGCATAAATTCCCGATTGATTTATTCATTATTCATACTTCCATTAAATGGAAAAGGAATGATTGTTTGATATCTGTCAATTCAGTAATTGTCATTGCTCAACCAAATTAATTTGAATTTTAAAACAGCAAAAAAGGAAATCATTCCGAGCTCGGTTTCGCATAATAAAAAATCTGTATGCTTCTGTCTTCAAAAGCCGCAACAATACGTACACGTACACTTAAGTTCCAATTATTATTCAGAGTGACACATCAAATATACATTTTATTTGCTTGTTTGCTTTGTTTTATCTATTAATCTTTTAAACTACCCAAAACGAGGCAACATTTCGCCGTCGTTGAGTGTAAACGCATAGCAATGCAATTGAGGGCATTGCTCCCTCATTAATCGCGTGCGTAACAATCTTGATTTTTTTTATATAAAACTCAACTACTCCATTCAGTCAGCCGGCGAACCATTGGAACTTCTGTCAAACTAGACAAAGTATCTGCTGCATCATTCCCATTCGAATCTGTCCTCCATATCGGCGCTCAGGGTCTCAACTCAACCAGGCTGCCGGCCGCGCCGACATCAGCTGTATTTTAATATTTTTATTGGGATTCTTTGCTCGATTCGGCGGGCTTTTGGGGTCTTGTGCTGCGTTCCCGAATTGGGGCATCAATCAATCGCGAGTTGAATGTTAAATGATGATTCTGGTAATCTTGTGTTCTTTTTTTGTTTACTTGTCTTATTCTTTCTTCTTTTATTTATTCCACTTCCAGCCGTTATTTGATATCAACAACAAAAATAATAATTATTAGATGATGTGTTTTGAAAGTGAGCGGGTGCGGGCATAATTAATTACTTACGCATGCCGGCAGTAATGAGTGGGCCTGTAGGCGAATACACTATTACATCGCTGGAGGGTGTCCGCTAGATAGTCTGCGCCTATATTTCTTCCAAATGGAATGAAATTATACAAAACATTTGAGAGGGGATTTGTAATTATAGTTTCCTTTTAATTAAACACTAGTTTTGAATGCATAAACAGAAAAAGAGACGGAAAACAACTGTGTTTCGATCGAATTATGGTGCTGACTTCCTGTCTAGAAAGGTCTTCTAAATTACTATGGGAATTGCGTAATGTCTTCATAAAAGCAGCAGCAATTGCAGGAGAAGATAACTTATGGATTATGGCGCAAAGTGGGAGACACTTCTATTTGTCATAATTGAAATGGCTCACCACTCCTTATGAGTTGTGGAAATTTACTTTGCGGTCAAACGCAAAGCTCATATTAGAGTTCGTATAGACGGTTGGGTGTAGCCATGATGAAGATAGATTTGTAGAAGTGCCGGGTTTTTGTGTCAAATTTGTTTGAAAGGGAATTTCTATTCGAGCCAAAAGTTTTGCGGCTGAGTTCTTTGCAAGGAAACTTGGCACGTCAATGTCACTTCTGTTGTTGTACCTCTCTACGCATTCCGTTCTTTTTCGTTCTAAAAAACCAATGTTCCTCCAAGTCATATGGCTCTAGTCCTTTTTCGCAGCGCCGCTTTGTAAGCCTCCCGCTTAGCTGAACATTTTTGCCCTCCACTCTTCGTCAAATTATTGTTTTTGAGTTATTCGCAAACCAGGAAAGTCTGATTCGAACCCTTGCTATAATAAGGAGTTGTTTTGAGTCGATGCTAGCTGCTCTGAACACTCAGAATGCTATTAAAGTATCAATAGATGGTTTTGTGTAATGATGACCAGCCAGATCACCTTATGAATATTGAGGTATTGGAAGCCCTGTTCTATCTATCAGCCTTAAGTGTCGAAAGTATAAAGGAGGTATAAAGGCTGTTTATCCAATTACACTTTTTAACATACTTCCTTTGCCAAGCTTCACTAAATGTGTTCGCAAAATACGATTTTAGCATCTTCATAGGGGCTTTGTTCGTCATGTCGAGGTGAACCGCGATATCCGATCTGTTGCGCAAATGGTCTCTGCAAGTTGTTCGATGACCTGTTTTCTGTTAAGGTCTTTATGTATCGCATGCAGATTCCTAGGTCTGGTAGGTACCTGACGCTATGTTTGAGTTTTCGACGTTGCCTCATTCTGAGACAACCACCCAGGTCTGCAAATAGGTTGTATAACACCTTTATTGCAAAAAAGCACAAAGCACTTCCCGTTGAATACTTGATCTTGGTAGGTCACGATTCGTTACATCAGCGAATCAAGTGCGTCGAACGATAGCCCTCTCATTAACCTCACTGGGGCTGGACCTGGATGTATCATTTTCGTCGAACCACACTCGAATTCCTGAATTTAATGCAATATTTGCTTAATTAACATATAAGCAGTACGCTTCATCATATGTACATAAACACAAATATATTCTTGAGCGCCACAAAAAATTATCATCTTAGCCGCTGACTGCCGGGCGCTTAGTCAAACGCTTCATTTCAGTCTCAGCTCTATTTTTACTTTTATCATTAATCTCATTCATTTGGAATCCCTCGAATTTAAACATTAATCCATGTTCAATAATTTGTTCTTATTTGTTGATGCAGTGAACGAATGAAGTCTGACCAATTACACCTGCTCCTGTTCTATTCCTTAATAATTTCCCTTCCACATCGATCTCTTTTGTTAACAAGATTTAAATCAACACACATCCAGAAATGCAACCTTTCCTTTAGATACGGTAGCAACTGACAAGCCGGGGTTGATATAGTTTCCCAGTTCCAATCCCAGTTGAACATCATAGAGGGATCAATAAAATGAAGACCCACCACATACGCCTTTTATTGGCGGAACGCTTCATTGATGACGAACAATAACGCGGCGCGACCGAATCGAACACTCCCGCCAAAAATATATGACCACAATGATTCGGATTCTAAAGAATCAGCTTTGTATCATTGCCGGCTGCCGCTGCAGCCTAATCAAATCACTAAGAACGTGAGGAACAATAAAAGTGGTGACGGCGCGCAGGGGCCACATTCAGATCCGCCTCGTACGTTGAATATAGAAATGACGCAACTTGGAACATTCGGAAGAGACCATTTACATTTCTTTTGTTTGGTTTGCTTGTGTTCTTTGTTTTATTAGCCGACCATTGGACAGTGTTCCGAGTTGAAATAAACACATTCTTGGCAAACGGCATTTGGAACATTTTATCCCAAACTCAGAAATGTTATTAAACATTTGTAAATGGAGGTCTCGTTAATAAGTTAAATGAAGCGTTTCATCATTTAAGCACTTTGATTGATTAGCTAGATGAGGTGAAGCATGGTCAGTATTTGACTAATGTAATAATCTATGAGGAACGTTTGCCACCTGTCATTTGAACAGCAAATAAACTGTATCTTCAGTAACGCCCGTTATATTTTGACATATTTTTCTTTGTCGCATTGAGAAGGTCATTCATAAACAGGATTATAACGAAAATTTAAGAGTTATATAGTAATGCAACCCAGTTCTATTTCGCTACCGACTTCGAAGGAACAGATGTCAAACAATATGATGAATGTCCTGTCAACTGTCAAACTGTCATATCTGTGCTTCCGTTCAAAAATATGCTTGATGACATTATTCTGAAGCTTTTATGACACCGCAGTGTGGTTTTAATTTGACTTTTCGAGAAAAGAAAAAAATGTAACAGCGACAAAAATGATTACGACGAAACAATAAATTCAGAAGTATGATGTCATCGCTCTGACATTCTTCAAAGAAGAAAAAAGTATACCAAAAAAAACATGTCACCCTGTTACAATAGCTTGCACGCACAGAACTCGAAGTCAGCCGTGGTAGCATTGATGTCTCAGCTAAGACTAAAGACCCAAAGCCAGTTCAATGACAAGAAAAACACGAAGTCAATTTTTATCAAAAAATTAAACAAATTTTTGGAACCAGGACCTTAACCATTCGTGGATGCGTTTAATGTTACAAATGCTCTCAAAATCGGTAATCCAGTCGACTAAGAACAGAGAAACAGCCAATCCAACAAAAAAGTAATTTTCCTTATGTTTCAGAACCTACGAAGAAAACTGATGCGTTTCATTTATGCAAAGCTGACTTATCTTACCAATTTCTGCTTAGCTTTGGACTTGTATATCGAATTGTATCGAAGTGGATCTGGTACAGAAGGCAAAAAATAGTCGACTACAACGACTCGAGCACACCATGCGAATTGGCAACAATGCTCCAGCTAGGAGTGTCGTCGAATCTAAGCCATAAGTTTTACGAAAAGAATGGAGGACCGAACCTCCATTTCAAAGTTTAAGCTTTTGCGGAGACCACAAAGCTTCGTCTTGCCAACTGAAAAGAGCAAGCCTGCGACCATGATGGATGGCTTAAGCCCAGGCTCAGATCTTCAAAGAATCAATGGCCTAATAAATAAGTAACTTAGTTCTTTTCTGCTCAAACTTTGGCGCTAACCAAAGGAAAAGAGATTTTTATTAAAATTCTGCCTTATCATTCCCCTAACGGTTCCTCTATGTTAGAACTGATCGGATGAGGCTATCTTGTAAGTGCTTTGAATATCAAGGTAAGACTTACAATCTAGTTCGATGCAATCAATCAATTTTTCGTGATTGCAATGGTGGCTTTGTCTTTATTATTATTCTTTTTATTATTATTATTATTATTATTATTATTATTATTATTGTTATTATTACTTATTATATATTAGTATTATTATTATTATTATTCGTCAGTGATCATTTTTTTCTATCAAGGCAAATTTCACCCAACATTGAGAAGGTCCAAGAAGCTCTCTGACCTTTCTTTTTTGTATTGTGATGAGATAAACTGTGATGAGATAGGCTGCATGCTCCTCATCAAACCATTCGTTATGTCTTGTTGGTGACGCAGTCAGCTACTTATGTTCTTGGCAAAGGTCTTTTGAGCTTAATGCTGGCGGCATAAGTTCTTTTGAGAGGTTTGGTGATGGGCAGGAAATCCTCATGCCAAACCAACGACTTTTAGCACTTTGCAATCTGGAAAGCTCCAAAGACTTTTAATCTTGTATCTTACGGGTTTTATTTATTCAGTCGCGTTTAAAGGCCCGAAAGAAGATTCTGACAATTATCACGTTCATGCTTAGACGTAGGAGTTTCTGATTACGTTCCGTCATCAGATTTATCATTCTTCAGTGACTTGAAGATCGGTCTTTGATACAAGCGGCTTATGTTACCTCTGGTCTAATCTCTCATATTATTTGTGTCTTTATCATTATGAACAAGCAGCCCTCACCTAACATTTTGCAATACGGGGTCAAAAACAGTCGTTTACCTTTTCTGATGTGCACATAAGTCTTATTTAAACGCATTGAAACCAGTGTCAATCCACTTTATTGGAGTGCTAACCTTTTCTCGAAACTCCTCTTAACTTCATCTTATTCATTCGTTGGTTTGAAGACTCTCTTTACTAGTTTCGTTTTTTTTTTTTTTTGCAGACGGAGGGAGATCAGTTTCTAGTCTAAATGATCAGTTGGACGATTGCTTCAGTCCTACATCACACAATACATCACAAAGGTGCTAGCAAACATCACGCACACAGTCACAATGTGCTACATAATCATCACAGGAGGCAGCCTAGTCTGGTTTATCTTGAGCCTGATCGCTGATATGTTTATCGTGTCGGCAATAGTCACGCCAAAGTGGCTGATTGGTCCCCACGTGGAGCTTGAGGCATCGGGAGCATCAAATTTAACCGCCCACAGGTATCCGTCGGTGGGCATTTATACTCGTTGCAAAAAGATGGAACGAATGGGCTACCATTGCGGCCCATTTGACTTGGATGGCTTCGCAACAGACGGTCGTGTATATCCGGGCGAGTGGAAAGCGGCGATGTTCTTCATTTCATTGGGCTTTGCCATACTTACAACGACCGTGTTCCTGACGCTTCTCACCTGTTGCCGGCAATCGTTGTTTGGCAAGAGTATCCACAATATTACAGGCTGTGCACAAGTTGTTGCGGGTGAGAGAACCGACAGAATAGAATCCCAAGTTAAGTTGTGTCATTAATATTGTGTTCTCTATCTTGTTTTATGTTGCAGGAATCAGCGTAATGATGGCGATATTTCTGCATCCGATGGGTTGGGGAGCGCCGAGGGTATTGGCGCTATGTGGGCCTGGTGCGGAACCATTCTATCCATCAATGTGTAGCGTGGGTGAGGATACAACACGAGTTTTATTTTTCTTCTCTTATACTTTTATAGTTTTATTTAAGTGTTGTGCATTTATTAACTCTTTTACGGAGTAGAGATGTTTAAACAACATGGGCTGTTCACGGAATAGATTGCTCGTTATATGTTTTAAAATAATGCATTTAATATAAGGGCATTAAAACTTTTCCCTTAAAAAACACAGCAGGAAAGTGTCGTCCAAACCAATTTCACAGTTCGTATTTTTATAACAAAATATTTCACTTGTTCACAAAAGTCCAAACGAGTGGAACCCAGAAGACTGCCAGCTTCAACCAATCCAAGAGTAAAACTAAAGTGCCGATTAATATACTGACATGAAAATGTCAGATATGACACTAATAAAATCGAGTGGCTTCTTCTGTGATAGGACACTAATAAAATCGAGTGGCTTCTTCTGTGGCTGCAAGGACATTGGGTCTGTAACGATTGATGGTGGTAAAAAAACGTGTGGTGGGCCTTTAATTCTTCCCGACCGTAGAAATCTGCAAACTGATTGTGATTATTTGAGAATGAAACATAATTCTAGTTAGTCTCTCTTATTTCCTTAAAAAGTTATTACGACATACGTGTTTGGGAAAGGCCTAAGCCAAGGAATGTCTTGAAGGTTTAATGCATTCAAGAAGGGTGAATTTTGTTGAAAAAAAGTCTTCAGGAAGTTGTCCAAATGGTTAAAGCAGGAATTCATATAAGCAACATTTCTTAATATTGAGGGTCCTTTAACGATATAAAAACTGGAACAATAAAAAAATCTTCTACTATCAACAAATAACTACTAAACAGAAGAACCGCAGTCTTTAACATTTGAAAAATCTCGTTGAAAAAAGGCAAAGCTTAATTTAACCTTCAAGCTAGAGTATTCTCAACGCTGTTGTATTCTCATCAGCTGGATCATTAAGAAACTATCAAAATGTGTAGACCAAAACTGGGATTGAACTGCTGGAAAACGAGCGAGAGCAAGCTTTACATTAAAACTTTTGACACCTAAATCGTTCTCAATTTCAAATTCAATTTCAATTTCTTCAAAAATATAGCAGAAGAGGATTACAAAAATGACCCAATGCTTGCAACATCTGCAGTAAAATTATAGATCCTCCCTCTCTTACGAATCTGTTGCCTGGCTTACAGCCAAGGATTATTTCATAAAAACTTGTTCTCAGCCGAGCAATAAATTTTATCACAGATTAAATCACAGTCTTCAATGATTTTAAAAGTATGATCCCGTCTGCATTTCCAAAAGATGAGGAGATCGAAAGAAGATCACAAAAGAACACAAATATGTGAGGAGTAAACTTATTTCTGGGTACACTACGTTATTCCTTTATACCACCAGACTCAGGCATCACACATCGTAAAATCAAAGGTTAAGGAAGAATGTCGAGGTGCTCTAAACAATATCGTCCAACAAAAAGTCTAGCTATGATGAATTTGACGACGACAAAATCGATGGAAAAAAAAAATTGAAAACAAGTCGTAAGTGGAAATCGAAGCCAAAACACAATTGCATTTTAGAAGCGACTTTATTTTCTCAGCCAAACGTCTCAAAAGTTGTGCTGAAGAATGACGAATGAAGATGAGATGCCTTTTTCCACAAACGTCCTGTGTGCAAACATGCCCGATCTCTTCGTAGATCATCCCAAATTTGTAGAGACCGTGATCCGACTGCAAACTTGTTTGGAAAAATTATCGATTTCAGGCTTCTTTAAGGTAGTCACAATATACTATAATTAAAGATCTCCGAGTTGAAATAATGATGAGCATTCAGTACAAAACGCCCCTTATATAACCTTATGTTTCAGGCCAGTGTTTTGGCCTCTTTTGATACCACGAGGGGTGGTAATCTATGCTAGGTTAAGGTTACTCGAAAAGATACCACTTCCCAACTTTTGATCCAGTTTTGATCCAATCGTAAATATCGTGATGATGTTTTCCGATATCAAAAGACCAGAATCCCACTCTCCACAGTGTGGGATTTCGAAGTTTGAGGTGAAGTTTGCCTTAGAGAAAATCCTCTCCGAGAATTGTGGAGTGACCAAAGTCAGTTCTGGTCCATGGTGAGATTGCGTTAAGCCTAACCGACACAAATCTGCTTGTTATCTAATAAGGATGTCAGAGGAAAGCCAATGTATGATACTGAAAAAGGCCTTGATCGAAGTGGAACGGCGAGTTCTTGTGATGAGAAGAGCAGTCATCCTTCTAACCTTATGGATTTTGTTTCTGGTTAGCCCCAGTTTTTATGGTTGGCTCAATAACAGCTGTTTAAAGCCAAACTGTGATGTTAGGTTTTAACCCCCATCTCTTTCCAACTGCTCTTTTACAGCAGTAGAATGCACAAGAGGCTTTCTGTACCCTTTCTATAAAGTTAAGTTTCCAGGAGAGGTTTATATCCAATATCAAGCACAGGTATTTAACTTTCCTCCAGACAACAAGAGCTGTACCTTTTATTTTGGGGGGATTAAAGAAAGAGATCCTGTATCCTGTAAAGAGCACGAGTTCCATTTTATTTGTGTTAACGTTAGTTAACACAGTACCCAGGGCGGAGCTTAAATTGTCGGATAGGATGTTTACGAATTTACCGGATATGATAGTAACTAAGTCATCAGCGTATGCTGTCTACAAAAACCAGCTTGTTACAAACGACATAGGAGCTCAATTTTGGTGTGATTCCATAGATTGGGAGAGAGAACACCGCCTCCTAGGGACGGATGTTGTTATGTTATTGTTACAGCTAGAGTATGATTGATAGCTCTATGGAGCTTTCGAGTGAGTGCAAAGCGGTTTCAACAGATTTGCTTTTTATGAAGGCATGTTGACATGAAGAGATATAGCAGAAGTTAATTGGAACCCTAAGGTTATAATCTATGATTCTCGCAAAAAATTTTAGAAGAAGACTATTAAGTCTATCGTCTTTTTGTTGGGTGTGTGAAGTTTTACCCCTTTAAGGAATAAAGACTACCTTCACCTCGCGCCATCTCTGGGGAACGTTAGCTAGGAAAAGGCAGGCTTCATATGTCTATGGTTTTGGCCAGGGGATCATTGCTCTTAAGGCTCTTGGGCTCAGGTGCACCTTTGCAGCAACATTTTCCTTTAAGCGAACAGGACGAATACGGGAATATATTTGACTAACAATTGCAAACCAGTTGTGAGCTGAAGTTGGTGGATTATTTGAGTGGGTAAATTATTTCGTGGACTTACATTTTTGATGAACCAACTTCAACGCCAAGCATTCATGCTATATATCTTTTTCCATAACGGTCTTTTCAAAGTATTAGTTGAGCCACATATTACTAGTTGGTGACTTGTTGTTGGAATGATGATTTTTTTTATGAAGAAAATATGGGAAACATTTCACCGGTGCTCTTTTTAAGCCGGAGTTGTAGTCTGTTCTCAATGATTTCCAGTGAAACTGTAATTATAATTTATCATTTCGATTTCATTCATTTGCAGGTTGGTCATTCTACTGCGCCATAATCGGATTTGTGCTGTGTTTCGTTTGTGCCGGGATTAGCCTGAAGGCCGAGTCATCAAACATGCGAAGTCGTGTGAAGCGTCGCGTTGAAGAAGGCGACAGGCTTGTGTGTTTGCCATAACAGAAGAAACATCAAAAACAAGGAGAAAACAATTCCGAGATAACAACAAAATTAGCTTTAAGATTTTTTTTTGCTTTTTGTTGACTTTTTTTTAAATAATAATAATTTACAATAATTCATTCACAATTAGTGTTTAAGGATAAATGTCGCAATAAAAATTACGTGTTTTATTTAATAATCACAATGAAGAGGGTTCGTTTCCTTATGAGCTATGTGGGAACTAGTAGAAAAGGTTCGGATTACTTTCGTTTGGCTTTCGACTTCTTGGTGCTTTGGCTGTCAGCAGCTGTTTGAGGTTTGGGGATGTACACGCCGTGATTGGTCTTTTTGAGGTGAGCGAAGAGCTTATTTTTGGAGTCAAAGTTTGATTTGCACGTGACACAGATGTGGTTAGTATCGAGGGAGGGAGTTGTGTCGGATTTACTGCTTGGCTGTGGTGAAGCTTGTTTTTGTTCTTGCGTCTCTGGTGGTGGAAGCTTTGTTTCTTCGTTTGTCGTCTTTTTCTGTGACTTTTTTTGTTTTGATTTTTTAGACGTTCTTTTGCTCTTTCCCCATTCGTCGTCACTGTCATCGAAACCATTGCCATTAGTTTGCAAATGATTTATTTCAGCTTGAGCCTCATGATCATCTTCAGATTCCTCTGCTGCTTTCGGAGGCTTTTTGCCTTTTTTATTCTTTTTTCCTTTGGACTTCTTGGTGATTTCAATTTGATCTTCATCTTCCTCAACACCAAGGACATCTAAGTCTTCGTGAAGACCATCCAAATCCTCTGGAAGTACCTCCAAATCATCATCGTCTTGTAAGGGAGAAGCCGTCAATACTTCATCCTTACTGATACTTTCTTCATAGGATTTCTCTTCCTCCTGCATTTCCCTTGCCAAACGTTCCGTATTCTCCTTGTGCTTTTTGCTTGTCCCATGGTTCATAAAAGCATTTTCGTTTGTGAATGCTTTGTTACAGGCCACGCAGTACAATTCGTCCACACATTCCAACAAATGTTCATAGTCGGACTCCGCTTCATTCGACAGTTCGTCTGATTCTTCCGAGTCGCCTTCACCACCGTGTTCCTGAACGAGCTGCTTCAACTGCTCTTCATATTCCTCATGGTTGACATTTGAGGAGTTTTTCTTCATTTCCTCTAGCTCACGATTACGCTTCCTTATCTGCTCCAAGCGGTTTTGTTCTTGTTTCTGGCGATTGAGGGCTGCTTTCTCTTCTAGCACCTTCTTGTAGGCTTGCACACGTTTGTCTCTCTTACGGATGAATGCGACTAGATTTCTCACCTACAAAAAAAAGGCAAATGACCATAGAAACCAAAGGCAACAAATAGTGCTACTGACCTCTTCATTCCTTTCCCTCCTAGCTTTCTGAACGACTTTTTTCATATCCTTCTCAATTTCTCTGAGCACCCGTCGATCCTTAATTTCCGTAATATCATACGGACATAGCCACTCGTATGTCTTCTTTGTACAATAGCTCTGCCAATAGGCATAAAAGGGTCCAACTACGTCCTCATAACTGCTCTTCGAATCCCCAAACTTGGGGATTTCTTCGATCTCCTCTTCGTCGTCCATAAACTCGGCATCTTCGGCAGCAAGATTCTCAAAGACCTCAGCGTATGTCTTGTAGAATCCTTTGGCATCGTCACCATAGCCCTTGAAGCACGATACTGTGAAATACTGGAATAAATCCAAGCAATTCTCTTCGTAATCCGAGTTTTTCCCCCGAAGTATCTGCTCCCGATGGCTGTCATACCATGCACGTTCATGATGATCCGAAAGCACCTCGTATGCCTGCTGGAGGGTTTGGAATTTCTCCTTTGCCTCGTCCAAATTATTGGGATTCTTGTCCGGATGCCAGCGAAGGGCCAATTTTCTGTAAGCGCTTTTGATGTCGCCATCGCTGGCGTCACGAGCGACACCAAGTTCTTCGTAGTAGCACTTCATATTGTTACGTGAATAGGACACAGCGTTAATGCACTCGTTCCTTATATTTAAGATTATACGAATGAACTTTGCCAAAATTAAATATATAACTTTTATGTTGCACCAGAGAGCATGCTGAGTGGATATGACAGCAATAAAAACAAAACAAAAAGCAAAGTGTCAAATTCGTGTAGGTGATGCCAGATAGCTTGAAAGTTCTGCCATAAAAAGTGTCGGTGAGTTGCTCTTCGAATATGTGTTTGGTTTTATTCGAATGAAATTCGACATTTTCCTCTCTTTTAAAATAAGTAGGTAATTTTTGAACGTGATTTAATTTATTTTCAATTTCTGTAAATAAACTGAAACTTACAATTTTTTCTCATTTTCATGGCGTCAAAATATATGTACAGCTTGCCGCTCATCCTCTTTAAGGTTCTGCTTATCGGGAAAATAGCCATTACATTAGTTTACATATTTGCTCGATTTAAAGATCAGTGTATTTTTATTGGGCTCATTCGCATCTAAAATTGCTTCTTTAAAATTACTTAAAATGGGTAAGCAAAGTGCAGTTGAACCACGAGAACAAATTATTAAATTAAGAAATGAAAGTAAATCTAAGCGCGAAATAGCCAAACCTGTGTGCAGATGTCATTACACGGTGCAAAAATTGTTGGACCAAATTAAGACAAATCAAAAACGTAAAAGATCGACCCCGTTCCGGAAAACCAAGGAGACTGTCGGTAGGTGATGAACATGCTATTGTGAGGGAAGTTCACAAGTGCAGTGAAGATCGCTGAAAATATAACTCAATCTTCTTGAGTTAACGTAAGCGCGAGCACTGTTCGCCGGACCCCCAATAGTCATGGGCAGAGTTTCTTGCAAAAAGCCATATATTATATATCCGAAAAAATAAGCTGAAAGCGAAAACTTCTTCATGCCATGTCATTCTGGGGGAGTGAACTTTTTAGTGACGAATATGCCGAAAGAAAGATTTAGAATATGAACAATGGAACAATGAACAATGGAGGTGGTTCGGTAATGGTCTGTGGATATATGGCGTCATCTGAAATTGAGAACCTCGTCTTTATTGGTAACTACGGATGAAAATAGATAATTATCTTCAAATTTTTAGAGACAATTTGCCATGTAGTGTTGCGAAGTTGGGGTTAATTGATTCTTGGGTCTTCCAATAAGACAAAGACCCCAATCACTCACCGGAGTTGTTTAAGGAATGGTTACTTAAGGGTACGCCTAAGAACATATGTGGGAGAATCTCGGTAAACAGATCCGAAACAAGGGCATTTCCAGCAGTGTCACTTAAGTCAAGTAAGTTGAAGAGTGGCAAATGGTAAGGCGCATGGATGCTGTCCTAAAGGCGAAAGGAAACCAAATGAAGTTTTAAGTAGATTGCTTCAATTGAAAAATGTACAAATGTGTATGCTGTAGATATCGAAACATAATTAGATTGACATACGCTGCCGTTCCATTTCCTTTGCCATAGTTGAAGGACATGAATCCGAGGATGAATAGAAAAAACTGGGCGTGGAGTAATCAGTAAAACAATGAATCCAGTAAGATATAACAGGCAAGAGGTCATTTATGAAAATTGAAAAGAAGAGCTGCAGACAAAACGAAGATGGGGGACACAGAAGCATTTCTATTTTATATTCCAGACTCGCAACCGTTAAATATTACACCAGTTCATTATATAATTACAAATTAAGTTTATTTTATAGGTAAAAGCTATTTATTTCTGATCTTTGGGTAAGCATTAGAGCGTCCTCAGAGTACCAGTTAGTAAAATGCAAATAGTTATTAAGGTTAGCTTCAACACATTATGAATTTCAATAAAAAAAATGCATTAAAAAACGATCAATATTATGTGCATGCATTTTAGCCAAAAGAACCTGATGGCAGACTCTGTCAAATGCTTATGAAAAGACTTCAACTGCAGAAAGTGGTAAGACATTTTCATAAAGTACACCATCAAGTCACTAGTGGAACTTTTGCTACGAAAACCAAACCGCCAGTAATTACGAGCAATTTTTCTTAATCGTCTTAAATATTTACAATCAGGACTTAAAATGAGACTTGAAATTTTATAAATTTTTATCAAGTATAAGTGCCCGGTTTGTTTCTTTCGATAATTATACAAAATATTTTTTTACAAAAAAGTATATCAATAGCGAATTAATCTTAAAACTGACTCTATACCAAATTTTCCAAACATTTCGAAGAATTTTTTAGAAAAGTTAAAAATTTTTAAACAAATTGTAGGGTTTCAACCTATATAATACCAGCTGCCTGCTTTTTCGTAGAACGATGTCTCGTAGCAACTTACGGTGCCCTCAAATCTCTCGTCAATGATAGCTTGTTGGCTGAAATATCTGAGCGCTGGCTCTTAGTTCTGTTGGCTGATAAACCTGATCTCTTGATTTGGATGATCCTTTAATTTATGGAGAATCCTCCCGAGAAGCTGTAGCATTGGCTTCATACAAGTATCTTCATACAGCTTCTTGTTGCTGAAGTAGTTCAGCGTGCCCAGTTTCGTACATGACAGAAGTATCCTTTTTTCCTTCCGATTTTCTTCATGGTTGTTGGTGACACGGTTAACCATATTGAGCAGTCATAAGTAATTACTGGTTGACCTAAGAAAGAAGGGTTCGTACATCACCTCTGTGGGGATGGGATAGGCAGATACTGTTTTCAATTAACTGGGAAAGAGATTAGAAAAACTCTTTTTGCCAATGAAAATATTCGATGCGCTCAAGAACAGTTGCATGCATAGCACATAATGGGAGAGTTGAGTTTGAAGTAAAGCGGGCAGCGAGCAGATTGTCTTTTTACAAAGAGCTGACATCTGTAATGCCATTGTAAACCGGTATTGGGATGAATGCTTTCATGCCAATGAGTAAATTATTTTTATTTGTGATCAAATAACATTTGAGATTGGTCAAGCCTTTCTCATGGTCTGATGAGCATAAATGCGATATTACATCTATGGGTGTTGTCTGTCCAGAATATCGAAGCCATCCAGAATTGAGTTTAATCAAATAACGGACTATATGACAGAAACTTTAAATAATCTTCAATATTTATTCATTTTAAGTTTGTCTTTTTCGACTAAAAACCGAGGTCATTTCAAACGAGTCAGAAAAAAACACATTGGATTGGTATTTTGTTATAGATTAGAAAATCGGTTCGACTTATGTTGGTATTCCGGTTGTCGTTTAGTGGGCGGAAAAATGTCTTATCGAGGCGTAATCAAAGAGAGTTGTTCACAATTTTTTTCATTTTTTAATTTAATACGAATTTGTGTTTGAGCGTCCTACGCTAACAAATTAAAACGTTTAAGGCGAAACTAAAAATCGAAAGAAACTAGCAAATTCGGGGTTTTAATTGAATGTATGCAAGAAAGCTGACTATCAAAAATAAAGTTAAAAAATTAAATTAAAACACTAAATTAATGTTTTGTCACACAGAAGTACTACACGAACTTTTAAAAATTGTTTTATTAGTTTTAGGGATAAAAACTCAATTTGCGATAAACAAATCAAACGGATTTGTTTTTCTATCTAAGTGAACTACTAAAATTTAATATTTTTCTTCTTTATTTTCACACAACAAAATGTTTACTGAACTATTCAAAAATTTGAATTGTGAGCTGCAAAAATCAAAAATTTGTGTGTATCTTGTCAAAAACAATCTACAACACAGCTTATCGGCCGAACGAATTACAGAACATACTAAGATTTTTTACCGATCTGACATCCGACTTCAATTTCATCTGCAGACAAACGAAATAAGGGTGTTTATGTTTTATGGATTCAGTCTCTTCAAAGTTCTACAGTTGTGAAGCCAACTCTGAGGGCAATGGATGAAGATGTTTTTTTGGCGTAGGCAAGTAGGCTTGGACTTTTTTCTTCAATAAATTCAGGTTGCAATCCAAATTACTCTAAAGTAACAGTCTCCCATGAAAGATGCCTCTGAATACTAAATGTGTATTGATTTTAATTAAAATTTTGTGAAAGTAATAAAAACTATGTGTTTTTTTGTTTTTTGAAAATGTTTCAATTTATTTTCTTAAAAAAATTTAAATTTCTCTGCTTCTATGTATACAATATATTCATAATGAATATAAAATTTAATTTACTTACAACATCGCTAATTTACACAACAGTGAAAATAGAATAAAATAGTTGAGCAAAGAAAAAAAAGAACAAAAGAACTAAGAAATATATAAAGAAACAAAGAATGCTGGTAAAACTGAGCCAAAATACATGTGTTCTCTGTAGTTTCATAAATAAAATATAATGATAATTATATACCATAGTTTAATGGACAAAATGACTTTCAATTATGCTAAATAAACTCCTCGATTTAGCGACAATCACTTAAAAGATTAACGTAATAGAATAACGAACGATGAAAATTATAAATTTGTTTATCTATTAGCTACTGCCACGATCCACTGATCTACAGCTCGTCATGCTTTGGCCCTGAGAATTCATCGTGCGAAATGAATCCATTCTTGTCCTTGTCCTCATGTTGGAAGATCTCTTCGACGAGCTTGTCGTTTTCCTTCAGCATATCATTGAGTTCCTGTGTATTTTGGCCCTCAACGGCGGTCATTTGCTTCTTCAGGTATTCACTGACCTATAAATTGGTAGAGGAAGAGATAAAGAGCAGAGTGTTAATTGAATTAAAGATGTAAATAGATGGACAGAGGTTTCTAGGGAAAGAATCGTGCACTTAATTAGTAACTGGAAATTGTTTGAATTTGATTAGTCACCCTTGGAATGTGGTTCAAATCGGAATTAGTTTATTAGTTGCACAACAGTTACAGATATAAACAGCATTTCTATTTTTCGACATTCTCGGGAATATAGGTTACGGCAAGGTTGCATTCTAGCACCTTTACTTATAATTTTGGATGTCAGTCGTGCTGGTTTTTTTTTTAGTTTTAGTGGATTTTATTCCACACGAAAAATCTGAGAAAGCGATTGATTTATTCGGAAAGTCAAATCAATCATGAAACCATGGTAATTTTTTGCCAAAAATCTGATTTCATCATTAAGACTTAAAAAAGAGTTGAGCAAATGTTCAACATGGGAATCGAAGGCTCTCTTCAAAGACAGAAAAGTTGAATTCAGTTTAAAAAACAATAGCATCACAAATGTTTGACAACAAGTACAATTTCGACGCTTTATAGTACTTCTTGAGATCACGGAGAACTTCTCGGACAGTTTTCGGTATAAAGGCATTAACGTTTCATTCGCCGAGAGCTTTTATATCCACTCAAAACCATTGCTTTTACGTTGAAGTTAACATCTGTACTCATCTTTTCGAGGACGCCATGAGAAACAGAAATCATTGGATACATTTTCGGATCGATTAATGTCTCCTTTTATCTATTTGCACTGGCTGGCAATATTGCCAGATTTTACTGCTTCAAACTTCTTCCTTAGGTTTTTTTGAAGTTACACATCTACAGATGCACTGCGGAAGCTCTCAACAAGGGTGCGAGAGCTTATCGCCAAAACAGATTGAAAATGCGTTCGGCGTTCTGCGGACGATGTTATGGAACACACCTTAAGACAGAAGAGCTGGTATTATGATTCTTTGAGGAAAAAGTTCTGTTTATGAGGTGGACGTATGAAGATAAAACTATAATCCCGATTAGCTTTGCCGAAGTCCAAACCTTCGGCATAAGAATAAAGCTGAGGATATTAGGAATTTTGGTCTACATAGACCAGACTCAGTTCCGATCGAGCCTAATTTATTGTTGTCGAAAAATTTATTTAAAACTCCCTCATACAAAGTTCATTTTTTTTGTTTATACGCAAAACCAACATTTTTCAATTTTTGAAAACATTTCGAGGAAGGATGCAAAGTCTCCATCACCGTAGGATCACCAGGTATTAGGTATCCCGCATGACAAACCAAACAGAGAACAGTTTAGGAAAAAAAAAATAAAAGTGCGACCCATACATATAGGTTTACCTCTTCGCGGCTCAACATATTGTCCTGGTTATCATCGATCTCTTTGAAGACATTTGTCGTTGGTGGAGTGTTGCCAATGTTAATCAGCTCAACGTCAAAAACTAAAACAGCCTTTGGTGGAATGACATTTCCAGCACCACGGTCACCATAGCCCAACTCTGGTGGAATGGTCAGCTTACGTTTTTCACCTGGAAATAAAAAATCACACAAGAAAAACCGAGACAATCATTTACAAGTGGTCCGCTGTGAAAAGTTTTTAATTGCTCCATAAAGTGTCATCCACTTACCGACACACATGTCCAACAATCCTTGGTCCCATCCCTTTATCACTTGTCCAGCGCCCAATTGGAATGTGAAGGGTTGATCACGATCCAAACTAAAAAAAAAAAACAAATAGATTACAGGATGAGTTATCATAGGTGTGTTGTTATTTTTTTATTTTTGAATTTAAAAAAATGTATTTTACTATGCATGAGCAAATAACGTCACATTACGGCTATATTTGAGAACATTGGTGGCCATCTTGTGGTAAATGATGGCACCGCAGCACATTTGTCATATAATTTGATAGCTGCTAGAAGGCGCGCATTCACTTGTATCTCTTCGCACGATTCATCATTTTGTAAATTTTATTTATGGAAAGATACGCGTTACACCTAGTGTCACTCCCTTAAGGATAAGGATAAGGGTGCATGAACATAAGAAGCAGCGACAAGAAAACATTGAAAAACACAATTCTTTTAGCTGTCATGCATGATTATATCAAGGGGGGTTGAGAACGCTTAAAATATTTATCACATCCCGCTAAAAAAAACCGACACCAACAATTTTCACCACCACTTTGATTGAGTGCGCGGGAAGCATACCTACTTTCCTTTTTCTCACAGTATGTATAATTAATAACTCATATTCCCAGGTGGCTTGGAAGCACACCGAATTGTTGTGTTTAAATGAGTATAATGGTCACCTTAAGGGTACCTTGTCGGCCTTCATAAAAACATGCCCAATTTATTTATTGAAAGTGCAAAAAACAAAAAGTTGTGCTAAATTGTCCAAAAGTTCAGAGCATACTTCCCAGTAGCATTCGAGTCGCGACAGCGACATGTCCTTATTATCTATGACCCAGCCGATGTTAATACTAGCTCCGGGAGCGTCTGTTGCATCTTATTTTACGGCAAAGGCCAAGCGCTGCTCCCGAGGGCAAAGTTTTCGATAAAACTTGGTTTCATGTCGTGTCGCGCGCTTCTTAAATTTCATTTTGTTTTTGTTGTTTAGTTAATCTCCTGGCAATTCATCCGCGGAATAAAAACATTTTTCTTCTTCCGAATAAACACAGCTATAGGCAAAAAACTGTTCGGTTAAAAAATAAAGGACATTTTTTTGTTGTCAAACAACAACACATCGGCATTTGTAGTGCCGCGATGTTGTTTGGAGTTTTCCTATGTTCTTGTTTCCTTGCCCTTGCTCCTTTTTTTTAAAATGACACTTTAGCGGTATCCGTGAGTCTTTTTACCCTCCCATTCAACAGCGGTATCGTTATTATTATTATTATCCAAGTCTCAAGGCGGGAAAGAAGCATGACTGGCAACTCCAAGTGGCGGTGGGTACGAGTTCTTTACCTTGTTCCTTAAGAAGCGTTTAAATATTTTATTTCGTCCTCCGGGGGAGTAAACTCAGAGATCACCCTGCTTAGGAGAAATGTTGGTTGTAAGGCGGGAGATTTTCCGCGAAAGAAATCCGCATACAAATGTTACTGTAAACATAAACAGAAGGTTTTCGAGTTGAGTTGTATGCCTTGGTTATGTTTTGAGGTGTTCACATGGTGGATGTCGAGGGGGATTAGGAACAGGAGGATTTGCATTTGGTTGTTTGCATGAATTTTTATTGCATGTGTAGCCATGAATATCTAGTGGAAATGGAGTCACAGTTTTTTTTATGTATGCCTTTGGAGAAATCCACTTTTGGAAGACCGTATTTCAAGATTACGATGAGTTTGATGGGCGATTTGTGAGGATATACCAAATTAATATTAATTGGTGTCGTAAAGATACATTGAATAGAATGCCTGCTAACAAAATGTCGATGTCCTAAGTTGCATATATTAAATGCAAATTTTTTGAAACCACAATGAACAACTTCTTGCATTCGAGACTGTATGGTTACAATCTGAACAGCAGACCACTACTATTGATGTTCCATGACATACTTTTGATATGTTGTAAATTGTCAAAAAAAGGGAAAATTGGAAATACACTTGCTACACGTTTTTGTTATTCGATTTGATGATTGCATTAATCTTTTCGAAGACTATTTAAGACAAATGTTGACCACGATAACTTTTCAAGTGGTCCATATAGAGAGTCAATTTTCAGTCATTATAGTTCACCGGTCTACTGGTCTATCTATTCGCGTGCTCTGTACGTACAAATCGGGACGTAAAATCGGACAACAGGGCGGTAAGAAATTGTTATATCTGGGACCTCATGATCGCCATTTTGAGCCTAACGTATCCTATATAGTAGCTAGGTCACAGAAACAATGTTGTTTTTTTGTTTTTGACAAAGTCAAAAATTCGGGTAGGTTCTAATCAGAGGACATTTTCACAACTCAAGCTTAGAATTTCAAACTTATTTATAATTTTCGATAGAAGATAAATCGTGCAAAGAACTTCGAAGTGAACGAACAAGGAGTTGGTTTGGTAATACACCCCCAAATAAAAATTTTCTGTGGGTGGTCAAATTTATATGCGATCTCGCTTGTCTTGAAAGCAATCCACCATAAAAGCTTTACCGCCTGCTGGTTGACGTAAACACGTCCACTGCGGGTGAAAACAGATGTCAATTGTTATCTCGTTCCATCTGATCTACAATATTATGTCATGAAGAACTGAAACTTCATTGCCTATTTGAGAATGAAGGGCTGAGGTCGGGGTACGTTCCAGTTCATCGGCGTGCAAAGTAAAGGTAGACACTGTTTTGTTTACTTCTGCAAGGCGATTGTTTAAGTCGATCACTATTTTGTCAAATTTTTCGATTATAGTCTTATTCGTTTCAATTATCAGAGCTTTTAGCTGTGCGCTGTGATCGTCTATTTGTTTAATTAGGCGCAATTCGAGCAAGTCTTTGGATTTGTCATTATTGCTGGAATAAGGTGGTGAATTTTGCAGCTTACCAACTTAAAACGCTTTTTTTGACCTTGTTTTACGGGGAGTTGTGCGTTTCATCATTTCAACAAATTCAGAGATTTTATTACTCAATCGAGAGATACGATATTCTTGTATAATTCAAATAGTTTTTGGTAAATTAGTGTATTAATATAATGAAATATCTTGTTAACAATTACTACCACTGAACTTTTATGTATCACTCTACTGTCATCATATCTGACAATTATCCTTCAGTAACTCTAATAGTGATTTAATTTACGCACTACAGCTTCTTCAAAAGGCCATGAATGCTTGAATAATCGCTGTTTATGTTTCTGCTATCTCTCGTCTTGTACCTTTAATTCATCATCATCATTGTCGATGGGCCTTCACCGCAAAAGTTCCTTGAGATTGAAATAATCCGCTCTGTAATTTGGAACCGTAAGCTTTACACAAACTTGGATAACATTATTCTCTTTAGAGAATCAAAAGTGTTATAAATTTAACAATGAAGCTTTAGCTGGCAACTATCAAATAACTTTGAATAAATCTGTTAAAAAAAAACAATGCCATCTTTTTGGAAGACTCGAAGTTTTTCAACTGGATTTAAGAAAATTACCCTACTTTTTATTATTATCAATAGTTGAGAATACGGTAGGCATGCTCTGATTGACGTTTTCAGTCTGCAGAAATTTCAAATTACCCTTTCTACAACCAAACAAAGAATTCCGAAAAACAGGCCACATGCTTCTGCCGAAGAGTCCATACAATTCGGTTCGAGAACATTTGTAAATTCACCTGTCACCGCAATCCAATCGACATCATGCAACGTGTCAGTGCAGAAATCACAGAATTTTATAATTTATCAATCAGAGGAAACAATCCATAAATTAAACGCACAATACCCTCCATTATCCAAAAACAAAAACAACAACAATACAAGCAATGTTTACAATTTAAATAACAACAACAACAGCCGTTCGATTCAGGAAGCAAGCAACTGTCACCCGTGGGATTGTCATTGGGACTGGAAGAAATCAAAAAATCACTCCGCACATTATCAGGGTGCGGTAAATTCCCATAAACGGATTCAATTGGGGATGAAATCGTTCTCTTCCACCTCAACCCAGAAAAATAAAAAAAGGCACAAGTTTACTGGTCCTGTCCGGTGTTTGTATATTTTTTTTTTATGATTCCTCTAAATATTTGATGAAGTTTCCTTTCCTCATTCTCTTTTTTATTCATTCTAACTGCTTCCCCCCAGCACTGGCTTCAGCAGATATATTCAAATATTTGCAGACCTTGTGAATCGCCCAGACAGCGCAGCGCCCTCAATACACATATGTAACCCTCTTGAATAATGTAGAACATATCGATGCGATTTTTATGCGAGTCCTGAATGAATCTCAATTTTTAGTACACCTCAGTCCTCAACCCGGTTCACCCCTGCTGTGCGAATTGGGAAGCGAGTTTAAAAGATGCGGTTGAACTGTGAGTCTGTTGATTTCAAGTTCGGAGCGATGGTGCCTTGGGATTAATACAGAGTTACACACTTTGGCCAGAGTCATCAGTTCGTTTTTTAGCTATAATTTAGGAGTCCGTCCAAGTTTAAAATCTCAATCTTGGTGTTGCCTTCAACTGAAAGGATGGATTCACCCCATCTAATCATAGAAGTGCGTTTGAATTGGTACTAGTCTTTTTTTTTAGGAAATAACTCTGGATACAATTTATAGTTACATCGGAGCATCACGTTCTCGAGCCATTTATTCGTGTTGGTCCCAAGGAAAAAAAAAAATAAAAAAAATTTTACAGTCTACGCGATTCATTCAAAAACCATGGAAAGCAGACACACTCAGACGCTCTAAGGTACCCCAATGCGCTGCTTATTAATTATTTAAAACGTTCTCCTTACAGCTAGAAAGGTTTTTCGGGAGTTAACGCGAATGGTATTACCATTCCCGATGCGCTTTTTGATAAATCCCATGAAATGGTGTAGATGTAGGATGTGAGCCCGAAGGAAGGAGACATATGGGCGAACGTGAAGGTCGTGTAACAGAGCTGTTAATTCGGGAAACAAAAATTGCACGACGAGAGTTATGGCCGACGTTTTAGGCTATTCATGTGCCTCGTACGTACGAGTGAAATTGCAGTTTAGGTGCGCTCGTTTGATTTTATTGCATCTCCAAAGGAAAGAAAGGAATTTTTAAGGAGCGCCTACAGTATGTCTCATAAGGGAATTTAACTTGTCTTGGTCGTTGTTTCTTGCGATCGGTATACTATATACTCGTAGACGAAATGAAAGCTGGGATGGCAATGTAGGTTTGATCGTAAATGGAGAAAAAGGTGTGACCTTTGGTGTCTCTTCGTACATCTCGCATATGTAAGAGATGGTAAATCTTTCCAGTAAGGCTATTTTTTTTAAATAAGAACAGACTTTGGGATCGAAAAGTTAAAAAAAAACTATTCCATGGTCGAAATATTATTACTCCAATGCTTAAGGTTTTCTGAAATTACCAAACAAGCTGCATGGGCTCAGTGGAATGTAGTGGTAACGGGTTCAAATCCGAAAAGGCATAATTAGCTTCTGGGTCGCAGCGATCAGATTTTTGTACGAGTTCATTACCCCCCGCTAATGAAGTTCAACCTGCCCGATTGTATAGGAACTTGTCAGGCTGTGGCACTGGCTAGAGTAGCATATTTTGGTTGGTCTTAATATAAGTTCTGGTTCAGCGAGACTCTTTGGTCAATGACTCCACTTTTCTACTCATCGGTACTGTCCGAAGATTCAAAAACAAAATACTTCCAAACTTTTATAGGTTGGTCGCATTGCAACAGGATCTTTGAACCAGATCTGTGTGCTGAAGTTAACTTTAGAAACTTGCAGACCTTCGATTAACTCAATTAGTGTAAAAAACTTAACATTGTCATTCTTTACAAGAAACTGACTTCCGCTGAGCATAAAATGCGCTTGTACAGCACAGCCACTGAAAAGGTATCAGAGGCCTTTCCAAGTTCATCAGGAGTACCAGCACGTAACTTTATACAATCATCGATTAACTCTAAATAAATGTGTTTGGGCAGCACCTAACTTGATACGAGTTTCATTGTGATTTGTATTGACTTTGATCTGACGTGTCATATGGGATTTTTTAAATCAAAAATTCGTAGCACCCAAGTCCAATTAAAAAAAATTATATTCTTTGATGAGACTATTCCAAGTCCTGAACATTGAAAAAATAAGCTTAAAACATTAAAAGTTAAAAGAAGTTAAAAAAGAACACTCCAATAGGGACATCAAACGAAGATTAAATCGAAAAAGACCTTTTGATTTAGCTCTCCAGTCAATAAACCTATCTTTTATCTGGTTATATGTATAGTGTTGTATATAGATATAACGTATTTTATGTATTAGATTATTATATGATAATCATATGTTTAATATTACGGTTGTCTTAAGAGAAGATGAAGAGAAGTTCAAAATATTATTTCTGTATGACATTTAATATTGTACAATAATTTGACATCCAAAGGCGACAACAGCGAGCGAATGGGAGCGCTCGGTATGTACAAAACCTCCAACCTACTCGATGTCAAACCGACAGTTGTAAAATACATTAAGGGAATAAAAAAAAATCTTTGTTTTCGGAAATACTACAATCAAAAGAAGGTTTTTCAGAGATAAAAGTAACCCACCAAAATTATGTGAAAATGAAAAAGTGCTCAAAAAGAAAAGAACAACACCGTCATTTCTAAGCTTCGTGCTGCTTCGTGAGGATCCTCAACTCATTAAATTTTCCAAAGAACATAAGAAGCACATCAATTTATCCCGTGCGACAGCTTAGTGCAACTTTGAGTCTCCCAGCCAGTGGGAATAACGAAAATAATATGTGTACCCATGTATTATTAAGTATTGCATAGACAACAACTTCCGGCGTATTTTGAACATTTTAGAAAATTAGTTTTCCTCTACATGGATAAAATTTGATCCCTCCAAATTCTATGAAAGCACGGAATATTATTAAAGGCTAAAGGTAGGCTGTACTGATGGTTCTCATAGTCCTATTTTGAGACCAACAGAAAATGAGCACATATTTTTCAACCGAAGAAGGTTTCATAGCTTGGATGCAGTAGTGGTAATATTTTGAATAATATTAAGCACTGAAATATGCATTATTAAACCTTGATTTGCAATAAAATTTATCGACCTCATAGATCAATTATGTTTACGTTCCCTTTTTTTAAATAAAATTCCCGCATACGATTATTTTCTGTCGACTGGTTCTTTTGTTTCAATCGTCCTGTTCAACATTGTGTGCTACCAAATTTGACGATACCATCTAGGATAATGAATCAAACCAAAATATGTGCTCGCAACCGTCGATTTTATCGGCAAAGCTCGATGTTATCAATTTACGTGCTGACATCCCATTCAAGCCCCCGCATAGTTTAGACCTGCGTTTGAGACCGAATTTGTTATCCAGGACAATTTGTTTGTCCTCAACTCACCTTGTCAGGTTTCTATGCACTGCATTTTCATACACGGGCGGATTCGCTGTCTTCAAAGAGAAATAAAAAAAAATGTCATGGAACCAATGTTTTTAGTTGTCAGCACTATGGACGAGTATTTTAAAATTTTACTATAATAGGAATATCTCTTCGGTGCTGCCCTCCACTCCAAGTTATTTTAAACTTACAATTAAGTTCAACTGTCAAGTTTAGTTTTAACTAGCGCTGTTTATAGTGCGAACTAGATCGCGAAGTAAAACTAATTAAATAAATTGGGAAGTGCCACTTTTTTGAACAACTGTTTGCGATGCTTTTCACCAGTTTGATTGCTTCTTTACTCTTCTTTTGTAGACTTTAATCTTAATTGAAAATAATAACTTTCATATCTTTTAAATTTTGTATAAGCTTTCTAAAAAATGAAGAAGCTTCACTAGATACTTGACAAGCTGTCTTCTTAAGAAAAATAAGTCTTCCTACCATAAAGTGTTTGCTAAACTATAATACAATGATAGTACCCAACGCCGGATACAAGTCTTGCTCAACAGCCATCGAATCGAATATGATTTCAAGTCAACAGTCATTATGCCCCTCAATGGCTATCAATATGCCATTTTTCGCATTATTGTTACGCCACTTTCAAAGTGGCCATTGCAGCAAAACCTTGTGAAAGAGAAAACGTCTTCAGTTTCATCCATATAAAAAATATCAAAAATCATTTCTAACTACATCTTAATCGGATGTTGTTTTTTTTTAGCGAAAAAACGCGCTCTCATAAGAATCCACTTTCCGTCTTTTGTTACCTTACACCACTCTTCGAAAGAGCTCCCACCCTTAAAAGAACATGTTCAGTCTTTTCAACAAAAGGCCCCGCAATCCCATTGTATGTTAATTAAGTCGCAATTATTTGCTGCTCGCCTGGCTTAAAAGCGAACAACAGACAAGCTTCACCACCATGACCGCTAAGAGCCGTGAAGATGACAGCCGCAACGACAACGATCACACTTAATTACTCTACTGTATCGAATTGGGTGAAAGTCTTGACTCGATCGGTCCTTGATCTACCTTTATATTTGGTTCACTTGTTTGCGCATCCGAAACAAAAAAAAAACTTTCTACGCGATCGATGATGATCGATCATCAGCGGAGCAAAACTCTACTCTGACTCATATTTTTTCTTGCAGCCAAAAATGGTCATATGGCAACTTTCACTGTTTGTATCTCGTATCTTTTCCGCCTAAGTGTATGAGCAAGATGGGTATTCCAAGTGCAACGAGAATGTGTAAATGGGTTAGCTTTCTGCTCCTCCAAGGTGTGCGACTGAGGTATGATGGGCGAACTTGACTTTCTTAAGGCTTCGCGTCGTGCACATGTGATGAATGTAACTGATGCAAAAAACAACGTCTCTGCGAAGAGTAATGGACCGACAAAAAAGTTACAAAAATTAATCTACCGGAACCCGGTGTAGACATAAATTTTACCTATAAACCGACAGTAGACGAGCGCCCAAAAGACATCACCTGTATATCATGTCAGAATGACAGATGGACGGCGCGAAGGAGCAAAACAGTGCGAGGCAAGCAAATGAGCTACGGTACAGACACTCATAACTTCTGATTAAGTAATTGCCCCTCATCGGTTTATAAAGGCTACGTAGGTTTGCATTGGATCCATTTTAAACTCAAAGGCACGTGAACCCGTTTAAATGACAGCTTTGTGATGAAACATGATGCAAAATAGTGACAAAAGCCGTGAAAACGTGACGCGAATTCAACTGGACAATTGTCTAAATATTTTATAATTCGTTTAAGCACTCATCTGCGCCTCTCGGGGAGATAAATTATTTAGGCAGCGCGGTTAAACAAACCAACAACAACACAACAACAATGTCATAGTCGTCCACGTCGCCGTCAAAAACAATGCAAAGATGATACAACAGGAAGTAAATTGAGGCGAGTTGTTGTTCATTCAAAATAGCAGGAGTACAAGTGTGCCTTCCCTAGTAGTTGGTCAAGTATCTAATATTTTATTCATCCGAATGCCGCCTTTAGTTACGTGCCCGAGCTTGGCAAACGACCCAAACTCGAATGCAATTCACTTTCTCTGTTCGAGTGGTGTGCTGCCCGAGGCTGGTGTTTCTTTTTTTTTTGCTCATTTCTTGTGCTGAAATGTGACCTCGTCGGGGACGACGACGATGACGGCGGCGGCGGCGGCAGCGAGTTTGGACCGAAATGAATGGCAAACATGGTTGCATAACATAATCCTCTTTATAATTAATCAAGCACGTATGCAATTGTCTTCGAGAGGAAACAAGTTCCTTTCGATGATGGCCCAAAAGCTGAAAAAAAAAACAAAAACCAGCAACAAAAGAAAAGGTTTTCTAACCTCCATCTGGCAGGTGGAACGCCGCACGCCAAACGCTGTACGATGTCATCAGCTTCTTTTGGTCGATTGAAATTAATTTCCATCCGACTAACGATTATGACGGGGGTTTTTATTGCTGTCATTGCAAGTAACCCGCGTCTAATTGAATATCGTTCTTTTGGGTTGTTTTGTGTTTGATTAGTCATTTAGCCGGGAAAGTTTATCTGGCCGAGACATCGAATGAAAGGATACGTATCTATTTGCTTTAAATATTAAAATCTCAAAGGAGACGCTTTAATTTCATGTTTTGCACCTGTTTTTAGCACTGTTTGTTATTAAAAAGGATGGAAAAATAATGCTCCACGAAGGAGAAGAAGATTATCCCTCGTCAACGATGTGAAAAAGATGCTCCATTCTGTTAATTTCCGGAAAATAGTACCCTCCGGCATGTGCCAACCCAGCCGCTCTTTAAGTGAAGATGCATCCACGAAGAACCCTTTGAAGCTGAAAAATCCTTCGACCGCCCCTATGCACCCGCAATGAGGCGTCTAAGGACGCTCAAAGGTGAGAATGTGTTGGCACGAGCACGGGGGCGAGGTTGCATGAAATCAACATTTAAATTCCGCTAGCATTTAACATCAACAAGTTCTAACTGCGGTGTATCTGTGTGGAGTAGCAGAGAAAGATAGATAAATAGATTGTGACAAAATGAATCCAAAGTGCACACAGCATACACAAAAAGTTTGTGGCAGATTGCCCGCCCGCCCGGGGCATCGGGTCAACGCTGGCTGGTGAAACAATTTGTTCGCTTTTGATTTCACTCAATTAGGCTGCGACGACAACGACGACGCCGACGACATTGGAAAGTTTATCATCATGATGAAGAGCAGATTTTTGCAGTTTAACTTCTGTTCGAAGGTCGGAAGAGTAGAGCCATTTAGAATGTCACATAATGATTTGACACACGGCTGGAGTAGATTGTGAAAGCGCCTCTTATTTTGTAGTAATATACAAAATTACATTGTTTGGTGGTGGTTTGTATTTTATGTCTTATGAAAGGAATTTGAAACGCAATCCATGAGTATTTTATGCGTATTCTGCCAACTGATATGTCACTTTCGTTCATTAATATTAATAATAAAAAAAGCAAGCCGCAAAATTAGATTTATGTTGGGGTTATTTTTGCAAGCTCTGCTTTGAAGGGGCCAAGGTTTCGCAAACAAGTAATAAAAATAGGACAATGAATATAATTTCTCAACTAATAATAAAAAAAAAATAAATAATAAAAATTAAACAAAATGCTTGGGCTGAGTTTAATAATTTTTTTTTTATCGGAATGGTATAACGATAAAGAACTAGATAAGATAATGGGCAAAGCAAGATTGAAAAGAAATAAGAAATAAAGGATTCATTTATTTGAGAATTTTGATTTACATTAAAGCGGTTGGCACTCATTTTACACTTGAAAAAGGGAATAACATGGATTACGGAATGTCTTTATGATTTGTTCGAAAACGCCTATTTTTGTATAAAATCAAAATTTTGGTAGGAGAATTTCACAATCAATGAAATCACTTGCACTTTTGGTAAGATCATATTTTCGAATATTTCGACTACATAAGTTTTTTATTCACACAAAGGATCAATCAATGTGAATATTCCGGGATAAAAGCACCCCGAATATACATTCAAGTTCCGACTTTATAAAATCATACATAATTTTTTTTGCTAGCCCACAAAAATTCATTCACTATAACAGCCATAATTCACGATGTTTTCTCAAAAGTTCCAATTCAGAAACAAATTCAACAATTTCTTTGCGGGGAAATATTTCGAATTGGTTGAGTAAAAAACATTGAAACCTGCAGCATATTTTTTGACAGCGGCATATTCAAAATTAGATCCCTGCCGGAAAAATCTTTTATCAGTAAAAACCAGAAGCCAAAGAATAACCCAGACCATTAGATGGCTATATTGGTAATTATTTTTAACATGCTTTTAATGACGTAGAATTTTTTTCGAAAGATTAACAAAACCTATTCTACATTCAATTCAAACAAGAGCAGGTAAAAATGGCAGTTACTTGACGACAGGAATGACATGATTGTATTAAGTAGAGACACAAAGTTTTAACTGCATCCAAAGGGCCTTTGTATGCTCGACCCCGCACTTACGAAGCTTGAGATTTACATGCATTTATGCGGTAAAGATACAGGTACAAGTGCAGGTTGCAAGTAATACTTTTTTTAGTCATTTCATAGGCTACACACTTGTAGTATGTGTCCTTATTTTAATTATACATGATCGGTTGAAATGGTTTAGGTCAGGGCAAGGTGATTGTCGTGAATGATCACTGCGCTTCAAAAACAGCAGCGCCTGGTTTGTTCCTGCTCACTTTAGAAGAACCTCTAACGTAAAGACAAGGTTGAGATACCGAGACTTATTGTCATTGGAGATGGACTATCAGGTATCATTCACAACTGTAAAAATAATAAAGATAAAGGTATCTTCATTGACTTAGAATACTGTGCTTCAAGCGGCTAGAAGTAGCAATTTTAAAACGAAAGGTAAAAAATTAACCAAAGGTGTCTTCACTAATTTTTTGGTTCATATAAAGCGATAAGAAGTAATCACTGCCGTTTCGGATGTATTTTATGATTATTTTGTATTGCTATTGCTTGCACCATGATTACCAACAAAGCTTTTACGATCAAGAATTTAAGTGCACAGATTTAAAATATATTTTTAGCGACACACAAAACAGACAAATTAGCAGCAATAATTTGGATCAATCAGTACAATCACTTTTCTCTCAACATGGTTTCATTTATTCAATAACTGTCCACACACGTTTATGTGAACAGAAGCCAACATAATTTGGCGCCTTAATTTATCAAGATCAGCTCAGACCGCATCTGTGCATAATTGCACATCACTATTTCCGAAATTCATAGTTTCTCAAGTCGCGTGTCGCTGTTTGATGTCAAAGCTCCGGCTAAAGTTACTCCAAAGTATAAATACATTATAAAACAATTTCCGGTAGAAGTTCCTCCATCAATCTACTAAATGTGCATACATATGTCCAGGACTGTCCTGACAACACAGAATTCCTTGTGCTACTTTCCTCTAGGGTTTCCTACAACATGTCATTACAAACCATTCAGGTGAATGATGATTTAATTTGTCCATCAAAGGTTCTTTAAAGAAGAAAAACTGCTCCGTCAAATGACAGCCCTGAGCTATAAGTACGTCTGACAAGAAATTCGAAAATATATTTCATCTAATCTCCAGTGAATCGAAGCTTTGGGCGTACATTGTTGTTGATCTTTGATTGCAACACTTATAACATCCTATTTGCTCAGTCTTTTGTTTAAAGAATAAGGACTCAATGTGTAAGTTTAAGTATCGCAAGCGTCATTAATCAGTACAACTGAAACCACACACGGCTCGTAATCCGAGGAAAATTCAATGTAAACAACTTTGAGGTGGCAAGAAAGACATTCTGCCGAGACCTGAGACTCGGTAGCTAGTTTGGTGTCTTCTTGGGACACGATAATAATCGTCATTCGCTCGGATTTCCTAAGTTAATTATAACACATGGAAATTTCTATGAGGACAGTGACGATGCGGGGAATGAGGTTGCGGATATGTATCCTCAAATTTGTTTGAATTTAATTACGTGGATTCACGTGGGAAAAATAAATCAGCCGATAGAGCCGCGCCACCACGTTGTTTAAATTGGAAAATTCTCTTTTTCAATTTGAATTGCTTCATCCACATGAATAAATATATGGATAGAGATAGAGAGCGAAATGAGAAGGAGTATTAGTTTGCGCCTGATGTTGTTGTTTAAAGGCCTGTAAAACCGCCCTACCGGTCTTTTGTTTGGGCCAACGAGAATGTGATGATTTTCCGGTTAAAAAGATCTCTTATCGATATGAGCCTAATTTACGAGGGTCAATCTGCATTCTGCCCTGTTGTATGCTGTGCCGAAAGATTGAATGGAAAAATTGTGACGCTAATTTACGATATTAAACGCAGGTCGCGTTGTGTGGTTATATGTCCATAGACAATCACGCTTTAGCTCAACTTACCTGGAATCGAATTTCTTGCCGTCCGTCAGTGTTCCAGTGTAGTGCATTGTTAGAAGATCTCCACTTTTTGTTTTCTGTTCACACACTTCGGGTACATTGACAACGTCGATTTTGAGGTCATCACAGAGAGCACCAGCCACGAAAAGGCACGTTACAATAAGTACAGTTTTGAACATCATCTGGAAAGAACAAAATAGACAAAAAATTGAAATCTTACTCGATGGACAAAACAAATCAAGCTGAATAATGCAGTCATTTTTCTCACTTTAAGCCCTGTTAAAGTGACATTCTTTATCTTATTTGTGAAAAATTTTGAAATTTTTAAACAAGGTCTGTTTCTTCTCAGCTACGTACAATACACCCGTCATCATATGTACTCGAAAATGATTGAAAACGGTCTAATCTTTAACGCACTAAGTTTAATGGAAAACAATTGATGTTTTTCAGGAAAACACAAATTCCATTTCAAATCACATTAAAAAATGAATATCATCCCGTGGGGAACAACATGCTTTATTCAACGTTTCCACGAAAAATGTCGGATTCAAGGAGCGGCTTTACTCTTTTTCCAATTGTTCGTTTAAATTTCTTCTTTAATATAGTGGTCATTTAACTGCCTTTTTATTTGATCTCTGATTTAGAATTGTAAAAAAATTAAGGAGTACGATGTTGTCCAGGTGCAAATTATTTCGAACAGCGTTATAAAGTCTGTTTACCAAGGATTTCTAATAATAATAATTTCAGGAGTCTTCAAAGGCTTTAATAAGACTTTTACTCTTATCAAATTTTTTTCATTCGGGGTAGCGATGATCGGGTGGTTAATCTTAAAACATTTGGAAGAAATTGAAGATTGTCTGCATGTGCTCCGAAGTGAAATCGTAGGCCATAAATTGACAGGACTAACAGTATTGTGAAGAAGTGACAGAAAAGATATCCGATTTTATCACTCTAGATTGTAATATTTGAAGTCATCGTCCAATCAAATTATAACCTTTTTTCAAATAAAATCAGGACCTGCTCGCTTAAATTGAAGTTATTCACTTTTTTTCCATAGATGACGTCACACTAGCTGAAGTTCTTAAATTTGAAAAGCGCACACAGTAGAATTTGAATCGTTAAATTGACATATCGTGTGGCATGGTTATACATATGTATGTTAAACCATCTGTCAGACGATTGCGATTTTGATAAAAGTCCGCCTGAAGAGGATTTCAGAAAAAATAGCGAAATCGAGAAAGCCCTCTTAAATAGAAAAAATATGTTTTAGTTCTTTTCTTAACGTCTCTGAAGATTTAAATAAAGCACGACATAAATTCTTGATGTTCCACAAGGAAGTGTTCTTGGACCGGTATTTCGCTAAATTTAAACGAGAATAATCCATCGTAAGGAAGTCACCACAAAAAATACTACAGTCGAGTCGGCAGCTAAAGATATACGTACGTACAAAAATCTTGGATGAAATCTAATTTTCTTGGCTGATAAAGAAAGCTTGCTTGAAAAACATTTCTATAAACACCAAATAAACTAATATGGACAATGGAACATTAGCGACTTACTATCCCGTAGTGTATTCGAAACAAAGATGTCCAAAGAGATTGCTTCCGCTAAGATGCAAAAAGAAACTGTGATCTTAAGCTCAGTATTCGTCTTAACGACTGAGAAACCCGAAACTATTTCGCAAAATTTACTCTTGGATGAAAAATCTAAGTTGTAGTACCAAATTCATGGGAAGTATTTAATTGCTCACACTACTACGAGCCCGTAATACTAATTCTCCAAATATTGAAGCTACTTAAAACTTGATATCACTAAGCTGGTTGTGAAAAGATTTAAAATAAAATATAAAAAAACAAACAGGCACAAAAAGTTACATGGCTCACGATTGCGAATTATATCATCAGCTACATTGGTTACTCAAGGTATAGGTTACTGGCATTGGTGCACCATACCGCAACAACACGGTGCCATCACCGAGGGGGGAAAGCAGTCTTGTCTTCAGGCAACACACGTTTCACATTGAAATCATCATCACCAAAGAAAATCATTAAGCACAATCACAATGCAACCGATGTTTCATTTATGTACATTGCGCAATCATTCAATAAGCGTTTGTTGTTACGGCACAAATGCGGAACAAATTTACCAAACACATGCAGCAATATTTTGACAATAAAAATGAAATCTATCTCATCACTAATAGAAAAGCCGCGTCTACGCGAAAGTTACAAATTTGACACCAAACAATCGCCTACACACTCCGGAATTGATTTCATTGATTTCATCCAAATTCTCGAATTGTTGCCAAAATAAATGACCAAAAGTGAAACAGTTTCCTTGTAAAGACATTTTCTAATCGCCTGAAACGAATTGAAGAGGAGTTTCACTACAGGTTTTCTTTTGGCAATTTTCTTTCTTATTGTGGACTTTTTTTTCAGGTTTCCCTTTTTATTTTTGCGAAAAATTGCGTAAGCCACGCCGGAGGTGAAACTAGTGCTTTAGTGACCAATTCAGGATTCATCCAAAGGGAAAGTTGCCTAACCACAAAAAGATATTGTGATCGCCAAGCACGTTTCCATCTGCAACACAAATGGTGCGCCTGCGCACTTATGAACTTATTAGACTGTCAGACATGTACATATGAACACACTTGGTCTTTTGCTTTTTGGCCAACAATTCGGACCAACTCAGATTTGTTTTCTGCAAAATCAAAACGTCCACAGACGGACATTTGCATTTTTACGATTTACAACTCACAATTTAAGTGCAGTTTGCACAGAGATTGCGTTTCAATTGACGACTGGAGCCTTGGTCATTTTATCTGATCTGTTTGTCATGAATTAAAATTGTTGCTTCACTTTTTGCAATAACAAAAAAAAATTACTCATGCCAAAAGAAAGGTTGTGACAAAGATGCTCAAATAGACAAAGATGGTCTCCAAGATAACAGGAGAAATTCGGCAGGCAATTAATTGAGGGTATGGAATGTAAAATAAATTTAATTATTTTAAGTCAAGCCTTGTGAAACCATCTTTCAGAGAGGAATTTAAGAGTATCAGTGAGCAACAACGACTCAAATTATATTAAAATATTATCAAGCATTTATGTAAGAAAAGATTAAAAACAAAGATAAATCGCCAGTTCATATTTCGATGCTTACAACTGTCTTTAAGGTATGACTACATAACGAACTTATGTAAACTGAATTTTAAAAATCCAGGATTTAACAATGTGGTACTGCCAAACGATTGGTACAAAGTAAATGACCGAATTCTGCTCCACAAGAATATTAAATTATGTGGCGAAATCCCAGTTGCAGTTAGCAGTTGCTTTTGACCAACCAATTTGACGAACCTGCTTCATCTATAATATATTATTTATTATATAAACTCGAGACTGATATTGAAAAATATGAATGCTTTGTCCATCAACCTTCTTAGTTGTATGGAAGGCTATGAAATGTTTTAGAAGACCTTGGCCTTGGCTTTGAATATTCCTTGTTTGAGAAGTTCTAAATTTTGAATTTCCAATTTGGTTTTAATATGACAAAATGATGGCATGCTTAAAGACTCAGTACCACGCTCTTAGACTAAAGTTTTTCCTCCCTAGCATTTTTATAACTCCTTTCGGAAGAAAAGCATGTGGAATGTTAAGCTATAAATAAATATAAGATTTTGGTCAACATGTAGACAAGTAAACAATATTAGTTAAAGTTCATTAACCGGTTAACTAAAAATTCGAAATGAATATTTTTTTTGTCTGGGCTTTCAAACTAAATTAAAAAGGACTTGATTTGATTACAATTATCAAGCTCAAGGGCAAACTCGTTATGCCGAATCGTTCTGATTATTTGATTAATCGATTTATGTATTGAAACATTTTATGGCAACCCATCGAAGGGAGAATGAAAATAGTACAAAGAAGTCAGAAATGATTGCGAAACATCTGCGACTGTTGGTTCCAAGCGCTGTTCCCTTCTTAAGGGTAGACGGAATCCCTTAAAACAATTATGGTAGAGGGTAAAGAAATAAGACATTTTTAGCAAATAATTGGCTTTTAACTCTTGAGAATTCAGCGCAAGTTGAATCAGAGTTCAGATTCCACAATATTTTCAAATCAAAAACTAATATTGTAAATTCGCAATTATTATTCAAAAAATGAACACAAGACTGACACATTCATATAAAATAAAGTTGTATGCACATCACAACCAGATGCAATTCCAAGACCTTGGCCCTGTACAGGCGATTGCGAAACTACAAATCTAAAGATACAATTTGATAAATAAAAACCAACTGAATAATCTAGAAAAGTTTGTTTTCATTTAACAAATTCACGTTCGAATTTTTGACATTGGAAACAACTTGTGCGCGTACCCACTTTCGTTGTACTGATGCCAATTATAGCTCCATTAGTCCAATTCACGTGAACCAGTTAGCTTCAATGTCTGCGGAAGAATTTCCATAAATGTTGAAATCAGGCGTTATTCCATGGTAAATAAACTTGTTTTCATAAAAAAAAAAAAAACAAACGTGACACTTGCTTTGCGGCAAATGTTTCCACAGACGCAAACATGGTTTGCAATTTTTGTTTATCTTTCGTATTCAAACAAGATCACCGGTAAATTGAAAGTTGGCGGCAGTATAATCCAGTCGATTTAATTTTTCTATATTTAATCTTATTAAATTAAAAATGAGAAAGTTATCACACCTTGTCATCAGCTGTCAATTTTGACACAAAATGAGTAATCTCATGTTTGGCGCCAATTCATAAGCGGTAAAGAAACCGAAATCTATTTCATGTGCATTTTGCTGCGATAGTCATATAATAAAAGATTATAGTTCAAAGCTTCCAAACAATCATGTTTTCAAATAAGAAGGCGTATCTATCCCATGCAATAGCCCCTAATCTTGGCTCTTATACGTTTAGGTCAATTGTTATCACAAGAACGGTTTTTTTTTTTGTGATTTCAGATTATGTCATCGTATGTTGTGCGGATAATGTTGTGATGTGAGGTTTTCAGGAACAGCAAAAGTGCATCTGATCTAAATATTAAAATTAGCACAAAGCTTCCAAACTGCGGCATGTCTAAAGGGTCGGACTTATAGCGTTGGAGTTCAGATGTAGAAGGATTCTTTTAACAACAAATCTGTCTAAAATTTTTTTCGATCGCTCAATATTCGTGTAAGGAAGTCAATTTTCATAACTTCGTCTTTCTTTGCGGGGATTTGTATGCCTTTTGGCCAGCTTCATTTGGTTGGTGGTGTTGGCCGGTTGCTGCTTTACTTGTCAGAGGCGTCACCTCTGATAACTTTCTAACAGTGTTGCCATTAGTCTTGTTTGATTGATGCCTGATCGGCAGTAATGTTAAATCAGTGACGGTTTTCGGGTCTCTTGATATTCGGGAAGTTATCATTCGAGCTCTTCGGACTGTGCAGATATGCAGAATCGCGAAGAATGTCTTGCCTCGATCGCAATCAATTTGGTCGGTGGTTTTTTGGAGCCGGTCAGGTTCTCCTAAAGATTTTCAGGGGTAGGAAGAGTGTGTCATTCTTAGTCCGTTGTTGGTGTTTTTATTATAAGGGACTACCGAATGATTTTTCATTAAGGAAATCTGTAGATCATGTCGCGGAACTTGTAAAATATTTTTGTATTTTCAAAATTTTTTTCGGTTCTCTCTGCAAACAGATAAAACTAAGTTTAGCAGTCACCATTATAAATCATTATGAATACGATCAGAAGTTCATTGTCTATTCTTTTCCGAGGCTTTTTGTTGATTCATCATATTTTTATTTTTATTTCATGAGAGATCGTAAGTCAGTTCACAATGTGTGTTTATTTGATCGGATTTTGAAGGTATGTTTAGGTAGTCTTTATCAGAATTACATCATTCTGAGAATTAGTTGCTGACATGCAAAACGTGTATTTCAGTCGACTAAGTCTACAAGAGCTGTCTTTGTCCTATCATATAAACATTGAAGAAGTACTCCTACTACTACTCCAGGTCTTCCTTGTTATATAAGACATTAAGATGCCATATCTGATTAGATAGAACAGGATGACCAAATTGCTAACATACCACATAATTGAATTTCGGGAGTATTGAACTTAACCAACGAATTAGTTCGGGAAGCGGAATTGGCGTCAACTGAGCGCAAGTACACAACTTTCCTCTAATTTGAAAGCATGAAAGACTAAAAGAGGCGTAACTCTGCAGAACTAAAGATTAAAGTTCTTCAGTTCACCCCGCATTAATGAATTTAACAATCCTTTGGCATGTTTATAGAACAGACGAGAGGATTGAAGAATGGAATCTGTACTTTAGCGAGGTAAACTCTAAACGAAAATGCAGCTTCCCGCGCTTTAGAATTCATTCACAGATAATCCTAGAATAGGTTTTGAATCAGCAGAATATAACGACAATGATCTCAAATGGTTTTACAAGCACGAGAAAAGTTACAGCTTTATTTTTTCTTAGTCATTCTTATTATAATAAAAAAGGACTATTACTTCTTTTTTTCGATCATTTTCGATTTTCGGCTTCCAAATAGCATTTCATTTTATTTAATGAAAACTCAAATTTGGCTGGCATCTATGCATGCTCGATATTAGGGAATTTCTGACTTGAGTTCAACGAGAAAAGCAAACCTTTGAGATCTCGTCTGAAAGCAGTGTTAGGAGAAAAAGCATGAAGTAAACCCTTTCTCAACGAACTCAGGGAGCCATCTGAAAATCTATTAAAGATCTTCAACATTGGCAATTGAATTAAAGATTCATCTTCTCTATCTTCATATTAAAGATTTATATATGACTTCCGAAAGGGTTTCTTTTTTCACCTAACCATTGCAAGGGTCTAATATATAAAGGACAAGTTCATAGTTGTGGAATAGAACTTCTAGATTTGTAATCTAAGGCCACTTGTCTGACGCTTTATTTTCTCTTCACCCACAACGAAAATCTATGACAAGTCTCAGCTTTTTTAATAAATATAAAAGCAGAGAAACAAATGGAAAAAACCTGAAGTATTATTTAACCTTTAATTTAAAGATGCATAAATATCCTAATGAATAATGTTCTCACCTTCTACCAAAGTTTTTTTTTCATTTTAAACCGCTTTGCTTGAAAAAAAAAAACCAAAATGGTTATGCTTCCAAAGTAACCACCTGATTTATTTATAAACATTGCGCATCTGTGTTGTAAAAAACAAATATTTTCAAATTTTTGAAAGCAAAATAAACAAATGAATCATGTTCAAAAATGTAAACGAATATTTTCGAAGCACGTGGCAAGTAACACTGCTCGCCGGAAGTATTGGGGTATTGTAAATTAATATTTGTTTTCTCCAAGATCGATAGTTTCAAATGAAAAACAAAAAACAGGAAAAGACGATGCTCAATACAACATTACGTCCTTGCATTGACCCCGATATATGCAATGCAAAACATAAGAAATCCTTGGACAATTAAGAAAAACATAAATATAGGTAATCAGAAAAAATTGGATCCATCGAACAATTTCTCGACATCGATGTGTACATAAACAGTCACTTTGAGGAAGTAAAACAGTTTCCAAGCCTTTCAAGACAAAAAGAATCCAAATTCCAAACAATAGATAGGAAAAAATTAAAACTTTTTCTAAATGTCACGAGATCAACTTATAGTATCTTTAAGGCACTTGGGGCTTTGGAAAGAGCTTGGGCAGCATCACTGCTCTTGTTTTTAAGTTAAAAGATATTTGCTATTAATGCATATGAATTCGTTGAGGGAACAACGGTCTGAAATATTCATTCATTGAAAAGATTTCTTTGATTTTAGGGCGAACAAAAAAACACGAAGCTGCGGAAATCGCATTCCTTATAATCTTCTTCCAAAATAAGAATGTAACCGCTCTATTGCCAACACTGTTCGATGTTATCACTATTTCTGTTTTTTTTTATATTTGTAAGAAAAAAAATACACTCCAAGTATAGATTTGGTTTTATCAGCTCGGCTATATTTTATTTACCAACCATATCTTCGTATCAGATAGCCGTATAACTACACCACAAATCGTTATGAACCAAACGTCGGCAGTAGTTGACATAACAAGTCTATTTCTGGCCACTTAACATGCGAGACATGGACTTATCCTCACCCACTTTTTTTTTACTAAATTTGAAATTTACGCAAATTGGTCTCAAATAAAAAAGATTAAAAAAAATCCATGATAGAATTATGCCATTCAACTTTTGGAGTTAAATTTTCATACGTATATGTTTTTTTTACCTTCTTTAGAACGAAGAGAAATCTTAAGATTCCAAATTAACATTCATCTAGATCCACTTAAGGCAGAAGATCTTCACCTCGAAATGAAAGTTGCCTCAGATCGATTAAACAGGGCAAAATGGTCATTTTGGCAGAAGAAAGCAAATCAAGATCATTTTGGCATTCACCCGGATCTACTTGGAATAACAGAGCGTGTAACGCTTCAGACATTTTCGCTTATTGTCGCAGTAAAGTAACGCAGTCAAATCACGCGATGACAACACCCCGCAAACGCAACAGGTAAAAAGAGATCGTCTGACAAACTAGCAATCATTATGACCATCGTGACGGAGCGGCTGGTTGTAAAGGTTCTTGACCTCCAATTCGTGCGGCATAAATAGTACTCTGAATGACTGCGCACAGGAAACTAATCCAACCGCATAGCGGCGTGTGTGTCAGAATTAGCGCTGCATTAACGATAACTTTAGCTTTACCGTTGTTTTTCCCCTCGGTAAACAAATTCAAAACAAAAATGAACTAATTGTCATGCCACGACCATAATCTGACTACCCACCGACCGCCATGAAAATTGAGTTTGCTCCCATTTTCCACGACGGACTCTCAAAACAAAAAACAAATACGACGCTGAAAATTTGATGACGTTGCGTTATCACGCGAGGAAAAATTCCCCTTCATGATCTGACAAATCAAAATGTCAAAGACCATCCAATGGCAGGTATGTGGATGAACTGACACTTTGGGGAATACCAAAGATTTAATTTGAGAAAAAATATCGCAAAATAATAACTAAACCGGTTAAAAGAAAAGATCGCAACTGCTGTTGTCTCTTTTTTGTTATTCTATTCGGCTTTCTGATTCTTTCTTCGTTCCACGTTATCGTTCACGCGATCCTCAATACGTGTATAAAAATGAATGGCACTGAGATATAAGTACGTATGCCGATCGACGTTACATCTAATCAAATGTCACTTCACAAATTTACAAAGCAACAAACCCCGCACCAAGCAAAATATTTAATAGAATTTTGTTGTCTTTAAACTTACGTTGGTTAAAAATTATTTATGACTATTTGGAAATGTATAAATTAACTAATAAGTTTTATTTTTGTTTCTATTGTACGATACGTCAGCCGATTTTAGCAGCAATCACAACCACTTCGCATCGCGTTCGAAGTACAACTGAATGTTGGGGCTTTGCTCTTGTCTGGATATCTGGCCATCGTCATCGCCTATCGTCGTTGACGTTCGGTGCTCCAACTCCCTCCAACTGCTTGCCTTTCCCAATCGGAAAATACAGAAAGAAAACAATGAAAGCAACATATAGAGAAACGAGATGTTTAGTTCGAGTGCCCCTGCCTAGCTAGTGCGTTATGATGGCAGGGCACCCCCACCCCCTGAAAAAAAGCCCCACACAACAACCGGTAACGGCAAAAGAAACGCTTCTTTTATCATTTACGCTTTGGTCTGTGTATTTGTTGCTGGGGCGCGGGCAGTATCTTATTTGTTTTACTTTTTGTTTCTATGGGGCAAATGTTGGGGGAGTTCGAGAGTGCTGTTCGACGTGGTAGGATTGATGACGAAATGTGAAACAAGCAGTTGGATGTTGCAGCAACATGGCTGCAAATTGCAGATGTAGAGAGCTGCCAATTTTTAGTTTTCAACTGTTTTGACTGTTTATTAGGGGGTTAAAGTCGCACGAGTGCTCATGATGCAAACTATCTAGTTAATAACCCCTTAATTTTCTGTAAAACTAGTTTACATATGTTGAGGCAGTAAACGGAATTTGTAGTCAAATAAATGTTGCAGGAAAGCTAATAATAGATATATTTGGCAGAGGGTTCATTAGCAAGTTAATCCAGTCAAATAAATAAATTCCAGTCAGGAAATTCATTCTTAATTGGACGAATAATGCTTTAAAAGGGATGATTTCAATTTTTCGATTGAAGTGTATAATTGACCCCGAATGCAAACCAAATTGCCTGCAAACTCTTTTAAGCAAAGCAATTCACAAATGGATCTTAAAATGGAAAAGATTATCTGGCAGTAATGGCGTATAAAATATTTGACATAAATGTGAACTGGAATTGCAATAAAATTAGCGAACTAAAAGAATAATAGTAAAAAGTTAAATTTTTTATAGGTCTGTCAAACAAGGTTATTGATAATAACGTTTATAAATGAATTTTGTGCCAAAATGATCATTCCGTGCACCAATTAAATTAAATTACTTTTAAAATTAAATTACGTTTAATCGTCCAGATGATAGCTTGTGCCATAAGCTCATATTGTTCGTACCAAAGAAGCCATCTTAAGATGCGAGTTTTTTCGGTGACAAAAATTTATCGAGGCCGTTCTCAGTATCTCGGTTTCAGCATGAGAAAAGATTACGCCATCTGAATTAGTTCTAACTGGTGCAGTAATTGAAGTCATTACATCATCGCACGCTGAAGATCACCTGGTATTGAACCTGATTTTTTTGCTGTCAAATCATCTTCAGTGAAGTTGCTCATTCTTCGCTTAATGGGTATGTGAAGGTCCAACTTTTTTGGAGTGAACACAATCCTCACGCGACTCTCACTACACTCACAACACACTTTCGGCAACAATTGTGATCTCTCTTTTAATTGTACAGATCGAAAACGGGAACACGCTCGGTTAGCAAGTAGCAAACCTGATTGGATGGCGCAGTGCTGTTTAATTGCTTAAATTGATAAGTCCTAGGTTCGATTCCTAGTCAAAAAAAATTTGCCATTGGGATTAAATAAATAGCGCTATTATTGGACATGTCGACCAGCGATAGTGGTCTTAGTTATTGTCATCAAAAATATAGTAGCTTGTGTATATTATGCAAAGATGACTCTGCTGTAAAGGCATAACACTGATAGCAAGGTGTTGAACTAAATATTCCAAACTTTCAAAGTATATCAAACTAATGTCGAATAAAATCATGCGAACATAGCGAAAGCTTATAAGTTGATATCAAATCCTCCATCCCATTTTGGGCTCCGCTCACGGAATTGCTTTGAAACCACACTTTATAACCTTTCATTGTTCTCCAAATTCTTCTTCTTATAGGACTATTTCCTTCAGATCGAGTACAACACGAAAAGAAAAATGTCTCAAAAACTTCCTCGACATCACAAACATACATTGGCTTCAGTTGGCGCAATATTTTCGCCAAAAATTTCTTTCAAAATTTGCACTGTTTGTAAAATTCCCCAAGTTGTTTAATCGTAAGCTGAACCATTTTATGCAACGAAAATATAATGCTGAATTTCTGTCAATTTTTTTTAGCAATAATTTCAATATTCAAAAAAAAACTGGTCCTAGATCGCCTCGGTTGCACGTTAACCTCTGCACATAAAGGCCGTTTAGTCAAATCATTTCAAATCAAAATTTCGCTTTCCAGACAATTGCAACGTTTCAAGTAAAACCTGTTTTTAAATGTTTCATTTTTAAATCTATGCTAAGAAAGTTTTGTAGGCCACCAACAGTCTGGCAATGCTACATATGCAGATTTTACTTTGCCTCTGCTCCTGTGCATATGCAAGCAACATGAATAGATACAATGCTTACATACAGCCTAAATGTCCGCAGCAGCTTTCAGTTAAAATTCAAATTCAAACCGAACTTGAGAACTTTTTTAAGCATACTTGAAGAAAAAGGACACGCCTTTCTCGTATAGCAAAGCTGCAAAACGTTAGTTGCTCCTCCTAAAAAGCTTACTGAAACATGCGCATTGCATTGTTTACCAAAGCGTATCGTCAGCACTTGTTGAGTCAATAAATCAAGTGTTTATGGTTTCGTTGATGAATGAAAACCGTTCATTAAAATTCAAATCGTTTTTTTTTTACAACTAGCGCTACATTTGAGAAATTCTTTGTCACTCGAAATGAACCGAACTTAAATAAACGCTGGAAATATCTTTCAAAATTCTTCCATCATTCATGACTTTTCTTAGTTTGACTCCAAAAACTCCAAACTGTCAATTGCTACAAACATTCCTTTTGATTTATTAAAAAGGGTGGGTCATCTGTTGGTTCCCTATTGAACTATGTGTTATTTTGACGCAGACAGATTAAAGATGTTGACAGAAAGTGGATGTTGTGTTACTGAAGCTGAGCGATTTTGTCTCGAAATCTTGGTCGCAACCATGCAACAACTGCAGCTGGTGTACGTAATGAAGCGAAAACATTGCAGGGCTTGAGCCTTAACGTGCTAAAGATGTCAACAACTAAACATAAGTCGCAGAAGGACCTTCGAAAGGAATATGCGATACTGGGCCCGTGTGTTTCCACGTCGACTGGGTGGCGCAATTCATTAAATGGCTGTCTTTTGAACTTTTATCTTGTTTTCGAATTCTGTCCGATCACTATTTGCAGTTGTGATAAAAATTAAAGGCGCTGTCACTGGTTTGGTGAACCACCGAGAGTGTGTGAACCGCTGTACTGATAAATTTATCGACTTGTCATGCTGGAGCTCTAAGTCCTTGTTGTCAAACAAAGAGTTTGCGAAGATGATATCATTGATTCTTTTGTGAAGGCATAACACTGGCAGCAGAGTGACCACACATTCTTCCAAAACACAAAAAAATAACTGCACTTCCTTGTACATACATCAATTATTGACGAATAAATTACGGCGAATTGAATGAATACAATTAAATTATAAGGGAAGTCATAATCTTTTGAATGCGAGAAAAATAAATGTACGGGCCTAACTCACAATTGATAACTGAAATTATAAAATTATAATATCACATATGTTACCTTGAACTCGAGCTATATTTGCCTTGAACCTTGTGTTGTTCACCAACCGAGTCTGGTATCTCTTATATACTATAAATGAGTCTCTTAAAGTGTAGTTACTCCGGTGAAAAAACCTTCAATTTAAGGAACCCATAGGACGAGAAGCCTACGTTTTAAGGGCTAATCCGACAACATTTTCTGTCCTGAAAACCTCATATATTTCTTGGAAATCTTTCTACTTAATGCAAGTTAAATAAATAGAAAAATAAAAAAGACTAAACTTTAGTAAGGTACCAAAAATATCCGTTTTTTTTAGGTTTAACTAAAGTCCCGCGAAACGCGATAAAATGAAATGCAAAAAGTCTCCTTATCATATTCCGGATAATCGGTGATTCTCTATCAAACTGTGCCACCCCTTAATTTCCCATTCTCTCTTTCTTTAATTGGTTTTGTTTTTTCTTTTGTTTTCAATTAACGAATTGAACTCTTGAAAACACCTCAAGACTCATGTCCATTAGTAACTGGTCTTAGTCTAATAAAACTGTCAGCTGTTTCTTGGAAAGCCTCCAACAATCGCGCTCGCCAACGAGTACATTTAGTGTCAGTTCGTTTGATAAGTCGTGCCCGGACTTTGATCGCAGTTTGTGCATGATTATCTCAAACGATGATTTCCATTGATGGGTGGAAGGCAATAAAAAACAAGAGTACGTCACTCTTGCGGGAGCCACCACCACTGCTATGGCTAGACTCTGTTTGGACGTGCTCTGTTAAACCAGTCTTTGGCGAAAACAAAAAAAAACCCAAACTAGCCTTGCCCATACCACCTTGCCTATCGTTGATATCTCGGCGATTCCAAGAAACAATCACTCTTCTAGAAAATGGAATTCCAGCAGCTGATCGTTCAGCTTAGGCCTGTCAGCTGCCATCGGCTCGTCTCAGTGTCAGCATGTTTTTTGCATTGATAGTCAAATCACATCGGTTGGCTTGTTGCAGTTTGCAAAGCACCACAGCCGAGATCGCAGCTACCCTTGTGCACTGAACTCTTGTTGCAAAGTATCTCAAATTTCTAGATAATATTATCAAACGTCAGGTTGACATCACTCCCACACCCTCATCGAAGATACAAGCGGCGACAAAGTGCGCACGGCCTTGATCACGCTTTTAATTTTCCGCCCCATTGGGCATCAACAAAGATTAATTGTTTTGCGGGCAACTCGTCGCGTCTCGTGTCGTCGGGCAAAAAAGGTTCCACTTAGATTGTGATTTACATTCTTCTGTGACCACTCGACGGGTACTATTGCTTGGCTAGATTCTATAAGGCAAGGCTGTACGGTTAAAGGTGATTTACCTAGCCGCGCATTCACATGAAGTGCAAGTGACACTTTCATATCAATTTTCACTGCGGTTTGTTGTATTGTTGTGCGCGAGCGTGAATTTGAAAGTAGCCACTCGTCCGTCCGTCCGTCGCGTCGTTACATTGATTTGCGCTCATTCTTGACTCGGAATCAATTAATTGAGACGATTTCCGTTTCAAAAGATACATTTTCCTTGAAAACAAGTTGTGAAAACATAATCGGGCGAAATGATGAAGTGCGAGAATCTAGACCAAATAGTTACGGTTAGTGAAATAGTGGCCAAAAATGATTTATCGGGGATTGTTAATCCAGCGTTTTTACTGGAGTTCGGCGACGATGGACGTGCGTTAGATGAAGCTGCCGATAGGATTAACAACAATAAAATTTGGTATGTATTTACAAGAACTTTCTTCTTTTTGGGTATACTCCAGTGAAAAGTAGGCTTCGTCGTGATGGTGAAAAATAATTGATGCAAATCGTTGTCTGTGGACTTGCCTTTTAAAACCAAATTTTAAGAATAAAAACAAGATTTGTTTTTGATAAAGTCAAAGCTTAGTTTCTCCTCCAACAACATTGGAAAAGCTATTTTACTCCTATTCCGAAAGTAAATTTCAAACAAATTTTTGGATCAAAAATTTATTGAATTTTTAGGTATTGCCATTATTAAAGGAATATCCATTCAGTTGTAAGACTCTTGAGAGTATTCTTTTTCTAAACATTGTCTTTGCAAAGCTCGACAAAAAGAAACCGAAAGGCGGCATTACACGACCGAATTTTGTTGCTTTTACGCCAAAACAGATCGCACAGCACAGTCGCTTTTTCAATTGGAGGCCAAAAAATAGGTACATCCTTGAGAACACTTTCCTCTGACAAGTTATATACAAATTTTTCTTTCCGAGCTGTGTCTTGTATCTTGGTGTTCAGATAATGTTCTTACTTTACTCAAAAAGAATAAAATAGGACTACAGGTTGAAAATGTCGTTTTTTCAAAAATCAATGCTTTATTGAGGAAAAATAGATATAAATTCAATATTCAAAGTATTGCCCATCGCTAGCCACACATTTTTCCCATTTTTTGGCAATTCATGGATACCCGTTCAGAAAACCGTGCGGCCCGGTTTGGCCGCAATCCACGAATCGATCCATTTTTTGACATCATCGAAATGACGGAAGTGCTGGTCAGCTAGGCCATGTTGCATCGGTCGGAAGAGATGGTAATCGGGTGGCGCAAGGTCTGCACTATACGGCGGGTGGGGTAGGACATTCCATTTGAGCGTTTCAAGGTGAGTTTTGACGATATTTGCAACATGTGGCCGAACATTGTCATGTTGCAAAATAACTTTATCGTGTCTTCCGACCGTTTTTCCTTCAGTCTTCGGCTCAAACGCATCAATTGTAGTCGGTAGACCTCGCCTGTGATTGTTTCATTCAGTTTTACCAGCTCATGATACACAACACCCTTCTGGTCCCACCAAATGTACAGCATCACCTTCAGGCCATGAATATACTGAACGGCCGTCGATGTTGAGGCATGTCCGGGGTATCCATACGTTGCCCGACGTTTTGGATTTTCGTAATGTACCCATTTTTCATCACCAGTGACGATTCGATGCAAAAAGACTTCTTTTTGTGGCATTCAAGCAGCATTTCGGACATGCAAAATCGGCGTTCGACGTCTCGTGGCTTCAATTCATACGGCACGCTATGTCCTACCTTTCGGATCATTCCCATTGCTTTCAAACGATCGAAAATGGTTTGCTGAGTGACGCCAAGTGATTTTGCAAGTTCTTCTTGCGTTTGTGACGGATCTTGATCGAGCGCAATGCCTCCAATTCATGGTCTTCAAACTTATTCACCTGGCCGGGACGTTCTTTGTCTTCGGTGTCGAAATCGCCATCTTTGAACAGCTTAAACCACCGCTGGCACATTCTAACGTCTATAGTATAGCCCGGGTAAGCTTCGGTAAGCAATTGATGCGCTTCGGTTGCTTTTTTCTTTAAATGAAAGAAGCATATTAAAACTTCCCGCAAATGTTGTTTTGATGGCACGAATATAGACATTTTACGGCTTTACAAAAACTTGTGTGTTTTACACTAATGACCAATAACCTACACTGAAATAATTAGACAATGACATGAAGTTTCTTATGTGACAGCTGTCATGGTCAAAATTCACCTCAGAGTTATAGATATGAAGTTGTCTGCAATAACGACATTTTCAACCGGTAGTCCATTATGTATGAAAATGGATATAATATTTGCGTTGTTAAATTGCCGCAGTACAGGTTTTTGTGTGTATGAAATGTAGACATTTTAATATGATGATTTTCGTGACGAATACCCCTAATTTAAGTTTTTTTGGTAAATCGCGTAGCACAGATCTTTAACTTAATCCCACAAAAAAAGTCCAACGAGCACCTACCAAGCGACATCACTTAAACGACTGATTTAGTTATTGACAGCAAATCGATTGCTGATCTTCAAACGGACATAGCACATTCCTTAGGAACTATAGCTTACTCAAGTCCGGACCCCCGATTGCGATTTCCGTGAATTTCTTCGATTGCCGTCTTAGGAGAAAAGTTGTTCAATAATGCAACTTTTCCAAAAACGCATCCAATAGTCACAGGATACATTGATCACGCTATGATTGCAAGAGGATTTTAGGAGCTCGGTCTGTCGTTAACGCAGTCGCCGTGATAGAAATGTGGCTTATCTGAAAATATGTTAGTATGAACAAAATACTCTGCTCTTGAGCAGGGAAATTAGTCATTCGATAACCAATAATACAAGACCTTAACGCAAAACTGCTCTCTGGCTAGTGGGATTGATGTTCGGAGACTGATATGATCGCTAATCCATCAGCATTCCAGTCTCACCAAACCACTCGATTGGTACATGAACTAATCTCATAAGCATTATCTCGTTACAAAAAAAAAAAGTTGGACATTCCCTTAATATTATTTAAACAAAAGCGTTTGATTCTGTGGCCCATGCGATTATCCTTCACTAAAATAAACGGTCATCAAGTCTGAGTGCTTGTACCTCTTCTGATTTTAATTTTATTAATTCTATTTTCGACCCAACCTTTAAGACCCGAATCTGTTCCGTGTTTGCTTATGGTCAAAGGAAAGTTTTCATGTTCAAGGAAACGACGTATTGTTACAAAAAAAAAAAGTTCATTAATTCCTTCGGTGAATTTTTTGGATGTTCAGAATTTTTCAAGTGTTATTGTTTTAGGTCTGCTTAGCTTTGTGGCATGAAGAATTTATAAAGATTCCTGCAAGTGGGGAGAAGTCTGATCGATGAGGAAGTAGAGTACTGAACGTTAACCTTATAACCACAAATATCTACAAAACCGTTTATTAAACATTTTTTATTGAAAACTACAGGCTAAGCAATTAATCGCCACAACAGCAGATTCTCCCTTATTATAAACGACAGTCTATTTCTATCGAAAATTAATTTCTTTACTGTTTTCATAGCAACCAACCACAGAATCAATGCCGCAATTAAAATTTAAAAGTTATGATCACAAGACATCTTTTCAGATGAGCTAACAACGCTTTGTGGTTAATAGAACACTCGCAGTGATTGCGCTGACGTTTTTAGTTCTAATTAGACAATCGCTCCGGTTCAAATGAGAAACAAAAAACTCGTTAAAAAATATTACGAAATTTGACGTTTGAAAAAACGTTCAACAAATTATTTAGCTGTCTTTACTGAGGATTTACTTCGTTCTCTGATGATGAATGTTTTTAAGTTTAATTTTTTTACTCCGCTTGCTATTGGTGGGTGTCTCCAAGCAAATAAACTTGATCGTTTTGACATTTTTACGATTTTTCCACACACGTGATTTTTTTCCATTGACGTGCCTTCTGTTAATTTTCTATTTTGAACTCACCTCGAACGGAACTCACCATCGGTTCCGGTGCACTAGCTTTTTGAAAACAGCGAATACAACATCCGATTCAATGAAAGCGCTTCCAGTGGAATTAGTGTAGACGCAGTGTTTATTTCGAATCCGATGTGTGTCTGGGATAAAAATTATTTACAAATACATCAACCGCATTCGAAATTGGGTTCGAAATTTCTGTGGCAGGTTTGGTAGGCATCTTTTCTTCTTTTAAAATTTTTATTTTTACAAAATTTGCGTTCAAAAATTATATATTGTTATTCGCACATTAATCAATTGCGCCCAGACAAAAAAAAAACGTCCCCGCTTTTATAAGGAGAGATTTGTTATATTAAAATAAAACTAACAATATTCCCTTCGATTCTCCGGGATTCCGGACACGCTGCTTCCAACAAGAGAGACGAAGGCTTCTGGCTGACCTTAGCGACTGTCAATTAGAATGGCCGAACATACCATAAATCGACGGTTTGCTTTCCATATTGATATGGTCTACAGGTCACAAAATATGTTTAAGAGCAATATTGAAAATCTCATGACAGGGCATCTAGTTGCTGTAGTCCGATGTCTCTCTGCAATAATGAGTCAGAGGCTCTAGGTCCAAATTACACAGTACATCGCATGTTCTCGGGTGTTTTCCTACATAATAGGTTCACTTTTCTGAGGATCCGAATTCAGCCATCGCTTTTGGTATGCTTTGAATAATGTGATCTTACGGGTCACTGTTTATAGTGGAGGGAAAAGTCACAGGACAAAAACTTTTATATCATTTTGAAAAGCATTCAAGAAAGAATATCGTGGGATAACTCCGACCTGTCCCTCCTTGAAAAGATCATTAAGAGTCCTCGAAAGTCTGTGAGAATTTAAATCTCTCATCGTGTAAAAGTGCAATTTAAGATTTTGTTAACTTCGCATTTTGCTTTAAAATACGAAAATTAAATAAAAGAATTTTTTATTTTTTAAAACGTGAACGAGTTTTTATTTAGATGATGTACAGGGGAGCCTAGAAACATGCACCCGATATTGATTTGCATATCATTTAAAAATAGAAAATACATTTTTGTGCATAAATTTTTGATTTTGACATTTAAGTTTTCTCCAATGCCTGTTCAAAGATAAAACCGATCAATGAATTATACGGGGACTTTTGTGTCATAGCAGTACAATTTGTATTTGCGTATCATTTCAGATGGAAATGGGATTCGTCGTTCATGAAGAATTTTGACCCACAATCGTCCACTGCTTTATTGAGGTTCAGAAGAGCTTGGGCGTTTTAAAGCGATTGATAATGTGAATGCAAAATTTTCAACTTTTTCATTTAAATGCCCTGCAGAGATGATAGTATAACGATTATATCAAGTTGGCATTGTCGGCTTGGCCGCGGGATTTCGAAGTCATTTCGAAGATCGGCAAATCATTTAATATCTAACCAGTAGGCATAAGAAGGCTAAGGAATCTGCGTCCAAATTTATCTTGACGGATTCTTGAGGAATATAAATTTTCCTGGCATGTCGTCTTCTGTACATGCTCATTAACCTCAACTTGTATTCGTCTCTGTTAATCTTTTAATCGTATATGGTATTCTGTATAAAATAAATTTTCATTATTCACTCAAAAAAAGACTCATACAACAAATTCCAAATTCAATGATTCAATGCAACATGCCCATTCGCTCAGCTGGCGCTCTCTTTTCCAACTTCCACAATGCATTTCATTCGTTCCATTACACAAAACGCACATGCGCACTCTATTCCCCTGCCCAGAACTGGAAACTGTATCAGTTTGACATTTGGAAACCAAAAACAACAACAACAGCACACAGAAAAAAAAATGCGCTCGCTTCCAGTTGGAAAAATATGGAACTCACAATAAATTCACAACCTCGCCGCACCATCATTTCGTTTGTCGGCTGGATTCTCAATTCTTGACTCTAGCATTCGATTCTCCTCTCATTCGAAGTTTGTGTCGTGCAAAGTGAAGGTGCGGAATAAAAGTTCATTTGACGTCTTTCAGTCTCTTGTCATTCACAGCATTATCGGGGGTTTGTGATTTTTCAATTTTCATTTAATTTTCGTCGCAGGAAAACCCAAAGCAAAATAAAAAAAACACGGGAGCTCTTCACCCACAAAAAAAAGTGAAAAAATAACTTACAACTCAGTGGTGTTTTTTTTTGGAAAACAGAGAAAAAAATCTATAATTAGACAAATAAATCGATTTTCCGCGGACAACAGGAAAATAAAGAAAGAAAAGCATCCATAAAAAACAAGGGGGAAAAAATTTTAAGGTTTTTCGCAGGGAGACTAAAAACAAAAAGAAAACCATTTGGAAAACTCGTTGAGTTGAGTAGAAAGAAGACAACACAGCTAGAACAGGTGAGTAACCGTTCCTTGGACAAAGGATTACCTAACTTCTTCCTTCCTACTGCTGTTTCTCATTTGATTAAACTTCTATCTATTTTATCTGTCCTCTCAAAACACCGCCCTTCTTCCCTATGACTAAAAATAAAAAATTAAACCACATTTCTATGAAAATCCCTTAATTCCCATTTCATATTTTCAGTTCATTTAATTATCTATTTTCTGTTGGGTTTATTGGAATCTTCATCGCACTCTTCGTTGGTAGAATTTTAATTTTTTATTAGAAACAACAAATAAAGTGTACCTATCTAATCTTTAGCTCATTTGTAATCGAATTTGTGAATTTTTATCTGTTTGCTTGAAACTAACTAATTAACTGAATGTTGTCTACTCTCTTATATCCTTTTTCTATTTGTCTGTCTACCTGTAAAAAGTGTCTTCCACGCCCCTTCCGCGACTGTTCGTTTTTTGAATTTCCGTTTTGTGTGTCAGTTGCATTTTGATTTTGTTGGTTTCGTTTCTTATCGTCGTTATGTTGTTTAGTTGTTGTTTTTATTGTTGTTTTATTCACATCCGTTGTAAAACCCGAAGAAGAGGAAGAACTGCCGGAACTGGAGGTAATGGGTAAACCGAATGAGTCACGACAAAATCGGGCCTGTCTGCTCCGAGCCTGGTACAAAAGATTCGCTGGTGGGTGTACCATTTTGGGTGGGCGGGCGTCATCATCGCCACCAGCCTGTTTCTGACGTAATACCTCTTCGGCGACCTGAACTCGTTTGTATGGAAGGACTTCTGGCTCAATGCAATATTGCATTTGCAATTCTCTGGCTGTGTGTGTTTGTTTGGATGTGTGAATGTGTAGTGTGCCCTCATTTCGCAAATGAGTCCCTGAACAACATATCAGCTGGGAATCCTTTCACTTGGTCGTTCTCATTTGTTTTTCTAAAAACGTGATTGTTCATGGAAATGAGATTCGGGCTTTTTGACTGTGTTTTTATTTGTTTGTTTTTTTTTATTTTTCTACTTTCCAATTATTTTAATGAGCGATTCTTACGGATGATAACCTGGCATGGAAATTGTGTTAGCCTAGGTCGATAATAATGCAGAAGGCCTACCGTTGTGAGCGCTGAACATGCGATTGCCACAATTAGTTTGTAGGTAGGTGTTGACACTTGGAATATTTGTATATGGCCAAAAGCTTGAGGCCACCTTCACTGCTTAAGTGATATACCATAATTCTATGACTCCAGAAACCACACCAGGCAATCGCGTTCTGGGTGCATTGGATAATCTTGCACTATGTGAATTTTCCGAGCTCCTAATTCGGCAATTTTGTTTGCTTACGTAGTCTGAAAAAACAGATATTTTTGACAAAATTGTCGTCAATTTTGAGTTTCTCTAAGGACAGAAGATGGGTTTCGTTATCCTGAGTCAATTGGACTATTTATGTTACACTCCCGACAACAACTGCATTATTCTGCGTTTTAGGATTCTTACATCATTGAAGTAAGTATATGCTCGTGAATGCATACGAAGACGAAAACTTGTTGCCAGAATCCTTATCCTCTCTGTCAGCTCAGGTGCTCTAAGAAACCTCAACTACTATTATGTTTGGTAAAAGTTTCTTTAATTCTACGTCTAACAGCCGCAACACAGATCATGGATTGTGGTGGCCGTCGTCCATTCATGGGTCCGTAGCCTTCCACGGAATTCTGGGAATACTGTTAGCTGCACTCAAAAATGGAAGAAATGGGAAAATTGTCTTAAAACGACTCGCTCTAACTCGAAGAACAGAGAGTAAATAAAACAATGGTTCTTGTGGAAACTTCAACTGCTTTATAGAGGCAACAAAACACTTACTCTTGCACATGTCTCACTGCGGCAAGGAGAAGATCAATTCATTTGGACACGGAAACTCAAAAAGTCATGTGGAATCTAGAACCAGAACAGTTGTAGGGTGAATTCTAAAACGTCAAACATTCATGCAGCGATGCGGCATCAACGCTCTTTTGGGATGCTGATGCGATGCACGACTGATGCCCATTTTCTTTTGCATCAGAAATTTTTGTGATGCTTTTTTTGCTGACATTTGCGCATCAGATGTAACTTTGCGAAAATACAAGTGATGCCAATTCTTGCGTTTTTGAACACGATGCTTAGCTGATGCTGCATCACTACCGCGTGATGCAGCATCATTTACCCGTTATGTTTTTCAAGTGACTAAATCAAATTTAAAGCTCACCGACCTCAACGTACGGGAGAATCAAATATTCATCTGTTCCGATAGTACTTCAGCAATCAAAGCTATTACAAACGCTCTATCAGTATCGGCACTGTTAAGGAAGTTCAAACACAAACTTAACAAACTAGTAAGACCAAATGTCGTCAGTCTAATATGGTTACCGGGACACGAAGCTGTAACGGGGAACGAAAAAGCTGTCGAACTGACAAGAAAAGGAGCAGGAAAAAGTCCCAAAACCATGCGAGGGAAACAGACATCCCGCTGACAAGTATTAAAAGAGCCAAAAACGAATGGGCAATCGAGGTATTTAAAAATCACTGGGTCAATCTAATAATGTGCAGAACAGAAAATCGATAGTAAAAAAACCGACTAACAAGGCAGCGAAACGAGCTCTGAACTCCAGCCAAAGGTATCTACGGCTAATGGTGTGACTGGCAACATGGCACATTTACCTAAATCTCCACTTACATAGGCTCGGTCTAGCAGAAATCTCAACATGCAAAAGCTGTGAGGAGGAAGAACAGCAACAGCGAGACTGGGATACAAAATACTGGGGTCAGCATTGTTACCGGATCTTGCAAAGCTCAAAGAAATAGGGATCGGTAAGATCATGGACTTCGAAAAACGAACGAAAAGATCTTCCGACCATACAAATTAAGACACTATAGAAATCCCCCTGACATCTACCGCTTACTCTTCTTCACTACAACCCCCCTCTAAATAGGTGAACACAACGGGCCTAGGTGAAGAGTAAATAAAGCTCATCCTAACCAACCAACCAACCACACCAAGCCGAAGGGTAGTTATAAGGCCAGTACATAAGATCCATGTTCGCACTGCTCAATTGTTGATTATTTTACGTGTCAATATTTTCGCTTAAAGAGTAAATTCCTACATCATCCCTCTTGACGCTAAAAACAAAGGCCTCGGCAATTTGAACCCTCTTTGGTCATGCTCAAACTGGACCTGGACCTAAACATTTAAAAGAATCTATGTAACTCCTGCTGGCTATGCCTTGGTAAAACCGCGTATCGATTTTAAAGATTGCATTAAAGTGCTTCAACCCACATTTTTCGTTGTATATCTAGATTGTCTTTTGTACGAATGTAGGTTTTATTACTTCTTTAATAACAAACTCAACCTCGGACAGAAAACATTTCCATACAACAAGACCGTCGAAGATGAGGTCGTCCCTTACAGATTTGTCGCTTTGTCATTAACCTTTGCCTTTGCACTTAATTGAATTTTGAAGGACCAAAATAAACGAAGAATAAAAATGTTCATCCGTTTTGATAAAGATTTATTACAATGTCAGTTTGGTCTTTCGAGAGACATAGTACTCGAAAACAACAGCGCGTTCCGGATAAAGACGCTTTTCAAATTGATATTTATGAAACAAAAAAATAAGCAACTATAAAACAAGCTTTGGAGAATGAAAATCTACCTGGACGATGATTTTTCTGGTTTGACCTTACGAAGCCCGCCTTGAAACGCAAAACACTCTCTCGATATCCATTCCTTAAAAGAAATTCCGGGCAGTGAATTGAAATGGCCTTGAAATTTTGTACTTTCAACTCGAACAAAACTACTTTTGTTAAAATCAAATCAAGATAACTGTAGAATGTGCTTAAAAGCCCTAAACGGAGCAGACAGTTGTCCACTCTTAATACTCATCTTTGATAGTAAAATGTTTAACCTTGTCTTGCATGTGTCTTAATTTTGATGAACCGATAAACCAAAACATTCACGTAAGGTGTAGTCATCCAAACAGTCATTCTCAAATGCTTTTCCCTACTCTAAACAATATTCCCATAAAGTGTACATACATCCACATTATTAAGGTTAAGCTCATTGGAAGGGTAAGCTCGTTAAAAGACACAGACACATCTGTCTTAATGTCTTACTCACAATTTCTTGGGCCTAAACTTGTTCGTTCTATTGCAGTCGGCTGTCGTAACTCGAACTTGACTTCTGAATCATACCGTAATAATATCTACACAACTGTGTCAGTGTCAATAGAGAGAAAAAAAGCTTTTGGTAGTTAGAAAACCGGTGTCAACCAGCCAACTCGGGAAATGGCCAGTCCCACCGATGGAGTGGCAAAAAGAGATTTCTTATGATTTCGTATTTCCAAGCTGGAAATTGTTATTTATTTATACTCGAATACTCAGACTAAGGGGGCTCGACTTTTATTTGTTTGTTTTGTCTGCTAACTTGTCAGGAGGGTTCGATAAACCATGTGCCTTGTTTTCTTGTATTTCCGGTCTTCTTCTTCCAATGTTGGATTGATGTTCTCTTAAACAGGCTAGTGGTGACTTCTCATCGATCGTACAATACTAAGCTTATACTTAATGTCTGAGATCAAAGTTTTGTTAATAGAAGAGATCTGTGGACTGAACGGAATGACCCGCCAACAAAAAGCTGCATTTGAATATAAATGTCATTGACTGTATAAATCATCTAATCAAATATATGGATGATGTGAACGATTGTAAATCAATGAAATAAGAATAGACGAAATCCACAAGGTGACTAACATTTAAGGAAAGAAAGGAAGGTACACCCACCTCCCATCTGTCTTTGGTTTGTTTTTTTTTTTTTTTTTGTTACTCATTAAGCTGTCATCAAATCTGTCTAGAAAATTTCCATAAAATTATTCTGTTCACATTTGTGTCCAAGCGGATGACATATCAGAGTTCAGACAGGATCGCCGTGAGACTTGAATAATTGATTTGGTGAGATGCGAATTAAGGCCTGATTGTTTTATTAACGGTTTCGTCAATAGAAACTAAGCTAGAAACAAAAATCTGGTAATACTTTCTTATTCTCTCCTGTGATGGTTTCAATTAAATTAAGCAGGCGCTGATATAATATTATAAATAGTAAATTTTCAATTGGCCGTTGGCTATTTTCATAGCACTGTTCGATATTTTTAAAAAACAAATACTGGTTTTTGAAAAAGGGAACCTTACGAAAAATTATCGAATATAAGAAATAAGACTTTCTTGATTGGCTTGGAGTAGACCATTTTCGATAGTTTCAAGTCCTATTTCACGAATGACTTGACCGCGTCAGTTCTGCGCGCCGTGATTCACGATTATAGAATTAACTGTGCTATAAATCGATGGTTTGCCGGCTTTTTTTAGCACGAAGTCTCGCTCAAATCAAAATCATTGAAAATGATTCATTGAGCAAAATTGTCGTCACTCTTGAGCATCTGCGGGTTGCTTTAAAGCCTAAGATCTAATAACACAGCAAAATTTTGCTACGTTTTTCATATCGTCCCGATAAAATGTAGTGCATTAATTCTTATCAATTTTTGAGCGCACCAGAGCTGTCATAGTCAAAATAGTATAGTCCATGTTGACACCGGCTCGTCGCAATATCTGCCCATCTTTCTGCGGAGTAAGATCAAAGAAACCTGATTAGTAAAGAATGGTCGGTTTAAATCCCGGGAGTTGATGAGTGCTTTACGAAAATATTCAATTCGGTGCGAAAGCAATCGGTTTGCATATTTATTTATGGAGCCATAGTGCGACTTAGAAGTCTTATCTCACTTTCTTACGTATCACGTTTTTTGAAAACTTATTCGGTTTGTTTAAACAACCGAAGCAAAAGTTAAAGTAACCAGCGAAGGTGATATTTATCGGAGATTTAATTCAGGTTGATAATATTTTTTATTGCCTATTTAGCTACTTATTATAAGATATCTTATCTGAATTTAATAGCACAAATTGATAAAACCTGATGATTTTCAAATAAGGGAAACAAAAACGTTGCAAACATTTTTTCAATTAATTGTTACGTTTTTAAGTTTGACCTTGCATTTGGGCTTTAGTGTGCAATTGAAGCAGAAGATCGCAAAATGATAGTTGACAAGCTTCCTAAAAAATGCTTCGTTGACGGTATCAAAGGTCGCAAGGGTGTAAAAAGTCACTTATTCAAAACACTCTTAGTATTGAAATGGTAGACTTATGAAATCTAGTAAACGTGGGTCCGGGCTATCGAAAGCTGATGAAGAAAAAAAGATAAAAATGTTCACGAGTTCACGAGCGCGTTACGGCGTTAAAGTGTCATTTTTCGGCTTATATAATAAAAGAGAGTCGAGTGAAGGTTGTTTTCATTCAAAAGTTTCACTCATTGACCGAACTTACAACGTAGAAGATGGTCCATTGGCTGAACCAGTTGGTTTTTATAATTTTTATACGACGAGCTCGTTCCTCCTGAGTTGCTGAGAACGGCGTAAGCTCGGAAAATTTGGAGGTCAGCCACATTTTTATACGACGAGATCGTTCCTCCTGAGTTGCTGAGAACGGCGTAAGCTCGGAAAATTTGGAGGTCAGCCAGATGCGATGGCTTCTTACGGACATGACCACCGTAATTTGGGCGTACTTGGCTATAAGTTTGGCGAACTAGAAGCGAATGTTGGTAAACAAATATGCACGTTTTCTCTACGATATTCAGGTGCTAGTCTTTGCCGAAGTAAAAAAAAAATTAATTTCAAAGATACGAACCAAGCGTGACAGCTGGTTTGATGATAATAACGGGCCGATTTGATGCAGTAAACGTGTATTGACTATGACATTCCACATTATCGTTTGAAATACATAATTTGCAAATCGGAAATTTGTTGCTAGAGTATGGCGTGAATAAATTTCGATAATTAATAAATCTTTATTGTTGTGGAAGATATTTAATTCGGTCCCCAAAATTGAGCAGTTCTGTAGTAAATGTTCGGTCACTGATTCTGGCCAATAGTTGAACACACAAAAAAATCAACCCTTGATCACTGGCCGCACATTTTAATGATTTATCGAGTTTTTTTTTTGTCACATAAATTGGTCATGGAGTGGATAATCAGATAAAATTAACGACACGAATACGTGGTCATAAAGAAGCATAAATTGCGAGCATAAAAATTGACAGAAATAAAAGCTAACAATACCGCATTGAAGCTCCAGCTAATAAACAAAATAGAATTGTTACTTTGACTAACTGCCACCCGAAACGATAATGCCGAAAAGAAAAATCAAGCGTGCGTGTGATCTTGTGAATTCTTAAATGCGCACTATTTGCAAACACCCTGTGATTATGTCATTTATCTACGACTGTGTCATTTGTAGTTTGCGCAGAACCCCATTAGTTGTCAAAATATTTTGAAATGCGAAAAACGAAAACAAACAAAAAAACGTAGTTAACAAAAACGAACACAACAAGGCAGGGAACGCTGAAAATTAGCACTAAATTATGAACTGGTAAACTATGGGGGATCCTAAAAGGTGGCAAAATCCAATTAACACCAGAGCCTACGAAGCACTAAAAATAAAAGGTCAACGCGGTTGTTAAATCGATCCATTCCCTTTTTTGGGGGCGATTTGGCTTGTCTGGCTGAATAACTGAATTGGTTTCGTTGTTTCTCGCAAAAAAAAAACGACGCGCAAGGATATGCGAAGAATATTGAATTCCGGACGGAAAATTAAAACCGCCTAGCTTTTACTTCTGAAGCCATACTCAGACTGAGATATATTCAATAAACATATGAATGTATACTCGGTACAAAAATGTAGTTCTTACATACCTTTGTTTGTAGACTAGAAAACCTCTCACTAATTAGAGGGAATTCACATTTTTAAAATTCCGTAATGAATTCAAACAATGCACATGTTAAGTATGTATTAGGCTCGTCTCTAGGGTGCTTTGGGGACAATGAAATAAAAACGTCCTTTTGAAGCTTTCTCGAGCATGTGTGAATGAGAATCTCATCCTTTTGTCAATAATGTTGATGACAGCTTATGAAGGGTGTATGGGAAAGAGAAAAAGTCTTTTCTCTTTATGTAATTTACATCGATTAGTGAATGCTAGGAGAAAAAGGTATCGTATCTTTTGAGCAGCACTTTAAGCCAAGGTCATACATACATACAAGGATACATATATGTGTGTATTTACAAGATTATTTGCTAAACTATAATATAATTTATTTCACCCTTACTGTTAACACAAAAAGTATTTCTTTCTGTTCGTGTAACTTACCCCTACATGTTACCGCAATATTATCGATTTCTGGGCTTCCTTTTCCTGGCTGTTATTCTTTATAGTTATAGAGTTTTACACCCCCAACTGTGACCCCTCGGCGTGTTACGTAAGTCTGTTTTTTTTTTATTAGTAACAGCGCTCATTCCCTCGATGTTGTGTTGTGACCACTCTTATGCTAGTCCATTGAAACCGCAAAAAAAAAAACACACACACACGAACTCTAATATCACCGCGGGGGCTGTTAGTTCGGAACTTAAGGGTGAATGAGTGAAATACTGGGTCGGCTTCTAATCTCTCTGTTTTTAATGGCCAAACAAAAGCAACACGAAAAGAACGACTGCAACTAGAAATTAAGAACAAAAGAAAATCTGTAAAATGAAAAATTAAAAAAGAATAATAAATGCGGGAACTGCATTTATTGCTTGTTGGTCTAGTTTGTTTTTAATCATATGGAATTATCAAAACGGGTTGCCGCATTCAGTTTATTTATACGGAAGGGCTTATTTGGGTTCGAGAAACTACGCAGTTTTTTTTTTAATTATTGCTGTATTAACAATCATGGGGTAATTATATAGTGTAGATATGCAAATGGAAGGCATTAATGTCTGACTTTCTAGATTGACACGTTATTAATAAACGTAGTTGCAGTAATTGAAGAGCTAGGCTGTTATTATTCGTGACTTAATAATAAATACGTCAGCCTCTTTATATATATATGAATTATTATTTTTTGAAAGTACATGGCAATGTTCAAATGACTCTGTACAGATAATTTACTGACCGACAAAATCCTGATATTAGGATACTGAACAGCTTTTTAAAGATAAATAAAGAAAATTATTAATTAGACTATACAGCACTTTATAAAAAAATAAATAAAATTAATTCATAGTTTTTTTTTCATAAAATTGTTAAAAGCAGAAATTGATCCGATAAATACACGGGATAAAAAGGACTTATTTGCTCTCGAAAAAAATTTGGCATTTAACCGGAGAGACTTGTCCGGAAGATCAAAAGACGAATGCCTACTTGATCTCGAAACACGATCAGAAATACCTCGTGTATTTCTATGAGTTTAATTTAAAGAGATGTCTGACCTGTTAGCTGTGGCTCTTATAGTCTCCCAATTTGTTTTCTTACCCATTTCGATCATGGTCGGCCAGTGCGATGTTCGTCGAAGGAAAATATGACCAACATTTTATAATGTCAAAAAGGCATTTCTCGTTTTTGGTCCATTATGTTGTGTTCTTTGTTTTTCCATATCCATTTCGGAGTCCAAAACAATCAACTTGGAATGAAGTCGTTGACTCTGTCCATCGCTTAAATTTGTTAAACTCGCAATGGTTATCGTAAAATAGATTTCAATCCACTGGTTAAGTATCTTAGTAAGTAAAATTTGAAAACTTTCTTACTCTAGGGTTGTTTTCAATATTTTACTGTCGATTTTTTCAACCCGATTCTATCCGCTTTCATTTAATTGCAGCAACAAAATTAATCTTGCTATAATATCAATTAACGTCGCTACCTCATCATGATATGTACACAGGGGCGCTTGTCACGCAATAAAACAATAATTGTACTGCAGAAGTTATTACTTTGTTTTTAAATGAACGTAAGATACTCCGAATGTAGCAACTTTTAACTTTTAACAAGAGTCGTATATTGTGAACTTGTTTCCTTGTTTCGTTGATACGTACTTCTTGAAACGATTACGTTATATTAAATGAAATATCTTATCTCCACTAACCCCGAAATGGGAAGCGCTTGAGTGAACATCTTTTGAGAAAAATACGTTTTTGGATAAAGAACATACAATAAGAGGTTTTTTTGCAATAGCTTAAACTCAAACCTTTATGAATTTAATCTTGAATATAATTAACATCTGGCAGCGATAAGCGTTAAAACGTCGTAAAAACTGCGGCGCTTTGATATCAATGCATCACTCGGCCTAGAGCTCGAAAAGTGTTTTGTTTTTTTTGCAAAACAGAACTAGAATTGTGCAGTGAAAGCTTAAAACCTCAAACCTGCGTCGGTCAAGCATCGTGGCCCGATCCAATTGCATGACAATGCTTGACCCAATGCCTCGCGCGTTACTGCTTAAGTCACCAACTGCCTATCACCTTTTCTGCAGTCTAGAGTAATTTTTTCACCAGAAAGGGTGATAATGAAACTAAATGAAAGCCAAAATTAGAAAACAAAAACACGTTAGTTAAAAATTATGGGAATTTGTTCAGATTGAGTGCAAAGCATCCGTTGCAGCCAGAATGACAGGTAGTAGCGATGAAATTGGATGAAAACTTTGTGCAGCCACATGTTATCACACATTATGATCTATTATCTATTTGATAATAATTTGTATTCGCTAAATCCGCCCTATTTTATTCGCCCTTAATTTTTGTACTGCATAGTGAAGCAATTTTTTTCTGGAACCGTGTGATGTTTGTTTTAATTTGTGAAACGCCGTACCGTGGCACTCACCTCATAGTGTGGTAAAAAATTTACCCACACAACTATCATATTGTCTCCAAATTTTCCAAAACGTTTCGTCCAAGGGCTTGATAAAACGGATGAAAATGCGGTAAAATTAGTCCGAATGGTCATCAACAATGGCGCTATCAACTAACCGATATCATCTTCAAAAAGTGAGAAAAGAAACTCAACAGTCCAACAAAACTTTAATAAAAGTTAAAAAACTTTAACAAAACTATGTCGCTTCATTTTAAAGTTGTAACAAAAAAACATCGACTGAGTGTGTTTAAGTTTAAATAAACGATGTCAAATAAGGCTTTGGAGCATTCTCCTCCCTCACAAAGTCCCCAATTAAAAAGACTAAGTCGACTGCAGCTACTACCTAAAGTCAAAAGTTCAAGACCGTGCACATTTCATCATTGTTTCCACTTGTTTTAGGTTAGTCTGTGACTGCTCTTTTCATCACATTCACTGCTCAATTAACATAAGACCTTTCGAATTCTTGGCAAATTTTCGGTCCCAAAAAGTGAAAGAAAAATGGTACCTATCTCTCACCTTCCTACCGAACCCCCTTCGTCGTCGCCGGCTTAACCTGCATTCAAGCAGATATTTCCCAATTAACATTACATCTTTCAGTTGGAGAGAAGTTTTTCAAATTAAAGTAAATTACTTTCGTTCTTTTTACCTTGATTGAGACTTTGTTCCTCACGAATGACATTACTAGAGCAGTTGAGGGGCTCTTGTTCTTTTTTGCTCCCCGAAGCATGAAGCCAAGTTCTCGTGCTACGTGAGCTTAGCCATGACAGAGGTACATACTTGCAAATGGGAATAATAAAATAAAAAAAAGTTTGAACAAGTCGACAAAAAGGAAATACATATAGACATTATAGTGTGACGTCATGTATTTGACTGCATGCAATACTGCGACAAGGAATACCGAGAATCACGTATCCATTGGATACGGTCACTCAAATAAAAACTTGGACTCAGTGCAGATGTAGTAATGAAGTGCTATTCAACTGAGAAGTGACGTATTTTTTTTTCTACTTCGTTTTATCGTAGTTGGTTTTAAGGGGGGGCTAGCTAGCGTCAGTCTTTATCAATCGTTGACCTTAATTTACTATTTCCACTTTTTAATTAGGACAGTGAACCGAGTGAACTATGAGTGGGAATGAAACTAGAATGGGGAAAAGGCTCTTTCAAATCAGTTCTGTCAGGTGAACATTTTGACATTAAGGTATGTTTGCTGGCTGTCTTAAAAAATAACAACGTTATAAACACCCCACAAAGTACTCAAATCACAACAACGCACATACGATAACAAACCTTATCTATTGTTTTTCATTTATTGCCGTGCGGCTTGCAGTTGTTTTTCAAATTTGACTATCGTCACTTTTGACTATAAAAACTATGCACAAGATTTAACAATTAAAAGATATGCGTATCTTATCTAAAATAATTAGCCGCAAACATTTTGTTGACGGATTATTTTCGGCGCATTTACGTTGGCCTAAAATTGAGACTTTAAACTATCAACATTTTAGTCAGACCTATTATTATCTTTTCTTAGACTTTGAAGACAAACAATGTTTTAGAAGTGACGAACATTAGATGAATCAACAAGAGCAGAAGTGAAATTGCTTGAACTCGCAATTCCATTTGGAAGAGTCATGCAGTGAGGCCTTAACTTTGTTGCTAGTTACGTGGGTCTTCAAATCCACCATAATAGAGGCACTTGAAAGATTTAAAAACTATTATGCTTTATATTGAAGCGATTGATTGAATAATATACAATGATAGGACTTTGTACAAAGTTCTACAAAGGTCAAAACTTTGTGGCCAACCCAAAAAACAGACATTTTTCAGTTTTTTATTTTTAAAATATTTTGAATTTTATAAAAAGTAAGTTTCTGTGAAGGGATAAGAAAAGGACATCATTGTTGACATGAGTCCAAAGTGATATTAACTTCAAAAGGTAATGTGAAGAGGACATACAGATTCTGACCTTAGTTTTCGAAAATATGTGAAAAGTAAGATCATCTGTAGTAGATCGGAAGACTCGACAACAAGTCAAAAACTGGTCAAAACAAGCAGTAAATATAGTCCCAAAAATGAGAACTCTTGTGTAGTTTCGAATCAGAAAGAGTACCGTAACACTATGCTCCAACTTGGCTTAAAATTGGTCTTATTTTTCTGTGGACAAACATTAAATCAAACTTCGCATTTTTCATTATCGGATCAGTATGAGAACTCCAGGTCTCTGACGCTGGGAATGTTACACCACTGAAATAAATGAGATGTTTTCGTCAATAGGTTGTGGGTCATTATTTATCTTCTTAGAGTATATCATGTTTTCGGCATACAAAGATTTTAGTAAATGACAATTCGCTCGAAAACAAAGTTACTGCCTTGCTGTAGACTGCAGAAGTCGCGAGAGGATCTTAGCATACGGAAACCCTTCTAATTTTCTCAGTTGTATTATGTTTACAAGAACTAAAGGATTATAATATGATTAATATTTTTAACAAAAGGATAAATCAGTAGTCGATATTGGCTTCAACTGGCAGGCATCTGTCAAGTTATTATCTATCTCAAGACTATCCTCATAAATCTACTTCTTAACAAATGCAACCTTTCATTGGATTTTTTCATTCACTGTTCAATGAAAACTATGTTAAACTGAGGTTTTGAAACGTCAAGCTAGAATGAATTTTATATGCGACGCCCCTTAAACTGTTCTCAATAACTTGCTTGCATCTGAGATTCAAACTGAAACCACAGTCGCATACATAATAATATTTAGCCATTTAAAGTAAACCACAATTAGACGCATTTGACAGCGTCGACCTTGACTGACAGATTAAATCTAGATATGCCATGCCCGAACTTGGAATAAAATTTCATTGAAATTCAATAAGACATTTGCGCACGATGATGATGTAATAAACAGATAATCAACCAATGCAATGACGTTCTACTACGCATCCAAACATTTGCATACCAAGCGAATTCTCATTCAATTCACATACGATTTTTTTGCGGATACAAAAATGGTCCCGACCGTCCGACGTCGTACAATACTCTATTATTGGTTATACAAAAACAAAATACCCGAAGCAAACTTTATCTCCTCAGGAGACCAATCGTAAAACCAAGAAGGAGATAAACTCTTCTACCTAAGAAGCTCCTCGGAATGTTCAGATCGAAAGCCCAAGGTTAAATTCGAAAACGCCAGCGGAACAAAATTAACATTTTTATGCGAACCTTCGTCTACTGGGTGACTTGTGTCGTCGCAGTATATTCTAATCCAAGGCTTGTTTTTATTTATGGGCGCCGGGCGGGGTAATAAATTACCCTCGTGGCTCTTACATTCTCTGCTTACGAGAAAAATAGTTCTGGCTCCTTCTGTTCTCTTGGTCTCCTCCAAAGTAATGTAAACAAAGCATACTCGAGTCCTTACGGAACGTTTTCTAAATATTTATCAAACAACGATGCGATAAGCTTCCTTCTAATAATAAGAAATAGACTTTTTATCTAACCGCAGTAAACCGAGCGAGAGCTTCTGTGCGAACATTCGTTTGCCTTCTTGGGAAATCGTTCGTGTTTTGAAATCAAAGCAGAGCGAGGTGCTTCTCTCCTTATCTTATCGCCGAGATGTTTTCTCAATCTAAAAATACACAAAAACACTTGAAAAATAAGTGGGTTGGCAAACTCATAGACCGCTTGAAATATCATATCGAATTTGTCAAATCTTAATCAAGAGGAAAATCTTCGCCTCGATAAGGCAATTTCACTTAATCTAAACAAAGGCACACCCACAAACAGACTCGTTCTTTCGCATACTTATATATGAACAGAAGAACATCATAATTGCCGGCTTGAGTCAAACAAGGGCTTCCTTCAGGCATCGGTCTTCGAATGACTTCATCTGAAATTTCAAACATTAGGTCTTGGTAATGATGCGACGACGACGACGACGATGATGATGTGGATAGTAGTGGGCGGGTGGTGGTTCTGTTTCAGTACACTCGCGAGAAAAATACTTTTGATGAAAATTTTGCTTTCCACCCGTGCCCCACAATCCCGTGGGAGGTATCCCCTTTATCCATAATATCTCAACAAAGTAGTGCGTCGCGTCGTTGTCGTTTGTGTACAAGTAGAAGATTATAAATTGCGACGTTTTGCTTTGAGTGGAATTTTCTCGACTTCCTTTCGTGGACGTGTTGTTGCCGTAAGTTTTATCTTTTGTTTTTCATTTTTCTCGCTCAATTTGAAAATTTCCAAATGAGAGGAGGCTTAACGAGTTTAATTGAACTCAGAGGCTTGACAGCAAACAAAACAAAAGAACACGAACAAAAATGAAAGGAAACGAATCGCGTGTTACTCGTACTACATTTAAGTTTATATTTTTGTGTTGAGGGAAAAAAAGCAATAAATATGTATGTACTTATGTACATAAATGTAATTGAGGCTCGCATGATTGTGCGATCATTTGACTGTCATAGACGGCGGGATCATGGGCTTTGTATCCGTACATATTTTTTTCCGTGTCAAAAATACAAATTTTGATCACGTTTGGATGACAGCTGGGGGAATAGATTGACCCTTTGGTACTTTTCAATTTCATCAAAACAGACAATAAGCTTTGTCGCTCGCTGCTGTTGCAAATTCCACGTTTTGTTGTTTTTTAGCTGTCATCTTAAAAAGTTCATAACATTTTAAAGCTGTCAATTAGAATTTATATGTTTGTAGTATTTCTCCTTGCAACATTTTATTACAATTAATACGCAGAAATTCAGTTTGATTGCTTTCAATTCTGTTTACTTTTCGTTATATTGGGCGGACTTTTGAAAAGAATAAAGTCGCGATTTAATTGTGAAAACATGTGCAGAAACCGCGGTACATATTTGCCTATTCTGCCATCATCAAAACAAAATAAATTTCTTGGCGTCGTGTGCAAGTTTTTTTTTTGGAAATAAACTGATCAGCTTAAATTCAAAAGAATCCATACCATATTTTCGAAGCACCGCGGGTAGATCTTCAGAGCTAACTGCCCTGTTGTTCGTTGGCTTGATAGCTGAGCAACGTCACACTTGGGAGGTTGGATCTTTTTTTACATTATCACTCTCTTGACCCGATGCTCTGCGCTTCTGTGACTAGGTTTCCTTTACTTATTCAAGAATACTGTCTTCGGGGTTTCAAGCCAGGTGTCACTTGCGTGCCTCTAGAATCGTGAAGTTGTTCCTAATGCAAAAGTCTTTCAAAGCCTTCCCTTTCCTTGTTTTGGTTTGATATCCTCGCTGTCATCTTTTTGCTTATTCATCATCTTACAAAGCATTCAGATGGATGGTAACCTTTGATAGGCTTGGTTACCTATAGTTTTGAACGTCTTATATTGTATCTCTTTGACGTTCTCATTAAGGTTGAGATCAGGTCATCAGATCATTGCCGTGGCTGGAAATGCCATCCGACGCCTTTCAGAGTCTTCACTTTCATCGTCACACTTGTCTTGCCGAGAACGCTGATGGAGTGTAACTTTCTTATTCAAAACCTTTACATTTTTGAACAGAATTAAGTCCGAAGACGAAGAGTCTAAGAATCTTAAACCAGCTTAGCTGTTATCTACATATAGTACACTTAAGCCTTTAAGGTTTATTATCTCAGTTTTGAGTTAACTTGCTGAGTAAGTTGATGGTTATGCTGAGTCCACCGGTCGTGTTTTGGGCTCTTTACAAATAAGTTGAAGCGCCACGGATTAATTTATATAATTTCACCCAAAGGCAGGCAATAATCCAAAATCCCTTCATTCAAATCACGAAATACATACATTTATATGTATGTAAGTTAATAAAGTGAGGTGAGTGCTAAAAACCTAATTACCAAAATCACCTTGACTGAACCTGTGCACCTGCGACCTCAATGTCAATACCATAAACTAACAACAATTGCTAATAACTGGAGCGGCGAAAAGGCTAACAAGTCTCCAAGACCAAACAAAACATTTTTTCAACATTCATAAATTTCAAAGTCCAAAACTCGATTGCGCATCAAAAAACCCGAATCACAAATGGAAAAAAAAGAATAATTCCAAACAAAGCATTGACCGATTTACTGCCAGTTGGATACAATCCCAGCCACTGATTCAACTAGTTCAATGCGGTATTCAGTGTCTACCTACCTCAGAATACTTATACACTCTTCTTCCATATTTATATATCCGATTTATTGACCTTTTTTAATGAATGACCTTTTTTAATGAATTGGGTGACTGCACAATTATCTTAACTCATCTACCGTCAACTGCAACTGGAAATGTATCTACCGCATGGAAAATCAAACTGTTTCCCCCATAACATCGGATTCGCACTGCAAAAAAAAAAGAATAAGAAAGAAAAATTGATTTAAAATTGCATTATTAAACAATTTTGTTTGTGTGGCCCGATTCCGCAATGCACAGAATAAAAAAACAAAAACAAATATAAACAGCTAAATAAATATAAAAGCACGAAGAGCAACCTCGGAATGTCATCGATAAGTTGACTCTCGGTTTCGCACACAGAACCTTGCATGGAAATCCGAAGCCCGACCCCCGTTCCACGTCTAATGCAATTGTGGTTGAAAGTGCCACAGCAGAGAGATCCAAATCCGTGCAAAAATGCACTATGCACGGACAATGTTCGGTCAAGCATGGCGTGGTATCCGGTTTATGTGGTTATAACCGCCACGGCATGATAAGATTCGAAACAGCTTACAAAATGGTTAACTCATTCCGGAGTGTAAAAACGTCAGCTTCCCCTCCCATTCCTTAAGGGAAGGTTTTTGCGGGCAAAATGTGATGCGTGACATCGAGGGGGAGGATTTATTTTATAGGAACGCTCCACTCTGATACACTATCGTTCAGAAGTTTTCGACCATCAACGAATAAGGTTTCCGATGGTTAGCTATTTTTACATTTAAATTTTTAAGTGCCCTTTTATTTTGATGATCAAAGGGATCAGCTAGTATTTAGAATCTCAAGTTGGCTATGGTCAGCTTCATGTCACCTTTTATATAGATCGTCGCCTCATAAAGAGCTGTATTTGAGCCAAAACAGAGAAGCGATAACGAACCGAGTGGTGATTTATCTGCTTTAAATCGCAGGTCAATTGAACTTTGCGAGTGAAGAGCGCATGGAGACTCTCAGGTTAAGCTGCAAACTTTCGACAACAGTTGCAATCGCATGCACGTTTCGCGGATGGGAAGTACTTATTCGGGACGCATTTAATCGATTATATCGATGCTGGAAAACCGCATTCTTAAAGAACTAAAGAAGGTTAAACTTTCTGCCCTTTCGGACTCGCTTTCGCTTGCTTGGATCAAAAACCTATACACGTTAATATATCCGAAGGCCCTTTCAGGTTGAAGAAAAATGAATCGGATTATTTGCATCAATTCAAAAAAACAGATTTAGATTGGATTCACCGCTGTATTCAAAATAATGGACTGCGAAGAGTCAAGCTGCTTTGAAATAGGTGAAGAAGGTCCCATCTGTCTCTTGTTTTTGCTCTGGGTATTGCGAAAAAAGGCCAATTTTGATGAAGATATTTTTCCACAAGCAAAATTCATGCCCACACTTTGCCGGTAGCTCTAACCGAAATTCACGAATTACACTTCGAACCGGATGAACGTCAAGCGTATTAACCAGAGCTGACGCCTCAGTAGTTTTTGCTTTGATATTAATCTCAATACAAGACTACCCTCGTAATTGATCCCATTGAAGTTTGTTTTGGAATTTAAACCAGAGCGAACTGTAGTGATCCAACCATATTGAGTCATACTCCGGCTTTGAAGAATCTTCGAATTGTAATTTAGTTCTTTAATTAACTGTTTTAAATGCTTTTGACACCAAAGCAATTTCGCTGAAGGTATATTCTTAGAGACAAATATTTTGCCTCCCTTTGAGGCATTGAGATTCTCTTTAACTTCCTCGGCACAAGTGCCTAAATCGGGCAAATCTTAAAGGTAACTTATTCTTGCATTCTCCCATGTTTGATTTGGCAGTACTTTATTTTAGTAATGCCTTTCTAATGGAGTCGTCTTAAAATGTAGCCGGAAAGTTTGTGGCTCGACTTGTGATGCAAATAAATCTGCTTATTCCCTTGGATGTGAAGGCTCTCATACGACGGAAAACGAGAGAGACTAATATTCTTGGTGCATTCACAAAACTTAGAAAATGATCTGCACTGCAGTGCTTTACCACTTTAAATAAATCCAATGTAGGCCCTATCATACCTTAAAATGTCAAAAATATATTTTCGTACAAAATTTTGAATAACTAAAAACGCAAATTCTTTAGCTGAATCTAAATTTTCTTTTTTAACTAAATTCCTTAAAAAAAACCGATTGCCCCGGAGGTTTCGTGCGCTTACATATGGAATTAAAGACTGCAAGCACAAGGCACTTTGAGCCGCGGTAACTACATTTTGCCATAATTATTTACACCTAAGTTAGACAACCAAATTTCTTATTGTGAATGTGATGCAAAAAAATTGTGATGAAGTTTAAATATTGTTTGTAAATAGTGTTGATCGAAAACTTATGAACGGTGGTGTTCAGATAGCAGATATTTCGCTTCACATCGGAATCGGGTCACATTACTGTGTCATAGCAACGCTGAGCACTGCTGATGGTCATCACAGACGACTGAATCAGAACCCTGCAGCTGGGTCGACCTGATTTCCTGTTCGATGTGGCTTTACAAAAACCTATTAAATATATAAACCTGGACAAATGTGACGCACTGGGATGCGTTCACTAGGAAAACTTGAGCTAGCTTCAATCCGATTTGTGTTCCAATGAGTGTGTGTTTGTATTGGGGGTGTTAATTACCGCGACACGTAATTGCCATTTTGTGCGCATTCTTGACCGGCAGCTGTTTGTTACAGTATTTTTTATTACTGCAAGCCATTTAGCCCCCTATTGCCATAGAGATGGTTTGTTTGTCAGTCGTGTTTAACACATTTTCCACTACTCACACACATACACTAAAGTGTAAACATTCGGGGCAACTTTACAAAGTACATAAGCGCTAAGTCAGCAGGTTTTGTCCACATTTTAATTGCAACAATCCAGCTAGACAATGCTCGGCGAGATAAAACCATCCGCAGGGAGGCGGCAGGCGAACCGAGTGTTTGCTTTTGAATTTATTTGAATTTAATTAATTCGGTCGGTAGTGAATGCAGCAGGGAAGCAAGTCCAAGAGATTTGTTTGGATTGACTGAGGGCGAGTCGGTGAGAACTGGGAAGGGTGCATTTCAAAACATAGACAAACAATGAACGTCTGTCGGAGATGAAAAGGCAGGAATACGAAAACTCAAGGTTGTTTTCAAACATCCTTGACAAGATGTTGGGAGCATATTTGGATGGAAGCTTTCTGTCTGTTCACTTAGGGAAAGGGGTGTAATGTGCGTTTTTGTTTTTAAATTTTTGCCAAGTTGCGTAGATATGATTGGATCCAAGGAACATATTTGTTTAGGATATTGAAAAGATTTCATATCAGATTTTCGATATAAACAAGACCCCAATTTTAGGTTTCGAAAACATTTTGGCAACTATTTTGGTTGGGTTTCTTTTTTTTAAGATAATGATGAATTTAACTGGACCACAATTCGGGTTAAACCGGTGCGGTCATGTCTTAATGAGAAGCAAATTGCCTAATAAGAACATACCCCACTTATCTTGAGAATGTATTTTAAAAAAACAAACATTTTAGTCATTATCCTACACTAATGGGACGAGGGCGTATGAAATAATGAAAGCGAGTGCGGTTCATCATATTAAGGCTTCGAGATAATGTATTTTGACACGCGCTAATGACGCTGCAGTTTGTCTTTTATTGAAATCTTTTATCAATATCCGGTTTGTAGGAAATTACTTTCAAAAATACAATGCCTTGATGGCTATTTAAAAAGGTGTTTTAAAAGTTTTTCAAATCGACTTTATTTTTGTTTCGCTCCGTTGTTTTGCAAACGCGAAATGTCTCCTAAAAAGTCGGTGGGTATTTCAAGTAAGAATTCTAAAAAAGTTAATAACCTTATAACTCCTTTTGCTTCCGAAAAAAGCATACAAGCATCACACTTTTGACAAATGTCGGTGTAGACATCAATGAAGGCAAAATAAGTTTTTTGATACTAGTTGTTTTTTCTAAGACCTCCGACAATGTTCAGCTCCTCCAGCATAATCGTTATCCTAAAGGAACCAGAAAGAGGCTGTCAAACTTGACTAATATTTATCAAATTTTCACACCACTATAATGTGCGTTCCTCAAGGGTCCATACTTGGCCCTCTTCTTTTCTTCCTTAATGTGAACTATGTCCCAAGTATTTGGCGATAGAAAAAATCACAAGTTTCTGATTCATAAACGTGGATGGAGCATGGATCCAAACTCCTTCAACGGAGGAACAGTCAAATAAATCGACTCTTTTGAACGAAAACGAAACCAGGAGACAAGCTCATGGGGTCAGTTTTTTGTATTTCGTGGGAAATTGAATTGATTATTTTCAGAAGGGAAAAACAATCAATTGTGAGTTTGTAGAACTTGAAAAAGTTGCTCCATAGTAAAAGCAATAAAGAAGGGATGTTTGGTTGTTGGTTAATTTAAGGACCATCTCACCGTGAATAAAATAGGAAGACTATTGAAGATCATTGTGAAAAATGCAACCAAATAAAGGAGACTGTGTAGCGATAACATTTAATGTTTGGTTGAGTTTTGTTTTTTATCGGGTATTTTTGGGCCAACCCGCTTATAAAATTTGGTTGCTTTAACAATTTGAATATTTCTAATAAGACTTCATTAAAATTCTGTTCAAATAGAAATCAATCAATTCTTAATAGATCCATCAATAATAGCACTTATAAAATAATAATTTTATTCAAAGTGCATAGTATATTTGCTTGCCTTAAATCCAAGGATTAGAAACCGCAGCACACAGAATCTAGCTGTAAAAACACTAATAAACGTTTCCACGATTGTTTCACTTTTTGGTATTGTAGTATGTTCCAAGGGCATTGCCCAATGACACAACATTAACAACCAACCATTGTCGGACATGTTACGGTTAAATTGACCTTGACTTTGGCCAGATCTTAAGTGATAACACATCACACGCCGCCGAGTTTAACTACATTCAGTCAGTATTTTTTTTTATTTTTGTTTTTGTTTGTTTATGTTGCGACTTCATTGAGCATTTAGCAAAAAAGGTGTGTCATGCTCGTTGGCGGGTATGAAAAGATTGTTTTTGTTTAGACAATGAAAAAAGTTTTTGCTTCATTAACTGTAAACAGGAATTGTCTTTCAATTTACATGTTGGACAAAAAGTCTTTCTTCTATTACCTCAATGTCACTGTTTCATTCTACTCAACTCGTCAGCAAGTGGGGTTCGCCAAGTTGGTCTTAGAAAATCTCGACATGTTTGTTTTTTGGTACTCTTACTGTATTCCACCAAGCTTTTGTTTAAGCTGAGCATTAATTTACTCCGCAATTTATGCCGCACGTACGACTACAGGGTAGAGCATACTAAGAGGGCATTTTTCGGTTACAGAATGCAGAGAAGTGTTCCCGCCATTTCATCTAAATGATGTTTAAGCAATAATTCGCTTGATCGAATTCGATCATGGATCCCAGGTATGTGAACTTGGAACAGCATTGGACTGACCATAGGAAAAAAAGGTGCACGCCAGCGAAGCATATTCCCCTTCTCATGACTTTTAAAACCATAATCATATATTTGGATGTTGCAGAAGCCCAAATTATGACGAGCTAGGAGAACTTGGTATTGAGCCGAGCGACTAGGTACAAAGAAACTAACGTTTTGGAAATGAAATTTGTTGTAAAAAATATGTACTCAATGAAAAACGAAAAAGTGTCAACAAGAATCCGTCATATTAATATTGCGAATGAAATATTATTACTGAGCCTATCAACCCATATTGATTTATATATTTATAAATCAACTTAGTCTACGATTGACGTGGTCTCTATTCCTTACGTCAGACTGCAAAAGTAATGTGATTCTGAAGTTATCTTTATTGGTTTTGAATCGAAGAGTGTCTTGGCATGATTTACAGTGAAAATCACCGACATGACAACAATAGTTCAATCATTCGGCATTAGTCATAGAATTTTTTTTTATAAACTTAACATCTTTTCGTTACAGTCATTAACTCCCGACAACAGTCCATCAACCTAGTTTAACGTCAACAAAGAAATCTCTGACTAAACCGATCTTACAAGAACGTAGTTATAAAACGGAGTCCTAAACAAAGTCAAAATGAATATTTCCCTCACCTTGCCAAGAAATGAGATCACTGCGATTGAGTATATTTCACATCGTGTTGAATTAATGCGTCAACAAAGAGGAGCTACGTTTGGAAGCATGTGCTTCGCTCATTATTGTAGCAACTGAGACGAATTTGCTTTTATTGTTCGATAGCTTATTGAGAATTTATTGCAACAACTATAGAAACAAGGTGGCGCAAAAAAAAGTCATAAAGTGAATATGCTACAATTTTTTCATATGGCATCAATTGTCATAATTGTTCTTTGACAATGGCAGACATGATATTACTCCAATGCTGTGTTTAAACTGATGCAAAAATAGAATGATTTCTTATCCAAACTAAGGGTCTCGCTGAGACAGGGCAGTCTTTCACCTCCGGGTGTTAAGACCTTCGTACATTATGTTGGATTGTATCCTTTAAGTAACATAAAGCAAGAATCTGCCTCAAAAGTTCCGTGACATAGGATCACCTTTCTTAAAGACGATAGTTCAGTCATCGGACATGACTTGTAATGTACCATAACAAAACTCCGCTGCTAGACCATCGGAACCGGCGGCTTTGCTTTTTGATAACTGGGCCAATCTCTTCAAGGGACATACATAGTATAAACTCGTGTTATATGAATTTTTAACCGTATATTTAAACGTAGACATAAAACGATTCATAGTATTGCGTATAAGCTGCTTAGATGGCATTCGCATATGTTTAAGTCTCAACAATGTTATTCATAGATTTTGCGCATAAAGGAAGCCCTATTTTTAAAGTTTTATAGATTATCTTTTGTGAGAAACTGGAGCGTTTTTGGACAACACTTTTTGGCGTTTTTTTACCACTCTTTTAATATTTTCGTTTTCGTACAATACCAATTGAAAAAAAATATCAGCTTAAATTATATTCTGAAGTAAACCTTGCCTTATTCTGCAAATAAATTTTGCCTACGATCACGCCTCTTACCCTTAGCATTATAAGCTTAACTCTTAATTTGAAAATTTTACTTTTAATGTGGAAAAAAGAAATATACTACTGTGTCCAAGAAATAAGGTGACATTGTATTTATTTTGAAAATTCTTTATTTATTCTTCCAAATCAATTTCATCCCCTTCAAAGTAATCCCCTCCCGATGCAATGCACTTATGCCAACGGATTTTCCAATCTTTGGAACACTGTTTGTAGTCACTTTCCGGGATGGCCTTCAGTTCCGTCTTCGCTGCGGCTTGAATCTCCTCTATCGTATCAAAACGGTGTCCCCGGAGCGGTCTTTTGAGCTTGTTGAACAGCCAGAAGTCGCACGGCGCCAGATCAGGTGAATACGGTGGTTGCGGAACGATATGGGTTGAGTTTTTGGCGAAATGATCACGAATTACGAGTGCGGTATGGGATGGTGCATTATGATGGTGGTGTAAAAACCAAGAATTGTCTTTCCACAATTCCGGCCTTTTTAGGCGGATAGCGTTACGCAAACGACGCATAACGTTCAAATAATATTCCTTGTTGACTGTTTGGCCGGTTGGAAGGAATTCATTAAGCACAACACCACGATAATCGAAGAAAACAGTCAACATGACCTTGATTTTTGAGCGACTTTGGCGCGGTTTTTTTTGGTCTCGGCTCTCCTTTGGCACGATATTCGCTCGATTGATCGGTTGTTTCGGGGTCGTAAGCATAGATCCAAGTCTCATCGCCAGTTATAATGCGTTTCATGACATCCTGGTAGTCGGAAAGCATTGTTTCACACACTTCAACGCGACGCCTTTTTTCCAAAAAATTCAATGTTTTCGGCACCAGTCGAGATTTGACGCGCTTGAGGCCCAAAGCATCCTTCAAAATGGTATTGACTGAGCCTTTCGATAAGCCAACTTCATCAGCAAGGTCTCTAATCGTTAATCGATGGTTTTTCAACACCAAATCTTTGATTTGTTGGACGTGAGCTTCATCGGTTGAGGTTGATGGTCGCCCAGAACGCTCTTCGTCTTCGACACGTTCAAGGCCGGCTTGGAAATCACTATACCACTTGTAAACATTGTTTTTAGACATAGCCTCATTTTCAAAGGCTTTCTGCACCATCCTCAACGTATCCGCAGCAGAAAATTGACTCCGCAAACAAAATTTAATGCAAATTCTTTGCTCAATAAATTTCGACATCGCAAAAAACGAAAAACTCACTTTTAGCAGCTCACAAAACGACGCGTATCTCAAACACTATGAATATATTCTGACATGAAATTTCACATAGATGTCACTGACAGTACTACCAACCTAAAAAGAAAGAAAAATTTCCAAATCCTTCGACGCGCGCAGTTTAAATTCATATGTCACCTTATTTTTTGGACACAGTGGTATAATCGAAAAAAAAACAATCAAATTCTTTGCTATAGAATGTTAAATTCTTCACATTTATTGCCAGCATTTATCAGTCTGGATGAACCCTTTAATTCAACATTTTTTTTAATAGAAGTAGCATATATTATTCACGGCGTCATGTGATGGATTTTAAGAGATTCACTGATAATGCGTATTATTTGCACTCTGAACGAGAAATATTTACTCGTCGAATTTTTCTAAATTTTAACCAAAAATGAGCAAATTCGAACAAAAACCATCAATCGTATCAATTAGCATCTTTCCAACAAAAGACGAAAAATAATATAAAATTCAATTAGACCTCCAATAAAACTACCGCCGCCGACCATGAATGTTTACCTCCCACGAGGAAAAATTTATCACATTCAATTCAAACTGGGTTATCTACCCAAAAATACTTAGCTTACTATTTATCACTTTGAGGTAACTTTTTTTTTCAACAAAAAAAAAACGAAAAAGTTTATTAGTTTGCTTATTTGCAACTGGCAAACGCTATTATAGCGCAGACCACGTACACTGGGGATGAGTAGTAGGGTTGCTTTTTTATGACGTTCCTTTTGAAGCTTTTGCTGCGTACGCTATTTTATTTACTTTTCTTTGCCACCAATATTCTTTGTGACAATCGGAAATAGTCTATCAAGATCATTTTTGATAAGCGTCTGGTTCTCTTCGACTACATTTAAGCACACTTTTTATAATGAACATCAAAAGTATCACAATTATTCACATATATTTTTTTACTAACAAAATCACAATTCCCCATTCTTTAGCTGCTTATTCTAATCTTACATGTTTCATGCATTCAATCACAAACTATCTTTCAATCTTTTCACATATTCGTTCCGTTTCTTCATTTCGAGTTATGTTCGTTTAATTATGTTTGTATTCTTTTTTTCTTTTTTTCTTTCTATTTTTCGTTGTTCGTTTTATCGTGAAAATTTTAAACTACAAACAAAAAACCACAAAAATCGGTAATAAAATCAATATGAACCCAATGTCAAACCCTATGCATTGGCAACACTACCCACACCACCACTAAAACCACACCGCACCTGAATTTATTCTCTGCCGAAAATTAATTATATTCAATATATATGTACGTACATATATTTATAATAATATACTTGTCCACTGATGAACGAAACAAACTTTTCAAAAATTGGCTAAAATGTAAAAAAAAAAACGAAACCAAACAAACAAAAATTATTTGCAATTTTATTTGCTTCGCTGAATACGCTCACGCAACGCTTTGGCTGGCCACACAGGACAAAAAGGAACCTCGTTTAACCGTGTTCACAGTCTAGCATCATCAGTTTAAAGATAAGTATTTGAGAGAAAAAGAAGCCAAAGAAAAGCCTTCAAAACGGAGCGAAAAATGCCTCAGGCTGAGGGTGGCTATATCTCCTTGGGTGATAACCCTAACAGCGCCATCTACAATCAGACAACAGAACCAACCGGACCACAATCGGTGTTCGAGTCCGTTAAACGGGCCATTGGTCAAGTGGTTGGTAGTAATGGCAATGGCGGCGGTGATACAGATGATCTTTTAGCCTCTAAGGGACGTCCAATTATTGTCGGATCGAGGTAAGCTATTGTTGCATTTTTCAAAAAAAAAAACAACAAAAAACTATTGTTTCATTGTTATTATAAATTATACTTTTATTAACTCAAGTTGTATGTATGTATTAAAAGTTGTGTAATCTGTTCAGAGCGTTGGTGTACAGGGTATTTCGAATGACCACAGAATGCTTTTTTCCTTGTTGTTTAAATGTTTATTTGTAGATTTACCCTCTTTCATGTTCTTGTAGATTTATTCTGTTTTAACATTTTTATTTTATGTTTTTGGCTAAGAAAAAGGTTTTGTCGAAAGGTTTATTTAAGAAGTTGGTTGCGGTGAGTTCTGTAAGTCCATTTCTTCATGGTGAAACTAATTTAAAATTTTCAAATAACCACATTGCTATGAAATGGTGTCGGTCAAAAGAGCTTCCTCTTCATTTATTTCTTGCCTTACAAACTAATTCACTGCGCCTCAAGGCAGCCCTGTTAAAAGACGTTTTTACAACGTGTGTCCTTAAAATATTGCAACAATTTTTTATACCTTTTTTTTAATCTCATTTTTTATACCTGTCTGAAAATTTTATCAGTCAAGTCGCACTCGGTTTTTCTCTCTGAGAGTTTCCTTAGCCTGAACTTAGTTTTCATAGACTCGTTACTTCAGAAACTTCTCATTTTCGTCTCAAAGTAGCTCTTTTGTATTGAAGTCGGGTCGGCGACCAACAAAACAAATGCAGTCTCTAACACCGGCGGAATGGTGACTTTTTGGGACCAAAACAGTTTGGTTTCAGCAGACAGTCGAGTTTTAGCTCTCCGTTTGTGTTCAAAAACTCAAAATTTTGATTTGTCGGTCCATAGGACTATCGCTTGATCAGTTGACATCCAATAGTTATGTTTGTTTCTTCACGCTGACTACTTGACATCCACCCCGATTACGTTTGTCGTTTTCGACTAAAAACCGACGTTATTTCGACCGACTCAGAATCAAACAGGCGGATAAGTATCTTGTAATAGATGCTACAATCTTTCCGACTGAGGTCGGTATTTCGTTTGTCGTTCAGCGGGCGGGCCGTTCTGTCGAGGCGTAAGCAAATTGTTAAACGACTGCACAAAGAGAAATGTTCTCCAGCGGGTAAGCAATGTGAAATGACAAATTTCTTTTTCGTGACATGGGATGACCATTTTATCAAGAACATATTTCTGCTATCGAAGAAGCTTGATTTCACTTAATGTTTATTTGACTCAATTCGCAGCGACATCGCTGATGCTGTAAAAATTCTCAATACGTAATATTTCTTTATTTTCACACAAACAATAGTGGACAGTTAATTCAACAATTTGAATTGTGAGCTTTCAAAATCAAAAACTTGTATATTTCGTGTCGAAAATAATCTACTACACAGCTTCTCGGTCGAAAAAATTGCAGAATAGGTATATTTTATCGACCTGACATCCGACTTGAGTCGATTTCATCTCCCGACAAACACAATTGGGGTGATTGTTTTGAGATCGTACCAAAAGTTTTCGTACTGTTTTCCAACCAGTAGCTTAAAGCCTTTGTATCTTTATAATGACTTTTTCTTTTATCAGCCATAACCGGCTGTGAAAATATTTAGTTCATTTAAGTACTGCACAGATCAATAAAATTTTAATTGTGAAAAACAAGGGCTTTTCCGGAAATTTGTTGTCGGCAGTGAAGCTGTACACGATTTGCTAATTGCGTGACATTGGACAGTCGCTTCTGAATACCAATATGCATTGGCCTCGTTTTCCTCTATTATTCTGGTTCCTTTGCACTGATATAAAAGAGGCTGTTTAAATCCTGCCACTTCATCCGCTGCTTCATTGTACCGCCAATTGGTCTCTCCAAGTTGTCTGTGATGATTTGTTGGATGCGTTTCTACATTTCACTACACTGTTTGGGTTAGGTGTGATAGCACTTCAAGGAGTAGAGAAACCACATTTTCCTGAGATTCATTTGTTAAATTTAAAAATTGGACTAGTCTAGTCTAACCGCGCTGTTCGGTTTCAGTGTATCGATCGGACTTTTCTGTTTAGCACCCAATGTTCCTATGGCAACAGTTTGCTTCATTCTAAAGCTTTATATGCTTGCTGCAAGTCAATAGACTAGTGACTTATGAGGATGGATCGAATATCGACTGTTCCCCTGTGCATTTTATTATAAATCTAATTTCAAATCTTAACGAATATATTTGGGAGAACGTCTTGGTCAAATTATAACCAATTCCAAAATTATTATTTGAAGATATTGTCTAAGAAACCAAACGACATACATCTCCGCCGACTGTGAAAGTTCATAATCTTTGAGAAAAACATTTTCCAATTTCACTGCCACAAACCACAGAGCTCGATTTCAAACTCGACTGTAAGCATTCGTACGATTGAAACTTTATAAATCCATCCAACTCAAAGTAAAGATGCGATGTTATCAGGGGAAAAGTACCCACTGAAATACATATGTATAAAAGTAATTTGATTACGTATTCAGAACAAATTATAACCACAGTCGAAGGGCCAGAACATATTGCCTGCAATCCTTAACCGCAAAAGCACCCCATTTGGGGGACAATGAAAAGTGAATGCAAGAAATTATCGATCATCGTTTTGCCATTTTTATTTCATCGAGTAAAACCCAAGGAAACGAATAAAAACGAAAATCATTTCCCTCATTTGCTTTGATGATAATAATAAATTCTGCCCACTTCACCTTGAAGGGGGGCAGCATGAGTATAAGGAGCTACCTTGCAACAGTGTTGTGCCTTGTGACAGCAGTTTTCACCCCCGTTTGACAGTACTAAGCCCCTAGAGCCTCAAGTACCTGCCAGAGTAGTCACAGTCAGGTACTGGCATAGCTACAGCACAACACAATAATCCAACAAATTAGGTTAATAATATATGCTTTTGTATACGTTTTATTGCTGACACCCTTCCACTGCACCCATTGATTGGGGTAAAAGAGCGAGAACCTATGCCGTAGCATTGGTGTCGCCAGCGTTATTGTAGTCCTAGCCGTTCTAGGCGGCGACTGTCAGACGTCATGGCGATTCCAGTTCAAAAATCAATAATGTCAATGCCGAAGTATGAGAACATTAAAATTACGGTCTCCCTTTGCTCATACCGAAGACAGGGGAGGAATATAGTATTCGAAAATGTTTTTTTAGATGAATTATTAGGTCAGGAAAAGTAATGACTTGTTTAGACTGAGACAAAGAACAAGTCGTAAGATTTCTTTAAGCGCTTAATTAGCGATTTTAACTGCAAAGTTAGCTTTTATTGGCTTGTGCGAACGGTGTTTACGTAAGTCCTCAACGCCAGACCTCGCAGCGTTCATAATTCAAGAAAGAATTTGGATACGTACATTTTCCAATGTGTATCCACCGAAGGGGGGGGAGCGACCCTAAGCCTTTGGTTAGGATTCGAATCGATTAGGCGTCGTTGGTGCCGGCATGAGATCAAAGATACCGGGTGACATTAATTAAAGCTAAGTCGGGTAGGCTTGACTTTTGGTGAGATTAAGTAGGCTCTTCAAACACGACCAATCCTTTATGCAAAATGGGGGATTATGTTTGTTGAATTGTGGCCAAAACAGCTTTTGTATTGTATGTAGATACGTTTCCTTGGCCCTTGGGACGACTCAGTTTGGGTTAATGCACTTCGAATGGCCTGGACATAGGCCTGAATTTCGATGAGTTATTTTTCTGGGTTATTTATAACAACGGCTGTGATGTTTATCGGGGACGACTATGCTGGCGACTTTCATACAATTTTTATGTGAGAACATATTTAACGTTGCATGTGAAATTACTTGAGAGAAAAGCGTGTGTATTGTAGCCCTGGGGCCGTGACTTCTTGGCCTGTTTAAAGTTTTATGGTGGAAAAACAAAAATGCGAGGAACGTAAATTGTTTTAGTCAGCCGAGGGCAATCAAATGTGGAGAGCACTTGAAGGAAACATGTGAGAGTTAGGGAAGAGGAACATGAACCGAATTGACGAATTGAAGTTAATTTCTTTTACGTTTGTTTTATGTACAATTCAACGGCAAACAATCAAAGGCATTATCCTGTTTACTAAAGTCGATTCTGTTGACATCAATTCTTGAATTACAAGTGCTGCGTGCAATAAAGAGGGCCGCAAATCAATTTGTTGATCATTATAGATGTAAACTAAAAAAGTTATAACGAATCAACCAGAAATAACTTTAACGTTTTTATGTACAAAATTGAGTTGATAAGTAGAATTAGTTTGCAGAATAATGAGAGCACTAAAAAATGACAGTTGTTTTTGGAAAAATAATTTAAATCAAAACGCGATTAGTTAATTTATACATGATTCTTGTATTTCGTAGCACCTTAGGCTTGAAGTTTTATTGATTAAATTGTCTTCACCTTCAAAATATCGCACTTCTTCAAAAATGTGCAAAATGCAGTGTTGAGGGCCGTTTTGTTCGGATTTTCCTACAATTTGTCAATCATTGGAAAGACAAGCTAAATCATAACGTTTTTAAAGCATTGACAATATGTTCGATTATAGTTTAAATTATTCACAGATCTTGTTGCGGTTTCGCTCACTGGTCACAGAAACCGTGTTACACGTACTGTGACCCCGAGAAAGAGGGGCACGATAATACCTCTAGCTTCAATGACAAACACTACCGCGCCCGAGAAGTGTAAATTTTGTTTGTGTACGTATCCGCTCTTATGATAAGGGACCCCTCACTCACGATGAATTTTGATGGAAAATAGTCCATTACGTCATTCCGATTCAGTTAAACGTGAGCGTAGAAGGAGCTCTCTGATGGGCTGTTTGCAGTTTAAGAGAGAACATCTGCAAATTGTTCACCAAAATGTGCTGCCGGGATGAACGTGCAACGGGTAAATTCGTTGCGCGTCTAATGGTTGACTTTGATGGGCTTCTCCGCGCCATCTTCCGGCACAACTACTGATACGTGTTGTATTTTAAAGGTAAACAATCAAACGCCTCACCCTTTGGCCAGTAAGGATCTGACAGCGACGAAATCCTCGCGGAGGTTCTCGTTGTGCCAATACCATTGACGATTTTGAGAAAGATCGTATGTGGTAGCTTAAGGACCATCTTGAACTCTTGAAACTTTTCCTTATGTTCCTCTGATGCGGCCCTTATAACTTGCGTTAGAAATTATACCTTGCTTACGTACTTACTTTTCATTGTTAATACGTTGTTATTAACAGACAGTCAATCAGACAGTCAAAGGTCATAGCCAAATTATATACTATATATGTAACGTTAATTTGATGCTTGTTCACCGTCAGTTTTCAGCTGAAACGCAATACCAAATGTTTGATTTCTTTTCTTAACTTTTCGTAAATAATTCAAATTTAAAATCGCCAAACGGGGAACGCGAAATTGAAACAACCACATCAAAATGGGTAAACAGTCTTCACACACTTTGCGAACATACCCACTCCTGTCACACTCAGTCAGTGTCGCAGTAGCAAAATTAAATAAGTGAAAGTAAAAAATGGCAACTCAACAAGACAGGTGAATAATAATTAACTTCTTTATTCCCTTCTAAGCCCAATAATTCAACTCCAATATATTTCACTGATAACTAATATTGACACTTTATTTCCTAACGATAATAGCAACACAAGTATACAATTCAAAATGAAAGTGTAAACTCACAGTGACTAATGGAGTATGGAGATTCATTATTGAGGTTGCTCTGTTTTGGAGTGCTACATTCCGAACAAAACAAACAAATATGTATTTATAGTTTAGGTTAACTCAGTGGATAATAATTCAATGCAATAAGGTGTGTTGCGTTAGGTGAATAAAAGTCTAAGCAGCCAAATGACGCCACTCTAAAGATTTATCGTATCTTTTGAGTCAGCGTACCTTTTGAAGCTCGTTTTAGCTCGATCGGAGGAAATTGAACCAGTTTAGACAGCTTTAAACTTAGCGTCATCGCTTAAGCCTGCAGCACGCCTTCGCTATTCGCGTCTGTCTGACTGTTTATCACGTTTTGTATCTTTTTCAGTGTAAACACATCAATTGCTCGTACCATAAAGTGGCTAATCACTTTCTGATTAATATAAACGATAGTTCCCGGGCGGTGCTGTATGACGAATGACGAAGTAAACAATAATAACAGCCTCTTTCTTTGCGTCGTCGACGAGCGTGCAGTTTCAACGGTTCTGACCGAATAGAACTAGTTCAAGCTGGTTCGAGGGCAGTTAATCTGACTCTCAGTGGGGCAACAACGAGCTATACAGTTTCAGATACATTTTAAAGTGCATACATATGTATGTACAGATGTATGTATATAAATGCTTGGACTGTTTCCACAATAATGTTTTGCACAGCTGGTGTTGCATTGCCTGCCAGACTGGAAGTGGAACTCATCAAGCAATTTGGATTTCAGCCAAAAAGATGATGATTCCATTTACATGATAAGCACTGGATGCAAATTCAGTTGAAAGGGGGCTCGTGGTGGCCGAAAGAATTCCTTTTGGAGCCACTTCCTGCAAGCGATTACAAATGCATGACACGCTCAATTCGCCGGCACTCAAACACCCTCGGTCTATGGTATATGCCTATACAGAGCTTCGGTTAAACGCTGACGTAACCGAGTCGAAAAAAGGTGAAGAAACTGTCCGTGATCCATTCGGATTTAATTTTTTTTTCGATTTTTTTTTTGTGGACATGAATTACATGCAATTGCAAGACATAAATTGTGGGGTCGTTTCATACATTGAACCGAATGTAGGAAGTGCACAGCCAGCCGCGCTGCTATTTTTGGAAAGTCAACAACAAGTATCTGTTTTTCCTTTTTTTTTCTGCAATCGATTCTTACGAGTAAATGAAGTTAAATTTGTTTAAAAGCGATCCATCACATTTCAAGATAAGGGTAGATAAGGTCTACAAACATGTACATAAGTATAAACATATTAAAAAATATTTATTAAAACTTGAATGATTTACTTTTTAATTTATTACATCCTGATTTACAATGGGGCAAAAAACCTTGTAATCTCCAAAACGAAACACCGCAAAAATTGAAAATAATTTCAGTAGATGATTTCTTTTCTTCTCTGAACTTATTTTTATTTTTGGCGGTATTTCCTTTCAATATGAAACAACAATTATATTGCAAGATTTGAATCTTCAAATCGGGACTTAAGGGTCCATTTTTTATGTTGTACAACCAACAAAGCAAAATATTTGATGCAGTTTATTGTTCTTTAATTTGTCTAGGCAATGAAATTTAATCCTTTAAATCCCGTGCAACAATTTTTTTCAAGATATTCCAGAGAATTTGCAAAAAAAAAAATTCACCGTTTTCTTGGTGGTTTTTTATTTTGGCGCCAAAAATTTAAGAACTGTGAATTATGGAAAAGACCAACAAACTTCAAGTCGATATTGCCCATCTTTTTATAGATTAACCAAACACTCATCTTGTTCATGGAGAAACATAAGTTTTAAGGGCCCTCGAAAAAATCTCCGTCGATTAAACGGTCCCATCTGAAAGTAGATTGAACTTTTGGTTCAAGGATCCGGAAATCCGGAAGCTTGGTTTGGTCCTTGGAACAGAAAGTAACTTTGGCTCAGGAATCTACAAATAAGCAATGTTGTTCGGACCTCTACTTAAAATAAAATTTCTTTTTTTACAATGTTTATTATATTTTAAAGTGTTGTATTAACAATTTTCGAATTCTTTCTCATTTTTTTTTCCTTCCTTCGATTATATAAATGTTTTGTTTTTTAGAAAGATGTTTGTTTGTTTCATTCTGCCTCTTGATTTCCGAGAAAATAAACTCGAAATATTTTCAAGTGAACTGTACATTTGTTTTTTTGAATCACTGTACGATTTGTTTTTGAATATAAATTGTTTGACATTATCAAAAACTTCGAATTTTGCGAATTGTGAAGCAGCTTGCTTATTTTGGAGAGTTTATCGGGTTAGTGTGCATTGTCTCTTCCGTGGGTGTCCAAAAAATTGGTTTGTCATATTTCATGTTACATATTTGGTAGAACGTAGCTAATTTTCCTATATTTTGGGGCCCACCCACATTCCAGACAATTTTTATTTGTAAACAAGTTCCTTATGAGCATTAGTTGAATTTTAACGACGACGGCAGTTTGGATCGCAAAAAACCATTTATAACACAAGCGTTTTTATCCTACGTGATATGAATGTTCAAGAGATCCCGATTAAAGCTCATCTGATGCTATTAAAAACTGACCAACTACATATTTGTTGTATGTATGCATGTGGTGTGGAGTTTGTTTCATGACCTTGGATTTTCACAGAAAAACAAAAACTGTTTGGTCTTTGAGTGAAGTCATGATGTCATTTAAAACTGAATTGATATTGACGGGTCCGTAAGTTGGGCAAAGATAATTTTTAATTGGACAAAATCCAAGAAATTTAAAAAAACTACAATCCAACTGAATTCAATTAAAATGTCTTTTGAAGAATAATTAATTGATTAAGAAACGTTTTGTTTTTTTTTTTAATTTGAGAGTGAGCAGTTAGTGTGAAGTGAAAATAATTTGGCCGTCAAATTTTCCCAGCTTAGCCGGCGACAGAAAAAGAGTTTATAAACAAACAACTGCCAGTCCCATTTCTTGAGATGATTCACTCACCAGTGATACTTTGACCCACTATAGGGATGTTGCGTCGTCCTGCTGAAACTGCCTCGCAAACCGCGCTGAACGATGCATTTTTGGGGATACAATAGGATCATGTGCATCTTGGATGCCCAATTTCCTATTTTTTAGCTTCGATATTCTCCCCATCTTCTGTTCCTAGGTCTTTATGAATAATTTGAGTTAAAATTTAACAAGAGTTTATTGGTCTTCTCGGTCACGGACGATACTGCGGTAATTTGAGTGTCGAAGACGATATTACTCATTTATTATGTGAATGCCAGGGTATAGCTAGAAGCCGTAGAAAACGTATGGGCAACTACTTTTTTTGAAACGCTAGAGGAAGTAGGACGTATCAACTACAAACACATTTTAAAATTTTATAGGGAAATAAACTGTCTCGAGGAAAGTGTTTAGGCTGTTGCTCCGCATCAGGATCGCAATGGGCCAAGTATGGAGCCTAGTGTTTTATGAAGAACTTCATAACCCTGCACAACCGAACCTATCCTAACCTTGGTCTTCGAAAATAATTTTACCTTTGCACCAAAAAAAAAAAAAACAACAAAACTACTTTGAGTTTACTTGTTTAAATCGGAAAAATGAAAATAGACATTAATACTCAGCAAATTCTTAGAACTGAGTTTCAGCATTTGAAAAAGAAAATATCAGTTATTTATCTAGTTGATAATTTCGAAATGTTCTTCATATCAAGATCATATCTCCACAAGTGAAGATCTTAATTTACTTTAACAATAATTTAAGAATATTAATGAATAAACAAATATGTATGTGAATTATTAACACATTTCCGAACCGTATATGTTAATTAATCTGCTGGGCAAGTGAATGAAAATGGTGTTCCTTATCAGTTCAAGTCCATTACTGATGTCTTAGAGGGCATATGTCGTCTTACTTCCACCCTTAATTTGTGTACCAATTACCTTATAATTGCATTCGGCTACATTTTCTCTGGAATGCAGTGAACTCCAGTTAACAAAGCAAAAGGTTGAACACTGCCTTGGAATATCTTGATTTTCCGGTGTTCCTAAACTGTTTGAGCTGATTTTTAAGTAACCTTAATATTTTAAAGTTTACAATGCAATATTTGTTGCAGGAAAATCAATTCAAAGCAAATATTGAAGCAGTAGAGAATGGTTATCAAATCGACATTACATACCTTGATATAGGAAACCCGTTTGACGGTGTGTCACAGCTTGCGTCTTTTTTAATAAGTAGATTTGTTAATACTTGACAAATAGAGATCAATCAGTTAAAATATCCCAATAGCCTCTTTTTCTTATTTTCTTCATAAATGAAATATCAACATTATAAGTTTATGATCTATGTCTATGTTATGTCGATGTTATAATAATGTTCACGTGTATCATAACAATTAAAGATGATGAGGATCTGAACTTCATTGTAAAATTGTGTCAATTTTTTTTTGCATCTTAACATTACAAAAATGCTTTGTTTTTCTTGTCCAAAGTAGTGTCTGAGTTTTCTTATGGCACGATATGCTAATTTCGATAGTAAATTAACATTCAATTTTCATACTTTCTAAAGACAGTACAGTGAGACGAAAGAACACTCATCCGATGTTTTAAGCATATGTCTTCAAATGAAATGACGCAATTTTTGTTTTTATTTAATTTTTGGACCATTTTGTTTTTTGGCTATAATTTTTTGAAGGTGCTCTCTGTCACTCAACCATCTTCACTTTGTGTACTGTTCAATTGTACTCTCAGTTCTGGAATGCATGCAAAAATCTTTTACAAACGTTAACAATTTAAATTGTAATCTTAACTATGTCGCTGTAACTGATTAGGTGAGCCTCACTTGGACAAGAAGTTTGGAGAAAACATTCTAAATATTTTTTTTAATCTTCATATCGAATTTAATATGTCGTTAAACTCTATATTTTAAATTTATGGCACACAAAATTTTTGCGTCCTTGTCCTTCGTGTTTTTGTAAACCTAGATATAAATGATTATGGTTCCAATGAACCTATTTCTAAGAGCTTTGATTTAGTGAAAGGTTTTTCAAAAGACGATCAACTATTTAATTAAAGTGCACAATATTCTTTCGTCTTCAAAATCCATGAAAGTTAAACAAACTACGTATTAATCCTGCAATACCCGATCCCCTTTAATGTTAATCGTCAAAATTTAAGGACTTTCGGGTATTTGCTCTGTTACAATCCATTATAGCAAATTGAACTCTTGGCATGCATTTGAGTATCTCAATCTCTCCACCTTATTGCGTAGCAATAAACTCCCGTCCCAGGAGTTCAATCTAATCTTTAAAGCGAACGAGTCGAAATCCAAGTCGAAGTAGTATTACACAAAGTGTTATCCTTCACAGTTAATGTGAGTTTTTTTTTTTATAAAAAGTCCATAAAAATGTTCCCTTCCTTGCGAAAGTATCTCGATAGCTAAGCAATAAAGGCCTTATCTCACTCACGGAACAAGTTATACACAATCTTAATGTTCTTCCTGCCATCCTCTGGAAAATCGCAACACTCCAACATTGCGTTCGGTTCGGCAACGCTGACTGGTGTATTATTGCTTGGCAAAATTTTTTGTACTTCTAATTGACCTTAAAATGTCTTGGCTTCTGGCTCTGGGCTCCGTGGTGGGGTGATTCAACTTCGATCATTTTCTTCGCATTTGGCGCAGTTAGGGGAAAGTTTTCAATTCCCAAGGAAATCATTTGAATGTGACGACGCAAGTAAAGCGCGAACAACCAGACCATGACGTGAGTGCTTTATGAACTTTTATCAGAGAGAAAAAACATATTTGGACCAGTCGCAATAAATCGTTCCACCAGTGAAGTGTAAGTCTGCGAATGCTTAATTCAGCTTTTTTTTTTTGGTTAACTGTCTTGACTTGAGGACAAATAAGTAAAATATTAACAAGGTTCTTGTTGTTTTCTGGCTGTTTTTTTGTTTCTATTGTTTTTCTTTTTCTATCTATGTTATATTTTCTGCTAACATGTAACCTGGTTAATGCTCATTTGCACGATTCGTCATCATAACACTCATTCCTCATATACACCAACTTTATACATGAAGAGGGTTAGTCCTGAAGGCAAAGCCTTTATTTTATATTCATATTACTTTGTCAAGGTCGATGCGAATACACACTAAAACAAAGTATATTACCACATTAAGGGACAACATTGGACTCATAAGCTTTCTTACGACCGCGCTTGCGATGTTTAGTTTTTAGTTTTATTTAAAAAAAAAACAATATTTACTTTATAAACATGTCCTTCCTTTGTGTATGGCGATTTATTTTGTTTTTATTCCTTTCATCCTTTAATTCACTAACATTCACACACGAAAATATTTGCTTCATGTTTCTTTGTTATATGTAAACATTAAAAAAATAATACAGTGGGACAAAAAAAAAATAATCCAACCGTTTTTATTTTTGGTTTGGTTTTAGAATTTACTAAAATTGAGTTTTAGAAAACTTTGTTTTGTTATTTTTCATTACTTTTTGGAAAGATCCTTTGCTTGCATGTTTATAGTATTTATTTCAGAGACCGGGACAAAACTGGTAAGACACTGAACACTAAGATGCCATCAGCACCAGCACACACTGCCGAGGAGGCACGTTTACTTGGGTAAGAAAGGAATTCTATGATTTTTGTTGTTCCCGTTTACAGTTCTGTGTGTTTTTTTTTATAAAATACTTTTTAATTTTTTTTTTTGTCTATGAATGCTCTTATATGATTTATTTTTTTCCTTTTTCTATTTTTTCTATTTTTTCTATTTGATTTTGAAAAATTGAAATACTTTTGCATTTTACTACAGGCACTTGTTAAGTTTCTGGGTGGAAATATAGGAGAGTAAATAGTTTTTTTTTGCGGTAAAGTACCGCAGGAGAGGAGTTTTTGTTTTTATGTTTGTTTTATTTTTTATTTTTCTGTTTGTATCGTACTCCACCGAAAGTACTACAGTAGATGCACTTGATTCTTGAGCATGAAATTTCTTCTTAAAAAAAAGGAAAGATTTATATACATCAACAAACTCTGCAATGGAAGTTTATACAAAGTAAAACAATTCCAATAAAGTGAAAACTAAACGATAAATAGATAAATAGGCGAAAAAAAACTGCAGTAAATAATGAATCTCGATACTTTAGTATAAATGTGTGTGTATAGTCGTCACTGGAGTAAACTTGTGTTGTGTTTTTTTTTTTTAAATATAATTCTATTCCCCGTTCCCTGATGTAAGGAATTGTTAATTTGATATTAATTAAAAAATTATATATTTTTATAGCACAATGCCGGTTGATCCTATGGATGACATTGAATTGCGTTCGGTGCAATTGCAATTCCAACGGCACGATTCCATTGTTGACCAATGTGAGGTGAAACGTATACCAACAGATAAGGGTGAGATACAAGTGGCTATACAAGGTGATCCAAAGAAGTCTGCCATTGTGACGTATCATGATTTGGGATTAAACTGTAAGTAGATTAGGGAATATCGTATCGAACTAATGCGAATGTTATGTTGGTTTTTGTTTTTCTTTTTTAGATGCATCGAGTTTCTCTGGATTCTTTAATTTCCCAGATATGCGAGAGATACTATCCAATTTTTGCGTGTATCATATTACAGCGCCGGGTCAAGAGGATAATGCACCCACTCTACCCGAAGAGTAAGTCTAATATATTAAAAACAACATACGTACGTCTGTGTAGATACTGTGAAAACGGGCAGCACATGTTTACAGAATAAATTACAATAAGTCACAAAAGGCTACATATGTAACACGCCTATGAAGTGCAGCGTTAAATCAATATTATTTCTTTTAATTAAAAAAGGCGGCGGTACTTCATTAAAAAATAATTTCAGGAGAAAAAAAAGTAAAATAAACAAATAAATTCACATTACAAAAGTCGACATACAGTAAAGGAAAACAAATGGCATTCAATATTTTGTCATTCAAGACAATGACTGCTTGCAGTCTTCTAGGCATCGAAAGGACGAAATTTTCTGTGACATTCGGTGTTATATCGGACCATGCCTTCGTTTAAGCGCTCTTGAGGGAATCTGTGTTGCTGATGGTAGGGGTGGATGCAGTTGTATTGGCACACGGTAAAGGAGACATTTCTTCTGTCTTCTTGCCGTATACTTTAGATCATTGTCTTGGTGTAGCACCCAACTGTCTACTAAGCCTACGCATCAGCCATTTCCTGATTTCTGTTAGACCATATTTTGCCTCGGCCATTAGTTATTCAGATAATTCAGCTGTGTGCAAACTTTTGTGAGATGCTTATTTTCGTTTATCTTGCGTTTCTTTGTTATTTTCATGTTAACAGCTGACTTGTTTTTCTTGAAATGCTATCAGGTAATAAGAAGAATGTCTAACATGCCAATTCTCTACTGGTTCCTAGATTTCATACATATTAAGGTTGTATGAAGACTTTTGTGACTAACTGTACCACAGAGTTTGCTTCAAAAACCTCTGCTCATGTCAACAGATGTCATCATTAAAAGCGTCCATTCTTTATTGCAATTAATCGAATAGTTTTTTGAACACAATGTCTGTCGAATCCAAAATTTGGGGAAAAGAATTCAAAGCCTTTTATTTAGGACGCAATCTGGCCTGCGATCTTCCACTAGCAATGGATTAATAAAAGTAACCACTTACTTGCCTGGGATTCTTAAAGTGAAATAAGTTTTGCGTCGCAAAGATATCGATCACTGCGAATTTGGCCTTATTTCCCGACCTTAAGACCATTTTTGCTTTCTTTTGTGTCCAATAGTATCTCTGTGCTACTTCATTTGGCAGCATTTGTGAAAGCGTGAAAACATTTGAGGCCTTCCCTAAATATTTATGCCTTTGCTGATATCCCTGAAGCAGAAAGCATTTTTGTACATTTCCGAAAATAACATTATTGAAAAAAAGGTAGCAGAGAGTCGCAGAAATAATCAAGCAAATTTCCGAGAACGAAATGTCTTTGTTCCCGAAAAATGCATTCGCAGACTCTCATATAATTTTCTTCTAGCTGAAAGTAACAATTCAACAATTGTGTTTTGGTCTTCTTCTTAAATCTCTATGCTAATTTTTAAATTTTATCCCTTTTTTAAGCTATGTTTATCCAACAATGGACGAATTGGCGGCCCAGATATTATATGTGATGTCACATTTCAATTTGAAAATCATAGTTGGATTTGGTGTCGGTGCTGGCGCCAACATTTTGGCACGTTTCGCTCTTAACAATCCAAAGAATGTTGCGGGTCTCTGTCTGATTAATTGCGTATCCACAGCCTCCGGCTGGATCGAATGGGGCTACCAAAGTTTCAATGCTCGTTTCTTACGCACGAAAGGCATGACCCAAGGAGTTGTCGACTATCTGATGTGGCATCATTTTGGTCGCAATCCCGAAGAACGTAATCATGATCTTGTACAAATGTACAAGCATCACTTTGAGCATGGTGTTAATCCAACAAACTTGGCCATGTTTATCAACTCCTACATCCATCGGACTGATTTGAATATTACACGATCACCGCCAACAACTCCGGGGCAACAACAAACGACCACTACACTTAAAATGACGGTCATGAATATAACTGGATCTTTGTCACCACATCTCGAGGACACCATCACCCTAAATACACGTCTGGATCCTGCTACTTCAACTTGGATGAAGGTAAGTGTGGCATTTTTTTTATTTTTGTTCTATATATATTATGTAAATTTTTATTCCTCATTTTATAGATCTCTGATTGTGCAATGGTTCTGGAAGAGAAACCAGCTAAGGTGGCTGAAGCTTTCCGGCTCTTCCTCCAAGGCGAGGGATACGGTAAGTGTTAGAAAACAAAACATAGATTCATCTACAAACAAAAAAAACAACAACAACTTCTACAAACATCATGATAATCACAGCATCAGAGAAAAAGAAAACCTATCTAGCGAACATAACTCATTAATCATAGCGATCTAGAGAGAAAGAACACTCACAGATTTTATACGATATCACTTTTGATTTTTGTTTGTCTTTTATCTTTACACGTTTTTCTCCCTTTTCATTGTGTGTTTCCAAGTCTAAAGCTAAAAAATTCTCTCTCATTCGATAACTTTTTCTTCGGTTTTTTTTTTGAAAAATAATAAATGCGTTTTTTTTATGTTATGTAATATTTCCTACAAAATTTTCTTAACAAAAACACTAAAAAAAATTTGTACATACATAAGTCCAGTGAATCTACAATCAAAATTTTATTTTTAATTTTGTTAAAAAAAAAATTACATCGAATTTCTATGTTTGCAAATTAAAAATTTACTAAAACTCATATAAAAGAGAAATAAAAAAGTATTTGTATAATATACTAAGTAATAGTATTATAGTTATGCTTTATACGCTTCTGCTGTTAAATTAAACTCATATAATGAAGCATATCAAAGAAAAGTCGTAAAAATGAGGAACTGCTTCCACAGTTTAAGCAACAAACTGAGTTTACCTAAAAAAAAACATAGTACTTGGCCTAGTGCAACAGAGTAGAGTCGCGTTTCTTGATTTACATTTAAGACGTCTTATATTTCACATCAATGACGTGTTGGGTAAATTTCTTACGTCTTAAACATAAGCTCCTTCATCTCAAATGGTTCGATGTTATCACCTGGATAGCCTTTTCAATCCACTTCAGACATCTTGAATTACCGAAAGTGGTTATATAATCAGCAACAATTTTGCTTGCCTAGAAATTGAAATGTCCCAAATATGTTGACGGAAAGAAAATAATTTGACATATTCATTCCAAACACTGGATAAGATCGATATTTACCACCATACCCTTATATTAAGACAGAACTGACAATCCTGCGGTCGGGAATGCTTTCGCTCTCATAAACTTTCAACCTGTCCTATACTCGTCTATTCATTTATCATCATTCCATTATTTTCTTGACAAAGATGGTTGGACCAAAGCATGTAGCTTTGTGTTACAGGCAAAGGCATTTAGCACAGTATTTCAATCAGTTTGCATCTGTAGCCTCTGGTTGTCAATAGTCGCCTTTTTATATTGCTGCACATACGCCTATCTAAATCTACATTGCACAAGCTGGCTGGTTTGTTAATACTTACGTGAAACATGCGGCATCTACTTACGTTTCAGTGAGTGGAAATCTTGACCCAACAAATGTCAGTTCAGCTTCTGATTTGCTCTTGCTTTGCATTTTGATTAAAATATGTGCACGAGTTCAGTCGACATCTGCCTCCATGCACTTTCTCTAATCTAGATTTTTCGACCAGTCTCTTGAGTCAGTAACAAGCTCGATTGGGTTACCAGGTGAAAGCTAGGTTTCAGTGAGCATCGTAGCTTACTTTGAAAATTTTAATATAATTGGCATTTCCTTATCCAAACCAGCAGTTATTTTGGTGCATGAGAAAAGAAATTTGGTTGTTATGAAATGAAACGACTTTTCCTTAAGCACCCGTTGATTCAACTCATATCGACTGTGCTAACATATATCTTATTTCCTACGAAGGGTTTCGTTTGATGAAACAGATGTTACTTATGATTTTAAATGTACCTTTCACAATCGCCAAATTTCATAAGCTTCAGAGAGTTCTAAAACTTTTATGAAAACAGACAGTATTTTTTTATGGTTTCGTACCTGAAAAGGAAAAACTGAAATCTTATTGGAGCACTTCAGTGTCCATCTGTCTGTTACCACGCTTTTTCTCAGGAAGTTAAAATTAATACGAAAAACTTTTCACTGAGGTCAATTTAAGCTGTAAAAAATCAAGTTTCTATATCGACGCAGCAAATACGACCTTTTATGTTGCTTATTTTGACACTCGCAAGGGAGTCATAACCCAAGAGTACTACATACAGTGCGAAAACTCTTCGAGACTCGATTCCTGTGATGGAAGACTTATTTACATACTTAGAAGTAAACGGAACCTTCGTTGCGCGTGTCCGACACGCACATGGCCGAAAAGTTGCTGTGTAAAAAAAAAAGAGTTCTTACGACTAACAACTTTGATTTGCTTCATTTCATAAAGCACTGCCTTTTAATCCAGCCCATATTTGTTTATAAGTTTTATATAGTTTGAATTTCTTTTTTAATTATAAGCAAAAAAACAACGATTAGAAAGCAGGCAATAGAGCCTACAACCGCTTTCAATAGAACACAATAGCTCACAATCACTCACATGGAAAATAATAATAAACGTCTTAAGATATTCTTTGCCGTCAGCTAGCACCCAGTATTTTTTTTTTACCTTTTTTGAGTGCTTGAGTTTTGTTTAGAGAGGGGAATTTAAAAATGCGTTTGTTCTTGGAATCAATTGACCTTATGTTTAAATTATTTGTTCTTATATGTTTAATATAGCATTGCAGGTTTTCTACTTTCTTTGAATGGATCAGTTTTAAGTTTGAAAATTCAGCTATTATTTAATAATTTATGTTATTTCTACCTTAACCAGTATTTATATATAAATGCAGTATTTTCTATATAATAATGTTGTTTTGAAATGTTTTTAAAAAATAATATACATCCGAACAATGATTATACATTACCTAGGAGGAGGCTTTGTTTATGAATGAATGCATTTTGTAGAAGATTTAAGAAAAGTAGTAACAAAAAGTAACTAACTTTGGCAAAAGAATATTTAATGAAAGTTATTTATTGTTGATGTGAATCGTTTGTATTTATTGGAATTAATGGAACAAAATCAAACAAATATGCATATATTTATATATATGTAAATGATATAAAAATTAATTTAGTATCAATTTGTTAACAGCTTACGAAATATATTTATGTATGTATAGACAAAACTTTATAAGCATTTTATTAAATATATTTAAAAAAAGAAAACAATTGTTTCTCAAAAAATAAAAGAAATAATAAATATTTTCAATATTTTGATGAATCAATAAAATTTGCTTGCAAAAAAAAACAAGAATCAAATCAAATTGGATTTTTTCAATATTTAGTTTAGTACAAGATTTTATTTTTAATTTCCTTTTATAAACTTATTCTTTTTATGTCGATAGTCTTCTTGTTATAGACCTTCAAGTTGGATTTTTTTTTTATTTAGACAAAAAGAAACGTTCACTCAATGGTAGTTTATTTATTTATATTTTTTACTCAGAAGTCAGTATAGCGTAGGGACGAGTACACGAACGATATTTCTGCAATGCTTAGTGAAACGAAACGGATTCCGAAGGCAAATTAGAACCATAGGATCACACCCAGACATGAGTCTATCTTCTTAAATCAGTTACAATATTGTAGCTCAGTTTAAAGGTTCGTTTTTTTTTTCTGTAAATATATTCCTCTTAATCTTCTAAATCTTCTTCTTAGGTTGTCAGTATTTTAGAATTGTCAATTTCTCAATATTGTCTTGCATTGGCTATATTCCGTACCCTTTTATTTCGAAAAACTCATATTATTTGTAAATAACTTTATTGATATAAGGCAAATTAAGAGTATATCTCAATTATTTATTTAAAATTTATTTAAAACAATAAAAATGTTTTTCGCACGAGAAATAATAATGTTCTAAAAATTATAAACCAATAGTGTTCGGTACTCTTTGCTCGAAAGGGTTAAAAAAAATCTCAACTTAGTTCTTTTCAATTTAGCTCCTTAATAACGACTTCTAGGGCTGATAAAATAGTTTGACCTTGCTATTAAATCGTGTATTCCTCGTCAAAATGAGGACAGAAGATACAGTTCATCATTTTTTTATTACTCTCTTAAAATTAAATGCTTTTCCTTAACACCTATAAACGTGACTTTATCAGGTATCCCAGAAGACTGTCGATATACATTAAGTTACTTGGTTCTTACGTTTTGGATCTATCTTTTGCAACCATTGGTTGGTTCGAGTACACCGAATAATTATCAATTGGCCCTTCCACTCAGAAACCTCACCTCTCATCGCTGTGCAGGTCTTCTATTGATTTAGAATGAAAAACCGAATTTTCAAAACCCAAATTCGATTAAAATTAAAATTAAAATAGTATGAAAAAAATTTCATTTAATTTAAGTTTCTTTGAGAGCTATTCCAAAATCGTATGGACCACAAAACTCCACAACATAGTGTATAGGCTTACTTATTTAAAGCATGTGTAGAAAAGGCAATTGAATTGGTGCGCTGTAATATTTTTTGTTTTATTTCAAGCATAACGCAAATGGATTTCGTTTGGTTTTTCTTTTCGTGTTAATAAAAATGTTAAACAATCATCACCCACTTGCACAGTTGTGTTTGTATGTTGGATCGAATTTGTTCGAAATTGGCTGCCTCATTCCATCATCTCAAAACACGCAACATTAGGAGACGACAACCCGAATTCATTTACAACACTCAAAATAAAATATTAGAATTATCATAAACAAAAACGACAACAAAATAAGAGTTTTTTAAGTAATTTGGATATTTATTTATTTATTTTTTTCCTCTTTCTCTCTTATAATCCACCACCACACCATACACAACAACCATCCATTCTTCCACCCTTGCCCCTTTAATTTTGGCCAATTCTTTTCTCATAAAATACATCTTCGGTCTCCATTCATCGCGTAATTGTTGACACAAACACTCCCGACAACATCGTTGGATCAACTCTATTCCAAAATAAAATTAAATACGTAAAATGAATATCTTAAAAAATCGTCCGGTACGTACATATGAATATTTCCTTGCTTTTTTTTTGGTTTCTTTGTCCATCGGCGTGTCTTACCCCACCATTCGTTGTTAATCACTAAAGCAGAAAAATCACAATAATTTTAATAACCAGAAAAATAAACGCAGCTGTTTTGATTGTAGAAAAGTGAACCAATCCCCAACAACATCTCAGCAGCTATATTTTTAAAATATTTAAGAAAAACCTAATTTTTATTAGAATTTTTGTTTATTATTTATAATTTTAAAATTATGATTAAGCTTTTTTAATATTTATTTTGCTATTCATTTGTTTTCAGACTTTTGATTTATGTTTAATAATTCTTCGAATGGTCACACTAAAGTGAACTTTCCTTACATAAAATATATTTTTTTTTACTTTTTTTAAATACTTCTAAACCTCTATGAGTGAATTATTTTTTTGTTTGACATTTTTAACATGAAACAAATGTTTTTTTTTCAAAAGACCGAGCAGATACGCATAGCTCTAAGCAGAACCTTGTAAATGTATAACATGCTTCTTCGCTTATTTATTCTGATTCAAAACGAATGATATGCAACGACCGATATGTGTATATACTTAAATGAGCTGTCAAGCCTTACTTGTAGTTTCGTGCTCCGTGTGATCAAAAGTTCAATACACAACAAATTCATAAAGCTCCAATACGATTCCTGTGGAGATTCTGAGTGCATTGTCAACTACATCTGCTCCAAACGCGTTAATGGCAGTTTGATTTGATCACCCACATCGTTTTAGTTCCCAATTCAGTGGATCAATCGATGCCAAAATACGTTTTAAGCATTGCAAGGCTAGTCCTTCTCCCTCAAGAGTGAGCAAATTGCACAATGGAATGCTTAGCAGTTTACCCCCAAGCTTGAAGAAACACCTTTGAGCTGCTCATCATGAATGTGGAACGCTAAGCGTGTTTCAATATTTTTTTTATTAAAATTTTAAAAAGCTCAAAAACTTCTCAGGAGAGCAGTACGTTATGTTTCAACATTGAGGGTCATCAAAGCCCCTTGGTTATTTACTGAATTTATAATACGATTTATAAAAATGAAGAAACGCATCAACCTTAATTTATTATTTAATTATTCTTTAAGTTTAACTTACTAAAATTTACATTTTGTAGAAATCTGATACTAACAATCTGAAAAATTAACTTTTTCAACCTGTGTGCTTTTGTCTCTTTTTTTGTATAATTTGCTTCAAATATTTTTATTTTTCCTTATTTATTTACTTTTTATTTATTTTTTTGATTTTGTTTTATTTTATTTTACTCAGCTGTTGGTGCACTACAATGGATGCAGCAATCGCATATGCACTTATCGGCCGCCGCTAGTGCAATATCGATTCGAACAGCCCACTTTAGGCCGACCAATTCAAGTTCAGTACCACAGAATCCAGGAGGACGGACTTCAATGTCAGCAAATCATATTAGGCAAAACAAACCATTGTCAGCAGGAGAATTAAAAGCGAAGCTAGCAAAATGAGTTTAATTATAGTTTCCATAATAAAAAAAAAAATAAATTTCTAAATGCATATTAACCTACAAAAAAAAAAAATACATACGAATATGTATATAAAAATTAACATTTTATTTTAGTTTTTATTGTTAAAATTTGTTATTTGTTAATCTATTTTTTTATTTTGTTATCAATCACATTATGATTTTCTTTTCTTTTCTTGAACGTCAATCTTCACAATGGTTTGGGTAATTTTGTTGGAATCTTTCAAGCTGCATTATTGTAAATTAAAAAATATGAATTAAATTTCTCGAAGTTTCACAAATCATTGTCTGTGGCTAGATTGTGTTTTTAGATTTTTCATTTCTTACACTTTTTACCAAATTTTTAGGCCTTTTTAACTACTGGAAACATGCGAATAATTCCAAAACAAACAAAGACTGATGGTCTTCTTGTTATAAATTTTTTCTATTTTGTTAGTTGTAAAAAAAACTTTCGTATAACATCTCTTTAAACACATTTATAAAGTTAAATATGTCATGCACACCATATATACATTTCTTATTAGTTTTTAGCTTGAAAATATTTTTTTAAGATCTAAATCATTATGCATATTTAATGAATTTTAATATATTAAATTTATTGTTTAAAATTTTAAGTTTTATTCTTTGTTATTGCACATGTAGTGTAAGCAAATTGTTTAATATTTTACTTTTTTCATTCGTTGAGATTTAATTGGGGGTACGATTTATAAAATTGAAATCGACAGTTTTGTTCTCAGCTTCAATATTTTAATAAATGTAAATCATATATAATAATAAAAAAATATGAGAAAAAAAAACATATTTGAACTTAAATTGGTGTTTACGGAATTTTTCAATAGATGTTTGCTGTCGTCAATTATGATTTTATTTGTTTCAAAAATCGTTGTTCACAACTTGTTTAGAATTTTTTGTTCGATCTCAATTCCTTTCAGTTATTACTTTCCACAGCCCGCTCCTTTAAAGAAGCCGAGTCGGTTGTTTGTTTTTTCCTAATTGCCGCGACCGCACTCACTTCTGTGTGTCTTTAGCCAGCAAAATCCTTTTCTATTTATGAGCGCCATCGAAAATGAGTTTCCGTTTTTAACCCTCCTTTGCGAACCGAAGGAGAGCAAAACTACACGAAGGTGAAAGCCAGACTTGAACATATGTTGTTCGCAAAGTATCAGCAAAGATCGCTAAAGAGTATAGGCAGCTTTCATCGATAAGAGCCTTCTCTAAGTAAAGTTGCATTAACATTTTGCGAAGTAAACTAGAAGAGCTCCCTGAATTGACACAGATACAAAAAGAAGCGGTCCGAAAACGAATACCTGAGGAAATCCATGTGTCACGTAATAATATCACTGTTCTATCTTTTTGTCTTTTTGTAGGAATGGGAAGACCTTCCTTAAGAAGGTGATTTCGCATTAAGAAACCCAATCCTTGACCCTATTTAGTTCACGTGACGCTTGTACGCATACGATTTTCAGAAATTGTAAGTAACTCTTGACTCGAAATAAGGACCAACCAGCGGCAGCTTCATGTTAAGTATTCCGCGGTTTTTTAAAAGACGTCTTCAGTTCTTCAATTCACTCGTCCACAAATTAACTGTTACGTATCAGGGATTTCAATTTATATTGGGACTTAAGACAATTCCAAGAAAGGTTCACCTCGTTCGCTTATGATTCTAGGGACCCATTGGATGTGACGAGCATCGACATCAGCATCGATCAACAACGCGTACTCGTTGAGCCCATAAATTTTTGCCCTAATATTTTGTAAATGGACAGATGTATTGGGTGTTTTGATCCCTTTTAAGAGTGCAACCTGGACAAACAATTGATGCGCCTTTCCTTGCATATACATAAGTATATTTGTAGAATTTCCGATCCTACAATGTTTGATACCTTCAAGTTCAATGATTGCGTTTGCTAAATGGTTGTTACTGTTTTATCGTTCAGCGATTCAGTCGTACCTATATCTGACCCTTAAAAGCTGGCGAATTTTATTTATTTATGTTCTATGAGGAACTCTTAGCTCTAACAACGTTGGAAAAGAAAACTTCCCTGCCATCTACGACCGGAAAATATCTTCGAAATAGTGAAGTCAAAAATCATTCATTCATTATCAAATCACCATATCCATCTAATGAAGTTTAAATACACATGTACACATGCACACTTAACACCTTCACATCATTTATATTTTCCGTCGAATTTTTGTTCCCCCGAACCACACCCAGTGCCCTTCCCGTAAACCCAATCTACAAAAAAAAAAAAACCATCAAGATGGTTAAAAGATATTTAACAAAAACAATACTATCCCCCTCCTATTGTGCGTGCTTTGCCAACAACTAACACAGTAACGCCACTGTCGTCGCCGACAACCCCATCTGGTGTGAGCAAAAAAACAGCAATGCTCTTCTTCGGTAACTTCCATCAACAGCAGCAGCAACAGGAACAACAACAGCAAAAGGAAGCCGATTTGGAGAACGGAAACGACTCCAGTGAGAATGGCAATACTGAAGAAGCGGATATGGACACCAACGTGGACATGGACAATGGTACTGTGTACACAGGAATAAACATAAACTCGACAAAGATACGCATTACAGAGAATCCTCTACCAGAGCCGGTTTCATGCTAGATCTATGGTTTGTTTGTTTCTTGTTTTTTCGTTTCTTGGATCACACAAATAGTTACCATACAAACATTTGTCCTGCCCTTAAAGTGTCTCCCAAAAGCCCACATAAAAATCAAATCAAAATTTGCTTCATTTTGTGTGGAGTCAAGAAAAATTAAATACGAAAAAACTTAAATTGTTAACGATGTAGTTAGTTGCAAGGAATAAAATGACAAACTGACATTAGAAAACAGTTTGCGACAAAATTCCGATAATTCTTTGATATCAAGACCAACATACTCGTAATATCGCCCTAAAAAGATTGTATATGGTATTAAACAGGAACAAAATTATATCAAAGTGTTAAATTATTTTGTCACTCACTGTATATGTTTTTATAGTAATAGTTGCGTAGTACTTTTGCCGCATCTGGAAGCGTCCTGATAAACGCTTCTGAGAATGTTTTCCTCAAAATCTCTTCTGTTCTAGTTACTAAAAAATTGCACATTTAAAGTTTAAAAAAAGCGACTAACTGGATGTAAATTAAAATAAAAACTAAGCAAAAAGACGTTAATAAAAAAATAGTTCAAAAATTTTAAAGACAAACAAAATCGTATGAAAAAGAAAACCAAAAAAAAAAACACTTGTAGTTGGCAATGTAGATAAAAATCAAAAACAAATCAAATTTTTTGCAAAATTTTTTTGCTAAACAAAAAATAAATAAATATATATAAACATTATTAATTGGATTACATTAGATACTAGTCAGCCCTTCAGTGATGTTAAGAAAGTGTGGTTAAACCAGTTAAGATATTTTTCGTATTTTTAAATTGCACATATTTCTTTTTTATATCATTTTGATTTTTCGAGCAATTCGCTTTCTAGCTTTAAAAGTTTTTTAGCGAAGAAAAATAAAAAGAGAGGTTAGAAAACAGGGAATTGATTTATAAAATCAAAACAAAACAAATGACAATTGTATCTATATTTTTTTTAGCATTTGCGATTAGATTTTTTTCAAATTCTACGGCAAACAAAATATTTTATTTCACTTTGTGCCTAAATATATTATAATCCCCAGCTTAAAATAAGTTTTAATTACGTATATATATTTTTTGTATAAAAAAAAAGAAAATATTGTAAATAAAGGAGACAAATTTAGACACAAGTATAACAATTAACCATATCAAAGGACTTAACCAATGATTTACTGTTTTTCAAAAACAACAAAAAACATTTTACTACCCACACATAAAAATTTATTATATTATTAACAACGAATTATACAAGAAAGAAAAAATAATTAAATTTAAATTGCAATTGTGTTATTCAAGAATTTATTGCAAGTAACTTTTGAAGATAATTTAATAAAAGCAAACACTAAGTGTTTTAGATAAAAAATAAATAAATAAAGAAATGATTTAAAATTTTACACACTTTAACAAAAAATAGGTTAAACAAAATAACTAAAAAAGAAACCTAAAGATAAATCAAATTATTAAGGCGCTTTGCTGAGAGCAACCCCGTTGGGTAAAGAAAAAAAATTACAGACACATCAAAATAAATGAAAAAAAAAATAACAAACTATCTAAATTTTTCAATATTGTTTAACAAAAACTTTTAGGTTATAAGCAAATCTGAAATATTTCGCTTTTTGTAAAATAATATATTGTGTTATAAAAATGATAATAAAAGCAAAAATGATTTTATGTTATTTCTGAGTAAAAAAAGATTTATGCAAGCTAAAGGAAATTGTTTGTTTTTACAAAAAAAAGGTTAAAAATGAAGCTGCTATCTTCACTGCCGTCAACAAGACTGCGGACAAACCACTTTTTTCACAGTTTTCCGGTAAGTTTGCTATCTATGCAGGACTTTATTAGACAAGTCTGGCCAACAATATTGACGCCATTATGGTATTGCTTGTTATAGACCGTGAAGTACAAATTTATTGTTGCTTCTTGTTATGTGGAACAAAACCCAGTAAAATGAATAGTGAATTTTCAAGAAAAATTAGTTTCTTTTGGATTATCTCCGCTTTAATTGAATCGATTTTATTTAACACCTACCGCAAATTTCGTATCGATTAAAAATTAAAACACAACAATTTTGTGGCCTAGAAAGCAAACAAAAACGACCACCAAAAAAAAGAAGCTTGTCCAGAACGGATTTAAATGAGAGATAGGCCTGTTAACCGAAAAGCGAGAGCCATAGATAGAATCCATAGAAGTGTACCAAAATCCTAAGCAATTATAAATTGTATTTAATACTTGACAGCGTACACAAAGTTTTTTTAAGGTTCCGTTCCTCATATGGAAAAACGGAAGCCTTATAGGATCACCTCATTGTCCGTCTGTTTATCTTCACCCTTTTTCTTAGGAACGCGTGGGACTATCAAATTCAAATAAATACAGATAATTAATGAAGACAGTATTAAACGTAAAATCAAGCTTCTTAATCAACGCTTTTGATACTCACGATAAAATCTGAACTTGAGAACTTCTCTTAGATCTATAATCACGAAATATGACAAGAATCAATGTGGTCATAGTCGTACATATTCTGGGAAAAAGTTTCTATCTATTACGGTTCAGATAATATAAACATATGATGGACGGACAGCTGAGCCTGTCCGCTGGTACTCTATTGGCACGGAACCCTAAACAGAATTACCTTTTCGTATTGCAAATGCATTAGTTTTGACTATTTAGATCGCTTTTATTGCACAATGTGTGACCAAAACTTTTTTGGGCGACGATACAACCCGTCACAATTACACCAAAATATAAAATATTTACGAAAACAAGATCTATCAAAAAGGTTTGAAATCAATTTAAGTATCTGTTCACATTAATTGTTGTTGTTCCTTTCAAGAATCTAAAAAATAAATGTTTTCGTATGTTTTTGAATTTTTTTCATTAATTTAACTATTTGATAACTTTTGTTTACTCAGCTAAATAAACGTCTCAAGCACGCAGCGACTCTTTTCCAACTGCTTTCAAAAATGCTATTGTTTGAGAAAGTAAACTTATTTATTTAAGATGTGTTAGAAGTTTCAAAATGATAGTTGCCAATATAAAAAGGCGCGGCTTAATAACTTCGGTTCATTTTGAAAGAAATACTTGAGAGCAGCAGATTTTTATTAATATTTTTTATATAAGAAAATGCGTTTCGCAGTTGTATTTATTTTGATTTTCGGAATCGTATTACGCCTTTCAAAGGTGGTGCTTGCAGAAAAGCCTAATGAGCTCGAGTTTGTTGGTCAACCAGATGGTGCTTCGATCCGACTGAAGCGGTCCACTTGCAACATAACACAATTCTTGAACTTGGATGATGCTGCTTGCTTCTTTCGTTGTCTGAAATTAGGCTACAAAAGTGGCTACTGTAACACAGATAAGGTCTGCGTTTGCCGTGTTTCAAAAGATAACGTAAATAAATAAATAAAATTGAAAAAAAACAAAAAAATTAATAAATTATAGATTGCGCCCTTCTTTCGTGATCCCTCTTAGCTGGTCTCCATTGAACTCCATTTTTTGTGAATTTTCTCCGAATTGACACAAAAGTTGACCAAAGTCAGAAAGCAGCGATTGTTAAGTGAAAGGATTTTGGTTAAAGATTTTTACAAAAAATTGTCCTGCAACGATAAGCCTAATAAAAAGTATGTGAGTATCCGAAGAAAGCTCCAGAAGCTAATGTGGCTAAGAATGCCGTACCAGTAGTACATTAATACTTCTCATCGAATGTGAGAGAGTTAAGGGAATTCATTCAAGGCCGTCTAAATGAAAAATAAGGAGAAATACGTCAAGAAAGTCGAGGAAGAAGAGAGTGCTTTTAACAGAAGTTGACCAGTTATATTTATAGTTTATTTACTTATCAGGCCATCGATCCTTGGAGGATCTGATCCTGATTTCAAGATTTTTTTTTCCAAAGTAATATCGATTGTCCGAGAAAGAAAAACTTACTTACAACCAGTATTAATGCAGTCGAGTCGAGGCAATAGAATCAGTTCTTTTAAAGATAGATAGAAATGACATTCCAGTCTAAGGGCATGCTTTTGTACTCCCAAACGTTAGAGATAATCTCATGCATGCTCCCTACACCAGCTCTTCTGCTCGTCTTCTTTTGCGCCTCACTGAACACTTCTGCTGCACGTCCTGGTCTTACATCGGTTTCATATATTTTTCGCCGTTTGTTGTTGCTCATTGACTCGATTTGATATTCTTTGGAGGCCCTTTTAACCTTCTGATTGTTGCCTGATGGAGCCTGATGCATTGACGCAATCAGCACGTGGTCGATTTAATTGGCTACTCCGTAGTCTAGGGAAAGCCAAGTTACTATATGGATCTTTTCAGTGAAGAAGTCCTGTGCCCCCTACTAGCTGTCGTCAGTTCCACTACTCTTCCAAAAATGCTTTCTTTGCCGATTTATGTACTGTACGATTTTGACGTCGTACATCGGACAGGGTTCGTTCATAGAGTCTTCAGTTTCATCGGTAAGCTCAAATTGATCAAATTGCATCTTTAGGCGCGGATTACACCTTGTTGACGCTTATCGGAAGAAATTTGATGACATCAGTTTCCAGCCGAATTCCCACGACGAATCCGCATCCTCATCCTTTTTTAACTGGGCCCGATCCTACCCGCTCACTTCACACTTTCTGGATCACAGTTAAATCTGACACATATTGCGTGAGGATTGAAACCAACACTCAACTGCTGGGAGTGAAGAGTGGTCTTATAGTCCAAGAGCATGTTCGTATAGTATGACATATTGTTGTCGCTTGTCACTCCATGTCGTCTTTGTTTTTTGGGGTCCCATTAAACCCAAGTCAGCTTGCTCTCTCATAATAAATACTTTTTTGCGCGTAGTTGCCCTCTGAATTGATGGTACATTATAACCATTAGTTCACTATACAGCGGTATAGTTGGTTTTCCAGTGGTGGCACATGTTTTTTTTTATGTGAGCTTGAACTGCCCAGAAATAGGGATTGTAACTGGACATCTACCTGGTTGCAAGCAAAGAGCCCTTTACCCTCTTTGAATCTTGCAACCTGCTTGAAGATACATAGCAAAATTTCGAAGTACTAGATCCCGGAAAGAGTAAAAAAATTAATAAACATGAAAAAATTATACTAGCTGTCATTGTACCTTCTTTATTAGAACCAAACTGACTGTCTATATACTTCTTTTGAGTATATTTCATAAGTTTGTTTGAACAACTGCAAGCAAATAAATGTTTTGCCAAAATGATATATAAATGATCGAACCTTTCATTTCGAGATCAATTAACCTTCGTTATTCCGGATTACTTAAGATGCATATCTCACTCGTAGCCATTCTTCTCCTTGGACTTCTTAGTACGCCATCGCTTGCGATATCTGAACTTCTTAATAAAAAACCACCATTAAAGCCGAGATGCAACGCTGGAACCCTCATCTACTGCAACATAGATTGCTTATCGAAAAAAACGTACAAAGGAGGACGCTGCGACTTTATGGGCAATTGCATCTGCTTTTCATAAGCATAACCAGAACTATATAAAGAGCAGCATTTAAGATTGTTCTTTGGTGATGTTCAAGTTTTTGTTAAGTTAAAAAAAAGGTTTTCGAAGATTCTTTTGTCGTCTTCCTTTCTTCCATAGAAATCATCTTGAAAAACTATTACTTTCACGACAAGAACTTGGAACGTAAGAATGACGAGCCGAAATGGTAATCGGTACAGCATGTTAAAACCTACTGGTCGACCACTTCAATGATCTTCTTCCTTCTGGAAAGCGAGACTATGATGCAGACTTAACGGATCATTATCGTCCAACTCCACTCCATCTTTAAAATATCGCCAAGTCCGATTCAAAAAAAGAATTTTCTTTGTTCCATCAAGGTTGGTAACGATCTCACCGATACCTTTCATGCTAGAAAAGATACACAATTCGATTTTAATCTCAGTTGTGCTTACCGGTGCTAAAACTTTGACTTCATCAAAGGCAGATGGAACTACTCCTGATCGTTTTGACAGCGAAATCTTGCAGGTGATTTTTGGGATCGTTTAAGTAGATGGGGTGTAAAGTAAGAAAAAGGTTTAAGCGAAGAGTTGAACTCTGTAAGCGATAACTACGGATCTATCTTGAAGGTTCAGGGTACAACAATTTCTGTGGCTTGAACATAAAGAGCGGATGACCTGATTGGAGATACTCGATGATTGAGGCCCATGTCCACCACGAAGTTATTACATTAGCAATTTCAAGCAAAAATAAAAAAAAGCGGATCACAAGGGGCTTCGAATGAATTTCGCCAGTGATCATGTCTCTTGGGAGACTCTTAACCCTTGGGAATGGTAAAAAAAACTTTCGTGTTAACGTTTCTGACACAAAATTGATTGTCAAAAAATAAGAAGAAGAGAAATTGAGATCATAAAATACCATGACACATTCAAATTGAACCATATCAATTGTGAAAAGCTCAGAGGACCGGATGGTACTGGAATTAACCAACACAACAGTACATCCACGCGCACTTTCGAAATACAGAAGATCGCCATTATTGTCATCATATCTTGAAACTTTATTTTATTCAGTGGAAATAGAATCTGATGTGTTAAATTCGGGCATTGAAATATCAGAATCTCTTCAAAAAGAATTTTAAAAAATTATACAAAAACGATAGAACAAAGTCAAAATATATTTTTTTTCTATTCGAATTATTATTGGACTATAATTAATGAAACATTGCACAATAATTTATATCACAAACATCTCATGCTTAGTAGCAAATGCACTTTAAATCGGAGGTACAAGATCCTCCATGAAATTTTCGCCGAAGACAGCTGTCAGAACAAGTGGTGCTGGGTAACAAACTACATAGAGGATTAATTTGTGGATATGGTATGTTAAGATTAATAACTCCGGGTAACGATAGACACGTCGGAGATAGCAGTCCTAAGACCATTAATATTACGATAGTAGTTCGCATTCTGAGACGTAAACTCTACTGAACAATAGCTCGATCGTTTCGTCGAAAATAACATTGTATCAATTTGTCGAAAAAATTCCTTTGTGACAAAGTAAACACCTACTGACTTTTGCTACCAAGCTGAACATATTTGTTTTTAATTAGGTTTTGTTTTCTTCTTCTTCATTTATTGATGCAAGAGGTCTGCATTAAGGCAAGAAACTGGATGTGTGAGCATATACCTCCATCTATATAAAATCGAATGAAACGAAATTTAAAAAAACTGCCTATCTTATCGAACAAATATGCATTATTTTGGACTCTATTTTGGATTCTTTACTTCAAAAGAAATGTAGGATCAGCAACAGATATAACATTTCTTTGCAGAGTTGACACAAGGTTTAACTTCAAGCAACTTCAAAAAACTCATTGAGCCCAAAACAGGATTGACTCAAAACGCTTTTGAGTTAAATTTCACATTGGCTCAAATTGAGAAAAACTGTGATTTAAGTGCACTACATAGGTTTATATGTTTTGAAATTCTTGCTCGCGGGCGAAATCTTTTTTTTGTTCTGCTCAATTTACATTGGTCATCTTAGTATGATTTAGACGTAGCAGCTTTATTTTAGCATTTTCTGAAATACGACAATTGGTTCAGGTATTTAACTGAAAACACGAGTACTCCTGTTAATAAAAAATATATATTAAGTGCTGAATGCAGGGGATGTTTTTGACGGCAAAGCTGAGTTTAAACATGACAGTATAACTTGCAAGAAGTCTTTCAGTACTTACATTGGCAATGTTAAACCAAGTTATTGATATGTATGATGAATTGATATTATCATATGGCTTAAAATAGAAAAATAAGGGTTCTTAAATAAAGTTAGATCAGTTTTTATGGGTATCATTTTCTGTAATATCGCGGTGATTTCTTTGATTTCTTAAGAATTGTCAAAACCTTACTTTAGTATGTCAAGATCGTTTACAGCTACGGTCAATAATCGTTAAGATCTACTTTAAACATATATTATTATGTAACATATGTTATGTTGTTAGAAGAACGAATAATATTCTGAGGTAGAACCCACAAATAATTGTAGTAATTTTATGTAACTGCTCAACATCCTAGTATATTTTTATCATATTTCATGGGACAGGAAATATTTTGACATGCTGTTTCTGTGCTGCTGATTTTAAGGTGTAATTCGAATTTGCTTTATATACTTAATTTGCATAAAAAGATTAATCAAAGTTTTCCTCCCAATCTATCTATCTAGAAGCAATATTCAGACTGGCGGTTGAACTATGTAAACGAAATACCCTGCAAAGCCATGACACGTTACCCAGGTGCAGAAACCAGTGAGCATCGCAGTCTCCAACCATATTAAAAATAAAATATTTTTCAACGGTTTGTGTATTCGAAATGGACGAATTCACCGCCTTTTCTTTTGCCTTTTGCGTTTAATAGAATATGGACGATTTACACTTCTAAGGTCGGCTATTTGTATCCATGTGACGTTCTTTATTTTATTTCTTTGTTTCAACGCATCTCTTACTTTTCTTGTTTTTTACTGCAACGTACCAAAACACGGGTCTTAGTGTGCCACTGCTACTTCTAGTATTGTTTTGCCATAAAAAACATCACCTTATCGCTATCTTACGGAGTACGATTAATCTACTCTGTAGCGCTTGTATTATAATGTTTACAATAGGAAAGTTCTTCTAAACTTGACGTTCAAAAGGAGTCAATAACCTTAACAATACCTTTGTAAGTCTGAAAACTAAAACAAAGCACGCTTTCCAACTTTATATCTTTATATGTGATAATAGTAATGGATGCATACATCCAATGCAAAAATAAGTAAACTTTCGCTAGAAATTATGCTAAGTGGAAGGTCTCCTACTTCTAGCAACCTTTAAACAGACAATCTTAAACTGATAGGCTATGTGTATTTCTTATCGTCAAATCTGACCTTAACTGCTCTATAGTTCCATGTAGAACATAAACAGTATTTCAAATTCAACTTATTTAAACTGTATTAATTCCTTGTGCGCTTGTGACAAAAAAGCAACGTGTAGAGGATAGATACTTGAGAATGTATGATCTCTTGAAAGCATTGAGGTTCGCCCTGCTGCAACCCACCTGCAGAAAGCCCTTGCTACGGATCAAGGATAAGAAACATAGTGAAATCTTTGGATCCCGCATATCGTTTTTCTAAAAAAATTTTGTCAAAGTTCGGTCTATGCCAAGTGACGTCATGTTCACCAACCAAATTGTAAGGGCATTTCGGCATTTCCGCTGTGTCAATTTGATTTTTGAATGTTTGATTTAACTTGTTTGGCTGCCAGCATGTAAGCTCTTAGTTTTCAATTGCATAGATTTCCATCTGAAAAACAATTCTGCTATACGGTAGCGCACAGAACTCAGAGTCAATCTTTTTCCCGAAGATTCCTAAAATCCCGAAGATTTTTAAATCAAACCACTTTTATGCTCTAGAATTTGATTTTGATAAGGAACCATAACAGTGGGCGGGATATGGGTAGAAGCTTATGATCTGAAAATCTACTTTGTTGTTTAGCCTTCCTTAGTTCTGTGTATGTTCTTGTAAGTTATGCAATTATTAGGAACCCAAGTGGAAAGCCTTTTTATCGCGATACGATTATTTTTGGAGTCTATAAGACATCTACTCTTCTAATATTATGAGGAGTTGATGTTTGTAAGTTTATATGTAAGAGGTAATCTTCGAAATTACGCAAAAAAATTCAAAATTTCTTTCACCAATGTTTACAATGGACCTTCACAATGAACAAGTGCTATAAAATATTCCAAGAAAATTAAATTGTTTATAAATATTTAATTGCTGTTTATAGAAAAGTTTGAGAGTTCAAGAGGGCTACAAACTCATTCGTGTGAACGGCGCTATATGTTCGTTTGTCTCAAAAATCTGGCACTGAGCTGACAACTAGCCACAAAAATTTAATTTAAAGTTATGTCCAAAACATACTTTGACATTTTCCATATATGTCAGTAAATAACAATAATTTTATTTATTTTATTGTTAATCTTTTCTTATCTCGATAAAATTATAAAGAGCTAATGTTTTCAATGAAGGAGACTATCTTCGAAAGTAATTTTCCGAATCAAGCCGGCAAATTCTATGAATAATCCGTTTAAAATAAGAAGGCCTTTTATTCAAATGAGATAATATGTTTATTAGCTTATAATTATCCTATGGGACCATTGTAAATATTGGTGAGTGAATTTTGTAAATTTTTAATTCTCAGACGGCGAAAAGTCCTTTTGGAGTTTTATAAATTTTTAACGTTACGAAATCTACGCTGACGAAGTTGCAGTGCACTTCTGGTTTGTAATAAATATGTTTTTTTATGTATTCTTATAAGGAGACTATTGTCTTTAAGAAGAACAAGTCAAATTATATAATTTATTTGTGGGTTTCGTTTTATCAACTCTGGGAACCTCATAACGTTTAGATATATCCAAATTTTTAACATCGAAAATTGTACCCATTGTATGGTTCGTTGGATTTAGTTTGGATCATAATACTAGGCCCACAAATTATGCAAGCATTAAAAAGGCATTAAATCTATTTGAAGGCATTTTTTGCAATGGCTTGTAAGATTTAACATGATTTCATGAAATAAAATGTATGTATATCGAGCGATCAGTTGCGTAATTTTTGGTATTCCGTGGGTTTTAAAGCACAAGCCTTGGATGAGTCTTTATCTTAAACAAACGGTTTAAATATTATAAATAATTTAAATATGCTGGGATTGTAATATCGTTATCTAAAACAATCTAAAGCATGTTCTGTAATAAGCGATCGAAACCTTGTTAACATTATATGAGGAACAATTGAAGAGACGTTGAAAAACTAATTTAATCCAAGTTTCATTGCCCGTTCTCAACATAAAAATATACCGGGATAGAAAAAAGGCTGCAAAAGACTATGCGAGTGATTGTCAGTCCTCCTGATGAGGCAACTCGAGGACAACAATAGGCTGTAGGTCTAACTCCTGCTATATTTGCGGAAAAAATTTAACGAAAACATAGACAAATGGCTCCCGAAAGAGTTGCTGCGAGATTTATTTAATATTTTAAACTCAAAGGTTTTGAAAATATTACCCGACAAAAATATGTTATTTTCCGCTGAATGTAACCGATGACGATCGCGCGGATGAATTCACAAATTTTTCTCCTCATCGCAAACACTGCTCTTCACAAACCAATCTGCAATTTGATTGGTCAGGCGGTTACTTGTCTCTTGTTTTAAAAATCATTTCTCTTCGTTTGAACTTCTCTTCACGTGGTGAATAAGCGAAAGGTGAAGGTGCCCCAATCTGTCCGTATTGTTTGGTATTTGTGGTGAATTCGACTTGACTGTCTTCAGATACATTTTGTTTCGCCGCTAACACTTGTTCGAAGAGATTTCAACCGAGCGGACGACGGGTGGCAATCGTGCGATAACGTTTTTTTTACACGCTTAACAATTTAATTTTTTTTTATTTCTCATTTAATATTTGTTTTTATTTACGCAAACAAACATTTACGATATTTTTTTTCCTGCATTTCCATTCGTCTGTTTACGCGCGGAATAGGACTTCAAATCGTGTGATTCACGCGTAACTGACTGTATTGTTAATTTTCTTATAAACAATCAAGTTTGACAACAAAAACGAAGCAGATAAATAAATAAATTAAAGGCAAACAATAACGTGAAATTGGAAAACAAAATTGGTCACAGAAGATATCACGAGTGTTAAAATTGCAATCTTAGCAAAATTTTTTTTATTTTTTTTATTTTGAAAGTGAAACAGTACAAGTCTTGTTGAAGGCATTATTCGTATGCAGATTTATCGTTTAGATACTTTTTTTCGTGTGGTTTATTTTGACCCGAAACACTCCGGTGTTCTGTTTGGGAGTCAACAAGTGTGACCGGACACCACAACATGGGAGAATTGTAAAAAGTTTAAACAAAAAACATACGAGTATCTGAGAAAAATAAAAATTTTGAGGAGGACGCGCGATACAAATGTTGTTTTGAGGGCAACAAGTGGTTTTACCAGTTCTCTTCAACTACACCAGTGTGTTTATTTCTTGTTTCCCACAACATTTCATTCATTAAAATCCAACGAGAGAAATATATAAATTTTTTTTTACATAATGTGCACTGGATACAATGGATTGCACAGTATCTCGACGTGTTAGATTCCAATAATAAAAAAAAAAAAATCAATTAGTATCTATTCGACTTGAATCTTGGAATTGGGATGATCTTTATTGATAAACAGTGTTAAGTTTATTGAATAGTGAGAACATACAACTACAAATACAGAAAAATGGATTTCTCTATATGGCAGCTCTGGATATTTTGGATAACACTAATGATCCTTGTTAAACCTGGATATTTGTCTAGCGCAACATCAGCAGGATATGTCGATGATGGCGACATGAAAGGTAAGAATCTAAATCAACCCTAGAATACAACTTCAAATAGATGTAGAGAAATCCAATCCATTGATGGATTCGACTGAGATTTTATAGTGCACGGCGGCGGACCATGGTTTAAAAAAAAGGACACGACAATAAATGCACAATAAGTGAACAGAGGGAAGGAAAAAAAGGAAAAGAAAAAAAAAATACTCAGTTGTTTGTTTGTAGACGAAAATGCATCTGTCGGTGTCTGGTGAATTCCCTAGTCGCACCCTTGAACAGGTAAAATTCTGAAGGTATAATAATTTATCAGGTAGTTGTTTTTTTTTTTCTGCTGTTTGTCTGTCTGTCTAACTCCACACGCAAAGGTTTCGTTTGTATTTTTACACACATAATTCGTTTGCTTCATTCATGGATTCTACACTAGCTTGGCTATAGATACTACTCTACTGTACAAAAAAAACATCTCGAGGCAATTTCGGGTAAATACAAATGCACGGCTCCAGCAACAGCACCACTGCTGTGCATCGGTTCGGTGAGAAGCTAGATTGCCAAATGAAGATAAATGCGTTAATTGCATAACCGAAGCGAACCGAGTTGCATCGATCTGGCACTAAACACAAAATGACAGACGACCACGATTCGCTTAGAAAATTGCCAAACACCACGACAGTGGCGGGGGTTGGTTCCGATTGTGGAGGATAAAGGGGATGGTTGTTTTTTGCGAATTTTCAAAAGTCTAGCGTGCATTGCATTTTAGTTAATCGCCGAGTAATGAATATGATGATTGCTTTCGCAGATAACGATACGAAATATAAGAGCTTAAAATAAGCGAGGGAAAATACTCAGACGACGCAGTTCTAGATACATTACATTGATAGTAGCTACTAAGTTAATAACAAGCATAACTCAGTTTTAATAGCTTTTCGAAAGAATGGACGGGGTTTTTTTCTGAAATCTCCCGGTCAATGCCTTAAAAATGTAATGTTCCAAGATGTTCCAAGATGTTGTCATGAACATGCTAATCTGTTGTTACTTTATGAATGGAACTTAAAAAAAAAACAAAAATCAAATTTAAATTCGCATACCTAATGCGATGCTTGCCATAAAGAAGATTGAAGTAATAACTCCATAGGGAGTCAACTGAGTTCAGCTGCTTTTGAATTTCACATGCAAATGAGGTCTAAAAATCCAATGAGTAAATGAGTAAATGACTCAAGTTTCTTACGGATTCCAAAGGAATATATCCTCAAAGCTGAGTTTTTGAACTCCAACTGAGTACTCAAATGCAATGGAATATACGCAAACTTTACTTATTCCTTGCAGAATTATTTAAAAATCAAAATTCTTCATTTCATGTCGTGAATCAACTTAACGTTGCTCGCCTGCGTTGCAAAGAGCTAGCTAAAGAATCGACTCAGATGAATACTGGTTTCGATTGTTTCACGGGTAGAAGAAGGAAAATTTGGTGTCCGCCGATTCCATCAATTCGCAGCATTTGTATTCCTCAGTGCACTGATATCCAAGCTGCACCTTTTTTTTCGGAAGAGTGTATCACGATACTACTGTCAGCGTAAAATTTTCCCAGCAGAGGATATGATCTTGAAACTAGAACAAAACATGCTCAATCACTACCGCACGGCCACCCAGGAATAGAATTGAAAATCAGATTACAGATCAAGACTTACTCTACGATTCGAACCTGAGACCTTGCAATTGAGCCAATTTAAATGCAAGCGCTTAACCAACTGCCTTTTTCAGCCCTATGCGAACGTTTTAGCAACAGTGACCCATGAAGATATTCTTTTAGGGGAAATAGGCAGGACATTGCGATTTTCAAAAGTTGCCTGGATCAAAAATCTGTATTGATCTATTGAAAATTATCCCATCGATTCTATTTCTATTGCGCCGGAAACTCCTTTACCAAGCTGACTTTAAAAGCGGATCTCTGACCAATCCTCCTTCTCAATCTCCAAGTCCGATACATGAACACTAAATATGGGCAAAAACAACGTACTTATAAACTTAAAGCTCAGCTTTTTACCTTTTGATCGAGATTAATCTTCCAAACTTTCAAAGTACAATTAACAAACTAATATCGAATAAAATTGTTGTAACTAGACAAAAGGTCGATATAAAAATCTTCCGTCCCGTTTCGGGCTCAGCCCAGGGAAGTGAGTTGAAACCAAATACATCTGAGTTTCTCAAACCACTAGATAATCTTTCATTCTTCTTCTAATTCCTCCGCTCGCTCTGTGCCTCACGCATTATTAAAGTATTCATATCCTTTTGAAGAGCGAGCCAATTATAAACAAAAAAAAAAAAAAAACCCAGAAAAAACGCAATCCTAGATTGAACGCTTTCTTAGATTAAGTCAACTAAGTTTGTAAAGAACAACCGTCTACATAGCATGGACTTTTTAAATACATAAAATTCCGAGCAGAATTGAAATCAGGAGAGCTTACAATAATTATCAAATGACATATGGAATGACAGTCATTTAGACCAAATGAAAACATAAAGAAATGCCCTCTGGAGCCCGTATTACAGTTTTCGCTACTCTCGGTTACGACACCGTAACAAAAGCTTACTATAAATTACTATCTACAACTCAAATAATCGTCCAATTGATTTATCGTCTACAATATAGAGCTTCCGGGTCCAACCACAAATCCAATTGGTGAAAATAAGAGAAAGAGTCCAACTCTGGCCCCATTTTTTCCGATCTCTTTTGAATCGTTGCAGAATTGTTATGATCCTATGATATCTTCTAAGTTTGAATTTTTTTTCAAGTCATGAGTAGGAAAGGCTTTTCAAAACAAACTCCTGCCTAGATTTTAAACGAAAAGTGTTTAACTTTTAATTCTCCTTTTAAAGGTCCTCCATAAATTGCAATGAGCCTTGAGTTTTCCAGGATATAAAGGAATAGAATACAGACAATGATAAAAAACAAAACATTATTCATTCATTATAATCGTTTTCGACAATGCTTTTCGACTTCAATTTCTTATCAGAAAAACATCTGACGTATACTGTGCGTGTTTGTTTATTAAACACTCTTAACGACTTTAATCTGACTGCTTTCTGGCTTCGAAACTATTAGCACTCAACTATGTTTAGGCTCTTACCACAAAGGCTAATTTTGTGACCTAATGCTCACCATTTAAATACTAATAAGAAGGCTAGAATTCAGAACCTACTCTTTTATTACAAAACTTCAAACACAATGCACCACAATGTCGGTCACTATACCTTGAAATGCATTCCGTAATCATCATCACCATCATCGGAATCGAAATTGCTTCTAAAATCAAAAAAACTTTCTCTGCATTTAATTAAAACGAAATGAAACTCATTTTTGATAAACCAATTCGTTTGCATACAAATGTTTTAGGGAGATTTAACGTGGCTCATCAGTGATTTACATTTTATTAACATTTACGTGAGAGCCTTTCAAAGATGCAGTTTTATAGTGACTCGGCCACACAAAATAGTCCAAGTTGCTCGGATTACGTCTATTTTTCCACCTTAATTGAGCAAAGGAATGGAAACAGTTGGGGAACAGATATTAATCGATTTAACAAAACTAACGAAAAACACATACCTATATTGAAAGACAACAAAATAAAAGATTGATCTGACTTTAAAGCGGAAGAGCTTGATGAGACGCCATTTGGGGGCTTGTAGATCTTGTATAAGATTATTATGCAGATTGGTAATCATCCTACATAGATAATCGTCTTGTGATTGCCGTTTAAGGTGCATGGGAATTTAATTTTGGGTCAGAAGATTAATAGTCAGATATTGGGAGGATCGCATTTCAAATAAAAAATTAAATAAAATAGGTCAAGTGTCTTGCAGATAAATTGTTAAAATTACCACTTTGCTTGCCATAATCCCCAAGTAAACGTTCAAAATCTACGCCACTGCACACTAACGAAAGATGTGTGTGAACCAGTTTTGGATCATTGCAAATCTGCAATCCAAAAAACCAAACACAAACACACCGTGTCTCTGGCAGTTTGAAATGTGCTTGCCAATGTGCATATGCTGCACGCTGTGGCAGGTGAGAAAGAAACCCAAAAAGATTAAAGACTTCAGATGCAGGTGTACCTCGTTATATCCATGTGAACCTTCGCTCGATGTGCATGCAATCGAAGCACATGCAGTTATGGTTTCTAGTAAGACTGTTGCGCGTTACTCTCGTTGAGAAGACGCCGACACTGCAATATCATTCTCAATGAAATAAGCATCTTTAAGCTGGAGGTAGCATAAAGCCTTGCATCGTTTAGATTGCAAGATTTAAATCTTCATCCAACACAGTACCACGAAGCAGAGTTTTCTGTGCGCATCGAGTAGAAATTTCATTGAAAGACAAGAAATCCGCATCTTTATCTAAGTAAGTGATTTCTGACGAAATTGTTTATTATTAAACGTAGTGACTAACTTGTCTTTGTATACCGAAGAATTCAATGAGACATGATAAGAGTGTAGAACGGGGGCTACACCGAGTGCTTACTCGTATCTTTCAACAACAAGGTGAATAACGTTTATTGTATCTTTGCTGTTGATAAGATAAGTAGACGATCTAATTGCGCTGATTATGCGATTCTGTTCTTCAGAAGTTGTCTTCGAAGTACGTTGGTTGCGTACTTAACTTTTGGTCAAAAAAATAGAGACTTGTTTAGCTTTGGTTTTAGGTCCTAATAAATGGATGGATATTTAAGATTATAAACATAAAGTGACGTAGCTTTGATGAATATCTGTAGGGAAGGCTTCTGCAAATAAATCTAAAACCGGATTCAGTCACACTTCACACGGTTTTGTCGCTGCGATTTAAAGACCTTCCTTATAAAGCTCGAGATATTCATAGAAGGATGAAGTGAATTTTCAACTAGAGCTGGAAGCCAAGAATGGCGTACTGACGTCTTCATGTTGAGGTGTTTTTGGTATTGCAAAGATACTGCAAAGAATTGTTCTCACACTTCACATGAAAAAACTCCATCGTCATCAAATTTCACCATCGTGGCGGCAAAGTAATTTCACAAAAATTGTACTGAAAATTCTCAATTTCTGGCCACGAAAAATCAGCTATCATTCGTCGGTCACTTTATTTTCTTCTATTGCCGTCCTTGAACAAAAATAATGCCACCACTCAACGGTCACACGTTCAGGATGCTATAACTAAGAGTGCATTTTCCGAGCTCTAAGAACGTCAATTTTGCTTGTCATCCGAAAAGAATTATTGTTTTGAACAAAATTGACGTCAATTTCGAGCTTCTCTAAAGTCAGACAGGGAACCGATGAACCGAAGTCAGTCTACCAGCCATGAAACGACGAACTAATCGGAATAATCCGCTGGTGACCTGCTGGTCAACTGGCAATTACCCAGTCGCCTCGATTTAACTGAAGGAATAGGTGGCAGAAAGGACTCCGGAAGGCTTTGTTCTCGTGCTGGTTCCGACGAGATGTCGGCGCAGACGGACCCCCTATCATGTTTATCGGACGAATTTAATTAGAAATTTGTCATGACCGATGAAACCCGTGTCCATATGATTGGTTTTCGAGTCGTCTTATGTCACGTTTTCGTGTTATTCGCTGGCTGAAATAGTTGCACCAAGTTCGCGCGCAAAAAAAAAAAACGTAATGGTTTTCAAAAATGGCGGCGCCTGCTTGACCGATAGCACCTTTAAAAGGGAACGAAAACAAATTTTAATTGTCTAAGTGAACATTTTAAAAGAAACTAGGAAATCATGACGTTTCATTTGAAAGATGTAACAAAACTATATCGGATGAATGTTTTTGGGTCATCCTGTATCAGCAGAAAAATAGGAACACTTTTTGGCTTACCCAGATGACATTTACTAAAAAAAAAACGAAGATTTCATAATTTTCCAACAGGTTTTCGTTTTTCTAAAATTTCTTGATTTTCTAAGATGCTTGAGAAACGTCCATATTTGGCAACACGCTTTTCTAGTCGAATGCATCGTAATTCCCAACAATCAACAGTCATATTTTGCTCATTACTAAATGTGCTCACCCGTAATGCCAATTTGCTTCGACGACTGTGTCCAAAGTGCACTTCCAATGACTGCACATCAAAATTCCTGCCTACGTTAGCCGAAAATATAATTTCAAATCCATGTCGCTCGGACTCATATTTCGAAAGAATTTCCAAAAACAAAAAAAAACTGCATCGCTGCAATGTGTCTGCATACATAAACACATTGCAAGTTGCTTTAACAAATGTCTGGAGATTCTAAGAACATGGAAACTCACTTTCGCAAGAAACAAAAAAAAGGAGGATGAAAAAAAAGTAATGACCAAAGTGGAACACTTGATGACACTTAGAAATCATTTCCTGCCAAGAACGCCTTTTTTAGCACCGAAGAAAACCCGAGGGCAGACAAAAAAAAATGAAACAGACGAATAATGTTAAAAGAAAAAAAATCGAAAGGAAACAATCACTTTGGGATTGAAATTGCTCGATTCCTCGAGTGCCGGCGTGGCACTTTCCAGGAACAGGATTTCTGATTATTTTATGAAATATGTGCGCATACCTCTGCTGTCTTTGTTTTCGAGGGTATGGCACGCGTTTATCATGTGAGTGCACACGCAAGTGTGTCCTTTGTCTCAATGGCGGCGCGGCGGTCGCAGCACACAATATGTCTGCAACTGCAACTTCCTCTCTATCAACACGCACACCCCTTTCGATTCGATTAGACGACATCAAAAGCGGAAGGACATGGAACACCCTTCACGTTGCGCTCTTCAAAATCACTGTCGGTGTCGATCGCGATGGCAACCATTTGGCGCGTTGGTGGATACCTTCCATAAATAAGCAATCAGCCACAGCTGGCGGCCACAAATTCGCGTTTGACTACAAAACAACAATCATCATCCAAATTGGTCGTAAACAACTTTTTGATTTTCGATTTTAGCTTTTTGAAATCGGTTTGTTTTGAGGATAAACATTGGCTAAGCAAGGTGCATACAGCTGGTGGATGGATGCTGTGTTTGGTTTTCTATTTCGGAGCACGATCATTGCGGATACATGCGCGGATGCGAAGTGCCTGGGATTGGGCCGCCGATCAACACTCCGTGGATTGGGCTTTTCTCCGAACAATGTGTTTTAAAATTGGCGACGAATCCAATCAAGCATTTCAATTGACCGCCATGAAGGCGGCGCTCACGGCAGGCGCTCCACTTCTACTCGACTACATACCGCATCCAGCAGCAAGATCCGCCAAACAGTGGACAGCGTGGTGCACAGCCCTCCAGAAATGCTTGAGGGAAATATGTTGATCACTTTGCGTGGCAATACAGCGGCATCTAACGAGGAAAATGTGCGTACTCATGTGTGATATGATGGGCAGGCGTCCGTTTTCAAGTGGCCACTTGTGAGCTGTTTTTTTTCCCATTCCTTTTGCTTAAATTCCACCGAGCAATGGAGATCAGTCGATTCGAGTATATTGTGCAAAACATGCTTTCCGTATGGCAGCTGCTGCGATACACACGAGAGATGATCTCTGTCATTCAAGTGAATGTTGTGTGCTCGAAGAATGGAAGTCCTTCATGTTTTTGGTTGCTCTTGAAAACATGGTATTGGTACTGGCGCAGGCAGATCACCGATCGTGGGAAGAGCGAATAAGGATTCGTATGGTTGGGAAATTTTCTGTTGTTTGTGGGAATTTTTTTTTATTTTCTTTCTTATGAAAGAGACTGGAATCTTTTGCGAGATTCGATCAGCTGCCTAGATTTGTGTAGAAATTCCTGGCGTGCCTTGGAAAATCTGTTATTTTTCCTTTTCTTTACTTTTTTTTTAACATGTCAAACTCTTAATCTGGTCGTTTGTTTTGCATTTCGCAAAGTTAAGGGCCAAATAAAGTACTAGTGTCAGTTGGGCGCATGATTGGGTAACTCAGTTACCTGTAATGACTATTTACTGAAATACGTTCCCGGTGACATAATTTTCAAGTTAATAACAAAGAAACTGCAGGATCGTAGATTATTTTAGTTCTTATTATTTAGATTATTATAGTAATTAGAATATAGTGGTATATGGACTTGATTAACCCTTAAGCCCAGATGTACGAGTATTATTCTGTAGCAATTTTTCCGCGGCATTTTATTATGAAACAGATTTTAAACCTACTATAGCTTTATCAATTGGCTAACATTATCATCAGCCATCTAGTATTTAAAAAAGTGACTTCAACGCAGTCTATGCCAAACAAGATTTATGTGGGGTAAACATAATACTCCCCGGGTCCACTTTTAAGGACAGTGGTCACGAACAACTGCAATACAGGATCATATTATAGTACGAGAGTTCAAAAAAGATCCTAGAACATCTTCACGGAAAGTCGGAATGACTTGGGACTCAATATTCATTCAAAATCTGCAAACAGAAGGTCTGCGAATAAACCATTTGTATCGAATAAAAATAGTTTAGTGCGCATAAAGTTTGCGAAGGAGCACTTTAACTGGTCGATACAGAAATGGAGAACAGTGCTTTGGTCAGATGAATCCAAATATAACATTAAGGGATCAGATAGAAGAGCACACGTAAGAAGAGCGAAAGGAAAACGTTTAGACCCAAAGTATTGTCGGGGCACAGTAAAACATGATGTGGGGCTGTTTCTCCGGCCAGGGAATGGGGCCTATCTACCAAATTACCGGTATTTTAAATAGCCAAGGGTACAAAGATATACTGAAGGACATTATGTATCCATACGCGGATGACAACATTCTCTTGCGCAGTATATTCCAACATGACAATGACCCCAAACACAAGTCTAGGCTCGTCACTGAGCGGTGAAGTGCGGCCGGATTGTGTGTTCTGGAATGGCCAGCCCAATCACCCGATCTCAATGCCATAGAGAATCTATGGGAAATTGTAAATCGAAAAATTCTGACTTAAAATTACTCCTACAAGGTCTGGTGGAACGTCCCAATGGATAGAGTAAGCAATTTAATTGAATCAATGCTCCGCCGTTGTCAAGCAGTTTTTCAAAATAACAGATATCCAACAAAACATTGATTAATATAGTCACTATCTATTTCTTATTTAAGATAATTGTAGAGTTGCTTTAGTTTTGTCAATGCCCAGTAAAAAGATGGTTTTGTTTAAATTTAAATTACTTTAAAATTAGTAAAAAATAATGTTTTTTAAGAATGAATATTCAAAGTGTCTCTCTGTTTTAAAATTTTAAGTTATAATTTGTTATATTTATGCAAAGTAGAAAGAATACTTAAAGTTGCTTTAGTTTTGTCACACACTGCATCATAGATCTTGCGTATTATACGGCTCAAGAGAGATGTGTCCTTTTCTTCATGACATTCAGTGATATAACGATCTTGCCAAGATCATGTTCGCATTTTATCCTATTGTCATATTGTAACTCATGCTAGCAACATGCATGATAGAGGATAATCGTTTAGAAACGACCGTCCGCGAAAAAGAATTAATTCCATTTATTTCTCATCGATCAAAGCAAAGTGATACCGGATTTGAGATCTATAATGTCGTTCAACATTGATAGAAAATAATTAAAGCATATCTCCCATTTAGAACATGGGAATCATTTCCGGTTAAGGAAAAAAAAAATGTTTTTCCAACAACTTGTCACAGAATCCGGCTTCAATAGAGATCATTATTTTTACAAAAAAAAAAAAACTAAGAACTTGATCTCTCTCTTCGACCTCATCTCCCTTCACTTAGCATCGCATATTCGTGCTAATGAAGCGATCTTCCGATTTCTACTTCCCATTCAGGCCCCGAAAAAATTTGTTTATCTATATGCAACACCCAGCCCATTCACTAAATCACCTCTCAAAAGAAAACAGAGATCTCCAGCTGTACCTTTTAGAAATATCGTTCACTCACATTCATAAATCAAATTTAAATATATTCATTAGGCATACACAGTCACCGCATATAAAATGTTTAAGAGTAGTAAAAGATCTCTTTCTCAAGCCATGATCCCCACTGTTTTAATGGTTCCAACTTCCCCTGAAGTGAGGATCAATGATCTACAATCGCCGATTAATGAATTTCTCTTCTCTGTCAGTCTTAATCTAAAACAAATAACTACCGAACATCTATCGGGAATATATAATAACAATTCAATCGCTCATTAAGTTGGCTTTCGATTTTTATCGCAAAGCACCAAAAAACCAAAGCCATCAGCCACCAGCCACCAGCCACAGCGTTACACAAGCCTTGGTCTTGTTACATCCATTCGAGAACTGGTTATGCGGTAAAAATTATTCAAATTTTATTTATTTATATATCTATTTTTTTTTTGTTTGATTTGTAAAGAGCTGGTGCAGGCTTATTGACTTTCATGTATCCGTATCTGAAAATGTGGCTCAGAAAAATAAGTTCATTAAGCGAAATATCGTGGAGCGGGTTTCGTTTCGAGTTGAAAACGATTGCCAAGACGAGACGAATTCTATCAATCAGATTGAATGAGGTTGCCATTTTTGTATTGTGTTTTTGTTTTGTTGTTTTGTCTCCTTTGGGGTGATAAACAAAAGATTGGGTACATTTTGCCAAAGAAGCAAAAACGATCCACCGCACCGGAGAATGGAGACTTTAATCCATCAGAGTAGATTGTTTTGATCTTATGTGTTTGGTTTATATGCTTTTGTTTTCCAGTTGACAATGTCTCAGAAGGGAATGGTTGGGTGATCCGTAGAGGCAACGACGACGGACGTCACGATCATCATAATTATTATTGTGAACATTGCAGAAAAAGGAACATTGGCGCGAGGAGTCTTGGCGTTTGGCATGTGCGGTGTTAATTTTTTTTTTTTTTTTTCAAAAAAGTAACAAATATGTTTCAGTTGTATGGTGGCATTTTTTATGCTGTAGTATCACTGAGTTTAATTAATTGAATGAGACTCAGTTACCAAAGTGTGACAATGGTGTAGACGCGAGATACCCGTTGAAGGGATCCCAACAATATACGTACTGATTTTTATCACCCTGTGGCTTCCGGTTTAATTTCAAATTCATTTATGACGACTGCAAAAATTGGGCTATAAATTTATTTTCTCAAGTTAGCCAAGTCGTATTAAATGTTAAACATGCGGGGTAAATGCTTTAAGAACAATTCTTGAAGGGCTTGACTTCGACTGTTGCTATAATCCATCGCGTAAAAAAGATCGCAAGGTGGAACGTCCGGTGATCGACATGCCCAGGATAAATGCTGGTTTATTGGGGAAAATTACTTTAAGTTTGACCATTTAGACCCTAGCTGTGACTTGAGTGGCTTCGTCTTGGGCTATGATGTTCAGTCAGGTAAGCAGCTGAAGCTGCGGTACGAAAAAATTGTTGATCGTTATGCAATACAATCAGCAGTGACTATTAAATTTTGCACAGAACTGTCGATATTTTTTTATTTCCAAAGCCACCGATGTGAAAATGTCGAGATAATTTACGTTCTCGGCTCATCTTTATATTTTTCGAATATCAAAAAAGCAGAAACGAACGAACGATCACAGCAATTTTTTTGCTCAACTGAAAAATGTGCGGTGCCTCGAACGACGCCATTCTCATTTCAACTTGAAACTACACATGGCTAAGTTGGCATCTCTGATTGCTCTCTGGAAGTGCTGCCAATGGCGGCCTCAAGTTTTTGAAGAGTCCGGGAAATCCTCATTCAAACCCTAGTTGGATCCGAGTAGATTCTGTCTCCTCAGAATGTCCGGATAAGCAGAATACTTTTCCGATATCAGCGAGATCAATTTGGTTAGTAATTTGTTGATCTAGAGGCCGCCAATTCCACATTTGGTTGTTGAGGTGCTTCATGCAAGAGTTTTCCACCTCTCAGCGGAATCTATCAGCCTTTTTACGAAGTGCGAAGCTCAATTGGACAAGTTCATCTTTTGCTTGAATCGTTCGGTTATATGAGTGGAATATTGTTTTTTTTTTGCGTGTTCAACGTTCAGCTGTGAAGGTGCAGCGCTGAGTATCGAATTCAAAGACCTCTGAATGTTCATTTTGGATGCATTTTGCGGTCAAATTTGTGTTGAAATTTCAAAAATGTCTGGCCAAAGACTTCCTCTTAAACCTCTAAATGCCAAGCAACTCTCTGATTAATGCGTCCAGGCCATCCTGAAAGTCCGCGCAGTTGAAATGTAAAACAAAGCACCCAGTCCACGATCGGAAATGTAACTTTAACGTTCAACGCTGTGCGGGTGCGTCCATTAAACGGATTAACCTTTTCACAGACACTGAATCTTTTGTGCTTCTTGATTCACTGTCAAGGAATAAACAGACGACACCAACTCACCTTGGTTCGTCCTATGTGTGAATGGTTGTCGAACAAAATATGTAAATTTAAAATTTAAACACATCCCATCGCGCGCCGTTTGATGGCAGATCAGTGATCTTGTTGTCCAGATCTCAGCTCGTCTGCCATTGCAGAGAAGGATCGACGAACTGTAAGAAGGGCCTGTTTAAGTCGATTTTTTTTTAATGTTGTACTTTTCGGCTTAAAATCGTGCGGAGCAAGTCAATCATAATGTACGTTAGAGAATCAACGAGCGTCAGAGAAACGATCAGCGAGATTATGCAAAGGTTAGATGGGTGCGTCCATTGGTATCGTGTTGTCTCACGTGCAACGTGACGATGGTCGTGATTAATTCTTCAATTTACGTGCGTATTTCGTACGAGTAGGTTCTACAAAATTCTTAACGATTGACTAAGACTGTGGAATTCAAAGAGAAAGATGAAAATGGTACAAAAGAAAAATATTGAAAAATATGAAAAGACCGTTCGACAACCTGTTTAACTATATCCGATTTCAAAATGGATGTGTTCATTTTTTGTTATTGGATATGTGAGGAGAATGAGGAAGAGGCGAGAACAAGGACACCATCTTGTAAGGAAGATGTGTCGATGTCGAGGTCCAGATGCAAGCTGTTGTTTGGTTTCCACGAATATCAGTTATGTAGTTTTTTTTTTTTGTATCGTTATCCTTCTAAGAGATAAAACATCTTTCAAAGAAGGTAGGCGGTGCAGTAGTATTACCGTACGCATATGGTGTCTGATCGTATGTTATATAAGATACATACATCCCTTTAGAACAGTGTTACGTCTACGTAAGGCCAAAAGAGATCGACGCTGCTCGTTGTTATGGTTCGTGATTTTTATTGTGCGGACAGCTTGAGGGCAAATATTCGTAACCCATTTCAACAGAAGCATGGGTTCCATAATGCTACGAGGCACAACACGAGCGAAACAAAAGGGAAAAGCTGGGAAAAACAACCTCGAAATGAAATGAGAAGAAAAAAAAAAATGGAAAACTCTTGTAACGGCAATTTCAACTTGGTTGAATGTACGTATACCTTTGCGTTCCGAAAGCCCTAACGTAGATATAAGCCAACTTTGGCGTCACCTCCGTATCGACCAATTCTTGCAACTCATTAGCATAAGAATAACGAAGCGATCATTGAGGGCGACTCTATGGGAAAAAAGTGCACATTCGTTCTGGCATAACAATGCAAGTGGGTTTGTATTTGTTGCATTTATTTTGAGTTTTTAAGGAGCTATAACTTTCAATTGTTGATCGTGTAACAACTTTTTCTTTTTTTATTTTTAAACACGAATAGGGTGTTCCACGCTCAGTGGTTGGATTGGCATGGATTTGAGAATTGTTTTGAAGATTGTGTCGCCATGTTCCAAAACATTTTCGAAACGGCTGAGCGCAGCGTTAGAAATATACTGAATATCAATTTTTCGGATATATGTATTAATGATGTATTAATGTATACGAACAATCCTTTCTGGCAATTGTTGAGGTGTTTTATGGTTATCTCTTCATTATGTCTTGTTAAAAGCCTGTATTAATAGCTACAAATGTCACAAACTCCGGCAAACACAATGTAGATGTCTTATTTATCAAAGGAAAGGAGACTTTTGGTACTTGTTTCGCCAGTCTTAGGTCATAATTTCCGCTGCATAAAGCAAAGTCGTTTCTGCTGATCCAGATGACTTTAGAAAGTTTTCGGAAAATTATAATACAAAAAAAAGTCCCAAATCTCTGGTTCCAAAAAGTGCTGTCGATGTGTCATCAAATATTTTAAAACGTTTATATTGTTCAGACATCTCTTATTTGAAAATATACAGCAATCTGCTGACAGCCTTATTCCTTACTTATTTTAATGATACTTAAATAACTCCAAAATTCTTGACGAGCCTTTAAGATTTATTTACTCTATGCTTAGGAGACTCGATCCGAATTCTTTCTGTAATGGAAGATGGAATTGGTTTGCCTGATCAATTTTCATTTACTATACAAGAGCATAATTAGTAGGAAGCCGTTTTCGGATGTGCGTTCTAACTCGAAAAACATTTTCATCGCAACAACAAACATTTTTGAGGACATTCGAAGTACGAAAAAACTATACACTTACAAACTTCTTGACTGTCGATCACGGTTTCGTTTTTAGTGTGGTCTGACTTGGCTCTATGCTTCGAATGCTTCCTTGTATCAAGCTGGACTGCGAAATATGTTTTTTAAATGCGACTGTGAAACTCTTGATACACTCACGAATCCTCATTTTTCCCCTATTTTGATATTTTGGCTTACGAACGTCTTGATCATTGAATCAAATAACTTAGGTTTGACTTAACTTTTATAGAGTGATTTTTTTAAGCGAAGGACATATAATCAACTCGCCATCCTGACCAGCTAGCCACAATAGTTTTCTTTCATTTTCTAAAATAAATTTGTATTAGATTTTTATGTGAACTATCTTTTCCTTTTCTTATCTTTCGTAAGCCACAAATCATGTTGGTATTCATTGGCACTGTACGACGACCATATCAAGCTTCAAGTCCGAGTCTCTGGCTCAACCAAAGATTTCCTTGTAAGGAGATCTTCATAGCTACTACAAATATCACAGATCTACGGACAACATCACTCATTCTTGGTGGAAGAAACAAGTTTAAAGTAGTTCTATCCCACCAGTTCAGTGACGTCGTCTTCCATCGAACTGTCCTGGATACTAATGCTGAACAAACAATTACGCCAATCATCATTCGTGGCATCCCATTTGATTATGATGAATCTTCGATCTTCGTCAACTGCCAGCGGCACTGATTGCCACTTAAAAAAAGGCCATATTCCCAGCTGAATGAATGCGCAGCGCTTGCAACGCAAACGGCACCAAACAAATCGAAACCAAATTCGATCACTGCGATCGTCATCAATTAGCGACCAATGATGATCTAGAAACTCTCATGAATCATCTCTGAATTTGTATCTGCGTCAAGCTCTCGAGAAATACAATTAACCGGAGCAACGAGATAGACAAAAAATATACATACTCTACTCGAACATTTTTTTTCTTGCCTTCTTTTTAGCTCCGTTAATTAAAAACAATTGAGACATAGGACCAAAGTGCCATGGCGCATACAGCCACACATACTATACAACAGCACTCCACTACTTCAAGTCTGCCTGATGCACATGTCCGTACTCATGTGTGGGGTGCTGCTTCTTGAGAGTGTAAATTGAAAGGTTTACTTCTGGTCCGTTTGCCAGCGACATTTTAACCACCATCATGGCGAGACAGTCCGCACGTTCCATACCCTCATCCTACTAATTCAATTTTGAACCAGTGTGTGTCACTTAATGGATTAGGATCACAAATATCTACGAGTATGTATGTCATTATGGTCTCCCTCGCAAAGAGTATACAACCTTCTGAGTTTGCACCCCAAAAAGGACCCACTCCACTTCATAATTGAACACACGCAATGTATTTAATCCCGAACCAACGACGAGACCACATAAATTGGCTAACAAAATTCGCCAAAGAATTTCGTCCCTCAGTTGAAGCGGGCCTATGGAAGTTTGGTGCGATCATAATTGCGGTTAATTGGTTTTAACATTAGCTAAACTATTATGTGTTTGCAGTTTGCTCCAATTTGAGACTTTCTCGGAAGATGAAGCTCGTTATTTTTTTTCGGGATCTGCTTGCAGGTCAACGGTCTGTCGAAGCCTTAATTGGTATCCATTTTGGCTACTCTAAAGCGCTTCTAATACCATCATCAAGCGGCAGTTCTTGTGAATTATGCTTCCGAGTGATCTTCAATCCGAGAGAAGACTAGAAAGATTCACAATGAAAAACAGCACACGAGAAGAGAAATAATAATAAAAAAAAATAAGAACAAAGTGGCGAAAAAGAAGTTGGACAACATCCAACTTGGCGCAGTATACACGGGCAGATAAGACGTGTACATCTTCAGGTTCAGGCCTTCAGCGTAATTCCCTTTTTTGTCATCGTCATCGTTGGTTGTTGTCCGTTGGTTCGGTTTCACATTCAGATGGAAAGGTCTAGGTAGGTGACCCCCTTTGCTCCTCCAGTATTACGTGCCAGAGTATCGATATTGCCACACATACTCGTAGCCATGATGAAAGGTTCCAAGCATACTGGGCTGTTGGCACTCTTTCAGCTCATACTCGGCCCCAAACAAACTAACCAACCAACCAACCATCCATCCATCCAACAGAGCAAAGCAACGGCGGCGGCGGGACAACCACAGAATGGCATGTGTGAGAAAGATCGTATTCCCTATCTCAAGCCGGTTCCAGTTTCCTGTTGTGTGTTGTAAAGGTGTACAAAAGAAAGAATTATGATGACGAAAAAAGTAAAAAGAAACTTGAATGGCGTATAGGAAGGAGGAGGAAAATACGAACGAGAACGAAAACACAAGACAACATTCGGTGAGTTCTGATTTTAAACAGCACGGTCGGCGGCTGAAGTTTGTTTAAGTGAAGTACTCTCAATATGCTCTCGAGGATCGTAAAGTAGAATTTAAAAAAACAAAAGGTCAAAAGTGCAATTTTTATCTTGCCATTGCAGAGAGAGCGGGGCAGAGGCGAAAGGAAAGAAACATAGCTACTTGGAAGTTGAATGTTGAATCTTGAACGCGCCACGATCGGTAGTGATCTTGGAGTAGATTGTGTGCTTTAGTAACGATCAGGCAGTCAGATATGGTGTTAGCCCTGCAGACAAGCGGGGCCGAAGGTTAGGCTGTTATCTCGCACAATGGAATGAGCTGATGCTGGAAGTTTTCATTAAGGCGTTCAGAAGTTGATCATGGGCATATCATTCTAGACGCAATGAACGATTTGTCAGTTTTAAAAACTGGGACATTTGCGACAGTTGCGGGGATTTTGGTAATAGTTTCAAAAATAACAAAACTTCACAACAGTGGCATGTTCATATACGCAAATAGTTTGGTTTCGATTATTGTCAAACTGGACTTTCGCTTGGAAGATACACAAAGTATGCCAAAATTATGTGGAAACAGGAGCTTTTTACTTTTGGGCAAAACACCATAAAGAAATAGACTTAGCCTTAGAACAAATAAGCCGCTCAGCATTTAGTGACGCGTCCAATGAGTTTTAAGCTTCAAAAAAGTACAAATGCGTGCAGCATATAAACTACCACGACCTAGCGTATGTCAAAGTGGATTTTCTCCTGCAGATAATCCGCTAAGCAAGAAAACTAATTAGCTTCGTACTGGCGTTACTTCGGAAGACGTTAAAATAAGGAACAAGAGAGAGACAGCGATATTGCTTTCATTAGTTCTAGACTGATATGCAACACAGATACTAGCGAACTTCTCTTTCCAAAATCAAAAGAAAACAGACATGAATCCATCCAATCTATGAATTTCGGATGAATGCGAATATATTTTGAAAAAAAAATAAATGTTTGTATGACTCTCCCAAAATGATTCCACAGCGGCTGACACCCCGCTTTTATCTCAAATGCTGCTTCCTTGATAATACGGTAAGAAATTTAACTCCAGCTCTGAATTTACCTTGAGCTTTTCTTGACAGCTTCCTGTAATTTTTTTGGCTTGGACTGCATAGTAAGAATCTCTAAGAGTGTTTCCCTTTTCCGTTTTTGGGATACCATCAAAACACTTTGAAATTTCAATTTATTGTACCGCCCTATGAAGTATGTTGTATTATTTGTCGATCAAGTCTCGTGCTTAGTACTATGCTATGAAAGCGGAGTTTCTGAGTGTCGAAATTACCGAGAATGTTTGGACCTAAACGTGCAGCCAAAACACACGCCATGCCTTATTTCCCTTTGAGCCGTCACAAGTTTTTTAAGGATGTGGATCTTGGTGTTGAAAAAGTTCAATACTGCTTGGTGGTGAACGTGTTTTCAAAGCTCTTTAGTTTTCTCATTTCAAAGCGGCCTGAAATTTATTAATTCTTCCACTTTCTGGGACTCAATTTGTGTTTCTTGGATAAATGAATAAACTACTTTTGTACACTGGCAACTTTTGGATAGCGCCGCAAAAGTAAATAGCCTAAAATAGTCAAATGAAGTGAACAAAACAAATCCAAACACACAATAACTGTCATTGTAAGCGCACACTCCCTCTCTAAACAAACCGCAGAAAAAGGTCACAGTCGCAACCGATCATCTAGGCGTTGCGCCCTTCCGAGTCCCACAAACTGACCAGGTTAAAAGTCTCATGTATCCGCCGCATCACATAACCAGGTCTTGGGCTTACAGCTTACATCTGTAATCAAATACGCAAAGATCTCACTCAATGACAATTTCTCTTTTTGCATCTTTGTATCGTACGGTTGACGTATTCACTGTCATCGTTTTCGCACGATGTGAAGAACCTGCCCGCAGATGGATGGAGGAAATCTTCAAAGCCTCCAGCAGGCACCGTGTGACTGTTAATACTCTTGCGCGTCTACTTCAAGCCAAACAGATACTTTTTTTCATTCAGTGCCGCCGGAGAATAGGGTGCTTTCCGTAAGTTCGATATTCATTTTTGTTGGTGTCACATTTTTTGTGTAAATGTGTGTGTGTCTGTTGTCAAATGAATTCCATTAATTGCTGTCAATTGAGCGGGTTAATTGTGTGAAACAACGACGACGACCACTCATTGGCCAACTATCTATTACTTTAAGCCTGTCCGCAACGCGTTCCCTGATCAAATTTATGGGGATTTTCGACAGTAAAAAAAACACATGACAGCTACAATATGGTTTCATCATATCACACCCGTCATGGCGGCTATCGTATCACGCATAGATGATCTGTTCTTATGTATCCTGTCATTATTATCACATTATCGAATGGAATGTTTGGTGCGGTGCGCACACGCCTATTCAAGGCGAATCTCGGAGAAACGAGACTTTATCAAAATAGGGAGCCTTTAATGAAGGTAAACCCTTTTAACGGAACCGGACCCTAAAATATGTAGGCAGGCTCATTTCCGTGTTGTTTATGATAAAAGATGGACTTGAAGTGGTTAGGGATCTAATATTTCTTGGGTTTTTTACTGTCAAACAACGCGCAGAGGGAATAGGAACGTTGGTAGACCATCGATTGCGCATTTGTCAGCTTCCGGTGGCAGACCAGTTTACGTGAGTCTTTTCCTATTCTCCAGCTTCGTGTGGGCTTTTTTTTATGTGCTCTGATTACTACTTTACCTTTTTTTCTTTTGAATGTCTTTTTTTCTTGTCTGTTATTCCTTTCTAATTTACTTTCTTGTTGCACGAGGATCATTTTTTATTATGTGTGTAGGTAATATGGTAGATGATGCGTTGCGTTAGAGGTTATTAGGAAGACGTCTTGTATCTGTCACGCTAACAACGCATTACTTTGTTGTGTAAATTTGTAAATGTCGTTCGGATATTTGATGAAGTTAAGGTGATCACTTAATGAGAGGATGTGCAACTTCAGAATCGGAAGGAACAAGAGTTAAAGGAAGTGAACAAGCGGAAGGAGCGCCCAAGAGTGATTGATGCATAGCAATTACGAAATGGAATGGAAAATATGTGAAACTATCAAAGGGGTCCGTTTGACAAAAAAAGGTTGTAAAGGAGTATATAGACGGATTTTGTATACGAAACCAGTCTTAAACACGGGCTGAGAAAAATTAGTTTGTCTCTCGGCACCTTCGCGCAAGCTAAGCATTCCAACGTTTGAAATAAACAAGATGAAAATCATGTCGAGTTCTCCTCGAAAATTACTAAGCTAGGGGGTATTCTAGTCTAGAGGCATGAATTTCATGTAATTTTTGAAGTGTCATAAAAAAAGGCAATTAATATTTTATTATTGTTATTTTTTTATTAGTTATTTATCAACAACAAGAATACAGAAAAAAAATAAAAAAATAAAAAAGTTTAAAATTTCAAAAATTAGCAGTTGATGAAGTGGGGGTCTCAAAAAATTGGTGCGTAACCATAGCCACGATTTCAACCCTCCTTGCAAACTGAAACAAAAAAAAACACAGATTATTTATCTAAAATAATGTACCAATGTCTGGAACTGCGGAAAAGTTGAAAAGATTTTTTTTTCACAAAATGGCGACTTTAAAAAAAAAAAGTAAAAGAAATTTGGAGATGGGGATAGTTCCAGACATAGACAAGTCTATAAAGAAGACTCTCTAAAAATTTCAGGTAAATCGGTCCAGTAGAACCTGAGAAATCGTGGGTATTGTTTTGAAAAAGACAATTTCGAGAAAAACTAGTTTTAAATTTCGCGTAAAGTTTTTCGCAGTGTATATCATGAAATGATATTGTAGACTTATATTTATTTAATCTGCCATTCCTGCTTCATACATCGAACTTGACCTTGACTTCGAAAAAAATAATTTCTGCGTTTCTGTCTTCATATAGAGCAGTTCTGGATTCCTTTGATGCGTTGGAAGCTCGTATCTCGGAGCGGTCAATCCGGGTGTTGTCTCGTTTCACAGCAAATGAATGAGCTTCCGGGCTAATTTTCATTCCCATAAGCTCCATCATTTTTAAAATAGGAATGAAGCCTTCATTAAAAATACAAACAGCAATGAATCACAATATTTTTATTTCACTCACAGCACATATGTACATAAGTCCACGTGGTTTGAAGGTTAGAATTCAATTCAATTCAATTCAATTGAATTGAATTGAATTCAAATTTCAGCTGGACATAAGTGAACTCTAAATATAAAAAAACAAGCCACCTTGAGTTCTTGTATTTCAATATTTACAAAAGACAAACGGTTTTACTGAGAAATATGGATACAGGTAGACGGAGAATCCCTAATGTCTTTTGTTGGATTAGTTCCTGCCTAACCAGTTTGGATGCCGGGTCAGCAAAATACCGATATTTCCAAAAATAATTTGAATTTTGAAAAATCCTCTTGTAGATATATTATTGAATAGTTAAACTTTGAAAATATAAAAAATCGATTTTTTTTTTAATTTCTAGACTAGAATACCCCCTTAAGCGAGAGACCTACTACTAAGCTTCCAATTTATTATCAGAAATGTTTAAATCCCTTAAAAGCAAAGGTTTTTTCATTGCCTCATTCGCTGCAGCCTAAAGTAGAAAAATGTTGTCGATTCCTCCTGAAATAAATTGGCTCCAACATTCCAATAGAGCTGATGGAAAGAGAAGAAGATTCCATCAGGGACAGTCGGTCTGGTCGAAAGCTTTAGCCTAACACAAGTCAAGGCTACCATTTGATTCTTTCGACATATGTATGCTCGGAGAACTGTGAACAGGCAACTTTACTACAATTGAGAATAGAGTCGTTAAGTCAGGAGGGCTTCCGTAAGGGCCAGCGTAAAGAAAGATGTAGCAAGGCAGCTTTGAAGGGTAAGCTTCATAAGAGATAGTTTAATAAGAATTTTTCTTCAACCACAGCAATCATACGTAGTTCCATAAATTTGAGGCTTTTTGCGGCAACTGTGGACATTCATTGGCAAAAGCACGTGGCTTTATTTTATTGTTGACTAAGTCTTGAAATCCCAAGCATTTGTTCTCCATTTTTGCACCTTAAAACTGACTCTTTTTACAAGTACGCTTGTCTTGAATAGAAAAAAATATTCGATAAACATTTATGCATGTGCATTCCTAAGATTTTTCAAGAAACTCATATCAGACCGTGTTTAGATCCGATCCGATCAAAGACACTAATGCGGATCTCGGCAGTGGAAAAATGTAAGCACTTTTCTTAGAAATTCGCATCGGTATCGACATCTCTTCGGTGAAAGCCCGTAGAACTGTATGCAAAACGCAATTAAGCGTCTCAAAGAACGTAATAGATTCATCCAGATTCAACTCAAACCAGACTTTTGCCATAAACAAAAGCTCCACAGCTGGTTAATGACCTCCGTTCCTGATTAATGATTATCCATTTGTTTTTCTGTTGATTCATTACATTTTTTTTTGTTTTTTTTAACCAGAATCCAAGATTTAACGACTGTTCTAGACCTAAATACGCAGCGCAAGCACATATAAAGATGTATACCCCTTCGATTACACAAAAAAATATTTAACCACATGTGTACTCGAGGAAGCAAGAATCCATTAAAAATAAATTCTTTAGTTCAAAGTTCCTTGATCTGACAACGACCGCTCGGCACTCGCAATTGGGTCATTTGGGTGATATGGCCAAAAAGGTTCTGGAATCAGGCAAACCGACTTCAGCTTGCGGCTTGCTTGTGTATCTATGTGCTTGCTTTGTTGTGTTTTGCATTATTCTGTCCCGTCTTTTCGTTAGTATCGATAACCGCATAGGTTCAAAGTGCACTCGTCGTTCATTGTGATCATGTCTTATGAAATGCAGTTGCGGCTAAGCGCCTGACTACGTGAGCTTTTTTTGTTTTTTATTTTTTGAGTGACACATTTAATTATCGCGCAAGCATTGAGCGCCTGCTGACCTCCTCCTGCCTTCCCCCAAATATGAGCGATTCCCGTGACGGATTTTTTTTTTTTATTGTTATTGGTTTTGTTAAACAATTTAAATAACACGCGTTTGTTTAAGCTAACGACATTAAAATCACGTCTCATGCATACTTCGGTGGTGGTGACGGGACGATGTGTGTTATTGGGTGATAGCTGGCAGTCAAAGCTTGTGGAAACCAACAAAAAAACAATAACGAATGCTTTCGGGAGTGGTTAATGGAATTTGGTTTTATCGTGCGTTATGGGTTTAATGCTCTTCTGTAACGGGACGGATTTTGAAAATCATTGATTCATGATTCTAGAATACTTAGTTGAAATCCGTCTGTAAACTGATGGAGAAACATTTCTTAAACCACTCCCTGTGATGAGTCTTCACTTTAATACCGGCCAGCAAACATTGTACATATGTACATAATGAGACCTAAGGTTTTCGTGTGAGAATAAGCAATCTTAAAAAAAAAAACCTCATGAAAAAAATGTCATCTAGCGATCAGCAGTGCAGTGCATGGTGACCCAAAATATATCACCGTCTCGAAAAATGCCCCTCATTTTGTATATGGGGGTAACTTCTGCCAGATCGCAGGATCCTTAAAATTTCGGCACCAGAAGTTCTCGTATTTGTTCTTCCGACAAGAATATCACCCCTATAGCTGTAGATATCGCGGATGAGCTGGCCTCGTCGACTAGATGATGAGCTAGATGAGCGACGAAGCTTATTTCCATCTGAACGGGAACTAAAACAAACCAAGACTTTTCTTCTGGAGTATATCTACATACGTACATACATAAGTTCGACAAGGAAGAGGAGGTGTCATCAGACCACATTTTTTCGAGATCGTTTTGAGTAGCACAGTGAGCGATAAAAAACCGAGATCAACGTTGTTTTGTTCTGTCGCAAATCGAGGAATTTTGCCAGGAGACAGTGCAACAACGATATTTTTGGCTTTTATGAAGTCACGGGTAAGAACAAAGCAGAGGCTCGAAAAATTGTCAAATAGAATATTCAATTTGCAGATAAAGCTAAATAATATTTGACGGGTACTTTAACTTAACCTGTTTAAAATATTATATTCAAACTTGAGTTTAAAAAAACAAAGCAAGCAAAGAAGTTGATTAAACCCTGAAGGGAGTCCTCCAAAAGAGTGCCTTACGAATTTTTGACAGTGTTACTAAACCTACGTTTTATCCATAGTAATAATGTCTTTCTTCATATCAATCCACTCTCTTCTTTTGATGCAATCAAGTGTTTCGGCTACAGATGGAGCCCAAATCGTTTACCAAAATATTTTCCATTATTAATGTTTGAGCTCTAGACATTTATCTGATGAAAAATTGTCGTCGGTTTCGTAGACGGTCTGACGACCGAACTTGAACAGGCATAACCTTCCATATTGGCATCTTCCCGTCACAAAATTTGCTCAAAAATCAGGTTCAAGAAATCACCTTTGCAAGTCTAAATTAACACAAGATTCTTCTGCCAAACACCACAATACAAGGCCTGCGTTTGTCCATTGTCCGTTGAAATGGCCGGAACAGTTCTCCGGAAATCCCCGATTGCGATAAATGCTGTCATATGCGGCCTTAAGGTAAAAGAAGATGATGATGAGTAGGCCGATATAAAAAGGAGACATGTTTCTTCAATCTTTGGCTGCAGATAGAATGGCAGACTATAGGAGAATAGGACATCTTCAACCCGAAAATCTGCTCTATATTCCGCTTGCCATAAATCTATACGCAAAATAAAAAATATAAAAACTCAATATGGTGAGGCTTGTCAGACCAGAATTACATGAAGCCTATTTGTCATTTAGGCTTGAGCACGCGAGGATAAAAGAAATCGAGGGAGACTATTTCTGTTCTATAACAATCCTCATATTTTATGGAAAAACCAATTTTCTTGGAATACAATTATGATCCCCAATAGATGATCCCATGGAGGATTTGTTCACACGCCTTGTTCCAAAAACCTCAAACTGTTCACGTGTGAAATATTTTATTTAGATTTATCCTTCCGCCCTTATTTCCTAAAAAAAAAAAAACAAGGAACTTGTTTAAATACACTCACACAAAAAACAAGATATTTTTCCATTAATAATTTTTTGAATGTACCGTTCAACTCCACCGTGTCCTTTAATTCGACCCTTACTCGTAAGAAGGCACAAGAGGAGAACAGAAAGAGAGAGAGAGAAAAAAAAACTCCTCCACAACCGATCGACACGAATGCACGCTTCAACGCTAATGGATGTGCGATCAAGCACGAAAAATGATTTAAGGCTCATATCCTGTTTTATATGTATGAAGTATAGAAACTAGAGAGTAAAGCAAGCAAGTCAGTGCGCTTCATTGTTCTGGAAAAGTAGCAGTTTTAGTTGAAGTTTGTAACCTGATCGAAGGACACACCCATATCGATCGAGGCAAAAATGAAAAACGATCGGTTTGTCTTCTCCAGGACGACTAAATTGCCATAAGGTGCATTATTGGTATCCATGAGAAAATCTTCCCTCCAAGTGTCAACCATATTTTATAGTATTTTATCAACGTTAGACACAAGGTTTGACAAGGAGAACTGACAGTCTATGTCAAAATCTGCATGTTTATATTCTAGAATGTTGTGGCAATTCATTTGGCAGGTTCTGTGTTCGCTGTTAGACCCGCTCAATGCATTTGTTTGGTTATGTGGAGTGATTTAGTGAATTACCGAAATCAAATACAGAAAATGCCTGTCTGTTCTTTGGGGGAATAAATTTCAAGCGAAGCATGGATACGTGACAGCCATAAGAATGAGTATGCGCAACGCACACTCACAATGTTGAGTGCTGACCATGTCGAGAATACCAGAACATTTATGTACCATGGGCATGAGGCCTGTGTCTTTCTTTGCCATTGCCCTCGGGCTCCATGTTGTAAGACTCTGAGTTTAAAGTAGAGAAGCTGAACCTCTTGAGCGCCCAAGTGGCCGAGTTCGTTATTTCCATAAAATGTGACCAACCACCTCATTCGATACGATCACTCGACTGTATAATATGAAGCATGAATAAAGTTGTGAGGAGAGGGAGTGGAATAGCCGACAGAGAACCAGAAGTGGAGAAGCGAAAACGGGTAGGAGAGTGGAGGAGAAGATGATGATTGCATTTAGTAGTTGTAAAAGATACACAATGCTACCTATTTGTTTTTAATTAAATTTTCAAGATAGATACGAATAATTCAAGCATAAAATGAATGCCTGTGCATTATGTCTGGCTTGAGATTGACGCGATTTCACGCAAACACATTAATGTATGGGTTCGATTGTGTGTGCACTCGAAACACATGCGTTGGCAACCTTTTTTCGATGTGAGCTATTTGGGAAAAATTGACGATGATAAAGAACAAAACTTAATTTTAAAATATGTAGTCAGTTTTATCAGTTTTTTAGAAGCGAAAAGTCAGAAATTCTTCCTGGCGTCAAGCAAAGAATGCTTCGTCAGTAATCAATAGTAATAAACTTTGAAAATAGTGGGGACTCATCAAACAAAAAAACCCATGAAGGCTCTGGCCTGAGACTTCAGAACATACTCTTCAGAACATGCACCGCAGAAGTAGAGTAATGCACAACAAAAAAACATTTTATCTCCTGATAACAGGATACAGGATTCGGATTGTTTAGTTAAGTCGGGAAAACGTTTTGTCGTCATTTTTTCAAGTTTATTTATTTGTTTGAATTGCTTTATGTTCTGTATAAAGGCTCATGCCGAATCTGATTGCTTGGGTCTTAAAATGAATGTGCCCTGCCACCAATCTTACAATTAATCTGTATTCGCTTAGTGACATTTTTTGAAGAGTTTGAGCAACAAAATAAATCAGATCAATTTTAGAATGTGTCGTGAAAAAAAATGCTGGTTTTACTCTTACACACAACTTTTGAATTGAAGGATAAAATGCATATTATCAGGGATTGTAGCTTCTATCTTTCCCTGTTCTTTACCGAAGTTAATTCGAGGCTCGGGATATTTATTTAAAATATATTTCTGAAATAAACTCAATTTACTCCGTATCCGTAGCATCATATATCGCCATCTATTGTCGTCTAGAATTCGTTATTCATGCAATGCATTTCGGTCACTGCTGCCGATTGCCAACTCCTGACGCGACAGTTGATTTGTTACCACTGAATCTCACATAAAATCTTGCATTCAAAAAAGCTTCACGCTTGCTTCTGATACCCGATTGTTGTTGTTTATTTTCATTTCTCCATCGCAGCCATAAAATGCCGCTCAGTGACAAAAATTGAGGAGACGGATATTTCAACAAAACTCTTAAAACTTCTTTTTGCCGAATGCTGTGTATATTTGTTTAGCTCACTCCTTCAATCTTTCACTGATTTGCCATCAATTTAACAATATTCCATCTTTCTTTTATGTTTTCTTTCCTAAAGCAATCAGCAAAAAATAAAAATAAATAAAAACTGTTTGCGGTTTGGAGGGCCAAAACCAGGTTAAAGGCCACCACATCCAAGATCCAACCACCGCCAACCAACCAAAAATATTTCCAATTTATTGCACACTTCCTCGAAACCAAAAGTCACGCTAAAACGAATACAGTTGTTTTTCGTTTTCTAAAGTTTTGTTTTTTTCCACAAAATTTGTTTTTAATGATTCAGCTGAACTGAGCTGCTCGTATGCGCAAACAATTGTTTATTGTATCTAGATACAGTCTAGCGTGCGGGATTTTTCTGTTGTTGCTATTATTTTGTTTAATTTGACAAATTAAAGCCGATACAGCGCATCGTACTCAGCGCTCATCAACATTCTGGAACAAGCGCGCTCATGAAAATCAATTTTGCAAGTCAAGACATTGGCACAGGTCTTTGTGCCAAATTACATCCTTTCGCAACATTCAGTTCAATTCAGCAACAGCACGTTCTACACTCGACCGACCGACGCGACGTACCTATGAGGTTGATGGGTGATTTTCTGCAATTGGTTGTGGTATCATTAGGCACCTGCGGGTACCCGGAGGAGGCCAACAATTAACGAGTTTCCATTAAGCTTGAATTGAGTTGGAATGGTTATATTATTAATAACCTGAACACTTTAATCTAATGGGGAATAAATACCTTGACCAGAAAAAAAAAACTTTTTATCTTGCAGTAGTCATGTGACTTTTGTTGTTCGTATCTGCGCTGCGGTAGCGTGTGCATGGCAATAAGATGTAAACTAAGTTTACTGTATACATTAGCCAACGTGGATAGCTTGGCTACCGACTGAAAGTAACGTTTCGCAAATTCAAGTTGAAAGTTTGTTAATCAAACAAATGAGCATTGTAAGCAGTAATTAGAAACACATCTTTAAGCGTTTATAGTGTTGCCCCTTAGATATGACATTCCAATCTTTCGAATTGCTTAGAACAAAGTTTGTCATCGGAGGTGATTTCGAATTAAAACACACATGCTTTGACTCAAAGCGTAATTCCTCTACTTTGTGATTGACTTTTTTTTGACAGGGAAACGGACTTATTGACCAACTGATCGGACAAGTGTCAAGAATAACGCACATTTGGCTTAGAAATTGGAGAATAATTCACAAATTTATTGAGCTTATATCTAGGGCGCTGCAAGGAAACTCAATTCCCTCTGATGAAAATGGAAGTAGGATATCAGTTGACTTTTTTTTGAATCGTACATTATTCTTACACTGACAGCTCGTATGCGGTCAAAAAACTTACAGAAACTCAGTATTCTATTTTTGAGGTACAAAATTGAAAATTTTCTCTCACGCAGTCTCACAATCATTCAGGCAGCTTTGTTGATTAACAACCGATCATATTTAGAAACTTGTTCGTCCTGTGCGGTGAGGTGATTCCTTAAAAAAATATCCAAAAAAAAAGAATTCAAAATAGCAAAGGCGAAAAACTCTTTCATCACGACAATCTTTTTTCTTATAGTTCATGAAGACGCTATCATTTTCTTTAGGCAAAATTCCTAGCAATTTAGATTTGCTTGAAAAGCTGAGGCGTTGCCACTATAAAAAAGGGTCCTAAAGCCAAGAGTTTTTGGCGAAACAAATTTTATTTCGGTTTCATTGTTTTGTTTTGGTTGAAAAAATGTCTTCCAACGCACAAGAAAGGTGAAAAGATAGAACTATAACGTTCTTTATAATCAGAGATGAGAAGAAGCCATTTTATAGAAATCCAAGCTAAACTGACTTTGTTTTCTTTATTTTGAAGGAATTCTCGAAGAACCAGCTTTCCATCCCTCGAAAAAATGCATTAAAAAAAATGCAAACTTAAATTATTTGTTGCCGATCCCCGAGTTGAGAACCTCTCCTTGATTGAATTACCACATTCGACATTCCATAGCATTGGAAAAGTCAAAGCAGCATCATCTTCGCTTCTCGGCGTCTGATCATCACATCCAGCAGTGTTATGCTGTGCTTCACACACTGCCAAGTAACGTGATCAAATATGATTAACCTCTGGGGTCGTATTCAACATAATTTTCCAAGCGACAATTATCAGAACAAAATTCCAATCCTATCAACAAAATGACGACGAATGAGCACGAGTGTTTGCGCTGTGACTTTAAACATTGCGACATCAGCATTCAGCACAGCACCAAGCACAGCCACGGCTCACATTAGTGATCAATTACAAAGTTGCAGCAATTTGCTGGTAATACTGTCCGTCTACCCCTGCGCTCATGTGTGTGCCGTTTTTTTGAAAGCCCCCTTAATTATTTCGACCTTTTTTTTCGTGGGTTCGATACATAAAGGCGAACAGAAATACATGACGCGCCGCCAGAGACGAGATGAAGAGGCCAGCGCCAGAAAGAATCAATCCGTACATTGAAAATCGAATTCCAGAACGAATTCAATTGAAATTAATGATTTCTCTTATCTCGCAGGAGCAGTGGCTCTTGATTAATTAAAAAGAAAAAAAAATAAGAAAAAAACACACAGACAATTCAGCAGATACAGATATATGTACTTGTTGTTGAAAGCATCTTCAATCCAACGGTCAATACCATTAAATCGGGTGCGGGTCAAAAAAGTTATCGCCTCACCACATCGGGAACAAAACATTCTCCTAGAACCGCAATTGACTTTCTAGTCGAATCGAATTCGCTTCGAAAACAAACAACGTTCACTCGATAGCAATATAGATATTTTTTTTCTTTACTTTTTACTGTCAAGATTCCTCCCGATCCCGGAGAGTTTGATGTCACATTCGATCCGGCATCAGGGCCCTGCTTTAGCACCACAAATGTCATAAATCATACGCCTGCCGCATTTTTTGTGTGTTTTTCGGGGCATTTAAACCATTATTACAACATTCAGTAAAACATGTGCGGAGATGGTGGCCGCTTCAAGGGGGAGTTGAAGGGATTACTCATTAATGGACCAGTTCCAATTTAAAGTCGCAGCACTGAAACTAGTCAACTGTTGTCTGGCCAAAATTTGTGTGTGCGCGTCTTAAGCCCAGACCAAAATTGGAACAACTCTTATGTAGCTTGTTCTTTCTGACTGGCGAATGCATCCTATGCGAGCATAAATGGACAGAACCAGAGTCCAAGTTGGCGGCGCGCACAGTGCCATGGGGCGAAAAGAGACAAGACACCGAAAGATCATCAAAAGCAGCGAATGACAGACGGACGTTTGGTCAAGTCAGCGCGCAATGAAGATACATTATGTGCCGTCAGCTTGTGCGCAAGTTAAGGCATTAATTTTCTTTAAAAACCGCTCTTCGGAGGCGCAACAAGAGTAAAATTGCAACAAACTGCAAAACCAGTAAGGACCATATTTGACAGGTTGCGTGCATCTAGAGAGCCCAGTTGATGGCCATAATTGGCTGGCAGTGGCGCGGTTGTGATATAAAGGACCGAACTGGAAAGATAGTTGAAACTTGAATTTGTCGTTTGTTGTGCGTTGTCATAGTTTGTAGTCATTCGTCTTCGTCCATGTTTGGTGTGTTCCTTCTGAGTGGTTCTGGTTAGGCGGGAGAGGGTTAAGTTATGTTACGACGAGTATGTGCATGTTGGAATGTACTTAGCAGAGTTCGGGTCTTATGGACTTTTTTTTCGTTTTGACTTTGCCTTGTTTATGTCCTAGAGTTATTTATTAAGACATAAGTAGCTTTTTGGCCCAAGGAGGTTGCAGTTTATCTCAAAAAAACATTTCCAATATACTTCCGCGTTTTTCTTTCTGATTTACATGGAAGCGTGGAGAAAAGGTTTTTTTTGCTGAGTTCAATTTAAAGATTGTTTGTAAAGCATCACGGTGTTTCAAACATTCGTCGGCCTGAAGGAGCAACCGATCGATTAGGTAGACGCCCATTGTAATGCAGGAAAATTAACAATATAACAAAATACCGATCGATCTTCAATATTTCGACGAAGAGAACAATCCATAAAGGAACGTGTCTTTATTTTCAAAGCAATAATGTCCGATAATGTCTCTAATTTGTGTGATGTTTTCAAAGAATTAACAATTTTTTTTTTCAGCGTTTGTTATTTACCCGTGAAAAAATAGGGTTGGTTCCTTTTTAAAAAGGCCTTGGTTCACATTCAAAATGAATTAACCTTCGAATTAAGTATGGAATATAATGTTATTTAGAAAAATTATCCTACAATGCCGCCGAACTAGAAACCACAGCAAACAGTCACACATTTCGGACTCATTCGCTTCTCTATGACTACTTGTGGATTTTCCTAGTCAATTAGACATCATAAGTTAATCATCTAAGGGTCTTTCTCCTCAGAAGAGCCTGCGTTGGAAGTTTTTTTGAAATATTAATCAACCAATTTCCATCGATCCATTTCCCACAACGTGAATGAAATACTGAAAGTTTTTGAAAGTTTTGAGGCCTAAGGAGCTGTCAATATCAAAATGGCATTTGATTCAAAAGTAATTGGCTGGCGTTTTAATAAAATTTAAATCGTCAAAACTTCCCTAATAAGTTTAAATAAATCACTTTTGTCTTAAACAAGCTTTATCATCTCTTGAGACATTAGCGTCTTCGTAATTTGCACATTTTCAGGGTCTCTGTCAAAAATCGCTGACTCACAGTCATGGTCTGACAGACATCCTCGGCGTGAAGTCTTTCTCCGAAGATATAATATCTTTAAATCGCTTTAGCATTGAAATATAAGTTACTTGTGATACATATTTTTCCCAGCTAAAACTCGGTCAACGCACTCGCGCTTTTCGTCAAAATGAGCGCATAATCGCCAATTTGACACTTCAACTTTATCCGCAATCAACAAAGCAAAATGGCGCCATTCACGTTTGTGACACTTTGAAGTTTTTAAAGGCAAAAAATGAAAAAGAAAAAACGTGATCACCGACTGCAACATATAACTCGCTTCACTGCCTCCAAAATCCATCATCCAACACCTCTTTAATTCCAAATTCGTGGCAGCGCACCGAAAAAAAAAACAACCAAACAAAACCGACCGTCCAAATTTTTGCATCTGTTCCGCACTTCAATTCTTAATGGATATCAAACATCCACGGATCCATGAGTGGTAAACAAGCAAAGCAGAAAGAAAAGAAAAAAAATTACCAAAGAATCTTTAAGATAAAGTGCCTTAAAATGCCTCTCGAAAATAAATAAATCAAAACGCAGCAGATCCATCCAACAAATGGTAGCGGATTCCAGTGACGACAGACGCGTTTGGTAATAAAAGAAAAGAAAATAAATAAATAAAAAAATTTAGATATAAAACTAAGAAAAACAACCGTGAGAATTTCCCAAGTTCGAGGGGAAAAATAAGTCACAAAACACGACGACACAACTGAGGCTCAACATCTTGCATTGCATGCAATTCAATGTCACATCGCGCCAAAGAAAATCAGAAAATCTGTCATCTTCGCTGGCGTCTTTTGTTTTTCAAAATTATTTTGTTTTGAAAAATATACCAAAAACAAAAAAACAAAGACACATGTTGCATGGATGTTGGTCTCGATCGTGGACGTGGAATTTAGATGTCAACTCGGCGTTGTTTAGGGCGGCTTTGTTGATGATACCTTGTGCCAGAAGAGGCTTGGGGAGTGTCAGCTCATTATCTCCAATGTCAAAAACTCGAGTACGAACGAAGAAGTGGCGTAATAATAGTCGTACTCTAAGTGCGATGTGATGGGAGTCGTCGTCGCATCGTGAATAGCTTGGATATGTTTTGGTTGGAGACATCGTGAGAAATATTTAAATTCCACAATGTCGTTGTTGTTATGAGTGATAATTGGCGCGAAAGTTAATGGCACCATCTGACTGTGTGTTACTTTCCAAATGGATTTTCCTTTCAACTGTTTCGGATATGAGATTTCAGTTTTCCGACTTGCATGCTTATTAATTCGAAAATTTCGTCCATAATTAAAGCACTTAAGGCGGAGGGGACCGACCCAACCGCGGTACAATGTGTGTGGGGAAGCCATTCAGTACGGGGGTGGGAAATCTTATGTGCAACTCCATTCAGGCGCATCCATTGTGTATGAAGGGTGTGCTCTATGCATGCACGCATATGGTTTATGATCGTGATCTAGCTGATGGATGCAGCTTGTTGCGTTTGTGTCTAGGGAGAAAGGGTTCCATTGGTCTTGTTTTCGTTTTCCCTTTTTTTATATTTTAAGAGATCATTATTAGGAATAAGCGACGCAATTTATGTAAATGGAAATCTAATTTGTTATTTTTGTTTTCTATTCATTTTTAGGTAAGAAATGCAGCTGTAGATCTAATACGGATCATCTGGAATGGATGATCTCAAACAAGTGAGCATTTTTTATCATATTTTTTCTCATAAATTAAACCTTTTGGTGATAGACTGGAGGCTTATGAACACATAAAGAGTATCTATTTATACATCAGCTTTTCATAGAACTGAAGGATGCTAAACGATTGCCAAATTCGGGAACCGGTGATCACTGATCTTGGTAATTCACATTGCGCCGAAAACAGGCGATGTATGGTGCAGTTTGGACCGAGAACCTACGAACTTTAGCAGGCTCGGAGTAGACTCCGGCAAGGAGAAGCGCTGTCATTTGATTTCTTCAACATTGCACTTCTCAGGACATACATTTAAAGTTTTGTCAAAATCAGGAGATATCTAAAATTAAATCCCTTGCATCTACTTCAATGATAGAATTGATCTTCGAAGCAGATTTTTCAAGCTTTTTTAGTCAACTACCAAATGTTCGAAAAAAGTGGTTTTTGGAATACTTAGCATGTTGTTCCCCGGAAAAGAAACTCGGCTTTTTTAATTCAAGAAAAATTGCCTTGACTTGATTGGCATCCTTCACCATTTAATTGTTGCACTCGGCGATAAGGATCAGTTCTCCCTATTTTCCTTTTTTTTGTGTCGATTAAAACTTCCCCCGTCGTCGTCGGCCCGATTTCATTTCAGGCTACAGGTTCCATTTTCCAGGAACCATACCTGTTTTTCATAATTTTAATATCATACAAATGCTCGAATAAATTTCCCCATGTAATTACGGTGCCCGAGCAAACAGGTGGATTGCTAAAAAGAACACCACATCATGTCATGCCTGACATCATTCCAACGCATGTTTAGGGTGACTATTCCCTTTTGGTCATTCCAAAGGAATTGGTCGTTACAAAAAAAAAAATGCGTTCATGAAAGCATCAGTTCAGTAGTTCCTGTACAAGTACATATGTGGGCGCGCTTCCTTTCCTTCCGACTTTCAGTCTCAGCTCAACTGTTATACACCCTAATGTGGTAATAACTCATTCGTTTGGTATTTTCGTAACGGTGAGCGGGTTAATGTACTCCTTCCTCGACATCGGGGGCTACTGCGTCAGCTAATTACAATGTTAGCTCCATTCTGTCACATTTTAGTTCCGAAATAAATCAGTTTGAAAGAAAGAGAATTCTCTTCCAGATACATAGATCGGATATTCATCATACAATGGACGACAGCCCGCCACATAGATAGATGGATAGATACTCATAGCCCAGGGGAATCACTAAGCGTGGTGTAATTATTTAACGACCGAACGCCAGCAAAGGAACACCAAATTCACGCCTCGCTAGTTCTCCATCGGAACCTCGAGTATGTGCGATGTGACACCGGACTGAATAGCAGCAACGCACCGGCAACGTCCACCAGTAGCCTACCGAATTTTTTACACTACCACCGCTCATTGCAATTAAAATTAAAATTACTAAAAAAAAAACAATAATAAAAACGATCATAGTACATAGATCGTTTGGCAGTGTAGATCGTCGGCAAGTATCTGACAATAGAAAAATAGCGGCGATATAGATAGCTAGATACTATTCGCCATGGCCGCTGCGGCTTGGCTCGTGATAAATAAATAAATTAAAACATTTACAATGATCATGGGTGGATCATGGGTGACGACGTCCGACAACTGCTTACCCCCACCATCGGTCGTGTGGGCGGGTGGGAAAAATGCTTTTCCAATGATAGTGCGAAATTTTCACACCACTTGCTGATCTACGAGTGGCATGGGCCATCTGTGTGTATCCGTCCTATTCCATGGCTAATTACTCAAGCCTGGGAATATGCTTGACACAATTTTCTTTGGCCGTCTGGCGAAAAAAGATACATTTTTAGATCACTTATGAGATAACGAATTAACATACAGTTGACACCGGCCAATAAATTCCATTCGAAGTTCAATTGTCGTCTAGAACCTGGAGGCGATGTGGAATATGCATATTTATGCCTCATTCCGCAAAGGGGCGCGAAGAGTGTTGACTGCAACTTTAATGACAGTGTACGTGAGCTTAGATGCGCGATTAAGTGACGATCAATAATATGTGGCGGGTTTTAGTACGCGCGCTGCTGGTTGACGCCTAGAAAATGATTCTGATGCGGTGACCATCTTTCTGGATGCCAACTAGAGGAAGGATGTAATTGGCATTGCCTGGTGTGTGGAACTTGTTTTAAAGGATGTAAATCGCCGGAAATGGTAGCATGTGGATGGGTTGTGTACGATCGGAATGAACGGGGATAATTAATGCTTGTCCCGATAGTAATTGCTGTGATCAAATAAGCTGAACGATAAAATACCTATGCTGGTCACATTATGTGCCTGTTTTAAAGCTGGTTGGATGAAATTTCATTTGAATGATACATAATTTTATAGAACTAAACATTTAAAACCTTAAATCAATTGCTAGCTGTTGAAAAGGACTTTCCGTCATAGACGGCCCGTAAAAGATAAAAAATCGCGTTTTTGAACCGTGATCTTAGAATTTTTCAACCGAAAGTTGCTTATACATTTATGTACATATTTAAATTAAATAAAACGACTTTGCATATCACAACATTGAAGAAATCGCTGCTTTTGAGAATGTTTCGCACTTAAATGGCGTTCAGGCTACCGAAATTTGTATTGGTACAAGAGCAAACCAATTCACTGCGGATAAAGTATTGAACGAAACCATTTCATTTTGACTGCTATTTGACATTTGGAATTCTGGTGCGAGACAAATCTTTCTTTCAGATCTTGCAGATGATAAGATTCACTCGTAGCTTAAGATTGATGAGTAGACACATGCGCATGAAGTGGTTAGTGCTTTGGGCTGCTGTGCGAACGTCGAACATGACGGTACCTCTTGCGACCTGTGCTGAACTAAGCCCGATCGAATTTGTCAATGAATCCCCACCATTTGTGGTTAAAAAACAAACACGAAGCGGGTTTCAGACTCCCACAAGTTCGGTTGCTCATAGAGTTTGTTTTTTGAATTTATACTGCGAAATTATTTTGAAAAAGTGGCGGTATCCTTACGGATCTCTTCTATGGGGCTATATGCGTCGTTCTGTTTATTTATGGACCTCGGGAACTAATAAAACCATGCACATGACCATTTCTTGGTGTGTCTTAAAAAATGTAAAAGCTTTTCGCAGCTGATAAGACAAAAATCTTAATCGACGAATTCATTTCATCGATCTGAAATCCTTACAGAAAAAAACAGAAAGCTCAATTTTCAATAGATACGTCAAAACTTTTTCCTTTAGATGTATGCAATGATAGCACAAAAGATGAACGTTTATTACACAAGTAACATCCAAACAGCATTCCAGCAATATTCTGCTCCAGCTCAAGAATCGTAAATTATTATTATTAGACCATCTAATTCATGAATGTCTTAAATATTGATCTTTAAAGCGAGCCTTTGTCTTGGAAGTGAACAATTTACACATGCATAAAATCAGTGCTGCGAATGATGATTTGCCAAAGGATTGGAACTCAAATAGCCATCACAGTTAAGCCTTATCCTAACTCTCATATAATAGTTGGATTTCACAAATAGTCAATTTCGTCTTTTCTGTTTCTCTCGATTTTTCTATTTATTCAGTTTTACATATCGTATTCCATTTTTTTTGTGGATTAAGATGTTTTATTTACTGTCTTAAATATTTACAATCATGCCTTAAAATTACGACTTATAACTAAGGTAAAGTTTTATCGGCTCAACAATAAGGGCCCGACGTGTTTCTTATGGTAATTTACAACATTTTTTTTTACAAAAAAGTTTACCAATGGCGACAATTTTCCAAACATTTTGAAAAATTGTTTTGAATAATTTTGTTTTAAAACGTTAAAATTTTAAATCTTATTACAGAGTCTAAACCACTGTAATACAGGCTTCTTTATCGTAGAACGATGTCTCGTAACAATTAACGGTGATCTCGAATCTCTTGTCTATGATTATTCGTGGGCTGAGGTACCTATGCGCAGGCTCTTAGGTCTGCTGGCTTATATTCCTAATCTCTCGATCATTATCATCATTATCAGCTTTCGTGTTGCTGAAGTATATCAGCGTGTCCGGTTTTCGCCAGAGTCCTATACAAGACCGAAGTATCCTTCTTTCCATGACACCGATTTTCTTCATGTTTGTTGGTGACACGGTGAACCATATTGGGCAACCATAAGTTATCACTGGTCTTATGAGCTGCTTGTAGTTTGGTTTTTTTGCTCAAAACAACCGTTCCTCTTCCTCAGCAGTGGGTTAACAATATGAAGGGCAAGTTGATCTTTTTCAGGACCGCTGATTTGAACCGCTCGCTGAAGTTGATTTCCAGGTATTTGGACGTGTCTTGTGGTACAATTTGTATGTTGTCCGGTCGTATTTCATTACTACTCGCCAAAACAGTACTGGCCAAGATTATTCAGACTGAGGTACATGATGGTTTTTGGATATCTTGGTTGGTTTACTTTACTTGGTTTAGTAGAAATTGGATCTCCTTTCTTAAGAAAGAGAATACTTCTACCTCAGAGAGTGACAACGGGCTTGAAATTTACCGATATTCCAAGAACTTAGCTTTTATAGTACAGATCGAAATATAAAATAAGTAGCCGATTTTTCCTTCCAGTTGTATGTCAGTGCGCTGTCAGGCTTGACACTTGGCATCTTTTAGAATATAAGCTAACTTCCAAGAAGGCATCTTTTTGCCTCATGAATGCATTTGTTTCTCTAGCTGTGTACATGGTTACAACATTTTTTAATATCGCCTACAACCAGGAATACCAAGAAATGGATAAATTATTGTTTTTTTTTTAAACTCACACAATCATTATACTTGCACTGCTGTGAACTCGTAAAAGTTTTCAAACACTCAGACCAGTAAAAAATCACAATTTGTTTTGTGCTCTTTTCACCTTAGAAAAAGTTCATTTAAAAAGGCAAATTTAAGGCTGTTTTACAATCAATAAGCGAAGTGTCAAAAATAAGAAAAAAAACAACAACCTGCAGAAACAAACGATTCTCTTTAAAGCCACATAGCAACATTGCTTCATCGACAATTTTCTGCAAACAACAATGGCATAATTTTGTCCATAAAAATTACCATAAAATTCACAGAACCACTTTGCCAAAATCGAATAACCACTGTCTTCTTGGGTTAAAACGGTCAAATATTCTCCGTCATCAGGTTCCGTCCACCACACCCAACAACCCGACTATGCGAATTATGCCCACAAATTCAAACACCATGGTTCGATGGACAGTGTAAACGTGCCACAAATGTCTGATTTTGGATCTTTTGAATACCGACAAAAGAGCCCATTGTCCGGGTTCACCTTTATTTCCACAAAGCTCTTCAAATCAACTGCACAGATACGGCACAAATATGATTAGAATCCGTTGTTATTAGTCGTAATAATTTAAAGTGAAATGACGACTTATTGATGTGTCAGTTTGCATGCGCGGCACGTCAGTTTGTCGATGTTTCACATAAGCCTCTATTGGCGTCAACAACAATACGTAATGGGTTTAGCTCACTTCGACAATAGTTGGACGAATTAATCGAATTAATTAATGTCGTCCAAATATTTGTTGGACTTGTTTGGAATGAGTCTGGCCGGGATGGCTGTAGGAAATTTGCATTGTGGTTTTGGTTGTGGCTGTGGCCTTGAGTTGGTTGTAAAACTTATTTCGTCTTGTGAAGGGTATTGGATCTTTTTAAGGGTAATCGACAGGAAGTCTTGCTCTGTGTTTGAACGTGCAATAAAAACTACGAGTACTTTGTCACTTGTTAACGCAAGTGAAAGTTCGAAATTCGTTAATGTTCCGTGATGAATGCTCAAGTGAGATCAAAGTCTCGAACTTAAAATATAACGAAGGAGTACAAGTGATCCTGGATTCGAAACAGATAAGCCGAACAAAACTCTTTTCATACCTCATATAGCGTTTTCGCAAAACGCACTTCTAATTGATAACATTAGCTGCTGCGATTCTCCCAAGGAGCCAAATTATTTTGATTACAGTCCTTTCGGTAGCCTTCTTGAGATGGTGAAAAACAGCTTATTTTGTCTTTGCTGTACAGAAAAACAAACAGAGACCTGAAACTTTAAAAAACTCTATTCCTGGATTTCAAATACGATGGAAGAAGTTATATAAATTCAATAACTAATTCAATCCGGAATTACGGGTTTACTTTTAAATTTCTGATAAAAAACACTTGAAGTAATAGGAATCTAAACGCTCTGAGTTTATCATACGTGCATACTCATATAATATAAAATCAGGCTGAGGCAAAAACATTTTTCGGAAGTTTAAAATATAAAATAATAACTGCGACTTATGCTAAGTTGCAACTTTGTGGGTACATTTAAAATTAACATTTTACTCCTCTGAGGGCAATTTAAAGCTAACTTTTTGACAAATATAGTTGAGTGCACCTCTTTTTGCCTGAAGTGTGCTTTACGAACAATCCATTGCCTAAGAATTTGTCCATTTTAAAATTTGTATCCGTGGCAGCCCTTATTTTTAAATCGCATGGCTGTGAGCAATACACAGAAAAGGCAATAAGCGGCAGCAGTTACAATAACAACTCAGGAATCATTCTGAACCACGTCAACTAAACTAAACAACTGCGCACTTTTAAAACTAATCTTCCATTTCATTTCCTTTATTTTTTTATTGCAATCATTGGCATACCCACAGCATAGTACATTTTTTTTATATTTTAGGATAGTATAGCAAATATGCTTTGCTTCAATAGCCTTATTTTGGACAACATTATTATTTTTCATGGTAAATAAACAATTGAAATTTTGTTAAAGAGATATCATGCTACAAAGAGAAATATCAGTTGGGACACCGTCTTTGATTTTGTTTTTAAAGCGGAGGCAAATTCCTCGAGTTCGTTTACAAAAAAAAATCACCCTGTGATCTTTCCTAGACAAAAACCAAGTAAAATTCCCAACCTATTCATGCATACACTCATTGGTCAACTGGTAAATCGATTTTGTTCAGTTGATACGCAAACTGAAAAAATCGAAACTCAATTTATTTTATCCCGTTCGTTAAGTTTGTATAACTTTCAGCGAAGCGCACAACCTATAGTTTAATACAAAGTTGTTGGGTTTATGAATGTGCTACAAGAATTTAATAAATTGAATTAGTTCATCTCCAAATCGTTGAACTCGATTATAAAGCTTTTAGATGATGGCATTCGATTTATCAGTTTCACGTTTATGTCGTTATAATTGGGCATCAAAATGTATGCTTCAATGGTTGGACACTTTGATTATAAATAAATGCATTGAACGAATAATGAACGAAATCCCTCTTGAACAACCGAACATTTAAAAATAAAGTTTAGGTACTAAAATGAACATGAAGGTCAGTGGATAATAAAAGAAATTTTGGATTAAATTGATCTCGAGACGGGGTTCTCGATTAGGTCAAAAGTGATCAGATTTCATCATGATCGCTGTAGTTTCAATGGTATGGTTGTTTCGTAAAGGCTTGTCAACTATTTAACTCTTACTAAAGCGGTTAATAACAAAATGGAATTTTGATCGAATAACATTATCGAGACATATTTAAAGGAATTTTACCAGCATCAGTCCTGGGGTCATGCTTTTTTAATTCACTTAAATAATTTAAGATGGGTCGTTGAATACAAAAAATGTTATCTCAACACTGTTGATCTTCAGCTTCTTATCATTCTACTAATTAATAGGGTGCACCAGTCCTATGACGATCTCATACGACAACTTTGTTCTATAGAAATGAAATGCGGATATATATCAATTGGTTATCACATGCTGATTTGAAATGAAGCTCTGTATTTCGGAACGTGCAAATATGATTTGCTTTTCAGGTCGTGTTTTAAAATTTGTGATTTTCATTCTTTTTAAAACGTGTTCAACCAAATACTGAAAGTCATTAGCACTCACATCCGTAAAATTGCCAAAATTTAATGATACGAAATTAAAATTCACAATTTTCGCACAAAAGAATGAAGAGCATTCAATTTAACCTACAAATTAACAAGAAACCTATAGAGAATGGAAACATTGAAGCTGTTTATGAATTCTTCATTGTCCCTTTTCCACGCCGCCAAAATAATTACCACCATCACAGAACCAATAAATGAAGGTTCTTTGCTCATCCGTACTAGGAACGATTCTTAGCCGAAAAATGTTACCTTCTTATTGCCGGAATCTACCAATCGCTTTGTAGATCAAGTAACATAATAAACTTTCTGTTCAGAAGCGGAAGTATTTTCCCTTTCAGGACCGTTTCAAGGCCAGAAAACAAAATCCATCAGCATAGATAGTTTTTTAGTCTTTCATAGGAATAATCCAAACTAATGTTATAGATACAAAAGCAGCTTGGTAATGCAATATGCAACGCAATGAAAATAACGATGAACTAGCAAGAAAGTTTCGGTCATGTTTGAAGTCAAATGATGAGTTGACGTTCGCTGGCCGAAGTTCAACTTAAAAGTTCGGTTAAAAATGATTGATTTGGTATTTCACTGGATCTAACCTTCATCGCGATTTTAACTTTAAAGATCTATCGACCTGCATCATCAAGTGAATTTCTGTGGAATTCTGGTACAACATCAGTAAACTTACCCTATTTTCTCTTCAAACACTTTAAACTGAGCTTCATTTCGGGTCGTGTCTAAGCTAAACAATCGTTCCGAGGCGACATCTATGGGAAACACCATGCAAGCAATCCCTATTCCCCTTCTGGATCCCGACGCCAGATAAGATAAATTTCGAAACTCAAAATATACAAATCGGTTAAAAAGAGTCGCTAGCGCTCGTTTAGTTGCTTATCAGTAGTTGCAAAAATAAAGAAGAGCAAAAAATAGAAATTTTCAATTAACTCCCGGCAAATGCTTAGGAAATTGTGCGCAACCTGAACAAACAATTCAATATTTGCATTTTTTTTTTGTAATCAGTAACTATTTACAAATAATTCGACTGTAGATACCTTTGCCGTTCCATTCCTTCGATCTACAAAGGTTTAATTGTTTGGTTCAGTTAGAATGTTTGTTTTGGTTTGATTTTCTCAGGAAGCGGAATTCGTCGCAAATGTTCATTCCAGCAAAAGTACGTTACTTTAAGGGTTCCCCGTGAGCTTTGGTAAATCCTAGAAACTAGAAATTCTTAAAACATAGCAGATGGGTCATGCCATCGGGTCATGGGATTGTCAAGCATTCCAAATATGTTTGCACGAACAATATCGTCTTATTGGAGTTGAAATTTAAGCAAGTGTGTATGGGGACAATACAAATAAACTCTCACCTGGATTCGATGTAGAAATGTACACGTGTATGTTTGTATTTACATCTTGTGTCGGGCTTTTCGTTTTCAATAATTCAACCCGTTTGGATGCAGGTTAACACTGCTGGTAATCAAAAGTTGTTCGATAGTGTGCGCTGCAGAAGTTATGGTATCTAGGTGTGGTATCTGTGTTCGTGGTCCATACACACAGCATCCGAGATTGAAGAGAGCCAGAGAGGCACAGACACATTTGAAGTCGGTTGGTTTGGGGGATTGGAGAATAACCATTTTAGGAATTTCAGTCTGTGCTCTCTGGGAAACCGGTTTCAAGCGCACAGCTCGGTTGAAACGTATCTACGAGCACAGAGATTTTTTTGTGGTAATGGTAATTGCTAGGGACGTTTGTTTCTTAACAGATCTGCACGCACACTTTTATATCAGACAGTCGAGTCAGAGCCATCACATTCCCAAAGAGGGCAGCCATCATAGTCATCGTCGTCATCGACAGACGTACCAGCGAAAAGTCGAAGTTCCTATTCCACCACTGTAGCTCTAACTCAACAGAGAACAACTCGCCAAGTGTTGTTTGTTGTGCTGTTTAGATGTTGCAGGTTTGGCTGGAAGCCACTGGCTTGTTTTGTAACCAGGTGAAATTATAATCTCTGTCATGTGGAGAAAAAGAATGGCTGAAAATCACAGATGCAGGGAGACTTACACGTGACAACTGGTGCTGCCAAGAACGGGGAAACAAAAATTGTAGAACGTCGTCATTAAGGGATTTGAATGGATTTTCATATATTTGTTTGAAGATTTAGTCAAATTGAAGCTTAATTTGTGCAACTAAGCCTGGATGCACACAAACGGTTCTGAGATGTACAAAAAAAATTAGACTCATTCCTCATATCACATATGGTGAGCTACCAAGTAATCTGTTGCCCAAATAAACAAGTTTACAAAGTTGGCCTTCAATTAGTGGCTTTGGATCTTTTTACTACAATCCAAAATAAATTGTTTAATTTGCAAAATTTCAATAAACTTTGAGTTATAAATTTCCTTCGATGCGATTACCATATTCTGAGACGAAAATAAATTCTCAGGGTACGCGACACAATATAGAATAAAAACCACATACATTTGGGATTATGTATCTTTTTCATAGTCTCTATTTAGCTCGTTACGCTTCCCTCGCTGAGAGCATTCACTTTAGCTGGCTCCAGAACAAATACTTAGAACGCAGCGTCGCCGTCATCTATGCTAAAGGTCTAATACTGACAGGATTAACCACGAAGAAAGTAAGGCAGCAATTCACTAATTGATTTGGCCAGTTTGAACATTGCATTTCCAACCTTTGTTCAAAAAAACAGGGCTATATGTTCATTGATTTTACAGTAAACATTCCAATAATTCAGCATAATCTGGACTCGAGGATAGTTTTCATGCATGTTTAAACCATAGTAACGACAGATTATCATTTATTATAACTCATAACTTATTTTACCCTTTTTGGTCTACTTAACCCTTGCGACCCCTGTGCTCTTCATCTAACACGTATGTTCGACTAGGCTTGATCTCATCATGACTGATTATTATTGATGGCTCATTTGTTTCCTTGCTTGTCACGTGCTGTCAATAATTTCACTTATTGGTTGAATTCACTGACTTCAACCAATTAAAAATGAATGCATAATAACACCAACGAAATATATGAATTCACTGCTGATTTAAAATCCAATGATTTCAATCGATTTTCGAAAATGATCTCAATTCTATGATTGTCTTTTGAATTCAATTTCATCAATCAAAAGTTTGAATTCTTTGAGTAAAATTCCCTGAATGTAGTCCCAAAAGAACGCATTAATTTACATTTGAACTTTTGAAAAAATCGGAACGTGAAAATAGTAATTAGAAGTTTTTTATTCCATTTTCAAAAAGAGTGAAGAAAATAATGTTTCAAATCAATTCATTTATTTTAATTATTCAATTTGAAATATTAATTTATATTGATATAAGGAATTCATCACCCAAGAGAGAAACGAAACGGCTCACGGACCAAAAATTCACGCGAAGTTAACCGTGCTAGTCAAACAACAAAGTTTGTGTTGGTAAGACTCAATGCAATCTCGCCATGCACCACAATTGATTTTGATCAGTCCTCAATCTTTGGAGTAGATTTCCCTATCAACAGTTATAGACTATATACTCTCAAAAACAAATTTTCCGATATCGGGCGGTTCCATCACGATAACAACCGATGGGTCACAACTCGAACGAAAAGTGGAAGTTTATCTTTTTGAGTAATCTTAGTCTTAGTCTAGAACTCTCTTTCCATATTTTACCACGACCGCGAAATCGCTGTTGTATAGTAACATTTCTGGAAATATTCACTTCAACCGACAGCCAAGCTGCCATAAAATCTTCATCCAAGCTTATCAAGGAACCCCGCGTATCCCTTTTTTTGAGGTTCACCTTACGGAAACAGCTTGCCTGTGAAGGTACAATGCACCCTCACAGATGCACCTCACAATATATTGACATAGCATTAGCTGCGGTCAAACTAAGCATACAAAATAAATACATCAACCATCTTGCAACATCATCAGACAAACCTGGAACCTCCTTAACAAACAGAGAACCAGAAAGCTACTAAATCTCCTCAATGAATGTCCGGTCATAGCAATATTAAGACATAGAAAGCTATGTTCCCATTTCTTCACAGCTTTGCCCCAACGTTCTACAGCAAACCCCAAAGAAGTCGCTCAGTTCATTTGAAAAGCAAACTCCACCTTCTCCTGCTACACCGTCCGGGAGAAAAACCTCTCAATACTCACTTACTCCCCAATAAAGGTAGATACGTTAATCCACATAACCCTCGCGGTATCACAATATGCCAAATTGCTGTATTCCTTGTGGAAGACTGAGTTTCGGCCGATGTTTTGCCGAAACCGAAACTGTGGCCGAAACCAATTTCTTTGCCGAATCTGGCCGAAACCGAATGTTCGGTCGGTCACTAGTGATAAGATTAGTCAAACTTGTATTTTTAACCCATTATTGAAGTCATTTTTATATTTTTTAGCAAAAGAAGTCTGTCCTCACACGTGACTCAGAAATAAAGTGTTGAAAGACAAAATTGCAAAATTGCGCGTCCACGGTCCTAGAAGAAGAAGACAAATATTATAGGATCGCCAAACTAATACGTCTTTGACGTGATGATGTCACATCTGTGAGCCACCAACTTAAGTTCGACTTGTTTGAACCAAAGAAGTTTAATCACTATCTGCGATTTCAGCCTGATCAAATTCGTCCTGCTAGTGAAAACACTGGCATCAGTCCGAACAGGGTTGACTGTAAACCTTTTTCTTGTACCCGTCACTATAGTCAAAACCCGGCTGCACTTCGGATGATACAGTCGCAAGTCATCACATAATGCAAACTAGGTGACCACGAACATATTGCAAATCAGATGCGCATCCCGAGTCTTAATTTGAAAATTACTTTTCTTTATTACTTAAAATCCGAAAAATGTTCAACACAAATCATTTAAACTTTCCGGCATTTAGAAAACTATTTCTTTCCAAAAGTATCCATAAAGAATGGGACCACTTCGGCAATAGCCGGAAAATTCTCATTCAGTTTTAATCCTTTGTTGTTGCCCTAAAACCCTTCGCGCTTATTGTTATACCATCTCGATCGGTATTTGTCACACTTTCGAAACAAAACTTTATTACCCCACATGTCCGGTAGCCCGGTAGGGAATTAATTTCCATTTAAGGCGTTCATTTATCGCTCATTTCCCCCTAATTTCGAATGCCCTCACGTGGGTCGTCCATTAGCTGCAGCCAGTTATGCATTAGTGGGTGTTTGTGGATTGCTGCTGAGCAACACCGACAGCATAACCTCCAACTGCCAACCTACGGAAGTCCGCTGAAGAAGCCCGTTCTTAGCGGAAAAAAAACAAAACAGTCAAAAAAAAAAAAGTGGAAAGAAAAAATTCATAAAAATTGCATTCCATTCCGTGTAACGTGCAGCCTATAATCAGATTAAAGCATAATTGATGGCCGAAACGAGAAAATACGTTAAAACCAGAATTAATAATCGAAAAAGCGTCTCTGGATGTGGTTGTGTGTGGTTGGTGGAAAACCAGCCTAGGCTTTGGAAACAAAAACCCAACAGGAACAACACAGCAAATGAAAAGCCAAAGCCAAAGCCAAAGCAATGATGCAAACAGCACACGCTCGTCGGCTCGTGGTCGTATATCTGCACAATTTTGCATTAATTCATTTTTTGAGGCTGCACCGGTGCTGTTCTAGCACGAGATTTAGTGGCACCAAGTGGAGAAGGAGAACCTGAAATCAAGCTGAGCGTGTATTAGGAGATACCTACATAAATTAGCGGATTAATTATGTTTGTACCTTTGCCACATATGGAAGCAGTGTGCAGGATAAGCACGAGCTGCTGTGCGAAGTAAGTGGGGGGCACATTTTGAGCCATCACCTTGGATCATGGACCTCAACATCTGTGCAACAGTATTGTCCACCAAGGAGTATACTTTTTGTTCTTTAAGGGGCACAATGCAAGTCACGAAGATGGTGATATGCGCAAGGCACTGTTTTTGCAATCGTGTGTTGGATGATGGCGGATTGGATGCACTTGACGGATTTACTTGGTATGGAAAGTAGTTCATTTGTCCAGAGCTTTAGAAAAAGTTCTTTCATGTAATTTACGTTACTGTCGTTTAGTCCCAATCTTTCCCAATTACAAGGCTTGTTTTCAAGGATATCATTTAGGATGATTGCTGATCGAAGGAAAAGGAAGATCACAGAATATTGGAAAGCAAAAGTTTCTCGTACCTTCTTTAAGCTTAAGGGTCTTTTATTGAGCGCTTCCTATCTCGCAATTTTAATTAAACAACGTGACTGGATGGCGCGCATCCGAAATGTCCAATTTTCAATGATTCTGGTGCATAAATCAGGCTGAATTTGACCGCTGGGTTGTGGCTTATTCGCATTGATCCGCAACTTCAGGAAATCCCATCACCACCACGTGAGATGACCATGCCCCTCGAATCGCTCGTGGAGAATTTCCAAGATGGCGTGAGCTGTATGGCACGTAGCGCCATCCTATTGAAACCACATGTCGTTTGTATCCAAGAAATTGGTAATCATCGACCTTTCGCTCGCCGTTGACGGTCTAAACAGAAAAATGACTTTTTTCGATGAAAATTAGGTTCATGACCTAGGACCTGCAGCTCCTAGGTCATTTTAATTCTGTACAGTTGAAGGCCCAAATCACGACATAAAATTCACAATGTTGTGATCTGCGAAAAGCCGAGTTCTAGAGAGCGATGCGAAATCGATTGCCTCGAATTTTCCAGCACGATCTCACGGACAGCAGCGATGCTTTCGGCAGATCTTGCGTTTTCCTATTGTCACTAATGAGGGACCCTGCAGTAAAAATATCAGACTAAACCATGCTATGGTTTGTGCGTCTTCCACTTGGGAGGCTTGATGTTGAGTGAAGCCTGCAAAGATCGTCGGATTAAATTGATTTTAAAGACCTTACGTAAAACGCAACCAGAGCTGAAGCGTACGATTTGTGATTGGCAACATCTTTCAAGACTACGACTCCCTGCGAGCTGTCAATATTCACACCTACTGTTAAAGGATCGGGTTAATAAAAATTTCGAGTCCAAAAGTGATCAATGCGAAGCCAAGCAAATTCTGGCAAGCTTCAGTACGAGTGTAACTAGTGTGTACTTATTGCTGGAAATCGATGAGGAAAAAAATGCCCGATTCGAACCACTTCAGCTCCCTTCTTTTAACTTTGAGCACAAAACTTGTGAATGACAACATAAAACGGGTGTAAAGCGTGATAGTCGGTCCCTCTTGGAATAAAGAATATATAATTCTGAAGGAAAGAGCCATCGCTGGAGAATCCTTTTTACCCTTCTCCGAGCCACACTAGTTGATATACTCGCAAGCGTAAATTTTGTGTTTTGAATAACTGCGACATGACAGTGCTGCCAATGTTATGGCAGAGCCAATGACATTATCTTATTATTTTGGCTACTCGGGTTTGGTACTTCAGCATAAACACCGGTAAAGTAATCACACTGGAGCACTGCCACTTAGTTCAAGTGTTACTCTTAGGCATATGATCGCCAACTTTAAAAGATCATTAGTAGAATTATCGTTCAGAGATTGTTTGTTTGTTGTAGGCTCTCTGAGATATGTAGATCCTCATCAGAAAAGCATATGCTTGCACCGGTGCAAGAGTAATACTATGGAAGAAAACCCCAGCACAACTTTGCATCAGTCATTTGTGAAAGTAATAAGCAAAGGTCCAATATGGTTACCTTGTGGCGCATCAGGATAAACTTGCATGTTTCATGTTCGAAGATGAAAATGACATTTATAACTGAACGAAGCTTTTCCAATTTTGGGAGGTCAAAAAGAACCAGTCGATTAATATAGGTTGACAAATTCGAATTTCTGTCCCATGGCAATGTGCAACATTCGTAAGTTACGTTAGTAATTTAAGAGGGTCCCGCGGAGTGTATGCAGAACAAACTAAAAATGATTTCCATATATCTCAATGTTTACAAATTGAATATCTAATTTATTGAAATAATTCATTTAAAACAATGCGCAACAACATTCAGATTTCACTGCATATATTTTTGAGTATTAAGTCATGATCTTTAGATTTAAAAAATAATCATATTAAATTGAAAGGTCTAGGTAATCAAAAATCCGATTGAAAAGTTTAAAACATTACCCCGTACATAGTTTGATGCTTGACAATGTTCAGAAAAAGTCCAACGCAAATAAAAACCTAATCAACAGATACCAAAAAGTATCAAAATAAGTACCCACCGAGCCATATAGTCAATTTACGAATTGACCGCGATTTCCCCTTCAAAATAAAGCGATGATAATGTATCTTTGACTCAAGAGTATGCCTGTCAAAATGAACTGTGCAACTTTTGAAACTAAATTGAAAAAAAAACTAAAGAAATAAAACTTTCCAACACTTAATGGACAAACAAATCAGGTCACAGACCTTTTGCCCATAGCCGTTAAGTACGTACAACACCGAGACAACATTTAAAAGTCTCCCTCGTCTCCAGCATTCGTACACAGCTCATTCCGTCTATCGTCTTATCTGGTTCAATAAGTTAGAGTGCATTCCAGTGGTATTCACGAGAAAAGGATTAGCATTGCTCAACTCGACAGAACCCTAAACGAACTTCTCATCTCGCAGTGCTTTCGACGAGTATTATTTACTTGAGGCTCAATGTGACTCTTAAATTGTATTTGGCTTTGGTCGTTTGGATTCGTGTGGAGTGCGCCACAAACTCGCGCATTCTCGAGAAAATGTCAACACACTCGAGATTGGAGGTAACTTATGTCACTAGACACAGTGTTGGGTTTGTTTGTCGCCTTCGTCTTGCTTTCCGCTCTCGTCTTTCCAGAGCCTCACGATGAAGTGAAAATGTGAGTGAGTGTGTGTGTGTATTGTGTATGTTTGTTTTAATATTTTAACCTCCTTCACGATCCTAAGTGGATAAACCATAAAAATCTCAAAAACGAAACAACAAAACAAAACCAAAACAACAAAAACAAAACCAACATCACTTGGATTTGGAGAAAACATTTTGTAGAGAGGCTCTTTGCGATTGCGCGCCGTTTTGTAGTGCCTTAGTGATCGACGGTGATCGTGCTTCTCGTTGTGGATTTGTGGTCACGAATTATGATTTAGTGGAGAGGTCGTCAAGATTAGTATTTTTTGTTTTTCTTCTTTTTTTTCATTTTGCCTTTAAGGGTTCTAAAGGCGCCCCGCTCATTGTCGCTCCATACAGATTATAGAGTCTACTAGCTAAAGATTTAGATTCGCGTAGCTCGAAAGATGCTCCTCTGGCCGTGGCCAATTTAAAGTGCTCCAACTCAAAGTGCCGATCGTGCAAATTCCAAAAACCAAAAAAAAAAGCAACAACATTATCTCTACTCACGGGACAACCCCGAAAAGCATGTTCGTTAGTCCTTTTTATTTGGTTTAGTTGCACAGAAAGCCTGGCACCCAACAAATGGGACTATGAAAAGAGGAGACGGCACAGCATGGAGAATTCCTTTTGTTGGCCAATTTGAGGCTACCCGCCTGAAGGTTGTTGCTCAAGTCATTTGTTTTATACTTGCGCGATGGCCATTGCGAAGGGCAAGTCTTCTCTGGGTATCTCTTATCAGATTAACTTGGACGTCGTCTGCTGATGATATTACTACTGCGCTCCAGGACTCTGTACGATCGGACACATATTTGCCTTCACTATGGTGGTTAGATACGAGGATGTTTGTTTTTTTGTTTTTGCTCTGTCAGTTCGCATTAAAGTCTTCGTCCTCATTACGGCGAAGCGGGACAGAGTTTTGTTCAACAAAAAAAGGTGTAGAGCAGTATTTGTCAGATACCGAAAGACGGGACGCTGGCCATGGGCAACTTGTATGGTGGCATGTAAAACAACGTCCTAGACGTCTGCACAAGGAGTTCGCTTAAAGAAAAAACCAAGAAGTATTGTTGTTAATGGGCAAGTTGCATTGCTGGATCTGATTTACAAATCGCGTGTTCTGAAGAATGGAGTTTTAGCAATTTAGCTTAATTATGAAAAACCGAAAAGCTTAAACGCTTTCATAGATAATGTTGGAATGGACTAAGTTTTTTTTTTAGATTTATAAAAGCGGAACAATTGTCAAATCACCGGTGGACTTCATGTTCATATTCATTTTATGTGTAGGATGCGTCCTTGCGATTTAGTACTTAAAATGTAAGATTGCTTAAAACTTGAAGAACATGGTATTACCTCGAAAATCATTTGAACTTGACGATGTTTTCTTCTTTATAAAAGAAAACCCAAAATGCCGCACTGTAGGCTTTCACGTCGTAAAAATCTATGCACTTAACATACTTTTAAACATTCTACCAATCGATCACAACGCAACGCAGAGACACGTTTTAGATTTTTGATTTGGTAAAATTGGACAGTTTTAAAACGAAAAACGGCATTCGATCAGCAACGCAACTTTTTAAAATTTTGGCCTGCAGTAACAATTTCTTAGGGAGTGTGGAACTTAATTGACCACCACGCGGCTGTCAAAACCCTCTACTCAAACAACGTCTTCGACGACGAGGCCATCTGTAGAGGGATACCTCCTATAGGCCACTCATATCATCAGATAAGCATTTTATTTTGATGGCTACGATGGCTAATCTCACATAGATGATTTTGGCAAACATACAATAAAACAAGATAACCCATTTAATATTAAAGAAGCTAGCTGAAATTTATTAACATACTCTCATGCGGCCGAATTCGTCGCACTGCTGATTCCGAGCTAATCAGAAGTATGAGTGTTCTCTCTTCGAAGAACCTATTTAATGGTGTCCGTAAATTGTGAAGAAGTTACTGACCAGGGTTCTTTTTATCAGATCATAATTCATACCATTTGGCCCTTCGAAAAAACACCTAAAACTATCACGTAGGTTCTATTACCTTTGAATGATACCCGAAGTATGAAACTGTAATCTCTGGAAGAAACATTTCAAATCATCCGCAAGTGCATGTGAAACCTTTTTGGGTGTACGTTGAGCTCATCTGCTCCTTAATTCTATTCGAGGTTATAGCGTCTTTGAACCCAGACGATGTTGGATGTTATAAACTTAAGTATTGCAAGCCTTAAGTCCATGATAGAGGCGCGCTCATGAGAGTCTCCAAAATTTGATTCTTTAAGATGGATAAAGTTGGTCTCTGATCATGTTTGCAGTAGCGATTTTGAAGCTTATATTTTATAAAGGCCAGCCAGTCTTTACAACTCGATAATCTTCTTGGATTACTTTGGCTTAGGCTAGGCTTCTTTAAGCTCTAAAAAAATCAATTCTCAAAACAATGCAATATGCCCATTGCTGCTATCTCTAATAACGACTCCTCATTCCATTCCTTTGGTCATTGTTCCTCTGTTATACTTGTGTTCATCTCGTGTATGTCAAACGTATCTCGTTACTAACATGCGGTCGCTACAAAGTTCACGCGTCCGCATATGCAAAATAACCCTTGGGGAGCCAAAGAAGATGCAACACAGCAGTGCGTCCCGTCTTGTTGTCGGTAACGATTAAAGCTTTCACTAGAAATACCCTCTGGCTCACACCCATACATACATATACATATACGTGGCGTCACACAGCACATTCTATGCTTTGTGTTCGAGTCGCAGCCCAAAAAGTCAAACATCCTTGAGATTTCATATCGCATCGCCACGACTGCCACTCTCAGAGGATTCCTTTGATTTCTCCTGCTCACCAGCTAAAGGTACGATATGCGGACGGACGACGAAATGTGTGACGGTGATTTCGCGGGACATATGCTTCGGGGATGCCGATGTATGGCCAAATATCGTGTTTTACTGGTTTCATCGTATTTTAGCATTCGCAACGCTGCATTGGCATTCTGCAGCATCGATCAAGATTGAGATGCAGACGCGAATGAGAGAGAAAGAGGGGAACACAAGGCTTGTGGACCATGGATTATAATCTCTGCGCGGCACTTAGCCGGTGGTATAAACTTCAATTCCGAACTCAACGTTTGGGCTTGCATAGTGTGCATCCCTCCTGCTTCGTCGTGCATATCAGAAGATTAATTTTCCACGAATTTGTTACGGAGTCGGCAACCGACCGACCGGCCGGCCCCGACATCGACACACCGGTGACGGGTATAATTCGCCATCACGATGCGCCACCGCCGCGCCTCGGTGCTCTACGAGTACAAGTATATTTTGTATCTGTATCCCAACCAGCGATTAAATGAGCCCAGTCGGGCCAGTTCGCAATCGCAATTTATGTTGTATACTCGTACTTCAAGGAAATTCTATTAACTTTGGATTCCTATTCTTACTTTTTTTTGTGTTTTTTTTTTTTGTTACTTTTGTGGGGTCATCGGCACAAATCCCCTCTGGAATGTGTTGTCTACCTGTTTGCACTTTCTTCCTCTGTCGCCGCGTCGTTCTTCGTACCTTCTGTGCTGTGGTCTATTGGATATAAGTATTCTTTTTGGAAAAGAAACCAAACTCAACACTTTTTGTCAGGAAGAAAAATGGTCTTTTTAACACGTGGTTGAGTACATCGGCACAAGTCGTTTGGCCAAGCCAGCAGAGCGACGATTATTAACATAATCCTCTCGATAGACGCGATTCAAATGTAAAGCATAACGTTCGTTTCTTCTAAATGCTGTTTGGGAAGCTGAAGCTTTTTTTTCGAAAATTCTGTGGCAGTAGGACTGTGCATAATTGATTGCCGGTTGAAGAAACGCTTTTGTTCGTTTGCTTTGGGATTAAAGGCTTTGTGCGCCTCTTAACACCTTATTTCTCGATGAATCAATATATTTGTGTTGTTTGTAAGTCCAACCTACCAGGTGGCCTAGCAAATCTAGTTTCAGAAGACTTGTACACAGCTTTTTACAAATAGTGCCAAATAGCACCCTTTTGAACTGAAAAATCAGAAGGAAAAAGAGCCAGTTGAAAATAAATTAAGATTTGGTTTGAACTAAAGAGTAAGCCTTAAAATATGTGAGTACGAGTAGCTTATTCGGACCAAGAGTCCACTCCAGCGTTCTATTCTGGAGGGGCCAGTAAAAATGGATTTCCTGGCAAAATCACCAATTGTTTTGTTACCCTGCCAGAGATTCTGTAACATCAACCAAGCTATTTTTAGCTGATCGCGGCCTTCCAACATGATTAGACCAAATCGTCACATAGGTTGGCTTTGAGAGCAAATGCGAAATGTTGATAGAATGTCATTCAACGCAGGTCTGTGTCTTGTTCACTGCGGGAGTAGATGTTACCTTTCTATATGAAGTTAGTGAATATATGTTTTTTCTTAATTCACAAGCTTTGAGATGGATGACATAAAATGCGCAGTACAGAACTAACTCAGAGGAACCAAGAAGTGGCAAATAGCTTGTGTACCTTTTTTTCTTCTCTCAACCCTCTCTAATGGCTTTTTTTTTATAAAACGACAGCGACGTTTTATGGTGTCAAGCTAGCTTAAACTCAAGGTAGAAATGTCTTTGAATCTCGGTAAAACGAGTGTATTACAGATAGAGTTTTTGAAAGAAAAGATACATTGGGACCTTCAGTATGTATAGCAAATATATCAACGACGATAGATTCAGAGTTCTGTTAAAAATTCGAAGGAAACCTCGTTTTTATCTTCATGAGTTGGCCTTAAAACCTTGGCTTATATTTCTGAATCGATTTCGAAAATATTTTTTCTAACTTCACTTTCTAGTTTCCAGTTTAAAGTAGTTACAACAACATTCACGTCTACAAATGCGGGACATTTACTGACCACTTTGTACAACCACGTTATCTGTAGTGTCAAACTTAAGCTAAACCCGAGATGCAGATGAAACTATCTCTCATGCCATTCGATACAAATAGTATTGAATAGTTTTAAGTGAGTCGCAGGGCTTCCTTTTTTATCCAACTCTATTTTTGATGTTGATAAGCTCTTTTTTTTCTTTTTTAAATAGTGCTCAGATGCTCAAGGGATTTGAAGTACCCTTAAAGTGGTTTTTTACACAGCACGATCAGAAGTGGAAGGGAGAGAAAGGAGGTACGAGTGCACATTGGTTTTAAATTGTTGTAGGTTGCAGCGCAAAGGAAAATAGAGCGAGGTAACGCATTCCACATGCGCATTGTGCGGCCTATAAAAGAATTTCTATATTTCACAGTACGCCCGAAAGTAGGCTTTAGGGTAAACTGATGAGAATTCGATGATGTACGGGTGTTGCGAGTGAATTTCTGGAGGGGCGGAATGCAATTAGCTATTTCGACGGAGCATTGGTGGTAGAAATAGCGATAAAACAAACTCAAGCAAGACACATTTCGACGGTGTTCCAACGAGTGAATTGCTTTCGATATGTTGTTATCGTCTATGAGTTTTATCGCTCGCTTTTGAATTCTATCTAGGAGTTGCAAGGTGGTCTTGGGTGCACCTGCCCAGATGTGAGCGTTGTACTCCATTTAAGGCCAAATAAAAGCCTTATAAATTATGGCTAAATCAGAAGGGGTAAAAAACTTCTTGCATCCGTTTAGAAAACCTAAGCATTTCGCTGCATTCTTGGCTATATCGAATATGTGGTCATTCCAACGTAGGCTAGAATTGACGCACATACCGAGCATTGAAAGCTTTTCGGTTTCTTCGACGCAGATGCCATTCATGGACAATGGCTGGATGTTAAGGTTTCGCTTTAATGACATAAGACAGCATTGGGTTTTGGAAGCATTAAATTCTACTCTATTGGCTTGTCCCCATTTGGTTATGCTGTCAATATCAGAATTTAATGAGTTAAGCATACGTCATTAAACGCATATGAGAAACTGAGGGTACTGTCATCTGCGAAGGAATATATAGGATTAGAAGTGATAGACAAGAGATCGTTTATGAAAATTAAAAAGAGAGTCGGAGACAAAACTGAGCCTTGGGGAACACCAGCATTTATATGGTGAATTTCAGACTTGAAACCGTCCAATACAACTTGTATTGTACGATTCGAAAGGTAGTTTCTAATCCATCGAAGAAGAGACTCACCGATCCCATATGCACGCACTTTCGACAAAAGAGCCGGATGCCAGACTCTGTCAAATGCCTTTGAAATATCGAGTGCAACTATATTTGTTTCACCGAAGTTATGTATAGATTGGTTCCACTTTTCAGTGAGACAAGTCATCAAATCACCAGTGGACCTGTTGCTACGAAAACCGTACTGCCGGTCATTAAGAAGCTTTCGTGATTCAAGATATTTCATAAGCTGACGGTTAATCAGCGTTTCCATGACCTTAGAAAGAAGGGACGTAAGTGCTATGGGTCTGTAATTGGAGGGAGAAGAAGAATCGCCTTTTTTAGGGACAGGCTGGACAAATGCAGTTTTCTATCTGCTCGGAAAGAGACCTGAGGAGTAGGAAAGATGAAAAAGCTTACGCAGTGGTTTTGCCAGCGTGGAAGAACACCTCTTCAGAACTATAGGGGAAATACCATCTGGACCAGCGGATTTGTGTAGGTCTAAATCTTTCAGTACTCTTGCGACTGTGCGAGTGCGAAAATATATGTGTCCCATAGAATGTTCAACGCTCTCGAGCACAGGTGGTGGTAAAGTGCAATCTGGAAGTGTGGAACTGGCCGCGAATTGTGCCTGCATATTCGCCTTGAACTATTCGTCCTTGCGCCGACAGAAAATCCCTCAATTTTTCAAATTCATTCGCAAAACGATTTAAGACATTATTTATGGATGTCAATTGTGAAATCTACAACTGTCCTAATTTGGGGAAAATGTCTCATGTTTAAACAGGTGCTATTAAGACCATCCTTCATCCTTTGCATAGAGTTTAAAATTTAGCGTTAAAACTCTTACACGAGGAGAACATTGCAAAACCAATCGACTCAATTCAAACCCGTAATTTTATCGTATTTTTCAAAAACATGTCTCCAGTGAATTATCCCAATTTCGCACGTGCAGTCCAATATACTGTTGTTTTAGGGTGCATTACACGGATTTCGAAAGCTCATCCGCACTGGCATTTCCTACTCTTTACAAAAGAAAGAAATAACGTTTAGGAGTACTCATCTCTATTCTGTGTCACATTATTTTCTCCCGCGTTACTTGCTGTCATAATAAGGGTATTCACAACCCGGGGAACGCTTATTTGTCAAAAAAAGAAACTGTAAATAGAATAAGTTCTTACGTGCGTCGCAGCTTGTAAGCCCTTTGATTTACATAACTAAACACTCCTTTAATTTGTTACCGCTTTCAAGCAATCAGTCACCATTTAGGATGCTGACAAATCTTCGGACGTGACACACATACGAGTATGTAGTAACGTGCGCTCCTACACCGCACTTCAAAAGTCCCACAACAACTGAGAAGAAGATCGGAATTACAATTTAAATCACTCAAGTTCGGCCCTGGCCTCCAAAATAGACCATCATGCCAATTGTTTTTATAAGATATTTTCTTTTTACCTACACTCGACATCAAAGCCAACCACCGACATCGAAACGCTTAACAATCTGGCAACACTGTTGATTCAACGAACGAGCTTAAAAAAAAAAGCGTCGCTTTCTTCTCCTTTCCCGCGCAATATGAAAACAAACCAAATTCAAAACGTAAAGGGTAAAGCCAATCTGAAGTGTGATTTTGTGCAAAGCTCGTTTTGTTGTCTCAAGACGTGTTATTAGCCTCATGGCTTTTGTTATATGTATCCGCAGCGCCCCGTCGCACCGCAACCAAACAGACAAACAAACCCATTTCCATATTGTTTACACGGTAATTAAAAGTTCGTTCGGAATGGTTCGCGATTCTCGGTCTTAGCGGTCCATGCAAACACCAAAAAAAAGATACATACCAACAACAACAACAAAAATTATACTCTTTCTAAGTGCGACAACCAAACCGAAAATTAATAATTTCGTGGTTGGCCGTGTTTGTGTACTTTAAGCGAAATATTTCGACTCGACGCACAACCAACTTGGCGCGGACTTTTAATAGCTAAGCGAATTCCTTCATTTGTCGGAGGGGGTTCTTTAATTACCGCTGAGACAAAAATACCCCAACGACGACCACTAAGCCCCTCCAAACAACAACCTACAGTCGAGATTGTTTACATGAAAAAAAAGTATCTAAATTGTGCGCTCAGATGTCGTAATCGGATATCGGGAAATAAGATAGTGACAGAGCGGATGGAGGAGAGAGAGAAAATAGATCACTGGCTGGCTAATTGAAGGGTTCAGTGTTCAGTACTCAGATACGATCGTGTAACGAACGAACGATGTGGTTACAGGGGCATTGGCTTGGCATGCGTTGACAATCTTTGTCGAGCTTTAGTTTTTGGCTTGTGGTACCCATCTAGCACCGATTCTAAGCCAATTTACAACGGCTATTGATCGAAGGGATTTTACATGGCATCTCAGACAGCACACGTCTCGGCTCTTGGATGGGAAAGGCCTAATTTTTATAAGTTGGAGTAGGCTCTATTGATCGGTGATCTGTGAATTCACGTGGGCACAGCGAATTGATTGTTTATCTTATCTGGTTTGCTCTTCCGGTCGCAGAAGAGGAATTGCTTTTAGACTTATCATTATATCTGCGCAGATTACTGTGCCGTAAAGGGAAGTTGTATGCTAGATTGTTTTGTAAATAGGGGAATGGGATCTTTCTTATCTTGCTTGATATTTGAGGGTTTGCATATCGTTTACCTAAATCAAGGACTTTGTGAAAGCACGCAAAACCGTCAATTTCAAACGGAAACTATATCGTATCACTATCTTATTTTTGGCAAATAAGTATATCTCAATTGTCTCCTTTTTGAAGAACATGTGCTTGTTGGATTTTTCTTACGCCAATGACTAATTTCTAGTTTCTCTGGAACCTAAAAGGCAAGAAGGATTTTTAGAAGCATAAATGTATACTATTGGGTTGGCAACTAAGTAAATGCGGATTTCACTCATAGATGGCTTTAGTTGAATTTTAAGGTTTGCTGACGTAATCAAAATGTCAAACACATTTTGTTATTTGATAGTTGGTACTTCAACTGGCAATCAGTTAAAAAAAGTGTTTGATAGGTTGTGCAGTTTTTGTTGGGCGTCTGTTGAAAAATGGGAAATCAAAAGGAACACTTTCGTCGTATTTTACTTTTTATTGCCGGAAAGGAAAAAACGCATCGCAGGCTCACAACAAGTTATTTGCTGTTTATGGTGACGAAGCTTTAAAAGAACGACAGTGTCAAAATTGGTTTGCTAAATTTCGCTCTGGTGACTTTTCACTCAAAGATGAAAAACGCTCTGGTCGTCCGGTTGAAGTTGATGACGACCAAATCAAAGAAACAATCGATTCGGATCGTCACAGTACAACAGAAGCTTCATGTATCACATACATGCATTGAAAATCACTTATAACAACTTTGCTAAATACGAAAACTCGATATATGGGTTCCTCATGAACTGAAAGAAAATCATTTAACACAACTCATTAATATCTGTGATTTGTTAAAGAAACGCAATGAAAATGAGCGATTTTTAAAACGATTGATAACTGGTGAGGAAAAATTGGTTGTTTACAACAATGTCAATCGGAAAAGTTCGAGGAGCAAGTCAGGTGAACCAGCTCAAAGAACATCCAAAGCTGATATTCATCAAAAGAAAGTTATGTTATCAGTTTGGTGGGATTACAAAGGAATTGTCAACTTTGAACCTTTACCACCCAACCGAAGGATCAATTCAGATGTCTACATTGAACAACTAATAAAATTGAACAATGCAGTTGAAAAAAAGCGGCCCGAATTGACAAATCGAAAAGGTGTTGTATTCCATCATGACAATGGAAGGCCACACACATCTTTGGTCACTCGGGAGCTTGGCTGGGATGTTTTGCCTCATCCACCATACAGTCCTGACCTTGCACCCCCTTATTTCCTTCTTTGGAAAACTCCTTGACTGGTAAAAATTTCAATAATAATGATGATGTCAAATCGTACCTGGTTCAGTTTTTTTTTGATAAAAACCAGAAGTTTTATGAACGTGAAATTATGATTGCGCCTGGAAAATGGCCAAAGGTCATTGCTCACAATGGGCAACACATTAGAGAATAAAGTTATTTCGTTCCATGAAAAAATTGTCTTTTATTTTCTTAAAAAAATCCGCAATTATTTAAATGCCAACCTGATACTTTTTGAGATTACTCACCAAGTGCGTGATCGAGGTTTTTTATTGTACTGAGAATGTGGACCTAACTACTCGCATTTCAGTTGTTTTCATAGTCGCATCAAGGAGAAAAATCATTTGCCAAAAGAAAAATTATCCTGACGTTGTCATCTGTTAGTATTCCATAAACATATAAACATCCATCCTCAACCTTTTAAAGGTTTTTTTTTATCTTTTCAAATAGTTTAGTTATAAAAAGATGCCTTAAGGTAAAATGAGATATTCAATCCTAGGAAATGTAAGCTTTTTTTATAAATCACTACTTTGCACAGAGTGAAAATTTGCAGATCAAGATTAACTTGGTATGAATAGGATAAAGGCTAAATGTGTTGGTAGAACACAAGGACAAAAACCGAGTCCAAGGAACAAGATTGCTTTGGTTTTGCGCTTGACCTAGCTAAACGTTTAAACGTCTCACTGTTCCTTGATCATAAGAAGATTCAAGTTGCATTTTAAATTTTTTAGTTCCTCAAATATAATTATGGTCTTTGTTAAATTTTATCTACGGTACAAAAAAAAACAAGTCATGGAATAGCTACGTAAGGTAAAAGAAAAATGGAACGTATGTTTAGCCAGTCACCATTCGGTGTTGTGATCAAATTAAATCAGTCGAACCTCGCTCGCATTCTTAACAGAGTCAAAAATATGAGAAAATTATGACTTAAGCTTTGCTTGTAAGGAATACCATTGCCAGCTGAGTGATGACGTTGTCTTTCAAAGCCAAACGCTCTTTCTAACATTGTGGTTTATGGTAAATAAAATACCTCGAATTTTGCAAAAATACAGACAATGGTATGAATGGAAATCCCATTATTGAAAAATAGGATAAAATTCAGGGCATACTATTTTTCTTATTGTCTAAAAGATAACTCAATTGTAAAGTTTGAATCTTATAGGAACATTAAAATCTGAGTCGGATTATTGGAGTTCTCAGCTTCTCAGCTTGTTGTTGCTTTTTGCACGCAAATATCACGAAAAATCAAAAAATTGATTTAATAGAGAATGCCGAATCTCAGAGCATGAGCAACATTACACCAGAATTATTTTCGAATGTATATCACTTGGATTCGCAATGTAGCAACAAAATGACATTCATCTGCTTTTTCATAAAAAGGCGCTAAATGGACTCTTACAACCCATTAAATTAAAATAACACCAGCAAATCCCAGCTTTATATATATAAAACATATTTGCGGTGATAGTATTTTCTTCAGAATAATGAGCTAACGAGATCAACTCTAAATATGCCAAACAGTGGGGGTACTTCCGCTTATCGTAGATGACAAGTCTATGCAAAATTTACATACTTTAGGTTCCATCTACTATAATGAAGACTGAAACTGCAGAGACAAAAATGAAACTGGAACCGTTCTTTATCCTCTTCGCAAAAACTAGGAACTAACTGGTGATAAAATAAATCAAACAAGTGCTGCAATGATCATTTATCTTGCAACCAATACGACCCTTTATGCCCTCAATACTTTAAATACAATTTTTAAAGTATCGTCGACAAACTGCCGGCATATATTTGCCAAGAAACCAGAACAACAACCGCAATGAGACGGCGCCCTTTAAAGTAACCTGATTAACCAAATGTACCTCCACTTGCACCATTCGATTCCAAAGAATTTTAATCTCTCTGACAGCCCATTCCCTTCAAAGTACTGCAACCAAATCGCACAAAATCTGCCCGCATGATCGATCGATTGCTTAAGACAAATAAAACCCCGAAAAGGGGAAAGAAAGTTTCAGCCCCACATGAACGCCCGCACCCGCACTTGCTTCATACACGAGCGTGTACAAAACAAGAAATTCCATTTCGCTTGCTTATCATTTATTTCGAAACCCGCCGAAAGTATTGCATAACCAACACCTACATCCCAAAACCGACTCATCGAGAATCTTTTCAAGTGCCACTTGAATCCGATCCTTTTGTTTCGATTGTCTGCATCGTAATACCTTTTGGGATTCGAGTACAATACTTGCCAGCAACCCCCTGGAGGTATTTCTAACATGCTGCTTGTTCTTTTGCACGTTGCAGTCATGATCATCATGTGTGCAACAATGGGAAAAGGTACCGAAAACACACCTTTTGTCTAGGCTAACACGCGATACTACTCGAAAAAAAATCAATATTCGACGAAGCGAAGGAGCTCAAAGTACCAACACAAAAAAAAAAAAAAAAACTGAGCCGTCGATCAAAAACAAAACCCAATTCAATTCACATCCCATTGTTTGTCAAGGATTATTGTTACGAAGGACGTTTCGAAAAGAAAATAAGGTCGCTCACCTGCCTTACCTGAACAAAAATATTTTCAATTTTCCAAAGAAAATCTCGAACCGAACTTGTCCATCTCACTCCTGCTGCTGCTGCAACGATCTTCAAAAAAAAAAAAAAACATCAAACTCTCGACAGTATTGTATCTATAGGTCCTAAACGGCAAGACCGAAGGGGGAACCCTATACAACAAAAAGAAAATCGTGAAAAGCCATCAATTTTAAAATCAAAGTCAAGATCTGGACGAAGAAGGAATAGACTGAGTGTGAGAGAGAGAGAGAGATGAAAAATATCTTTGAAAAGAATATTTTCAATTTTGTTAACAGATACTTTTAGGTTCGGATTCGATTTGGTACATTTGATTCGGCGAAGGTACATAAAGTTGAGAGTCGAGATCAAGATTGAGAGCGCATGGGTACACCGATAGTTGGATTATTGATGATGATGATGAGGAGAAGAAAATCCAAGAAGAAGAAGAAGTAGAAACAAAAGATGTTGGCCTCAGGTGGTGGTGGCGGTGGCGCATCAGTATTTATCATAATTTGACAACTGCTTCGAGTATCTGTGTGAGCTGAAGAGAACGAAACACGAAGGATAGCGTTGTAATGAGTGGCGACTTTACGGATGTCTTGGGGGAATGCACACAGTGATTGATTCGATGGAAAGGCAAAACGCTTGCCGCCAAGCTTATATTGGAGCCTCAAGTTGAGCAGCACGAGCAATGAAGTGGTGGATTCCTTCAGCGGTCATGATCGCCACCATGATGATGATCGTGTGTAGCGTATTGTTCTATTACGACGAAGAGGTTTTAGTGGTTCTTGACCGTGTCTCACGAGAGAAGTTGATGATGATAAGGCTTTTAATGGACGATAGGAGTGGATCTTTGTTTTCTTTTTTTTTGTTTTATTTTAAGGCGGTCTTTTGCCCTTTGGTGGAATATTTAAAACTTGTGTATTCGACGAGTAGATATACAAATCGTCTGCATTCAGTTGAAGGTTTTGATTTTTTTTTTGTTTCTTTTAGAAATGCGTAAAAATTTATCTGGAGTGCAAGGTTTTATAACTTTTCTTGTGGCAAGTTAAGGTTTATTCGTACTGAGCCAATATCAACATCGAAGTTATTTGTGGTAATAAAATAAAAAAAATTCGAAATGTGTTATCTGCAATGAAACGAGGACACCTCTCTTTCTTTTTCTTCACCATCAGTTTTCGTTTTGCGCGATGAAGGCAATGTGAATATGTATCTCGTCGGAATCCTTTAATGCACAAACCTGTGTACACATTTGGATCGAAGGCACTCATAAAACATTATTTACTAAAGTGTTCCTTTAATCTAAGGACTTCCATTGATTTTTTCAGCTACTTGAAAGGTCATTTAGCACCTTGGCAAGAATGAAAGGTGTGAATTCAATTGCAAATGAAGTCCCTCTTGTAATTTTTGTATCATGTTAATGCTAACTCATGGGAAGGCCGTATTAATAGCAAACTTAGCTTGATAGTGATGCTCATTTATGTTTCAAAATTTCTCAAAAAAAAAGTACGGGGCCGTTTGAATAACATTCATCATTCATTCGACGAACGCAGTAATCGTCTCCTTTTTATTTTTTTTTTAAATCCAAGGCGAGACGAGTTATGAATGTGAACCGTAAAAAATTGTTGGTTAGGTTTCCTGAAGTAATGCAAAAAATACTTTGCCTACTATTACTATTTAACATTCTGAGCCTGGTCGACAGAGTTCAAATTTGAGCTATACCGACGTAACGCGTCCTGTCTTTCCATATTTTTTTTATTTTTAGGGTTCCCAAAGGGTCAAAAGAAGCCCTATTACTAAGCCTCCGCTGTCCATCCATCTGTCTGTCACAAAGCTGACATGATTACCATGTTTAAAATAAATTATTGAAAACAATTAAGAATAAATCATTGAAATATTTTATATGATTTTGATGTTCATTTCAATAAATCACTAAATCAGGGTTGAAAAATAAAGAAATGTAAAAATTGAAAGACGTCATGTGTGTTGATTACGCATTTAAGGCACACAAGGTTATTAATTTTTCTTATTTTTCAATATTTTCCAATCCCTTCTTTAGAGCAATTTCTTGAAAACCGTGACATTTATAACATATTTATTATATTCTAGAAAATACCATTTCAATCAATATATTTAGTTGCTATAGCAAAACACGTACATGGATGTGACACGCGTTAGAACGGTACTCAACAAATTGCGAACGATTTTTCACTCGGTTTGATATGAATCCCTCTATGAATGTCAGAATTAGAATGATCTTTTAGTCTTTTGATCGTTTTACATCCTTATTTTCTTTACACTTTTTAATTTCCCATCTAGAAGTTGTTATTGTTTTTAGAATTACAAGAAAACCGATGGGCGAAGCTAAGAGAAATCTAAAATTAAAGAAATATAATGTTGCATACTCTTACGAGGCTTGGAATTTTTCATTATAGAGTCAACTCTCATTTGGCTACTTTTTATAAAAACAGTGCTACAGCGGACTAACCAGCTGTTTATTCGTCCGTATCAGTTCACCCTCTAGCCAAATTACAGTCGTACAGTCAAGTAATTTTGAGATTCGCTTTTAAGCCGCACAACACCGCTTTTAAGCCGCACAACAACCGCATTTGGAACGCTCTCCCGCATACGGCATTAACATTTTATTATTATCACAGGGATCTCATATGGCAACATTCAGAAGATCCTCCATACCGAACTCCACAAGATCGAGGTGTTGGTGTGTTGGTTACTTAAAATGTTTACCATCGAACAGAAGAATATATTAGTTGACATATCACAGAGCAAAGCCTCAAAACAACAATCCATAATTTTGAAAAGACCATCTTCAATGACATCAAAAGAATGTTTAAAAAATGTTAAAATGTATTCTGGTATTTCGATGAGTTGTAATATGGAATAACCTGAAAAAGGAATTCAATATGACAAGCTTTTACTCCGCAAACCAAACCAGAAGATCGTCCGGAAACTGTCAAGGCAGTGATGTGAACTGAACTTCGAGCTGTTTCACCGCGACAATGTACCAAGTCAAAGTGTGATTCAACATCAACTTTGAAATTAAAGTGTGCACTTTTTGGCCTTTCATATGTTCATTTGTTTTTTTTTCGCAACTTTTAAACGATTTTGTTAGACAAAAACATTAATTATTCCAAAAAGATTATTCCAGCCTAAAAAAATTAACTGGCGATAAAAATTCAATGGTCCTGACCGCCTTCTTCTATGAAAAATGTCTTATAAGGTTTTTTTTATGTTTTGTTACACTTTCCTTGCATAGCACTTAAAAAAAATCTCAACATCAATCACCAGCGCAATTGTAAAATATTCGCACAAGTTACATGCGTCCAGTACAAACTGAAACCACACGTAAGCAACATACCTGGCGCTATGACCCATTTTGCATCACGCTGTCTTGACACCTTGTATACCCGTCCAGCGTATCATAAAAAATAATATATACCCCGAGCTAATTCGAAAGTAGTTTCTCAAAAAAAAAACTCTCAACAAAAGAAACAAACGATCTCACGAGTACTTCACCGATTCTAGCCGCTTGGTCGGTGGTACCGATCGATTCGTCATACGTCATCTCACTCTTCTCTCTTTCTTTCTTTTCTCCATGTTTATGACTTTCGGCAGATCTGTGAGCATTACGTGGCTGTCTATCGAAAAGATCCTTCTTCAGCAAAGAAGGCCTCTGATTGAAAGACAATGGCACGCCTCTCGAATTTCTCTCCTTTGGGCCGACCGAACTCTCAAGTATTCCGATTTCACAGAATCAACTCTATAGCCTTGTAGCAGCACGAGATCATGTTCACAATCTCCATACCTGTGTTGAGTGTGTAGATTGGTCGTTTGTATCTACTACCTTGACAGGTGGAATTTTATTAAAAAATAAAATGTTATCCCAAAATTACTTCAAGGCAACTAAAACTCAAAGTCACAGTCGTGAATCCGCTTCTTCGGTTAGATACGCGATGAAATATTCGATGTTTTAATTTTTTTTTTTTAAGATTCATATCTCGAATTCATAACTAATTTTTTTTAATGTTTCTCATTCTAGGTAAGGACATGGGGATCAATTCTTTAGCTGGAATTTGTTTTGTTTTTGGATGTTTTTTCTGGCTCATTATGGGAGGAACCGTGGATAGACTTTCATGGTGAATAATGCTCGTTAAAGTGTCCAAGATACACGGCCTGATATGGGCTAATGAATTGATGTAGCCCATTAGAAGGGCCACTTGGGTAAGTGATAATTGGTTAAACAGTGAAGGTGTCACCAAATCAGCGTCTTTTGTTCCACGATCATGGGACATGGGATCAGTACTGAAACTGAACTCGTCTTTATGGCTATCATAAACGGAAAAGTGTTAAGAAGGCGAGAAGTCTTTAAATATTGTACTGAATAAATGCAAATAACCGGGCTTGTGTCTTGCCATATACTACCTCCGAAGTTTATTATAATTTTTAACTTTTAAGTGATCCTTAAGAAGTGATCTGCAGACTCATATTTTCTGCCTGAAAGTTCGAATTGAAATAAGCCATAAACAAACTCTGTCTTTCTCTTTTTTAGAATCGCCATATATCAATTTTTAGACCTTTGAGTTTTGTTTCGAAAACCCTTCCTTGTTTGAAAATACTTCTGCGAATTGATTCCAATACGGAACTGTTATCTTCTTGATTAATAAATACATTCTTCCAACACTTGGCCCCGCATCATAAAACGTCTACAACAAATTTAAGCCGTAACACTGACAGAGTTTTATTTACATCTTTGACGACAAGGTATGAAGAAATCCCACTTAAATTTTCGAAAGTATTGGAATATTATTTAGTAAAGATCAGATGGTTTGCTAATCGTGATGAACTTATTTGCATTCGCTCAGTTCGCAGTATTTTATTTGCCATTAGTTGTAGTCCCAGCAAGTACAATTTTTTGGCTTTGAAAGAATGCGTCAGAACTCTGCTGTCATTTTCATGCATTTAAAAAGTGCAGTGACAGATCATAACGATTATTATTTTCCCTAAAAATCGAAATCTTGTGTGTTCCCGGGTAACGGGTAAAATTCTTTCTTTATCAGATTTTGCGCCTCAATGTAAGTAATTGAAGTTTAAGATCTTTTTGTATGTCCTCGAGTTGTTAGTGATTTTACTTCATTGCTGTATAGTGATTTTATATAGCCCATGCTGGTTATAAAAAAAACATGGTCTTTCATGCTGGCTAAAGGGTGTAATATCTTGCCACAAAATTGTAAACGATTCTCGAGTGCCTGAAGGAGGTGCCCTTTCACAAGTCGGATTTTTTGTATCGATTACGTTCTTTGCTACAATGCTAGCTAGATAGCTTAGTTTTATGTCAAGGCTCGTGATTTATCGAGTTCCTTCGTTTGCTACTATTTTTCTACCTTTGTCCTTAGTTGTCAATTAAGAAAAACGTGAGTGAGCGTTTATATACAATTTTTCCCTCGAGAGCGGAGTGGCGACACATACTGCTGTCTTTGTGTCTACAGAGTCCGAATAAGTTAGTCTCTTATATTCATGATTTAAATATACATTATATCTTTTTTGACTTAATCTACCTTATTCCTGTAATGACTGCAAAAGTCATGCTTTATTTCGCCCATAAGGGGCACCTACATAAATTGCGGATGTTGTGGCTTGATATTTTTCTTCTCGTGGCCTTTTTTCACTGTTCCACAATGAAAGGTATCCACTGAGCTACGCACGTCATCTCGAGCCTATTTGAGTTGTCTTTCGACACCGACAGCTATATGGACGACGTTCAAAGTTCAAAAGCTTGAGATGAAATAAAGAAGATTAAGGAGCACTTCACCGAAGAAGTTTTTATCATTCTACGGTTTAATAAGTTTGGTCCCATTGTGCATGGACCCCATTAGAAAAGCTTTATCTTGACTGGAGCTCAGCAGTTCTTTAGAAATAGAGACGAGTCCCTATTTCGTGAACTATGATCGTAGTGCACAGAGGTCCTTATTGATTATTCTTTAAATTCATCTTAGCTTCGAGTCTAGTAATTCTTTTAAAAACTCCAGCTTCGAGTTGCAAAAGCCTTCAATTTGTTTTAACCTCGTGCTCATAAAGTAAATAAAATCTTTGCTTGATTATGATTATGGCTTAAAGAAGATTAATCAACTCATGCTTTGCTTGTTTCTTGATCTGACGATAGAAAGAAAACAAAGCTCTTAAAGCGAAGTGGTCTTTAAAAGAAATACTTCGTTAACTTTATCTATACTTATGAATATTGTTCTGTACATTGGTCTTTATTCTACAGGCATTATTCCTGCAACCGTTTTAAATCAATTTAATTAGTTGTTTTTTTGTTTTGTTCAAAAGAACTGGTGCCACAGTGTCGCCCTGCGGTATACCACTTTGTCTCTGAGATTCTTTCTTCACAAACAATCCCGGCAATTATTGGCATTATCAATTCTCTCTTTGATGTCAACGGCAATCATCTAGGTGGAATATTCTTCGCTTAAATTCCAACTAATAAAAAATTCAGCTCCAATTGCAGGACTCCATAAACGTTATCCTTAAAAAAAAACCAATCATCGCGCGAACGTGATAATATCTTTTCAACATTTACCCATGTTTCCATGTTCCACATGAATGTTTATTCTTTGAACAAAACAAAAAAAAAAATTAACCTCTTGCCTTTGCCTTGCGCCAATTCTCTTCGCATTTCTTTCTTCCACTCTATTTCACAGTCTCTTGATTTGGCGACAAAACAATCTTATTCAAGACACCCAAGCCGTGCTCTGAGGACTGTTCGCCCTCGAAAAGCAAAACAAAAGTCGACTGCAAATCAATAACAAAACACTTTGTGTTCCATTACTCGTTTTTATGTTTTCATTGGCACGCCACAGTCGTTTCGTTTGGAAAGTGCGCGCGCACGCGCAGGGACGCAAAATAGAAGCCTTTAGAGATGCAGAGCCGTGCCGATCGTCTACTGCGAGCCTTTGGCCCGTTGTGGGGTTCAGTCTCGATTTGGGTTTTGAGCCGATGTTCGGTATACACGAAAACACAGGTCAATTCGAACTTGTTGCTGGCGCATTTCCAAAGAAATACTTATCACAGTTCGAATTGGTGCTCCCGCTGGTGCCACGGCTCCCTCGCCCGGGCTCCAGCCATCCGTCCAACTTCATCCCACATTTCGAGCCAATGATGATGATGATGGCTGCGTTTGCGTTTGGGCTTGGGTTTTGGGTTCACGTTTACTCGGAGGTATTTGGTCGGGGTTCCCCTCTTTTCTTGACATCGCATTTACGAGTTTCTAAACCGCCATACGAATTTGAAGTGAGAAAACGTGAAATGCAGACGAGAAGCAAATAAAATAAATAAAATGGAAAAAGAAACACGAATCACGAGGACAGATTTTTTAAGCAAACAGACGTTTTTGTCATGCTAACAATTTTCTGGTTTCGTAAGTGGCTATCGATGAGGCTTCTAGCTTATAAAACGACCGACGTTCGTTTGTGTGATCCGAAGCATTGGCGTGGAGTATGGTTTGGTTTTTTTTTTTTCTTCGATTGAAAAGTTCATGATTGGGGCTTGCGGGTGAGAAGCAAAATACACCAAAGATCGTGTTCTTGCAAATTGCCCAGCACCGAATTGACGTCAAAGAGAAAGAGATGGATTTCCCGCGTGTGCGTTCGTATTGCAGTGGACACTTGGATTGGAGTTTTGATTCCATTGAGACGGACAAACACGGGAGTAGCCCGCGGACCAGTCGTACCTGCTTGAGTTTGAGGAACTGAACGGAAGAGCAGAGAATTAGTTCACTAATTTGTGCACAGATTGAGGATAATTGTTCTTTGAGTGTTTTTGATCGACTAAGTCGTCTATCATCCGGCTGAGTGATTAAACTGTTCTTAATTTAGATTTCAAAAAGAAATGTTGTTTCATTGAAAAGCTACGGACGAGTTGAAGTTTATTTTTTTAGGAAAATTGGATTTCTTAGATTGTTGCTTTAAAAATGATGAAATATTTCTTTAAAGTTGAACTTACCCTGAACTCTTTGAAGAATCAACAAAAACCTGTACGAAGTCTAGCCTCATATCTGCAGAATGCAGCCGAATTCTGAGTTTGATCTTGTTATAATGAGATTATAGAAAGACACCTTTTCTAAGAGAAACTGTAGGCCGCATAATTCGCAGCGAGGGGGCGAACTCATGGTAAAGTGGTAAGAACTTTGTTTGAAAGCCTGAGTTGCTTTTTTCATGAGTTGGGACCAACACAAAAGGAGTTGGAGCTCAGAATAATCACGACTTAAGAGATTTATCGTCCGATATGTAAATGTTTATATTTCGTAAATTTTTTGATGGAAAATTTGTAATTTTGGTGAAGTTATTTATGAAGACTTGATGGCCTCAATAGTCGTTCAAAACATCAAGAATGTTTACCTTATCCGCGAGTTTCTAAATCCTTTAAAAAGTCATCTTCGCTGGATAACAGTTTACAGTGAGTATAGAGAAATACTCACCGAACCAAGTTTGGATTTTTATTCATTATAAAAATTAAGGAATTTGTAATGAGTTATTTTTGTTTTAGGTTCTAGAATCATAGCATGACATCTGCCTTCATTTTCTCTTTCGACTGACTTCTTGATATATCTTCAGTTATTTCGCCTGAAACGAATGACAGGCTCAACAACTATCAACTAAAAAGGAATCTCAAGTCTACTAATTAAATAGCCAGTCACCTGTAATATCTCACTAAAAAATAAGTTCATCCACGTTCACGATGCCAGAGGCTTTATCTTCTGCTTAACCGCCATAAATCCTCTAAATCATAAAAAAAATCGGCAGCCGATAGTTCCAAGTCTAAGCTTTTCGCTAAATTTTATGAGACAAGAAAAAACTTCAAATTAGCATTCCTTTTGTTCTAAGTCTAAGATCTAAACTTAAGTTATTACCCAAACTGAACAAATCAGCAAAACCTTGTTTGCTTCCCACTCGAGTTACCGCTGTAAACATCGAAGAACCGACAACAACAACAACACAAGGAAAATATATTAAGCTTACAATCACAACCCAATCCCGCTTGTATAACATCGACAAGAAGAAGATGCACAAGCCGACGTTGAACTCATCTTCTTTGCCAACCTACACCCGCGCCAGCATTGCATTTCTCTTCACCGATTTCCTTGGGATGACATTTTCAGTTGCATTGCGATGCAACAGTTTGGGGTGCAGTACAAAAGAGCCCATAACTTTCCAACAACCACATACATGTGCAAGCCACGATACTTGCTGGCCTGAGAGTGTTAGTAGCTGTCTCTTGAAAATGTTTAGTTTCTAACTTCTGCTGCGTGACCATTGCAACCAGTGATGCCGCCTTACAAGCACATTTAGTAAAACTACTGAATTTGGGTCTGATGTGGTGGCACATCAGGTTTCCTTACAATCGGCAACCTTTCCCTTAGCTTTAGGAACATTTTTTAATCTTTTCATGTTCCTACGCTTGACGTTTTTGCACAATCGGTCATAGATCCCATCCCAGAAATGTGACCTCTATCTGATCAGAGAATTTTCTATCAGGAAGCTACCCTTGCTAACTCCGTGCATCTTATTCCTGTCTTGTGTACGTTGGTTTCTGAACTCGTATAGATCCGAAATTTGAATACTTTGCCGTGATTGAGAGTAACCGTATTCGTATTAAAAGCCAAAAAACATAGTCGCTCTTACTCCCCATAAAGGCGCTTCATATTCTAGGCTTGAATTTGGTCACACTTCATCATCGCAAGACCGTTGGTGCGTCTTCATTCCAATGAGAATCCACAGTAGCGAGAAATAAAACCACCATATGCTTGGTTGTGATCATTCTTAACGACAAATTTTTTACGTTCGAGTTCAAGATTCTGATTACAGCATCATATACCTGAGTCGATTTTGGTTGTATTTAAGTCCTTAAGTCTTTCCAGAGATATCCGCAGATGCAAACTTCTTTTTCTCTAACGAACATTAGATCATTTGGAGCACCTCGTGTATTGTGCTTGCAAAAGATAATGAATGTTCAGTAGTGTAGATGTGTGGGATAGTTGCCTGTTAATCTGTTTCAATGTTTGTGGTTCGATGTGAACGCGAGCATTTACAAAGTCGCAAAGGACAAAGTCTGCGGTCTGGAAATCCAGCGAAATGGGAGCTCGGTCCCCTCACCCTTGTCCTTTCAAAGACAGTATCGCGGGACTGTGGAACAGTGATGAAGTGAAGCAGTTATACATAAAAATTACATAAAAGTACACACATATATTCTGGTGGGTGAAGTCTTGTATATCATCTGTAATCAAGATTTAAGATTGCTATTAAATTTACTGGACCCCTATAGTTATCGGGGATTTCAGCTCTTATAAAGGCTGTGGTTACCATTCAGAATGAAAGTTAACCTGCAATGGATGCAAAGGAATCTTGCAAAGTAGAAACAAATTTGGTCTTGAGCACAATAGTCAAGTCCGAAGGCGCTCAGAGCCTCGTAAGACCTAGTTTGGTTTCCAATGATAAGCTTGCATCTGGAGGGGACTCTTCAAACTCTGGTGCAGCGGCAGACCAACGATCTTCTTTGGAACAAGAGCATACAATTTCGAAGGTCTTGCGGTCAACGATTTATTAGGTACAAAACAGCAAAGAGTGTCTTGGTATGTAGGAATCAATGTAGGAATCAATTTTGAATTGCATTCCAATCCTGTGACGGTCTTTTAAGAAATGAAATAAAAAAGTAGCGCGCTTTAACTTCTTCCTCAGCAATTTAAGAACTTGAAACACGATTTTCGGGAAAAAAATACTTACTATCCATTTGAAGTGGTATCATTTAACTGCTTTCGATACTATTGATACGTTCGGCTTAGGCGTAAGTGGCAACGCTGAGGAAACCTGAGCTACCTTAAGAAAAAAATGCTCTCTCGCATACTGCACTGAATAAGGATGTGTGTGCGATTGTGTTTACCTGTGTTGACAAAAGATACAGGTAAATGTAACCCCAGGTAAAGGTAACCAACGCTGACGCGCTCTCCGGTTACCTATCCTCAACACCCTCTCACTAGCTAACACTATACAGCTGTAGTCGTTGCTTCGTTTGTATTGTATTAAAGCGCGATCAGTGTCTGTGAGTGCTGGCTGAAACCGAATGATCAGTTTCATCGAAAACGTATGATTGCGCAGACGCCGGGTCGTATTCGTCTCGCGAACAGAACCAAAGGATTTTTTTTTTGTTATAAGACAAAACCATTTAAAAATTCATTTCGGACCCCTTTTGAGTTCGAAATTAAGATTTCGGGTCAACACGATCGATCGTTAATTTTTTTCTGCTTTTAATTGTGTGTGATTAATTTTTTTTTGTTTTTTTAAACTTGATTCTCGAATGGAAAACACCGATCGTGAAACACAACCTCACGTAAAATAAAATCAAAACGAAGAAAATCAGCGATCACTCAAACTGGATCGTTAAAAATAAGAGAATTTCTTGTTTTAGTAGTGCGTTGCGCGGTACTTCAACTTTGGGCTTTGCATGTCACGAAAAATAAATAAAAAAATAAAAGAAGTAAATCGAGTGTGCTTGTTTGTGTGTAGTGTGATGCTAGACGTCAATAACAAAAACAACAACTGATCGCGTTTAGTGAAGCAATAATAACAACAACAACAACAACAACGGCGACGTTTTCACATGCGGATAATGTTGTCATGATGAAAGGATTACTAATAGTGGGACTATTGCTCCTAAATTTTGTAGCTCAGTCCCAGTCGGCAAGGGATCGTTACGCGCGCAATAATAATAACAATGATCGTTACAACGAAGGCAGTGGCAATGAACGCGGAGCAGGCAATGGCGGTCGAAAACGTCAGCAGGATCGATTTAATAGGCCACAACAAATACAGTCCAGTAAACAGTATCAGTTACCAAGGCATGGCTTTGGCAATAACCAAAGCTCTGCGCCGAGCTCAAACTCTGAGGATAATCATACCGAGTTTGTTAAGGGAAAAAGTAAGTTCATTATAGATTCCTCTAATTTTAGATAAAGACAATTTGCTAGGCTAAACTTCCAATAACTTCTTTTTCTCGTGAATTATTTTCCCGCCAGAATACAAAATTGCAAATTCGGACCTTCAAAAATGTTTTTTTATGAATTTTATGCTTAAAATGGAAGAGTGTATCTACTTTTTGAAGTCTTGTAAAGAAGTCTTTTATTTCGGTTGCCTCGTTTTTTCTTGTGCAGTGTGCAAGTTGTCAGAAAGTTAGTAGATTTAGGCTTATTTTTCAGAGTTCTTTAAGGAAACGTCAGCTTATTTTCAAAATGAAGGATATTGTTAAATCTCGCCAGCTTTCAAATGGATGAGTTTGCAATTAATTTAGTTCTAAATAAGTTGAAGACCATGTAAGTTCATAAGCAGTTATTGCAAAATATTAAAAAACATTTTGGATTAAGTATACGGTTCAAAATTACGACTGTATTTGGAAGTTACTTTCAAAACTGAATTTGCATTAAATCAGGATTCAGAAAGTTTGACAAACTTAAGTTAGTCTGCTTTAACTTCTGATAAGAAAAACGTGTCAAAATCTAAGTTTTGAATCCAAGGTTTTTTTTAACACGGTCGATAGCTTAGTTTAATGAGAATTTGGCTTGGCCCTAAGATATCATCACCCCTTGCGTGATACAACATCGACACCAATGAAAGAGACCTGCAGGTGGCTTTCGACCTGTTAAAGTTCAGTTCCTTGAAAATCCCTTTAGAATCGGCAACAAACTGAATTGATCTGGCGCCCAAATCAACAGTCGTGCCAAGAATATTTCTTTCTTACAATCACTCTACGGTGGCCCCGCTACCGTGGACAAAGGTTCTCCGACGTTCTTAATCAAATGTTACACCACTTAATTCGCTTACGCATTAATAACGCGTTCTCAAGCATAATTCTTTTGCTTTTGCATGTTAGTTTGGTTGCCTTTTGTTTTGGTCGGTGGGTCACCTCTGAAACCACTGAAGCGATTCGCATTAAATTATTTTTATAACATGCTTTGTACTTTCTGAAAAAAAAAATAATATGGGTTAGGGGACCTCGTAATGGTGGTAGCTTAAACGTTTTTAGTGTTAAATAAAAATAAAGCACTCCAGTGTATGACGCATTTCGAGAAGTAGCCACTCACTGGCTTTCGCTTATAGTTAATTGGATAATCTACCAAAATCGACAACCTTGTTTAATGATATGAATTTTAATAAAAATATTAAAAAAAAACATTCTGAGATTTTTGTTTTCCTTCTTTGTTTAAATAGATTAGCACAAAGTTTGCATCTAGTTTGATCATTAATTAATGCTGACCCTAAACTAGCATTAGAATATAATTAATACTCACAAATAAATTTAATCCATCTTAATTTACGATCCAACGAGTATAAAAAGCGTACAAAAGAAAAAGGCTTAGTAAGCAAACTGTTGGTGCGGCTCTTTATACTGTGAATTATTTATATTTATATGTATATTTTTTGCGATCTAGGAGATTAACCCTTTCGTCAAGCAATTAAAAGACATTTGAACTGCGCCGTGTGGTATTTAATTAAATATTTTTTCTCTTTTTTTTCAAAAGCTCTGCTAAATGTAGTTTTATTGGCAGAGTTATAGTTAATTTGCATCAATTTGGGCAAATATATACTCGCATGTATTATCACCTTTTAACCGTGACTCTGTTGTGTACACCTGTCGGATCAGAACTTTATTGTGATAATGAACGCACAAAGCTGCTAATTATTTCTTTAGTATATTCATAGTAAAATTTGTTTTTTTGTTCATATTTTTTTAATTTAAATAAACTACGCTGCAAGGTCTATTCGATCTAAAGTGATGGTTATTTTCCACATTTATATTCAAAACCAATGTGCAGTCAAACCTCATCGAAAACAGTTTTTTTTTCCTAATTCTGTTATTTAAAACAGGTTCAACGGTTTTGCTGTTCGGTAAGCGTGGCATTGGAAATTAGAGTTCATTGCCGAAAATAGATTTATATATTTGTTGAACCTATTTATGTTGTGCTGTGGTGAAGCCTCTTGTTTAGCACATCTTAAAGCACCAATGTTCTAATCAGTTTTATCCCAATTAACCAAAATCCTATGTAAATAACTTTTTCACGATCGTAACTATAGCAAGAGGCGTTTTGATAGTGCGTGACTAATTAATTTCCTATTTTGAGAAATCTGATAATTTTCTCACAACGAACTAGACTCTAATAGTCGAGTCACGTGTGTCCCGAGACTCTGCAATCATTTTGCCCATTAAGGCTTCCACTTAAGTTTGGAAAACCGTTCTCGAGAACAAACTGCTTATCTTGTGTCTTTCAATTCCCACTTAGTCTGGCATCGAAACCTTAATATATATTTTTTTATTTTTTTTTAAATTGACAGGTCCACATTGGTTCCCATCAATAACCGTATTCATTTGTACTTGATGCTAAATGACCTCGACAAGTTGATTGATGTTGTTTGACAGATATGGTATCAGGTCCTGAATCATTGGTCAATTCGTAAAGGTTTCCATGTGATTGAGTGCAGTCATCAATCTAGAATTATCGATATTGTCTCTGTTTTTGGAGTGATGAATGTCTTGGAGTATTTTTAAAAGTTCAAATGCTAATTGTTATCTCTTTCCTTTGAATCAAAACTAAAAGCAATAAGTATGCTTATATGGAGCTTAGTAGAAGTATTCATCTAAAAGTGGAGCCTAAATTACCTTGGCTTTTAAATTTTAGTTTTAAGGAATCCCATCAAAATTCGTTTTTTGAATATTCAAGACAACAAATATCTGTTGTGTGAAAGAAAGAAGTGTTGGTCCTTAGATGTTCGGACTTCATTTGTGGGTTACTTCAACTAGGGTCATGAAAGTTCGTTTTGACGAAGCCTTCAGATATTTTTAAGACAATGGACAAATTTCAAAAGGCTTGTGAAATATTAATTTCATTTTTTTTATATTACATTGTATTTTATTATTGACAATTTTCTTCCGCAATCTTTTAAAGAAAACATTTAAGCTTAAAGCTGTTGGTGCCTGACCCGTCTACATCTAGGAATATTTGCGAACGTGACATTGGCTCCCAACACTGAATCTGCCCCAAACATCAGACACACGTTAAACTTTTTTAGGATATTTTTGCATACCTCGGTATCCAACATCATGATGTATGTTATTGACAACCCGTACACTGATGATCATTTGATGGTTTTCTTTTTATATGATCTTCTTCAATGGTTATACTCTAAATTGCTTTTCGTGGCGTATATACATTAACTGCCCTGAACTTCTTGTGTTCCCTTTTCTGTTCGATACGCTATCACTAGCCTGGATCGATTGGTTGTTTTGATCGCGTTATAATTTCCACACATATGATTACCGGGATTACACCTATAAGAAGGTTGAGAGGAGCACCCTCGAAGGATCCTCAATGACTCATGAGAATTTGAATTCACGGACTTTTAAGCATTTTTTTTAGAACAAAATCATGTAAAATAAAAAAACTTTATATAAATTCAAACTTAATTTATGTTCTTATAAGATTGTAGTCTTTTAACAAAATATACTATAAATTCTATTGAAATTGAAAACTGAGTGCCGCAAATTCTGGTTTAGGTCGCTTTGGTAGTTTTATAAAGCCATCAAGCCAAGTGACTGCTCTAAACAATGGAATACTGTGAACAAACTCTATTTAGCTTATGACTTAAGCGTCATTTCTTATAACACTAAAAGTGAGAGAAGTCAATCTTCAAATTTATTCATCGATACAAAAACATTTTAATTTCAGCATTTTAAAAAAAAATCATCAGACCAACGTCAAACAACGTCTGACTCAACGACAGTAAAGCAGTAAATTCCAATAAAAAAACATATATCTTTTCTTAAAATCACTTTCGCACCTGTGCATATGCTTATCCATCCTATCAGCGAATCATTTCCATGCACAACAACAACACACTCTTGACGAAAAGCCTCTTAACTTTTTGAATTTATTTTTTTTTCCTTTTGACATCCGTATAGCTAAGATTTGGATTTTAAAGTTTCGCAGATCAACACTCGAAGCTTATCCAACGGCATTTTGAAAGAGAAACAAGCAATGAACAATCAGAGAAAAGAAACGCAAAAAAATAACTCCAAACTACCGTCAATTAATTTCGAATTCGATTTCGTTGTTTTATGTGTTTTCCTGCTAACCAACTAATTAATGCGCACCGCTAATGATTAGATTGTATTCGATGGAACACGAAAAAAAAAAATAAAAAATAATACGAAGAATTAAGATACATTTTAGATTTGCATACATTCCCTGCCCCCTGCCATCTAATCAGCGTTTAAAACATTCAAAAATAACGATGAAGAATAAATCACAAAAAAAAAAAAAAAAAAACGGATTCCAGTCGAATCTGTATTACTAGAAAAATTTAGCAAGCACAGGAATCGATTTGTCAAGCGTGGTATGTCGAGATAACCAACTCGGTAGTCCCCTTCACTTTTCGTCAAAGACGGGCTCCAAAACTCATCAATCTTGGAATTTTACGAGGGAGACCCCAACGGCAGTCAGTCACAGTCAGTTCCAATTATGTTTTTTTTGTGTTTTTTCCTCCTCGATCACCTTAAGTTAATACACATATATGTAGATACGAGAACCCCGAAGGAATTGACACATACCAGTACATCACTGCATTTTGTGTCAGTAAAAAAAAAAAACAAAAAACAAAATATTTATCAGATAGTTAAGCAAAGAACCTTTCCCTTCCCGTGGTCGTGTTGCAAGTTTAAAAATGAGAACAGTAAATTTTCACCTTTATTTTTTGAAAACATCGAATATAATTTGATAACACACGTGTACGGTTAGATTACACTATTTACAGACTCACACTCGACTTGCATTGGACGTAGTCAAAAACAACCCACTCGGGATGCACTAGTTTGATATGTTGAGCCCTCCAACCGAGTGTGGGCACACAGATAAGATTCGTTACAAAAAATTTTATAACCATCAAAATCAACGCCACAGACTGACAGAGATAAACTCAAGTCAGGTATGCCTTCAAAAAAAAAAAAACGTATCTGAAAGATAAAAACAAAAAAAAAAAAGGACGCTGTCGTTGACATCGATAGTTCTCGGGGGCATAACATGCAAATAACATGAGAAGAGTGGAAAACTGTCGCATTTGCGTAAAATTATGCGTGGCACGTAGGAACCGGAGTGAACTATGGGCGCATGGTGTTGCATGACAAGCAGGCGCGAATTAGCCTCACTGCAGCGAGTCTCTTGCTTCGTTCTCTCAAAATTTTGTGTTTATTTCTAGGAATAATCATGAAAGGAGGAAAGAGAACACAACGAACGGCGGCGGCCACACATCGATGAACATGTTGACGACAATGATGTAAAGAAAAGACGAGACTGCTGGAATGCCATGTCAAGCACGATGACAGTTTCAGATGAAATCTGTTAAAACCAAGTATGATGTGGGATGACCACCAGTGCATGGATGACATTTGCAAAAGTAAATTTAATAATTTAAATAAAGCGACAAGTCCATCAGCTGTGGGATGTTTTGAAAGGAAATAGTAAATGATTTTCGCTTGATCTATCAAGATACATTCTGATGTAAAGTTTTGAAAAGGGAAGAGTATATTCGCTCTCTTCACATCCATACTGTTTCTGCAGAAGATGTTTTAAAAGAGGCCTTATTAGGCTAATTGTCAGGCTGTTCTGTTGCACTTACAAGCGTTTTTTGAATTGGTTCTTGAAATATCTTCCGGATACATGACATTATTGAGGCCTTTTGTTCGGGGTACCGTCTTTTAAGACTCCATTCTAGACCAAGCTTAAGACTAAAATTTAAACTTGTTTTGCTTTGACAAGTTTTAGTTGCACCAAAATGAAGAATGTATTCAAGTATTTAAGAGCCAGTTATTTGTTGCTCGGCATAATTAGTTATTTAAATAAAGACTATAGGTCAGGAGTGACAGCCTTGAGGGACCTAAGAAGTAACGAGAATGTGGTGAGATACTGAGCGGAAGATGAATCATAAGTTACGGCATCAAACTCGCCTACCATTTGCAGTCGCGGATTTTCCTTTGAGATTTGAATTGCATTGAAAGACAATGGAGTTATAGTTAATCCTTTGCTGATCACATTGAAGAAAGTTTATGAATTTTAGAGTAGCAAACCAGTTGGTAGTTTGTTACATAAGAAAATCGGTTTTATTTGACAGTTGCAACAAAATATTTTTCTTCTGATTATGACAGTAAAAACAATTGTCAAAATCGAATAATCTTGCCTTGAATTTACATTTCTAATCTGAACTACAATCCCCTCACAATCAAAAGTGCTAATGCAGTTCAAATTCAAACCCACGTTCACTTCCACAAAGCCGTAAAACAATTAAAACTCCAATATTACCATCATAAACCGTAGAAATAAAAGATACCAAACAACCGAAAACCCATCGGCAAACACTATCCGCCATATTAAAAGCACACTACAGTATAAACAAGGAACGTCTACTTTTTAAAATGCATGTAGGCTTGCCAACCTTAACGCATAGAAGATAATAACAAAAATAGTGAGTGGTCGTCATCATCATCATCATCGTTGCAGACTACAATCACTTACTATATCCGCGATTGCATGCTAAATGCAGTAGATCTTAGGCAAATGTCAACATGGCCCAACGTTAGCATCGTAGTAGGTACCAAAAACAGCAACAACAACCCGAGTTAGATATATTCTATTTTCAGATAAGTTTTCTCCCCACATACTCGAGCGATATACCCACTCAAAACTAAGCACGCATACACGTAAAGTGGTCTTCGGTTTTTATTCCTAGTTTCAAGCTCAATACAGGTTTTCCTTGGGCAAGAGAAGCAAAAGAAAATATGAGGGAAAAGGGGGAAATAATGGTTAACACACAGATACAAGAATATGAGTATGAAAGCAAGTGAGATAGCAGGAAAACAACAACACGTAGGCGTACTTTGTCTTACCAAATAAAACAACTCGATTTGATGGTGTTTTGATTGTGACGATGCTTTAAAAGCTTTGCAGATGTGAATGCGAATATTTTTTGTAGAACAGATCCAGTACAGCTCCTACCTATTTGTAGTGCATTGTTGTTGAGCCAAGTCGTTTACAAGATAATCACGCAATGAGTGCCATAACTTGCGCACACGCATTCGAGCGATTTTTTTTTTGTTTTCCTTAGCGAAACAAGTTTGTGGCGCCGCACCGCTACTCTTCTACTCGTATACTGAATTGTCTTTTGGCGAGCGTTTTATTGCCGCCGCACAAAAATCTACTCGTAGGTACATAATTGCTAGCTTACTGACAGAACCAGGAATTCTACCATACATTAAAGATAAAAGGGGGCATTGCTAGCTCTGCCTGGTTTGTGCCTTTCGGTTATTAGACTCGGCAACACAGTTGAAAAATTCCAATGAATTATTTATCACCGCGTCTGCAGAGTGTTAATGACTACCGTGTGTGTCTGTCTGTCGTTTGGTTTGTCTCCTTTGAGTTGGCACCGCACGTGCTTCGATTTACTTTCACCACAAGCACACTCCATACAGCGCACAACCCTGGGTGAATTAACTCCAACTGAAATGACAAAAACAAAATAACCGAGTATAGCTACAAACCTGTTTAACTGTTTTATACTTCAATCTAAATTAATTGAACTAAACGAAGGAACAGCCAAGCAAACAAAATGGTAACCAAAAAAAAAAAGGAAAAGGAAAACAATAAGCAAACCAAAGAAACCCACAAAAATATTTGAAACAGAAACAATTACCACAATCTGGTATGGACACGACAACGAATACGAACACAGCTTTTTTTCGCGCTCGAATTAAAGTCCATGCTATTAATTCTGCTGGGGTTTGTCCAATTTGTACAAGTGGCTTGGTCATAACAGCCAACACCAGCTTTTGATTTATTCTTAAGGAATTCAAGCTTTTTTTTGTGTCTTGGTTTCAGTTCTGTTCAAGAGAATTGCTAAAGGGTACGATAATAACAATAATTTTATGACAATTTTATCTAAGACTTAAAATCTTAATGGTGCTCTCCTGATGCAGCATACATATGTATATATGTATATGTTTATGGATACTATCGCCCCATATAGTCCCAGCGAATGTAAACTAACCAAGCAAGAAAATATAGCTAAACCCGATCAAGTTGGCCCAAAAGCCCAACCCGATCCGAATATTCGTATCCAACGATCTTTATTTTTTATTTTGTTCTCTTCTCTCTTTTGGTCTCTTTATTTGTTGTTATCTCTCTATGGCTTGATTATGTTTGTGTGCGTGATATTTTTAAGATGAACTCTCAGATTCCAGGTGTTTGTGTGTTGTTATTTCGTTTTTATTGTAAAGATGTTTTCCACGAAAAACCGTTTAACCAGCCAGCAGAAAGCAACACAGTCCACCGTCAGTCCGGTTCAGCAGCATCTTTCTTTTCCTCTCTCCTTCGCTCTGTTGCGCCCGTTTCTTTCGCCTGAGGGAGTATTTTACATTTGTTATCGTTGTTTTTTTTCATCATTTTGTTTTCTTCTCTGTTGTATTATTCGGGAGAACTGAAAAGAAATTAATTTTTTTTTTTTCGGGGGAGAGATTTTGAATTTAGATAGAAATGATGAGCGTGGTCCATGAAACAAGACAGGAGAGAGAGACAAAAAAAAATACTTTCCTGAACCGCATAACGAACACGACACGAAAATTCTAAGAATTCTTTTGATTCGCATACAAACAACTGGTTAGTAATTTATTGCCAAGTTATTAGCTTCTATTATTAACATTTCGCTGTGTCAAGGAGGAAAGAAATAAAAACTGTTTTTGGTTTAATTTGAAATCAAGTTCGCTGCTCAAGTCTTTTGTTTTACACGCGATTCATATATTTTTTTTTTTCTTGTTTTCGTTGTTATATTATCTCTTTTGTTCGGAGTATTATTAATATTTCATAGGAACTAGCAAAAATGTCATATAATAAGATTGATGGATTGCTTCAAGCCAGAGATAAATGGAAACCGATAAGGGTTATGGTTCAGGTAATGCTTTCTTAGGATTATCCAAAGTGGAATTTATTTTCCGTTTTATACCTGCTCCTTTATGACGATCTTTTAAACACATATACAAACAGAGTCACTGATCTGGCGACACCTGTGCGTTGTTAATTAAGTGTCAAATACATATACATATGTTGCCTCACTCCTTGGAAAAGTGTGATGCGTTAAATGCGTCGTCGTCGTCGTGTCGGTTTACTTATTATACATGCACGGCAATTATGTGCAATTAGTAGACTTGATAAAAAAATATAAAAACAAGTAAAACAAATACAACAAACGAAAGGCCACTTGGCACACCAAAGTGTGTCCTCTCGTTTTGAAGACTCCCCTTTTTATGCTTGTTGTTTGTTTCTATGTTTATTCTTTCGGATATTGTTTTCACCCATTTCAAAGAATTCACGCATTCATTGTAATTATTCGCAAGTACCATCATCATTTATTGATTCCAGCGATCACTTCCTTTCCCTAGTCATAGAAAAAATAAATTATTATGAATGCGAAAATAGTGTTTGTGTTAATTGATGAGAAAATTCCTAACATAACAATCACGCTTCGGGCAAAATAAATAATATTCACATATTAAACACGACCTGGTTAGAGTTAGTGTTAAATGTTATTGGCTCACTACAGAACTCGATGGGTTGATGTGGATCCAACGAAACCAGATTCGTAGGTTAATGAAGCAATTAATTTTTTTATTATTTTTATTTTCTTATTTCCTTCAATTTGATTACGTATTATGTTTCGGCATCTGGACTGGAATGCCATTTCGAAATCAGCAAGATGAGAGGGAGTCAGGAAAAACTAAAGGTTGTCTAGTACGTCAAGTCGAAGGTGTGCCATACTAATTGATGCTAAAATAACAGCTGTTATCTTGAATAGATCGATGATGAAATCTTTTAAAGAAACGCTAATGGAATCAAAGGATGCCGATAGATCTTGAGTTTATACTACCCGGATCTATGAGGAATAGGATTTTTATCTCTTGCTAAATGTTTGGCGATACGTTTAGGGCAGGAACAAGCTGGGATTTTTTTTTCATAATATAACCAGAATTCAAAGCAGTTGGATCGTTGGCATCTGAATTCCATTGATTTGTTTAAATTGGCGTCTCCACCTGCTATGAATGAATTTAATGAGAAGCTCATTTTCTATGCGTAGGTTCACGCAGCTTTAGCCATTTATATGACTAATATTTACCACGAAATCTATGCGCACATGCGTGGAGTATGAGACGGTAACGAAAAGCAATCAGCGATAGCTGTAAATTAAGCTTCCAATCAAGATAAAAGTTGTTGACGCAGAATATTCTTAAAGTGAAATCGTTAAACACAAGCGTAAAACAGGCTTATTGAAAATTTGCAGAGAAAAAAGAATGCGAGGAGAATGAGGCCAAAATAGTTATTTCTTTTTAACTTTTATTTAAATATTGTGAAAATTAAAATGATAAAATAATTTTCGGATAGATTTCGATTTTATTACGAGCATTTTTAATTCAGTTTTTTTGTTGCCAATTCTTTACCGAAACCGAAAGGGGCTAGACATTTCGTCTGAAATGCTTATCTCGCTCGCAGAGTCAAGTTGTCGTAAATATTGGAAAAGAGGACAGTTTTTGACGTTCATACAAAAAACAAATGCGTTTAGCGATAAAGACCATAAAGCGATACAGTCAATTTTGAGCATGCGACAAAACAATTTTTGCTACTACTTTAGTAAGAAAGATCGTCCTCCATGTTGTAGAGTGAGGGACTTAAGTAGAAAAAGTAATTTTCTATCTTTTCCTCCTTTCATCCAATTGCTGTTTTAGGGATCCTCAAAATCTGTGGCATTTATCACCCTGATTTTTGTAAATTAGACATAAGCTCGGCTTTTGCCTACATCTGTTATCAACAATTCTGTTCAGTAATGCTATCATTTTTAGTTTTACGAATTTTTCAATCAAACAAAAGACTTGTAATGCGAACTTTTGTTACATCTACGAATGGAAGACATCAAATTTTTTTTAAGAATCATCCGTTGTTTAAAACTGATTGCAGATAACACTTTTACTGCTGGCAATATATGCTTTTGTAAAAGCATACGTCTTGTCTTGTTCTTCAAAACAAACGGCTTGAGAAAAGTTGTACACCTGCATTATACACATGGTTCCTATGTCTGAATGCAATATTATCGGATATATGTTAACTACAGAGTTACCTTTAATTGAGTGTTAATTAAATTATATAGTGGCGTGCGTTTTGTCATGACTTTATGACTTTTCCATTGTGTTGGCTCCGGCTGGTGCAACACCAATTTGTTCTGCAAATGGATTTTAGAAGAGGTTATACGCACAACCTTTTGTCTGCAGATGTGAGAAACAATGGTTAAACAGAGCAATCTCTCGATTTAGCTTAAGAAACCCTACTGTTTTTTTTATTGCTTTAAAGTTATATCTTCTGAATGATACCTAGTTAGTAATATGGGTGGCAAAGTTGCTTTTTTAATGCTTACCAAACATTTAACTATATTGCACGATAGATGTTAGATTTCGCGAACAGTTCATAAAGTGGAAAAATCACTAATTTCATGACAAACGACTTATCTTATTTGATTTAGGAACAAAAAGAATTTGGAAAAAGTTAAACCGATTTGTTTAGTCAAAAAAAAAATCTTAAAAAGACAAAATTTTCAGTCTTAAACAAAAAAAGTCGGGAACTTTATCCGCATATATGTACATACGAAATGCTCTTCTCTAAACACTTAATAGTCCTGCAGATTGAAGATTTCTTTTACACAAACAAACATGATGACATAAATAAATTTTGCCAAATTCGTTCTTGATTCGTAAAGTTTCATTTGAATCGCTCACAAATTTCGAGGAAGTCTTAATGGATAGATCGTAGACTCTAATCAAGGAAGGCTCTGTGAACTAGACAAAGCTGAGGTAGATTAACTTCCTCTTGATGCTGCTCCTAGAGGCAAGCTTTGCTTCTTTTTCAAGGTGGCAAGAGTCTACCTAATCAATCACTCTCTTGTTTACATATTGAGAGCTTTGAAATTAGCATAGAAATATATAGAGATGATTGATCAAAGCGCAGCGAATGATTGAAGGACTACACAATGAAGCGTACCTTGCAAATGGCCTGTCTAGCAGTCTCTTAATTTTCAAATGTAATAACCTCCTGAAGAACAAAAAACCATCTTATTGCCCCCACTTTAAACACTTCGATCAATTATTCCCAATTTACCTCATTTCTACTCTTCTTCTCCGCAGCCGCCACACTTATTTGCTTCTTTTATTGTCTTGTAATTCCTTTTGTTCTCATGAATCTAAAAGCAAACTCTTTTTAAGAAAAAATCGGTAAAAACCACAGTAAAACAAAAAACATTCCATTGCTCGAGACATTTGAAATATCTTATTTCAAAAATCCAACGCGACCCCCATTCCCATATCACTATTAAACATGACGGCGCGGTCCTTTTACACACTCGCCAAAAATTTTAACCGAAAAAAAGAATGATTGCCAATAAAAAAGATTTACCGAAAAATGTAAGGCCCCTTGTGCCCCCTCCAGTCAGTCAGTCAGTCAGCAGTTATGTCGATGAAAAAGAATTCGAGGGAAATTGCACGGGCTACAGGCATTCAAGTTGTGGCCTCCTCCAAATTGGGGATACAATGAAATTCGCTTGTCCAACGCGAATATTCGAAATATCTTGTTCCAATATTGAATCTGCTGCCCCTTTCAATTCCTCTTCATTATATTTATTCACCTTTGTTTGAGCTTCAAGGAAAAGCACCGATACCATCGACGAGTATGTATCGGCGCATACTTAACTCGAATCTTTGAGTAGACGGAAGAATCCAATCATTAATTTATTATAATCTCTAATTAATAATGTTTCTTGTTTTGTTTGTATCTTTTCTTTCAAAACCAAACCCCCCGGAGGTGAATGGCTGTGTCTTGGTTGATGTGCACACTAAAAACTAATCCATCAAATCGAAACAATCCATTAGACAGACCCTCGTTCTTGAGATCCATTTGAATATTGTGCTTGACCTGCAACCAGAACTTTGTTTCAAGGCATTCTTTTAAGATCCATTTTTTTTTTGTAATAAATCTTAAAAAATTCTTCTCCAAAGGAAAGACATTTTGATGGTTGGGAGGAAAAGTTAAAAGCACATCATGTAGATTTCTAAGCGAGCGTTGCATTTTGATGGTGGCACACTTTTCGGCATCGAGAACGCCCACCGACTTGAGACACAATAAAACCTCATATAGGCGAGACGCGGCCACACTGTTTGGTGGGCCCTTTTATTTTTTTGTTAATTCCATTTACAATTCTTTTTCAAATAACATTGGGAATACCTGTTTCGATGATGACAACGGCAGTGGCGGTGACTGTGGTGTTTGTGTGATGGTGGGCGAATTTGTATGTGTACGAGCAGTTTTTACCTTTCGTTCTTGGTTTCGAGGTAACGGCTACGTATGAATATGAGTGTAATTAAAGCTTTTAACTTGATGAATAGATATTGGGAAAAAAAAATTAACGATAAAAAATGAATAAATTTGCTCACCCACTTGGAGGAACAGTGTAATGATGCTACCGGGAGCGGAAAGCCACATTACCGCATTAAATAGCATTATGCTTTTAGCTTTGTCTTCACAATTTTTGCTTCTATCTTTACTTTAAAAAAAAAAAAATTATATGCTGCTTTCACTGTACAGCCTTCGATTTCGCCAAGTCGACAATATACCAAATATTCATTGATAGCACAAAATGCTCGAAAGCACGCAATGGACTTTGCAGTTTATGCCAAGGAACAATAATTCTAGATTTGCACTTGACTCCAGTTGGAAGATTCGCTGACGCTGAATATTCGAAGATAGACGAGACGAGAAATCATGCTCGACATTTTGTAATTTCTTTTTTATTGAGCAAAACAGGCTTTAAAGACCATGGAAAGAAAAAATCACTTTCGGAAGAGGGCACAACCGCGAACTGTAAAATAAAATGGATCCAGTCCGGAAGGCAAAAATCCGTCGACTTCAATGACGCGGCCACATTGAGCGAATTCTCTATCTAAGAGTACCTTCGAATTTCCGGTTTATGGAAAAAGAGAACCAAACATTTGGTTTAAAGACTAGAGGATAGATAAAGGATAGATGGAAGCTTGGTCTTACTAACTGGATGCATCATTTTTCCACATTGAAAAGCAGCTTTAGCTCAGGCTCAGATCCTCCGAGTAACAATAATCTGACATGTATCATAATTAAGAAAGGAGATCAATTTAACTGCAGCATTTTGTTCGAATAAATCAGACTTTATTTATTTACTAAAATTGTTTGTTAAGTCATCATCTCAAATAATGTGGAGCCTTACGCTTATTCCTGAAATATTTCCCACTTCGGGCCTTATCTTTATCTTGTCTGGTCATAGAAGTTACGAGCACTTGGGACAAGCTCTGTTGGAGACTTTCTGTCCCATTTTGTGCCTCTTTCGCCTACAATGTATTTTTTGATTTTGTCTGCTTCAAAAAAAAAATATTTAAAAGTTATTGTGCTTTGAGTACATAAGAAAATATTTTTCTCTAATTTTTTACAATTGATTTTCCAAACAAAATCTTCTTGCCATATGTCGTCACGATCTTCGAAAGAAAACAATCGTTTCTTTAGAAACTTAATCCTCGTTCAATTTTTCTTTTAAATTCACAATTGTTCTAAGGTTTGACGTAACATAGCTTCTTGCATTTGGAAATATTGACCTTAGCTGTTGAAACCAGATAAAACTCTTTGATGAAAATTCAGAAAACTTATCGCAAGAACGGTAAAAAAGATCAGTAACGAAGGAGCATCATTATTAAACACATATTGACCTCAAATCGGTACATTTCTCTTAACAAGGTCACATCAAAACCTGATCTCTAAACGTGGTCGACGAAACAGAAGAATTATTAGCCATCATAATAATTTTGGTTAAAAGTTATTTATTATTGTTGTCAACTCTATAAACATTTTTAATTATCTCTTAATAAAACTGGATAAGCAAGATTGGCAAAGATAGCTATAAGAATAATTTGGATTAATTGGTTAAAATATAAACTTTTTTTCAAGAATTTAGCCAGATTGCCTATAAAATCATGCTACTCTTTGCATACTTAAATCACCACAAGTGGTGAAATAAATATCCCGATCTATAATGAAACAGCATGATAGGTAGTTATTCAGCACAAGACATATTTCATTAGCTAAATCGGCAACAAAACAGCATGATTTCTGGTCAAAGTGGAATGCCAAATCAAATCGAATGTTGATAATAAAACTACAATGATCACCATCAATGTAAACCGATCACCTGCGAAAAGACATCAAAGCGAAAGCATCAAAATATCATCTTAAAATTTAAAATCAACAACCCATCATAAGGTCATCAAAGTCTTTTCTGCAGCAGCTTATAGCGACAATTTTCCTAATTTGACAATTTCGATGCATGTCATATTAAATAAAAAAACAACTGAAATGCCAAATACTTTCTACGCCACGAATATCAAATTTCATTCCTTTTTTTTTTTATTCAAAAAGTGTCTCAACAATGTTTACCACTGGTTGAACTAGTCAATTTGGACTTGAGCAATAAAACTCTTTCGATAGATAAAACACACCTTTGTGTTCTTGCATATATTGTTGTAGAGAAAACCCTCAGCCGTGGGTGAAAAATGAACCCACGACCTCTGCGTGAAAAGCCAGCGAGCGTCAAGAACAGACCACCCAAGTGGCTCAATAAATACCAAGTTTGCGAGAGTTCTAAGGTTTTACATTAACATGTAAATGTTAAGCCCTTGATCGCCTGCATATAGTCAGAGAATATCTTATGCCTTAGAATTCTCGAAGAGATCGTATCGATCGAATTTCCGCCATCATAGTAAGATGCAATTCCGTAACTATCCTGGAACGTGGCTTCAGTTAAGAGAGCGATTACTTTCAACCACATACACAACATTCGCCACAGCAGACGAAGAATGTGAGTGCGGTATTCAACTTTCCTTCCGTCAATTGTCATCAATTCCATTTGATTTCTCTTCCTCAAGAGAAGACATATCTTTATGATGCGTAAAAACAATTGATTTGTCATTAGCCTAGAAAAATGCATGAAAAATAACCTTAAATTGCTAGCAGCACTTTCATAATTATCCATAAATTTACTGCATTTTTTCGTCGATTTGTTGATTGATGGCGGCTGCAAGCTTGGGTGTATCGGCCTCAATCTTAATGATACAATCTCCGTGGTGGATTCCATATGAGCATTGTGTATTTTGCAATCAGACATCAAAATTGACTACTGATGACAGGTCCCCGTGCCCACTTCTTCCGACGAAAGATCCAAATTGTCGTCGTCGATGACAAAGGAAAAATACAAAAGTAAAAAAAAAATTTACGAAAATTAAAACCGCATATTGACCAACTTCCTGTGTTTGCACAAGTATCTGTTTCTCTTCGCGCCTGTTTACAAGCAAAACAACAAAAATAAAAAAACTTCAAGTTTTTCTTTCACTAAAATACACTGCCCACATCGGGAACCGAAAAACATTTCAGCAGCGGAAGAAGATGGTTACTTTGTTTTTAATAATATCTTCTGCGTCATTGTTTAAATTTGTCTTCTTCACGTAAGAATCGGAAATTGGATTGAATAATTAATTAATGCGTATCAATTTAGTTAGCATAATGTTGATGATAATGGCAGGTGACTTTTGACTTTATAAGCAGTGGTCGCGGGATTGCCCTACGCGTGTTGCCGCATCTAGCAGGTAATAAAAAAATATAAAATTTAACTCCCACGGGGTTTTGTGTGGTTTTCCAAAAGAAAAATACATTTGGGTTGAACTAAGATAAATATTCGAGGTTAGGTGGGTGCATGACGTTGTTTTTCTTTTCGTATTCGTATTTTTTTTTTCTTGTTCCTGAATTCGTGTCATTAAAGCTTTGGTTGTGTTTGGAGCCTACTTTCGAAAACAAAACAAAAAAAACAACATTGTATTTAAGTTATCGATGGAGTAGGCTTTTAGTGAAGTAGGTGGAAGCATTTTACTTTATTTATTAATGGGCGTGCTTTACATATATTGACGTTGGAAATTTTTCCGTTATTTCTTGTAAAATATGGTTGAGACGTTTGCGTGGTGGACCACACGACTACAATCATCAATCACTTTGCTTTATTTTAATTCACTTTTACTGATCTTTGTTTGTCTAGAGACAGCTACCGATGCGGCCTTATTAGCTGACAAGTAAGCCTTTCATCGTACAGATTGTTGCAAAATTTCTTCAAAAAGAATCCTCTTTTTACACTTAGCATTCGTGCCGAAATGTGTTCCGTCAACATATCTCTACATAGTCAATCAAAAGAGTTGGTGTGCGAACTTTTTACGTTTATGGTTTTTTGGAAGATCAGAACTAAATCAAGTCTTCATTTTATCAATTCCCAAATACCATGGATGCAACATCACTTAGTCTAGATTTTCTTCCATGCTTGGGCCAGCGAGTTCTTACTTCTCAGTAATTTTTTTCATAAATAAACCACGACTTTTGTTCGTTTTTTGTGTTTTTTTCCACCACATTGTTTATTAGATATGAAAACTCCTCATTTCCAAACTCTCAATTTTGTTGAAAACTATTGAAAACAATCTCAACCATAAAATGTAACAATCACGATCAACGATCACGATTATCAAACAATTCGGGACCCAACTCGACTTCAACAAAAGAAGCAAAAAAAAAAATCCTTCCATCATCATCATTATCATCGTCCTCTCCTTCAAGAACGAATCGTGTCTTTCGGTAACAAACAAGAGATTTCAAAATGTCTATAGACCAGGTATATTCACCTTTATGTCTATTCTATTTCTTTCTATGATGCAACCAACATCAAACTTCAACCATCATCATAGTCTACGGCTTCCTTTTCTGTTTTTCTTTCTTAGATTTGTTGTCTCTTCTCTCTTGCAGACGCTCTGCTGCACGTTTGACCATTAAAACAAACTGCATTGTGTGCATTTGCTTGACTGGTTTAACCAAACCAACACGATGCACATATCGCTTCTGTATCTAAACGAAAGGTCTAAAGTCCAAAACGAAGTATAATAAAAGTCGAAGCGGGGCACACCGCATGCGCGGATTACTGTCGCCTTGCAAAAATTCCAAAGGAGTAGACTTGGAAAAGAAATGCCTGCCAAATGTCGCGCCAGAGTATTTGCTGCTAAGGTTGGGTTGGGGAATTTTCTTTGGCCTCACGTCGTTCTTAAGAAAATCGTTCATCTAGATATACGCATATATACATGGACTTTGGATCACTGTTCGCGACTAAGACCAAGGAAGGAGCCTTGCTTTTTGAATTTTCCCCCCGTTTTTCGTGGAATCAAGAAAGTGTAGCTAATTCTGCGGTTTTGTGTTACAGATAGATCCATGAATAAATGGAGTCGCTTTAAAAGTCGCTTTGTGGTTATACATTCGCATTTGATTTGATTTTCTTGGTGTTTGCTTCTTTTGACCTCGAGCTATAATTTTGAGAATATACCAAAGGCATTTTGAGGAATTTATGTTTACTTAAGCTGGATCTGTAGCTTTTCAAATATTTTGTTCTCAGCAACATTCCTTAAACTGGTCTTTTCGCACCTTTTTGGATCAGCATGTTTTGTTTATTTTGAAACTTGGGATTCTCGGATTTGTTTCATAAAAATCAAAGTGATCGCTCTTAACGAAGCCTTAGCTGGAATCGTTATTCACAAAAAATAAATTCAAACTCACGCCTAGGAATAAATAGATATTAATATTCATTATTATTTACTGATAAAAATTATTATGTCCCATAAAAATGTTTGAATATTCATTCTCACGCTAACCCTTATACAGGATGTCGCATAACTAGAGTTTTGCTTAAATTAATGACAGTCTTTTTTATTTGATTTAAATTTTGCAAGATTCTTGTTTAGAAATGTGTTTGCATTGTAAAGTTTGAATTTATAGTTTCTCCAATGGTACCAGTTGGATTCGACTAGATGTCCTCGTTCCAGAATATTTTTAATATTTTTTCTTAGCTCTTGTTAGAATTTCTGTTACCAACTCATCCGCTGTTTCGCGAATAATAACGAACCACAATTTTTGATTTCTCTCCACCTTTATGTTTAAAAATTCATTGCCTGGTATTCTAACTAATTATATGCTTAATTGTTTTTATACTTCCTCATCTGAAATGTTTATTCACTGTTTTATATAGAGAACATTATTTGAGGGCTGCAATTGTTATTTAAACTTTGTTATGGAGACTTGGATCATTTGAAGTAGAAATACATGTCAGTTTCTTATTGTTGCGCAATATTTCAATTCTTTCGCACTGTGCAAAAAGAACAAAAATGCCTTTGAAAAAAAAAAAGAAGTTCACGACTTTCTTCTGAGGCTTATATTTTGAACATACCCAAATTTAATTCTCAATGATAGGCATCGCAATCTCATCTCTGCTTCATCTTTATAACACAAAATTTAAAAGATTCAAAGATCGTCTAAAATGTCCCTTTCATACAAATCGCTTCGTAAACAAAGAACATAAACGTCATCAATGTTATTACATCAAATGAGCTTTTGTGAAATTAATTCTGACTGAATATTGAACCGCCCCTACTAGCTTAACTTCTTGTTTTCTATTATTATTATTATTGTTGTAGTATAACTGCTGCTGCTGGTGGTTTTTACCCTAAATGGGCAAGTTGTACTCATGTGTTCCATGTCTGAGTGTACGTGCCCAGATCGATGACTCTTTTGGTCATGATCACTCCCTGATACTCTTCTTATTGGTTGAAGTGGCGGCGACTAACGACACCATATTGGGATGTCATTCCAGCGATTTTATGATGATGTATTTGTTGTTTGACATGTGGCGCCAAATTCATTTGTCTTTGTCTAATACTTCTTTACCCCTTGTTTGGCTTTTTGCAGTTTGCATTGGAACCAAGTCCCGACTATCGGTGCCATCGAACCGAGAACATCACTACAGGAACCTCCGAGATCGTTACAATAATTGTACGTACGTGGATGGTAATCTGGAGCTCACATGGCTGCAGGATCCAAACTTGGACTTGAGCTTTCTGGAGAATATACGCGAGGTGACCGGCTACATATTGATCAGTCATGTGGATGTGAGGAAAGTCGTTTTTCCAAGGTAAGATTGCAAATAAATGGACCTGTTTGAGCTGCATTTAACACTTTAATTTTTTATTGTTTATAGACTTCAAATAATTCGTGGCCGGACCCTTTTTAAGCTGAATGTTCAGGATGAGCAGTTTGCTTTGTTTGCGACTTACTCGAAGATGTACACATTGGAGATGCCAGCTCTGAGGGATATCCTTCAGGGATCAGTTGGATTCTTTAATAACTTTAACTTGTGCCACATCAAGACGATCAACTGGACGGAGATAATTTCGGGACCGAATGACAACTACAACTACGTGTACAATTTTACTCTGCCTGAGCGAGAGTGTCCCAAGTGTCATGAGTCCTGTCAGGATGGCTGCTGGGGTGAAGGGCCAAAGAATTGCCAAAAGTTCTCAAAGATCAACTGTTCGCCGCAGTGTGCTCAGGGACGGTGCTTCGGCCCTCGACCGAGGGAATGCTGTCACCTGTTTTGCGCCGGGGGCTGTACAGGACCAACTCAGAAGGAATGTATAGCCTGTAAGAACTTCTATGATGATGGTGTTTGTAAGGAGGAATGCCCACCGATGCAGAAATACAACCCGACCAACTATTTGTGGGAATCTAATCCAGAGGGCAAGTATGCCTATGGGGCGACTTGTGTAAAGGACTGCCCCGAGCATCTGTTAAAGGACAGTGGAGCTTGCGTTCGTAGTTGTCCCTCGGACAAAATGGAAAAGAACGGTGAATGCGTGCCGTGCAATGGACCGTGTCCCAAAACCTGCCCTGGAAAGGCCATTTTGGATTCAGGCAATATTGAGTCCTTCAGGGGCTGTACAGTGATTGAGGGTTCCATACGGATACTGGAACAAACCTTCACTGGTTACCAGGAGGTCTACAAGAACTATTCACTTGGACCTCGATACTTGTCGATGCATCCGGATCGCCTGGAGGTATTTTCCACCGTCAAGGAGATCACTGGATATCTTGACATTCAAGGCATGCACCCCGATTTCAAAAACTTGTCATATTTCCGAAATCTTGAGATCATCCATGGACGTCAGCTCATGGAAAGTTACTTTGCCTCTTTGTCGATTGTGGCTTCCTCCTTAGAGAGTTTGGAATTGAAGAATCTTCGGCGAATCAACTCGGGCGCTGTTGTCATCCAACAGAATGAAAAAATGTGTTTCGTCAATGGCATCGCATGGAGCAAAATTCAAAAGTCAGCTGATCATGGTATCGTCATAGCAAAGAACCGAAATGAGACCGATTGTGGTAAGTAGAAAGCTTGAAGCCATTAGAACAGTTAACTTATAAATGTTTTCTTTTATAGAAAAATTCAAATTGGTGTGCTCCGACCAGTGCAACAACGCCGGATGTTGGGGTGCTGGATCAGATCAATGCTTGGATTGCAAGAACTTTGGCTTCAATGGGACCTGCATCGCAGACTGCAAGAACATTACCAAGTAAGTCAAACAATCAAATTATATCCTTTTGTGTTATCTTACAGTTTCTTTTTTGTGTTCCTTCTAGTGCCTATCAATTCGATGGAAAAACATGCAAGGAATGTCACCCTGAATGCCGAACCTGCTCTGGACCAGGAGCAGATCACTGCGACGAATGTGTGCATGTCCGCGATGAGCAGAGGTGTGTCACTGTGTGTCCAGATAACAAATACTCTGACTATGGAACATGCAAAGTATGCCACGACACCTGCGAAGGCTGCACTGGTCCAAAGAATACTATTGGCCCGGGTGGCTGCAACACTTGCAACCTCGCGATCATCAACAACGACGCCACCGTTGATCGGTGTCTGAAAAAGAACGACAAATGCCCCGATGGCTACTACTGGGAATACGTGAATCCACAGGAGCAAGGTAATCTAAAACCACTCGCTGGCAAGGCTATCTGTAGGAAGTGTCATCCTCGGTGCAAGCTTTGCACGGGTTATGGTTTCCATGAGCAGGTTTGCTCAAAGTGCGCCGGCTACAAGCGTGGCGAACAGTGTGAAGATGAATGTCCTCCAGATCACTACGCAGACGAATCGCGCAGGGAATGCTTTGAGTGTCATTCCGAATGCAAGGGCTGCTTTGGTCCCAGCTCTGAAGACTGTATCGCCTGTCGAAGCTTTAAAGTGTTCGCCGATGGCGACCCAACCGATAATTCGACATCGTTCAATTGCACGTCCAAGTGTCCAGATGAGTACTCGCACGTAATTTACCAGTCCGTGACTATCGGAACCTACTGCTCGGCAAGTTCTCCCGTGACGACGGCCAACAGTGGACACGATGACTACTTGGTGTACATCATTGCCATCGGTACACTGGTACTGTTGCTGTGCCTGGTGAGCCTGATATTCTACTGTTTCCGACAAAAAACCAAGGCCAAAAAGGATGCGGTCAAGATGACTATGGTGCTCTCTGGTTGCGAGGATTCCGAGCCGTTAAGACCGACTAATATTGGAGCGAACTTGTCCAAGCTGCGAATTGTCAAAGAAGCTGAATTACGGAAAGGAGGAGTGCTGGGCATGGGTGCTTTCGGACGTGTCTTCAAAGGTGTTTGGGTACCAGAGGGTGAAAATGTCAAGGTACCTGTTGCGATTAAGGAACTGTTGAAAGCTTCTGGCGCTGAATCCAGTGAGGAATTCCTGAGAGAAGCCTACATCATGGCATCTGTGGAGCATCCGAATCTATTGAAACTCCTCGCAGTCTGTTTGACGTCACAAATGATGCTGATCACACAACTTATGCCGTTGGGATGTCTTTTGGACTATGTGCGAAACAACAAGGACAAGATAGGCTCGAAGGCTTTGCTTAACTGGTCGACGCAAATAGCGAAGGGAATGTCATACCTCGAGGAGAAGCGACTGGTGCATAGAGACCTGGCAGCTAGAAATGTGCTTGTTCAGACTCCGTCCTGCGTAAAAATCACAGATTTCGGCCTCGCCAAGCTCTTGACGGGCGACTCAAATGAATACAAAGCCGCTGGAGGAAAAATGCCCATAAAGTGGCTTGCCCTCGAATGCATTCGCCATCGGGTGTTCACCAGCAAGTCTGACGTCTGGGCCTTTGGAGTCACCATTTGGGAACTGCTAACCTTCGGACAGAGACCTCATGAGAACATCCCCGCGAAGGACATCCCTGATCTGATTGAAGTTGGTCTGAAACTAGAGCAACCTGAAATTTGCTCACTAGATATCTATTGTACCTTGTTGTCATGTTGGCATTTAGATGCCGAGATGCGTCCATCATTCAAACAGCTTGTTAATGTTTTCGCTGAATTCGCACGTGATCCCGGTCGATACCTTGTAATACCAGGAGATAAATTCACCCGCCTGCCCTCGTACACTAGCCAAGATGAAAAGGATCTAATCCGTAAGCTTGCGCCGAACTTTGATGGACCCGAGCCTATCGTCGAAGCTGAAGACTACCTGCAACCAAAGGTCGCCCGACCCAGTCCCAGTAATGAAGCGTCCGACGAACTGCCAACCAAACTCAATCGCTACTGCAAGGATCCCATGAATAAGTCGTCCTCCGGGGGAGACGACGAAACCGACTCAAATGCCCGTGAAGTGGGCGTCGGAAATCTACGCCTCGATTTGCCAGTCGACGAGGATGACTATCTTATGCCCACTTGCCAGGCAACGAACGCAAATCCACTTGGCACCGGTCCCGGTGGCTATATGGACTTGATTGGAGTACCGGCCAGTGTCGACAATCCAGAGTATCTTATGAATGGTCAAACGCTCAGCAGCGGCGATGCGCCCATCCCAACACAAACGATTGGCATCCCAGTGGTCATTATGCCGAATGGCACAAGTAATGGTGCCATCATTGAAGGCGAACAAACCAGCTCCGAGCATGAGTACTACAATGACACTCAGCGCGAGCTGCAGCCTCTACATCGAAGCGAGACGAGAGTGTGATAGGTCTTCCTCCATTCAATTATATACTATACATACTTGCCACGCTGTGTAAACAATCATCCATAGGCTTCATGTACATTTCTATAAACGCATAGCTCCTAGGAACGTTAGGCTATTTATTTGTATCAAACCTTCTAGGCTTAGAATAACAAATTGTATAGTTTTATTTAAATATCAAAGTGCCTTTACTTCTTTAATTGTACATTTAAAACTGAAAACTAGATTGTAATTTTAGTACTTATAAGTGTTAAATTGTAATATAAACCAGTCTCACATGTCTCACGCTCGAATCACGCACGTTTACAGCGTAACACTAACTGAATCGTTCGGTTTAGAAATTCTTTCTTTCATTATAATTTTTTTTAGAATAACTAGATTTTTTTTAAGTATTTAGTTAGTCCCCTCCTAGTTACATAAGATCATCTGTGATAATAATATTTTTAGTTTAAACGAAAAACAAAAACAAAAAAACAATCTAATTATTAATTTCTACAAATATATAAATAAACCCAGAGAATATATATGAAATATAAAAAAAAAGAGTTAAAAGCAACATTTAAGGCGAAGGGCTATTCTCTTTTATTTGAAATAAAATTCGAATTGCCGACCACCAAGCTCTGTCTGCGTTTTGTTTGTCTTTTTGTTACCAAGTGATATCTGACAGCTAAAAAGGACGAAACTGATAGAAAGCTGTTTTTTCTTATTTTTTACGTAAACTTTATTAGCATTCAACATTTGCGATAGTTCAAATCTAGTACCCGTGTTGTTAGGCCCTCACCTTGCAAACTCCTTTCTCTCAAAACACTCATTCATACAATCAAACGTCCATGTCCTGCTCAAGATATCACTTATGTAAACATATTTTAATAAGCTTAGTTATTTACTGCGTGCCATTTTTGCCTTCACTTTTAATTTAAGTATATTACAAAAAAAAATTCAGATTCATGGCACAAAAATAGGAAAAAAAAATGTTAAAAAGTAAAAAAAAACATAAACAAACAATGGAAGCAAAGGTTTTATATATATTTTTTATTTCGGTTAAAACTAAATTGTTAAAAACACAAATCAATTATTTTATTGTAAATTTATTATGAAATAAGCATGGCGAATAATAAAATGCAAAAAAAATAAATTTAAACAAATTAATATTTTACATATATATACATAGTTCTTAAGTAGTATTGTTCACACTGTTTTGAAATTGTTTTCACATATTTATATAGCAATGTAAAGTTTTAAACAAAACAAATACAAAACAAAAAAAACGATTTTTATATAAAATAAAAATAAATTAATAAAAAAAAAGTTGGCCGTGTTTTTTTTCTAACTATTTTTTTATTATCATTGAAAACAAAATCGAATTTATGGGATTTACAGATATTGAGTGTCCTTTCTATCGTGACGGATACAAGTGAATTTAGTTTTGCCTTCAATTATTCCGGTTCGTTTTGGGTACTTGCAAAGGCACCATTGACTGCTCGTTATGTTCATCTCGTCTGCATAAGGCAGATTCGCATGACAGCAAACACAGTCATGTTTAAGTCATTGTTTTGAATCACAGTTTTGGTTAGACTACGTTACGATACATGGAGCTACGTGATGAGTATTAAGTTGGAGCTCCAGCCATTACGAAAATATTTCATCGACTGAGTTCAGATCAACAGCCTTTGAAGGCTTGATAGCATTCAAACTGTGTAGAAGAAAAGATCTTATAAACGAGGTTAAGCAAACCTATCCCTCTACAGTTGGGGTAGTCAATTTCGGTTTCCCGGTTTGAATGCTATGGTAAGAAATTATTGCTTGCTTGATGCTTGCTCAACATATCTGGCGTTGCCTCATTTTGAGGATTATTAGCTGACACTTGGAACGCATTGTGACACTCTGACGATCAGAGCCGCATACAAAGGCTGAGTTCCAAAACAATTATGTACCTAACCGATTCAAGTAACCCGTTCCAAATTGTATTAACATTGAATTTAGTGCGCATCACTCAAGCAACCGCGCCTGCGAATGGAGTCGGAGTTTAATTCCAAGCGCAGAAAGAAATCTGTACTATGGGATGAAGTCTTAAGGGAAATCAAGAAAATTGATTTAAAATTTCCTTTTACAAGAGAAGATTACGATGTAAGCAGGAAGTTTTTAAATCTAATGATAACGTACAAAAGGATTAAGAAGCGAAATTGTTCCTCTGGGCAGGCAGCTACATCTTGGGAGCATTTTAAAGTGATCGACGAAGTGAATGGAACCAAAAACTTTGTGGTTCCACCAAAAAATACATTGGAGTCATCCTTAGACGAAGCTGAACAACACATTGATACTGAAACATCAAGCCGAAGAAAAAGATCCAAATTATATGTAAAGCCTTCAAAATTGTCCCAAAAATCAAAGTCAAAAAAATATTGTATCGATGCAATGCATCAATTTTGTTGCGAAACTTTGCACCACTGTTGTATCACTACAGCATCGATGCAATTTTTTTGACGTTTTGGAACTCAGCTAGTAGAATATTTAGTCAAGAAATCATGGAATACGATCATAATTTTTGTACGATTGTCGGGAGACAAAATCGAATCAAGTCGGATGTCGGTTTGGGGCGATAAAAAATGTCTATATTCTGTAATTAGTTCGAACGAGAAGCTGTGTAGTAGATTATTTTCGACAGGATACACACAAGTTTTTGATTTTAACAGGTCACAATTCAAATTGTTGTAACTGTTCAAGAAATACTTTGTGTGAAAATAAAGAAATATTGAGTATTGAGAATTTTTACAACAGTAGCGAAGATAAATTGTACTGATTCATTTTAATAGGAAATAAATGTATAAGCAGGTTCCTCAAATAACAATCATTTAGTGTTTGAAAAAGCCAACACTTCCTTGATTTGATCTTCACCCGAAATCACCAAATGAAGATTGTCCACAACAGCTTCCTTCACATAAGAAATACGTTCTAGGTGTTTTCAATTTATTTTTTATAAAACCTCAAATTTTCTTTTGCTTTTCATTTTCATCTAAAAAGTTGTAGAAGAATATTTCGTTGTATATAATAGGGACCTTTGTTTCTCTTTCGTGGTTTATTTATTAAATTAAAAACTAAAGAAAAATGTTGTACATTAAAAAAAAGAAAACACTTTTCTAACAAGCTGTAGAGCAGTTGTTTAGCATTTTGCTTGCGTCGCGACAGGATATTTATCCGCCCGAAAGTTGAAAAGATTTTCTTATCTATTAAATACTTATCCGTCAAATAGAATGTGATTTGTTCTAGTATGGTTGGTTTTAATTTGATTAATTCACTGACCCTGTTCAGAGCATTCATTGGTAAAACTCTACTAAGACTCCGCTTAAGAAAAATTTCTCTTTGATCGCATGTGCCTGGATAACCAAAATGCCACACTATTCATCAACACAGATAATCGTGTTTGACAGATTCTTTTGCACAGCGAAGAAAATGTTGCTTAATTTCTTTTAAATATTCCTAAAATGCGACGCAAAGGTGTGTCAAATCAGAACGATTTTATCGTAGCGAATTCGCGCTACGCACTTAATAGTTTTTTCGAAGGATTTCCCTTGTGCCTGCATCGTTGAGTTGATTCATTCTTGTTTAAGACTTATTACCGTCACCGCAAAAGAAATCCGCATTGCTCATGAATCATTGAATCATAAAAACATACAATGTGGGAATCCAAGAGATTCGCAATATAGCCTTAACAATATACATTTTATCGAATAAGCTACACAGATTGACACGAATTTAGGATATCGCAGCAGAGGAGATATTATTTACTCTACATCTAAAGCAATCGATCCTTTGAGGAAATGAACTTGAGCTGAGGCTGCATTCGTGATTGCTTGATCCTTGATCTTGAGATTCGGCCTTTGCTTTTAAAGTTAAATTGGTGACCTTTTAGACAATCTTAGCTGGAGCAATATTCTGCAGGGATATGCCCTGATTTCGCGTTAGTTGTTGCAAAATATAGAATCACCTTTTTTTTGAAGATGGGACGAAAAGAGCTAATATCACAGCCATCGGGCTCTCTACCAGCGCTTCTCCGTTATTTTAAAACAGTCCCTATGGAGAGGCTTTGTTTATATTTGTAAAAATTACATGTTATCCTTGAGCTGGAAGACTGCGAAGTCTGCATTGATTTTAATTTAAGGTTGTTGCAAATTTTTCATGTGGGCACAATGTGCCTTTAAAACTGTCCAAAAGTTGTTGGAATTATGGAAACAGTCGTATTTGTGATGTCGCCACAGACCGGGGATTTGACTCTTCATGAAATAGTGGCCCAAATACTAGAAAATATATACAAAAAAAATTGACAGCACGACAATCAAAGAATATATTTGAATGCATTAATATTCCACAATTTAATAAATTTACTTAACTTAGTCACTTCAATTTAATTTGACGTGACGTCACTTCAAAAAGGTTTCTTTTCTTGCAAAGAGCATAGGCCGTCACTCAAGACACTACGAGCGACTGTCAAACAAAATAATTCTTTCACCATCCAACTTATTGACGACCACAACCGGGGTTTAATGAAAAAAAAACATTTCAAACATAAAAATAAACCAACTGAAATCCTTATTTGAATTTACCGCTTCTAGTGTCATCTGTCTGTTCAAATCGATATTAATGCATTCTCCAAACCAATTCTCGTATAACTCTTCCACAAGTATGAAAATCTGACAAGGGTTGTTGTACGGCTTTTGCATTATCCAGTACAAGAACCAATTCCGAATATTAGAAAGGGACTTTTTACCCAGCATTGAACACTATTGTTAAATTCGCCCTCCCACCGCTGCTAAACAAAATGACTGATTTTGGAGTTTTACCATTTTCACCCCACGGAAGTTGTTTGCATTTTTATGCAAATCGCAAATCATTTCTGTACACCAATCGACACCCCTCCTGGCCGGATGTCAGAATTTCATAATTTCGCTGGACTCAGGTACTTTTGCGCGGGTAAAAATGTTTTCCGGTGATTCTCGATGAACAATGCACTTCGTCGGGGGCTCGGTAACGTGTCTCTATCAAGATTTTTGCTCCGACTATTTAGATTGCATCGGACACGCCTACACTGCCGCGTTTTGAGACGAAGGAAGGTGTAAATTTTTTTTTTAACACTTTTGAATAATTTAGATACTTTTTGTTGGACGGATTGCAAAATTGCAACGAGGAGGAGTGAATTTGGAAGCACATGTAGCAACATAAACACACAGTGCCGCCAATAAGTTTGCGGACGGATCATTCTTAAACTTGTGGCCGTATTTTAGAATTTAGAGATAATTTTGGCCGCTAAAACGGGCACTTGCTGCCTTTGCGATTGAAGAGTTCGGGAAACTATCAAGAAAAGAGCACACAAAGTCAAAGTTGCGATGGCCTATGGAATCTTAACCATAGCCTAAGCATAGCTATGGTGGCGTTTGAAGCAAGATTAAAATGCAGGATTCAGATGCTGCAGCTGCTGGGTTCTCTTTTTGTCACCGGTATCATCTAAGAAGTCTTCCAATTAAGTATCAGAAGGTAATTTTTGGATGGCAAGTTTGTATGAACAACAATATTGAGACAAACGTACAGTGGCCGATGTACAAATTTTCAAAGTAAAGGCTATACAGTTTTTGCCGCCCTTGGTTCTGTCATCTCCTACATTATTTTTAGAATCTTAAAATTTCGTTGAAATTACACAAAAAAAATTTATTTGGGTATATTTTTGAGCTAATCAAAGCTCAGTCATGTACGAACGGGGGTAATGTGTGCAGATAATTTTTCACACTTTTTTTAAACAAGAGAAGCATGTCCCAACCGAACAATCTGTCGCTGGTGTACATAAGAGCATACGAAGGGATACGTCCAAGTTCGGATAAACGTTCTGCAGACTCTGTTTTCACAGAAACAAAAATAGAGTCTCTGATGATGAACAAATTGGTTTTACCAAAATGCTTTTCGAAGATATGTACGTGGCTTCGAAAATGTATGCATTCTTGAACTAACTCAGTCTCTAAATTGTTAGGATATCGTTCTTCAAAAGACAGAGCCTTTTTTGTATGGGTTGATAGTGGGAAGAGGAAAAACATTAAATACATTTTCTACAATTTCGCTCTTTTCACTCATACAAAGTGTGGACAGAGGGTAGAGAGGCCGATTACTGGTTGGGAGGCGCCCGGGCGGCGAACAAGCTGTTTTACAGAATATGGAATTTTGCTACTCTCGGAATGTGCACCGACAAGTCATCAGCAAAATTTGTTGCAGACTTCTATCTGTGAGACATCAGAAAACTGTCATGCAAAAACCTTTTTGATTTCTATAAGTTTGCGAAAAAAAACAAAAATCGGTCCCCAAATTTTCCGCCCCAAAAATCTGCCGCCCTAGGCTCAAGCCTCTTCAGCCTGCTGGTAAATCTGCCAATACAAACGTATGAATGTCAAACCGAATGGTGATTTAAATTTTTGAAGTAAAATTATGATATTGGAAAATTAATAAAAAAAAATTCAATTTCCGTGTTGATGCAATGAATGCAATCTAAAATGATAGCTCTGATTTCCGCAAGACGTTTTCGTAAGAGAAAGTGTCTGGAGCCCATTTCCAGCAAAAGCAAAACTATGATAAATCAAAATAAACTTGCTTGGAACAATATTCAGCTCGATCACTAAGCCTCATTTTGCAGCTACATCAAGGCTGTACTGGAATTACTTAAACACAACAGTATTGTGAATGTGCAAAAATAAATAATTGATTTGAATTTGTTTAGTTAACATAAGCGTATGAAAAGTTTTCAGTCTTATATAATTTTATTATTGAAATTAGTTATCTAATAAATCAATTTATTTAAAAGCCTCAGAACTATTATGGCAGAATAATATAAAATATTAAAATAACCATCGGAAACTGAATATAAATTTGGTTTCAATAACTTCAATGGTCGAATATTACTGAAGTCCGAAAAATATATTAACAATATCTACAAATGTGAAATAAGTATTTTCATAAGTAAAAAAAATGTTTTTATATAACTTGAAAATGTTTATTTATCATGTATTCAACAAAGCGTTCAATTTATAAAAAAAACAATACTTTCTATAAGTATAAATGAAACGTTCCAAGAATGTTGTATATATTATATAAGTATATAAATATTTGTAATACAAATTACACGAGTAACACAATTGGAATCTAAATAATTTGAGCAGAGCTAGAGTATCATGCATTATAGAGATTAAGTGGTTTTAGGTTTCCGTGAACCCTGTTACTAAGCCTCTACTGTCCTGCCGTCAATCCATCTGTCACAGGGCTGTACTTTCTCAGCCGTGTGTTTTGAAGGCAATGAATATAAAGACGGGTTAGTTATTGCTTGCAAATTGTTAAAGAGATCATCGAATCAACAGAAGATGTCAAATATAAAAATTGTACAAATAATATCGGAAACAAAATTGAATTCGATTGAAATATGTATGCTGAGGTAGAGGGTCCTCATGATCTCAGGGTCTGTTGAAACAAGAACAAGACACGAAATCACTTCTTCAATGGCTAAACAGGAATAAAGTCAAATTAAACGAGTTAAAATAAAAAAATAATGGAGATAAAATTTGGACGTGATAACGTTTTTCAAATAAACGGGGAAAAAATTTAAAAACTTACTAGCACAAAATACCTTGAAATAATTATCGACACAGATTTTAAAATGCAACAAGGTTTGGTCTATATGATAGCTGTGAACGAACAATACCACTATTTAGTCTCATTTTGAGTTCTGTTCAATGTTCTGTTTATGCTGTACTGAGGGTCAGATCGAGAAGGCTTTAAAAACCTTTAAAAATAAGTTGCAATTAGATAAGAACCTACTGGGTCTTTACCACTGGGGTCAGGTACGCATGAGACGCAAAACCTAACATGGTGCGAATCGCGATTTAAGAATGGGCAACCAAACTACAACCACAGCGCAAAATACACTTATGCATCAAGGTAAAATCTCTTCAACACATTGCCAGATGTTAATAAAAATGAAAAAAATAGTAGATTATTCATAAGAAAATGGAAAGATTATGTAAAACGTAATTTAAAAAAAATAAAAATAACTGCAAACAAAACTGAAATTGTTGATTGTTCAATCTTTATTGCTTGTTAAAAAAAAGATATTTATATTACTCTAAACGAATATTTATATTAATTTAAAGCGAAATTCTTATAAATACACTATACCTTTTTATTTTTATTTTTTTCTTTAAGGTACATGATAAACGTTTTTTTTTTATCTTACAAATTCGTACACATTTACTAGTAACTCAAAGCTGCTGGAAAAATGAACACCTTTATTGTGATTCAATCAAATGGATTTTAAGTGCGTGTATTTGTTCTTCAATGATGATTTAATAATGGGAAGAACTTCTTTTTTTAATTATACATAGTTATTATTTCAAATATTCTGTTTGACATTGTTTTCATCAAATTTTGCAGATTAGTATTTGAAAAATTAGGTCAGGATTGAGGTCAGAACCAAATCTCAAATTTTTTTTTCGAGAAACCCCTTTTTGACAACTCTAGCAGAACGACAGTGTTATCTTGAAATACTCCTGTTAATTCTTCACTTCTTTCTACCATTACACCCTTCAGTAGCTCGATATAGACTTAGACAAGTCATAAAACTAACGCCTCAGAATACACGCCTGAATTTAAAAACCTCCTTCAATCTTTAATCGTACCAATTCATAAAAAACCCATCCGGGTAACATTTTTTTCGTCATCATAAAACAACTTTTATTTTTTCGCAAAATCTACCACAAAAAAAAATAAATAAAAGTTAGTTCCCTGACCATTGTTGATTGATATGTTTATATGAAAAGCAGTTTGCGAAGAAAAAAATTTAATTAAAAAACTTCTGGTTTAACATAGCACTTTTTTGGCAACTACCGTAAATAAATTGTTGCTCCAATCGACAAATGTGACACAATGAAGTATACTGTTTTTAACTTATTAAAAAAAAAATATAAAATATTATATAAAGTTTACAAACTTTTAAAAAATAAAAATTATATGTAGATAAATTTATAAAGAGTTATATTAAAAATAATAATTACTTATTTAAATATTAAATAATAAGGTACATTTATTATTCTGGCAATCACTTAAATATAAAAAAAAACACATCGCAAAGGACACAGTGCGGCATCGAACCTGAAGGGGAACTTTTTCCTTGAAATTTTAGAAAAATCAAATATTTTTTATTACGGAAACGTTTTTATTAGTCGAAGCGTATCCCGGATTTCGAACGCTTACGATATTTTAAACGAGTATGAAATTGACAACGTCAGCGCACTCTGACCATTCACGGGACAGAGCAAGGATCGAGCGCAGGTGACCGACGAAGCAGCAAGAAGACGAGAAGAGATGCCTCTATGGGCACAGAAATTGCCGAAAGTAATTAACACATTTGTGTAAACATATTACAAAGCTTTAAACGCCTTTTTCTCGAAAATACGTTTTTAGAAATGGCTGACATTCTCCTTTGAAACCTGAAATATTGCACTCCAAGAACAAAGTCTCCCTTAATCCGTCACTGCCTCAAGAATTGCATTTTTGAGGTCATGTTGAAGAAATGTGGTTCTCATTTTTTTTACTTATTAGATCATCGAGCTTTTCATTCTTCATCCTTCTGGTCCTGATTCCGATCCGGTTCTTCCCAAATGGATCCAAATATGTTCTTCTGTTTAGCTTGTCGTCCAAAATTCTGCTCTATTCGAAAGAACAAGATGAGTGTTGTTAAGAACATGCCTTGGATGAATCTTTGTGGGAAATTCGAAAAGAAATATAGCTCGAATCATTATTAAAAATGTAAATGTGTGGAGTTTGAATGCAAAACAGTTTTCCGATCATCTGTTTGAACATCTGTTTCCATGGAACATGGAACATTGGGATACTCGACTTACCTACAATGGAGATGCGGCGCACAATTCACGTAGGGCAGTATCAGTTCCCGACAAGCAAGGAGAATTGACTTCGCTGTTATATTGTTTATTCTAAGTTAAAGGTTGCAAAAAACTGCCTAAGAACGGACATATATATTAAGTTAACAGGTATAAGAATCTACTTTTGAAAATAGGAAACACAAAGGCCAACACCACATTTAGAGAACATTGTATTGCAATGAGATTTGCATTTAAAGCCTGCAATCGTCGCCTTTTATCTTTGGGTATTTTGATTTTTAAATGGTCAATTCGTACATAGCGACCATTGGCATATTCCGTTTCCGCTTTTGTGCCTTCGAAATAGACCGGGCGGTTGAGTTCTCCAAATAAATAAGCGGCAGGAAATAAAAAAGCATTTTGGATTGAGAGACCGATCAGCCACGTAAAAATAGATGACCACCATTTCTTCACCTTCGCGCCGATTCGGAAGTTGTTAGTATTTTTGTTCATACGGTCTGTGCAAACCACATTTGAATTGTATCTTGCTATGGAATGGGGTCGTGACAGTTCAACGACTCTATGATCTTCTCACTCACAACAGAAATATCAACCCATTTTGTTATGTAAGTGTTCGGTCCAACTAATTTTGATGCGTTACATTTTTCAATGATTTTTTATTTCTCAGAGCACAAGAAGCCGGACGTTGACAAATAATCGAAATATATACAAAACGGCAAAGGTTTTGTAGAATCGTCTAACTCACAAAAAAATGGTGTTCCGGGTTTAGTCTTGGTTTGTTGCGTAGGTGCTTATCAAAGATTTTGGAGTAACCATAAGGTGCATTTGGCGACCACATTTTATAGCAACTGCGTTGTGGTTTTTCCCTAATAAACTGTTTGCAGCCGTAGTCATGCCATAGTATTTAACCATAGCTTCATCATAGCTAAGATGTTGGAAACTCCTGTCGAAGTAATGCACCAGATGCAGCTATTCTATGCCAGATTGTGAAATAAGAGAGAGTTCAAGGGCTTTGTTGATTAACAACCAAATTTATTCCCATCTTCACAAAAATTGCAGCTGTTTTCGAAAGTGTGCACCTTAACATCTCTAATTATTCGTTAAAAAGGTTCAGATCACTCAGGAATTAAAGCACCAGCTTTGGTATTGCTTTTTTTAGGGCTTAAGACGAGCTAGAAAATCAATTAAATTTCAATATCCCTTTGAGAAATTATCTTTTCAGCTGCGGCTGCGGCGGGATTTGTCATATTTTGCGCTCGGAACATGTAGTACAACTAAATCGTGTTATAGTGTTCCAAACAGTTGAAAATATATTAAAATGAAAACCAATTTCCAAGCCAGCCGAAACAGTCACTTGAATGAAACAGAGTTTCATAATCAATCGAAAAGCTTACTCTTTTCAACAAATCCACAATCGTGGAACAGTAGTTTTTTTATAGCTTTTCTTTTAAAAAGATCCCACAAATGAACCCTCTTTACATCGATTTAAATGAATGCCTTTATGCTTTAGTTTTTGCCCAATATTAAAAAAAAAAAAAAAATTAACACTGCCCACATTTACATTCATCACATTTTCTTCTCTTTATCTTGTTAACCGCAGTGTGAAAGGGAAAAGACTAAGTTGAATGCGGAATACCGACGCATGAACTTGCCACCGATTTATTTTCCCTTTGCCTCACCTCCAGTTCGTCATCGATAGTGGGAATCAAATTGTTAATCCCTTCCCTGCCAAGTGAACTCTTAATCCCATCACAGTACTGAGCCGCTGTCATTTTCCAACGCCATTTCTAACGCCACCCACAATATATTGATAGATACTTTTTCCATTGAAATCCACTACCCACACTACGCCACCATAAGGCATCACATCGAGCTTCAGTTCCGCCCCCTATTGTTCCCATTCATGTTGGTACACATGCAGCATCCATCAGCATAACGATGACGAGTGCTTCAATTGAGCACGCCTTCGTTTTAAAATGGGCGTAGGTACTGCGGATGCGGATACTTTTCTACTTTTCTTCTTTTCATACTTCAACCCCCTCCAGGCGAAACGACACGGATTCATCGCTGTCGAGCGTCGGTTTGGATAGAAAACCTAACCCCTCTCTGGGGTTATGGATTCACAAATTACGTACTACAAACCGTTGTTGTATCTGGTACAGCTTCAGTTTGATTGCTCCACTTCACCGTAATTTCTGCTGTCATCCGGACAGACAGACGGCGCGCGGTAACCGAGTGCAGAGTGCACTGATCTCGTGCATTTCACCTCAACTTTCCCAACGTGACGCGGGTCCAGTGTTGAATAAAGCCTACCAAAGAGATAGACCATAAAAAAGGCTTTTCGAAAATGTTTATGTCGACAGAGATACGAGTTGACAGTGATGCTGGTTGCAGTGAAGCAAGCCATCGTCATGATTCAACTCTGGACAATGACAACCAGGATCACGATCAACGCTTACGACGACGATGACGACGAGCACTGTGGTGAATCTATTTAACGCGGTGAGCTAAATTAATTTCTCATAGTTAATTGCTCTTTTGTGTTATGACATTCTTATCTTATTACCGTCATAAACCTCTCTGTGGACTGACTGGCTCTGGATTTGGGTGATGACCACGATGTTTTAGATGTGTAGATGACGGAATGGCGGGATGACGGGATGACTCTCTTTGCGCGCACAGATGCCATAAAGTTCGCTTAAAAACCTGGAACGGATTTTATTTTAGTGCTGCTGTGCTGGTCACAAGATAGATAGGTAGAGGGGCACTCCATACGAACTGCCGTCTGATCGACGCAAATATCAAGACGTGCCCTATAAACCATTAAGCGTTAATTAAAGAGAGTTATACGAGTTGTCCGAGTGCCTGATGTGGCTCTTTGGTGGATTCCTTGCATTTTAAGTATCGATTTAACGATTTTGGGAGCGCAACGCGAAACTAATGGTCAGATGCAATGATTTAATTAACTCGGCGATGTTTCGAGGAGGCTTATGCCTTTGCAGAAATGTGCCCGAACGTTAGTAGCGGCATCAGCATGGTTTCCTATTCCTGTCTGCTTCTGTGCTCGGTGTTCCCTACTGGCTGCGTTGTCAGACCGTTAACGTTTTTTTTTAAGTGCGGACGTAGGTAGCGCGCAAATTCAAATTGGCAGTATAGGCGGTTTGATTATTTACAAACTCAACTGCCTTTGCGTATATCTACGAACATATACGATCCAAAGTTAGATTCAAGGCGAACATAAAGACGGAAAATTTATGTTATGATTGTCGAGATTAATTGCAAAACTGTGTTCGGGCTGCATGTCATTTTCGTTTTATGACCGCGAGAGAGCGATCTCGACGGCTCAGCGTGCTGACGTTGCTTCTTGTTGCATGTTAACCGATGAGTGATGGCTGCCGATGCTGCTTATGCTTACGCATTTATGTCAAACGACGACGTAGTGCACCGATGTAAAAGGGTCATTAACATTTGGTCACTTATGAACTTAGTGCCTTACAGAATAGACGTTCACTGATCTGCTATGTTATGGATGGATTTTCACCTGCAGTTGGCATGGCGCGCATTTCCTGCATTCTTGAAAAATCCAAAAGAGGGGCGACCTGCCAAAGCATGTGATATTAAAATTGCACCAAGAGTGAAGTTGTGCCAATTAATTGAGACATTAATGAGGACAATTACAATTAGCGGCGACAGCCAGAGGACAACAGTGAAGCCTTTAATGAAAGGGGACGTTTTTGTCAGCTGGATTTCGGTAAAAATTCCTTCTTTTTTCTTTTTTTTTAATGGTCGTGATTCTTGATTTGTAAAGGTGAACAAAAGTTCGTGTTTATTAAGCCTCACTAAGGGCCCGTTTTTTTTTTGTCTTGATTTCTGTATGAAAAGAGAATTTTTTGAATTTTCTCCTGTCTTTCGGCTGAAATTCAGTGCAATAGTTTTCCATTGGCTAAATGTTGCCGAGTTGTAGAGCTGGTCGGATTTTTTTTATTCCAGACTAGATTCACAATTTTATACAGCTCGCCAAGTGCAGAGGGGTTGACATAACGACATTACCGGATCAGAAAGACAAAGAATCGCCTTTTTGGTGATGGGACGGATGAAGTTAATATTTGACTCTTCGGGAAAGCTTTCCTCCCCGCAGGCTTTCCTGCAATTGATGACAATGATGACACCATTTGCCAATGCAGACAGAAAAAAATAAGTTGAAAAAGAAACAAATTATGTGTTGGCAATCAAGTTATCTTACTCGGAGAAAACGTTATTTTTTTTTAAAGAATGACAAAATTTAAGCTTATATCCTTTGGTTTAATTTAACAATTTTAATTTAACAAAAGAATTGTATTGCAGTTGTGCGAACAATAAATAAAACAAACAATCAACATCAACAATCTTAGCAAAACAATACTTAATAGTTTTGCTGGGAAAATAGAAAGAAACTAACTGTGGCATTTCATTTTTATTTCATTTATTGTAGCGAAATTGTAATTGAAAAATTTTATTTTGCATTTCAAAGACACGGTAAATGTTACCTAACTTCTATAAATTTTAACATTTTTTATGCATTTATTATCACAGATTACAAATTTAGTTGAAGGAAAATCTAGAAGAAAAAACCTTCGTTACATAGAAACAACAAAAAACATTTTTAATTTATGAATGACTCGTGGTCTGAGAGAAGGGGTGGATTCAGTATTTCTTGGCATCGAAGACTCAAAGCAAAACACATCCTTTAATAACTTGCAAGTAACGATATATAAATAAATAATTATAAATATTATGTATTTAATTAGAAAAAATAAATTATCTATTTTAAATAGTAGATTGTAAATAATATTGAATAAATAATAAATAATTAAAAACTAATAAAATAATACCAATAATAAATAAATAATAAAAAACAATTAGTATACAATAAGCAATAAATAAATACATAATAAATTAATTAAATAAAAACATCTACGAGTATTCTCACGAATCAAAGTTTCTTGTCAGGATTTAAGTTGTTGTCTTAGGTTGCTAGTCTTGAAATTATAAAAGTACATTGTGTGACATTCTGCACCTTTCGTCGTATCTTTCAAATAGTTTTATTTTTTCTATTTATGCAATATAAGTTTATCTGTTGAGTAATGCCACGAAAAGTTAAAAATCATTTTCAGTACCTTATTTTTGACTCTTTGTAATCTTACTCAATGGTAATTAGCACATTTGCAACAAACAGGTGAACCATAAAATATGATTGCGTGAAAGATTGTTTTAAATATAAGGAGTTTAATTTCGTTGCTCAACTTTGATTTGCGGTTTATTGTTAACGGGTACAAGGTTTTCATTGTCAGATTAACAGATTTGGCTCATGAGAGCCAAAAGTCAGGCGTTTGTTTAGATTGACTCCTAGGTACTTACCATCAGGCTTCTTCATGGGTCTTCGAAGCATTAATTTTCATTTTCCAGTCGTAATAAGTCGAACTGATTATATTCAAAGCAGATTGCAAATTATTTTCAATTCTGAAAGTACTTACATCTGATGAGGATATTCACGTATCGTCTGGGAACATGGCGAAATGACAGTAGGTAAAGCAAGGGAAGTTGTAGGTGTATAAGTTGTATAGTACTGGTGATATAACTGCATCCTGGGGAGTTGCTTCTATGAGCGGAAATAAATAAGAAAACGCGTTGTGCCAAACGCTTTTTTACCTCTAGGAAGACAACACCAGTACTTTTTCTTAGCTCAAAATTAGTTTTAATGCAATTTGATAATCTATATTATTATTTGGTTGGTGCTATGAAAGGGTCTAAAACCACACTGCTTAGCTGGCAATCATATCATTTTCATTCAGGTGTACATTCAATTTAATAAATGAACTTAGCAAGCTTATTGGTCGATGATAACAGGGAATAGAAGCGTCTTTTACTGGCTTTGCAATTGGTGTGACTCAGCTAATTTCCACGCATCAGAGAAGTAACCAAATTTTAAGCAATCGTTGTACATAGAAAGAAGAGACTCAGTACCAATCTACGAAATGTGTCTTAGATATAAGTGTGGGATGTTTTAAAGAATAAATCAAATAGTCACAAGCTTAGTTTAATTTCCATCGCACTACCGACATTATAGTGCTTTGGATTTGTGGTGGAAAATAGTTGTTCTAACGGGCTAATTTTAGAATTGTTCTACGAATATTTTAAGTTTTCTAAATTAAAATAGTCCAATATTGAATATAAAAACATCCTTTTAAACTCATTCTTTATACTATTTAATTACGAATATTATTTTCATACTTTCACTTGAATCAAAAAACAAGGAAGCACGATATTGAAGCATTTTTTATGTATTTTAAAACTACTTTAACGTTTTCAAATCAAATTCTAAAGATGACTTAGTTGCTATCCTACTCTTCTGACTTTCCAGAAACTTACTTTGCGAAGGGACATTGTTTTCACTATCATCTCTCTCTTCGGCATATAGAAACAGTTTGCAGTCATTTGTGTGGTTACAGAAAGGGACAACTTCTTTTTCGGTCGGAGTTGAGATTTCTTCATACCCCATCTTATCGTTTGACCGCTGCTGGAAATGCTGCTTAAATAAATCCACAATTACTTGTGGATCAGTGGCAAGATTTCCTTTACAATGACGAAGAGTCTGGGTGCCTGTTATGTAGCGTGCAGCAAGTCCTTCGACTTTCGACTACTAAAAGCATTTGCCTCTCTAAACGTTTGCACTTTCAGAATGTTTGGCGAGCGTCTTGCGTCAATTAGCAGGTTTTCGAGTTGCCTAGGTTAGATCCACATACTCACATAAATATGTTAAGTAAGTCCTTTGTGATGGTTTGCGGTCTGGAGGAGTATGTGAAGAAGAATGGAATCTCGAATTTGCATTGAACTATTCCCTTTAAAAGAAAAATTAAACACTTTACTGGTGTACTCAAATACGGGGTGCATAACTATAGCTACTTGGTCAGGCGTTTAAAGAATTTTCCGCTCAGTAAACTTTCGCGTCCCAAAATCAAAGTTAGACATCGTTTTTCACAGGAGAGCGAGGAGTAAATTTGTACTTTCGATTTTTTTTTTTAAACATCACAACTAAATTCAATGTCAAGAAGAAGTCATTTTTTGGAATTTAAGATTAGAAGAATATCTTGTTTGATACTCAAACGAAATCAAAACAAAAGGGGCACTACATTCAAACAAGAGCGGGAAGAAATCTTCTTGACTTGAATTCCGTGATTGATGGACGAACTACATACTTCATTTACATCAAAAATACATCCAAATATCGTGCCAAGTCGGAATGTTGCCATATGAATTGTTAGTCAAACAACTATCAAAGCTATTGCCTCCATTACTTAACTTTCAAAATTAGTACGAAATGCCGAGCTGAAATAGCGTCCTTAGAAGGTCAGCTCATCGTTTCTCGGTCACAGTGACATCACAGGTAATGAGAAGGCCGATGAACTTGCTCGCCTTTAGGGGAGGTTTTCGTCTCATTACATTCAGTTTAGGCTATTATATCCTCATACTTCCTTGAAGCAGCAAACGTTAGATGGGCCAGTCTGACGTTCTGCGCAACATCAAGGAAAATATGGCCTGAATATAAGCAATCGAAAATGAAAGATCTCCTTCGGCTAAACCGTCTGTCTGCACAGGACATTGGCCGATTGGAGATCATTCCGAAAATAACACAGCTGAGAGGGAAACTCTAACTCACTTCTTTTGCGCCTGTCCGGCCATTGCTAGAGCTAAACAGCGAGCGCTTGGTAGACCCTTCTTAAATTCAATTGATGAGATTTCTGCTAAGCACATAAAGCAACTTATGTCCTTCTTAAATAACTCATAAAAAAGGTAACAGAGCTGTGGCATTTTACGGCACATAAGTTCTCACTGAACCACAACTTATACCTACCTACCTTCCTACATATTTACATGCCTTCAAGTTTGTACGGAACCTTCACTGCGCGAGTCCGAGTCTCGCACTTAGCCTTGTTTTTTTTTTTGAGTTATGTCGAGTTTTGAATAATTCTGTTAATACACCTCAATAGTTTGATTGCCTTACTTGTAGGTGGAAGAAATCTGGGCTATTCTGTTCAGGACTCTCTATGGTCAAGTTTTGAAAAACATTTGAATTCGTTGAATGAATGAGTCAATCATAAAGGCGTTCTACTTTAGAGCAACATGGGTGTTGACTATAAAATAACAAACATGCGTAAGTATCAGTCCAAAGCTTGAAGGTTCAATGACCATCTGTGCTGGTCGCCTTAAGCCCCCAACATAACCTCATTAAAACCACCTCTTTGTATATCAGCATCAGTCATAAAAGTCATCTCCAGACATCATATCCAAGCAAGATCAACCACATGGGCACGGCCGGCAGCAGCACAACGTCTCCATTTCACTTTGTGCACCTCGCGTTGAGCTAAACGACTTTGTTGCGGTCATAGCCTAGCCTAGAAATGACACTCAATTAGTACCTAATTATGGGCCGAATCGTTTCGTAGAACAATACCATCGCGCGTATACCGTAACCACCATGCATCCTCCTTCGTCCACCAGACTTCACACGCGAATTTCGTCCAACAACGCAACACAGACCCGACCTTCTCATCTTCTCGTCGTCGGTAATCATAAACCAGATTCTGTTTTTTTTTATATTTTATTTTATGGTCTATTTTAATTGTAATCTCTTTGGAGGAACCCTCACGCAGTGGTTTGTAGCGCGTAGTCGACGCTTCAGTTGGGGGGCCACTAGTGTGCCGCCGCACCAGTCACTGGGAGTACCTACCGAATTCCCTGAAAATAAAAACAAATAGAATTGTTGGAGAGTTCGGCGTTCGACATAAATACGCGGCGTTTGTGGCCTTTATTGGGTCGAGGCGGAGGAGCCATCTAGCCATCTAAAGTGAAGAACAATGTTCGGCTACCTTTCTTTTTCGAGGAGGAGAAAGATGAATCGCTGCCTGCCGCCGCGCCGCCACGCAAACACATGTCCGATGTTGGATAATTTTATTCCTTGGCCAGCTACCGATGGTGTACGATTAGCATAATCGCTTGTAGTGGCGGTGGCGGTGGCGGTGTTGAACTGGTGGCCAGGCGTATTGAGAGATCTCTTGAAATGTTAATTGGAACAAACGTTTGGACATTTGTCTAACAATTTTGCTAATTTGAATATCAAAAGATTATCGCGCCATTGGAATCCGTTTTGAGTTCAATTTGGAATCCAAGCGAACGGATCTCGAGTGCAGATCTGTGTGCCAACCTTCAATTAGGCTGATCCTATGCCATCGTTTAGATTGGGACCGGATAAGATGGACTGCTACTGGACTTTTGGTATGCGTATGCGTTTGCGCATGCCTGTGCGTCTGCTGTACACATACATACATACATACATACAAGATGAAGACAGATGGATCCGATTACCAGTTCTTCTCGTGGTAATTGGATCGAATAGTTCGATTTTGGGAAAAATTAATTTCAGGCAATTTGTATGCATGGCTCGGCGACAAAGGTGACTGCCGTATTATTTTATTTTATTTATTTTTTTTTTCTTCGTTTCCATTGTGTGGGCTTAAAAGAGCGCATTGAATGGCATGGCAGCGAGAGATTTTGATGTTGGTTACGGTCGGTGGGCTCCTTTAGAAGATGATGTCTAAACGGTTATTGTCCATAGTCGACTTAATTATCAATCAATGCGTGGAGAAACATCAATAAGGCATGAACGGTGGCGGCGGCGCGGCGACTTATGGAAATGGGCCTTCGTTGAATAGATGTTTTGCAAGGCTTACACGCTTATTGATGGAAAACGTTTTTAAAACAGCGATTACATGACAGTTGGAATATGTCGTTAATAACTCGATTGGCACGGATTTGTTAATTAGAGTTGAGTTAGAATCTAATAACTATTTAAAGAAGTCTTAAAAAGTGGTTCAAAGGTAATGCTATGTGCATTGTTTATTATTTTGTATGAGCGCAAAAAACTCACTTACAAAGGATTTCAAGTGAAGTATTCTAGAACAAATTAATGGATAATAACAAATTTATAGATCTTATTGCAACTTCAACACAAAGCAACAGCTTTTTGCCATTTCCATTGTGACACCAAAAATCTCCAAAAACAACTGGTTAAATATTGTAAGAATTTTAGTATCAATAATTCGTACGTAAGCTTTTAAACTTTAACTTTAATATGGTGGGCTATCTTGAAATACTTATTTTGGCAAATGATTGCCTCGGATGGCTTGGCAGTAGGCCATCCTGTCAGCGTCTACTTTGACAGTAACTTTGCAATATTTCCCAAAGTTGTTCAATTGATCATCGGCTTCTTAGAATCACGTTCGTAAATTTTACCATTTGACCAAGTCGGGGGATATTGTTAACCCCTCTTTTGTTTTTTTAATACTTCCAAAACTTAAAGACATTTTTAGACGAAACGTTAACAGGAATATTCTTCACTGAAAACGTACGCAGGGTGGCGTTACATAACAAAACGTAATAACTTTTTTCTCGGCTTCTAATCGGCCTAAATTTTTTTATTTGGAATGTTACTATTTGAATGCTTGAATCCTTCATTGCCGTCCAAAGGGAAACTAAGTGGGAGTTTTGCGACATTGCCCCGAGAAGATGAACCTTTATAAGGCTGGTTAACACGTTTGCCGAATGTGGAAGCATAGCACGAAGACCGTACCATCGAATTCCGCGTGTTCTCATCGTCAATTCAGGCGAATCCAAGCGTGTCGACTCGAAACTTATCGGCGCAAATTGAAGTTAGCAGACGATCATTACAACGGATAATTCATGATCACTTAAACTTGTTTCCGTACAAAATCCAAATTACAAGCAACTTAAACCTTCTGTATTTGCCTTTTCGCCTGGAATTTTGCCAAAAATTTACTGAAATGGCCGAAGAAGACAACGGCTTGTTTGTATCTAATGAGGCCCATTTTGATTTAAACGGCAATGTAATGAGCAAAATTGCGTGTATATGCCGCGAATTTAATCCAGATATACTCCATGAGACGGAACGGCGCCTAAAACGAGTCATAGTGTGGTAGGCAGTTTCATCACGGTGCATTATGGGGCCATACTTCTTTGAAGAAAACGGTGTCACAGTAACTGTCAATTTTAAGAAGTTGAAGGAGTTTTTTTACCCAGAGATGGAGCAACTGCACACATAGCTAGACCGATTATGGCGGATTTCCAAACGAATTAATTTTCCGCCGGCCCCTAAAGTAACCTAACCTGACTGCACGAGCACAATTTTTTTTGTGGGGTTATGTCAAGCAAGAGGTGTACAAAACGACACCAAGGAATTTGAATGAATTGAAGCAGTCCTTTAAATAATTGAAGCGATCCCGACTTCAACCCTTCTGGCCGCAATGAAAAATCAAGTGATCAGGTGTCGCATATGTGTGGATGGTCATTTACGGTCTAATTCTTCCGCTCGCTCTGTGCCTCACGCATTATAAGAGTATTCATATCCTCTTGAACAGCGAGCCAATTATAAGAAAAATACATTGGTTATAAAGAGTTTTTTTGATTTTCTTTATGTACGCATTTTTAATTCAGTATTAAATAATTGAAATAAAAATCTATTAAAAATAAATCATGTACCCCACGAGGGCGGGTGGTATGCTACACCCTATAGGGTGGCACATAAGAGGTTCCTTAAGTTTTTGTTATCTCATAAATTGCACGTGTACGCATTTACTGTCCATGGAACACACTGGAACCACTCGTCTTTCTTTGTCGTAGTGTTAAAATCATTCCCAACCATACCCTTTTTCTAATAATGACGAGACGTGGAAAGTTTTAGCTGACCTCATTTGCGGAAGATAAGCTTTTAAAGATTTTGGTGGCTTTTCCATTCCAGGAGAACTTTTTCAAAAAACCAAAATAATTTCTAATCTCTTCTGGGTTCATTCCCATTGTCCTATAGCCCGAGCGTGGGACCTAACTTCTTCTGATTTACGGATTAATAAATTCAGATGCCGCTTCAAAAGAAGTTCAAACCATCTTTTACCACAATATTCTAACATTCAGCAATGCCAATCGACATACTTCTTCTTTATTTGGAGCGAACCCATGGGTCGATAATTATTAAATATGGGCTCGAGTTCAGCGCTCAAACAGCAAGATGATCCCAAAGTCTTTTTAGTGTTGCATACAGATTTGCAACGATATAAATGGATGCTGACTGGTATCTAATTTTTTCGAGGCATTAGAGTTGGCCTTATCTTTTGCATTTCTTATATTCCAATGTTTATACATTATATATAATGAGAGAAGTACAAAATTACACAGAAGGAAAAATATTATACACCAGCCATATCGCCCTCACAAAAATGCGCTGTTTCCCCCATTCGAGCAAAATGACAATCATTCATTTCCATTTACACATTTTCGTCCTAAGACGTTTTCTATCAACATTAGTGTATAAGAACAACTCGCAGTCGACAATAACTTACCGAAAATACTGAGCTCAAATAAGACTGTTTGATGGAAAAACATGCATTTTTTTAAGCACGTGAGATATTGAGTACGAGGTGTTTATCCTTGCGACAACCGAAGATAATATAAACTTTTAAGAATCGAAAGACAAGTTGGTGGGATCGAAATTAAAAGTGTGCCATTTCAACCGCCTTTATCATATCACCCGACCTTACCTAGTTTTTCACAATTAGTTTGTTTATTTGTTATTTTATATTTATTATTATATTATATAAAATAATAAACATTTAAATAGAGTTAATGCCACATCAATATTTCGTATTTTAGCAGGAAATTTGTTAAACAACTTTCGAGTTTCAAAAAAGTGTAGTCCGAAACGATGAATTTAGCACAGGGCGAGATTTGTTCCTTAAGATATAAGAGCCGACAATCGGGTTTAAAAAATATTTTTAAAACTTTATAATAAAATAAGTGTCGTATTGGCAAAATTTTTGTTTTTCGAAATAATTCCATAGAATGAGCTAATCGGGTAGAGTTGAATTTCTGAACGACAATCAGTGGTTGTGATCTGTTGAGGTAAGTACCCCCCCCCCCCCCTACAGCATATATCATATTCTAGTCTCGTTTGAAATATTCCGTTTAATATGGCATTAGAACAATTTTTTCTTAGATTGACGAGGCTTCGAACTGCTGAAAGAAAGTACTCTTTTTAAATTTAAAAAGTGTTCAGTCCATTTAAAGTGTTGATCTAAAATAACTCCTAAATACTTGAAATCACAAACTGCTTCATTGTTAAAGCCATTCCCGACATATGCAGTATTAGAATTAAATAGAGACTAAGAACTTAGTCCTTGGCAATTGTTGTTTAAAATATTAAACTTCATGGAATAAGGCGCATGAAACATGACCTCAAAATCTGTCAAAACTTTTCTGTCAGAATAAAAAAAAGGTATTAATTTGATTTATTGCTAAATTTAATGGATTGACTGAATTATATCCAATTGCAAGATCATCAGCAACGGCTTTTACTTTCCCGACATATGGCAGCACAAACAAAGAATTCATATAAATTAAGAAGAGAATGGGGATCAACACAGACCCTTGAGGTATACCTACATTAATATCCTACGAGTCGCTTAAAACATTACTCAACTTTTTGCCTTGGATCACTTAAAAAAGATTCAAACTAGCGGTGCATGCAACCACGGAAACCAATATCATGAAGCTTTTTTTAAAGAATACTGTCATTAAAAATATTAAAGGCTTTGGTTATGTCAAGGAAAAGTGCACTACAATATTTTTTGTTATCCGTATCTTTTTAAATAAAGGAACAAAAGTCCAAAAGAGCATCTTCAGCAGAAAGCCTTGATAAGAAACCAAACTTTTCCTAGTTCCTAGTTTTATGACTTTTCCAAAAACCGTTGATACTGAGGGTAACAAACAAATTGGTCTTTAGTTACTTCTAACTTTTTTTTCCTTTTTTTAATAGAGTTACCATAACAACACATTTTAATTCATCAGGAAAAATTCCTGAAAGAACACTAAAATTAAAATTAAACCATCTTTTCCACAGGAGCAGAATTGCCAACACTGGTGCAGCAGCTGCAGGGTAAAAGAAGATTAAAAAGAAATGAATTTTGGACAACTGCAACAAAATAATCATTAAATAAATAAGTTATTTCATTGGGATCTGTAACATCGTTGTTATCTTTTTGAATTGTAAATGAATTGGATTGATTTTTTACTTTTTTATACATTATGCCGCAAATTACTTTCCACTCGTTTTTCGGATTGCTCTTAATTCTTTATTAAGGTTCTTACAATTTTTTTAAAAACGTTATTTACGGTACGTTTTAAGTGGAGGCTTTTGACATTTATTGCGTAATTTAAGAAGAATTTTTGTTATTCATGGTTTCAGTCTCATGTTCGATTTTGTGTAGGTTGAAATGCTTATATCTGCATTAAACCTATTAAAAAATAAATCATATGCTCGAGAAGATTTTCTTTCAGCATATAGTATACTTTTTCCCAATCAGCATAAAGAAGTTCGTGATATCATTTCTTAAAATCAATTTTAATCACCCTGTGTTCATCCTTGGATTATCTATTTCCTTTGTTTTTCAAACTTCTAAACACAATACCCGTCATGCAGTGGTCTGTTATATGCAGAACGAGAACAATGCCTGTGCAGTTGGTAGCAAGTGTTGTTTCTGTGTTGTATTCGAAGATTACGTCATCTCTCTGCAGATTTAATGGTAACACGTTCGAAAACTTTTAATTTAACGGCAGGAGCTTGGAACTCCAGCTTGACAAGCAGATCATAACAGAACCACCAAGGCAGATTTCTATCGAACTTTCTAGTAATTCATTTCTAGTAATTGATTTGATACCAAAGGCAATTTGTGACTGGACCATTATTCGAAAAGAAGAAAAATTTAAACAAACTTTAGAATTCGTTCCTAACCTAAAAGTTGAATGGCTGGTGTCTATGAAAGAAGTCCTTGAGTGAGCGAAACGATCTGAATGACTTACTGCTCCGGTATCTACTTTCCCACTTTTCTTCCCTTTGCGATGCCTTCCAATAGGTTGGAGGTTCTCAGCATGTTAAAAAAAATCGCACATCCTCTGAAAAAAAAATCGACTTACTCTGACTTTCTAAGTCTCCTTTTTTTTCCCAATTTAAGGGACACTAAGTGAACTGGAATTGGGCGGCTGTGGTGAAATATGGTGGACCCTTGTCTTCAAAACACTCCTGAAAAATAATTATAATATATTATATAACATTCCGTATTTAAGGCTTAATTAAACAAGTGACATTTCGAGCACCACGCAACTTCGATGCAATGAGACAGTCTTTACCAGTTTTTTTTTTTTGTTGACATTTACCAAAAGAATCTATACTATAATAGCTGTCTAATAAATACAATCGTTGTAAATATGTTTTTTAGACATCAGTAAGTGCATAGAGGCTTCCAATTGTGCAAAGAGCTTTAATTAGATCAAGATTCATCTGGCTACTGTTCCCAATAAATAAGAGTCAATTCCAAGACTGTTTACAACTCATTATCAAACATTCGTTAATGAATGTGAAGCAGTCTCTCTAGCACAGAATCGTGTCACAATGACCAAAAAAGCCAAACAAAAAAAAAAAAACAAAACGAGCGTTAGCCGAGCGCTAACCTTGTTTTTCTGCTCCAAGTGGTCGACACCAACGCGAATCCAATCAATCACCATGGAATTGATTTTCGGTTGCACTCAATCGGTTCATCATCGTCGGTGGTTTAGCTTTTAGAGATACTATATACATATATACTCGTAGATCGAGTTTTGATTTTAATTAACTTCTACTCCCGCAGCGCAGCGAAGCCACACCAACGACCGACACGACACACCGATTTGGCTTTTGTGCGTCCAGAGTACGTGCGTCGAATTCGCACTTACGCGTAGCTGTGCATCGAGTGTACTAAGCGCACGCAGCATCTGTGTATGTACGCGATCTGGATTTGTGGCCATTTTTGGAACCCAGCAGGCCCGATCGAGGTGCTAAGTGTAGCGTTGCGTTGTATAGACGACTGCCGTACGTCAAATAAAAACTTAATTTTCCCAGGCGATCGATCCGCGATGATTGCGTGTTTTTAGTTTTTTTACGTTTTTCTGGAGCGATCCGCAATCCGCGATCCGTGATCGTCCCTTGTCGAACATGTTTCTTTTGCCACGATCACTGTTCGCTGGTGTATAGCCACTGGTTAACCAGCTGGAGTTTTTGTCATACCAATCGTTGCTGTCGTCGGTTTTGTATATTTTTGTTTTTTTTTTGTTTTGCACTTTTCTTTGTTGCCAATTTCTACGAGGACGACGACGACGGCCGGGACCGATATGGACTATGGACAAGCTATCGGCTTGCTGTTGGTATATATGATCAACAGCTTTGTTGAGGGTAAGACGAGGAAGAATTTATGGGGCGTTGAAGTCAATTTGCACCTCGGAATCAGTGGTCAGACTTAAATGGATATTAATGGTTACCTACAGCAGCGTTGCTCCACTCCAATGGATTGGTTACTTTTCTGCACACCACTGATTGGACTCGAGAGGTCTGGAGACCCTGTCCAGTTATGGATGCCCATGCCAGTTCATTTTGTACCGCATAATTGCGTCGTGAGAATTTCCAATTGGTCGGTTCCAGCACCTCATTTGCATTTGTTAAATTCCAAGACGAATTTTTCTATCTACCAGTGTAGGGGACAGTGGAAGCGAAGAGTATGAGATGAAAACAAAAAAAAAAGTTTAAATATTCTGTCAACGTTCGGGCGCGATATAAAATGAAAACATTTTTTCCCCTTGCGAATCTCTAAAGATTTCAAATTAACAAAAAGCCGCAATAATTGTATCACGTGCAAACGGTGTTTCTCCGAGGCATACGCTGGCTGTTGGAGCTGAATGGGGCTAAATGGGGTCTCGCTGAGTGGCGAAGAGGAGAGTTCATAAAAATTGAAGCACCAGTCAATTGCGGTGCGCGTTGCGAATGAAATTCCATGACAGATACTGTTGACGCTCGCTGTGGTGTGGTGTGGTATGGCATGGCATGGTTGGCCCGCAAAAAGTGTCGCCCTCAAAGGAGAGCGGCGCGATAGGTATCTGAAATCTTACACCATCTCTCTATGGGCTGAGCGAAGCGATGATGCCGCGCAATCATCGACGATGCATGATGGGTTTTTGGGCAGCCTACAGCCGCTTTTCTGCTCAGAAATATCTGAACGTGGATAACCAACAGAATATTTTTATACGGTCGCGATCGAAATATCAATGAGCAGCAGCGAGCAGCAATGGACACCATGGTCACATGGATTTCGATGTTTTTCCCAATGATATTGATGCTGGTGCTGCTACTTTCTGGCACTGTAAATCAAAACGAAAATGCCCTCTATTCCCGATTGAATGCGCGCGCCTCTAGGAGTTGGAGGAGGAGGAGGAGGAGAAGGCGGACAGTGCAATGGTCTCGGAATAGATGGTTTTTTGTTAAGACACAGATGTCCTTTCTCGGAACGACATATCATGGCAGAAAATTTATTTTATGGTGGTAATGGTGTTATGTTTTACGCGATTAGCAGTACGCGTCGTTCTGACATTGCCAACATGCCCGGGCGCAGTATATGCCTGCACACACGGACACGGGCAACCATTGCATCGCTACCGTCGATTTAAACATCGATGAAATATTTCCGTCTAGTCTATGAGCGACGGACGAGCATATATCTCGTTGATGAATCTGTAATTTTATGTTAGACACGTCCAGACCGAGCTGAGCCATCGCAGGCGATCTGATTTCAATTCAGTAATAAGCATTTGATTGGAGTGCAAACGGTCGCTAGTCTCCAGTCACGCTGCACATAATTATCTGCTGTTCAGCGTACTGTGCTGTGCCACGGCCAGCATTACTCCCGGCATTGTTTTCGAGTTTGTGACCAGGAGGTCTTGGAACAGAGTACATTATGTGTTGTGTTATGCCGTGCGTCTACAAAGCTTTAAATACATCGCACTTAGATCAAGAGAGGACGCTTAATCGTCTCACTGAAATCAATCTGAGAACACCCTTTTCAAGGCTATACTCCATCGAGCACCCAGAATCGATTGATTCGTACTATCTATATGGCTTTTAAAATTTGAAGTCTTACTTTAGTTCAACGCCACTATCGTACTTGGGAATATTCTTTTACTTCCGAGTTAAACTTTGTGTGGCATCGAATGCTTGGCCATTGAATCTTGGAGCCTGAGCAACTGCTTTCTATTCATTGTGTCTTTTCCACCGTAAGCCCCCTACTTGAAGACAGGATGTATATCCGGCGGATAGTTTTTTATTTTTTTGAAGATCGACAAATTCTGTTCTGGTCTTGCGTTTCGTTCAACATGCGGCTCCAGATAGGAGAACTGGCAAGATGAGTGTTTTGATGAGCAGAACCATGTTCTTCGACTTTCAAGTTTTGATCCTAGCTGTATAGAAAAACCTCAGTCGCATCGATTTTCTAAGGTGAAGTTTCGCCGGGTTTCTTCGATTCGATAACGGGGCGTCTGCAAAATGTATCGACTTCTAGCTGCCCGTTGCAATTCCTGTTCAAGCAATTCCTGTACAGGCTGAAGAAATCCAAGGGAAAGTTCTGGGCTTTCCGTTTAATCCTTAATTTGGCCATCGCAATACAAGTGCGAAAAATGCTGCAATATTCCGCTTTGAACTCGATGAATACGTGCTTCTATCCCAGAATTTGGCGCTGAGTAGGAACTTGTTACATTGTCCATTTGTTACTTTGGATGCCACACTGGATAATTTGTGATTTGCATCTTGTGTAAGCAGGACTGCTGGATCGATAAGTGTTCATTCATGATTAAACAGCTTGCGTTTTTGGCGACTTAAATACTTTTTTAACCTAATCTTGAGCCCAAAAAATTCAATGCACAGAACGATGCTTTCAATTATAAATTGGCAAAATTTTATTTTCTGTTTTCACGATTGACCCAATACAAAAAACGAGTTTCAGTTAAAATCTGTATCTAGCGGTTTTCAAATGTGTCTGTCATAAATAATCTTTAGAGATTTTGATCGCTCCACAAGTGGGAGTTAAGACGGACGAATTCTGGGCTTCCGTAGCAAAATCCACCTATGATTCCGAGTACGAAGTTTGGGCCATGATCCACATAATATTTTTTTCACAAACATATGAATATCAAAAGAATAATATCGATATAATAAATATGTGCTGGAGGTTCATCCTCCATCATCCATCGTCCGAGAAACCATCACCCGCACTGGAAGCAATTTGGCACACGGAAAAAAAGTAGACATGCTTTGACAAATTAGGATGACGAAAATTGATGATTTTTGCCCTCATGTTATCGAGCATTGAAACAAATCTTCAACAATAAATATCTTTTACACTGAAGCACAAAAAAAAACAGCAGAAATCTACAAAAAAGAATGCAAAAATAAATCCATTGTTTCTCCATCCTAATGTAAAAATGATTGCCCACCCAATGGCGTTCTGTCAGCACAAGATGGTCAGAAGCACAAATACACGTTCGCACAATGGCGTCAGATTTTTGGATTACCTAGAAAGTAATCGATTTGGTCCGCCCAACCCTTTCACCCAAATATACCTCCTTTTAAGTTTGGACTCACCGTACTCAACTTTTTTAACATTTTTTTCCAGTTGTTTTATTTTTCGACATTTTAAAATTTCACAAATAGCAAACTGAAAGTCAAAGTGTACTTATGACAGCGAAAAATATATTCACATGGAAACATGTCGTGTACCAATGTTTATGCTGTATTTTTGTTTCTAGCGCAACATGTGTGCACGACTAATGCAAAAATACATGGAAACATACGACGTTTTGGGACTAATTCTATATGCCATGTACTACCAATATTTTTTCCATGTAACGATATTCGATCACAATTTTTCTGTGATGTCAGGCGCGCATGTACATACAATGATTCCCATGTCGTGTACTACGGGTTTAACAAGTTTGCAACAATTGGCTGATTCCTGAACCCTTTAAACTTAATTTTTCTTTATTTTATTTTTACTGGACATCATCACCTGCTGGACAATGTCCAATGTCTCCCATCTTTTCATAAAAATCTGCAAGAATCTACTTTGGCTCGAATGCATTTCAGAGTTTTTGACCACCTGAAACTGTTGCTTTAGAATACTGTCGTGCTCAAGGTGGCCTGGAGCATTGCTTGAGCAATAATTTTGTAGAATCTTGTTCTCTTGTTCAAATTATTTTGTCGAAATTAATGGATAGACTGGGTACTTCCGGTAGAGGCCTTTTAAACTATTAGTCTGAATTAAATTGTACCTGATTGTTACAAAACCTTTGCCACTTATGTTTTTTTTACTCTTTTATTTCATTTTCATCATTATCACATTTTCATACCAATGGATTATGTCATTCATCCGTATTGGCTTATTTTGTTTGTATAGCTTGCAAAAAATTTAAAAACCAATTCAACGGACTCCTAGAAAATCCGACAATCCAGTCAATTAAGGTCACGGCGCTGACCCGCTTCGTGAAAAATGTACTGAGATGACAGTTCTTCCCGCAAAGAAAGAAAGCGAAGAGTAGCGAGTCGCTACGGGGAAATTTAAGGGATTTTTGAGGGAAATTTAGCAAAGATTTCTTCGCTACGCAAGGAAAGCTGTCAAAAGGCGTGCTGGAACAGGTCCTTTGTTTCCTCGGAAGCTTTAGCGAAACATCCACAATTCGAATACTCACATATTCAAAAATTGTGTTTTCTCAAATTTTTAGCGGTAATAAATTTGCCAACTTACATTCATCAATGAAGCGTTTGGTTTCAAATATAAACTTGTCAGTGATTTCCTAAGGTGAAAAATTTTCAGTTTTTCGATTACCTTCAGAGAAGGGCGATACGTCACTACGGACAGGGTGCATTTAAGTCTTTTTCAAACTACGAAAAGTTTGGGCCTAGTTACTTTTCGTTGACTGTGACTACAGTATACATTTTTTCAGCTTTATGTCAATGACAGAAAAAAAGGCTTAGCCTATCACTAAATTGTGAGCCTGATTATCTGGAATCCCAAAGGTAAGATACTCTCAACTTACCCTGCACTTTTTTTCATCAGGGACTTCGGACAGTTCCACACCTTACGCCTGAAAGATTTAACAATAAAACAAAAGACTTTTTGATTTTCTTTTTCTTTATAATTAAACTTCATTTCTTTTAGAACAATTACTTATCTCAGTCTAACCTATGTCTAGACTATATTTACAGAAGACTCGCTACTCTAGGTAAATAAATATTAAAAACTTAAATTGCCTATCTCACTGGGGGATCAGCTCTTAGTTGACCACCTCGACATTCTCTTCGATCTTCACTGGAACCTCATCGGAATCATCTACCGCCACATTAACAGACGAATCCATCAGTTTTAGCCTCTTTTCGGGTTTCTTTAGAAGCTCTTCTATCGAATAAGGATTCCTCTTCCTGGAGTTCAATTTCGTATTGCCATTCATGACATGTGTTACAGATTGTGTGCCCACAGTAGACGTTGAGGGCGATGACTTTCCCGAATCACAGTCACTTAGTGGATCGCTGCCTCCTCCTGTGGTCAGGTCGATGGAACTCTCGGACTTGGTGACTCCACCGCCGCCATGAAAATAGCCGGGAAACTGAGCATGCGCGTAAGGAAAGAATCCCGCTTCATGCATGCGTTGTGTGGAATACAATAGCGACGGATTCCACAGCCAGTGCTTAGGGAAGGATGCAATTTGATTCTGTTGCTGCTGCACATAGCTGAGGTCCTGCGCAGACATCTGAGTCGTCCCACCGGCGCCACTTGCACTTGTAACTGGCAGCGTTGGCGACGGTTTAATTGGAAGTTCATTACGATTACTCATTCCATAGCGAAACTGTGGTGGCGGGTGGGTTAAAGAAGTAGTTGTGGCAACTGCAGCAGCTACGGCCGCTGTGGCCACTGCATTTGGATCGTTGGACACCACACTCCCGTTTGCCGCATAAATGTGCTGCTTCAAATAGCTCTCGTGCATAATGGCGTTTTGCTCATTTGAGGTCATCTCATCGGTCCAGAGGCCACCATTTCGCAAAATTCGATTCACCGAACTCACCGAAGGAATCGCGCTCGGATCACAGATTCTCTGCTGCAACAACTGGTCGCGAATTTCCCACGCAAACATACCCGGATTCTCTTGCTTGAAACGCAGGATTTTTTTCACCACTGTTGGAGTCGCCACTTGCTGCAATGACACAAAAGAGAACAAATGTCAAATTAAATACCGTGAAATTTCACAATTTCTTCTTTTATGCGAATTCGCTTTGTTTTGCACGCAACCACAACAGTTACCGCAAACCCTCACATGACGTCCCTAATAAACGGTAGCCAGCAACACCCTTCACTTTTATTTGCACTTGACAGGTAAAACGTCACGTTTCAAATGTGAGAGGGGCTTAAGTGAGTAGCAAAATGGAAAACAATCAGAGTTTTGTTATCTTTGAAAAGACTGTGTTTAGCTGGTGTTTAGTGCTCTAGTGTTTACCCTTTCCACACACTGTGACGTGTGACGAGGCAATTCATTAAAAATGCATAACAACCCCCTTCGTCGGGGCTGCTAAATAATATGTTCCAGCGGCGGCAGCAAACTTCAGTGTGCCTAGTAGGTATGTATGCCCACATGCTGTACTCTGTGCACCCTAATCAACGCGCCTCGAGCTAATTTCATGTTTCATGTGAAGTGATTGATTATATCGCTGACATAAAAACAAAAAAAGAAAAAATTAAGTATCTAGAACATTGAGTCTCTAGTTTGACAGATCCACCAACAACCTGTGTGTTCCGACGTTGGTCGATAGGAACACCGAAAAGATAACACACACAATCGAATTGGACAAGCGAAGGGGGATTGCGCATATTTATTGGTATAATGTTGTAATTAGGTGGTCTATGGCACAGATTACACAGTCACATCGTGTGAACGCATCCATCAGGTGACAGGTGATGTCCCACAAGCCGTGAGATAATAAATTAAATATTTGAATCCCCGATTTGCGACCCACCGGCACTCACATCGCTCACAATTCGATTAAAATTTCTACAAATTACTTTGCGTGGACGTTGCTGCTGAAATCGTTTTGTTGACATTATCGTGTGATCACACAGGACACATGGGTCAAGCGAGACGATGACAAATGGACGTGTGCAGCACTCAGCCACAAAAAAATAACAAAAAAAAACTCACCTTTGTTTTACTGCCACCAATCGATCCGGGCCTAATGGAACCAGTTTCATAGAACCGCGTCAATATCTTCGACACACAACCTGTAAAGATGAAAAAACCAAGGAAGCATATGAGAACCGTGTTTCGAAAAGAAATAAACAAGAAAAAGGTATTTACATCTTAATTGAGTTCGAAGAGGGGGAAGAACTGTGATTTTGTTTTAATTTAAAATTCAAATTAAGAACTCACCGTGCGAAACAAGTAATTGCCGTGATATATCACATGGTCGGACGCCCAATAAAGCTAATTCGACGATCCGCCGACGAACACAGTCGGGCAGTGGGCGTCCATTGACGAAAACGCCGCCCAATTGATTCACACCGGCTTGTCCTGAAATGAGATGAAAATAAAGTCCATATTAGGTATACACGATGACAAACTCTTGACAAATGTGACTCTGATAAGTCGCTCGGGTTATCCTAATTGGTATGTTAATTTTTTGTAGAGACTGTGTGGGATTTAAGAGTATCTATGGAAGGCAAGTGCATTGTGGTGTCTTCCATGAATCGGAAAGGCAATATTAATTCAAGTTACAGTAGCTTATTATTTGTACTATCAGATGACAAGATGTTATTATTCAATTGATAATGCCGGTGAAATGTCAGTGGTGGACCTTGATGATCGTAGGCGTCGAATTGAATCTCGAATTGAATTTGGATGACTTAACTTGTCGCACTCTTCTAGGTTGGGGCAATGAAGTGTCAAAAGAAGTTAGGGTATAAAGGCTGCAAAAGCGGAATCACTTAATTCGAAATGGATGATCACGATCGAGGGAGATATGTATATTCTAATAAAGCACTAATCGTTTCAGTCCTTTCCGCTACTGTCACTTCATTGGCTTGTGAAGCACTGATTGGGTAACCTTTTCCACACGTAGGTAGGGATTTATAGTACGACCAGTGTACTCTCGGTTACATTATAAGCAAGGAGAAAATACCATGGGAATTTAGCTCATTCGCACCTTTGCAACTTTGCTGAAAGTAGAGAAAATCTACAATACAACTGTCAAGGATAAAAGATTTATTAGCCTATCCGCCTTGCAACGACCAATCAAACTACATATCATGGGTGTGTTTGGGAACAGATACTTCTATAAGTCCTTTATGCCTATCTGATGGGATGACATGGTCGACCAATGTTTAGTTCAACGCTGAAATCATGTTCAGCAGCCTTCACAGAGATACGGGACGAAAAAACGGAACTGGCCACATACTATTAAATCTAGGGGGCACATGAAAAAAAGGAGACCGGAATCCCGCGGATTCTAGATGACAGTTTTCGTCGACGATATTTCCAATACATTTGGTACGTTCATATGTCAACGAGTTGATTACAGTCAAGGACGTCAAAAAGACTAGAACCAACATTGGAGAAGAGTTTTATCTTAAATATCGTTGAGGTCGACTTGAACACCAAACGCAGGAGTAGAGCTGCTATATTAAAGTATACCAAATCGGGCGTTTTTGAATTCGAAAGCTTAGGAGATATCAAAAAGTTTAATTTCTATGCTATTCATTCAGTGAATGATTTATGCCTGATTCACAATGCAGCGCGAGAGCGAGGCGAGTTTAGCGCGAAATAATACACAATGACGCGAGACTCGTCCTATCGCATCGCGTTGTTTTTTTTTGGAAAAATTAAAAAACTCTCGCGGCATTACAGTGTGATAGCGTGACAGCGGGCTGATATGAGCAGTCAGAAAGAGAAAGATGGTGTTCGGTCGTGTAGTTTGTTCATCTTCGACACAAAAGCCCCGTTCCAACACGCCTTTGCTAAACTGGTATACTGCTCCGCTACGGGAAAATTTTTCTCGCTACCCTTCGCTACCTTTCGCTACGGGAAGACCTGTCATCTCAGTACATTTTTCGCGTAGCGGACCTGCGCTATGGCTTGCTGGAATGGGGCCATAGATTACATGAACTCGCTGTCATAAATTTGGCTTTCATTTTTGGTTTGTCGACGATTTAAGGACGACAGCGATTTCTCGCCTCGCTCTCGTGCTGGTTTGCTCTTCATTTAAATTCATTTTAAAAACAAAGAAGATTTTCAATGAAAGTCAAACTACGTCGTAAAATAATTTATTCGTCTATAAAAAAGATAGATTTAATATTTGAAAAATAATTTGAATCTTTAACTTTTTAACTCCCCTCGGTTGCTTTTCAAAACATAATGCGATGGCAGTCGTCATTTTTAAAGTCAATTTAGTCTCTTTATCGAATAAAGAGTGCGCTCAAGACAACTGCGATCCTGATTGCATTTAGGGGTGAATTCATCGTTTAATTATAACAGTGTCATTTGCATGTTCAAAATTTATATCTAAATTCAAAGAAGTCGAAAATTTGCGAATTCGTTTTGTTTGGGGATTCGAGATTGCCCCGAACCCATCATTAAATCAAAATTTTTACACAATTTTGGCAGAGTTGGAATGACTTCATGTTCTTAAAAAATATTCGTAAAGCCACTATGAGTATAAAGTTACAGTAACTTGGTGACTTTAACGTTGAAGAGCAATTTAATTTCATTGTTTATTTTTGGGCATAACTATGATACATATGACCTCTTTCGTCGGAGCAAAGGTCAAGGGAGATATTCTCGAGTGTTTATTATCATGTTAATTTTTATTACGTACGCAATTTTCATCTGTATGACTTGACCAATTGTGAAATGGTGAAATGCATTATGACAGATGAAATTCTAACTACTCTTGTGAGTCTGCAATTAATCATATAATAAATGAATGGAAAACAAAAGGAAAGAGGAATAAAATCATAGCTTTGTTCCTAGACTTTAAAAGAGCCTTCGAAACTTTCGATCGCAATATACTTCTTAAAAAACTGGTCTTATCTGGCATTCAAGACGGAGAATTGAAATGGTTTAAAACCTATCTTGAAAACAGAATGCAGCGAATAACGATAGATAAAATAATATCAAACCCTCAGACAGTAAAGCATGGAGTACCACAAGGATCAATACTTGGAGCGCTCTTATTCATTATTTATATAAATGACATGCCAAATATCCTAACAAAATGCAGAATCGAAATGTATGCAGACGATACCCTGATTTACGCCAACGGAAATGATAATGAGGAATGTATGAATAAAATCAGATATGAAATGAAAAACCTGTTGAATTGGCTAGAAATGATTAAACTTAAATTAAACGAACAGAAAACCAAACTAATGGCAGTACACAGTAATAATGAAGCTAATTTTGAAATAAACGGAAAGAGAATTGAAATCGTTAAAAGTATCAAATACCTAGGAGTGAAAATCGATATGGACCTCAAATTCCATGATCATAGAGACCACGTTTGCAAAAAAAATTGGAAAATATATTCAAATATATTCGTGATAAAATCGACACTCTGACCGCAACCAAAATCTGCAATGTAATAATATAACCACTTTTCGAATACTGCTCGACATTATTATTCACATGCTGCAATCAAAGCCATATCGAAAGGCTCCAAAAATTGCAAAATAAAGCAATGAGAAGTATACTCAGATGCAATCGATACACGGCTAGAAGACACATGTTAGAGACATTAAAATGGCTAAGTATTAAACAAATATTGACTCTTAATACACTTAAAACTGTTTCAAACTTAAATACAGATCTTCTCCAAGCTACTTAACGAGGGATGTACAGCAAGTTGGAACCACGCAACCATAACAGCTCCGGAATGCTTTGGACTTTAGACTACAAAGAAAAATGTCATCAATCTCACGGGGTACTTTGCTATATAATGGTCTTGAATTATTCAACAATTTACCTTTTGATATAAAAAGTGAAACAAATTTCATGCAGTTCAAAAGAAAATGTATAGAACATATTAGAACTAATGTTTAAAAACAAAAATTAATAAAATGTAAATATAACTTATTTCGATCATTAAGAAGACGATAATTTGGGCGACAACAACGAGCGAAAAGGGGCGCTCGGTGTTAATAAAACCTCCAACGCCTCTGGTAAATTAAAACTTACCAGTGCTCAAAATATTGTCAAGGAGGTGTCATAAGATGATATATTGTGTATATATGGGCTATTGTAATAGTATTAATTTTCATTATAACATATACTCACTCCAAACTGGAATATTGCTCCCAATGCTATGTAGTCACAAAACATTGTCAATGCAATGCCGTCTATAAGTTGTGGGAAAAATTCATAGAAATTTCTTATAGAGAAATTCATACGAAAATGTTTGTATTTTTATAAAATAACTACATCAATATTATTTTATGGAGCCAAATGACCAATTGAATTGAAGTAAAAAGACCTGGGTAGTAAAATTGAGCTTAGTAATCCACTTCGTACTTGCACCAGTTAAGTTGCCGATCCACCGTTTCTATTGAACAACTTCTTGATAGTTGCAATAGTGTTGATACCTGAGCTACTTGAAGGATCTCATAAGGTTTGTCTACAGAATCGTCATCGTCTGTCTACTGCAGGCCATGCTATTTCGTATTTTTCAGCCGTTTGACTACTTGGCCGCGAGGGCGGTAGCTAAACGCCTTCTAACGCATGTAACTAATATCTGCTTAAACTGCAAACTATTGAACTATTCACAAAATTTCTAAAAATGTGAGCCGTTGATCACCGTGAATCATCGATCACTTCATTCTTTCTTGCACATGCATAGCGTGCATTTCTTCGACAACTTCACTTCATGACTTTTTTTCTTCATTTTATGTTTTCCTTTTGTACCTTTTAGATAAACTTTAATTATTGAAGTTGCAGGACAAACTTGAGGCAAAAGAATACGCCTGTAAGAGTTAGGTAATGACAAAGCTCTTCTGAAAAAGTTTCTGAATTGCAGTTTTTTTTGGAAAAACTTTAAACCAAAAATGAAATAATTTCCGTTTTCGGATCAGTAAATTATGTTTCCAATATTGTTCCAATTGAAATGCCTTATGCCGACCCAAAAGGTCGTTAACAAATTTCTACTCACACTTTACATTGATTTATGTTTAATGGTGGAGCAAAATGGTTTATTCGGAAACTTATGGACGGCAGTGTAGTGCGAGTATACAAATGAATATGTATCAAATGAGATTAAGGGTTGTGTTGTGATTTTGGGCTCAGCGGACGCTTCGCTTCGTTTTTAGGCCTTCAAAAAGAACCCACTTTGGCTCTTTATGAAATCTGAAGCTTTAACACTCATACGAGAAGCCGATATTAAAAGAAAGTAGGTAAATGCTTATACTAAAGTGTTATGTCCAAGGCCATTTTCCAAGCTCCATTTGTATAAGCGTTTTTTGTTTGTTTTAAAATCCATCTTCGGCTTGTCGTCATAAAGCCAGTGACCGCCCTAACCCGAAAGCCGGATCCGCCTCGATCCGATAACAGATTGCTAAATCGAAATTATTTTCACTTAAAGACAATTAAGGGCATACATTAAATGTCAGTAAAATAAAACTTTCATCAACCGCCAACGCTGGACAAAATAACAAAAAGCCTTACAGCAGCCATTTAGAAATCTTGTCCGATTACCCAACCTGCATGCTGTCAAAATTATCTTACACTCAACCGTCGCTAACATCCATAAATTCCTTCCCCGAAAACCTAAGTAAATCCCACCCATATGCAAATGACATCGACCTCAAATTAAATTCTCATATAAACATTGAATGCGTGCATTCAAAGATTTATTACCCGACAAGTCACGAGGAATAAAATAAAACACAGAAACAAAAAAGACTCAAACGAAATTCCAGGTTGGACCAATACTGGAGCGCAACGCACATAAAGTTTTCCTTCTCCTCGTCCAAGTCATTAATTCTGCAATTTCCATCTTCGTAATGGCATCCAACTAAAGTGCAGAAGGTACAAAGTGCTCGTACTACAATCGCCTCGATCGATTCGAACGACGACACTACGAACGTCAGAATGAAGCAGAAAGATAAAAATGAAAACAAAAAACACTAATAAAAAAGGTAGCAGCAACGAAAATGTCAAAAAGAAAAACTTTGGTGACGACTGGAATGCAACTATCTTACACCATCACCAGAATATCTCGCGCGAGATCTCCGAGTCACAGATTTCCATCATCGACATCATCCCTTCGCCGCCACCGCCGCCAATCGGGCTTGAAACAGGACAACAGATCTTTCACAAAACAGAATATTTCTACACGGTCGCGCTCGAAATATTAATGACCGTCATCCAGACGCTAAACAGAAAACATATAAAACCTCAGCCATCACCAGAAGCAGCTCGTGCATCATGAGTGGCTTGTATCTCCTGATCGATCGACCGTTCGATGTTTTTGTGTTCCGGAAATATAGTACGCCGTTCGGTCAGGACGAATTTACGAAAGGATGCCCAGACAGACAGACAGACAGACGCACGGACGTTTGGTGTTAAATGTTTTCACTGCTCTTTTGCGCGAGCTAATTGTGAGATTTCGTAAAATTTTTTTATTGTTGACTGTATGCGTCCATTGGTTGGTCGGTAGTAGCATCTGCTTTGTGGCAGCGCGGCGTATTCAATTTTATTGCTCAACTGTCAGATGAGTGCGGCCAATAAAAATAATAACCGTGAAGGGTTGCATTCAAGGCAGCCGATAATAATTTTCGGGGCATAATTGTTGCTGTTGCCGCATCGGAACGACCGACAGCGCGAGTGCGCACTCGAATTATCGTTATGGCGTGCGAATTACAGTGTTCACCCTTTAAAATGCAATTAAAAGGGTCGTTCTTCGTGGAATGAGTTACAGCGGGGTAACAGTTCTACTGCGTCACAGCCGCATTGGTACCGTCTTAAAAGGACAAAAAAAAAAATAAAGGTGTCAGAAGTGGGAAGAGTTTAACAGCAATAAAGAGCATAAATGGGGCTTTGTACTCTTGCGTGAAAGCTCATTAAATGGGGAAAAATGAAGGCGGTTTCGGATTAGCCCGTGGGGCACCGTTTCTTTCTTTATTTTATTTATTATCTGTTTGGTTTCTTTACCGTCTGTGCGATCGTAAAAATCGTAACAAACGAAACATAAAGAAAAAAAAAAAAAACAACGATCCACGCCGATACGGGAAATGATGAAAGCACCAATGATCCGACCATTAGGTAATGAGCCTTAAGATTATGGGATTTCCTAGTACAAAGATACAGATAAACGCGCGTTTCAGAGACTTTTTGGTACCCTTTTTCTTTTACTTCAAAGCCTTTAAGGGTTTATCATCATTCCAGGTTCTTTTGCTAGATAAGAGATCTTCGAGAGAGTGTTAGTTTGGTCGACTTGTCATTGGTGGTAGAAGGTAGAAGGTGGATGGTGGTGTCCCCAATATATCTATCAGTAAGTCGTTCTCGTAAACAAAAAAATTTGTAACAAACATAAAAAATACCAATTAAAATGCTGTTAAAGGCCGAAACACTCACTCACCTGTATGTGGCATGGTTCTTAGGGCGGCAATGGTGATCTATACCCGTTCACTGCTCACTGTTGTTGTTGATGATGATGGCGGTGATGGCCTAGTAATTATCTCTCCACTTCAATCAGACGTAATAAAATTCGTGTATTCGTGTATTTAATGCGCTCCGATTTATTGTTATTGACTATTTTAGATCGGTACCCAACGATTTTGACAAGAGCTGGTTTTATTTTATTTTTTTTTCGTATTTTTTTTTCGGGCGGTGCGATTTCCCCGAAATTTATACTGACTTATAGTCTAATAAGAGATCTGCTTCTCTGAAAAAAAAAACAGAAAAAAATAAATAAAATCAATTTATTTGGAAACACACAAGTCAGTTTGATGCAAAGAGTCTTATTAGACTGCCCGCGTAAGGGTGGTTGCTATTCGGTTCGGTTTGGTGTTCGATCGCATGTTGACGGTCAATAAAAGTCGAATTAAACATCAAAAAACGACGACTCCAATGACCGACCAACTCGAAAGTCCGACTCATATATGGCAGACCATAAAATTAATTCAAGCCCCGTGGGTAATATTTATCGGCTGTGACCACAGCATAAAGCGCAATGGTTCCATGAGCACACGCTTAAGATTTTTTCACGTAAGGCTTTATGCAAATTTTTTGAGTTTTTTTTGTTTTTCGCTTTCGGGAAAGCGACCTAAGGCCCTGTTGATAGTTGAATACGAATACGTTTGAAGGCATTTCCTATAACCGAAAATATGCAAAGTGGCCCAAAATTTATAACCTGATGAAAATGGTCCTTTTGTTGTGGCTAAGCAGCGTTGCGTTACCTATTTTTCCTTAACCATTATTTTGTCCGAAATTAAGTTGTAGAAGGACATTTTGATTGTTTGTTTGTGTGTATGCGTTGCTGTGGGGGGGTGTGCGGTTTACGAGCAAGCATTCCTGCGAAATTTCTTTTCAGTTTCAGTTTATAAATCAAAGAAAATAGCTTTAAGCCAATTAAGGCAGAGATAAGGATTAATTATGTGCCTGTTTAGTATTCATAGTTTTTCTCAGGTTTGACCACAAGATAGATTTCCACCAACGATAAACTCGTACTTTATACATTTTTTTTTTTATAAAGTAAGGTGGGATCCGGGACGCGCGTAAAGTGCCATAGAGAATGACCAAATACTTAAAAAACGAGGGTGAATAAGTGAGTTTTTACGATTTGCCATTTGTCAGCTTGCGGGGGAAATTTATGCAAGACTACTCGGGCGCTATATATGGCCAATGGTGTGGTTTAAGGATCAATAAATCCAGAAGAACCGTATAATTACCTAGAAATGAATTCGTTTTAGGTTTCCTTGGCTTTGCTGAATGTCTCATTTGACAGGCTTATAAGATGCGTTTGATTTTTTCGCTGCGATTGCCATACATGACAGATGACAGTTGACAGTTGATAGATAGTTTGTATTTTATTCTCATTTTGAAATGTTGAGATCAACGTCTGATAATAATGTCCGGAACGGTTGTGAATCTAAATCTGAAGCCGAAACAAGTTCGAAGAGCATTCCAAGTTTTATAGCTTAAATCAGAAGCAGAGCGACCATTTTGGTTGGTCGTTTATCTGTCATCTGCTTAGTAATATCATCATACGTACTATATAAACTGGTTGAAGAGATTTATGATCGAATAAAATCCCAACAGAAGTGTTAAGATTTTTTGTCAATTTGTGTTTTTTTTTCTTCTTTTTAGTGAAACATTGCGATTTTATCGAGAAACAAAAACACTTAAATTCCGTAGGCATAGTATCGGGGATATTCTTGTATCAATTTAAATTCTTATACAAGAGGTCGTGGTGCGTACTATTTCTACACTTCAACCGTCGATACTGACGTCACGTAAGTTTGATCATCTTAACCGCAACACAAAACGGTCCGGTCTGCAGTTAGGGTGAACTGAGAAGATCAAAACTTTCAGGTCCATCAAACCACGGGTTTAAGGATAAAACAAATGGAGGTAGAAATAAACTACGTCTAAGCTACATTCAGCTTAACTTGAAGCCAAAACTCAGCCTCAGGTCCACCAAAGCTGGATAAGTTAGTTTTAGCCACTTCGAAATCGCCGAAAGAAGATGAAAATATGGAAAACGTTTGTAAAGTCGCCTGGAAAGGGACATTATTTTTGCTTTTTTCAGGGTGAGCTTTGTTAGCTCCTCACGTAGACCTCTAGTTGGGCCCGTTGTGTTCCCCTATTTCCTGTTTGGAGAAGATTTTGGTTAAAGAGGGAGAGTTGTAGAGGAACAGGGGTAATGTAGGAGGGATTACTATGGAGTGTCTTGATTTCACTGATCGGGAAATCTCTTTGTTCGTTTTGCGAAATCCGTGATCTAGCCGATCCCAATTTCTTTGAGGTGCGCAAAATCCGGTACCAGTGCTGACCCCAGTATTTTGTGTCGCAGTCTCGCTATTGCTGGGCAGTGGCTCCACATCTTCCTCATCCTCCTCACAGCTTTGGCATGTTGATGTTTCTGCTAGTCCTAGTCTTTGTTAGTGGAGGTTAAGGTTAATGTGCCCTGTTACCAGTCCCACCATTAGCCTTAGATTCCGTTTGTTTAAGTTCAGAGCTCGAGGGCTCGTTTCGCTACCTTGTTAGTCGGTTTATCTATTATCGATTTTGCTGTTCTGCACATTGTAAGGTTGACTCAGTAGTTTCTGAATTCCTGGGTTCCTCATTCGTTTGCTCTTGCTCTTGCTCTCCCAATAGTTGTTAGCGGGACGCCTATTTCCTTTCCCGGTTTTTGGTGGCTGTTTTCTGCTCCTTTCCTAGCCAGTTCGTCCGCTTTTTCGTTTCCCGTTACACCTTCGTATCCCGAGACCCAAGTTAGACTGGCGTCGTTCACTGTTGCTAGTTTGTTGACCGAACTAAGTATTCCAACGTCCGCAATGGCTTGATCTTTACTCCGGAAATTCTCTTGGCTGGAAATTCATTTTATCGATATGGCCAAACCACAGTGTATTCGGCGGTTCAGAATTTTATCGAATTAACCTTTTCCTCCATTGGCCCTCCTGCGATATGGGATCAAATATGCAACGGATAGTTTCGGCTACATTCCGTGTGTAATTTGAAGGTTTTGGACCCATCGAAAAAGCTAATTAGCTGGTTTCCAGGTCTTAACACAGGCTATAGAGTCTTCCTTATAGCCCGTGCAAAGTCCTGTGTTAGGCGTTGATGACATCTCTGGCTTAAAGTGTGCATGTTCATCAAAATGGATTAAAATTTCAAAGAGTTTGAAGCAAAATATTCCAAGCATAGAAAAAGACTCTAAGAGCTGAGTTGACATGCTGTCAATCGCCTTATCCCACAGGAAATCGATTGACTTTCCATTGTGTCAACATAAATGACAAGCGCCGTTTCCATCCGGTCTGCGTGAGAACCATACCGTTCGATTGTTCAATCCCACCATCCGCAGATCAGACTTCCCATGTTGGAGCATCGCCTGTCTTAGTTCAGATTTTCGCATCCAATTAGCTTTCAGGTCTTTCAATATTCATTTTCTGGAAGTCCAACTCACTCAGTCTCGCGGCGGCGAGTCAAAAAACCAATAAATTCGATCAGCGGAAGTCAAGATTTCCATTCCATCCAGCCAGTGGTACGACCTCTGAACCATCAATGAGACACACGGACACGGTAAACAAAAATTGATTGTCGCCGTCCCTTTGCCGTCCACTTGACCGTTTTCGAATCGAACATTTATGCAAATCGTGCGGTGATACGTATTTTCCGGTTTGATAGTGGGAATCAGTCGGCGGTCTATCACCTGCCGCTTCTAGCTTCTAACGCAATTATCCATCAGCTAACGCTTGATTTCTTCGTCGTCGTGGTCGTCGTCGTCATCGTACGCGTTTCTAACCTTCTGCATCACACACGCACTCACACTCTTAGACAAAAGTTCGGGAATTAATTTTCAAGTTAAAGATCAACTGTGACGAGTGAATGGGATTTTCTACAGATTTCAAGTCTCAGCCGCCGCTCGCTCTATCTATCGCCAATCTCTGGTTCATCTGTCAAATCGATGTTAAGCTACACAGCTACCAAGAGTCCATCGCTTCTCAATCATATCAGCATAAATTTCGACTCGCTTGGGAATATGGTTATCATCACGGGCATAAGTGGTGATGGCGACCGTGGGAACACCGTGCCGCGCCTGTGATCTGTGTGACAATTGACGACTCACCGCGCACCGCGGCCGGCCTGGTCGCTCCGCTGCGAATTGGGCCATGCAAATGTTATCGCTGCCGCTGCGCATCAATTAACAATAAAATGAAC